>OV743432.1:29169466-33969466 GCA_928269145.1 Agriphila tristella
ACTAAAAACCGAATTTCATCGAAATCGGCCAACAAACAAAAAGTTGGCCGCCATCTTGATTTTTTTTAGATTTTTAACACTGCGTTGCTGTTTTCTTGTCAAAATAGTACCCAAAACCAAGTTTCATTGAAATCGGCCCACAAACAATAAAGTTGGCCGCCATCTTGAATTATTTACATTTTTAACAGTGCATTGTCGTTTTCTTGTCAGAATAGTATCAAAAACAGAGTTTCATTGAAATTGGCCCGCAAACAGAGAAGTTGGCTGCCATCTTTATTTTTTTACTTTTTAATATTGCGTTTCTGTTTTCTTGTCAAAATAGGACCAAAAACCGAGTTTCATCGAAATCGGCCTGCAAACAAAAAAGTTGGCCGCCATCTTGAATTTTTTACTTTTTTAACATTGCGTCGCTGTTTGCTTGTCAAAATAGTACCAAAAACTGAATTTCATCTAAATCGGCCCGCAAACAGAGAAATTGGCCACCATCTTGAATTTTTACGTTTTTAACTTTGCGTAGCTGTTCTCATGTCAAAATAGTACCAAAAACCAAATTTCATCGAAATCAGCCCACAAGCAAAAAAGTTGGCCGCCATCTTGAATTTTTTACATTTTTAACATTGCGTTGCTGTTTTCTTGTCAAAATAGTACTAAAAACCGAATTTCATCGAAATCGGCCCACAAACAAAAAAGTTGGCCGCCATCTTGATTTTTTTTAGATTTTTAACACTGCGTTGCTGTTTTCTTGTCAAAATAGTACCCAAAACCAAGTTTCATTGAAATCGGCCCACAAACAAAAAAGTTGGCCGCCATCTTGAATTATTTACATTTTTAACAGTGCATTGCCGTTTTCTTGTCAAAATAGTACCAAAAACAGAGTTTCATCGAAATTGGCCCGCAAACAGAGAAGTTGGCTGCCATCTTTATTTTTTTACTTTTTTAATATTGCGTTTCTGTTTTCTTGTCACAATAGGACCAAAAACCGAGTTTCATCGAAATCGGCCGGTAAACAAAAAAGTTGGCCGCCATCTTGAATTTTTTACTTTTTTGACATTGCGTTGCTGTTTGTTTGTCAAAATAGTACCAAAACTGAGTTTTATCTAAATCGGCCCGCAAAGTAAAAAGTTGGCCGCCATCTTGATTTCTTTCATTTTTAACATTGCGTTGATATTAGCCTCTCGGGACCTCCCAACCCCCTTCTATACTGCACCACCCCGCACGATTGCTCTGTCTAGACTCCTTCGATGATCAACTGTATGAACTAAATATGAAATAAATATCGGCTGTGCTAGAACTTAGTGGAACAGGTGAATTAAGTCTCATAAAGCTACCGAAATATTAACAAAAGTAATAAAAAAATGATTTTCAAAGTTGTAATAAATAAATAATACTTTATTTCCATACCACAATATACTTTTTCTCTACCGATTATAGCAACCAATAATTTATTAAAACAAAAAAGTAGCAACCCTGTTTGCTTTACCGTTGACGCGCCGGCCGGCGACGCGCCGGTGACGTGACGGCCGGTGACGCGCCGGTGACGCGCCGGCCGTCACGTCACCGGCGCGTCACCGGCCGTCACGTCACCGGCGCGTCCCCGGCATGACAAACAGGGTTGCCGCTTATTTATTATTGGTACAAACATTGTGGCATGGAAATGAAGTATTATTTATTTATTTCAACTTTAAAATTCGGTTTTTAGTACTATTTTGACAAGAAAACAGCAACGCAATGTTAAAAATGTAAAAAAATTCAAGATGGCGGCTAACTTTTTTGCTTGTGGGCCGATTTTGATGAGACTCGGTTATTGCTAGTATTTTGAGAAGAGAACAGCTACGCAAAGTTAAAAATGGAATAAAATCAAGATGGTGGCCAACTCCTTTGTTGATGGGCCTATTTCGATGAAACACGGTTTTTGACACTATTTTGACAAGAAAACAGCAACGCAAAGTTACAAATGTAAAAATTCAAGATGGCGGCCAACTTTTTGGCTTGTGGGCTGATTTCGATGAAACTTGATTTTTGGTACTATTTTGACAAGAAAACAGCAACGCTATATTAAAAACATAAAATATGCAAGATGGCGGCCAACTTTTTGCTTGTGGGCCGATTTCGATGAAACTCGGTTTTTGGGACCGTTTTGGCCAGAAAACGGCATCACCTCTTCTTGAATTTTTACATTTGTAACTTTGCGTTGCTGTTTTCTTGTCAAAATAGTGTCAAAAACCGTGTTTCATCGAAATCGCCCTGCAAACAAAAAAGTTGGCCGCCATCTTAGATATTTTTGTATTTTTAACATTGCGTTGCTGTTTTCTTGGCAAAATAGTACCAAAAACCGAGATTCATCGAAATCGACCCACAAGCAAAAAAGTTAGCCGCCATCTTGAATTTTTTACATTTTTAAGAGTGCGTTGCTGTTTTCTTGTCAAAATAGTAGCAAAAACCGAGTTTCATCGAAATCAGCCCACAAGCAAAAAGTTTGGCGCCATTTTGAATTTTTTAATGTTTTCAACATTGCGTTGTTATTTTCGTGTCAAAGTTATATCAAAAAGCGAGCTTCATCGAAATCGGCCCATAAACAAAAAGAAAAGGAGCAAAAACTAAGTCACATTTTTTTCTATTCTTTATTTGAAGAGCATAAAAAGAAGAAAAAGAGACAAATTAAAAAAAAAAATATCTTTTAAAAAAAAATGACAAATTTTTTTCAAAGAATATAACTTGAATTCTGAAGTACCAATCTTATTTTTCTTATTAATTTTTGATATTCAAAAAGGCAAATCACAGAGTGCCAACCCTTACCACCTTCAGTCGTTGCGTCAACTGTCTAGCTAGACGAACAGCGGTTCTAGTAAGGGTAACATTTTTCGAATTTAAATGAAAATACAACAATGTGTGTGGATTTTGGGTAAACAAATGAATGACGTAAAATTAATTGAAGGTCAACAATTTCTATTTGAGATAGGTATTGCTGTTTTAAGTTTGACAGCTGTCATCTGTCAATCTTAAAACAGCAATATCTCGAAAAATACTCATCCTAGACTGGTGGTGTAAATTAAGTCTTATAAATTTACCAAAATATTACCAAAAGTAATAAAAGTAAATGTTTTTCAAAGTTGAGATAAATAAATAATACTCTATTTCCATACCACAGTGTATTTATCTATACCGATTATAGCAATTAATAATTTTTAAAAACAAAAAAGTAGCAACCCTGTTTGCCTTGCCGTTGAGTCGCCGGTGACGCGCCGTGCCGGTGACGCGCCGGCCGTCACGTCACCGGCGCGTCGCCGGCCGTCACGTCACCGGCGCGTCGCCGGCAAGGTAAACAGGGTTGCCACTTATTTATTATAATAAATTATTGGTTGTTATAATAGGTAGAAAAAAGTACATTGTGGTGTAGAAATAAAGTATTATTTATTTATTTCAACTTTAAAAAACATTTTATTTACACTTTTCTTAATATTTTGGTAAATTTTATAGACTAAATTTACACCACCACTTTAGGATGAGTATTTTTTGAGATATATTGCTGTTTTAAGATTGACAAATGACAACTTAAAACAACAATTTCGCAAAAAGAAATTGTTGACCTTCACTTGTTTTTCTGAGATTCATTTGTTTACCCGAAATCCACACGTTGTATTTTTATTAAAATTCGAAAAATTGTACCCTTACCAAAATTTAGTGGAACAGATGAATAAGGTCTCATTAAGTTACCTAAATATTAACAAAAGTTATAAAAAATGCTTTTCAATGCTGAAATAAATAAATTATCCTTTTTCTGTACCGATTATAGTAACCAATAATTTATTGAAACAAAAAGTAGCAGCCCTGTTTGTCTTGCCGGTGCCTCGCCGGCGACGCGCCGTGCCGGTGACGTGCCGGCCGTCACGTCACCGGCGCGTCACCGGCCGTCACGTCACCGGCGCGTCGCCGGCCGTCACGTCACCGGCGCGTCCCCGGCATGGCAAACAGGGTTGCCACTTATTTATTATAATAAATTATTGGTTGTTATAATAGGTAGAAAAAAGTACATTGTGGTGTAGAAATAAAGTATTTATTTATTTATTTCATCTTTAAGAACCTACTGTTTAAGTATTGTTTTTGGTAGTATTTTGGTAACTTTGTTAGACTTAATTCACCTTTACCACTAAGTTCAAGCAAAGGTTCTATTTTTCGAATTTAATAATAATACAACAATTTCTGTAGACAATGTTTTCATGCCTTCACTTGTGTTCCGGCATTCATTTGTTTACCCGAAAATCCGACATTCGCATACGTTGTTTTATTTCTATTATAATTCGAGAAAATAATACTTACCTTTACTTAAACTTAGTGGAATAAGTAAATTAAGTCTAATAAAGTTACCAAAATATTTCCAAAAACAATACTTAAACAGTAGGTTTTTAAAGTTGGAATAAATAAATAATTCTATATTTCCATACCACAATGTACTTTTTTCTACCTATTATAGCAACCTATACTTTATTAAAACAAAAAAGTGGCAACCCTGCATGCCTTGCCGGTGAAGCGACGTTGACTTGACTGAAACGAGCCGGCGACGCGCCGGTGATCTGAACTGCTTGTTCACACATATTTTTGACGTTGACGGACAGGCCGGTGACGCGCCGGTGACGCGCCGGTGACGCGCCGGAGCTGTGGGAATGATCCTTTAATTGTTTTTTTGTATATTAAATCACTGTTTGAAATCTTACTCATTCTAAAAGAGCGTAAGTACATTGTCAGGAAGTTGAATAGTGTAGCTTTTGCCAAAAAAAATCAATTCTGATCTTATCTGTGACAATATGACACCATGATTTCGATAGTGATGTGGCATGGGATTTCTGTATGTGATGTCGATAATAGACAACATTTTCATTTACAGAAAGTCGACGTTTAAATGTCGTCAGCTTATATGAATATTTTCAGCTTCTTTTATATTCGCAGCTAGATAGCACTTATAATTTTGAATTTTTTTCCAAATGCGGGATAAATTTATTTTTTAAGGCCAGTTTTTTTTAAAATATCCAATATTTCAAAAAACTGGCCCGATTAAAAATTCTATATAATTTTCGAACCTGCTCAGAAAATTTCTCGAGAATCGGTTGAGAAATGCGACCTTTAGAGGAGAACAAACAGCGCCGGAAAGCTGGACTGAAATATGTTTTTTTTACATATCTCAGACATTTTGCAAAAATTTTGAAAAATTCGATTGCCAAAATTTCCACATTTGCGCTTCCTTTGCTATAGTCATTTTACAAATACAAACAATATTTTAGCTAAACACAAGCTGCTAAATATGCGCTTTATATTCAGTAAAAAATCAGAGAGAATAACATGAAAATAATATTTCTCACCAATTGGGTTGGTAAACTTTTTCAAAACTGTTGTGAATTATATATTTTCTGGTAGCTTTTGGCTTGGGAGTCAGGAATAACCAATTGCGGAATTTTTATAATACGTCATTTTAATTTAAATAATAATTTAAAATTATCATTTACAACATAGTACAATAAATCACTATTACGGCTGTATGCGTTATGCTTTTTCTCAAATAAAAAAAATGAAAAGTTTGGCATTGGCAATGTCAACTAGTTGTCATGTTAGTCACAGTCAGCTAAAATAAATAAAATAACTCTTTTGTAAATTTGTAGAAATACATATAATCTAAGATATACATATATTTACGTGATCATCACAAACGTATAAAGCTCTCTGAAGGCAATTCCTGTTTAATCCTCTGCACCACGTCTCTTTCAAAGGTATGGGAATTGTACATTTGTTCTGCGGATGGTCACATCACATCTATATTTCAAACAAAACGGAACAAAGCAGTGTAGATACTTCATCGGCATAATAAGCTGGATAATGGATTTCTTCAAGCTGATCCATTTCCCATATCTAAACAAGAAAAACACCAGAAAATATAACACAATAAATAACAATAAATAACACAATAAATAAGCTGAAAAACAAACAACAACATTAGGTCGTGGTTAATGATTACCAAAGAGTAAAATAATTTGACAACTCTTTGTCACTTTCTCTCAAATCTGTCCTGTCAATCACTTTTTTATCAGTAAATGCAAGGGGACTTCGTGTTCAGCCGTACGTTTGATATTTTATCGCGATAATAATATAAAAAAATATATTTCATTAACTAGGTGAAATAAAAATATCATAATATTATTTTCTTTATTCTTCAAACTTGTGCTATCAAAAAAAATATAAAACAATTCTCTTCGAAAAAGTTTACCAACCCAATTATGAAAACAAGTTACAATTCATCAACAAACAAAACGTGACAGTGACAAACACCCACTGTTTTTTTTTATTATTTGACTATATGGAGGTCGTAAGTATTATTTCGTTGATTACACATCTTTTTACTTTTTAGAACTATCCAATATAGTTTATAACCTAGCGGAAATTAGTCAAGGAAATAAAAAGAACACGTTAAAATATCAGTGTTTATTATTTTAAAGCGTTTACTTTTTTAACTCTTTTTAGTTGTCGCTGCATACTATAAATAGGTAATTGCTTCATGTCGATAGCTCGCAGGCTCTCCTGACGTGTTACGTTTTGTGGTTTGTTGGATAACGGTGGCGCCTAAAACAAAGAAATTGAGCTTGTAGTAGTACATGGTAGTACCTACATACAAAACATTATGTTACAACTGATTTGAGTTTTCAAATGTAAATTACGTGATTATTATTAATTTACATAAAAGAAAGATGTACCAAGCCATGTGATGGTTTTCTACTTTTTGTTCCCATCAAATATAAAGTAAGTACAATAAAACATATATCGATATAGAAATGCACAACACTAGGCGAAATAATATAACCTCTACGACATGTAATAAAAGATCTGATATTTGCAAAATCAGCAAAGAACTGGACACAAACGACTATTTGCACAAATTATTAGTATATTATAATAGTTTCAAACTATTTACACTACATAAAAACATCTAAAACAATATCAACTTACCAATGAAATCATAATGTTTATTGATTATTTTCATTTCTTCCTGTGCGAGATTTATAGCCATTAATCACACAATACATCATTTCACTGATAACGCATAAGTATCCCAACCAAAGCTATGACTTTCTTTTAAGTTTTTTACAAGAATATTTTATAAATTTCTAAATTTTACTGTAATCAGAAATACGCTTGAATGACAATGATTTATTATGACAATAGATATTTTTTTTAATGAATGCACAGATAATATAAATACAAGACGAATAGACTCAACTCAAACTTCCTGACATTCCTTATTTGGACTAGATTTTAGTATTTTTTTAATAACGTAAAAATACTGAACTAAAAATTCTGAAAAGAAAAATATGAGCTTAGAACACTAAAATCTCGAAATGGTTTTCTAATTTTAGTACTTTCTCAAAATGAAATGTTGTCCATTGTATTTATCTTGTGTGCTAGCATCTATATCAGGGATGGCGAACCAATGGCACGCGTGCCATCGATGGCACGCGACACAATATTTTGGGCACGTCACCGATCTCAAAATGCATTAGGTACGCTATGACTTGATGGACGACGGCACGTCTATGACCTCATTAAACATTAACATTTAGAAAAATGGCACGTTGATACATAAAGGTTCGCCATCCCTGATCTATATAATCGTTTTCCAAACAATCGAGTGTGTGAGATTGCCAGTTGGACTTCTGTTCGTGAACCATCTTATGGGGTCCCCATCATCGCTCACCCTGAAGCCCTGAAGGAATACAACTGCTGTGAGCTGGAGGATACGTAGAAACACTCAAGGTAGGTGGATAACTACTTGCGTTGGTGTTAGCTCAAACGAACCTATCACTTTTCTGAACGGCAGGAATATTCTATCGAAATTCGCATCTTCCTGAACCAGATGATATCTAGGACCCATTTGCTTATCCTCTTAGAATAATTATACATAGAAGCCGTGTCCTTATATGGAAAGTGAGGCAACTTATACTGAGCCAAAATGGCTCAGTTCTCAGATTTATATCCTTCATACGTTACCTAATCGTAACTAAAATCCAATAATATAATAATTCTGTAATAGTTGCCTCACTTTTGACAGCGCGCTTTGTAGGGAATTATCGTTCTAGGTGTAATTATTCTAAGCTTATCCTATAATCGTTTCGGCTGGGTCGCGTTGTCACAGGTAATGAGAGACGCCTTAAAACTTTTTCAACTTTAACCGCCTTCTTCTGAAAACAGAGCTGATGTTCATTACTGCGTTTATAAATTGTGCGAATACGAAATTCCTTACTTTATCTGTTTTAAGTTGAAGCTCAACAGACCCGCCGAAGTTCGAAAAGTTAGCCGGTACGGCCCCTGTATGTTATTTGTATGTAGGTAGGTATATCGAATTATGTGGGATCTCCGGCTCACTACCACACCTAGATAGGCAAACTATTAATTAGAAACTTTACAGAATTTCAATCGGCGTTTTTTTATTCATTGCATAACCATTTTCGACTCCATCATCTCGATAGCGATTTTACTCGCATTTCCTGAATTTACTCCTTTTATGGCGGCGCAAGCAATAACGCTTACAGCGCGCAGCGTTCAATTATGGTAACTGTTATGTTAATTAAATCAAACAATTATTAATTGAAAGCTCATTAAACATTTACACAATAAAACGTTAGCTAGCAATAGCAGGTGGCCAAGTCTAAACTTATTTTCGAAGAGGTGTGATTTTTCTGACGTCGTGTATTTGCAGTAGTATGTGTCATTCGTGTCATTTCAAATATCTGACTATAGCCTTATATAATTGCAAGCCGTGAACATAAGTTTGGCAACGTCTGTTACTGTCAGTTCGTGGTAGGGCTGCCAGACGCCCGGGATTTCCGGGATTGTCCTGGAATTACGTGCCTTGTCCCGTGTCCAGGAATTACACCCTACTGTCCCGGATTTCAAATATCTACCACAATTTTTTTCATTATTTTACGAGTAGGTTACGTTACGATTCATAATTTTATAGGTCTTTACCTATGTAATTAGTGTTTTGTATGGAGAATTTAAAAAAAGTTGCATTTTCCTTACTACCATTTTCTTAATTTATTAAACAACCATGAACGCTAGTCGCTAATGTTTTAAAACTTTTATGCTCAAATGTTTAAAAAGTAAAATAACTTATAATATTATGCCACAAAGGGTAAGCGATAAAAATAAGTTTATGCCAAGTTAAAAGAAATAAAGTGGTAATTTCTGACAACAAAAAGAGTATTTTGT
Organism: Agriphila tristella; assembly: GCA_928269145.1. Taxonomy (NCBI): domain Eukaryota; kingdom Metazoa; phylum Arthropoda; class Insecta; order Lepidoptera; family Crambidae; genus Agriphila; species Agriphila tristella. The sequence continues at coordinate 29,178,716 of OV743432.1, forward strand.
TACTATTGGTAGTTGTCTTGTCTATAATGGTTATTAATTATTCGATATAATATCAATAATTGATGAATATTTCATAGAAATGACGAAGTTCATTCAAACGTAATGTTGATTGCCTAAAGTCTTATTTAATCAATAATGAAAAGCGAGTTGCTGTGTAATTTTTGTTTTAAGGATTATTTTCATGTATGTTAATAAATAAAATTAATTTTGTATTCCAAAAATATAAATTAATATAACACCCCCCCCCCCCCCCCCCCCCGCTATTCTAGTCCCGGAATTGACGCCAGCTAATCTGGCAACCCTAGTTCGTGGTCATGTAGTCGGCCAGTCTCCATACTAAATGTATGGGAATATTTCAATTTTAAGAGGTCGATATTTTTTTTCCTAGCAATCGTGTGAGGTTAAAAATATGAAAATAATTTAGTTCCTTTATTGAAATGCTTTGTATATTAAACAATAAGAAAAATATCAATGTTAACTAGGAAAAAATGGCTGTCAAATATGTCATCTTTTTTGTTGATTTTCTTCAGCAGGGAGTTGATTAACACGCCCTCTAGCAATAAATGATATATCATTAGAAAGGTCTTTTAAAGACAAATATTTGCTGTTAATATACTTTATATCAATTGTTTATACTTTTGGAGTTAAAGGTTATTAAATTAAAAAAGTGGTTTATTGTCTATGGGAGTTGAATTACCCCACCTCTAGCAATAAATGATATATCATTAGAAAGGTTTTTATATGATAAATATTTGCTGCAAACACACTTTCTATTAATTATGAGTGTTTTCGGAGTTTTAGGTCATAAATGTTAAAAAAATTGGTCAAGTTTAGAGCGTTATAACTCTCAAAATACTAATAGTTGACGTTTATTGTATTACAATAAAGTGTTTCAAATTTAAAGACCTTTCCAATGATGTAAGATTTATTGCTAGGAGAGACTTAGATCAAAATGCTCATCGTACTAAAGGACCCCCGAAAAGTTCAAATAATTTGACTCAAACCGTATGTCCTAATAAATAAATAATAATAATAAATGTAGAACTTTATTGAAATAATCTTACATCACAATGTAGAACTAGTTTAAACATAGATAATATAGGAAAAACAAATAATAAATAATATTTAAAATAATTTTATACTATGTGCTTGACCACATGCGATGTTGCCGTTCTGCTCAACTTCAGGGCTTGGAAGATATAGGAAGATATAGAAGGCTATGGTTAAGTGCATTATATACGAAATTAAACAAAAACGTCGGAGACTTGACAGGTGAATTGATTTTCGCTTTTATGCCGACTCATATGCCATTAGGTTATTTCAAGTTTGTCGATTTTTTTCTGGTAAAGGTTCTTAACATTTATTAGTTTTAAAAATTAAACTTATTAGTACTTACAAGTAGGTAATTAACTTACGTTTTGCCTTTTCATTCAATAATTTAGCCTTCACAATCATGCTGACTGACCCTATTAACCAAAGCCGAACGAAGATGAGGATTTTACCGAGATGATCTCTCCGGTACGGTACCTACTTACCTACGGTTTCAGATTAATATATAAAATTCAAATCTGGCTGCGGACTTAAAACCTTCCTTACTGTCCACCTTGATAGAAAGGACCCCGTAGGTATATAGAAAGAATATGATAAGCATTGAACTGTAACATACATTTCAATGATGATAAGTAGCTTCAACTGCATAAGAGAAACGAAACTTTAGTGTGATCAGAGGGCCTAGCCAAAGTAACATTGGCAAATCTTCGTTATCGCTTCGCTTTCGAAACATGTATGGGATTGACATAAGGTTTCGTTAACTATCGAATTTTAAAACGTCAAATCCATACATTTTTCGAAGCGAAGCGATAGCGAAAATTTGCAAATGTTACTTTGGCTAGGGGGTCAGTTATAGCTCTACCATGAGTTGATGTACAAACTGTTTTCGCTAAGTACTTATGGATTAAACTGCTCATAGTCAATGCGAGTGAACAAGAAAATTTACTGAAAAAACAACTTAAAAAAAATCACGTTTTTAAAACGGACTAAAAAGTACAAAAATTGGACTAAAACAAAAGACGGACTAGTAAAAACGACTAAAAAGTGTGAAATAAATTCTTCTGTAAATATTTATTACCCTATTACCTACAAAAGTTTTAAACCTAAAAAAGTGGGGCGCATGCTAAAGACAAATTGATAATAAATTTAACAAAATACTTAGTCCGATTTTTGTTTTTAATCCAATTTTTAAACTTATGAGTACGTTTTAAAAAAAATCTATATTTTTTCTGATTTTTAGTTAACGATCTAAAACTAAATTTACTGAAAAAAAAACTTTTTAAAAAACACCTTTTTATTACAAAAAGGTCGGACTAAAAACATTAAAAACGATTTTAATTTTAAACCTAAAAACGCGGGGCGCATTTTGTAAAATTTATCATCCATATTGTCTTTAGCATGCGCCCCACGTTTTTAGGTTTAAAATTTCTGTAGGGTTATAAATATTTAAAGAAAAATTTATTTTATACTTTTTAGTCTGTTTTTACTAGTCCGTTTTAATGTTTTTAGTCCGACTTTTTTGTAATAAAAACGTGTTTTTAATAAAGTTTTTATCAGCAAATTTTTATTTTCTACTTTTTAGTAAACGAGCTAAGACTAAAAAAATATACCATCTCCTATCGGAGCACTCGTCAAGACGATTAAAACAAGCCCACACTCGATGGGGTTGCATGGTTTTAATATAGAGTCCCAGTGGCCTTCTTCCGGCTCTATCATCAGACCCTGGAAACTTCCCAACAAAGTACTCGTCAAGACAATTCAAACGAGCCCAAACTCGATGGGGTTGCATGGTTTTATTATAGAGTTTCAATGGCCTTCCTCCGGCTCCATCATCAGATCCTCGAACACAATTTCCCATTAAAGTACTCGTCAAGATGATTCAAACGAGCCCAAACTCGATAGGATTGCATGGTTTTATTACCCAGTTCCAGTGGCCTTCTTCCGGCTCCATCATCAGATCCTCGGACACTAATTCCCATTAAAGTACTCATCAAGATAATTCAAACGAGCCCAAACTCGATAGGATTGCATGGTTTTATCACCCAGTTCTAGTGGCCTTCTTCCGGCTCCATCATCAGACCCTGGACACTATTTCCCAACAAAGTACTCTTCAAGACGATTCTAACGAGCCCAAACACGATGGGGTTGTAGGTTTTTTCATAGAGTTCCTGTGGCCTTCTTCCGGTTTCATCATCAGATCAGCTCAATGACACCATAATATTGCATTAATAATAATAATAATAATAAAAATGTTTTATTGTAAAAAAAAAAATTACATAGCTTAAAATAATTGACACTTAAGTACCTAAACTAGGTCGAACCTGTTCTTATAGGCACTTATGCTCTTTATTAAAAAACCGGCCAAGTGCGTGTCGGGCCACGCGCCATAGGGTTCCGTAGTTACCTTATACCATACTACCTATATGTAAATACCACTATAATTTTTCGTCTGTAAAAATAACTTTGTTTTTCACAGTGTTGGTATGAATGACAAAGTTATATTTGCGTTTTTGGAAAATATGATATATCTCAAAAACTAATTACTATATCTCGTTCAAACCAATTTTCGTTGAAAGTTTTTATTAAGATTTATAGCATATATTTTTTTTAGATTTTTCACACTCTTATTTCAAAAGTTGAGGGGGGGACACACATTCTACCACTTTGGCAGTGTTTATCTTTCAAACGGTTGACTTTTAGAAAAAATTGTCTTAGAAACCTTAATGTCATTTTTAAAGACCTATCTATAGACACCCCGCACGTATTGTTATGAAGGAAATTATTTTTTTCAGTTTCAGTTCCATGTATGGGGAGCCCCCCCTTAATGTTATTTTTTTTCTTTTGTGTTAAAATCGTTAAGCGGTTAACAGATTACATCTACTTACTAAGTTTCAACTGTGTAATCCTAATACTTTCGGAATAAAATGGCTGTGACATACGGACGGACAGACAGACAGACAGACAGACGGACAGACAGACAGACATGACGAATCTATAAGGGTTCCGTTTTTTGCCATTTTGGCTACGGAACCCTAAAAAAAGGTTTGTGTGCGCTATGTATGTGTGCGTTTGTATGTTGTATGTATGCTTGTGTGTGTGTGTGTGTGTGTGTGTGTGTGCGTAAAAGCTACTTTATTTTAATAAATAAAATTAATTATATAACTTTAAGTAAAATAAACATTAATAGACACAAAATAATCCATTCGGCACACTAAGATTTTATGGAATTTAAAGAAATTAAATTATTTAATCTAAGCCAGCCTCATAAAATATTACTTTACTATGGTCAGTAGTTCTTTCGTTAATTGATAGTCCAGTGTAAACAACCACTCTTTAAACATTTTTTTACATGTGTGTTGAAATTGACCAAAGACGTTAATTTTTTCAATAATTTTGCTATACAATATTCGTCCTGCATTGCCTTCCAGTTCAGGCCCATGTTCAAAGTTTCAGCTATAGCTCATCGGGAAGTTAGGATAAAATCGTTTGCAAACTTTGTGGAGAAACCATAGACTTATTATATTACTCCTTTTGAAATCATTGGGAGAAACACACAAACAAACAAACGCGAAAGCAACCTAATAAAAACGTGTTAAAAATATACCATCTCTTATCGGAGCACTCGTCAAGACGATTCAAACGAGCCCAAACTCGATGGGGTTGCATGGTTTTAATACAGAGTCCCAGTGGCCTTCTTCCGGCTCTATCATCAGACCCTGGAAACTTCCCAACAAAGTACTCGTCAAGACAATTCTAACGAGCCCAAACACGATGGGGTTGTATAGTTTCTTCATAGAGTTCCTTTGGCCTTTTTCCGGCTTCATCATCAGATCAGCTCAATGATACCATAATATTGCATTGCCTTCCAGTTCTGGCCTACGTTCAAAGTTTTAAGTCTCTAGCTCATCGGGAAGTTAGGATAAAATCGTTCGCAAACTTTGTGGAGAAACACACAAACAAACAAACAAACGCGAAAGCACCCTAATAAAAACGTGTTAAAATATACCATCTCCTATGGGAACACTCGTCAAGACGAATCAAACGAGCCCATACTCGATGGGGTAGCATGGTTTTAGACGTTATTATATATTCTGTGGTTTTAGTAAAGAGTTCTTGTGGCCTTCTTCCAGCTCCATCATCGGACCCTGGAATCTATTTTCCAACAAAGTACTCGTCAAGACGATACAAACGAGCCCAAACTCGATGGGGTTGCATGATTTTATTATAGAGTTCCTGTGGCCTTCTTCCGGATCCATCATCAGACCCTTGGACACTATTTTTCATTAGAGTACTGGTCAAGACGATTTAAACGAGCCCAAACTCGATGGGGTTGCTCGGTTTCAATATTGAGTTCCTAAGGCATGGCCTTACATTATCATCATATTCATCATCAGACCCTAGATCTTATCTCCTATCAGAGTACTCATGGGGTTGTATGGTTTCAACATAAAGTTCCTGTGGCCTTCTTCAGGCCCCATCATCAGATCAGCTTAAAGACACCATAATATTGCATTGCCTTCTAGTTTTGACCTATATTAAAAGTTTCGAGTCTCTAAGCTTATCGGGAAGCTGGTATAAAATCGTACGCAATCTTTGTGGACAAACAAACGAGAGAGCAACCTAATAAAAATGTGTTAAAAAAGAGAAGTTTAAAAAAGGTTATATCAACTCATGGTACACAAAGCATGCTCAGCATTACCGCTAAGTATACTTACTCAATATCCTTACTAATTAATATTATAAATGCGAAAGTCCGTTTGTTTGTTTGTTAGGACTGATTATCATGACATTTTACATACCTACCTACACATTTGCAGGGGTACAGAAAAAGACAGGGTACATTTCATCGAGAAAAAACGTACAGTTCCCGAGAGATAGCAAGAAAGCCGTCCACGCAGATGAAATCGCGGGTGCCCGCTAGCATGGACGAAAAATTAATAATTAATAATTTAAGTAATTAATAATTTAAGTGTAGTTGTTTAAGTTTCCTTAGAGAAGCATGTAATAATGGCTTCTTCATTTCAATAGTATAGTTGGTAACCCTGTCACACTGTTATTAAATGTTTGACACAGATAGACGTACTTAACACAGTAAATATATAAGTCTAAAAAACTTATATACTTGTGTACTTTATCTATAAAGCTAACATTGTCTACTTTAGGTTTGACAGTCCAGCTTTGTTCATGGTATTAAGTCTCTTGTGTATTTCGTGCGAGTCAAGATGAAAATGCTGCTGTGTTAGAGAAAAAGCAAACAATTAAGTGACACTATACACAAAGAAGTTTAGGTACTAGGCATTGCGTTCGAAAACAATGTATCTCTTAGCAGTGCTAGGATTTTGCGTAATTGTGGGCGCTTACGAAATAGTACCAGAAGAAGCGCGGCTAGGCTTCCCAAAACTCGCAAAGAAGTATGGAATGAAAACCTACGAGCACGAAGTTGTGACGGAGGACGGTTACATATTGAAGCTGTTCCAAATCCCTGGAGACAAAACAAGGCCTGTGCTAGTGGTCCACGGACTCGTTAACTCCGCGGACGCATTCATACTAAGAGGCAATAATTCGTTCATAGCAGCACTGGCGCACGAAGGTTACGACGTCTGGATGGCCAACTTTCGAGGCACCAAGTATTCCAGGCGACACCGGCAACTCAACCCTGACGTCGATATGGAATTCTGGAATTACTCCTTCCACGAATGGGGTGTGTTTGATTTGCCAGCTATTATAGATTACGTTCTCGATAAAACAGAGGAGTCAGAAGTAAGTTGCATCGGTTTTTCAATGGGCAACACGGCCTTTTACATCCTCGGTTCGATGAAACCTGAATACAATAATAAAGTCAAGGTACTTACAGCGCTATCCCCGATAGCTTTCATATATTATTGGAGAGCCCCTTTCCTCCGCATTTTGTTGAATGTATGGCCATCAGTCAGCGATTTATTTTTCATGTTGAAACAGGAAGAACTTTTTGGCGAAGGTACACTGACTAGGCGTATTGCAAAGTTGGTATGTTCTCAAGAGGACGGCTACGATCTGTGCGTGAGGATGATTCTGATGCCGATGAGCGGATGGGACGAGAGTGAGTTGGAGCCTGAGTTTATGCACGTTTTATTGGGACATTGGCCAGAGGGGATTTCACGTAAGGTTATAGACCACTTAACTCGATTGGGGTCTCGGAATAGCTTTTGTCAGATTGACTATGGTAAAGCTAAGAATTTGGTTGTGTACAACTCCACCTTGCCACCTGACTATGATCTCAGTAAGGTGTCGATGAAGGTGGCAATGGTGTCGGCTCCCAACGACCACCTGGCCCCTCTGAGGGCGGTGAAGCACCTGCGAGATCGACTTCCAAACGTGGTGGAATCCATCATCGTCGAATTCGAGACTGCAAACCATATAGATTTGCTTTGGGGGAGGCATAGCTTCAAGTATGTCAATCCACACATCATGGAGATCTTAGAAAAATATAGGTAATTTCTTTATTAAAAATTAATTCTGTACCTATTCGTTTCACAATAAAAGTACCTCGGTATGCGTGGCTGGCAGGAAACATTCCGAATAATTCCCTTGGAATACTTCCGAAATATTCTGAATTATTCCGAAACATTCGGAATATTTCGATTTTCAAAATACATGAGTAACGATAAAAAAACAGCAAGATCGGTAAAATGCATACTAAATAACTAAATACTTAAGCAGCAAATTTAATATTACTTACCTACTCTATTTTGTGCACTGCTTTAGTACGATGGGATTGGCATCGTCAATTTATGACAAAAATCCCGAAAACCAATAAAGAGAAAAAAAAAGTGCAAGCAGCAGAAATTAGTTGACACATTTTTCAATACCTACCTAGCAAGAAAAAAGTATGTCATTCTCTGATCATAGTAAAAGTAGTAAAGTAAGTATGGAATTTGGATAGATATCAATAGTACTATCTAGCTCTTAAATACAATTTATGGGTACTTAAGTATGTACCTAAGAAGTATCTAGGTACTAAACTGTATTTTAGCGAATTTTTAAATGTTCTTGAATCGCTTGAAACGGATGTAAACATGTAGGTAAAGCTGTATTTTCTTAATCCTTACTTCCTCCTTACTAATATTATAAATGCGAAAGTCCGTTTGTTTGTTTGTATGTTTGTTTGTTACGCCTACACGTCTTAACTACTGAACCGATCATCATGAATTTTTGCATGCACGTTGTCAGGGGTACAGAGAAGGACATAGGTAGGCTTGCCAACCGTCCTGGATTTTCCGGGACCGTCCCGTTTCTGAGTCAATTTTGGACCGTCCCGCCGTGACCCCTTGCGGGACGCCTTTTGTCCTGGAAATCAGTTAAAGTCATTAATAGGAGAAAAATTCGCTGTGCGGCTGTTTTTTTTTACTTTAGTCAGGCAAAATTACAAGATTAGTGGATGGAACTGACAAAAATCGCGCTGCGCGGCCGATTTTTTAACTATAAATTGGCAAAATTATAAGATTATTTGATGAAACTGAATAAAAATCGCATCGCATTTTTATAAAAAAAACAAGCGTTTCGTGCATCCTAGACAGGCATCCTCCCTTACGTAGATGGCGACCCTAGAGGCGGCATACCTTATTGGCCTAAGGCGCCGAATCTTAAAATACGTCCCTGGGCTTGGCTTGCACCACATATTGAAATTTATAATTACGTTTATTGTAAAAAACTTGTGAAAATGCGCAAAAATCTCAAAAGTAAGTAGTCTTAAATTTAGAAAATAACTTAAATTTAATAATTTAAAAATTTTTTCATAACGGATTAAAAAATACCTTTAGATTTTTCTAAACATTTTGTATGTGGTGTGTTGTGTCCCGCGTAATATACCCTAGTCCCGGATGTGGAGCTAAGTAATCCCGGAAATGCCTTTTTTGGAGTTGGCAAGCCTAGACATAGGGTACCCTTCATCTCGAAAAAAAGTATTGTTCTTGAGGGATAGCGAAAAACCTTTCCAGGCAGACGAAGTCGCGGGCGGCCGCTAGTCTATGATAAATTAAAAACCGGCCAAGTAACTACGAGTCGGACTCGCACACGAGGGGTACCAAAAATGGTAAAAAAAAACACGTTTGCTGTATGGGAGGCACCCTTAAATATATATTTTATTCTGTTTTTGAGTACCTAGGTGTAGGTATAGCTACGTAGGTAATTGGGTAAAGTTCATTCGGGAAAATAGAAGTGCCCTCCGGCCACCAGCGCCGGCCAGTTGGCGGCTCTGTCGTAGGCGCGTATGGTGGCATACAAAGGCGACGAGCAACCCAGGTATGTCTTGCTCGTTACTTCGTTTGTTCGTCACTCGGATTTTGTTTGAGCGGTTAAATCCGTGCCGAGGAGGCTTATAGGACCTACATTTAAATCACGAAAAATATTACCGTTTGTCTTTTTGTGATAAAGTTATTTATTACGCCATTATAGATACTTACTAAAATCCAAGTTTTACAAAACGCAACCCGCCGTAACATAATATATTTGTATAGGTAGGTTAAGGTATCTCAAAAATAAACTTATTTTTTTATTTTTTCGAGGTTTACCACCATGTTTTAGCTATTTGTAGTGTTCTACAGCTTTGTTTGATTGTCACTGATAATAGTAGGTAAGGTGCATTCGGGTATTTACGAATGGATTTTTGGATTAGTCTGACGTAATAACAATAATTAAAATTATTACAACTAGTGGCTCCGTGAGCTGTAGACCTCGCGTTAAAAAGTAGCTCAAGTTGTATGTTTAAAAAAAAATAATCTATAAAAGATGTCACCACCCCTTTTTCCCCACACTGTTCACGAGCTTTTCAAAGCACGTAGGGTACCTGCGTGCTGTTTGGTATTATTTGGTAGGTATATTCGCAGCTAGATGGCGCTTCTAATTTTAAACATTTTCCGAAATAATGATTTTTGATAAATATAGAAAAACTGGCTAAACTAAAAAAATCTATATAATCATCGAACCTGCTCACAAAATTTCACGAGAATCTGTTGAAAAATGCGACCTGTAGAGGAAAATGGACAGCTGGAAAGTCGGACTGAAATATGTTTTTTTTACATTTCTCCGTCATTATGAAAAATTTCAAAAAACTGGCGTAACAAAAAAATTATATGTTATTTTCGAACCTGCTCACAAAATTTGACGAGAATCGGTTGAGAAATGCAACCTGTAGAGGAGAACATCCAGCGCCAGAAAGCCCGACTGAAATACATTTTTCTTACATATCTCCGCCATTACGAAAAATTTAGAAAAACTGTCTTAATTTAAAAAAAATCTATATGATTTTTGAACCTGCCCACAAAATTTAACGAAATTCGGGTGAGAAATGCGACCTGTAGAGGAGAAAAAACAGAGCCGGAAAGCTGGACTGCAATTTGTTTTTTTTACATATCTCCGCCATTTTGAAAAAAATCGAAAAAGTGGCGTGACAAAAAAATTCTATATTATTTTCAAACCTGCTTACAAAATTTGACGAGAATCGGTTGAGAAATGCGACCTGTAGAGGAGAAGATCCAGCGCCAGAAAGCTGGACTAAAATATATTTTTCTTACATATCTCCGCCATTACGAAAAATTTAGAAAAACTGTCTTAATTTAAAAAAAATCTATATGATTTTCGAACCTGCCCACAAAATTTCACGAAATTCGGTTAAGAAATGCGACCTGTAAAGGAGAAAAGACAGAGCCGGAAAGCTGGACTGCAATATGTTTTTCTTACATATCTCCGCCATTTTAAAAAAATTCGAAAATGTGGCGTGACAAAAAAATTCTATATTATTTTCAAACCTGATCACAAAATTTCACGAGAATCGGTTAAGAAATGCGACCTGTAGAGGAGAACAGACAGCGCTGGAAAGCCGCAAAACCTGTTTTTTTTACATATCTCCGCCATTTTGAAAAATTAAAAAAATCTGGCTCGACAAAAAAATTCTATATAATTTTCAAACCTGCTCACAAATTTTCACGAGAATCGGTTGAGAAATGCGACCTGTAGAAGAGAACATACAGACATACGAAAGATTTTTTGCCCAAGCTGAAGCAGAGACGCTTCGCTCGCACTTCGTGCTCGCTCGGTCAAAAAAAAAATCGGACTAAAAACATTAAAACGGACTAAAAAGCAAAAAATATCTTCTGTAGGTACCTACATATTTATAACCCTATCCACAGAAATTTTAAAACCTAAAATAGTGGGGCGCATTTTGTAAAATTTATCATCCATATTGTCTTTAGCATGCGCCCCACGTTTTTAGATTTAAAATTTCTGTAGGTAGGGTTATAAATATGTAAGTACCTACAGAAGAATTTATTTTTTACTTTTTAGTCCGTTTTAATGTTTTTAGTCCGATTTTTTTTTGTAATAATTTTAATTATTCTTATTACGTCAGACTAAGGTAAGATGATGGTAGCTAGCCAGGCGGACTTGAAATAAGCCCTACCATCAACCAAACCGAGTACAAATTGTACCCCCTCCTGGGAATCGAACTCGGGAACACGCTAGGTTAAGCATGACGGTTTTAACCGAGCTGCAAAACCTTCATGCAAAACGGAGTTCAATAGAGGACACACAAGCTAGGTTATGCATGACGGTTTTGACGACAGGAAAAACTTGGAAAAACCGAGCGGCAAGGTTGCTTGAATATGCATGGTTAACTGCACTGTCGCATACACGCTAGGTTATGCATGACGGTTTTGACACCTCACAGGCTTAACCAGCATTGTATAACCTAGCGTCGGCCGGCTTTACACGGGTGGGCGATCCACTAGACCACATTATTGTAAATAGACCACAGAGGCGGTTAAACCTACCCAGAAATGAACAATATCATTTCATTAGCTAAAGTATAGGCCTTGTTTCCATTAATGAGAGTTTTTTAAGACCGTGAGATGGATTGTTTTAGTAAGGTAACGAGAAATGCCCGCGAATTGAACCCACAAAGGGTTGTAGGAAAAAGAGTAAATAGATTGCTTAAATATGCATGAAAATTTTTTCATCTTATGCCCATGTTATTATAAAAAAGATCATGAGCTGTGGGGAAAATGGAATTCAATGTAGAAAGGTAGCTGGGAAAAATCAGACTAGGCAAGTAATGTGAAAAGGTAGGTAGATAAATTGGTTAAGCATGAGAAAATTTTAAAACACGTGGGGCACTCTGAAAGTTTTGCGCAACTAAAAAATAAAACGATATTTATGTAAACTTATATAATAAGTACTAGCTTTTGCCCGCGACTTCGTCCGCGTGGATATTCGAGAAAATCCTATGGGAACTTTAAACCAGGATAAATAGTATTCAATGTTTTAATTTCATCAAAATCTGCTCAGCCGTTTTAACGTGATTAGGCGGGTCCCTACCAAGCGCGCTGACCCGCTTTTTCCTCTCATAAAATTTCATTCCCTATTTTGACACCTACAGACTTTCATACAAACTTTCATCCGCTATTTTAACTCTTTCCACCATTATTTCGTAATAAAAGGTAGCCAGTGTCATTTCTCAAGCTTTACTCTATCTCTGTGGCAAATTTCATTAAAATCGGTTTAGTATTTTAGGCGTGATAGCTTAACAGACAGACAGACAGACAAAATTACTTTCGCATTTATAATATTATTATGGATTAAGTATAGATTTTGTATTTTAGATTTTGAATTTTGTTCTGTCAATTTAACTCATGGAAGTCGATTGAATAACATAATCTCGTAGTGTAAAAGTATGTAAGTAGGTACCTTATAAATACGATAGTGGCATAACTTCTTTAGTCTCTCTATACTGTGGTACAAACAATCAAACTTTCATCCCCTATTTCAACCCATCCAACACTTATTTCGCAATAAAAGGTAGCCTATGTCCATTCTCGAGCTCTACTCTACCTCTGTACCAAATTTCATACAAATCGGTTCAGTAGTTTCGGCGTGAAGGCGTAACAGACAGACGGACAGACAGACAGAGTTACTTTCGCATTTATAATATTAGTATGGATTTTGTATTACTGATCTTGAATTTCGTTCTGTCAATTTTACTCATGGTACTCGATTAAACAACATAATCTCGTAGTTTAAAAGTATGTAAATGGGTACCTAATAAATACGATAGTGGCATAACTTCTTTAGTCTCTCTATACTGTGGTACAATCAAACTTTCATCCCCTATTTCAACCCTTCCAACCCTTATTTCGCAATAAAAGGTAGCCTATGTCCTTTCTCGAGCTCTACTCTACCTTTGTACCAAATTTCATCCAAATCGGTTCAGTAGTTTCGGCGTGAAGGCGTAACAGACAGACGGACAGACAGACAGACAGAGTTACTTTCGCATTTATAATATTAGTATGGATTTATGGGAATTAATGAATTGGATGACTGGAAATAATTAAAGGTGACTGTTGATGGGATACTTAAATACTAAACCTGGTAGTGGTTTATTTTTTGAGCGACAAAATAACTAAACGGGCGACTATATAAGGGCCTGACGTACTTTTATTTCCTCACGACATAAAAGTGAAATATCTACCTACGGCGTTTGGTGATCGAGGGATATCCTTTGGCAGGGTGCACCTTCTGAACCCTTAGATCATTTTAAGAAGGGGAGTCATCTTGGATTATTGTTTGGGAGGGAGATAAATACAATAATAAATAAATAAATAAAATGTTTGTTTATTTTCCCATCACAAATAAAGGTCTTAAGTGGTAATTAGAGGTTCAATGTTTTTTTCGTAGGTCTGGAAATTGATTATTTTTTTCAAAACCCATCGTGTGGGATATCGGATGAAAGGGATTTTTGAGCTGATTCCAAATATACACAATATTATTATATTGCAGCTACTGGTAAAAAAAATGGGAAAATAGTTTTCCAAACATACTAAGTTGGGGCTCTTGCAGGAAGAAAACCACTGAATGAAAAACATTCGATAAAGCAAATAAATTCATTCATTCATTTTATATTAATAACTTATTAAATAAAAACCTCTGAGGGCGCCACTTTCGGTCACACAACCGTTAAAAGTCAAAATGGAAATATTCTGTGTAGGTACCATAGATGGACATATAATATACGTACATAGAATAATTCAATTTTTAACATACTTACTTTCAGAACTCCAAACTGGCTGGTAAAAATAATTGGTGTTTGGTAAATTACCTACTATTATACGTAGATATAAAGGACATGTCCCATCGGGCCTATGTCATTTGCCCCACCATTCTCAAAAAATGAAAATCTATCGCGTCTTAATCAAAGTAGTATGTCAGAGTAGGTATTTTACTCTAGAATCAGATTGATAATTATTTGCTGCATTAAAAAGTGGGATTTTTAAGTTAAAACGCTTTTAAATCACATTTTTTTATCATTAGAATACTATTTACTTAAATTTTTTCACAAAATACTTCAGAAAACAACTTAATGTTTTTGTAATAATTGTTTTTCTAAATATAAAACAATTCTTGACTGATACTTTACCTAAATAAAATGTAATTAGCATTTTTTAATTATGAAAGTAATTCAATAAAATGAAACTGGGGCAACGCTGGGACATCTCTTTTGCTTATTGTTCACAATTTGCTGTCTAAACAACTACAACACACACTTACATTACATCAATCAAAACAATTAAACTTATTTCTTCAATAAAAAGTCATTTTAGTTTTTTTTGAAATATATTTTTAACATTGAAAATGTTTTTTCGATCGCTTCAGTAAGGTACCCAATTTCAGCCAAAGTGAGACATTGCCCTGGTCCCGTGAGTTTTGGGTCTACGTGTATGTACTAAATGTCAAAAGATGCATCTCAGCGAGGGCTACAATAGGGTGAAAAAAAATTTTGAAAAAGTCAAAAATTTTTTTCGAAAATCGCATAAATGTAGAAAAATGACACACTTTTTCGGGGTCTTTTCTCACTAAATCGACAATTTCTCAAAAACGAAAAGCGATATCGAAAAAATGAAAAAAACCCCTAGAGATATTGAGTTAGGCTACCTACTGAAATTAGTATATGTCCCTGACTCTTACGGTCTTGGCTGTAGCTTATCCTTTATGAAGCGAAATGTTGGGGTACCGCGGGCGACGTGTGCGGCGCGGGATAATGGTAATACGTAGTAGGTACGATTGAAGTTTTTAAATAATTGTATATTTTAAAGCTTGTAATAGTGTTTTATATTTTGTATTTTTTATTTATTTCCACATTTTTTATAAATAAAAAAGTATTTAGATATATATTAAAACCATAATATTGATATTGATTAGCTCTAGCAGGTCAACAGATGGTATGACATGAATAGAGCGTGAAGCAAGAGCTGATTCCAGATCTAGTCAAAGATTTAAAAATCGTTAGATACGGCGGCGCGGGGCGGTACCTACCGTAGTGTGACTGCACTGAAATGTCTCCAGTAAGTGACATCGCTTACTATGTGAAAACGAAAGAGAAAGTAGTGCTAGCAATAACTGTAGGAGCAAAAGAGATGACGCTATTATCTACAGTACACGTGCTAGGCGCCGTAGTGAGTTTTTGTGTGTAGAGAAACGGATAAACGAATCTTGAGCGAAAGTTGAACAGAAGAGAGGTTTTAGTTTGAGGCCTGAGGCGAAGCCGAGGGCCTCTACTAGATCCAAAATATTACATATCGTGGGTTGCTGTTATTTCAATTTCGAGATTTGAAATTACTCGATCAGTCACGTCTTTCTTAGTGACTCTGCGATTCCAAATTTTACAACGATCTCTGAGAATGAGAGTGTGATGATGAGGCCTAGGTAAACATAAGGGTTGTTATCGCACATTCGAGTGATGATGAAGTCGGCGCGAGAGTCTCGCATGCTGCATTTGATTTTGATTTATTTTTTTATTAGGGTTAATTTATTTAGAAGTTCAGATGTTTAACTTATACATAGTACTTAGGTTACCTTTCAATAAAATATTAATGTCTATAAGAAAAGAATTATAAAATATTTTGTTAAATTAATTAAATTCATTTTCAATGTACCAGAAGGTCGTGAAAGGCACGAGATCTGTGAATTTTTTATTTAATATTTATTATTCTTATGGTCTTCTTACAAATTTAAAATACATTAATAGCATCTTTCAGAACTACACTCGTTGTGCTACACCTACGCGCAAACGCGCAAATTACGCGTCATAATGGGGAAGCTACAGCATAAGAATAAATAAAACTTTTATTCTTATGGCTACAGCCTACACCGTAAGTGATAGAGAGGCCCTGTAATTTTAACATGTAGCCCAACTATATAATTCCCCGAGGGCTTTTTTTACTTAATTTTTTGATATCGGTCTTAGTTCTCGAGAAATTTACTGAGAGAAAAAACCGTACAAAAGTACCAAATTTTGAGATCACAACCATTTACAGCCTTAAAACTGGGCGATACCGCACTTTCGCTATAAATCGGGCCCATACAGATGCCTAAAAAAAAACATTTTCAGTCCGGCTTTTCGGCGCTGCATTGCTGTTCTTCTCTACAGGTAGTATATCTCAACTCAACCGATTCTCGTGGTAAAAAGGTTTGATATTAAAATAGAATTTTTCAGTCGGACCTATTCGATTTTTTTCGAAATGGCGGAGATATATGATACAAATAATAATTTTTCATCAGTTTCGAAAAATTATCAAAAATGTAACAAAACTTTTTTGTTTGCCGTGCAAAGTAAATTTTGTTTTTTATTTTTAGAAGACTCAAAAGTTCGTCAATCAAAACATTTCTGGCCAATATTCGAAATAGTGTTAAAAGGATATATTAGTTTTTTAAGCCAATTATTTATAACATTGAATCCTCGTTGCGCATACTTGTATACTTGTTCTTCCGAGTCAGCCGCGAAAAGAAGTGCAGTATCATCAGCGTAAGATATGATCATCCCATGATCTAGCTTCATATTACAAAGATCATTGATATAAATCAGAAACAGGGTAGGTCCTAAAATACTTCCTTGCGGAACGCCGAAGGATGTAAGTATTATCCTGCTCATCACTGAGGACACTTCCAATCCTCACACATTGGGTACGTTCTTCCAGATAACTCGTGAAGAGTTTCAGCTGTATACCTCCTATGCCTAAAGTCTCAAGCTTGCACAAAAGAATAGAGATAGACACTGTATCAAAAGCTTTCGCTAAATCCAGGAAGATTCCAATTGTGTGTCAAAGTCAAATAAGCTTTATTCAAATAAACTTAATTATTAAGTACTTTTGAATCGTCTATATTTTCCTACCACCCGTTTTTGATTTTCTTTGTCCAAATTATTAACAAAAAAATATAATCTGTTAAATGAAATAATTTTAATCGAAACTCAAATTGATATTTAGACAAAATCGCCTTTACTTCTAAAAATCGAACTAACCTATTAATGATATTTTTCCCAATATTTTGGAAAAGGATGGTAATAGTGATATGGGTCTGTAATTTTAAACTTGACTTTATGTTCCAGATTTATATACAGGAACAACTACAGCTTTTTTAAACATTTGGGAAAAATACCTGTAGATAAACTTTTTTGAAAAATATGAGTCAAAGGAGGCACCAAAATGTGCCTAAACTGCTTGATATTATTCGATATTATTGTCTCACCAACCGCACAGTAGTCTTTGAAACACATGATATTTTTTTTCAACCTCAATTTCGCCAGTGTCAAGTAAAGCAAAGGATATTAAGGAAGTGCCACAGACAGGGGCGGCAAATGAATTGAAGGGGTGAGTGGACAAAGGTGTTAACTAACAAAAAGTTCAAAATGAGTATTGAGTGTTTGAAAATTGTGTTAAAACCTTAAAATGTATGCATTTTTGTCAGTTAACACCTTTGCTAGGGTCTATATTTTTGTTACGAATAAAAATCTGGGTGTTTGGAGCTCATCAGCCGATTTATCATCTCTTAAGCCCTATGTCCATGCAAAAATGACTATTTTGTCAGTTTTGTCAGATAACACCTTTGTCCACTCACCCTTCAATTGTTATGATGTTTTTCTGCCAGACATTTACCAATATTTACAAAAGTAACAAAATAATTATTGACATTACGAGTATTAGCGGAAATTAAATATGTGACGAGTGCTCTTGAAGTAAGCATAATGATGGGTCATTATGTTTTAAAGTGAGACATTTTTGAGATGATTCCATATCTATTTATTATATTTTCCAGCTTATTCTAGTACTATTTTTTTGTACTCAGTTTTAACTTTTTTACAGAAATTCCGGTATCTTTTATGACAATTGCAATATCTGATTATTAGGATTTCGTTTAGCATTAGTATGTAATTTTTCTCTGTATCATGCATCGATCACAACCCGGAGTGATCCAGGGTTTTATGTTAAAACTTATTTTATTTAATTTAACACGCGATGTATTTCTCTGAATCGCTTGTTGTACATTTTGTAATAAATATAACATGCAAAAATGCGGATCAGCAGAATTATAAACTACAACAAATTAAATTAGGAATCAATAACTAAAAATAAGCAACAGATTAAAATTAGGCACTAAGTTTTATTGAGCCTTGGATTGAAAATACCTTCTTCTTACTATGATTTCACTAGATGTAATTATCAGCTATCGGACTGACTTTTAAAGTAGGTAGTTACCTATTTGTATTTTTCTAAGAACTCCATGATATGTGAAGTGACATACTTGGTGCTATGCCTTCCCCAAACCAAATCCATATGGTTTGCAATCTCGAATTCGATGATGATGGATTCCACCACGTTTGGAAGTCGCTCCCGCAGGTGCTTCACCGCCCTCAGAGGGGCCAGGTGGTCGTTGGGAGCCGCCAGCATCGCCACTTTCATCGTCACCTTACTGAGATCATAGTCAGGCGGCACGGTGGAGTTATACACATCCAAATTCCTAGCTTTACCATAGTCAAATTGACAGAAGCTATTCCTATACCCCAATCGAAAGAAATGGTCCATAAGCTTACGCGCTACCGTCTCTGGCCAATGTCCCCATAAAACATGCGTAAACTCAGGCTCCGTCTCACTCTCGTCCCATCCGCTCAACGGCATTAAAAACCCCCTCACGCAGCGGTCGTAGCCGTCCTCTTGAGAACATACCAACTTTACAATACGCCTAGTCAGTGTACCTTCGCCACAAAGCTCTTCCTGTTTCAATGTGACAAGTAAGTCATTGACTAATGGCCATACGTTCAAGATAAGGCGGAGGAAAGGGGCTCTCCAATAATAATTGTAAGCAATCGGGGCCAGCGCTGTAAGTACCTTGACTTTATTATTGTATTCAGGTTTCATCGAACCGAGGATGTAAAAGACTGTGTTGCCCATTGAAAAGCCGATGCAACTTACTTGGGTCTGCTTTGTTTTATCGAGAACGTAATCTATAATAGCTGGCAAATCAAACACACCCCATTCGTGGAAAGAGTAATTCCAGAATTCCATGTCGACGTCTGGGTTGAGTTGCCGGTGTCGCCTGGAATACTTGGTACCTCTCATATTGGCCACCCAGACGTCGTAACCTTCGTGCGCCAGTGCCGCTATAAGAGAATTGTTGCCCCTTAATATGAAAACGTCAGCAGAGTTTGCGAATCCGTGGACCACTAGCACAGGCCTTGTTTTGTCTCCAGGGATTTGGAACAGCTTCAATATGTAACCGTCCTCCGTCACAACTTCGTGCTCGTATGTTTTCATTCCATACTTCTTTGCGAGTTTTGGGAAGCCTAGCCGCGCATCTTCTGGCACTATTTCATAAGCGCCCACACTAACGCAAAATACTAGCACTGCTATGAGATTCATTGTCTTTAAGCGCAAGGCCTAGTAAGTACTAGAACTATATATACATAATTATTGTCTAGATTATTTGCTTTTTCTCTAAGACTAGGAACTCACGGAGCTATTTTCACCCGCACCCGCTGCGTTTAAAGAACCGCGGTTTTATTATGCTTACTTTCCTACTTCATAGAAGAATTAAAAAGAGAAGGCCTAAAAGGTTCTGGGTGCATCCACTGATTTAGGAAAGATATCAATTTGGCTTATTTGACATGCTTATTAGTTATTATAGTGAGTTAAAGAAGGACGAAGAAAAAATATTTGACTATTTTCGAATTTCCGTATCTAGTTAGAACAAAAAAGGAAACTGCTCTACAAAAACACATCACAACCACCACGAGT
Source organism: Agriphila tristella (assembly GCA_928269145.1). Lineage (NCBI taxonomy): Eukaryota > Metazoa > Arthropoda > Insecta > Lepidoptera > Crambidae > Agriphila > Agriphila tristella. The sequence goes on from OV743432.1 coordinate 29,198,860, forward strand.
AATAAATAAGTCACTGTAAAATGTATACCCTCCACCGGCCACCGCGATCGCCCGCCAACCGATCGCAGAGCGTGCGGGCGCAAACCGCCGAGACGGGGCGGCGGCGGGAACCGCGGCCCGCGCTTCTACTAGTTGCCCGCCGCTCTGGTGCAGGAGCCGCAAACAATCGCGCACGCTGCGGTTGTAAAACGTGTCGTGAATTTTGCTTTAATTTTTACATACATTATCATCAACCGTGGCGGGCGCGGGAGAAAATCGCTCCGTGAGTTCCTAGCCTAAACGCCTTCGATCATATCGCAAACGAACCTTGACTGTCAAATCTGAAGTAGACAATGTTAGCTTAATAGATTAAATAACTATTGGCAGGGTTGCCAACTATACTATTGAAATGAAGAAGCCATAAATGCTTCTTTGTAACTACCTACACTTAGGCTGAGGCCGCACTACGGTTTTTTCCAGCTAGCGATTAATTGCTAAACCGCGAAACCGCTTGAGACGCACACACTACGATTAAAAACCGCCAAAAGGTCCGTGAATTTTAACAGTTTAAAGAAGCAGTACGTGTTGTTGCTCTGATACTAAGAAATAGAAAGAGAAGACGTCAGCGTAAATTTCGCAAATATTGGATCCATCCACTCACTAGCCGTAGATTCGAGAAAGGTTTCTTTTCTAAATAAGAAATATCAAAGTTTAAGAGAACATCCAGATATTTTTTTTTGTCAGTGGCCAGCTTCGATAAGATTTTACAAATTCAAATTTGTAAAATCTTATGATTTTACAATGCAACCACTGCTCTTCACGACAGTCTACCGAATACTGACCTAAAAAAAACCGCCCGCGGTTAAACGCAGTGCGTGCGCGCCAACTAAGTTCTATGGATTACAAATTTTGCCGCGGTTTTTATCCGCGAGCATTTTGTAAAATTCCACGGTTTTAAAATCTGTCGCGGGAAAAAACCGCAAGTGCGGCCGCTTGTATTAGTTTTTCACTCCTCTTGCTCTAAAAGTCCGTCATTGTAAGGTACAAGAGCCAGGATAAAATAGCAAAATTACCCCTAGGGGATGAAGTTTTTTCTTTTTTAATGTTTGTCTATTACCAATGAGCCTACTAAAACGAAAAAGTCTTTATTCATAATCACGAATAAAGACTCGCTCGACTTAATACTGTTTTCACTTCTCAAGCTTACGCGCTCACTAGACATGAAATAAAAGACTTTTTAACGGATACTAGCGCGGTTTTATTGAAAGTACTTTGGTAATTAGTTGGTATTTGGTTTGATTTTTGATTTTTCCGACGTTTCGGCACCTTTGCAGCTGCCGTGGTCACGGGGGACTGAAGCTACTCGTGAGCCTACCCTCAAGCGATGAATTTTTTTAAGACGTTCAGAAATTAATTTTTTTTTTAATATTTTACAATTTTATTTATCTTTTTAATTATATAGTATAATAGATAAATAAAATTGTAAAATATTAATTTCTGAACGTCTTAAAAAAAAATTCATCGCTTGAGGGTAGGCTCACGAGTAGCTTCAGTCCCCCGTGACCACGGCAGCTGCAAAGGTGCCGAAACGTCGGAAAAATCAAAAATCAAACCAAATACCAACTAATTACCAAAGCACTTTCAATAAAACCGTGCTAGTATCCGTTAAAAAGTCTTTTATTTAATACTGTTTCTCATTTTTATTTTTGAAAATGGAACTAAAAGCAGCGATCTCTTCGGTGAAATCATAGACTTATTTATACTCTGTGACTTCAAGTTTGATTGTAGAATGCGTGCATTGTGTTTCTTAGCTGCTACAGTAGAAATTAAAAAAGGCGCGAAATATTTAGAATTTTTCTCTAATACCAAACTGATTGAATTGTGTGACTGTAAGTAAGTAATAGGAAAGAAATAATTTTAATCTTTTGCCGTCAAGCACAAATCATTTATTTAAATACTGTATGAAAAGTTTATGAAGTGGAGGATAGAAAAATGAGTGGATTCGTTTACGTAAGTATAAACTAGGTATTTAATATTGTATTTTATTTTCTCGCCTTCGTAGTGAAAAGTAGAGTGTAACACACGACGCTAAAACCCATTGTAACTCGGTTTCTATTTATTCCCTCGCTAAAGCTCGGGAATAAAACTACCTCGTATGCAATGGGTCATTTTAGCGTCTTGTATAACAATCTACCTACTATTCTAGATTCACAAATTCACGCGATTAAAAACCACAGCGGTTTAGCCGTAGTGCGGCCTAGGCCTAAAAGTGAAATTTTCTGATTAATACCTATGCAATTCTTTAGCTCTACCATGAGTTGATATTGATATTTAGCTCTACCAAGAAAAGTTGCAAGTATCACATCCATCTGTGAAATTACAGTTAACATGAATTGACGTGATGTTATGTGAATTAACGTGATGTTATCTTTAATGATGTGTGAATTAATGTGATGTTATCTTTCAGTCCCTGTAGCAAAAAAATATATTTTATTTCTTTCTTAGAATAGTTGGGTTAATAACGTCATCTAAAACTATTCCTTTCAAGTTGATATCATTTGTGATTCTTGAGAAATCCAGCTGCCTGTGACAGACGGACAAACAGACAGCCAGATAGAGTAAACGATAAACGGAGTCTTTTCCATCGAGCTGGACAGGGCTTAAGGAAGGTTTTAAGTACAAAGTATTTTAAATAAGCTTCCGCCCGCGACTTCGTCTGCGTGGATAGTATTTTGTCTATCCCTCGGGAACAGTTCCTTTTTTCGGGATTTACGGGAAATAGTTAGCCTTACATTAGTAAGGATAACTGTTTTATTGATGTTCCGGAGTGATCATCGGTTAAATGTTCATCACCGTTTTTATTAGTGATAGGGTCAGATTGATTTTGAATTGAATAAAAAGGCAAAATAATTGGAAGTTGGAAGTACCTATTGTATTTGTGTTTAAAACTAATAATGGAGACAACCTTATAGCAGAAAAAATTGACAAAACCTAATGGCATGAGTCAGCATAAAAGCGTTTGGGTATAACAATGTCAGGTGACGTTATATAGGTACCTACATAAAAAACAAATTTGCACACTCAGATCTATAGCTGATCGACCAGACCCGTCAGAAATTTATCATTTTATTTTATTTATTTATTAAAGAACATAAGTACATAGGTACTTTAAGGCTAAGTTCATATGACCGTGCGGTGCCGCGCGGCACTGCCAACCGCGCGGTACAAGGTCATACTAAACTGTGTTATATCGATTTGCTTATCTACGAAATCGAAAAAAGAAATGCCATTTAGAATCTTAACTCCAAGGCTCAAATAAATTATTAAAGAAGGTCTTGGGAAGAATTAGTTTTAATTTTCTCCCATGATAATGATTCTGATGAAAAAAGAAAAACTTGGGCAAGTTTAATCTACATATTACCTAGATTGCGTTTCATTTTTTAAAATAACTTTGGGGTCGTCCATTAATCACGTGAGCCTCGAAAGGGGGGGGGGGTCGTTGAAAAAATCACGAAGTATCACAAGGGGGGACGGGGGGTGTAGTGAGATATCACGTGCAACGATATGTTAAAACAAGTTTAGATTCGTTACCCGCGCTCCACAATGGCAAGACGAAAGTCAGGTAATTGCCCGACTTTCAATTAGTCAGGCACAGGCTCGTGACTCTCGTCAGTCAGACACTAAAAAACCGTGACATCCTTATCAAAAATGCCTTCCTGCGTCTTTAAACGATGTGCAAATTATACACCAACAGTCAGAGATCGGAAAAATGTTTCATTTCATACGTAAGTACTGTATTTAACCGTAAAATGTATTTTCGTATTTTGTATTACTCTAATCGGCCATTTTTTACAAAGAGCGAGCATTATGACTTTCACTCCTATGATCGCGCCAATGAGCATGCAGCGTATCAGACGAAACTTATGATGTCTGTTTATCTCTTTCTAACGACAAATATTCCATATGGTGGCGTTCATTTTTGTCCCTCTCTCGACATAATAATGTCAATGTGTGTATCTGCAGCCTACCTGTCGCTGTTTTAAATTGCATGATGTTGGCGCATGACGCATCTAAACTTGTTTTGACATATCGTTGATCACGTGTATTAATTTTTTTCGTCGAACGCGTGACTTTTAACCGAAAACTGTGTGTGATTGTTGACTCACCGTTACCAGGCCGATTTCCCCGCCCACCGCGACATATTCGACCTGAAAATTGTTGAGATTATTTTGTACCAAAAAAATACACGTGATTTAGAGGGGGGGGGGGGGGGGGGGTTTAACGTAAAACCTCACCATATATCACCAGGGGGGAGGGGGGGTTAAAAATTGGCCAAAAAAAACTTCAAACATTTTTGGCACAAACATTCTAACAATAATTTTAAACAAGTTACATTCATGGTTGTCGGTTGTCGGCAAGGAGATAGTTTCGGAAAGAGCGCGATAGGGGTAGAATGGAATGAGGGCTTTTCAAAGTGACATTTAAAAATAAAAATAGTAACTAATACTCTTCAAAAATTAGTAAAAACATCACATTTGTCACTTATTTTTATCAACGCCATCTATCGAGCCTACAGTTTTTTGCCATTGTGAAAAGCTCTCATCAGCGCGTGCCACAGTACTATCCCCGTCAAGTGGTAATGCGCCTGGCGGCCATGATTTTAACCTCAAAAACGGAAAACAATTGTAAAATTTTTATATACCTAAACCCTATCTTATTGAAAATAAACATTCAATAATTAATATATTAGATTATACCTATTAGAATTTTCTTGTTTCATGATATTTTTAGTTGCGGATGACGTCAACGTGGATGTTAATGTGACAAGGTTCCAGCGCATTACCAATTGACGGGGATAATAGCAAGGAACATTTTTATACTGCACAGTAGGTAGGTATCTACGGCCGGCACTACACGAACGTTCTTTTTACGAACTTCACAGAGATTTGTCCAAGGACGATTCGTTTTACAATTATCTAAAACACGAACGTTCTTTTCAGCAGTAAGTATATTTACTTATAAACTGATGTAGGATTATAACCCTATACAGAAGTTTTAAAACGAAAAAACGTGGGGCGCAGGCATGCAAAAGATAATTTAATGCATGAATTCATCATCAAGTTAAAAAATAATAATGCAAATGACATGAACTATTATGCTTTCTCTCTCTAATACAAAATGCGCCCCACGTTTTTCGTTTTAAAACTTCTGTATAGGGTTATTAGTCAGGAGGCAAATATTTAATAAGTCGTCTCCTTCACGATTTTCGTCGGACTCTCTTCTATATACCTAAAACTGGTATGTATGTGTTCCTTGTGCTCTACAAAACACGAAACTGACGGTTTTAAGAGGAGAAAGTGGGGACACGCATAGCTATGACGTCACAAAGATGGCGCCGACCGTTACAAGTTTTTCTTCATTTCTCGAGTTTTATTGCTTCAATTTCGTTGTTTGATATGTCATTTGAAAGGTTTTATAATTGTCTATGATTGTTCTTTTGAAACCTACTAATTTAGTTTTGTCGTTTTTGAAATATTAACAAAAATATGATTTATTTTCATAAACTTTTTATTATTTACAGGTTTAAACTAAATATAGAAAAAGATTTGTGTATCTAAGTTTGTAATTTTATAATAAAAAATAAAGTGCGTTTTCATATCTTCTCAAAAATATAAACATCATTGTAGTGCAATAATAAACAAACAAGTTGTGATCAATTCTGTAAGGAGAGTACTCATAATTTTTTTTTTCATTTTCTTTTTATTTAATGAAATTTTTCTTCATTTCTCGAGTTATACTTCATCAATTTCAATGTTTGATATTGCATTTGAAAGGTTATATAATTGTCTATGATTGCTTTATTGACAGCTACTAATTTAAGTTTGTCGTTTTTGAAATATTAACAAAAATATGTTTTTTTATACACTTTTTCTTATTTTCCGGTATAACTATAAATAAAGAGACACAAATGTGCCTTAGTTTGTTAGTTCATAACAAAAAATAAAGTCCGTTTTATTACTTTCTCAGAAATATAAACATGATTGAAGTGCAATAATAACAAACAAGTTGTGACCGATTCTGTAAAGAAAGTACTCATCTGATTTTTTAAAGTTCTTCTTTATTTCATAAGTTATTCTTCATTTCTAGAGTTCTACTGCATCAATTTTGTTGTTTGATATGCCATTTGAAAGTGTATGTAATTGCCTATGATTGTTCTTTTGAACACTGCTAATTAGGTTTTGTTGTTTTTAAAATATTAACAAAAATATGATTCTTTTTCATACACTTTTTCTTATTTACCGGTATAAATAAATAAAGAGAAACATAAGTGTACCTAATTTTGTATGTTTTTAACAAAAAATAAAGTCTGTTTTATTGCCTTCTCAGAAAAATAAACATGGTTGTAGTGCAATAATAAACAAACAAGTTGTGACCAATTCTGTAAAGAAAGTACTCATCTGATTTTACCGCCGTTTTCACTATTGATTTTGAAATGATAAGTATTTAAGAGCTGTGAAAAAGAAGCTGTGCTTTTTACAAATTACAGTATACATATAATATACGTTTACTTTTATATGTATTATAATATCACACATCAAGCAATTTAGATGTACTTGCTAAGCTATTATAAAAAACAATGTACAAAACCAAAGTATTATTTATTGTAATTACCTATAATAACAGTGCAAATAAAAACTATTCCCAATGTGTAGTGAAAATCACTTATTAAGTAGGAAAATGATGAATGAGATAATGTGTTTAGTGAACAGAGCATAGCAAGCAACATAATAATTTCCTTTATTCGCTAAATGGCAGATTCTGCAAACGGCAGATTCTGTAAACGGCAGATTCTGTAAATGGCAGATTCTCTAAATGGCAGAAGTACAGTCACAAACAACATTCTAATTCTAAAGATATTTTTTTATTATTATTAGGCTCTATCAAAAAAATGAAAACGGAAATAATGACACACGATAATCCCGACCGACCCGTCGGAAAAGAAAATTATTAACTTTTTTCGTAAAACCATACGTCACCAAAGTACCAGGATCTCATAAATATGGAGAAGGTTAACCACCACCAATATAAACATCAAAACATTATTAATATTGAAATAAATTCTGGTCAAAACCAATGTTTACAAAAAAACCCATGTCAAAAAACTTTTGTTTTTGCTGTCTGACTGTACAATATCTGTCGTTTAAAGAATCTGCCATTTACAGAATCTGCCGTTTGCAGAATCTGCCGTTTCCAGAATCTGCCATTTAGCGAAAAAAGGGTTTTGCTTTGAGCGTGCACAGTCGCATTTCGTCGTCCGGCAGTCTGTCTTACACTAGCACGATATGAGCTCGATATCTTGCAGACATATTGGATGGAGGTTTCAAGCTTGTGATGAGAATTAGGGAATTGTTATATAACCTCCAGCCACAGTTTTCTGGTAAGAGTAGCGTTTGGATCGGGATATTCGTAGTTTTCCAAATAAGTCTGGTAATTAGCTCTGTGTAGATGGTGCTTCTGACTTCTCTAGAAGGTGGTAATTAAATTACCACCGGTTTTCTCAAATGTTAAAAACCTAGACAAACTGACATTACCAAGATATCAAGCTCATATCGTGCCAGTGTAAGACAGACTGCCTGACAATGAAATGCGACTGTGCACGCTCAAAGCAAAAACGTATATTGAAAGGATTATGCCATATTAGAAAAGAAATATTTTAATCAGCATAAAATTATGGATGTTGATGGGTAGTATATGTTGCTTGCTATGCTCTGTTCACTAAACTCGATAATTCAATTATGTCAACATTATCTCATTCATTATTTCATTGTTATTTTCTATTTTGTACAATGTGATTTATGTAAAAATAAGTAATTCTCATTACACATTGGGAATAATTTTTATTTGCACTATTATTAAGATTACAATAATACTTTGTTTTGTACATTGTTTCTATAATAGCTTAGCTTATATTACTTCTAATTTACTGGATGTGTGATATTATAATATGAATATCCTACTAATATTATAAATGTGAAAGTTTGTGGGTTTGGATGTTTAGATGTTTGTTCCTCAATCACGCAAAAACTACTGAACGGATTTGGTTGAAATTTGGCACACAGATATGAGATAGCCTAGATTAAAACATAGAATACTTTATATCCCGATATTCCCACGGGAACGGGAACCACGCGGGTGAAACCGCGGGCGGCCGCTAGTATGAAATTATATTACATCTGATATTATAATAAAAAAGTAAACACATATTAGATTTATACTTTAATTTGTAAAAAGCACAGCTTTTTCTCTTAAATACTTATCATTTTCAAATCAATAGTGAAAACAGCGGTAAAAATCAGATTCGTACTTTCTTTACAGAATTGGTCACAACTTGTTTGTTTATTATTGCACTACAATCACCTTTATATTTCTGGAAAGGTAATAAAATGGACATTATTTTTGTTATACATAAACATACAAACTAAGACACACTTATGTTTCTCTTTATTTAGTTAAATAAGAAAGAGTGTATGAAAAAAAAAACATATTTTTGTTAATATTTTAAAAACAACAATACAAAATTAGTAGGTTTCAATAGAATAATCATAGAACATTATATAACCTTTCAAATGACATATCAAACATTGAAATTGATGCAGTAGAACTCGATAAATGTAGAAAAACTTGATGAAATACAGAAGAAATTGAAAAAACTAGATGAGTACTTTCCTTACAGAATTGGTAACAACTTGTTTGTTTATTATTGCACTACAATGATGTTCATATTTTTCTGAGAAGATATTAAAACAGACTTTATTTTTATTATAAACTTACAAACTAAGGTACACAAATGATTTTTTTGATTTAGCTTATACCTGTAACTAAGAAAAAAATTATGAAAAAAAATCATACTCTTGTTAATATTTCAAAAACGACAAGACTAAGTTAGTAGGTTTCAAAAGAGCAATCATAGACAGTTATATAAGCTTTCAAATGACATATCAAACAACGAAATTGATGCAATAGAACTCGAGAAATGAAGAAAAACTTGTTACGGTCGGCCGCCATCTTTGTGACGTCACAGCTATGCGTGTCCCCACTTCCTCCTCTTAAAACCGTCAGTTTCGTGTTTCGTAGAGCACAAGGAACACATACACACCAGTTTTAGGTATATAGAAGAGAGTCCGACGAAAAATCTCAAAATGCTTCGTCGCCACCTAACTATATAATCCTACATCAGTTTATGAGTAAATATACTTACTGCTGAAAAGAACGTTCGTGTTTTAGATAATTGTAAAACGAATCGTCCTTGGACAAATCTCTGTGAAGTTCGTAAAAGGAACGTTCGTGTAGTAAAAAGAATATTTTTTTTAAACTTTTTTTATACTTTTTTATTTATATTTTTTTTATTTTATACTTTTTTATTTTTATCTTGAATGAATATTTACCAAATTAATGAAACGTTTTTTTGTTCAACCGTAAAATTGACTTTATGTAGAAGGCTTTTAGAATTTAATCATCAATATTACACTTATCTTGGGAGGAGCAAGTCTAACAATACCACGCTTGAGGTATCATCAGATCAGGCATTCAATTATATTAAGTACTACCTCCATCTCCATACCTTTTTTTTATATGCCGAGGAAAAACGCATTTACGCGCTTCCCTTCCCGCAAGTGATCGGGAAGGGGGCATGTGGGACGCGCCAGGAGTGGACCGCAACATTCAGCGTTGCGGCTCCCTCCACGACTGCCTCCCATGATCCTACCCAACCAGATGGTTCGGTGGAATCTCGGGAGGAGGGAATACCCACTAAAAAACCCCGGCACCTACCCTCTCGCCGCTATAGTGCTGCCAGCCAGAGGGCTGTGTGGGGGGCCGACTACCTACATACCTAAGTTGACTCGTATAATACCTGTGTCCTATCTATATGATTCGTTGCGACGCAGATTTTCTTCACAATTCGTTAGGTGAGTGTGAGAATTCCAAATTATTTTATCAATACGCCACAGTCCTTCGAAATATTTAATTTAGCAGAAAACGTACAACTTTTGCGTTCAGATCTGAAATTTCTGGTAAAACTTGGAATCTCAATAATATGTGATATATTTTTAGAACGGCTGAAAGCACTTGTTTTAAACTTAACCAAAAATCATTTTCAAAAAATAGTTTTTTCCCATACACAAAAAAGGTAACACCACTCTTCCAAACGGCTATCCTGTATGTAGGTAGGTACAACGATTTGCAGTTTTCCTTCGATTTTGAGCTCGTTCGCCGACCACTAGAGGTTATAATAAATGTCGTGTAGGCAGTAGGCAAGGCCGATGTGGAATCGAGAAAAACCAGTTCCATGCAAAAAACCTAGGAAAACCAAACTTAATAAAACCTGAATCTATGCCTATAACTTTTTATGTCTTACAATCACCTCACTATTGTGAAGTGATTGCAACTCACTTAAAAGAAGTGAGTGAGTATAAAATGCTATAGTACCTACTGATAGCTTTAATACCTACCTACATGAAATTAAAACAATTAAAATCATTATCATAATATTTTATTTCCTTCTAAACTATAAAATATACCTAGGTACTTAGAAATATTTGATATTTCGAAGTGTATTATTAATAAATATTTATTTCTCCTAAGTTACACGATTGATTTCAGTTGTAAAATAATAAAAATACAGTTTAGCATAGGTACTTAGAGCACTGAAGTATACATACTTTGTACTATAATAAAACAGACACCGCATTTTTTTTTAATTATGCCTCAGTTCTATAATTAATTAGTATTTAAATGGACCGCTATGAATGGGGAATATCTGAAAAAAAATCACTAGTAAATAGCAGAAAATAAATAATATGGTAATAGAAAAAGTTTTAGAATTTTAGGTTGCGTGAAAAATTAAGAAAAAAATAGTCACTTCCGTCTTCACAAATGTACAAATTACAAAAATCTAATCAGTTAACTGACTGACAACTAAATAAATTTTATATTTCTAATTTGTATTTCTTTTATACTGTATCGGAGTAAAAAAAAAACAATAAGTTGATTCTAAGGCCTTTAAAACTAATAAAAATGTTAATTTATCGAAACAAACTGTTTCAAAATTTGTTATTTTATTATTAAGTATTGTTACTTATGTAAGTATATTTGATTATATAAACGTTTAAAATATCTTAACATTCAATTTATAATTATTAATGAGTAAGTAAAGTTACCTAAAAATAATAATTATAAGCAATTTACTTGTCTTTGTTTCATTTTCTTTTGAAAAGACCTCATAAACGAAATAATATTATAAAAAATCTCAATCGTGGAAATCCGCAAGCTTGCGGGATCGTGATTCTGCTACGGGATTGGATTCCCTAGTGGTGGCTAAGGCATAATCTCCATTTTGCTGTTACTTTTTGTACTGGTACATTAATTGTGAAGTCGAAATGCCTTTTTTTTGACGCAACCGAAAATTCTGAAACTTTTTTCCATTGACATGAAAAAAAATCTTCTATTTAACTGGACAGGCTGTCTGTCTGTATGATTTGACAGCAAAGTTCTTGTGCCTATTTGAAACGCCTCTAGCGTGGATCTAAAGAACTATCTGACGTAACTACAATGAAAATTGTTGCCATGATGACACCAGACTTTAGTACCATGTCCCTCACGCTATGCTCACGCTACGTCGTACAGCGCCAAAATGGCGGAAATCAAAGAGGCACAAGAACAGTTTGACAGCAGCCTGTCTAGTGGAATATATAAAAGTCAATGCTTTTTTCTAATTCTAAGGGAGCTTATTCCTACCCTTAGAGCATCGCAGCTTCTTACTGCTAATATTTTCGTTACTGTTCTACTCAGCCTATACTACAGTAGCCCGTAATACATTTAAATTATCAAAAAGGTTACCGCTCGCCGTTGTGATATAGTTATTTATTACGAAATTATAGATACTTTAACCCAAGTTTTACAGATCGCAACCCGCCGTAACCTATATTTGTATATCTCCAAAAATGATATTTTTTTAGTTTTCGAGGTTTACCACATGGTTTAGCTATTGTCGTGTTCTACAGCTTTGTTTGATTGCCACTAATAATAGTAAGCCTATGGAAAGTGACCATACACAGATTTAAGACCAGATAAAGTCCATTCATTTTCATCTGGTCTTAAATCTGTCTATGGCTGCTTTTCATAGCCTTACTATTATCAGTGGCAATCAAACAAAGCTGTAGAACACGACAATAGCTAAACCATGTGGTAAACCTCGATAACTAAAAAAATATAATTTTTGGAGATATACAAATATTCGATACAAATATCGCGGGTTGCGATCTGTAAAACTTGGGTTAAAGGATCTATAATTTCGTAATAAATAACTATATCACAACGGCGAGCGGTAACCTTTTTGATAATTTAAATGTATTGCGGGCTACTGTACTATATGTTTTGTATTATAACATTATAGAACACTTAATTCTCTTTAATTCGACACATAATTCATAGAATCATAATTATCAGTTTGTTTTTTCAAAATACGTCCGTCGCCATTTTGATGACGTCATATCTCCGGAACAAGGCACTTCACAGGTGGTCTCCCGACGGTTTTCAAGAGGGCGCAGTCTGCACACTAGCGCTTAAAATCATAGTGCTTAAATGAAGACGAAATTGTAAATTATCTCTCTGGAGTGCACTCCGAACAAGCTTTGTGGTATTTTTTATCACTTAATCAATATTTTCTAGCCTACCGTTTAGTTTAATGGACTTTTATTGCGAAAAGTGGCCACTTTTAGCAATAAAAGTCCATTAAACTAAACTACAGGCCCAAAAATGTTGTTTGAGTGATAAAAAGTACCACAAAGTAAGTTCGGAGTGCACTCCAGAGAGATAATTCACTATTTCGTCTTTATTTGAGTATTATGATTTTTTTTTTCCAATGGCGGCGCTAGTGTTCAGAATAAGCGCTCTTAAGAGAAAATAAAATGTTGAACAACTTAAAAAAATTTGGTGCTGGTATCACAGAGATAACTGTACCGGCCTTTAACAGAACGCATTTTTATTAAGTATTTTTTTTGTAATTACCGCGCTGTGTATAATATTTTTTAAACAATTTTTTTTATGAAACTGTTCCAATTAAACTTATATTTTTGAAATTGGTAGTAATGTGGTTTTCTAATTATATTTTTTATGCCGATATTTGTACTCGTTTCTTTCAGCAACTAGTAATAAGTACTATTCAGTAGGTACCTACTCATTTGATTATCTCTCAAATGTAAAAAATAACTTCTGCTGCCTAAACTACTGAACCGATTTTGATGACTGAGGTGTCATTTGAAAGGGGGTGATGTGTAAAAAATGTTTTTGCATATGTCAATTTCTTATACCCTTCCTATTTAGCTTCATAAAATGACATAAAACGGAATAATACGGAATAAAACGTCCTCGATATCGAATTTGACCTCTAAAATACGTTAGGGGTCAAACCCAGATAACCTCCACATCTTAAAATAATCTCAGTGGTGTCCCCTAAGCATGGTAAAAAATTTAGACTTTTATCACAATGCGCACAATTTTATCGATTTCCAGTTCCACTACTTCTACAAAACTATAATGATTATCGTGAGTTTAGACTTCTTGAATTTAGTGAAAAGGCTTACCCCGTAAAGCTCGAACTCATCGATTTTGAATACAAAATAGCACGAATCCATCGAACCCATCGATTTTGGCAAATGTGAGTTCACTCAGCGACTCAGCATAAATACAATATTATGCTGAGTCGCTGAATGAACTCTGTTAGCAAGATGTAGCTTTTCCATACTACGAGGTGCTATTCCATACTGATGTTCGTGTTCTTTCGATATTGTTGCAACCGTATTTTCAATCATCAATGGTTTGTGCGACCAAATCTCTTAGGGCCAATGGGCTAACTGATCCATCAGTATCGTTTCGGTATCAAATATGACATAAATGACTCCTTCTTGGCGAACAGAAATGGCCCGTTTTTTTATAGTTCCGGCCAATTCAGCTTTGGCAGACTGATTGATCTAAGCTAAACATTACTTTTCTGATCATTCTCCGTGGGTTTCATCGTGGTATCAGATGACGTAGGCGAAGGGGTCCAATTCAACACCTTTGAGTCCATCTGCCAAGTATGTACTTCCGGCCATATAAGAACTGGCAGACTACGTTTTTTTGTCTGTACCAATGAGCGGGTAACTGATGCCATTAGTATTGTTTCGGTATCAAATGACGTAAGTGACCCCTATATTTTTTTACCGGAAGTGGCCCGTTTTTTATAGTTCCGGCCAATTCAGCTTTAGCAGACTGATTGATCTAACTAAGCTAAGCATCACTTTTCTGATCATTCTCCATGGGTTTGATCGTGATATCAGATGACGTGTAGGCAATCTTACGGTCCCCGCTCGTACTATTGTGGCAGGTGACGGCAAAGGCATAATCTCCATTCTGCTGTTACTTTAAAAAATTAGTGAAGTCGAAGAGACTTTATTTATTTTTATTCTTTTCACGCGACTGAAAATTCTAAGCTTATTCCTACCTATAAAAAATACTCAGCCACTTTGATATTTTTCGGACATTCCCCATTGCTTGTCGATTGTTTCATTAGTCGATCAACTAAAGAATGACCAAAAGTTTCATTGACCTTAATACTAAACGGCCAAATGCATTTCGGCCTCCAGGGGTAAACTCATCCTCGTGCTTACCACTGGAGGCCGAAATTATGATTAAAAGTAACAATGACAACTTCCGCTAAGACTTTGAATTTGATTACCTACCTAAATATAAAAGTAGTAAGGGGGAAAATAAGAAACAAATTAAATTAGGCACTGTAAGTATTTTATTGAGTTATGGATTGAAAATACCATTCTTCTTACTATGATTTCACTAGATGTATTATCAGCTATGGTAACGAATTTTAAAGTGCGTATTTTTCTAATAAATCCATGATATGTGAAGTGACATACTTGGTGTTATGCCTTCCCCAGACCAAATCCATATGGTTTGCAGTCTCGAATTCGACGATGATGGATTCCACCACGTTTGGAAGTCGCTCCCGCAGGTGCTTCACCGCCCTCAGAGGGGCCAGGTGGTCGTTGGGACCCGCCACCATCGCGACCTTCATCGTCACCTTACTGAGATCATAGTCAGGCGGCACGGTGGAGTTGTACACAACCAAATTCCTAGCTTTACCATAGTCAAACTGACAGAAGTTATTCCTATATCCCATTCGAAAGAAATGGTCCGTAAGCTTACGCGTAATTGTCTCTGGGTAGTGTCCCCATAGAACGTGCATAAATTCAGGCTCCAACTCATCCTCATCCCATCCGTTCAACGGCATTATAAACCCTCTCACGCACAGGTCGTACCCGTCCTCCTGAGTACATATCAACTTTACAATACGCCTAGTCAGTGTACCTTCGCCAAAAAGCTCTTCCTGTTTCAATATGACAAGTAAGTCATTGACTATTGGCCATACGTTCAACATAAGGCGGAGGAAAGGGGCTCTCCAATAATAATTGTAAGCAATCGGGGCCAGCGCTATAAGTACCTTGACTTTATTATTGTATTCAGGTTTCATCGAACCGAGGATGTAAAAGGCCGTGTTGCCCATTGAAAAGCCGATGCAACTTACTTCTGACTGCTCTGTTTTATCGAGAACATAATCTATAATAGCTGGCAAATCAAACACACCCATTTCGTGGAAAGAGTAATTCCAGAATTCCATGTCGACGTCTGGGTTGAGTCGCCGGTGTCGCCGGGAATACTTGTTGCCTCTCATGTTGGCCACCCAGACGTCGTAACCTTCGTGCACCAGTGCTGCTATAAGAGAATTGTTGCCCCTTAATATGAATGCGTCAGCAGAGTTAACGACTCCGTGGACCATAAGCACAGGCCTTATTTTGTCTCCAGGGATTTGGAACAGCTTCAATATGTAACCGTCCTCCGTCACAACTTCGTGCTCGTATGTTTTCATTCCATACTTCTTTGCGAGTTTTGGGAAGCCTAGCCGCGCATCTTCTGGCACTTTTTGATAAGCGCCCACACTAACGCAAAATACTAGCACTCCTATGAGATTCATTGTCTTTAAGCGCAAGGCCTAGTAAGTAGGTATTGGAACTATTTATACATAATTATTGTCTTGATTATTTGCTTTTTCTCTAAGGCTAGGAACTCACGGAGCGATTTTCTCCCGCGCCCGCCGCGGTTAAAGAACCGCTGTTTTATTTCAAAACTCACGTGACCGCAGTTCTGTGCGGTTATTTACGATCGGCAGGCTGATTATCTACACCACCTAGCGATCGGTCTCATTTGACAGATGAATATGATACATTGCTACTTCATTTTCTAGTAAGAAAAAACATACCAAAAAAAGTAGCAATGTATGTCAAATGAAACCGGTCGCTAAATAGTTTCTATTTAGATAATCAGCCTGCAGATTGTTGAGTATAGTTGAGGAGTTCTAGACCGTCATGGACACACCATGAAACTGAACGAACTGTTGCGTTACACTTACTTCATAGAAAAATTAAAAAGATAAAGCCTAAAAGGTTCTGGGTGCATCCACTGATTCAGGAAAGAGATCATTATGGCTTTTTTGACATTCTTATTTAGTGAGTTAAAGAAGGACGAAGAAAAATTATTTAATTATTTTCGAATTTCCGTATCTAGTTACTTTGAACAAAAATGGAAACTGCTCTACAAAAAACAAGTCCCAACGCCACGAGTAATAAATAAGTCACTGTAAAATGTACCTACCCTCCACCGGCGATCGCCCGCCAACCGATCGCAGAGCGTACGGGCGCAAACCGCCGAGACGGCGGAAACCGCGGCCCGCGCTATTTTACAAGTTACCCGCCGCTCTGGTGCAGCGTTAGCCGCAAACAATCGCGCACGCTGCGGTTGTAAAACGTGTCGTTAAATTTGCTTTAATTTTTACATACATATCAGCATTCTATAGATAGAAGCTACAGGCCCGCAACCGCGGCGGGCGCGGGGAGAAAATCGCTCCGTGGGTTCCTAGCCTAAACGCCTTCGATCATATTATCGCAAACGAACCTTGACTGTCAAATCTGAAGTAGACAATGGTAACTTAATAGATTAAATGCCTATTGGCAGGGTTGCCAACTATACTATTGAAATGAAGAAGCCATATATGCTTCTTTGTAACTACACTTAAAGTGAAATTTTCTGATTATTACCTATGCAATTCTTTAGCTCTACCATGAGTTGATATTAAGTTCTGATATTTAGCTCTACCAGTTGCAAGTATCACATCCATCTGTGCAAGTATCACATCCGTCTGTGAAATTACAGTTAACATGAATTGACGTTATGTTATGTGAATTAACGTGATGTTATCTTTAATGATGTGTGAATTAATGTGATGTTATCTTTCAGTCCCTGTAGCAAAAAAATATATTTTATTTCTTTAATAATAGTTGGGTTAGTAACGTCATCTAAAACTATTCCTTTCAAGTTGATATCATTAGTGATTGAGCTGTGACAGACGGACAAACAGACAGCCAGATAGAGTAAACGATAAACGGAGTCTTTTCCATCGAGCTGGACAGGTCTTAAGGAAGTTTTAAGTACAAAGTATTTTAGACTAGCTTCCGCCCGCGACTTCGTCTGCGTAGATATTATTTTGTCTATCCCACGGGAACAGTTCCTTTTTTCGGGATGAAAGGTACTGTAAAGACCTCTAACAAATTTCTACCATCTTGTCTCGCATTATAAAACTGCTCATTGAAATCTAAATCTGAAAATTCTTCCCTAAATTTCTCTACCACCTGCTCAAAGGTTTCGGTAGTGCTTTTGATAGCCCTAAAAAATAGAATACTCCCCCTTTTAAACTAGCTGCTACTTATATACTAGCTGATATAGCCTATAATAAATATACCATCCTTACAGTACCCTATGTAATGTAAGAACATAGGGTACCTGTAGAGAAGGCTCTGTGCCCCTGATAACGTGTGTGTAAAATTTCATGATGATCAGTTCAGTAGTTAATTAAGACGTGAAGGCGTAACAAACAAACAAACGGACTTTCGCATTTGTAATATTAGTAAGGATAACTATTTTATTAATGTTCCGGAATGATCTTCATCACCGTTTTTAGTGATAGGGTCAGATTGATATTGAAGGTTAAATTATTGAATAAAAAGGCAAAATAATTGGAAGTTTGTATTTGTGTTTAAAATAATGGAGAGAACCTTATATCAGAAAAAAATTACAAAACCTAATGGCATGAGTCAGCATAAAAAAGCGTTTGGGTATAACAATGTCAGGTGACGTTAGGTACCTACCTACATAAAAAACAAATTTGCATACTCAGATCTATAGCCGATCGACCAGACCCGTCAGAAATTTATCATTTTATTTTATTTATTTATTAAAGAACATACTTACTTTAAGGCTAAGTTCATATGACCGTGCGGTGCCGCGCGGCAGTGCCAACCGCGCGGTACAACATACTAAACTGTGTTATATCGATTTGCTTATTTATTAAAATTTACCCCAGAATAAAAATACTGGTGAATAGCCTAGTTATTTTAATATATAAAATAATAAACTTGTTAAACATTTTTGTTTCGTAACTGTGTAAAAAAAATATTTTGATTCGCGCGGCGGAATTTTCTATAAATTGTTTTTTTCGAAAATCCTTTACAGAATTAAAACTATGAGGATTTGCTCTAGAAAAAAAATACTGGTAAATAGCCCAGTTATCCTACTATATAAAGTAATAAACTTGTTAAACATTTTTGTCTAGTAACTGTTTAAAAAAATATTTTGTGTCACACGGCGGAATTTTCTCAAATTGTTTTTTTCGAAAATCCTCTACAGATTTAAAACTATGAGGATTTGCCCCAGAAAAAAAATACTGATAAATAGCCCAGTTATATCACTATATCCTTACTAATATTATAAATGCGAAAGTCCGTTTGTTTGTTTGTTTATTTGTTTGTTTGTTACGCTTTCACGCCTTAACTACTGAACCGATCATCATGAAATTTTGCATACACGTTGTCAGGGGTACAGAAAAGGACATAGGGTACTTTTTATCCCGAAAAAAAGTATTGCTCCCGAGGGATAGCAAAAAAACTTTCCACGCAGACGAAGTCGCGGGCGGTCGCTAGTAGAATAATAAATTTGTTAAACATTTTTGTCTAGTAACTGTGTTAATAAAATAATTAGTATCGCGTGGCGGAATTTTATCTCCTCGAGCCACATCTCATACTTCCGGTACCCGGACGGACTTCCGGTTATCACAATTGAGTTCAGCGACCCCCATAACCTATTCCAGGACACCTCACACGACCAGAATCGAGTTCTAATAAGATAAGGCTCCATTTTGGCCGCCATCTTGAATTTTGGGCAAAGGAGCCAAAATTGGGCCTGGCAACATTCATAACTTTCAGCAGGCTTTTTTACTTCGGAAAACTCATGTTGCCAAAATGGTTCACAAAATGACGTTGAACTTGAAAACTTTAATTTGAACCAGTCTATTAGGTTAGTGTGAGAATTCCAAATTCTTTTATCAATACACAGTATATCAATACACAGCACAGTCCTCCGAACTATTTAATTTAGCAGAAAACGTACTGCGTTCATCTGAAATTTCTGGGTAATAGTCACAAAAACTTGGAATCACATAATTACATGAAATATGTGAGTTGCAATTAGGGTTGCCAACCCTACTATATAATATAGTATCCTACTATATTGAAGGCTCGCCTACTATATTTTTTGAAAAAATATATAGTAGGCAAAACTACTATATTTTTTCAAGTGAAAGAATTATCCAAAAGCAACAAAAAAATATTACTTATATGCACATAAGTACCTAATTGCATAATATTTTTTTTGATTTAACACTTGTCTTTATGGTTGTTCAATAAATTATGAAAATGTAAAATGCAACTTCTTTAAAAACCTCCATACAAAACGGCAACCTACTATATTTTTTGGACTTTTTCGCCACCTACTATATTTTTACACAAAAAATCTTGAAACTACTATATTTGATCCAAAAAAAGTTGGCAACCCTAGTTGCAATACTTGCAATCACCTCATTGTGAGATGATTGCAACTCACTTAATAGAAGTGAATGAGTGTAACATATTATAGGTAGTACTTTTAGCTATAATACCTAGATGAAATTAAAACAATTAGAATCATTATCATAATATTTTATTTCCCTCTAAACTATAAAATATACCTAGGTAAGTACTTACAAATATTTGATATTTCAAAGTGTATTATTAATAAGTAAGTACATATTTATTACACGATTGATTTCAGTTGTAAAATAATAAAAAAATACAGTTTGGCATAGGTGCTTTGTACTATAATAGAACAGACACCGCATTTTTATTTTTATTTTGCATCAGTCCTATAATGGGGTGTATCACGCAAAGCTAATCGCAGATGGCGCCAGCGGCGATCTGGCCGCTATCAATGGTTTGGATTGGTTAAAATACATCAGAAATGACATTAGACATTTGAAACAACCAATCAAATTATTTTGGGACTGTCGCTTGTGGCGCCATTAGTTCCTCAGTATCACACCCCATTAATTAGTAAATGGACCGCTATGAAAGGGGAATATCTGAAAAAAAAAATTGGCTGAATATTTTTATAGGTAGGAGTACGCTCCCTATATAGAAAAAAGTTTTAGAATTTTAAGTGGTTACCTAGCATCAATAATCTTGTATTCATGGTAGCATGAAAAATTAAGAAAAAAATTAAATAAATTTAAAAAATATTAAAAACACGACTGCCCTGCCAAAAACGAACTAAAAAGTTAAACAACAAGTGTCATTGCAGTCGGGGGACCTTATTATGGAACAATTTTTGATCAAAGAGGTCCCCCGACTGCAATGACACTTGTTGTTTAACTTTTTAGTTCGTTTTTGGCAGGGCAGTCGTGTTTTTAATATTTTTTAAATTTATTTAATTTTATTTCACACATTTTAGTGACATATTATATAGTTTTGGAATGTGCTCATCAAGGCCTTTCATTTGATGCCCATATTGTAATAATAGAAGAAAAAATCATTTTTTTCACATTTGAAAATGGCGTCGTACAGTCGCCATATTGATTTTTTCTAAAAAAAATATAGCCAGTGTCACTCGGAATGCTGTAAGGATTCTAACGATACCCCATTTATCCAAATCAGTTCAGGCATTTAGAAGTTATGGTGGAATAAAGAAACTCACATACCCACAAACATACATGAACCCTGAACACATAACACTCTTTTTGCTTTGGGCAGTCGTGTAAAAATAAAGTCACTTCGTCTTCACAAATGTACAAGATTGGAGATTATACCTTAACCACCACCTGCCACAAACACAAAAGAGGATTATTAAGTTAATGACACAAAATGATACCTATTTATATAAAAAGTTTCAATACAATATGTCAAAACTTTTTTTTTAAACTTGTTGTAGTTGTGGTCGGTGGTTGGTGGCTAAGGTATAATCTCCATTCTGCTGTTACTTTTGCTTTTGTACCTACATTTGTGAAGTCAAAATGACTTTTTCACCTCTCCCGCACGAAAAGGGCGCTTTTGGTGCGTAAAAACTCACAGCAAAATCGAATTTTGCTGCGAGCGTGAGGCAAAGTGCTTTTTTAATTTCTAACACCAACTTTTAAAATAATAAAAAAAAAGAAATAAAGTGACAAGGATGAGACTTGTAAAATTGATATGTGAGAAAAGGATAGATAGAGTGCTTTATGGTGTCACACACGGATTAAAAAGTAAAAAAATAACATGCACGGATATACCAAGGAGTTTTAAATAAGCATTGTTAAAAAAGAAGGTTGATAATTCGGAATAAAGAGTATGAACGAAATGAGGTCGCATGTATGAAATTCTTCGAGCAACAAAAGGCTTCGTTTGTCACGAAGGGAGAAGCCTTAGCGATATTACTCTATTCAAATTATTCTGGCATTTTTTGCGGGGGGGGAAATGCACACAAGTGCAGTTCCGCATACCCACATACAAAAACTACACTGTAATGACGACACTCACACATAAAAAATAAAACAAAACAGCAAAAATTTGTGTACGGATGAGTCACACATCAAAATATGACACGTTTTTGACATAAAGGGCTGGGCTCAACTGTCGATGCAGCAATATCGATACGGAAAAAGGAATAAAGGTTACAAACTCAATCATTTTACGATGGGGTGAATAACAACAATCGGTGATCGCTCCCCGTCTTAACGTTGATCACAGTTACATCATTGAATAATTGCTTTTTTACCATCGCCACTCTAAAAAGTGCGTTTAATTCAACCATAAGAGTGAATAATAAGCGATTTTAAGTTATACAGAGCGATGCTGAATCTTCGGCTACTATTCAGCTCTTAGCAGTGTTATTTGCTTTAATTTGAATATGGTTTATTTAACAGTACTACTTACGGTCAGTATTCAGCTTGGATAAGAATCGCATAAGTCTTTCCTAACTACAACTCGACCAAATTAAAACGGTGTCATGAACTTAGCTGTCATGCAGCTATCATGCGCCTAATTATCTTGCTCGAGAGACGGCCGTTAGTCCCTCGAACTAAATTCCCTTTTTATTCACTTGTTGTATAATCTACTATTTCGACATTTATTTCGCGATATCTATCGCGCTCACATCAGTGCAGAGGAAATCATGCAAAAATCTCGCAAATGAATTTGGCGCAGAATCAGGGCCAGATTGACCAACACTTTATCGACAATCATTATTTAACGGTAACATCACTAAGTTGCCCATCGGCGAGAACTCGGATTTATCTAGCGACAGATCTGAAATTTGTACGGACGAGCCATGGACTAGCAGACCCGATGTCACTGAACAAATTTGACAACAAATCAAGAATAAAATATACGAATTTAATGTTTAAATGTAAACAAATAGTAATAATACGATAAAAAAATACTTTTATGTGAAATGTAAAACCGTCTTTTTGTATACTTGATGTTCAAGATCTCTTTTAACAGCAAATAACTCATCAATTCGACATTTTAAACAGAGCAGCGTTCACATGCGCGACTGGAATCGGTCTAGAAAGAAATCCGGGCGCAACTGGTTTTACTAACGCGTATGCCCATTTGGGCTTGTACTTCGGCAGAGGGGAAACGCTTCGTATGGCTTCTCTTTCTGTAGAAGCCCGTCTTACTCTAAGATGAAATTAATATAACTCAAGAAAAAATTATGAAATTTATTAACATATTTGTGTTTTATGACTATAATAGTAGATTATACAACAAGTGAAAAAAGAAGGAATTTAGTTCGAGGTACTATGTTGGATCCCGAGAGCAGCGAAGGATTCTAGAGTTGAATCCCGAGCGTAGCGAGGGATTCAAAAGTAGAATCCTGAGCGAAACGAGGGATACAAAGGACCGAGATGAAATTTTTTTTCACGAGTTGTGTACTCTACTTTTTACCATTGACTGCGAGAAAACATAATAGCAGTACTTACACCTAAGTAGGTACCTATTTGTCCATCAGCCATTTTTGATGTCCCCACTGCTGGGGCTCAGGCCTTCCTTATGGGTGGATAAGGAGGACGGGCCATAACCCACCACGCGGGCCCAATGCGGATTGGTGGGTGTTTACGACTGCAAATGCAGCCAGGACCAACGGCTTAACGTGCCTTCCGAAGCACGGAGGAGTTCGAGATAATAAAATTTTGGTCACCCATCCCATGACCGACCCTTGCGAACGTTGCTTAACTTCCGCAATCGCTGGGCCAGGCGCTAAACCACTGCGCCATCGAGCTCCTCGAGTACCTATTTATAGTTATCAAATTTTATTATTTAGATAGGTGATCGGTAATTTAACCGTTAGAAAATAGTGAAACTAAGTTTTCCAATGACATAAAACAACCATGCTATGAAGGAAATTACATGATCAGTCTGACATCAGTCCATTTCATCAGTTTGTATAGACTTTGAATTTTTACAGACTGAAGATCGTACCAGACTGATGGAATGGACTGATACAAGACTGAACATCTAATCTCCCTCTAATATAAAGAAAAGAACCCAAAGATAAGACACTAAAAAGAACCTAATTAATTTGGCGAGATATTTTTTTTAGAAAAGAACCCAAAGATAAGACACTAAAAAGAACCTAAATAAAATTGGCGGGATATTTTATGGCTTTATCTATGGAATAGCTCCATACTTTCAGCACGTTTTATTTTTTTTTGTACATAATTCATACGATGCGCGCTTGTTCCAAATTCAAATTATTTTTATTCACTCGGTGAATAAAATCGCTTATTATTCACTCTTATCGTTGAATTAAACGCACTTTTTAGAGTGGCGATGGTAAAAATAAATAAATAAGATGGGATATTAATTAATAAGAGAAAAGCACAACGTAATAATGTATAACAAAACGGCGGGAATCTACTTTATGAATAAAATTTGTCAGCATAGGTTTGATCGAACAATTTTTGTGATAAATTACAAAAAATGAGTGCGTCCAACGATGAAGATAGTTGTCTAACTCCAAAAGAGTTGAGTGAACAAGTTTCTAATGCTGAATTTAGCTTTTTACCAGGAAACTCACGTAAAAAATTTCTCGCTGGTAGAGGTGAAAAGTTGTATGTTTTACACGAGACCAAAATTTTGTTCTGCCTCGTGTCTTTAAATCAGCACTCGCAGCACAAATTGATTTTGGTCACTTGTAAAACAAATAACTATTTTTCACGCAACCGAAAATTCTGAAACTTTTTTCTAATGCTAAGGGAGCTTATTCCTACCTATAAAGCCAATCACCAAAAATCAGCCAATTCGATTTTTTCAGACATTCCCCATTGTACACTTCTTCGATATGAAACGAAACGTTGCCACACGACACGATCATGATTGTTTTCTGCTGCGGCTGTCAAAAAAGAGTTCAGTCGTATGAATATACTTACATAGGTATTATATTAGTATGTTTTTTAAACCTTCGCATGTTCGCATCAAATAACTAATATAATAGGTATTGGTATTTGTATTCTTTGGTATTCTTCTATTGGTATTCTTTTTTTTAATCTTCGCATTAAATAATCGAGAATATTTAACACTGAATTAGAAATTATGAATAAAGTACATACACATAGGTTCTTTTTATTGCTTAACTAACCCTCTACGCGCAGGTAGCTGTATCTCAAAAACTGACTTTAATCTTACAAAGACACGAATGATAAAATTTTACTTTTCGTAAAATTGAGGTATTCCTCGAAGCAAGCGCATCTAAACTATTCCTCGATGCGCACTTACATAGGTAATGAGGGCTTTTCAAAATGAAAAAAAAACTGTAAACTCGATAGGATGGCGTTGATAAAAATGTAAGTAGGGTAAGTTTTTTTTTACTAAGCTTCGAAGAGTACTCAGGCTCAGGTAAGCAGGCAGATAACCCTAAAATGTTTCTCTTTGGGCAGATGACAGCCATCGAGCGTTTACTTGCCTCTTTGGTACAGGCCGTTTATTTTTAAAAGCCAATTTTGACACATCTCTTACCATCAACGCCATCTAGTGAGGTAAATTGTAACTTTTTTATTTTTAAAATGTCACTTTGAAAAGCCCTCATTTGTTTTGATAGCGCACCTATTTAGGTGCGCATCGTGGTATAGTTTAGGTGCGCTTGAAAATGGGTGCGCTTCGAGGAATACCTCGTAAAATCAACCACCGATATTTAAGATTCGAATAATTTACAACACACTCCTGTTTTACATCGGAGTTCCAAAAGCGCACAGCTTGAAGTAGCAGATCTGGGCTCCTGTGGGAGAAAATAAAAGGTTAGCTTCAGTTGAGTGTTGAAATGCTGTAATAGGTACTTTTCGGCTAAATTGTGCCAATTTTTTCTTTAGAGTGTGGTCAACGAAAGATGAACCGGAAATGGAGGCGCCACTTCCCCTATTAAATGAATAGAGTATTAAACAACTTCAACCGTAATTATACTTCCTTTGCTTCGTTCTCGAGATTGGGATAACACTTGTAGTACCGCGTACCGGCTCGCCATTCATCCACTAATAGTTTAAATTATTTACATTTATGTAGTTTGGTATTAAAAACAGTTAATAACAAACCTAAAAAAGAAAATAGTTGTTCTATTGGATCTTTTCCGCGGGACTCATTTAGCCGCCAGAGGCGCTGTCTTCATTCGCGTTTCTAGTGCCGCGCCGTTCACCACGCGCTCCTAATATTTTTTTTCAGTTGTTATATTACGTGCATTTTCCAGTGTTTTGTTATCAGGATGCCTAAGCGAAAACACTTGGAAGATGAAGAAAGTGAGAAGTTGTGGAGAAAACTTCGACGTATTGAGAAAAAATAAAAAAAGCGGAAAAATCATTCTCGTCACAACTCAAGTTCAAGTGATTCATCAGCATCGAACGATAATGCAATCCCGTCGATAAATGAAGGTTGGTTAAACTTTTGCTAGTAACAATACGACAATATTATTGTCTTGCATTGTGCATAACCCCTTTCATATTATGTAATTATGATAATGTGGTTATTGCCTTGCATATCTAATATGTGTACATCTGACATGGATGTTTCCAAAAACTTATCGCTACAGTGTATAGTTCGAGTGACTATTACCGAGTAGTTTCGATTTACTTATTCACCCGCTAAGGCTAGTGTATAGTTTGTTTGACTATGCCGGCTTTTTATTGATTTTTTATTCAATTACTGTGTATAGTTCATGTGACTATTACCGAGTAATATTAGAACAACCCACATATAGACTTATATTTTTTTCCCTACCTGCGTTTGTTTTTTGCACATTCCAGACGTAGAAGGCCTACTACTACCGATGTAGGTATGAGTTTCACGGTGCAACCGAGGATCATACACCCGCAGTTTCCGATGAGTGCCCACCACCAGTGCCAGACGAGACGTACACTTACGTCTGCCGACCCCACGCCGCCGGCACCGGCGCCCGCGCCTCCCACACCGTCTGCGACTTCCTCCGAATCCGCTACTGGTGAGAACAAATTAACACCTGACGAGGTACCCCTTGATGAGGAAATTTTATTTTTTTGGGGGAGGCCGCCAAAAAAAAAAAAAAATATATGGGCCTAAACTCAAAAATGAAATAGCGTACAGATGAGAACATGTCGTCACGTCTGGGGTAACAAGGGACGTAAGAAAATACCTTTTGGGAAAATATTTGACACCAGAAAATTGTAAACTGGTTGACCCTCCGACTTTAAACCTAGAAGTGAAAGCTGTGCTTACCGATACCCTTCAGAAAAAAGATACCGCTATCCAACATTAGCAAAAGCAAATCGCAGCAGCGGTATCGTGTTTCGGTTTAGCTGTTCAACGAACACTTTCATCAAGTCATAAGGACCCTGAGATACTACTAAACTACTGATTGATGCTGCTCGCATTATTGGTGAGGTGCAACACCCTGAATCAGTACTGAGACGGAGTTACCTATATGTGCTCCTTTATAAAGAAAGAGGTTAAAGAACATCTCGATGACACTCACATCGATAAGCATCTCTTTGGCGAAAAACTTGCAGACACACTGAAGGCTGCCAAGTCAATAAACAAATCGGGATCTGAAATTAGGGCTAGCACTTCAGCGACTAGACCATTGCAGAAAAATAAACCCACCGGTCGACCTTTAAACTCGAGGGCCCCCGCCACGACGAGCAGGCTGTCGTCGGCGGGGAGACGCGCCGAGGAATCTGCGCCTGCGTACGCGCCTCAGGTTCCGGCGCCACATCCGCGCGCCGAGCGCCCCCGCCGCTGCCGCCTCCTGCGCCGCGCTCACAGCAGCGCCGCCTGAGAGCGCCCCGCCGCTAGTTACGGTATGCCGATCAGGTCGCCTTAAATTATATTTTAATCAATGGTGTAACATTACTGACGGACGACCCAATTATTATCTCGTGGATACAGGGTTACCAGATACCATTTACCCGACCTATACATCAAACACAGGTTCCGTTTGAACCTGTTTTCTCAAAATCCGAGCTCAGATTAGTTATTGATGCAATTTATGAGTTATGCTCATCTGGGGCTGTGACAGAGTGTCAACCCTGCGAGGGCCAGTATATTTCCTCTTATTTCCTTGTAAAAAAAAAAGTATTGGAAAGAATAGATTCATTCTGAATTTAAAAACACTCAATAAATTCATAGATAACTACTCAACATTTTAAATTAGAGGATTTGAGGACTACTATAAAGCTCATTAGTAAAAACTGTTATATGACATCTATTGATTTGAAAGATGCTTATTGTTTTTTGTACCTATACATAACGACTCCAAAAAATTTTTACGTTTTAATTTTCAATCAAAAACCTACCAATTTAATGTTTAGTTAACCTACCATTTGGGTTAAATACGGCACCTTTTGTGTTCACCAAGCTAATGAAACCGGCTATGTCTCACCTTAGACCATTAGGTTTTCAGTCTACAATATACTTGGATGATATTTGTTGTATATATAGGAGATACATACCAAGAGTCCAAGAATGTTTAGAAAATACTATCCGTACAAGGAACGTCTTGAAATCTTTAGCTTTTGCAATAAATGTAGAAAAAAGTTCACATATGTCAATATCTCGGTTTCATAATCGATAGTAAAAAATTCCATGTGCGTCTCCCTGAACAAAAAAGGACTTTTAATAAAAAAGTTTTTTTTTAAATATAACGAACTACTATTCGAAACTTTGCTCGTCTTGTAGGACTACTTACTTCCGCATGCCCTGCCATCCAATACGGATGGTCCAACACAAAAAAAAAGAAAGGTATAAATACCTATCCTTGTTAAAATATAAATATTATGACAGCTACTTTAACTTACCTTTAGATGAAGTTCGAAGTGATCTGCAGTGGTGGCTAGAAGCATGCTCCAATTCCTCTAATTCTATAAGAATGGATAATTACGTCATGGAAATTTTTACAGATTCGAGCAAAACTGGGTGGGGGACTGGGGGGTAGTATGTGGCGTCGATACCGCCAGTGGTCGATGAAGCGATTCAGAGAGTAGTCTCCACATAAACTGTTTTTATTTGGGCTACAAATTTTTGCAAAAAATTTACGAAATGCTCAAGTTTTGCTAAGATAACACGACAGCTTTTGTATACGTAAACCGTATGGGTGGTATTAGGTTTCCCCACCTTAATTAAATAGCAAAACGTATATGGCAGTTTTGTGAAGAACGTAACCTCTTTGTGTTCGCTTCGTATATAGCATCCAAAGATAATTCTGTCGCTGACGCAGAACTCCGTTGGTGTCACCAGGACACGGTGTGGATAGGTACTAAGCGATGATAAATAAAATAAATAAATAAATAAATGATTTATTGTCTCTTCAGTGTAACAAAATTCTCTTAAAAACTACTTAAATAAAATACAAAGTTTGAGCACAATATTTTTAAGAGGTAAACGATGACAACTGTACTAGTATAAACTGTGTCACAGCTGTCAGCGCCTCCACCCAAGGGCGTTTAACATACTTTTATATTTTATTCGAGTTTATCCCAAAAATTTAAATCTTTGTTACAAACAATTTAGCCATTACATCAAAGTAATAAAAAAACAATTTTATTAATGGAGATGTGAATACCTACCTACCACAGTTCCGTAATATGAGTATGAGAAAGATTTGAATTAATAAGGTGTATGTGATGTTTAGATAATATATATCAATCAATAACGGAGAATATCTTCTATTTCCAAATAATTTAATTTTTGAAGCCAGTCCAAGAGCGTTAATTTACATTTATAAAGAGATAGTGGATAAATATCATTAACCTTAGTTGCTTTATTGTACAAATGACCACCTATGACATAGAACTGTCGTCTCGCAAGTACAGATCTGTGGGACACTACAGGGAAAACCCAAGTTTTGCTGCGCCTGTTGAGAGGCTTAAAGTCAACGCTTTTATGCTTTCGAAGTACAGTGTGTAATATAAATAGCTGTCTTACGGTAAGAACAGGACATTCAGTGTATAAAAGAGCAGTACTATATCTTCGAGGTTTCCCAAGCATAACCTTCAAGATTGCTCTTTGAGCGCGTTCAAGAGGAAGAAGAGCAGTTTTTCCAATGCCACCCCAGACAACTATGCAATATTGAAGGATACTCTGAGCAAGCGCGTGGTAAACACATAGTAAAGTTTTAGTATCTGCAGAGCATCTGAGTTTTCTGAATATCGGAATTAGCTTTCTTAGACGACAAGTTAGGTTTTTAATGTGAATTGACCAATTTAGGGAACTGTCTATTGTAAGACCCAAGTATTTTAAGCTCGTAGCACACTCTAAGGTTGTACAAGTGCATTTAGACTCATCATTGCAATTGTGAGCTTTAATACAGAAGTCGTCCCCAGGAAGCATGTCGACACGATGGCAGAAGGAAATGTATTTGGTCTTATCAACATTTAACGTAAGCAGATTATCATTCAACCATTTTATTACCTCTTTTAAAGAGCGTTCTGCACAATGTTTTGTTTCTCCCCAATCCCTTCCATGAACAATTAACGCTGTGTCATCAGCATAGGTAATTATGGTGCAGTTAGGAAGAGATTTTGAGCACAAACTATTGATGTACACCAGGAAGAGAGTGGGGCCCAAAACACTACCCTGTGGAACACCGTAAGTGAGGTTTGCTAGAGCACTTGAGTAATCGCCTACTTTGACACTCTGAGTACGGTTTGACAGATAGCTGCGAAAAATTTCGAGTGCAAAGCCTCGTACACCTATAGACTCTAATTTACACAGTAGCAGTGGGATGGAGACCGTGTCAAAGGCCTTTGCAAGGTCTAAAAAGATGCCTAAAACCTTATTTCCGTTGTCTAGCTGTTTAGCTATTGTCTCTGTAAGCAATAAAGTTGCATCCTCTGTGGATTTCCCTTTCAGAAATCCAAACTGATTTTCCGAAATTATATTATTCTGCTGCAGGAAGCTAATGAGTCTTTTATTTAAAACCTTTTCCAAAATTTTTGAGACAACAGTCAGCACAGAAATTGGCCTGTAGTTTCCAACACTCTCTTTGTCCCCACTCTTGTATATAGGATGTACCAAAGCCCTCTTTAATACATCAGGAAAAGTACCTGTTTTTAGACACAAGTTGCACAGATATGTAAGAGGAGGACTCAAGCTGCCCGTGGCACTCTTGATGACAAGTGTTGGTATGTTGTCAATACCAGGTGCAGAATCATTTTTAAGATTTCGAATGATGGACTCAATTTCATCGATATCTGTTTCAAACAACGCCATAGAATTGCACTGAGATATAATTTCACAACTATTATGTGGTAGAGGTCGTCCAGGACATTGTTTGTTCAGAATTTTTTCAGCCAAAGTTGAGCCAATTTCAGCAAAGTATTTATTTATTAATTCAACAGACTCTTTTGGATCATGAGATAAATTAAGGAGGTCATTTGGAAGAGATATGGATTGCTTCATATTTGTTATTTTATTTATTGTTTTCCACATACTCTTAGGACTACCGCTATTTTTACGAAGTTCAGCTTTCTCAAATTCTGATTTTAGTTTTTTTAAAAGATTATTACAATAATTGCGATATCTAGTATATGTTATATGTAAAACTGCATTTTTTGGGTCACGTTTAGTCTTTTTGTGCATCTTATCTCGGTTTCTGATGCAACGAACAAGGCCAGGTGTCAACCATGGTTTAATTGAACGTTTCCGATGTGGGATCTTTATTTGACTAGAGTTAGCTTTTATAATATCCGAGATAGTAGTTATCAATTTAACAGCTGCTTCATTAGCATCTGTACTGTTATAAACAATAGTAAAGTCAGTTTGAGAAAGTTGTTGCAACACTGATTGATAATCAATTTTTAAATACATATGTTTCACCGGTTGTCTTTTGAGTTTGCAATCTAAACAACACAATACGGGAGTGTGGTCAGTAATAAGAGAATCCAAAACAAAAGTTGTAGCGTGTCTATTTGATCTCATCATAACATGGTCTAAACAGTTATCCTTGCGCGTAGAAAAGGTGTGCGCTGCCAGTAACCCATGGCTGGCCATTAAATCCAAGTATTTGTTACAGTTAGGATCTTTACTATTCGGTGAAATACTTATATTTATGTCCCCTATCAAGACAACTGTATTGACAGACTTTAAAGTTGTTGAACAAAGCTCATCCACACCATCACAGAAATTATCAATATTATGATACGACGGGGAACGGTACACGGCTACAATAGCATAATCATTTTCATGTTTTAAAATGAGACAGTTAGCATCAAGTATTGACGGAACAATAATATTATGTTTAATATTGGATTTAATATAAATTACCACACCTTCATTTTGGTTACGAAATTCAGAAGCGTAAGATGTATAACCATCTATTACGGGTAAGACAGTGACCACACTTAACCAGCATTCCGTTAGTATAATGATGTCACATTGGAGACTGATTCTTTCTAGAAGGACAAGAAAATCATCAAAATTGCGGGATATACTGCGTATGTTTGTGTGTATAATTTTTAGACAGTTATGAGATATGTCAAGGTGATTTATAACATTTTCTGGACTACAAACAAGAGATTTACTTACGCAGACTGAGTCAATTTCTTCAGAAATATCATCTAGAGGTAACATTGATACTTCAAGTTAGTTTCCAATGTGCATCTCAAAGTAACATGTAGAGGCTTTTTTTGACTCCAAAGTAGAGTAGAACCAGTTAAGAATGTTGAAATAATGACGTGTAATTGTGACAGATGTGAAAAGTTATTCAGTGTTTTTCTGTATAGGTATACATTTTGTAAAGTATAAGTATATGAACTGAGTTTGTTAGATGTTTGGTATGTTTGAAACTGTGGTATGCAATGGCTACTTAATTTTAAGATAATGTTTATTAATAAGTAATGTAAAAATAACAAATATATTAAATGAAAATACATGCAATTTAGACTAAGCAAGGACCAGAGATCCCCCAACTCACTCTCTCTCTCCAGTCACATATCGGGTTGAGACTGCAATATGTCAAGGTCAGATTCTATGCTTATCAAACGAGCCGGAGCTCCCTCCTTCTTACGTAGAAAGACCCTGCCATGAGCAGTCCAACAAAATGCGTAGCCATTCTTTTTGCTGAATTCCCGCGCCATGAAGTAGATTCTCCTTGCTGCTGGAGTTAAGGATTCACTGATGAAGATAGGCTTCAGCTGTCCATCAATTTTTAAGTGTCCAGTATTGAGTTTATTTTCTTTATTTTTCCGATTAAAATCCTTTACTGATGTTATAATTTTATCTTTTAAGATTACTGTTGAGAAATCCACGATTATTGGCTTTTCACCTTTCTTTGTGTTCAAGCGAAATATATCCCGGATCTGAGATTCCTCAACACCTACATTAACGGCATCACCGAGCTGCTTTGCCAAATTCAGTAAATGGGATTTTGTTTCGCCTTTTTGAACAGGGATGTTTCGCAATTCTACACTTGTTTGCTTGTGATATCTATCAAGGGTCTCAATTTTAGATTCAAGTGTCTGGATGTATGTCAAATGAACTTTTCTCTCTGCTTCCATTTTTATTAGTTTATTCTTCATATCTTCATATTGAGTTGAAATAAAATCAATAGATTTTATTATTTCGTTATTTTGACTTTGTATATCCTTTATAGTACCTTGCATCGCAACCTGTTGATTTTTCAAAGTTTCCATGCCGCTCCTTACTTCCGCCATAAAAGTGGATAATTCGTCTCCATGCTGTCGCTTGCGGGCACGAGGCCTGCTTGTGGTGTTGGTGTTGGAGCTTTCATTTTCGGTATCCGTAACAGGTGCAGAGCTCTGATTCTGGTCTGACTCCGCAGCAGTCAGCAGTGAGGTTGGCTTCAAAGGCATTGCAATTATTGTATTGTAATTTAGTGTGAACTAAATTGAGCTCTAAGAACCACTACTTAGCGTACAAATGCACCACCAAAACCGTAGCACACACTCAGCCGCGTAGCAAGTACCTGTAGCGTGCGAGTCGTAGACAGCGCAGCGTAGTCGTAGCACGTTATTTCGTAGCACTCAGCCAAACCGCTCCACTAATTTCGTCGCCGCTCGTTGCTGTCTCGGTAGCCGAAACGGAGAACTCTCGGTGTTAGCACAGGAAACACAGGTTCGAACCCACCGGCAAAAGGTAAATATATGATTTTTAATTATTTATTTCACAGACTTTGAAGCAACGACAGACACGTCCACTCTCAAACACGTCCGAGGGGGGAGGATGATGATGATTTGGTTCACCTGATTTTGATTTATTTGCCTCAAGATTAAATAATAAATACAAACTTTACGCATCCTGGAATAGAGATCCAGGGGCATTTGTTATAAATGCATTCACAATATCTTGGAAAAATATTAGTTTCTATGCATTTCCCCCCTTTGCAGATAAAGCTGAAGGCATCGTTATCCCTCAGTGGCCTACTCAGCCTTGTTACCCACTGTATGAGCGACTTTTGATATCAGATGTTATAACATTCCATTCGGAAAGTAATGCCTTGATATTTCCTCTCCACAGCAACCAGCCACACCCCAAAATTGTCCTGATGGCAAGACAGTTGTCAGGTCGCCGTTCTTGAAAGGGAATGTACTTCCTCAGTCCATAGATGTTGTCTGTGCGTCCCTTTGTCCCGTTATCAGATAACACAATGCGTCAATATATTATTATTATTATTAGATAGGCGAGCAGTTGCTGCAACTGATAGTGCCTGTATCCTGCAATATTTGCTTTATTTTACTTTATTTAAGTTGGTGTTTGTCTAATCTATTTTTAAATTGGTTTAAGTTGTTGGCTGAGACTATTTGTTCTGGCAAATTAGTCCACGCTTTGAATATGAATGCGCTTTTCGGAAACGGTTTGTCTTTTTGTAATAATCATAATATAGATCCATATAACTCCTCCATAGAATCGGTAATAGAATTCCTAACGGAAATTTATAATCGAGGTGCTCAATATGGCACATTTAACAGCTATCGTTTGGCGTTGACTTTGATCCTGGTCTCGGGTCAGCTCTAACGATATTGTGTCTAGATTGTTTAAAGGTTTTTATCGACTTCGTCCCCCAATGCCTAGGTATAACTCTACTTGGAATACATACATCTATCGTTCTGGACTATTTAGCAAATTTTTATCGCAACTCCGAAATTGATTTAGAAATACTAACCAAGAACCAAAAAGCTTGTCACACTACTGGCTTTAATCACTGCACAAAGAGTGCAAACATTACATCTTATCGTTATAAGTACTTAAATAATATAACTGTAAGAAGTAACGATGTTTCAATAAAAATCCCAAATACTTTAAAAACATTTAGATTGGGTTCAAAAAACAACCAGACTTAGTTATTCCTTTTTATACAATTAAACCAGAGATCTGCCCAGTCGACACATTGATTAAATATTTAGATAGAACGAAATCCTTGAGAAGTAACTCTAAAAATTTATTTATTAGTTTTAAAAAACCACCAGTCAAACGCTAAGCAGATGGATTAAAGATACGCTGTTTGAAAGTGGTATTGATACCTCGGTTTTTTCGGTTCATTCGACAAGACATGCGTCCACTTCAAATGCTAAAAAACTAGGCGTTCATATTGACCTTATTAAAAATACGGCTGGTTGGAGTGGAAATTCTAAAGTCTTTGCACAGTTTTATAATAAATATATAAA
Source organism: Agriphila tristella (assembly GCA_928269145.1). Lineage (NCBI taxonomy): Eukaryota > Metazoa > Arthropoda > Insecta > Lepidoptera > Crambidae > Agriphila > Agriphila tristella. Next base: position 29,234,486 of record OV743432.1, read on the forward strand.
TAACACTCGCTGTAACGATACTCGATAATAATTATCTACATTGAAAATATAGTTAATTTATTATGTCATTAATTTGTAACTAAACTTATAAAATCAAATACAGAAGAAGTGTCTTATTTTGATTTTGTTTCCTTTTTACTTTTCTGTTCTACTTTGGTCCACTTAAATAGTTCGTCGTAGCTTTCAAAATCTACAAGTGTTATCCCAATCTCGAGAACGAAGCAAAGGAAGTATAATTAATGATTAAACGAACTTACCTAAGTGACGTTCTATCATAATTATACGAGATGCTTCGTTCGAAGAGATTGGTTCCCACCCACCCCGTATCCCAGGACGAACTATTGTGAACTTTCTTTCAACTAAATGAAGACAGCGCCTCTGGCGGCTAAATGAGTCCCGCGGAAAAGATCACAACTATTTTCTTTTTTAGGTTTGTTATTAACTGTTTTTAATACCAAACTACATAAATGTAAATAATTTAAACTATTAGTGGATGAATGGCGAGCCGGTACGCGGTACTACAAGTGTTATCCCAATCTCTTCGAACGAAGCATCTCGTATAATTATGATAGAACGTCACTTAGGTAAGTTCGTTTAATCATTAATCATTCTGAGCATGTTGACCTATTTATGGCAAGATCCACCTATTTTAATAAAAAAAACAGTACTGATTTCTTTGAAAAATAATCTTTTACGTGACAATGTTTTGATATGGGTATGGTATGATAATGTTTAAAGAAGACCGGCGAACTTCTATGTAATTTCAGACCTCTACTTATGGGTCCCGTTCATGAAAAGAATTGACTGATATTTATAGACCTACACATAATAGACTAACAAAAAAGTCAATCGTTTTAACTATTTCAAAGCTGGGATAAAAAAGATATTAAATACGCACGATGATACGAAAACGAACACAGAAATTCAAACGTGCGTGAGTTTTGGCTTGCCAGTAGTCGTTTCCAAAAAAGGTACGCCCAGACTCCTAGAATAGTACGAAAATGGCAAAAAGGGCACGCAAACCAATAAATCAAGGTACAAAATTAAGTTTTTTTACTGTGTTTTGGGAAACATACGCCTATTTTTACATTTTGGGGTTCAATCGTAAAAAAGTATTAAATAACCATAGTACGACACACGCTCAAATAATACGCAAATCGTACCAAAAGGTACGATCTGGCAACCCCGAACGTCAATGTCAGTGATGGATTTGACATTGACACTGCACACTTTATTAATGGAATATGGCAATGAAGTCTATGTTCATACAGCCATATTCTTCAGTATTTTTTTTCTCTTTGTAGTAGAATACATTCAAAATACAGGTGTATCCTTTTTCTAATGTCTCTTAGAGTATTGCTTGATGTTTAATAGATCAAAACATTTTGAATATTCCTTAACATTATGCATTTTGAAAATGGAATTGATTACTTTGGTATTAAAACTTCTGTGTTAATTGAAACATACTCGTACAAGAAAAAATCGTTTAGTTTTTGCATTATAGAAACGTTTGGTTATAATATAATTGAAAGTTATTTATCTTTTGACTCCCTTCTTTAAAAATCATGATTTTATGGAATTAAATTCTATGAATTTAATCCTATTTATTTAACATGTTTCCGATTGTGAACGTCCTTGTAAAATATGAAGTCGAGTTTCGCCGGTCTTCTTTCAACTTATGATAGTTTATGGCATTTTTGCTTTTGTTTGTTTTCATGAACTTGTTATTGCAATTTTTTAATACTTCTTCATTTGTATATGGACTGTTCTATAAGTGAAAACTGTTTAAGGCATGTTCATACAAAAGTCTTGTTTTTAGTGTTCCTACTTTTATATGCTGTTTGTTTTCCTTGAATATAAAATATAATATAAATATAAATTAACGTTTAGAAGTTACGTTATTGGAAATTGAACCCTAAAATAAAATAAGGCGCAAAATTAGTTCCATTTCTAGCCGAGACTCATCTTTCGTTGACCAAACTCTAAATTGCTTTAATTCGAAAGTCACTTTTGTCTGTTTTGAGTTTGGTCAACGAAAGATGAGACTCGGTTGGAAATGGAACTAATTTTTCGCCTTATTTTTTAAGTTTACAGTTTCCAATAACTTAACCTCTGAATGGTAATTTAACAGGGAAAGTGGCGCCGCCATTTCAATCTCATCTTTCGTTTACCAGACTCTATGTGGGATCTACACCGGTCGATTTTACGGATTTTCCAAATTTAAATAAGGGAGGAATTTAAATGAAATTACATAGTGAGTTTTATTTTGTGATCGGAGCGAAAAGAATACAAAGCACGATTTATTATTAAAAAAATAGCGAATGTTATCAGTTTCAGCAACACGTGTTTCCTTCCCTGACTAGGTACCTTTCTTCTTCTCTGCCCGCCGACTTGCGAAGTAAGGGTTGAACCTCATCCTGGCGGCGCCAGCCAGGAAACTAGCATATCTCTTCATCATCAGGCCATCCGAATGTTCTTGGTGTGCTTGTCGCACGTCCGCTTCGTCAATTAACCGGTTCGTACTGGATGCATAAGGATAAATAAAACTGGCTGGAGGTATAAAAAATCACGTTCGGAGGATATAGCTAGGGTTTTCTAGGATGACGGTGCCGTCATATGACGGCCGTCATTTAGCGGCGTAGAACGTTGTCTATGTAAACAATACGGCGCGTTTCTGACGTTACGATGTCGCCATATTGTTTCTATATACAACATTCAACACCGCTATAATATTACGGCCGTAATAATAATATGACGGCACCGTCATCCTAGGAAATCCTAATTTTAGCAGATTTACCATATTTGGACCTTATGGTCCCATAAGGTTCGATAAGGTAAGGACCATGAGGTCCCAAATATGGTAAATAAATAATTATTGATAATAATAGATAGGTAATTAATTAGAAAAAGTACAAAAAAATAATCGACTCACCCGTAGCACCTGAGACGGGACAAGATGCTACGGGTGAGTCGATTTTTTCTAGTATTTCTAAATTGTGAATGCCTAAAATCTAAAAATTCTATATTGATAACAATTGCAAGTTACCTGTAGTACCTATATTTCTATGTTTGAGAACTGTTATTGTGCCTAAATAAATACCATGTCACAGAATATATTACTAATGTACCATGTTGTGGGACTTTCTAACTTCATTCAGTTATCATGGGTTTGATTTTTGGAATACAGAGGATCGAGGAGAAAGAAAATAGAGGACCTTTTGTTACGAATTTTATTTTACAAAAAATAGCTTTCAAAACATCAAAACTTATCTGTCTTTGAAAATTTGGAATGGGGAATGTCTGAAAAAATCAAATTGGCCGAATATTTTTTAAAGGTCCCTTAGTAATAGGAAAAAGATTCTGAATTTTCAGTTGCGTAAAAAATTAAAAAAGTCACATCGACTTCACAAATGTACGAAAGTAACAGCAGAATGGAGATTATGTTTAGCCACCACCGGCCACAACCACAACATTGTATAGAAACTTTTTTTAAATACCATGCTGTTGTGTGGTTGGTGGCAGCTAACAAAGAGAATGTAAATAGTAGATTGTTATACAAGACGCTAAAATGACCCATTGCATACGAGGTAGTTTTATTCCCGAGCTTTAGCGAGGGAATAAATAGAAACCGAGTTACAATGGGTTTTAGCGTCGTGTGTTACACTCTACTTTTCACTACGATTGCGAAAAAATAAAATCCAATATTAAATACCTATAGTTTATACTTCCGTAAACGAATCCACTCGTTTTTCTATCCTCCACTTCATAATCTTTTCATACAGTATTTAAATAAATGATTTGTGCTTGACGTCAAAAGATTAAAATTATTTCTATCCTATTACTTACTTACAGTCACACAATTCAATCAGTTTGGAATTAGAGAAAAATTCTAAAGATTTCGCGCCAGTGCCTTTTTTAATTTCTACTGTAGCAGCTAAGAAACACAATGCACGCATTTTAAACTAAAAGTCACAGAGTATAAATAAGTCTATGATTTCACCGAAGAGATCGCTGCTTTCAGTTCCATTTTCAAAAATCTAACGAGTTTTTATTCGTAATTATGAATAAAGACTTTTTCGTTTTAGTAGGTTCATTGGTAATAGACAAACATTAAAAAAGAAAAAACTTTATCCCCTAGGGCATAGCCTTCTTTATTTCCAAGCCGTGAACATAAGTTTGGCAACGTCTGTTACTGTCAGTTCGTGGTCATGTCGTCCGCCAGTCTCCATACTAAATGTATGGGAATATTTCAATTTTAAGAGGTCGATATTTTTTTTCCTAGTAATCGTGTGAGGTTTAAAATATGAAAATAATTTAGTTCCTTTATTGAAATGCTTTGTATATTAAACAATAAGAAAAATATCAATGTTAACCAGGAAAAAATGGCTGTCAAAGATGTCATCTTTTTTGTTGATTTTCTTCAGCAGGGAGTTGATTAACACGCCCTCTAGCAATAAATTATATATCATTAGAAAGGTCTTTTGAAGACAAATATTTGCTGTTAATATACTTTATATCAATTGTTTATACTTTTGGAGTTAAAGGTTATTAAAGTATAAAAGTGGTTTATTGTCTATGGGAGTTGATTTACCCCACATCTAGCAATAAATGAAATATCATTAGAAAGGTTTTCATATGATAAATATTTGCTGCAAACATACTTTCTATTAATTGTTAGTATTTTCGGAGTTTTAGGTCATAAATGATAAAAAAATTGGTCAAGTTCAGAGCGTTATAACTCTCAAAGTACTAAAAGTTGACGTTTATTGTAATACAATAAAGTGTTTCAAATTTAAATACCTTTCCAATGATGTAAGATTTATTGCTAGGAGAGGCTTAGATCAAAATGCTCATCGTACTAAAGGACCCCCGAAAAGTTCAAATAAATTGACTCAAACCTTATGTTCTAATAAATAAATAATAATAATAAATATAAAACTTTATTGAAATAATCTTACATCACAATTTACAACTAGTTTAAACATAGATAATATAGGAAAAACAAATAATAAATAATTTTTAAAATAATTTTATACTATGTGCTTGACCACATGCGATGTTGCCGTTCTGCTCAACTTCAGGGCTTGGAAGATATAGAAGGCTATGCCTAGGGGTATTTATGCTATTTTATCCTGACTCTTGTACCTTACAATGACGGACTTTTTGAGCAAGAGGAGTGAAAAAAAACTAGCAGCTAATGGCATCATATCTATTCTGCTGTTACTCCCGTACATTTGTGAAGACGAAGTTACTTTTTTTTACGCCGTTCAGTTCTGGTTAAGAATAGGACTGTCCCATCTCATCCCGTGGGTATCGTAGAAGGCGATAGAGGGAAGTTTTTAGGGACCCGGTACAGACCATCGCACAAAGGGTCACTCGAATGGCAGCGAGGAAACTGTCAACAACAGCACTCCCGAGGAGGGTTGGTGTCAGGCAGGCGGCCGACCGTAAAACATTGCCAAAACCTAATGCAGTATGAATTACATGCTGCGCCGACCCCAATAGTGGTCGTTCTACGAGCTCAAAATTTTATTTTGTGTAGAACACTATAAATAAATTGGGATAAGGGCAGGAGGATGATGAAGTTACTTTATTTTTTTTATTATTTTTCACGCAATCGAAAATTCTGAAACTTAAGCTAAGGGAGTTTATTCCTACCTTTAAAAAAATATTCATCCAATATTATTTTTTCAGGCATTCCCCTTTGTTGATATTAGATTTGCCCACCTTAGTTCAGGAGAGCTCCTGGATTCCAACTGCAGCGCCTTCAGGATCCTGTACAGCATCACATCCTGGTCTGACACCTGATGAGTCTTCTGTGTATTTTGTGGAAACATAAGGTCCGAGTTTATGTCGTTTTCGCTCTGTCAATAAGAATGAATTTCGTTTAGCAATTCCCGTCTGGGCCAGCAGGACGACAAAAAATTTGTATTTATTTATTGTTGTGAGTTTGTTGTCGTTGAAAAAAATTGTTTCGAATGTCAATATTACTTTGTACTTTTAAAAAAACTCGGGCTTACATCCGATATGCATATAAGATTCTTGCTTATATCGAACGCGAGAAATTAGCATAGAGAAAAATAATATACCTTTAGGTAAGTAACTGACCGGGTATTTTTATCTAGTCTATTCCTGTATCTTAGAGGCATCGGATCGCAAGTTTGATTCCCACCGGGACAAAACGGAAACAAAGTTCTTATTTTTCCAAATACTTATAAAGTTCAACATAAGTTTTCTTCCATTCGGTATTGAAGACTTTGCTACAAAATATTATAAATAAGTAGCTAGGTACTTATGTGTCAAAGCACTAAACTTAAGAATCGTCTAAGTCTTTTCTTATCTACAACTCGACCAAGATAACTAGGCGAATGAGAGCTACACATGACGGCTAAGTTTATGTCACCGTTTTAATTTGGTCATGTTGTAGTTAGGAAAAGACTTAGGCGATCCTTAAGTTTAGTGCAATCGGGCGTTAGGTGCAATCGGGTGTTAGTCTTATGTAATATTATACTATTAATTGTACTTGTAGCTTTAGAATAGGTGCCAATTTATAATTCTTAAAAAAATGCACCTAAATCAATTTGTTATTAAACATAGTTAAGCGTTCAGAAAGAGATAATACTTAGATCACATCGCACGCAAGGAGACGCTCTAAATTAATCTGTCAGTGGGAAAAAAATACCTCTCAGCCTTATGAAATAAGGACGATGTAGTTTGCAGCCCTTTTCACACGGAAGAAATCTATTAAAAATCTCATCTAACCTTTGAGTGTCAGCTAAATTGGTTTCATAAACTCGTCCTCCTCCAGAAACAATCCCGCGGTTGCTTGCGCAGGTGAAGTTTTTGCGCTACTCTGTAGTTTACTAATAGTACTTGTACTATTATGTATTCTGTGCTAATAGTACACTGCATCACAGAATACATAATAGTACAAGACTGCATTTGGGCCCAGACCTTGACATCCAAAGTAAAAGTAACAAATCTAGCTCCAAATTGTTCTATACAGTCCACAAATCCTATATATATACTAATATTATAAATGTGAAAGTTTGTGGGTTTGGATGTTTATTCCTCAATCACGTAAAAACTACTGAATGGATTTGGTTGAAATTTGGCACACAGATAGATAGCGTAGATTAAAACATAGAATATTTTTTATCCCGATATTCTCACGGGAACGGGAACCACGCGGGTGTTTAATAAAAGTTACACCATTTTGCGCGTCGACTTTGGGGGGAGGGGGGGGAGAAGTTGGGTTTTATCAGTTTTTCTTAAATATGTTGAAAACTAACGCGTGAAAGCACTAAACTTAAGAATCGCCTAAGTCTTTTCTTATCTACAACTCGACCAAGACACAGAATATATACTCTAAGTGTCCGGACACGAAAGTGGCGGCGGCCGAGCGATGGCGGGGCGGCGCGGCAGCGGAGCGGCGGCGGGGCGGGGCGATGAGAACGTGGGCACGAAACTTAGCGGCCGGTCAGCCGCGCTAGTAGTGTTGTGACAGATGGGCTAAATACCATTAAGGGCCCGTGGACCTACCGATTTGACCTACTGGTAGGACCACGGTATACCACTAAAGTAACTTCTTATTTTTTTTATTTCTATTGATGTGTCAAATGTGATGTTGCTATGGAAACAATTTCTTGTTAAATCAATACCGAAAAATATTCAAAGGACGAAATATATCCTATGTCTAAAAATTTTATTTAGTTCGAAAAAATGGTCTAAGTATAGGCGTTAACTAGTTTCAAAACCGGATTCTTTGCTCATTTTGTGTTTTTTAAATGATGTCCAAGATGCCGACATCCATACTGAATAAATAGGTACTCCTAGTAATCAAACAGACACTATTATATTATTCAACACAACACTACTGTAATCGCGGGCTACCAAATCCAACTAGTTTGTTCATTTGTTTTCGTCGCTCTCCTCCCGCCCGTGCATCGCTCGTCGCCCCGCGCCGCCACCGCCCGTTTCGTGCGCGTCTCCATACTGTGCCATACTGTTGAATGCATCGCCGCCGCTCCGCTGTCGCGCCGCCCCGCTGCCGCTCCGCCGTCGCAGTTTTCGTGCCCGGACACTTACGCGAAAAGAAACGACACTCGCGCATGTATGCTCGTAAAATCGCTCGCGGCTATGTGTGCGTGTCTGGAGGCGCGCGGGGGCTGCGCGCGGCGCGCGGGGAGTGCAGCCGCTAGTCGCCGACTTACTCGGGCAAGGGTTCTTTCTACTTTCGCTCGCCGCTCGCTTGTCCCACCGCAATCCGTATTGTACCGCATTTCGCACGGACTGACTATGCGTTTAATTTACATTATTTAATTGTTAGATAATTAATCATGTCCGGCGGCGGGCGTTATTGTTGTGTTTATGGCTGTGGCAACAACCAAAAACAAAATCCTGATAAAAGTTTCTTCGTATTGCCCAGTGATCCAGAAAAGTAAGTACCTATAGAGTAAGCGATATATTTATATCTTATTTTAAAATAACAAAAATATGTCAAATTTGCCATAGTTGATGGGACCTACTATTGCAACTTTACCATATTTTGAATTTTAATAAAATAAATATTTATCGACTATTTTATAAGTTAAAATATAAGAAATATTAGTCATGCCCTGAGATTAAAAAAATGATTATATGATAAATAACAGAAAATAAAGGTTGCAATTTATGATGTGTACTTACCTAATATAATTAAAAGATTACAAAAACTTATTATAAATCAAACCTATCTTTCATTAACATGTCCTTGCACAAGTTTATTTCCTAACATAGCTACTATGTAATTTCCTTTGCCACAAGTCTAAATTCCATTTCGGTATCAACCCTAGCGCTTACACGCTCTGGCTCAAGGTCGCTGGCGCTCGAACTCTCACGTACAGAGTGTGTCACGGCTGTGACCAAGATAACTTAGCGAATGACAGCTACATGACGGCTAAGTTTATGACACCGTTTTAATTTGGTCATGTTGTAGTTAGGAAAAGACTTAGGCGATCCTTAAGTTTAGTGCAATCGGCCATATGTGGTTTAGAGCAAAAGTGCAAAGGACAAAAATAATCTATATTGAATTGCAAACAAAAATTGCCTGCCAATCGTTCAACCCCCCCACCGCCCGCCGTACCCCAAACTGCGAGAACCAGATATACCCATCCCACCTGATAGACCGCATCGTCTCCAGCAGGCAGCTCGTCGAACAGCTCGATGGCAGCCGCCGCGGCCACCAGCAGCAGCGCCACTAGGCCCCTGCACCACGCTCCAACCATCCTGGGACAAACTATGATGTCATCATATAAATAAATAAATATATAAATAAATAAAATAAATAAATCATCATATCAGCCGCACGACACCCAAAGCTGGGTCAGGGTGGGCCGATTTCAATCATTTTTAGAATTTTTCATAACAACAAGACCCCTCAAAAGTCGCGTAATGCGATGTAGCTAGGTTACAGTAAAAATAAAAACATATATAATTATGATTAGGGGAGAGTAGGGTATTACCGCGTGGTTGATAATTTCGCACCCCTTGGTTTCTCGAAAACTATCAATTCTATGCACCTGCAATAACAGTCAAATCTTAGCTCTAAGCATCTAACCTCGCCCGCACACCTTCAATTTCCGTCGAACAACTAGAGCGGAATGCCACGCGCTTTTAGTTTTTCCACGCACACGATCTACTTTTTTCGGATATTTAATGAGAGGTAAGTCAATCAATATTACCTAATGACTGATAAACTACATACATTTATAACGTAAAAAATATGTGAATTTGTGTGCAGAATTATTTTAAATTAATTCTTTAAGTTTGTTTACGTTTGTGAGGATACAAATAAAAATTACCATGTTTGATAATTACGCGCGCAGGGCGCGAAATTATACAGTATGAAAATATCTATGGCAAACATTTTTCTTTACTGAAGGCGACGAAAACGAAGGAAGATGGCTAATCCTCCTACGAAGTAATTGCATACTAAAATAAAAGCATTCCGAAAATGAACAATAATTTTAAGATTTATTAGTTTTCGAAGTAGGAAGGCATCTTTTGTGTAACAAACAAATAATGTCTTTATAAATCGTTTAATATGGAAACTTATAAGTTTACAATTTTGAGACTGAGTTGATTAATGAATATAAAAGAAATAAATATCTATAATTTCCATTTTTCCCACACGCAGTAGTAATAGTTATCAGTTTATTGTCAATTTTAATCAGAGGCGCGGTTTTATCAGACCCAGCGCAAAGTACCGACCTAGGGGCACGATAATATCAGACCAGTTTGATAATATCGCGTTTTCCCATTTTTTTGTTATTTGCTCATATTTTTGTTTTGTGTTTTATTTTGATGATATTGAAGATTTGTTAGCGTAGCTAAATAAATTCCCCACCTATAGTCATATTTAGTTTTTATTTTAACCCAACCTGAGGTTAGTTGTATATAAATTTCCTTAGGGGCTCGGTAATACCCTACTCTCCCCTACTTATCACTTTGAGCCCTCTAACTTGTACTACTTATTAGCTATTCTGTGCCTCTACTAGCGATCGAATATTTATAAAATACCTGAATTTCGTGTTTTTCAGACTTAAGTATATTTTGCATTAAAAGACCCCTCAAAAGTGCGTAATACCATAAGAATGTAATACCACGAAGGTTGTAGGAAAAATAACAAAAAAATAATAAGCTTAACACTTTGAAACAGGAATTTTATCACCAAATCGAAAATAAAATTTTGTTGAATAATTTTAAACAAAATTCGATTGCTATCTATCTACTACTAATTTTTTATTAATTTTCCTCTACAAACTACGCCTCATTGCACAACTTTTTTCAAAAGTCTGAAATTCACGAAATAAAAGTCTATCGCCAGTAAAGGGCTCAAAAACGTTAGTACCTACTATTATACAAGGTGTTTGGTAAAAGCCTTATAAAGCCGAATATGGTAGATAGGGACCATCAAATTGAACAACTTTTACTATGGGACCAACTCCGAAATCGCGAAAAAAAAATCAGCTGTTCCATACATTTTGATATTTTCGTTATTATTTTTTGTATGAAACAGCTGATTTTTTTTTCGCGATTTCGGAGTTGGTCCTATAGTAAAAGTTGTTCAATTTGATAGTCCCTATCTACCATATTCGGCTTTATAAGGCTTTTACCAAACACCTTGTATAATATCAGCTGTGCTCAAAGTGTTAATCTATTATTTTTCCTGTAACCTACGTCGCATTACGCAGCTCTTGATAGGTCTTCGGATGCAAAATTCTAATAATGATTATTTTGGATTCAGCGTAGTTTACTGATCATCAAATCACTTTTTGTCACTCGCTAAAGTAGTGGAACAAGTACCTACGACGTCACAAAGGTGGCGCCTTTTAGATTTAGATTTTGTCAATCATCTCAGTAACTTTTTATCTGATTTGAGCAAGCTAGGTATGCAATGATAGGTAATCAAAATTGTAACAAAACATGGAAAGAAACTGTTATTGTAGGTTTTATATTAAAAAAAAACCGGCCAAGTGCGAGTCGGACTCGCGCACGAAGGGTTCCGTACCAAAAAACGGAAAAAAACATGTTTGTTTTTATGGGAGCCCCCCTTAAATATTTTTTTCTGATTTAGTATTTGTTGTTATAGCGGCAACAGAAATACATCATCTGTGAAAATTTCAACTGTCTAGCTATCATGGTTCATGAGATACAGCCTGGTGACAGACAGACAGACAGACAGACAGACGGACAGCAGCGGAGTCTTAGTAATAGGGTTCCGTTTTTTACCCTTTGGGTACGGAACCCTAAAAATATTAAAAGAAGTGTAACTTTTTAAGAGTATTTTTTATGGACTCGATACGTTTAGCGCGCAATATACCCAAATAATATTTTAAATACATTAACATTTCGGCAATAACTAATGAGCTACATTTTCGAAGTATAGGTAGGTACCCCAAACTTTAAATTATGCAGATTTCTAGAAAAACAACCAATTCATAACAAGAACTACACCCACTCGCACGCTATGAAATCTTATTTTTTTGTATGGGATTTTTTATTTCTATTCTAAAACCCAACAAATGGGGTACCAAATCAGAGAGCTTTATATGCTGATTTCAAATATATACTACACTATTACATTACACCCACTTGATTTTTGTTTAAAGCAGAAAAACGTTTACAAAACATAGTTTGGCCTCATGTAGGTAGAAAACGGCTGAACGTATTTTTATAAAGCATACGCCAAATAACTCGTTAAATAAGTATACCTAATCAAATATGAATTGTAATGTATTTATTTTTTATATATTTATTTATTATGGTAGCAATTTTGAAAAGATTAATATTTACAGTTTTTAGGGTTCCGTACCCAAAGGGTAAAATCGGGACCCTATTACTAAGCCTCCGCTGTCCGTCTGTCTGTCTGTCTGTCCGTCTGTCTGTCTGTCTGTCTGTCTGTCACCAGGCTGTATCTCATGAACCGTGATAGCTAGACAGTTGAAATTTTCACAGATGATGTATTTCTGTTGCCGCTATAACAACAAATACTAAAAACAGGATAAAATAAATATGTAAGGGGGGCTCCCATACAACAAACGTGATGTTTTTGCTGTTTTTTGCTCGCTATTATTAACGACTGCAGGTAGACAGTTGAAATTTTCACAGATGATGTATTTCTATTGCTGATATAACAAAAAATACTAAAAACAGAAAAAATATTTAAGGGGGGCTCCCATAAAACAAACGTGAGTTTTTGCTGTTTTTATGGTACGGGACCCTTCGTGCGCGAGTCCGACTCGCACTTGCCCGGTTTTTTTAATACAGGAGAAAGGCCAAGTCGAAAATATTTAATTTCCGTTGGACTGAAAAGGTTTATTATTACTTATTTATTTCCAGATAACAAAGATCCATTTTTGTTAGTAGCGACTTAAGAATATGTTAGTTTAATTAAAGTTTGATGGAAAATTACAGATTATTACATGTCAATTACTTACTTAATTAAAATTATCACAGTTACAAATGTCGAGAGTTAAAATGATTAAAATAATATAATTAAAAATTCATTGGAATAAATAAATTGTCATTAAATATATTAAAATTAAGATTATTTGAAAATTCATTTTAATAAAATTATTAAAATAAAATACTCAACCAATCAAAAATTCAATAAAATCAACAAAAATTAATTATTAAAAACATGAAAGTAAATAATTAGACAGGTAATAAACACAATGTAAACAAATAAATAGACACGAAAGTGACCTAATAAAAATGACTTAAAACAGGGGCTACTGGGCAACATGCAGGCTAATCCAGTGCTGTAGAATAGAAGAGTCCCCTGTCAGCGATTGTGCCCAGGATAGTGTGGCGACTGGCTCGTACGCGCGCTAGCATAGAGGCGCAACGCTTTCGAAGAATGGCGTGAAAACCGTCAATCCGCGCCTCCGCAAACATTTCCGATGCGCTGCAAAATCGCGGCAGCCACAACAACATCCTGAGCGCATTGTTGTATTGGACGCGAAGGGCGCTATACGCCCTCTGCGTATAGCTGACCCACAAACTGCATGTGTAAAATGTGTTATGCTGACAAATGGTAAACTTTGATTAAGCGTAGTTTACTGATCATCAAATAATTTTATGTCACTCGCTAAAGTGGTGGAACAAGTACATACCTATGACCACCAGATCTTCGGTCCACCTTGTCAGAGATCTACCCATGCCCATGGAGCGTCCGGTCTCTATCGATAGGGAATTACTTATCAGCGAAAACGCTACAGTTTATACGTTAGCGTGATACCACCCTTTCGGCCGCCCACAGGTCCAGGACCAACTTTGACCATGATTCGAAGTATTCAATTCTTACGGATTAGGTAGGTAGGTATTTCCATGTATACCGCACAGATCGCCCCTTTATAGTTAAGTCAAGTCACAGTCCGACCCCAATAAATTTATGTTTTACACTACATTCATATTCGTCCGCCTCTCTATTGACATTTTATTGCGAGTTTTCCCAAATCTTCGCTGAATGAATACCAAATTTTTACGATCATAATAGAGCCTCGATAGAATAACAACAGGATGGTAAGTTTTTTTTTTTAAATTTAGAATGGAGGATTACTATGAGTCGCTTAAAAAGTCGAGAATAATTTTATTCTGCTCTCTGCTGTCATAACGAAAAGAGACGTATAGTACCTATCTACGTTTACCCTCCAACCGAGAAAAAAAATCATTTGTATTTTTTTGGAAAAATAATAGCTGTGCAAAAGTTAAGGTAAAAATTAGGAATGGAATATCGTCGGGTTAAAATTTAAAATTTTAGTATGCAAGATTGTAGGTCATTGTGTAAGCAATTTTTTGACATAAGTATTAAAATTTAAATAATATTTATATAATATATTAAATAAACGTGAAAAACCTTTTCTTCTTGTAAAAAAAAATCGGAAGCAATTCATGATACTACGATGAAAAGACGTATCTACGCAGAAACAGTCTTTTTTTATTTAGTTTTGGTACACAAACAGATAACAGTCAGTACATATTTTATGAAAATTAATTTAACTATAAAGTATTGATAAAGTAAAACAAAATATAAGAATCAGACTTTAAATAATGCCATATAAAAATGCAGCCGGGACCAACAGCTTAACGTGCCTTCCGAAGCACGGAGAAGCTCGAGATAATAAATGTTTGGTCACCCATCCCATGACCCACCCTTGCGAATCTTGCTTAACCTCCGCAATCGCTGGTCCAGGCGCTGCACTGCTCCATCGAGCTCCTCAAATCTAATCGCATTGTAGATTGTAGATAGGTACACAAATAATTATATTTTGCTCTTTGTTTTTTTATGCAATGTTGAATTTAGAAATTACATAAATACGAATTTTCGATGTAGCTAAATATTTAGTAGATCATTAGTAAAGCTCTGATCAATAAAAAAGTAAGATGGAGCGTTGAGAACAATGAAGTGAGGCCGGTTTTTGATGATACATGTGTGCGTACAAGGGGGCGGGCGGGGGCCGGGCGGAAGGGTTTTATATGGAAAGCCAAGGCGTAGTTTCGTTACACGTGTGTGCGTGAACTGTGTATGTACACAGCCAAGGCGTAGTTTTACAGGCTTTGTTCGGAAGACTCCGTCTTCCTTTTTTTTATTTAGTCTGAATAGTAAAGTGGTAAAATCTTAGTTTGGGACCAACTGTACTTCAAAAAGTGATATTAAAGTGACAGATAATTAATTACATTATGCCCGAACAAAAGGTAAACAGTTGGTAGTAATAAAAGTAATATCAGTAATATGCATTATGGAGCCATATTTTCAGTTTCGGTGGTCATAAAAGCGTTATTTAATAGGGTAGGTCAAAGTCACCTTACATGTTAAGGCGACTATATCCCTCTCTCAAGTGGCGCACTCATCCTAATTTAAAATATTGCTTATTGCTTGAAGCTAAGGTTCTATTGTTTATTTACAAACAATAACCGCAGAAAGTATAGTTCGTTGTAGTAGTAGGAAAAACCGGCCAAGTGCGAGTCGGACTCGCGCACGAAGGGTTCCGTACCAAAAAACAGCAAACAAAATCACGGTTGTTAAATGGGAGCCCCTCTTAAAAAAAAATTTTTTTTCTGTTTTTAGTATTTGTTGTTATAGCAGCAACAGAAATACATCATCTGTGAAAATTTCACCTGTCTAGCTATCACGGTTCATGAGATACTGCCTGGTGACAGACAGACAGACAGACGGACAGCGGAGTCTTAGTAATAGGGTTCCGTTTTTACCCTTTGGGTACGGAACCCTAAAAATGCCTAAATTGGCCACTTTTTGCTCTTTTGCCTACTGGGTGCTACTACTACTACAACGAACTATATTTTTGTGCTTAGCGAGCAATAAATTTAATTAAGGTGAGGGCGCCACTTGAGGGCTATAGGGGCCTTAAATGGTGTAGTTGGTGTTGCCATAAAGTATTTTCCCTAGAGAAGACACAACAAAGTACAATGAATGTATGCAAAAGCATTTTTTACAGATTAAAGTAAATACCTGCGTTGTTTTGTACCGCAAGTGCCTACTTGTGCGTTTGTATTGCAATGCACCAAAAAGTTATGAAAAATCAACTACCTACCCACCTACTGAGCCTACCTATATTTTGAAATCTCAATAAAGTATTCAGAAATATACCTACTAACTTAGACTCCTAATGAGTTATTATTACTTAGATATTATTTAGATAGTCATATCATAATAATTGAAAATCACTAATGCCCGGAATACACGAGGCTAGTTTTTCAAGCTAGGATAGCAAGCTAGTGTCAGTAAGCTAGCAAGCTAGTGCTTCTGGCTTCGTGTAGACAAAACTAGCTTTATTTCTAACCTAGTAAGCTAAGCCAGAAGTACTAGCTAGCTAGTCTACTGACACTAGCTTGCTATCCTAGCTTGAAAAACTAGCCTCGTGTATCCCGGGCATTATTTCGACAATTTAACTGTTATTCGCGCGTATCTTGTAAGTTTGTTTGTGTGTTTGTATGTAATATTCTTTATTACCTCATATCTTTCAAACGGCTGAATGGATTTCCGTAATTAAGATATCGTTAGATTTGTCTCGTCAGCCCAAGTGTTCTTAAGAGGGTGGCGTTATAAAAAAAACAAAATGGCGGCTGTACGGTGCTATTATACCTACGTAGTGGAATTTTTTTTTTAGAATACTACAATATGGGTGTCAAATTAAAGGGCTTATTATAAGGATTTCAAAAAGGTATATCATTACCGTAATATATAATAACTAAAAAGATATAAAATAAAAAAATAAATTGAAAAAATTAAAAAACCCGCCTGCATAAAAAGACAAGTCAACTGAAAAGATGGAAACAAGATTCAATATTAAAGGCAACATAATAACATGCAGTCGGAGGCATATAATTCAAATCATTCATAACGTCACTTTCTATAAGCATGCCTCCGACTGCATGTTATTATGTTGCCTTTAATATTTAATCTTGTTTCCATCTTTTCAGTTGACTTGTCTTTTTATGCAGGCGGGTTTTTTAATTTTTTCAATTTATTTTTTATTTCTACGGTTTCGTTTTAGTAGGCAGGTTACCTACCTAATTAGTTCCTCAGTCAGTAGTTTTCACTGCAAAATAATTAGGTACTTACCTACCTATCTCCAGAAATACCTACGATAGGTAAGAGAATTTTACCTAGTTCATTAAAACTCTAAATTAAGTACCTACTTACTGTATTTGAACTCTGTTTAAATACTTAGATAAGCCTTTCATTTGATATACCTAATACCCAACACAGCATCATTAAAAATATATTTTTAGTTCACGATTTTAAGTCTATTTTAAATTTAATGTGATGTCACGTAGCCTATAAGAACTAGCTAGGAGGAATCTAACGATACCATTTAACAAATTATGATAAGTAGGTAGTTTAGAAGTTATGAAGGAACAGATGAACATAGGTATACCGGTCAAAATCATCACCCTCCTTTTTGCTTCGCCGTACCTAGTCGGGTAAAATAACAGATTTTTGCAAAAATTTAAATCTTTGGATTTTTGACGTTAATTCGATCCTGAATTGAGGTCACAATGACCTCAATATCATCGAGAATAGGTGAGATTTCTAAAGTTTTAAATTTAAGTAAATTTTTCTTCCAAACACTCTTTCAAATTAAAAATGTACTTTTTAGAAATTTAGAATACTCCAGCAAACTAGTCTCGATTTAACATCGATTTGATTTTTTTTCTCAATACTATAGGTTTCATCCATTTCATTTAACCCGCGTATCACTAGGTTAGGGTGATGGCTGAAAATCAGCGTTTTTGCTTTCAGCAAAAATCACAATGAGCCTTGTCCCTATTGCTGTGCTGCATACACGTACAAACATAAATGGTAAATATGACTTGTGCTTATTGTTAATTTAATTTATAAATTGTGTGTTAAGCATCAATAGTCGATTTATCTATCTTGTATTGAATGGCAAATACTAAAGTTAAGTTTCCATACTAAAACACTCTGTTTGCCATTGGTGGAGTTCTGTAATTGGTAAAAAAAATATTATTTTGAAGTACCTATTCATTGAACTTCCTTTAAATAAATAAAGTAAATGCTCTAACGAAAATGGGCATTCTCTTATTTGAGCAGCCTTTTACATTATGAAGTATAAATAATTCTGTTTTAAGTAGGTGGTTAAAGTAAGTGCCTTATTCACGTCCCTTTTGATTTCAATTAAGATTATTGCATTAACCGGAACATCCCTCAAGATATATTGAGGTAGGTACTGATTGGGACATATTATGATATTCATACGATTTATTCCAAAAATAGCAGGAAGATAAAAATACACCCACCAGTTATTTTTGGAATGTGTTTGTAAATAAGATGTATTTAAATAGTAATACCTAAAAAAGTAATAATAAATTGTCCATCAGCCATTTTTAATGTCCCCACTACTGGGGCACAGGCCTTCCTTATGGGTGGTAAAGAGGTTGGGCCGGGGATGGGGATGGATAACCCATCACGCTGGCCCAATGCGGATTGGTGGGTTTTTAGCACTGTAAACGCAGCCGGGACCAACGGCTTAACGTGCCGTGTCCCATCGACAATTTGTGTCGAATATTTATTGGGTGGATATCACTGGCTTTTATTATTAGCTTACTTTTTTTAAACACATATATATACAGGGTCACTGGAAATATGACGTATTCCTGCTAAGGGGTTATAGATGAGGTCAAAACAAATATTTTGTTATGTCACTTTTTCTTAAAAAGTTCATAGTTTTTGAGTAAATTGAAATTAAGTAATTTTTTACCAAAAGTACGTTTTCAGATACAAAAAATTAAAATAAAGATATCTTTATTATAACTCATTCGATTCCGGTTTTTTTGTTATTTTGGGATAGAAAACACCTCAAGTGTTGAAATAAAATAAAAAAAACTACAAAAAGTACAGGTGTTTATAAAAAAAATATTTTTAAAAGCATTTTATTTTTTTATTTTTTCAGATTTTTTAGAAACGGCAGCAAATATCTTTAAAAAATCCTAGTAACTAAGCGTGAATAATATTTTAAAAACATCACCATCTATTCAGCTTTCAGTTGAGGTATAAAACTTATTAATAACTTTAATAAAAAATGAGAAATTAAGACTTAAGTGAATTGCGGTCCCATTTCATGTAGCAAAAATTTCCTACTTCGAGCGTTTTGGAGGTGGCCGTATTATCTTACTTATATCATAAATGTGAAAGTTTGCTTGTTTGGATGATTGTTAATCAATCATGCAAAACGGCTGATCGGATTTGGATGAAATATGGCACACAGATAGTTTAAAAGCCGGATTAAAACATAGGAGGATACTATTTTCTTGGTTAAAGGTTCCCTAGGGATTTTCTCGAACGTAAATGCGGATGAAGTCGCGGGCAGAAGCTAATTTGCCATAAATGGTCATGCTTACTAAAAATACTTTCATCCGAGTGAGTTTTGGGACAGGATTATTTTCCGCCGATGAGTCAAAATTTTTACGGACGGCATCAAAAATAACTATGCATATCAGCCATTTTTAAAGCCTTTATGCCAGGCCTTCCTTTTGGCTTGTGGATGGATAGAGCGGAGGGTTGGTGTCAGGCAGGCGACCGACCGTAAAACTTTGCCAAAACCTAATGCAGTATGAATTACATGCTGCGCCGACCCCAATAGTGGTCGTTCTACGAGCTCAAAATTTTATTTTGTGTAGAACACTAGGTATTATCTAAATAAATTGGGATAAGGGCATGAGGATGATGAAATACCTAGTTCTTGAGCATTTACTCACACTATTTCCCCACCGCACAAATGATATAAGGTAATACTACTTACTTATAGTAGTACCTAGGTATAGTTCGAATCACGAAAGATGACCACAAATGGCGCCCATCTTCGCGTCATAACTCATGAAGTAAAGACTTTTAACAAAATAATAATTCATATATTTAAATAATAAATTGGGATAAGGGCATGAGGATGATGAAATACCTAGTTCTTGAGCATTTACTCACACTATTTCCCCACCGCACAAATGATATAAGGTAATACTACTTACTTATAGTAGTACCTAGGTATAGTTCGAATCACGAAAGATGACCACAAATGGCGCCCATCTTCGCGTCATAACTCATGAAGTAAAGACTTTTAACAAAATAATAATCAATTCAATCATATCTGTAAGAATATGAAATATTATTTGGGGGCATCCATAAATTACGTGAGGTGTTTTTTTTAATTTTCTGTCCCTCCCTCCCCCCCTGGTGAGATGTCGTGAGATTTTATTCAACCCCCTCCCCCATCCCCCAATTTCACGTGAGATTTTTCAAAAAGTGCGTTTCTTACGTAAACACATTAGAATGTTATTGTAAAAAAATATTGTAATTGCTTCGTGCTTTTATTTACGACTAGTTAAGACTAGTAATCAATATTGCTGAGAGTTATAAGTGTAATAATAATGTAACAATAGTGACTACTGTGATAAATAATAAAAAAAAAGAATATCTGTACTTAAATCGTGACTACTGTGATAAAAAACCATGGAGAATCATGCGCGGTCTCAAGACTATTGGAACCAACATGTCTTAAGCGCGACTTAAGCAACTACAATCTGTATTAAATGGAACAAAATAGTTTTTTTTTTGTTTCAACCTGAAAAAAAATTTCGTGATATTTGCCGAGACCCCCCTCTCTCCAACGTAAGATTTGATGAGATTTGACTCGACCCCCTCCCCCCCTTAAACATCTCACGTAATTTATGGACGCCCCCTTTTGTCTAAAGTCTTTTCTTTATGAGATATGACGCGAAGATGGGCGCCATTTGTGGTCATCTTTCGTGATTCGAACTGTACCTGAATCCTGAATCACACCGTACCGCTACTAAGCTTAGGCGTATGTATATTAGGTACCTTCATTAATAATCAGTATGTAAGTTAATTTGAAATCAAGCTAAATTTGGCCAGTTTCGCTTTAACATGACTGTGCTATATGTGCTTTGTCCAATCTATATGTCAATTTTTATTCCAATAAGGAAGTAAACTAATAATTAGATAATGTAAACCCAGGTGAGTCTAATAATTTCATTGCATTAATTGATTGAGTTTATTATACAGACATTTTTTTTTCATTTTTTTTAAGTCTGATTTAAATCTGTCAGATGCAAACTGCTGCACATTTTGTACTTAATATGAACATTTACCCAAAATCATCGTGTATCTCTCATTACGGGACGTTGGCGGAATTTCTGTGTAGAACGGAAGAGGCCGCAGACTCAAAAAAAACCTTATCTGTCATCTTAGAATAATAACACCTAGAAGGCGTGTCTTTGTATGCAAAATGAGGCAACTAATACTGAGCCAAAATGGCTCAGTTTTCAGATTTATATCCTTCATACGTTACCTAACTAAATAGTAACTAAATCTCCTTAAGGTAGGGAAATTGAAACTGTTTTGTACTTATTAGGCATGATTATGAAATAATGGTAATAAAAATCTGAAAACGGCGCCATTTTGGCTGTTTTAGTTGCCTCAATTTTGACAGTACGCTTTGTAGGGAACTATCGTTCTAGGTGTTATTATTCTAAGTCTGTCATCTGGAAACCATCTGGTATCAGATGACAGCACAGCCAAGACAGAAACCGTGGCCGAGATCCAAAACCGCGCTACCATCTATGACCATACCAATTACGATCAAGTTTAGGGAACAAAATTAACATTATTTAAATCTGAAAAATAATTTACATTTCTATTTAAGGCTTCCGCGCGTACAGTTCATTAGAAATAAAACATTTTTTAGGATTAGAGGACGTAACGTAGAAGACATATTATTATTCTTAAATTAAAAATAATAATTTTCTTATTACTTTGAAGAAAGTGTACCTAGTTGTAAAGGATTTTGTTACGTAAGACTTAGCAACAAGTAAGTATACAGGGAGTCCCTAAACTTTGCCACACGGAGAGAAAGTACCTTAAATATTGAAGATAGAAAATTTTACTAAAAGAAGACTTCATTTTGTTTTTTAAAAAAAACGGAACTGCATTAAAAGTTTTTTATAAACCGCACATGATTCCATACAAATTGATACAATCCGCAATAATTAAAATTTAAGTGTTAAATTTCATGGTCTTCCTTTTGTTTAAGATGCTGTAAACTAAGAAAAAAATATCCTTATAAGTAACCCTTTCGATTGGTATCGTAAAAAATATTAAAAACATTTTTTTTTTCATTTTTAGTGGGTTCAATTCCTGGTTAAGGCAGGCGATTTTCCAAAAAAATTAATGCAGTTCCAATTATTTTTAAAATCAAAATGAAGTCTTCTTTCAGTAAAATTTCCCATCTTCAATATTTAAGGTACTTTCCCTGTGGCAAAGTTTTGGAACACCTGTATATTTTTCACCGATGATCTATCTAAAATACCTACTCTAAATAATACTTAGGTACATTAGAATCCCAAAATATCTGTTACATTATTTTTATATTACTTATATGTACCAAGTATTTCATTAAAATAATATTTTTAATTAAAAACCTGAAACTTTTGATTATTTTTGAATTCGAAAAGGTTTTTCTAATATCATTTTGAAGTAAGTAGCTAAAACCTTCAAAAACTATAAAAAAATTAACTTATTTTGTACCTAATTTATTATTTTTAAATAAAAAAGATACACAAGATTCTCAAAGTATTCTCAAATTCGTTACCTTATAGTCGTTTGTGTAGCCCCGGTATCATGCGAGGTGTGCGCCGAGTGTCAGGGGTGCCGCGACTGCACGCGCCGCCCGCCCCAACCTGCTTATATCGCGGGCAAACCCGTGGGATGATAGGGACAACGACTCACTGGAAGCGACTTAAGAATGACTACGCTCAGTGTAAGATCCGGGGTGTCGCGACTGCACGCGCCCCCGCCCCAACCTGCTTATATCGCGGACAAACCCGTGGGATGGTAGGGATAACGACTGGAAGCGACCAATATGTACAAAAACCCGGTCATTCCCGGTCGCCACCACCAGTTTTGCCACCACTGGGGGCGACTGCCGACCGGCCCGCGTCAGAGCGCATTTTACCTCTGCCAGAGGAAAATAAAGGGTCTAAATTACTACGAATTCTACGACCCACCGACGAGGCTCAATTCTATATGTCTTATATTGCGGGCGGATCCGATCAGCTGCCCAATTTTAATGCAAATATGGAATTAGCCACCTGTTTATTTAGATTGGACAGTGATACTCGACTACTACGCTCAGACACAAAATACATAATCACATAATCTATATTTTTATCTATCTGACCAGTTAGCAACTTCATTTCCATAGTTATCTAACGATATACTTACTATCATTTTCCATCCTCATGACATAATACGACACTTCTAGTTTCTCTATCGCCGTACAAAGCTTTGAGATATTTTGTAGCTTTTCCCTCAAGCCCGCATTTTCAGCTGATTTAAAATAATCCTCATCATATGCGACATTGAAAAAAATACCAACTAGGTACCTTGTACCAGGTGTTTGGTAAAAGCCTTATAAAGCCGAATATGGTAGAAAGGGACCATCATACTGACCAACTTTTACTATAGGACCCAACTCTGAAATCGCGAAAAAAAATCAGCTGTTTCATACCTTTCATATTTTTATTTTTATTAGCGGCCGCCCGCGGTTTCACCCGCGTGGTTTCCGTTCCCGTGGGAATATCGGGATAAAAAGTATCCTATGTTTTAATCTAAGCTCTGCAGTTGTCACCTATAATTAAGTTTCCACTAAGCTTTGTACAACTAATTTTGTATCATAATGTCAGTGTAAACTTGTTGGTGATCTAATAAATAAATAAGTAAATAAATAGGCTATCTACTACCTATCTGTGTGCCAAATTCGAACCAAATCAGTTTAGTAGTTTTTCGTGATTGAGGAACAAACATCCAAACATCTAAACATCCAAACCAACAAACTTTTACATTTATAATACACTGGCCTGCAAAACTAAGTACTACAGAGGTATATTTTCATACAAACGAGGTTACTTTGAAGCTTTGGTTCTCTGCCCAGGATTAAGCGGGATGTGATCTGATGATATGAGCTGTTTGGATATGTTTAAAAAAACCACAAAAATAGCATTAAAATGTATGGAAATGCTGTAACTGAAACTCTAATCATTACAGCTCTTAGAATGCGGATCAGATCAATTGGGTGTATATGGCGATCTGAATCTTCTCCATTCACTCCTTGGATGGCTATCATCAGATCACACTATGTTTAATCCCTAGCGGAGAACCAATGCTTCAAAGTTACCTCGTTTGTATGAAAATATACCTCTGTAGTACTTAGTTTTGCAGGCCAGTGTATTGTATGCAACAGCTGTTTTTTTTTTCGTGATTTCAGAGTTGGTTCGTGAAAGTTGTTCAGTTTGATGGTCCCTATCTATCATATTTGGCTTTATAAGGCTTTTACCAAACACTTTGTACCTATTACTTGAATGGGCCTCCTGTCTGACACGGAGAAGCTCGAGGGAATAAACTTTTGGTCTCCCATCCAATGACTGGCTTCCGAAAGTTGCTTAACTGCCGCAATCAAAGAGCGGGTGGTTCTAACAGAGCCATGGATTATCCTTAGTCTATGGCAGGGTGAGCCCATACGCAACGTTCGGTTTGTGTAATTTAAATAAAACTGAGATAGTTATAGTGAACATTCATGGTGAACAATAGGCAATATGCATAAGTCACCGATTTTCCTAAAATTGAGCTTGATCGCTGCGGACACTTGTAAAAATTATGGAACAGAAAGAAAAAAAAATGATTATTTTCGTTTCATCACACGATGAAATCAGGGGAAAATAACGATATTTTTTTTTCGTTTTCGGATATAATGCACTTTACAGTCAGATAGAATATCGAAAAAGAAATAATATTTTGTAAGACACATATCTAAGTACTTAAACGCAAAATTTAGGGAGATAATTAAAGATTATTGGGTAACTCCATATTAAACGCGCCCGAAACACACCGAAACGTGATGTGTGTCGTCACCGTTTTGTATAGAGCGTTTTCGGCGGGAGCTGATGCGTGCTAACTTCAAGTAACTATATTACGAGAAAAAAACGCAAGAGACAAGTTTCAATATTACAGTTGATTTTCTCACGCATTATACTATTGATTTTGATAAAAAAAAATTTGATGCATATTCCCTATTGGCAATAGGGAATAGGCTATTGCCGTTAGTTGTCGGAATACGCTAATAGTAGATTATTGCATCGAGCAAATTACTTAAGGCGAGGTGCATAATCTGCTTTTCTTTCAATTATTACCTATAGGAATAGTAGATAAAAGAAACTCATATCAAACAGTTAAAATAGAAGTTTAATTATTGAAATTAAAAGAAGCTTCATTCTTATACGCAGGCTTGTGAACATAGGCATAAGGGATCGAGCACTTGACTTGCTTAAAGACTACCTTAATAACCGAAAGCAAAGAGTAAAAATTGACGAGATTGTCAGCTCGGAAGAAAATGTAACATATGGGGTTCCCCAAGGGAGCGTCTTAGGCCCAACACTGTTCCTCGTCTACATAAACAGTCTGTTACAACCAATTGAGGATGGCTGTGTCTTTTCATATGCAGACGATACCGCGATTGTATTTGCTGGCAAAACTTGGAACAGTGTTCATAAATCGACTGAGACAGGATTGGCTCAAATAGCTACTTGGCTAGACTCCAACTTGCTAACATTAAACACCCTAAGTCCAACTTCATTTGCTTCTCTTTGACTAAACGTTCTCAACCTCCTGAGACTTTTGAAATCAAAATTCACAAGTGCTCAAGCGTAACCCCAACTCACTGTTCTTGCGCTCCTATAAGTAAAGTTGAATACACAAAATATCTGGGCATACTGATGGACCAACGGCTGTCTTGGCATTCACACTCTGAACTGATCATGAATAGGATACGTAAATTATCTTGGACATTTAAATCACTAAGGCACATTGCAAATAAAAACTTGTTGCGACAAATTTACATTGCTTTGGCTCAATCAGTTCTAACGGCCTACCAGTTTGGGGAGGAGCCACTAAAACCAAATTCATTGACCTGGAAAGAGCTCAAAGATACCTCTTGAAGGTTATGTTCTTCAAACCATTTAGATTCCCAACTGAGGTTCTCTATTCTAGCACTGACCTCCTAACTGTAAGGAAACTATATATATTAAATATAATACTTAAGAAGCACAAGACTCTGCCTTACGATCCTAGTTGCTATAATAAAAGAAGGAGCTACATGGTTGCTAAAACGGTTAATGTAAATACTAGCTTTGCTAAACATCAGTATCCCTGGCAATCAGCACATCTATATAATGCAATTAACAAACACTTAAATATATATCCACTCACATACCACGAATGCAAAAAAGTTGTCACCAACTGGCTTAAGACTATAAGCTACAACGATGTAGAAGCCTTGTTACAAAGTCAAGCATAAAAACTATTATCACATAAAATACTACACTCACCTACACACTTACATACACATACAAACATAACACACACACACACACACAAAAACACACCCACACACACACACACACACACACACACACACACACACACAAACACACACACACACACACACACACACACACACACAAACATCAACACTATTCTGGGGCAGTCGAAGTCTTAGTAAAAGAAATGAGGATAATATCAGAAATAATTGTTATTTTTTATTTTTAACTTTAAGTAATCTAGTTACTAGTTTTGAAATTTTTTAACTTTAGGTAAATAATATGTAAAACTCTGAATTCTAAGGTACTAATTTTTATTTGTCAAAGCTATGAAGAGCAGAGCGGTCTAACACAAGTATTTCTATACTTAAATGGTTGCTCCAATAACTGATATTGTTTATGTACCCACCAGCTATCACAATAAATTTTATTTATTTTTATTTTATTTTTTTATTTAGAATGTTTTCCGGAGTTAATGTGTCGCTAGATGATTCCATTTTAATTCGAAGCCGAAGCGCTCAAAATCAGATAGTATCACAAAAATATTGTCAAGCATAATTAACAAAGATCCCACCAAATCACTTTTTTAAATTTCTTTCATTTTTAAAACAGAGTTAGCAGCAATAATTTTTAAATTTGGAACAAGTAGGATAGAAACGAATAATACGTACGTAAAAAAACGTATTGATATCGGCTGGCTGAATAGAGCTAATCCATTGAGATTGCCACCTTTTGGTGCGATTAAAAAAAAACTGTGCAATAATGAAATTTCATACATTTTATTGCTCTAGAGCATTAAAGACTCGCTTTGTACTGAGTTTTTAGTGTGATTGTGATGAAATTAAAGCATAGTTGGAAGAAAAATATATTGTGTAAAAGCTAAAATCCTGGGAAACGACGTTATGTGCCTTCAATAGCGAGTCACGTGCTAATGTTTAATCTTAATATAATAAAATCCCTTATCATTTATTATCCTATACACCTTCCTACTTATGGAACAATATCGTCAAAGTCACGACTCGATACCCCCGTACCTACTAGTCGCTTTTATCCTTTAAAATATTTTATAGGATAACGTAATACTCAACGATTCCCCATAGTAATAAGTGAATGTGCCTACATGCTTTAGGTTTTAGTTTTCCCCAAAAAATATCTGAAAAAAAGCAACCATCGCTTAAAGTAAGTAACTATACTTATTCGATGTTGTTTGCTAAGAGAATAGAGGTAAAGTACATATCCATTATAAAAATAATTATTACTTAGTAAACTATCTTCTCTTTTAAATATAAATTACTAGCGGCCGCCCGCGACTTCGTCTGCGTGGACAGTTTTTTTGCTATCCCTCGGGAACTGTACGTTTTTTCTGGATGAAAGGTATCCTATGTTCTTTTCTGAGCCCCTGATAACGTGTATGCAAAATTTCATGATGATCGGTTCAGTAGTTACGACGTGAAGGCGTAACAAACAAACAAACAAATAAACAAACAAACAAACGGACTTTCGCATTTATAATATTAGTAAGGATTTCTACACTAGGTAAGTAAAATGCTCCTGTGCAAGCGTAACAAGAAAGAAGTTAACATTTTGGTGGTGTATTAAGGAAATAAGACAGTTATATACAAAAAATAAATAATTTAAAAAATATATAAAAAAACACGACTGCCCAAAAGGAACTAAAAAATCAAAAACTGTCATGCTAGCTCTAGGAAGCGCTCTTGGCGGTACTTGACAGACTGATCGTACTCGATCACGTTTGTTAAGAAACGCTCGGTCCGGTCAGGTGTTGGATGGGTGACCGTTAAAGTGGCATCACAACTGAGCGCTTGCGTGCTTCGGAAGGCACGTTAAACCGTCGGTCCTGGCTGTTGTCATCTGATAACAGTCGTTAAGCCAAGTTAGAGGGCTTACAGGCGGCTTGATAAACTCTTACACTGGTTGGACACTAATCCTCATTCGATAAGAAGAAGAACGGAATTCCGAAACGGAATTCAGACTGTGTGTCGCCACTCTCTACTCTAATCATAATTCAAACTCGATGGGGTTGCATGGTTTTATTACGAGTTCCAGTGGCCTTCTTCCGGCTCCATCATCAGACCCTGGACACTATTTCCCAACAAAGTACTCGTCAAGACGATTCAAACGAGCCCAATCTCGATGGGGTAGCGTGGTTTTATTGAAGAGTTCCTGTGTCCTTACTCCGGCTCCAACATCAGACCCTGGCAACTATTTCCCAACAAAGAACTCGTCAAGACGATTCAAACGAGCCCAAATTTAATGGGGTTGCACGGTTTCAATATTGAGTTCCTATTGCATGGTCTTTCGGCTTCATCATCAGACCCTGGACCTCATCTTTCATTAGAGTTCTCAAGACGATTTTAACGATCCCAAACACGATGGGGTTGTATGGTTTCATCATAGAGTTCCTGTGGCCTTCCTCCGGCTTCATCATCAGATCAGCTCAATGATACCATAATATTGCATGGCTTTTAAGTTCTGACCTATATTTAAAATTTAAAGTCTCTAGCTTTTATCGGGAAGCTAGTATAAAGTCGTTCGCAAGTTCGTTAAATTCTGCCCTTTGTTTAAAATTTCAAGTCTCTAGCTTTTCGGGAAGCTAGTATAAAATCGTTCGCAAACTTTGCGGACAAAAAAACAAACAAACAAACGATCAAACGAACAAACAAATGAACAAACAAACAAACAAACAAACGAGAAAGCAACTTAATAAAAACGTGTTAAAAAAAGAGAGCAACTTTCGTAGTCGTAGACGATTTGTAGCATGTCGTTAACAACGCTCGTAGTTCGTAGCTCGTAGCAACACTACTACTTTTAAAATTTTTACTCTATCGATTTTTTACGTGCGTTTTTTCTCTCCTTACACGGTCTCAGGACACGGCTTCTAGGTGTAATTATTTAGAATAATTACACCTATTCAAAGTGAGACAATTAATACTGAGCCATTTTGGCTCAGTTTTCAGATTTATATCCTTCATTCGTTACGAAATCGTAACTAAAATCCAATAATATAGTAACTAATCTCTTTAAGGTACGGAAATTGAAACTGTTTTGTAGACTTATTAGGTATGATTATGTAATAATGGTAAATAAAAATTTGAAAACGGTGCCATTTTGGCCGTTTTAGTTGCCTCACTTTTGACAGTGCGCTTTGTAGGGAATTTTCGTTCTAGGTGTTATTATTCTAAGTCTCCTTATATAGATATTCGTGCTACGGGCACTGGATAAAACTAAACAAATGAAAGGATTATTTATTATTTGAACAAATGTACTTGACTTCTTTAAAGGCAGTTGTTTGACCGAAAGTGTGTTATAAAACTTTCGTTCTTTATCAAAGAACACTTTATACTCATCTTATATGAGCTTTTGTTCGCAGAAAGATCCAAATATCTGTAGGTAGGTCGTAAATCCGTTCTTGTCAAATAATATTATTGAAATTAACAGCATTATAACGACTTTAAAAAGCATAACTCGGGTCAAATTAGGCGCAGGCCACACTGGGAGCGAAATGAAACGAAACGAAGTGAAAAGATGCGGTAGCGACATGAGCGAAGTGAAACGATTCTCGTTTCGCTCCCAATGTTCCCTCCACTTTACGCAAGATCCAAATATCTGTAGGTACTTAGGTCGTAAATCCATTCTTGTCAAATAATATTATTGAAATTAACAGCATTATAACGACTTTAAAAAGCATAACTCGGGTCAAATTAGGCGCAGGCGACACTGGGAGCGAATTGAAACGAAACGAAATGAAAAGATGCGGTAGCGACATGAGCGAAGTGAAACGATTCTCGTTTCGCTCCCAATGTTCCCTCCACTTTACGCATGACTTGAAACTTTGGAGTTAATTTTGCTTCCCTAATTTGCTAATGAGTCGTTCTCTGGAGTGACTTGTGTCGTCTTCTTTAGCTGAAATTCTCATTTTAACCGTATATATGACATTAATCATTGTCTTTACCAACTTCACAGTTTCTAATTAAATTATTGATCATTTTTCTTTCTAAATCACACACAAACGCAACAAATATCTTTAAAAAAACGCAAACAAAACGCAACAAGAGGAATTAAATATCTTAGATAAGTAAGCTATAGAACTAAAAAGCATTTTCTAGGAGTTTCTAGGATCTAATTACAGAAAAAATACAACAGTAACATTATAAAGCAAGAGCAACTGTATGGAGATAGAGGATCAAGTCTAATGCTACGGGCACGCTAGTTTTTTTTACATTCTCTTTGCTACGGGCGCTTGGACTCTACGAGCTACAAATTTTGAATCTACAAATTATGTAGCTCGTAAAGTCGTGCGCCCGTAGCATTCGTAGCAATACTATCTAGAAACAACTTCCTGTTCCTGTGTTTGTAAATGTTTTTAGGGTTCCGTACCCAAAGGGTAAAAACGGAACCCTATTACTAAGACTCCGCTGTCCGTCTGTCTGTCTGTCCGTCTGTCTGTCTATCACCAGGCTGTATCTCAAGAACCGTGATAGATAGACAGCTGAAATTTTCACAGATGATGTATTTCTGTTGCCGCTATAACAACAAATACTATAAACAAAATAAAATATTTTTAAGGGGGGCTCCCATACAACAAACGTGATGTTTTTGCCGTTTTTTGGTACGGAACCTTTCGTGCGTTAGTCCGACTCGCACTTGGCCGGTTTTTTTATATATTTAGTAGGTATCTAAAAATCGAATCGGCTATCTTTTTAGATTCACATTGGTAAATGGGGTTGTAAGTTTTCGTCTTATTATATTAACAAAAGCTTTAAAAAAAAAAGTAATAAATACATCGCGCTTGGACTCTACGGGCTACAAATTATATAGCTCGTAGTGTCGTGCGCCCGTAGCATTCGTAGCAATACTATCTAGAAACAAGTTCCTGTTCCTGTATTTGTAAATGTTTTTTATTATGTTTAGTAGGTATCTTAAAAATTAAAATCGAATCGGCTATCTCTATAGATTCACATTGGTAAATGGGGTTGTCGTAAGTTTTCGTCTTATTATACTAACAAAAGCTTTTAAAAAAAATACCTCCTTCAAAAAACCTGAAAATAAAAACAGAAACTTACCTCTAAAAAGCGAGAAATAATTAGAGAATATGCATAAGTTACCAAATTTTAATAAATTTGAGCTTGATCGCTGCGGATACTAATAAAAACATGATGGAACAGAAAAAATATTTAAAAATGTGTTATTTTAATTTAGGTTTTTTACCATTGAAAATGGTTATCAAATGGAAATCACCTGAGACGTGTTTTTGGCCATATCTCCGAGGATTTTGGAAGAATCGAGATGGGAATAAGTACCAAAAGTTGACGAATTTATCGAGACACAACGTTCACAACGTTTGAATTTTGATAATCTACTGAGTAACTTTTTTTGAAATTTTGATAAATTCGGGTTCCCCCCAAAAGGGGGGGTGTTTGTTTACTAAATTGTAAATATTTCGGAATTAAGAAATAATAAAAAACAGTCCTAGGGTATTAGTTAAGTAAGCTACAAAGTGGCGAAAGATTTTTGAAAATCGGTTAATAATAATTGTGACCTTGTAGGTGGTCTCTTTAAGAGAAACGGGTGTTTCCATACATAAAAAGTAATGTAGCTTCTATGATTATTGATTGATCGTCATGGGTCATGGGGTAATAGCCCTTGTTCCTCGGAGATAACCATGGCCAGATAATTGGTTATCTGTGTTAAAAGATGCAAAAGCTGACGAGAAGTGCATTCGTTGGAATTTTGAAAATCGGTTAATAATTATTTCGGCCGCGTCGAGGCAGTCCTTAGGCAGTCAGTCACAATCGTAAAAATAAATGTAACTTTAAAAATATAATAGGATTTTGCATTTGATTTGATTTTGGTTTTTCGTAAATTTTGTATTCATTTTCAATGCTCCGATTTTGTGTTTTTTTTCTTTATGAAGGTAAAAACCATACATAACTGGACACCTTTTGTTAGTACCTATGTGCTTAGAGAAAAGCGAAAACTTATTACCTACCCCATACATTTTTGCGATGTTGGTTATTTTTTATACTTGTTACATAATATTATGTACTCTTTTCTACCAACAAGACATACCTAAAGTAACTAAACTCAATGCAGTCAGCAGAAGCCACTCCACAAAAACTAGTTTACTAAACTCGTAATACATTTCGATGACTAAATTAAACTTCTTAACACTTATAAATTCTAATTTAAAAAGAGTTCAAACTTTAGTACAGTGAGTGAAGTAATTCCGATCGAGAGGGTACTTTCTTTCACAATAACTAAGTATGTACTTAACTACTTAGTCGATCTCAGTGGACGAAATTGGACAAGTTTGTGCTTAAAGACTCCTGCGAACACTTACTCCTTCACTTACCCGTAGTTTAATCGTTAATACTTGGAATATTACATCAGTGTAACATAGGTATAATATTATAACGGCTACGCTTGATTTTTTTTCAGTTAAATAATACCTACCTATAATATTTTTGGCATAGAATAAGGTGGCATAAGTAATATTATACTAAGATTACTAGTACAGAAGTAATATTGGCTGCATTTTTACTGAACTAACAAAGTGAAACCTACGTTAACTCAAATCAAAGTGTTTTAGTCTCGTAGTTCTAGGAATTCGATTTAACCTTAAATCAAAGGTCCTTGACGACGTCTTCTTAAACTAATTGAAGTGCACTCGTAGGGTTTGAAGAAACTATATTTAATACATAAATAATAACGCAACAGGAATAAGACAGCGACGCTCGTGGCGTGGCGCAACTTAATTGGTGCGATATTTAGCCTAAACACCCCAGATCGAGACGTAGTTCAAAAGTCGTTGATAAATTGTCGAGTCGAAAAAAAGAAGTAAGTAGGTAGGTACTCATTAATACCCTAGAATTGTCCATCAGCAATTTTTTAACAATGTCCCCACTGCTGGGGCACAGGCCTTTCTTATGGCTGGATAAGGAGGACAGGCCATAACCCACCACGCGGGCCCAATGCGGATTGGTGGGTGTTAACGACTGCAAATGCACCCGGGACCAACGGCTTAACGTGCCTTCAGAATCACGGAGGAGCTCGAGATGTTAAATTTTTGGTCACCCATCCCATGACCGACCCTTCCGAAAGTTGCTTAACCCCCGCAATCGCTGGGCCAGGCACTAAACCTCGAGCTCCTCAGAATACGTAGAATACGTATCATACTTACCCTAGAATTACATACACTCGACGTCAGAAAAACCGCACCTCTTTGACACTAAGTTTAGACTTGGCCATCTGCTATTGCTAGCTAACGTTTTATTGTGTAAATGTGATATCTATTGAAAGTACATTTAATGAGCTTTCTTTTGATAATTGTTGGATTTAGTTAACATAACAGTTACCATAATTAAACGATTAAAGCGTTATTGCTAGCGCCACCACAAAAGGGAAATAAAAGGGGTCAATTCAGGAAATGCGGGTAAATTCGCTATCGAGATGATGGAGAAAACACACTTCAACATTTCAATTAAAAAAAAGGAATACCCAAGATGGATACTATTGCCCATGAAGTTACTCAAATATTGCAAAAAGATTTGGCAATGTAATGTACTCGGAAACCCAATCTCAGTAATTGATTCCGTTCGACGAGTATTCCAACGGTTTCTAAAGACTGTTGGCTGTATATAATAACACTTATCATTAAATTATATGGGATTAAATTAACTTTGAAGAAAAGGTGCGGTTTTTCTGACGCCGAGTGTAGTACCTACTTAATCTATTCTGTCCTAGAACGTAGGGCGAATAGTCACGGCAAAGCAAACTGATGAAAAATAGATAGTACTCGTAAGGTATTATAAATATTTTACTTTCAAAAAGTATTTTTCGGTAGATTAAGGTTAGAAAGTTTGGAAACAATCCCGAAAAAGGATTACTTACCTATTAGAATTAACTAATACCTACCTATATTTCTTGTACCTACTAAATTGCTTTACATTTACCTTTACCTTCATTTCTGTAACCAGCTTTATTACTGGTTACAAAAATTGTTTTGTATTGTAATGTAATGAAAAAGGTGTTTGTAATGTAAATTTTTACATTACAAAACAAATGCTTTTGTGTTTCGTATCGCGTTTTCATCAAAACGTGTGCGGTTTTCACGGACAGCTAAGTAGGTATCTAAGTAAAGTTAACTCGGCCAATCCCAAGAATTTTCAACGTTTCTTTCATTCCAAAGAAAGTGTGTTTTTTATTCGTCAATAGAATTAGAAGAACTGAATGAAGTGGGACATTTTTTAGGGGACTTACACTAACATTAACGGATTACGGGGTTTCAAAATCTCTTTTTTTTTACATTTACAGTTTTATTTATTTTAATTTTGAGTTAAGTAAAATAGGTATATTGAGTTGGTTGGGTGTCGTCCTTTCTTATTTCCATTCGTAATGTTCCATTGTAAGTACCTAACTCAAAAACAGTTGCGATGTAATGATTAAGTAAGTGCCTTTTGACCTAAATATGTCTATAAAATATATGTAAATATAACTGTTACTTATCACTTAAACAATATTTTCTTGCCTGTCATTGAGTTTTGTGGAGGTTTTTGCTAAAAGTGGCCACTTTTCGCAATAAAAGTCCACGAAACTTCACGAAAGTAAAGATTTGTAAGTACCAATTCAGATTTTGAACCGGAGCATGAGTAAGTCGAGTTTCATATCCACAAAATAATAGAAAACATGCTGTGTTACAATAAACCCCATAGGCACATAAAGGTTAGGTTAGTACAGTATAATGATACTAAATGATATTATTCGTTTATGGCTATACTGTACTATAGTTTATATTTTACTGTCAAGGTTGTAGAGCTAATAAAAAATTAGAGAAAGCCACTAAAAGGCGGCCAAGTTCAAACGTTAAGCAGCGTGTTTTTACAACTACCGTCAGTTTTACGATGATAGCTTCAGCCAATATGGCGGCGGAACATAAAACGATCTACCCGCGGAGATGTGTCGTTCCTTTTTACGTCACGTTGGCACTGAAAAGTGCGAAAATGATTGCTTTATAAACAAGCCTGTTATGGCGACAAAGCGAATATTGCCGTAAGTGGAGTTTATTGTCTATGACTTTGGAGAATTCCTGCAGCCGTAAAATACACCTCGAGCCTCGACATTAATAATGTTTTTAGTACGATCTGTAAAACAAGTTCACGGACTGATTCTGTTAGCTTACGTGTTGAGTTGACCCTTTTGGTGTGCAGCGGAACCATCGACTTCTATATATTCCACTAGACTGGCTGCTGTCAAGCCGTTCTTTTGCCTATTTGATTTCCGCCATTTTGGCGCTGTAGGACGTAGCGTGAGCATAGCGTGAGGGACATTGGTACTAAAGTCTGGTGTCATCATGGCAACCATTTTCATTGTAGTTACGTCAGATAGTTCCTTAGACAGACGCTAGAGGCGTTTCAAATAGGCACAAAAACTTTGCTGTCAAATCATACAGACAGCCAGTCCAGTTAAATAGAAAAAAAAAATTCATGTCAGTGAGCGGAACCATTAATGTAATAGGTACCATGGTTGTCTAATAAAGGCATACCTACCTTTATACAGAGACCTATAATTGAGTATGTGTTGTAGCACTTGTAGCCCATAGGCTACAACCAGTACCACAAAATACATAATAGTACCTACAAGCCGTACAGTTACGACTCACGTCTATAAATTACAGTTCAGAACTTTGTCACTCTAAATTTCTAAAAGCTATTATAGGTAGGTAAGTACCTTCTTACTTTTTTGAACAGAAATTAATGACAGACAAATGACAACTAAGTACAACAAAGTGACAAAGTTCTAAACGGTTTACATATTTTTAGAAGTGACTGTTGTATCTACTTATATTAACTATTAGTACATTATTAATTTACAATTAATAAGGCATATAGGAATTTGGGTTTTGTTCTTCGAGTGTGTAGGCCATTCACTAATGTTTCAGTAATTAAGCTCGTTTATTTTGCTTATGTGAGAAGTATACTAGAGTACTGTAGCCCCATATGGTCACCCCAATACGCAACATACATAAGCCGTTTGGAGCGAATTCAAAAAATTTTTGTTAAGCACCTTAACTTTCGCTGTCGCAAAGCAATTGATAATTATCATGATAGTTGCAAGGAGCACAGTCTCCTATCTTTGGAGCAGAGGCGTATAGTATTGGATATGGGTCTGCTTCACGATATTATAAACAGTAGAGTTGACTGTCCGCTCCTTGTATCTAAAATATTATTTCGTACTCCTAGACGTCGTACGCGCAATACTTCACTTTTACAAGTCCCACAATGCCACACTAACTATTTTCGAAATTCGGTTATCTTACGACTTATCCGTACGTATAACGCACATTTTCGTAGCATCGATCTTTTTTTCAAATACTAAACGCACATTTAAAAAAGAGGTTGAAACGGCACTTTAAGAAATTTAATAATTTAGTTTTTCTTTATGTAATAATGTTTCCAAAATAGACAAAGGGCAAATACAATATGTTGTACTATAACTGTTTGATTTAAATTTTGTTTAAGGGTTTAATTTTCTGGTAACAATACTGTTATATTACTTACCAACGACATGTAGTATGTGTACCATGTACTCACACACACTTACCTTCTCCCAATATATAAGGCACTGTATGCCTTTAATAAACGCTCATTACTACTTTAAATTCTGTCTTGTTATTGATTATCCGTTGCGCGAACATCCCACATCGCATGGCGACCCTGCCAGTGCTGCCCATCGGCGGCGCTGGGCAGATGGTTTAGCCAAGTTTCAGATAGTACTAAAGTGAACAAAAAACATTATGTGACTTTGAGAGGTGAAAATGTGACTTTTAAAGTGAAAGAAACCAGACATTATGTGACTACAAAAAAAAACTATAAGAAATCGTTCTGAACTTTATATTTTAAATAATTATTTTATGGTGATTAAATTCTTCGCACGAAACAAAAAAAAAACTACATGTGAAATTGAACGCTATAAAAAACTTAACAAAATGAAATTTAACAACTAAGGTGAAATAAACTGTAATTTCTGCGTGCTGGTGTCGAGGTGATGATGAAAGGTGATAAGAGCTGGGCGCCGGGTGATGCAGGTGTCTGATGAGGATGCAGCCGCGAGATGTTCCAG
Source organism: Agriphila tristella (assembly GCA_928269145.1). Lineage (NCBI taxonomy): Eukaryota > Metazoa > Arthropoda > Insecta > Lepidoptera > Crambidae > Agriphila > Agriphila tristella. The sequence goes on from OV743432.1 coordinate 29,272,097, forward strand.
TCTATTAGAATTTGGAAAATTTACCGGAAATTTGTGATCCAGTGCTAAAAAAAACTATTTTCGATTTTTTTTTCTCTCTCACTAAAATAAATGTTAAGTAGTGCATTTTATTTCGTTCAAATAAAATGTGTGTTATTGGATTTTGAGTAATTAATCAATAAAGAACATTGGTTGGTATTACTGAGATAAAATTTTCCTTAGAACTTTTTTTATTGAAGAATTTAATTGTGTCTTTTTTATTTTTCTTTCTTTTGTAATCGTATTAGTTTATAATATTCACATGCATTGTGTTATAAATAAATAACAGAACAGTTGTTGACGATGTAATTTGGCTAGAAGATAAGGTTTTTTATATTTTGAATATGTTTTAAGCTGAATTTTAAATGTTATTTAAAAAGAAGTGAAAAAGTTTTATTGAAAGTTTAGTGTGTTTCTGATTTATTTTTCAAAGAATTTGAAAACATTTTTGTTTTTTTTTGTAATTAATAATTTGGTTTTATAAAACGAAACCTTACGTAGATACTTTAAATTCAATCTAATTGTGTTAAAAAGCGATAATGACTTTTTCCAAATTGAATAATTGATTGTTCTAAATATAGTTTATTAGTTAGCTATTCCCAGAGTTAAGTCTAGAGTTCGTCAGTTTGTTTTATATTTCATTGTGTCAGCGAAAACGCGTCAGCGCAACAACTTCATTTAAGGAGTTCATGTGGCAAGAATGCAAGATTGTTATTAGAAGTATCAAGTTAAATTATTAGAATTGAATTCATGTTGCTACTTCGTATCATTTTAGTTATCAGTTAAAGGAATGTAATTTTAATCTCGGGAATGACTTTGATTGTCTTGTAACTACTGAATTGAAGTACTTAACTAAGTTTTGTTTTGATAAGAGTTTGTAATGGAGAAAAATATTATGAAATGTAACTACCTGATTAAGACATAAATAAACATAGAAATGAGAAAATAACTATAATTATGTGAAATATGAGTAAGGTTTAGGATCGTTTTTTAGGAGATGGATTTTTTAAGTTTGAGTAGGTATTTCAAAGTGTATGGAATAGCGAATGAAATTTTATGACAAGTATTGGATAAATATAAGGTATTGGAATCGCTATGATAAGTTTTAAAGTAGGAATTGATTAATTAATCGGAATCTTTATTTTTGCACTGATCATCCTTTAGTTAAAATTCTGATCAACTAATGATTTATTTGGACAAATGAATAGTTTTTTTGTTGGCTTGGGATCGAGATGAAGTAAAATTGAAATAAGTAGAAGTTTTATAGGTGAATATGAAGTGATGTAAGTATTACAGGAGAATTATTGATGATGTATTGAAAGTGAATATTATTATGTGGTTATAAGTGGTACAAAATAAGGGTTCTGATCCTTCATTCGATCATAGCAGAAACGAGATTTCTCTGTGAGAATAGTTGGAGGCGACTGATGACGAAGGTGAGCGAGCTACGCAGCGTCACAGTATGGCCTTAAAATAAAGTCCCTGTATTGTTATATTATGAAGAAAGTATAAGATGAAATGAAAAAGTTATAAAATGTGTACACATGTGATAATAAAAGTGCCACTATATTGATATTAAATGAGTTATATGTAAAAAAAGATGAAATTATAAAATGTTAAAATGAAATGAGTCGACTATGAGATAATATAACCTAACCTAATATTGTAAAATGTGAGATACGCGTATATATATGGATTTGTCTAGATAATGTGGATTGGCCCTCCACGAATAATGGATTATTAAATATTTTTAAGTAAACTCGGATGTGACAAGATTTTTCTTAAATGATTTTTCTTTAATGTAATCGTTAACTATAGGTAATCGTCACCAACTGGTTAAATAAATAAAATTAAGTAACTTCCTTGTGGTGTAACTTAGTTTTTGTCTTTTGTTAAATATTTTGTTTGAAAGTTTGAAAAAAAAAGTGAATAAAGATATTTTTTTGATGTTTTGATGGATGATTAAATCTTATCCTTTTTAGAATTATTTTGATGTGTACTATAAAAAATACTTTTAGTTTGTATTTTTTTTAATTTACGGGGGAGGTGTAGTGTGTGTACCATGTACTCACACACACTTACCTTCTCCCAATATATAAGGCACTGTATGCCTTTAATAAACGCTCATTACTACTTTAAATTCTGTCTTGTTATTGATTATCCGTTGCGCGAACATCCCACATCGCAGACATAAATTATTACTGTTAATTTAAGGGAAACCTATTATTGGCTATACTAACTAACATGTACCTACCTAATGTTAAGTAATTTTGTTAATACGCTGTTGGTTTTCTTAATAAAGTAAAAAAAAAAAATGAGACAAGTTAGCGTAGGTTGCTCATTGCACACAAGGCTATGGGATGCATTGCAGCCCGAGTCGCAGGCGAGGGCGTAACTTAGCCGAGTGTGCAATAAGCAAGAGCTCACGAGTTTCATAATGACGTTTTTCAACATATTTGCGAGGAAAAAACAAAGTCATTTACCACACAGCAACAAATACGACAAAAACAAAATATGATAATTATGATGGGAAAGGCGGGCCCTCAATGGGTAGGATACTATATTATATAGGTTGGCAACCCTAGTTACAACTCTTTTCACACCTTATTGAGATAAGCCTCAATGACGGGTATTTAAAAAACAGAAATAAGTTAGAAATACGCCTCCTTGTGGTGACATAAAGCAAAAAAAGCAAAGTTTTTGGTATTTTCAACTCGTTTTAGACTTTTTATGAGATACGCCTGTATGAGTCCTGGGACTCCTGGGCTGCGTTATGCACAATTAATGAGCCCATCGGTAGGTAATCTCTCGTTACTTACCTTACTCATAATAAAAATGCAAATTTTATGTTGCATAATCGTACCTCAGGGTTCATAAGCTATCGTTAAGAATATCATAACATAAGTTTTCATTACTTAGGTACTTTTTATCCCATATGAAGGTTTGTTATAATAATAAAGTTAATAACTAACACTTATAAGTACTTATTCAGGTAGGTACTTGCCCTTTTTACTTTTCTGTGAATGAACCATGTGAAATTATAAAAAAACATCATCTTGCACAAGGCAATTACTGGCCATTCGAGCTCACTAGTGGCTAAAGGTGGGATCACGGGAGGCAGCATCGTAGCTAAGGGCTGGTAAAGGGGCGGCTGCCAAGGGCGCAACCCTCCGGGGGGCACTTCGCAGTGCTGACTCACAGATAGAAAATAAGTTCCTTTCTCTTACAGGAAAATAACTCTTGGGGGCGTAAAATTTAAATCTTGCCTGGGGCGCTCATGAGCCTAACTCCTTCGCTGACGGGAGGTGGTCGTGGAGTAGATATACAAGGTTAGTTTTAGTTAATACAAAACTTTAATTTTGGGACCAACCTCGAAATCACGAAAAAAAAATCAGCTGTTCCATACAAAAGTACAATCCTACTCAATCGAAATGTATGAAACAGCTGATTTTTTTTCGCGATTTCAAGGTTGGTCCCATAATGAAAGTGGTTCAATTTGATAGTCTGATCAAACCCACACCCACGGGATAACATTGTATAGCCGTCGCCGTCGGCACTATCAGCAATAGCTGGTGGTGCTAGCGAGCCCGCTCCTGGCTAGTCCTACATACTCGTGGGCGGGGATTAGGGTTGCCAGATCGGAAGTCCAAAATATCTGGAGAAAATTTGAAAAAGGTATTTTGCTGTTGTTGTCGAGAGAAATAAATATCCTACTTAATATTATAAATGTGAAAGTTTGTGGGTTTGGATGTTTAGATGTTTGTTCCTTAATCACGCAAAAACTACTGAACGTATTTGGTTGAAATTTGGCACACAGATAGTAGATAGCCTAGATTAAAACATAGGATACTTTTTATCCCGATATTCCCACGACAACGGGAACCACGCGGGTGAAACCACGGGCGGCCGCTAGTTTACAATAAAAATTTAACTTTTTAGCCAGTTTCATCCACTAATCTTGACTGTCTATCGTAGAAAAACGGCCAGGCAGGGCGATTTTTCGTCAATTTTATCCACTAATCTTGCATTCTGTGGATTCATCCGCGAAAATTATTGCTTTCTAGAGAACTTTCGGAACGGCAGATTTTCCGAGAGATCTTTAGATGTTCGGGAGTCGGGAGATCACTTGAAATTCCGGGAGTATCCTGGCGAATCCCGACCATCTGGCAACCCTAGCGGGGATGCGTAAATATCAGCATAGAATAAGGGCCTCCGTCAAGAAGAATCTCCACGATTCTAAACCACGACTGTGCTAGCCGTATCCAGCGGTTTCTTGACTTTCTTGCATCAGTGTGCTTGATTAAAATAGCACAGAATAAAACATATTAATATATTTATTACGCGAAAAAGGGAAAATATGTACAGCTGAAACATTAGCGTAGAGTGGATAACGTTTTAGAACTTTGTCACACCAAGCAAATCGCTTTGAGTTTCATTGTAATCTACTATATTAACGTAGGTAGTGTTTTCCGCGACACGGTACCTAGGAAGGACTTAGCGACTTTTTAGGCAGTCGACCGTATAATTACTTTCCTGTGTCTAATTTATTAATTGTATTAAATGAATATGTATGTGTCTGTAGCAAGAAATAAAATGTTTATCTATCTATCTATCTATCTATCTAATTCACTTGAGTAATTTGACGTTTACGGTAGTAACCATCGTTTGAGGCTTGTTTAAAAAATGACCCAGTTGTAACCATTAACGCTACTGATTATAATGAACGAAACGCGTGTTTTTGTTCAATAAATAAGGCAACATTATTTTACAATTTGACATTAGAATCTATCAGATTACTCCAGTGAATTAACACTTTTTCAACACATTTCCGAGGAAAAAACAAAGTAATTTACCACACAGCAACAAATAGGACAAAAACAAAATATGATAATCATTATCGGAAAAGGCGCGCAGGTTTCTTTTTTGTTTTTTTCACTCGCCCAATGCAAGAATATTTTCCGTACAAATTATAATATAATATTTTTAGTGAGCATACAGCCTCTTGAAAATTATAAATTTAAGTGATAAAATGCAAATATTTTAATATTTTATAACAAATTATTGTAATGCATAATTTGATAATAAGAAATATTTGTTTGACGACTAACACATTTATTTATTCCAAAAATGAATATGATCATTATCAACGGCAGAAAACCTCTTTGTTGTTACTAAAAAAATAACTGTATTACCTGTACCTTGATTACGTAAAGCTGTTGCTAACAATTCTCGATTGAAATCGATTGAAAGCGCAGTTGTATTGCTGTTTTAGTTAAGATAGTTGTCACATTGGTTCTAACTAAAGCAGCAATGTAACTGCGATTTCTGTCAGAGTTGATTGCAACAAAATTACAAAATCACCCCCCTGGTTAAATTGGGAATGCTCTCTGTTTACTCGCAAAGAACTTGAAGTAAGGTACCTATTTAACTTTGTAGGGATAATTCTATAACCAACTAGTGTTTTATATATTATTACACGCGTTTGTTATAGCTCGGTTTATGGCCCTAAAAGCGATGTATTAGGGCTCACTTTACGAGCAAGTGTGTTGAAATAATTAGTTACTAGGCCTACCTCAACGCAGAATATACATTACTCATTTACACACACAGCATGAGGTAACTTGTTTACTACTTACTGTAATAAACTAATCATCAAAGGTAGGTAATGTATCAAAGACGTTTTAGAATAACATTCCAATTCCCAATCCAACTTATAGCATTTCTTAATTAACTAATTCAGCAAAGCTAAATAAGACTAATCTACGCATAAGGTGATTCAATTAATTCTAGATAACAGACCGCGCTTAATTAAATTCCAAACAAAATTAATACGCTCGAAAAATAAGGTTTCGATTCGATTGACGAGGCAATTATTTAACACTGCCGTTTCACAGGTAAAGGTCGGTCTACACCGCGCGCCACTGCGAATACTCCATCAATACTTATTAAAAATGCGAAAAAAACTCTATCTTATAGAAATTACAGAATATCGAAGGGAGTCCCATTTTTAACGTTTCTTTACTTTGGAACTTATTGTGCACAGAAAACGGGGCGGTGTACGAGCGTCATCGTCTTCTATTTTTATTTTGGCAATCTACTTTCCTCTTGGAAGTAATTTTTGCCAGTGTCAACTGTTTAATAGTTTAGTGGTAGGTATTGTTTCAGTTTAAGTTTATATTAGAATGCGGGTGCATTGCATTCCAATGCTGCTTGAAGTATTTGGCAACAAGTATATCAAGACAGTTTACTCGGTAAGTTCTGCCGAGGTAGCTACCACTACAATAAAAGTCTCAGCTTCACACAACTAAGATCGCGCCTATTTCCCACATATTGTTCAGTTGCGTAGACACTTGTACCACAAAACTGCACCAATTTAAAGACACAATATCCACTATGATTCAATTTTCAAATAATTAAAATAGACACCAAACCGTACTCGACAAAATGACGCCAAAACTCCAGCGTCATCGTCAGTCGAACAACTTCAAAGTTTTCCGTGGCGTGGCTTTAATTCTTAACATTAGATAATAGGTCTTCACCTATGAAATTGCCGTATTGCAGTACAGACTTTTTCAAACAAAAAAAAGTTTTGATTGGCTATGAATTCTAAATTCAAATTAATTTTGTTTTAAAAATATGACATTCTATTTACAAAATCAGTCTTTTGTTTATTGATTAGCGTTGTATTTTCATTACATTTCAACATTTTTCCTCATAATGGATACTTCGAAATTTCGTGTAATTATGGAATATGAGTTCCGTCGTGGCATCAACGCGGCACAAACGACACGTAACATCAACGACGTTTACGGAGAGAACTGTACAAACGAACGTACAACCCGTTATTGGTTTGCTCGGTTCCGTTCTGGGAATTTTGACTTGAAAAATGAACCTCGTGGTCGTCCGGAAACTTTGGTCAACAATGATGAATTAAAGGCGATTGTGGAAGCAGATGAATCGCAATCTACAGCTGAGCTGGCAGCAGCTTTTGATGTTAGCATCAAAACAATATTGGTCCATTTGCGACAGATTGGCAAAATAAAAAAGCTTGATAGATGGGTGCCCCACTGCTACTTCACGACAACGCGCGACCCCATACTGCACAACAGACCGTCTCTAAGCTGCATGAGTTGGGTTTGGAAGCTCTCCCTCATCCGCCATACTCACCAGATCTTGCGCCTACCGACTATTACTTTTTCCAAAATTTGGACAACTTTTTAGCGGGAAAAAAATTCAATTCCCGAGAGGCAGTACAAAACGCCTTTGAAGAGTTTGTTGTCTCCCGTCCAGCTGATTTTTTCAAGAAGGGCATCCATGAACTGCCACAGCGTTGGCAAAGATGCATTGATTGCAGGGGTGATTACTTTGAATAAAAGAAAAACAAAACGGCAATTTCATAGGTAAAGACCTAATATTTATGGTGCAAGCCTGCACATTTCTTTGTGATCCCTTCTTGCTTGTGGTCCACCTATTAAGTACACTTGGTTGTACCAGGGTCCACCTCCTGTGAAATGGGTGTACCATGGGCAACAGCGACGCTTAACCACTGCTAAGGTCAAAATCGCTTGCACGCCGCGCCGTCACAACCATACGTTTAGTTCGTGTAGGGGCGATACGCGCGCACACGAATTTTGTTGCAAACTGGTTAAGCGTCGCTGTTGCCCATAGTACCATAGGTGTTTACGAGTATTTCTTTCCGTCCGTGTCGTTGAAATATAGGTATTACTTAGACTTTTATTCCGTGGAAGATTCTTGATTTTGTGCTAATTTTCATGTAAGCGCAATTACCAATATGAATACGACCTTATAATAAACAGTGAAATTACTGTTTACCGAAGTTTCATTAGTTAAAACAATAAGTACCTACGTCAACTATCGACTCGATACATAAATTAAACGAACTCAAGGTCTTCTGTTTACTGCGAGTCTAGTTGGAGTGCACTGCACTCGACGCCTCAATTCGTTGTAATGTAAGAATACCTTTATTTGGTTTTGATGATTACTGACTCAATATCAGAATTGATTTTATGTAATGGTAGCTTAGTGGTAGGTGAACCTTAATATCTCAAGACATTAAGGTGCACTTTGTTTTCAGACAATAAATGAAAGTGCACCTTAAAGTCTCGGGATAAGGTTGATTTCTGTCAAATGACTAGGTATTTTGATAGAAGCTCAGATTATTTTCGCGCACACTGTACCTACTTTTTAGGATAGGTTAGGGGATTATTAAACGTACATTATTATAAGGACTTTTAGCTATAAATTCAAATAAAAGACGCAGATTAAAAGAAAAATAATATATTAAATAGTTTACAATACAAGTCTCATGGCACCGTAGCAAGGCACGACCGTTCGAATCACTCTATAATAGGTATTATTAATAAATAACTATTTACAAGGTGCGGGGACAGTACTCCATTTAATACCTTAAGGCCGCCTAAGAACCGACAGGTGCCTAGATGAGTGCATAGAGCCTAGATATGTGACCAAGTAAAACGAATACACATCCTGGCTACCTAGAATGTATCGTAAGCGCGAGGCTTACAACCAAAGACTATGAGACCAAGGCGACTATCCTAGCGACTCACCTCCCAGTGCGGTCACCAAGTATCCTGGATATATCTAGGCACCAATCTAGGCACCTGTCGGTACGTTCGTAGCCTAAAAGTTCATTAATAAGGCATTTAATTCCTCAGCAATTTTTTTAACTATTTCCACATAAATTAAGCTTTGAATCAAGTGCAGCTTTCGATTTGTTATGACTAGAATTTGGACTTGTAAAACCAATGGATTAATAATTGATAAAAAGTCAATAAATTGCAGTTAAATAGTACAATCCCTGCTAGCTATTTTATGTATTTTATATAAAAAAAATGTTTAAACTTGTTTTGTTAAAATATCATTTAAAAAGTTGAAACTGAGTTTCAGCACAATTTTAAGTACCAAATTTTTTTCTACTTATCTTATTTTTATAAAATTTACATAATACAGTGTCGAGTTGCAAATCTGACGAGTTGGAAATAAGGGGATTTTTCTAAAATTGACAGATATTGAAATTATATTGATATTCCAGTTCGATGAATTTCACTCATTTCAATATACTATGGAAAATCTTGCAACATGCCTACGCACTACTCTTATGGGTATCCAGAAAGCAACATAACTTCAAAACACTTAATGATCTACCAAGTAATAAATATATCTCGAAAGAAAGAAAAAATAAGAAGTTTATTAGAATAAAGAATTTAAAAAAATATCCCTTATAGTTCACCATTATCAACAGACACAGAACTAAAAGGCAACCAGGCAACCAATTCTTAAACTCGATTAGAAAAGACATTAAAATTCTTAGTGCTTTTATTTATTTCCTCTTAGATAGTCACTAAGTAAATAAGTTATAATATGTTGCTTATAGGAAACCCGTTTTTTTATTACTTAATAATTTCGTTGTCTATCAACAAAACGTAATACTGACCTATACTATACAATAAATTACCATTACATATATATAACACAATCATTGTAATATTTGTACGTTGTAAATCACAAGATATATATAAAAAATGTTGCTTAACAAATATTTTTGTAAACAAACGGTTCCTTCTATTATTCTTCGGTGGATAAAACATTTCATTAATTTATAAAACTATTATTAAATAATGAAATATAACTTAGGTAGGTATATATTTGAATGTTGATGTGCGTTATTCAATCATATTATTTAATTTTACATTTTAGTAAATATTTTACAATCTAATTTGACATTCATATTGTTAAATATACTAAAGTATACATAATTATTGCGTGGACACACGAAACGGCTCTGCCATTAACACATAATATAAAAAATAAAAATCAAATTTTACATTAAAAGAAATTAACAATATTTAATCCATTACGTACAAACCTGTAGAGGAATCCTTAACAATAAATTAACAGTTAAACCTAATTTTAATTATTTATCGTTTTATGTATAAACTAGCGCCCTCAACTCATCACTTTCAAATAAATTAATTATTTTGTAAGTAAATTAATCATAATAACAAAAAACATTAAAAACGCTATAAAATCGCAAATTAAAGTTATGTCATCAAAATGGAATCAAAAATATTAAAACGTATATTCTATAGCTGTTATTTATAATTAAGACGATGTAAGTTCTCTGACTTACAAAAAAACAGCTCATGTCACATCGAACCAATCATATCAAATGTGTAAATTTTTTCCAATTGATATTAAACCTTAATCACTTGGATTTATAGTTCAATTTGAATTGAGACAATTTTACATTACAGTGGTGACTAAATTTATCCTTTCCCTACATTACCAGTGGTTAACATTAAAGGTCAAAACCTACCAGATACGTATGCGTAGACGTGCACGTGCACGTTCTGTTAAATATCGCATCAGTTTGATTATTCATAAGAAGATACCACTACCTATAGTGTTCAAGGCACAAAATATCACTAAAAAATGCAATTATGATTACAATCCGATGTAAAAACTGATCTACTATTTTTACGGGTTGTTCCAAAGATTTCAAAAAAATTATTATTTGTTCCGCCCGTGATGGTAATTATACATTCCGTTAAAATGTTTTGAGGCTCAAAGGTAATTTAATATAATATTATTTATTTTATTCATTACGTGACGCGTAATGAATAAAATAAATAATATTATTGGGGTAGCCGCTGCGCAGATATTAAAGAACTGTCGCCCATTTTTTAATTAAAGTAATAGGTATTATTCGTTTTTTTCCTAGCTTAGAGTAAACCAGGTAAAATGTATATTTTATCAAAAATGTGGTCCCCATAGACAGGGCTACTTAGTTTGGGGACTACTTAAAATTTTGTTTTGTTTTTTAGTAAAATTCATACTAATATTATAAATGCGTAAGTAACTCCGTTACTATTTCACACCTAGACCACTGGACCGATTTAGACGTGGTACGGATACACATGGGACCTTGGGGAAGGACAACCACATGGGCTTCTTTTTATCCCACTGCTGCCGTGCCTCCGCCAGCACGATATAACTTGTAGCTCTCGCGTTGCGTCCGATTTACCTTAGTGTCTCAAGACGAAAGTCTATGACCAGTGTGTTTGCCAGTGATGACTTACGGTAGTGAAATGTGGTCGCTAACTATGGGTCTCATAAGGAGGTTCAAGGTGACCCAGCTTGCAATGGAGAAAGCCACGCTCGGCGTTTCCCTGCGTGATCGAATCAGAAATGAGGAGATCCGTAGGAGAACTAAAGTAACCGACATCGCTCGAAGGATCGCTCAGTTGAAGTGGCAGTGGGCTGGACACAGCGAGAAGAACCGATGTCGGTCGGGGCGGGGCGGTTTTGGAATGGCTCGCGCGCACCGGACTCGGCTTCGTGGGTAGGCCCCCTATAAGGTCGACCGATGATTTGGTGCACGGTCACAGTGCGCCTCTGGATGCGGGCAGCGCAGGACCAATCGTCGTAGAGATCCTCGGGGGAGGCCTATACCCAGGTGGGTGTCGTGCGGCTGATGTAATGATGATGATTATTTATTCATGTTTTGACCAGTGTAGCGGTTGTATTAGGCGCGCGCCGAGGCGGGGTGGTAGGTGATGACGTTGCTGGTGTGCGTGAAGGCGGGCGCGCCGGGCGGCGCGGGCGGCGCGGGCAGCTGCAGCGCGCGGCGCCGCCCGCCCAGCGTGCAGCGCGTCGTCGCGCCGCTCTCCACCTCCACTAGCAGCTCCACGCCCTTCAATCTAAGGACGAAATGTATGATAATCGAAGTGGTTTTGTTGGGCAAGCCTGAACATCCACCGAGAAAAAAAATGCAAAAAAAAACTCGATTCAGTTTGTTTTTCAGCGGACGTTGGCGCTAAAAAAATTTTTCCCGATTCTCGATAGATGATGATGCTTCTCACAACTCCAACTATGCGCTCCTTGACATTCGGTACCTTTGTATTGTGTATGTAGTACACGTAGTGTGTAGTACAAGTAGTGTGTAGTACAATTAGTGTGTAGTATGTACAAGTAGTGTGTAGTATGTACAAGTAGTGTGTAGTATGTACAAGTAGTGTGTAGTACAAGTAGTATGTTGTACAAGTAGTGTATAGTGCATGTAGTGTGTAGGTGTACATGTAGTGTGTAGGTGCACATGCAGTGTGTAACACATGTAGTGTGTACTCACGCCCGGTAGCGGTTGGCGAGCACGCCCACGAGCTCGCCGCAGAGGTCGCGCGCGGGCGGGCCGGCGGGCGCGGGCGCGGGCGGCCGCAGCCCCACCACGAGGTCGTTGTTGGCGGCCGGCACGCTGATCACAACCAACTGGGCGTCGTTGCTCATCACTCGGACGGCGCCGATCTGTGGCCAAAGAGCAAAAACACGCGATCAAAGAACGAGTCGATATCCAAAAATGACAAATTGCCAGATATTTTAAAAAGAAAACCAAAGACATTAAGTTAGATATTAACAGTTAACCTTATTATATACATGTTAATTTTCACCAAACGGCTTATAACGGCACCCGTAGCATGACAATCGAAATATGACATGTTATAGCGATTTATTGATCGAATCAAACAACATAAAATAAGTATTTTGAGCGATACTAACTATATGATCTGTGTCACATCGGTTATCGGTAGAACAACAACTCGCATACGTTTAGAATGAACCTACAAAATGAACTCTACAGTCAAATGTCATTACAATCTTTCCAAGTTCGTTACTTACATGTTTACATTTATCAACATTCCATAAAACCTTATTAACGAAATCCATATCGATTTTTAGGTCTATTTACCCCATTTGCCCTTAAACTTATCAACGCCCGAGCAAGCCCAAATTGAGTCTCATTGTCCGGGGGTTTGAAGGATTAAGGGATCACGAAATACCTGCGTGTTTGCTTAGTTTTTAATACTACTTAAGTTTTAAGTTGAAATGTTTATTCAATATTATTCTTCCATATACTCTCTAGGGATTGAATCATGGCCACCGTGTTGGACTTCAAAATAAGTGCATTTTTTGCAATCGACATCCCATAAAACCTCAATAAGAACATCAGTATCCTTTTTTGCGGTTCATTTACCCAGTAAACCCCTAAGGGGTTAAGGGGTCGAGTTTCGGAATACCACGAAATACGTGTCTGCTTATTTGTTTTTAGAAGTACTCCTACGAAGTTTCAAGTTAACATGTCTATTTAATATTTTTCTCTTTACAAAATTAAATCCCCATCACCTAAAGGGTAAGGGGTTGAATCATGTTACCATCAAAATAAATGCCATTTTCGCAATCAACATCTCAAAAAACCTCAGTAACGACATCTTTTACCCCATTTACCGCCTAAAGGGTTGATTTTTGGAAATTCAAGAAATACGTGTTTGCTTATTTGTTTATAGAAATTAATGCTCCTACGAAGTTTCAAGTGAATGTCTATTTTATAATTTTTCAATACAAAATTTGAACCCCAATTTCATGCCTAACCCTTTGGACTTCAAAATAAATGCCATTTTCGCAATCAACATCCCATAAAACCTCAATAACGACATCCATATCGATTTTTTCGGTTCATTTACTCCATATATGCCCTAAAAGGTTGAGTTTCCGAAAAAACGAAACACATGTTTACTTATTTGTGCTTAGAAGTACGAAGTTTCAAGTCAACATTTCCATTATTTTTTTCATACAAAATTTGAACTCCCATTTCACCCTTTTAGGGGTAGAATTTCCAAAAATCCTTTCTTTCTAGAATTTCCAAAAGTGGGTGTTTACACTGTTTAAAGTATCTATGTACAAAATTTCAACTCTCTAGGTCTATTGGTTTCGTTCGGCTGGGCGATAGTCTGTCAGTCATCCCTTCATTTTTATATAAGAGATATTATAAAACAAAGTCCTCCCACCGCGTCTGTCTGTTCGCGATAAACTTAAAAACTACACGGATTTTCATGCGGTTTGCTCCAATAGATAGATGAGAATGGTTTATGAATATACATTTGTCCAGGTTATGTGTAAAATGTTTGAAATAAAACGATTTATTTGAAGTGTCGGAAAAATTCAAGCTATGGGTAGGGGTACCTGAGAGCTTTCATCGAAAATATAGCTTTGTTAGTAGACCTAAACAAAAAAGTAAAAACCAATTATCGAAAAAAGTAGATATTTGTCGATATTACCACTTACCTCAGCGATAGGCGTAGGTTTCTTCAGAGGTTTGAAGGTATTGGCATCCAGCTTGCATATTAGCGTATCCGTGACGAGCAGGCACCTTTCTGCCAGCTTATTGTGCCGGTTGAACTTGTGCACGCGGCACGAGAATAACGGCTTGCCGAACTGCTGCGACTTCTGGAGGGTCACCATTGACGACTTGTAGAGGGCTGGGGAGGAACGAAAGCGTTTAGTATACTTTTTGATGCACGACGGGATAGTGCTTGGCCTTCACCTCATTTGATGTTAAGAGACGATAAGGCCGAAGGTGGAAGCGCACTCGATCACGTGATCTTTCAGATTTGTATAAAGATCCAAAAAGATTTTTACGTATTTCGGCCATTTATTCTTAGAGAAAGATGTTCGATGTCGTAAAATGATAGAATAGAGGCTGATACAATTTCAAAAACTACTTAACAAACTTGGGGTTGTATTTTTAATCAGCCAAGTATCATAGCAACACAAATCTCTAGCTATAAGGCCTACATTATAGGCTTGAGCACTAAACACTACTAATGAAGCCTACATACCAAACTTGCACTTTCACCTACTTATCTTCTTCAGCCAATCTTAGCCTTGTCTCGAAGCTCTCCTGGCAGTACATATCCAAATTTTAAACTGTAGTCATTGTAGTTCTAAGAATAAAAGCTTAAGAAAACCTACTCACCAAACTTGGGGTTGTATTTGTCATCAGCCAAGTAATCCCCTAGCCACTGCCTCGACGCGCCCCATTCCGGTCTCCTCCCTTCAAAGCACTGACCACACAAATCTTCATCTTTAGTTGTGGCCACTGAGCTTTAGGTATAGGTTTAAATACACCCTCCACCAGCGGTAGGCGACGTGTAGAGTGAGGCAGGTAAAGTCCAACAATGAAACCTACTCACCAAACTTGGGGTTGTATTTGTCATCAGCCAAGTAATCCCCTAGCCACTGCCTCGACGCGCCCCATTCCGGTCTCCTTCCTTTCAGTGCGCTGGCCGCACAAATCTTCATCTTCAACTGTGGCCACTGAGCTTTAGGTATAGGTTTGAGCACTAAGTACGCCCTCCAGCGGCGGTAGGCGGCGTGCAGTAGGGCGGCGGGCAGGCGTCGCGGGGCGGGCGGCCATGTGCGAATAATGCCGCGGTTTCTTTGTAATTCGGACTGGAGTTGGGCTATGTAGCGACGGAGGCGATATCGTCTGTGAGAGATTTTTTAAGTCAGTGTTTGATGAAAAATTGGTTTTATTATCTTGAGGCGGATACTCAAGAGCGAGATGTAAACGTAGCCTTTTTCAAATGCGTAGCAATTTACTATTGCCAAAAATCATAGTGTGTATAGAACGAGGCAAACATCTTCTTGACACTTTTTCGTGGGGATTGCGCGAACTTATCCCCAAGTTCGCGCAATCCCCACTCGATTTCAAGATGTTTGCCTCGTACTGAGAGCAGAACGCCGCCGTGCGGTGGTAGCAAGCTGACTGTAAATATGCAATCTTTTTGTTAAAAAATGTAATCAATCAATGATATAGATCGCGTCACGTAAAAAGACCGCTGAACAACAAGCGAATAATCAGCCGTTTTTACGTGATTAGGCGGGTCTGCACGGGTTTTCGGAAAATTAAGAAATTAAATATTTGTTTATTTGTTTAAAGAAGTCGGCTGTGCAATTTTAAAACCTAGTAACTTCAAGTTTCAACGTTTCCAGTCGAAATGTCTATTTTACATTATTTTTCCATATAAAACTTAGGCCCATTTTTCTATTTCTTAGGGGTTGAATCGTGACCACCATGTTGGACTTCAAAATCAATGTTATTTTTGCAATCAGCATCCCATAAAACTTCTATAACGACATCCATATCGATTGGTTTTTCACCCCATTTACCCCCTAAGCCTCAGGGGTTGATTTTCGAAAAATCACATGAAAATAGGCCTCTGTAGTACTTGTTTTTTTCGCGAGTGTATCATAAGCGAACGGACGACGTGACCATATGCGACGCGGCAGCCCTCTGACTTTGGCCCGCCACGTACTTATAACTAAATGACTAAAGTGCGGATTAGAGTAGAAAAGAATAGAATTATTTATTTGCAGTATATAAGGCATTGTACAATAAAGTTGGTCGTCATTTGTTTAGTGCTTAAACTTACGTAGTCATATGCGATAGCAAATATAGGATTATCCTATCATTATAAGAAAGTATAGGATTTTAATTTATATCATTAGTTTACAAGAAACAGTTTACTCGGCCAGTTAGTATAATTTAATGTCTACACTTTCTTTTGTTTAGGTAGTAGTTCAGTGACAGGTATGAGTCTATATTAAATAGAATCCATAATTAGGGCATTTAAAATGACATTTAAAAAAAAAAATTTTTTGCCTCACTGGATGGCGTTGATGGAAAGAGAAGTGTCAAAATTGGCTTTTAAAAATGAGCCCAAAGAAAAAACATTTTAGGGTTATATCCGCCTGCCTACCTGCAATGAGTACTCTTCGAAGCTTAGTAAAACAAAATCACATTGACACATACATTTTTATCAACGCCATCTATCGAGCCTACAGTTTTTTGTCATTTTGAAAACCCCTAATTGAAAATGCCTATAATGAAAACGCCTAAGCATTAAATCACATAATAATTAAAATCCATAATTTTAAAATGTATTTAAAGAGATTGCGCCTGGCCTGGCATAGTGAACGCTAAGCTGAGTACTCACTTCCATGCGTTGTATATGGTGAGCGCGGCCTTCATCTTCCTGTAGCGCATGCGCGCGATGGTGCCGCGCCACAGCTTCTGCAGCAGGACCACGATGGACGGGATCAGCTCCGCGCGCGCCGCCTCTAGTCTGTGCAGGGTGTTGGCCGACCTGCGAACGACTTATTTATTCATTCATCTTACGCCAGTCATCGTAGACACAAAAATCGCGTTAGGTCGCAAAAAATTGCAAGGTTGTGTGTTTTTGGGATGTTGTTAGGATACATACGAATAGTGTAAATACAAATTTGCAACCCTGAAAGACCTGTGCTAACTTCGTAGTGCTCGCCAAACCATAACTATTTCCAGTTTTTGGCTAACTACTTCTAAAAAATGCATTCTACGGCAAAGTCGTCTATGACACCTTTAAAGAAGATAAAATTACCATCAATATGAGTGTAATTTCAGCTCTGAGTGTCATATATATCTCGAGATACACACTTCAAAAACGGGCCATTTTTGACAAAAAAATATAAATTTGTAGTAAAGCTTGTGTTTCGAACAAAACAATGTCTAAAATACTCATTCTACAAGTAAAGCCATTAGAAATAAAGTTGTAGAACAGCTATTTAGCTTTACTTTAAGAGTAAGAAAAATGCTTAAGGACCAATAATTTTCTTGTCTTGATGACAAGAAAATTATTGGTCCTTAAGCATTTTTCTTAAAGAAAAATATAAGAAAATCTGATTTTTCAAGAAATTGAGCTTTGAATGTAAATTGTTATCAGCATTGCACAGTTATTTATTAATTGTTAATTTATTATCTGTTTATACACCTTTTTGTCGTAGTTGATTAATAAATAGTAGGTAATTGACGTGTTGCGTCTTTTTGTCGCGGGTGTAAGCTGAGGTCCCTCCATCACTTCGTCATCATATCAGCCACACGACACCCACTGCTGGGTATAGGCCTCCCCTAAGGATCTCCACGACGATCGGTCCTGCGCTACCTGCATCCACTGGCTTTCCGCGACCTCCACCAGATCGTCGGTCCACCTTGTCGGGGGCCTACCCACGGAGCGTCGTCCGGTGCGCGGTCGCCATTCCAGAACCTTTCTGCCCCAACGGCCATCGGTTCTTCTCGCTATGTGTCCCGCCCATTGCCACTTCAGCTGAGCAATCCTTCGAGCGATGTCGGTTACTTTAGTTCTCCTGCGGATCTCCTCGTTTCTGATTTGATCACGTAGAGAAACGCCGAGCATGGCTCTCTCCATTGCACGCTGAGTGACCTTGAGCCTCCTTATGAGACCCATAGTTAGCGGCCACGTTTCACTGCCGTAAGTCATCACTGGCAACACACACTGGTCATAGACTTTCGTCTTGAGACACTGGGGTAGGTCGGACGCGAAGATTTTTCGAAGCTTCCCGAATGCTGCCCACCCGAGTTGGATTCGACGAGAGATCTCTTTCTCGAAGTTGGACCTACCTAACTGGACTGCCTGTCCTAGGTATACGTAGTGGTCAACAACTTCAAGTGTAGTGTTCCCAACATGAACTGGAGAGGGTACAACATGGGCATTTGACATAATTTTCGTCTTATCCATGTTCATCCTAAGACCCACTCTTTGGGAAGCACTACGGAGATCTTCGAGCATTGTGTTCAGGTCTTCCATGGTCTCAGCCATAAGGACTATATCATCGGCAAAACGAAGGTGTGTTAGGTACTCGCCATTAATGTTGATGCCGAGTCCTTTCCAGTCCAAGAGCTTAAAGATGTCCTCCAACGCAGCTGTGAACAGTTTCGGAGAAATAACGTCTCCCTGTCTCACACCACGCTGCAGTTGGATAGGATTTGTGTTCTGGTTCTGTACTCGGATCGTCATGGTGGCATTTTGGTATAAGTACCTCAACACCTCGATATACCTAAAGTCCACTTGGCACCTTTGGAGAGACTGCAGCACCGCCCAGGTTTCAATCGAATCAAAGGCTTTCTCATAGTCCACGAACGCCAAGCAAAGTGGCTCATTATACTCCTCAGTCTTCTGTATAACCTGCCGCAGCGTATGGATGTGGTCTATGGTGCTAAAGCCTTTTCGGAACCCGGCTTGTTCGGGAGGTTGGAAGTCGTCGAACTTGCGAGCGAGACGATTCGTAAGGACTCTCGAAAACAACTTATAGACATGACTCAGAAGCGAGATGGGTCTATAGTTCTTTAAGAGGGACTTGTCACCCTTTTTAAAGAACAAGATCACCTCACTTATGTTCCATGTCTTTGGCGTTCTGCCCTGGACGATGACGGAATTAAAGAGCTTCTGGAGGACTTTGAGTATCGGCTCACCGCCCGCTCTCAGAAGCTCTGTAGTGATTCCATCGTCACCCGCCGCCTTGTTGTTTTTCAGTTGTTTGAGAGCCATACTAATCTCGAACAGGCTGACGTCCGGGATATCTTCGGTATAGTGTCGGGTAAGCTTGGCTCTGGGGTCTTTAGCCTTGCTTTCAACAGGTGTCTGCGTGGAGTATAACTGCCCATAGAAGCTCTCGATCTCCCTCAGGATTTCAGGCTTTGATGAAATGATGCGTCCGTCGTCAGTTTTCAGCTTCGTCATCTGGCTTTGCCCAATAGACAGATCTCTTGCGAACATTTTGGAGCCTTTATTCCGCTCGATGGCCTCTTTAATACGATTCGTATTAAATCACTTCGTCACTGTGACATTATTAAGAAATAACACATAAATTTTAATTATATTCGATTTTATTTTATAGGATAAACAATTTAACGCTGATTGGTGTCTTTCTTACCATTTAAAAGAGTCTTACAATTAATCAGGCTTCATTTTTTTTTAATTTTCTATTTTTTGTTTACCTGATACAAGAGAACTATTATATTATTAGTACTAGAGCATTTTTCTTAGTCTTGAATTAAAGCAAAATAACTGTTCTACAACGTTTTTTTCATGTCTTTTCTCGTAGAATGAGTATTTTAGTCAGTATTTCGATCAAAACACTAGCTTACTATAAATATCAAACTTTTTTGAAAAAAATACTCAATTTGAGGTGTTGTATCTCAAGATATTTATGACATACAGAGCTAAAATTACACTCAAATTGTTGATAATTTTATTTTCTTAAAAAGTGTTTTACAAAACTTTGCCGTAGAATGCATTTTTTAGAAGTTGTAAGCCAAAAACTGAAAAAAGTCGGAAAATTTAGAGGTTACTCCATCATTTCGCCACTGTGACATCATTATTGAGAAATTGGCAACCTACTCAGGCTTCGCTTCGATTTCTTCCCTTGTTTTACCAATTACACCTTCCATAACAAATACCTTCCAGTCGGCACCTCCATTCGCGCCAAAAGTCTGTTTATTATAGGAGGGTTATCGCTCGGCTAATGTTTTATTTCAACTAATTTACATAAAACCTTAATAAATTATATACCTAAACCTTCCTTATAAATCACTTTATCTATAAATGAAAACCGCATGAAAATCCGTGCAGTAGTTTTTGAGTTTATCGCGAACAGACATACAGACGCGGCGGAGAACTTTGTTTTATAATGTGAAGTGATGATACACATTAACACTAATTGTATTCAATTTTATTTTGCATGTTATACAGTTTTCTGCAGATTGTCATCTTTTTGATCCTTTATAAGAGTCCTACCGCTCGTCAGGATTATTTTTTTTTGAAAAATCTGATTTCCTTTTTTTTTTATCTGATAACAAGAGAACAATTATTGGTCCTAAAAAGGTTTTCTTGATCCTAAATTAAAGCTAAATAGCTGTTCTACAAGTTTATTTCTAACATCTTTTCTCGTTGAATGAGTATTTTAGACGGTGTTTTGTTCCAAAGACTAGCTTTACTACAAATTTAGTCAAAAATGGCCCGTTTTTGTAGTATGTATCTCGAGATGTATATGACACTCGGAGCTAAAATTACGCTCAAATTGTTGGTAATTTTATCTTCTTTAAAGATGTCATAGACGACTTTGCCGTAAAATGCATTTTTTAGAAGTTGTGAGCCAAAAACTGAAAAACGTCGAGGTTTTCCGAGCACTACACAGTGTTGGCAACACTACACCTTGGGATCGGACATTTTTTACTGACCCCGCAGATTGACGTAGTTAGTTATGCTAGAAGCTAGTTCTGTAAGAAGAATAAATTTATTATTAAGTGAATTAATGTCACATTGTACAAAGCAAATAACTTCCATGCAACATTTGCCATGAAAAATAATGCAAGCGCTAACACAAAATCAAAATCGCGAATATCTCAAATTAGACGTAAGATCCCGAGATGATTTTTTTTCAGTAGGTAGATATAAAGCTTAAATATTACTTGCAGTAAAAATTTCGTGCGCAAACTGAACACTTTTTTTTTAAATAAATATAATTTAAGAACAGCTTTTTTCCAAAAATCTTAAAAGTTATTGATAATTGACATTTTATAAATAGTCCAAAAAACCATAATTTAGTAGGACAAAACACAATAAATAAATAATTTTAAAAGAACCAATGACAAAAGACATATTTCAGTTTTTCTGTTTTTTTACCCTTTCCAAACAGCCAACTTTAAGATTTTTTTTCTCGACAACTGTCCATATTTGACCTGGGGTTACTTCTAGTAAATTGATCAGCATAACTAACTACGTCAATCTGCGGGGTCAGTAAAAAATATCCGATCCCGAGGTCTCTGGGAACACTGTGCACTACGAAGTTAGCACAGGTCTTTCAGGGTTGCAAATTTGGATTTACACTACTGGTATCTATCCTAACAACATTCCAAAAATGCAGAACCTTGCAATTTTTGGCGACCTAGAATGTTTAAGATGACTGGAGTATCTCTCAAGCTTACGCCACAGAATAGATATACCTAAGTAAAGAAAGGACACTCGCCGCCCCGATCCAGAATCAATTACCTCACCCCTCGGTGACCCTACCCCCAGTTCGTGTGTCGTGTTTGTCAACGTCAACTTATTTTGATATTCAAAGCAATAAAAATAAATAAAATAAAAATGTTTTTATTTCGTTACCAGAAAATACATATTTTTCTTAACAGTATTTGGGACCAACCAAGTAGGCATTCGAGATGCCTGTGGCAGGCAGCACCATATCTCCCTCCCTCCATCCTTATTAATGAGTGTGTGATTGTCTGTGTGAATGCGTCGTAACTTTATTTACCAAAAAGTTCGAATAGGCATGACGAATGATTTTGACACGTTCACTATTTACGAAAACTTTATTTTGGTAATAAACTAGAGTTTAACATAGTTTAAAGTCATTTTTCAAATATTTTTCAATAGCGCGCGAAAAAAGCTCACAGGTGTCATGGCGCCGCTCTGACGTCACGCCTAGGTAAACATTGTCTTGACGGCGTTCGGTTGACACAACTTTCGAGCGGCCCAATGACACTAGTGACAGTGAAGTTTGTTTGTTTACCTAGGCGTGACGTCATGCGCTATGATAGGTGTTTCAGTCAAAATGGCCGACTGCAGTATTTTAATCGTTTAATTTATTAAAAATCTAATTAATCTCAGATGTCTTAATAAAACTAAATCAGTCTATTAAATCCTTTTAATGTCTATTTTCCCCTAAAATAGTTAAATCATTGATTATTTGATACTGTCGTCACGCCTATTATGAATTGAACACCGCTCATACAGTACTCTCTGCACGGTAGCCCTAGACTTAAACACACACAGTTGCGCGTGTACAAAAACGTCATTTGACATCATCTGTTTATAATGGCGAGGTTGTATGGAAAGACCGGGATGTGCTTACGCGCTCACTAAACATGAAATAAAACACTTTTTAACGAATACTAGTGCGGTTTTGTTG
This sequence comes from Agriphila tristella, assembly GCA_928269145.1. Taxonomy (NCBI): domain Eukaryota; kingdom Metazoa; phylum Arthropoda; class Insecta; order Lepidoptera; family Crambidae; genus Agriphila; species Agriphila tristella. The sequence continues at coordinate 29,294,795 of OV743432.1, forward strand.
AATAAATTTTGGAAATTAGTTGGTATTTGGTTTGATTTTTTATTTTCCCGACCTTTCGGCATCTTTGCAAACGGCCGTGGTCACGGGGGAGCGAAGCTGCTCGTGAGCTTACCCTCAAGCGATGAATTAATAAAAACGATTAGAAATTAATATTAAAGTCGAGAAAAAAACCATTGATCTAACCAATGACAGGTTCATTGGTTAGATTTTTGGTTTTTTTCTCGAACTGAACATTATTCAGGACACTGGCTGAGCATCTGCTAGGAGGGTGTTCCGATTGCTCACTGCTCTACTCCCGAAATACCTCGGTATAATACTGAAAAGAGCTTTAAGACTCCGTACCGATTTTGCCGCTGACTGCCGCTCTCTCGCTCGCACATTTCATGTTTTCTCAAGATTTCTTAAATCTGAGTACGTAAATGAAAAATGTGTCTCGGCCACTTTTCGCAATATAAGATTACGGACATTTCAACATATATTTCAGTTCCGAGTTGCTCAAGTATAAAAAGTTATCGTATTTGCCAGTTCAAATAACTGTTAGAAACGATAAATATTTGTACTTTAGCAACAAAAAACTAAAATATATTTTATAATGTCTGTAATCTTATAAAGCGAAAGTCAAAGTCAAAGTCAAATAAGCTTTATTCAAATAAACTTAATTATTAAGTACTTTTGAATCGTCTATATTTTCCTACCACCCGTTCCAGACTTCTTTAGCTGACAAGAAGAACGGGCGCAAGAAACTTATCAGCTGTAACAGCTATAAGTAACGATATTTACAAACTTGAATATATCGTTACCAGATAATTACAACAGGGTGACAGGATTATTGGCAACAACCTAGACTTATTATATTACTTCAACAAAGTACTTATAGTAGCAAGTTATGTGTTACATTATTTCCATGCATTTTGATCTTTAAGATAATCATCTACTTTATAATATATAACCTTTACCCATGAGCGTTTTTTTAACATTGATTTTAAATTCATGCAAAGGCAGATCAATCACTTGTTGCGGAACTTTATTAATAAAGGCTATGCCTTTCCCCATAAATGAACTTCTAGATTTTGCAAGCCTAAATCTTGGAACGGCAAGTTTATCTTTATTTCTTGTATACGAAAAGTGGCCGAGACACATTTTTAAATTGTGCATTCAGATTTAAGAAATCTGGAGAAAACATAAAATGTGCGAGCGAGAGAGCTGCAGTCAGCGGCAAAATCGCTACGGCCTCTTAACATAAAAACAGCACACCGAGCAGAAAGTGAGCACTCGGAACAATCTCCTGCGCTGCCTTACATCCTCCAAGTGAGAAGCTTCACCACAAACTCTGCATACGATCTTGTAGCGTAACTTCTCTTTCTGTCCCATAGCTGTTTCAACCGACACGTGACATCCCTCGTGCGCTGGCTCGACTGACATCCCTCGTGTGCTGGCTCGACTGAGTCAGCCGCGAGCAGTAGACTAATAATTTAAGCGCGGAGTGACACCTCCCTGCTACAACCTACAATGAACATACCTGATGAACAGTTTAGTGTGTCCAAACTGCACGTCATCAAGGTGCAAGTCCTTAGCCAGCACAAGTACAGCATGCCGGGCGGTGTTGCTGCGGAAGTTGGGCCACGTGTACTGGCTCAGTATCTTGTAGCTTAGCTTCTCTTTCTGTCGCGTAGCTGTTTCAACCGACACGTGACATCCCTCGTGCGCTGGCTCGACTAAGTCAGCCGCGAGCAGTAGGCTAATAATCTAAGCGCGGAGTGACACCGCCTGCTACAACCTACAATGAACATACCTGATGAACAGCTTAGTGTGTCCAAACTGCACGTCATCCAGGTGCAGGTCCTTGGCCAGCACGAGTACAGCATCCCGGGCGGTGTTGCCGCGGAAGTTGGGCCACGTGTACTGGCTCAGCATCTTGTAGCGCTTCAGGAACCGGTCGTAGCGCTGCCGGGACGCGAACCCGGCGCGCCGCACGCGCACGTTCTCTACCAAGCCGAGGTAGGCCACTTGGTGTTGGACCTGGTGGATGATGGAACTTGTTTATTGGTGATTTTTACAATGATATTATAAGGGGTTAAGTATGAAATTGACGATTTGTATGGATAATTTTAAAATTGCATTTTCTACACTATTTTTTTACAACCATGATCACTTTTTATTTTTATATTTTTATGTAGGTTCATTTAAGTTCGCCGGTTTCACCACTGACTGTTTACATTAAAATTAACATTGAAAACTTAATAGCTACTTATTTTGCTAAATGTAACAAACAACCTTTTAAAGCGAACACCACATGCAAAGGCAAAAAAGTGTTACAGCTGTTCTAAAACTTTTTAAGACAATATTTAAACACTAAGCTAACCTGTCACATATGCTAAGTGACAGAAATAAGTATCAGCTAAGTTACAACCACTTTATGCAGAGAAATGTCGAAAGGTAGATGTTCAACACCTATGTTTAGTTAAAATCTCGGTTAAAGCCTGTGTTTCTAATCTAATAAAATGTCGAAAGATCGTGTGAAACCGAACGTGCGTTATTTGCATACCTTTTATGAATCCTACTAAATACTTCATAAATTCATTATAACAAAGACACAATTATAGATGCACATATGTTTTTTCTATTTTTTTTATATTCAGCACCTGAGCACTATATTTTTAACTTCAGTTTTTGAGACTTCTAAACGGAAAAATGCAAGTTAAAAATCTGTTAAGTACAGTACGCGGCAAATGTCTTGAAATCGGGTGTATGCGTAGCGGTGAGGTACGCGGGCGGCGGGAGAGGGGCGCGCGCTATTGGTGCTCGCAAGTGCACATGCGCAAACTTATCCCCACTCCGTCGAAAAAGTGTCAAGATGTTTGCCTCGTACTGTATTCAATCCTCACCAGCCGCTGGTCCCAGGTGCTGGGCGCCTGGTGCGGGTTGGGCTTGACGCAGCGCACGTAGAAGGGCTCCTTGCTCTGCAGCCCCGTCACCAGCGCCGCCATAGAGTTGCGGAACAAAGTTGCAGCCGACGGCGGCCGCTTCGACGTCTGCAAAACAAAGTTTCATTTTGTTTAACCACTCGGTGGTCTAGTGGTTCGCCAACCCGTGTAAGACATAGGAGTCGCGAGTTCGATTCCCAGGAGGGTACAATTTGTACTCGGTGTGGTTGTTGTTAATACCATGACCGAGGGAGTCGGTATCATTTCTTTTTTAGGGTACGAAAGTACCCAAAGGTAAAAACGGGACCCTATTAGTAAGCCTCCGCTGTCCGCCTGTCTGTCTGTCACCAGGCTGTATCTCATGAACCGTGATAGCTAGACAGTTGAAATTTTCACAGATGATGTATTTCTGTTGCCGCTATAACAACAAATACTAAAAACAGACTAAAATAAATATCTAAGGGGGGCTCCCATACAACAAACGTGAGTTTTTTTGCCGTTTTTGGTACGGAACCCTTCGTGCACGAGCCCGACTCGCACTTGGCCGGTTTTTTTAAATAAATATGATGGCTGCATTTACAAGACAGAAATAACTTTTTCCCATAGGCTGACATCAGACGGAATACCCAGCCGTGCGAAGTCAGTATATTGCATAACTCGGTTATTTAAAACAAGTTATGAAAATGACGGTATTTCATAGGCTTTATAATGAGTGCAAGTGAGAAAGAGTGCAAGTGAGAGAGAATATTGTGTAAGCGAGAGGCATAATTGCGATTTTCGCTTCGATTCGATTATGCTAAGGAACTTGAAACATTAACGTAACATTTCTATAACCGCATTATAATCTAAAAAAAAACATTATTTATATTATCTAACCTTCTGTATATGGTCCGCGCCTTCAGGCCACATGGCGGCGAGCGACTCATTGTTAGAAGCTCTCAGTAGCCGCTTCAGGTCCTGCCATAGTGAGTCCTTGTTCTTGTCCATGAAGCCTGTTATCGCGTATGTTACGTCGCCCGCGTAGTGTCTGCAGACAAGCGAGTTTGGTTACGAATTGTTAAGAGAGTTACACAAGAAAAGTTTCTAGCCCGCGAGCGGCGCGCGATTTCTTTTCATCATCATCATATCAGCCGCACGACATCCACTGCTCGGTATAGGCACAGTACATATATAAGTTTTTCAAACAGTAGAGGAGCTAACGTTACTTAGGCCCCTTTGTCATTGCACTCCGTTGGATTGCTAGGGTTGGCATTTTCCGGCCGTCTCGTGGAATGCTACGCGCGAACGCTATGGAAACAACTGCGACGCGATGTCACAACCCTGACCAAAGTACTGCGAACTTTGCTTAGAGCTCTTAGAGTGACGTCAGCCGTCAAATTCGAACGTTTCCATGGAGCTCTCATACTGTTTGAAAAAACTTATATATGTACTGTAGTATAGGCCTCCCCTAAGGATCTCAAAGCTCGGTCCTGCGCTGCCCGCATCCAGTGACTTCCGGCAATCTTCACCCTCACGTGGGTCCTCCTTGTCGGGGGCCTACCCACGGAGCGTCGTCCGGTGCGCGGTTGCCATTCGAGAACTTTTCCGCTCCAACGGCCATCGGTTCTTCTCGCTATGTGTCCCGCCCACTGCCACTTCAGCCGAGCAATCCTTCGAGCGATATCGGTTACTTTAGTTCTCCTGCGGATCTCCTCGTTTCTGATTCGATCACGCAGGGAAACGCCGAGCATGGCTCTCTCCATTGCACGCTGGGTGACCTTGAGCCTCCTTATGAGATAGTTAGCGACTCGTTTCACTGCCGTAAGTCATCACTGGCAACACATACTGTTCATAGACTTTTGTCTTGAGACACTGGTAAGTCGGACGAGAACATTTTTCGATTTCTTTTAGGCAATAATAATATATATGGTCGAACCTGAATCCTGAACGTAGCGAGGGATTCAAAGTATGTCGCCCTCGCTAAAAATATTTTGCGCCCGAGTCATATACTCTACTTTTCATCCCCTTTCTATGAGAAAATAGGAGACTGTGTTTATGTAAGTAATTAATGAAAATGTTCCTTAATTATAAAAAAAACACGTGAAAAGTAAAAATAATTACAAATTTATAGTTACGTTTGATACACTAGCGCAATTTTCAAAAGTTATTGTACTAAGTACGTAAGTATGTACTAATAACAAGAACACAGACTTAATTCACGCGCTTATGTTTTTTTTTCAGTTTGCGTGGGTTATCGCGCCGCGGCGACCTCGCCACGCCGTCTATACAGCCAGTCAATACATACCAGCCGGCGGCGGGGCGCGGCGTTCGAATTCCTTGAAAGATACATGTTCTAAATTCAAATCTCTTTTCATCCCTTCTATTCGAAAAATTATGATTTGTTCCTATATAAGTGGGACCAAAATAGCTCTTTTCTGGTAAGAACTTTTTAGTGGGAGGAAAAGAGAATTGAATTTAGAACATGTATCTTTCAAAGAATTCGAATGCCGCCGCCGGCTGGTATGTATTGACTGGCTGTATAGACGGCGCGGAGAGTAAAAAAAACATAAGCGCGCGAATTAAGTCTGTGTTCTTGTAATTAGTACATACTTACGTACTTAGTACAATAACTTTTGAAAAATGCGCTAGTGTATCAAACGTAACTATAAATTTGTAATTATTTTTACTTTTCACGTGTCTTTTTTAAATAAAGAACATTTTCATTAATTACATAAACACAGTCTCCTATTTATTTTCTCATAGAAAGGGGATGAAAAGTAGAGTATATGACTCGGGCGCAAAATATTTTTGGCGAGGGCGACATACTTTGAATCCCTCGCTACGTTCAGGATTGTACTGAAGAATCCCTCGCTACGCTCGGGATTCTACTCTAGAATCCCTCACTTCGCTCTGGATTCAAAATAGCGCCCTCGCCGAAAAAATATTATTTTGCTCCCTTGTAATACAATCTACTATTTCCTCCCACTAAAAAGTTCTTACCAGAAAAGAGCTATTTTGGTCCCACTTATATAGGAACAAAGCATCATTTTTCGAATAGAAGGGATGAAAACATTAGAGAATTTAGGAGATTATTACATAAGCTTTTTTCAAATATCGACTTGGTTTACAGATAATAAAAATAAATGTATTGGCGGCGCTAGTAGTGCTATAACAACGCCAAGCACACCCCGGGCACTCCATACAAGCGCCGCGTTTCAACTACCTATTACACAGACGCTACACAGTGAGGCTTTTGCACACGCGCGACCGTGTGCGTGAAGTCTATGGCTATTGAATAAGCACACGAGTCCGCACACGAACTCGCGCGGTGGGGTGAGGGGTTGTGGGGCGGGGCGGAGTGTCCTTGCTGTACGGTAGTACTTATATCTATTCTGTGCCTAAAGGCTAAAATGTAGTAAACAGCTCACGTGATGCGGAAGTCGAGGCCGTGCTTGAGCTTCTTGTCGGTGGGCGCGAGCTGGCGCGACGTGTAGTGTGCTGTAGGCAGGTAGGCAGGCTGTAGGTAGGTAGTAATGCTCACGTGATGCGGAAGTCGAGGCCGTGCTTGAGCTTCTTGTCGGTGGGCGCGAGCTGGCGCGACGTGTAGTGTGCTGTAGGCAGGTAGGCAGGCTGTAGGTAGGTAGTAATGCTCACGTGATGCGGAAGTCGAGGCCGTGCTTGAGCTTCTTGTCGGTGGGCGCGAGCTGGCGCGACGTGTAGTGTGCTGTAGGCAGGTAGGCAGGCTGTAGGTAGGTAGTAATGCTCACGTGATGCGGAAGTCGAGGCCGTGCTTGAGCTTCTTGTCGGTGGGCGCGAGCTGGCGCGACGTGTAGTGTGCTGTAGGCAGGTAGGCAGGCTGTAGGTAGGTAGTAATGCTCACGTGATGCGGAAGTCGAGGCCGTGCTTGAGCTTCTTGTCGGTGGGCGCGAGCTGGCGCGACGTGTAGTGTGCTGTAGGCAGGTAGGCAGGCTGTAGGTAGGTAGTAATGCTCACGTGATGCGGAAGTCGAGGCCGTGCTTGAGCTTCTTGTCGGTGGGCGCGAGCTGGCGCGACGTGTAGTGTGCTGTAGGCAGGTAGGCAGGCTGTAGGTAGGTAGTAATGCTCACGTGATGCGGAAGTCGAGGCCGTGCTTGAGCTTCTTGTCGGTGGGCGCGAGCTGGCGCGACGTGTAGTGTGCTGTAGGCAGGTAGGCAGGCTGTAGGTAGGTAGTAATGCTCACGTGATGCGGAAGTCGAGGCCGTGCTTGAGCTTCTTGTCGGTGGGCGCGAGCTGGCGCGACGTGTAGTGTGCTGTAGGCAGGTAGGCAGGCTGTAGGTAGGTAGTAATGCTCACGTGATGCGGAAGTCGAGGCCGTGCTTGAGCTTCTTGTCGGTGGGCGCGAGCTGGCGCGACGTGTAGTGTGCTGTAGGCAGGTAGGCAGGCTGTAGGTAGGTAGTAATGCTCACGTGATGCGGAAGTCGAGGCCGTGCTTGAGCTTCTTGTCGGTGGGCGCGAGCTGGCGCGACGTGTAGTGTGCTGTAGGCAGGTAGGCAGGCTGTAGGTAGGTAGTAATGCTCACGTGATGCGGAAGTCGAGGCCGTGCTTGAGCTTCTTGTCGGTGGGCGCGAGCTGGCGCGACGTGTAGTGTGCTGTAGGCAGGTAGGCAGGCTGTAGGTAGGTAGTAATGCTCACGTGATGCGGAAGTCGAGGCCGTGCTTGAGCTTCTTGTCGGTGGGCGCGAGCTGGCGCGACGTGTAGTGTGCTGTAGGCAGGTAGGCAGGCTGTAGGTAGGTAGTAATGCTCACGTGATGCGGAAGTCGAGGCCGTGCTTGAGCTTCTTGTCGGTGGGCGCGAGCTGGCGCGACGTGTAGTGTGCTGTAGGCAGGTAGGCAGGCTGTAGGTAGGTAGTAATGCTCACGTGATGCGGAAGTCGAGGCCGTGCTTGAGCTTCTTGTCGGTGGGCGCGAGCTGGCGCGACGTGTAGTGTGCTGTAGGCAGGTAGGCAGGCTGTAGGTAGGTAGTAATGCTCACGTGATGCGGAAGTCGAGGCCGTGCTTGAGCTTCTTGTCGGTGGGCGCGAGCTGGCGCGACGTGTAGTGTGCTGTAGGCAGGTAGGCAGGCTGTAGGTAGGTAGTAATGCTCACGTGATGCGGAAGTCGAGGCCGTGCTTGAGCTTCTTGTCGGTGGGCGCGAGCTGGCGCGACGTGTAGTGTGCTGTAGGCAGGTAGGCAGGCTGTAGGTAGGTAGTAATGCTCACGTGATGCGGAAGTCGAGGCCGTGCTTGAGCTTCTTGTCGGTGGGCGCGAGCTGGCGCGACGTGTAGTGTGCTGTAGGCAGGTAGGCAGGCTGTAGGTAGGTAGTAATGCTCACGTGATGCGGAAGTCGAGGCCGTGCTTGAGCTTCTTGTCGGTGGGCGCGAGCTGGCGCGACGTGTAGTGTGCTGTAGGCAGGTAGGCAGGCTGTAGGTAGGTAGTAATGCTCACGTGATGCGGAAGTCGAGGCCGTGCTTGAGCTTCTTGTCGGTGGGCGCGAGCTGGCGCGACGTGTAGTGTGCTGTAGGCAGGTAGGCAGGCTGTAGGTAGGTAGTAATGCTCACGTGATGCGGAAGTCGAGGCCGTGCTTGAGCTTCTTGTCGGTGGGCGCGAGCTGGCGCGACGTGTAGTGCGCGTGCGCGCCCAGCCGCTTGTCCATCGCCTCCAGCAGCTGCTGGTCCGATATCTAAAGGGGGGAAAACGTTCCTTTGTTTAAAAAAATACCTAATTTCAATTATCTCCAAAACTATTAACTTTTCGAGAAAAAGTTATCTAAAAAAAATATTTTTTTGACCTCATCTATAACCCCTTAGCAGGAATCCTATACCGGATGTATAGGATCCTATACTCAACGAAGCCGAGGTCTAAGTATTCTGCCCATCATCAGAATCATTTCTGTTCAAAATTATTGCTGGGAAACGATTTTTTTTGTTACAAAAGCATTGCATATGACGGCGCGTTTATGTTGTTTTACGCATTTTTTGTAATGGGGAGGAAAAGCGCAATTTTATCCCGATAGGTGGCGTCTGGTCTTTGGTACCCGGCCGCCTCAAAGAAAGTGTCAAAACATATGGGAATCTCTTGGAGTATTGCACTTTTTAATTTTATACTGAGAAAATGCCGCATTGTTATGCATGTAACTTGTAAAATATTGGAGTTCATCGATTTCCCAGTAACAAAAAAAATAGTGGGCAAAAAAATATAAAAAAAAATATGCTTTTCCCTCGATTTTCTTCTTTGCTGAGCCTGAGAAACGTCATAAATCAAAAGGAATGTTTCATGAATTTGATGACGCTTCGCCAAAATAAAACAACATTTGAATTATAACAGCTTTGTTCTTTAATATTTCAACCTCAGCAGTTTCTAATATATTTATAACTTGGATGAATTTGATAGGTATATCAAATATGGAATAAGCCCAATATTGGGGCCAAACACAGAATTAATAGAATTTTATATGCCAGAGTCATTCAAGAAACTTAGAATAATAAAATAAATATGATAAAACGGTTCGTGTAATTTTGGATGGTACAGAAATTCCAGTACAGAAACCTGAAATTACTATTGCACAGAAGGCATCATCAGGCAACTATAAGCACGGAAATTCACACTCAGTTGCTTTGTTAAAATTTAAATCATATGCTTCTAATCTGAAATAAAAAGATTACTTGTAAATCTTACACGAAATTTAAAGAAATGTAATGCTTGTTAGCAATTTTTTGTAAGTTGCTATAAACTTTCTTGCCTGTTGTTTTGTCTTTTCTTTTCCGTAATTCTTCTTTTATATGAGATAAAGTTAGCATAGAATACATTGTTTGTCCGCAAAACCGAAAAAAATACAATCTAAGAAAGTAAAATCACGTAATACACAGTCAAGACAATATAAGCTCAAACTGACAATTGTTCCAAAGACTGAAGCGCCATCTGTAATTAACTTTGCCTTCGCCTCCCCATTGCATGTTGTTTTTATTTGCTAATCAATAATAATTACATTTTAAAACAATAAAACAAAGGTAAAACATTGTTAAGTCATAAAATCAAGTTAAATAATCAAAGAGGAGATTAACGTCCGTGCGGGCTTGCGAGTGACGTCAGCGCCCGAACAAGTTTTGCTTGTTGTAGCGCCGTGGCGTGAGTGGGGTAGTAGTGGGGCGCGACCGGCCTTTATAAGCGGGCGGCGCTCGTATTGGGACACATTCGATCGTGAGCCGTGGCGCTGTAGTACGTTTGCTCGCAATTCGGCATACCTCTTAAAATAAATAGCGCTTTCTCCAACGCCCATGGATATGGTTGAATTGAATGGTCAGGGGCCGTATTATGACCTCTTATTTCCAGGCAGTTTTCTGACTGGCTATCAATCTATCTCTTTTATTTGCTATACGACGAGAAAGAGATGTCACTACAGCAATTGATAAACCTGGCAGGATTTAAGAGCTTGTAATACGGCCTCAGCTCGGCACTCCGTCACATACATTACCACGCAATGTAACGCGTTCAAAAACCCGCGCCAGCGAGTGAATGCTACACAGCTGCGTGCGGCCGAGTTAAAGGGAATGTTTATGTGCGTGCTCTTGAAATACATTGAGTGATGACGTTTTGAAGCCATTGTTTGTTACGAAATACATAAAATGTTGATAATGTTTCTGTATACAAAAATTAAGAAATCCACGAGCTCGCAGATCACGCGGTTGTTGAAGTACTGGATGGGGGTCCACTGGTGCAGGAACCTCACCTTGGTAGGGTTGAGCGCCGCCTCGTCCATGATGGCGATGATGCCCGCGTGCGGCGCGTCCACGAGCTCGCAGATCACGCGGTTGTTGAAGTACTGGATGGGGGTCCACTGGATGCCCTCGCGGGCGTACTCCTCCTGCTCTTGCTTCAGCACCAGCTCTGGAGGGGATCGGGAGATTCTTTTACAAATTGGATAATGTACCAAACTTATGCACGTGCATTCCTCAGCTAAAGTCCGATTACTAGTTTCTCAACAAAAATGTAAACAAAGGTATTGCCAGAACAAAACAACACAAAAGGAAATAGTATATTGCTAGCTCGAAAAATAAACTTATTAACATGTTTTTCACCACAAACCTAGTAAAAATTATTAAGACAAAATATTCTGAATAATGAGTTTTACGACAAAAACAGTAATTATACTTAATGGACTAAGAGCTAACCCCGGAAAGAAGTGGACCATTTACAGAGCGACGAAATCCCTCTTGTTAGTGTGCCATACTATCATTATTTACAGATCCGGGCATAGCAGATCCGGGCATGGCAGATTTTCAGTGGTGGGGGTGGGAGTGGTTAAGCAACAAAGGGGCTGAAAGAGCGATTGAAAGTTTACTTAGTGTTTAATTTACAGAGCTCTGGATTTGGTGTGGTATAATAGCAAGCCAATCATGTATCTAAATCGAATATAACATTGCCAGGAATTTTGACTGGTTGAAAAGCAGTGCCAGGCGGCACCAAAGGTGCACGAAAAAGTGGTAAAGTTTGATGCCGCCTGGCACTACTTTTCAGCCCCTTTGTTGCTCAACCACTCAATCCCACCCCCACCACTGAAAATCTGACAGGTGCCCGGATCTGTTAATAATGATAGTGTGGCATACTAACAAGAGGGATTTCGTCGCTCTGTAAATTGTCCACCTATTTCCGGGGCCAGCTCTTAGTATACAACGTGTTAATGAATTAACGCAAAATGAGAAAACCGTTTCTTCGGACAATCAAACTGAACAATTTTAATATGGCACCAACTCTGAAATCGCGAAAAAAATCAGCTGTTTCATACATTTTTTCGTTATACATTTTTGTATGAAACAGCTGATTTATTTTTCGCGACTTCAGAGTTGGTCCCATAGTAAAAGTTGTTCAATTTGATGGTCCGAAGAAACGGTTTTCTCATTTTGCGCTAATTCATTAACACGTTGTAGAAAACATTTTTTTATGATGCTGTGCACACATCAACTGCAAACCATAAACATCAACATTTGGTTCATTCAATAAAATTTCATTTAAATCCTGCTAATATTATAAATGTGAAAGTTTGTGGGTTTGGATGTTTGTTCCTCAATCACGCAAAACTACTGAATGGATTTGGTTGGAATTTGGCACACAGATAGTAGATAGCCTGGATTAAAACATAGAATACTTTTTATCCCGATATTCCCACGGGAACGGGAACCACGTGAGTGAATCCGCGGGCGGCCGCTAGTTAGTATTAAATACGAGTAGTAGAGAAGCTGTATTAGTAACATTCGTCTTTTGGTATGCGGCGGACAGGCGAAGATGCAAGTTTGTGATTTTTTGTGATGGATGAGTGTTAAATAATTGAGTCAACTTTTAATATCATAAATTGTTTTGATAGGTATCAATAAAGAAACAACAACAAAACATCAACTAGGAGCGTTTTACCTACCATTAAAACGCATATTGTATCTGTTTAATAACTTTGTTTCCCTGGTTGGTCAGCTTTAGTCGGATATCTTGTCAAGCCTTATTCAAAGCCTACCTTAATTTGTTTACCAAGGCTTCGAATAACGGCGAATAGGACACAATAATTATTATCCTACTTTGACATTACCCTGAATGACATATAATACTTATTAAGACTCAATTAAAAAGGTACAAAAGTGACCAAAGGTAATATATGAAAATGTAACTATCAAGGTCAGTTTGACAGTGACATTTCTTTGTTTACATTATTACATAATAAAATTGAAAATTTAAAAATATAAGTATATAAAGGTATGATATAATATATAACACAAAAGTACATATGCGCAAAATAACTTGGCGGCTCGGAAGTTAGCCGCAAGTGATATTTCGTGCAGGGTCCCCGCGCAAGCTCTGTATTCGTCTACTGCGCAGCGTTCCGCGCGAAGTTCAGAACCGCTGAGTTATTTTGCGCATACTATACTTAATTCCAACTCATATCTGTTCAATCAAATCTACACAATTCAGCCAAAACATGTACGTCCTTATTATTAAGTCTTTAAAGTCGAATATATCATACCGATGAACAGCTGCTGCAGCTTCTCGTTGCAGTAGTTGATGCAGAACTGCTCGAAGCTGTTGGTGTCAAAGATCTCGAACCCGTAGATGTCCAGCACGCCGATTAGAGTGTTCTTGTACGTGCCAGAGGGGACGTCTATCGCTTTGTTGATCTGCGCACACGCAAACCGAACTATAAATCCCAGCAAAATTGTTACTATTATATGACGATTAGAGTCAAATTGTTATTAATTTTATGAAAAGCTTATCGTACGCAGCTTTAAGGTATGATACCGATCTCGGCAGCAAGCAGCAGTGCTGCTGCAGCAGTGCGCTCCAAATTAAACCGTAATGTTATGAAAGGCGGCTCAATTTGAAGTGAGCGGAGAAGAGTCGCGACGGCATAGCTATGCTATTCTCAGCTTACTTCAAATTGAGCCTTTTAATCATAACATTACGGTTCAGTTTGGAGCACACTGCTGCGGCAGCACTGTTACTTGCTGCTGAGATCGGAATCGTACCTTTAGCGAACGCCAGGCGCGTGTAGTTAGTATCCGTTAGGTTGTGCTTTTGCTCACGAGCTGTAATCAGCCGATAGCACTAGACTAGCCACCGATAGAAGACCTGACTGTGTCCTAGTATAATTAACTGTTCCACCACCCAAGTGAATAGACTATCGCACGCGGTTTTAGCGATCGTAGACCTGACTATGTCCTTTTTTCTATCAAGAAGGAGAATGCATTTAGACATGCCAAACGGCATCTTGAACTCGGTCACACTCGGGGCATGTCCGTCACCACACCTGGCATCCCACCTGTTGTATGTTACTGGCTAATCAAAGTTTTAATTTATATTTCTTTAACTAATATTGTATTCTGATTGACACTTCAATAAACAAAGTCAAATACAACACCATCAAGGCTTGGCGTCAAGACCGGGCGGGATCTGACCCCTGTCCCGCCTCTTAACGATCCCGAAAGATCGAGAGGGGGCCGGACAGAGGAGCCTCCTTCCCAGCCCCCCATAAGGTAGACCTGACTGTGTGTGTCCTAGTATACTGACCTGTTCCACTATCCAAGTGAACAGCCTATCGTACGCGGCCTTGGCGAGCGCCAGCCGCGTGTAGTTGGCGTCCGTGAGGCTATGCTCCTTGCTCACGAGCTCTCCACCAGCTGACAGCACGCGCCCCGCCATCGCGGCCCGGAGAGCCTCTTCCGATATGCCCAGCGCTTGGACGCATTGCTTTACTGGACCGCTCATGAGGAGCTGCCCGTCGGGAGACTCGGTGAAGTTTAACTCGCCCTGGAAATATCGGTTTTTTAGTCTTTAGGGTCCATGATAGGAAACATGGTTTGCGGGGGTCATATTTTTATATAGAAAACGTAAAGTTGTAGCCACAAAAAAAAACATACGACAAGCTAAAGAGATTCTCTAGTAGCCACAAGTATTAAATTGCGTATAAACCTCACAGATGATTGTAAAAAAAACAATATTTTGGCGTAAATTATAGCGGATTTTTTTTAATTCTACATCAAAATATTACCTACTTTAATGTACTGTACGTACAGTAGCTCTAATAACTTTTTTAAGAAAGATGTTGATCAGATCGGTTAGGTGTGTATATCGATCTGAATCTCCTCCATTTACTCCCTGGATGGCCATCATCAGATCACAGCTAGATCAATCCCTGGCGGAACACCAAGGCTTCAAAATTACCTTGTTTGTATGAAAATCGACTTGTGTCTTTAATATTTAACCGCCAATGTAAGTGCATATAGTCTGCGTAACTATGCAAAAAACACAAATAATAGAAAACCTTCTTGACTCACCAACAGTATAACGCCAGCCACAACCCCCCATATGTCGTCGACGACACTAGGCTGGAACCCCAGCGCTGCGAAGGCACTGTTCGTCACGGAGTACAGCTTCGAGTCCTGCGCAGTGCCGCGCTCGCTGCCCAGGATCTTGTACACGGCGCTCGAGTTCAGGCCATATTTTTTCGTGTACGCGTTGCTTGTGCTTAGTAACTGAATAGAATACACAAATTATTGGTATGCAAACAAATAATAATATTCATGAGATTAAAAAAAACGTTATGTTTGATGGCGTAAGAGCAAATTTAGAAGTATGTTAAAGCATCCGGTTCGAAGGACCAAAATACCAACTTAAATCAAATGAGCACTCAAATAATTAAAAACTTTGTCTAGTGGCAAAAAATCTGTAGTAAAAAGGAATAAGCTGTTTCATTGAACTTCACCACATACTTATTCTTTAAATCGATCCAGCCCGTAGCATGATTACCGAAACATCATTTTTTATTATAT
Source organism: Agriphila tristella (assembly GCA_928269145.1). Lineage (NCBI taxonomy): Eukaryota > Metazoa > Arthropoda > Insecta > Lepidoptera > Crambidae > Agriphila > Agriphila tristella. The sequence continues at coordinate 29,310,023 of OV743432.1, forward strand.
ATTACATTTCATATTATATTTCATTATTAAAATCCATTGTCTTTTGACGGTTGAAAGTGATGATAAATCACTATATCATAACGCGTTTCGATGGTCATGCTAGAGGGGCTGATCATCGACATTAGAATTATAACGTTCCGCAGTACAGTCGGCACCAAAATGATCTGCCCCCCTAGCCAAAGTAACATTTGCAAATTTTCGCTATCGCTTCGCTTCGAAACATGGATTTGACGTTTTAAAATTCGATTGTTAACGAAACCTTATGTCAATTCCATACATGTTTCGAAAGCGAAGTGATAACGAAGATTTGCTAATATTACTTTGGCTAGGCCCTCTGAGCATTAAACGTATGAACCAAACGATAGTGCACCTTAATGTCTTGAGGTAAGGTTGATTTTTGTCAAAAGGTTATCTATTTTGGTAGGTTTAAATGCTCAGATTATTTCGGCGCTGAATGTACTATTGACTTGCGACAACGACAACAGCACCATTTTGGGCCCCTAAGTAAATTAAATGCGATTGGAATTGAAATCGTTCAACCCTTTAGAAGACACTCTCGGATTGAATAGAAAAGTTAAACATTGAATATAAACTTAAAATGACATTGTCATTAGAATCAAACGTAAGACTGTTGAACTACTTAAATCGTGCCACTATATTGTGAGCCTTGACCTGAGTTTACCGACGACTTCTGCTATTCGCTTAGCCTTAAATATTTCCATGAATATGCAGTTCCGGATGTTAACCGCTAAGGACGGAGTACAAACCTTAAATGGTCGTTATACTACAAGCATTACGGGTTTTAAACCTGAAGTCTGATGCGTAGAGTTTAATGTTGTTTGAAAAAAGCTGTTGACTGACTACATCACAAATATGTACTACTTATATCTATTCTGTGGTAAGGGCTTATTAGCACAGTATGTATATTGCACATTATTTACCTGTCTAACATGTGGTGTTTATAAACAACCGAATCGGACAGTATTATTGTTTATGTCATCACTTGTCTATTCAATGTTGTATTACAAACGATTAAGCAATAGTTTAATAATATTTTATATAATGGTGGATATTTGTCATCATAGATACGACGTCAATTTTGTTGATTACTGCATCGATATGACTAGTGGCTGGTACTTCGCGCTTGTGACATCTTTGAACATTTATCGAAATACCCCGCTATTTTGAGAATTTTGAAAAACTGAATCGACAAAAAAAATCCATACTAATATCGAACCTGCATAAAAAAATTCACGAAAATCGGTTGAGAAATGCAACCTGTAGAGGAGAACAGCTGGACATCCGGATATATGGAAGCATTTTTACCCAAGCTAAAAGGGAGACGCTGAGCGCTCGCTCGGTCAATAATAGACTAATTTAAAAAAAATACGACTTTGTATTATCAGTTCTAGGGATGCATCGATACGCCTTTTTGCCGATACGATACCGATACCGATACTCGTATAAAAATATCGGCGATATCGATACCGATACCGATACGCTTGGTGAATTTAAATAAAGGTTAAAAAACGTACTAAAAAGTAAAAAAAACAAGTGTCATTGCTCTCGGAGGACACTGTTCTGTAGAACACTTTAGAGTTTTTTGGTAGGGCAGTCGTGTTTTTCAATATTTTTTAAGATATTTATTTTTATTTTATACATTTTGGTAAAAAAAAATAGTTTTTGGAATTTGCTTATCAAAGCTATTTATTTGATTCTCATTTTGTAATAATTGAAGATTTTTTTTTTCATATTCGAAATATTGACTACAGCCGCCATATTACTTTTTTTTCAAAAAATTCAAAAAAAGTATCGTTGTATCGACACTAAAAATATCGCCGATGCCGATATATCGGAAAACCCGAAGTATCGCCGATATTTTGGTATCGGTATCGGTATCGGATGCACCCCTATTAAGTTTTATCAGTTCTATCTAAGTTTTTGTATCATTCTTTTTCGTAGGTACAGTCAGCGCCAAAATGATCTGAGCATTTAAACTTAGAAAGATAGCTAATCATTTAAAAAAAAACAACCTTATCTCAAGACATTAAGGTGAACTTTCATTTGTAGTCTGAGAACAAACGAAAGTGCACCTTAAAGTCTTGAGATAAAGTTGCTTTCTGCCAAATGATTAAGTATTTTGATAGGTAAATGCTTAGATTATTTTGTTTTTGGCGTTGACTACTGTTGAACATAAAAAGTAATTTTACTTTTTCGAATTTTCAGGTTTAACCCCGTTGCCTGTCATGCGATACATAAAGGCGTTACTTTAAAAAAGGTTACATAATTATCAGATAATAAATTCTATTTTATGTAGTCGGTATATCCAACTCATTATTAGATATTCAACGTTTTATTATCTACATAATGGATGTTGGAAAAATATTTAATGAAAGTAAAATTAAATGAGATACGATAATAGGTAACGTGTAACGAAAATAAAATAAATGATGATAGGGTAAAACCATCATAATCTTTATGGCTGGCCATAAATAATATTAAAGTAATATAGACCGCAGGAAATTAGCTGACTGTTCACGTGTCGTGACCCAGGGCAATTTCGATAAAAGTATACATGACACCACTATATGTCCACTCTATTTAAACATGTCCATCTATGATAATCACAGTTTTTCACATATCCATGATCTTTATTCGTTTTTTCATCGAAAAAGGGATATTGTTGAATTTGAGATTTTTGCATTCCACAATGCTATTTTTATACAATACTAAATAATATAGTAGAAAAAATACGACTCGCACCAAATCAATTCTCGGACGGGAATAGAACCCGCGACCTTTGGATATCCGGTCCAATGCTCTGACCGCTGAGCTGCCGAGTCACTAGTGACATCGTCGAATTTCTTCTAGTATATCATGCAAGCCAGCGTTATTTCGTAATTCAATTGAATGTCGATGTAATTCCTCACATTGATGAAATCATACAACGTTTTACAAAATAAAAGAACCCTTTGCCGAATATGGTACTATGGGCAACAGCGTCACTTAACCAGTTTACATCAAAATTCGTGTGCGCGCGTATCGCCCCTACACGAACTAAACGTATGATTGTGACGGCGCGGCGTGCAAGCGATTTTGACCTTAGCAGTGGTTAAGCGCCGCTGTTGCCCATGGTACATATAGGGACCATCAAACTTAACAACTTTTACTATGGGACCAACTCTGAAATCGCGAAGAAATTCAGCTGTTTCATAAAAAAATCATAACGAAAAATATATCAAAAAATGTATAGCAACTGATTTATTTTTGCCGATATGATAAATGACTGATACATGATTTTTTAAACATTTGAATATGACTTTTATACATTTTTTTTTAAATTTTCACAGAAACGTGAGGTCTACAGCTCAACAAAATCATTAATTAGGTACCTGGTGAAAGGAATGGAAGTTCCTCTTCCCTGGCTGCAAAGCCACGACCCTGCTCTTCTCGAGGAGGTGGTTGCTGATGTGCCCCCCGACGGTGTCCCCCTTGTAGTCGAAGTGTATGTCCATGTATTTGCCTACAGAGCCACTAGTTCTTAATTAGATACCTGGTAAAAAGAGTGGAAGTTCCTCTCCCCTGGCTGCAGAGCCACGACCCTGCTCTTCTCGAGGAGGTGGTTGCTGATGTGCCCCCCGACGGGGTCCCCTTGTAGTCGAAGTGGATGTCCATGTATTTGCCTACAGAGCCACTAGTTCCTAATTATTAGGTACCTGGTAAAAAGAGTGGAAGTTCCTCTCCCCTGGCTGCAGGGCCACGACCCTGATCTTCTCGAGGAGGTAGTTGCTGATGTGCCCCCCGACGGGGTCCCCCTTGTAGTCGAAGTGGATGTCCATGTACTTGCCTACAGAGCCACTAGTTCCTAATTAGATACCTGGTAAAAAGAGTGGAAGTTCCTCTCCCCTGGCTGCAGAGCCACGACCCTGCTCTTCTCGAGGAGGTGGTTGCTGATGTGCCCCCCGACGGGGTCCCCCTTGTAGTCGAAGTGTTTGTCTATGTATTTGCCTACAGAGCCACTAGTTCCTAATTAGGTACCTGGTAAAGGGAGTGGAAGTTCCTCTCCCCTGGCTGCAGAGCCACGACCCTGCTCTTCTCGAGAAGGTAGTTGCTGATGTGCCCCCCGACGGGGTCCCCCTTGTAGTCGAAGTGTATGTCCATGTATTTGCCTACAGATCCATTAGTTCCTAATTAGGTACCTGGTAGAAAGAGTGGAAGTTCCTCTCCCCTGGCTGCAGACCCACGACCCTGCTCTTCTCGAGGAGGTAGTTGCTGATGTGCCCCCCGACGGGGTCCCCCTTGTAGTCGAAGTGGATGTCCATGTACTTGCCGAACCGGGACGAGTTGTCGTTGCGGGTCGTCTTCGCGTTGCCGAACGTTTCCAGTATGGAGTTCGATTGGATTAGCACGTTTTTGACCCTGTAAAGGATTAAATGTGTCAGTTTAGGTACAGAATAGATAATAGTACTAGCGTACAGAAGTTGCACTCTGCTAAAACGTTTAAATAAATTGCTACTCTTGCTCCGACACAATAAAGTGCAATTCAGGTCGCGCAGGGCTCCCTTCGCTACGAAACATTCATCTAGTAGTTGCCTCTCTTTCTATCGCGTAGGTCTTGTCTATTCTGACGGATGAAATTTGTCCTCGCTGTTATCGATACTCTCCTGCCGATACTGTGTCAGTATAACTCTCTCTCTTAATCGTTCCCTCATAACTAAGGATCGTGATCACCGGCTGCTTTTATGATTTGTCTCCATCGGTCTCGGTCCATGGTTGCTCTCACTGCTTGATGGAATTTGCTTGAGGAGGTTGCTTCTCTTACTTAGTCAGACCATCTGGTTGGCGAACGACCTCGGGCTCTCTTGCCTTCTATTCCACCAACCACGACCAGCTTTTCGAGACTTTCATCTCCTCTTCGCATTATGTGGCCAAAGTATGAGAGTACGCGATGTAAGCAGATAGTGGACAGCCGAGTCTTGACATTTAATTGTTTCACATTTGTGCGTTTGGCCGTCAGTATAACTACTTTTACCTAATTGGTATACTTATTCCTAATTTACTCCGAAAAAGTTAGCCGTCGCGGAACAGATAAAACTAAGAACTTTTTAGGGTTCCGTACCCAAAGGGTAAAAACGGGACCCTATTACTAATACCACACACCAGGCTGTATCTCATGAACCGTGATAGACAGATGATGTATGTCTGTTGCCGCTATAACAACAAATACTAAAAACAGAATAAAATAAATATTTTAGAGCGCGTAGCGATTTTGCCGCTGACTGCAGCTCTTTCGCTCGCGCATTTCATGTTTTCTCAAGATTTCTTAAATCTAAGTGCGCAATTGAAAAATGTGTGTATGTAAGTGTATGTGTGGCCACTTTTCGCAATATAAGATTACAGACATTTTAAAATATATTTCAGTTTTTTGTAGCTAAAGTACAAAAAGTTATCGTTTCTAACAATTATATGAACTGGCAAATACGATAACTTTTTGTACTTCAGCAACTCGAAACTGAAATATATGCTGTAATGTCCGTAATCTTATATTGCGAAAAGTGGCCGAGACACATTTTTCATTTACGCTCTCAGATTTAAAAAATCTTGAGAAAACATGAAATATGCGAGCGAGAGAGCGGCAGTCAGCGGCAAAATCGGTACGGAGCCGGGGGGGCTCCCATACAACAAACTGATCTTTTTACCGTTTTTGGTACGGAACCCTTCGTGCGTGAGTCCGACTCGCACTTGGCCGGTTTTTTTCTGATTAACTTACACAAAATACACTTAACTTACAACAAATGCCAAAGCTACCTACCTACTTATAATTAAATTAACTTCGTCTGCGACGAATTTCGTTTCCCATGATAATTTCAGAAAAAATAGTGGCAAACGTCCTTCTTCACAGTCCAATCCATCTCTTACTTTAACTAAATTTATCTTGGTTAATCAACTTAGGCGGGAAAAACATAACAAACTGACGAAGTTACTTACGCATGCATTTATAAAATAAATTTTATTATCTTAATTTAATTTAAATTTATTAACATTACAGCGCGCAGACAAAGAATAGGACTGGAAACTTCGGTTAATCGCGCTTGCCACAATAAGAATGAGTGAAGTGAACATATACGATGCCATTTTCAATCCCATTCTTAAACGGCGCGGTTGGTAAGGGAGGTTAACCGAAATTTCCAGTCCCTTTCTTTATCTGAGCGGGTGTATAAAATTTCTAAGTTACCCTCACCTGTCGATATATTCTCTGTGCACTTGTGTTGTGTTTGCTGCTATATACTTCATGATGAACTTGGACGCCTCTGTTTTGCCGGCACCCGACTCTCCCGATATCAGGACGCATGTGTCTCTGCCCTGAAAGATTAGGAAACGGTAATTCCTCAAGACTATTCGTAAAGAATGCACCTCGTAAATTGGAATGGAAAACTATAACTCGATTACGACTGCACCTTTGATCTTGGTAGGTAAGAGCAGTAAATTGTTTACGGGCCATTGGCTAGGGTCGAGATCTCTGGTACTTTAACTTCTGCGCCTCGTTACTCAAGCACCCGTTTAACTCGGGTTCAGAATATTTTTGAGAGCCAATCATCTAAAAAATTCAACGATAACAACAAGACTATGAATCTCTAAGGCCCGTATATAAAAACCGCTGTCTACGTTGAGAGCTATCTCGAGATCGTACTTGAGATGCTGATTCTAATTACAACAGTATCTCAAGTATGATCTCAAGATAGCTCTCAACGTTAAGAGCGGTTTATAAATACGGACCTAAAAACCATTTCCCTATTCAAAAGATAATTATCCGGACCGTTAAATATCCGGAAACCAAACGTTTGTAGCAAGCAAAGAACATGCCAGTGATAAAGCCATTGTTTACTGGACGTATAGTAGATTTGAGTTGATTTATGTTGGGTGTTTTCTCATCTGCGATATGGGTTATGTATGCTGCGACCAATCGAAAGACTCTAAGGACCCATATTTATAAACAGCTCCCAACTTTCAGAGCTGTCTTGAAATCATTCCCGAGATACTGTTCCTATGGAGAACATATCAAGTCAAGTCATACTTGAACTCAAGATTAGCTCTCAAGGTTGAGAGAGGTTTATAAATACAGACCTGAGTAAAGTCTGTGCGCGCGCGGTGAGGGCGGAGGGAGTCAGAGCTGCCGCTTCTTTCTCTCTCCCGCACGTAGACTCTATCGCCGCTTTGTCTCCCTGCGCCGTGGTGGTGGGGGTGGAGGTGGGGTACAGTACAGCCCTTGCGGCCAAACTAGCACTGACTGGCACGTCTCGCGTTCACGGTGCTGTTTTTTATACCGAGAAAAATGCATTTACGCATCCCTCCCCCCGCAGGTGAGCAAGGGGTTCGTATGTGGGGCTCGCCAGGAGGGGACCGCAACATTCAACCTTGTGGTTCGCTCCACGACCGCCTCCCGTGGTCCCACAAAGCCGGTCAGTGGCGCGATGGGACCCCGGGAGGGGGGAATATCCACTAAACACGGTACTTGCCCTCATGTGCCGCCGGTTGGCCCTGAGGGTCCCCTGGGGGCTGTTACACAAGAAGAATTTCTTGTACGCGAGCGGCGATTTATTCTAGGTAATAATCCTAGCCTAGTGTAAACAAATGCCCCGAGCTTCGCCTCTCGAATACAATTATCGCTACTTAAACTCTCCTAGGCCGCGAGCCTGTGTAAACAAATTATACGAGTTTTTAGAGATGTCCCTGTGTCTGATGTGTCCTGCCTATGAAAAAAATTTTCATCAGGGTCAATCAAAATCAGTTCAGTGTGATAGTTTCGCATCGACACTTGCGATTCTCGCCCGAACATTGTTTATAGTTTAAACAATAATTTGAGACACGTATGCAGTAGAAGAGAAGTGAGTCTCCCCTGTGATATTCGCATTCAATAATAGCTTGATTAATACGAGTTTTTGTCAAAATCTAAACAACCGCAGGCGAGAATCGAATGGCGAGTTTTGTCATGGGATAATCGCATACGATTTTTTGCCGCTCGCGTGGGAGAAACTCTCCTTGTGTAATTTATGCTTAACTGTGGCTCACCTGTTGTCGCAGCACCCTCTAGCAGGCGCCGCGGCCACCGCGTACACGTGTGGTGGCACCTCAAACATCTCCCTCCCTCGGTACCGGGCCATGTGCTGGGGGCCATAGATGTTCTCCTTGTGTAATTTATGCTTAACTGTGGCTCATCTGTAGTCGCAGCACCCGCTGGAAGGCGTCGGCCACCGCGTACACGTGTGGTGGCACCTCAAACATCTCCCTCCCTCGGTACCGGGCCATGTGCTGGGGGCCATAGATGTTCTCCTTGTGTAATGTATGCTTAACTGTGGCTCACCTGCTGGGGCAGCACCCGCTGGCAGGCGTCGGCCACCGCGTACACGTGTAGTGGCACCTCAAACATCTCCCTCCCTCGGTACCGGGCCATGTGCTGGGGGCCATAGATGTTCTCCTTGTGTAATGTATGCTTAACTCTGGCTCACCTGCTGACGCAGCACCCTCTGGCAGGCGTCGGCCACCGCGTACACGTGTGGTGGCACCTCAAACATCTCCCTCCCTCGGTACTGGGCCATGTGCTGGGGGCCATAGATGTCCAGGGTCTTGTACGGGTTCACCGACACCAGCACCTCGCCGATGTATGTGTAGATTTTGTTGTGTTGAAACCTGGGGACAAACGGGACATTGTTAAGTGACGATAAGGCTGAAGGTGGAACCGCACTACGCACGTAATCCTCACCACTATCTATCTTACCTCTAACTGTCGGAACACATTTAAATTGTTGTTATGCCGTCAGACTTAGGGGTCGTCCATTAATCACGTGAGCCTTGAAGAGGGGGGGGTAGTTGAAAAAATCACGAAGTATCACAAGGGGGGACGGGGGGATGTAGTGAGATATCACGTGTATTAATTTTTTTCGTTGAACGTGTGACTTTGAACCGAAAACTGTGTGTGATTGTTGACTCACCCGTTACCAGGACGGACGATTTCCCCGCCCACCGCGACATATTCGTACTGAAAATTGTTGAGATTATTTTGTACCAAAAAAAAACACACGTGATTTAGAGTGGGGGGGGGGGGGTTAACGTAAAACCTCACCATGTATCACCAAGGGGGAGGGGGGGTTAAAAATGGGCCAAAAAAACATCACGTGATTAATGGACGCCCCCTTAGGTAATAAAATAATATGTTGGTAGGCGGACTTGAAATAAGCCTTACCACCAACCAAACCGAGTACAAATGTACCACCCTCCTAGGAATCGAACCCGAAACCTCTGCGTCTTACATGGGTGGACAAATTACTAGACCACAGAGCCACAGAGGCGGTTAAAGCACATACTAAGTAATCATATTGAAAACAGTTAATAGCCAGATACCAATAAGGGGCCATTCATAAATTACGTCACACATTAAGGGGGAGGGAGGGGGTCAACGAAGTATGTCATTGTATGACGAGGGGGTGGGAGGAGTCCTAAATTTCGTGACGTCACATTTCAAAAACATTTAAATTGAAATAAAACAAATCTCTGAACTGCTTTTTTAATTCAATAATTATTTTTAGATGTAAAATTGTAAAACATGTGACGTCACACCAGGGAGGGGGTCCTACAAAGTGTGACCAGCTGTGACAAGGACGGGGGAGGGGGTCAAACATCATAAAATTCGTGTGACGTAATTTATGGATGGCCCCTAAACTAATTACACAAGACGTAGATGCAATGCAACGGTCATCACTTTCCCAAACCCCATTGCAATGTTTAAACGCTCACACATCGTGATTACTATTCACGATCACGACGTATTATGACGTCAGTATTAAATATTGAAGATTGAAGACTAAACAGTACCAGTTACAAACGTTACGTGGAACGTGACGTAACACCGGATTACTTGCCCACACACACACCCTGACGTTTATTGAGGCGTGTGATGAAAGCCATAGCAGTTACGCCAAGCTGTATAAACACTTAACTGTTCATAGAATATAATAGAAAACACACGTGACACGATAACTTACATTAAGTATAATAATATACCTATCTAGTCATAAACAAATCTTGTTCATAAGTGCCAAATATCGGATACGAGGGTGGATTGATAAGTTCATGACTTTTTAATGAAGATAGACTTTTTTTCGGAATATTTTGGTTTATTTCTGTACATAATCTTATTGTAGCTCTTCCTACCTCTTTAACCCATTATTTTTTTCTTTCATCGCCTGAAAACTGGTAACTGAAATGAGGGCCCATTTCAGACATCACCTTTTGGCTTGATGAAAATCTTTGCCCGCCAAGACATTTATCAAGACATTTATTCATGTTTGGTAGGAGAAAATATCTCACTGGGGTTGAATCTAGAGAATAGGAAGGATTCGCATCTTCATTCGATGAGTTTTGATGTCATGAGTGCCGCCGAGAGGGTCGACAGGGTCATTAAGAAAAGATAGAACTCGCTTGAGCTTTTTGTTTCCAAAAGTAATAATCTTTTGCCGAATTTGAAAAAAATGTAGTGTTAAGATGCCTTAAGGAGTTTCTTTTTAAGACACAAAATAAATTATGAAAAAAAGATGCCTTAAGGAGTTTCTTTTTAAGACACAAAAATAAATTATGAAAAAAAAGTATTTCTTCTTTTCAAATTCATGGACTTATCAAACGACCCTCGTGTACACATCAACTTTATTTGTCTAGGGATCTTTACGGTAACTTTGAAGCCTTGGTTTCCTGCCAAGGATGTACCATACTGTGATCTGATGATGGATATCCAGGGAGTGAATGGAGTAGATTCAGATCAGATATTTAAAAATACCGAGAAAATAGCGTTAAAATGTATGGAAATCCTGAAGCTGAGAACTCTGACCCTTCTATCTTTTAGAATGTTGATCAGATTAGTTGGGTGTATATAGGGATCTGAATCTCCTCCATTCACTCCCTGGATAGCCATCATCAGATCAAAGCACGGTAGGTACATCCGATGCAGGAAACCAAGGCTTCAAAGTTACCTCGTTTGGATGAAAAAAACACCTTGTTCATAGACAAAGTTGATGAGTATACTAAGTTTGGTACTTGATTTGATTACCTACAACAATCATGCCATCACATTGTTGAATCAAAGTTGGTTCCACGGTTCCACGATTGATCTTGCTCGGTTTCTGTTAGCGCCTACCACGGTTCGTTACACAAATCGATTCAACAATCGATTCTATTGGCAGACCTGTCAATCGGTAATAAAATCGTCTTCATTTAATCGATTTCTTGTTGGCTGTTGAGTTTTCCGCTCGAGCAAGCAACTTAAATTTACTTAAACCAATTAACTTTATTATGAAATGGAGAGTAGGTACAATTAGTGCCGCATGCTACAATACAACTAATTAATTAGTATGAATAAATTGATTATAATAACATAAATGTATACTGTTATACAATTATTCCATCATTGTTTTAACATTATTTATAATTTGAAAGCAGCGAAAGGGCTATTATTTTAATGTTCTATTGAATTTTAATCTTGTTTTTATTAATAAACGCTGTATCTACTATGGATGTAAAATATTTTCATTATGCTATTTATGTTTAAATAATAACTATATTGTACAAATGATTAGGTAGGCCAGTTCACAAAAAATATGAAGAATGCAGTGATTACAAAAGTTATGTATTGACCTACAAAAACAGTTCTTATTGCGTACGGCGGTGGAAGGTTAACATGTGTTGTCTGACGTGTCGTTGACTGTACGTACATAAAATAAAGTATGTTGCTTAATCTGACCGCGCCTAATATCTTACTGCCCACACGCAATTTAGATCCATCCATGGACATACCTACATCATAAAAAAATGTAGGGGCTTGTTCAAATTTAACGTCCAAATCAAATATAACTTCGATAGCTATTGGGCAGATATTTAACCTAGTTACTAACTCATTGGTGGAATCCTAGAAGGAGCGTAGTATGATATGATTCGATGTGAATTCGCTTGAGTCAAATCAAAACCAAGGGTATGTTAGGATTTGGGACTTGGACAGCATTTGTCCGAGTCTGAAAGGACTATACCCTAGTGTCGTCTACCTATCTGGGCTTGGGAGTTCTTCAGACAGGATGCAGGCTTGATACCTCATAGATAGGGAGTACCAACGCGAATATAGTACACAGATAGCACGGCAGTAGAACCTATTGAAAGTGGAAAAAAGTGTCAGTTTACTCTGACCGCAGACGGTATTGTCTTGTCGATAGGTAATAGGTCTTTAAAATATGGGAAATCGCAGCATTAGGTATAGACTGGCTCTCTGCTGACGCTCGTATATGAATAGGCCTCAAATACTCGCAATCATGTGCCAAAAACAAAACTGCGCCAGTCCGTTGACCCTCGGCGCGAGACACCGCGACCGTAACGAACCAACTTGAACGAAATCAATCATAAACCCGAAAGTACCACCATAAAAAGTGGCCGAGAAGAATTTGATATTCTTTTGTTTCGAACAAATTCACCCTGCAGTGTTCAACCCAATGGTTTTAACGTGGTTTTAACCCTGGAGCGACAAGGAATTATGACTGTCGTTTCAATCCTTCGTGGAAGATGGAAGGCTATAAACAAAAGTATTTTAAACATAAAGGCGAGAGCGGGCACTAAGGCCCGTCCGTGTTTATAAACCGCTTTCAACGTTAAGAGCTTGAGATTATACATGAGATGCTACTCTTCTTATAGGAACAGCATTTCAGGTATGATCTCAAGATAGGTCTCAACATTGAGAGCGGTTTATAAATAGACTATATCAGGGACCCTATTTTTGAATCGCTCGACCGGCGTCGAGCGCTCGTTTCTACTGATTTCCGCTCGACATTTGACTCAATCTCATACATTTGAGTTGCTTTGTCGAACGAAAATCAGTAGAAACGAGCGCTCGACGCCAGTCGATCGATTAAAAAATAGGGCCCCAGAGGTGCCCATACGGTCGGTCGCGAAGGTCGATCGCCAAGGATAACAGATTTGACACTTTATGCTCCCAATGTAGTTTTACTTATGCAATTTTTTTACTTGATAAATATTTGGTGGGTTAAGGTCAAAATGTCGATCTCTTAATCATAAATCTTTGCTAGATCGATCTCCTTAAGAAAAAGTATGGGCACCCCTGGACTATATAATCTATGTATATGTTACGGCTAATACCCGAAGTGCGGCTAAACCTAATTTTAGCCGGCTAAAACTAGGTGTAGCCGATAGCTGTTGGCTAAAACTAGGTGTAACCGATCTGCTTTACTCCTGTAGGTCCCGGGTTAGGTTATTTTTTTTAACAGACAACAGAAAAAACTTTCTTTATATCCCATGCTGGACCTAGTTTTAGCCGGCTACACTTAGTATTGGCCGCGAACAAATCGGCTACACCTAGTTTTAGCCAACAGCTAGCGGCTACACCTAATTTTAGCCAGCTAAAACTAGGTTTAGCCGCACTTCGGGTATTAGCCGTAACATATATACACCGTAATTTTGTAGTCATTTTAATTAACTTAAGGGAGTGCTCTACTAATGAAAATAATCATTTTTGCCAAAGAAACATGGGTCGAAAAACGACAAAAATTTTGGACTTTCCTATACAAATACAATGTTTTAGCTGTCTAGTTAGTATGGGAGGACCAACATTTTTTGTCGTTTTTTGACCCATGTTTCTTGGGCAAAAATGTTTAGTTTCATTGGTACAACACACCTTTAAGTTAATTAAAACGACTACAAAATGACGGTGTATGTAGACAGACTACAGACTAAACTGTTGAAAGAAGAAGAAGGTAGTTGAAATCAGTATGAAGAAGTATGCAAGTGCACACACTAGAACGATTTGGTATCGGCCGACATTTTGGTCTGTAGTCTGCGGGCACGCTAAGTGTTACAAGCTGCCGAACCAGTCTCGGTAGATAAATTATGACATCATCGAATACAATAACAAACATTAGGTTGTGATTGTGACTCAGCACATGGTTGTATCGACGCTTATTGCGAATCCATGAGGAGAATATAGTAAACAGATAAAAAGCATGTCGCTTGAACGATTTTGTCTCCGCTTAACGGGTCATATTGTCTTTCCAAAACTTATTGTAGGACATTTGCACCACACTATTGCGCAAAAAAAAACTAAAGGATCTGATCAGCAACACCCATTACCACTATCCAAATTAACGGTATTACAATTTAGAGATTACCTGGTGAATATCTACCATAAATGGCGGATTTAATTGGTAGCTGCCTAAAAAGTCTTCATTGAGTCCCCGATTCTCAGCTATCTCGGAAGAATAGCGTCAATCAGTATTTAGCACAGTACACATTATAGTGGAAGTACTTTAGCAATTGCTAAAGGTTAAGAGCCAATGTGTTTATTTATTTTATTCTTTATTCTTACGCAGTATGTGCGTCATCGTCAGCTGGAAACGAAACAGCAAAAGTTTGTGCTCTAGATAGACAGTACACGATGCTTGATTAAAAATGTTTAAATGTTTCCCAATTTTAAAGGGATACATTTCTGAAACAGCAACACTATCCAGCAGCTTTAATAAAAACGCCGGGTGTTGTGTTGCCTAAGCTCGCAGGCTCGCACGCGGCTTGACGGTGACGTCACCGCCCCGCCGCCTGCGCAGCCGGTTTGTAGTTCAAGCACAGAATACATAATAGTACAACAAGATCAGCATCCGAGGTCAGTCCGTGGTCTTGCTACTCCATTCCTTAATCCATATACAGATGGACTCACTCAGTCCTATCGATCCATGTCCGCTCAATAAAGATTTTGTTAAAAAATCAATGGTGCACCGTCTGGTGGTCTCATTACTCCATAATCCATATACAGATGAACCAACTCCTACCGATCCACGTCAATAAAGATTTTGTTAAAAAAATCAATAGGACAAATTAATAGATAAGCTGGTCCATCGTCTACAAACAAATGATCCGAGTCTGGCACTAAACCACAAAATAAATAATAGTATAAACGATATAAAGCGAAACTATGTCAAAAACCAGTATTTTTTTAATATAGGATAATTACAAGCTTTATTATGGTAAGGCAAATCAATTTAACCAGAATAGTGTATCCTGTGGATATATTAACCGTTACATTATCGGGTAATATGAAGAACTCAACAGGAAAATAAACCTCATGGCTTAAAATAATGACAGCGCCCAAAACACTATACGATTACCAATTTTATATCGGCTCCTACCCAGAATGTTTTCGGAACATCAAACCACAAACTAATCTCTCCTATTAATGTAACTTGTGACAGATTCTTTGCCGAGTTTCATTTCATCATACCAAAGTAAAATAACCAGTACCAAAAACTATAATAATAAAACTCGTTATTAATTGGGACTCACATGCCATGCACTTATAGCCTACTTTGCAGGAACCCGTATTGATGCACCGTTAGCTATATCAGCTTCTTTATTCATCGTCAATATCATCATTAACATTGGATGCCACTGGGTTTTTGCTACTATGACGAGCTGATGGGGTTTAGTATTAATTAACTACGTGACTATTAAATTAATATGGTAAGTCATTAGTTAAATTCTGTTGGTCAAAAACTTGAAAATTGTCGTCCTAAATAAATCTCAACCATTTATTACGTTGAATTCGGATATACGATTTATAAATATCGAGTTTTCTTCTTTTATCTGACAGCACCACTATTTTTTTTTATAATTGATATCCTTGGGAAAACCTATGGTCAAAAGTGGGAGTCTTGTGGCCGACATGATGATGATGATGTCTAGTTACAGTCATATAAAAATGTCAACAATATTAGTATTATCAAAATACAAAAACGATTTAAGCGTGTAGAATACAATAGAACATCGAAGTCTTCGATTTTACGATAAGAATATTTTATCTACGCGAGCTGTCTTATTTGAATATGATGATCTCATTTGCCTATTGTTGTGCATTGACTTAGGTAGTGTATTAATTATTTTGCTTTAGCACGTCATATGATATAATTACACAATGCATTTACATTAACCGTCGTAGACATTAATATTTTTGAACCTATTTTTTTTTAATCAACATTAACATCTTCACACATTTGGTACGCGGGTTGTATATCAATCAGATCACCCTACTCTCGACGGGATCGAGTTCACATCAGAAATCGCATATCAAAAATCTGTTATTTTGGTACATTGAAAACGGTTTCCACGGTTCGAGTTCGAACATTTCGAACGCGATCGTGTTGGTCGGAGGTAACAGTTGTAACCCCCTGATCGAAATAGGTGTTTCAGTCACCCTTTACGACGCCCCAAATGAGAGGGGTTAATTTAATGCTGTTCTCTCTGCCTGAAGCCACACGCACAGCAAATAACTTTGAATGCTCTAAGGCAAATAATCAAGAAAGTAACGCAAGGTCGATAGCAACTATTTAGTAATCCGTGCCGAAACCATCTCCAATCTGACGCATCGAACTTAAAATATTTATTTACCAGCTGTATGTTTACCACAGATGACTAAGTATAAATAGTATAGTATGTATACTTTAATATATTCCGTGTTGATGACAATAATGGCGTATCGAAGGACCAGTCATGAGTCATAAAATAGGTGAGGACGAGCCTAACAGCTTTGCCTAAGATGATTCATCCGAGTAGCCGTGACGTCACTCGCCATTTTGCAAGTATCATTTACTTTCGTAGGGATCTGCGTGCGTGGGACGAAATGGATAGGGAAGATTTAGCATCGTGACTAGTGACGAAATTGCAAATCCAGAGATATTGTGATACCTATTGTAATTATGTACAATTGGCCATTTCATAAATGTTCAAAAATGTAAGTATGTAATCATTTTCCACGTAAATAGGGCGCCATCTCAAAAGACATTTAACTGAAAGGTGAAACCTCGTAGAAAATGTTTTAATATTTTATGATCGACAGTATTAAACAACAACTTTTATTTCCCATACCTAAGAAATTTATTTTATTTACAAGACACGTAGTCAGACTATTCACAAATCAGCAGGTTTCCTGTATTATCACTATACCTATCTATTGAGTGTTATTATCAGCTGATAGATAAAATCGATGCTATTGACTCAATTTTATTTTAACAGTACACTTGCCGCTTTATCAGCTGGCCTTAATCTCTTAAATTGTATTTTAGGCATTAAAATTTAGTCAGTTTTTCACTAAGACACAATGGGTAGCAACAATAGAAGCCATATTCCCAGACCAAAAAAAGCAGATGGCTTCTACTTATTTAGTTTTATTTAACCTGCTTATTCTGGCAAGTTAAAAAAAATATCAGAATGCAATGCATATGGGTATGTATGTATTTACAATGCCGAGGTTGAAAAGACCTAATTATACAAGACCCATGGACGAAACACCGAAAGTCAAATGGTCGAACGGTTGTTAGGCCGTACGTTTCAAATCACGAAAGGACATTTTAACTAAAATACAAAATCCCTAGCTTAAAAAACTGAAGGTTAATTGAGGGTTACATGCTAGCAGGTCGGTTCTAGCACTTTGCCGACCGCTGCCGCGGCATTATGGTATAATGCTAGGTCAGAAAAAAAAATACAGAATAAAATAGGTACACATTATAACTTTCTTTACTTTAACCAAACGTCAAATACCGAGTAGGTATGGTATAAGTGGGTCTAAGTTATTGAAAATGTCTGCGCATACGCACCGCGTACAAACGAGGCTTTTAACGAGAAAGCGTGCAGAGCGCATGGCAAGCAAACATCGAAGCTTAGCCCACCCAAATATCATCACAAATAATACTATTTACGTCAAGGCGCAAGCGCAATAATCATCTAAATGGAAGTGCCATAAAAAATTAAAAGAGATTAGTGTGGGAAGGGAAGATACAATACGACAGCCGTCACATTTAGATGATGACGCATTAGTAAAGAAGGAGCATTGGCTTTTTAGTTTGAAGCGTCTCTATTATGAGAAAATCTTAGGAGCATAAGAGCCCCTGGCAAGATTCGAGTTTTGTCCCCCAAAATTAGTAGACTATCCAAGCTATGGGTCATCAAAGTGCGCTCCTTTTGGCCCTGAAATCTTATTGCCACCTGTTTCAATAGTCACAGGTGAGACAGAAAGGCCATAAACCCTGCGTAGACTTGTAGGCTCTTTCTCACCCTATTCTAACTACTTGTTTCTTTCCTGTCCAAATTTATTTGTAGTCTGCCTTTCTTTACTCAATTCTTTATTATCAACTTTATCTCATACACTCTCTTCAAACCTGTTTTAAACTATTGCCTTTAAATTATTATAATTCCCCACCAACGTCGATACCTATTATATTTATCTATTGTTTCTGCGGTCTTCCCATGTTTTAACTATTATCTTTAAATTATTGTAATTCCCCACCAACGTCGATATTTATCTATCGTTTCTGCGGTCTTCCCATTACATTAACTGTCGTCAGTATTTTCATGTTATGCATTTAAATCTCTTCTTTTCATCAGAGTTAATCCGCACCACGCCTTATCAGATAAGGACAATATTGCAAGTAACATATTTTTAATCTGAAGTTATGAAAAGTTCAGATATTAAGAAGTCAAAAGCTGCAATATCATAAATAGAAGGTTTACATCAATGCGCTATCAACGAAGTCGACGTTCGTAAGAAATCCGTTTCTTGTGACGAAAATAGCATTCTCACCGTATACTTTTACGCAACCCGACTTGGTTATTCTTAGGAAATGGAATAAGTATAGAGTATTATAATATAAGCTTTCTGTATAATCCTACTAATATTATAAATGTGAAAGTTTGTGGGTTTGGATGTTTAGATGTTTGTTCCTCAATCACGCAAAAACTACTGAACGGATTTGGTTGAAATTTGGCACACAGATAGTAGATAGCCTAGATTAAAACAGAGGATTTATCCCGATATTCCCACGGGAACGGGAACCACGCGGGTGAAACCGCAGGTGGCCGCTGGTTTTCAATAAAATACAAGTCTAAGTATAAACTTTTAATTGGAAGAGGTCTGTAAAATGTTTGATTATATAATTTCATATTTGAAAAAAAACGATAAATATTCGCCAAGTAATAATGTACTGAACTTGACATTTGGAAATAATAGCGGATGGATAGCGATAAACTTACTTGACGTTTGTCTAATGAAAAATACTCGCTTTTCATTGCATTATATTTCTATCCATAGATATAGTATATTTTCTATCGGTTCCGTTTCCGTTCTGTGTAATATTTTTGAACGTGAGACGAGTTACAAAATTAAACTAATCATGTCATTGAGGAAAACCTGGGGGTATTGTTAGTAAATATCAGAATCATACAATGTTATTGGTCATTTCCTAGGATCGTCATCGATCGCATTGTATTGTATAGTATTGTATACTATGTATTGTACTTATATCTCATACGTCCTCAAAGTGATTGCGGTCACAATGTCGTCAATGATGATCGCACAGATTTATTCGTCATTATTTCAGTCCTCAGATCAAATTTTTTTTATTTGGTCTGAGATTTCAATCATAGCATAGTTACGCAATATTATCATATTTACTTGTACCTATATTAAAGGCATCTTTTACATGCAACGACATGGCGACCCAACAAAACTACCCAATCTGACCTAACTAACGACCGGAAGTGACGATCCCTCCCACGACCATTTCCGTCGAGAAGAAAGCCTTTTAGTTTTCCTCAGGGTTGTCAATTCGTCACCTCTAATACTATACGATGTCTCTAAGCATAAGTGCCATAATATGTAGTATTGTGTTTTCTCAAGCTCATACTTGTAACAATATTGCAATTTTTAGCAATACTCTAGGTTAAGCTCGATATTTTATCAGCTAGCATATTATGCTAGCTGATGATGTGATGATGCTCTAAAACTTTTGGTAAAGTCCTAATTACGAGTTATCTTCGTAATTTGAACTTGGTCGAAAATTCAAATCAAAAAAATTCGGAGGGGAATTTCAGAAGCCCTATCAATCTTTTGTCGCATAACATTTTGATTAGACATTTCGATTGTAAATGTTTTAATTTTCCATAATTCTTTCAAATAAACCCGAAGGTAGCTCTGTCTAAAGGTTAGACAGCCTAGCGATGGGCACGCAGTTTGCATTTGTGCCACTGACCCGTTGGCAGTGAAACCCACACGTGGACATACGTGACAATACGTATAACAATAATATAATATACATTTTAAAAAAGCATACAGTTTTCAAAACAACAGTTTGATGGTGTTGAGGATTTCATTCAAACAAGATGTTGTTAGTGTCATAAATTTTTATTTACTTTCACCAACTGCAGAGTTCAACTTCTTGGTTCAGACATCTTTAAGACACATGTAAAACAAGTAGCGACAGCAAACAATGTGGCAGATTACATTTATCATGCATGACACTTGCTGGGCAGTACCAACCAGTCCTCGCCGGTTCAAATTTGTTGGAGGATGTGGGGAGATCTCTTGAAGATTCGTCAGAAATCCAGAGTACAGAGATTCTGAATACAGATATTCGCAATACAGAGATTCTGATAACAAAGATTCTGATTACAGATATTCTGAATACAGAGATTCTGAATACAGGTATTCTCAATACAGATATTCTGATAACAGAGATTCTGAATACAAAGATTTTGAATACAGATATTCTGATTACAGATATTCTGAATACAGAGATTCTGAATATAGCTGATTACAGATATTCGTAATACAGAGATTTTGAATACAGAATCTCTGAAAAATCTACCGTCATATGTTAATTCTCTTTTTAAAATATTAATATCTTGAAGAATTGAAAGAGGACATAAAAACTACACTTGCAGACTGCTTTATGACTTCATTCATAGCATTACATGACAATTGAATAGACAAGAAACACCAAACAATGAGTCATAAAAACGATTAAGTCTGGCAACATTGGCTGCGGATTATTAATTATTATAGTTATACCACTCCATAGAGCAAACAATTAGGTAACTGATATGAAACCGCTTATTTACACCACAAAAATGGTCATAAAATCCAATTGAAAGTGTTTGAACAAATTAGAATAACAGTGATTCATGATTTGAAACGAATGATAAAAACAGACAGATAGCTCATCTCTTACAAATGATATAATTGAAGATACGCTAAAAAGTCAAGTGTCTTGACGCCAAATAATGAAATCATTACCCAAATTACAGCAAGGAAAGATCATTTCTATTTCTTTTGATGAACAAACTGCATGTAGGTTGGCGTTTGGCAATGAACTTGCATAAAAGATTCCCACAGTTTACTACTACATAAATTTGTTTTTAAGCAAATGCTGTTTTATTTCTTATGCATGTATGATCGCAGAGCAATTAATAAGGTGTGCAAGCAAACAAGCACTAATATTACTATCATACATGTAAGTAGTCATCCATTGCGTCACCTGCCGTGATTCACCTAGCTCGATTTACCGCAAAACACATCAAAGAATACGACACGAGATTCATATTCCAATCCACAAACAATCGGTCGTACCCATCATCAATCGGTTTTGTTTTATTAACGAGTGTTCGGGTGATTCTTCAAAAACGTCAGATCCATGTTTTTTTTTAGTTTAAGTACCTACTTTAAATGCTGTCCGTATATGCAAGTGAAGAAGGTACTAACTTCATGATGATGCAACTGCAAGTACATTTAATTATTACATAATTTTTACATTACCTCAATGGTCTATCTATCCCAAGCAAAGCAATACCAAACAGGGTGGAAAAAAAGCGGTAGCGGAAGCGGTCGCGTTAGAGTATATATTCTGTGGCGGTAGGTAGTTGGATGGAAAGTAACTTCAGTATTCAAAGATTTTTGAAAAATCGCTTGTCCAACTCAGCCGGGAATCGAACGGTCTAAAATCCGAAAAAATAACATCTTGTAGGTACTTCTATGGTACTTCTACACCAACCAATAGGGTCAACGATTTAAGGGTTAATTTCTTGTAATTAAAGGACAGACCCAAGAAAGATAAATAATATAAGTAGTTTAGTACAAAAAAAATGTTGTGCCTACATAATCTTCACTGGTGACCTGTATTACGGGTTTAAAAAAACCTATTTCCGGCGCCAGTCTCTTACACTAAGGGTTATTATTGCATTCATCGTATATGACGCCATAGTAATTATACCTGCATTTTTTATCATCTAACATTGATGTAATGTAACCTTTGTGTGAAGGACGAATAAATAAATTATTTATTTATTTATTTATCATCTAAATTTTTTCAAAAAACTTTGAATTCAGTTTTACTTTTTAAGTATAAAAAAACGTTTCCTTTCAGTATATATATAGGTACAAGTTGCCATCATCAATATTTGTGGTGGGTACTTTCCCTCCAACTACCGTCTTTTTTCCACCCTGTTTATATGTTTGTCTTTAGAAAAAACAGTGTTTGAATTTTCAAAATTGAGTGCAAAGGACAGAAAAAACCTAAAACATATATCATGGACATCACATTTATAAAGAATCACCCATCACCCGTTTGTTGTTTGTGATATCATGTTCATGTCGTCAAAGGTACTGCCATCGCCCTAAATACCGCTGGTGCATTGGTTAATGGCATGTTAACGATGTTGCCAGCGTTGCTGTGTGCGATACATCTATTGAATATTATTACTTTTGCTTTCGTACTCGGTGTAGGTACGGGTATAATGGGCTTACTGCATATTTTTAAAACAATGTCAAGTGTTATTGATTGAAGTCTATTCTGTAATTGAAATTTATTTCGTTTAAGCGTGCCCGCAAACTACAGGCTTTCTATCGGCCGATAATTGGGTCCGGCCTTTAATTAGTATGAAGAAGTATGCAAGTGCGATTATTATTTACATTACAACTATTTGGTATCGGCCGATTCTTCATATAAAAACCAACTATCGGCCGATAGAATTTCTGTAGTCTGCGAGAGCTCTAACGGTGTGGTGTGGCTCATGACTAAAAGTATTTTATTGGAACAACAACAGCATTATTTACTAATAGAAATCAGCATTGAACACTTTTGTTATGGAAGTCAAAACAACTAATGAACCCAGGTCTACACGGAAACCAATCTAAAAGAAAAGGCTCATTTTTCTACATTGACGGGGCTTTACCGGCTACCGGCTAACTTTTCGAACTTCGGTGGGTCTGCGGGGCTTCAACTAAAAACTGATAAAATATCGAAGTAAGCAATAGGGAATATGCATCAATTTTTTTTTAAATCTTAATCAAAAGTATAATGCGTGAGAAAGTTAACTGTAATATTAAAACTTTTCTCTTACGTTTTTTTCTCGTGATATAATTACTTGAAGTTAGCGCGCAGCAGCATCCGCCGAAAACGCTCCATACAAAACGGTGACGTCACACATCACGTTTCAGGTGTGTTTCGGCGCGTTTAATATGGAGTTAGCCTTAGAGTAAGACGGGCTTCTACAGAAAGAGAAGCCATACGAAGCGTTCCCCTCTGCCGAAGTACAAGCCCAAATGGGCATACGCATTAGTAAAACCAGTTGCGCCCGGATTTCTTTCTAGACCGAGTCCAGTCGCGCATGTGAACGCTGCTCTGTTTAAAATGTCGATTTGATGAGGTTTTTGCTGTTAAAAGAGGTCTCGAACATCAAGTATACAAAAAGATGGTGTTACATTTCACATGAAAGTAAATTTGTATCATATTATTGCTATTTGTTTACATTAAAACATTAAATTCGTATATTTTATTCTTGATTAGTTGTCAGATTTGTTCAGTGACATCGGGTCTGCTAGTCCATGGCTCGTCCGTACAAATTTCAGATCTGTCGCAAGATAAATCCGAGTTCTCACCGATGGACAACTTAGTGATGTTACCGTTAAATAATGTTTGTCGATAAAGTGTTGGTCAATCTGGCCCTGATTCTACGTCAAATTAATTTGCGTGATTTTTGCATGATTTGCGCTGCACTGGTATGAGCGAGACAGATATCGCGAAATAAATGTCGAAATAGTAGATTATACAACAAGTGAAAAAAAGGGAATTTAGTTCGAGGGACTAACGGCCGTTTGCACTAAACTTAAGAATCGCCTAGTTTTTTCCAAAGTACAACTCGAGCAAGATAATTAGGCGCATGATAGCTGCATGACAGCTAAGTTCATGACACCGTTTTAATTTGGTCGAGTTATAGTTAGGAAAGACTTATGCGATTCTTAAGTTTAGTGCAAATAGCCGTAAGTATTATACAAAGAACCGAGATGAGTTTTTTTTTCACAAGTTGTGTACTCTACTTTTTACCATTGAAATCATATCTCTTTCAATATACCACCTCGAATGAGGTACCTATCATATTATGATAAATGTTGGGTGGCAGTACTGTCATGGAGCGATGTTCAGTGTCAGCATCCTGAGCCCAACGTCCCTGGGTACACATAGTCACAACCCAATCACCTACACTCTCGAGCTTTTTGTATAAAGCTCAAGCGTATAAAAATTACCTCTTTGTTGTTATTCACCCCATCGTAAAATGATTGAGTTTGTAACCTTTATTCCTTTTTCCGTATCGATATTGCTGCATCGACAGTTGAGCCCAGCCCTTTATGTCAAAAACGTGTCATATTTTGATGTGTGACTCATCCGTACACATTTTTTTGCTGTTTTGTTTTATTTTTTATGTGTGAGTGTCGTCATTACAGTGTTGTTTTTGTATGTGGGTATGCGGAACTGCACTTGTGTGCATTTTCCCCCCCCGCAAAAAATGCCAGAATAATTTGAATAGAGTTTAATCGCTAAGGCTTCTCCCTTCGTGAAAAACGAAGCCTTTGTTGCTCGAAGGAGTTAGCCAATAATCTTCAATTATCTCCCTAAATTTTGCGTTTAAGTACATATGTGTCATACAAAATATTGTTTCTTATTCGATATTCTATCTGACTGTAAAGTGTATTATATCCGAAAATATATCGTTATTTTCCCCTGATTTCATCGTGTGATAAAACTAGGATTATATATTTTTTTTATTTTTTTTCTGTTCCATCATGTTTTTATAAGTGTCCGCAGCGATCAAGTTCAAATTCATCAAAATCGGTGACTTATGCATATTCCCTATTTCGTATTGTAGGTACTATTTGCCGAAGTTATTTGGAAGATATCGAGGTTTGGAGGCTTTGGAGCGCTAGCCGGTACGACCTCACTCAGTTCGATTGAACCCGAAAGCTGGGATAACATTACAGCGATTCGAAACCCTGTTGACGCATCATAAGTTCAATATTAAGCCGCAATCTCTCTACCTTAATCCTGATAGGTACGAGATTAGATACAATCTAATCAACAGCCAAGTTATTCTATCACAGGAAATTCCGAAAAAGGTATCAGATATCGTAATATTGTCCCCATTTTGTGATGGCTATACTAATTACCTACCATCATGGCGAAAGCTCAGGATACAGCCCCCCTAGCATGACCACCATGAAACACGATAATATCGCGTAAAATAGCGTTTTATCGACACTCAACATTCGTTTAGCAATCAAAATCCATTGTCTTTTGACGGCTAAACGTGATAAATCGCTCATATCGCGTTTCGGTGGTCAAGCTAGGGGGCTGGAACTTGACACCGCTAATAAGAAACTTCTATAATGTTAGCCGCTGGCTTTTGCTGCGGAGGTCGCAACCACCGACCCGCAGGTCGGTGACCCCGCTAATGCAGCAAGCAGCCACTTATGTTCATTAGAACCACGAGACATCTCGCCTATAACGGTTTATCAACACGTCTTATGAATATGATGGCTTGAAATAGGCGCCAAGATTTACTGCCTTTTGATTTTTTTGAAGCACAACGGGATAGTGCTTGGTCATCACCTCACCTGATGTTAAGTGACGATAAGGCTGAAGATGGAAGCGCACTACATCCGGAATCCTCATCACTGTGGAGCTGGCTATCTTACCTTACCTCTAAACATTTTTTTTAATTGTCGTTATGGCGTCCGACTTAGGCTAGGTAAGATGGTGGTAGCTAGCCAGGCGGACTTGAAATAAACCTTAACATCAACCAAACCGAGTGCAAATTGTACAGCCCTCCTGGGAATCTAACCCGGGACCCCTGCGTCTTACACGGGTAGGCAAACCTCTAGATCACAGAGGCGGTTGGATATTTACCATAGCCAGGATTTTTCTTACCCTGTGCCATAGATAGCCTTAACGCCTATGTCTGTGCCCAAGTTTTTCAATTGTTTTGCTGTCAAGATGGTGAGAAACTACTTCGCGTCATTCTCCTTTAAAGATAGATATAGAGGTATGTACGACTATCTTTATCGTAGAAGGTATATGAAGAGGAAATATTTCAAAATCAGTATTTGCTGGTCGAGCGATTGGTCACAGAGATAAAGATTTGTTATCTTAACAACACAAACGATTCTTTACAAGTTTAGTCCGTTCAGTCAGTGGTGTGCAACATACTTGCAAACTGAAGCAAATAGCAGACTGAAAAGATAGAGGGTCGAAGATTTTGAATAAAAAATAAAGTTTCAGATTTTTTCTATTAAATCATAAAAAATGACATTATATTAAGTAGATATCTACTTTGTTTGGGCATACCAGTATTCTAAAAGATTAATGGGTCAGAGACGAGTTCTCAGTTTCAGTATTTGCATACATTTTCATGCAATTTTTGCGGTTTTTTTATACATGTCATTTAATCTTTTAGAATGCTAAACTTTTAGATTTTTGCATTCACAATGCTATTTTTATATTAAGATGAATAAATAATGAAAAATATTAGAAAAAAATCGGCTCACCCGTAGCAACTTAGACGGGATTCGAACCCGCACCCTTAGGATTCCGGCCCAATGCACTACCAATTATACGGCTACGGGCTACGGGTGAGCCGATTTTTTCTAATATTTTTCATTATTTATTCATCTTAATATAAAAATAGCATTGTGAATGCAAAAATCTAAAAGTTTAAAATTGTACTGTTTCACCTTAATTGATTGTCTGGCATCTGCAAAGGTGCTACAACCGAATGTCGAAGTAGTTCTCTTCACATTGGTGAGATGGCGCTGATCTTCAGCGGAAGCGTGGAAAGTATTAGAAAATTTCGCCACATCCCTCAGCGGCTTGGTAGCATAATTGGTAGTGCATTGGGCCGGAATCCTAAGGGTGCGGGTTCGAATCCCGTCTAAGTTGCTACGGGTGAGCCGATTTTTTCTAATATTTTTCATTATTTATTCATCTTTTTAGAATGCTGGTCAGATCAGTTGGGTGTGTATAGCGATCTGAATCTCCTCCATTCACTCCCTGGATGGCCATCATCAGATCACAGCAAAGTATATCCCTGGCAGGAAACCAAGGCTTGAAAGATACCTCGTTTGTATGAAACACCTGTATCCCTAGACAAAGTTGATGTGTGTACTTAGTAAGTAAAATAAGTATAATATTATGAGTGCTGCCACTGCCACGATAATGAAGTGATAATATGGACAGGTAATAATTGTGTGGAGCTTGTAAATCATACCTGTTATCTTTATATTTGTTGTTTTATCAGTATAAACGTGATCGAAGTACAATAATGTTACGTTGGCAACGAGAGGGTTGTCTAAAAAAATCGGTGCTAATTTATAAAGGAAGCGAGTCAATACAGCAATTCTTATTGCTGACAAAACAGAATAATTTTATAGATTTTACAGGTAACTATAACGAAATATCATTGAGAGAATAAAAGCAAAAAAAAAACCAAAGCTATAACTAAAGAATCTCGGAGCAACAATCCCAAAAAAATCAGTGTAGCTTTTTTTTTATTTCTAGACATTGCAACATGTTGTCTGTTAACCATCAATCATCTAAGGGCCATAAATTAATAGGACACAACCTTATATTATAATAACCTTAAAACCTTTAACAACAAGCATGAGTGAAGAACCACAAAGAACTTTTACGTAGTTTGACATTTCACTAAAAGGCAAAGAACTAGGTTCAATTTTTCTTGGTATTTAGTCTTGCTTTTAGAAAGACCGCCTTTGTGACTCTCAGGTACAGTTACTTCCAATTTTATTATACCATCGCCAGACAAAGCAATTCAGACGATTAACCTACGTCTTGAAGATCCTCTCGTTAATCGAGAGAGACTGCGAAACTGCAACAGAACTTCTTGACCTACATTAATCTGCACATTTGTTGCGGTTCAAAATAACATGTGACGACTCTCGCAATCGTATATTCACCAGGCGCCAAGCTGCTTAATTAACCAACTGAGGATTTCATCAGCCAAAAGACAGTTGTCTTTTTAGGGTTCCGTACCCAAAGGGTAAAAACGGGACCCTATTACTAAGACTCCATTACCCGTATGTCTGTCTCTGTCTGCCCCAGGCGCCAATCTGCTTAATTAATAACCAACTGATGAAATGTCTTTTTAGGGTTCCGTACCAAAGGGTAAAAACGGAACCCTATTACTAAGACTCCACTGTCCGTATGTCTGTCTGTCTCTTTCTGCCACCAGGCTTCTCATGAACCGTGTATAGCTTTAGACAGTTAAAATGTTCACAGATGTGTATTTCTGTTGCTGCCAACGAACTAAGATCTTAGTTCGTTGGTTGCTGCTATAAGAACAAAATACTAAAATAAAAACAGAATAAAATAAAATTTAAGGGGGCTCCCATAGAACAAACGTGTTTTTTTGACGGAACCCTTCGTGCGCGAGTCCGAGTCGCTATTGGGCGGTTTTTTGACAGGCTTTTTTTATTTAAAACGCAGATTATGCAGATGATGCTGTATACAACAGGGGCCCTATTTTTGAATCGCTCGACGCCAGTCGAGCGCTCTTTTCTACTGATTTTCGTTCGACAGCTCATACATTTGTGTTGATTTGTC
Organism: Agriphila tristella; assembly: GCA_928269145.1. Classification (NCBI taxonomy): domain Eukaryota; kingdom Metazoa; phylum Arthropoda; class Insecta; order Lepidoptera; family Crambidae; genus Agriphila; species Agriphila tristella. Next base: position 29,338,828 of record OV743432.1, read on the forward strand.
GAACGAAAATCAGTAGAAACGAGCGCTCGATGCCAGTCGAGCGATTCAAAATTGCTTCAGATTGCGTTATCCGCCTCCATTATGCGTCAATAAGTTTGTTTTGTGGTCTAGTGGTTCGCCTTTCGCCCTCCGGTGTAAGACGCAGGGGTCCCGGGTTCGATTCCCATGATGGTAGAATTTGTACTCGGTTTAGTTGGTGGTATGGTAAGTCCGCCTGGCTAGCTACCAGCTTACCTAGGTCTGTCGCCATAATAACAATTTAATAATTGTTGTGTTCCGGACGTTAGGGTAAGATAGCCAGTTCCTCGGAGTTGAGAATTCCGGGTGTAGTGCGCTTACACTTCCAGCCTTATTGTCACTTAACATCAGGTTAGGTGAAGACCGAGCACTATACCGTTGTGAATAAAAAACCTCAACTTACTTCCGGTGGAAAATATGTCAATAAAACATTAAAGCCTAAAGGATTTTCTGTTACTCCAGCTCATGGAGGCAGGCTCTATTGAATCGTCGACAATAAACATGAATGGACACTTCACAGCTACCACAAAACGCCTTCACAAAACCGCTACAAAACGAACCGCAGTTTAAACCGGGAACCTATAGCCGTTCGCCCGTCACCATAGCTCAGATTGATGGCTTCATCACCGTAACAGCTTATTGAACTTAGTATTTCCAATATTCGTACCCGGTACAGCTGTGGTTAGAGTTGCGGCCAGCAATTCCGTGTTTCCTGGTAAGATTGTGTACGTTGGCGACTATCGGGTGCGACTCTACGAACTATTTCGAGCTCGAGATTATTTTCTCCCCCTGGCTAGTTCAGTTCCTTCGACGAATGGCCGGCATCCTTATTTTTATTGCCAGCAAGGCATAGAACCGGCGGGATTAGGAAAGCGTCAAATTGGACTATAGATAGAGAGAATGCCGCTTTCTTGAAATCTGTACTTCGTAAAATGCAAGCTTAAATAATTTAGATTCTAATTGTGAAAACTATTTAAGGCGTTTTGTTTTTTAAGAAATGTAATTGTACATTATAGTGATTAGAATTTATAATTTAAAATGGCGTAGGCGTGGAGATTTTTTCGCACACATGAACTTTGCCTTGAAATGATAGCAATACAATATTATCGACACTGTGGTTTTATGATTAAGCTGTAGCGGCGGTCGTTTCATGTTTTATCATTACATGAATTCATTTATTTTTATTCCAGCAATTAAATCAATAACGAAATTTCAAATTGAAGAATCGAAAATTTTAGATAAATCAAATCACTATCTGGATATCAAGAACACATTTGAGATATTTATCGAACATAAAGATCCTAGAATGCAAGGTTTTTTTATTCGACAAGCAGACCGTACATAAGTTAATGTTTTCTATCCAACCATTGGCTCAGTCGGCATTCATGTTAATTACTAAAATACAACATAGAAGTCTTTGCTTAATTACTATTGAATGTAAAAATTGCTCACGTTTCTCTATCGTTCGAAAGCTTAAGTCATCATACATTTATAAAAGACACATTTGTCCATACATTCCTTATAACAAAGGCTCTAATTGATGAGCGTCACTCGCACAATGAGGCAAGAGGAAAAAAGGCATGAAAGGCCGCCTCAGTGCACCTTGAAGAATGACATCATGACCGCACTTCCGTGCGATGCCCGCCAACATGTCCTACGTATGTGTGTGTTATGTTGTATCTACGAACCATTAGCTTATCTTAATTACTATTTTAACACGTTTTATTCTATGTTATGTGTACTAATACTAAAGTATACCCAATACAGGAGTGCCATATCTATCGCATGGTGCATCGACGGCGGCGGCGGCGACCTAAAATGCGCCAAAAGTCATGGGTACCATTCCATATTTAGTAGGGGAAAATATTTGTTTGATGAATAAAGGTTCTTGATGCGACACTGTGGATTAATATTTTAGCAACGCGACTGAAGACAAGCGAGACTGAAGACAAGTTTGCATCGAAACGCGCGAGCGGCATGCGGCGCGACTCAAAAATGGTACACAGGGAAAAGTGCACTTTACCTGCGTGTCCTCTAGAGAAGCGATCTCACGCCACCATGAATATTTCGTTGCCTACAAGGCTGACAAGGCTTTGTAGGCTTTTTATCACGCTTTCAGACTCCAATCTCCAAGTCGTTCGTTTGGGAGAGTAAGTACCTACTTCTTTTTTTTAATGATAGATATAGACAAACGCTTGACCGCAATCACGCCGTGGTAAATGACGATGCGATCTACGATGAAACACTTGCCTAGAAGTAACCTATTCGCGCGCGTCTTGAAGGCCCCCAGCAGAAGTACCTATCAGGCAGGGCTTTATAACGTTATCAATTAACAGTAAATATAACGTTACGTAACGTTATTTTCAATATGATACCTTGATAACGTTATTTTTTTTAACGTTACCTAATAACATAACCTTAATATAACGTTAAATTAATGTCGATAACGTTAAAAATAACGTTATTTTTAAAGGTAATTTTATAAATATTGCGTATTGTAGGTAGGTATCTCTACTACCTAGTACCTACCGCAGAGACTGATCAAGTCACGACGGCGTCAACGTCAATCACACATTGTTTTTAAATATTTTTATACAGTAACATAATAACGTTATCAAGGAACGAAAAAATAACGTTAAATTCTGTTTTACCGTTATTAATTTTACCGTTATTAATTTCCATTTTTAACGTTATTTTTTTTAACGTAACAAATTTTTAACGGTATTTGAAGCCCTGCTATCAGGAAACAGACTCAGGCAAGAAGTTCCACTCTCTAGCGGTACGGATGATAAAATTTGAAGCAAAATGCTTAATGCGATGTCTTCTCTCTCTCTCTCTCTTTGATGTCTTTGGAATATCCGATGTCCGATGGAAAAAGGGAGAATAAGGTTGTTTGTGCAATTCCACTGCACACTCTCCGAAATGTATCTGATAAAAACTGATAAGCTTGCTTGATGATTGCTAGTTGCCGTCTTAATTTCAATAAACTCCTCACCATTCGCCGACACCGAGAGAGGTCAAATGTGTATCAGCACTTACAAGTATGTACAACAGACAACAGTACTTTTCTGGATGAAAAAAGTAATGATGTCACAAATCGCTCCTGAGTTGGCAAGGGCTTCAGCAAATATTTACAATGTCAATAATACTTGACAACATTTCTGATAAAAATTATGACGAATTTTTCTAAGTAGGTAATAAAAATGTATGGGATAAAATATGTGTTTTTGCTAACCATAGCTTTTTATCCATAGTGTCCTTTTTACACGACTGCCCAAAGCAGAAAGAGTGTATGTGTTCAGGGTTCATGTGTGTTTGTGGGTAGGTATGTGAGTTTCTTTATTCCATCAAACTTCTAAATGCCTGAGCTGATTTGGATAAATGGGGTATCATTAGAATCCTTACAGCAGTCCGAGTGACACTGGCTGGCTATTTTTTTTAGAAAAAATCAATATGGCGACTGTACGACGCCATTTTCAAATGTGAAAAAAACTTTTTTTTTCTTCTATTATTACAACATGGGCAACAAATGAAAGGCCTTGATGAGCACATTCCAAAACTATATAATATGTCACTAAAATGTGTAAAATAAAAATAAATAAATTAAAAAAATATTAAAAATACGACTGCCCTGCCAAAACGAACTAAAAAGTTAAACAACAAGTATCATTGCAGTCTGGGGACCTCTTTGATCAAAAATTGTTTCATAAAAAGGTCCCCCCCCCGACTGCAATGACACTTGTTGTTTAACTTTTTAGTTCGTTTTGGCAGGGCAGTCGTGTTTAATATTTTAAAATTTATTTATTTATTTTTAGATTAATTTCTGCCTGGCCTGGCTGGCTTAAATTAAAAGGCAAGACACTTTCTTTTCTAAAATTATAATTTTGCTCATCTTTTGCAATGATGCAAAGAATGAGCAAAAATAGATCTTATCACTATTCCAACATGAAGAAATGTTTATATTGGACTGGATGGACACAAGAACATTCCTGATGTGTATGAACACATTTCTGAAAATAGGCTTGGGTTGGGATCTCCATTCAGGACCAATGTATGTGCATTGGGAGTTGGGAGTAAGGTTTTGATTTTCAACTTAAGGTGAGCGAAAGTGGCGCCAAGGTGAATTTTAATGATGTTTTACATGGAATTTTTAGGTCCCACAGTCTAGTATTTTTAGACGGTATTGTTACATTCCCTCGTAGTCACTGCTAGAAGTAGATGGCAAAACTGATAAAAGTGGCTGTTTTTGACACATTTGCTATCTACTTCTACGACTTACGACTATGAGGGCATGTCGTGATACCTTCTAAAAATACTAGACCAAATAGGCCTTAAAAACTCCACGTAAAACATTATTAAAATCATTTTCTATTAATAACTAATTGAATAAAAACCTCTGAGGGCACCATTTTCGGTCATACAACTGCCTTAATAATTGGGAATGTCTGAAAAAAAACAAATTGACTAAATATTTTATACTAGCGGCCGCCCGCGGTTTCACCCGCGTGGTTCCCGTTCCCGTGAAAATATCGGGATAAAAAGCATCCTATGTTTTAATCTAGGCTATCTACTATCTGTGTGCCAAATTTCAACCAAATCCGTTCAGTAGTTTTTGCGTGATTGAGGAACAAACATTCAAACATCTAACATCCAAACCCACAAACATTCACATTTATAATATTAGTAGGATAGGTAGGAATAAGCTCCCTTAGCTATAGAAAAAAGTTTCTGAATTTTCAGTTGTGTGAAAATATTATAAAAAATTTAAAGTCTCTTCGACTTTATAAATGTACTAGTAAAAGCAGAATGAAGATTATACCTTTGCCACCACCTACCACAACCACAACACATATTAACACACATATCTCCATTCTGCTGTTACTTTCGTACATTTGTGAAGTCGAAGACACTTTTTTTTCACGCAACCAATCGTTCATTTATCTAATTATTCGTGAATTTGTTTGAGTTGAGAAAATATACCATATTCATTTATTGAATCAAATAAGCACCTCCTCTTATTTGTGGAAACACTTAGTTTATTTTAATACCTATTTAACTAGCGGGAGAAAATAGGGTAGGTATTACTTAGTTATCTTTTCCTGAAATCGGGAATTTCTGGCTTGGCATTCAGGTATTATGGCCTTTCGTAATTGGCAACACTGGATTACAGTGTGTATATTATTAATTCAGAAAGTTGTTATTTTAGAATCATTTAGGTTTAATTTGAGCTTTCCAGGGGCTGTGGTCTACCCGTAACCACAGCATTCAAAAGTTCAAAAGCATTTCAATCTAACAATCCTGATGTAAAAAATCTTTTACAACAGAGTATCTATTCTTAATTAGTATTCTGAATCTCTTCACATTTTACTTGAGGCTATCAGGTTTGTGACTCAACCAACAGGTACTAAATAAACATTTATTTACAACATAATGTTTGTGACTAAATTAGAAAAAACATCAAATTTCACTGTCAAAAATAGAAACAAACTGTTTACCTACTTATTCTGAATATTACCCCCCAAGTTGCTTACAGTTTTAAATGATAAAACTCTGTTGAGCCAAACAAGCAGTTTAATTTATTATCCCTTTAAACTAAGTATAGCTTGTAATAACATACATAATCATTGAAATTCTTACTTCACAGCTGGTCTTCATTTGATATGGTTTATCAAAATGTACAGCTAAATAAATGAGATGTTTTATTAAAGTTTTATTTACTCAAGTGCTACAATTTATACCTAATAGTCAAGGCTGTTTCTTCAATGAAATGACGAAGTGCTTTACGCAAGGTGAGGCAGTCTCGAAGGAGACGGAAAATCTTGTTGAAATAAATGTTTCCCTAGAGAAAATCCAGAGTTTCAGACTGCAGACAAAACTATTGTTTAACATTTCGATCAAACATTCCAACGTCAATGAATGAACCAACCGTAGAATGAAACCCTTCTGTAATACGAGGCTGCATCGTTCGAACATGGCCTAAATCTACGCTCAAATCAAATAACACTTACCTCAAATGCAAATTTTCTATGAACTTTTCTGTCGTGAGATTGTCCAGCAGGACAAAGTCGGACACGCCGACTTCTGGTTGGGACGTCATTGTGACTACGCTACGCCACTTTGTACTCCACAAAAACAAATATTAATTCAGTTCACACACAGTTATCATAAAAGCGCTTGCGGTATTTTTTCTAATATCAACAAACCGTTAAAAATACAAAAACCACGAGCACAACTTCCACCTTCGACGTTTCATTTCAAACTGACAGTTGTTGTTGTTGCCAGCTGTTAATATTTTAATCACCCGACACTTGCCTCATTTCTTGCCATGTTATGTTCTAAAAATTCCCTCCCAACTTTAAGTTATTATCCTAAATAAAAACTGTTTCATTAACAATGAGTTTTGTTACTAATGAAATAATTACCTACTTAACAGAATAATTGAATTTATCTCTCTTGAAATGCTAATTTGCCATAAACGATCAATCAAATTAAAACTCGGGAACGGAACGTGAATAGTTCATGCGCCGCCATTTTCCTTGTTGTAGGTGCATCAAATGTCATAATAATTTTCGTTTTTCTGAATATTATATTTTCTTTTGGCCTTTACGTTGTAGAAGTATATTTTTTTACATTTCGTTCGTCTACATTTTCAACAGCTTGTATAGTATAAAACAAAAATTAACCGAACCGATAATTCAGGTGATTTCTTTGAGGTCGCAGTTTCAAGGATCTCTCATGTTCTTCAAAGAGGATCATCTTCATAAAAGGTAGTGAGCTATACGCCCACTGTTGTGTTGCATCGTAAGAATATGAAGTGCGTATAGTGCGATTTTATTCCATGAGGGAATGAAACAGTCTCGTGAAGTGCCGTGACAGTTTCGGAGTGGCCGTGTGGTTTGATGGGACAATGAGCGATTCGCCAGGAGTGGAGTGGCTCCCGGCGTACAGCCCCGGGCCGCCACGCCACAGCCCCTTAGGCCCTATCCCGCGATTTTTATACGAAGATGTCCAACCATTGTCTCTGCAGCAGGAAAATAATAACAAGGAAGGAGACCAAAAGGAGAATTCTAAAATAATACATGCTAAACCAGCCTACAGGTAAACGATCATATTATCCTCGAGAAGTAGCTGTTTATTTAAAACTAAAACATGTTTGAAGATGACCCTCCGAGTGTTGACTCATCTGTGTAGGTCACCTCCATACACTGACTAATCATAAAATAACACCATAACAATCATAAAATAACACCATAACAAAATAAAAGAAAATGAAATATAATGTTGCACCTACACATTGTTGCTACTTAATTTACATAAAAAAAACTGCATTACATTAAAGATGAGCACTACTCATCTATGTATATTGTTAATTTATATTACGTTTCTTCCAAATAAATTATCTGTTGCTATGAAGTTATTTTGGCAAGCTATTGGTATGTTCAAATGTGTTAATTACTTGTTAATAAGATAAAGTTGTAATCTTCTTGTTGATAGACCAACTGCTTGTTGATAAGATCCAGTTATTTTATACCTATTTAAATGTTTTTGTGAGAATGCTATGTAAAAAACAGTTCCAATATTAACTGAGAAATATTAATTATTATACACACAGTAAAAACCATGTATTAACAAAAATATTAAACAGTCATATTATGTTATGGCATGTGAAAACAAGCCAACATCTATCATTATAGACTCTATATCCACTTGAACGTCCTGGTACGTTTTTGCACCAAGAAAAAAAAGTGCGCAAAACGTCCTGGTACATAAATGGACCAGGGGTGCGATTGCGTAGGGTAATCGTATTCATTTGACAGTTCATATCGTATTCAATCGGCTGCAATTTGTATGGGATGACATATATTATGATACAATATGAACTGTCAAATGAATACGATTGACTTTACGCAATCGCCTAGCAGTTCGGACTGACGGTAGAAACCCCTGTTTATTTAGCAAATTAGCCTAGTCTGTTTCTAGATATTTGTCATATGGCAATAATACACTGTAAGCTATTTTTGCCAATCCAAAAACCGACTATGCCAATAGAAATTTCGACAAAAATTTCGTAGTTTCGTCCGCGATTTAATGGCGTCGTTATTGTATGGGATGTTTCGGGGGTTTTTGATTGTTTTAATGCTTATTTCTGCGAGTTGTTATACATAAAAAGAATCGTTGTTATTTCTACTTTAAGTACGTATATAGATCATAGCGTTTTAAAATAGTGGTTTCCATATTTTTGAAAAAAAGTGTGTGGTAGGTCCGATGACCTCTGTAATGTGATCGTCGACTCTGACAATTGAATTTGGATTATTAGCTTGAATTAATGCATTTGAGCTTAGGTAAATCAATATAACCTATTCATAGGTATTTTTAGGTATTTTTTATTTCGATATAGCCTTAGTAGTATTCCAGTAATTCACGTTTCGCGGCACGCGGGCCAAATAATAACAAAATACCTAATCAAGCGAGCCGCGGCGGACGTCACCGAGTGGTTTGAAGGCGCGCGCCCGGACGGTCAAGTGGATATCAGGGTACCCATACTTTTACTTAAGGAGATCGACCTAGCAAAAATTTTTGACTAAGAAATTGACATTTTAACCATTTAACTCACCAAATAGTTAACAAGAAAAAAAATTGCATTAGTAAAACTACATTTGGTGCAAAATATCAAATCTGTTATTCTTGGCGATCAACTGCAAAACCTCGCGATCGACCGGTTGATCACGATCAACCGTATTGGCACCTCTGCTCTATATCCTCACTTGTCTTATTTTGTAAACAGTTTTATACTTAAATCTTTTATGTACTTAAATCATTATTTGAAAATAAGTTAGTCACTTTATTAAATTACTCAAGTTATTATTGATTGAAAAATACCTGATTAGATAGAATAACTTTACTAAATAAATAATTATGAAATTTTATTTTTAGCTATGCCAGTATGATCAGACTAGCTATCAGCAGTTCTCCGAATGGGAAAATGACTCTGAATGAGATATACAATTATATATGTAATGCTTTCCCTTATTACAAAGAAGCAGGGAAAGGCTGGATGGTGAGTTTAAAAAATTGGTTCAAAATCCTTACTGTAATATTATAAATGCGAAAGTCCATTTGTTTGTTACGCCTTCACGTCCTAACTACTGAACTGTGATCAGATCAGATCATGAGGATTCATGAAATTTTGCATACACGTTGTCAGGAGTACGCCTTCACATCCTAACTACTGAACTGTGATCAGATCAGATCATGATTATTCATGAAATTTTGCATACATGTTGTCAAGAGTACAGAGAAGGACATAGGGTACCTTTCATCCTGAAAAAAAGTATAGTTCCCGAGGGATATCAAAAAACCTTTCCACACAGATGAAGTTGCAGGTAGCCGCTAGGAATTAATAAAAATAAGCCTTTTATTTCACAGCTAAGCTGCCCCTTTTAGGGTTCCGTAGTATAATGGCAAAAAAGAAACACATATACATTCTGTGTACTAAGTATCGGGAATTTGTCAATAAAACAAAAAATACAAATTATTCATCTAAATTTATTTTATCGCCTTCAAAGTAGGCCCCATCGCTTGCAATACAACATCTCCACCGCTTCACCCAGTCTTCCATAGGCTATTTGCGGTATGGCCTTTAGCTCATTCAGCGAATTTTCTTTTATGGCTTCTATCGACTCAAAACGTTTTCCTCAAAGTTAATTTTAACTTGGGAAATAAAAAAAAGTCAGACGGAGCCATATCAGGTGAATACAGTGCTTGGTCGAGAACTTTTGTTTAATTTTTCGCTAAAAACTCTTTCACTATAATGGCTGTGTGTGATGGTGCATTATCATCAAAATCGCCGATGACTCAAAACTATCACCAACAAAAAGTGTAGTTTAAAACAAATTAAATGACAGATAACGCTCAAATTTTGGGCGCTTAATCAGTACAGTGCTACCAACATGCAGTAAACAAATTAGAACAACCTCTTTTACGCGGGCATGGGCGTACCCACGTTGGGGCAAGGTGGGGCACTTGCCCCACCCTCCATCCTGACTTAAAGATAAATATTTAAAAAATTATTTATCAGATTCCCAAATCACCGCGTGACAGAACCTTCTTGTAGTTATTACAATTTTTAAACGGTTTTCTTTGTGGTGGACAACAAACAACAAATGTGAGGAACAAAGAAATAGGGTACAGACAGAGTCCATCAGCCATTTTTGATGTCCCCACTGCTGGGGCACAGGCCTTCCTTATGGGTGGTAAGGAGGATGGGCCATAACCCACCACGCGGGCCCAATGCGGATTGGTGGGTGTTAACGACTGCAAATGCAGCCGGACCAACGGCTTAACGTGCCTTCCGAAGCACGGAGGAGCTCGAGATAATAATTTTTTGGTCATCCATCCCATGACTGACCCTTGCGAACGTTGCTTAACTTCCGCAATCGCTGGGCCAGGCGCTAAGCCACTGCGCCACCGAGCTCCTCTACAGACAGAGTGAACTAAAGGAAATGAAGTTGGTTTTTGCTAGTTCAGGGCTCGGCAAGTCGCGGCTCGCGAGTCGCATGCGGCGGTCTTTCATTCGAGGCTGGATTTTTTATCGCGCTTGATCACAATCATTTCATTACACCATCATTGACTATGATTTTGTCCAAACCATCACCCAGACGCGGCGCGCTGTGCAAGCGCGCGCCGCGACTAGGTTTCACCATCATTGATTGTAATGATTTTGTCCAAACCACCATCGCCGCACGGCCCAGAGTGCGCGGTGCGCTTCGCACGCTTTCTTGACTAGGCTAAACTATAAAATTGTAATTTATTATGTCCAAACCATACCAACCAATTTTAGCCAGAATCCTTGCAGAAGATCAATAATAAAAAAAACATTTTAAATTCCTATTACTTTTTCCTTTCTTTTGCCCCACCCCTAAGCTGATGCTGGGTACGCCCATGTACGCGGGTCTTTTTATTGACATATTCCCAATACTTTTTACACAGAGTAGTAGATCTGTCACATCTGTCTGTCTGTCCGTTTGTCACAGCCACTTTATTCTGAAATTATTAGGATTACACAGTTGAAACTTGATAGATAGATGTATTCTGTAAACCACTTAACGATTTTTACACAAAAATAAATATTAAACTCTAAAACTAAAAATTAAAAAAAAATTTTTCATCAAACCTATACATGCAGAATGTTTTAATTAAGATAGGTCTTTAAAAATAATATTGAGATTTCTAATACTATTTTCTCAAAGTCGGCCATTTAAAAGATAACACGTCGTCGTCCGTCCCCCCCTCCCCCCTCCTCCTCTAACTTTAAAAATAAGAGAGTTAAAAATCAAGCATTTTTTTTTACAATTAATTTATAACATACTGTCTCTAGTATTAAGTATGTTTATTAAATATTGCAGAATTCAATAAGGCACAACCTGTCCCTGAACAAATGCTTCATGAAGGTGGCCCGCAGCAAGGACGACCCCGGCAAGGGGTCGTACTGGGCGATGGACACGAGCCAGAAAATAGCCGAGGTGACTCCGCGCCGGCGCAGGAGTGTCAGGGTAACTATATGGGAATCAGTTAACATCTATTTTTCATTAAAAACAGAGCTAAATAGCAATTTTTATTTGAACATACATACATACATACATACACTCACGCCTGTTTCCCATGGGGGTAGGCAGAGACTATGGATCGCCACCTGCTACGATCCTTGCACACTTCTTTCGCTTCATTCATATCCATCAATCTTTTCATTTGAAATTTATATGAAAATGTTTAAATTTAAAAATCACAAAATATAAGGTAGATAGTTCGATGGCGCAGTGGTTTAGCGCCCGGCCCATCGATTGCGGAGGTTAAGCAACTATAGCAAGGGTTGGTCATGAGATGGGTGACTAAAAATTGACTATGCTTCGGAAGGCACGTTAAGCCGTTGGTCCCGGCTGCATTAACGCCCACCCATCCGCATTGGGCTCGCGTGGTGGGTTATGGCCCATCCTCCTTATCACCCACAGAGAAGGCCTATGCAGCAGAGGTTTCAAATAACTGATGTGCGTATACTGTTTGAATAAAATTAAAAACTTTTTTTTATACACAACATAGTCATTACATATAGACAATATCAGGCTAAACTGGGCAACAGAAAACAATAGGGGTATAATTATTTGAAATAGATTTTTTTGTGAATACTTACATGGTTTTTATGAAAGTACACTAAAGTTGAATTACATAATCTAGTAGCAAAAATGTAAACAATAGATTTAACTACTATACGTATAGAAATGACGCTCCCCGCTCCGTCCTAGAATTAAATTACCTCACCCCACGCTGCGAGTTCAAGTGCCGAATCGTGCGCTCGTTTAGTCGTGAGTGTTAACAGCGTCAACTTTCGTGCTCGGCGGCATGAATTTAAGTTGCAAAAAGCAAAGCAAAATGTTTAATATCTGACATGGAAACATTTCTTATCACCAGTAAATACGAGAGCGGTTTTTTAAGTCCATGACTTTGAAAAGAAAAAATACTTTTTTTCATAATTTATAGGAACTTCCTAAGTACTCTTAGATTATTACTTTTGGAAACAAAAAGCTCAAGCGACTTCCTAACTTTTCTTAGTGACCCTGTTGACCCTCTTGGCGGCACTTATAACATCAAAATTCATCGAATGAAGATGTGAATCCTTCCTATTCTCTAGATTTAGCCCACTGAGATTTTTCCTCCTACCAGACATGAATAAATGTCTTGGCGGGCAAAGATTTCCATTAAGCCAAAAGGTGGTGTCTGAAATGAGCCCTCATTTCAGTTACCACAGTTTTCAGGTGACGAAAGAAAAAATTATGGGTTAAAGAGGTAGGTACTGAATACGCAGAGCAACAAAAAGATTATGTAGAGAATTAAAACAAAATATGGCGGTAAAAGATGTTTCTTCTTTACAAAGTCATGGACTTATCAAACCACCCTCGTACATATTTATTGTTAAAATGGTGAAAAACCAAATTGTTTATTTGTGTGTGTGAAGCCACACGATTCTCGTAGTAGCTCTAGCTTTATGGCCGGTATACATTTTGATTAGTGTTTAGTGCGAGTGGCTCGTTTAGTGTTTAGCAAAAAACACGTTCGGACAGTCTCTGTTTAGTGTTAAGTAATTGTTTTTTGCTAAACACTAAACGAGTCACTCGCACTAAACACTAATCAAAATGTATACCGGCCATTACACACAGTTGCGCGGGTCAACGTCATCTGTGTAGTTCGTAGTTATAACGGAACGGTTGTATGGAGTATCCGGCGTGTGGTTTTACACCATGTTTATAGTTGGGTGTTCCGGTACAGATGGCGCCGTACAGCCCGGAGTGCAGCTCGAACAGCAGCGGCGCGGACGCGGCGCCCACGCCGCCCGCCACGCCCACCACGCCCACGCCGCCCACGCCCACCGACCCCGCGCCGCCCGCCCACACGCCCATCAAGGCGGATCCCGAAACAGGTGACACGCCCGCATATTCCAGCTCGTAGACTGTTCAAAACTTCGTATAGATGGCAGTCGACCGGAGCACGACGACAGAAGCCGAACTCTAACGAGTCCAAAGTTTGTAAGTCTCTCAGTTTCGAAGCTAGGGTCTTCAAACTTTGTGTTTAGGCTAACGATTGAAACGTGTCTCATCGTTTTTGAGAATTCCACCCCCGAAGGATTGAAAAGGGGGATGAAGTTGTGAATAGAAAATCCTTCATTTCGAAGTAAAAATAGCAAAATTTATTTTTAGGCTTATGGGTGGAAATCTAACGCAACGTATATTCAGCCTATTGTTAGTATTTTAACCCCTATGGGGTTGAAATGAGGTAAAAAAAACGAAACATCGATATGGATTTCGTTATTGAGGTTCTATGGGATGATGATTGCGAAAATGACATTTATTTTGAAGTCCAACACGGTGGACAGGATTCAACACCAATAGGGGTGAATTTGGCGTTCAAATTTTGTAAATATATAATAGAAGAAACTGATTGGTGACTGACGTATCAACGCACAGCCCAAACTGGCCCATAGGTTCCTTATGAGGTGCACTAATAAAGGATTTTTCAAAACTAAACCCCTAAGGGGGTGAAATGAGGGTCCAATATTTGTATGAAAATGCGTCAGTTTCGAATCTAGGATCTTAAAATTGTGAGTTTAGGCTGACGATAGGAAATTAATATATGTTTTAGCGTTTTTGAAAATTCTACCTCCGAAGGGATGAAAAGGGGGATGAAGTTGTATAAAAAAACGCCTTCATTTTCGAAGTAATAATCGTAAAATTTATTAGTAAGGCATATTGGGTGGAAATCGTACGCAACGTATATTCAGATTATTCAGCCCATTGTTAGTATTTTAACCCCTATGGGGGTGAAATGGTGTAAAAAAACCGAAACATCGATATGGATGTCGTTATTGAGGTTCTATGGGATGATGATTGCGAAAATGGCATTTATTTTGATGTCCAACACGGTGGACAGGATTCAACCCCAATAGGGGTGAATTTGGCGTTCAAATTTTGTATGGAAAAATAATATAAAATAGACATTTTATCTTCAAACTTCGTAGAAGCACCTCTAAAAACAAATAAGCAAACTCATGTTTTTGATTTTCTAAAATCAACCCCTTAGGGCGTAAATGAGGTAATTTATTTTGAAGTACGCTGAGAATGATTCCACCCCTAAAGTGGTAAAATGGGTTTCAAGTCCAACACGGCGGACATGACTCAACCTGACGGGCAGAGGGAGAGGAACCCCTAGACGGACAAAGAAAGAGGGAGAGGGAGATATCTCTGAACCCAATTCTAAATATTATAAACTAACTTCCGCCCGCAACTTTGTCCGCGTGGAAATTCGTGAAAACCCTTAGGGAATCGTTAACCAGATAACATTTTATTCTATGTTTTAATTTCATTAATCGTTTGCCGCGTGCGGCCCTCATCATAAATCATAAATCTTTATTTGCATAAAACACGGTAACAAGGATGTAAATTAAAGCTTAGCACTATACATGTTTCATCGATCTGTCGATATGCAAATATTTTGTTGTCATGCTTCTGATAATAATTATTAATTAGGTATCTAATATAAAATAAATTAAATTTAATAAATGATAGATTACAATATTTACTTACATTAGATGTGTGACCATGTCATTAACAATTTATAAAATTATATAACAAAATTAAGATAAAATTTAATTTAAAATATTCATGATTAATTTCAGGTTCAAAGCCATCGTCCACAGAGAAATAATGATAGAATGTCAACAAGAAATAATAATAAGATGTCAATAGTATTTAAGATGTCAATAGAATTTAAATTACCAATTTTAGATGTCCTTTACGACAAAAGTTAACAAATTCATTTATGTCATAAAAACAATTTTCCACAAGGATTCCAAAAACTGTCTTTTTAAAGAGATTAAATGGCATATTTCTGATATCATTAGAAAGCAAGTTGTATAATCTAATCCCCATACTGTAACAATTTCTTGAGAAACAGGTAGTTGCTGAAAGAGGTACAACCAATTGATTGGGATATCTTGTATGAAAATTACACTGTTCACGTTTTTCTGTAAAAAGATGCAAGTTTTTCTTTATAAATGTCAGTATCTCGAGTATGTACAACGAAGGTAGAGAAAGAATGTTTAACTGTTTAAAGAGAGGACGACATGATTCTAACTGTCCAACATTGCAAATAGATCTTACACATTTTTTTTGTAAAATGAAAGCACGTTTTAAATTAGTTGAATTTCCCCACATCACTAGCCCATATCTTAGTATAGATTCTACATATCCATGGTATGCCATCAGAGCTGTCTTTAGATTTGCTACTTTTGAAAGATGGTACAGAGCGTATACGAACCTATTTATCCGCTGGCATACCATGTCAATATGCTGTTGCCATGTAAGCCTTGAATCTATCACTATACCAAGAAAGGTAGCTGAATTTGTTTCTGAGATAGGATCATTATTATGATGTATAGATAACTGTAGAGGATTAGCATTCTTATTGTAAAATTGGATGAATTTAGTTTTATTAACATTTACTTTCAAATTATTATCTTCTAGCCATTTAGTTATTTTTCTAATTACATTATTAATTTCATTATTATAATCGATATTGGGCTTTTTATAAATCATTACGGATATGTCGTCAGCATAGAGGGTTATTGGATATTGGCTACATTTAGGAAGGTCATTTATATATAAGATAAATAGCAAAGGGCCTAATATACTGCCTTGAGGAACACCTGAATAGTTAACTTTACTCTCTGACCTGTATGTCACGCTTTGAGACTTATTATTCAGCTGTGAAATCTCCACAAATTGACTTCTTTCACTTAGGTAACTTTTTAGCCAATTATAGGCAAGGCCGCGTATACCGTACAATTCAAGTTTTGTTAGAAGTATTCTATGACTAACAAAATCGAAAGCCTTACTCATGTCAAACAAAATGGTGGATACGGGAACCTTCTTGTCCATTAGTACTGATATGTTCTTAATGAGGGTGTAACAAGCGAGTGCCGTAGATCTACCCTTACGAAACCCATATTGTTCTTCTCTGATTATGTTGTGTTTTGTTAGAAATGAAATCAGTCTCATTAGCATAATTTTTTCAAATATCTTTGAGAGTACTGCGATGAGGGCAATTGGTCTATAGTTATTTAAGTCGTGCTTCTCGCCACGCTTAAACAGTGGTTTGACAACCGAGATCTTAAGAATGCTCGGAAATTTACCTTCCACAAAACACTGATTCACAAAATATTCGAGTAACGGTGCCAGCTCATTAATACTAGCTTTAATTACTTTAGTACATATATCATCAAAACCAGTAGAATTTGTATTGTTTAAGGATTTTATGGTTTCCCTTATTTCTTTTTCGTCAGTAGGATATAAAAATAAAGATACGGGATTACTATCTATTAATTTTTGTTTATTTACATTTGAGTCAAATTTACAATTAGTGGAATCAATAAAATGGTTATTAAATACCGTTGCTATTTCGGTGGGATTATTAATTAGTTTATCATTAATTCTTAAGCATTCAATATTATGTTTATTATGTAAGTTACTTTTATTTTTTATAATCTGCCAAGTTGCCAAGCACTTATTTTTTGCAGAATTGATAATTTTTTCGTTTCTTAACCTTTGGGACAATTCTATGCACTTTTTAAATATTTTAGAGTAACTTCTATATTTAAATTTATTTATACTATTAGATTTTTTATAATACGATAAACGGAGTTTCCTTTTAGTTTTACATGAAGTTTTTAAGCCTTTGGACAACCATTTAGTTTTTATACTTTCTTTATTTAAAATTTTAATTTTGTACGTTGGAAAACATAAATTATATAACAGGGCCAATTCTTTATGAAATCGCGTAAAATCAAAATCTACATCTTTGAAGTCAAAAAGGCTTTTCCATGGATAATTTTCTACGAAGTATTTGAACTTTTTGATATTATCAGCACTGTAATCTCGCCGTACTTCAAACCAATGTACAAGCGGGGCTTTGCGAGTTTTAATCGGCACACTCAAAAATTGTGCAGTATTATGATCTGATAAGCACAAGGCCTTAGTATTTCCAATCGCTCCCTCAATATTGCTGGCAAAATTATCAATACACGATTTTAGTCGTGTAGGTGTGTTAATATGTAAACTTAAATTGTAAGAACTTAGTATATCCGTCAATTCTTCTGATAATTTGTCTTTATTTAGAGTGTTGATATTCCAATCACCTGTAATGATAATATTTTTCTTAAAAGATTTTAATTTGTCAAGAAGAAGTTGCAATTTATCAAAAAAAAGTCTGATGTTTGATGTTGGGGTTCGGTAAATACATATGAGTATTATTTTATATTCTGTTAATTCTAAACCACAACATTCAAAAGTAAGTTCCGTTGAGAGGTCGTTGAGAAAGGATAGTTGTTTTGTTTTAACAGTGTTATTATGTAAGATGCATACACCCCCACGTTTTTGCTTTGATCTACAGAACGAAGCACCTAGTTTATAACCATTGAGTTGTATATTTGATTCACTATGTTGTTGGACAAAAGTTTCACTAAGGCAAATTAAATCCGGGGTTATTTTATTTTCTGACATTTCGTTCAAAGTTATTGCCAATATTTCTTTTTTACTCAAGAAACCACCTATGTTTTGATGCATGAAAAACAAAGAATCGTTACTTATAAAAAAGCAGGAGTCTTGTGCGCTCGCGAGGCTTGAGTCTGACTACGTTCTCGATGGATATTTACGGGTGGTCTTGAACTGGTGGGTGAGCAGAGCAAATCTTCATTGTTTATATTTGTGTGACCCTGAGATTCATACGATAATTGTCTATGATGTGATGCATGTGTAATATCTCGAATGATACTAAAGCTTAGGTTTGGCAAAAAATATTTGGATCCTAGACGAGATTTATTATAATTGTGTTTTACAAATACGCAGTGAGTAAAGCCCCTGCATATCAATTCTAATTCCTTATTTAGTGAAATATTTAAGTAAGCATTATTAGGTAAACCACATATAATAATATTAGCATGACATGTACTGCTTAACCATTTTAGAAGTTTTGTTTTTAAATTAAGGGGATCGCTATCATTCATCCCCGCAACCACAATAATAAAGTCCTGCAAAGTAAGGCCCGTTAATTCTGTTTTGCAAGTGTTCAGCACGTCCTGAAGGCAAGCTCCATCCTTCCAGAAGCACGTTACCTCATAGTTCTCGTCGAGTAGTTGCTGCAACGACTGTTGTAAGCCTCTGCCCTGCTGATCAGCAATCACGAAGACCCTCTTCTTCTTTACCGTTGTTGTATCTATAGTAGTGTACTTAGGTTCCTTACTCAGTACAGTTTGCTCCTCATTAATTGTTTGTTCTGATAAGTCGGTGTTGGCAGTACTTCCCTTACTAAAATCTTGAATCTGTAAGCTTTGGCGTAGCTTATGTTTCCGGCTTATGTTAGCTTATGTTCTCGCCTCGTCCTGTCTCACGACGCAGCGTGCTTGGTGGGACCCGTCTAATCACGTAAAACCGGCTGATCGAATTTTGATGAAATTAAAACATAATTCAATTTTCTTTTGGTTTATGGTCCCCTTAGGATTTTCTTGAATATCCACGCGGACGAAGTTGCAGGCGGAAATATTAGTCACATTAGTGGATAAGACTGACAATTAATCATTCATTTTCCGTAGTTGCGGTTTAGTTTAATATTTTTTTTATCTAATATAAGCATAATGCTTACGTTGCTGACTCATTGCTAACTTATATAATTAACTGGTAATTATTAATATTTCTAAAAAATATATTCCTATTAAATTCTTATAATTAATGTTTGATGATTCCACAATCAATTGTTTTATTGCATTTTAAGGTCTATCCCCATATAATTATCCAGGTCGTGCCGTGTCCGGGGCCCAAGCAATGTTGGGCGTTTGTATGTTCTACATAAAGTACCAACGTATTTGAACTCCGGACCCTGAACGAAGCCGCCGATGACGGAGCTCAACGTTGATTTGTTTCACATACATAATCATAAATAGCCCAACGTAACTTGGGCCCCAGACACGGCCCGTATACATATATATGTAGATAGACCTTTAAACACTCGTTTGCATTTGTTTTTGTAACAGTTGTTTCTCACAGTTGTTCCAGACACAAGTCCCACGGATGATGCCCTGTCAGAGCTCATGAACGAAGAGCTCATGACAGATGTGGACATAAGCACAGGTAACATACAATTTATTTTAATTCAATAGGGAACATGCATCAATTTTTTTTGTATCAAAATTTAAAAGTATAATGCGTGAGAAAATCAACTGTAATATTAAAACTTTTCTCTTGCGTTTTTTTCTCGTAATATAGTTACTGGAAGTTAGCAGATCAGATTCATATTCATTTATTTGCTTTAAAAGTGGTACAAAGGTTAAAATAGAATATATAGGTATCTCACAATTAGTCTTTGCAGACATACAAATATTGAAAATAAACATTACATTTCATTTCACTACAATACATTTGACTTATAATTCATTTCATTTTATTAAAATACGTTTCATTACATTACGATACATTTCATTACATTACATTACATTTCATTTCAATTCATTCAAATTAATTCTTATTTATTATTCTCAACCAATTTCTGTCAATTACAAATAAAAAATGTCAACAATTAAAATATATATAATAATAATGTCAGTTTAAAATTAATTCATGCATGTAGCATGCAGCAGCACCCGCCGAAAACGCTCCATA
Source organism: Agriphila tristella (assembly GCA_928269145.1). Taxonomy (NCBI): domain Eukaryota; kingdom Metazoa; phylum Arthropoda; class Insecta; order Lepidoptera; family Crambidae; genus Agriphila; species Agriphila tristella. The sequence continues at coordinate 29,359,101 of OV743432.1, forward strand.
CAAAACGGTCAACATTTATGACGCCACTTATGTCACGTTTAAGGCGCCTTATTATAGTGTTAGCAATGAATGTTCAAATATCTCCCTAAATATTGCGTTTAAGTACATATGTGCCATACAAAATATTATTTCTTATTCGATATTCTATCCGGCTGTTAAGAGGCCGTAGCGATTTTGCCGCTGACTGCAGCTCTCTCGCTCGCACATTTCATGTTTTCTTCAGATTTCTTAAATCTGAGTGCGCAATTTAAAAATGTGTCTCGGCCACTTTTCGCATTATTAGATTACAGACATTATAAAATATATTTTAGTTTTTTGTTGCTAAAGTACAAAAATTTATCGTTTCTAACAGTTATTTGAACTGGCAAATACGATAACTTTTTATACTTTAGCAACTCGGAACTGAAATATATGTTGAAATGTCCATAATCTTATATTGCGAAAAGTGGCCGAGACACATTTTTCATTTACGCACTCAGATTTAAGAAATCTTGAGAAAACATGAAATGTGCGAGTGAGAGAGCGGCAGTCAGCGGCAAAATCGCTACGGAGTCTTAAGTGCATTATATCCGAAAATGAAAAAAACCGTTATTTTCCCCTGTGTGATAAAACTTTTTTATTTATTTTTCTGTTCCATTATGTTTTTATACGTGTCCGCAGCGATCAAGCTCAAATTTATCAAAATCGGTGACTTATGCATGTTCCCTATTCTACAGGCTGAATGTCACTAAGGCGGTCAAACCGCTGGATGAACGGCGGATGAATAATGACGCACTATACAAAGCGCTAGCCTGTTAATTTATTGGCTGACCTGATTGAGCCAGTTGACTGTTTTGTAAATAATATCGCCGATTGACTGATGTAAAATAATGTGCAACGATTTGCATAACATACATAACACATATTCGATTCGATAAAACTTGCAAGACTGCATAGATAACTCGCTGGATGTGTAGCCGGTATTAAAGTAGATCACCCATAAAATGTTGCCTTTATTCTCATAAGGACAGATTCTCAAAAGGACAGATTGTCAAAAAACCGAAAAAAGTATAGCTGCACACAAAAATTAATAGATTCTCAAAAAGACAGATTCTCAAAATTTTATAAGCCGTGTTAATGGTTACAATTTTTTTTAAAGTAGGCAGCTTGTGCATGTGCTGTCTGTACGACAGAAATACGCTATTTTCATAAAATCGTGCAGCGTTTTATAAGAGGTTAACGCGAAGCAGAAGGAATTTTGTACAATGGCCCGTCTATAGGCACTTTATCTCTGTCGCTCTCGCGCTAACATTATTGTTGGGCCTGTGCGAGCGCAATAGTAATATGTTAGCGCAATTGTAAAAATCCTGTCTACGTATGATTACGGAGAAAATAAATTAAAAAGTGATTAAAAATTTAGAAGTTTATCTTCTCTGTATTTATGAGATCCTGGTACTTTAGTGATGTTTTGTATTACGAAATATAAGAAAATAAGCTATTCAAAATGAAGAAGTTAAACCTTCTTTTCTCTTTTTCTGCTCCTTTTGAGAATCTGTCCTTATGAGAATAAAGGAAATTTTGTATCTATTTTACCTATCTATCTGTCCATACACGATCAAATCTGTCGTCAAATTTGCAGCATCCAATTAACTCGTCCGTGTCTACCAATCTGCATGACGCAGTTAAGTTGATTAACACCTGTAGCACACCTCCGCCCGCGGAACCACCGCAGTAGGTACCGCCATGCAGGCGCGGTCGCAGCCTCAAATCGGTTTTAGCACTACCAGTGCCCTGGGCGACATTTCCACGCGGCGCCCCTTATATACGATTCCAAGATTTTCAATTTTGTCTGTTAGGTAAAAGACGGCCGCGTAGCGCGTTTTTTTAGTCAGTTTCACCTACTAATCATGTAATCTTGCTTGTTTATAGTAAAAAAAACGGCCGCGCAGCGCGATTTTTAGTCAGTTTCAACTACTAATCTTGTAACCTTGCTTGAATATAGTAAAGAACGGCCGCGTAGCGCAGTTTTTAGTCAGTTTCATCTGCTAATCTTCTAATTTTGCTTATTACAATAAAAAGAAACCGACACGCAGCGCGATTTTTAATCAGTTTCAACTACTAATCTTGCTTTGTTTATAGTAAAAAATGGCCGCGCAATGCGATTTTTAGTCACTGTATAGAAGATTTTTCTATTTGACGTGTATGATTTTGGGACCCCCCTTCGGACCGCGCCTGCCTCCATGAGTTCGACAAACGATACAAATGCGAACAGCGTAGATTTTTCACGCGAGATTCCGCCCAATCGGCTCCGACCGTTGACGCACGCGAAAGCAATGACGCGAAATCCTCATATATCGTCGTCGATGGAAGACAACTGATAGAATAGAATAGAAAATCATTTATTAATAACACGCAGAAGGATTAAGAAAAAAAAAACAATATTAGCCACAGCGAAACTATGGCGGAACTACCACGGTGCTGCTGGTACGGTTTCGCGGCGGAGGTGTGCTATAGGCGTGGATGATTGAATGTTGATGAAATTGTTCAAATTGAACAATAGAACTGATTTCTATGGCCCATTTTAGGTTCGTGGCGTGGATGTTTTTTATTTATTCACAACGGGATAAGGTTGGCCTTTACTTCGGCTGATGTTAAGTGCCGATAAGGCCGAAAGTGTGAACGCACTGCACCCGGAATCCTCATCACTGGGAACTGGCTATCTTATTTGTAACTGTCAGAACACAACAATTTTTAAACTTTGTTATGGTGTCAGACTTAGGTAAGATGGCGGTAGCTAGCCAGCTGGATTTGAAATAGGCCTTACTACCAATCAAACCGAGTACAAATGTACCCCCCTCCTGGAAATCGAATCCGGGGCCCCTGCGTTGTACACGTGTGGGCAAACCACTAGACCACAGACGGGGGGAGTCGCACTACGCGCTTAAACGCTCGCTATCCAGAAATCGTACGAAATGGAGACGGAAGCTTTTAATACCGAATTATCGAATCGATAAAATTACTGAATAAAATCACCGTTAAAACTTTTAACGGTGATTTTATCGACAAATATTTTGTCGACAAATGTGGAACCCAAGGCGGCCCTGGCAATGCGTATTCAACGCCTGACAAGCGCGCACCGTGTGAACAGTATACAAAAAATTTACGCGCGTTCGACGCGCTTTGAGTGCTTGTCATCTGAACGTAGTCATATGCCCTAATAATGGGCACGCAGCGCTGTGTAATTTGAAATTGTACTTTATTGCTATGCAGCGAGAGTAGCTTATTATTTTATTGTTCTTGCGCGGATGGGCTTCTGTATGTTAGTACTATTACTATTATACAAGGTTATTTGCATACCCCGTTATCGGGCGTGCACGAACGATTCACAGACTAAAAAATCAGAAGCAAAAGACCTTTAGGGCCACCTATTTGCCTACGTTTTTCTACTCAAAAAACCTATTAAGGCTGGCCACACACAGACGTAATCCCGTTACGGAATTCCGAACGCAATTTCGACAATGTATGAAGATTCCGTACGGAAAAATCCCGCATGTGTGTGGCAAGCCCATAGATTTTGTATGCAGTTGCTGCGTTCGGAATCACGTATGTACAAGAATTCCGTGATTCCGTCTGTGTGTGGCCGGCCTTAAGGTGCGAAAATTTTCAAGCTCTCGCGCTCTCGTGTTCAGTAATGGCAAATGTGAACTATATTTTTAGACAATACCTATAGATACATAACTTTAATTCTTCTTAAAATCTAAATGCACGAAGTGAAGGACGATATTTATTTTGAATCGTGTTTTAAAATGTATAGAGCTTATTTTGCTATAACAGTGCGGACCGTACTCACGCGCACGCGGTCGCCGCGCGGTGTCGGTTTTGACGGATGCCGACAAAGGCGCACAAAAGCCCGCCGCGCGGTGTCCGCTTTGACGGATGCCGACAAAGGCGTACAGAAGCCGGCCGAACGCCACTCGCGTGCGTGTTGTCGTGTCGTCTTGTACTCTACTTAGTGTTGTCTCACGCTCCGCGCCCTCTCCCCTTTACGGGTCATTTAGTGATCAATTGTTGTCTAATTGCATATCATTTTTATCTTAACCAACAATATGCCTCCGAGAAAAAAATCTCGTCACGTATTTATGGAGTTGTGGATAAAAGATTATCCTGAAATACAGGTAAACTAAAAAAAAATGTATTACAGATATATTCTCTCAGAGGTTGAACGGAATTAGGTAGAATTATCAAATTAATCAAAAATAGACCTTCTGTTGTACTTTGTCTTTGGCTTCGATCATTCGTGCACCCGCGATAACGGGGTATGGTTATTTGTAAAACACCAACAACCTCGCAGGAGTAGATTACTAACATCATAAACAATAACATTTGTTCTACGACTTTTCCGAAAACAGACAAAAATAATTGGGTTGGTAAACTTTTTCGAAGATAATTGTTTTATATTTTTTTATGATAGCACAAGTCTGAATAATAAAGAAAATAATATTAAGAATTTTTTATTTTACCTTGTTAACCAAATATATTTTTTATATCATTATCGCGATAAAATATCAAACGTACGGCTAAACACGATGTTCCCATGCATTTACTGATTAAAAAACTGATTGACAGGACAGATTTTACAGACGGTGACAAAGAGTAATCCAATTATTTTACTCTTTGGTAATCGTAATCACGACCTAATGTTTTTCAGCTTATTTATTGTGATTTTCTAGTTTTTTTCTTGTTCAGTTATGGGAAATGGATCAGTTTGAAGAAATCCATTATCCTGCTTATTACGCCGATGAAGTACCTACACTGCTTTGTTCCCTTTTGTTTGAAATATAGATGTGACCATCCGCAGAACTAATTTTGTACAATTCACATACCTTTGAAAGTGACGTGGTGCAGAGGATTAAACAGGAATTACCTTCAGAGAGCTTTATACGTTTGTGATGATCACGTAAATATATGTATATCTACAAATTTACTCACAAAAGAGTTATTTTATTTATTTTAGCGGACTGTGACTGACATGACAACTAGTTGACATTTCCAATGCCAAACTTTTCATTTTTTTATTTGAGCAAAAGCACTACCTACGCATACAGCCGTAATAGTGATTTATTGTACTATGCTGTAAATTTAAATTTTAAATTATTATTTAAATTAAAATGAAGTATTATAAAAATTCCGCAATTGGTTATTCCTGACTCCAAAGCCAAAAGCTACCAGAAAATATATAATTCACAACAGTTTTGGAAAAGTTTACCAACCTAATTGGATTTTCCAATGTCCGAACAGCTGATTGAGTTTCATGTGAAAAGTAGTTTTCTTTTGTCTGTTTTCAGAAAAGTTGTAGAACAAACATTGTCGTTTATGGTGTTAGTAATGTACTCCTGCGAGGTTGTTGGTGTTTTACAAATAAAGGTCTGTCCCCACATGTCCGGGCCGTGGTCGGGCCGGGACCTGTCAGATGTCCAAGTTACGTTGGTCGTGTTAAGGTACTGTATGTAAAACAAATATACGTCGAGCTTCGGTCCGGCTGCGGCCCGGAAATATGGCGATAGACCTTAACCATAAGGCACCCAACAAGCAAAAACGTCATATAAGATCTGACTTGTACGACTTTAAGTCGGATAGCAGTCTTATAATAGTAATAAGATGACTGCTAGGTCCTATAGACGTCTTAAATTTAACTTATTAGTCGTGCGACAAATATGTCATAATAAACTGGTCATAGCAACGTCGGCACGACTAAACTATACGACGTTATATTAAAGTTTTAGCTAAAACATCTGTACGACTTGTAGTCGCATTTGAGTCAAGTTTCGACTTTTAAACGACGTTTAACAAAATTAGTCCAATCAACGGGGCTTATGCAACCCGAATAATTCTCCCGTCTATGAAATTTGGCATGTGATGAAGTTAGGTAATACAGATTACAGATGAACAATAATCCAATAAATTTTGTTACGAGAAGTTAGGTATTTTTACCTAAACATGAAAATCGCTTATATCTCTCTGTGAATATTTCCTCGGGCTAAAATACTTTCTGTATACGTACTTATGTATTAGTTAGAATAAGTATGTAAAGAAATCCAATATTTTTTCGATTTTAGAGATACCCAAAATTAAAATTTTAATATTTTTCAATATATCTTCTGTTAAAAAAATTATTTGCTGATTATTATTTTTTAATATGTTTTAATATATAGCTTTGTTCAGTAAGCCAATAAATTTTCTTCTTTAATCATATTTATACATAAACGTATAAAAATGGACCGATATTTTTTCACATTACCTCTTAAGACCAAAAAATAAAAAAATATCATTAAAGAAGAAAATTTATTGGCTTACTGAGCAAAGCTTTATATTTGTTTATTTGTTTATTCGGAACACCAACATTATACATATTTCATATACATGAGTTTCTTTTATATGGCTTTGTTACTTATACATATAACAATTATAGGTGTACACATATTACACAGAATAAGAGCAAAAAAAAAATATAAAAAATCTACTTCTAATTAGTTACACTTGCGTCGGTGAGAAAGTTATGAAAGTAATAATAACTACACTGATGGAGTGTAATAAAGTTTCAGCATTTTAGAGAATGATTTGATTGGATGGTGAAATATGTCTATTGGTATTTTAGAGCTTGTCTCATTGTAGCTTCTACAAATCCTTACGATAGGGGAACATGCACCGAGGTTGGTTCTGCATTGTGGAGTGTCAAAGGTTTTTTTGAGTGGAAATCGTGGATAATTATACGGTACAGATAGTGAAATTTCGGCAAGAAGACAGGAACAGTCGATTTGGCCATTTAAAATTTTGTGTAGGAAGAGTAAATCAGCCTTGGTGCGCCGATCATGAAGACTTTCCATTCCAAAGAAGCCCAATCTCTGTGCGTATGGATTCCTATATGATATGCCGGGAGTTTGAAAAGCCAGATATCTCGTAAAGGTACGTTGTATCGACTCGATACGCTGAGAGGCCGAACTGTAAAAAGGATTCCACACTGTACTTGCGTATTCTAGGTGAGATCTCACGAGGGTGTTGTAAAGAATTATTCTTGTTTCCCTACATCGAAAGTCGCTACTATTCCGTCTTAGGAACCCCAACATTTGGCATGCCTTTTTAACCACCGCATCTATATGAGGGTTAAAGCTTAAGCGTTGGTCTAACAACACACCCAAATCACGGATCTCGTGAACTTCCTGCAGTGGTATACCACCTATATTATATGTGTGATTGATCGGATTCTTCTTCCTGGAGAATGTTATATGATAACATTTGCTGACGTTTAATGTCATGCCGTTATCATCACACCACCTCAAGATTCTATCCAAATCCGATTGAAGAAGTCGACAAGAGTCGCCAGATACAGCGGGTAAGAAGATCTTCAAATCATAAGCAAAGAATTCATAATACGAATGGTGTATGACCGAACATAGGTCATTTATAAATATAGAGAAAAGAATTGGTGCTAGATGAGACCCTTGTGGGACTCCTGACGTAGCATAAAATTCATGAGACTTGTATCCGCTTGTAGCAACCAGTTGTGACCTATTTTCTAGATATGATTTGAACCAATCATGAAGGGAACCGCTTATTCCACAGTATTTTAGTTTTTGTAATAAAAGTCTATGATCAACCTTATCAAAAGCACTTTTTAGGTCTGTATAAATAGCGTGCACCTCACGACCCTTGTCCACCTCGCCACACAAAAAGGATAAATAAGAGACCAAGTTTGTTTGTACAGATCTGCCCTCGTGAAAGCCGTGTTGTTTGGGAGAAATGAGATGACGCACATGTTGGGAAATAACCGGAGCAACTAGTGACTCGAAAATCTTCGCAAAACAGGAAAGAATTGATATTGGTCGGTAATTTTCAACGTTACTCGCATCCCCTTTTTTATAAACCGGAACGACCCTTGCCTTCTTCCACTCATTTGGAAATACTCCCTGTTGCAATGACCGACGAAATATTAAAAGCAAGGGTAAAGCGATTCCTGCAGCACAACGTTTAATAAGTAAAGGATGGATGTTATCCGGCCCTGTCGCTTTAAAAATATTTATGTGTTTTAATTTTTTTATGATGTCTTTTTCGGATATGAAAATGGAATATATTAAAGGATATAAAAACATATTAAAAATAATAATCAGCAGATATTTTTTCAATAGAAGATATATTGAAAAATGTTAAAAGTTAAATTTGGGGTATCACTGAAATCGAAAAAAGATTGGATTCCTTTATATACTTATTATAACTAGTACATAAGTACGTATACAGAAAGTATTTTAGCCCGAGGAAATATTCACAGAGAGATATAAGCGATTTTCATGTTTAGGTAAAAATACCTAACTTCTCGTAACAAAATTTATTGGATTATTGTTCATCTGTAATCTGTATTATCTAACTTCATCACATGCCAAATTTCATAGACGGAAGAATTATTCGGAAGTCGCCATACAACAAATATCCTCATTGATTGGACTAAATGGCGGCTTTACTTGGTCTTCAAATAACCTTAAAATTACTTTTTTGTCTTTAAGACGTCATATAGAGATTAGTGTGCGACAAAATTAACATGGCTGACATTTTTAGAATGAAATATAATTTTATTAATACAAATTTTATGTTTCTTACGCAAAATTATGAAGGGGCATGAAAATATGAATAGTATTTACATAGGTATATTATCATAAAATTTTAATTCCCAGACGAACTAAACGGTATGAGAGACAGACACAGTTAGCAAGATATGAAAGTTAATATATATAATACATAGTATTATATTATCTGTGATAATACTCACCATTTATTTCCTTGTAATTGATTTATTTTGCACTCAGATCTCAAAACATAACCACAAACACGAGTCACTGACGAACATTAAAAATCAGTCGTACAAGTGTTGTTACTTGACTCATATACAACGTTTTCGTCTTTCAAAAACGTCTGTATGACCACAATATAACGAAAGAGTCGTTGTAAAGTTTTGATGCGACTACTGTACGATGAAAGTGGTAATCTTGTGACTTTTGTATGACCATTAAACAACAATGTAGGTCGTATAAATGGGGCCCTTTTCGCGTTGAGCAAACGTTATTATAACGTTAGTGTGACCTATCTTTTGCGACCAGTGGTAATAAGATAACGACCATTGTACGACGTAAAATTGTTAGTTGGGCAGCCATTACATGGTCATGCAAGCGTCAGTCAAATTCCATCAGTCATGAATTACGTTTGACTGATTGACTGATGGAAAGAACAAATCACATCATGCAACCATCAGTCACTACATTACACGGTAGGTTAACCGTCAGTCACAGCCCGTGACTGTGGTTAAACTGACAGCAAAACCTACCGTGTAATGGCTGCCTAAGAATGAATCTGGGTAGAACGGACACTCCCGCTCCGGACGGGCTCAAACTCATGATATTTGCTTACACTGGTAAACAGAAACTTCAGTCAGGCTGCTACGACCGGCGTCGCTGCACGTGCGTTAGCCTGTTTGTGTGTTTCGTACGATCTTGGAAACAAATTACAATGGCTTCAATTCAAAAACGATGCCACACTTATTTTTTTTTAATTTGCCTAAAGATGATGAGAGGTATAATATTTTCTAAACATTATTTCGTTTTTTTAAGTAATTTATCAAAAGGATATGAACAGTTATTTTTGTGTAGCCAATTGTATCACCCAATAATACAATTTAGTTAAAGTAGGTACCTACAGTATTTTTTTATTTGTCGTCAAATGTTTTTCAATAGCCGCGCCATCGGTCGTCGATCTCATATTTTGTAAAACTAGAATAAAATAATGATTTCAAAGCAAAGAAAAACTTATATTTTAGCAATATTATCTTTAGGCGTAAGCAACCTTGGCAACACGCTTGGACAACAGCGGGGCGTAACGACGTGAAGGGGGAAGTAGGTATATAAATGGCGGCATTTGGGACTCGGCCAGAGTCCGTTCTACCCAGTTTTATTTATTCTTATGCCTTAACCTTGTATATTATGTGGTGCATAGTCGGTCGATGTATTTCCTACAAAAGGTTTGTCGTCCGCAGAGCGCCTGTGGAGCGACGGCGGGCGGCGGCACGTGTGCGGCGCGCTGCGGCACAGCGCGCTCACCGACGACTACGGCAACTTCGTCGTGTCGCGCCTCGACGACTGCGACTGCCCCGCGCTCGAGCCCGCGCCCGCGCCCGCCTCCGCGCACGCGCCCGCCTCCGCGCCATACTGGCAGCCAGACGTGTTATAACACGGCCACGTGGCTACTACATACATATTTTGAAACTTTTACTGGTGCAACGCGCCCGCTCACTTACCAGGGAGGGAATTACGACCTCTTAAAACTTATCGGGGAATGACCGAAAAAATCAAATTGGCTGAATATTTTTCTATAGGTAGGAACAAACTCCCTTTAGTAATAGAAAAAAGTAACAGCAGAATGGAAATTATACCTTTGCCACCACCTGCCACAATCACAACATGGTATTAAAAAAAAGTTTCAAAAATAACAAATGTCAAAATGACAATGTTGTTGTGGCAGATAGTGGCAAAGGTATTATCTCCATTCTGCTGTTACTTTTACACATTTGTATAGTCGAAGAGACTTAAATTTTTTTAAACTTTTTAATGCAACCAAAACTTCTGAAACTTTTTCTATTACTAAGGGAGCTTATACCTACCTATAAAAAAATATTCAGCCAATTTGATTTTTTTCAGACATTTCCCATTGTCTAATTTCAAAATCTATGAAGGAGATGACACTGTCATTCAGACTGTTACGATACTACCAACTACACCATTATTTGTATGAAATTTCATAGAAAAAACAGTGCAGTTGACGGCCTTGCATCAGTTTGCATGATCGTGTAATCTTCCTCTATCGCAATCGCTTTCATTTGACAGATGGATGTGACACATTGGCATTTCTTTGGTACGTTTTTATTTGTGCTAAAGAGAAATATCAATGTTCTGTCAAATAAAAGCGATTGTGATAGATTTTGAAATTAAACAATTAGTGGGCAGGTTTTTGATTGCTATAGTTACATCTCATTCAAGAAGCTTATACCCACAATGGAGATTGCACGCCCAGTATCATAGTGAAGATTGAAAAAAGACTCTTTAATGACGTCACGGCTTATTTCTATCTCTTTCTTTTCGTTTTACAATACGTTTTCGTTTCTCACGAACGAGCGAACGAAGAACAACGAACACGTATTGTAACACTAAAGAAAGAGGTTGCAATAAGCCGTCACGTCACTCAATGACATTTTTTCTATCTTCATTATGACACTGGCCGTGCAATCTCCATTGGAGGGAGGTATAAGCTTCTTGATCTCATTGTAAAGCAAATAAAAAAGAGGTATCGATAGCCATTCAGAAAACTGGCAAGTTTTAAGAGGTCGTAATACGAGGGCAAGTATGCGTTATCAACGTACGTACAAACGTACGTACGATTTACACGTAAATGAATTGAATAGCATGCGCGGAAATCTAAAAAGTGTATATGAGGTTGGTTATTCGATTTTGTTTTATACATAAAGTCGATTCATTGGTGCACCTATTCATGTGATATACGATCGTAAATAGACTTTTATCAGCTAAAACTCAATAATTATCGTTTTAAAACGAGTTGGAGAATTTTGGCTGATCGAACACTGGGAAATGTGGTTTGTTGAGATAAATGGAGTTTAGCGACTGACAGTGGTTAGCGTACTTCAAAGACAATTTTTTGTCTTTGTTACTATCGGTAAGCACCATAGTGCATTGTCAGATTTGTAAACTACAAGTTGAGCGTATTGTAGTCTTCGGACGTTGCAGGTAAATCGTTGTTTCAAAGAGACGGCCAGAACGAACGGAAAATATTTAATTGTATCCCTTTGATATGCATATAGTGAAATTATGATAACGATATCATGATAGTTTTGTAACTGTTGTAATAATGACCGATGTAATTTTTTTATAAAATGTATATGCCACGGGAGCTATATCAAAACGGTAACATATCTGCCAACTAAAGTACTATAGAGTAGACATAGTTACCTTATGTGGCGGTGATTCTTCTTGGGAACGCAGCGGACCACAGCGGATGCGACGCCATTGTGTTCACGTGACTAACGGAACCGGATATCGCGTGTAGCCGACTGCAAAATGTGACCTTACTTCACATTACCCAACTTGTGTAATTCGCTCTGATGTTGCTTCGCGCATGAGTAGAGTACGAACTTATTATGGATCGCGTCGTGTTCAAAGCGAGCTAAAAGTTTGGCGCGATCTATAGGGTGGTCTAGTTAAAGACGTTTTAGCATTTGTTCTGTTAAAAATAATAAAAAAAAAACAAATTATTTGCTGTAAAAAGTTAAATTATTTATTCTGGGGGCTTACCATCAGCAAATAAGAAACCGTTCAGTTCAAAAGTAGGCCTCAAACAGGACTGCTTAAGGCCAGCTTTTAAAGTAACTTTTGAGGTCATAGTACGAAAAAGTAAGGCAGTTCAATATAAGTCCTGCTATAAGAGCTCATAGTAAGGCCCCTGGACTTTAAGAATATATTTGGACTTCTTGTAGACAATATCGCGTAAATGGTCGCATTTACAGCGAATGGCGCAAATCGGCGCAACGAGCTCGTTTTTTCAGGATTTTCCATGACCTCACGAAGTGTTGCGGGCTTTACAGCGGCTATTTCACAATTGAGAAATTGTTTTGAATGTAAAGCTACACTATTACATTTCGTTTTTGTACCATGTTAAAAATTCGCAAAAATTTACGCTTCGAATTTACAAGTCAATCTGACAACCGTGTCAAAGTTATAGGGTTGCCAGATGCTAACACTTTAAATGGGCCACTCGTTATAATAAATTATGAGGAGTCATATTTTGCGGTCATAAATAAATATAGAAAAAGTTGTAACAGTATTGGAGCCAGATTGGTGACGGACAGATCTCAGAATGACCAGTATAATATAGTAAAAAATATTATTAGTATGCTAAAATTGTATAATTTTAGCTGTGCATATACACGTTAGTATTCAGTTTTATTAGTTTAAATAGTGCTATATAATTATTATATAAATATGAATTAGTTGGTACGAATTTATTATTTAAAGAAATTCTATAAATATTGAATATAAAGTCGCACCTATATACGTAAATGAATATTGCTTTTAGAGAATAGTGTAACGTGGCCTATCTGAAAACGTTTGGTTCAGTTCGCATACAAACTGTGCATTATTGTTTTTTTTTTACATTTGTGCCATACAAGAACGGTTACTGCAGATGGATTTGGAATTAGAAGTTGTCCCATATCTTATTGAAAATGTGTTCAGAAATTTTTAGAAGTGTATCTACGTACATTGTGTATAGTAAGTAAACTACATTGTAAGGTGTTATTTTAAAATAACTGGTTTCATGTCAGCGGTACATTTTTTTACCGATTTTTCTAAGTGCAGGTTTATATGATATTAGGAGGTCATTATAAATAGTTTTTCTACTCGAGATGTACCAATTGCGATTCATATTTGATGCTCTCTTATTGTATTTAATGATTAATGATAGTGCTTGTAATTGTTAGATATTTAGACTGGCGTCAGAAGGTGCAACCGAATACATTGTTATGTGAGAATGTTGATGTATTTGAAACTACCATCGCATTGGAAGAAACTGACAATTACTGGGCGCTTTAGGGCATTAACAACAATATATAAATATGTATATGACGGGACATGTAGATTTTAATCGACTCAAATGGTATAAGGATTACATGCATTGAAGTAGAAACACACGAGGTGCTCGTGGTGTCTGATACGTCAGTAAAATCAAATAAAAATCTTTCTCCTTTGTTCACGTACCGAATACTTTAGCTAGCGTTTCGTATGGTGACACCATTTTTAATCTTTTTTGCTCATTCAAATTCTCAGTGTACAAAAAATATATCATTATCCGCTTTTATAGAAATTGCCATAGGGCAATCTTGAAAGGGTTTATACAGGGAAATAATCATAGTGCAAATAAAGACAAAATTGTGAATTGTGTTCTTCTAAAAAAGCTTTGTGGTACTTTTTATCGCTTAAACAATTTTTTCTAGCCTGCCGTTTAGTCTTATGGAGTGTTTTTTGCGAAAAGTGGCCACTTTTAGCAAAAAAACTCCATAATTATTTAATAGTTCAGTAAAATTACGGGAGCTAGTATGACGAAATAGAAATAATTTGCAATAGCGGTCTTTCTTCTTTTGATCGTCGGATTAAATGGCTAGCTGTCATTTTATAAATGAATCCAACTAATTTTCACTATTTTTTTTTTTACTTTACTGACCAAAATATTAATTAATTTAATTGCTTTAGCAAAATTGCTAATTACATACTTTCTTTACTTTTTGCTTGATTTGGAACTATAATTTGATTGTGAATGTAAATCCAACAAAAAAAAGTTACAACTACGCTGTATTTTTTTGTATTCGTAAATTTAGTTGGATTCGTTTATATTAGTGTTTTATAATCACATCAAAGTCAGATTGCAAAATTACAGCTTATTACCATTTAATGTTTTGCGAACCCGTAATTTTACTGAACTATAAGCACTAGAATTTTTTCTAATGGCGCTGCTATGGTGCGGTATAAACCCTCTTAAACATAAACTATAGTATGCAGCGAATTTCGATAAATATATCAATACTAAAGCTCACGTCGGTCGCTCTGTTGTGTTTCTACTTTGAGCGCCTCACGAGAAATAATGCCAGTACTTAAGTTGCTACACAGTACAAAACTACAGTTATTAATAGTGTAATAATAATTTTAAAAAGTTAGGTACGACGTAAAAATATATTGTATAAACCTGTGTTTGAGTTATTCGTCAAGACGATAACACAAAACTCGTCCCTATTGCTATTGTTAAGAGATAAAAATATTCTTTAGAGAAAACGTAAAGTATAGATTTCATAAAAATATTGGTTCAATCACATTCCTTATTTTATTAAAATTTATTTTAAGTTGAAGGTATTTTTATACAAAAATTATAATAGAAAAAAATCAGTATTTATATTAATGCTTCTATATTTAGTTCGATTAAACTTTAACATTTTTGTAATGTAGCATTATTTTATTTTAAATTAATATTATGGTGCATAATAAGTTGCCATCTTTTGTTGTTTGGTAACATTTATTTTTCTGTGATAATCATAATTTTATTTAATGAAACTTATACACAAGTGCAAGATTTATTTTGATTGTTGCCTCAAGAACCATGTAATTTTTTTGAATGATGCAATGAAAAAGTATATAATACGTATTATTTCAGACTATGAAACAAAATCGTTTTGTTGTTTGTATTTCTAACTCCGTCTTTGAATTTGTAACAATGCACTTGAGGCAACTTGGCAATATAATTTCGTTTGATATTCGTACAATTACGTTAGTTCGGTTACTCACTCCGCCTATAATGATATTAACGCGGCGATCGATACGAAATTAACTATTTTATTAATTAATTATAATCACATTAGCCGTTTAATTTAAGAGTAGGATGTTCTACCTCTAAACAAATCATAGTTGATGTACAATATAAACTTTTAACAAGATGTTTATTTTTTATTTCTCCTGTCAACATACCCTTTTTGATGACGATCAGAGGCTATTTTTGAAAGTCGTAGTAGACTTAATTCACCTGAGCTAAGTCACCTGGGTGAATTAAGTCCTTCATTCTCAGTAGATCCATTGGCCAGATCCACAATGGATCTAGTGAGAATTTTTATTGTATACCAATTAGGTATACTTAATTCACCCAGGGGAATAGGTGAATTAAGTATACTGATTAGTTTAGTTAATTCATGTGTTATTTTTATCATTATTAGATTTTTATCGCGTTAATGCGAATTCTTCTGAATTAGTAAAAAGTATAGGTACCTACTGATAGAATACTTAATTTAACCTCTAGATTTATGTGATCCTGGTTGGTACTTTTTATTTATCTGCGGGGATATTTTCTATAATTTAGTATCCCCACCATACTAGTACTCCCTACCTTAGATGAAAGAAAACTCTCCTCTTCTCTCCTCTAAATTTATGGTACTTTGGCATCGTAGTTCGAAGAAAATAAGTAAGCATGTTGACAGATATTCAGGAGCACTCATCTCGAAAACTATAAAAGATAAAACTTAATCAGCTGTTATTTTATAAAAAGTCTCATGTCCCTAGAACGCATAGTTTCCGAGATAGGTGCTATTCTGGTACTTTGATTCAAACACACACAAAAGAAACTATTAAACATTGAAAATGTTTATTTATGTGATCACCAGGACCCGTGGTCACACCAACTTCACGTTACCAAAGTACCAGGATCTCATAAATATGGAGAAGGTTAACTATTTAACTTCTATATTTTATAGCATATTTATCTTCTTTAAATTACGTTACCATACCAGGGTAGCATAGATTTAGAGGAGGTCAACGCGTAGCAGAAGGAAGGACAATGACCCGTCTATACTTTATATCTGTCGCTCGTGCGCTAACATATTGCCATTGCGTTTGACTAGGGCTGCCATCCGTCCGGGTTTCCCCGGATTTGTCCTAGTTTGGAGGGCGTCCGGGGAGCGTCCGGGCGGGGTTCTGATCGTAGTCCGGGGAAAACCCGGACTATAATTAAAGTCCGGGTTATGGATCAAACTCCGCTCAAAAAAGTACCTACTATATTCATTCAGCGCACGTGCTACCGGGCGCCTCACTTCACTACGCACCCTGCAAAAAATCGCGCTGCGCGGCCCATTTTTCTCTTTTGGGGTCGTCCATTAATCACGTGAGCTTCGAAAGGGGGGGGGGGGGGGTAATTGAAAACATCACGAAGTATCACAAGGGGGGACGGGGGGGTGTAGTGAGATATCACGTGTATTAATTTTTTTCGTTAACCGCGTGATTTTTAACCGAAAACTGCGTGTGATTGTTGACTCATCGTTACCAGGACGATTTCCCGGCCCACCGCGACATATTTATACTGAAAAATGTTGATATTTTTTTAGACCAAAAAAATACACGTGATATAGAGTGGGGGGGGGGGGGGGTTAACGTAAAACCTCACCATGCATCACCAGGGGGGAGGGGGGGCTTAAAAATTGGCCAAAAAAACATCACGTGATTAATGGACGCCCCCTTTGCTATAAACAAGCACCGCGCACCCCGCAAAAAATCGCGCTGCGCGGCCCATTTTTTTTACTATACACAAGTACAGCGCACCCCGCAAAAAATTTGCTGGCCGCCCCTGGCTGTTTAGGAATTTATTTTGGCCCGCTACGGTTTCAAAACTACTAAAACTGGACCCTAGCCCTCCACAAAATTGTGTTGGACACCCCGGCTCTACATCATAACTAGTAAAACACACTATTTTATGCGAAAAAAGGCTTAAAATTCAATATTTTTTTCAGTCAAGTATTCGGAAAAAATTTTTTTTCTCTAGCCAAAAGTGAATATAAAAAAAATGAAATGTCCGGGGTCGAGGCTCCAAAGTCCGGGGTTTTTAAGCTTCCGGCCCTGGGCGGCAGGTTTTAGAGATGGCAGCCCTACGTTTGACACATACGCGGGCTGATTATCTAATTGAAAACTACCTAGCGACTGGTTGCAGTTCACAGATTATCGTGATCCATTGCTACTTCTTTTTGGGTTAAAAAAAAAACATACCAAAGAAAAGTGGCAATGTATGTCAAATGCAACCGGTCGCTAAATAGTTTCTTTTTAGATAATCAGGGTGCCGGACAGAGCATTCAACCTAACGGAAGGTTTTTTTAGGTATATTAACTTTATGGGTAAATCCGACAACAACAATGTTAGCGCGCGATAGCGACAGAGAAAAGACAGTTCATTGTACAAAATTCCTTGTGCTTCTCGTTAACCTCTTCTAAATCTATGCGACTCTGGTACTTTGGTAACGTAATTTTAAAGAAGATAAAGATTTTTATTAACTGGCAATCAAAAAAGGATTGATAAGAAGTGTGTGAACGAGAAAAGAACATGTACGACGCCATTTCTAATACCACAGCCTTCTCTATTGTCTACAATAGAGAAGGCTATGCTAATACAGTCAGTGGCACGAATCATGAAAATTTTTCGACTGAGTGGGGATAAGTTCGCGCATGTGCTCTTGTGAGCGACCAATAGCGCGCGCCCCTCTCCCACCGCCCGCGCCCCTCACCGCAACGCATACCCAAAATACGCGGTTTCGCGCAATCCCCACCCGATTTCATGATTCGTGCCACTGACTGTACCCTTCTTTAACTGTTGTATTATTTATTATAAGAGGACGTATTAGCTCCAAAGACGCGGAATTCGAAGGGCTTTAAGATGATGTAAATATTTTGAAGAAAAAATATTTTCGGCCGAAAAATTCGCGTTCTTACTGAAAATTGAATTCGACGGGTTTCAATACAGATGGGAAATAAAAATATATAACAAACATGATTTTTTTAACATAGGTAGATTCATTTTCAATGCCCTTTCAAGTGGTGTAGGTAGAGCACGAGATCTGTGATTTTTTTGTTTTTTACTAAGATAAAACTTAAATTAAAAATTACAAATCCCCGACACATAAAAGCTAACTCTTAAAAAATTAAAAATAATATCATCAAGTCAATAGATCTATGAAAAAAATAGGGGAATATATAAATGCACTTTAAAAATAATGTAGGTAACACACTTTAAAATGTTTAGCTTCAAAATGTATTGCTAAGCTTTAAAATTAATACTTTGCACTATACAATTTAATTGCTTACCTAGCTTTAAAATTAATACTTTGCACCTTACAAAATAATTTTATAAATTTAGCACTAGTCAAAAGACGTCTAGGTGCGACGACGAGCGGGCGCAGCGAGAGAGGAGGTTCCATTGTGATGTGACCAATAACGCCAGAACGATGGCGTATAATTATGCATTATGCCACAAGTTGTTTTCATCTTTCCATCTCAATTTAACAGTGGTCAGCCTGACATGGTTGGACAGAAACTAAATGGTTTCGGAGTTGGGACCAATGGTTTGGCACACAGTTAAAGTGCAAACCATTATTTTTGTAGTGATAATATTAAATTATAGATCTATTATTATTTTAAAGTGCAAACCATTATTTTTGTAGTGATAATATTAAATTATAGGTCTATTATTATTTTAAAGTGCTGATATACAATTTTATAGCTGTCTTCATCAAATTTAAAGTGCTATTAAATACATCCCAAAAAAATATTTGTTTGTTTATTTGTTTATTTAGACACAATAACAGTTCACAAACTTTGAATTTTACATAAAATCACAGTAAACTAGAATAAATGTTAGCTTGGAACCAATAACAATTGTGCACAGCATTGAAATAATATTAGTTAATTAAACAACCAAATGAAACATAAGCTAATTAGGTAATTAAATAAAAAAAAATGACAGTTAGAACAGCAATTATTGAAGGTAGGTTTTATAGTACGTAAAAATTTATGGTACGTACAAATTAAATAAAAAAATGAAAATAGGTTAAGATTGAAAGCAAAAAAAAAAACATTTTTTTCAAAAAAAAACAGACGTCGGGGGACCGTATAATCGAGCTTAGATGTAAATTCATTAACTTAGCGGTCCCCCGACGTCTATTACGATGTAATTTTTTTTCATAGATCTATTGACTTGATGATATTATTTTTAACTTTTTAAGAGTTAGCTTATTGTGTCGGGGTTTTTTTTTATTTATAATTTATGTTTTATTTAAAGCTTTTTAAAGGTTCGGTACCTACTTATACTATTAAATCTCACACGGTAACACGATACCAAATTTCGAATCGATAGGACATATTATGGAAGCTAGTCAAATCCCCTCATCAACTATTAGAACTGATGATCTTCAAACGGCTGATCAGGTCATGCTTACTAACACGGTACCAAATTTCGAATCGATCGGACATAAGGAAGTTAGTCAGATCCCCTCATAAACTAGAAAAGAGAGCTGATGATCTTCAAACGGCTGAACAGATTTTCATGAAACATGGCTAAGAACACTCGGGATAAAATTAACTATGACACAAAAAAAAATAAACGAAAATCGGTTCATCCGTTTAGGAGCTACGATACCACAGACAGATTCACAAACACGTTAAACTTATAACATCCCCTCTTTTTGCGTCGGGGGTTATTAACAGGACAACTTAACCTTCTCCATATTATGATATCCTGGTACTTTGGTAACGCGTATCACATGTCATTTTGGACAATCGGCCCACTCGTATCATACCTCCTTTGATGTTATTGAAACTCTATGGTGTCTGAAATTGTAGTTATAGCATAAGAATAAACAATACTACTAGAACGGACTCTACGTGCCGGACTACAGCTGGGCCACAAAAAAAAAGTTGGAAATCTGACTTTTTGACTATGCCATGATGAAGTCGATAATTTGTCGGAATTTGTCGCCAAAAACCAGAATTTGTCGGGCTTGCGTTTTCGAGATCTGTGTGGCCCAGCTGTAGAGACGTCTCTACAGCGTATCCTCACATATCTCCTAAACGCAAGATCGACAAAATCTGGTTCTTGGTGACAAAATCCGACAAACTACCGGCTACACATACGAGTTATCAGATTTTCGCTACGACCTTTCGTTTTCGAGATCTGTGTGGCCCAGCTGTAGAGACGTCTCTACAGCTGAGCCACACGTATCTCCTAAACGCAAGACCGACAAACTCTGGTTTTTGGCGACAAAATCCGACAAATTACCGGCTACACATACGAGTAATCAGATTTTCGCTACGACCTTCCGTTTTCGAGATCTGTGTGGCCCAGCTGTAGAGACGTCTCTACAGCTGAGCCACACGTATCTCCTAAACGCAAGCTCGACAAATTCTGGTTTTTGGCGACAAATTCCGACAAATTATCGACTTCATCATGGCATAGTCAAAAAGTCAGATTTCCAACTTTTTTTTTGTGGCCCAGCTGTAGTCCGGCACGTCTTTTTTACGTGGCGGACTACAGCTGGGCCACAAAAAAAAAGTTAGAAACTAAAGAAACTTAATTTTTGGCATTGTTTTCGAATTGTTTGCACAACCAATAACTTGGCGCCATTATAATACAATTTAATTCTTAGATTTACGCACAGAGAAAAGATTACGGAACGCAAAAACAGGCAAAAGCGCGTGCGGCGACGCCAGCCGTGACAGACAGCCCGACTGAGTATTCTGTTTAACAGACGCGGTAATATCGTGACCTTGAGCCCGTTCGGAGCGGGAGTGTCCGTTCTAGTAAGTTTTATTTATTCTTATGGTTATAGCTAGGTAGCACTTGTTGTGTGGTCTGTAAAGGGTCTGTGGTAGGAGGTAGGTATGAAACATAGAAATATAGAATGCCTTGAGCGCAGCGAAAATTTTTCTATGTCTATGGTATGAAATGTGACTTATATTGAAAATATTTATAGAAGGTTAACCTTCTCTAGATTTATGTGACCCTGGTACTTTTTCTTGATCTGCGGGGGTCTCCTATAAATTAGTATCCCCACACGAAAAATTAAAAAACCCGCCTGCATGAAAAAGATAAGTCAAGAAGCTAATACCTGAGATAAGTCAACTGAAAAGATGGAAACAAGATTAAACATTTGTCTAGTGATCACTAGTAAAAAAAACTGATGCAAGCGATTTTCGATCTTATTGCCATTTATCAAAATAATGGTTTTTAATGAAACAGCAAAGTTATAACGAGACTATGGGAAAAAACAACCGTATTTCAAAGTCTATAAGGTCGAAAATAGCTTGCACCTGTTTTTTTAAACTACAAATTACTAGAAAATGTTTTTCTATGTTTTCGTGTCCATCGTTCTGGTTTCCCCGACACTCATTTGTTTTTCCAAAATTCACACACATTGTATTTTTTTTATTAAAATTGGAATAAACTATTGAACATTAATTGAAGAAACTTGTTGTTTTAGATATTGCTTGATTATGAAATATTTATAAATAAAAACTAGTTAACTGGCAACTGGATGTTCAAATCATACATAGCGAGGGAATGGGAATTGACCCTATGTAAAGATAAAGACAGATGTGAAATATCAACAACTTTAATGATCGGCTATATACATGAACAAAGTATAATTACAAGTGTTAACAAATATTTCTCTGATGGTGCGAGCGCTAGAGACGTAGCGTAGTGAGGTATCTAAATAATACATTGCATATTGATAATTTACAAACTAAAAAGTCACAAATAAACAAAAATAATCGCGATTGATTATAAAGCAAAAATTTATCATAATGAATTCTTATTAACTTATACAATTCTGGATCGTATTTGAATTCTTTCAGTGAAATCCAATTCGTTGTAATAAACAAAAAAAATCAACCTCCTAATTATCGCTACATGTTATACATTTAATTTACAAGTTTTCCGCTCTAAAACTAAATACTGTACTTCTGTAATAAATGGACAATAAAAACAAAGTAAGCAATAAAGGCCACGAAATTGCACACGAAAAATATAAGAACTATGCACCATTCCACAAAATTGTATCGTCAAGTTGTATGGACTTTCATTGCATAATTTGCATACTTGTTAAATAAGTTATTGTCTGATTTAATCAAGTAATCACGGTTAACGTTGGCAAGTAATCAAAAGCTTCCGATAGTAAATCTATATATAAAAAAAAAACAGAAAAAATCACATCAAACTCTATGAAAATAACAATGCATAAACCTTGAATCGTCAGCCGGATTTAGACGATATCAAACCATACTATCGGAAGTTACTACCAGCTAATAACGCCGTTATATAGCGTTTAGCCTATATAAAAATATGAAAAATAAAATAATTTAATATTATAAATCTAAATTCACGTCGTCAACCGCGTAACAGAGAAGTAAATTTACATATTCACAGCCCTAACAACACCCATCGGACTTCTCTGACAATTGACGTCAATATTTAAGTATTTACAGTGGCCGGGCGTAGAGTGGCCACGACACGACACACCACAATAGATATAACACACTAAACAAATAGAAAATATCGCGTGAAAAACCTAATCCACACAGATTAGATTTTTCAGGACAAATTAAATCGTGAAAGTCAAATTATTTGGCGCTAGTCCTGTGGCAGATTTAGATTGGAACATCGGATAGATCTATTTGGAACATAACCGGTTTTACACTAATTTCATTCCATCTGAATGAAAAAACAATATTGCGCATTCGTAGATGAAATTTTGGTAGTTTTCTTAAGATTTTAGGGCATATATCTATTGTGATAAGATCGAAATTCGAATCGTAAATTCTCGTAGAACTGAATTCGATCAAGAGCGTTTCACTGGTCGGTCCGTAACACCGGTCGTCAGTATAAACGCAAGAAATACAATAACTTAAAACAATTTTTGCGTTAAGCCTGAACAGAAACATAACAGTTTCTGAACAGGCTTTTCTAGACACAATCTTCTCATGTAGACGAGGCACGGGTGATCTGATTACATTAACGAATTCAGTGTTATATTGTGATTACACGATGTATAATATATTAACTATCTCATAACGAAATCGATGAGAAGATAGTGCCTGTTTTAATACACATAAATTTACCATAATTTTAGTTACATAAACACACTAAACATTTATAACAATAAGTGGCTGTATCTACCGATATTTGAGTTGGATTAGGACTTTTTTTGTTACCTAACTAACATTTATAGATTTTCAAATAATACACTTCATAAATAAACATTTTAGATGATAATACCGATAAAGTTTTAAATTTATAACAAGTGGTGAGTTTGGCTAATCAGTAACAAGATTCAGTGGAGATGACATCGATAAAAATATTTTATTATCACAATATGCACTGCATGAGGATGTAATACCTAATACTTATGAAATCTTGTAGCGCAATAAATAGTTTTGTTCTAGGCAATATAAACATTGGAGGTAACTCCGCATTATAGTACATAAAATAAAACAGTAAATTCTATTACACAACTAAGTTCAATCAAAATTGTGTTCATGTGTTGTCTAAGTTTAACAAACAGTGATTTAGGCATTTAAATTTCATCACCAGCGCCGCGACTCATTCGGAAACATATTCAGGCCATTACATACAATGCGATTAATTTAACAATATACAACAGAAGCGGCCATCTTCAGAGCGCTTCCGGTACAAAACGACGTATCTATAATCTGTAAAAGGAGATGTCCCAGCGTTGCCCCAGTTTCATTTTATTTTATTACTTTCATAATTAAAAAATGCTAATTACATTTTATTTAGGTATCAAGAATTGTTTTATATTTAGAAAAACAATTACAAAAAAATTTTGTTGTTTTCTGAAGTATTTTGTGAAAAAATGTAAGTAAATAGTACTCTAATGATAAAAAATTGTGATTTAAAAGCGTTTTAACTTTAAAATCCCACGTTTTAATGCAGAAAATAATTATCAATCTGATTCTAGAGTAAAATACCTACTCTGTAATACTACTTTGATTAAGACGCGATAGACTTTCATTTTTTGAGAATGGTGGGGCAAATGACATAGGCGCGATGGGACATGTCTTTTACTTATTTCTCTAGTGAAGTTAGCGGATCATGTATTGTCAATTTAACCGCATTGTAATTTTATTCATTTATAAAAAAAAGCATGTTTTAGTCACTAGCACATAAACAATAACCTAGGTCTATAGAGACGGCTATACAAACAGTTTCTTATTTAATACATTACTATTAATTAATGCCACGACGAAGTAATCTAGATAAGCATAGGTTATTGAAAATGAGTCGCATTTGACATATTTTTTTAAGGAATCTATGAATGTTGAAATTAATATGAAAAAACGACATAATTTTACTACACAGCTATTTACTAGCTATAGTATTTTTCGTTTAATTCATTTTAAATCAAGTGTACGTAATTTATAAAGCAATATAATGAATGACTCATAAAACATAGAAAAGTGAAAAATACTCGCAATAGTTATCTCTACAGAAATGATAACAATGTAGATACAATTATTATAGTTGCTTTAATCGGTCGGACGCTGTGGAGATATAATGCCAATACTTGTTAAAGAATTTCCCTGATAACATCGTCTGTCATCCTAGGAAAAAGTACAGCTTGTGACCAACTTTATAACCGCTCTGAATATGGTCAAGTTTACCTTAGTGTGTATTTATGTAAACTCAAACTGTTATCGAAATCGAAAACTGTCGGATATACCGCTTACAGTACTTCAAGACAAAGAAAGGGCATCAGAAATAATCGTTTAACATAACAAAGACAATTAACAAAAAGTAGTTTGACCCTAAGTCATTTAAATTTCAACTTTATTGAAATGAGATAAATGTCAACGTAATTTCTAAGAAAAGCAAAAACACGAAGTTAGCTGATGCCTGTTCTTAATCTCGAAGTGCTGTATGTCAGAAAAAAAATCGAGAACAAAAATTTTCGATGATGAACAAAATGATGTTGTGATTTATATTTTTTTATTGATTGTTTTTAAAAAGTAATACATATTGCGTTTACGAAGGTTGTTTTGTTTTTATATAAAGGATTTTATTTTTAAGGGGTAAACTTATCATTTAAGAGTTTAACTGTATGGTTGAAAAAATCTTTAATGTTAGAGGTTGAAATACAACATGTTAATGAATGAACCAAAAACAGGAAAACCGTTTCTTCGGACCATCAAACTGAACCACTTTTACGAGGGAATCAACTCTGGAATGCAAAATAAAAATCATGTTTCATATAAAAAAAAAATATTAAAATGTATGAAACAGCTGATTTTTGTTTCGTGATTTCAGAGTTGGTTTCCTAATAAAAGTTATTCAGTTAGATGTTCCGAGGACTTTTCCCATTCTCGGCTCATTCAATACGTTGTACTTACGTGTTACAAAAAACCCCTAATACTGAATATGGTAGATAAAGGACTATCAAAATGAAAAAAAAATATTATGGGACCAACTCTGAAATCACGAAAAAAAAAATCAGCTAATGCATACATTTAGTTAGATACTTATTTTCGTTATTAATTTTTGTATGAAACAGCAGATTTTTTTTCGTGATTTCCGAGTTGGTCCCATAGTAAAATTTGTTCAGTTTGATGGTCCCCATCTACTATTTGGCATAGGGGTTTTTGTAACATGTTGTATCGACCTTAGAGAAGTAAGGGGAGCAGGCATACTTACCTACGAAAAAAGCGTGCATACCTACTTCATTGTTCTCCATTGTAATGGAACAAAACATGGCGGCTTAGCTCAGTGTACATACACCTTATGTTAACAGCATAGATTTGAAATTGTAACATGTGATAGGAACAAAAAAAGGCGGACACGGCACGCGCCTGACGTCACGAATGCTTTGTTATTGCAGTTTATGCCTGCTCCCCTTACTTCCCTTCTCTAAGATGTCGACCTCTTAAATATAAGTTTTGTTTTAATAATACAGTTAAACTCATAAATTACAAGATTACCATTTACCATTTAGAGATAAAGTCCCGTATAGTCCATTCTAGATTGAGATAGATCGGTTCCCAGTTCCCATTGCGGATACATTAAGAGCGGTCATAGAATGAGTGGAGCAGTGGTAGTGGTGGACGGGCGGATATACCGGGTGTCAGGGTGTCCCAAAACTTTGCCATATGGAGGGAAAGTACCTTAAATATTGAAGATAGGAAATTTTACTAAAGGAAGACTTCATTTTGATTTTTAAAATAATTGGAACTGTATTCAAAGATTTTTGAAAAATCGCATGCCTTAACCAGGAATCGAACCTACCAAATTAGAAAAAAAACTCTCTTTTATTTTTACGATACCGATGGAAAGGGTTACTCGTTAGGATTATTTTTTGTTAAGTAACACAGCATCTTAAACAAAAGGAAGACCATGAAATTTTTCATTTAAATTTTAATGATTACGTATTGTATCAATTTGTATAGGAAATAATGCGATATTTAAAAAAATCTTTGAATGCAGTTCGCATTAATTTTTAAAATAAAACGAAGTCTTCTTTCAGTAAAATTTCCTATCTTCAATATTTAAGGTAGTTTCCCTCCATGTGGCAAAGTTTTGGGACACCGGTATGTGTGTTCCGTGGGTGTTCAGAGCGAGTCGCGGTGCCAGACCCAGGTGCGCTTGGTGTGGTCGAAGCGGTGCGCCAGCCACTGCGCCTGCAGCAGCTCCAGCCGGTCGCCCGACAGGTACAGCGGCTTGCCGCGCCTAAACACCACACATTGCATTTAACACAAGTAACACCGGGTGTAGAAGCACCTTAACGAAAACTTTTAGGGCATAGTCGACTCATGATTCTGAGTCTATCTAAAATGGAAAAATTCATGAAAAGTTGGTTTTTTTTTCTATCACATGGAGTCCGTCTTAGGCTGGCCCCAGACCTACCGGTTCCGTTTCTTTGCTTTGCTGTGCTACCTTGCTTGAAAGACCGCCGGCCAACCAGGGTAATTTTCAATCTATCGCATTTTGGGACTAGACCAAATTGGCAAGATAGCCATTAGCTTGGTTTTATCAAATATTATCGCCTGGATTGCGAAGTAGGAAGCTTTTAGGAGTTGTGCCACCCTGAACATGGACTCCGATCGTTAAAAATAACTCGATCGCTTATTTATGCAAGATGTTTGGTAAAGCCTTATAAAACTGAATATGGTAGATAGGGACCATAATAAAACTGAACAACTTTTACTATGGGACCAAATCTGAAACCGCGAAAAAAATGAACTGTTTCATACATTTTGATAATTTCATTATTATTTTTTGTATAAAACAGCAGTTTTTTTTTAAAACGAAAACTAAAACTTCTCATCGCACCCCAGACGACGATATTTGATAACACCAAATTAATGGCTATCTTGCCAATGTGGTCAGGTCAAAATATGCGATAGATTGAAAATGAGCCTCTTGGCCGGCGGTCCATGGTAGAACAGCAAAGCAAAGAAACGGAACCGGTAGGTCTGGGGCCAGCCTTAGTTGCATAGAACCTAAATTTACAGAAAAAATATTATAA
Organism: Agriphila tristella; assembly: GCA_928269145.1. Classification (NCBI taxonomy): domain Eukaryota; kingdom Metazoa; phylum Arthropoda; class Insecta; order Lepidoptera; family Crambidae; genus Agriphila; species Agriphila tristella. The sequence continues at coordinate 29,387,070 of OV743432.1, forward strand.
TACTGAAATGTTATAAACCCGCAATGCACAACAACAGCTGTTTGCTAAAGTTCGTTAGGGTTAATAACCTGAAACTGCTCGGACGGCAGCGAGTGAGCGCACGCGCGTTCCTGCGATCTTATTGAGTTGTTACACTTGTTACGCGTACATTGTTTCTCAACGAAAAATCAAAATCTCAAATATGCATTTGCGACAAGCGGTTTCATAGAGAAAGTGGCTTAACTCTAAAGGTAGAATCATACCTTGGGTGCTACTAACACCCGATATTTAGTAAAATTCTTCCTTATTAATATCCATACTAACCTTACTTTTATTGTCGTAGAAAAATTGTATAAACCGGATATTTGCAAAATTCTTAGGTCGATTCTAGAGGACCGGATAATTGGAATCTAAGATTTTCGCAATCGTCCGAGCAATTTTTAGGATCTATATAAAAATCCCAATATGTTTCGGACAATAGGGTATTTTCCACATTTTTGAAAACTGCTTATATTTAAGGATTGGGACGAACAATTTAACAGAAAAATAAAAATTTATTAATTAATATCTTTTTTTCTCCATTAAACCAATTAAAATCAAATTTATTTTTAATTGTTTTGAATTTACCGTCAAAACGCTCGGTTCACTGACATCTACTGAGTGACGTCAACTTTGTGTCAACTATAGAGTAAATTGCAAAGTAAATTGTAACTTGTTTACACAAAGTTGACGTCACGCAATAGACGTCATCGAACCGAGCGTTTTGGCGGTAAATTCAAAAGCATCAAAAATATATTTGATTTTAATTGGTTTAATGGAGAAAAAGACATTATTTAATTTATTTTTATTTTTCTGTTAAATTGTTCGTCCCAATCTTTAAATATAAGCAGTTTTCATAAATTTGGAAAATACCCTATTACAAACATTAGATAATCTAAGAGCCGATTTATAACATCTTCAGTCTGATTGTAAGAATACGACTTTTCTTATAGGGCTGTAGGTAACCGTTAGCCAATCAGAGCACCTGTCAATATGGACTACATCGACGTCAGCCAATCAGCGCGTGCAAACTAAAGTAAATGGTGTCGAAATAAATGATGGTCAAGGATTCCAGAGACATTTTCCGAATGTCCACACGGATGAAATCGCAGATAGAAGCTATAGTATGACGTACTTGAGATCGCGGTCCTCCTCGTCGTAGTCGTCCAGGTAGAGGCTGCCCCACAGGCAGGCGCGGCGGCCGCGGATCACGATTATGTACGTGGACGTCACCACCAGGAAGATGCCCGTGCCCCCGCCGCACTCCATCGCGTGCTGGAATTGTACACTCGATCAGTACCATTTATCCATCGTCGTTTCATAGAGTAAAACACAATTATTTTTAGATCTTGAGCATTCACATTATTTTGCGGATAAAATATCGTGACTACTACTAGCGACTCGGTAGAATAATTGATCAGTGTATTAGGCCGGAATTCTAAGTGCACGGCTCAAGTGGGAGCGGCTGCGGGCAGCGGGGCGAGAAGCATGTGAAACAAACGCAATCGACTTGTATGAAATACCAATGGAGATGCAAACTGAGGAACTAATGGCGCCACAAGCGTTTGTACTAAAATCGTTTGATTGGTTGATTCAAATATCAAATGTCATTAGTGACATATTTTAACCAATCAAAGTATTGATAGCGGTTAAATCGCCGCTGGAGCCATCTGCGATTAGCTTTGCATTGCCAACCCCATTAGGACACCTCTGTCTGGACGCACCCGCTCCCCGCCCCGCCGCCTGCAGCCGCTCACACCTGGGCCGCAGACTAAAAGTTCGCGTGACTAAGCCACCTACCTGCACAGCCTCCGCCACCTGGTGCTGCCTGCAGCACGCCTGCTTGAGGCACACGAGGGTCCCGCACAGCAGGCACACGGACGCCTCCTTGGGCACGGCGCCGCACTGCGCGCACACGCGCTCGTGGTAGTACGTGAACAGGCGGTCGTAGTCGCGCGGGAGGGCCAGCAGCGAGGGCGCCGCCCACTTCACGTGCAGCGACCGCAGTATGCGACGCACCTGACCAAACACGATTAACAATGAGGCAATTTTTCAAGTATAATTTGATATTTATATTTTGACACTTATTAAGCGGCCGGCGGGGCGGACGCAATATCACAAGTTACCCCAGCTGGCTAGCACAATACATTACCCCCCGAATGCCCAGCTGGCGCGCCCAGGCGGCGGCGTGGGCGGGCGCGGCGGGCGGCAGGGCGCGCGCGGCGGACACTCGGCCCCTGCACCAGTACTCACCACGAGCTGCCCGCGGGCGGCGGCGGCGCCCAGCTGGCGCGCCCAGGCGGCGGCGTGGGCGGGCGCGGCGGGCGGCAGGGCGCGCGCGGCGGACACTCGGCCCCTGCACCAGTACTCACCACGAGCTGCCCGCGGGCGGCGGCGGCGCCCAGCTGGCGCGCCCAGGCGGCGGCGTGGGCGGGCGCGGCGGGCGGCAGGGCGCGCGCGGCGGACACTCGGCCCCTGCACCAGTACTCACCACGAGCTGCCCGCGGGCGGCGGCGGCGCCCAGCTGGCGCGCCCAGGCGGCGGCGTGGGCGGGCGCGGCGGGCGGCAGGGCGCGCGCGGCGGACACTCGGCCCCTGCACCAGTACTCACCACGAGCTGCCCGCGGGCGGCGGCGGCGCCCAGCTGGCGCGCCCAGGCGGCGGCGTGGGCGGGCGCGGCGGGCGGCAGGGCGCGCGCGGCGGACACTCGGCCCCTGCACCAGTACTCACCACGAGCTGCCCGCGGGCGGCGGCGGCGCCCAGCTGGCGCGCCCAGGCGGCGGCGTGGGCGGGCGCGGCGGGCGGCAGGGCGCGCGCGGCGGACACTCGGCCCCTGCACCAGTACTCACCACGAGCTGCCCGCGGGCGGCGGCGGCGCCCAGCTGGCGCGCCCAGGCGGCGGCGTGGGCGGGCGCGGCGGGCGGCAGGGCGCGCGCGGCGGACACTCGGCCCCTGCACCAGTACTCACCACGAGCTGCCCGCGGGCGGCGGCGGCGCCCAGCTGGCGCGCCCAGGCGGCGGCGTGGGCGGGCGCGGCGGGCGGCAGGGCGCGCGCGGCGGACCACTCGGCCCAGTGCACGCCGTCCGTGACCAGCTCCAGGTAGTAGGCGAGGCGCACGAACTCCTGGCGCGGCTCGGCCACCTCGGGCAGCGAGCACCCGTACAGGTGGTGCCGCAGCAGCGCCGCCACGCGCATGAACGGCAACAGCAACTCCTGCGACAGAAATCCTTCCTTGTATGCGAACCGAATCCGAAATTATAAGAAAAAATTAGAAGGAATGAAGAGGCTGTCAGACTAGCAAAACTAGGGAGTAAGTTGTATGGTCTTCCTTCTGAAGTCAAAGTCAAAGTCAAATAAGCTTTATTCAAATAAACTTAATTATTAACACGTTGGACGCCACGCGGGGCACCATGTGGGCCAACCTAGGCCTGTTCGTTGGAGCCATCGGAAATTTGCATAAATCACCAGTTTTCACAATGTTGGATTTTAGTCATTATCAATTAGAAACATAATAATTAGCGCTATAAACTAAAAACTCTGCTGTTTTTCTTCCTAAAACTGAAGAATTCCTATTTTTCTTCCGCAGGGGCCACGGTGATCACAGCCCGTGATTGTGTTATTATGCTGTTTTAATAGTAGGGGAAGGTGGGGATCACATCATATCAGCCACACGACACCCACTGCTGGGTATAGGCCTCCCCCAAGGATCTCCACAACGATCGGTCCTGCGCTGCCTGCATCCACTGGCTTTCCGCGACCTCCACCAGATCGTCGGTCCACCTTGTCGGGGGCCTACCCACGGAGCGTCGTCCGGTGCGCGGTCGCCATTCCAGAACCCTTCTGCCCCAACGGCCATCGGTTCTTCTCGCTATGTGTCCCGCCCATTGCCACTTCAGCTGAGCAATCCTTCGAGCGATGTCGGTTACTTTAGTTCTCCTGCGGATCTCCTCGTTTCTGATTTGATCACGTAGGGAAACGCCGAGCATGGCTCTCTCCATTGCACGCTGAGTGACCTTGAGCCTCCTTATGAGACCCATAGTTAGCGGCCACGTTTCACTGCCGTAAGTCATCACTGGCAACACACACTGTTCATAGACTTTCGTCTTGAGACACTGAGGTAAGTCGGACGCGAAGATTTTTCGAAGCTTCCCGAATGCTGCCCACCCGAGTTGGATTCGACGAGAGATCTCTTTCTCGAAGTTGGACCTACCTAACTGGACTGCCTGTCCTAGGTATACGTAATGGTCAACAACTTCAAGTGTAGTGTTCCCAACATGAACTGGAGAGGGTACAACATGGGCATTTGACATAATTTTCGTCTTCATAATTTTCGGTGGGGATCAGCGTTATAAAAAATATATAAACCCTCGTTGTAATCAAAATATTTATTATATGGCACTTTTTAATTCCTTTGGGGTACTATTAACACGAAAGGCATGTATAATAATACTGCAAATTTTTTGTAGAAAATCATTTTATTATGTCAAAATTGACATAATAATTCTTAAAAAATCATAAAATTTTCGAAAAAAGGAATGAATTAACTTGGTTTTTCAGGTTCGACGGTCATATACATTTAATGAAGTCCTGTGTTCTTAATTCTATGGCGTTAATAATATTTTTTTCATCGCTAAATCTAATCACAGTCTTCCTTTTTCTATTCAGCATTATTTCTTTGTATAAAAAAGCAATTTTTCAAAAGATGCTGACTATAATAATAATAATTACACAGTAGCCCGTTACACTGTACCAAAACAAACATGCAAAAAATTATAGGTTATTATTTCAGGCAGTATATCTAGTACCTATTAAAAAGTTTATATAAAAATATCAGTACCTTTAAAAAAAAATTACTCACCAAACTGCAATAATTTAGATTTAAATACAAAATACTATAGCGATGTTAGAGTTCTAGAATACCGAAAATATAATATTTGTTTATTTTGACATACTTACTGCAGAGACAATGGTCAAAATTGATAACTGGCATATGATAGTGACAGGTGCGTTTGATAATACAGCTAGGAAACGCTATTGAAATATTAGTAAGCGACAGAGAGCCACTGTTAGACTATACCCCCTGTAACACTGTTCCCCAACTTCCCCTACTCATTCCTAAAAAAATGAAATTATTTTACGTACTTTTGTTCTTTTTATTGTTTTATTGTACTATCTCAAGAATACAATCGCTTTATTTTAGTTTAAAATATTTCATTTAGTGAAACTTGAAAAAACCCTTACAAAGTATAGAAAATCGTAAATAAATTCTAAGTCTTTTGTGAAAAATAAGAACCAAGCTGACTGCATGTCCTACAGGGCCGCGCGGCCCATTTTCATTACTTTGCTGTATGGTACCGATGCTCCGTGGCTTGTAAATTGAGTTTGAATAGAAGCATTGCGATGGCCCATCGATGACCCCCGTGGCCTGAACGGATTATTTGGGTTTGGCACACATGTGTCCCCAGTGGCTCAAATGAACAGTCCCACATTTTTTGTGGCGTTCAACGTGTTAAGTACTTTTGAATCGTCTATATTTTCCTACCACCCGTTCCAGACTTTTTTAGCTGACAAGAAGAACGGGCGCAAGAAACTTATCAGCTGAAGCAGCTGCTTCAGAAGGAAGACCATACAACTTACTCCCGACATTTTCAGAAGTCCTTCACGAGTACAAAAGAATATTTTGATTTAAGATCCAGGGATAAAGGAATATGGTACAAAATCATCCAATGTCAGCCTCCTACAGTCCCATGGTTTATACACTCTAAGCTGAATAGATTGTATATTGTAACAATGCTCCCGCAGCCCGCTGTACATACCTGCAGCTGCGGCTCCAGCGAGAGGTCAGGCGGCGCCCTGCCCGCGGCCGGGCCGTCCTCGGTGAACAGCTCGGAGCCGGACAGTGCGGTGAGCAGCAGCCGCGCGGCCGCCCGCAGCCCGCTGTACATACCTGCAGCTGCGGCTCCAGCGAGAGGTCAGGCGGCGCCCTGCCCGCGGCCGGGCCGTCCTCGGTGAACAGCTCGGAGCCGGACAGTGCGGTGAGCAGCAGCCGCGCGGCCGCCCGCAGCCCGCTGTACATACCTGCAGCTGCGGCTCCAGCGAGAGGTCAGGCGGCGCCCTGCCCGCGGCCGGGCCGTCCTCGGTGAACAGCTCGGAGCCGGACAGTGCGGTGAGCAGCAGCCGCGCGGCCGCCCGCAGCCCGCTGTACATACCTGCAGCTGCGGCTCCAGCGAGAGGTCAGGCGGCGCCCTGCCCGCGGCCGGGCCGTCCTCGGTGAACAGCTCGGAGCCGGACAGTGCGGTGAGCAACAGCCGCGCGGCCGCCCGCAGCCCGCTGTACATACCTGCAGCTGCGGCTCCAGCGAGAGGTCAGGCGGCGCCCTGCCCGCGGCCGGGCCGTCCTCGGTGAACAGCTCGGAGCCGGACAGTGCGGTGAGCAGCAGCCGCGCGGCCGCCCGCAGCCCGCTGTACATACCTGCAGCTGCGGCTCCAGCGAGAGGTCAGGCGGCGCCCTGCCCGCGGCCGGGCCGTCCTCGGTGAACAGCTCGGAGCCGGACAGTGCGGTGAGCAGAAGCCGCGCGGCCGCCCGCAGCCCGCTGCCCGCCTCGGGCGAGCACGCGCCGGCGCCCGCGCCCACGTTCGCGCCCAGCGTCGCGCGCCCCTCGGCGGTCGTGCTCGCGATGAACTGGCATACTATTTGGTAGTATGTTAGCGCGTAAAGTGCGCGAACTATGCACGTGAAGTGTTCTGTGAAAAAAAGTTGTGATGAAAAGCTGAATGAGGGCTTTTCACAATGACAAAAAACTGTAGGCTTGATAGATAGCGTTGATAAAAATGGGTGTTAATGTGATTTTTTTACTAAGCTTCGAAGAGTATCAACTCCATCTAGTGAATCAAATAGTCACTATTTTTAATTTTTGAATGTCACTTTGAAAAGCCCTCATTGTAGATAATCAAAATGTCAATAGAATAAAGAGGTCTAACTTTTTCTCTTATTCACAAGAAATGACAAACAGTATATTTGTGAAGGTTTCACAAAATATTAAATCTGTTTGGATATGTACAAAAAAAACTGCGAAAATAGCATTAAAACGTGTTAATAATTATTTCCATACACTGTAATTGTAACTTGTTTTGCATTGAAATCTTGAAACAGAAAATTATGATCCTTACAGGTCTTAAGCTTTCTACATACACGCCAGCGATACTCTGTTAGTTTTTATCAAGCGGCACGTTTCTCACGCTAAACGCTGCCGGACGCACCGCATTTTGCTCGACGGCCATTGTGTAGGAGCTATTAAAAAGCTGATCAGATCAATTGGGTGTGTATAGCAATCTAAATTTCTACTGGTTTATATGAACTTGGTCACCCGATCGCTGGGTGACTATGACTAGCTGCTCAGTGGCGACTCACAGATGGATTTTATTCATTTATCTGTTTTCGCAACAAATGACATGCCTTTACTTTTCCTCGTTTGTTTCTCTTTAAACTTAACGATAATATTGCAACTTACATGCACGAATGTATAAGAAACACTAACTATATTCAAGTCGCACGGTCGTCGGCCTAATCACTCCTTTTTTAGTTACCAGGAGACTGAGTCGCTCGTCGACCGATCGACAGTGTGTTTTTGCTGTTATTTTTAGGCGCATTTGGCCAAATTCGCAGTTTGTCCAATTCGCAGTTGGTACAATTTTTTGTGAAAGTTCAAAGCCAATAATTACCTATATAATAATATGTAAGAGTTTGAAACACAAGTTATGATTGTAAATAAGTATGAATAAATACAGTACAATATGTGTATAAGATATGTGTAATATTATTATGATTATGAATAAATTAGTACAATATGTACATAAAAATGTGTTACATTTGTTTAATTTTGGAAATACACTTTATATTGGACCAATCTGAAATTGGACCAACCGCGAATAATGTGAATTGGACTAATCGTGAATTGGATCAAATGCGCCTTAAGGTGCTTCCTCACCGGGAGCATTCACGTGTATTGTAATATTATAGATTCGTCTTTGAGCATTACATTACAATAATACCTCCCTGACTGACGAGCATTCGCTCGGTTCTCTTCCTTCACTGATGCATTCATTACAAGGTGCGCATTGTAATGCTCGGTTCTCCTCCTTCACTGATGTAATGCTCAAATCTATAACGTTACATTACACGCGAATGCTGCCGGTGATGGAGCACCGTTAAGGGGCTCTTAAAAAGACTATCCTAAATGGAGACATACCCATGTTGAGATGCGGCGGATGCGCCGGCGCCAGCAGCAACAGCTGCAGCAACAGCGCGACCGGGTCCCTTAGCAGTAACGGCACCGGCCGGGCGCCCCCGACCGCCGGCACGGGCGGCGCGGCGGGCGTAGAGGTCCCGGCGGTCTCGGCGTCGTCGGGCACGAGCGCGGCCCACATGTCGGCGGCGCCGAACTCCGCGCCCGCCGCCTCCAGCGCGCGCACGTGGTACCCCGCCACCACCATCAGGGGCACTGCCCGACAAATATACACAGGGTAAAAACGGGTTTTATTGACTTAATTAAAATCAGTTGTATTATTAAAAGGCCATACGACGTCCGATACAAACAAATACATACATATTTGAGTATTAATTTCACAGTTTTACTTGATTTATCTGTCCCAAAAAATTATATAGAATAATTATAACAATTAATTATGTGATTAACAGAAACATTTCTCAACTTTTCTCGTTAGGAAAAAATCATAAAATGACCTGCAATTCCGTAGTCTTTCAATACTGTGTCAACTTTGAAAACTATAATAAAAAAACCTTAGCCGATTAGTTCTTTAACCTTGTGATTGAAGTTTAAAAAAAATATTACTGTTTTATATTTTATTAGCGGCCGCCCGCGGTTTCACCCGCGTAGTTCCCATTCCCGTGGGAATATCAGGATAAAAAGTATTCCATGTTTTAATCTAGGCTATCTACTATCTGTGTGTTAAATTTCAACCAAATCCGTTCAGTAGTTTTTGCGTGATTGAGGAACAAACATCTAAACATCCAAACACACAAACTTTCACATTTATAATATTAGTAGGATTAATAATTGTAACAATTCGGTGTCCATACATGTCTCTCTTTCTCCCTATCAAGAAACTTGTACAATCATTCCGTGGCTTGAATGCGCTAATAATGCTCCCCCCACTGCACCAGTTCACACTCCACATTTGTCCGCACTAGTGACGCCACAAACAAAGATCCCAAGCTTGTCCTAACTAATGATTATCTTAAAGATCTAAATGCGTGGAAATGATGTAACACATAACTTGCTAATAAGTACTTTGTTGAAGTAATATAATAAGTCTATGTTGTTTTTATTTTATTTTTATTTTTATTTTTATTTTTATTTTTATTTATTAGTTGTTGCCAATAATCCTGTCACCCTGTTGTAATTTTCTGGTAACGATATATTCAAGTTTGTAAATATCGTTACTTATGGTTGTTACAGCTGATAAGTTTCTTGCGCCCGTTCTTCTTGTCAGCTAAAAAAGTCTGGAACGGGTGGTAGGAAAATATAGACGATTCAAAAGTACTTAATAATTAAGTTTATTTGAATAAAGCTTATTTGACTTTGACTTTGAATGAAGTCACAAATGTAAAGCTAACATATGACGTGCCGTACCAATAAAGCCCACATTGTTGGTCCTTCGAGCCGAATAAATTGAAAGTTATTTACAACGAATATGTTGGCACTAATGACGCTACGATCGTAAAGATGGCAGCTAGCGACAACCATATCAAGCTAGTTTACTATATTAGTTTGTGGAACCGGACAAAGAAGCCTTTTTCTAAATTTTTTGGTGTCAATAAATGTTTTTTTTTCTCAAGAAACTTACCTACACAATCATTACGTGGCTTGTACCAGCGATGGATGCGCTAACAACGTTCCCCCCCACTGCACTAGTTCACACTTGAAGTTAGTCCACACTAGTGACGCCACAAACGTAATAATTCCAAGTTTGTCCTCACTAATGGCGGCGCCACAAATGTAAAACTAACAGCATGTGACGTGCCGTACCTATTAAGCCTACATTGTTGGTCCTTCGAGCCGGATAAAGGGGAAGTTATTTACAACAAATTTGTAAGCACTAATGACGCTAATTTCGTAAAGATGGCAGCTAGCGACAACCGTATCAAACTAGTTTACTATATTAGTCTGTGGAACCGGACAAAGAAGCCTTTTCTAAATTTTGGTGTCAGTAAATGTATCTTTCTCTCAAGAAACTTACCTATACAATCATTCCGTTGCTTGTACCTCGGAGGTGCCTACGCTACGCTAACAACGCTCCCCCTCGTTGCACAAGTTCACATTCTAAATTCCACCACTACCAATTTAGCCCACATTTTTGGTCCTTCGAGCCGGATAAAGGGGAAGTTGTTTACAACGAATATGTTAGCATTAATGGCGCTACGATCGTAAAGAGGGCAGCTGAACCGGACAAAGAGGCCTTTTTCTAAATTTTGGTGTCAATAAATGTATCTTTCCCTCAAGAAACTTACCTATACAGTCATTCCGTGGCTTGTACCGCGGCGATGGATGCGCTAGCAACGTTCCCCCCCGCTGCACTAGTTCACACTCCAAGTTAGTCCGCACTAGCGACGCCACAAACGTGAAGATGGCGGCGGGGGAAGTCCCGTACCGCTGCCGTAATTTGCTGTCCGCCATTGATGTCATGTCTTCCATTGCTTTGCCCATCGCTTCGGAGAGCCGCGTTGGACTCTGGTAAAAGAAAACATTGATTATTATAATGTTTTATAAGAAACTAGCGGCCGCCCGCGGTTTCACTCGCGTGGTTCCCGTTCCCGTGGGAATATCGGGATAAAAAGTATCCTATGTTTTAATCTAGGCTATCTACTATCTGTGTGCCAAATTTCAACCAAATCCGTTCAGTAGTTTTTGCGTGATTGAGGAACAAACATCCAAACCCACAAACTTCCACATTTATAATATTAGTAGGATTTGTTAGGTATCCAGTTTGTCTTTACGATTTATTTTTTGTTTAGCATAAGAATCTATTGATAGATAAATTTATTGATAAAAAAGGTTTTATCGCGTAGCGATCATTTCTTTTAGACGTTTCTTTTTTACGTCGATACTGTGATCCGCGTAATTATAAACAAATGACGTCAGATGATGATTTTGTACATGCGCGAGTGTGTGTAAGTCTAGGGCTATCGTGCATTTTGTACCGCATTCAATTCATAATTGGAACTTTTTGGTAAATAAAATTACGACGCATTGCTTTGAATATCAGAATAAGTTGACAGTAGACAAACACGACAAAAAAGTTAGGACGTATTGCTTTGAATATCAAAATAAGTTGACGTTGACAAACACGACTAAACAAGCACCGGCGGCGGCGCGCGGTCGCGCAGCATGGCGGCCACTTGCGCGGCCAGCTGGTGGTGCGCGGGCGGCGGGCGGTGGTGGGGGCGGGGGGCGGTCACTCACCGGTAGGGCATGGAATACCGGAATGATTTTCATACCGGTATTGATACCGGTATTGAAATTTCAATTACCGGTATACCGGTATTTCGGTATTTTTTCGGTATTTTTTTAAAAACTACTAGTTACCTACTTTTTAAATGATTCTAAGAACGATTAGTAAGTCTTGTTTGTGGAGAGTGATTAAAGCAATTTTCTACGCTATACTTTATGGCAGAAACACTCAAACTTTTTACCAACTGCCTAGAAACCACAAAATTAGTTCTTAAAGTAATACCTAGGTAATTACCAATACTAAAGAAAATACATTATTTGATTCAATTATTATTGAAATCAACAAATATCAAAATTTCCATAGGGAAGATGGTTGGAGAGAACCACCAGCTTGGGACCCTATAATTCATCAACTAAAATCTCTTCCCAAATCACACACTCCAGGATCTAAAGATACAGTTAGTTCGTTTTGTAGATAGGGATCAAAAGGGAGGTCGACATAACTTCTCTGAGTATTCTTCCGCCAGTTCTTTCTCTGAGAGGCCTCCTAATTTGTGAACTGGTGGTAGATTCAGTAGCTAGATCGTGTTTTCTGGCGCAATAAAACTCAAGTAAAACATTAGATAATACTTTTTTATTTTGTTCTTGAATTACTGTTTGTTTTTAATGCATTGTCATTCATTGCCATCCAGTGTATATTGGAGCTAACTCATACGGCAACAACTAAGCGATACGTAATAGAGACCAACTTGTTACTGCAAGAAATTGTTTTACGAATGCAATGTGGGTAAACTAACAAAAATGAAATATTTACGAACTTGTCTGCTGCACTTACTATTTTCTAAGTTTTATTTTTAAGATTATAGTGTAGTTCTCTTATAAGTGAATGTTAATTCTTTTAGAGAAATAAATGTCTCAAACCTCTACTTTAAAAATGGGAATAAGCCCCTCTTAAAGAACACTTCTGAGCCATGTCCTTACGAATCGTCACGCTCGCAAGTTTGACGACTTACAATTCCAACCTCCCGAACAAGCCGGGTTTCGAAAAGGCTTTAACACAATAGTCTAGAATTCCAGATCACAAATCCAACTGCAGCGAGGTGTGAGACAGGGAGACGTTATTTGTCCGAAACTGTTCACAGCTGCGTTGGAGGACATGTTTAAACTCATGGACTGGATTGGACTTGGTACCAATATTAATGGCCAGTTACTATGAAATCGGCAAAACGAAGGTGTGTTAGGTACTGTACCTAACACCTAACACCTACCTACCTATCACACCTTCGTTTTGCCGATAATATAGTTCTTATGGCTGTGACCTTGGAAGACCTGAATACAATGCTCGAAGATCTCAAAGAGTAGGTCTCAGGATGAACATGGATAAGATGAAAATCATGTCGATTGCCCATGTTGTGCCCGCTCCAGTTCATGTTGGGAACACTACACTTGAAGTTGTTGACCATTACGTATACCTAGGACAGGTAGTCCAGTTAGGCAAGTCCAACTTCAAGAAAGAGATTTCTCGTCAAATCATATTCGGATAGGCAGCATTCTGGATGCTTCGAAAAATCTTCGCGTCTGACTTACGACTTACCTCAGTGTCACGAGACGAAAGTCTATATAAATAAAGATAAAGTATCTATATTAAAAGATAGTTTACGGCAGTGAAACATAGTCGTTAACTATAGGTCTCATAAAGAGTAGGTCTCAAGGTCACCCAGCACGCGTAGCATGACCATCATCGAGATAAGATTCGATTCACAGAACAATGGCTTGTCTACACCGAAATGTCACTTTTGTCGGGTTGAGATCGAGATACTCATGCTCGCATTTTATAACCGTAGACTCGCATTGTTCTTTGTCGTGGCCTAATGTCAAAAGTCGACAAACACGAGCTTTTGTCTTTAACTGACATTAATTTGACAGTTGAGTGGGAGAAATTTGTCTACTACCCTTCGAGTGGTCGAGAAAGATTTGTCGACTTATTTTTTTTCTGAATTTTTAATTTCGCAATAAAAATAAATCTAAGTTGTCCGTGTTTATATTTTATTAAGGTAAGAAGAGAAGTTACAGCACAAACGACAAAAACAGCTGTCCGGAATGAAAAAAATGAAAAATTGTATTTAAGTAATTCTTTTTTATTATAAAATTTATAAAAAAAGAAATAAAATAAATATTTACTAGTAGTAAATAACGAATAAGTATTTTTTATTCTTAATTTTTTTCATAAATTTTATAAATTAAAATAATACAATAAATAATTTATTGTAAAAAGGTACCTATTCAATTATATTGTTTCCTAATATTACACTTTTTCCCTTTAGTATTTTTTTTACTTTTATTTTACTTAATTTTAATTTATTTACTTAAAAAAGTAAGTAAATTATAGTAGATTGTACAACAAGTGCATAAAACGTGTACGAGTTATACACTCTGCTTTTCACTTCGATTGTGAGGAAATTAAACAACAATAGTGTAAAAATTAAAAAAAAAAAAACTCAAATTTTAATGACAAATTATATATTTTTGGAATGTGCTCATCAAGACCTTTCATTTGATACCCATATTCAAAAATTGAAAAAAAAAATTTTTTTCTTTCTTAATTTTTTGTGACAAAATATCATTTTTTTATAAAAATAAATACAATTTTGGAATATGCTCATCAAGGCCTTTCATTTGATACCCATATTCAAAAATTTAAAAAAAAACTATATTTTTTACAAAAATGTGCTTATCAAGGCCTTTCATTTGATACCCATTTTCAAAAATTGAAAAAAAAACTCATTTTTTTGTAAAAAAAATAATAATTTTGGAATGTGCTCATCAAGGCCTTTCATTTGATACCCATATTCAAAAAAATAAAAAATAAAAATTTATCAAGGCCGCCTTTCAATAAAATTGATACCAAAAATTGATATTCAAAATTAAAAAAAATATTATAACACAACAAAAAATAAAGAAACAATGAAATAACAAGTTAATTCAACGAAGTTAAATTGCGTGTGTGGCTGTTTACCTGACGACCTTTGTCTTAAAGTCTGAGACTTAGACGAAGATTTTACTTTATGCACTAGAGCATAAAAAGCGATTTTATGCAGCCTATACCCAACATAAAGACGAACTTTACGAGCATGAGAAGTGAAAAAATTATTTTCATACATTGATTTCAATATTTATTACTAAATTAACAAGTACGTTGGTCTGTGTCATCTTTTCAAAAATCTCTCAATAAAAGGAAGGCAAACGAACTATATCCATACGGCTATATTTACGGTTTTAAGAGTTTTGCGTCGTGAAACGTATAAAAGGAACGCCCTTTAAGAGAAATGATGGAAATAATTATAAATATTTACTAGTGGCAACATTATTCTTCTCGAGCTCGAGAGAGCTTTGTCAACGGAAGTGAAAGCTTTTGTGAGTGTCTCTTTATCTTAGAACTTATTAAAAAATAAGTATCATGTTTAAACTAAATCATTTCGAATCATTTCAGATAATTTCGACGTTTATTGATGTTGAAATAAAAATATTATATTTTAAAACTCATATTTGTATTAAAAGACATAAAAAGGTTGTAAAATTCTGAGAGCGAGTCCCACCACTGTGCTCAGCAATCTAGAAGGTCGAGACGACAAGTCTTCGTAGACAAGAGTCCCGTTTGCTCATGCTACGCGTGCATGCATTGGAGAGAGCCATGCTCTGTGTTTCCCTGCGTGATCGAATCAGAAATGAGGAGATCCGTAGGAGAACTAAAGTAACCGACATCGCTCGAAGGATTGCTCAGCTGAAGTGGCAGTGGGCGGGACACATAACGAGAAGAACCGATGGCCGTTGGGGCGGAAAGAGTGGTGACCGCACACCGGACGACGTTCCCCGACAAGATCGACGATCTGGTGAAGGTCGCGGGAAACCTCTGGATGCGGACAGCGCAGAACCGATCGTCTTGGAGATCCTTGAGGGAGGCGGAGATCCTTGAATAAGACCAGCAGTGGTCGTCGTGCGGCTGACATGATGATGATGAAAACATTAAACGAACAACTAAAAGGAATATTATTAAATACCACCTAGATACTAGCTATATGCATGCAGTGTTTTGCGTAGTTGATTTAGTGGTGAATTTTCCTATATTTCACATTTCCTATGATCATGATTCGTTGAGTTTTCATATCGTATACTCATCTGCAGTATAAACAACACTGTGAACCATAGAAATTGAACGTTCTGCATAGTCTTTAAACATCCTTGCAAAAATATATATCTTTTTTTTCGAAATACCGAAATACCGGTATTTTACTCTCAAATACCGGTATCAAAATACCGAAAAAAACTACCGGTATACCGGTATCCATGCCCTACTCACCGGC
This sequence comes from Agriphila tristella, assembly GCA_928269145.1. NCBI lineage: Eukaryota > Metazoa > Arthropoda > Insecta > Lepidoptera > Crambidae > Agriphila > Agriphila tristella. Next base: position 29,402,919 of record OV743432.1, read on the forward strand.
GGCGGCACGCGGTCGCGCAGCATGGCGGCCACTTGCGCGGCCAGCTGGTGGTGCGCGGGCGGCGGGCGGTGGTGGGGGCGGGGGGCGGTCACTCACCGGCGGCGGCGCGCGGTCGCGCAGCATGGCGGCCACTTGCGCGGCCAGCTGGTGGTGCGCGGGCGGCGGGCGGTGGTGGGGGCGGGGGGCGGTCACTCACCGGCGGCGGCGCGCGGTCGCGCAGCATGGCGGCCACTTGCGCGGCCAGCTGGTGGTGCGCGGGCGGCGGGCGGTGGTGGGGGCGGGGGGCGGTCACTCACCGGCGGCGGCGCGCGGTCGCGCAGCATGGCGGCCACTTGCGCGGCCAGCTGGTGGTGCGCGGGCGGCGGGCGGTGGTGGGGGCGGGGGGCGGTCACTCACCGGCGGCGGCGCGCGGTCGCGCAGCATGGCGGCCACTTGGGCGGCCAGCTGGTGGTGCGCGGGCGGCGGGCGGTGGTGGGGGCGGGGGGCGGTCACTCACCGGCGGCGGCGCGCGGTCGCGCAGCATGGCGGCCACTTGCGCGGCCAGCTGGTGGTGCGCGGGCGGCGGGCGGTGGTGGGGGCGGGGGGCGGTCACTCACCGGCGGCGGCGCGCGGTCGCGCAGCATGGCGGCCACTTGGGCGGCCAGCTGGTGGTGCGCGGGCGGCGGGCGGTGGTGGGGGCGGGGGGCGGTCACTCACCGGCGGCGGCGCGCGGTCGGGCAGCATGGCGGCCACTTGGGCGGCCAGCTGGTGGTGCGCGGGCGGCGGGCGGTGGTGGGGGCGGGGGGCGGTCACTCACCGGCGGCGGCGCGCGGTCGCGCAGCATGGCGGCCACTTGGGCGGCCAGCTGGTGGTGCGCGGGCGGCGGGCGGTGGTGGGGGCGGGGGGCGGTCACTCACCGGCGGCGGCGCGCGGTCGCGCAGCATGGCGGCCACTTGGGCGGCCAGCTGGTGGTGCGCGGGCGGCGGGCGGTGGTGGGGGCGGGGGGCGGTCACTCACCGGCGGCGGCGCGCGGTCGCGCAGCATGGCGGCCACTTGGGCGGCCAGCTGGTGGTGCGCGGGCGGCGGGCGGTGGTGGGGGCGGGGGGCGGTCACTCACCGGCGGCGGCGCGCGGTCGCGCAGCATGGCGGCCACTTGGGCGGCCAGCTGGTGGTGCGCGGGCGGCGGGCGGTGGTGGGGGCGGGGGGCGGTCACTCACCGGCGGCGGCGCGCGGTCGCGCAGCATGGCGGCCACTTGGGCGGCCAGCTGGTGGTGCGCGGGCGGCGGGCGGTGGTGGTTGGCGGGGCGCGGCGCGGGCGGCGGCGGCGCGCGCGGCAGCACGGTGTTGGCCAGCTGGCGGCACACGGGGCACAGGAACTCGCCGCGCTCCACGTGCAGGTTGTGCGGCCGCTGCGGCGCCGCCAGCGAGCGCAGGTACAGCTGCAGGCAGCGCAGGTGCAGGTGGTGCCCGCACGACTGCACGTGCACGCCGCCCTCCCACCCCACGTTCACGCTCAGCAGCCACGACTCCTGCACATATCGAATTATCATTAGAGTTGTAGATCAGTGTTTCCCGATTAATGGTACGCGAAACCCCAGGGGCACTTTTTTATAGCAAAAGGAATTGCCTTTAAGCATCCTGAAGGTATGTGGGACGCCGTCGAAAGCACTACCCAGTAAACCCGCTACTACATCCCGCACTAACACGCAGACAGGACTTACGAAATCGTGATGTTACGCACCATATGATCCTGGTGTTAACATCTCATCAAGCTTGACACTTGGGGAAAGACTAGAAGAACGGCCATCCCCAACCACAGAGGTACGCGAAATTTTATCGAGAGGTACACGCAGCGATTTTATAATTAAAATATCATACATCGAATTTATTTTTTCATTTATCATTCCTGCAATAAAGGGTACGCGAGTATGAAGTTTTATTTGAAGGGGGTACGTTGAAAAACTAACTGGGAACTGTGGTAGAGGATCGAAAAATACGAAAGAAAAAACCGGCCAAGTGCGAGTCGAACTCGCGCACGAAGGGTTCCGTACCAAAAAAATGCAAAAAAATCAAGTTTGTTGTGTGGGAGCCCCCCTTAAATATTTATTTTATTCGGTTTTTAGTAATTGTGGCAATAAAAATACATCATCTGTGAAAATTTCAACTGTCTAGCTGTCACAGTTCATGAGATACAGCCTGGTGACAGACAGACAGACAGACAGACAGACGGACAGCGGAGGCTTAGTAATAGGGTCCCGTTTTTACCCTTTGGGTACGGAACCCTAAAAACCACGTCTGGTCCTGATGATCTTTTATTGGCAATCGTTTTATAAATTGATTGTTTATGAAAAATATCACTGGAATATATAATCATAAGTCAAATATACAGGAATTCTAGTAGTATATGTTTGTTTATATCTATATTAGTGTATGTACATTGTTGGAGTACCTTAAATAAAATAAAATAAATACTAATCACCATCCTAAGATAATTATTGCCACAAGGAAGGATGCCTTTAAGATTAGTGAATACGTTGTTATTCCATAATTGTCACGTACTGTTAGGTGTACGTGGTGATAATGTAATTTTCCATATGACAGTACATACCCGGTCGAAGTGCGCGTGCAGGTCGTCGTGCAGCCGGTAGTGGTGCGCGGCGGCGTTGGCCTCGTGCGCGGCGTGCAGGCGCGCGCGCTCCGCCTCCGACAGCGCCAGGCGCGCGTCACCTCCGCCCTCGCGCCGCCGGTGCCCGAGCACGGACGTCGACTGGAATGTACCACAACAATAAACACACGTGTCAAACATCTATCGATTAAAAAGATTAAGTGTGAGTTGCTCCAAAACGCTGTCAAAGTTAAAGTTATCGTCAAATGGTAATTTGTCACGTCAAACTTGTCAAAGGACATCATGCTGGCTGGCAACCTCTTTTTTTGGCTAACTTATGCTTAACCCTTGGACGAATCAACCACTGGACACGTAACGTAAGAAAAATGTATGAAATCACGATCAACCAATTTTTGCGGGGCGAGGGGGGATTACACTTGTCAAATAATGTCAATTTTATAGGATGATTTAGCCGGTTTTCGGCCATAATTGCCGGCCAAATATTATGGATTGTGAAACTCGAACATTAATTCTCGGCCAGGCGGCCAAAAACCAAATGACCTCCCAAAAATGCATTTAGTCACCCGGCCATCAAATTTAAATGTATCACACCGAATACTTTACGCGTTTAAGTCAAAATAACAGTACTAAAACTAATTTACCATACTCACACTCAATTGCAAGAAGCTTCACTTTATATCTTTTTTAGCTAATGCCACTTTATCGCTAGTGAAATCATTAACATAATGATTTCATTACTTTGTTGCATCAAACTACTTTAGGCTAAAAGCTTAATCCTTTAACTAATGAGACCCTTAAACATTGTTGCCAATAATAAAGTTAAAAAATGAATGGGATGGTTGAGTTTTGTTTTGAAAAGTATCCGAAGTTTGTATATAAATTGGCCAAAAAAACGCGTTTGACACATAGTATGGTTTGACAACTGACATTTTTTTTTTCAAATTCGTTGGATGTGAAATTTTTATTATTTTGGTATTATTTCCCTGTCTGACGACATATCAACAGTCGCAGGACCACTCTGGCCTAGACAAACAGAAAACAGGGCTGCTTGGAGGACAATAATAGGGAATGTCCGAAAAAAATCAAATTGGCTGAATATTTTTCTATATGTAGGAATAAGGTCCCTTAGTAATAGAAAAAAGTTTCAGAATTTTCGGTAGGGTAAAAAAGTTTTTAAAAATCAAAGCCTCTTCGACTTCACAAATGTATGAAAGTAACAGCAGAATGGAGATTATACTTTTGCCGCTAACAGCCACAAACATAACACGTATTTAAAAAAAAAAGTTTTGACATTTTGTCTTGAAACTTTTTTTTAATACCATGTTGTGGTATCTACCTATTTACCTTGCCTTTGAATAAAAACTCAATACTTAAAACTCAATGTTTTTTTTTATTTCTTAGTATATCTACACATATAAGAGAAAGATCAACATCTACATACTAGGAGAATATTGTCACGATACTGCGTTTACAAAGGCTGATCGCACAGATGTTTCATTTTGATGTGATGTACCAGGGGCAGTAGAACTGTCTTTGTTCGCCAAATCAGCTAGTACCATCTGGAAGGACCCAGTCGCGAAGAACTGCAAAGAGATCAGAAGTTGGATAAGACCACAAATGGCCTTACTCGTCAGGGTTTGTGGCTCCAGATTGAGGCGGTCTCGAAGCAGCAGCGCTGCCTCCTCCTGTATCAAACCTACCAATATTGTAACTTACCTTCCAAAAAAATTTACATGCACATTTTTTTTGCTACTTAGACACACCTACCCTGTTAAATTTTCGCCCTTCTTACCCACGACACTATCAAGGCACACTACTGGTAGTGTCGTGGGTAAATTTTTTCCCTTCTACACTACCGGCCCAGTAGTGTCGTAGGTAAATGAAAAAATATGCATTCCCCACGATACTACCATTAAAAACTTACTTATCTTCTTTAAATTACATTAGCAAAGTACCAGGGTAGCATAGATTTAGAGGAGGTCAACATTTTTAAACATAATAAATTGTTAAGTCCTTATCCGCGCGACCTTGAGCAAGTGAAGGAGGCCTGGTCATGTTTCCGAAATGGCCGAAAACCAAAGGGGGCCGCCAAACCGGCTACGTCACCCTTCTTTATTTATTTTACGAAAAATAGCTACTATAATAGGTTGAAATTGTGCTTACGCGTGAAAAGAAAGATTTCTTGATTGCCCGCTATTTTTTTTTTTGCTGAACAAGGCGGAGCATTTTGCCCATTTTTGTACCAATGTTTCACCACGAGCTCTAGCATCACACTGACAACGCAATATCGTTTACTGAGGCTATCGGTCACAGTAAAGGCGAATATGACTGTCATTTCGCGTCCAGTGGTTAATTCGTCCAAGGCTTAACCGGTACGACAACAAGCTTGTTATCGTTAAAGTTAGGTAGTGCAACTCAGCCTATGAATTGTAAAAATTGTTTTTTTATTATTTTTTATATCTTGTTTCAAGTATTTTTGGTAAATATTGCCTACTTAGGTGCACTTTCGAGTAACAGACAGTGATTTCTCAACTAGTTGAAATTTACTAATTACCAATCCGATATGTAGTAGGTAATTAATTTCAACCTACCCATTGTGTGTAAACTTTTGTTAATTATTGTGATGGAAAATGACCTCACTTTAAATGTGGAGCTCATTTTTCAATGTTGACGACTCTGTATGAAATATACAGTGAGGAAAAAGCAGCCCTTGACGAGTTTCTTGCCGGTTTTTCTCGTTACAAAGTCTCCCGCTTAGGGTTTGCCAACCGATGGCGTAGCTTCTATGACATTCACAAGTGCTTGTAACAGCCTAGACTGAACAAATGATTTTGAATTTTAAATTTTATCATTTAGACCTGCCGCACCTATCATGCTCGCTCCTAGGACACTATACAACCGCGCCATTATAAACAGATGACGTTTTTGTACACGCGCAACTGTGTATGTAAGTGTAAGTTTAGGGCTACCGTGCAGTTTGTACTGTATGAGCGGCGTTCAATTCATAATTCGAACTTTTTGATAAATAAAGTTACAACGCATTGCTTTGATTATCAAAATACCTAGACAGGTTGACAAACACGACTAAAAAGTTAAGACGCATTACTTTGAATATCAAAATAAGGTAACGTTGACAAACACGACTAAACGAGCACACGATTCGGCATACGAACTCGCGGGGTGGGGTGAGGCATAGCCTTCTCTATTGGTGCCAAGCCAATTGATGCTGGGGCCAAGCCAATTGATGCTAGGGCGGGGCGGAGAATGTTCTTTCCGTACGCTAGTACTTATATTTATTCTGTGCCACTAGTCGCGGCCACTAAACGCGACCACTAGTGGCTCAGTCAAGCCACTAGGCGCAGTCACCGATAGCAGCCGCGGTGCGACCGATAAACGCGGCCACAAGTAGCGAGGGCCGGCGACTCCCGCAGCTTGTGGCTCGAATGCGGCCACTCGAACGCCCGGTTTGCACCGATACTATACAAAATGTATGAAAACACTCGTCCGCAACTTGTGGTCGCAACTAATGGCTCAATGTGCGGCAGCTTTTATACTTAAAACAAGAGCGGTGGTGTTGCAGATGACGCAGTCGTAGTGGCGCTCGGGCGGCAGCTCCTCGTCCCACTAGTACGTACCTGCAGCAGCGCCACGAGGCCGATGGGGTCGTGCGGCGTGGCGGGCGCGGTGGTGTTGCAGATGACGCAGTCGTAGTGGCGCTCGGGCAGTAGCTCCTCGTCCCACTAGTACGTACCTGCAGCAGCGCCACGAGGCCGATGGGGTCGTGCGGCGTGGCGGGCGCGGTGGTGTTGCAGATGACGCAGTCGTAGTGGCGCTCGGGCAGTAGCTCCTCGTCCCACTAGTACGTACCTGCAGCAGCGCCACGAGGCCGATGGGGTCGTGCGGCGTGGCGGGCGCGGTGGTGTTGCAGATGACGCAGTCGTAGTGGCGCTCGGGCAGTAGCTCCTCGTCCCACTAGTACGTACCTGCAGCAGCGCCACGAGGCCGATGGGGTCGTGCGGCGTGGCGGGCGCGGTGGTGTTGCAGATGACGCAGTCGTAGTGGCGCTCGGGCAGTAGCTCCTCGTCCCACTAGTACGTACCTGCAGCAGCGCCACGAGGCCGATGGGGTCGTGCGGCGTGGCGGGCGCGGTGGTGTTGCAGATGACGCAGTCGTAGTGGCGCTCGGGCAGTAGCTCCTCGTCCCACTAGTACGTACCTGCAGCAGCGCCACGAGGCCGATGGGGTCGTGCGGCGTGGCGGGCGCGGTGGTGTTGCAGATGACGCAGTCGTAGTGGCGCTCGGGCAGTAGCTCGTCGTCCCACTAGTACGTACCTGCAGCAGCGCCACGAGGCCGATGGGGTCGTGCGGCGTGGCGGGCGCGGTGGTGTTGCAGATGACGCAGTCGTAGTGGCGCTCGGGCAGTAGCTCCTCGTCCCACTAGTACGTACCTGCAGCAGCGCCACGAGGCCGATGGGGTCGTGCGGCGTGGCGGGCGCGGTGGTGTTGCAGATGACGCAGTCGTAGTGGCGCTCGGGCAGTAGCTCCTCGTCCCACTAGTACGTACCTGCAGCAGCGCCACGAGGCCGATGGGGTCGTGCGGCGTGGCGGGCGCGGTGGTGTTGCAGATGACGCAGTCGTAGTGGCGCTCGGGCAGTAGCTCGTCGTCCCACTCCATGTGCTCGGCGGCGGCGGCGGCCTGCACGTGCGACATGAACTGCTGCTGGCGCCGCGCGAACTCCCGCATCACGGCCGCTTGGCGCTCGCGAGCGCGCCGCGAACGCTCTTCTTTCTCTCGTCGCTCTCTGTATAACCAGTTGCAATGTTTTAACACTACCTACACAAAAAATATGAACGACGAATTTTTTAATCATCACAATTAACATCATATGACAATAAAGAACATCCAATCACAATGTAAAATTATTATGGAAAATCAACTCGCCCAATTTTAAAAGCTGCTTTAAAATACTTAAGAGGCCATCTTTAAATTACTTCACACGTTAAGACGAAGGGAGGGGATCGACGAAGTGTGACATTATGTGACAAGGGGATGGAAGGGGTCCTAAATTTCGTGACGTCACATTTCAAAATCATTAAAATTGAAATAAAACAAATTTCAGAACTGCTGTTTTAATTCAATAATTATTTATAGATGTAAAATTGTAAAATATATCACGTCACACTAGGGAGGGGGTCAAAAATCATGTAATTCGTGTGACGTAATTTATGAATGGCTCCTAATATCTAACAATTACCAGAAAAACAAAATGTATTTACCTAGCGCGTTGTTCGGCCTGTCGCTCACGTTGATTAGGCCATAATGAATGCCGCACGTGCTGTATTGCGGCAGCGCAGCGCGAGTCTAGTCGAGCTAGAGCACGCAACACTTGTCCGATGAAGTAAGGGCCATCACCTACGATAATTTATCCACTTCAATGACAGTTTCAAAAACAAACCTAAAGTATCATTACTAATTTCCCAGCAAAAATGTAAACAAATGTGTTGCCAAAACAAAACAACACAAAAGGAATAGTATATTGTTAAATCAAGAAATAAGCTTACATGTTTTTTCATCACAAATCTAATAAAAATAGATTAGATAAATATTCTGAATCATGAGTTTTGTGGCAATAAAAACAGTAATATAATTTAATATTTCATAATAACAATTTTATAGTAGAAATAATTTTTATGATGCTGTGAACACATCAACCTTTGGTTCATTTTATAAGATATCATAAAAAAAATATTACGAGTAGTAGCTGTAGTAGTAACATTTGTCTTTTGGTATTGGGGGTGGACAGGCGAAGATGCTACGTATTTTTGATAGTTTACATACAGTCAATATCTAAGTAAAGTTTTCTTATCTATTCGTTTCAAGAACTTTTAACAGCAAAAATATGATAGGTTAAAATGATAATTTTTTTTAATTACCATCCTACTTTATAATTACCCTGGATTACATTATATTTATTATGATTCATAAGACAATAAACAAATTAGAAAAAAAAGTGACCAAAGGTTTTCAATATCTGAAAATGCCACTATAAGGGTCATCAGTTTGTCAATTTGACAGTGACGTTTCGGTTTACATTTTTGCTGGGAAATTAGTAATGCGACTTTACATACATTTTAATAAACAAAATGGTCGGTTTTTGTCATACACAGATTTCGTACGATAGCCATCACGTGCTTTACTACTTTGCAGAAAAGTTCGTATGCGCGCTTTTCACCACAGCGTGTACTAAACATATGGAAGTGACGACGCGGCGTGCAAGCGATTTTAACCTTAAAGGTGGTAAAGCGCCATTGTGGTAGATTGTACATGCATTCTTAAACAAAATCGGACTAAAAGCGCGTTTCCATTGGATCGATACCGAATCGAATACAGGCTGCAATGCAACCGAATACTATCAACCGTATATTGTTGGCAAATAATGTCGCTCAAAACTTTAAACAGTTAAAAAAATAGATACAAAATCCTAGAAACACACACATAGACACATATTATAGAAAGTACTCACCGATAGGTTCGTCAGATTCGGGCGGCGTCTCCTCGAGCGAGAACGAGTCGAGTTTGCCCGACAGTTGCGAGTGTAGTTTCATTAGTAAAGATATTATAGACTCGTTCACCGGGATCGACTCGTCGCTCTGTTGAGATTGAATTTGAACCTAAACAAACCGTACATCGAGATTTGAAAAGTGGTTTTTACTAATTTCTCCTAATGCTTATCCGTTTCTAATCTAATTTAAGGCTAGTTAATACTTTGAAAATTGTTTTAGAGTCTGCATAAATTAAATCGTATATTTAATTATTTATAGGCTATTGTTTATGTATATTGTTATATGTTTTATTTATTAACCTGTGCACTAGTTGAAGGTTGGGGTCCAGGCCGCCTCGCGACGACACACCAATCCGGCGATTCGTCTAAAATAAAATATGAACCATTTGAATTGTACGTAAATGAGGGTAAATCCAGTAAGTGTAGACAGACGACATAAGATTGATGTAACTGATTATTTTAAAATTGATCAAACTCTCTTACCCATATTAACACAATGCTTTTACCTAAGCTGTCTAGTTATAGTTCAGTAGGATTAAACCAAAAAAAACTTCAAATCTGATTTAAATCCTACAAATGTTTTATGGCTTCATTTGTTGCCCAATATGACTATTCTAAGTTTTCCCCCTCGGCGGAGTTGTGCTTAAGTGGTGGGGGTAAAATGTACCCCAAAAGGGGTATTTTTGCCGTGGTTATATCTCGTTTTTCATCAAGATTGTGTAAGAAGATTTTAAAGTTGGGTAAATTTAAAACAAGCTTAAAATAAGCTATTAAATGATAACGCTACTGAACTATTAGTACGGGAGGACCAAAACTTTTTGTCGTTTTCGACCCGTCTCTTTGGGTCTAACCATCAGTTTCATCGGTAGAAAACTCGCTCAACAAGTTGGCTGCTAATGTGCATCAATATTTAGATAATGTAATTATTATGAAATATCCTCTAAACTAGTTAAACGATTAAAATTGAGCGTTATATAATGTGACATAGTTGTATAGTGTTTACATTTGAACGGTCGTGACTGTACAATACCTAGGTTAGGTACAACGCTTGCCGGTCCTTCACGTCCTACAGACAATACCTCCACATACCCAGGCCTAGTGCCACATACCCAGGTTGAGCGGCGGCGGGGTGTCGGGCGGCGCGATGGCCAGCGTGAGCTGGGGCTCCGCGTCCATCATGTCGGGCAGCGGCAGCGCCAGCGCCTGCCGGTCTGTCACGTCCTACAGACAATCACTTGCCAATCACAAACATTCTCACACACATAATTATACAAGCGCCACAGGCAACATAATCTGATTGAAATGAAAACGCATTTCTTTTTGTTCGAACTTGCATAAACAAAAGTTACGGGATTCAAAACAGAAATACAAAACGGAAAGTCACCTCTAACGGTCACATCCTCACATAAAAGCATCAGCTGGAGTTGCCATGAGATCAGACGCGGACGTACCGACGATAATCATACCGCTACATAAGCAATCGACGAATGATGATGAAATGCAGGATCAGCAAAAAGTATGTAAACATTACGCAGACGTGGCATCGGCTAATATTCAGTCAAAAATGTATGGAGACATATCGAAATTTTCTACGCTCTCCGCATAAACACAAATTCCAACGTCAAACAGTAGGGCCGCGGTCCCCGAGCACAGACAGTGACATTTTTACACACGCGCGCAACTATGTGCGGAAGTCTGGGGCTATTGAATGAGCACACGATTCGGCACACAAACTCGCGGGGTGTGTTATGATTGTGGGACGGGACGGAGTTTCCTTTCTGTACGGTAGTTGTAGGAGGTCCGCTTAGTTGACCACGGACTTCTTACACGATGATGTTAAAAGTTGTAGTTGTAAAGTTTCTTAGTAAGTTGCAAGCTTGAAGTTGTTTCCGATGTGAAGATAAAGAAAGTAAATTCGTCACTTTAGAATTTTATTACGTTAAAGTTAGTTAGTTGCTAGTTAAGTTGTAGTTTAAAGTAGATGGGTCTTATCTCGACCGTAGCCGATAATAATCTCGTAAATTAAATAATTACATCAAAAAGGGAAATTTAAAGTGCTGACGCGCGACCTAAATTAGACGTACCGATGCTCACTCGGTCAGTAAGATCGGTAGTAAAAATGTGCGGTGTAAGCCCGTACAGTAGTACTTATATCTATTCTGTGGTAGTACAGAGTTCCTCCTTTCTTCTTACTCATAAAAGTAACACATTACTGTCACAAATATAAACCTAGACAATCATCTCGGAATATATTAAAAATTAGTTATCATATTTTTTTTAACAAACGTAGTTACCTCGAGAGCTCTCATTTGCGGGGCGTCGCCCCCTGCGTCTGATTGGTCGTCTGGTACTGAATCTTCTCTCTGCATCATCTAAATTAAATGAGTAAAACGTATGTTTCTTTATCTTGAATCTGTATTATGATACAATATGTAGATCTATGGATCTATATGGGTTTTAGCACAGTTTTACAATCCATATAGTAGGAAAACAAATGTACTTGCGTAGATCAACAGAGGGCATCTCGCGGGGGGTTGGGGGCGCGGATCGCGGCCCCCAAACGCGCTTAATTTGCGCACTCGAACGTTGAGGGCCGACGCGACCGTGTAAAATGCCAACGTGCATAATACAGTACCTACTTCGCGTGATTCTTTTGACGATTACAGATTTTTAATAAAAGAAAATTGAAAATATCTAAAATAAAAAAGTGTCAGGTAAACCTAGCAGTGCAAAACATGTAAATGTAATAACTAATAAGTTACATAGCTAAATGAATGATTACATAATAATCACATTTAATTTCTTTTTAATTTTTGACAAACCTTACACATTTGTGACTGATAGCGTAAGTACCTACACGGGCGGAACACGCGGCGGGATTACCAACTGTATGGATTGTAAAACTGTGCTTCCAGATTCTGTACTTTTTAAATGTGTTTGGACCGAGAGGACAGACAGATCCTTGGGGTAACCATTGTCTTATAATTTCTCAAATTTGTTTTAAATCTGTACTGTGTAAACCATTTATTTTTCATTTTAGTACATTCATTTATTGATAAATGTATAGATAACTGATTGGTACATTTATCAATAAACGGATGTACTAAAATATAAAATAAAAACTTTACACAGTTTACACCCCACCGATTTTATAACAAATTTGAGAAATTATAAGACAACTAGCGGCCGCCCGCGACTTCGTCTGCGTGGAAAGGTTTTTTACTATCCCTAGGGAACTATCCATTTTTCGGGATGAAAGGTACCCTATGTCCTTCTCTGTACCCCTGACAACGTGTATGCAAAATTTCATGATGATCGGTTCAGTAGTTAGGATGTGAAGGCGTAACAAACGAACAAACAAACGGACTTTCGCATTTATAATATTAAGTAAGGATGTATAGAAAACTGATTGGTGGTATGAGTATACAATAATATAATAGCAGACATCGACATAGTCTATTGTTTATGGTCGTTACCTGTAAAGGCGATGGCACAGCTAGTGCTGTACTTGTGGCAGGTAGAGAGACGGATTTCGTCAATGATGGCAGTCTTGTAGTCTCTGATTCTGAAGGTTCCCATTCCGTGTCACCTACAATTAATAGTCATATTATAACGTTTATGAAAAATCGAAGTAGATTGGAAATTGGGCTAATATGTCGATAGCAGAGCTCTGTCACTCCGCGCGCGAGTATGAAGCGCTCGGCGTCCTCTGAGAGGACTAATTTCATACATCAGAAAAGATAAGACCTACGCGATAGAAAGAGAGGCAACTACTAAGTGCATGTTTCGGGGCGAAGGGAGCGCTGTGCGACCTGAATTGCACTTTATTGTGTCGGAGCAAGAGTCGCAATTTATTTAAACGATTTTACGGAATGCAACTTCTGTAGGCTAGTACTATTATCTATTCTGTGTCGATAGTATTTCGTTTGTAGCACACCTCCGCCGCGAAACGATGGCTTATTCCGTTTATCCACCCTGAAACAGCCACCCTAAGGTGGATACTCGGAAAACGCGTGTCCATCTATCCACCCCATAATAGTTGATAGTATTAGGGGCTGTTTCAGGGTTTATAAACGGAATAAGCCGAAACAATATCAGGGAAACTGCAGTAGTTCCACCATAACTAGTCTTCTATCGACGACGTTAAATGATGGTCACATCTACGTAGAAATTTCGCATCATTATTTTCGCGGCGAAGGTTTGCCAACGGTTCAAATTACGGTGGAATCGCGCGTGAAAGATACAGCATCATAGTTAAATCTATGCGTTATTAGAACAACCGATAGACGTTGCTTATTTGTTACTGAAAATGACGTCTTGGTAGCAAATGGGATATTAAATTCAACAAAGAGTTTTAAATAGCTTTAATGTTAATTTGAGTTTATAAGTGGCTTCTGCGCAACAAGTGCATTTTCAGTGCACACTCTCACAGTTAGACAAAGAGATTTCTGTGTTGTTGTCAGATCTTCACGTGTGGTGAACACTACATGTAATGTACTGGATTGGTAGATGGTGGATGTATGTGTATGTATACGTACTGACCGTGTTACTGCGTGGGCGTGTATGTTATGTATACGTACTCTCGGAGTGATGTTCTGTGTGTATGTATACGTACTGACGGAGTGGTGGTGTGTGTGTATGTGTACGTACTGTCGGAGTGGTAATGTGTGTGTATGTATACGTACTGTCGGAGTGGTAGTGTGTGTGTATGTATATGTATCGCCAGAGTGGTGGATACGTAGTGTCAGAGTGGTAGTGTGTGTATGTATGTATACTAGATATGTATGTATAAATAAATAAAAAAAAATACTTAGTGTCGGAATGGTAGAGTGTGTGTGTGTGTGTGTGCATGTGTGTATACGTACTGTCGGAGTGGTAGTGCGCGGGCGTGGGCGGGGGCGCGGGCGCGCGCGGGGGGCGCGGCGCGCGCGGCGGCACGCACGTCTCCACGCAGCGCGCGTTGTGTGCGTGTGTGTATACGTACTGTCGGAGTGGTAGTGCGCGGGCGTGGGCGGGGGCGCGGGCGCGCGCGGGGGGCGCGGCGCGCGCGGCGGCACGCACGTCACCACGCAGCGCGCGTTGTGTGCGTGTGTGTATACGTACTGTCGGAGTGGTAGTGCGCGGGCGTGGGCGGGGGCGCGGGCGCGCGCGGGGGGCGCGGCGCGCGCGACGGCACGCACGTCACCACGCAGCGCGCGTTGTGTGCGTGTGTGTATACGTACTGTCGGAGTGGTAGTGCGCGGGCGTGGGCGGGGGCGCGGGCGCGCGCGGGGGGCGCGGCGCGCGCGGCGGCACGCACGTCACCACGCAGCGCGCGTTGTGTGCGTGTGTGTATACGTACTGTCGGAGTGGTAGTGCGCGGGCGTGGGCGGGGGCGCGGGCGCGCGCGGGGGGCGCGGCGCGCGCGACGGCACGCACGTCACCACGCAGCGCGCGTTGTGTGCGTGTGTGTATACGTACTGTCGGAGTGGTAGTGCGCGGGCGTGGGCGGGGGCGCGGGCGCGCGCGGCGGCACGCACGTCACCACGCAGCGCGCGTTGTGTGCGTGTGTGTATACGTACTGTCGGAGTGGTAGTGCGCGGGCGTGGGCGGGGGCGCGGGCGCGCGCGGCGGCACGCACGTCACCACGCAGCGCGCGTTGTGTGCGTGTGTGTATACGTACTGTCGGAGTGGTAGTGCGCGGGCGTGGGCGGGGGCGCGGGCGCGCGCGGCGGCACGCACGTCACCACGCAGCGCGCGTTGTGTGCGTGTGTGTATACGTACTGTCGGAGTGGTAGTGCGCGGGCGTGGGCGGGGGCGCGGGCGCGCGCGGCGGCACGCACGTCACCACGCAGCGCGCGTTGTGTGCGTGTGTGTATACGTACTGTCGGAGTGGTAGTGCGCGGGCGTGGGCGGGGGCGCGGGCGCGCGCGGCGGCACGCACGTCACCACGCAGCGCGCGTTGTGTGCGTGTGTGTATACGTACTGTCGGAGTGGTAGTGCGCGGGCGTGGGCGGGGGCGCGGGCGCGCGCGGGGGGCGCGGCGCGCGCGGCGGCACGCACGTCACCACGCAGCGCGCGTTGTCGCACAGCGCGGCGCCCGCGAACGCGCCCAGCAGTGGAACGCCGCGAACGCGCGCGCCGCTTTCGCTCTCCGCTACGCATACGTCGCCCTGGCACCCGAAGACAAATAATATAGCAGATTCCGCCATGTCTCTTTTTGTCAAAAATATTTTTTGTGTTACTCTTCAAATAAATAAACTCCCAGTTACAACCAGAAAATTGTATTAATTCGTTTTTGAGTCCCTTTTGCATAAGTGACTTGATAAAATATGATGTTAAGAATTGCATTATTACCAATGAGTCATTTAATTTTTCTAAATCCAAATTATTTGTTACTTTGCTTCTGATTATTTAGATAGTAGAAATTAGCAAATAAATTGAGGTATTTAAAGAACTGCGAGCTAAGTCACCAAAAACACGGTACACACTTGCTATATTGGAAATCAATGACAACAACAATACAACAAAGTGACCATGTTCTAACCTACATATTTTTACACTGACCGGTTGCCTGGGCCGCTCGGCCTCCAGATCGGCGCAGACCCGCAGCAGGTAGACGGCGAGCGCCAGCACGTGGTCGGGGGGCGCGTGCGGGGCGCCTGCCGCGTCTGTGGGGCCCCCGCCCCCGCCGCCCCCCGCGCCGCCCCCGCGCCGGTGCACGCCCCGGTGGAGGATGCATAGGAGAGCACCGTGTAACACGCCTGCCAAACAATCATATTGTTTATTTTTTGCAAACGAAGCATAGCGCAGCGTTCCCGAAATCGCTTGTCTACGGAACCATTTTAGTTTCACCGTTTTTGGGCCGAACCCTAGCTCAAATAAGAAGTAAACTAGAATAGAATAATTATTTATTTTCAAAAACTAACTAACTGTAACATTGTTTTTTTACGTCGAATCACCACCATACTAAGCATTATCGACCATAATCGATCATTGTCTCGTAACGAGAGCGACATGGGTTTCTATAGTAGATATACATGTGTGCTATGGTGTGTACTGGTCCGATCATTATCCTTTATATATAAATTGTAATTTAGAAATATTAAAATGTAAATTTGAACCTAAAATTAAATTTAAAAATAATGCTATATGGGGGGAAAGAGATGCAAATCAAATTAGTAAATATAATAACATTTGTCATAATAAATGGAGAGAATTAAATTTTCCTGTTGAATGTAACTATTGTAGTGACTTTATGTGTAACAATATGGACCATAGAAATATTATTGATACTATATATAAAAATGTAATTGACATAATGATTGACGCGGCTACGGTGACTAATAATAAGTGTGTTGATAAAATTAAGCAACGTTGTAATAAAAAACCGTACGTTGTTGGGTGGAATAAACACGTAAAGCATTTACACGGGCTGGCGCGGCTTGATTTTGAGTGTCCGGACACGAAAGTGGCGGCGGCCGAGCGGTGGCGGGGCGGCGCGGCAGCGGAGCGGCGGCGGGGCGGGGCGATGAGAACGTGGGCACGAAACTTAGCGGTCGGTCAGCCGCGCTAGTAGTGTTGTGACAGATGGGCTAAATACCATTAAGGGCCCGTGGACCTACCGATTTGACCTACTGGTAGGACCACGGTGTACCACTAAAGTAACTTCTTATTTTTTTTTATTTCTATTGATGTGTCAAATGTGATGTTGCTATGGAAACAATTTCTTGTTAAATTAATACCGAAAAATATTCAAAGGACGAAATATATCCTATGTCTAAAAATTTTATTTAGTTCGAAAAAATGGTCTAAGTATAGGCGTTAACTAGTTTCAAAACCAGATTCTTTGCTCATCTTGTGTTTTTTAAATGATGTCCAAGATGCCGACATCCATACTGAATAAATAGGTACTACCTAGTAATCAAACAGACACTATTATATTATTCAACACAACACTACTGTAATCGCGGGCTACCAAATCCAACTAGTTTGTTCATTTGTTTTCGTCGCTCTCCTCCCGCCCGTGCATCGCTCGTCGCCCCGCGCCGCCACCGCCCGTTTCGTGCGCGTCTCCATACTGTGCCATACTGTTGAATGCATCGCCGCCGCTCCGCTGTCGCGCCGCCCCGCTGCCGCTCCGCCGTCGCAGTTTTCGTGCCCGGACACTGAGACGTGGACGTTACACGGGAGACCGGATAGCGGGACATTTTATAATAAAATGTATGATAGTCGAAAGAAATTTAAAGCTAAATTGAAATGGTGCATAAAACACGAAGATCAAATAAAAATTGACATTTTGGCAACTTCACATAATTCTAAACATTTTAAGGATTTTTGGAAAGAAATCAATAAGCTAAAAGGCAAGCCGCGTCTGCCTGTTAGTGTTGACGGGGTGAGTGAGCACACAGCCATTGCTAACACGTTCAAGGAACATTTTAAAGTGCCGGCGCAACTCTTGGTTACGAGGCAGACCCGTGATGAGACTAATGAAAAGAGGGGAGGCGGATGTACCACTAGTGCTCATTACCGCTAAAGAAGTTGCAAAGGTCATTGCGCACATGGCCGGGGGAAAATCTCCTGGCCATGATGGTCTTAGCATAGAACATTTTAAGCATGCGGGTGTTCACTTACCCAGGGTCTTAGCACTACTATTTAATCTTTGCATACGACACTCGTACTTGCCTTTAGAGTTAATGAAAACTATTGTTGTACCGATTGTAAAAGATAAGACGGGAGATTCATCTGACAAGAAAAACTACAGACCCATTTCATTGGCGACAATAACAGCTAAGGTCCTTGATGGTGTACTTGATAAACGTTTGGATGAGCACATTAGTCTACATGATGCTCAGTTCGGATTTCGTGAGGGCTTGTCAACAGAAAGTGCTATCCTGGCGCTCAAGAGCACCGTCAGGTACTTTACGGACAGAAGCACGCCAGTGTATGCGTGCTTTTTAGATTTGTCCAAAGCCTTTGACCTGGTGTCTTATCCAATACTATGGGAAAAGCTGGACGGTGTGAGTATCCCGTTTGAGCTCACTGGCATCTTCAGGCACTGGTATAAAAATCAAGTAAACTACGTGAGATGGGGGAATGAGCACTCGGAGGAGTACAGGTTGGAGTGCGGCGTGAGGCAGGGGGGGGGGGGGGGGGGTTGACCTCTCCTAGACTTTTCAATCTTTATGTAGACCAGCTGGTCCGCGAGCTCAGCAGCATGCATGCAGGATGTTCTATCGATGGCGTGAATGTCAATAGTATAAGTTACGCGGATGACATGGTGCTGCTGAGCCCGTCGATCAGCGCACTCCGGAAGTTGTTGCTCGTGTGTGAGACCTACGCTCAAACGCATGGTTTGAAATATAACATTAAGAAAAGTGAGATCATGGTTTTCACCGCGGGCAATAATTCTCCAAAAGATGTGCCTCCTGTCTTGCTAAATGGAATAGAGTTGTCGAGAGTTAGAAAGTTCAAGAACCTGGGCCACATTGTAACAGAAGACCTGAAAGATGACCAAGACATTGAACGCGAACGTAGGGCGTTGGCGGTCAGAAGCAACATGATCGCCCGAAGGTTTGCTCGGTCTTCAGAGCAAGTTAAGATTTTTAAATCATTCTGCCAATCTTTTTACACAGGCAGCCTTTGGGTGAGATATACGCAGAAGGCCTACAACGCTCTACGTGTGCAGTACAATAATGCTTTCAGGATGCTAATGGGGTTGCCGTGGCGCTGCAGCGCATCTGGCATGTTTGCTGAGGCACGGACTAAAGATTTTTATGCAATAATGCGCAAAAAAGTAGCCTCACTCATGAACCGAGTGTGCGGCAGCAGCAATAGCATCTTGAGAGCTGTGGGAGGTAGGTACGAGTGTCCTATTAGCCACCACTGGACTAATTAATTGGTTAAGCCTAACTAAATTGTAATTCTTTTTATTTTATTTTATTTTTATTTTGTGTTTTTATTAATTAATTTATATGATTTAATTTAATTTATATTTTTATTTAATTTATATGATTTAATTAAATTGACATTTTTATTATTAATATTAAGATTATTGAATGAATGTACTAATGACTATGGAACCTTGTATTCTGAAATAAAGAATTATTATTATTATTATTACTAAGGCTTTTTGGCTTTGTGTTCGCATCTTGAAGTATAGTTTTTTATAGTAGACTTTTTTATCCTACTAATATTATAAATGTGAAAGTTTGTGGGTTTGGATGTTTAGATGTTTGGATGTTTGTTCCTCAATCACGCAAAAACTACTGAATGGATTAATTTGAAATTTGGCACACATATAGTAGATAGCCTAGATTAAAACATAGAATACTTTTTATTCCGATATTCCCACATGAACGGGAACCACGTGGGTGAAACCGAGGGCGGCCGCTAGTCTACCTATAAATGTCATAAAGAAAAGGCTTGTCTACATCGAGATGTCAGTCAGAACCACTTTCGAGCTCGTCACACTACTCGGATTAGTTGAGGCTGTTACAAAGCGATCACACTAAGTAATTTATTCGAATTCATATATGTATGGAATTTTACAGTCTTAAGTATACACTCGTTAATTGAACAGGTATTAGAACAACGAGGAAGGAACGAAGAAAAATGAATGACAGATGACTTTTGGTTTACAAAACAAAAACCTTTAAAAAATTCATTACTTGCCCGGTGGTTCCCCCAGTTTGTTCTCCTTGGGGTTATTCAAGCAGATATTTTTGTCCGTGGAACCTCCTGAATAACATACTCCTAGTTAAATATATTTTTATTGTCCGTAGTACTCCATCTCAAACATTTCAATCTGACATAAAAAAGATTAGGCCATATTTTACCATGTACCCCTTTGTCCCCCTTGGGTCTTTCACGGACTAAAATATTTGCTCGTGGTATACTAAGGGGGGCTAGACTAACACAGGCAAGTAACGATAAAATTGCTTTCAGTATATTGCAAAAAAATCTGATGAATTTATAAAAGGTGTCGTAATGCTACATAACTAGAACATACCCGATGCACACAGGGCGCGCGGGTCCCCGGCGGCGGCAGGCGCGGGGGCGGGCAGCCGCAGCGGGGGCCACAGGGGCCCACCCCCCGCCGCGGGGCCCGCCCCCGACTCCGGCACAGTTTCGGGGGGCGCGGGCGGCGGTTGACCTGCCGCTTTCTGCTTCTCGCGGACACTACACACGATCAAATGCTTGTGTTAGTATCATTACTAAACATCCTACTGTATACAGTACGAGGCATATATCTTGAAATCGGGTGGGGATTGCGCGGAACGCGTATTTTGGGCATGCGTAGCGGTGAGGGGCGCGCCGTCTTACTTAACCTAACTTATCCCCACTCTGTCGAAAAAATTTCAAGATACGTGCCTCGTACTGTACGCAATTTTTTAGGGTTCCATAGTAAAGTCAACACAACAAGGAACCCTTATAGTTTCGTCATGTCTGTCTGTCCATCCGCTGCTTAAATAAGAGGTACTAGAAAGCTGTAATTTGACACGAAAGTGTATATTAATTTAAAAGTGGTAGAATAAACGCTTAAAATTTATATATTTTTAAGTGTCTGAAATTATGAGGGTGGCATTTCCTTAGGAAAAACCCTCGTAAAAATATAAGAATAAAAAAAAGTGTGTGAAATATTTTTTCTTGTCAATCTCATGTGTGGGGTGTCGTTGTCGTTAGATAGGTTTTTTGAAAATATTGTAGGTTTGTGAAGACCGAGGATCTGTTTATAAAATATCAAGCTTAAAAGTGCAAAATTTCGTTAGAGTCAAGTGAACCACCAGTGTTCTTTATTTCGCGATTGGATATCTTTTAATAGTAGTATTGCTGGCACACTATAGTGCCGGCTAGTGTAGTGCAGGGCGCAGTACTCACTAGGCGGTGAACCTCTCCATGGACGAGTGGAAGTCCCTGCGGTGGACGGCGCGCCGCAGCACGTGCAGCGGGTCGTAGTACTGCTCCCATACTATCGGCTTAGGCACGAACAGCCCTTGTTCCAGGTTCTCGGAGCCTTTAGGCGGAGGCCGGTATGTCGACACCTGTCAATAGAATCAATTATTATAATAGTGTTTTTAAATCATGATTGTACTCTTAGAGAGAGATAAACCGGCCCGAAAAAGACAATTTTCCTGTATCATACCTCTATTTTGACGACCTGTGTGGTGTAGTGATCAACATGCCACCTACCACGCAAGAGGTCCCGGGTTCGATTCCCGGCCGGGCAGAAATTGAAATGATGAATTTTTATTTCTGTGACGGGTCTGGGTGTTACTATGTATAATAAGTATATATTAAAAAAAAAGTATATAAGTAGTATATCAGTTTGTCATGTATGAATATAATATATATAGCGTGCACATAATGTAATAAAGTCAGTAATAAACTAATCTCATCATAAAACGGTTGTCTCATTGTTTATTACTCGATATGGCGATCCTGCCAGGATTTTATATATTAAGATGAATTGATTTTGCAAACCGATGCAACTTAGGCAGTGTGTGTCAATGAATTTTGTTGGCAATGTGATGAATGGAAAACGAATTATTACGTAAAGAATTATGTTATTCTTAGCAACAGTTCTCGAAATATTCTTGAAATAGGGGAGGGCCTACCCTAGTTTCAGAAATATTAAGAAAACCAAGCAATTTTTAAAAGGAAAAGTGAGAATAAATATAATTATGAGATGAATAAGCAATAGAATAAATGACATGGATTTTTTTTATACAAATAATAATGCTTATGAATGATTAGTGGAAATGTTATTGAGATAATTTTTTGATATAAAGTATAAAATAAACAACGTTATGTAGTGTGTGTACTAACATATGCGACACACACGCATCTCTCCTCATATATAAGCTTTTATTTAGCATAATAAATCAGTCATTGATCGCAGTCAGTCTTTAATTAAACGTCTCCTGGTCGCCTCCTTGCATGGCGACCCTGCCAGTGCCGCCTGCGCGGCGGCGCTGTGCAGCCGGTTAGTTATGAATAGAACCGTGAATTATAATAAATAAAATAAAATGGACTTTAAAATAATAAAATAAGGAGTGAGTGTACCTTATAAAAATATAACACGAACTATAAAACTAACAATATGTGAAACTTATAAACTATATTTAGTTATTAAAATACGGAAAACAGTGAAATAAATTCTTCTAATATAAAGGACTGAAAAATATTCACTTATGAACAATTACGAGTAAATTAAAAGAAAAACGTGTTCGTTGTCACTACTGGTGATGATGCTGTGATGCTGGTGAGGATGGATATATAAAGCAGGGTGCCGGGAGACGTTGGTGTCGGATGTGGACCAGCCGGCAGATGATGGTGTCGTGAGGATGGAGCCAAGAACTGACTTTACGAACGGAAAGTGGCCAGACAGTTAACTAACACCGAGAACTTCGGAGACGACGAAAATGACTTCTAAAACGTTTTAGTGATTTGATCCCCTTTTGCGTGTTTTATTATCTCTTTTGCGAACTAGAGATAACAAAATTTTAAGATTACTAGTATTAAAATTAATTTTAGAGTTTATGTTGGGTTTTATGAATATTTTCAAACGTTTTCATTGTTTTTTTTCTCGGTGAAATTTTAAAAATATAAACATTAGTTTGTTCGAGACTTCTCTACCTTTCAATATATTTTTTGTAAGTAAAATAGGTAACATAACTAAAATAAAGTTGAAGAATTTATTTTACGAGTTTATTAAAAAAAAAAGTATATGACTATAAGCTAGAATGGTAGAATGGTATAAGGTATCATAATTTTATAAAAAGTAAAAAAAAAAATGTTTAATCTACAGTAAAAATTGTAGTAAATATGTTTAATTTTCTTCTAAAAGAAAGTTTCTGATTAAAGGTAAAAGGTACTAGGTACTAGGTACGATTGCACAGGAAAAGTTATCATTTTTGTGTGGAGTTGGGATATTTATGTTTGGTTTTTATTTTTCACAGTTAGTTTGCGGAAAATCAGCGTGGTTGATAAAGGTAACTCATTGTATTTGTGAAGTTTTGTTTTTTCTTGACTTGATATATAATTTTAGTCTGAATATGGATATTTTTTCTGTTCTCGTTATTTTAAAGATCAACGTTGCAGTGATGATGTTTTATTAAGTTGTGATTTCCCTTTTCAATAATATTAATGTCATAAAATTATTTAGAAAGATTTTTAGGTACAAAGTTTAGATTACGTAATTGCATTCAATGTGAACGACATCGAATTTGCTGACATAGCAACACGTGTGATATTGTAGCAGCGAACTAAATAGGTATCATTTTATTGAACCAAAAGAATTTAAATATCGTTTGAGTGGTTTTACTTTACTTTGTCGTAAATTAATGAAACGTTTTCATATAAATAATATTATAAGGTTATTAATGGCATGAACGAACAGGTGAGTTACCTAGATTTATTTCTCTTTAGCAGCACACTAATATTGATTACACATTTTATTTAATTAGGTATGTTTTTTTTAAGAAAGTAAGTTATCATCTTTTATCTCCTAACAACTAAATATTTGATTATGGTCTTATTGCTTTTCATTATTACTCAATATTATATTAGTCTATGTCATTCGATAACATTTTTCATTGTTAACTATTCGTCAATAGATTTAGAAAACAACATTAATCTTATTTGACTTGTTAAAATAAATAGTTTAGAAACTACTTTTAGTTTTAAACGAAACTAATTAGAAAATTTGCTCCCTTATAAAATACTATCTTTCGTCTTCAGTTTAGTACATATTTTCCCCCGCTATATCATGTATTTATGTACAAGTAATTTATAACTATATTCTATCTGATGAAAAATCTAATCATATTATATGTAGATTGGGAAGTTCGAAAATTCATGTTAGTTTCGATGTTCGCTTGTTCGCGTGTGTTTTAGGAGTTGAATTTAGAAAAGATTTTATGATCAGAAATAGTGATTAGGTAGGTATATTTTGGTACTATTGAAAAGACAATATTATTTTAACAAATAGTACCTATTTTTTTTCTATCTATTTTCTTCTTATTAGTGTCTTTTTATTTTATTTCAAATACAAGTGAGTAATAAAGTAAAATTATTTTTTGTTTTGTCCTGAATGTGTAGTTAACTTATATGAGTTTAATTTTAATATCTACACAAATCAATTTAATAGGTATCGATGACAAATTATCATGTGACAAAATTTCTTATTAGAAGTGATGCAATCATTTGTTTTGATTAACTTATAACGAACAAGGTATTGGAATGTAGAGTGTTGTATTTCGATATCGGTAGCTTACAAAGAGTAGCGCAGCTGCATTTATGCAAATTGATGCAGTAACATTAATCTTGTCACAAAATATCACACGAGTTCGCTGGTTAAGCTGTAATATAAAACATTGTTTTTTTTAACTAATGATAACGAGTAAGTATTAATTTGGCGGGAAAGAAAACTTTAAGGTACTTATTAATTTCGGATGTGGAAGTTTATGTTGAGGTATGATTGATATATTTATGTTTGTGGAAATTATATTTTGTTGAAGTTTGAAAGGTAAAAGTTAGAGGAAGTGATTAGAATAAAGCAATGGTATAGATTTTATAGGTAGAAGGAATATTGTAGGAAAGTTAATGTAGCTGTATTAAAAATCTTTTTGTAGCTTTTTAGTTTGCAATTAGGTACAGCAAGGTTTAGGTTAGGTAATGTGATGCGTTTTTTTATGTAGGATTTGGAATGATGATAAGGATTTATTTATAGAAGTTAGGGAATATACGGTTTATAAGGTTTCACATGCAATTGGACTGATCACCCAAAAGCGATGAATCACTTATTTACTTTATATTCAATTTAGGATTGTTAGTTTATTTGATAGGTTTTGGAATGAAATGGTTTAGATAAAAGCTCGATTATACGGTACACAATAAAGCAGAGGTACTATAGGGTTCAGGTCCTTCAGTTACATCAAGGTGTGAACGAGATTCCCCTTTGAATCCTGTTTGGAGACCAAATTAGTATGTGTCTTAATTCATGACCCTATTAATAATGGTACATACGTGGGGTGTCAGATCCTTCTATTCGATCATGGTGCGAAACGAGATTTCCTCTGTGAGTTTAGTTGGAGTCCGAGAACTTAAAAAACTGCCCCCATTAATAATTGAGCTGTGGCCACAGCCCAAAATGGCAATTGTCCATTTTTATGATGATAATGAAGTCGACTATAAATAAATATGATAAAGTATGTACCAAAAATGATGAGTTAAATAAAAATGAAAGTACGCCGGCGCCGGGCGAATTATGATATGTGAGTACCTAGTAGGTGATATGTGTATAAGTGTACCGATAGTTATTATGAAAATGAAGTTTATAACGAGCAAGAGTAGGATTTAAAGTGAAGAAAATATATTTGGGATTATTGTTTTTGACACAGGATAATTTAGATAAGAATATTGAGAGATAGGAATATTACAAAATATAAGGTTATGTGATAAACAATAAATGTTTGAGGATATTTATATATTAGGAAGATGATGAATGATTACAATTTGATTAAAAAGTTTGAAGGAAGGAATATTTTTGTTTGAAAATGTGATGATAAGAATATGAAAGATGATATTTTTTAAATAAAAGGAAATATTTAATGTGAGGAATGATTACATAGTGAAAGTTTCATATAAATGTGTTAGCGAAAAGTATCTTGAAAAGTTTTATTTGTGAAAGAATTAAGTATAAATAAGTACTCAAATAAATGTAAAGTGATTTTTAAAGTTCAATATTTCATTCAGTTACCTTTTTCAACTATAGAATAAAAGAAAAAAGTTTTTTTTAAGGAAATATAATGTTTTCTTTATTATTATGAAAGATGAGTCTGTGCAATCTACTTATACCAGTATAAATCAGAAATTACATGTATAATTTAAGTACTTGAGTAATATAATACTATTTGTCTCTTTTTGTATTTTAAATTTAATGTGTAGATTTTATAATATGAAAGTTTAAAATTATATTTTTGTCAGCAGCAGTGACATTAGTAAAATAATTTAGTAATTGTAATTTATACCAGTATACATCAGCAGAATAATACGTTATTAATAATAATGGAAAAAAATTGTTATGTTTTGAAGTGTTAATATTAATACATGTTTTTAAACGTAAAAAAAAATATATTAAGGTATAATATTAAGGTTGTCACCAACAGAGTACTTACTTATAAGTAGCAAAACAAGTTAAGTTTAATTGAAAATTGGAAGATTTCGTAGATTATAATTTATTTTTACAAAAAGTTTAGTTTCTCGATTTTGAATTACTTATACGAAAAAAAGTGTCCCTAAATAAATACAATTTAAATGTATAACCTACTGTTAAGTTTTAACATTTTGAGATAACCATATTCAAAGTTCTTAGTCAATCGTACGTATTATATTGTTATATAATTAATTACGTCAAAATAATTATTGTTTTGCCATTTATAAAACTGTATGTTTGTAAAATCAAAATAAAAACGTGTTAATAGGTAAGTACTACATCAGTAAAAATCTTATGTTTGCGATATTGTATGAAAACTGATTATGAAAAAAAAATAGGAACTTATGTAAAGGTTTTCTGAACTTTTTTACATTAAAAGCTAAATTAGATTGTTCATCATTGTGTGTAAGTTTTTTTACCGAGACATCAAAAGGAGTAGGGAGGTACTCTAGACGACCCGTTTTTTTTGTGTTGTTTTGTAACAGTAAAGTTTTTCTATCCATAAGTATCAGTTGTATTTAAGTTAGATAAGAAATCTAAGCATTCCCTGCTAGTTAAGAAATGTCTGTTGACCTAAAGCACAGAACTAAAGTACTTACCTATAAATAATTTTGAAAAAAAAATGTATTTGGTGATTGGTAAATAATAAACGTAGCAGTTAAGTAATTAGGATATAAAAAAAAAATATGTACACTTAGTTTTTTTTTCTTTTTCAGGGGGGAGGTGTAGTGTGTGTACTAACATATGCGACACACACGCATCTCTCCTCATATATAAGCTTTTATTTAGCATAATAAATCAGTCATTGATCGCAGTCAGTCTTTAATTAAACGTCTCCTGGTCGCCTCCTTGCAGTTAGACCCGAGCGGATTTCGTTGATTTATTTACTAATGTACGTGATAATAAAGATAATACATATACAATGTGAAATGTATTGTAAAAAAACTGGGATATATTTTGAATACCAGAAGATAATTTTGTTTAATGAAACGAATGGAGTACGTATACTAATTATTAACTGGGATATTTTCTTTAATACCAGAAGATATGTTTGTATTACCTAAATGGATTAACAGAATTCAGATAGATAGGTAAATGGATCTTTGAGATATATTTTTTGTTGTGAAATAAATGAATTACATATAGTGAGATAACTGGGATATATTTCTTTACCAGAAGATGTTTTTTTTTATTAATTGAAGGAGTTGATAAAATAATTGTTATAGATTTTTCAGAATAAAATGTATGTTTTATTTTACAATAATTTATGTAAGATATTAGATATGTAATACGTAAGTTTTTAAGAAAAAAACATTTCTTATGAAATTGTTGCTACTTGTAGGTTTTTTATCATTATTTATTACTGTCATTTTTGTCTTTGACATTAAAGTTTTATACTCAGAAGAAATAATTTTAACTACAGGCACCTGTATACTACTTACATAAGGTTTCAAAAAATAAATAAATAATAACAATGATACTTATAGTGCTGTAGTACCTAATTTATTATTTGTCTGTAGCGTTGTGTCAATCAAGTTAGTATTATTTACATGTATTTAGTTAAGAAAAAAGTATTTTAAATGCACCGATTGTTTTTGGTGTTCACATAGGTGATTTGATGTTTTATTTACAACATTTTCACTTATAGTTCAATCATTTTTTTTCTGTTTTTTTGTTGTACCCCGGTGGTGTCATGTATGAATATAATATATATAGCGTGCACATAATGTAATAAAGTCAGTAATAAACTAATCTCATCATAAAACGGTTGTCTCATTGTTTATTACTCGATAAGTTGTCTAGCACCCACATTACAAGCTTTGCTTAGTTTGGGGCTAGATGGCGCTGTGTGAAATTGTCTCGTGTGAAAAGTAGAGTATATGACTCGGGCGCAAAATATTTTTGGCGAGGGCGACATACTTTGAATCCCTCGCTACGTTCAGGATTCTACTGAAGAATCCCTCGCTACGCTCGGGATTCTACTCTAGAATCCCTCACTTCGCTCTGGATTCAAAAAAGCGCCCTCGCCGTAAAAATATTATTTTGCTCCCTTGTAATACAATCTACTATAGCTGGCCGCATGTGGCCGGGTCGGCGTCAATAAGTTAATGAAACCCACAAAACACCAATATTATGCAAAAGATTTGACATTACTTGTGAAGCAAATAATGTACTTTGTGTACCAAAGTATACTACTTTCTGTCAGCGAGAAACAAAAAATACAATACTTATTTGATAAATTATTTCCTACTTAATTCTTTAGTTTTTGCAAGGTGCGATACTAATCGCTCTACTGAGCTAATGATCAGACTAATGGCCGAATACTCAAACGCCAATTAACTTTGAGGGGCTCTCAAACGTCGACCTGTCGCATTAAATGTCGAAGATATGACAAAGACAGCATGCTGTTTGAGAGCCGCTCAAAGTTAAGTTGCGTTTGAGTATTCGGCCATCAGTTTTTTATTGGGCAATTCAGGTACTATGGAGTATAATAGTTCTCCCCAGCCTATGTAGGGTTATAGGGCGCTAGTGCCGTACCTCCTTGAGCACGGTCTCGAAGTTCCTGGTGTGCGCGTTGCCGGAGCGCTCGGGCATGAGCTCGAGCAGCTGCGAGTGCGTCTTGTGCCCGCCGCGTGTAGCGTGCTCACTCCAGTCTATGTCCGGTTATAGGGCGCTAGGGACCTACATCCTTGAGCACGGTCTCGAAGTTCCTGGTGTGCGCGTTGCCGGAGCGCTCGGGCATGAGCTCGAGCAGCTGCGAGTGCGTCTTGTGCCCGCCGCGTGTAGCGTGCTCACTCCAGTCTATGTCCGGTTATAGGGCGCTAGGGACCTACATCCTTGAGCACGGTCTCGAAGTTCCTGGTGTGCGCGTTGCCGGAGCGCTCGGGCATGAGCTCGAGCAGCTGCGAGTGCGTCTTGTGCCCGCCGCGTGTAGCGTGCTCACTCCAGTCTATGTCCGGTTATAGGGCGCTAGGGACCTACATCCTTGAGCACGGTCTCGAAGTTCCTGGTGTGCGCGTTGCCGGAGCGCTCGGGCATGAGCTCGAGCAGCTGCGAGTGCGTCTTGTGCCCGCCGCGTGTAGCGTGCTCACTCCAGTCTATGTCCGGTTATAGGGCGCTAGGGACCTACATCCTTGAGCACGGTCTCGAAGTTCCTGGTGTGCGCGTTGCCGGAGCGCTCGGGCATGAGCTCGAGCAGCTGCGAGTGCGTCTTGTGCCCGCCGCGTGTAGCGTGCTCACTCCAGTCTATGTCCGGTTATAGGGCGCTAGGGACCTACCTCCTTGAGCACGGTCTCGAAGTTCCTGGTGTGCGCGTTGCCGGAGCGCTCGGGCATGAGCTCGAGCAGCTGCGAGTGCGTCTTGTGCCCGCCGCGTGTAGCGTGCTCACTCCAGTCTATGTCCGGTTATAGGGCGCTAGGGACCTACCTCCTTGAGCACGGTCTCGAAGTTCCTGGTGTGCGCGTTGCCGGAGCGCTCGGGCATGAGCTCGAGCAGCTGCGAGTGCGTCTTGTGCCCGCCGCGTGTAGCGTGCTCACTCCAGTCTATGTCCGGTTATAGGGCGCTAGGGACCTACCTCCTTGAGCACGGTCTCGAAGTTCCTGGTGTGCGCGTTGCCGGAGCGCTCGGGCATGAGCTCGAGCAGCTGCGAGTGCGTCTTGTGCCCGCCGCGTGTAGCGTGCTCACTCCAGTCTATGTCCGGTTATAGGGCGCTAGGGACCTACCTCCTTGAGCACGGTCTCGAAGTTCCTGGTGTGCGCGTTGCCGGAGCGCTCGGGCATGAGCTCGAGCAGCTGCGAGTGCGTCTTGTGCCCGCCGCGTGTAGCGTGCTCACTCCAGTCTATGTCCGGTTATAGGGCGCTAGGGACCTACCTCCTTGAGCACGGTCTCGAAGTTCCTGGTGTGCGCGTTGCCGGAGCGCTCGGGCATGAGCTCGAGCAGCTGCGAGTGCGTCTTGTGCCCGCCGCGTGTAGCGTGCTCACTCCAGTCTATGTCCGGTTATAGGGCGCTAGGGACCTACCTCCTTGAGCACGGTCTCGAAGTTCCTGGTGTGCGCGTTGCCGGAGCGCTCGGGCATGAGCTCGAGCAGCTGCGAGTGCGTCTTGTGCCCGCCGCGTGTAGCGTGCTCACTCCAGTCTATGTCCGGTTATAGGGCGCTAGGGACGTACCTCCTTGAGCACGGTCTCGAAGTTCCTGGTGTGCGCGTTGCCGGAGCGCTCGGGCATGAGCTCGAGCAGCTGCGAGTGCGTCTTGTCGCCCGCCGCGAGTAGCGTGCTCACCTCCAACCGGGACTGTGTCAGCTCGTCGTTACCTGTGTATGATTAAGTTGTTTTACTTTATTCATTATGATACTTTCAACAGAATGTTATTATGAAAATCCTGAGACTCTTTCATTCACCTTGATTTTTTTCAATAGATGATCTTGTATTACTAATAAGTAATGCTGATTTACGGGAAAATGAGGATGGCAATGCAGTCTACTTTAGATATGAAGCTATAAGAACGTGGTGGGCCCGTTTAACCGGGCCAAGGTCCAAGGCTGCCGGGCATGAGAAGAGATAAGGCTACACGATAGAAAGAGGCAATTTCTAGGTGAATATAACTGTAGGAAATTAGCGCTGTGCCGCACAAAGTGCGGAGTGTCCCTGGCCTGCCTAAACTACAAATCAAACAATTTTTCAAAACTCAATCTGTCTATACGATTATCTCAACAGAAGTTTCTATCATAATTTAAGGCTATTTAAGACAGCGTATTTATTTTGCTGATCTCATAAGAAGGCTTAAGGTCACCTAGCGTGGAATGGAGAGAGCCATGCTCGGCGTTTCCCTGCGTGATCGAATTAGAAATGAGGAGATCCGTAGGGAGAACTAAAGTAACCGACATCGCTTGGAGGATTGCTCAGCTGAAGTGGCAGTGGGCTGGACACACACATAGCGAGAAGAACCGATGGCCGTTAGGACGGAAAGGTTCTGAGGGCCTAGCCAAAGTAAATTTGGCAAATCTTCGTTATCGCTTCGCTTTCGAAACATGTATGGGATTGACATAAGGTTTCGTTAACAATCGAATTTTAAAACGTCAAATCCATACATGTTTCGAAGCGAAGCGATAGCGAAAATTTGAAATGTTACTTTGGCTAGGGGGGCTGGAATGGCGACCGCGCACCGAACGACGCTCCGTGGGTAGGCCCCCGACAAGGGGGACCAGCGCGGCGTGAAGGTCGCGAGAAGCCGCTGGATGCGGGCCAAGCAGGGCCGATCGTTGTGATCCTTGGGGGTGGCCTATCTATACCCAGCAGTGTCGTGTGACTGATATGATGATTTAGCTGTAGAAAAATGCTTCGTAAATATTCGTCACGTAGAGGCTCACCGAGGTTGGTCCTGGAGGAGACTAGTATGGCGAGGAAGGTGAGCAGCCCCTCCACCATGGCGTCCTGCTCGGCGGCCTGCGCGGGGCTCATGGGCAGCATACTCAGCCACTCCCGGACACCGAACCTGCACACAACACAGGTGACAGTGACTCAAAACTTTGCCACACGAAGGAAAGGTACCTTAAATATTGAAGATATGAAATTTTGATGATCGAAAAAAGAAGACTTAATTTCGATTTTAAACAGACATGGCACAAAATATCTTTGAATGCAGTTCGCATTGAAAGATTTTACTAAATTTTATATGGAAACTAGCGGCCGCCCGCGGTTTCACCCGCGTGGTTCCCGTTCCCGTGGGACTATCGGAATCGGGATAAAAAGTATCCTATGTTTTAATCTAGGCTATCTACTATCTGTGTGCCAAATTTCAACCAAATCCGTTCAGTAGTTTTTGTGTGATTGAGGAACAAACATCCAAACATCTATACATCCAAACATCTATACATCCAAACCCACAAAGTTTCACATTTATAATATTAGTAGGAATAGTAGGATTTATTCAACGCCAGGTGGCGTTAACAAATTTCCACGAACGCGAACTAAGATTTCCGGCTCTCATTGAACTGTATACCTTTTTGTTTCGTTGATAGGTTTTATCAGTTTAATATTACACGTTGAAAAGTGCGCGCCACGTAGCGTCGCGTTTTGTTGAACTAACGCTCAGCAGACTCATTCAAAACGAGACATTGCTCCGATTACAAAGTAAGTAGTTAAGCACTTGTGTCATGAAAATCGGAGACAACGAGACGGTACCACAAACACGCAGACCCGAGACCACTACACAAAAGTACGATCTCGGTTCAACGGGGATGCAAACTAAGGAACTAATGGCGCCACGAGCTAAACGACTATACTAAAATAGATTGGTTCATACATACAATATACATACAGCATACACTCACGCCTGTTTCCCATGGGGGTAGGCAGAGACTATGGATCTCCACCTGCTACAATCCTTGCACACTTCTATCGCTTCATTCACATCCATCAATCTTTTCATAGATGCCCTGTGATTTTTGTCACTGCATACACCAGCCTTTTTTATTAAAACCTCTATTTGGTCCGCGTAGGTTTTTCTGGGACGCCCTTGCGCAATCGTTCCTTCCACATTGTCATTTTTGTCGTATTTTTAACCAATCAAAACCATTGACAGCGGTCGGGTCACTGCTGGCGCCATTTAATGGCCCTTCCACATGTACAGGCCCGGCCTGCAGGATCGTACAGAGAGATGCGACCTCCCGCGATCTTCCAGCCAAATCTCTACGTGTGTAGGGAGAGGCGTGGCCTCCACGAGATTTAGCCGGAAGGCCGCACCTCTCCGTACGGTTATGCAGGCTGGGCCTGTGAATGTAAGGACCCATAACCTATGCTTTACTTGTGGAACCCCATTATATATCGTGATGGTGCCTAAGCTTCTGTACTAAGGCCTCGATTATCGAATTGAGCGATCCACTCACATATCTATGCACATATCGATGAACTGGTCGGCGGGCAGGTGCGCCGCGCAGATCTGCAGCCAGTAGATGTCCATGTCGACCATGGAGTTG
This sequence comes from Agriphila tristella, assembly GCA_928269145.1. NCBI lineage: Eukaryota > Metazoa > Arthropoda > Insecta > Lepidoptera > Crambidae > Agriphila > Agriphila tristella. Next base: position 29,436,256 of record OV743432.1, read on the forward strand.
CAGAAGTTGGCCTGGATGTAGGTCATCGCCTGACCCTTGATCTGGAGGCCATTGCGCACCCAAACGCCAGCCAGGATCTCGTAGAATAGGCTCTGTAAAAAAATATAGCATTATTATTATCGTCATGTTATTAATTAACTATTTTTACAAGAAAGTAGTGCATTAAGACAATACTTAATGCACTACTTTGTCAATGTGTCATTAGTAGTAATTCATTACATTCCATTATCAATGTCATTTATTTTATTTGACATGACTTCGTGGAAAGTTTTTTGCTATCCCTTGTTGTGGTCTAAAAGTCAAAATGCGCAATGATAAGTAAACACATACCTATTTATTCGAAAATGATCTGCTTATATATAATTTTTAAGGATTTTTTTTTTATTTTTATTTATTTATTATCACAAAATCCACAGCACTTAAAAATTAACAGTAATTATTATCTTACAGATTTTGCTTAATGCCAATAACGGATTTACATTTTATTTAGATTTAAAATAATTTAAAATTATAATATATATAGATATTATAATTATATAATATATATTAGATATTATAATATCTAAACATTTTATTTAGATTTAAAATAAATTAATTAGAACACTATGGGTAACAATTAATCTTACACGACAGGGACAGCAATATCTCGCTCGGTGTTCTGTCTCTTTCTAACCATCACATAAATATCGGGATCGCGACGAGCGTGGCCCCACCCCACCCCAGTCAGTACTGCCGGGCTGCGACAATGACAACACGTATGTCCCATACCCTCGAGAACGATACTTTTTTCGAGATGAAAGGTACCCTATGTCTTTTTCTGTATCTCTGACAACGTGTATGTAAAATTTCATGATGATCGATTCAGTAGTTAATACGTGAAGGCGTAAGAAACAAACAAACGGATTTTCGCTTTTTAACCGACTTCACAAAAAGGAGGAGGTTCTCAATTCGATTGTATGTTTTTTTTTTATCGTTGTTCGCGCATATCTTCGTCATTTATGAACCAATTTTGATGATTCTTTTTTTGTTCGATTGAGTTTTCCTGCGAGATGGTCCCATTTATTTTTTTTTCAAATCGGTTCAGTAGTTTTCGAGAAATCCTGAAAATACTATGATTTTCATCAACTCACATGACGACTTTGTTATTTATGAACCGAATTAGATGTTTCTTTTTGTTGGGAAAGGGGTACTTTTAGTGTAGTCTTTTTAACCGACTTCAAAAAAAAGGTTCTCTCTCAGTTTGACCTGTATGAATGTATGTTTCTCCGCGAATATCTCACGTTTGGCTGAGCCGATTTTTCGACCCAATAATATACCTATAATAATATACCTAATATAGAAGGTACTTACACTAAAAATAATAAAATAAAAAATTGTTTTAAAAAACAAAAAAACAACTTCAAAAACCTGCCTCTAAAAAGCAAGAAATAATATTCAAATCATTAGATGCGCATTATCATTGTTATAATAACAACACGTCTATTGAAGTCGGGTGGGGCTGGAGTACAACTTCCTTTTTTTATTCTAAAAGCCCCACCCGACTTCAATAGACGTGTTGTTATTATAACAATGATAATGCGTATCTAATGATTTGAATATTATTTCTTGCTTTTTAGAGGCAGGTTTTTGAAGTCGGTTTTTTGTTTTTTAAAACAATTTTTTATATAATATTAGTAAGGATTCCAAAATTACCGCCATTATCTATAATTAAGCTACTTATACAATTATTTATAAACCATTTGTATGTAAAAATATTAAGAACACAAACTTTAAAGTCTTATCTTAATACCACGTGATTATACAAACAAAGCTTTGATTGGTTCCATATATAGCACCGTTTGATTGGGGGGTCACTATCAAAATACCCACGTTGTAAAATGACAATATTATCGCCCAAACTTCTTGATATTAAAACACCATAGTTACTAAATAGACATGAACGCTAAACGCCTTAGTAGCAAAAAGTCTGGATTTTAAAATGTCGTAATTCAAAATACTCCAGTAGCAAATCGTCTTTATATTAAAACACCATAGTTACTTAATAGTCATGAACGCTAAACGCCTTAGTAGCAAAACGTCTTGATATTTAAATGCCATAGTTACTAAATAGACATGAGCGCTAAATGCCCCTATAGATGCTTAACTTGTTGATATGCATTTATTGTTTGTTTGTGCCTATGACCATCAGCCATTTTTAATGTCCCCACTGCTGGGGCACAGGCCTTCCTTGGATAAAGAGGATGGGCCATAACATAACCCACCACGCGGGTCCAATGCGTATTGGTGGGTGTTAGCGACTGCTTAACGTGCCTTTCGAATCACGGAGGATAATATATTTTTTTGTCACCCATTCCATTACCGACCCTTGCGAAAGTTGCTTAACCTCCACGATTCAGACTATTTTCTTTTCCAGACTTTTTCGCTACTATCTCATTCTATGTTTTTGCCATCCTACTAATTTGACTTCCGGCTAATAAGGTATTTTAAACGGACTTTTGCAATTCCAGACGTTTTGCTACTAGGCATAGCCTTCTATAATTGCAAGCCGTGAACATAAGTTTGGCAACGTCTGTTACTGTCAGTTCGTGGTCATGTCGTCGGCCAGTCTCCATACTAAATGTATGGGAATATTTCAATTTTAAGAGGTCGATATTTTTTTTCCTAGTAATCGTGTGAGGTTTAAAATATGAAAATAATTTAGTTCCTTTATTGAAATGGTTTGTATATTAAACAATAAGAAAAATATCAATGTTAACCAGGAAAAAATGGCTGTCAAAGATGTCATCTTTTTTGTTCATTTTCTTCAGCAGGGAGTTGATTAACACGCCCTCTAGCAATAAATGATATATCATTAGAAAAGTCTTTTAAAGACAAATATTTGCTGTTAATATACTTTATATCAATTGTTTATACTTTTGGAGTTAAAGGTTATTAAAGTATAAAAGTGGTTTATTGTCTATGGGAGTTGATTTACCCCACCTCTAGCAATAAATGAAATATCATTAGAAAGGTTTTCATTTGATAAATATTTGCTGCAAACATACTTTATATTAATTGTTAGTATTTTCGGAGTTTTAGGTCATAAATGATAAAAAAATTGGTCAAGTTCAGAGCGTTATAACTCTCAAAGTACTAATAGTTGACGTTTATTGTGATACAATAAAGTGTTTCAAATTTAAAGACCTTTCCAATGATGTAAGATTTATTGCTAAAAGAGGCTTAGATCAAAATGCTCATCGTACTAAAGGACCCCCGAAAAGTTCAAATAATTTGACTCAAACCTTATGTTCTAATAAATAAATAATAATAATAAATATAAAACTTTATTGAAATAACCTTACATCACAATTTACAACTAGTTTAAACATAGATAATATAGGAAAAACAAATAATAAATAATTATTAAAATAATATAATACTATGTGCTTGACCACATGCGATGTTGCCGTTCTGCTCAACTTCATGGCTTGGAAATATAGAAGGCTATGTACTAGGTCATTCTGCATTTATGTCGTCCGGCTGAGTTGACTTCTGCTGACTGGGCACTCTGCTTTTATGTCATCTAGTTGAATTGTCTTTCGGCTATCTAGGTATCTTGCTTTCATGTCATTTCATGTCATCCAACGTGAATGGTCGTTCAGCGAAAAGGTCATTCTGATAGAGGGTTTGTAACAATTAGTTGCGTTGTATGATGTTCATTGCGTTTTGTACCAGATAAGTATTGTACAAGTGCTTTGTAGCAAGTATCTCAATGCAACTTCCGGTGCATCGGATGATTGGCCACAATGATGGTTGTGTTTCTTTTACAATTTGGAAACATCAGTCAGTAAAATATAATTTCCTGACTGATATATTTAAATAATTATTGTTCCACCTTGAATAAAGTTTATGGAACTTGAAGAAAGGGAAAAAATATATTGACAAAACTGAATGAATGTCATGACAATTTTAATAGTCCCTCATATATAATGTACCATAATAATCCACCGTGTAATCGGAGCAGTGTAATTATGTACCGTATCATCAATAAGAATAAATAATAGCCACGCTATAAACGCTTTTTATTTCTATATGTACTGCTATCACGCATGTGTCTGTTTGTGTACAATAAATACGGCCATTATATATTTTCCCAATAATGATATTTATTTCATAGTTATACAAATCTACAAACTTAAGGTACTTAAGTATATGTAGTTACTTATTTTAATTTAATTAGCACATGTGGCTGTGATTTCCGCACTAGTTAAAAATTGTTTTGTAGAAAAATAATTATGTCTGTGTATTTTTAGGGTTCCGTACCCATAGGGTAAAAAATTGTTTAAAAACAAAAAAACCGACTTCAAAAAACCTGAATATAAAAACAAAATTAGCTTCAAAATTAAATACCCCTAAAAAGCAAGAAATAATTTTCAAATCATTAGATACGCATATCATTGTAATTAAACACGTATAATGAAGTCGGGTGGGGCTTCTAGAATAAAAAAAGAAGTTGTTCTCCAGCCCCACCGACTTCATTATACGTGTTTAATTACAATGATATGCGTATCTAATGATTTGAAAATTATTTCTTGCTTTTTAGGGGTATTTAATTTTGAAGCTAATTTTGTTTTTATATTCAGGTTTTTTGAAGTCGGTTTTTTTGTTTTTAAACAATTTTTTTTATTTTTTTCTTTTCAGTGTAAGTACCTTCTGTATTAGGTAGTTTTACCTTTTACCCAAAGTATGTATATTATGTAAATGTAAGCGATGATGTTATGTATTTTTTTTATATTTCACACTTTTGCGTGGTGTAATACCACTAAAAACTCAATTTCCACTGTTCGTGCTGTTTGTTGTTAAGGAGTTCCGTTGTTCCTTCACAGTTCAAGTCTAGTCCAAAACGTCCTTGACCATAGTTAGATACCTAATTTGTTTAAGATTGTCATAATCCTAGCAATATTTCAATCACTACACAGTGTCTATTTGATTTTGAAGAGTTCCCTTGTGTATCTTTAAAATTCAAGGTCCAATAACAATGAAATCAAAATGATATCATCACTAAAGTGTCCTCTTTCAAACAAAAAAAGAATCATCTAAATCGGTACATAAACAAAGAAGATATGGTCGATCATCCGTAAATTCATAAAATAGTAACGAAAACGACAGTATTTTCAAGTTTTCCTGAAAAATACTGAACCGATTTCAAAATTTCAAAAAATGGGACCAACTTGGGAACAAACCTAATCTAATAACGTTTGAATTATTTCAATCGGTTCAGCCGTCTTCGAGTAATCGGTGGACATACATAAAAAAAAATAAAAAAAAACATACATACAGCCGAACAGAGAACCTCCTCCTTTTTGGAAGTCGGTTAAAAACGGGACCCTATTACTAAGCCTCCGCTGTCCGTCTGTCTGTCTGTCACCAGGCTGTATCTCATGAACCGTGATAGCTAGACAGTTGAAATTTTCACAGATGATGTATTTCTGTTGCCGCTATAACAACAAATACTAAAAACAGAATAAAATTAATATTTAAGGGGGGCTCCCATACAACCAACGTAATTTTTTGCCGTTTTTTGCTCCATATTGATAACGACTACATGTAGACAGTTGAAATTTTCACAGATCGTGTATTTCTATTGCTGCTATAACATATGCTATAAACAGAATAAAATAAATATTTAAGGGGGGCTCCCATACAACAAACGTGATTTTTTTTTGCTGTTTTTTGGTACGGAACCCTTCGTGCGCGAGTCCGACTCGCACTTGGCCGGTTTTTTTTAGTTGTTTATTGCTATTATCCCAAACGTTCATTGAAACCCATTAAATAATAAACTTCTTTGCAGTCACCAAGTTAACCAATTGAAAGCTGCACAAAAAACACATCCATTACAAAAACTGGGTAAGGATGTAACAAATACGAAAGGATCTTAACAATAAAAGCTTCTGTTTACGAATTGAACCAAATGAGGGGACGCGCCGAGGGGCTGGAAATCAGTGTTGCCAGCACAAAACAGTTTACCCATTTAGTGAGAGTAAAGGGAATCGTTACTATGCCAGGCGCGGTCGCAACCTGAAATTTTGTAGGGGGTCACTAATAATACAACAGCTTTTTTATATTTTGTAAATTTTTAGAAGATTTTTCAATTTGACGTCTACGATTTTTGGGACGGAGGGGTCATGTCTCCTGTGACCTGTGACCCTCCCCGTGTCGGAGCGCACCTGTACTATGCCTTCTATTGCCTGTGACGTTGCAAGATGCGCATAGGTAAAACATTACAAGTGCAAACTAGCTAAACCAGTTGAGACAGTTATAAGGAATCCTATATATAGTACTTGTGTAACAAGACTTGAACCGGTTTAAATACTATCACAAAGACAAGACAAATATTAAGCGTAAATCAAACCGTAACATCATAACAGCAAGGGCAGATCTAATTAGTGAGTAAACTGTAGTGGTAAGTGGTAAATTTGGCAATAGAAAGAAAGTGGTAAATCCGGCGTGGAGCGAGTCACCCCGCGACCTCGATCGTGCCGGCAGTGGGTCCGCAACCGCCGCCATGACCGCCCGACGCCTGCGCGCCTTCGCGCTGCTCGCGCTCGCCACCGCCGCGCACGCGCTCATCGACGAGACCCTGGACGTGTTATTCCTCAGCAAGGAGATAGGGGAAAAAGTCCTTAACTCCTGGGATATATTAGGAGAACCGTTCAATTCGACCGGCGGTGTGGAGCTTCCGATTATAAGAAAACGAGAGAACCAGATTTTGGCGCGCTTAATTCAAGTTTCACGGGACATAGAAAGGGTGGAATTGAATTTGGAGCAGACGCGCGCTGTTGCTATGCTGCTTGCGAAAAGTGGGGGCGATACGAGGCTGGAGTTGAGGCTTAACGAGATGTCAGATTTGCTGAACAGGGTGTCAGCGGCTAATAGACAGATGAGGGAGTACGTTAGGCTGCAAGAAACGCTCGAGAGGAATACGCTGGAGAATTTTGCAGAGTGGTGCGTGTCGCACGACCCTGGCGCGCTACCGGGGTTGTTGGAGCGGGTGCACTCGCTTGTGGCGTCCCCGCATAACCACCTGTTGGGGCGCAGCATATTGCAATTGCTATTGATCGATCTCAAGGTTCGTAAGAAATTCTCAAAATCCCTTTTCACTTGTATAACAAGAACAACCATAAACATACTGTTCCAAACGATTTTCGTTGCATTGTCTCGCCGAGCGCGGCAGTAAACAAACGGCGATACATCCGATTTTTATCTTAACATGCGTTTGCCGGCTTTTCTTTTTTACACAAACGATCAGAGACATCAGTTACTCAACAACTACAAAGTATAATTTGGAATGCAGGACTTAAAGGGCAATAAAAGTTTAACATTGTGAAGGGTGAGTCGTAAAATAGAGTGGTTTGGTACATCGCGCGTATTTTAATCATAGGCACTAATATGTTACAGCTGATATTATGATAAATTTTATAACCTCACTTGATGGAAAATCAAAGTGTATGTAATTTGATGACACCATAAGTTTAACAGTAACGGTCAATTATAACATATAATAATTGGTTCCAAATTACTTTTGTCCTTTGTCCTTCTTATCATGTCAACACGAGTCCAAGCACAATGTACTTATTTATCATGTAATTTGCAGTCGGTACACAAAACATAATTAGTTGATTCAACATCATTTGTTGGAGTTCCTAGTAGATTTATTTTTAGTCAGTGTTCATGGAAGAATGATCGCTTTGTTTAACTTATACTTACAACATTTTGACGGTTGGTAATCTTGGTATCAATGGTATTTTATTCTAGGTTTCCCTAATAATCATCCGTAACGTTGTTATTATATGTCATCTTTTTTAACCATGCATCGAAATGTTTTTAACAAACTTTTAACAAGTTTGGAAATTTATCAATCCTGTACTAAATGCAAATATGAAAATTAATAAAAACGTTAATATTCCTTCTATAAATATTAGTTTGAAATTGAAATTCTCTAAAATATTTTTTTCTTTCAAACAATTTACCAAAGTAAACTTTAGCAAGTTTCATGAAACAGACTTGAATGACAATCACATCGTTACTTTCACAAAAGACGTAAGTACATATAAATAAATCTATAAAATATTTCCTAGTTTCCAATGAACTTGCCTAAAAGTTCAATGACATCAACTTGTTGCAAGCGTTCGAAAAAGGGCGGTAGTCCGAAACTCGACACTTCGACTTCGCATTGTCATAATATGAGAATATCAGTCATCAGCATTAACAGTCAGTGTATGTAGCACCGTTAGGTCGGCTCGCCCACGTCAAGTCAAGGCGTCGCGATTTATCAACTTCATTGTACTGTACCGCGAAAAGTTACGCTGAGGCGATCCCAACGAGGACTCCGCGAAGTGACTGCGCATGTGTGACGTACGCGGATGACTCACTGCAAGGGTCATACACTTTACGGGCAGGATGCTGCCATCGGTCATATTGATTGGAGAAACGCATAAAAACGCATTATCTATATGGAAATCAAAATATAGATACCTTTTTCCTACTACCTCAGACCAAATAAAAAAGTAAGACGGAGTCTTCCGAACGAAGCGGTGAGGCCTATAAAAGTACGCCATGGCTGTGTCCATACACAGTTCACGCACACACGTGTCACGAAACTACGCCGTGGCTCTCCATATAAAACCCTGCCGCCCGGCCCCCGCCCGCCCCCTTGTACGCACACATTTACCATCAAAAACCGGCCTCACTTCATTGTTCGCAACGCTCCATCTTTCTTTTTTATTTGATCTGAGCCTACTACTTAAACAATTATAAGAAAAAGTTCAGCTTGAATTGAGGCTAAATGGGAGAGGGCCAATATTCAGGATACAATTACAATGAAAACAAAATAATCACCTCATGTTATTGAGGAAATAGTCAAAGAGTTACTTTGAGGAAAAGATATTAGTTAACATAAATAGCACAGACATAGTCGGTATCAGTTGTCCAAGATTTATGACAGATAATAGTCGTTTAGGTTCATCATCATCAGTCCAGTCCATTGAAATCGGACGGTCACAGTTCACTACCTTGACATAGTTCCATTATGACATGTCCATTGAGGATTTCTTTTAAGTTTATCAACTCCAAGTTTTCTTTGGCTTAGCTGAAAAACCTATTGAAGTAACTATTTAAGTTACTGTTGTGAAAGTTGCGAAATGTGAATTTAGCTAACGTAAATTAAAGCGTAGGTTTGTTGACTCGCAAACTTCAGCATATTACACCATAGGTATGTTAAATGTTAACTACCTACTTAATTTAATAAGACAAACAGCTAACATAAAGATAAGAAGCCTACACGTTATAAAGCGAATATGATATAAATGCTTTCTCGTTACTACTTCAAGGCAAATTAAACGATTGCGAGAAGTCAAAATTGCTTCTTAAAAACAATAAAAGACCCTTCTTGTTTTGCCTTCTCGAAAGAGAATGTGTTTCAATTCATGACACTTTAGAATGAATTATCAATAAATTTTTTTCAGCATCATTGCCATAATAAAAAAAAAGGTGATGGTGGTGTAACATGGACCTTACAACTAAACCAGCACAAACTGTAACAATTAGAAATTAGAAGTATGTATAAAGTAATTTTATTATCTTTATAAAAAGATGATTGTTTATGTTGGTTGAAAGTTAAAAGTAACATCAAAAAAACTATGGAATTACCGTACACAGCAATAAAAAGCACGTGATTATGTAAATGGGAGCAATCTCGCTGTCCGCCGGGCGACACTCAGACAAAACTCGTTTGAGTGCTGAGATCATTCGCTTCGCACTTATGAATCACCAAACTCACAGTTAGCGAAACAAAGAAAAATGCCACTCACTAATATTGTGTTAATTTTAGTTTCACTATTTGTGCTCCGTAGTTTTGACCGGACCCTAAAAAGGTATTTGAAATAAATATTTATCTTCAAAAATGAAAATAAAAAATGTTATACTTAGACTTAAATTATAGTTGTTTGAATTTAACAACTAAAATTTATGTCATCTAATCATCTCATTTTCAAAAATAAATAAAACTCCGATTTGATTAAAACACAATGAAACTGACAGTTTTCTTAAAATAAAGGATACATCAGCCAAAGATTTTGCTAAAAAGCGGTGTTCGGCCATTAATAGTGGAAAGTGAAATAACAACTTGTATTCCAAAATCCGTTTTTTAAGAAGGATTATTATTATTATTTAAATTGTACCTGTATTGAAGTTCAATAAAATATGCCGATAAATTGAACGTAAATACCACGAGAGTTCTAAACGATGAATTGCTATTCGCGTTGGTGAGGAGCTGATAACTTAACCAACACTTAAGCACGTATCTCCAACTTAGATTAATAAACGTGCAGCAATGAATGTTTATTTACACGATATCGTAATTCATTAGTTATCTGTAAAATACAGTCCTCATTCATAGAAATGTGACTTATTGCAAAATAATTGACAGCTTTGTTCAGATTTATTAACATTACTGGCGTTGAATTTGTTGAAAAAATATATTTTATTCTATGTTTTTAATAAAATCTGTTCATAATCATGTATTATATTATAATTTACTCAATTTCTCGCAAAACTGTAAGACAGTAGACTAGAAATTATCCTTTATTTCCGTTTTGAGAGATTTTTCGCCAGATTTTTGTTTCGACAGAAAAAGTAAAATCATAACGAAAATCTGTCAAAACGTGATTTATCAAAAATCAGACGAAATGAAAATACCACACGTTAACACTCAATTACGTTACGTATACGTTTGTTCAGTATTTTATTTATTCCAGTTTTCGTCCTCAAAAGTATCGAACGTAGCATTTCATAAGTAGCGAACAGACTGCTTGTCTGTACATACAATGGAGCTTTTTTTGTAGAAATTTGAAGGCTTCTGGCTTTGTCTGTGCGGTTTAGATAGCAAATAGCGCTGTTACGAAACATATATGCTTATCGATACTTTTGACTAATTTCTTAAAATTTAGTATTAAATGAAGTAAAAAAATCGCAGCTTGTTTAAAGAAAAATAACAAAGAATAAATCGGGTAAAATAAAATTTTATTCAACAAACGAAGCTACTGTTTTCATAGCAGGTAAAGTTTGTTGAACTAAAGATATTGTAAGATATACAATATTTTTATAAAAGGAATTATTTCTAAACTTCAACAGAAAACTATGGCGCCGTCTGTCGCCGAAGAAAAAAGATTAACATAACAATAGGCTCAACGAATAACAAACTAAAAAGATATAGCTACGTGCATGAAAAATCTATACTATAAATTTAAAAGTAACTTCTAAGTTCCCAAACTACTGAACCAAGTTGATGATGATCAATAGATATAGATTGGACTTAGTAGAAAATTATAGGCTACTATTACTCTCGAAATTCTCACAGAAACAAAATTTTACATACGGTGCTAGTAAAAGCTAGTATATTATAGGGGTTGGTATAAAGTGGGGTTAATTTAGAGATGTAGTATACTGGCAATTAAGTGCACTGGGCATGGGCTCTTGATTGAGCGGGTATGTAATGATTAATTGAGAAAGATTACTGCTGAAAGATAACACTGTATAAGGCTAGATTAATTATTGCGTGTTACGTAGCAGCTGTGTTATTCCATTTCATAATCGTAACTGAAACTTTTGTAACTGACTTATGAATGTGTAGGCATCAGTAAACATTATTTCGTTTTACAAGTGTTCAGTTCAAAGTGTAAGAGCTCAAACTTGAGTTCATTGTCATAAAACGTTCTGAGAATCAAACAAAAGATACTTTAAAAACATGTCCTAGTACACGACGGAATGGCAGGAGGCAACGTCAGCTGACGCGACACCAGAGATTAATAAGCGAATAATAACAATACACAATTACAAAAAACAACTTCAAGCTGAGCCTACGCAATACATGTCTTATTGCGACAAGATAGGAGCTATAGTATACGCATTACGAGATTGCGTTGAGTTAACAGTATTAACATGCGGGTGCGTAGTGTTGAGGAACGCATTAAAGCGTATAGAATCAACGTCGATACAGTGCATCGACTATAGAATTCGAAAATAGTTGTTTGTTTAGATAATTTGTTATTTTTAGATAATAAAGTAAATATTTTGCTCGTATGCATAGATAAATATTTCAATGACAAACGGGTACTGTAATTAACACCGTGAAACACAAAATAATCAATCCACCAAAACGACAAACATTTTATTTCCTTACGGAAACATCGGCGCGTAAAACAATGTACTTATTTAAGTACGTGACGAAAGGATGTGACGAGGTCGAGTGAAACAATAAATATACGTGGATTCGGTCAATGGGTTTCCAGTGAGCCGTTCATCGGTGAGAGGAAAGGTTGTCGATAGTAAATACAGTGGCGCGTCACTAGCGCTACCCCACTCGCGGCGCGGTGTGGCGGTCCCCTCGGCCGTCCCTCCTCAGTGCGGCTCGCGTCGCGCAACAAACCGTTTCACTTTCCAGCCGCGTCACCATGAGGCTCGTGCCGCTTTTTGCGCTGTTCGCATTCGCGTTGGCGCAAGAACTATCGCCAGTGGATCACGTTAGAACCAAGTTATTTTCGCTCGAAGAGGAACTGTGGAGGAACGTTTCGGATCCTCTGTGGCGGGAGGCGGGACTCGGAGGTGATGTGGAACTAACGAAGGCTTTCGTCATATTGGACGATCAGATCGAAAGGGTGCCGAGGCCTCCGCGGCCGCCTCTGCAGTCGTGGTTGTGGCTGAAGGCCTTGGAGAGGCTGCAGATCATAGATGGATTGTACAAGAACTTCGTGCAGTTCGTGCGGAGGCAGGCGGTGCCCGGGGCGGTTCCGGCCCCCGTCAAAGAGTGGCTGGACTTGGCCGAGAGTGTCCTGATGGACCCGAAGACCTCGGCGGCGCAAGCAGTTAGGAAACTACACGAATTACTCGAACACGGGGACATGTTCCGCTCAATATTACAGGTACGCAGACACGGGACGTAGTCAATTTATCCTGGGGACCATACGAGTAGCCTGTCGCATTTTATCAATAAGAGTCGTGGCCGAAACAGGTATCGATTGGCAATAACGCCGCCACGGGAGCGCGGCTGGCCGTGTTTGGCAATGGAAGCCACTGACCCTCTGTTTACGTTAAGACAATCGTTGTGTATGCTTCGTTTGCAATAATATATAAACGAACATTAAACGAATGAACGATAACTATTTGATAAAGACAGTAAGGCATTAATTAATTAGCTAAGCGTTTTATAAAATTCAACCATCGCTAATTAACTAAAGATAATTCAGTAAATGTAGGTGGAAACTACATTAAGTAGCTCAATTTTTAATTGGATTCGTAAATTAAAATATTCAGTTACTTACGATAAAATATACTGCTGTAAACAACTTCGTTTGCTGTGCTAAAAATAGATACTCAGAACTTTACAAGTGACTAACAATGAAATTTAAGAAAATTACTATACTTTAATCGAGTTTATGCCCGTTTTGATGACCAACAGTATTAATTGGTGTCATATCCTACTAACAGACTTGATTAGCAGTAGCAAGGGGTCAACGCATTTTTAAAGCGGTCACAATGTAAATACGAGTGGCGTCATAGCTTTCTTTCTTTTGCAAAACCGATCTATATTATTTAATATAAATTATTTGTGAATAACGAGATCTACCGAGCAGCGATACCATGTTTGTCATTAACAGGAAACACCTGTGATATAGTTATGTCATGTTGTATTCAATGCGACGAATCGCAAACAAAGAACTTAATTTCACATATCGACCACAAAGAATCTGTATTAAACATAATATTTAAATGTTTATATACAGGGTTATTTTTAAAACACTAACAACCTCCCCGGGGTAGATTACTAACATCAATATACAACAACATTTTAGTTCTACGACTTTTCCGAAAACAGACAAAAAACAATCTTTCCATGCAAATGTCCCGAACAGCTGATCGAGCATTATATAAAAAGTAATTTTTTTTTGTCTGTTTTCGGAAAAGTCGATTAATGTTGTATTATATGATGTTAGTAATCTACTCCTGTGAGATTGTTGGTGTTTTATAAATAACCATGTAAACAATTTATATTAAAATGAAGATAAATTAAATTAGGTAATATATGCAGTGCAAAAGGTTGTATAAAAAACCAACCGAAGAACCTAATGGTAGCGTATGTTTCCTTGCTTTCTCTCTCAATACATGTTTGGAATAGTAAGCTACCTATAATCATCAATAATGTATTAGTATGATAGATCTACACATAAAGAGAAATAAGAGAGTATAAATAAGTAAAGAAAACGTCTCTTTTAATATCAACACAAAATATTAAGAAAAATGATTGTTTAACTTTCTTTAAAAACTAGAACAACATATTGCTCAATTTCACTTTTGCACCTTAGGCGGTTTCCTGTTTGTTTTAATAACTTATATTCTGAAAATGTCGCTATCCTAAAATGAAGAGTGAGCATACACGATATTAATATTGAATAAGTTGACAGAAAAATTACCGTTTTTATTCGTTCCACAGAGTAAAAAATTACAACAATATTCAGAAGCACTAAAATAATCAAAACTTCTCAAAAAACCACTCATCATTCAAGAAAACTAATCCAATTCTACGAAAAGCAACTACGTCAAAATTATGCTGATTGAGTGAATGGCATTCTCAGAGCTCAAAAGAGATGCAAAAAATTTGCCGATTGAGTGAATGGCATTCTCAAACCAAAATATGGGTCTTTCGTAGATTCATCCCATTGCTGGTTCATCCCACGGTATGAATCACACAAGGACGCCTTTTGAAATCGCTGTTTCATACCATGGTATGAAAATAAAATGCTGGCAAAATTACATTATAAAGGTTGCTTGGTATGAAACAGCGAATTCAAAAAGGGTCCTTATGCGATTCACACCGTGGGATGAAACACTCATGGTATTAATCGACGAAAGACCCAAAATATTTATATTCAAAAGTATATGTGTGATGCAAAAAAATGCTTTACTTTTTTTATTTTTTAGGACGACCATCCAGACTTATGCTCGCTGCAACTGTCGCCACACCAGATGATCTACGACACCTACAACACGATATCCTTGACCGAGATTAAGGGTTACGCCATGATGCAGTTCTCCTGGATGCTGTTACGGATATACGGGAAAGGTAAGGAGCTAGTTTCCATTAAAAAGAGACACACGTAGATTTCATAGGGATAAATTGGGCTCAAATCGACTGAAAGACAAGGATATAAGGGCTACACATGCACACTCAGGCCCGGCCTGCGAATGTGTAAGTGAATTTTTTGGAGAATTCATTATAGCTTATGACTACTCTTTACCAAACCAAAATTGACTGACATTGAACTAAAACGTTAGAATCTACATAAGAATAGATATGACTGCCACTACCCATAGAAACTAGGATTTGAACATTAAGAATAAGCTGTATTTATTTACATATACGTATGTGACTGTCAAATATTATCGTTTCCCATCCTAACGCAAATATCGCAATCTGTACAGACAAATAAATAAAACAAATACCACGATGGCGAATACGATGAATCACTGTACAACAATTGGGTCACGTCTTAAGATGTTACTTTATAAATACAAGTATGTTTTTTGTTGACGTTAACTACCGTAAGTTGATTCTTGCGGGATATTTGTAAACATCAATATTATGAATAATTATAAGTTATACAGATATCGTCAACGCAAATGTGCTTTATCTCTGCGAAGATAGAATACAGTAAAAAATGTAGCAAATGTTTTAATAGTTCTTAACTAAAATACTTTTCAGGAATAGGGAATATGCATAAGTCACCGATATTCCTAAAATTGAGCTTGATCGCTGCGGACACTTGTAAAAACATGATGGAACCATTGAAATGTATGTATAGAATCGACCTCGCGGCCCCGATTTTTGCTCCACGCGTTGAGGTCAATTGACCTCAACTCATTTAGTCACTCGCCAACGCTCACCGCGAACGCACGGTGTAATTGTGCCGATAAAAATGCCGACCTGTGTGTTGAAGACGTGCAAAAATCGTGCCACTACGAAGCAAAAAAATTGTGTAGTGATTTATCATCGGTAAGTAAACAAAACATCAACATAAACCAACCAAAACTAATTTTTATACATTATTTCTACTAAGCCGACATTTTGTATGAAAATCATAGATTATGAAAAGTGAACTATACAGATTGTATATGTAGGTACTAAACTAGGATAGGTGAACTAATAGCACAGTTTTACAATATAAGTATATTATATTCCGTTAAGAACTGCCTATGATGTAGGACAACACCGCCGCGCGCCGCCACAGTGTAGGTACTTAACTTACGCTGTCAGGCGAAAAATATGTCCAGGGGCTTGTCAAAAAAGAAAAATTAATTAAAAGTGATTATTAATCTTAAATCCCTACTGTACTTTGTTGTCGAGGCACATCCGTGCACAGAACAACTGTGCTCCATTGCCGCAATTACTCATCCCGCTCGAGTGGCAAGGCAAATAGTGAGTTCGAATGTGTACCTACGTTACCCCTAGCACGAATATCTATCTTGAAAAAAAAACGCGCGTAAAAGTGCTCAATAGAGTAATTGTCTATGAGAAAGGAGAGTGGGAAAATTTGTATAGGAAGTGGTCCATGAACCAATAGCGACACTGTTGTTGTATTTATGTAGGGATACCTCAACTACACCCTTATGCAAAGCGGCATCAAAATCTGACTCGGTAGTTTAGAGAAAAAATAAATCAACACAATATGTTTTTGTTACATTTTTTGTTTTGACTATTTTAGACTGAATTATACCTACATCAGTTTTGGCATCGTCGATAGTATAGTGGTTAATGTGTTTTCTCTTAACATATATTTTATATTTTTAATATATTTATGGGTCCAGCTGAAAACCAGCGATGTGGAATAGACTCTAGAACACAAGCTGAGCCTGGTCAGACCTTTCGGTCGTCTAATTCTAATTTTTAAGATCTGTATTGTATTGAAATCGCCAAATAAATGCTTAACGGCATTAGTAAATAATGCCGTTGACTACCATTTGGATAGGCGCTGTGCCTGCCGGTTCGATCCCCAGTACGTTTCAAGTGTTTTTGAATTATAGAATTAATTGGTACGATTATTCAACGCTTTAATTTTGAGGGCGCATTTTTAGACGCTAGCTAGTGCATTATCTTCCCTTTTTAATTTCAATTTTATAAGATTTAATTGAAATTATAGATTTTTATTTCAATTCGTTTATTTCTTTAATGCTACGACAGAGTAATTATTATAAGCAGCAGATAAAGTAGAGTATATGTAAAATCGTATTTGCAATTTTTTTATAATAATATCGTATATGCGATTATTATGATATCAACTAGAACTAGCACTTTGTGAGCTTTTCGCGGTTTCCGGACAAGAATCTGGGTTAGTAAATATTTTTCCATGTTGCAATAGAAATATTTTTCCTAATAAAAAAATCTATTCGACGACATCAAATACGGGTACTAAATGCCCATCCTCCTTTTTCGAGTAAGTATTTACATGTACCAATCACCTAATTAAATTGCGTTCTTATTAAATTTTATGCAATTTTATTAAACAATTAGGTATATCCTAATCATTATTATTATTATTACAATGGATACATGTAAAAATATTTTTCCATGTTTCCTTCCATTTACTACCTTATATTTTCCTAATAAAAAATCTATTCGACGACACCAAATAATTGTTTTGAGTGCGGATACTCAATGCCCATCCTCCTTTTTTTATTTTTCGAGTAAGTATTAACATGTACCTATTACCTAATTAAATTGCGTTCTTACTATAATTTTATGCAATATTATTAAACAAGTAGGTATATCCTAATCATTATGAAGAATGTGTCGCATCTGTGTGCATGCTACTTTTTCTTTGACAACTCACGCTCGCACTGTCCATGCGTAGCCGCCATCTTTGCAATCGCTGCGGCAATTTGTGCCATAGATCTGTCCATTCTAGTTTACATACAGTTCAATGGATGGAACAGAAAGATAAATAAAAAAAAAAAATTATTTTCGTTTTATCGCACGATGAAATCAGGGGAAAATAACGAAATTTTTTTTTCGTTTTCGGATATAATGCACTTTACAGTCAGATAGAATATCGAAAAAGAAATAATATTTTGTATGACACATATCTACTTAAACGCAAAATTTTGGGAGATAATTAAAGATTATTGGCTAACTCCATATTAAACGCGCCCGAAACACACCGAAACGTGATGTGTGACGTCACCGTTTTGTATGGAGCGTTTTCGGCGGGAGCTGATGCGTGCTAACTTCAAGTAACTATATTACGAGAAAAAAACGCAAGAGACAAGTTTCAATATTACAGTTGATTTTCTCACGCATTATACTATTGATTTTGATAAAAAAAAATTTGATGCATATTCCCTATTATCAGTAATTGTGAGGGAGATGATTGAAGCCTTGACTGTGGTCGTATGGTCGAATCTGGCATTCAGAAATCTTATGTTTGCGACTGTGGCGAATCATGACCATCACATTTCAGAATGATCATTATTATATGAAAGTTTATCGCGTAATATAATATGTATAAGATAATATTAGTAGAGATTTGAAGCAAATAGGAAATATTAAAATCAACTCTAATCAACTACCGTTGATGAACTAAGATAGATCACAGCACACGCAATTAATTGCAGCGTGACATAATATGTTTGTAATTAGTTACTCAATTAACGCATTTAACCTCAAGAATGCAGATCAAGTAGTGAAGGAAAATTTATTTTTATTCATTGATAAAAACATGAACAAAAATAATGACATTAAGGTATATCAAGTGAAGAACATATATATTACATTAATAATATGTTATCTCATGTTACGCGTTAAAAACAACTTCGAATTTAAATACGCATTCTTTCAACACAAAAAAAAAGATAAAATATGACATAGCTTTTAAGATCTTTAATGTAAACTAGTTGTGCCAAAAACAAAACCCGGTCACAGAAAGCATATACTTAAACTGTTACAATTCTGCTTTTGCTATTTTTGTTTTCTTTGATAAAAGAAAGAAAGAAGTAAATAATTTTCATTGTTCTGAGATATCACGGTGGGTGGATAAGTGGATTGTGAAGGGTTCGCGAGATTTTTGTGAATTTAAAGTTTGTCAGTGGAAATAAGACGTTTTTACGACGAAGTTGCTTAACATGAACTACATATAATTGCTTGTCAATATTATTCCAGGCAACTTCACACAAGAGGCCAGCCTGACCCGGCAGCGGTACGGAGAGCGGACCGCGCAGACCGCGGCCGCGGCCCGCTCGGCCCTCGCCTTGGCCAAGCGCGACCTGTATAGGTGCGACCCGCCGCAGCACAAAGAAGGTAACCACTGACGCCAATAGTTCATATATTCTTTAATGGGCTTGTCTTGTGAAAACCGAAACACGATATATATCGCGTGATATAGCGATTTATCGACACTTAACTGTCAAAATCCATTGTCTTTTGACAGGATAAATCGTTATATCACATCGTGTTGCGGTGGTCATGCTAGGGGGTATATTTTAAGTATAGTCAAACCGCGAACACTCGATAAAACGTGTTTTATTGAGCAATTTTCCTAGTAATTATTATCTGCTTAGTGTATCTATATATGCACGCTGCTAACGAACAGATCTGTTGTTAACTCAGCCTCCACAAGATTGTGTTGTAAAAGATCGAAGTGACACAGATGTATACGTAAATAATACAAGATCTTGTTTGAGATGAGAAGAAAAGATTATAACAGCAAGGAAGATTTTTTTTTTTTGTTTTTAAAGCTCAAAATTGTGTTTTAAAGGCGAGACATACGCGGAGGTGACCCGCTTCATGCAGGGCTACATCGAGAACGAAGTGGACATGAACCCGGACAGGACCTGCCGCGACAACTGCGCGTACTACACGGTCGCCGAAAACCACGGCTGTTTCAAGGACATGTACTGCGCGAAACAGACCAAGTGCAAGGGCAGGATACTCGACTGCCAGTACATCGACTCGGACATGTGGGTCTGCCCAGCGGTGAGTGACATACATTTTTATCTTTCTTTTTTAATAGTGCTACTAGCGAGGTTAAGGTTGCCTGTCCATTGACGCGGAGCAAGTTGGCGGCGGAGCGGAGAAACGTGGAAATATTAATCAATAGAATTGCGGAGCGGAGATTTTACGCAATCCTATCGATTAATATTTCCTCGTTTCTCCGCTCCGCCCGCTCGCTCCGCGTCAATGGACAGGAACCCTAATCATCTGAACCAATAATAACATTTATGACTTGATCGACATGTCTACCAATAATAACATTTATGGTAATATTTTCAATTTACTTCTTTCGGTAAACCTATCAAATCGGTAAACGTTACTAACTAATTGAGTGTAAGAGTAATTTAAATGAAAACTAACTATATTTAATTTGGCTTTTGGTTATATGTAAGTTACATAATAAGACTAACATTATATCAAGTAAATAATTAAAATAAATATGTTTGCAGAGCCGCGACAGTAACCGTCGGTACGAGTGGATCGAGTACGAAAACGGGCGGACCTTCGGCCGAGTCGGCAGCTGCACTCGCGGCACCACCAAGGTGAGAGCGATGCAGTAATACGGGCAATCAACCTACATAATGCATAACTACGACCAATCTACAAACATTGGCTAAGATTACGCTACCAAGTATTTCTAGTCTGCTCTGTTTATCTGCGTTATTTATTTTACTCACTTATGCTCTGAAATGTTATCATTCCATTTGAAAAAAGAATGCGGGGCGTTCAACATTTCCGTGGGGGTCTGGTTCATCACATTCTAAATTTGAAATTCAGTGCAGAAATGAAATTCAATACTTACTTCCCGCACTGAGTGCGGGAAGTAAGTGTTCCAAATTCAAATCGGTAGAACATATCAGCTAGCATTCTTTTTATGAAACTTTATGGTTGCTTGACCGGTCAGTAAACATGGCCACGCGAACCAATTTAAACATCAAAGAAAATTGTATTTCCTCGCATTTCGTGAGTAAAGTATTATACAAACCTTGTACTGGAAGCTACTTGCATTGCCTCGAATGATTAAAGCCCTCGCCTGCGGCTCGGGCTTCAAACCATCCTCGACAATGCAATCGCTAGCTTCCCGTTCTCGGATGTAATGTACTATTTCATTATCTGCTGACCTGACCTGTAACGCGAGTGAAGCTCAAATCGCATTGGCGTAGGAAGGGGCTGGGGGGAGGGGCGTGCCCACCCCAGAAAAAAGCTTGATATATTTTTCTATTGCCCTTCAAAACTCCAACGCGGCCCTAACACACTCCCTAGCTCTGTCTCGGAACTAGAAAATAGCTCTAGATAAGATACGCCCATGGCAAATCGATTTAAAAAGGCCTGATGTTAGCCACAAAAATGATCTGACCAAAGCAAGTTTTCAGGTGGATTCTTGGTGGCGCTGGTTGTTCTGGCACTGCTCGTATTGCATGTGCCTGTGTGATGAAGCCACCGACGACTCCGACCGTTACTTCAGCCTTTGGCCATCCACATCCGACGTCAAAAATAACAAGTTAGTCCCTATTAATTTAGGGACACCCGCACAAACGACATAAGACTCTCCCCTCATTACTTTAGGGCCCATTCTTCTCTGCAGTCGGAACCACGTAGTAACAATTCGTACTAATGATATATTTTCCTCCTAAGGTTGACTCCTGGTGGAGATGGAATCTCCTTCACTGTTCATACTGCTTTTGTCTTTGCGAAGACGATGTCACAGTGGCAGACCGTTACTTCAGCATGAGAGAAGTGTTAGCAGACATTGAGAAGAACAAGTCAGTACCCACAGAGGGTTTTAATTAATGGGTTAGATTAGGCTTACGGGTACTAAATACGAGGGGCTTCTTAGTTATAATTTGACTAACATTGGCATGAGGGTGCGGGTGTCCAAAAAAATATGGCGACACAATGTTTTGAGGGATAAATTTTAACAAGTTGATATTTTCCCCAGAGTTGTGACTGGTCTACGCCTCGTGAAGCTCGGGCGAGTGTTCCACCTCCAGATCAGCGAAGGCACGCTAGGCGAACGCGGGACGATCACACCTGGAGAATGGATGCCAGTGCAGAAGTTTGACCCCAACGAAGCCGGGACCAAAGCTGGGGTCGATTATCACAAGTTGACTTACCTACAGAGAGCGATCGATTTGGACGAATTAGACTCGCCTGCTGGACATGTCTTAACAGGAGTCAGGTGCGTTTCCTTTTTTTAAAATCTTGATAGACAAACACCATTTGTATTTGCTTAGTAAAGCCAGGGGGGTCAGTCCTCGAACTTATATATTAGCCTACTGCTCGCCACTCACTCAGTCGAGCCAGCGCACGAGGGATGTCGTTAGTCGGTCGAGACAGAAGTACGAGACAGAAAGAGAAGGTGCATACAATAATGGGCACGCAGCGTTGTGCAATTTGAATATTTGCTTTACTGCCGAGCAGCTTATTTTTTAACTGTCCTGGCGCAGATGGACTTCTGTACGTTTAGTACTAACTCTCTGGTACTAAACGTATCTGGTACTAACAATATAATTAATTTGTATCACACAATTTTTCAGGTTTACGCTATTGGGTGCACATTTGCACTTCGAGATTCGGTCGACGCCGTTCAACTACGCGACGGGGCGGCTGTCGCCCGAGAGAAGTCGATGGATCGGCAACGACAACACAGACGGCGCAGAGATGCCACGGTCAGTATGACGCATTAAAACGAGTTGAATTTAATGTTAATTTATGAGTCAGAGCTTAGTTACGTATTCGATACTACCTGGTTGCTCTTAATACCGTATAAAGAATGTTGCTAGGAAACTATTTTATCATTTAAATATTTATAAATGACAACAAGGTTGTAAGCACAGATATATAATTATTATGTCTGATTTTCTGGTACAGTACTTTTTATTTTGTTCTTTTCCCATTTTGAAGCACGATAATGGTCCTACCACATCTGTGGGTTTACTCCCGATGTACTCCACGGGTGGGAACTGTTTCCAAAGTACTAAAATATCAGATTTTTTACTTTTACTCGATCCTGATACGAATTTGATTTCGTCGAGAGTAACCCCTGAGGCCCGTACATTTTGTTTGACATTCGCTTCGTTGAAACTTTACAGAAGACGCCTCGACCTGTACCGACCGGACGTCCCAACGCGCAGCCACACGCCTTTGCCGGTGGACTCTACGCACGACCAGTACGTGGAGTTCACGCACTCCGACTACGAGGCGGACGCCGCCCAGAGCGCCGTGCCGTTCATAGACGTGCAGCCCGTCGAGCCCATGAAAGGTACTTCACTTTAAGAGTTAAACCCGTCATTGGCAGAGAGAACTGGGGCGTAGTGTTGTGTTATGATCACTAGAATTTATTAAAGACAGAAGAGCTATTGGGGTTTGGAAAATGGTTAAACTCCTTGTTGGAAAGTACTTAGGCAAGGTATTGTGATTATTAGAAATCGTTATACAAGATATAAAGTTAGGGTCCAAATAAATCGATTTCTTTCAAACGACTACATCATTAAAAATGTATGTTACTTCAATCTTGAAGTAAATTCATGGACTGTTGTAACTATCTAGTTACAAAAGTCCATAAATTAATGTGGTGTAATTATTTGAAATAAGTTACTTGTTTTAACTCTAATTACACCGTCTTTTCATTATGCGCTACTTGAAACCTGTCATATGTACTGTACATACAGACCAGTATACCTAGTTTATCTTTTCATCATTTTATCAACCGTTCGTACAGGCCGGACAACAATAGAAAAATTATTGTGGCTCATTTTCCGGTCCTTGAAGTGTTAAAATACCTGTTACGAGTTTGTGAAAAAGGTTTTTATTGAACTATTTTTTGTTTGTGCGCAGGCGCAGGGCTAATCAGCGGCGCGGGCATCATCCACCGCGGCATGAAGGGCTCGGGCGGGTTCATAGCTGTCAAACTGTTCACCTACGACTACTCGAGCCACATCAAGGCCGAGCCGCCCACCAGCGAATTCGACGACGAGGACACTACAGAATTCGCGCCAATGATCAACTAGCTTTATCTTATACTCAATTAACATTTATATCCTAGTTTAATGTAACACTTTTGATAAATAAACATGTAAAATTAGGCCGAATGCCATCTTTTAATTAGTGTAGACTGTATTAATGTTAATTTTTGTAAATATATTTAGTAAGGCATGTGCCGTGAAATGGAGTTTTATTTACAACACCCTAATTTTTATTTAAAATAGGAACATCCTTTTTATTATAATTTCAGGTGGTTAATAGTTAGAAATTGCATTGATAACGTGACAAAAATATGAGGGGTATACAAGGAGCGATCTGTTCCTCGTTGGTTCATTAGAAACACAAAAAGACACAAAAACGGACTTTTTGCATGCATATAATTTTATGCTTTTTAAAAGGAACTCTTTGACACATTTTTTACAAAATTGGCAATATTAATGTTGTTAGAGTTATTTAGCTAAAATAAAATCTATGAAAGTATAATCGCAGACAAATATAGGTTAAAAATGACACCACGTGGCTAAAAATGTACAGCTTGCAACAGCATTTAGTCGGGCCAGCAATGCGCCCGGTGACAGACGTTAGCGTTCTATACGATAATTGCAGCTTGTATTTTAAAGAAAAGAGAGGGATTATTAGAGAAATGACGTCCTGTGTAGTTAAATATGCAAATAAGACAAAAAATGCAGAGAAAACGTATCATAAGTAATAATTATTTTCTCGTTTAAGTAAAGAGAATATCTATGAGTATACTTAAGGTCGCTATTATGCAACCAGTGTTACGTCGCTTTGTTCTGCATAACTAAATGTCAGCATTTTTAGTCCCGCCCATCCCGTTATCATTTTTGTGTGGTGCTATTTTTTGAGTGAAATGCTTGTTCAATAGATAAATCGACGAATAATATAAAGCCGAATATGTTAGATGAGATACCATGCATACAACACACAACCCCGGAAAATCGCCACTTTTGTGAGAAAAACATAAGTTTTTCCTTTGGTTCAGTGTATTTACACTGAATAGTGGCATCCCAAGACCAAAATGTTTAGTCAATATCATACACTAATCTTGTACTTTTTGCCTGTCTATAGTAAAAAAAAGTCGCGCAGCGCGATTTTTTGTCAGTTTCTTCAAGTAATCTTGTATTCTTGCCTGTCTATAATAAAAAAAACCGGTCGCGCAGCGCGATTTTTAGTCAGTTTCGTCCACTAATGTTGTACTTTTGCCTGTTTACAGTAAAAACAAACGTTAATAATAACATGTTTAAAAATTAACGTAGGTAGCTAAAAAACTGACTTTACTGACCATTTTTTGAAAAAACTGACTTTTACTGACCGAAGCCAAAAAAACTGACTTTCACTGACTTTACTGACCAGTTTCGACCCCTGTGCTTGTTCAATAGATTTAGTAGAATTAGAAATTAGAATAGATAGTTAGAAAATAATTGTTAACTTCTATTATGCAACCAGTGTTACGTCGCTTTGTGCTGCATAACTAAATGAAAGCATTTTTAGCCCCGCCCATTCCGTTCTCATTTTTGTGTGGTGCTATTTTTTGAGCAAAATGCTTGTTTAATAGATTTATTAAAATTAGAAATTAGAATAGATAGTAAGAAAATATCTATGAGTACACAATTAAGTTCTATTATGCAACCAGTGTTACGTCGCTTTGTGCTGCAAGCCAAATGCACGCATTTTTAGCCCCGCCCACTTGGTTGTCATTTTTATGAGTGCTACTTTTTTATTAACGAAATGCTTGTTGTAAAGGATTCACGTTTAATACATTTTTGGTCCAAATATGAAAGTGCCGGCCAAAAGACAAAAGTGCTTTATTCTGATAGATTTTGTCCATCTAAGCATTTTTTATTATGGCACTGAAGCTGTAGCACCGCTTCACATTTGTGCCCAAATGTACGAAAAGACAGATTTTTTGAACTCAATTAAAATCAAGTACAGTGGCGGTAGAGATGCGATCGTTGAGGAAAATATGCGGAGTAAAACTGAGTGATAGAGTGAGCAATGAGGTGATTCGTAAAAGGTGTGGTCTGAAAGATGATATAGTGACAAGAATTGAGAAAGGAATGCTCCGGTGGTTTGGTCACTTAGAGAGGATGAATGAAAGGCGAACCACGAAAGAGATATATTTTGCGAATGTGGAAGGAACGATTGCACAAGGGCCTCCCAGAAAAACCTACGCGGACCAAATAGGGGTTATTATAAAAAAGGCTGGTGTACGCAGTGACAAAAACCGCAGGGCATGTATGAAAAGATTGATGGATGTGAATGAAGCGAAAGAAGTATGCAAGGATCGTAGCAGGTGGCGATCCATAGTCTCTGCCTACCCCCATGGGAAACAGGCGTGAGTGTATGTATGTATGTACAGTAGTGCTACAGCTTAGGTGCCATAATAAGAAATGCTTAGGTGGACAAAATCTATCAGAATAAAGCAGTTTTGCTTTTTGGGCGGCACTTTCACATTGGACCAAAATGGCTGATGTCCTTTAGTTCGCTGGAGTTACAAGTCCACTGACCTGCACTCTGAGCGGGTGCACGGCGAGCAGCGCGAGCAGGTCCGGCGGCGGGAGCACGTCGGCGGCGCGCACGCCCAGCGCGCGCACGCCCGCGCACAGGAACGCCGCCAGGTACCGGTGCAGCGGGAAGTGGAACGACGCGTGCATCACCTCCGTCTGTTCAACAAAATTACATTTAGAGAAGGGACATTTTGAGAAAACTACATCTTGCGCTACAATACAATGTGTTTTTTTTTAACATTGATCAAACTTTGTGGTGTGGCTTAGATCATCAAACTGAAGAACTTTATCTATGGGACCAACTTTATCTGAGCAAAAAAAATCTGCTGTTCCATACATTTTGGTCGAGTAGTTATTGATGTTTTCTATGGAACAGCTGAATATTTTTTTGATCTGATTAAGTTGGTCCCATAGACAAGGTTGTTCAGTTTGATGATCTAAGCCACACCACAAAGTTTGATCAATGTTCAAAAAAAACACACTGTATAAAAAACCAAAATACTATCGAACAAAACTCTAATGCATCATCAAAACTGGTTGGTATTTGCTAATACAAAGATAAAAAGTATCTGCATCGAAAGCAAGAGCGCGAGCACGAAAGAACGAACGTGTTTATAGCACACAATGAGCATGATTTCGTACACGTGCCCGTTTTATTGATGTGAACTTCTTCAACGACGTCTTTAAAACGATTTATTTTTTGATAATGATGAATTCCTTCAAATTATCCGACTTTGCGAGTGTTACACTACACTAGTACCCGGTGGTGGAGGGGCGCGGTGAAGTGCACGGCGTCCAGCCACTCCTGCAGGTAGGTGAGCGCGGCGGCCACGATGCGGCGCGCGAGCGGCGCGTGCGCGGGCTCGGTGAGGTGCGACAGCACGGACCACATGGGGTACGCGGCCGCCTCCAGCTCGCACGAGAACGCCGCGTAGTACGACGACGGCTCGAACTCGATGTGCCCGCCCGTCTCGCGCACGTTCACGTTCATGCCTGAACGATAATTAAAAAAATATTCAATAACGTCAACCCAAAACATACTTTCAAATTCGTTTAAAATTCTAATCGAATTGTTTAGTAGCACTTACAACAAAATAATACCTCGACAGTTAACAGTAAAGAAGTAACGAAATCAAACATTTGTGAATTGGCATTTGAGACTGTCAGCAGGCTAGGCCCACTCCGCGCTTTAGGTACGAAGCTACAAGTAGCTAGCGGGTCCGTCCGGACGGACTAATTTCAGAGGGCTAGCGCGTGCCGGCTGGGTCGCACGTTAGCAGTTCGATTTCGATGTCACTCTATAATAATATTATTATAACCAAAATGAAGGCATTATGACATCGTAATGGGCTGCCTTAATACTAATAAAAAGGATCCGAACCTCACGTGTTTTTCACACTTCCAAAAGTCATCGAAAACGACATCGAAACGTAAGAAGTGGTTGTCTACTGGGTACTTAGTATTTAGTATCCATTTATTCTTAGCTAGGTACTTACTTACCTACTTTCGAAATAAAGTTAATTATGAATACAATTTCATTTTGTATGAAAGCAAATTGACTCAAAGTCAGCATGCCTGATGTGGCGTTGACTGTACCTATCCTAGGTTATTTTGAAACATATTTAAGTACCTACACATTATTTCACAACCTCATAACTTGTAATAAATTAACTACTTGTTATTTAATTATTATATAAAAGAAGAAAGTGAAACCCTGAATTCGTTAGAGGAGATAAGAGCTACGCGATAGAAAGAGAGGCAACTTCTAGGTGAATATAACTGTAGCCAAGGGAGCGGCGTGCAACCTGAATTGCACTTTATTGTGTATGGAATAGAGTCGCTATTTAAATAATTGACTTTGCGGAGTGGATCTTCTGTACTTGTACTATTATGTATTCTGTGCTGTCAGTACGAACGAGTTACACCATAAAATGGAGAAGTTTCCATTATTTTTATTCGCTATTATTAAAATTAAGGCCAAATTCAATACAATTTTGCATTTGATGATTTCTTTAAGAAACAATTTAAAAGTTTCGTGACTTTTTTTCTGTATTTGAATATTACAAAAACAAATCGAAGCAGGTACCGCTATCTAGTGAGGTAAATTTAAACTAATGTTAGAAAGCCACATCTAATGCTCCTAGTGAGACCCCATGGTGTAGGTGAGCACTAAGAGTTTAAAAAAAAATCATGATATGCTACAAAGGTTTCGGGTGCTACAGTGTTTCAGTTGTAAAGGCTGAAGGTAGAGACACCATTTTTGGAAGGTAGAAGCTTCCATTATGTAGGTGAGCACCAAGAAAGGGTATTTGGAAAATACCCTTTATACAAGATGCTACAGGTTGTTCCAGTTTATATAATATGATTTTTTATGGGAAAATTTAAATGTATGAAATAAGGTCTACTGATAAAAACCTACACCTAGGTATGATAATCTGTGACTTTAGCAGTGCTCGTTCATCACGCGCCGGGTGCAGTCGGTCACGTGGTGGTAGTACAACATACACACCTTGCAGCATGGACAGGAACTCGAACCACATGTCCACCAGTGCGTCGTCCTGCAGGAACAGCAGCGCCACGCTCTTGTGCGACAGCACGTTGTTGAAGTCCGACACGAGGGGCCAGTAGCAGTGCTCCTTCATCACGCGCCGGGTGCAGTCGATCACGTAGTGGAAGTTCTGCTCCGGGTCGTGTAATGTGTTCTAGAACAAACACAATTGTTTAAATCCTAATTTTAAGAATGAAACAGCCCTTTTAATTAGCAATTTAAACGCATGACTAATATGGCAAATAAAAAAACCACCTGCCTGCCCCAGTACAGTACCCAATCGTCTCAGTGTAGTACCCACCCCAGTATAGTACCCACCAGCCCCAGTATAGTACCCACCAGCCCCAGTATAGTACTCACTTTCCCTAGAATAGTACCCACCTGCCCCAGTACAGTACCCACCCGCCTCAGTACAGTACCCACCCCAGTATAGTACCCACTCGCCCCAGTATAGTACTCACTTTCCCTAGAATAGTACCCACCTGCCCAGTACAGTAGTTAGTACCCACCCGCCCCAGTACAGTACCCACCTGCACCAGTATCTTGCCCATCATGAGGCGCAGCGACAGCACCATGACGTGCAGCAGGTGCAGCTGCTGCACGCAGCGCAGCGCCAGCGCCTCGTTGGAGAACAGCTGCACGGATGTAGTACAGCCTGCCCCAGTACAGTACCCACCTGCACCAGTATCTTGCCCATCATGAGGCGCAGCGACAGCACCATGACGTGCAGCAGGTGCAGCTGCTGCACGCAGCGCAGCGCCAGCGCCTCGTTGGAGAACAGCTGCACGGACATGTGCACCACGCGGTTGGACAGCGTGTCGGGGTCGGCGGCCGCCTCCAGCACCAGCGGGATGCGCGCGTAGTGCATCACGAATGTGCGCGTCAGGTGCTCCTACACAATAATACCATTTCATTAAGAAAGGGAGACAAGCCCCCTTATTTTGTGACTTTGTTGCAATCAACTCAAATCGCAGTTACATTGCTGCTTTATAAGAACCAATGTGACAACTATCTTATTTAAGGATCGGTTATGCAGAAACATTTGTCTCTGTCTTTTTCTTTACGTGAAAAGAGTATGGAAAATATCCTCACTTCTGCACTTTTTCAATGTTTTTCATTGTTTTGTTATCATTATCTTTAGCACAATTATCTTTCTTGAAAATAAGTTTTTAGAGCAACTTCATAGTACGTTAAAGTGTATTTTGATATAGAATTCAATACGTTTCCGCTATTATTTACGCCAGAAATATGACCCTACGCAAGCGGTTTTGATGATATTCAGATTTTTTTTTAATCATCTGTAAGGTTTATACGCAATTTATTACTTATAGCTACTAGATAATCTCTGTAGCTTTGTCGTATGTTTTTTTGTGGCTACCAATACTATCATGACCTCGCAGCAATGTAGCTGCGGTTCCAATCGAATTCAATCGAGATTGTTATAATAGGAACAGAGTGACGTAATCAAGGGGCAGAATTATAGAAAAAGAGTTATTCAACCATGAATATTGTTTCATGTGGAAACAATTTAATCGTAGCTGAGGAAACCACAATCCTTTGTTTTTTTTTCAATATTAAGAAAATGAAATGTTAATTTGACTTAGACTTGGCATTGATAGCCAAACAAACAATAGCGCTCAGTTCGCTTCATGCGCTTATATGCTGTTCACGCGTACAGACAGGCACAATTTTTTATCTCACTTGCTTTTTGCCATTTCTTTTACAATTAGGCTCATTTTGAATCGTCTACGTTACGCTTACGTTACACACACTAACATAACGACCACAGTTTTATAATGTAAGTTTAAACATAATCACAAAGACACATACCTTGTAATCCTGATCAGGCAGCATATTGAGCAGGAAGCAGACCACGTTCTGCGGGAACTCGTACTTGAAAGTCCAGAAAATGAACTCGTCCAGTAAAGTATTGTGTTGCAGCCGCGGCGCGAGCGCTGGTAGGTGGCGGTATCTGGGACAAGCGAAATTGGACGCGTTTCAATATTTTTATATGAGCAATAAGGCCTATTTTACGTTCGCAGAGATCTTAAGTCTATAATATGATCTGATGCAGTAAGTATTGTGCTGCAGCCGCGGCGCTAGCGCTGGCAGGTGGCGGTGTATCTGGTAAATTTTGTGTTTAGGCTGACGATTGAAAATTAATAAATACGGGTCTCAGCGTTGTTCAGAACGGGAACAAGAATGGGAACGTAAGGCGTACGGGACGGTTAGAGGACGTTTACGGGACGGGAACGCAGCGGGAACGGAACGGGAATGGGAACGGGAACGAAACGGGAAAGGAACGGGAACGGAACGGGAATATAACGGGACGGGAACGGGAACGAAAACAGGATGGGAACGGGACAGGAACGGGATGGGAACGGGAACGGAAGGGGTACGGGACGGTTACGGGACGGGAACGCAAACGGGACGGGAACGCAAACGGGACGGGAACGGAACGGGAACGGGGAACGGGAGCGGGAACGGGAACTGGAAGCCTTGTGCGAGGCCCGCCACACGCGGCAAATGTCTTGCCTCGCGAGGCAGCGCGCTTGATGGGGACTCGCCTAATTGCGTAAAAATGGCTGGCCGGATCCTGGTTGAAGGTTCTTTAAAAGGATTTCGTCTAATATCCACGCGGACGAAGTCGCGGGCAGAAGCTAGTGTTTTTATATGAACAATAAGGCCCATTTAACTTCGCTAAGATTTTAAAAGTTAGCTTCTGATTTTAACTGGCATTTAATTAATATTATTAAAGATTCGCGAAAATCATTATCCTACTAATATTATAAATGTGAAAGTTTGTGGGTTTGGATGTTTGTTCCTCAATCACGCAAAAACTACTGAACGGATTTGGTTAAAATTTGGCGCACAGATAGTAGATAGCCTAGATTAAAACATAGAATACTTTTTATTCCGATATTCCCACGGAAACGGGAACCACGCGGGTGAAACCGCGGGCGGCCGCTAGTCTTTAATAAATTGTGAGTGAGATAGACAAACATCTGCATCACATGCCTAACGAAATAAATTAAAATTAAATGATCCTTGCAACTCATCCCGATGTAAACTCAGTCAATCCTACATAATTTCATCTTCTTAGGTAATACTGAACTATATCAGGTGTAATAAAAAAATCGTTTAAACAAGTCAAAGCATACATGTAAACAGGCTGAACAAGATTGGTATAATATTAAAAATGTATATAAATATCTTGTAATATACGCACTCATCAGGCGGTTCTGGCGCAGGGAAGTTCTCGATGGCTTTCTCGTACATTTTGTTTGATTCGGCCATATAGCACCCATACTCTGTCTCCGGGAACGGCGGCTCCACCAAGTTGCGGTACATCTGTTGAAGATAAACATTGTTAAAACTAAGTATCAGCTTGAACTTCTGGAATCGATTGATAACGGTGCCAGGAGGCTCATCGGAAACTCAAGATTGGCCACGGCAAAACTTCAGAGCCTCATTCAACGTCGCAAAGTCGCATGTTTATCGGTGTTATATAGAATACACTTTGGAGAGTGTGCGAGGGAACTGCACGACCTTGTTCCTCCAGGCCCTTTTCACCATCGGGGTACCAGATGCAGGTTAGCATATCACCCTTATATAGTAGATACTCCAAGGGTCCGTACCAAGCGCTTTGCCAATACATTTCTTATGCGAAATGCTAAGGAATGAAATGTGCTGCCTACTTATGTGTACCCAGATAGACTACCTTGGTTTCTTCAAGGCAAGAGTGAATACGTATTTCCTGGGCAAGCATGCTACACCTTAGACCACATCCTGTTTACCAAGCAAGATGGTGGCCAAATGCCTGCCCACTTACCAATAAAAAAAACTGCACATATTTTTGGCCATTATTTGAGCACGTCTCTCTCCTTCATTCGCATTTGTTACTATGGTAACAGGGTTATTTCTATGGCAATGGTGCCACCTCTCTCGGTTTTGCTCAGGGTCGAGCTTCAGTTGAATTTCGGTCAGGCATCTGCATCATTATTGTCACTGTCTGACAGACGTACCTGTGGGTTGATCAGCGCCTTAGTCATGACGGAGCGCATCAGGTCGCCCATGTTGTTGAACTCCATCAGCGTCTGATTAGTGTGCCTGACAGACGTACCTGTGGGTTGATCAGCGCCTTGGTCATGGCGGAGCGCATCAGGTCGCCCATGTTGTTGAACTCCATCAGCATCTGCACGTAGAACTCGCAGTCGTGCACCGCGATCCGGTACCCGTCCGACTTCGTCTGCGCGCCCGTTGATGTGCTGAAGTTGTCGCTGGGGAACAAATGCAGACTTGACTAATGGAATAATGAGTCTCTCTCAAGAACTATTTCTATTACGCCCTATTATTAACGCCCTTGCTAAGCGTGCCCACAGACTACAGACCAAACTGTCGGCCGATAGTTGGAATCAGTATGAACAAGGATGCAAGTGCGCACACTACAACGATTTGGTATCGGCCGATTCTTCATACAAAACCAACTATCGGGCACGCTAATAATGAATCTAATAACACCGGTAACTTTCTGTCAATAATAAAACATCGTTTAACTAATAACTCGCTAAACTATGATTTGATTATTACTGGTGACAAAAGTTTAGTCAATTGTGATATGAGGGAATTTTGTCACTGGAAAACCAATTGTAGTAACGGAATTCATAAACTTCTAATTCTTAGTTCTTCGCCTAAGAAAACGACCCAAGTTGGACCACCCAGTTCAAGTTAATAAGCTAAATCAAGTTAATAAGGGAGAAATCTTTTAGATCGAGCAGAAGGATAGTCGGATCCAAGACTTAGGAGATAGCGTCTCGGCAATAATCATAGCATCTAGACATTAATCAAGTTCGATGCCGTCTTTAATATTTAATTTTCATTACATAATTGTACTTTATTAAGGACATAACAATCTGATTATTAACAAGTGTTCATAATCAGTCAGAACCCATAAAAATAGTGGCATAGTAGCTTGCGCGGAAATCTGAATAACCTTTACCTTAATTAATATTACATTACTGTTTGCATAACTTTCTTAAGCTCTTAAAATAGAACAAAGTTGAACACACTGGCTAATGCACTTACACACCTTTGCAAGTCAATTGAAACCCCGAGGCACTTGTGCGGCATCCACAATAATAACCAAGCTCAAGCGTTATGGGCATAATCGGTAATGAATAAACATTCGAGAAATGTGAAGGCTTTATTATCTGTTCACATATAAGTTATATGTAACTCTACTTAAAAGGTTATTTCCTACCATACCATGATAAAGCTGTTTGAATCCTACAGACAGCTATTAGCACCATCCCTCTTACATTGTTGTCATTTCAATGCTGCATTGAGAGCTGAGACAGACAGCAGACTTTTAACGACATGATCTTTATTTCTTAGAGTATAAGAAATAAAGATCATGTCGATCATGTCATGTAACAAATGGCAGCGCTAAAGTTACATGCTGAGGCTTGTAAAGCTGTGGTTTATATTTCTTATTTTATTTTATTTTATTAGTCTTTGGAAGACCAACAGAAAGATATTAAAATAGAAAGATGCTTTGTTTAGGTTGTCGGTGCATACATCCCCCGCGACTGATTGACGGAGAGAGAGCAAGAAGTGAGGGGTTTAGCTGGTACTGGTAGTGATGCCTGCTCTCGATTACCCCATCCTGGTCAGCCCACCTGAGTGGGTAACCTTATGGAGAGATAGGGAGGAGGCTCTCTCCCTAGCTCTCCCCTCTCTGGGGAGAGGTTAGAACCCCCCGGATCCCCCGCCGAGCCTACTATTCAGGCTCGACAGGGACCCGGGGGCAGCGAGAGACAAACCAGGAGTGGCTTCCTGCTAACTGACGACTGTATTTGCCCTCACAAAAAAAAAGAAAGGTTGTCGGTGCATGGTACTGAGGTTAAATCCCACTGCCCTCACCTTACGTCCACAATCCACTTAGCTACCGACCGACGTGTTAATAGGTTTTATGACTCTGCCATTGAACTGGCGTATTATCCCCATCGCCAATTCATTTACATATTATATGCTTTGTGTTTTAATATAATATTTGTCCTTACTGGTCAAAACCACAAGAATCTGTTTGCTTAAAGTGTAATAACTCATAAAATATGTTTAACTAAGCGATTTAATGGACAATTCATTCCGAGTGCTAATTTTAACATAGCAGCTTAACCTCGTGGCTGCGCGTGGGTTCTCACCACAAATCTCAAGTACGATAATATCTTCCTGTTTAGTTAAAACCGGAGACAGGGGTAATATAAATAAGCATGAGGGTATTAAGTGCATAGTACTTTTGCTTGTATAATTTCTGCCATAGATAGGTATATTAAAGCTTACAAGATCCCGTAAGAAAACAAGGATTTAATAGAGGCTTTGTCAAGATTTAGATCCCAGTTTATGTACACAACTGAAGTGACTAACATCAGAGCACTTGCGATAGAAAAGGACATATTTTCATCTGTAAAATTTTCTCTTTGACATCCTTACTAATATTATAAATGCGAAAGTCCGTTTGTTTGTTTGTTACGCCTTCACGTCTTAACTACTGAACCGATCATCATGAAATTTTACACACACGTTGTCAGGGGTACAGAGAAGGACATAGGGTACCTTTCATCCCGAAAAAAGGAACTGTTCCCGAGGGATAGACAAAATACAATCCACGCAGACGAAGTCGCGGAAGAAGCTAGTACATACATATTCTCGAGTGAAGTTGCCGCGGATCACTGTCTATTGTCAATTTAATTGCATTGTAAAGTGCTTATTACACTTGACTGAATTAGGTAAGGTAGCCTTAAGGCGAAAACCGCATTGCTCCGAAGTCTACCTTTACCTAACATAAATGATTCAGTTACTAAACCAGGCAAGTCAGTAGGATTGGTAGTGATCTGCAGCTGATAACAAGTTTCCTAAGCTACTGAATTCAGTCAAGTGTAAACTTTTTATGTAAGTATGTAAGCAATAAGGATCAGTAACGATTTTTGTTTAATGGCTTATCAGAAAGCTTATGATTATCTGTAAAGAAATTTTTACGATATCTCTTAAACCTGAGAAGAAATACGAGCTAAAATATGCTAAAACACTGTTATTTTGGGGGTCCTTATGACGTCATGGAGACGTACGCGAACCTTATGTCGTACGCGATAAAGCACATATTGCACTGAGCTTGGCATTTCCTTCAAAATCCTTATATCTCATTAAACGGATTTCAAAAAATCTTTCACTAAGTTTCATAGCTATGAATATGTGTTTATATTACTTATACCAATAAAACTATAGGATTCAAACCTGTTACTGGTCCTCATTGGTAGTACTCAAACTATAAATAATATATGGGGTAGTAGTGTCTACAATATCGCAAGAGCTACAGGCTACATTGACATTGTATTGATGCCGCATTCCTAGTAATTTTTAGATTGCATTGTTGGTACAGATTCCGGCAAACATCTTAACGCTCTTTCGACGGAGTGAGGATAAGTTCGCGCATGTGCACTTGCGAGCGACCAATAGCGCGTGTCCAACTCCCGCCGCCCGCGTGCCTCACCGCTACGCATACCCAAAATACACGTTCTGCGTAATCCCCACCCGATTTCAATGTTTGCCGGCTACGGTATCTCCTCACCTATTTTCCCTGAAGTGCTGCAGCAGCCGCAGGATGAGCCTGGGCATCATGGCTTCCGCCACGCACATCAGCTCCGCCGGCGCGGTGCCCGGCCGAGGACATTTGTTACTATGGTTGCTGCAGAACCTGAAATCACAACAACTAGGTTAGCTTCAGGAAGAAAAGACTTAATTTTTAGCACGTAGTCTACTATTATGTATTTTGCAGTCTAGCTTTGTGAATAAAATACAGTTGTACTGTACCACAGAATATATATTATCATAGTACTAAGACTGTACGTTTGGAAGGAAAGGGTTGATGAGTAAACAAGAGTTTTACTAAGATGCATTTATACAGTTTATGACTTCACTAGCCACTTGCCCTCGCTTCGTTTTCTTCATTTTTCATACATAAACTTTCCTCTTTAATCACTCTATCTATTGAAAAACTCGCATCAAAATCCGTTGCGTAGTTTTAAAGATCTAAGCATACATAAGGACGGATAGTGGGAAACGACTTTGTTTTATACTATGTAGTGATAACATAACATAATATACAATGCGATTAAATTAACTATGTACAACAGTAGTGACCAAATTCAGGGGTCTGGTACAAAACGATTTATTCTAATCTATAAAATTTACTCTTTGCCATACATTCTCGAGTGATGTCGTCGCTTTCGTTGTACAAAGTTAAATTAATCGCAATATTTAAGTAACATTTTACTGAAACGAGATACCTACATTAAATTGAGGTAATTTTTAAAATTTGTCCGAATACATAATTTCACTTACTAAGAATTATTTATGTTAGAAACTTTCACTCGTTATCAGATAAAATGGGAGAAGATAAATCAGAATTATATCATTCATATTTATCTATCACATAGGTATTTACCGATAACGATATAATTTATTTACCTATACAAGATATTTCAATATTTATCGCGATAAAACACACGGTTATTTAACCCTTTATCTCTTATCACCATACCCCGTTATCGGCGGTGCACGAATGATTCACAGACTAAAAAATCAGAAGCGAAAGACCTTTAGGGCCACCTTTTTGCCTACGTTTTTCTACTCAAAAACCTATTTAAGGTGCGAAAATTTTTAAGTTCTCGTGTTCAATAATGGCGAATGTGAACTATATTTTTAAACAATACCTATAGATAAATAAATTTAATTCTTCCTAAAATCTAAGTGCAGGAAGCGAAGGACGATATTTAATTGGAATCGTGTTTTTAATTAATTAATTAAAAAAATAATTAAGTATAGAGCTCATTTTGCCTTAACAGCGCGGACTGCACTCACGCGTACGCGGTCACCGCGCAGTGTCGGTTTTGACGGATGCCGACAAATGGCGCACATAAGCCCGCAGCGCGGCCCGCGCGGTGTCCGCTTTGACGGATGCCGACAAAGGCGTACAGAAGCCGGCCGAACGCCACTCGCGCGCGTACTGTCGTGTCGTCGTGTACTCTATCTACCTAATGTTGTCACACGCGCCACGGCCTCTCCCCTTTACGGGTCATTTAGTGATCGATTGTTGTCTAAATGCATATAATTTTTATCTTAACCAACAATATGCCTCCGAAAAAAAAATCTCGTCACGAATTTATGGAGTTGTGGATAAAAGATTATCCTGAAGTACAGGTTAACTAAAAAAAATGTATTACAGATATATTCTCTCAGAGGTTGAGTGGGATTAGGCAGAATTATCAAATTAATCAAAAATAGACCTTCTGTTGTACTTTGTCTTTGGCTTCGATCATTCGTGCACCGCCGATAACGGGGTATGCTTATCACAGATTATATTTAAGAATCACGTTAACAAGAAGTAAACAAAGATATAATTCAGAAAGCGGGACGGATACTATACAAACGCAGCTCATTGGCGATTTCGTCAGCATTTAACCTGGTTTAGCTATGTATGGCAATGGGTGAGGGTATGCGGTCAGTGCCAAGACCACGCAGCGGCATTAGTATGGCGCACAACGCTCGATGCGTTCGCCTAGTGAAAACTATAAACGCCTACAAATGGGTGCATGTTGGTTGCAAAGGCAGCATTGCACATATATATGTTGGACAATATTTGTTTTTATTTCCGATTCAGACTGGGGAATAAGCAAAACACTTATAAAAGTCGCAACATGGTTTTTCGCGGAAAACTTTTTTTTTATTAGAGAAAAAATAACGTAAAAGCGAGGACTTGTCTTAGGGAAAAAATATCACCGTCGCCAAACGAAACTATTACAATTAAACTTCTTATTTAAAATTTAAAGTCATCAATCAAATCAACTTACTTATGTACGCCAATCATTGGCACAGATAACATATCATTTGCATATCTTAATTGGAGGAAATAGATTAGAATATGTATAAGCAACCTGCTTAATAACCAGAGCATAAAGTTTGGGAGGCAGGCGTCTCGCCGGCGTGACGTCACGGAGTCAAGGGCACCATGTAAAGTTCGACTCGGGTGAGCCATTAGGGACGGACTACCCGTCTCATTCACGCAGAGCACACTAGGAGGCATCCTTGTCTAAATTTAAATCCGAGATTTTGGATGAAGATTATGCAGGCCACACACCATCCAATCGATCGTCCAATCGGCATGAAACTACCGATTGGATCCAACCAAACTGACCGTGTGTGGCCGTGGATCGGTTGGACGATCGAACTGACGGAAAAATCAAAATGGCTGGATCATGCTGATTGGATCATGCCGATTGGACGGTGTGTGGCAGTGGGCAATCGATCGTATGATTTTCTTAACCGACTTCAAAAAAGGAGGTTCTTTTTTCGATTGTATTTATTTGTTTTGTCATTGTTCGCGTGTATCTTCGATATTTATGGACTGATTTTGATGATTTTTTTTATTTCAAAGAATTTTCTTGCGACATTTTTTCTTTTTAAAATCGGTTCAGCAGTTCTCAATTCAAGTAATCTTGAAAATACTATGATTAACTACCTTGATGACTTTATTTATGAACCAAATTTATGATTTTTTGTTGGAAAATGGATAGACAGCGTGAATATATGGAAATTGAGTTGAGTAATGACATTAGCATTTTGAAAATATATAGAGTTAAAAAATATTATATGCATAGCTACCACCTAAAAGCTGAAAATAAATAAGCTTTAAAAAAATAAAAATCTCTTTCAAAAACCTAAAAATAAAAACAAAAACAACTTTCAAATTAAAATAACAATGATGAAACATTTATTATATACAATCGAATTATAAGAACCTCCTTCTTTTTTTGAAGTCGGTTAAGAAAATCATACGATCGATCGCCACTGCCGATTGGACAGTTAGAATTGATCGTGTGTGGTGTGTATGGACGAGCTGCAGATTGGATCCAATCGGTAGTTTCATGCCGATTGGACGATCGATTGGATGGTGTGTGGCCTGCATTAGTCATTACCTGTTTTGGCAATCGTTATAAGGCAATTGAGGTATTGCTGAGTTTATTCATTCTATCCTTACTCTGCATGTCGATACCATGAATTAGGACAACCTATCAGGGAATTAAAATATTGATAATATGGAATACCTATAAGAAAAATTGGTTTTTTGTTTGTACTTATTTTCAGTCCCGGGTGTATCAGTAAATCTTTACGAAATTCAGTCAAATGTCAATTCTATCACTAAGGAATAGTGAGTAAAGTTCAGTAAAATTGGTGTAGGTCGACTTTCACGTGTATTAGTCACGCGAGATAAGTCTCCTTTGCCACAACCTTTGCCGAGGTCACCCGGCAAGGTCAAGTTCAAGATGATATCGACACAAATGCAAATAAGAGAAGAAATGCCATGGGAAATGTATAGTTTAACATACTTAAGAGACGTGTTCAAAGGCAGACAAGCTAGCTATTAAAAAAATAAATAGTTTGTTATTATAAAGAAGAAGATTATAAAGAATAAATAGTCGTTTAAACAAAGCATCTATGTTTTAAGCACACTATGAGGCCTAAAAAGTTTGAGGCTGGAGAGTTTAAACACGACACGACACGAGCAAGTCTTATTTTATTTGGACTTTCCAGACATGTGAAAACGATGAAACCGCCTAGCAAACATTTACAGATTGAATAATAAATACACTCAAGGCAATTTAAATTGTTAAAATGACTTTGCATTAATGAAGGTTGTCTGTTTATTTGGTTAAAAGATCCGTCTGTCTGCATATTGCGTTGGTTTGGTGCTAATGACAGGATTTAGGCCATGTTTGACAAGCGCTTTGGTTGAAGATCGGATGCAGCAAATGGGTGCAGAGATTGTGAAAAAATTCAAGAAAGGAACATAGAAGATAGATATTGATATCAACTAATGAAATTCTATTACCAGAAAATGGCATAAATTCTGGTTTCTTAACTTATTGGAAACGTAACAAGATGTTAGATGCAGCAAAGTCGCCAGAAGATTTGTCTACAGTAGAAGATAAAGCATCAGTGCCCTTACCATGAGTTGATGCAAACGGTTTTCGCTATCGTAAACTATCGTCATCCCCCTTTCGCATTGACTGTGAGCAGTTTTTTCGATAGTTTACGGCTTAGAGTAACGCGGCTTCCGTACCGGAGTTTACGGTAGCGGAAACAGCATCAACTCCTGGTAGAGCAACATTGGCCCTACCATGAGTTGATGCAAACTGTTTACGTTACCGTAAACTGTGAGTATATCCGATAGTTAACTGTAGCGGAAACTGTTTGCATCAACTCATGGTAGGGGCACAGGACAGGACGTGTGACTGACCCGTCCTCCTTCATGACGGACTTGTCGCCGCAGTCGCAGGCGCCGCCGGCCTGCGACAGGAACATGTTGAAATCGTGCGTGGAGTGGTCGCCGTGCTGGAAGCACTCGCGGCAGATAGACACGCACGGCGAGATGCCGCACGTGCGGCAGCGGTACGCTACCACGCGCGGTATCCACACCAGACCGCATTTGTGTACAGTACAAGATAAAGCAACAAGTGTGGTGTGACTGACCCGTCCTCCTTCATGACGGACTTGTCGCCGCAGTCGCAGGCGCCGCCGGCCTGCGACAGGAACATGTTGAAGTCGTGCGTGGAGTGGTCGCCGCGCTGGAAACACTCACGGCAGATGGACATGCACGGCGAGATGCCGCACGTGCTGCAGCGGTACGCCACCACGCGCTATATCCATACATTTGTGTACAGTAGAAGATAAAGCAACAAGTGTGGTGTGACTGACCCGTCCTCTTTCATGACGGACTTGTCGCCGCAGTCGCAGGCGCCGCCGGCCTGCGACAGGAACATGTTGAAGTCGTGCGTGGAGTGGTCGCCGCGCTGGAAGCACTCGCGGCAGATGGACATGCACGGCGAGATGCCGCACGTGCGGCAGCGGTACGCCACCACGCGCGGTATCCATACCAGCCCGCATTTGTCGTGTTTGTCGTAGCTTCGGACTGTGGAAAAACATGTTAATTAAGTATCTTTGAAGAAATTAATGCTGTTTACATTGGAAAGATCACAAGTAATGATGATTATTAGTTTAAACGTAATGCTAATAACCGGGTATATATTGCGTCACGTAAGAGGACCGCTGAACAACAAAAGAATGATGGAGGAATCTATAGATTAGATTAGATTAGATAATTCTTTATTCAACACCAAAAGTGAAAAATACATAGAAAGTTGTATATTGTCTTTCAAAGACATAAGTTATCCATTTATAAAAGTTTTTGAGATCGTACAATAAGAATAGGATGACTTTTCAATGCATCAATTGCAACAATGTAAGTCAGTTTGTTACTTTTTCCCAGACAAAATATAATCCAATTATTTTTATGTTTCCTTAAGTCTTAGTGATAGGATAGATTTCATTGGTACACCTAGGTAACATCCAATTGAATGCAAGGATTTAGATAAACCGCAAAACTCATTTAGCTTTATGATCGT
Organism: Agriphila tristella; assembly: GCA_928269145.1. Lineage (NCBI taxonomy): Eukaryota > Metazoa > Arthropoda > Insecta > Lepidoptera > Crambidae > Agriphila > Agriphila tristella. Next base: position 29,478,910 of record OV743432.1, read on the forward strand.
CTTGTCCGAGTCGATCGATAAAAATCCCGTTAATATAAACTCGAGAGCAGAAAAATCGCACCAAAGGCCTATTTTCATACAAACGAGGTAACTTTGAAGCCCTGGTTCTCCGCCCAGGATTAAACGGGCTCTGATCTGATGATGGCAAATTAAAGAATAAATGGAGGAGGCTCATAATGCCAGGAAAATCTAACGGACTCGTTGAGTCGTTTAGCTCAGGGTTAAACTTAAAAAATACAAGCTAAAATTACATCAAAAGTATGTAAAATGTAACACTGAAAACTCCATACAGACTCTGGTGTAAACAACGCTTCTGATCCGTTGGGTTTTTTTAGCGATCTGAGCCTCCTCCATTTATTCTTTAATTTGCTATCATCAGATCAGAGCCCGTTTAATTCTGGGCGGAGAACCAGAGCTTCAAAGTTACCTCGTTTGTATGAAAATAGGCCTGTAGTGCGATTTTTCTGCTCTCAAGTGTAGTACCTACTTTAGCTTGTGACTACTTGACTACTTGTGACTAGTATGCTGACCCTGACCCTGCCATCACATATCACACAGTGTAGTCTGCAAAAATGACATTTATGAGGAATCGGATTTAATCGGCAGGTCAAAGTTGGAACTTTTTCTATATTGCCTTGTATGATGCTGTCGCCGTTAACATCAGATAATACAATACTGACTACATTACTGAATAGCACATGATGATCATCCATTAGGATCCCTGCATTTCTTAATAAGTTATGTATGATGTTATGGAATATTAAGTTTTTGTTTATTTTTTGTAAAAATAAAACATTATAAACTGAACCGATTCTAGACCTCACATGCTTAGAAATGTCTACCGGAAAGCCATATTTCATCGGTAATATCGCTAAAAGGGAAGATTACACTTTTAGAGCACACAATATAAATACATCAAATACCGTACACGATGTTATTGAGGGTTAATTACCATAACCTACCACACGAGAAAAAAACTTCGGTAATTATTGTTACCAACTGATTAATAAAAAAAGACCTTCTGGCCGGCGATGTGTCCTAATTAACTTTCGAGCGCAGATTTAAGACTAGCTGTAAATGACAGCTCAGTGTGCATTTGAGTCAAATTGTAATGATAGATGTTTAACAGGATGTGTACGTCCATCATGCTTTGAGGCAAATGAAAATGGAGTCAAGTAAAAAGGATCTTTCGTTGATATCTTTTTGCCTGATACTGATACCGTTTTCAATTTCCTATAGCAGCCATAAAATGTATCGAGTATGTTCTAAAACTGTTGTAAATATTATGTATGTGATTCAACAAAGTCATTTACACATGTAACAATAAATGATTCATGTTTAAAAAAGTAAATGATGTCACGTTTGGTCTGACATCACATTTTTTAAATAAGAGGTAAATCAGTATCGTTATTCGTTATACAGATCCAGCCCCAATGAGATACATAAAAGGTCAGGAGGGAGTTTTGACATACATAGATACTTCTCATCATCATCATCAAAAGCCATTTTTATTAATGTCCCCACTGACGGGCTCAGATCTTCCTTGAAGGATGAATAAGGAGATCAGTTGGTTGATTACATAAGTCTGTTGCTAACAATTCTCGATTGAAATCGATTGAAAGCGCAGTTACATTGCTGCTTTAAGTAAGATAGTTGTCACATTGGTTCTTAACTGAAGCAGCAATGTAACTGCGATTTCTGTCAGAGTTGATTGCAACAAAATTACATAATTACCCCCCGGGTCATAACTAAAATAATAATTTTTGTTCACCCATCCCATGAGCGACCCTTACGAAAGTTGCTCAACTGCTTCAATCACAAGGCGAATGAGCTATCCCACTGCGATCCTCACTTCCTTTACTTCCTCATATTTTTTGCGAATTGTGTACTTCAGAAACACTGAGTGTGACTAGGTGGCTTTTCTCCACTCACATCCACACGGTCATGCACATCTAATTTATAAATTCGTGTTATACTATCCCACATTTATCCTTAAAATCAACCAGATCATTTTAACATTTTCTAATAAAGAAGAATATTCTCCCAAACATTTTGCGGCCACCTCACAAGGGTAAAATTCACATCATCAGTTTCAAACAGATTTAAAACACCTTGTATAAATAAAAGACATGTATCGAAACCAGCTGACTCATTGCTCATGATTGTAGGCGTTTGCCTTTGTGTGGTTAAAAGATGCTCTTAATTACAATCGAAGATACTTAAAAAAACAGTATAGACCAATATTAACCGTGATCAGTTATCTTATCACATAGGGACAATACTGCAACTGTATTAAATTTATTTCGTACCTACAATATGATGTTATATGGTCCAATAAGGATTTTTAGAATCGTGAAAACAGTAAGCCATTTTTTAAATCAAAAGTTTAAAAAATCTGATGTCGAGAAGTAATGGACGTAATCAAAATACACGTTCTTCCAATATAAAACATGACTATCAATAGTTGACATAAATTGGCACAGATTTTAGCAACGTTCCAAGACTTCCAAGAGATTTGGCAGGATATCAAAAAGAAACATACTCGTAGCAACACAGTTCTCATACAGCAATATTGGTAAGAAAATCTATGCTTCGAGTCAGCGACGAGAATCTCTTATCACTTTAGTACTTCGTCATAGCAACTTTTTTAACAGGTTTGGAATATTTTAATCAGAAAAGTTGCTACGACAAAGTACTAAAGTGTTAAGCGACTTTCATAGCTGAAGGTACACGGCAACTTGAAATCGTATTGAGAACTGTAATAGTATAGAGTGGACGTGATTATTTCGGCCTATTTAGGAATACGTAACGAACGACCTACATTTAATTTGTTTATAGTCATCATTAATTCCATTTCACTCAGGCCACGTTCAACTCGCTGGTCGCGATCGCTACTCATCAAGGGTTACATATACATAACTTAATTATTTACTTGACAAGTAATTTGATTTCAGTTCTGTTCCATTTTGTTATATTGAACCATAATTGGATTAAGTTTTTCATTGTAAAGTCACTTGATGTCGTTTATCACGAACAGGAATCGTTTCCGACAAGATTTGTCACATACCTATTACATAATTTTCATAATTTAGGTGTATAAGTTTAATAATTATTAGTTTAAACATATTTATGTTGATGTTTGTTGTAATGTAAATGTAATGTAATGTAATGTATGTTATGTAAATGTATGTAATAAAATGTAATGTAATGTAAAATAAATGAAAAAAAAATAGATATGTTACCTACAAATGATTTTTAATTATTTCAAGTTTTATCATTCGTCTTATTTGTTGAATGTATGACTATCCAAACACATAAACTAGTGGCTCCGCGGGCTGATTATCTAATTAAAAACCAGCCAAGTGCGAGTCGGACTCGCGCACGAAGGGATCCGTACCAAAAATATATCATTTTCAAACCTGCCCACAAAATTTGTCGAGAATCGGTTAAGAAATGCGACCTGTAGAGGAGAACATCCAGCGTCAGAAAGCCGGACTGAAATGCATTTTTCTTACATATGTCCGCCATTACGAAAAATTTAGAAAAACTGTCTCAACTTAAAAAAATCTATATTATTTTCGAACCCGCCCACAAAATTTCACGAAATTCGGTTGAGAAATGCGACCTGTAGAGGAGAAAAGACAGAGCCGGAAAGCTGGACTGCAATATGTTTTTTTTACATATCTCCGCCATTTTGAAAAAAATCGAAAAAGAGGCGTGACAAAAAAATTCTATATCATTTTCAAACCTGCTCACAAAATTTCACGAAAATCGATTGAGAAATGCGACCTGTAGAGGAGAACAGACAGCGCTGGAAAGCCATAAAACCTGTTTTTTTAACATATCTCCGCCATTTTGAAAAATTAAAAAAATCTGGCTCGACAAAAAAAAATCTATATAATTTTCGAACCTGGAACCTGCTGACAAATTTTCACGAGAATCGGTTGAGAAATGCGACCTGTAGAAGAGAACATACAGACATACGAAAGAATTTTTGCCCAAGCTGAAGCAGAGACGCTTCGCTCGCACTTCGTGCTCGCTCGGTCAAAAACCGGCCAAGTGCGAGTCGGACTCGCGCACGAAGGGTTCCGTACCAAAAAACGGGAAAAAACACGTTTGTTGTATGGGAGCCCCCCTTAAATAAATATTTTAAATTGTTTTTAGTATTTATTATTAAAGCGGCAACAGAAATACATCATCTGTGAAAATCTCAGCTATCTACCTGTTGTCGTTATTAATTACGAGCAAAAAACGGCAAAAAATCACGTTTGTTGTATGGGAGCCCCCCTTAAATATTTATTTTATTCAACTTTTAGTATTTGTTGTTATAGCGGCAACAGAAATACATCATCTGTGAAAATTTCAACTGTCTATCTATCACGGTTCATGAGATACAGCCTGGTCGACAGACAGACAGACGGACAGCGGAGTCTTAGTAATAGGGTCCCGTTTTTACCCTTTGGGTACGGAACCCTAAAAATAGTCCTACGAGCTGGATATGAACCAGCAACCTATGGATCCACTTCAACAACCCAATAGAACCCGCAATAACGAAGTTTCAATCAAACTTGCAAGTGCCCTAATGTCTGGAGGATGCAGGAATGAAAAATGTAATTTTACTGGCTCCTCCATGATGTCACGTAGTGTATCAGTTTTGATTAACTGGATACTTCGTACTCGTACGTTACGAGATATTTGTTGATACATCAACGCATTAGAATCATCATCCATGGTAGCATGGCTGATTAAATAACATGGATGATGGATGTAATCCTATGCGGTGTCTACAGACAATTTACCATCCTATCTTGGAAATAAAATCTTGGATCTTTGAACAAGGGTGCTTTGAACATGCCACTTAGCAAAAAAAAATAACGATCATGAATGGTCAACTAATCGACCAACCAATAAGTTACATTACATAAAGAACATTTAGGTACAACCCGGTACAACACAAATTGAAACACCAAAGCTATCATCATTAGCAAGTCATAGCAAGCAACTGCCACTTTACAGGAAGAATCCCCATTTGTTTCATGCTCATCAGAATTTCATGTCCAATCAGCATATTGATGATTCTATGAAAACAAAATACCGCGAACGAGTTAACAATGTTCTCATTATACACCGAATGGCGTATGATGATAGTGATTAGAGCTGTCCGGGGGAAGAGGGACAATGTTAAGTGGAAGAGTGACATAAAGATTTGCAGATAAATTGTTCTATTAGCAACGCAACGGCAGTGGAGCGAGCAGCGCGATGGCAAACGCATTACGCAACATTAGTGCGCGCGACGCATCAATAAACGCGGCATAACGTTAGCAGGGTTGTTAGCCATCACCTTCTTAATCTGACTTAACCTTTTTATAATGAGGGGTAATTTACCTAAACTTAATGATTAAGCCCACCAGCAGCTTACCAGGAAGTAACCTTTTCTCTACACGCTATGCTATGAGACTTAAAAACTTTTCTGGGAAAATGATTAAACCACTTAAATCTAAGTACGAAATAAAGACGGCATCCTAGCTAGTCCATGATTAGAGAATGTATTTCTACTTTCACGTTTAAATGTCAGTATCTGGTCTGGGGCCGTACCGGCTAACGAATCGATTATCGATAAGTCTGCTGGGTTTCAAATTAAAACAGATAAATCGAGCCCCAATTGGGCCAAAATGGCAAACCCCAATTCATGATGTCACACGAACATCGATATCTTCCAAATTACGTCAACAGAAAGTACAAGACGAAATTACTTACTTTGATTTTTCTGTTTTAATTTGAAACCCAGCAGACTTATCGATAATCGATTCGTTAGCCGGTACGGTCCCTGGTGCATAACATGAGCACAACCCATTTTGCATTTTATATTCTAGTCTATTCTTATCTTATGAAACCTCGCATATATCTCGGTCAACTATAAGACTTTTCCCGGTACTAATTAGGACGCACGCCCAAAAAAATATCCGAGTGGGTAGACAAACGACCTCATAATTACATGAATTATAAAGCAATAACATAAGACTGTAGTTCGGTATCATATTGGTCAGCCCTGGTTGCGCGCGCGCAGACCACGAGGCCTGTCTGGCCGGACTCACACACGTATCGGTGGTTATTGCCCCGGAGCGCCCGAGCACAACCAATTAGTTGACATTTGGAATAACGACAACTACAAACAAAGGAAAGAGTAACCCCTAAACTAGCCACTGACATGACTACCATTTGGAAGACGCACAGTACATATATAAGATTTTTCAAACAGTATGAGAGCTCCATGGAAACGTTCGAATTTGACGGCTGACGTCACTCTAAGAGCTCTAAGCAAAGTTCGCAGTACTTTGGTCAGGGTTGTGACATCGCGCCGCAGTTGTTTCTATAGCGTTCGCGCGTAGCATTCCACGAGACGGCCGGAAAATGCCAACCCTAGCGATCCGACGGAGTGCAATGACAAAAGAGCCTAAGTGACGTTAGCTCCTCTACTGTTTGAAAAAACTTATACATATATGTACTGTGGTAGACGTCCAAATGGAATACTTCCACATGGAAGTACATCCAGATTTGAGCTATGGAAGGTAAGGTGTATCCAAATGGAAGTATAGTCAACGATGCGCCGTAGCTGGAATCTGGACGTAGTATTTCCATTTGGAAGTATTTCATTTGGACGTCTGCCAAATGGACGTCTCTTGACGTGAACTCGTCAGTGGCTAGCTTTAAGTTATGGTTCGCTGATTTTTATTTAAAGTCATACCATACTTAACAATTAGGAATAAAGAAAACCACACGGCAAAATAACAGTTGCGAAATAATTATGAAATAGTTAATTGCGACAACCGTCGCAGGAGATTGTATCACTACGTGAAAGCATTCTAATAACATAACAGAGACTTAGCTGCGACGCCATTATTCCGTCACAGTATGACACTAAAACAAGTTAATGGGTATGTTTGTTAAAAGATTAGGATGTAAGGTCGTCAACCTAGAAAAGGTAATATCCTTACTAATATTATAAATGCGAAAGTCCGTTTGTTTGTTACGCCTTCACGTCTTACTACTAAACCGATCATCATAAAATTTTACATACACGTTGTCAGGAGTACAGAGAAGGACATAGGGATACACCTTTCATCCTGAAAAAAGAATCGTTCCTGAGGGATAGCAAAAAAATTCCACGCAGACGAAGTCGCGGGCGGCCGCTAGTTCAATAATAAATTAAAGAATTAGATAAATCAAAGCATGCTAAATAACATTCACAGAAATCAGAATCGTCTTGTTATTGTTAACCAAATTCTAATGATCAAGATGTTTTTGATAATGTAAATTATAAATTACGTAATTACATAATTTACTGTTTAAAAATTTCAAGTTTTATGTGTAAACTAGCTTTTGCCCGCGACTTCGTCCGCGTGGACATTCGATAAATCACAATGGAACCTTTGATCATTTGTTTATAGAAGTACTCCATGTCTATTTTATATTTTTTTCATACAAAGTTTGAACCCCATTTGACCCCTTTAGGGGTTGAATAATGTGTACGACTTAAAAATAAATGCCATTTTCGTAATCAACATCCCATAAAACCTCGATAGCGACACCCATATCCATGTTGGGATTTTTTACCCATTTACCCCCTAAAGGGTTGAGTTTCGGAAAACCACGAAACACGTGTTTGCTTATTTGTTTTGAGAAGTACTCCTACGAAGTTTCAAATTGAAATGACTATTTATATTTTTTTTCCATACACACCAATACAAAGGGTTGAAATGGGGGTACAAACCCCATTTCAACCCTTTAGGGGTGGAATTTCTAAAAATCCCTTCTTAGTGGGTGTTTACACTGTATAAAATATCTAGGTACAAAATTTCAGGTCTCTAGGTTCAGTGGTTTGGCCTGGGCAATAGTCTGTCAGTCACCCCTTCACTTTTATATAAGAGATGAAAATTTTAAACGATACTTAACTTAGATCACAATAAAGTGACAAAATCACAACACAAGACGAACTGCATAAGAACGTCGGAGGGGGGCAACAAGCTTGTTTAATCGCATTTCAAGCATTTAATATTCTTTAGAACAGTGATTCAACTGAATGAGGTGTCACCAATTAAATACTCACCTCAATCTCAGCATCATTTCAACGCATGATTCAAGAATGATTTATCAATCTCTAAAGCGAACAACGTTTCATTTTGTATCGAAAAGACAAAAACAGAATGCTAAAATTGTTTAGTCCTGTCAATTTAGTTAACTAAGGCCTTACTATGAGCTCTTACTTATAGCAGTACTTATATTGAACTGCCTTACTTTTTTCTACCTCAAAGATGGTTTAAGGGTGGTTTCTTATTTGCTGATGGTAAGCCCTGAATCGACACCATTGTCCGTAATGAAAAGAAAACTTATAAATTCAAAACAATAAGAAGATATATTTTAATGATCGATAAATGGGTGTTTCTGGTGCGCAACCTCCAGTCTTGTGGAGTCAAGAATAAAGTTATATTATGCCCAAAAGGGGACCGACCGTGATGGGCAAATGAGCATCTGTTGTAAAACCCTTTGTTCCAGACGACTTAAGGAATTAAGTCGTCGTTAATTAAGTCATGATGGTCAAATGGGAATATAAAAAATTGTGTCACGGATCAATAATTATGTAATCGGTGATGGGCACCATGCAGGCGGGGCGGGCGGCTCGCGATTAGGATTACCAGATGACAGGAATTCTCCTGACATGATAGGAATTTTAATCTGTCAGGAAAACAGGGAAAACTGTAGTTGTCAGGGATTTTTGTAACCCCAAAATCTGTAAGTACTTGATGAAAACACATAATTTGTTGATCATTTTGTTGAGAAAAGAGTTATCAAACGTCAGCTAAATTAAAAATGTAAATGTGTCTGGAAATTCACTGAAAAGTCAGGGAAGAAGTCAGGAAATCTCATTATTAGATCTGGTAACCCTAACCGCGATCAGCTGTGTTCGGTTCGACGACCGCGCGTTTGCCAATCGCGCGCAAGTCAACGCTCCGCGGCGTGGACCCACCTCGAATGGTGCGGTGCCACCAACCCTCCGCGGAAGTCTTCACAATATGACTCATTCTGGCCAATGACTGACTAGATTTCTAAGTGCGTCGATTAATTTATACTTTTGCAATACTCGGAGCAGTCGCTCAAGGTCGCTTGTTTACCAGCGATTGCTTAAAATTCAAACAGTGTCCGCCGCCGCAAGTGTACTTTAAAGTTAATTTGTATTTTAATGTAAATAAGATATTTAAATAATATTAAAATTAAAAAAATGCGTTTATTAACTATATTTATCGACCTTCGCTTGTTAGTTCGTTCATCAATAATTCTCTTCCTAACACCTTAATGTTTGTAATTGAGACAAACCCTGGTCACAGAATACATAATAATACTGGTCACCTATTGTTTCTCTGCAATTATCCCTAAGGAATTCAAAAGAATTATAATTAGATGCAATGACTTCGATGGTGTATGTATTAGATGCGGTTTTATTCGTAACACGAACGAAACCACAAATATGTATGTCATCCATTGAGTTCTTACTAACTTTAGATCTTTCAGTTCAAACTAAATCAATATGATTGTTTAAATATCGATGCGGGCGCAAAATGTGCAAAGCCTGTGTTATTTTTTAGGACTCCGAGATCATTTCTCAAAGACTATTTTTATGTTTGTCCAATCTCAATTTATTTGTCATCCAGGCGGCCACAGGATTCAAAGTGATACAAATCGAATTAATATTTCAAACGTTACAACCGGTAACCGGTGCGAATATGTAAACGCGGGCGGATGACATCGTGGCAGAGGTGTACTAACTGGCTTGCTACAGACAAGAATATTGTGCTATGACGTCTAGGAAAAGCCAAAAATATCGGTACTCGAATAGACACAATCAATTAATTTCACCTAGTGTTTAGTATTAAAGATGTGATCAAAAACAAACGATCGCAGCCAGAATTTGTCAATTGTGATCGGCTAAATGGACTGGGTATTATCGAAAAGATGGGCATAGAAAATACAGATCAACAGTACCTACAATGTTGTATGCTAGATCTCTTCAAAAAAGTTTAGAATTAAACTTAAACTTTACAGAATGGCTTAACAGCTATGGACAATGCATTACATGCCTATCAATAAAGCGAAGTAGTACGTCGCATGCGCCCGCGCCGCTGCAATGGAATGACACCTCTAAAGTGACCTTGTTAGTTCTTTACTTGTGCTTTGTACAAATAGGTGTACATTTTTGCTTATCTTCTTTGTTCTTAGACATGCTATTAACGCATTCGTGATTGTGATTAATACCAGGTACTACTTAACTTACTTCTGAGCTTAGAGCAACACCGGCTTCGCTGAGAATTAACTAAACTATCAGCTAGATTATTCTTCTATCTCCAGTTCCAAATAGCAGTATATAAAAAACAATAGTAAAATTCTATTCATGTCCATTAAAAATAACAACCTGTGTTTTGAAGAAGCGACTATTTACCTTAATGAAACATAAATCTACACAGCTGCAAATCTGTCATACATTGATCATAAATACAGTGGTTTATTCGTCCAAGTAAAAACATGAAGTTGGCATAAAACACATTTGTTTACGATGGGTACAATCATATTTTATTCCATTGTTACTATCTCGTAAATCCATTTACAGAATGGTTCTTAACAAAGAAAAAGCCTTTATATGAAATCCTGGAGTCTTCCAAGCAAGATGTAGCTTTGTTCAGGTTCATTTATAAATATCGTGTTGACATTTAGGTCAAGCGCAGCGGGCCGCGCGAGCCCTGACCAAGACAGGTGGCAAAAAAAACCGGACAACCATACGAAACACTCGCGATGCCTCTGTTTTGAAATGCCTTGTAGCTTTAAATGGAAATATGTACTTGCAATTTGGTATAGTAGGCGTCTGGCATGTCGTTTACGGCACAACGCCAAAACAACACGTGCCAGTGCGAAGTACTGCTAGTTTTTTATTCCAACTTATTTCATATCTAATGGAAACAACCTAAGTAAGACTTCCATTCCAAACAATACCTAGCATTATGAAAATGAGTAAAATACAAAATTATAACAACCTGTATTGATCGATTCCAGTGTTCTCAACAAAACTGAACCCTAAGCAGCGCAAATTGGTTTTATATGCCTTAATAGCTACCAAGATACGTACATACTAGTTAGTTAATCCAAGTTTACTGCAGTAATCGATTCATAATTATAATAGATGTGTGCAACGCGAGTGCACGCCCGGGGCAGCGCGTGCCATTCCAGTATATTAAGCAGAAGTTTTTATTATCAGAGAGTATCTTCATTTATCTACTTTATAAGCGTTTGCGCTAAGGCTAAAGATCGATAACACTGCCGTGTTTTCAATGGTTCGATTCGTTCCATTTTAATATTTTCTTAGGATATGTGACTCATCCGTTTTGTTACCAAAAAGTTGAGAATTCAAATGCGCAGTTCGGCGTTTCTAATGAGTGGTTAGTTAGATACTCCAGCGATGACGAGTCGCTTTAGGAAAAATTGGTGCACCTTGGTTAGAAAGATCGATAACATTGCCGTGTTTTCAATGGTTCGATTCGTTCCATTTTATTAATATTTTCTTAGGATATGTGACTCATCCGTTTTGTGACCAAAAAGTTGAGAATTCAAATGCGCAGTTCGGCGTTTCTAATGTTAGTTAGATACTCCAGCGATGACGAGTCGCTTTAGGAAAAATTGGTGCACCTTGGTTAGCGCCGAAAATGAATTTCAACTCTGTTGTGGTTGGAGGGTTGGAGGTGTCAGTTCTACAAAGAGGTTTCTACTTCCAACAGTCAAGTACTAAAGAACACCTATGTAGAATGAAAACCCCCTTTACGAGATGAAGCATTGTAGTAAAGATGACATCGGCATGCAGACACAGAGTGCCGAAAGTAGCGGGTCAATGTCCTTATTGGCGGGCAACTTGCGGAAACTACGTTGCTGACCGTTACCAGGCCTAAGGCATATTTTTATAAGACACGAGACATAGTTAGCCTGACCAGTCTAATACATGTCGTCAGAAATATTTTTTCGGTATGCGTTTATGAAAACTACTTAGTTTATCCTATAAAAACTGAACAAAGAATATTTTGTTCATTCGCATGTAGCAAGTATTGAATTGATAAATACCATGACGGGCGTAACCTTTATGTCTAAGTTAAGCCGATTTAAAACACATAGATACCTACATTACATCAAATTAGGTGTTTAGCACTGAAAATGATGCCTTACCTTATTCTTATTATCGCACAGTAAACAGCAAAAAAGGGATTGATGACAAACTTAATTCATAACATACTTTGTTGTTAACAAAACTTTTAGCACATCAGCAACCTTTTTAAAATGTCTCCATTGCTGGGACACAAGACTTCATTATGGGTGGATAAGGAAGACGGGCCGAAACCCACCACGAGGGCACAATGCGTGGTTTGGAGGGTGGTGTTATCGACTGCAAATGCAGCCGGGACCAATGAGCTCATAATAGTAAATTTTTGGTCACCCATCCCATGATCAACATCTACACTGCCGCATTCGCAAGGCGATGAGCTGACTCACTGAGCCATTGAGCTCCTCAAGTCCGCAATAACTTTCAGTGTAAATCATAATAAAGGATGCCTGTGGCGCGGCGGGAAAGACATTACATAGGGAAGAATATTTTTTGTTTTACTCTAATCAGCCCAGCAGAGACACTCCGAACTTTTGGTATGAAGCTATAAGGATGTTGAGGGCCCGTTTAACCGGGCCAAAGTCAGAGGGCAGCCGCGCGAGAGGTAACTTGATGAATATAATATAATATAATGAGATTTGTTCCTCGTTCGCCCCACATTCCAAAATTTTCCTGGTTCACCCCACATCATTGTAATGTAAAGTCTCGCTTCGCCCCACATTACTAAAACTGGAAAAGTACAGCCAACAAATAAATCAAGTAGGTACCTATTAATTTCATACATTCATACAACTAAATCACAGCTACATTTGTTCCAATATAAAATTGAATTGCATATAATCCTCCACTTTGTAGATTGAGACAATGACAGGTTAGTGATAATAAGAGGACTCAAGATATAAACATATGAATCATGGACAAGGCTGCGTAACATCTGTGAGACAGTGTCACCACAAAAATGGGCAAAGGTGGGGGTCAACCAGTGTTGATAAACAGACTTGTCTGTTATTACAGATATACAGTACTGCCTTTTAATTATGTTTCCTTGATATTTTTTTAAATTAATAGGGAATAACAGTGGCCTCCAGTAGCTAGTAGTAGCCTTTTAAGATGAGAACCTTAAGTGTGTATTAATGTTAATGAAATTGAAGAATTACTTTTTGCTGATATTTTAAAGTAAAAGCTAAATTGGAATTGTTTATTATGTATGTAAAATTGGATGCAAATGTAATTGTTTGCTTCCAGGTGCCAGTTTAAGCAGAATGTAAGGTTAAGCAATCAAATTTTTTACACATTATTTTTACTTTAAAGAAAAATAAAAGTAAAATACTAGTCTTGTTAAATGGCAGTGGTAATAATATATGTAGGGTAGATTTTTCTTAAGTGAACCTGGAGAGAAAGTACTCTAAATAAAGGAGATAGTGAGTTTTTGCTCAAAGGAGACATTCATTTATTTTTTAAAAAGAAGCAAAACTGTTTTCTACGATTTTTAAAATACACTTGCCATAGCATAGACGGGAAACTGCACCCTGTTTATGGTATCAACCAACCGATAGGGTCCATAATAAGAATCTAGTTTCTGAAACATACTACCTATCTTAAATTAAAGGAAGATCATGCAATCTAATAGGCACAAGGCTTTCTAACAATGGCAGGTAATCTCGAAAGCTTAAAGCAGATGGCGCCAGTGAGTTTGGGGGTCATGCTATCTGTCAAACTCTTTTTATTTGTAAATATTGGGTAATTTTGGGTTTAGTACTTTTTATTGTGAAATTAATATGCCTCAGTGTTTGTGTTGTGCCCTTGCCCTCATCAAGAACATCGGGAAATAGGTTTCCCATAGATAAACAGTTGAGAAAAAAGTGGATCTATAAGCAGACCTAAATTTGAGCCAACAATAAATGGACGAATTTGTAATAAACATTTTGTTCAAAAAACAAATTACACAATGCCACTAGATTCTTGTTATATAAAGGGTAGTATTTAATCGAGTAACAATAAATTCCCATTTTGGGTCTTCAAAATACTGAAGTTATTCAGAACAGATGACCAAATTTCTATTTGGGCGACAACTATAGGGCACACAAAACATTTAAAATTTGGCATAGGTAGGTTATGCCAAATTTTAAATGTTTATTTTATTTAAAAAAGGCGACCACTAACCTAATCCATTTTGAATAAAATAATCCATAAAATACCATTTTGGACAGCTTACATCAGTTACAGTTACTTACATGGTGTAATAGTCACCCACTCAGTATTTTTTCACTCATTTTAATTATTTTTCTCACACCTGTAGTTGCTCGTTTTACGTATTTTTTGTAATGCATAGTTAGTCGCCCATTTAGTTATTTTGTCGTTTAGTAAATATCCATTTTTGCCCATTTAGTAAATATCCCCAAAAATGATATTTTTATTTGGGTGAGTAGAGTTGCTTCAAGGAGACAAACTGTAACATTCAGGGATGATTATTCATGTTTTGCCTTTCAATGAGGTCTTCCTTTTTGCCAGCTATTTTTGCATTTGCCTTTGCCTTTTTTTAATACATAAACAGATACAAGATCCGTATTTTTCTGCCATTTTTCACAAAATAAAATAACAAAAATAAAAACACCATACACACTCTATGGAGCTGTCAAAATGAGATGACCCCCAACTACACTAGCGACCCGATCGGGAGAAAAGGTGGTCATTCCTGCCACTGAGAAGTTTCTTACCCAAGGAAGAATAAAATCGAATAATTTTTCGAGATGGTGCCCTAGAGGCCCTTATAGTATAATGATTACCTACTATCCTAATAACCATTTCAGTATTTGAATCAGTTCAAATTTCAAAGTGAGCTTCGTTTTTGATTATGAATTTTGATGATTGACCCTATTAATTGATGTCATAATAGTATAGGATGTAAATTTTTGCATCAGTGTCGGTTCAGTTCCTGGATACGGCAAGTGTATGTTCGGAAATAATTGAATGCAGTTTTGCTTTTTAAAAAAAATAAGGAATGTCTTCTTTGAGCAAAAACTCCTGTCTCCTTTATTTACAGTACTTTCCACCCAGGTTCACTTAAAAAAACCACCTGCAGAGGTACACAATTTTAAAACAATCAATATTTTATTAATATCTAGCGGCCGGCCCTCGCTTCGGTTCCTTACTTTTTTTGCCAATTGTGACTTTCAAGCTGCATCCAAAAAGAAATAAAATCCCTTCCAGACTGTCACCTAAATTTGCTCCAAAAGTCTGTATCCACCCCGTTCATGTTCCCGTCATTGGTATGAAAAACGCTCTTGGTTTTATTTTCCCACGCATAAACTTTTTGCTATAACTCCTAAATATTTAATAATAATAATTAACTATGTAGTGTAAAGGACTAAAATTATGTGCATGAAACGCTTATAGTAATGACCCCCGTGAAGAAAGCCACCCCAATTCGAGTGCCCAGGTTTTGAGGGTGCAGGACGTTAGTTTAGCGTTAGTTTTGATTTGTTTTGGAAAAAAAATCGTTTGTTTCGATTTCCTTCATACTTTTTTTTTAAAAACAAAAGTGGGGTGGCTATCTTCACGCTAGCCACCCCATTCCACCAAATGGTTTTATTTAAATTTTATTCGATAGATATTTGTTAGTTTCGTTTGTTTTGATTAAAATTTTCGTTTGTTTAGACTCCGTATTCTCTAGAAAAAAATGCAAAGTGGGGTGGCTATCTTCACAGGAAGATAGCCACCCCATATGGCAAAACAAAATAAAAATTACGCATTATGATTGCTTTCCGTTAGTTTTGATTTGTTTTGATAAAATTTTGTTTGTTTTGACAAACCAAAAAAAGTAATGGGATTTTTAATTTTTTTTTAGGGAAATCTTGCCTGCACCCAATAACAACCTTAACAACTCGTTATATGGATTAATTTATGTGAGGAATCATTGAAAAATGCTAAATCTATGTAAGCACATCAAAATGTACCGTTACTCATTGAAAAAATTGGGCTATAAATAGGTAGATACACATAGGCAAAATACTCAAATCGTAGAATTCCGTTAGTACGCGTAGAAACGCTATTATAATAATAGGCTAAAGAAGCGCCCGCAAATGACTAGGTTCAAATGAAAGATGCAAGTCTTAGCTATGGCCCTACATAAAACTTTTCGTTTGTTTCGAAATAGACAACTGTGTAGACCAGGAGCAAACATACAAAACTTTATAATTACCTACTCAATTCAAACTGCTAAAAGTATTTGTTTTGAAGGAGCGCCCGCAAATGACTAGGTTCAAATGAAAGATGCAAGTCTTAGCTATCGCCTTACATAAGTCGTTTCGTTTGTTTCGAAATAGACAACTGTGTAGGCCAGGAGTAAACATTCGGTTCGTTATAATTACCTGCTCACTTCAAATCGCTAAAACTATTTGTTTTTAAGGAGCGCCCGCAAATGACTAGGTTCAAATGAAAGATGCAAGTCTTAGCTATGGCCCTACATAAAACTTATCGTTTGTTTCGAAATAGACAACTGTGTAGACCAGGAGCAAACATACGGTTCGTTAAAATAACCTGCTCACTTCAAACCGCTAAAAGTATTTGTTTTGAAGGAGCGCCCGCAAATGACTAGGTTCAAATGAAAGACGCAAGTCTTAGCTATCGCCTTACATAAGTCGTTTCGTTTGTTTCGAAATAGACAACTGTGTAGGCCAGGAGTAAACATTCGGTTCGTTATAATTACCTGCTCACTTCAAATCGCTAAAACTATTTGTTTTGAAGGAGCGCCCGCAAATGACTAGGTTCAAATGAAAGATGCAAGTCTTAGCTATGGCCCTACATAAAACTTATCGTTTGTTTCGAAATAGACAACTGTGTAGACCAGGAGCAAACATACGGTTCGTTAAAATAACCCGCTCACTTCAAACCGCTAAAAGTATTTGTTTTGAAGGAGCGCCCGCAAATGACTAGGTTCAAATGAAAGATGCAAGTCTTAGCTATGGCCCTACATAAAACTTTTCGTTTGTTTCGAAATAGACAACTGTGTAGACCAGGAGCAAACATACGAAACTTTATAATTACCTACTCAATTCAAACTGCTAAAAGTATTTGTTTTGAAGGAGCGCCCGCAAATGACTAGGTTCAAATGAAAGATGCAAGTCTTAGCTATCGCCTTACATAAGTCGTTTCGTTTGTTTCGAAATAGACAACTGTGTAGGCCAGGAGTAAACATTCGGTTCGTTATAATTACCTGCTCACTTCAAATCGCCAAAACTATTTGTTTTGAAGGAGCGCCCGCAAATGACTAGGTTCAAATGAAAGATGCAAGTCTTAGCTATGGCCCTACATAAAACTTATCGTTTGTTTCGAAATAGACAACTGTGTAGACCAGGAGCAAACATACGGTTCGTTAAAATAACCCGCTCACTTCAAACCGCTAAAAGTATTTGTTTTGAAGGAGCGCCCGCAAATGACTAGGTTCAAATGAAAGATGCAAGTCTTAGCTATTGCCTTACAGAAGTCTTTTCGTTTGTTTCGAAAAAGACAACTATGTAGACCAGGAGCAAACATACGGTTCGTTAAAATAACCTGCTCACTTCAAACCGCTAAAACTATTTGTTTTGAAGGAGCGCCCGCAAATGACTAGGTTCAAATGAAAGATGCAAGTCTTAGCTATGGCCCTACATAAAACTTATCGTTTGTTTCGAAATAGACAACTGTGTAGACCAGGAGCAAACATACGGTTCGTTAAAATAACCCGCTCACTTCAAACCGCTAAAAGTATTTGTTTTGAAGGAGCGCCCGCAAATGACTAGGTTCAAATGAAAGATGCAAGTCTTAGCTATGGCCCTACATAAAACTTTTCGTTTGTTTCGAAATAGACAACTATGTAGACCAGGAGCAAACATACGGTTCGTTAAAATAACCTGCTCACTTCAAACCGCTAAAAGTATTTGTTTTGAAGGAGCGCCCGCAAATGACCTGGTTCAAATGAAAGATGCAAGTCTAAGCTATCGCCTTACATAAGTCGTTTCGTTTGTTTCGAAATAGACAACTGTGTAGGCCAGGAGTAAACATTCGGTTCGTTATAATTACCTGCTCACTTCAAATCGCTAAAACTATTTGTTTTGAAGGAGCGCCCGCAAATGACTAGGTTCAAATGAAAGATGCAAGTCTTAGCTATGGCCCTACATAAAACTTATCGTTTGTTTCGAAATAGACAACTGTGTAGACCAGGAGCAAACATACGGTTCGTTAAAATAACCCGCTCACTTCAAACCGCTAAAAGTATTTGTTTTGAAGGAGCGCCCGCAAATGACTAGCTTCAAATGAAAGATGCAAGTCTTAGCTATCGCCTTACATAAGTCTTTTCGTTTGTTTCGAAATAGACAACTATGTAGACCAGGAGCAAACATACGGTTCGTTAAAATAACCTGCTCACTTCAAACCGCTAAAAGTATTTGTTTTGAAGGAGCGCCCGCAAATGACTAGGTTCAAATGAAAGATGCAAGTCTTAGCTATCGCCTTACATAAGTCGTTTCGTTTGTTTCGAAATAGACAACTGTGTAGGCCAGGAGTAAACATTCGGTTCGTTATAATTACCTGCTCACTTCAAATCGCTAAAACTATTTGTTTTGAAGGAGCGCCCGCAAATGACTAGGTTCAAATGAAAGATGCAAGTCTTAGCTATCGCCTTACATAAGTCTTTTCGTTTGTTTCGAAATAGACAACTATGTAGACCAGGAGCAAACATACGGTTCGTTAAAATAACCTGCTCACTTCAAACCGCTAAAAGTATTTGTTTTGAAGGAGCGCCCGCAAATGACTAGGTTCAAATGAAAGATGCAAGTCTTAGCTATCGCCTTACATAAGTCGTTTCGTTTGTTTCGAAATAGACAACTGTGTAGGCCAGGAGTAAACATTCGGTTCGTTATAATTACCTGCTCACTTCAAATCGCTAAAACTATTTGTTTTGAAGGAGCGCCCGCAAATGACTAGGTTCAAATGAAAGATGCAAGTCTTAGCTATGGCCCTACATAAAACTTATCGTTTGTTTCGAAATAGACAACTGTGTAGACCAGGAGCAAACATACGGTTCGTTAAAATAACCTGCTCACTTCAAACCGCTAAAAGTATTTGTTTTGAAGGAGCGCCCGCAAATGACTAGGTTCAAATGAAAGATGCAAGTCTTAGCTATGACCATACATAAGTCTTGTCGTTTGTTTCGAAATAGACAACTGTGTAGACCAGGAGCAAACATACGGTTCGTTAAAATAACCCGCTCACTTCAAACCGCTAAAAGTATTTGTTTTGAAAGAGCGCCTGCAAATGACTAGGTTCAAATGAAAGATGCAAGTCTTAGCTATCGCCTTACATAAGTATTTTCGTTTGTTTCGAAATAGACAACTATGTAGACCAGGAGCAAACATACGGTTCGTTAAAATAACCTGCTCACTTCAAACCGCTAAAAGTATTTGTTTTGAAGGAGCGCCCGCAAATAACTTGGTTCAAATGAAAGATGCAAGTCTTAGCTATCGCCTTACATAAGTCGTTTCGTTTGTTTCGAAATAGACAACTGTGTAGACCAGGAGCAAACATACGAAACTTTATAATTACCTACTCAATTCAAACTGCTAAAAGTATTTGTTTTGAAGGAGCGCCCGCAAATGACTAGGTTCAAATGAAAGATGCAAGTCTTAGCTATGACCATTAGCTATGGCCCTACATAAAACTTTTCGTTTGTTTCGAAATAGACAACTGTGTAGACCAGGAGCAAACATACGAAACTTTATAATTACCTGCTCACTTCAAACCGCTAAAAGTATTTGTTTTGAAGGAGCGCCCGCAAATGACTAGGTTCAAATGAAAGATGCAAGTCTTAGCTATCGCCTTACATAAGTCTTTTCGTTTGTTTCGAAATAGACAACTATGTAGACCAGGAGCAAACATACGGTTCGTTAAAATAACCTGCTCACTTCAAACCGCTAAAAGTATTTGTTTTGAAGGAGCGCCCGCAAATGACTAGGTTCAAATGAAAGATGCAAGTCTTAGCTATCGCCTTACATAAGTCGTTTCGTTTGTTTCGAAATAGACAACTGTGTAGGCCAGGAGTAAACATTCGGTTCGTTATAATTACCTGCTCACTTCAAATCGCTAAAACTATTTGTTTTGAAGGAGCGCCCGCAAATGACTAGGTTCAAATGAAAGATGCAAGTCTTAGCTATGGCCCTACATAAAACTTATCGTTTGTTTCGAAATAGACAACTGTGTAGACCAGGAGCAAACATACGGTTCGTTAAAATAACCTGCTCACTTCAAACCGCTAAAAGTATTTGTTTTGAAGGAGCGCCCGCAAATGACTAGGTTCAAATGAAAGATGCAAGTCTTAGCTATGACCATACATAAGTCTTGTCGTTTGTTTCGAAATAGACAACTGTGTAGACCAGGAGCAAAC
The DNA here is from genome assembly GCA_928269145.1 of Agriphila tristella. Lineage (NCBI taxonomy): Eukaryota > Metazoa > Arthropoda > Insecta > Lepidoptera > Crambidae > Agriphila > Agriphila tristella. The sequence goes on from OV743432.1 coordinate 29,499,522, forward strand.
ATACGGTTCGTTAAAATAACCCGCTCACTTCAAACCGCTAAAAGTATTTGTTTTGAAAGAGCGCCTGCAAATGACTAGGTTCAAATGAAAGATGCAAGTCTTAGCTATCGCCTTACATAAGTATTTTCGTTTGTTTCGAAATAGACAACTATGTAGACCAGGAGCAAACATACGGTTCGTTAAAATAACCTGCTCACTTCAAACCGCTAAAAGTATTTGTTTTGAAGGAGCGCCCGCAAATAACTTGGTTCAAATGAAAGATGCAAGTCTTAGCTATCGCCTTACATAAGTCGTTTCGTTTGTTTCGAAATAGACAACTGTGTAGACCAGGAGCAAACATACGAAACTTTATAATTACCTACTCAATTCAAACTGCTAAAAGTATTTGTTTTGAAGGAGCGCCCGCAAATGACTAGGTTCAAATGAAAGATGCAAGTCTTAGCTATCGCCTTACATAAGTCGTTTCGTTTGTTTCGAAATAGACAACTGTGTAGGCCAGGAGTAAACATTCGGTTCGTTATAATTACCTGCTCACTTCAAATCGCTAAAACTATTTGTTTTGAAGGAGCGCCCGCAAATGACTAGGTTCAAATGAAAGATGCAAGTCTTAGCTATGGCCCTACATAAAACTTATCGTTTGTTTCGAAATAGACAACTGTGTAGACCAGGAGCAAACATACGGTTCGTTAAAATAACCCGCTCACTTCAAACCGCTAAAAGTATTTGTTTTGAAGGAGCGCCCGCAAATGACTAGGTTCAAATGAAAGATGCAAGTCTTAGCTATCGCCTTACATAAGTCTTTTCGTTTGTTTCGAAATAGACAACTATGTAGACCAGGAGCAAACATACGGTTCGTTAAAATAACCTGCTCACTTCAAACCGCTAAAAGTATTTGTTTTGAAGGAGCGCCCGCAAATGACTAGGTTCAAATGAAAGATGCAAGTCTTAGCTATCGCCTTACATAAGTCGTTTCGTTTGTTTCGAAATAGACAACTGTGTAGGCCAGGAGTAAACATTCGGTTCGTTATAATTACCTGCTCACTTCAAATCGCTAAAACTATTTGTTTTGAAGGAGCGCCCGCAAATGACTAGGTTCAAATGAAAGATGCAAGTCTTAGCTATGGCCCTACATAAAACTTATCGTTTGTTTCGAAATAGACAACTGTGTAGACCAGGAGCAAACATACGGTTCGTTAAAATAACCTGCTCACTTCAAACCGCTAAAAGTATTTGTTTTGAAGGAGCGCCCGCAAATGACTAGGTTCAAATGAAAGATGCAAGTCTTAGCTATGACCATACATAAGTCTTGTCGTTTGTTTCGAAATAGACAACTGTGTAGACCAGGAGCAAACATACGGTTCGTTAAAATAACCCGCTCACTTCAAACCGCTAAAAGTATTTGTTTTGAAAGAGCGCCTGCAAATGACTAGGTTCAAATGAAAGATGCAAGTCTTAGCTATCGCCTTACATAAGTATTTTCGTTTGTTTCGAAATAGACAACTATGTAGACCAGGAGCAAACATACGGTTCGTTAAAATAACCTGCTCACTTCAAACCGCTAAAAGTATTTGTTTTGAAGGAGCGCCCGCAAATAACTTGGTTCAAATGAAAGATGCAAGTCTTAGCTATCGCCTTACATAAGTCGTTTCGTTTGTTTCGAAATAGACAACTGTGTAGACCAGGAGCAAACATACGAAACTTTATAATTACCTACTCAATTCAAACTGCTAAAAGTATTTGTTTTGAAGGAGCGCCCGCAAATGACTAGGTTCAAATGAAAGATGCAAGTCTTAGCTATGACCATTAGCTATGGCCCTACATAAAACTTTTCGTTTGTTTCGAAATAGACAACTGTGTAGACCAGGAGCAAACATACGAAACTTTATAATTACCTGCTCACTTCAAACCGCTAAAAGTATTTGTTTTGAAGGAGCGCCCGCAAATGACTAGGTTCAAATGAAAGATGCAAGTCTTAGCTATGGCCCTACATAAAACTTTTCGTTTGTTTCGAAATAGACAACTGTGTAGACCAGGAGCAAACATACGAAACTTTATAATTACCTACTCAATTCAAACTGCTAAAAGTATTTGTTTTGAAGGAGCGCCCGCAAATGACTAGGTTCAAATGAAAGATGCAAGTCTTAGCTATCGCCTTACATAAGTCGTTTCGTTTGTTTCGAAATAGACAACTATGTAGACCAGGAGCAAACATACGGTTCGTTAAAATAACCTGCTCACTTCAAACCGCTAAAAGTATTTGTTTTGAAGGAGCGCCCGCAAATAACTAGGCTCAAATGAAAGATGCAAGTCTTAGCTATGGCCCTACATAAAACTTTTCGTTTGTTTCGAAATAGACAACTGTGTAGACCAGGAGCAAACATACGTAACTTTATAATTACCTGCTGACCGGAACGGAAAGCCGGGCTGAAATACGTTTTTTCTACATATCTCCGCCATTTTGAAAAATTTTCCAAAAGTTGGCTTAACGATAAAATAAAATATATTTTTCAAACCTGCTCACAAAATTTCACGCGAATCGGTTGAGAAAATTAAAAAAAAAACGAACGACAAAAAAACTGTATAATTTTCGAACCTGCTAACAAAATTTTTTAATAATAAATTAAATTTAATAAATTTAATAAATTATTCCCACATTTCGAAAAATTTCAAAATTAGAAGCGCCATCTAGCAGCGAATATACCAAATAATTAATATACAAAACAGCGCAAACCCTTATGCATGAAAACCTCATGGCGAAAGGGCGACATATCTACGTGTATATTTTTTTACCAATTTACTTGAGTAGGTAATTATAAAGTTTCGTATGTTTGCTCCTGGTCTACACAGTTGTCTTTTTCAAAACAAGCGAAATTACTTATGTAGGGCCATAGCTAAAACTTGCATCTTTCATTTGAACCTAGTCATTTGCGGGCGCTCCTTCAAAACAAATAGTTTTAGCGGTTTGAAGTGAGCAGGTAATTATAAAGTTACGTATGTTTGCTCCTGGTCTACACAGTTGTCTATTTCGAAACAAACGAAAAGTTTTATGTAAGGCGATAGCTAAGACTTGCATCTTTCATTTGAACCTATTCATTTGCGGGCGCTCCTTCAAAACAAATTCTTTTAGCGGTTTGAAGTGAGCAGGTAATTATAACGAACCGAATGTTTACTCCTGGTCTACACAGTTTTCTATTTCGAAACAAACAAAAAGTTTTATGTAGGGTCATAGCTAAGACTTGCATCTTTCATTTGAACCTAGTCATTTGCGGGCGCTCCTTCAAAACAAATACTTTTAGCGGTTTGAAGTGAGCAGGTAATTATAAAGTTCCGTATGTTTGCTCCTGGTCTACACAGTTGTCTATTTCGAAACAAACGAAAAATGTTATGTAGGGCCATAGCTAAGACTTGCATCTTTCATTTGAACCTAGTCATTTGCGGGCGCTCCTTCAAAACAAATACTTTTAGCAGTTTGAATTGAGTAGGTAATTATAAAGTTTCGTATGTTTGCTCCTGGTCTACACAGTTGTCTATTTCGAAACAAACGAAACGACTTATGTAAGGCGATAGTTAAGACTTGCATCTTTCATTTGAACCAAGTTATTTGCGGGCGCTCCTTCAAAACAAATACTTTTAGCGGTTTGAAGTGAGCAGGTTATTTTAACGAACCGTATGTTTGCTCCTGGTCTACATAGTTGTCTATTTCGAAACAAACGAAAAGACTTATGTAAGGCGATAGCTAAGACTTGCATCTTTCATTTGAACCTAGTCATTTGCGGGCGCTCCTTCAAAACAAATACTTTAAGCGGTTTGAAGTGAGCAGGTTATTTTAACGAACCGTATGTTTGCTCCTGGTCTACACAGTTGTCTATTTCGAAACAAACAAAAAGTTTTATGTAGGGCCATAGCTAAGACTTGCATCTTTCATTTGAACCTAGTCATTTGCGGGCGCTCCTTCAAAACAAATAGTTTTATAGATTTGAAGTGAGCAGGTAATAATAACGAACCGAATGTTTACTCCTGGCCTACACAGTTGTCTATTTCGAAACAAACGAAACGACTTATGTAAGGCGATAGCTAAGACTTGCATCTTTCATTTGAACCTAGTCATTTGCGGGCGCTCCTTCAAAACAAATATTTTTAGCGGTTTGAAGTGAGCAGGTAATTATAAAGTTACGTATGTTTGCTCCTGGTCTACACAGTTGTCTATTTCGAAACAAACGAAAAGTTTTATGTAGGGTCATAGCTAAGACTTGCATCTTTCATTTGAACCTAGTCATTTGCGGGCGCTCCTTCAAAACAAATACTTTTAGCAGTTTGAATTGAGTAGGTAATTATAAAGTTTCGTATGTTTGCTCCTGGTCTACACAGTTGTCTATTTCGAAACAAACGAAAAGTTTTATGTAGGGCCATAGCTAAGACTTGCATCTTTCATTTGAACCTAGTCATTTGCGGGTGCTCCTTCAAAACAAATACTTTAAGCGGTTTGAAGTGAGCAGGTAATTATAAAGTTACGTATGTTTGCTCCTGGTCTACACAGTTGTCTATTTCGAAACAAACGATAAGTTTTATGTAGGGCCATAGCTAAGACTTGCATCTTTCATTTGAACCTAGTCATTTGCGGGCGCTCCTTCAAAACAAATAGTTTTATAGATTTGAAGTGAGCAGGTAATAATAACGAACCGAATGTTTACTCCTGGCCTACACAGTTGTCTATTTCGAAACAAACGAAACGACTTATGTAAGGCGATAGCTAAGACTTGCATCTTTCATTTGAACCTAGTCATTTGCGGGCGCTCCTTCAAAACAAATATTTTTAGCGGTTTGAAGTGAGCAGGTAATTATAAAGTTACGTATGTTTGCTCCTGGTCTACACAGTTGTCTATTTCGAAACAAACGAAAAGTTTTATGTAGGGCCATAGCTAAGACTTGCATCTTTCATTTGAACCTAGTCATTTGCGGGCGCTCCTTCAAAACAAATACTTTTAGCAGTTTGAATTGAGTAGGTAATTATAAAGTTTCGTATGTTTGCTCCTGGTCTACACAGTTGTCTATTTCGAAACAAACGAAAAGTTTTATGTAGGGCCATAGCTAAGACTTGCATCTTTCATTTGAACCTAGTCATTTGCGGGTGCTCCTTCAAAACAAATACTTTAAGCGGTTTGAAGTGAGCAGGTAATTATAAAGTTACGTATGTTTGCTCCTGGTCTACACAGTTGTCTATTTCGAAACAAACGATAAGTTTTATGTAGGGCCATAGCTAAGACTTGCATCTTTCATTTGAACCTAGTCATTTGCGGGCGCTCCTTCAAAACAAATACTTTTAGCGGTTTGAAGTAAGCAGGTTATTTTAACGAACCGTATGTTTGCTCCTGGTCTACATAGTTGTCTATTTCGAAACAAACAAAAAGACTTATGTAAGGCGATAGCTAAGACTTGCATCTTTCATTTGAACCTAGTCATTTGCGGGCGCTCCTTCAAAACAAATATTTTTAGCGGTTTGAAGTGAGCAGGTAATTATAAAGTTACGTATGTTTGCTCCTGGTCTACACAGTTGTCTATTTCGAAACAAACGAAAAGTTTTATGTAGGGCCATAGCTAAGACTTGCATCTTTCATTTGAACCTAGTCATTTGCGGGCGCTCCTTCAAAACAAATACTTTTAGCAGTTTGAATTGAGTAGGTAATTATAAAGTTTCGTATGTTTGCTCCTGGTCTACACAGTTGTCTATTTCGAAACAAACGAAAATTTTTATGTAGGGCCATAGCTAAGACTTGCGTCTTTCATTTGAACCTAGTCATTTGCGGGCGCTCCTTCAAAACAAATAGTTTTAGCGATTTGAAGTGAGCAGGTTATTTTAACGAACCGTATGTTTGCTCCTGGTCTACACAGTTGTCTATTTCGAAACAAACGAAAAGTTTTATGTAGGGCCATAGCTAAGACTTGCATCTTTCATTTGAACCTAGTCATTTGCGGGTGCTCCTTCAAAACAAATACTTTAAGCGGTTTGAAGTGAGCAGGTAATTATAAAGTTACGTATGTTTGCTCCTGGTCTACACAGTTGTCTATTTCGAAACAAACGATAAGTTTTATGTAGGGCCATAGCTAAGACTTGCATCTTTCATTTGAACCTAGTCATTTGCGGGCGCTCCTTCAAAACAAATACTTTTAGCGGTTTGAAGTGAGCAGGTTATTTTAACGAACCGTATGTTTGCTCCTGGTCTACATAGTTGTCTATTTCGAAACAAACGAAAAGACTTATGTAAGGCGATAGCTAAGACTTGCATCTTTCATTTGAACCTAGTCATTTGCGGGCGCTCCTTCAAAACAAATACTTTAAGCGGTTTGAAGTGAGCAGGTTATTTTAACGAACCGTATGTTTGCTCCTGGCCTACACAGTTGTCTATTTCGAAACAAACGAAAAGTTTTATGTAGGGCCATAGCTAAGACTTGCATCTTTCATTTGAACCTAGTCATTTGCGGGCGCTCCTTCAAAACAAATAGTTTTATAGATTTGAAGTGAGCAGGTAATAATAACGAACCGAATGTTTACTCCTGGCCTACACAGTTGTCTATTTCGAAACAAACGAAACGACTTATGTAAGGCGATAGCTAAGACTTGCATCTTTCATTTGAACCTAGTCATTTGCGGGCGCTCCTTCAAAACAAATATTTTTAGCGGTTTGAAGTGAGCAGGTAATTATAAAGTTACGTATGTTTGCTCCTGGTCTACACAGTTGTCTATTTCGAAACAAACGAAAAGTTTTATGTAGGGCCATAGCTAAGACTTGCATCTTTCATTTGAACCTAGTCATTTGCGGGCGCTCCTTCAAAACAAATACTTTTAGCAGTTTGAATTGAGTAGGTAATTATAAAGTTTCGTATGTTTGCTCCTGGTCTACACAGTTGTCTATTTCGAAACAAACGAAAAGTTTTATGTAGGGCCATAGCTAAGACTTGCATCTTTCATTTGAACCTAGTCATTTGCGGGTGCTCCTTCAAAACAAATACTTTAAGCGGTTTGAAGTGAGCAGGTAATTATAAAGTTACGTATGTTTGCTCCTGGTCTACACAGTTGTCTATTTCGAAACAAACGATAAGTTTTATGTAGGGCCATAGCTAAGACTTGCATCTTTCATTTGAACCTAGTCATTTGCGGGCGCTCCTTCAAAACAAATACTTTTAGCGGTTTGAAGTAAGCAGGTTATTTTAACGAACCGTATGTTTGCTCCTGGTCTACATAGTTGTCTATTTCGAAACAAACAAAAAGACTTATGTAAGGCGATAGCTAAGACTTGCATCTTTCATTTGAACCTAGTCATTTGCGGGCGCTCCTTCAAAACAAATATTTTTAGCGGTTTGAAGTGAGCAGGTAATTATAAAGTTACGTATGTTTGCTCCTGGTCTACACAGTTGTCTATTTCGAAACAAACGAAAAGTTTTATGTAGGGCCATAGCTAAGACTTGCATCTTTCATTTGAACCTAGTCATTTGCGGGCGCTCCTTCAAAACAAATACTTTTAGCAGTTTGAATTGAGTAGGTAATTATAAAGTTTCGTATGTTTGCTCCTGGTCTACACAGTTGTCTATTTCGAAACAAACGAAAATTTTTATGTAGGGCCATAGCTAAGACTTGCATCTTTCATTTGAACCTAGTCATTTGCGGGCGCTCCTTCAAAACAAATAGTTTTAGCGATTTGAAGTGAGCAGGTTATTTTAACGAACCGTATGTTTGCTCCTGGTCTACACAGTTGTCTATTTCGAAACAAACGAAAAGTTTTATGTAGGGCCATAGCTAAGACTTGCATCTTTCATTTGAACCTAGTCATTTGCGGGTGCTCCTTCAAAACAAATACTTTAAGCGGTTTGAAGTGAGCAGGTAATTATAAAGTTACGTATGTTTGCTCCTGGTCTACACAGTTGTCTATTTCGAAACAAACGATAAGTTTTATGTAGGGCCATAGCTAAGACTTGCATCTTTCATTTGAACCTAGTCATTTGCGGGCGCTCCTTCAAAACAAATACTTTTAGCGGTTTGAAGTAAGCAGGTTATTTTAACGAACCGTATGTTTGCTCCTGGTCTACATAGTTGTCTATTTCGAAACAAACAAAAAGACTTATGTAAGGCGATAGCTAAGACTTGCATCTTTCATTTGAACCTAGTCATTTGCGGGCGCTCCTTCAAAACAAATACTTTTAGCGGTTTGAAGTGAGCGGGTTATTTTAACGAACCGTATGTTTGCTCCTGGTCTACACAGTTGTCTATTTCGAAACAAACGAAAAGTTTTATGTAGGGCCATAGCTAAGACTTGCATCTTTCATTTGAACCTAGTCATTTGCGGGTGCTCCTTCAAAACAAATACTTTAAGCGGTTTTAAGTGAGCAGGTAATTATAAAGTTACGTATGTTTGCTCCTGGTCTACACAGTTGTCTATTTCGAAACAAACGAAAAGTTTTATGTAGGGCCATAGCTAAGACTTGCATCTTTCATTTGAACCTATTTATTTGCGGGCGCTCCTTCAAAACAAATACTTTTAGCGGTTTGTAATGAGCAGGTAATTTTAACGAACCGTATGTTTGCTCCTGGTCTACACAGTTGTCTATTTCGAAACAAACGAAAAGTTTTATGCAGGGTCATAGCTAAGACTTGCATCTTTCATTTGAACCTAGTTATTTGCGGGCGCTCCTTCAAAACAAATACTTTTAGCAGTTTGAATTGAGTAGGTAATTATAAAGTTTCGTATGTTTGCTCCTGGTCTACACAGTTGTCTATTTCGAAACAAACAAAACGACTTATGTAAGGCGATAGCTAAGACTTGCATCTTTCATTTGAACCCAGTCATTTGCGGGCGCTCCTTCAAAACAAATACTTTTAGCGGTTTGAAGTGAGCAGGTTATTTTAACGAACCGTATGTTTGCTCCTGGTCTACATAGTTGTTTATTTCGAAACAAACGAAAAGACTTATGTAAGGCGATAGCTAAGACTTGCATCTTTCATTTGAACCTAGTCATTTGCGGGCGCTCCTTCAAAACAAATACTTTTAGCGGTTTGAAGTGAGCGGGTTATTTTAACGAACCGTATGTTTGCTCCTGGTCTACACAGTTGTCTATTTCGAAACAAACGACAAGACTTATGTATGGTCATAGCTAAGACTTGCATCTTTCATTTGAACCTATTCATTTGCGGGCGCTCCTTCAAAACAAATACTTTTAGCGGTTTGAAGTGAGCAGGTTATTTTAACGAACCGTATGTTTGCTCCTGGTCTACACAGTTGTCTATTTCGAAACAAACGAAAAATTTTATGTAGGGCCATAGCTAAGACTTGCATCTTTCATTTGAACCTAGTCATTTGCGGGCGCTCCTTCATAACAAATAGTTTTATAGATTTGAAGTGAGCAGGTAATTATAACGAACCGAATGTTTACTCCTGGCCTACACAGTTGTCTATTTCGAAACAAACGAAACGACTTATGTAAGGCGATAGCTAAGACTTGCATCTTTCATTTGAACCTAGTCATTTGCGGGCGCTCCTTCAAAACAAATACTTTTAGCAGTTTGAATTGAGTAGGTAATTATAAAGTTTCGTATGTTTGCTCCTGGTCTACACAGTTGTCTATTTCGAAACAAACGAAAAGTTTTATGTAGGGCCATAGCTAAGACTTGCATCTTTCATTTGAACCTATTCATTTGCGGGCGCTCCTTCAAAACAAATACTTTTAGCAGTTTGAATTGAGTAGGTTATTATAAAGTTTCGTATGTTTGCTCCTGGTCTACACAGTTGTCTATTTCGAAACAAACGAAAAGTTTTATGTAGGGCCATAGCTAAGACTTGCATCTTTCATTTGAACCTATTCATTTGCGGGCGCTCCTTCAAAACAAATTCTTTTAGCGGTTTGAAGTGAGCAGGTAATTATAACGAACCGAATGTTTACTCCTGGTCTACACAGTTGTCTATTTCGAAACAAACAAAAAGTTTTATGTAGAGTTATAGCTAAGACTTGCATCTTTCATTTGAACCTAGTCATTTGCGGGCGCTCCTTCAAAACAAATACTTTTAGCGGTTTGAATTGAGTAGGTAATTATAAAGTTCCGTATGTTTACTTCTGGTCTACACAGTTGTCTATTTCGAAACAAACGAAAAGACTTATGTAGGGCCATAGCTTAGACTTGCATCTTTCATTTGAATCTAGTCATTTGCGGGCGCTCCTTCAAAACAAATACTTTTAGCGGTTTGAAGTGAGCAGGTAATTATAAAGTTACGTATGTTAGCTCCTGGTCTACACAGTTGTCTATTTCGAAACAAACGAAAAGTTTTATGTAGGGCCATAGCTAAGACTTGCATCTTTCATTTGAACCTAGTCATTTGCGGGCGCTCCTTCAAAACAAATAGTTTTATAGATTTGAAGTGAGCAGGTAATTATAACGAACCGAATGTTTACTCCTGGCCTACACAGTTGTCTATTTCGAAACAAACGAAACGACTTATGTAAGGCGATAGCTAAGACTTGCATCTTTCATTTGAACCTAGTCATTTGCGGGCGCTCCTTCAAAACAAATACTTTTAGCAGTTTGAATTGAGTAGGTAATTATAAAGTTTCGTATGTTTGCTCCTGGTCTACACAGTTGTTTATTTCGAAACAAACGAAAAGTTTTATGTAGGGCCATAGCTAAGACTTGCATCTTTCATTTGAACCTATTCATTTGCGGGCACTCCTTCAAAACAAATACTTTTAGCGGTTTGTAGTGAGCAGGTAATTTTAACGAACCGTATGTTTGCTCCTGCCCCCCTAGCCAAAGTAACATTTGAAAATTTTCGCTAACGCTTCGCTTCGAAACATGTATGGATTTGACGTTTTAAAATTCGATTGTTAACGAAACCTTATGTCAATCCCATACATGTTTCGAAAACGAAGCGATAACGAAGATTAGCGAATGTTACTTTGGCTATGCCCTCTGGTCTACACAGTTGTCTATTTCGAAACAAACGAAAAGTTTTATGTAGGGTCATAGCTAAGACTTGCATCTTTCATTTGAACCTAGTCATTTGCGGGCGCTCCTTCAAAACAAATACTTTTAGCAGTTTGAATTGAGTAGGTTATTATAAAGTTTCGTATGTTTGCTCCTGGTCTACACAGTTGTCTATTTCGAAACAAACAAAACGACTTATGTAAGGCGATAGCTTAAGACTTGCATCTTTCATTTGAACCAAGTTATTTGCGGGCGCTCCTTCAAAACAAATACTTTTAGCGGTTTGAAGTGAGCAGGTTATTTTAACGAACCGTATGTTTGCTCCTGGTCTACATAGTTGTTTATTTCGAAACAAACGAAAAGACTTATGTAAGGCGATAGCTAAGACTTGCATCTTTCATTTGAACCTAGTCATTTGCGGGCGCTCCTTCAAAACAAATACTTTTAGCGGTTTGAAGTGAGCGGGTTATTTTAACGAACCGTATGTTTGCTCCTGGTCTACATAGTTGTCTATTTCGAAACAAACGAAAAGACTTATGTAAGGCGATAGTTTAGACTTGCATCTTTCATTTGAACCTAGTCATTTGCGGGCGCTCCTTCAAAACAAATACTTTTAGCGGTTTGAAGTGAGCGGGTTCTTTTAACGAACCGTATGTTTGCTCCTGGTCTACATAGTTGTTTATTTCGAAACAAACGAAAAGACTTAGGTAAGGCGATAGCTAAGACTTGCGTCTTTCATTTGAACCTAGTAATTTGCGGGCGCTCTTTCAAAACAAATACTTTTAGCGGTTTGAAGTGAGCGGGTTATTTTAACGAACCGTATGTTTGCTCCTGGTCTACACAGTTGTCTATTTCGAAACAAACGACAAGACTTATGTATGGTCATAGCTAAGACTTGCATCTTTCATTTGAACCTATTCATTTGCGGGCGCTCCTTCAAAACAAATTCTTTTAGCGGTTTGAAGTGAGCAGGTAATTATAACGAACCGAATGTTTACTCCTGGTCTACACAGTTGTCTATTTCGAAACAAACGAAAAGTTTTATGTAGGGTCATAGCTAAGACTTGCATCTTTCATTTGAACCTAGTCATTTGCGGGCGCTCCTTCAAAACAAATACTTTTAGCGGTTTGAATTGAGTAGGTAATTATAAAGTTCCGTATGTTTACTTCTGGTCTACACAGTTGTCTATTTCGAAACAAACGAAAAGACTTATGTAGGGTCATAGCTTAGACTTGCATCTTTCATTTGAATCTAGTCATTTGCGGGCGCTCCTTCAAAACAAATACTTTTAGCGGTTTGAAGTGAGCAGGTAATTATAAAGTTTCGTATGTTTGCTCCTGGTCTACACAGTTGTCTATTTCGAAACAAACGAAAAGTTTTATGTAAGGCCATAGCTAAGACTTGCATCTTTCATTTGAACCTAGTCATTTGCGGGTGCTCCTTCAAAACAAATACTTTTAGCAGTTTGAATTGAGTAGGTAATTATAAAGTTTCGTATGTTTGCTCCTGGTCTACACAGTTGTCTATTTCGAAACAAACAAAACGACTTATGTAAGGCGATAGCTAAGACTTGCATCTTTCATTTGAACCAAGTTATTTGCGGGCGCTCCTTCAAAACAAATACTTTTAGCGGTTTGAAGTGAGCAGGTTATTTTAACGAACCGTATGTTTGCTCCTGGTCTACATAGTTGTCTATTTCGAAACAAACGAAAAGACTTATGTAAGGCGATAGTTTAGACTTGCATCTTTCATTTGAACCTAGTCATTTGCGGGCGCTCCTTCAAAACAAATACTTTTAGCGGTTTGAAGTGAGCGGGTTATTTTAACGAACCGTATGTTTGCTCCTGGTCTACACAGTTGTCTATTTCGAAACAAACGACAAGACTTATGTATGGTCATAGCTAAGACTTGCATCTTTCATTTGAACCTAGTCATTTGCGGGCGCTCCTTCAAAACAAATACTTTTAGCGGTTTGAAGTGAGCAGGTTATTTTAACGAACCGTATGTTTGCTCCTGGTCTACACAGTTGTCTATTTCGAAACAAACGAAAAGTTTTATGTAGGGCCATAGCTAAGACTTGCATCTTTCATTTGAACCTAGTCATTTGCGGGCGCTCCTTCAAAACAAATAGTTTTAGCGATTTGAAGTGAGCAGGTAATTATAACGAACCGAATGTTTACTCCTGGCCTACACAGTTGTCTATTTCGAAACAAACGAAACGACTTATGTAAGGCGATAGCTAAGACTTGCATCTTTCATTTGAACCTAGTCATTTGCGGGCGCTCCTTCAAAACAAATACTTTTAGCAGTTTGAATTGAGTAGGTAATTATAAAGTTTCGTATGTTTGCTCCTGGTCTACACAGTTGTCTATTTCGAAACAAACGAAAAGTTTTATGTAGGGCCATAGCTAAGACTTGCATCTTTCATTTGAACCTAGTCATTTGCGGGCGCTTCTTTAGCCTATTATTATAATAGCGTTTCTACGCGTACTAACGGAATTCTACGATTTGAGTATTTTGCCTATGTGTATCTACCTATTTATAGCCCAATTTTTTCAATGAGTAACGGTACATTTTGATGTGCTTACATAGATTTAGCATTTTTCAATGATTCCTCACATAAATTAATCCATATAACGAGTTGTTAAGGTTGTTATTGGGTGCAGGCAAGATTTCCCTAAAAAAAAATTAAAAATCCCATTACTTTTTTTGGTTTGTCAAAACAAACAAAATTTTATCAAAACAAATCAAAACTAACGGAAAGCAATCATAATGCGTAATTTTTATTTTGTTTTGCCATATGGGGTGGCTATCTTCCTGTGAAGATAGCCACCCCACTTTGCATTTTTTTCTAGAGAATACGGAGTCTAAACAAACGAAAATTTTAATCAAAACAAACGAAACTAACAAATATCTATCGAATAAAATTTAAATAAAACCATTTGGTGGAATGGGGTGGCTAGCGTGAAGATAGCCACCCCACTTTTGTTTTTAAAAAAAAAGTATGAAGGAAATCGAAACAAACGATTTTTTTTCCAAAACAAATCAAAACTAACGCTAAACTAACGTCCTGCACCCTCAAAACCTGGGCACTCGAATTGGGGTGGCTATCTTCACGGAGGTATAGTAATGAATGCATTTAATTCAATAAGGATTAATACTGTATCTGTCTAAATACCTTTTCAAATATCTCATTATATGTGACAATTTAAAAAAAGTTATAATGGCTATATTAAGCTATTCGCAGACTTTTTGAAGACCTATAACAGAGGAACAATGGGGAATGTCCGAAAAAAAACAAATTGACTGAATATTTTTCTATAGGTAGGAATAAGCTCCCTTAGTAATAGAAAAAAGTATCAGAATTTTTAGTTGCCTAAAAAAGTTTGAAAAAATTAAAGTGTCTTCGACTTCACAAATATACAAAAGTAACAGCAGAATGGAAATAATACCTTTGCCACCACCTGCCACAACCACAAGATGGTATTAAAAAAAAGTTTCAAACATGACAAATGTCAAAATGTCAAAACTTTTTATTTTTTATTCGTGTTGTTGTTGTGGCAAATGGTGGCAAAGGTATTACCTCCATTCTGCTGTTACTTTTACACATTTGTAAAGTCGAAGAGATTTTAATTTTTTACAATCTTTTTACGCAACGGAAAATTGTGAAACTTTTTTCTATTACTAAGGGAGCTTATTCCTACCTATAAAAAAATATTTAGCCAATTTGATTTTTTTCAGACATTCCCCATTCCATCATACATTATTTTGTTATAGCTCAAAAGGTTTAGGCAGCGTTTTCTATGCAAACTCCCAGTCGGGTTAATTTTTGCCAACATCTTCATCAATTATCGTCATAGTTCTATCAATTTACATAAAACCTCAACTTCATTTACACTTAAACCTTCCTCAAGAATTACTCTTATCAATCAGTGAAATCTGCATGAAAATTCGTTCAGTAGTTTTTGAGTCTATCACGAACAGACAGACAGACAGACACGGCGAGGGACTTTGTTTTATAATATGTAGTCATATCTAACTGTGATCTACTTGGTAACTTTAAAATTAATTTTATGAGTTAGTTAACTTGTTATAACAAAATATTATAACTGTTTATTTATACCTACACAAAAATTTAGTTTGTTAAAATAAACAAGATTTTGGGTAATGAAATGAATCTTATAATGACTACAATTTGTTCTGCATATAAGGATAAAAAGTTTGAACACTTGGAACTATTTATAATCTATTCTGGGTCGGAGAGTCAGGTTTGGCTGCTATGACATACATTTTATATTATATCTAATGAAAGAAAAGTACATGTTAAGGAACAGTACCTTAATATCAAATGAAAATGAGAACAATAGTTTCACTTACTAAAAAAATTGTACCAGACAGACAACAAGAAAATAACCTAATCAAAACAAGGTAAAAGAACAGGTATTTTAAGGTCCTTTTTAAATAAATATTGTCATGATAGATACTGAATTAACTCTACAGTAATGGAAACTATTATTTGAAAGGATTCATAATAATAAACTTCAGGAGGGTAAACAAAAAATTACTATGACAAATGTCAATAAGGCTACAGAAGGTAGAAGGTACAACACTGAATAACTTATCATGCAACCTCAACTCAACAAATAACGAAGCGTTTAACTTGGTGATTTCGTTATAACCTAGTAAACTATAAATGGAAGTGTGGAAGCAGGTACAGTTACATCAAAATGAAATAGTCACCTATAGTAGCGAACTCGTCGGGTGTTCTCCCCCCAGCGATCAGCCATCGGCACCAATCCACGGTCTCCCACTCGTCTATAGCTTTACTAGGATTTAGCAACACGTCCAGGAGTGGACCCAAGTGCTGGGGGGATCCACTGGCGCAATCCGCGTGTATGTATGCAGCTGCACCACGTTTACCCTTCTTCATCAACACTTGCGCTGTTGAGTTAGACATTTTACACTTTTCTAACTAGCGCTCGTCTTCAATAATCACACTACACATAACATAAGTCACCGTTTAATTCAGTTGATCACGGAAGAAACACCATTTCGAGTTTTACATAAGGCAATGAACTGTGGTCTGTAACGCCTTCGCATTGAGACATGGTTTATCACAAAAACTACATTCACCAAACTGTTAACACAATTTTATAACTTCTAATAATTTACTCAAACAGATAACGGTTTCTTGAATAGGTAATTATTTTTATTTTCACAAGTAGAAAATAATGCAATGCAGAGCAGAAACAATCGGCCATTCATTCGGTATTGCGTGTGTGAAAAAATAAAACCTACCATGTTGTTAGTTGTTATTGGTAGTTTTTTTATTATTCTGTGGTTTTAGCTTGAAGGCCGAAACACGGCTGATCTGTACCCTTAGCACGAACAGCCATCGAGGAATCTTACGCGCGTAAGAAAATACTACTCGAAAACGTACTCGATTCGAAAGCTAGCAAAATCGGCAGCACGAATTTTACAGAGCTGGCTAACGTCAACTCGATAGTAGCGATAAATAAAGCTAACCTGACACAATCCAATTATCAATCCAATTGAAGCAAGGTGCGTTCAAAAACCATGTTATATATCTATGTAAATCATAAATATGTAAATTAAAATTTAATCAAGTTGTTTATCATCATAATTTTACATTTATTATTCTTATTATTAATAATAAAACTGTTAACAATATTAATTTCATTTAATAACTAAAATTAATTTGCAAATATTATAATAATTTTTAAAATGTGCATGATTTTGCCCATGCTTTTGAACGGTCATTGCACCTTGCCCGTGATTGGTTTGAAAAAGAAGAGTGTCGCTATTCTTTCTCTCTTTCTTTCTCATCCTGTGATTTAATGAAAAATATAACCTAAAATAATAAAAAGCCGTGAAGCCATTTCTTTATTTTGTTTTTGTCTAAAATGATTTATCTGTGTCGGATAATAAATACACAATTGCGAGGAAATGATATTATGATGACCGAGAAGTAAACTACAATGTTTCATAGTTTCATCAAATTGTTCTAATTGAAGATGTTTTATGAACTTGAAGAATAACAATGGAATATCGTCAATGAATAATAAATTGTTTACACATAAACAATAAAACCTTTGGACGTGCTATGAAAATATGTGAATTTCATCGGAATTAGTGCCTATAGTGTTTGAAGATTCGACAAATTAGAGACTTTGTTAAGTTTGCATTGTTATACCTAGTTAGTTTTCGTCATAGTTTTATGATCTTATTTTTTTAATATCTACTTAATGAAACATAATTAATTAACTGTATCCAAACTGTGTGATGTGTTGTCTGAAAACAAATATTATACGTATAACACCGTATTCTATAGTTTTATTTGAGTTTTGTAGGTAAGTTCTAAAATATTGCTAAAATAAAGGTATGGTGGGTGTGGGGGACACCGTGGATAGCGTAAAATGACGAGATTTTTATTTTACAAATTTCTATGTCTAATGAGAACAATTTAAGTAATATTGCCTGTGGATAATTCAGTAGACATGTCATAGTTCTCAAATTAAATTTTTGTTACTACATACATGCTTTTAAAATTTAATGATAAATAACAAAAAGTCGCTCGGAAAGTCTCTCACTGAAAAAATGTCAGTGAGTAAGTTGTCGATAGCCAGCTTGCGAGTGTCTCGATACCGTATGTCAAAAGTGGGTTCGTGCTACCGATTTCCATACAAGTTGTAACTTTACTATTCGAACTCGATTCGAAGGCTGCTCGATACCGTAAGTCAAAATGTTTCGTGCTTCCAAATCTTAGTTCCGTTTACGGACGTAGTGGCGCTGTACTAATTTCCATACAAAATTGTGAGATTCGAGTAATTTTACGCGCGTTATTTTTCTCGATAGCTGTTCGTGCTAAGGGTACTGAGGTGTGTAAACCTTCGAGCAACAAAAGGCTTCGTTTGTCACGAAGGGAGAAGCCTTAGCGATATTACTCTATTCAAATTATTCTGGCATTTTTTGCGGGGGGGGGAAATGCACACAAGTGCAGTTCCGCATACCCACATACAAAAACTACGCTGTAATGACGACACTCACACATAAAAAATAAAACAAAACAGCAAAAATTTGTGTACGGATGAGTCACACATCAAAATATGACAGGTTTTTGACATAAAGGGCTGGGCTCAACTGTCGATGCAGCAATATCGATACGGAAAAAGGAATAAAGATTACAAACTCAATCATTTTACGATGGGGTGAATAACAACAAAGAGGTCATTTTTATACGCTCGAGCTTGAAAAAGCTCGAGAGTGTAGGTGATTGGGTTGGGACTAATGTGTACCCAGGGAAGTTGGGCTCAGGCTGCTGACACTGAACATCTCTCCATGACAGTACTGCCATCTGCACACCCAACAATTTGAATTTACAACAATCGGTGATCGCTCCCCGTCTTAACGTTGATCACAGTTACATCATTGAATAATTGCTTTTTTACCATCGCCACTCTAAAAAGTGCGTTTAATTCAACCATAAGAGTGAATAATAAGCGATTTTAAGTTATACCTACAGAGCGATGCTGAATCTTCGGCTACTATTCAGCTCTTAGCAGTGTTATTTGCTTTAATTTGAATATAGTTTATTTAATAGTACTACTTACGGTCAGTATTCAGCTTGGATAAGAATCGCATAAGTCTTTCCTAACTACAACTCGACCAAATTAAAACGGTGTCATGAACTTAGCTGTCATGCAGCTATCATGCGCCTAATTATCTTGCTCGAGAGACGGCCGTTAGTCCCTCGAACTAAATTCTCTTTTCATTCACTTGTTGTATAATCTACTATTTCGACATTTATTTTGCGATATCTGTCGCGATCACATCAGTGCAGAGCAAATCATGCAAAAATCTCGCAAATGAATTTGGCGCAGAATCAGGGCCAGATTGACCAACACTTTATCGACAAACATTATTTAACGGTAACATCACTAAGTTGCCCATCGGCGAGAACTCGGATTTATCTAGCGACAGATCTGAAATTTGTACGGACGAGCCATGGACTAGCAGACCCGATGTCACTGAACAAATTTGACAACTAATCAAGAATAAAATATACGAATTTAATGTTTAAATGTAAACAAATAGCAATAATACGATAAAAAAATACTTTTATGTGAAATGTAAAACCGTCTTTTTGTATACTTGATGTTCAAGATCTCTTTTAACAGCAAAAAACTCATCAATTCGACATTTTAAACAGAGCAGCGTTCACATGCGCGACTGGACTCGGTCTAGAAAGAAATCCGGGCGCAACTGGTTTTACTAACGCGTATGCCCATTTGGGCTTGTACTTCGGCAGAGGGGAAACGCTTCGTATGGCTTCTCTTTCTGTAGAAGCCCGTCTTACTCTAAGGTGTAAACTATCGGATACGTCCGCGACCTACTACATCCGATAGTTTGCACACCTCAGGGGGCTTACCATCAGCAAATAAGAAAACGTTCAGTTCAATAGCAGGCCTTAAACAAAACTGCTTAAGGCCTGCTTTCATACTAATCGTTGAGGTCGTAGTACGAAAAAGTAAGGCGGTTCAATATAAGTCCTGCTATAAGAGCTCATAGTAAGGCCCCTGATCAGCCGCGGCAGTAAGCCGCGTCCGATAATTTGTTTGGACCTTGAGTCTCTGACGTCCATTAATAAACGTCAGTGGCTTGAGTCAATCCAAGAACTTTATACATAGACTTAGAAAAATTTTAGTGGATATTAAGTTTATGAACTTTATATATAACATAACACTGGACTTTGCGTCACCTTCGGAGGCTTGAAGAACGAAAAAATAGCCTTGAATGACGTCAGAGATATTTTCCTTTTCTTTCATTAGGGTGACAACAATGTTGTCCATTCGTAGGACAGTCAGTACAAATAGGTACTTACTACAGACAGACTATCAACTTTTGCCTATGGCTTAAGTTTAGACAACCAATCCAAACATTCAAAAGTGTTTAGATTCTCAACATTTGAATGTTTAGAATAGTTTAGATGTTTGTTAATGCGAACGTTTGTATGTTTGGGTATCTCTAAACGTACAAACTTTCGCATTTAGAATATTACAGCATTTATAAGATTATTATTACTCTTGATCAACCATATTATAACATTTGTATAACATTCATTCAAACCCCCTTTTTGGTCAGCAGCGGCGCATCACAAAATATTTAAGTACTTAATTATTATTTTCGGTTGGACTCATATATCCTATAAATAATGACTTTGGCATGTACTAATATTTATTAAAAAATTTAACATCATGTAACTAATTTAAAGTGTGTCGATATTTTCAGTTATTTAGAAAATCTAATTAATTTTTGTACATGACTTGGGTAAATTAACTATGGATTGGGATATTTTGTACTTAGCATGGCAATTTCAGTCACAATGTGAGAGGGATAAACGAAATCTGCAAAGGTGAATGACCTCTTCCTCGACCTTTCCCTCCTAGTAAAATATCCAGTGTCATAGAATATGAATAGAAGATTCTTGAGTCAATCAAAGGCGTCGCCTACACACACAGTAAATACTGAAATCAATCAGTATTTAATCAGGGGCATATTTCACAAAAGATTAGTGAATTAACTAAAATAATTTACCATTGTTGTAATTGGGGAAGAATTACGCGTGAAAGCACTAAACTTAAGAATCGCCAAGTCTTTTCTTATCTACAACTCGACCAAGATAACTTAGCGAATGACAGCTACATGACGGCTAAGTTTATGACACCGTTTTAATTTGGTCATGTTGTAGTTAGGAAAAGACTTAGGCGATTATTAAGTTTAGTGCAATCGGCCATTAGGTTTTTTATTAATTCTAAAATGTAATTCTACCCCAATAACAACAATGGTAATTTATTGTAGTTAATTTAATTTACTAATCTTTTGTGAAATATGACCCTGATTAAATACTGATGAATTTCAGTATTTACTGTGTGTGTAGGCGTCGCCAAAGGACAGTGTAATGTAACCCCTAAGCCCGCCTGAGCATTAGTTTCTTATTTGCTGATGGTAAGCCCCCTGGGGGCTGCAGTGGCTGCTGGGGGCAGCAAATAAGAAACAGTTCAGTTCAAAAGCAGGTCTTAAACAGCACTGCTTAAGGCCTGCTTTAGAACTAACCTTTGAGGTCATAGTACGAAAAAGAGCTCATAGTAAGGCCCCAGGTTCACTGGAAATATGTGAAAGGATCTTTAGTTATTCTAAACAATAGTTCTTTTGGCCGTAGTTATCTCGAGAATAGTTGCAATTGGAATATGTTTAGTTATTATGATATGTAACCCCGGAGTCCCGGACATACCTACAACATTTTTTTTCCCCAAACTGGGGCCCTACCGCCCAACTCAAAGCGATAGCCAAAGCGATAGCTAGACTCTATCCGTCCTTGTCATATCATAACACGATGACAAGGACGGACAGTTCACTGACGTCATCAACCAAAGCCAGAGTAAAAGTCCGTCCTTGTCATCGTGTTATGATATGACAAGGATGGATATAGTCTAGCTATCGCTCTGGCTAAAGCTTTGAGTTGGGCGGTAGGGCTCCAGAAGCAGAGATGCTTCGCTTCGCTCGCGTTTCTTTACTTTAGAATCCTTAACTTTGAGATTGGTTACGTACATTATTTTTATCCTACTATCGTGATGTCATAGTTTAGTAATGGCAATTGTGCAATGGCACTTGGTGTTGTTTCAATCGTTTCAATCACAACACACTACCACCTTCAGTCAATGTCGTCGATAGCATTTCAACTCTATGGGAATGATTTAAAAGTTGAATTTCTTTAAGGCGGTTGTATGACCGAAAGTGGCTCCCTCAGAGGTTTTTATTTAATAAGTTATGGATAGAAAAAGATTTAAATAATGTTTTACGTGGAGTTTTAGGGCCCATGGTCTAGTATTTTTAGAAGGTATATTTGGAGTCCAAATAATCTCACTTTTCGTTTAAGGTGGCACTGGCAGCCTAGTCGATTTTATTTAATATTGTAAGTGCAATTTTAAGGCGCATTTTTATTTGGACAGCGCACCTCCTTTAGTAAACCTCCTTGGAAATTAGTAACTTGCTTAGTGGAATTCAAAATATCTTGTTGGCAACACTGCGTAGTGCGTATTCATTGAGTGCATTCCAGCAGACCAATCGCCAAGTCATTGGTCACCACACGCAAATTGATAATGAACCTAGTAGCCATTTTTTTATGATCGTCATCTCGCCTTACTCCTTCTGGCTTGTGAGTTATAAAATCCTTCAGTAACGAATAAACCAATTCTTATTTTGGTATTCAGAACAAACTTGACGCAGGAGTTTATGAATGATTGACGTCTTAACATGGCAATCACCAAAGCTGGGCATTAACTTGTTAATCCGTTAATCGTTAATTAACGAAGTTAACATTTTGATTAACGGATCAACTTTTAAAAATATTAACGGACACGTTAACTTCCGTTAATATGCAGAAGTCCGTTAATCGTTAATCCAATGCCTACTATTTACCGCATGGCACCACGGCGCGGCGCGAAATACAGGTTCAGACAAGTATGAAAGGAAACGACGAGTGCATTTTAGACACATTTTAGACATTTCGACATTTTAACACCAAAAAGAGCTTCTCTTTCAGATGAGAACTTCGACATGTTAATGTTCATGAAGGGGAATACGCACCTTATGCCCAACAATTAAATTACACATTTGAATTATACAAGTATTTTGTTTTATTAACCGACTTCAAAAAAGGAGGAGGTTCTGAATTCGGCTGTATGCTTTTTTTGTATGTGTGTTACGCAATTATTCCGCCAATTATGAACCGATTTGAATAATTCTTTTTTGTTTGGTATATCAGCATGCTCCAGAGGTGGTCCCATATAAATTTTATCGAAATCGGTTCAGCGCTTTTTGAAAAAATCTCAAGTTCAATTTAAAGTTCTCCCCTCTAATACAAAATAAACTTTATTTGTGTAAATGAAATTAAAATAATCATCAGTCTATGATTCACGTCCGATTTGCGAATAACAAAACGTTAATAAAATAATGGATATCTACATTAAAAGACACTCCGAAGACCGAAGCTAAGGATTGTAGACTCTTTATAAAATTAAACATACAATTTACAAAAGTACCGTTTGTTAAGTATTAAAGATGCTCTAAGTGAAATAGTCCAGTGAAATCAGTTGCTATTCGCCCAGTTGCTGTTCGCTGGATTGCTCTAAGTGAAATACTTCTGAGAAAGTATTTTTTTGTTATAATTTGTTATTTTTCGAAAAATCCGGATTTAATTTTCAAATCCGGATTTGGAAGTATAGTAAAAAGGAGCGGATATCCGGATTTTTCGGATTACGGATTATCCGGATTGCATTCCCTACGCGCAACGCAAAAAGTACCTAATTATTTATCATTATTTTTAGGGTTCCGTAGCCTAATGGTAAAAAACGGAACCCTTATAGATTCGTCATGTCTGTCTGTCACATTTTCAAAAACCGCAAATATAACTTTGTCGTTTATACAAACACTATAAAAAACAAAGTTATTTTGCAGATGAAAATGATAGTGGTATTAAATAAGGTATGGTATATGGTAACTACGGAACCCTACTGCGCGTGGCCCGACATGCACTTTGCCAGTTTTTTTTTAATTCAAAAAAGCAAGTCACAGAGTGATTATGCCCTTATACACTTAGTTTTGTCGTTGCGCCAACTGTCTATCTAGACGAACGGCGGCTTTTTTTTTCACCAACATAAAAAGCGTTGACTGACTGTATACTCTTTAGGCTGTGGTACTACTACAAGTGGGTGATTTCTTGAAAGATGCCTTTATATTTGTACCCACTCTTTATATAGAAGTCTAGTCGCGGCGTGAGAAGCGCGCCGCGCGCTCCGGGACGTGTGGCGATTTGACTCTTCCCAGCGCTTAGTTTTTGCAAAATTCTACACAAGTAGGTGGTTCCTTGAAAGATGCCTTTATCTTTGTACCTAGGTAGGTACTTCTTATGTAGAAGTTTAGTGGCGGCGTGCGAAGCGCGCCGCGCGCTCCAGAACATGCGACAATTATGTTTGGACAAAATAATTTCAATCAATGGATGCTGCAATGATTTTGTCAAAGCGCGATGAAAAATCATAATGTATTTATTTCTAATAAATTATTTAGGTATGGGTCATTCTCGGCATAGCCGCACAGAGGGAGCCAAAGAGCTGCATGCAGCTCGCTAGCCGCGATTTGCCGCTTCTTCACAAGTGGGTACAAGGACAGATACATCTTTCAAGCTTCCTGAATATTACGTAATAGATCTTGCGTCGTAGCTAGGTTAGGGGCTGGCAAGGGGAGCGTCTGCCAGGGGCGCAACCCTCAATTTGCTGACCCATAGCTAGAAAATAGTCTATAAGTCTTGGGACGCAAAATTCAAATCTTGCCAGGGGCGCTCAAGATCCTAGAAATAAGCCTTGGGGCGCAAAATTCAAATCTTGCTAGGAGCGCTCATCATCATCATCATCATATCAGCCGCACGACACCCACTGCTGGGTATAGGCCTCCCCCAAGGATTTCCACGACGATCGGTCCTGCGCTTCCCACATCCAGTGGCTTCCGGCAACCTTCACCAGATCGTCGGTCCACCTTGTCGGGAGCCTACCCATGGAGCACCATCCGGTGCGCGGTCGCCATTCAAGAACCTTTCCGCCCCAACGGCCATCGGTTCTTCTCGCTATGTGTCCAGCCCACTGACACTTTAGCTGAGCAATCCTTCGAGCGATGTCGGTTACTTTAGTTCGCCTGCGGATCTCCTCATTTCTGATTCGATCACGCAGGGAAACGCCGAGCATGGCTCTCTCCATTGCACGCTGGGTGACCTTGAACCTCCTTATGAGACCCATAGTTAGCGACCACGTTTCACTGCCGTAAGTCATCACTGGCAACACACACTGGTCATAGACTTTCGTCTTGAGACACTGAGGTAAATCGGACACGAAGATTTTTCGGAGCTTCCCGAATGCTGCCCATCCGAGTTGGATTCGACGAGAGATCTCTTTCTCAAAGTTGGACCTACCCAACTGGACTGCCTGTCCTAGGTATACATAATGGTCAACAACTTCAAGTGTTGTGTTCCAAACATGAACTGGAGTGGGCACAACATGGGCATTCGACATGATTTTCGTCTTATCCATGTTCATCTTAAGACCCACTCTTTGGGAAGCACTACGGAGATCTTCGAGCATTGTGTTCAGGTCCTCCAAGGTCTCAGCCATAAGAACTATATCATCGGCAAAACGAAGGAGCGCTCATATCATGACCCTTTTTCGACCCTAGCTTCGACGCTTGGATCGGTCGATTTGCCGCCCCCCTAGACGTGCCGCCCGCGTGCGGTGCACGCCTTGCACGCCCGCTTGCGGCGGGCCTGCCGGAGACCATTTCCTATCCTAACTAGGATCCTACCTTCCTGAATGCAATTACACTTCTCTGAATTAAGGAGCGACTTTATTCCGGATCCTTAATTCAGGATAATAAGCTCTTCAGCTCCGCTAGCAGTGTCCACACCTTACCCCGGTCACTCACATGTGCGCAAAGGTTCGTACATTGTACGAATGTTTTCAATTTTGTATGGAAAATCTTCAGTATGATACTGGGCGTGCAAACTCCATTGTGGTTTTACCCGGGCTCCACACGTTGGTCCCAACGTTGGCGCCAACGTTGGGACCAACGTTTGGTGAGGCGTACACACGTTGGCTACTATACTAGTTCTGTCCCGTCAGCGCCAATGTGAGGACGTCCGATACAGAAGTGGAAATTGCTTTACATTATACCTAGTTGTTACTGAAAAATATTTTTTTAATATAAAAAAATAAATTGTATAATATAGTACCTACTATATTGCGGGCTTGCCTATTATATTTCTTGAAATAAATATGTAGTAGGCAAAACTACTACATTTTTTCAAGTGAAAAAATTAAACAAAAATTGTTTAAAAACAAAAAAACCGACTTCAAAAAACCTGAAAATAAAAACAAAACAGCTTCAAAATTAAAAACCTCTAAAAAGCAAGAAATAATTTTCAAATCACTAGATACCTACGCATATCACTGTAATAAAACACGTCTATTGAAGTCGGGTGGGGCTGGAGGACAACTTCTTTTTTTTATTCTAAGAGCCCCACCCGACTTCATTAGACGTGTTTTATTACAGTGATATGCGTAGGCATCTAGTGATTTGAAAATTATTTCTTGCTTTTTAGAGGTTTTTAATTTTGAAGATGTTTTGTTTTTATTTTCAGGTTTTTTGAAGTCGGTTTTTTTGTTTTTAAACAATTTTTTATTTTATTCTTTTTAGTGTAATCACTATACAGTTGATTTAGTAGTTGATTTTGAGGAGTTCCCTTATGTATCTTTATGATTCAAGGTCCAATAACAATGAAATCATAATGGTATCGTCTCTAAAGTATCCTCTTTCAAACAAAAAAAAAAGAATCATCTGAATCGGTATATAAACAAAGAAGATATGGTCGATCATCCGTATAAGTTCACAAAATGGTAAAGAAAACGACAGTATTTTCAGGTTTCCTGAAAAGTACTGAACCAATTTCAAAATTTAAAAAAATGGGACCAATTTGGAATCAAACCTGATCCAATAACGTTTGAATAGGGAATGCAATCCGGATAATCCGTAATCCGAAAAATCCGGATATCCGCACATTTTTACTAGACTTCCAAATCCGGATTTGAAAATCAAATTCGGATTTTTCGAATAATAAGAAATTGTTACAAAAAAAATTTAAACAAGCAAGTTTCTCGGAAGTATTCCACTTACAAGTAGAGCAATCGTGCGAATAGCAACTGGGCGAATAGAAACTGAAGTATTTCACTTAGAACAATTTTCAATATTTAACAAAGTGACTTACAAAAATATTGATAGTTGCTTTAAGTGGAATACTTTAGTTGTTATTTGCCCAATTGCTATTCACTCAGTTGCTTTAAGTGGAATACTTCGTTTCTCGCACTAGCTAGAAGGTAGATGCAAATTTTCTAGATGACGCCATTCACGCGTCTTGCTAGTGCCGTGTCTCAGGTTTGTCCCAAAAAGTTCGTTTGGTTGAACCAGCTCTCCTGCCTGGTGTTCCTGCTGATACAACTCTCCTTCTTCAACCTCAATTTTGGAGTGTACTTGCAGCGTCTCTAGCTCGACCAGTGGGTCTACCGCGCAAGTGTCATTGGCATCGCTATCTGCTTCATTTGACAGATAGGTATGACACATTGCTACTTTTCTGTGATAAGCTTTAATTTGTGCCAAAAAGAAAGAGCAATGTGTGCGATCCTGATGAAACTTGCGCGGTAGGGGCCTGGACCACCTTCCACTTCGCTTCGGCTTCGCTTCACTTCTTGGTGATCGTACGGAACGCGCATCTAATCTTCGTATCACTTCCATTAGTACGTGTGGCGCGCTTGCTTCTTGTCGACTGGAGAATGTAAAATGGCCATCATCTTATATGCGAACTTCTTGGTTGTTTTCACTGGCGCGTGTAAGGTCTCTTCTTCCCGTTGGCGTGGTGGCGTATAGTCTTCCGGATGGTGCGCGGGTGACACTCCTCCTAACCTCCTAAGGAACGAGCGCCTAATACGGCGCGTCTCTCAATCTCTCACGGCTTTATCACATTAAGACCCAAAAAATAATTTGTATTTTTAAAATTCACATAAACTAAACAACATATTATTATGTTATTTAGTTTATGTACATTTTTAATCATATTAATATATAAATCTTCATTTGTATAATTTTATAAAGAGTATAATTTTTAGTTTTATTAGCGCTTTTTCGACGTCTTATCGCGCGATTTTTCTAAGATCTATAACACACTGGGACGCCATGGCGACATCGCCGGTGACGTGGCCATGGCTACCTCTGGCAAACTAGGATAGCCAAATGAAGTTGCCAAATAAGTAGCCAGCACTGTCCTACGTGCATAGAAGAGATCGCTATTTTATTGTTATTTGCGTCATAAAATGGAAAAGAAGAAACCCAAAAAGTTATGAGTCCATCCTTTTATATCAGATCGAAGTCGAAGTGGTTTTTTAACCGACTTCAAAAATTTGAAAAGGAGGAGGTTATCTATTCGTCGCGTATATTTTTTTTTATTTATATGTATGTACACCGATTACTCGAAGACGGCTGAACCGATTGAAATGATTCAAACGTTATAACATGACGTTTGTTTCCAAATAGGTCCCATTTTTTGAAATTTTGAAATCGGTTTAGTAGTTTTCAAGTAATCTTGAAAAAACTGTCGTTTTCGTTACCATTTTATATGAATTCAGCGGATTTTCAACCATTACTTTTTTGTTTATGCACCGATTTAGATGATTCTTTTTTTGTTTGAAAGAAGACACCTTAAGAATGATACCATATTAATTTCATTGGTATTGGACTTTGGATTTTGAAGATACACAAGGGAACTCCTTAAAATCAAATAGGAACTGTACAGTGATTGAAATATTGGCAGGTTTATGACAATCAAAAACAAGTTAAGTACCTATTTATTGTCAACGACCTGCTGGACTATGGTTGAACTGCGAAGGCCCAACGGAACTCTTCTGGAAATTGAGTTACTCGGGGTATACCATTGAAAAATGTGTAACATTATAACGTTTTATTTTATAAAATCATCACTTACATACCTTCCACAAAAAAGTTTAAAATAAAAAAGCTTTTTAAAAAAAGCACAACCTCCTTCAAAAATCTTAAAAAACAGCTCTATAAAAAGCAAGAAATAATGTTCAAATCGATTGATTAAAACACGTCTATTGAAGTCGGGTGGAGCTTTAAGAATATAAACAATACAATAAATAAAAAAAAATACTTCCAGCTCCACCCGACTTCAATAGACGTGTTTTAATCAATCGATTTGAACATTATTTCTTGCTTTTTATAGAGCTGTTTTTTAAGATTTTTGAAGGAGGTTGTGCTTTTTTTAATTGTGTCGAATTGTTTGGATACGTAGCCGGCGACGTCGCCATGGCGTCCCAATGTGTTATGGCTCTAACGCTTTGGGATTAAACAAATGACTTCTCTACTGTGTGTTTGCACGAGCGATTTTTTTTTCGTGCGATATTTTTTATCCCGTTCCACAGTCAGTCACATTGTGTTCTATTCGAAGCTTCAGAAATATCGCGCGATAAAACGTCGCAAAAGTGCTCATGCGAAAGATCGCTTACGTCACCTACTCGCAAATCGCACGCGGATCATACACTGACTATTTTATTTAATTACATTTGAGCAATAGGTAACATCATATTATTATATTCTAGTATTTTATGACAAAAAAATATTGGATTTGATTAATATTCTCCTTTTCATTGAATCCACTTTAATAAATATAAGAGACATCACATTACTAAACTTATATGGACAGAAATTACATATTTTTATAAAAAAGAAAGTATTAAAAACCGTAATATCCGGATAATCCGGATTTGACCAAATATCCGTTCTTTAAATCCGGATTTTGAAATATATACGGATTTGCATTCCCTACGTTTGAATCATTTCAATCGGTTCAGCCGTCTTCGAGTAATCGGTGTACATACAAAAAACAAAAAAAAAACGGGTCGAATTGAGTACCTCCCTCCTTTTGAAGTCGGTAAAAAGTAGCAAAAAATATTACTTATATGCACGTAAGTCATTGCGTGCGTTGTGTTTATGGTAGTTGAATAAATTATAAAAATTTTAAACTTTTAGATTTTTGCATTCACAATGCTATTTTTATATTAAGATGAATAAATAATGAAAAATATTAGAAAAAATCGGCTCACCCGTAGCAACTTAGACGGGATTCGAACCCGCACCCTTAGGATTCTGGCCCAATGCACTACCAATTATGCTACCAAGCCGCTGATGGATGTGGCGAAATTTTCTAATTTTTTTTTTACGTTTCCGCTGAAGATCAGCGCCATCTCACCAATGTGAAGAGAAACACTTCGACACTCGACCGTAGCACCCATTGCGGCTGCCAGACAATCAATTAAGGTGAAACAGTACAATTTTAAACTTTTAGATTTTTGCATTCACAATGCTATTTTTATATTAAGATGAATAAATAATGAAAAATATTAGAAAAAATCGGCTCACCCGTAGCAACTTAGACGAGATTCGAACCCGCACCCTTAGGATTCCGGCCCAATGCTTCTAATATTTTTTATTATTTATTCATCTTAAGGGTGCACCGAGCGTCCACTAGCGCCGCCAATCAAGAAAAAATCATTACAACGAAATAACTATGTTTAACAAAATTCTGAAACATATAAAAACTAGTAATAGTTATAAACTATTTTTGTATGCGTTTTTTTCCTGGTTTAAATGTGTTTGTGTAGTTAAAACCTGGATTAACGCCTAAAGTGGCCACTTTAGGCGTTAATCCAGATTTTAACCACACGAACGCATTTAAACTTAGAATTTTACGCATACAAAAATAGTTTATAACTAATACTAGTTTTTATATGTTTCAGAATTTTGTTAAACATAGTTATTTCGTTGTAATGATTTTTTCTTGATTGGCGGCGCTAGTGGACGCTCGGTGCACCCTTAATATAAAAATAGCATTGTGAATGCAAAAATCTAAAAGTTTAAAATTGTACTGTAAGGGTGCACCGAGCGTCCACTAGCGCCGCCAATCAAGAAAAAATCATTACAACGAAATAACTATGTTTAACAAAATTCTGAAACATATAAAAACTAGTATTAGTTATAAACTATTTTTGTATGCGTAAAATTCTAAGTTTAAATGCGTTCGTGTGGTTAAAATCTGGATTAACGTCTAAAGTGGCCACTTTAGGCGTTAATCCAGGTTTTAACTACACAAACACATTTAAACCAGGAAAAAAACGCATACAAAAATAGTTTATAACTAATTCTAGTTTTTATATGTTTCAGAATTTTGTTAAACATAGTTATTTCGTTGTAATGATTTTTTCTTGATTGGCGGCGCTAGTGGACGCTCGGTGCACCCTTAATTGATTGTCTGGCAGCCGCAATGGGTGCTACGGTCGAGTGTCGAAGTGTTTCTCTTCACATTGGTGAGATGGCGCTGATCTTCAGCGGAAACGTAAAAAGTATTAGAAAATTTCGCCACATCCATCAGCGGCTTGGTAGCATAATTGGTAGTGCATTGGGCCGGAATCCTAAGGGTGCGGGTTCGAATCCCGTCTAAGTTGCTACGGGTGAGCCGATTTTTTCTAATATTTTTCATTATTTATTCATCTTAATTATAAAAATGTTTAGTACCTATTTAAGTATGAAAAATACAACTTCTTTAAAATCCTCTATAAAAAACTTCCAACTACCTACTATATTTTTTGAACTTTTTCACCATCTACTATATTTTTACACGTAATAATCTTGAAAATACTATATTTGATACAAAAAGTTGGCAACCCTAGATGGATATGATACATTGCTACATTTTTTGTCAAAACACAGTTAAGATTAACTTCATTGTAGCCAATAGACCCGCCCCGGTGGCGATTTTGTGGATGATTAAGCCTGGAAGCCATTCTCGCTCGACGTACGCACTCGATGAGTGTTGCAACAGGACTGAGCAAATCGCCAACGTGTGGACAGAATTCCTTTGATGAAACCGACACGCGCCGGCCAACTACCAACGTTGGCCCCAACGTTGGGGCCAACGCTATTTTCTCGATCCACACGTTGGGGCCAACACGTTGGGGCCAACGTTGGGGCCAACGTGTGGAGCCGGCCAAGCTTCTTGGTTTTACGTATTCGCGAATCTTTGCGCGCATGTGAGTGACCGGGGTTAGGGTATTTTATCCTAAATTTAGGGTATTTTCACACGTTTAGGGTAATTTTTAGGGTATAAAATTATTTAGGGTAATTTTTAAGGTAAAAAAATCGAGTGACTTTGTATGATTCAAGAAAAAACCACTGAAGAGTTTGACTTTTTAGTGTCTTTTTATACATTCATGTCGTGTTGGAAATCTAAACAATAGATGTATTCCAAGATTTATTTAGATAAACGTTAAATAAAAAAGTTTGAAAATAGATAAATTCACTACAATGTGTGTTTTATTTTAGAAGAAATGTTTAGGGTAAAATATTTTGAAAAGGGCTCAATTTAGGGTAATTTCACAAGGAGTCAGGGGAAAATCAATATCAAGGCGGGTCCATAGCTCGTGTTTTGCTCTACACAATCAACAAAAACATCTACACAAAACATTGTTTCGCGAAACATTTTTGTGTAGAGAAACAATGTTTTTGCTTTCCATGCCCTGTGGAAAACACGTACACAAAACATCAGTGTGACCAGATTAAATTTTACGAAAATACCGAAGCACCTCAAAAAATATTGAAAACTTGCACATGCAAAATATAACGGTAAAAATACTGATTCTCAAAACAGGTTTTATTAATTTATCATCACAATAAATGTAAAAGTGTACCTTTTTTATTAACATTCTATTCGAAGGCAAAACTAGACATGTTTTCCGGATGGATGCGTCAAGTAAAATAAACCAAAGAAAAAAAAACACGCTCTACCTATATCTCCTAGCAAAGATGGAAACAAAAAAATGTCACTGTCAAACTGACCTTGAAAGTTACATTTTCAGATATACCTAAACCTTTGGTCATTTTCGTTACATACATACATTTTCGAGTCATGATAAGTACTATCCCCGTCAATTGGTAATGCGCCTGGCGGCCACGATTTTAACCTCAAAAACAATTGTAAAATTTTTATATACCTAGACGGGTGAATCTACATTGTTCCTTACTTCCTGCGTCATTGTCTGAACTCGAAAATCTTTAAAAATCCAATGCATCACAAGGAATAAATCAAAAATATGCCATCATTTACATTATAGTACAATAATACATTGTATTTATTTGCATATTTTTAATTTATTTATTGCGATGCATTGGATTTTCGAGTTCAGACAATTCCCTATCTTATTGAAAATAATAATTCAACTATTAATATAGGTTATTAGGTTACCTATTAGAATTTTCTTGTTTCATGACATTTTTAGTTGCAGATCACGTCAACGTGGATGTTAATGTGACAAGGTTCCAGCGCATTACCAATTGATGGGGATAATAATAGGCTAACATAAAATGCTAAATTGGCAACACTGATGTTTTGTCTACACAAACCACGCAATCGCTGTGGACGGCGTGTGTAGAGAAACATGTTTCGGAAACAATGTTTTGTGTAGATGTTTTTGTTGATTGTGTAGAGCAAAACATGTGCTATGGACCCGCCCTTAGAGGGTGGCAACTAGGGAATTCGATCCCGGCCCTTATTTCTGATCCCGGGATTTCGGGATTACACTTAGGCAATCCCGGGATCCCGGGATTATCTCGGGATTGAAGATTGAAAATTCAAATATTCGATTTCTATATCTATATATTATTTCGGGATTGAAGATTAAAAATTCAAATATTATTATAAACTTTCGTCAAAAACCGACGTACTTTAATAAAAAATTTAACAAAAACCGACATATTTTACGTAACAATACACACCTGGCTAATCTTATCATTAACTAATCAAAGTTAGAATCAAATTAAGTCTAAGGCAGCCATTACACGCTAGGTTTTGCTGTCAGTTTAACCACAGTCACGGGCTGTGACTGACGGTTAACCTACCGTGTAATGTAGTGACTGATGGTTGCATGATGAGATTTCTTCTTTCCATCAGTCAATCAGTCAAACGTAATTCATGACTGATGGAATTTGACTGACGTTTGCATGACCATGTAATGGCTGCCTAACCAGACTTTATGTCTGGTTAGTTTGAGACTTTTTATATATAAAAAAAAATATTTTTCAAGAGTGAATAAGATCTTCATTTGAACTTCAATAAAATGAAAAAAAAATCTAACAAACTATGCAAATAAAGATAATTGACAAAACCTGTCTTAACGTCGACCAAATAGACGGATTTCATGGTTTTACATGAAATCCGTCGTAAAGTAGTTAGTATTTAGGTAGTAAAGTAGTTTCTTAACAAAAACTGATTTGAAATAAATTTCATGAGTAGCAAAATGTCACATTTCTAAACTGATCTTGAAGAATGTTCATACATTTTTGTTCAGTAGCAGTAACACTAACACTGCAGTGTATCACCACATAACCCAGTGAGAGTTGCTTGTCTATCATTTTAATTCAAAATACAAAAGTTTTATTCCAAGAAACCATCGCAAACCCGCTGGGTTAATTTGTGTTTCTTGCTTGGAAAGCTGCTTGAATGAAATACTTGTAGGTTTTCTTGTATTTATAATAAATGATAGGCGTGCAATTATATTGAGGCACTAAGCGTTTAGCATCACGCACTATATTTTGCAACCTTTTTTAAATAAGTTAACCAATCCCGAAAATCCCGGGATTATGAAAACTCAATCCCGAAAATTTCGGGATTGAAAAACGGTCGGGATCCCGGGATCCCGAAAACCGGGATCCCGGGATCAAATCCTCTAGTGGCAACCAACACTGTCCGCTAGGGAGTACATTTTTTCTATGCGCAGAACAGAAAGACATGTGTTGATTTATTATTTTTGCCGAAAACCCGCAATATATATTATTAAAACCTAGATTCCGTAGTGTTAAAAGACAGTGTTTTCATAAATAACAGCCCCACATTCTTAAATTAGCAGTTTGTCTCGTCGTCGTACAGCAAAGCATGGAGGAAGACAAAAAGGTTATGTTTCATGAAATGGAGTTGGACGATCGGCTTTTGAAGGTAAGCTTTTATGGTACTCCTCTTAGCGCAGCAAAATTATGTTTAAACATAAATGTCTATGACTATGAAAACAACGATTTCACATTTTTCTAATAAAATATACTTACCTTGCAGGCAGTTTCTCAACTAGGATGGCGTGAACCAACGTTGATTCAAGAAACTGCTATCCCTCTCCTTCTAGAGGGTAAGGATGTTCTCATTAGGGCCCGAACTGGTTCTGGAAAGACGGCTGCTTTCGCAATACCAGTTATACAGAAAATGCTCAACTTAAAAAACACAAGCAGACATCAAAATATAAGAGCCCTTATATTATCACCAAGCAAGGAACTCTGTGGACAGGTAAATGGTTTCTTTCCATGAAACAATTTAAAGATAGGGCTGGTGTTGAATTTGGCTAAACTGTACATTTAGGGCCGCTGGTCTGGAGATTCACAAAGATCTAGATCGTTAGATATGCCCTTACCATAGTATGAAGTATTAGCTCACCGTAATGTGTCAACATTCAAATGAATGAGCCTCACTTCTTTGCTATTAGATGGCTATCAGTTCTCATTTGAACACTGTGTCAGTAACTTCAAGAAACCACATGAGAACTTTTTCAAAATGCCGTCTTGTGCCTTTTATCTGTGCACCAACAATTGTAGAAATAGAATTAAGCAAAATGGTGTAACATTTCACACGTAAGTATTTAGATTTAAATTATTATCGAAATTACGTAAACAACGCATCACACATGCATGCGCCATTTTGACAGATAAGAAATAATGCTACAGATGCTTAGTACGAGGGCAGATCTAACGATCTAGATCTTTGGAGATTCATAATTGTATGACAGAAACTACACAATGCAAGAATTCTTTTAGTGAAGTTCTTTTTTGAAGTAACCTAGTAGTTTTCGAGAAATACCAAATTAATCGGTTGCTTACAATTTTTCCCAAAATTTTTGTACCATAACAAAATTTGTGACAGAACCAGAAGCGGGGGGATGGGGGAGGCGCACTCCCCCCGAAAGGGGGGGGGGAAATATTTCTCGAAAACTATGCATCTCCAGCAGATAGGGGTTGGAGGAGGGGGTTGTACCCCTCCTCCCCTCCTATTAGGTTAGGTTTACCACTGGTACAGTCATAACCTCAAACTTCAACCATAAGTATCTCAGTAACCAAGGGCTTGCTTCAAGTGTGGAAGGTACCAGGGGTGGCCCTTTTCATCCTAAGAGGGCAGGTCTTTTTCATGAAGTTGGCTTTTTGTCTTGTAAATAATGAATTCCTGTTGCATTAAACAGACACTGTTTTCAGATAGCTTCAGTGATATGTGATTTAACTATAAAATGTGCAAGAGAAGTGCGATGCATAGACATATCTGCGACTGGTGACACACAGGCACAAAAGTCGCAGCTGCAGGACAAGCCTGACATCGTAGTGGCAACTCCGTCGAGGGCTTTGACACACTTGAAGGCCAATAACATGAGGTTAAAAGAAGATTTAGCAGTTATGGTTGTCGATGAGGCTGATTTAATATTTTCGTTTGGATATGAAGATGAAATTAAAGAATTATTAGGGTAAGGTTAATGCTTTTATTGCCATATCTCATACTGCCTAGTTACCTACTAAAAAAGACATTTTCTATTTCAATAATAATTTTGCAGTTTTCTACCAAAAGTCTATCAAGCAGTACTAGCATCGGCAACACTTTCAGATGATGTCCTCAGTCTGAAGAAGATAGTCCTCCGCAACCCGGTCACTTTAAAGCTCGAGGAGCCAGAACTGGCACCTTCGTCACAATTGCAACATTACCACTTGTTTGCGGAAGAAGACGACAAAGCTGCTATATTGTATGCATTGCTCAAATTGAACCTCATAAGGGGCAAAAGTATAATCTTTGTGAGAACAGTGGATAGATGTTATAAGTAAGTGTGCTTTTTTTATGAAATATACCTACTCTTTGTATTTAGGTACTGATTATTTCCTAGAGTGGCTATATAATAAAAGTTTATTTTGTACAAACATTTTGGCCAACCTAAAAATAAGTTTTATAAAGAATAATAATAATTTTGATTACTTTAAGTTCACTTTTTTACTTCAATCATAACAGTAAGCTGAAAGAAAAAGGTCTTTTTGTGTGTTTATGAAGCCACTTCCAGTTCCATCCTTTTTAGAATTTATGCTAATATAATTATTGATTTGATTATTTTAGATTAAAATTATACTTGGAGCAGTTCAAAATAGGATCATGTGTACTGAACTCTGAACTGCCAGCAGCGGTGAGGTGTTTGTCAGTGGACCAGTTCAATAGAGGAAGGTACCAGATCATAATAGCTTCTGATGAAAAGGCATTGGAGAAGCCTGATGGTGGCATACTGCCTATTGAAGAGAGGACTAAAAAGAAAAAGGTACATTATTGAGTATAGAAAAACGTTTTTTTAGGAATCATTTTTTTATTGAGTAATAGAAAAACATGTAAGTATATTTTTTTATTGAGCCTTGTCTTGACTAAAATTGTCAAATTAAATTATGATTATAAGTTGTATTTGATGGTACAAAACCTATTAATCCATTGACCGGTGAATGGAAAAGGTTGCAGGAGGTCTTTTCCGACTTGCAAACAGACCTAAAATAAGCAAAGCCCAAATACTGAACTACATAATATAAAAAACAAAAAATGTGTGAAACTAAGGCTATTATTATTATTAATTGATCTTACAATGCGATTAAATTGATTGTAACGGTTGCTATGATAATGTACATGCAACTGACATGACTAACTTCAGAGCACTGCGCTACAAAACGACGTATTTTAATCTGTATTTTTATCTTTTCTATACATTCTCGAGTGAAATTACAGCGGATCACTGTCTATCGTTAATTTAATCGCATTGTTCTATAACTTATCACAAATAACATAAGTATTTTTCCCACGGCAGCAAGTATCCAAACGCAAGCGGGACAAGGAGTCGGGAGTGTCGCGCGGGATCGACTTCCAGAATGTGTCCAACGTGATCAACTTCGACTTCCCTCTGGACGTGAGCTCGTACGTGCACCGGGCGGGACGGACGGCCAGGGGGACTAACCAGGTCAGTTCAATTAATTTATACTTGCTTGGACAATGTCACACAGCTTAAATTGATAGACGGATGTGATACATTGGTACTTTTCTTTGGTAGGTTTTTTTTGTGCCAAAAAAAAGTAGCAATGTGTATCATCCATTTGTCAAATGAAAGCGATTACGATAGCCATGTAAGTTTAGGCGGTAGACCCCGGGCAATGCCTTTTTTGATAGGCAAACAAAAGTTGCGCGTTGTCGCTGTATTTGTTGCGTATCAAATGTTGCTTTGCGAATAAAATTGAGGAATAATTTTCTTCAAACTGCACTCATGCAATGTTTATGTGTAAAGAGCGTTATTATACCTGTTGAATGCAAAAAGCCGCATCGAAATCGGTTTAGTAGTTTTGAGAACTTTGGAAGTGCCGACTTATCTGGTTGCTGCAGAGCCCCCTGGTGGTCTACCACCAAAATAATGTCTAAGAACCTGCTCTGTAATAAAACCTTTTGAATGCAAAAAACCGCATCGATGTCGGCCCAGTAGTTTCCGAGGAAAATGATAACAGGTAATAAACTTTCTAACCCCAAACGCATATACCGCCAAAGATTATTAAGGGCCCTATCACATTTTTTCGTCGAAATTTCGATTTTGACGGATTTTAGCGATACAACCTAGAGAAACCTTTGGGTCTACTAAATACATTTATATGTGTCCGCGACAAAAAGTGATTTACTGGACAGTTAAAGGGTTGGAAAGGAAAATGAAAGTTGGTGAACGATTTCTTAGAGTCAACTTTGAACATACACAGAAAGACAAACAAGTACAAACAACAAATGAAAGTATGAAATTTGATTTTTTTAATAAGTAAAGATTATTATGATATAATTTTTACGTAATAATAATAATGTATCTAGGAGAAATCCACAGTTTATTCTGAGCGTTTTTAGTAGTTTTATGGTTTTTGATTGGATTTTTTTTTCACATATTCTATACATATTTTCAAAATTCCGAGGCCGCTATGAACTATTCGACTATATAAGAAATAACATTCAATTTTTTTTTATTTCAATTGTTTACCACAGTTGTTCAATCCATGAGCTCAAAAAAGTGCCTTCGCGCATTTTATGAAAATCTTTTTCTGCAATTTCGGGTTTAATTATAAAGTTAAGCAAATTTTCAAAAAAGCAAGGCCGCTATGAACTATTCCAATAGCTATTCTGCACCATTCAATAAGTCAAAAGTGTTAATGTATTTTTGTTTCTGAGATCGATAACGCCAAAATTGGCCATTTTACGCAAAAATCACAGTCAAAATGTAATATGCCTCTTAATACTATGTTAACAAATTAGTGTTCCCATTAATTTTAATTAAGAAATTGACAAAAGTCTTATATTTACAAAAGAAGAAATATAATAAAAAAAACAGGAGTTTAATAAACTTTATATACATGCAGGGATCAGTGCTTTCGTTCGTCTCGATACGGGAGAAGCCCCTCATGGACGCTGTGGAGGAGCACCTAGCTAAAGGCTTCAACAGCCAGAAAGTTCTACAGTAAGCGTTCTTCTTATTTTAGTTTTGACAATTAGGATCAGTAACAGGTTGGAATCCTATTTTATTTTATTTTTATTTTATTCAGGACAACAAACAGCGGTACAATACATATTACAATTATCATTTAAATAAACTAGTACTCATTGCACCACCAGCACCGTTATCCCCATCTTAAGGTTTTATTGATATAATACACGCTGAAATTTTAATCATTTGGTTCCCGCCGTGGTGTGGTTCCACTCATGACAAGCAACTTTTACTATGGGGCCAACTCTCCTGCTCGCAAAAAAAAATCAGCTGTTCCATACAAAAGTGCAGTACCTACTCGACCTTAATGTATGGAACAGCTGATTTTTTTTTGCGAGCAGGAGAGTTGGCCCCATAGTAAAAGTTGCTTGTAATCATGAGTACCAAATGATTAAAATTTCACGCTGTATAAACACATTTTGGTAACTATGAAACCTAGTGAAAGAATTTTTGAAATCCGTTTAGAAATGATCGAGTTAAAAGGGTTTTAAGGAAATGCCAAGATCAATGCAATATGTGCTTTATCACGTACGACATAAGGTTCGCGTCCGTCGCGATGACGTCATAGGGACCCCCAAAAAATCAGTGTTTTAGCTCTTATAACTTCTCAGGTTTAAAAGATATCGTACAATTTTTTTCACAGTTGATCATATGGTGGCATTAGCTTTTTAATTAGCCATTAAAAAAATCGTTACTGATCCTCATTCACTCCTCTTCAGGGAATACTTTTGTCAGTTTCAAGTGTTGGACAGGGTTCAGTGATATTATTTCGGTTTGCATTAGAATGCGGGTGTATCCAATCTCGCATTCCAATGCTTCTTGGAGCATTTGGCACCAAGTATATATCAAGTCATTTTACTCAGTAAGTTTTGCCGAGATGGTCACCACTACACAAGGCCGTATTTATAAACAGCTCTCAACGATGAGAGCTATCTTGAGATCATACCTGAGATCTATAAGTATCTAATATTTGATTATCCTGAGATAATAAGTTTCTATAAGAAGATGACGTATTTTAATCTGATTTTAGGTTCACTTATAAATCGGATATATTTCGATACTAGCGGCCGCCCGCGGTTTCACCCGCGTGGTTCCCGTTCCCGTGGGAATATCGGGACAAAAAGTATCCTATGTTTTAATCTAGGCTATCTACTATCTCTGAGCCAAATTTTAACCAAATCCGTTCAGTAGTTTTTGCGTGATTGAGGAACAAACATCCAAACCCACAAACTTTCACATTTATAATATTAGTAGGATATTAGTAGGATAACTTTAAGCTTCTCCGATTTTATTCTGCTATGTCTGAGCACTGACTATAATGCGGTACTAAATATTGTTTTGTAGAAAGTACGAGTTCGCGCTGGAAGAGGTGGAAGGGTTCCGGTACCGGTCCCGTGACGCGTGGCGCGCCGTGACGCGCATCGCGGTGCGGGAGGCGCGCCTCAAGGAGATCAAGCAGGAGCTGCTCAACTGCAAGAAGCTGCAGGTTTGTACCACTCCCACTTGCAACGAGACGGCGGTGGCCACTCGCCTTTTTATTAATTTGGAAACTGGTTCTTGAAAGAAGGCGATACAACTCAAAATTTGATCCTAATTATTTTTCCTGCTGCGCGCCAACTTAGAGGCCATCCATAAATTACGTCACACGTTCACGGGTAGGGAACGAAATGTGACTATGTGTGACAAGGGGGTGGAAGGGGACTTAAATTTCGTGACGTCACATTTCAAAATCATTTAAATTATCATAACAAATATCTGACCTGCTTTTTAATTCAATAATTATTTATCGATATGAAATTGTAAAATATGTAACGTCACACTAGGGAGGAGGGTCTCATAAATGTGCAACTGTGACAAAGACGGGGTAGGGGGTCAAAAACCATGAAATTCGTGTGACGTAATTTATGGATGGCCCCTTATACTCGCCGTAATGCACTTTGAACAATCATTTTGAACCTTGTTGTCTTAAAATTGAGTAGACTATGCACGCTAGATTTAGGACTTTGTATGTAACAGCCAATAATTTTGAGAAAGTTTGACAGTTTTGAGTAACTCAAGCAGGGGACGGTTAAATTTGAACCTTATTGATTTTACGTTGGGTATATTGTCGCTTTTTGAACAGCGCTTAGTAACTTTCATTGTCTACCTATATGTCTGTTACATACAGACGGAATCTGATTTGGAATTCCGGAACGGAATCATTCTGAACTATTTGAACCCAGCAAATCCATACAAATCTATGGATCTACCACATATGCAGTACTTATTCGTTTGTAATTTTCTCTGATTCGGAATGGAAACTTGTGCGTTTGGGATCTCGCACGGAGAGAAGCTGTTCCAAACGCAAGTCTACCATAAATTTCTAAAAATAAAATTCTAGTTTTATTTGGTTTTGACATAGAATGATGGGATTTGTTTTAAGTACTAAATGAATACTTAATAGCTTAGCTGCACAATTAATTACAATGATTGCAGTCTAAAATTTACTGTGTTGTAGTATTTAACCACATATAAGGTTGCGCTCCACCTTTCGCTAGACTACTAATTACTTTAATTTTCACAAACCCAAAATGATGACAACCACAGAACATAACACATTGATGAACGACTAATCTTCTCTCTGATACAATCCTCTAACCAACCAACTCCAACAACTGTAAACAAAATTTCAACCAGTCCTTATTTTTAGGGTTACTTCGAAGAAAACCCCAGTGACTTGGCAGCTCTGAAGAGAGACAAGGCGCTCCATACAGTGAGACTGCAGCCGCACTTGGCTCATATTCCTGAGTACTTGCTGCCGGCTGCTTTGAGGAACGAGGAGCCCGTAGAAGCTGAGGAGACATCATCATCAGCACCACCTCCAGCCAAGAAGAAGAAGCAAAACAATCAGTATGGAAATGTGAAGAGGATGAAATATCAGGTTAGTGTTTGAAATAACATTATTCGTAGCAGTGGAATCCTTATCCTTACTAATATTATAAATGCGATAGTCCGTTTGTTTGTTTATTTGTTTGTTTGTTACGCCTTCACGTCTTAACTACTGAACCGATCATCATAAAATTTTTGCATACACGTTGTCAGGGGTACAGAGAAGGACATAGGGTACCTTTCATCCCGAAAAAAAGTACTGTTCCCGAGGGATAGCAAAAAAACCTTTCCACGCAGACGAAGTCGCGGGCGGCCGCTAGTATTAAATAAAAACACTTTTGAACATACTTTTTAAGGGATACTGGCGCGGTTTTATTGAAAGTACTTCAATAATTAGTTGGTGTTTGGTTTAATTTTGAGTCCCTGTGACCAAAATAAAAAATTAAACCGAATACCATAGTACTTTCAATAAAACCGCGCTAGTATCCGTTAAAAAGTAAGCTTAAGAGGTGAAAATGAAGTATTTAAATTATGCATTATTTATATTAGTTAGCTAATCTATTATGTTGTCGCTTATACCGTACCGTAACGCCTTTTACACGCACTTTTTGCAGCTACACTGGCTAACTATGAGAGTACAGTCAGCGTCGAAATGATTTGAGCGTTCAAACCTACCAATATAGGGTCCTTCTTAAATAGTGCACGAAATTTTAAGGGGTCAATGTACTCATGCATACTAACAACTTTTTACTGTGGTACTAACATTGATATCGCTAAAAAAATCTGCTGTTCCATACATTTGTATCTATTCGATTTTAAATTTTCTATCGAACAGCTGATTTTTTTTCGCGATTTCAGTATTCGTACCATAGTAAAAGTTGTTTGTATGCATGAGTACATTGACCCCTTAAAAGGATTATGCCGATTTTTCTATACAAGCTAGGCCATGATGCGCTTTGATGAAATTACCAATATACTATAGTAATTTTATACTGATTGCGTGGGAAGAATGTCATTAAAATATAATGCGGGAGAAAAGAGAAATCTCAATCTCGAGGAGCTGTTTACAGTTATAATTGTTTGACATTTTCCTATTATATGACATTTCAAAGTCAAAGTCAATGAGATATGTATGGTTATTGCGCATCATGGCCCAGAATCCGGCATG
Organism: Agriphila tristella; assembly: GCA_928269145.1. Taxonomy (NCBI): domain Eukaryota; kingdom Metazoa; phylum Arthropoda; class Insecta; order Lepidoptera; family Crambidae; genus Agriphila; species Agriphila tristella. The sequence continues at coordinate 29,542,874 of OV743432.1, forward strand.
ATCCTTTCGTGGACTATTTAAGAATAAGTACCTGAACATTTGACTAAAACCAACCTTAGTACAAGACCTCAAGGTGTACTTTCATTTGTTGTCAGACCAAAAATTAAAGTTCATCATCTCGCTTTACCATTTTGCGACCGCTTACCATTTTACTCTTTGACCATTCCGCAGGGCTTTTCGCCAAGTCTTCTTTGAAAATGTTGCCAAAGATTCGTTATTGTTCATAGGCACGCCAGAAAGACCCGCTCCGCAGCCTCCACGTGAAAAACAATCCAGCGGCCGCCGACGCGTAGCGCCTGTTAGTATCCGCAACGGACTGAAATACCACGAAAACTATAGTCAAACTAACTTTTATATTCACTGTTATGTTATACACCGTGTTAAAGTTCTCCCACGTTTTTGTTATACAATGTAAAATTAATTCTTATAAATGTATTTTTCTTTTAAACAGCGCGCCTGCCGCGACAGGGACTAGAGCATATTGGTTAGTTATCTGTGGTTAGTACCTACGTGTAAAGAATATTAATAAATGTTGAGTTTATGTAACGTTTTGTTTCTCTCGATGTGTTGGTTTGATGAGTTCTGGATGTATGAGTGAAATAGATTGTTTTAGGCAATGTGATTCGAGGTAGTGGGCTCATATGACGCTATATAATTTAGATCGTGTCGCAGAAACACAGTACTAATATTATAAAAGTGTAAGTTTCACTCACTCAATCACGCAAAAACTGCTGAACGGATTTGGATGAACGCCCTAGAACCACTAAAATCCTTTCGACGCATAGTGCCAGAAACGCAAATTACCGTACACGCTAACGACCATGTTTCAAATTCGCAACTTACAAGACGTGCAAATGACCCGATACGCAAACGACCTGAAATGAATTCGCAATTGACCAGGCACGCAAACGACCTGAAATTGGTCTTAGAATACAATTTGAAGTGCAGTAATGACTAAGACAGCTAGAACAATTGTAATTTTAGACTTTTTTTGTATTTAGTATATATTTTTGGTAAGAGAGGTTAGGGTATCAGCAGTTAGGACTCCCATTGAGGGCTGTGGGGAATATGCTGACCGGATCTGTCTGATGAACAGGTATGATAAGCAGTGGCGTGCACAGAGATTTCAGACAGGGTAGGCACGAATAAAAAAAACTTACTAATTTTATCACTTTCGGTATGTAGGTACCTAATATGTATGTACCAACCTATACAGGGGTGTAAGGGGCTCCAAATAACATCATTCGAAGCCCAAGCCAACTTCTCCTGCTCGCGGTGCACCTGCTGGCTTACGAACGAAGCTCTGGCGGCCGACCGGTGGCGGGATAACCATCACAAACATTGCGAGCTAATGAAATACACAGACCAGTGTCAGGCAGCAGTGACACCGGTGCGATTAGCTACGCACTGCGATTGCCAACCCGCATGCCCAGCGTGGCAATTATGGGCAAACCCTCTTATGGTGACACAAAACAGACCACGGTCCCCAGTTCCCGGCCGCTCTGCTATTCCTGATCACGGCGGCGGTCACGGTAACGGCAGGACAGGGGGTGCGAAGAATCCCCGGGTTACGGAAGGCCGCCATAAATAACTGACCCTGGCGACGTACAACGGACGCACGTTACGGCTCGACGAGCACCTGGCACAACTCGAGGAGGAACTCGGAAGGATAAAGTGGCACATTCTTGGGCTCAGCGAAGTCCGAAGAGAGGGGGAGGATACTGTGACCCTTGAATCGGGTCACCTTCTGTATTTCCGAGAAGGAGACCAGCTATCCCAGGGTGGTGTAGGGTTCCTGGTACATAAAGCCCTCTGTGACAACGTTGTAGAGGTGTCGAGTGTGTCAAATAGGGTTGCGTACCTCGTGATCAAGCTAACCGAGAGGTATAGCCTCAAGGTTGTGCAGGTCTACGCACCGACCTCAACAAACTCGGACGATGAAGTGGAAGATATGTTTGGAGACATATCCAAGGCCTTACACTTCACTACCAAGGCACACTTCAACGTTGTTATGGGGGACTTCAACGCTAAAGTGGGAGTACAGAATAGCAACGAATCGGTAGTAGGATCCCATGGTTTTGGATGCAGAAACCACAGGGGGCAAATGCTTGTCAACTTTCTCGAGAAAGAGGGGCTTTTTGTGATGAATTCTTTCTTCAAGAAACAGCTCCAAAGAAAGTGGACATGGCGAAGCCCCGATGGTAGGACTAAAAATGAGATCGACTTCATCATGGCAGATAAAAAGCATATATTCAGAGACGTCTCAGTGATCAACAGGTTTAATACTGGCAGCGATCACCGACTCGTCCGAGGCTCTCTGAATATCGAGGTTAAGCTTGAACGCGCTCGCTTGATGAAGTCCAGGCTCCGTCCTAGCCTGCTCCAAACCATCATAGGGACTGAAACGTTCCAGTCGAACCTGGAGAACCGATTCGCTGCCGTGGAAACTACAAATGCTGTTGACGTCAACCGGGCCCTCGAAAATGTGGTCAGAATACTCAGGGAAGAGGGCACGAAATTTTGCGAAAATCAGCGCAAGGGCAGGAAGAAGAAGTTTTCGGAAGAAACCCTTAGGCTCATGAAGAAGCGACGAGAAGACCCACCTGTCACGTCGTCCGAACAAAAGGCTCTCAACAAGAAGATTGGTAAGCTGGTGCGTTACGATCTCCGATGCTCCAATACACGCTTGATTGAACGAGCAATTGAGCGGAATCGGGGATCGAAAGTGTTTGTTCAGTCTCTTGGGAGAAGTCACTTGACGAAGTTGACTACGGCCAGTGGAGTCGTCGTAGCTTCGAAGCCGGAGGTTCTTTCGGAAATTAACTTCTATAGCCAGCTGTACGCTTCGCATGCATCTCGACCTGATCCCGAAAATGAGGATACCCGAGCCACATTGACCCCGCCACTTTACCGAAGACTTGCCAGAAATCAGTCTGTGCGAAATTGAGATGGCTCTTAGGCAGCTTAAAAACGGAAAAGCCCCTGGTGAGGATGGCGTTACATCTGAACTCCTCAAAGCAGGCGGAAAACCTGTATTAAAGGAGCTCCGAAACATCTTTAACGCCGTCCTCTTTGACGGGAGAACTCCGGAGGCGTGGAGTCGGAGTGTCGTCGTCTTGTTCTTCAAAAAAGGAGACAAGACCTTACTGAAGAACTATCGACCCATCTCGCTCCTAAGCCACGTCTACATGCTGTTTTCAAGAGTCATCACAAACCGCCTTGCGCTAAGACTCGACGAATTTCAAACCCCGGAGCAGGCTGGGTTTCGAGGAGGATATGGCACCATAGACCACATCTTCACAGTGCGGCAGATTATACAGAAGTCCGAAGAGTATAACGAGCCTTTGTGCTTAGCATTTGTGGTCTATGAGAAGGCATTTGATACTGTCGAAACCTGGGCTGTTTTAGAATCCCTGCAACGATGCCAAGTCGATTGGCGATACATTCAAGTACATTGGCGATACTCTACAATGCCGCAACCATGGCCGTCCAACTGCAGAACCAGCAGACTAAGCATATCCCCTTGCATCGAGGTGTGAGACAAGGGGATGTGATATCCCCCAAATTGTTCACAAACGCATTGGAGGATATGTTTAAAACGATGGACTGGAAAGGACGCGGTATTAACATCAACGGCGAATACTTATCACACTTGCGATTTGCGGATGACATCGTCATTGTGGCTGAAACGTTGCAGGATCTACAATGCATGCTGAACAGCCTAGCTGATTCCTCTCTACGCATCGGTCTTCGAATGAACTTGGACAAAACCAAGATTATGTTCAACGAACAAGTAATTCCAGGACCGATTGCAGTACAAGGTAGTCCTCTCGAAGTTGTTACGAAATATGTCTACCTCGGGCAAACATTGCAATTGGGTAGAAACAACTTCGAGGGAGAGGCCAACAGAAGGATACAGCTGGGCTGGGCAGCATATGGGAAACTTCGCCGAGTCTTTGAGTCGACTATTCCACAGAATCTAAAGACGAAAGTCTTCAACCAGTGCGTCCTGCCTGTCATGACATACGGAGCCGAAACGTGGACACTCACTGTAGGGCTGGTTCACAAATTTAAAGTCGCGCAGCGAGCTATGGAAAGGGCTATGCTCGGAGTTTCTCTGAGAGATAGGGTCCGGAACGAGGTGATCCGACAGAGAACTAAAGTCATTGACATAGCTCACCGGATTAGCAAGCTGAAGTGGCAGTGGGCCGGCCATATCAGCCGTAGAACCGATGGCCGCTGGGGCAGACGAGTTCTTGAGTTGAGACCCCGAATGGGCAAACGTAGTGTAGGACGCCCTCAGACAAGGTGGAGCGACGATCTTCGCAAGGTGGCTGGCATAAACTGGATGAATATAGCCGCGGATCGTGCTCAGTGGCGTGCACTCGGAGAGGCCTATGTTCAGCAGTGGACGATGATAGGCTGATGATGAACCTATACTGAACGAAATTCAAAAAAAAATATCATCTTGATTGGAAAACAAAATGCATAGAAAACAATACAATTGGTTTGTGTGTACGTACACAAGTTGTTAGCCAATTATAATTAATTATAATAAAACTTTTTACGAAAAGAATGAGTGGCATTCATAACCTACCTACCATTTTTTTAAACCCAACCCAACGCATCTTCCCTTCGCAATCAATTTAATTAAACTTTATCCTCAAAAGATAACCTCGATAAAGCGACAAATTTTAATTTATTTAAACAAACTTCGCCAGCATAGGTCTCGTATGTAAATTATTTAATTTTTTACAGTAAATTACCGAAATAATTACTTACTTAACTTAAAATAGTAAATTACTTGCGCCAAGAATCAAAACAAAGCAAAACTAACTGCAACTGCAAGGACAAACTAAAAAACGAATGAATAGTGCGACTAAAACTAAGCTAGGTACCCTCTGCAATGCAATCATGACGCGGTCGTTGCAAAGGCAGTGCCTCCAAAACATAAACACGCGCATACATTTTCACGCACACAGTCACACTTTTTATGTGTACTACACGAAATTCGTTCTATGAAAAAGAGGCAGGTCGTAGTACTGCTTATGGACACGCGGTAAATAATTGGCGCCTCTGTCGCCCGGCCGATCGTTGGATCTAGTGAAATGAAGTTAGTTTCAAAAACCACAAATAGATGGCGCTTAAACTAATATACACTGAAAGTTGTTGTGTAATATCATAACTTTTTAATTACAAGTAGTTTACAAATAATAGGGCAGGGAATTAGGCCCTCCGCTGCCTTGAGCGGGACACGCACGCGGGGCGACATAGATTAGAGCTTACTCATGCACTGCGCAAGCATCTGTCCGTCAAAAACCAGCAATCTATATTCCCGCGCCGTGTACCCGCGGCGGGATCCCGCTTAAGGCAGCGGACGGCCTTAGGGTCATAATTATATGTATTTATGGGACTACAGGGTATGCAGTGCTTATTTGCATGTATGGAGTGCACGCCACTGAATAAGACCTCCTTTACATTCATGCTAGCCTGGTACTTTTCGTTTTATTCATAGTCCAAGGTTCGCTATTATCAATACCGCATATGGTTTCATAGATACATTCATTCTTTATTGTACTGACGATAAAGTAAATGCAGCGCAGACTGAGAAACCTTAGTGAAATAGTTTATTTGGCCACTTCACTTCAGTAACAAAATAATTCTAAGTCCCAGGTGGTACTTTGCGTATCTGGCACTATGCGTATAAATTAGATACTGGTCGTTTGCGGAAATTTAATAGTAATGGATTGTTTGCGTTTGCTTTTAGCAGCACATTTTTATCACTCTACAACAAACACAGATGAAACGAGGCAGTGTTATCTAATCAGAGGCAGTGCTATCTAATTAGAGGCAGAGCTATCTAATCAATGGCAGTGCTATCTACTCGGTGGCAGTGCTGCTACCTGCTGTGTAACGTTTAGAGATGTTACGAATATTCGCATATGCGAATGGTTCGCATCGTTTTAAACATTCGCATCGACATTCGCATTCGCATCAATCAATGCGAATTTTATGCGAATGTGTGCATAACTTCAGTAATTCAACCAGTAGAAAGCGTTTATTTCACACGGGTAGTTTGTGAATTGTGATTGCTTGTTGATGTGGTCCATAGGGTCAATTCTGTTGCTTGGTTTGTTGATTGTTTTGTTTTAGTTGCCAGTCTACTGTAATTCCTCTTTTTGGTAAACAAATAATTCATAGTGTTTTAAAGTATTTTGTGAAAATTAGTCAGTTTTTCATTATGGCACCGGGAAAGAAAAGTGATTGCGATAGCGATTTTTTTATTTTACTTTATTGAACTTCGACTCTTACAATAATATCAAAGGTGCACTTTTATATGATTGTAAGAGTCGAAGTTCATTAAAAAGGCATTAAAAAGCATGCAAGTTTTTACAAATTTAATTCACTAATGGAAGTCGTCATAAATTATAGGTATGTATATTATTATTTTGTATAAACCTATGTTTTTCCCGTTTTAGTAATAAAAATGATTTATTTATTAACTCATATGGTTTTTGTAATACTTGATGTCTTAACATTCGCATTCCTAAATATTCGCATTCGCATTCGCGAATGTGTAAAATTTGACATTCGTAACATCTCTAGTAACGTTAGTATTCTTTTGGCATAGCGTTGCATACAGACACGGGGTGAGGCTTGGACGAATATTCATCCAAGAGTGGAGGGCATGAACGTGAAAAAAAACTATTAGACATACTAAAGTACTTCTACTTTATTTCACAATAAAACATTCAAAATTATACATATCACATTGCATGTTAATGTTAACCGTAAAATGAAATCTATTTTGTTTGACGTGAAGGTGTTGGGCCTATATCTACTGACGACGCTTTCCAATTCCAATGAAGCAAACGGCGCGTCTCAAGATTAGAGAAACCGATTCCTCGAAACAGGAACAGGCGAGGCCCAAGAAAGAAAGAAAAGGACATTACAGTACATATGCCTAATTTATTGCCCACAAAATATCGAGATTATGACAGAATTGTACATAAAATGTCTTGTTGGAATCATCTCATCGAATCAGCTTCTGGATACTGACTGGCTTATGGTGCAAGCTCCCCACCCTGCCCTTGGCAATGGCAAATTGGTAAGTCAAAACCGCAATACAAAGCTGACATATCTGACAATTTTATTAATCTAAACCGCTTTAATAATATAGAGTTCTCACAAGGCGAAACTAGTTTATTAACTGCTAAATCGCTTGCGATTTGTACCGTCTAAACCGACTTTGTCTAATACTGCGTAATTTTTTTGTTGCCTGATAATAATTGATCAACTAAAATCGCCTAGTGAGAATAAGTCATCAGCATTAGTCGCTTGAAATAGCTTTCGAAACCGAGTTCGATACGTATATTGCTTTAAATCGCTTGGTTTGTTATTAGTAGAGCTCTTGCTTGTATAACTTTAACAACAGAACTCGACAACTAAAATTGAGTTATAAATAACCGATTTATGATAATACTGCTTACCTATTCTAATAACTCAGTTAAAGTCACTAATTACCCTGTTTTGCATATTTCGCTAACTAAAGTTGATGCCTGAACATCATCAGACTTGTGTGCGAAGTCTATGCTTATTCTTTATCTGATTCTGCTATGCTATTCTGCTCTGCTTTGTAGAGATGAGCGTTGAATAGACGGACTAGTTCAATCAACCGGTCGACGTACAATCAACGGATAGACGGTCCACGCTTCTCCGATCGACTAGTCGAATTCGTGGACGGCTAAACGAGTAGTCTCTGTTTTCGTATCAACGCACAAAGAGACTTCGACGCAAAAATTTGGTCGTTTATTACTAAACTTCGTTTGGCCGACGATCGGTCGTTGACTGTTCTCTTCGTTGAATGAAACGTAGACAAGGATGCCGATAGGGTTATTTCGCGAGCGCGAAAGAGCGAGAATGTGTTGGACTGGACGGTCGGACAATTTTTGCACACTGTTGCATGAACGATGTCGCTTTTTGGCGTTACCTGCGCGCGCAGAAAACTTATTAAGATTGTTGCAATGAGGTACGGGGGCGGCGTCGGAGTACACTTGCGTGCAAGAGAAATCACCTAACTTACTTGTTAAGTTGTTCCATGATTCTTTTATAATATAAGTTACATGCTAGTTTCTTATTCTACGGCTCGGTTTTTAAAAACACACTCATGTTTTAATACCCCTCATTATGTGCCAGTTTCATAAACTACTATTATATTATACTAAATTAAAGTCGGCTTTTTCAACTGTAGGTAGACCAAATGGCTGACTATAATGTCAAAGATACAATTATTTTTTATTAAGAGTTTATTGTTGTTTATATGATTCTGGTTTAAATTAAATTAAATTATTTCATTATTCCTATTCAGACAGTCCTAAGCCTGTAAAAGGATGAAGAGAAGATCATATTTTCATTAATTTTATTTCATAGACAGAAAGTAAAAATTTCTATAATATATTTTATTAAATATGAGTACAGATACCGGCATATAAATTGGCAAGAGAAAGTTGAGACAAAAGATGCGCAGTAGCTACAAACACTAAACTCCGCGCATCTTCTGTCTCAACTTTCTCTTGCCAATTTATAAGCCGGTATCTGTACCTATCTCGAAAATTTTTATTGTTTTGAATTTTAATATATGATATTTTTAACAAATAATCATTTTTCGGCCTGTCTCTAGCGTTTAAAAGTAACGTTAACAATGTAGAAAAAACTCGGCAATATGTGTTGTATGTGCACGCACTATTCGACGTTCGTCGTGACCCATTCAATACACCGCGTCTAAACTTTCTGCAACGTCTTACGTCTAGTCTAGGTAGGCAAATAACCTAGGTTGACCCGTGGACTAGTCGACGATTTCAACTAGTTGATCGACTAGTCGATGAACGAAATTGAACGGTCTAGTTTCGTCGACGATAAAAACGTCGACGACCCATGCCTACTGCTTTGTTTGCTTGAAGTGGATATGGCTTTTAAGGTGGCTTTTATTATTAGATGAAGGACTGCGCGACACGCTAGTCCTACTACCAAAAATTATACGTACGACGTACCCCATTGAGGGATAGTCACAGACTAGCTTAGTCCAACCGCAGTGCGATGGTCGGAGCCAGCCCGGGGCAACCGCCTTCTTGATCACGGTACACCCTACGCAAGGTTAGTATGCTTTGCTAATTTCCAGGTAACTATATAAACGTTCGCAAAAAAATCGTAACAGCGCGATCTAAGAATATTGAATTTGGAATTAGTGACATCTGTTGTTCTAATTCTAATAATTTTTTAACTTGTCTCGAAACTTTTTTATGACCCGGAAGTGGTGCCGTTCTCTTTTTAAACGCCGCGTGTAAACTCACGGAAACGGCCGGCAGTCGTAATTTTAGTTTTTATGGGGTAAAAATATAATGAAATGGCATTGTAATGTATTGAATTTTTATTTAATATGAAAATTTTATACAGATTTGGAGTATCGTCTTTTCTTAGGGGGTTCTTTGAGGACAATTTTGGAGTCACTGAAGGCCTTTCTAAGGGTCAGAGCTTGTTTGCGATTATCTACGTTAGTGATTGACTGCAGGGGAGTTAGGGGTCGGTTGAGGTAGTAGCCGTAGGCGCCCATCTCTCGCCGTTGCCATGGACTCGTTGTAATCCTGTAGACATAGTATTATTGTGGTTAATTCATTACACCCCACGTGGTTACCGGTAGCCGGACAACAATGAAATATCTATTGTGTCCTTCGATAAATTCTTGATCGAAGATTGTGTGACATTTTCCGGTTTGAAGAGTTTAAAGGATGGTTAAAGCTTTTTTGTCATGTATTATCTTTGAAGTGATTACACTTGATGTAGATATAGGATGTTTCTGTAAATCATTGCTTTTAGCAGAATGCTTTATGATCCTCTACCATTATCGTTAGTCTTCTTTTCGTTTAGTTTTTACATATGAAGAATATGACGATACGATAGATGCAGATTTTCAGACGTTTCAGCTCAGGGTACTCATTATCATAATCTTTTCAAGTTTATTTTTTTAAATTTAAATTTGAAACGTGTTTAATCTTTATTACTTGGTATCGGATTCAACCACACGTACAGATTTGCTCTGCGTATACGGACAAAACCCTTACTAAGACGTATCGAATTTTAAACAATACCAAATAAAAACTGGAAAATGATTGTGGGATTTGATCAAAATACTCAATGCGAACGTCCCTCATGCAGGTCAGATCGTGCGTCCATTGAATCCGTGACTTGAAAGGTCCTTACTACAGGTCAGTATCAATCAATAACCATATCATGAGAGGCGGCACTTCGGGGCGCGGCCGCGTGTGCAGGTAGAGGGCCAGCGGCGCCGCGCCGCACATCCACACGAACCATTGCTGCAGCACCTTCTTACCCTCTATCTCCTCTTCTGTTTGAGGCAACGTATTGTTCTGGGGAGGAAACAACACAAGTGATAAAACAACTCAAACAGTGAGACTGAGATCTTGAGATTGACAGAATTTTTGAGATAATTGACTTCGCTGGGATTTTAAAAGTCTTTTACCCGCTCGATTAGCCTTGATTGTTTGAATTTGATTGTATCTGACAAATCCATAAGGCAAATAGGCTAGGATTGCAGTCTACTAAGAGATATTTTATGGTGGTATTTTTGCAAAATCAGCTAGCTGTTCCCCTGCCTTATCTTAGGACTGGACGTAAAAGAGCTGGTCATGAATACTTGCCTCTGTGTAACAGTACTCGACGATCACCTTGACAACACTAACCAACACCGCCCAGAAGTGTAAACTGTATATCACCATCCAAATGAACAGGAGATTCTGTAAAAAACATCTCATGTAAACTTCCAACCGGTTTAAGATCTGAAGACTCAGAATGGACGGTAGGAACTTTGGGCATGCTAATATTGAGTATTGACTCATGTATGATTGAGTTCCACACAATATTTGACAATGGGTACCACAATGCTTCGGAAGTACAACCACATCTTCCACAAAGCTCGTATTGAGTCATTTGAGTCTGTAAAGTGCGAAACACTCCGGATGCGTAAGCGTGCACGTGCACGTAGACTTACAATGACGTTGTAATGTCTGAAACTTTATGAGACATGGCACACCGCTTGCGTAACGTACGCGTGCACGTAGATTGTATGCGTAACCCTACGCATTGCAGCTCCCATAAAACAAACAGGCTGCGTACCTTCGCAGAGCGGAACGCACTGATGCGTGCAGTAATGACATTGTATTCAATGGCATTCCCTATTGGACGTCACACCGAACCGAACAAGTTTGAACACGCACGTATCTTTGCTGCGCGTCACTACGCGCACGCGCATGACTACGTAGCCGGTGTGCTCAGGCCTTTATCGTTAGTACCGACCTAGCCATCTGGCAAATACTCGTCAGGCCAAATTGCTAGATGCCTGATGAAACTTGAGATAGAGATCTACAGCTAATTTGTGGGTCATTCGAACCTGTAGCACCAGCTCCCATAGCGGAACTCGCCTGAAGAGGAACCTCCTAAACAGCGCGCCGAGCAGCCGATGCGCCAGCGCCGCCGCGCCGACGGCCCACAGCGCGGTGGGAATTGTGGACACCATGGTCTCTCCGCATTTCGCCCATTCCACTGTCTATTACAAAAGTCTGATGAATACTGATTAAGAAAATGATTGGGCCCACTATATACAATAGGAGGTCTAGTGATATTTGATACATGTATGCGCGAAAGAAATAGGAAAATCCATCTCTCAAAGCCAAATGGCTGTTAGATTACCTTACTATTTACATTTGACCTGAGGTTTTATTGGGGTTTTTGATTTGGTATTTCATAGATTTGTTTTCAAAAACCCTACCAATACGGTAAGCATATCGTCGACTAACCCTATCGAAATGGTAACCCAGGTAAGCACTTACCGTATTCGAAAACCCTATCGGGGAAACCCTATGAAGGGGTTTTAAAACGTGTTAAAGTAATTTAACAACAAACCTGGGCCGAAGCACCAGAACCGCTTACCGTTAAAGGGGTTTTGTTTGGGTATTTCATGAACCGCTTACCGTTAAAGGGGTTTTTGATTAGGTATTTCATAGACTTGTTTTCAAAAACCCTCAGATCAAATAAAAAAGTAAGATGGAGCGTTGCGAACAATGAAGTGAGGCCGGTTTTTGATGGTACATGTGTGCGTACAAGGGGGCGGGCGGGGGCTGGGTGGCAGGGTTTTATATGAAAAGCCAAGGCGTAGTTTCGTTACACGTGTGTGCGTGAACTGTGTATGTACACAGCCAAGGCGTAGTTTTACCGGCCTCACCGCTTCCTTTTTTTATTTGGTCTGAGCAAAAACCCTATAAATACGGTAAACATATCGTCGACTAACTCTATAGAAAGGGAAACCCTATCGTTTGGTAAGCTTTTTAATAGGGTTTCTCTAACAATAGGCTTAACCAATAAAAGGGTTTTCCGGTCCCTGCTTCTTTGTGAAGGTCCGGGGCACTTCAGTTCTCGCAGTGACGATCATGTTGCTCTCACGATCAAATTATCCAGGTCGGTCCGTCCAGGTAGTATGGGTTTCATTGCCATTAAGTATATTTTTTGTAATTAATATATCCAAAGTTCTAGGATTGGCTTTAAAATTAAAGGATACCTTATAACCTTCAGTAAGTATTGAACTCCATAAATCCTCCCACATCACAAGTTTTTAATATAGTGAGTAACAATAAATTTTATCATTTGGCTTTCTAACAATGTATAGATTTAACAGTTTATTTGTAAATATTATTTTTTCTTGTATGTAAACGTAACGGCCGACTGCATAGTGTTTAACATCATGTCAACCATGTCAACATTTTGTCATAATGACAAGTGACGTGACATACAATGTGGTTGACATTTTTGGGATAAATAAAGCATAGGCACTGTCACTATGGTCCAAAGAATATGAATATAAGATTCTTGCTATGGTCATACACATGACGTACCTAGTGATTATATGCTCAGTGATATAATCGTCATGCTCTGACAGTCACAAAAGTTTAACCTGTGGTACATACAGACAGGGATGTGTTGCGTCACCATGGCTCTTTAATCTGTTTTTGGACAGTTGTATGAAAGGTCTGAAAGAACGTGACTGTGGGGTTGTGATGAATGGGACTCAAATCAAGTGCCTTCTCTACGCTGACGACCAAGTTATACTTGCGTCTTCTGCGCAAGAGTTGCAGGAAATGATGTCGGTTATGAATGAAGATTTTGTGAGAAAAGGGATGAAAGTGAATGTAACTAAGACTAAAGTGATGGTGTTTGAGAGAGATGAAGAAATGACTGACTGTACGGTAATGTTAGGTGGCGAAAAAGTGGAACAAGTCCGTGAGTTTGTATACTTGGGGAGTTTGTTCACAAGGGACGGAAAGAGTGAGGAAGACATAGAAAGACGAGTGAAGAAAGGAAATTCGGTGAGTGGTGCTATACACTCGGTTATGAGTAGCCAAACCGTTTCTGCAAAGGCGCGAATGGCTATTCATAACGGAGTGCTGGTACCGACACTGATGTATGGAAGTGAATCTTGGGTATGGCAGAAGAAGAATGAAAGCAGAATAAATGCGGTAGAGATGCGATCGTTGAGGAAAATATGCGGAGTAAAACTGAGTGATAGAGTGAGCAATGAGGTGATTCGCAAAAGGTGTGGTCTGAAAGATGATATAGTGACAAGAATTGAGAAAGGAATGCTCCAGTGGTTTGGTCACTTAGAGAGGATGAATGAAAGGCGAATCACGAAAGAGATATACTGTGCGAATGTGGAAGGAACGATTGCACGAGGGCGTCCCAGAAAAACCTACGCGGACCAAATAGAGGTTATTATAAAAAAGGCTGGTGTACGCAGTGACAAAAACCGCAGGGCATGTATGAAAAGATTGATGGATATGAATGAAGCGAAAGAAGTGTGCAAGGATCGTAGCAGGTGGCGATCCATAGTCTCTGCCTACCCCCATGGGAAACAGGCGTGAGTGTATGTATGTATGTATGTATGTACATACTACCTATGATAAGATTCTTGTAGGTACCATGCCACCCATAGATATAGTATATAATGCCATCTGTGGTTTATACTAAAAAAAATCACAGATTTTACAGTCCCCGCAAGAATCAGAGCATTGAAAATGAACACAAAAATTAACCAAAAACCAAAATTAAATCAAATGCAAAGTCCTATTATATTTTTAAAGTTACCGAGGTACCTAGTACCTATTTCTCTTTACGATTGTGACACGAGGCGGAGCCGAAAGCGCCCGCTGCATAGAGTAAGATAAAAAGCCCGCTGACTGCCTCGACGCAGCCGAAATATTATTAACCGATTTTCAAAATTCTAACGAATGCATTTCTCGTCTGCTTCTGCGTCTTTTAACACTATTACCATGACGATCGGACAATAATCATAGAAGCTACATCACTTTTTATGTACGGAAACAGCCGTTTTTCTACAATTCCAAATCTAAAGGGACCACCTACAGGTCACAATTATTAACCTATTTTTAAAATTATTTCTCCATTTGGTAGCTTAACTAATACCCTAGGACCCTTTTTTTCATTTTTTCTTAAGTCGGGGTTTTTTTTCCGAAATATTTACAATTTAGTAAACAAACACTCCCCAAAAAACCCGGAATTTTCGGAATTTTACAAAATTCCAAAAAAAGTTACCAGTAGATTTTCAAAATTCAAACGTTCACATATGTCTTGATAAATTCCTCAACTTTTGGTACTATTTTCATCTCGATCCTCCCAAAACCCTCGGAGATATTGTCAAAAATACGTCTCAGGCGATTTGCATCTGATAACCATTTTCAATGGTAAAATATCTTTGGTTTATGTATCCTCATGCACCTTTACTTCCCCTTGGGTGAATGAAGGGTGGATGATTGTAGCATCGATTATACGAAGCTAGCTTGGTATAGGCCTTGTATAAACAGTTTTCCCTAATGACCCGAGGACCCACTGGCACTACCTACTCAGCAGCGCTGCCTTGGCGTTAATAGAGCGCCAAGCCAGTGACCTTCGCTCCATTGAAACTGGTTTGGCTGTAGGCCACGTGGCTATGGCTAGAAAAAACTTGAGACATAAAACCTCATGTATTGAAACTTGAAATCAAACGACTTTTAAAGACAGAATTTTTATAACATAATTGATTACAACATGTATAAACATCATTCGAATGGCAATTCAGCCATATTGCGCCAGGGGAAGTCCTCAAGGCTCAGCTGCCTCCTTGGGGGCGCATAGAGCAGCAGCGACGCTGGCGTCCTGTGGACCGCCACAAGTACATCTTGTTGCCTGAGGATGAAAAGACAATGTTATTTCTAAACTGGGACGTAGATTTGTAGCATAACTAATTTAAAAGTTTGTGAACATGAAGGTGAATCTGGTGAAGGTCGCGGGAAGCCGCTGGATGCGGGCAGCGCAGGACCGATCGTCGTGGAGATCCTTGTGGGAGGCCCATACCCAGCAGTGGGTGTCGTGCGGCTGATATGATGAACATGAAGTGTTTTAAACACGGAGAAAAAGCTAAAACCTCGATTCGTGAGCTTCTAGGGTTGATTTTAGTAGACAAAGGCAAGTCTGAAGAGTTGCCAACTTACCGTGATATAGGCTCTGAGTTTCTCAATTGCATCAACAGTTGTTTCGCTCGACTGGCTGACGAGTCGCACGCACAGCTCCTTGGAGCGTGGCCCGTCACTAGCCCGCTCCACGGCACCGACGGGCCCGCCGACCGCCACCGACGACGCTCCCTTCGGCACCCCGCTATCACTCTAGTGAGCAACATTATGGCCTTGCAGGCCACACACCATCCAATCGATCGTCCAATCGGCATGAAACTACCGATTGGATCCAATCTGCAGCTCGTCCATACACACCACACACGATCAATTCTAACTGTCCAATCGGCAGTGGCGATCGATCGTATGATTTTCTTAACCGACTTCAAAAAAAGAAGGAGGTTCTTATAATTCGATTGTATATAATAAATGTTTCATCATTGTTATTTTAATTTGAAAGTTGTTTTTGTTTTTATTTTTAGGTTTTTGAAAGAGATTTTTATTTTTTTAAAGCTTATTTATTTTCAGCTTTTAGGTGGTAGCTATGCATATAATATTTTTTAACTCTATATATTTTCAAAATGCTAATGTCATTACTCAACTCAATTTCCATATATTCACGCTGTCTATCCATTTTCCAACAAAAAATCATAAATTTGGTTCATAAATAAAGTCATCAAGGTAGTTAATCATAGTATTTTCAAGATTACTTGAATTGAGAACTGCTGAACCGATTTTAAAAAGAAAAAATGTCGCAAGAAAATTCTTTGAAATAAAAAAAATCATCAAAATCAGTCCATAAATATCGAAGATACACGCGAACAATGACAAAACAAATAAATACAATCGAAAAAAGAACCTCCTTTTTTGAAGTCGGTTAAGAAAATCATACGATCGATTGCCCACTGCCACACACCGTCCAATCGGCATGATCCAATCAGCATGATCCAGCCATTTTGATTTTTCCGTCAGTTCGATCGTCCAACCGATCCACGGCCACACACGGTCAGTTTGGTTGGATCCAATCGGTAGTTTCATGCCGATTGGACGATCGATTGGATGGTGTGTGGCCTGCATAAAGCTAAGATCATGCGCCAAACTTTAACTTGCTTGGGTTTGGCACATTATGCTTTCAAGTGAACGAACAAACAGCGAAAAGAACTTGGGGCAAATGTTATTCTGCTTCTTTTAAGCTCAAAAGTGGGGTCCACTTGATTTATGAGGATCCACGAAGCTAATATGGCCTGTGTTGCCGATTTTTATAAACTACTTTAGCTGGTTCTTCATCGTGAAATAAGTTTTGAGGAAATTCCATCAGACATGTTTCGCGTCACTAATGGTTTACTTCATACAAAATCCCTTGGGCCTATTCTATACGGTAATTCGCTTGCATATATTAGGTGTCTGTGAGCAGTTTATTTTTGCAGATTCAAATTGCCGACGCAATGAACACCAAACGATAGTTGTAACTTACTATGGTAATGATTATGAAACCGCCCAGCTATGATTCGGCATATTGATACAAGCTTCGTCACGTATCTTTAACGGTGACCAATGCGCAGAAGTAATTTTTGGGTCTCAATGGCGGGAGACGTGGTGCGAGACTATTGCAAACATGCGCAACAAAGAAATTTGGAAGGGATTACTTACTCCCTTCCAATTTCTCTCACCGCTAAAGATACGTGCTGAGGCTTGACAATGGAAGGCACTGAATTTAATTTAAAAATGTTTGGAATGGAAGGCAGTGAATAGTGAGTGGGTGTTTACGTGTGCGCGTCACTGGTCCGGTGGGCGGGCGGCGCGTATCCACGCAGCCGTTGATGGACGCAGCCGACGAAGCTGTGCACCTTCTCCATGGTCCTGTGCACCCCGTGCGTGGCTCGCTCGTGAAGCTCGGTTTGCCTGCTCGTAACGGGAACTACGTTAATAGATGCATAAAATGTTCAGGAGCGCCAGAGTAAACCAAGTCACGTTGACTTCTGGTTCCAGAAGTTCGTTACCATTTGACATTTTATCGGCGTTTAATGTGCACCATTATAAGTAAATAATTTATAAATTATTACTGTCTACAAGTTGTAGTGTGTGTACTAACGTATATGCACACACGCATCTCTCCTCATATAAAAGCACACATGCAGTGCATAATAAATCAGTTATTGATCGCAGTCAGTTTATCATTTCAACGTCTCCTGGTCGCCTCCTTGCATGGCGACCCTGCCAGTGCCGCCTGCGTCGGCGGCGCTGTGCAGCTGTTTTTTTTTTATCATATGAAGTGAACAAAAATTGACTATAAACTAAAATAAATAAAAAGGACTATAAATTTGTTACTACTTGTGATGTGGTGCTAAAAGGACTAAAATAAAACCTAGCCTAGTTTATAGACTTAATAAGTAATATGAAAATAAAATAGTAATAGAAAAAATATAATTAAGAAAATAAATTCTCCACTTGTAAATGAACTCAAATCAATCGTTATGAACAATCTAAATAAAAATTATAGAAAATTGTTGTTGCTGTGATGCTGATGAGGTTGGAGAAATAAAGCAGGGTGCCGGGAGACGATGGTGTCGGATGTGGACCAGCCGGCAGATGATGGTGTCATTAGAGGAGGAAGGAGCTGAATTTACCAACTGAGAGCAGCCAAGCAGTGGGCAGCGGAAGCCGGAACATCGGAAATGAGCCAGAAATCCCTTTATCTCAAAGATCCTTTTCAAGTTTATGGTTTTTATTGGATAATTTTTTTGTCTCTTTTTTAAACTAATACATACTAACTTTAATTTTAAAATGTTGAGAATATTTTTTTTTGTTTAGGACAAAATAAAGTTAACGTAAATACTATGATTAAAATGTTTTTGCCCTTGACTACATATTGTTGAATAGAATTTTTCCAAAGTGTTGGAAATAGAATAACAAAATTACAATTAAAAAAATGTTAAGTACATTTTGAAGAATTTATTTTAACTTGATCTTAAGATTTTATTTGGTACTTAGTGTGTACTCCTTTTTAAACATGTTTAATCAATTAGGTATTGTTTTGATGATAAGGTAGAAATATTTGGAGTACAAGTGTCATAATTTGAGTTAAAAGAGAAAACATTTTTTTCTCGTAGATAATGTTTGTTTTCTTAGATTTTCTGATTTATACGATTGATTGCACAGAAAAACAATGAAAAGTTAGTTATTTTTAGTGGTGTTGGTATTCATGTTTATTTTTTTATTACACAGTAAGTATTTACTTAAGTTTCCTGAGATTCAGCGTGGTTGACAAAGGTAACATTTTTTTTGTTTTTTTTTCTTTCGAACTATGATGTTTTTATTGAAAAGTAAAAGAAAGTAATTTGTGAATTCCCCTTTCTTAAATGCATTTTTATTAATAATTAGTTTATCGATGTCATTTATTTAGCTTCATGTTAGGTACAAATACAAAGTTTGGATTTTGTAATAATTGCATTCAATGTGAACGACATCGATATTGCTGACATAGCAACACGTGTGATATTGTAACAACGAACTAAAAAGGTATCATTTTTGTTAAGCCAAAAGAATTTAAATACCAATTGAGTGATTTTATTTTGTCGTAAATTAACTAAAGTAGGTATGGTATAAATAAAATTTTCATAAAAATAATTTCATATGGTTATAAACGGCATGTATAGGTAGTAGATTTCTTTTATTCCGCAAGACAATATGATAACAGATTTAATTTAGGTAGGATTTTTTTGAAAGTAGCTAAGTAAATAAGTAATGGTCTTTTATCCTTTAATAAATATTTGATATTGTACTTATTGCTATTCATTATTACTAAATATTATATTTCCTATTATAAAAAAGTACTTTGTGATATTATATCAGTATATCTACTCGTATGTATTTTAATAATATTTTCCACTATGACGTATTCATTTATACCTATTTAAGTATTCTTCAATAGATTTGGAAACATCATCCGACTTGTTTGACTTGTTAAAAAAAAAACTTTTTAAAACTACTTTTAATTTTAAACGTAACTAATAAGCTATTAGCTATTTCATAAAACACTATTTTTGTCTTCAGTTTAGTACATATTTTTCTTTGCTATTACGTAAGGTATATTTAGGTACTTTACAAGTAATTTATTACTATGTACTTATGTTCTATCTTATGATCGACTCTATTTTTTTTTACGAATAAAAGACTTATATTTTATTTATGTATAATTTTGTTACAAATAGTAAGTAAATAAACGCGCCATATAAATTTTATTTTGTTCGTTTTTGTAGTGAAATTATCTTCTTTTAAGTTTTAGGAATGAAATTAAAACAAAATGATCGGAAATAGTGATTAGGTAGCTATTTTGGTAGGTACTATTGAAAATATATTTGATTTTAACTAATAGTATTCTTATTCTATATTTTTTAAATACGTATTAGTGTCCTGGCATTTTGTTTTATCATACAAATAAGTTATAAAGTAAAATTGTTTTTCATTTTGTCCTGAATTTGTAATTGTATTAACCTGACCGTGTTACTTTATCTACGCAATTCAATTTAATAAGTATCAGAAGTAAATTATTATGTGACTAAGTAGAAGTGATGCAATCATAATTTGTTTTGATTAACTTATAACGAACAAGGTATTGAAATGTAAAGTGTTGTATTTCGATATCGTTAGATTACAAAGAGGTAGCGCATCTGCACTTATGCAAGTTGAAGCAGTAATATTAATACTGTCGCAAAATATCACACGGGTTTGCTAGTTAAGCTGTAATATAAAACATTGTTTTTTTAAGTAATGATAACGAGTAAGTATTAATTTGTTGGGAAGAAAACTTTATGAAATTTTCTTATTGATGTCGGATGTGTGTTTATGTTGAGGTATGAGTGAGATATTTATGTTTGTGGAAATTATATTAAGTTGAGGTTTGAAAAGAAAAAGTTAGAGTTTGAAAGCTTGGTAGGTATATGATTAGAATAAAGCAAAGGTATAGATTTTATAGGTAGAAGGAATATTGTAGGTATGTTATTGTAGCTGTATTAAAAATCTTTTTGTAGCTTTTAGTTTACAATTAGGTACAGCATGGTTTAGGTATAGGTAATGTGATGCGTTTTTTATATTGGATTTGGAATGATGGTAAGGATTTATTTAAAGAAGTTAGGGAATATACGGTTTATAAGGTTTCACATGCGATTGGACTGATCACCCAAAAGCGATGAATCTCTTATTACCTTATATTCAATTTAGGATTGTTAGTTTATTTGATAGGTTTTTGGAATGAAATGGTTTAGATATAAAGCTCGATTATACGGTACACATTAAAGGAGAGGTACTATAGGGATCAGGTCCTTCAGTTGCATCAAGGTGTGAACGAGATTCCCCTTTGAATCCTGTTTGGAGACCAAATTAGTATGTGTCTTAATTCATGACCCTATTAATAATGGTACATACATGGGGTGTCAGATCCTTCTAGTCGATCATGGTGTGGATGAGATTCCCTCTGTGAGATTTGTTGGAGTCCGAGAACTTAAAAAACTGCCCCCATTAATAATTGAGCTGTGGCCACAGCCCAAAATGGCAATTGTCCATTTTTATGTGTTATGATGAAGTCGACTATAAATAAATATGATAAAGTATGTACCAAAAATAATGAGTTAAATAAAAATAAAAGTACGCCGGCGCCGGGCGAATTATGATATATATGAGTACCTGTAGGTGATGTGAAATGTGTATAGTGTACCGATAATGTTACTATGAATCATGAATATTATAACGAGCTAGAGTAGGATTCAAAGTGAAGTAAATATATCGGAATATTGTTTTTGACACAGGATAATTTAGATAAGAATGTTGAGAAATAGGAATATTACAAAATAGGAGGTTATGTGATTACCAATAAAAGTTTGAGGATGTTTATATTAGGAAGATGATGAATGATTACAATTTAATTAAAAGGTTTGAAGGAAGGAATATTTTTTTTGTAAATGTGATAATATGAAAATATGAAAGTTTTTTTAAAAGGGAAGAATAAAAGTGAAGAATGATTAGTGACAGATCTTATTTTGGTGTGTTAGCGAATTATTTGTTGTATGGTCTGTAGCTCTGTGGCTATCGAAAAGTATCTTGATATCAATGTTTTATTTGTGAAAAAAGAATAAATAAGTAAATAAAAGTAAAGTGATTTTAAAGTTTGATATTTTTATTTGGTTACCTTTATCAACTGTTGGGTAAAAGAAAAGAGGTAATTAATTATTATTTTGTAGGAAAAATAAAGTTCTGTAGTCTGTGCAATCTAGGATCATATGAATCAGAAAGTATATTTTTAATGTTGTAATATTATTGATATTGGCTAACAAATAAAACATTTTTGCTTTGATTGAAATATAATATTATAAAAGTATAATTATGATAATATGAATATGAAATGTTATAATTTGATATGAATGTTTAAAGAAGTAAGGTTGTTACGAACAACAACAAAATGTAATTTTATAATGAATGCAAATACCTATTACCTTGTTATAATTTGAAATTAATAAATAGTTAGGGACACATATTTTTATTAGAAAGTTACAATATTAATATAAAAGTATGGTTGTTTGTGATTTGTTATACAATAGGTGAAAATTCAGATATCTTTTTTTTTTCACAAAAGAACATGAAATTATATTATGTATAAAATAATGAATTGATGTTCCGTCATAAATGAATCAGATTTTACTGTAAGTAATGCCATACGCATAAAACAATTTTATATTGTTAAATTAATTTTATTTTATTCATAATTTAAATTTTAGCTGTACATAGAAACAAAATTAATTCTATCAAAATCTTCAATGAGGTTGTATGAAAACAAATTTCTTTTAAAATCAATACAAATATAAATGTTAGTCATGCAAGTTTTATACAAAATCGTTTTTTTCGTGTAGTAAGTATTTTTCTTCATTTAGGTATTTACAGTGACACTTTTGCTTTTGTAAAATTCGATTACTGTATAATATGAATCGAAATTATATCGTTTCCATGACAGTCTTTGGTTTTAAAGTACTAAAAATATTTGGTAAAATTAATATTCATTTGACATCTTTGTTTTTGTGAATTTTCCTAACATTATTAGTTGGTAAGTGGTATTTTTTATATATTTTAGTCATAATATTGAAAAAAATAAAATAACTTTATGTATTTTTTTTCTTTTTAGGGGGGAGGTGTAGTGTGTGTACTAACGTATATGCACACACGCATCTCTCCTCATATAAAAGCACACATGCAGTGCATAATAAATCAGTTATTGATCGCAGTCAGTTTATCATTTCAACGTCTCCTGGTCGCCTCCTTGCAAAGTTCTTAGTCAAAGATGGTATACCTATTGGCTAACATTAATAGATAGCTAGCTGCAAATTCAAAACTTAGACTACCTAAATAAGTTCAGAAGATATAAGTCATCATTATCATTCTGTGTATTGTCTGTTATTGTACCATGTAAATAAAATAAATATAAAAAATATACAGATAAATAAGCCAACAAACAACTATGATCCAATCACACAAACGTCTAGCTCTAACTTGTTGATTTTAAAACAGCAGGCTGTTGCTACCCTCATTCAAATTAATCTTCTTACAATAATGAAAAATGACAAGATAACAAACCCAACAGTTCAGTACCAACCACTGTTCCAAGTAGGGCATGTTGAACCGCTGGCAGTAGTGCTTCCGCACGTAGTCCGCATAGCACAGGGAGAGGAACCAGCACACGGTGATGTGGATCTGAGGCTGCTGCTGTCGTAGGAACCGCGTTAGGGGCCCCAGCGGCATCAACTCCTGCCCGCCCAGCAGCCCCGCCGTGGTCATCTCCAGTAACATGTTGGGACTCTGACGACATTATCAGTAACGTTGGATAATACACGCATAATCTGGGTGATGATAAGATGTTGTCATTGCCTAACAATCGGGGAAGTCACCCCACTTGCCGTGCGTCCTGCGACTCAGCAACAACTGCGCGCTTTTCGATGTCGGCCTCTCAGCTCGTCGTTGCGACCGCGCAGTGGTTGCCAAGACGCAAGACGCAGAACGCGCGCGCTGTTATGTTAGAGACTAAGATGAGATGATTATCTGCCGACTTCTGAAGCTCACATGGTGACGATACCAACAAAAAAAAAAGATCGGTGTAATAAATAGTTACTTAGCTTATACGAGTTGTTGTACTTGTTGTATGAGTTTGTTAAACGATACTTGGATAGTGAGTAATGTTTTTTAAACGATACTTGGTACGGAATAGTACTTAGGTAGGTACTCTACAAAACATACATCTCATACCTTTAAACGAGCAATTCTTGTATATTTATTATGTATGTAGGGAAGAGTAGGGTATTACCGAGCCCCTAAGGAAATTAATGTATAACTTACCTCAGGTTGGGTTAAAAACTAAATATGACTAGAGATGGGGAATTTATCTAGCTACGCTAACAAATCTTCAAAATCATCAACATAAAACACAAAACAAAAATATGAGCAAATTACAAGAAAATGGGAAAACGCGATATTATCAAACTGGTCTGATAATATCGTGCCCCTAGGTCGGTACTTCACGCTGGGTCTGATAAAACCGCGCCTCTAAGTAAAATTGACAATGAACTGATAACTATTACTACAGTGTATGGGAAAATAAAAATTAAAGATATTTATTTCTTTTTATATTCATTAATAAACTCAGTCTCAAAATTGTAAGCTTATAAGTTTCCATATTAAATGATTTAAAAAGACACCATTTGTTTGTTACACAAAGATGTCTTTCTACTTCGAAAACTAATTAATCTTAAAATAATTGTCCATTTTCGGAATGCTTTTACTTTAGTATGCAATTACTTCGTAGGAGGTTCGGCAATCTTCCTTCGTTTGCGTCGCCTTTTATAAAGAAAAATATTTGCCATAGATATTTTCATACTGTATAATTTCGCGCCCTGCGCGCGAAATTGTCAACCAGGTAATTTAAATTTGTAACCTCAAAAACAAGAACAAACATAAAGAATTAATTTAAAATAATTCTGCACACAAATTCTACATAATTTTTACGTTATAAATGTATATACTTTATTACTCATTAGGTAATATTGATTGAGTCACCTCTCATTAAAATATCAGATAAAGTAGATCGTGTGCGTGGAAAAACTAAAAGCGCGTGGCCTTCCGCTCTGGTTGTTAAACGGAAATTGACGGTGTGCGGGCGAGGTTAGAGGTGCTTGGAGCTAAGATTTGACTGTTATTGCAGGTGCATAGAGTTGATAGTTTTCGAGAAACCAAGGGGCGCGAAATTATCAACCGCGCGGTAATACCCTACTCTCCCCTATATAAATTTATTTATGTGATAATTACGAACGGGCGCAGCGGAAGGTCTAAAAAAATCAATTTTATTTAATAAAAATATAATATTTAAAATTACAATTAAAAGTAATGAAACTCGTCCGAAGTGTGGTACAAGAATGTCATATAAAATAGCGACGATGAGGTGAATCGGTGTCGCCGGCGCGGTCACGTTGTGCTGCGTCGGCGCCTCGTGCGCTTGGCTGTTGTTGCGAGGAATCGGGGCGCTGCTTATGTGACGAAATACATGTACCTACTACGTGTGCGTAACATGATCTTGGAAACAGCTCTAACAATTTCGCTGAAATTTGAAGTAAGCAATCGATCTAGATTAGTCTTATGTTTGGGAAAACGCGTGTTTTCGAGTTTGCATGCGTTTTTCTTTCGACGCAGAATATGGTCGCTAATTTCTTGCCGGCCACTGTCCGTCTGGTCCAGCGGGTTAAGACGCGGACGGCAAGAAACGAGTGTTACGGGTTCGAATCCCGTTCGGTGACTTACAACTATGTACAATTTTAAGTTAATGTTTGAGATAACAATGTAGATTATCACCTAAACACCACCATACTACAATAAATAGTAATAACCGAGCAAAGTTCGGTCGCCTAGGTACTATATATTGAGAGAACAAAACACTCACATCTCTAATCAAAGTATCCAAATAATATTGGAAGAACCGCATGCTGCAGACCCAAAGGTGTATCATCAGCGCCAGCATTCCGGCCACCATTGATGACTGAAAAAATATATACGAGAGTCATGCGAGAGTCATGGTCACTGGTCAATTGGTCATAACATAATGCACTTAACATCTTTTTTTCGTTAAATGGCAGATTCTGGAAACATTGTCAGTTTTAATTATCAATTTGATGATAGTTGGGCATTAAGACTTTAAGCCCGCACCCGTTGAGCTCTAACAACATTTATTATGAAGTGAAACTCTACATCTTTCAAAGGTCCTATCCTATCCGTTGCAGAGTTTCTATAGGTACCTAGTATACACTAAAAAAATAGCTGCCTTAAATATAAAGGACCAGCCCCCCTACTTAAAGCTTAAAATAAGCAAGTAGATGATTAAAGTCACATGTCGCAATTTTAGGTATGTAAATCACAGAAATTTGTTGTAATTGTATGGAATAGCTGATAAGCCTACGAGATCAGTTTTTCGAGACATCTTTTTAGAGCTTAGGCTTATTAGTTCTTTTAGGCTAGCGAACGAATAATAATATGTCGGATATTTGATTAAGTAGGGGGCAGTTCTGTCAGCGGTGCGACAAAATATGAATTCATACAAGGCGTGTGGTGCCATTATTAATCGTCGTGCACATCACAACCGGGCGATGAAGATCGAGTTCGCTCAAGTCGTAGCTGTTGCGTGGCCATAGGGTCTAATTAAGTTCTATACTAACAATGAGCGTCTTTTCCAGTACGGAGACATGAGCATGGTCTCCAGCGACGAACACGGTCGCCTCCAGCTCGTTGTAGAGGAACAGCGCGGCTGCGCTCGCGAACACAGCCGTCGGCCCCACGCCCCAAACCTCGCCGTTGCAGCTCAGCCATTTCGCTATAGCTTCGATATGAGAGTCGTACAAGTTCTGCAATTCCCAGGAAGGCATCTCAAGATTTTAATATGAACATTTGATGGGATACATTGGGGTTTTTTACTGAAAACATATTATTAGTAATTTTGATAAGTGACTTATGTACTGACAAAATGCATGACCAACTTAACAACAGCTCATCTAAAGGAAATTGACAGGTTTTTATACTGGTAATTATTGAAATGACAAAGAAAAGGTAGATAAGAAAAGATTCCACTAATACTTAATCCAAATCTGTAATAAATTGAAGATTAATTTGGATAACAATGTTAAATATATATACTGTTGGTGTACCTTTTCCATAAATAAATAAATAAATAACTTGCGGAAAAACTCTATTCGGGAAAAAAGTATTTCTGGTGCTGTGCACTTTTTGCGCAAAACATCGCATCGCCTACAAACATTAAAAGTTCTAAGTTTTTTGCTAATTACATTCTATACTAGCTGATAATGTTCTCTAGAAAAAAGCCTCTTTTACTTGCCACATTATGTCTGATAAACATCAGAAACCTAAAATGTCAAGAGTAAGAAGCTTTTTCTTGAAAATTTACAGATTACAGATTGAAATGAAAGGAAAAGCTAAGTTTTGAAAATAAATATTTGCTCTCATACTATTTAAATTAGATAGACCCCAAATAAATTAATAAAAGGTCAGGAGGAAAATAATGATGGATATTGAGGTTGGATCAATAACTTACGCCAGTATTTATAAACCGCTTTTAACATTGAGAGCTATCTTGAGATCATACTTAAAAGATACTGTTCCTATAAAAAGTGGATCTCAAGATTTCAATATAGTTCTCAATGTTGAGCGGTTTATAAACACGGGCCTTAGAAAGATGTATTATAATCTATACTTATATTATAAATGCGAAAGTAATTCTGTTAAGTTTTCAAGCCTAGACTGTTTGACCGATTTTGACGAAATTTGGTATGGATATAGATGGGACCTTGGGGAAGGATATATGCTATTTTTATCCCCAGCAGTGGGATCCGGGTCTCCGCCAGCACGATATAACCTGCAGTCCACGCGGGCGAAGCTGCGGATAGCCAGTATAACATAACTTACACAGCCGGTATTAATATTCACAGTATTGTCCGCCATGCGAGTCACGCGGCTGGTGCATCCTATAGCGTGCTCTTCCGCGGTGCATCTTCAATCGAGCCTGGCATTAACGCGACTGCTTCACTCACGAATTTAGGGATGAAATAACCAGATAATGTTTTTTTTGGTGATTTATAAATTTTTACTAGTGACAATGTGTGACGGATGCTGTCAATTTGAAGTGTGAAGGTTGTAGACAAAGAGGTCTTGTTTAGATTGTCTATTATGTGTTCTATTTATTTTACAAAAGGATTCTACAAGAACTTTAAATATGATACAACGAATTTAAAGTTCTTGGGATTCTTCTTGAAATTGGCTATTAGAATGTCTTGTCTACAGTAGCTTAGCTGGACTCACGGACACCAGTGGCAATATAAGCCACACCATCTCAGCTTTTTCAGATTATAATAGACAAAATTTTCCGTAAACAAAGTTTAGGTGCTAGATTTCAGCAGACATTTATTTGCTGAGACCTTTGATTATTAAGGCCGAGACGTAACCAATATGGGTAGCAGATTATATGGGTAGTAAGTAGGACGTGGTCGCGGCAGTCACAATTACTCACTATAGGAACAAAATTATTATTTGCTACTCTCGTACTAATGTTTGGTTGGCGATGTCGGAGCTTTTGGAGGCAGATAATATGATCTATTTTATCGACAAAACCCTCCACATGTTTTGGGGTTTATCCCATCTCTTGTTGGAATGACCGGAATTTTAAAGACTTTATTTTAGATGGTCCTGCCGAAAAATATTAATTTCTCCGGATTTGAAAGTCTTTACAGTTATAGAAAATAGTTATTTGTTGTACAAGTGACCAAAATCAAACTGTGCTGCGAGTGGCGACTTTAAATCACGAACTAGCGAAGAGCGAGTGATTCTAATATAGACTACTGAGCACAGTGAGTGATTTAAAGGCACGAGGCAAGAACAACATTTTGGTCTCGTGTAAAACATACAACTTTTCACCTCGACCAGCGAGAAAATTCTCACGTGACTTTCCTGGTAAAAAAAGCTTAATTCAGCATTAGAAACTTTTTTGGAGTTAGGAAACTATCTTCATCGTTGGACGCATTCATTTTTGTAATTTATCACAAAAATAAATCAATCAAACCTATGCTGAAAAATTTTGTTCATAGAGTCAGTTAAGTAGATTCCCGTCGTTTTGATTACATTACGTTGTGTTTTTTCTCTTATTCGTTAATATTCCGTCTTATTTATTTATTTATAATCATAAAACATATAATTTGTTAATAAATTTCATTAATTTTTCTTATTTCATATTTGTTTCATACATGTGACCTCATTACCTCCATACTCTTTATTTCGAATTATCAACCTTATTTAAAACTCCTTGGTATATCCGTGCATTTTATTTTTTTACTTTTTAATCCGTGTATGACACCATAAAGCACTCTATCTATCCTTTTCTCACATATCAATTTTACAAGTGTCATCCTTGTCACTTTATTTGTTTTTTCTTTATTGATTTAAAAGTTGGTGTTAGAAATTAAAAAAGCACTTTGTCTCACGCTCGCAGCAAAATCGATTTTGCTGCGAGTTTTTACGCGCCAAAATCACCCTTTTCGTGCTGGAGAGGTGAAAAATACTTTTCGAAAGCTAATAATACCACCTTCCAAGTAAAAAAATTAATTCATTAATGTGCAAGTTTTTTTAATACACAGGAAATATTAGCTACAAAACGACATCAAAATCATTGCTCCGAGTTGTATATTTCGGGAGAAGTTCGGGAGTTATTGTTGTTTAAACATTAATAACCTAGTTTTTGAAATCTGTGAGAAAACTTAAAAAAGTTTAAGTTTTAATTCGAAATTAAGTTTTAATTTCGAATTAAAACTTAATTTAATATTTTTTTATTAGGTATTTAAGTAAAAAAATTACATAATATTTTTTTTAACTTGATAGGTGATATTATTAGCTTTCGAATACTATTTTTTTATAACTGTAGCACTTTTAAATCCGCAGAAATTGTTTTTTTTAACCGACTTCAAAAACTTTGAAAAGGAGGAGGTTATCTATTCGTCGCGTATATTTTTTGTTTTTTATATGTATTTACACCGTTTACTCGAAGACGGCTGAACCGATTGAAATGATTCAAACGTTATAACATGAGGTTTGTTGATGTTCCCAAGTTGGTTCCATTTTTTTAAATTTTGAAATCGGATCAGTAGTTTTCAAGTAATCTTGAAAATACTGTCGTTTTCGTTACAATTTTATATGAATTGAGACTGATTTTCAATCATTCCTTTTTTGTTTATGAACCGATTTAGACAATTCTTTTTTTGTTTGAAAGAGGACACCCTAAGAATGATACCATATTAATTTCATTGGTATTGGACTTTGGATTTTGAAGATACACGAGGGAACTCCTCAAAATCAAATAGGAACTGTACAGTGATTGAAATATTGGTAGGTTTATTATTTTTAAGGACGTTCTGGACTAGAGTTGAACTGCGAAGACCCAACGGAACACCTGTGGACATTGAGTTACTCGGGGTATACCATTGAAAAATGTGAAACATTATACTTAACGTTTTATTTTATAAAATCATCGCTTACATACGTACCACAAAAAAGTTTAAAATAAAAAGCTTTTAAAAAAAAGTAAAACCTCCTTCAAAAACCTTAAAAAAACTGCTCTATAAAAAGCAAGAAATAATGTTCAAATCAAATAATTTAAACACGTCTATTGAAGTCGGGTGGGGCTTTTAGAATATAAACATCACAATAAGTAAAAAAAAAATACTTCCAGCTCCACCCGACTTCAATAGACGTGTTTTAATTATTTGATTTGAACATTATTTCTTGCTTTTTATAGAGCTGTTTTTTTAAGGTTTTTGAAGGAGGTTTTACTTTTTTTTAAAAGCTTTTTTCGCCTGTGCCATCTGAAATAAAAAGTCAAATTTAAAATGCCGGTCATTCCAACAAGACAGGGGCTAAGACCCCAACATGTGGTTTTGTCGATTAAATTGATCATATTATCTGCCATTAAGAGCTCCGAACATCTCTAACCAAACAATTATTGTATAGAGCTACGCTCTTCGATCATGAAGGCTACGCTACAGAAAGTGAACGTCTACGGCGTAGCATATTGTTACGTGCTACGAGACTACGAAATCAAACTAAACAAACAAAGAAACTTTGTTAAATGCCGGTCATTCCAACAAGACAGGGGATAGACCCCAGCATGTGGTTTTGTCGATTAAATTGATCATATTATCTGCCATTAAGAGCTCCGAACATCTCTAACCAAACATATTGTATAGAGCTACGCTCTTCGAACATGAAGGCTACGCTACAGAAAGTCTACGTCTACGGCGTAGCATATTGCTACGTGCTACGAGACTACGAAATCAAATTAAACAAACAAAGTTTCACTTTTCATTATGAAATTCATTATGAAACTTTTGGATGTTTGGAATATTCCTTGAATATTCTAGGTCCTTTAAACGTCGCTGTGACAATCAAAATTCTCGGAAAGCTTTTCCTCGATGTAGTTAAGTTGCAACAATGGGTTACCTGCTTCATATTTGTAGCTTCACAGAAATTATTTAAGACGTATTTTTCAATTTAAGGGATATTTCAGAAATAAAACAACAAGTTTGTAACACAAATATCCAGATGGATCTGCAATGGCTGATGCAGGCCCAGTCTCAATATTTGGCGATCTATTCTAGACACTTATAACAATTACATACAACGTCTAATACAACACCGAAACATTTATCCACGACGAACAGCAAAACAATACATCTTAGTTTATATAAAACAAAAATAAATATTACATCTGTGGGTATATGAACTATAATTATTAAACTTTTTTATAAAAACACTTATTTGTTTAACGACGTCACTACTTCTATTCACTTCTACAGACAAACAGACTAATTATTCATAATTATTTTGACGTTATATTAAATGCAATAGAAATATAAGTAAAACCGGATAAAGCTTTTGGCCAAAATTAAGCAATTATGACTACTTATTTGAGCACGTTCTGCAATTTATTATTGTATTGTATGCTATGCTCCGTAAGTTACATTTTTCATAAATATTTATTAAATGTTACTTTTACATTTGCTACGATTAAAATGGATTTTCTACCCTTGGATAACACTTATTATATTAAC
This sequence comes from Agriphila tristella, assembly GCA_928269145.1. Lineage (NCBI taxonomy): Eukaryota > Metazoa > Arthropoda > Insecta > Lepidoptera > Crambidae > Agriphila > Agriphila tristella. The sequence continues at coordinate 29,574,630 of OV743432.1, forward strand.
GGTGTAAGTTGCTAACACTAATTAATTTAATGACTACGCGATTATATATTTTTAAAATAAAATAATATATTTTTGAAGATTTTATTTTTCTCAGAATAAAACATGATTATAATCAAACTGTTATAATAAAGTATAATTATAATGCACACGACTATGCGATGACTAGGTATTTGTTGAGCTCATTAATTATCCCACTAACTTTTGACTACATTCCTAGATAAATAATGTCACTATATATTATGTATCTTACATATAAAAAATGTGACTGTTACACCGACACTTTTGTATTCATTGCCCGGGAATACAAAAGTGTTAACAGCACACTGGAGTTTTTTTTAATTCTTAATCCATTTTACACTTATGGGGTTAGCTTAGATTTAATCCATCCATTCGAGATAAAAAGACAGTCATCGGTTATGTGTTTCATTATAGTCTGCCCAGCAATATTCATTATTTACAACATATTTTATACAATTATATCTATTAGTTATTTTCGTTGTGTTAATCATACATTTATTTCTTCTCATAAAAGAGTATATTTTGAATACATTTGAAGTTTTGGCAACATTTATTTACAAAATTATATCTAAAGCTTAAGTATAGTAAGCTATTTGTGCTACATTTGGAATCTAATTTTAACTCTACGATCACTTTTAAGTCATAAATATGTAAGATTTAAGTAGGAGATTACATTTTTTTTCTATCAAAACGACACTTTGAATTTTCATTTCTAATATCGTTGAAATCTTTTGTTCGTAGACAATATTGGTAGACTAAGCTTAATTTAACTAATTTCAAAACGTTGTAATACATATTTGGTTTTTATATTGCTCTAATATGCATGTTATATTCCCAAAAAAGCTTCAAATTACAGTGTTTTCTATCTAAAGTTTTGGTAGGTAAATTATGCATATACTTAATTTCGATTTTTTTCGACTTTTATCGATAAGAAACCAACAATACTCATAAATAGGTACTTACAATATCATTTTCTATATTTACCTATTAAAACACTCATAAGTACATCAAGCGTTATTATCGAGCCATCTTATATATTTTATATACAGAGCTCATGGCGATGAAATACTTCTAACTGACTAGAAAATCTAGTAATTATATTACTGCCTATTTACAGTTTTACTATTTTATATCTTACTTTACTTGTGTTATTATGAGACCGATAGTCTAGTCTCCAAAACTAATGGATGCTATAATTAGCTAGACAATATACTTATGTATATGATTCTTCATAGTACAAAGTACAAAGACAAAAGACAAAGTACACAGTACAAAGAGATCAATATCAAGTGAAAATACATCATTATGGTGTTGAAGAAATGTAGGTATAATAATATGAAGGTTTTAATGAAGAGTAAAAAATATATTTGAGCAGGGTGCAGCCTACACAAGCCACTCGATGGTGGGTGGTTTGTGGGGCGGCTTGGGCGGCGCGGGGCGGGCGGGGTGCGCCTGCGCCGGTCACAGGCTGTACAGCGTCGCGTCCGCCGGAGGTATCGTGATCACCTCTGGCCGCAGCATCGTTCTGATCCTCTGTGCGTGAGGTATGTCGTTAGAATCACCTTTGGCCATACCGTGAGTTGAAGCAAACTGTTTACGCTAACGTAAACTATCGGATATACTGCTCACAGTCAATGCGAGTGAAAGAGAGAAAGTTTTTAGTTTACGGTAGCGAAAACAGTTTGAATCAACTCATGGTAGGGGTATTAGAATTTGCATCAACTCATGGTAGGGTTTGATGTTGACAAAACCATCATAAACCTTTTCTAATTTTATTGTGATAGGTTAACTTATTTCAACTAGAAAGTCAAAAAACTTTCAAAATTAATACAAAAGCACCCTACTTCTTAATGACGCTGTAAGTTCCTTAAATGTAGGTTACAATGAATCCACATGCACATCCATCTCAAATCTTAGGTTCCCACACGGTAAAAACAGATTTCTTATAAAAAGACAAATTGCTTTGGCTTAAGACATATTTATTAAATCAAGAAAATGATCCTCTCCCTATAGACGCTAGACAATAATTTCTTCGTAATAGTAAATAATATTCTTAAAAATATTTAGTTGTTACAAGAATAATAAATTTATTCCCAGACACGTGTTGTTTCATTCAAGACACCGTTATTTTGTACAGTCAAGTAAATGTATTCTTGATACGAAAAATCTTATATATCTCTTATAGACTAACCTTCCTTAGAGTAAATTATAATTTTACTCATAATAAGTAAATGTTTAGTTGGCCTAAGTAATTACTGATTTTTGATGAAAAAAATAAATGGAGATTTTGTATATTGAACGAAGATGTATATTTTGTTGTTGTTGTTGTAAATTAAGTGGTGATAATTGGAGAAAACCGATGACTTCCTTTTCCTTGACTTCCTGACAAAAATCAAGGAAGATGATCAAGGAAGATGATCCTCGAAAGAGGAGTGGAGTCCGGAAAGCCGTTCCAAGTAGGACGCGACACCCAGAGGCAACAAACCCGATTGAGATTGACATAACAAAATTAATCCGACTACTTAAAGAACTAGATAAAAATCTTAACACCGCGGGTCAGACCATGATGTCAACCAACCCACTAACTTAACTCTAACTTGAGTCATCTTAAGTTAAATACATTGCTTTCTTACATTTTTTTTAAGAAGAAAAGAAAAAATACTCTCGACTTCAAGATAATAATCTTTGTTGAAGGATAAATTTCCCAAAGTAAAAATGTTATCGTGTTTATCGAAAACTATGATTACGTTGTTTCAAAATTTTAGTATTTCTCTGTTTAAAACAAAATTTCCATAAGCCGAGGAAATCATTTCTCAGAACAAGAAAAACAATTTTGTTTTTGTTAAATTAAATATTTTTTTGAAAAAGGTTTTTCTAAATCCAAGTAACTTGTAGTTGATTTAAGATGATTTTAATTTGATGCAAGAAGATGAACATTTCTTGATTTTAATTAAGTCAATTTAATTGATATAAGTTTAAATAAGCCTTGAAACAAAAATATTTCTCTTAATCATTAAGAAAAATATTGTCTGAGTGAAAGATGAGCACTACTTTTGTTTTAAAAATATTGCATTAGCCTAAGTAAATATATTTTTAGAATAACCAAATATTTCAAGAAATGGGTCTTTCTTATTTAAAGAAATCCTTTTTTACTGTGCACCTATGAAATCGGCGTTTTGAATGTAGAATAAAAAAAAAAGTTGCTTTTTCATTACTAACATTTTCTTAAGTTAGTTAACAACCATGAACGCTAAGGTTTTAAAACTTTTACGAAGCTTTTATGCACTAATGTTTAAACACTAACATACCCCACATAGGTTAAAGCTAAAAACAAGTTTTGCCTAAATTAAAACAAATAAAGTGGTTATTTTCTAACAAAAAAGAGGAGTATTTTTTTATTACTGTATTTTTTTATGTTTAGAAAACTTTAAGTAATACAGATTTTTTACTATTGATAGTTGTTTATGATGAAACAGTTGGTACATCGATTTCAAATTGTAATTAAATGAATAGTCCACCCACCTCCAAGAAGCTGCCCGGCGTGATGATAAACTTGTAGATAATGTAGAGCGGTATGCAGGAGACGGTGGAGCCGGTCATGACCCAACCCACGGTGATGGACCAGTCGGGGTACACGTACTCCCCGCCCAGCATGTCCTCGTGCGCCATCAGGGAGAACACGAATAGCACCAGCAGGAATACTGGGCTGGACGATCAAGGTATGTCAAAATTAAACATGTAACAAGTTTTACAACAAAGTATTATTCAAACTGACCTGGGGGCCTACTCAAATGGCAAACGTTATAAGCGTTTCTATATTCTACATGTTTCTTCGACTCGGCGAAAGCGATATTATTTTGGTACCCAACCCGTCTCTGCATTCAATCTTCAAACGCTTGTATCACAGAGTAACTAGAGAGAGAGTAACTCAAAGAGTCCACTAGCGCCTTTGGAAATCGATGCGGAACTACTGACATGAAATTTTAATAGCTGAAAATGTAATTTTTTGTTTCTTATTATATATTTATTTTACTTTTTTGTAATATCTTTATTTATAACAAAATAGAAAATATTAATGAAAAAGAACAAATCAAAACAAAAAAATACAAAACAACTATGATTTGGCTCGGTATTCGTACAACGGTATAAATGTTGTAGCACGGTAAATATCTATTAATATTGTAACTAGGGTTGCCACCTTTTTTGAACTAATAAAGTATATTGATTGCTAAAGCTAGTAAAAAGTACGTTGTATGTTGTATGGAAATAAAGTAATATTTATTTTTACCTTTAAAACATACTTTTTATTACTTTTGGCAATATTTAAGCAAATCTTGTGAAATAAAGTATTTTCACGTACCTACTTTATTTTCCTCATAAAGTAGAGAGTACAATAACCCCGAAATAAAGTACAGGTGGCAACCTTAAATTGAGACCTTTTTGTCGCACGATACACCCGGCTACAGTATTTTAATTTCAGCTAAGTACTTACTTTCGTATCTTTCTAGTTTTGTAATTGCGTATAACCTGCGTAATATTTTAGAATCCATAATATTATAGCGAAAATGAAATAGGTAGGTAGGTACCTAGGTTAACAAAACTAACAGTAAAAACAAAAAACTGAAAAAGCTAAATACCTATATATTAAAGAGAGAAACAAATTATTTTCAAATCCTTCGAGCCGTACTTAGTAGGCAATACCTATAGTAAAAAAAAATATTTTAATAAAAGTATACTAAATCTTATTTTTTGGACTCCGGGTATTTAAACATGACATCTCTGCCTGTCTAGCATGACCGATTTATATCGCGTGATGTAGCGTTTTATCACGTTGAACTGTCAAAAAGACAAAGAAATTTGACAGTTGAGTGTCGATAAAATGCTATATCACGCGATATAAATCGGTCATGCTAGGCAGGCTGGAGTAATAAAATAATAAATATAATACAAACAGCACAATCTGAAATTTACCATAGTAAGTAAGTACTTGTATTTCAATCAATAATTAGTTCGTAGGTATATTACGTTCGTCACTGCGGCGCATTCGCGACTGTTCGTGTACCGAGTATTGTTGAAATTGGAATACTGATAGATACAGTCAGTGGCACGAATCATGAAATTGAGTGGGGATTGCGGGGAACGCGTATTCTGGGTATGCGTTGCGGTGAGAGGGGCGCAGGCGGCGGGAGAGGGGCACGCACTATTGGTCGCTCACAAGAGCACATGCGCAAACTTATCCCCACTCCGTCGAAAAATATTCATGATTCGTGCCACTGACTGTACCATTACCTTGGTAGTAATGTCATGTAAATAAACAGAGGTGGTGGTAATCCGCTACGCTACTGGACTGGGTCATTAATTCGGGTGTCGAATTTTATCATTATTATTGTAATTCGCACCATGACCAAACTCAAAAACGATTTTCATTTTCATATTTTTAATATAATTTTGTTTTTAATTACTTTATAACCAGTTGAAGTTTTTTGGCAAACTTGAAGACTTTGTTGTGAAAGTTGATGCTTAAGATTCAGAGATGACGCTACTTTTGTTTCGACCGTTTACGTTGTTCCAAGTGTGCCCCTCTTGTATTATACTGTATGATCTGTGTTTAACGTTACGCTAGCTCCGACAGAAAGAAATGGTACTCAAATGGCTATTTTGACATGTAGATTTGCCGACGATAGCCAGCAATCGTACTAAATCGAAGCGAACGCCCATACCCTGTAGAAAGAAACAAATAGTCGTACGACACGTGTCTTATTTTCAATTTTGAAAAGGGTTTTTGTGTTTCCTGTGATTCCTGCCAATAAAACTAATGGAGAAGATAAATCATAATAGTGATCTGTGTAAGAAGCACTGAAGCAGGCCACTTAAGGCGTGGGGCCTCGGAATTAAAATCCCTAATCATCAGTAAGTACTTAGAATTAATTGATAAATTATGCAGTAGGTATTTTGAAGAGTATTCTTCTTTACAAAAGCCTGAAGGCATTGGCGTATCTAAAGATTATTTCCAGTGGGGCAGGGCCTCTAGTTCTGGGGCAAAGCCTAGGGTCACAGAATATATAATAGTACTAACGTCTAGGGTGCTTGACTAGAGCCGTGTTGGAGTTTTGAAAGGCAATAGAAAAGTATTATAGCTGGTATTTTTCTGGGGTGGGTATCAGGCTGGTCTGGGGTGGGCACGGCCCACCCCCTTCCTGCCAATGCCTGAAGGTTGTCATTTCGTAAGTATAAATTAGTTCCAGTTACTCGTAGGTACAATACCTAATTATGTAAAATCTTTTTTCATTAGTTTCCCTTTCTTTAGTCGGTAATCACAATAAAATATGATTCCCTTATAATTAACATTTATCTTTCATGTAGCATGGAAATGAAGTATTAGTTGAGCTATGTAATGATTTCAAATTTTCAATTAAGTACTTTTTATTGTTTCAGGTCGTGATAATTTCTTCTTGAATTTTCGTTCAAAATAAAATTTGCACTACCTATATTATAAGAAGATAAAGAAGAAGTGTAAAGTGAAATTATAGTGATGATTTCTGAAACTGTGGCAAGCTAATGGGCTGTGTAATAAGTGAGCGAAGCTTTGTACTAATGTATTTTATCACAAACACAACACAGAGAAAGCATTGATAATTTGATACAATGGCAAACAAAATAGTGTATTAAACATAAGAAAAATATGTCATAAGTCAAAGACTTCTATGTTGTACCTATACCTATTACACATGTATAAAAAAGGAACAACAATTAAAAAATAATAAATTAAAAGTAAAAGCTATAAAGCATGTATCAAAAAAGAGGTCAGCTCGGCAGCTGGCCGAGTGATGGTAAGTGTTAAACTTGATATTATACATAACATATAGTTAACTTCACCACCATAGACTATAGCCTGACATGCTATAATTCAGTGCGGGTTGGCTTGGGTTGAGTAGTGGTCCCCCGACACATATTTGGAAGTTAAATGCAGACAAACAGACATAAGGCTTCAATAACACATAATCTTTATGTTTAAGTTGCATCGGGGCTATGGTTTCCAGATCTAATAATGAGATTTCCTGACTTTTTCCCTGACTTTTCAGGAAATTTCTTGTAAATCTACATCTACATTCTTAATTTAGTTGACATTTAATAATCTTTTCACACCAAGTGATTTACAAATTATGTGTTTTCATTAAGTTTTTACTGCTACAGTTATCAGTACATCCCTGACAACTACAGTTTTTATCCCTGTTTTCCTGATAGATGACTTAAATTCCTGACATGTCCAGAATGTTACTTGGTAATTAATATTCGCTAATTCTAATTCACTAATAATAATCACATAGTCATAAATTTACCTCTTTAATGAGTGAAAAAATAAAAATAGAATAAAAATAGTAGGTAATTGTTTTAATATAATGTTAACTTAAATAAATAAATACCTACTTTTTTTACAGGTGACACTTAGAAGAAGGCCTGTTTGTAAGATATACTAGTTACAATAAGCCAAGCAAGACTGATTCAACTACTGATACAAGATGGTATCTAACAAAATCATGGGCCTCAGTACTTTGTCTGCGTGAAAAGCTTTTTTTGCTATCCCTTGGGAACTTTGTTAAGGATGAAAGGACCCTATGTCCTTCTCTGTACCCCTGACCTGACAACATGTACCTATGTAAAATTTCATGATGATTGTAACAATTGTTTGTTACACCTCTAAACAAACAAACGGACTTTCTCATTTATAATATTATTAGTAAGGATGTGAATGCTTTGTTATTATTATTTTTTTACTTTTAAGTTCAAAAAGTAAATGTTTTCTTTGATTTAAATTTAAATTTGTTTTAATCTAACACCTTATAACTACCCTATTATTTTGATAATGCAAAACAACAACATATTGTTGAATTTTTTTTTTGTTTTGTAGATGTGACAGATAGTACACAAAATGAAAGGTTAGAGGTAGGTATCAATATTTTATTTTTTAATTATATCTAAACCAATACAATTAGGTATATGATTTTAAAGCACAAAGTACAGTACAGCCAGAACTTTTCCATCATGCTCCTTTTTATTTTATTATTACAGTACCTAAAGTTTCATAATCTTGTTTGTCGCTTGGAGCAAAATATTCATTAGGTACTATAATTTTGTTCAATAGCTTCAGCGTTTGTTCCTGTGCACCATCGGGCACGTTCGGTGTCCAAGGGTTAGTTTTTCCAACATCTTTTCTAGCCAATTTAAAAGGTACTTGTGTATTATATTCTGCAATGTCAATATACCTATTGAATTGTATGTATCTGAAATTCAATAAGATTGGGTTAATAACAATTTAGGTAAATAAAAGACTTATTAAAAACCATAGCGGTATTTTGATCTAATAAGTAGTCAGTATATAATGTTACGGCTAATACCCGAAGTACCCGAATAGCTGGCTAAAACTATGTGCAGCCTATGTGTAGTTTGGGATATGAAGAAAGTTATTTGTATTATCTGTTAAAAAAAATCATCATCATCATATCAGCCGCACGACACCCACTGCTGGGTATAGATAGGCCTATCGGCTACACCTAGTTTTAGCCGCACTTCGGGTATTAGCTGTAACATTATAATTATATACTTATTATTTACCAGCATTCTTGATCACTTTTTTGTTTGTTTCATCCTTTGGTCAGAAAAGAGAGTCATGTTTTCTTGCCAATTATATTCCGTAAGTATTGTAGGTATCTTGAACTGAAATAAATGTAAGTTATGATTGATAAGTCCATACGATAAGTCTTAAGTGTGGTATTTTGATGTAAGTAATATAAAGTTCTTACTTACTTACTAAGTAAATATATCTTATTTATTATTATAGGTATCCATGGCATATGATTGCTGATTATTATAAAGAAAATTAGGTAGGTACTATACTATTCTAATTAATTAGTTTAGTAATAAACACATTAAAATTTTTACACAACACAGAGGAAATAATCACCACGTAGTAAGCAAACAATTGACATTAGGTGCATTCCAACAGAATAATCGCTGAGTCATTGATCCATCGAGATAAATATACAAGAGAAGCAAACCTCACTTCCACGCGCCACAAAAAGCGTGTAACTTTTTAACAGTGTAGGACGGAGCTTTGAAACCACTAAACATTTTTAAGTAAACATATATCTGACTCACTCACACACGTCCCAAAAACAATACCGTCGCCAAGATTAGACAAATACCACAACAAAATTAGACAAAGACCGCGATATCAACATGCATTTTTTTTTTAGAAAATTGTGTTGCCTCCTATGTGAAATTTTACCCCAAAATAATCAATGAAAACAAGAAAAATTTGGCTATAGAATGAAAGTATTTTATAACAAAAGCTATAGACGGCCAACTTTTTGTTTGTGGTCCGATTTCGATGAAACTCGGTTCTTAGTACTATTTTGACATGAAAACAGTAAAGCTATGTTGAAAATATAAAAATTTCAAGATGCCAACTTTTTTTGTTTGAGGGCCGATTAAGGTAAAATTCGGTATTTGTTACTATCTTAACACGAAAATGTTGAAATATTAAAAAATCCAAGATAGCGGCTAACTTTCATGTTTGGGGGCCGATTTCAATGAAACTCGGTTTTTGGGTACTATTTTGACACGAAAATAACAACGCAATGTTGAAAATATTAAAATATCCAAGATGACGGCTAACTTTTATGTTTGAGGGCCGATTTCAGATTTAGAGGGGTAAATTGGGGGGGAGGGGAAAAACTACCATCCAGTGGCGCTCCCACTCCGCGGAAGTACAAAGTTATACAGATATATGCATTTGAAATTTCAACTAACAACTTCAATCGTGATTATCTCGGAAACTATGAACTTCCACTGGGGAGGAGTTAGACAGGGGAGGTCACTTTCAACCCCCCTTCCTCCCCCCCAGACCACAACCCTAAATTCCATGGCCCATATTCTAAAGTTTACCCTGTCTTCTTTTTAATCAGTAAAATAATATATTAGTTTTGAACGTATTAATGATTATGAGGGATAGGGGGGGTAAGGTGGGGGATAAGCTACCCTCCAGTGGCACTCCCTCTCCGTGGAAGTGTGTGTACTGTGGTAAGCTTTAATGAAATTTCAAATGCGTATATCCAATAACTATGCATTTCCGCAGAGTGAGAGTGCCACTGGAGGGTATCTTTTTCCCCCCTTACCCGCTATCCCCACATATCCTTAAATTCATGTAAAGCTATTTCTAAAATGTTAACTGATCAAAATAAGAAGGTTAACTTTGGAATATGAGCCATGGAATTTGGGATTGTGGTTTGGGGGGTAGGAAGGGGGGATGAAAGAAACCTCCTCTGTCCAACTCCTTCCCAGTGGAAGTTCATAGTTTCCGAGATATTTACGATTGAAGTTGTTAGTTGATATTCCAAATGCATATATCTCTATAACTATGTACTTTCGCAGAGTGGGAACGCCACTGGAGGGTAGTTTCCCCCCCCCCCACTTTACCCCTCTACCCCCCATAATCATTAATTCATGCAAAACTAATATATTTTTACAGATCAAAAGAAGACAGAGTAAACTTTAGAATATGGGCCATGGAATTTCGGGTTGTGGTTTGGGGGGAAGGGGGGATGAAAGTGACCTCCCCTGTCCAACTCCTCAGCGGAAGTTTATAGTTTCCGAGATAATCACGACTGAACTTGTTAGTTGAAATTTCAAATGCATAATATAAATCTCTATAACTATGTACTTCCGCGGAGTGGGAGCGCCTCCTTCAATTTAGCAAACACCTTTTGTGAACCTACAAGAATCACTGCTACATCTAAAACTTGCCTAGACAATATTTTTAGCAACTGTAATGTACTTGATAAAGAAATAATAAATTGTATTCGTTCTGACCATAGCGGACAAATAGCTTCCCTTGAGCACCATCATGTTCCTCATCAGTGTAATATAATTTGCAGACCTCTAACTAAAAATAAATTGGAAAATTTTCATAATAATGTCACTGCCAAAACTCTTTGCTTACCTAGTAATGATAATCCCAATACTCATTATGATGATTTATTTAATTTAATTAAAGTAGAATTTGATAAAACATTTAAGCAAAGATCTATTAAATCCAAAGACTTTAAAAAGAAATTTAGTGATTGGGCAACACCAGGCATATATGTTAGCAGAAATAAGTTGTTTGAATTATATGGTCAGAAAACAATTTCAAATGATCCCGAATTTCATGAATATGTAAGAAACTATTCAAAAATGTTTAATAAAGTATGTACTTTAGCAAAAGCAAAATGTATATCTACAATAATTCATCAGTCAGATAATAAAATAAGAGCCACTTGGAATATTATAAATAAAGAGACTGGGAAAACTAAAAATAATGACCGTGAATACTCATTAGTATCAGACAATAAAATTATTGAGTCAGATGAAGGAGTGGCAACAGTTTTTCAAGATTTCTTTTCTAAAATACCTATTGCAACTACCAGTAATTTAAATTCATCTCCAAAAATTGCTGTCTCCCTCTTGGAATCGTGTGTTGATAAGTGCAATAATGTATTTAAATTTAGACATATCAATAGTGATACCATTCTTAAAACATTTAATTCAATAAATATAAAAAAGACTGAAGATCTCTGGGGCATTTCAACTCACATAATTAAGTCTATAATAACTACCATTGCTCCCCATCTTGCTTTTATTTTCAATAAGTGTGTTGATGAAGGGATATTTCCAGACTTAATGAAATATAGTAAAATCATCCCTCTTTTTAAATCTGGGGACAAAAGCGATCCCGCTAACTTTAGACCCATTTCCATTTTGCCAGCACTAAGCAAAATTTTGGAAAAGATCATTTATGATCAATTATTAGCACATTTTCTTATCAACAAACTACTTCACGAGAAACAATTTGGTTTTACTCGTGGTAGATGCACAACTGATGCTGGAATTGCACTTCTCAAACACGTCTTTGAAGCATGGGAGAGTAAACAAGATGCAATTGGTATATTTTGTGACCTCTCTAAAGCATTTGATTGTGTCAGTCACAGTACTTTATTAGATAAATTGGAACATTATGGTGTATCAAAAAATGCAGTAAGCCTTATGCAATCGTATCTGTCGGCGAGAACCCAAAAAGTTGTTGTAAATAAAACAGAATCCTATGAAGCACCCATTACCATGGGCGTGCCGCAGGGATCGATATTGGGTCCATTGCTTTTTCTTATTTATATTAATGACCTTCCTTACTATACTAAAAACTTATGTGAAATAGTACTGTTTGCTGATGATACTTCTTTAATTTTTAAAGTTGATAGAGGATGTAACTGCAGTGACGATGTAAACAGCACTCTTTCCAAGGTGATGCATTGGTTTACTATTAATAATCTGAAGCTTAACTCTAGTAAAACTAAATGTGTCAAATTTTCACTTCCTAATGTGAGGCAGGTTCATATGACTATACATGTAAATGGCGAAGCAGTCGAATTTGTTGACTCAACAAAATTTTTAGGTATTACTATAGACTCGCGGTTGCAATGGGACCCTCATATCGATATCCTGTCAAGCAGACTTAGCTCTGCTGCCTTTGCAGTTAAGAAAATAAGGCTTCTGACCGACATTGAAACAGCAAGATTGGTTTACTTCAGTTATTTTCATAGTATTATGACCTACGGTTTGTTGTTGTGGGGCTCAGCTGCTAATATTAATAACATATTCATCTTACAAAAAAGGGCAGTGCGCGCTATATACAACTTACGGTCTAGAGATACTCTTCGTGACCTATTTAAAGAAATTAAAATATTAACGGTAGCTTCCCAATACATCTATGAAAATATAATGTATGTAAAGAAAAATTTAGATAGCTTTGTAAAAAATAGTAATGTTCATAAACTCAATACAAGAAACAAGAACAAACTTGCTGTTCCAAGGCGCAGACTGCATAAAACCGGAAGCTCTTTTTTGTGTAGATGTATTACCTTTTATAATAAGATACCAGAACAAGTCACAGAACTGCCCTTGGAAAAATTTAAAAATACTGTTAAATCCAATTTAATGAGTAAAGGTTATTACACTGTTGACGATTATTTGAAGGATAAAAAGGCATGGGCATAGCTTTTGTATTGTTAATTATTACTCTAATACCTCAGTATTGATTAGAAAAAGTCCGGGGTTCTTTCATAGGTCTAGATAAAAGTCCTTTAATTAAACTTGAATCGTGATTTTCTTTTCTAAGTATAAAATTGTGAGAAGTATCCTACCTACTTAAAAACGTACTTCTGGCTTCCTGACTCGACGACTTAATATGGGTAGCTTTAGTATGTCATGCTCACTTCAAACATTTCTGCGGTGGTGTCGTGTGAGGCGGGTCGTTACGTTCCCTCAAATATGGTTGAGCGAATCGATGGCTGGTTCATGCGTCATGCTCGTGAACGGGTGCTGCCAGTGGGAATGGGTCTGCTTCTGTCTGCTTGTATTAAGGGCGTCGTATAACTCGTATATAAAAGATCTGTTTTATATTGTCTGTATGTATGGCACTTCTTACTCAAAAAATATAATTCTTAATAGCTTACCTAAGTTACTCTAAGTTTTGATTTATTTAATTGCAATATTTTTACTTTCTATAGTCAGTAGTTTAGTGAAAGACCTATGAAAAGCTTTTGGATATAAATTTTCAATTCGATGCCTTAACATAGGTAGTCTTAGTATGTCATGCTCTCTTTAATCATTTCTGCGGTGGTGTCGTATGAGGCTCAAATATGGTTGAGCGAAGAGATGGCTGGTTCATGCGTCATGTTCGGGAACTGGTGCTGCCAGTGGGAATGGGTCTGCTTCTGACTACCTATCTTAATGCATATTGAATTGTATGTTTTTCTTTTATTTTTATTTATTGTAACAGCCTAGACTGAATAACAAGTTCAAACTTTGAATTTAGCTTAAAATCTGTAAATTGATTAAGAAATTTGAAACTCATTAAGAAATGAACTAATTCAGTAATGTTATTTATTTGTTAATCTTTGTTAATATAAAGTCTGGAAACGATATACATATTTGTAAATAGCGTTCCATCTGATTGATAAAGCTGACAAGTTTTTTGCGCCCATTTTTCTTGTCAGTTAAAAGACGTCATAATGGGTGGTAGGGTAAAAGAATTGACGATTTAAAAATGCTCATTATGTGAGCTTATTTAAATAAAATATATTTCACTTTCACTTTCACTTTCACTGAAGCATAGTTTCTCCCTCCCACTTTACCCCCCTACCCCCCATAATCATTAATTCATGCAAAACTAATATATTTTTTTACTGATCAAAATAAGACAGGGTAAACTTTAGAATTTGACCCATGAAATTTGGGGTTGTCGTATGAAATAGGCCCCTGACACAGAATAATGATACTACCAGTATTCTAACTTAGTACTAATGGCCGAAATGCGAGCCACACCTATGCGCCTCGAGTTCGGGCTGCTCTCGGGCTGGTACAGTCGCGAATGCGCCGCAGTGACGAACGAACGGTGGTTTCGTATTTTGTGATCACGATGGCGAATTGCAACTATGGAGTATATTGTGCTGTTTAAAATAAACCATAAGAGTTTAAATAAACCAAACGGTAAAAAGAATGATAATGTGTTACATTATTAACGTCAGACGAGTATCTATAGCATCTGCGTCATCATAATTAAATCTAGTTCAAAGTCAATGATGCACAATGATTTACAATTATAGTTTGTTTGTTTGTTACGTCTTCACGTCTTAACTACTGAGCCGATCATCATGAAATTTTGCATACACGTTGTCAAGGGTACAGAAAAGAAAATAGGGTACTTTTCATCCCGAAAAAAGAGTTGTTCCCGAGGGATAGCAAAAAAACTAACCACGCAGACGAAGTCGCGGGCGGCCGCTAGTCCTTACTAATATAATAAATGCCAAAGTCCGCTTGTTTGTTTGTTACGCCTTCACGTCTTAACTACTGAACCGATCATCATGAAATTTTGCATTACATGTTGTCAGGGGTCCAGAGAAGGACATAGGGTACATCATTTCATCCCGAAAAAAAGTACTTTTCCCGAGGTAAAGCAAAAAAACTTTCCACGCAGACGAAGTCGCGGGCAGCCGCTAGTGTTTTATACAATTCATGAATTAAAAACTAAAAATAAATTAACAATAAGAAAAACGTTTCTAGAAAATTTCAGATTTCATATACCTACAATATCAAAAAAGGTTAGAACTTTCTTTGGGGGAAAATAAAATTATAAAACAATTTTTAAGCGTAAGTCACCGGTGATCTACGCGGCGGCTTAAGTGTTAATAATTACAGATCACTTTTTGTATTTGCTTATTACCAAAATATCAAACCATATTATAAATTGTATATGACAAAATATAATTTAAAAGCAAAATGATAACCTTTTGAATTATTAGGCAACCTAACACGCTATCATCTTTATTTCTAAAATATAACATACAATCACGAAATTAGAGACAAATTCAAGTAGGTGAAGATAGGTACTGTTAACTTTATTTCATCTACCTACTTGAGTTTGTTTCTAGTTTTGTACATAGATGCAGGCAGCCCTATCGTATGTTGACGTACCGCGCGGCTCAAGTTACGTATTTCAAGGACAGGCTCGAGTTAAAATACTGGTAGTATCATTATTCTGTGCCCCTGATTAAATACTGATGGATCACCCAGTGCTCTGTGGCACAAAGAATTTGTGTCTGTGGGACACAATACCAAGCAACGCGCGGCAAAAAGGTTCCTTTGCTTTCAATTTGACTTAAATTCTAGTTTAAAATGCCGGGTATTTTTTTCTATGATTTAAAAAGTTATTGTAAAAATAGCACAAATGTGATTATAAACGAAAACATAATTTACCAAAACATTTCTTTTATGATATAACAGAAGTGTATGTAACATCAGAGGTAGCGGAGTACACCTATCCATTAATCACTAATTCTCCCCAAAAATGGGAAAACTAAAACGATGTTTTTAGCGGTAGCACTGAACCTAAATTATGGTATGATTTATTTTATTTCTTTTTTTGCGTTTTTAACGTTAATAGTAATACAAAAATAATAAATTATCGCGTAAAAAGTAATTCTCTTTGATGTGATAAGTTTTTTTGACCTCGAAGCGCACTCTTTCACTACGCATTTTGACCATTTTGAAGAGCTGTTTCTCTGTAGGCCTCCCACTGAGGACTGGCTTGACATAATCTTTACATATGTCAGCTGACATATCCGAAGTGTCCTCAACTTGGCGCGGTAAGTGCTTCTCTTGTATATTTATCTCAATGCATTGATCACCATAAAGTACATTTTAACCATGGAAAGAAATGGCAGTATAATATGATCGTCATCTCGTATGTGCAGTACATTAATGCGTGCTGAAAAAATCAGGGGCTGAAAATAACTAGGACGAATTTTATTTTTCCCATGCTAGTCGATTCTGAAAAATGATCGATGACTCAGCGAATAGTCTGTTAGAATGCACCCAAAGTAATGAGACGAGACTATCGGTGTTTTAGTTCTATGTATTCTGTGTTTGTAGAATGGAACAAGCGTTTGTGATGTTAATGTACTTTTGAGTACCAAATTAGTGTCGATATCGTTTAAGCGTAGGATTTTGTATAGAGAAACGCTTAGAAATATTTTTATGCAATATGATTTGACTTGATTTTGGATTACTTATGGTTTTAAATTAACAATAATGCAATGTTATGTGTGTAAAACAGTCACAGGCATCCGATGGACGACTATTTGTTTAATTTAAGGTAAGATTATAGTTTTATTTGATCAAATAGAAACATTGTACATTTGAGTACGAATCAACAAATTCGTTACGCTTGATCACGTGACATATGTCAATCCCATACATTGTCTTTCTATTCTACTAGCGTTAATTGTAGTAAGTGGCCATTTGAGTAGGCCCCCTGAAATACTGAAAAGTAGTTGAACAGTGTAGGTAGAGTCGAGTTCAATAATAATTTATGTACGCACATTTGACAATAAAAATAAATTTCTCAACCTTATGCTTTTGTAAGTAACTTCAAAGTGCTAAAATATTAATGACTTTAACACACCAATAAGTAATTCCATCAAGTAGGTATAACTAAACTTTTAGCCAAGAAATAATTCAGTTAATTAAAAGAATATTAAAGTAGAGGTAAAATTCAGATAGAAAATTAAGTTTCAAGCAGAACAAAACGAGCAGAACGTAGAAAATTAAGTTTCATTTCAAGCAGAAAAATATTGATGAGATACCACTATACAGGGTAATTTTTGGACCCCTTTTCAAATTTTGTCAGGTCATACTATAACAGCAGTACAATCGATTTGTAAAGTAAACACGCTCGCGACCCACGCGCGAGGGTGAGCGTGCGCGCCTAAATTTTTTGGACATAAAAAGTGGCTGAAAACTTTGAATTAAAGAAGAAATAATTCATAATTATCTCACCAAATTTTTTTTCATTACTTCCTTGAACTAATATTTGATTTTGTAAAGAGGTCGCAAAATTACCCTGTATTGATACCACCATACCATGTTGGGCGCCAAATACGAAATTGATTGTAATTTCATATGAAACTTGGAGATTGACTTACCTTTGCTAGATTAATCTCCAAGTTTCATTGTTGAGCGTGATATGAAAGTCACTTTTATATCACGCTTCACAAACGCCGAAGGAAGATAACTTTCTTCAGCATTACCAACTACACGTACCTGATATAAGACCAGCAGGCGCGCCAGAACCATCCGGGAGAATGCCCCAGCATACTCTTGACGTCAGCGGAGAACTTGTCGACGCCGTACACCCAGAAAACACCTGCTGCTTCAGCGAACACCACGAACAGGATAGCTAGCCCCGGCCCGTACACGTTGAGGAAGTCCACCAGGTATACTCCGCCCTAAATCATTTCATATGGTCATTTAACTTTAGGCAAATATAGAAACCTGCATGTAGCAAGCCTACGTAAATACACACATTGTTTTAGTAGCGGCCGTCCGCGGTTTCACCCGCGTGGTTCCCGTTCTCGTGGGAATATCGTGATATTATATGTTTTAATCTAGGCTATCTACTATCTGTGTGCCAAATTCCAACCAAATCCGTTCAGTAGTGCGTGATTGAGGATTTTCATAACTTTGTTATTTATTAGTTACGAGACTTCGGTTTTGTAAACAACCGAAATGGCTAGCCTATAAGTGCTATTTTTCAGAAAACCATAACAGAATAGTAGATTGTACAACAAGTGCATAAAACGCATCACGCAACCCTCGACTTGACTATCCACCCTCGCCTGCGGCTCGGGTGGATATATACGTCTCGGGTAAAATGGGTTTTATGTACGAGTTATACACTCTGCTTTTCACTTCTATTGTGAGGAAATTATACAACAATAATGTTAAATAAAAAAAAAAATCTTTAATTTTAGTGACAAATTATATATTTTTGGAATGTGCTCATGCAAGACCTTTCATTTGATACCCATATTCAAAAATTGAAAAGAAAAAAAAAATTCTTAATTTTTTGTGACAAAATATATATATTTTTGGAATGTCCTCATCAAGGCCTTTCATTTGATACCCATATTCAAAAATAAAAAAAAAATGTTTTTTTTTTATTTTTTGTGACAAAATATATATTTTTGGAATGTGCTCATCAAAGCCTTTCATTTGATACTCATATTCAAAAATTGAAAATAAAACTTTATTTAAAAAAAAAATATATACACCGTCATTTTGTAGTGGTTTTAATTAACTTAAGGGAGTGTTCTACTACGAACTAAACATTTTTGCCCAAGAAACATGGGTCGAAAAACGACAAAAATTTTTGACTTTCCCATACTAATAAAATGTTTTAGCCGTCTAGTTAGTATGGGAGATCCAAATTTTTTTGTCGTTTTTCGACCCATGTTTCTTGGGCAAAAATGTTTAGATTCATCGGTACAACACACCCTTAAGCTAATTAAAACGACTACAAAATGACGGTGTATAATTTTGGAATGTGCTCATCAAGACATTTCATTTGATAGCCATATTCAAAAATTGAAAAAAAAATTTTTTTTTCTTAATTTTTTGTAACAAAATATATATTTTTGGAATGTGCTCATCAAGGCCTTTCATTTGATACCCATATTCAAAAATTGAAAAAAAAATATCAAGGCCTTTTAAAAAAATTTTTACCCATTTTCAAAAATAAAAAATGAATAACAAAAAATGAAGAAACAATGAAATAACAAGTTAATTCATCGAAGTTAAATTGCGTGTGTGGCTGTTTAACTGACGACTTTTGTCTTAAAGCCTGAGACTTAGACGAAGATTTTACTTTATGCACTAGAGCATAAAAAGCGATTTTATGCAGCCTATACCCAACATAAAGACGAACTATACGAGCATGAGAAGTGAAAACAATTTTAGCACGCAAACACATTTTTGCTTTTAGTTGAATTTAAATTGAAAAAAAAAACAAAGCCTGCCTATCCACATTTCTCGCAAACAAATCCTTCTATTCAGGTCTGTCAGCACAAGTAGCAGTTGCCGCATGGAAACATCATAGTTCCTGATGTATTTCAATAAAAAGAAGAAAAAAAGACAGGATTTTTATTATAACAATCACAACAAGACGAGACTCTTAAGCTTTCAGGTTACTCGCATATTCTGCGAATACATTTATCAGGCGGATGAGTGAGCTGAAACGGTAAATGAATCACCGTATCGCCGGCGCGTCATCGCGGGCGCATGAATAATGCAGCGGCGGACGGGGCGGCGATAACATGCGCGTTATTTATCGGGGTGGTGTTTGCCACTCCACTAGTCAGGGACGTATTTTAAGATTCGGCGCCCTAGACCAGTAAGGTATGCCGCCTAGGCTTACCATCTACATAAGGGAGGATGGCTTTTCTATGATGCACAAAACGACTGATCTTTTAAAAAAATGCCTGTCTAGAGCAGGAAAAAAAGGCCGCGCAGCGTGATTTTTACTCGGTTTCATACGATAATCTTGTAATTTTGGCAATCTTTAGTTAAAAAAATCGTCTGCGCAGCACGATTTTTTTTTCAGTTCCATCCTCTAATCTTGTAATTTTGCCTGACTACCTATAGGTATATTAAAAAAAATGGCCGCGTAGCGAGATTTTTGATCAGTTTTGTCTACTAATCTCACTAATCATTGTGTGTGTAAAACGCCTGACATATGACCCTAGCAACCGTAGAATACTGTAGAATAATAGATATATACAATAAAATAAAAATGTATGTAATTTGTGATGAAATAGAAAACAGCTCTTTGTTAAAATTAAGAATAAGAAATAGTAATTTGCGTAACCTGACTTACCTACCTAAGTTTGTGCTGCCCTCATACAGTAACACATATGGTAAACGTTGCTCGATATATATGTTACCGTCTTTGTTAAACGAACTGCAAAATGATTTACTGGATGGAATCCTGGATAACCCGGAACAATGTAAAAGGTTATTAAAAACTTCTTACCTGCCAATGTGTCAGTGAGTGATGGCAGCAATACATAAACCTTTTACGGTTTCTCTTGCTGTGATTGAAAAAATATTTGTTGTAATTTTCTTTTGTTTTGAAAATAAATAAAAAAAAAAACCACATAGACTTTCGAAAAAGAAAAGTTTTTTTTTACTAATTTAAAAAGCCATAAAAACATTTTGTGCAATTTTTATATTTATTATTAGGTAATTATATTAAAAAACCCTGAATAATTAAAATAAATTATGAAAGGCGCCCTAAAGTTAAGCCCGAGGGGAAGCTCACACCGTCTTTCGCAGCCTGGTGCCCCAGGCCATGACCCTCTTGGCCCTAGGTAAATACGTCCCTGTATTACTTACTAGGATAATAAGTCAAGTAAGTCATAGGAATGTAAGTCTTCCAAGGTATTCCAACTTGTAGTTATTGTTGCAGTACTTAGTAATTCTAAATGATAATGAAGTCAATAAAATCAAAATGCACAGCACGACAATGATTCAACATAGAACTTTATATAATTTTAAATTCGTACCGAAAATAACTGATATTTTTCTTATTTTGATCCAGATTTAAGTAAATAACCAATATGTGTGTATGATAGAGTAGAGACTCACGTATGTAGTAGTGGGCAGGGCACAGATGTAGATGAAGAGGCATAGCACCGCCACAAACACCTCTCGCCGGCGGCCCAACAGCCGCGGATACTCGTCACACAACGCGGTGGTCACGGCTTCGAGACCTGGCATGGCAATGTCTTTGTTAATAAAATAAAATCATTAAAGAGAGAAAAGAAAATGTCAAACAAATCGTTCGTTTTGTCTTGAACATTTTCTATAAAAAAATAATCGTTTTAAAGTAACATTTTAAGGACTTCCGTACTCCATAGCGTATTGCATGTTTTTGTATAGAAGAGTCTTAGAAAACCACTTTAGGTATGGCCGGAACGTCAAAACTAGAAGAGCATTTTTTTTTGTTCAAATGTACATTAAAATACATACTTTTCACGAATATGTACCACAAAAACTTAAGAGAGTTCTCCGTGGTCTTGCTAGGAATCATACCACGAAAAAAGTCTTACCCTTGTTTCTATAGACGAGTTAGTAATGACTGGAGTAAAACTTGTAATCAGACAGAGAATTAATGAATCTTAATAGACCCGCAAATATTTACCCCCAAACGTGCTGTCCAGGCCCAGAGTGATAAGCATGAGGAAGAAGATGACCGCCCAGAAGACGGAGCCGGTCATGGTGGCGATGGCCTCCGGGTACACGATGAACACCAGCCCCGGGCCCTCCAGGCCCACCTCCTCGATGCTCTTGTTCTGCACGTGGGCCATGTAGCTGGACAAATACTTGGTTAGACAATTGTATAGTTCTAACGTTATGGTTTTGCATAAATCAGCGCGATTTACGTTATAAAATATGTTAAAATCCAAGTTCTCCAAAATTTGCTGTATTATTTGTATTAAATTACATTAGTAAGAATTAACTGACATCGACTACAGACAAAGCAATACATTGACATTAATTATTTGATGAATGATTTGATGAGCAGAATTTTGTTAGATTTTTATTATGAACTTACATGTAATTATTCTTTAAATGTTTTTAAATAATTCTTTTTTATTATTTGCTGTCTTAGAAGACTAAATGTAAGAACTTATTACTTTATTTTCCACCATTATCTGGCAAATAAATCATTATCATTATCATGTAAACAAAAAATGTGCGACTTGAATAGGTAACTTGTAAACATGTTTTTGCAAATACGCACTGACTGCGACACTAATGAGCATCTCAATAATTTATCACTTTGATTATTTTTGTAACTAGGTATTTGATTTGATACCTGTCATCATTTCATTCAAAGCCAAAAGAATCTTAATCACAGGACACTCACCCTAAGACGGAGAAGATGACGAATCCAGCGAGGAAGCTGGTGAGACAGTTGATGGAGGAGGTGACGAGGGCGTCCCGATAGCAGTTGTTATTGAACTTGTTGTAGCTGGACAGCGCTAGCAGGGTGCCGAAGCCGGGGCCCAGGGAGAAGAAGATTTGGGACGCCGCGTCGATCCATACCTTAAGGAAGGGAAGAAGACAAGGCTTTGGTACGAGAGAAGTTATATAAGCATTATCGATGTGATGTACGTAACAAATAAAATTAGACTGGTTAGATCATACTAGCTGCCGTGCCTTGGTCCTTTCTTTGCATATATCCTCTGCTCTGGTCTATTTTATAGGTCTGACATTGAGAAGATACTGCTAAAGTAATAAATTGTAGACGAGTTTCAACTAAAAATTGCGTTTGGCGATATTTTTTTAAACATACCTTAGAATTTAACAGTTTGTGCCACTCAGGTGTAAGGTAATATCGGATGCCTTCAGTCGCGCCTGGTAAAGTAACGCCTCTTGCAAGAAGAATCAGCAGAACTGCATACGGCGCAAGAGCTGTCACCCACACCACCTATATACATTATACAGTGCATTATTTCAGTTGACAGGCCTAGGTTAAAATAAAGCTTAGGATAAAACGCCATCTCCATACCTTGCCAGTACTTCGGACCCCTTTCCATAGCGAAAAGTAGACCAGCACAAAGACGGTGAGGACGCAAAGAGCAAGTGAGGGTTTGATGGGGCCCATATCATCCAGGCCGTTGGACCGCTGTTGCTCCAAGACATTACGCCTGAGGAAGGACTCGAGGATAACTAAGACGGAAGAAAAAATATCCGCGACCAAACAGTAAACGACAGATTGCAGTTTTAGGAAACCATTTATGAATTTTTTGTAAGACTAAATGGAGGATATGTATACAATAGAAAATGTCAAAACTATGTGATGTTAATGGTTCATGGTTAATGGGTAATGGTAAATGTCTGTTCAGAACAGCAGTTCCGCAATGAGTCTGTAAAGCAAGATGCTGTAGGCATTAAACGTTAGGATATTGTCTTGCAACTACGGATATGTTTTCAGTAAATTCCGAAAAGGCTGTCACAGGTCCCAAGGCTTTAATAACTTACTCAAAGAACTCCTTAGCTGGCGTCGTGGTATTAGCATGTATCTGCGGCGAGGTGATGGGGGAGCACAGAGGGGTGTTCCACTCGTTGTTGCAGGAGGTCCACGGCAGCTCGGAGTTGATGGAAGCCAGTGACGCCACCAGGTAGTAGACCGCCCACCCGATGATGGTGTTGTAGTACATGCCCATGTAGATGTCCATTATGCATATCGCGTAGCCAACGCCTAAAGCATAAATTATTGTCAGCCTAAGCCTACATTATAAAAGAAAACATCATACAAAAGAGCAGATTGTAGTAGGCGGTACGTGCCAGTCAGTTGTTTATAAAGTATGTTTATCCTTACTTGTAAACAATTTTTAACAGCAGTCATTATTTAAATCTTTTTAACTTAAATCGTTAATTTAAAAATATGTTATACGTGGAAAACCATTTGTTGTATTTTTTACAAATGATTATTTCAGTAAAGAGTTGGGTAAAAATTGTTTACCGAATTGGACAAGTTTCAAATAAATGGACATACTGCCGCAAGGTATTTTAGGATGCTCAATTACACACTATTGGAATGTTTTGAAAAGCAGTGCAAAATACCAAAAGGGGTCATAAATGGCTGGGTTTTACTCGATAAATATTTTCGTAAATCCATAAAAGCATATCTCTGAATAGCTAGTTTCCTTAGCTCTTATGAATGAAACGTATTCATTTCTCACAATAAATCTTCAAACGTTCAAAATTCAATTAATTAAAGCGAGCCTTGCCAATTTGCCGCGTAAACTTGGCGCCAACTTTTGACGTTTGCCGACGCCATATTTGAAATCGAATCAGCGCCATCTGGCGGGTAATCAAATGATATCGCATCGCACTCTAATTAGTTTATATACGGCGAGATGGCGCGAGTTGTGTATCGATAACAAGTAAGCGAATGTCACTCTGCTTTAAATCTTATGACTTGATACAAATATTGGGCAACAGTAAAAGATTTCGAGCATTTGGAAAACAAAAATTTAATACAACTAACACTTTAGTATGTTTTATTTCTACGTTAGTTAAACACGTTAGTTTAATTAGTGATTCGTAAAGGAACATATCCGCAAATTATTTTATCCCATAATTATTATTGTCATGACTCTATAATGTTATTTTAATTTACAAGATTTGTTAATTTATAAAAATGCTAGCACAAAGTTTACAGTCAAGCATACTGTAATGTTCCAATTTCATCATTTTACAAAATCTGTGTGACTTTTATAGACGTACTATACTATAAAGGTTGCAGTGATACATATAATAATAATAATATAATAATTGATTTATTTCAGGCACAGACCCATTTCATAATTTTACAACTTTATAATCTTAGGTACCTGCAAAAATTTAATTTGACTGTCGTAAACTAACTAGAGTTTGGAGTACTAAAACTTAATATATCTTGTCGTAGTTAGCAAATTTATTGTAAAAAATAAGTGTACAATTATTTTAAGATCCTCTGTCATAGAAAAACTAAGTTTTCACAAATGATTTCTTGAAATCTAATTTGGGGTTGCTGTAGAGAATCTCTCCAGCCACCCCAAAATTTAGACGATTATACTCGTTAACTATCGGGGTACACTTTTTTTAGTATGTACTAATTCGGTACACATTCTGAACAATTTCACCTTGTATTTAGAAATAGAAAATTTGATAGTGGGGTTGCTGGGGAGAAAGACGTAAATTTAAAATGAAAAAATGTTTAAAAGTACTCAAATTCATGTACCGTGTCACACGACATTCGGACATAAATTCCTGGAATACTGTATATCGAGCGGCATTTACCGCAAGGAACATCTTCCCCGCGATAAGGACCCTCGGCGGAATCAACACAGGATGTGTGGCACCCTTACTGATTTTTTATGGACCCATTGATTAAACAACGCGTACTAACATTACTTATGTGCAAAGATCTATTTTATTTATGTTAAAGTCTGTGTAACATACATTAAAGATTTCACACTAAACAGTGCTATGGATAGTTGTATAAGAAACATTATTGATACAACTGATAAAAAAAAATAACTTCATGTACCAACTTTATTTTTCAGCTGCGTAATTTTCATTAAATCCGCAATCAATGTACCTAGTTTTGCAAAACAAAATGCAATATACAAATAAATAATCAAGTAAAAAGTTTATTAAATTACTTGTTAGATTGTTCTTAACTTTTTCAAGGTAAGTTTTGACTTTCACGGGGTTTCTTAAGGGCCTCTTGATTGGTCAAATCATGGCTGGGAAACTTGTTGCCGGTTCCCTCGAAATCGACGAAGCCAATCGATCACGAACGAACAGATATTTGAATCTTCTATTTTTTAGGTGATAATAAAATTGATGATTTTTGGCCTTTGACTGTTTCATCCGTCCCGTTCCAACAAAGACTCGAAAGGAAATAACTACTTAAATCAAAATTAGCTCGGTGAGGAGCTCGGTGGTGCAGTGGTTTAGCTCCTGGCTCTGCGATTGCGGATAAGCAACTTTCGCAAGGGTCGGTCATGGGATGGGTGACCAAAAATTTATTATCACGAGTTCCTCCGTGCTTCGGAAGGCACGTTAAGCCGTTGGTCCCGGAGGAATTTGCAGTCGTTAACACCCACCAATCCGAATTGGGCCTGCGTGGTGGGTTAGGTTCTTATTACCAATATACCTAAGTATTTATCAGACCTTATTTTTTTTGTTCCATGCTCACTTATTCTCTCACATGATGGGTCAGTCTTTGTACGCTTAGTTTTTAATTCTACTATTTAGGCTAAAGGTACAGGAAGGTACCTACGTGTATTTTATGGCGTCAATGAATCAGTTGCCGAATATATATTTTTTATACCAGCCTACCACAGACCATACAAAAAATACTACTTACGTCTGACTACGTTCTTAAATATTATTTGCCTTGGCTATAACATCACACATTTAAAATTTCCTATAAAATGAAAAATGAAAAAAATAATATCACTATACATACGTGCAAGAAGTAACTGGCTTTTTTCATAATAAGTTTGAAATTTTATTATACCAATAGATTGTATGGACGACAAAAACAAAGAACTCACTCAATGTTTGTGTTTTCTTCTGTTTTGTGAAAAAAAAACACGATTTACAAATTTTTTAGAGAGAAATACGAAAAATATAAAGAACGAGTTGGAGATTGTGTTTTGTTATATTTTTTAAATGTAAAAATTATAACACTAACAAAGATAAAATAATAATTTATGACGAACAGCCCTAAGTTACATTACTTACATCTATTTGCCGTATTCAACTGGTTCTGTTAATTGATTGGTAGTAACAAGGGTATAAACAACGAACTAAGGTTCGTTGGGTATAAATTATAATTGACCTCTCTAAATAACTTAGAACTTTATGTAGGCCATAAAGTCAATAATGACCAAGGCCAATCTTAAAATGATTGTTTTTTGTACATTCTTATCTGAATTATCCAAAATGAAATAAATAAAATCACAAAAGCCTCACTCACAATCAGACTGCGGTCAAGTGTGTGACTACAAAAGGCCTTTATGTAGTGCGGACCTTTATAAATATACAGGAGGCAATGCTTTTAGCGGCAAGACAAATGCTGCCGGTTGGGGCTAGTTAAAATGTATGAAATGGAATCGATGGCTCCTCACGCTTATAGTAAACTGAGGGTGTGGATATAGTTCGCGGATAGACCTAAAATTACTAGTCTTCAATGCTTTGGCAGATTTTTTTATTGAGAATCTATTGTACAGGGAACAATTTGTTATTTACCAAACTTATATTTTGCATAATACAATTTTCTACATCATAAAATCATGAAAAATTGTATTCTAAAATCATTGTCTAAAATATTATCATAAAAATATCGAAAACTAATGGATCTTCTGCTCATATCGGTAAATTCTAAAAGTGATAGTTTTCTATGACGAATATAGTTAGCTGAAATGTGAAAGTCATGTTTTCATTCAACTAAAACTTAGCACTTTTGAATGTTCTATATTTTCCTAACACCCGTTCCAAACTTTTTTAACTGACAAGAAAAACGGGCGCCAGTACCAATGTACAAGTTGTAAAGGAAAAAATAGAGTAAAGTTATTAAAATGGAAAGGTTCTTTAATTGTGGCTTCTGCAGAAACGTCATAATTTGCCGGCCAAGGGCGGGCGGCGGACGGCGGGCGGCGGGCGGCCGATCCGCCGCGCAAATATTTGCAACGGTCTTCATTCGCCCACACCACGGCATTAGTGCTAATACTTGCGGCGATTTCTTATTTCATTCCTAGTATTTCGGCCAAGAGGTCTAACTCTGAAATAGCTAACTTTCAGGAGATAAAGTTGGTTGAAAACTGAGACTCAAGAGAAACACTTGTAAAAAGTCGGACCTTTAGGAGCAAAGGGACTTTCAAGATTTGAAAGGAAACAAAATGTTTTGAATTTATTTGCTAACAGAATAAACATTACCTAAATCATTGGAACCGCAGTCCAAATATTTGCAACCGTCTTTAATTCGCCTACACCACGCCATTAGTGTTAATTAGGTGCTAATACTAGTCTCCCAGATCTTGAAGGGATGAAAATGAGATGGGATGAAAGGCATGTTACTAGAAGATTATTGGATATGGATGTTGAGGACTGGAAAGTAAGAGGAAGACCGCAGAAAAGATGTGCGATGTGTGATGTGAAGTGTGCGGAATGATATGAATGTGAAGGGAGTGAATGACGAGTGACAGGAAGGAATGGAAGAGAAGGACGCACTGCACCGACCCCAACGATATGTCAAAACAAGTTTAGATGCGTCATGCGCCAACATCATGCAATTTAAAACAGCGACAAGTATTGCAGATACACACATAGACATATTATGTCGAGTAAGGGACAAAAATAAACGCCACCATACGGAAAACTTGTCGTTAGAAAGAGATAAACAGACATCATAAGTTTCGTCTGATACGCTGCATGCTCATTGGCGCGATCATGGGAGTGACAGTCGCAATGCTCGCATTTTGTAAAAATATGGCCGATTAGAGTAATAAAAATACGAAAATACATTTTACGGTTAAATACAGTACTTACGTATGAAATGAAACATTTTTCCGATCTCTGACTGTTGCTGTATAATTTGCACATCGTTTAAAGACGCAGGAAGCATTTTTGATAAGGATGTCACGGTTTTTAGTGTCTGACTGACGAGAGTGGTGTGTGTTTACGTGTCACGAGCCTGTGCCTGACTAATTGAAAGTCGGGCAATTACCTGACTTTCGTCTTGCCATTGTGGAGCGCGGGTAACGTATCTAAACTTGTTTTAACATATCGTTGACCGACCCCAAATAAATTGGGATAAGGGTAACTTGCGGTGATTTGAAAACTCAGACTTTTAAGGGAAAGCCATGCTTTGAAGTAGCAGTTAATGTGATGAAAAATCTAAAGACTGTTGTCGACTTTATTAGAAATTAAATTATTTACAATTTATTATTATTACAAAATAATATTTTCTTATTTGGTAACTAAGTATGTAAGTAATCATTATTTTGCTTAGGTTGAAAATAAATAACTGATTTTTGGAAACATAATTTTTCATATTGTCATCGATAATTAACAAATTCAGAAATTAATCCAACGACACGCAAAAATTCGATAGTATTTTATTGTTACTAATATTGTTTGTAAAAGAACCTTGTAAAAAATATTTGCAGGATCTATGTCAGGATAATATCATCCGGATGTGTATTCATTGAATCTTATGAAGTGAGAAATCAGTGTGTCTTTGATCGCAGAAAAAAAACCGTTCAAATATCAGCGATTTCCCGAAGCCGGTGTAAATTCGAAAATAAAGGATGTAAATGGACTGAATGGATGGAATGGACCGCCTGTCCCGATTCCCGACGATACAGCAGACGAACAAACACCGCTCCCGGGGGACCCGCAACAATCACTTAGCATAATTCCACCGATAATTATTATACCTTATCGACTTGATTTTACAATACAGTGTGTTTTTTTGAATATTGATCAAACTTTGTGGTGTGGCTTAGATCATCAAACTAAACAACTTTGTCTATGAGACCAACTTAATCAGATCAAAAATATATTCAGCTGTTCCATAGAAAACATCAATAACTACTCGACCAAAATGTATGGAACAGCAGTTTTTTTTTGCTCTGATGAAGTTGGTCCCATAGACAAAGTTCTTCAGTTTGATAATCTAAACCGCACCACAAAGTTTGATAATTGTTCAAAAAAAACCACATTGTATATTATTTTTATCTAAGACATTTGAATAAGTAATTATTACTTATTTTAAAGCATTGTGCTTTTGCGTCTTTGTAAGACAGAGAAGAAACCACCCAACCGTCCATATCATCTTGAGGGCGTTGTTGGTCGAACATAGCAAAATTTAATATGTAAATTATTTATTACGTGAAAATGTATTTTACTATTATTCTAATCCAACTGGAATTGTAAATTACTAACATAGTTTTTAAGTTAAATTTTTGTTACTTACATTAATACAATTTTTGTTAATAACTATGGACATCGCCCGAAATAATTGAATTTATTGCTTTGACTAAGCGTAATCAAGTAAAACTTAAGTACTTACTCAATAAAATTTGAGCAACGCAAGAGTTTAGATGGTCACCATCTAGAGTTCTAGACTAAAACGTTTAGGTATTTAAATAAGAATGTGAAAAAAATCTGCGAAGCGAAGTGACACAGTCTGAAATTAAGAAAATTCTCCACAATTTGGCGGCGTGCAATATCGACAGGTACAGTACGTGAATGTAATTGATGATTTTTACGGAGGCAAGGTCACAAAAGATTTTTTTGCTCGAACATGTACATCTCTTCCTTTATAATCTAAATACGGTAACGGTTCTATAGTGCTATTATTACCATATAGATGCAGATATCTTCTGATGCAGAGTTTTTGCAGGAATGTTAAATAAAAGTTTTTTACTGATTGGTATAATATTTTAATTAAGAGATTGCTGAACGTACCACTGATTGGGAAACACTGTTCTAATGCATTAACTACTAATAAAATAGCACACAAAGGAATCAGTTGTAAAGTTACTTAAGTTAGTAGGTACCTAATTCTGGGACATTTTAATGTCTAATGTTTTCTTCGATTATACCTACCTTACGCTTAAAAAGCAGATTCTTATTACTGAGGACCAATTCCAAAAAATCAAGTCAGATTTAACTGCATTTTGCACTTTATTCTTGAGCTAATGACGTATAATTATCGTGTGGTTTTCGAACTTAGCCCTCTGTTGTTATCTTTAAGTGGGTAGGCCCTCGTCAAGGTGGACCGACGATCTGGTGAAAGTCGCGGGAACCACCTTGATGCGGGCAGCGCAGGACCGATCGTTGTAGAGATCCATGGGGAGGCCTATAACCAGCAGTAGATGTTGTCCGACTGATATGATAATGATGATAATTATGTTGTTACCTTTAAGTGCTGGGCAGATCCTCTTCCAAAGCGTGAGGCAGCCGCAGCGATGGTATTGCCCCAGCGCCAGCTCCATGAAGAACAGCGGCAGACCCCCGAAAAGCAGCATTACGCAATATGGGATCAGGAAGGCGCCTGGTGGGCAGAGAAGAATATTTTAAAATTAAAGAAAGCCGACTGAGAGGTTCTCTTGGACTTTTTTTAGTTTGTTTTAGATTTTATCTCTCTATCAGAATAGCCAGTTAGAAAAACTCTATCCCTTTGATCTATTTAGTTGTGGAGCTTCACCCAGGTAAAGAACCTAGGTGAAGCACGTCCCCAGACTATTGAAATGCGTAACCAGCACAGTAGGTACTATTGTTTTTCTAGCAGATTTAAATGCAGAGGACCTAAAAGAAGGAAAAACATAAAACTTAAAAAAAAACAACTAGGAGTTGTGTAAGTCAGTGGACGGTTCACGCTATAGTAGGACATGATACATACATGAATTTATCCTAACATTTCCTAAACCTTTTTTACTCAGGTTTTAGAACTGATCCGGAAAATGGTTGATTGCTCTACTTATTTCCGGGGTACTATTAAGGAATTTGCCATGAAGTCATGGAGATCCTTGGAGGAGGCCTATCTATACTCAGCAATGGGATGGGTGTCATGCGGCTGATATGATGATGATGGCTTATGATTAAGGACTCACCGCCGCCGTTCTGGTAGCAGATGTAAGGAAACCGCCAGACGTTGCCTAGGTCGACCGCAAACCCCACCACGGCGAGCAGGAACTCCGCCTTCTTGGCCCAGGTCTCGCGCTCCCGCGGCGGCGTCAGCGACACCACCATCGACCGGGTTTTCACTGGTTGCTGTACCGAAGAGAATGGACTGGTAAACTGAAACTTTTAGTCTCTCTAACGGCCTGGCCACAGCCAGCGCGGCGGGTGGCGCGGCAAGCGAATTCAATATCACTGCGCGTATCTCGATGGCAGCCCTCAGCTCGTCGTCACGACCGCGCAGTGATTAGTTGATTACCGAATTCGCTTGGCGCGCCGCCTGCCGCGCTGGCTGTGGCTGGGCCGTAAGCCTCGATCTTTAAATTTTACAGAATAATTTGCTAGTCTGATGCCCGATTTCATCAACGTCCCCTAAATTTAACAGGACCCGCAAATCTGTTAGGGGACCACATAACCGCGTTCATGCGTTTCACCAACGCAGATGGGACCCCTATGGTGCTAAAAGGACTGCTAAGTTTAGGGGGTGCAATATTCAGTCCATAACGTTATGTGCCAGTTTAAAAATCTTTTTTCGAGAGTAATATTTGTTAATTACTAATGAAAATGGATAGGTACTTTATTGAATTGTAGAAAGCTTTAAAATTTTTGAGTTAATTCTGGGAAATACATTATTTACACGACATTGAATAATTCGACAATGACTGGACTATTTTAAAAAAGTGATAACGTGGACTTTTATAAATATATAGTTATATAAAATATAATATACTTACAATATAAAAAATAAAAATATATAAGAAAAATAAACAAAAGTATTCCAATAGTAATTGTGATTATTATTGGAATACTTACTTAATATTTTATTCAAAATATTATTTAATAATTTATTTCTTACTTGGATAATTAAATGAAATGGCTTAATAAATAATAATAAATCAACATAGTGATTTTTTACATTTCATTGTGATTATTATTTGAATACTTACTTTATATTTTATTAAAAAATATTTTTAATATTTTATTTCTTATTTGAAAAATATAGTGAAATACGGCCTAATAAATAAGAAGAATCAACATGATGATTTCAGACTTTCTAAAGGAATATCTGAACACATTTTGTTCTACGGTAGTCCAAAGGCTTCAAACAGTTTAAAAAAAAAGTGTTTTTATATTTATATTTTAATCTAGGGTCAAACATTTACTACAATAGATCAATAGAATTAAATTAACGTAATAATTACTAAGTAAGTTACGGTTAACACATCCAAAATGATAAAAAAACTGTCCCCTAGCTATGGTCTCATAGTTAAAGGGCTGTTTAGTTGGTGAAACGTATTCTAAACAAGGGGTTCGTTTGGGGGCTCTTTTATTTAAAGGGGCACATAGTTAGGTAACGGTTTAGGGGATGTTGGTGAAATCGGCCATGAATCAAATATGGCTTAAAGGGCTTCAAAATTAGAACCATTATTTGGACGTTCTGGTGGTATAGATGATGATATACCTAGGTGCCGGCACGGATCTTGAGTGGTGAGAGAAATTGGAGGGGATTAGGTACTTGTGCGCACTGTCACCGCTCAAGATCCGTGCCGAGACTTGTACTCACGGTGGCGGGCGCGGGCGCAGCCGCGGGGGGGTCTGGCGGAGGCGCGGAGGGCGCGGCCGGAGCCTCCGGCGGCATCTCGCCGGAGAGCTCGCACTCGCCGTTGCGCCGCTCCGGCCCAGGGCTATCGCCCTGGCAAATAATTGAATTTTTATTCTTCTAACTCGAACTCTTTAGCATGATCACCAAAACCCGATATGATAAAGCAATTTATCGCTATTATATAGTTATCAACTATATCAGTCATGCTACAGGGACTGGGATCCTTCATATTGCGGTATGAAGAATGCTGCAATTTCATACAATATTTGGAGCGTCGCCTATCTGTATCACATCTTAATTTTGTATAAAAGCAAAATTATGGTTAACGTCACTGCATCGTAAAGTAAGATTTTTGTATAGTACTAATTAATCAATGTGCAATTTTAGGTGATGATTGTAGGTAACATGTGACGAAATGCGGGTTTAATTCATTGTTGGAAGACACATTGTATTCAGCAATGCAACTTCAGTTTTAATTTTTTTTTATAACTACACGAAAATCATATTCCAAACTTTAGAAGCACTTTACGGAAACATTTCTGTTTATGTTTAAACAAAATTGTTACCGTAAAAATGGTAATCTTTGGCGAGTCAACAGGCACGGTAGGCCCGCCGCACACTAACTAAACAACCGCACAATTTGCTACGTTTGCTTTTGGACAGACTCGAAACAGATTGCTTGGCAAATAAACGGAAAAAAGATCACAAAAACACACGGGTTTCAAACCCGTGTGTTTTAGTGAAAATTTTTGAGTGTGATTTTTCAAAGACTTGTTGATACTGATGAAATGATAGGTATATATATTATAGATAGATAGTTATAAACGGTATACAACATGTAACATAATTAATGGCTAAACTATCAAACTCAACAACTTTATGCTATGGGACTAGGGAATCCAATCCCGCAAAAGCGGGATGCCGCATATTTTTTGCGGGATCAGAAATGCTGGATTACTCATGCGGGATCGCGCACGTTAGCGGGATTGATAAAAATTACTCGAATATTTTAAGATCGCACTGCCTAATATTTTTCAGAATACCTCGTCACACTGTTAACTCGCGATTTGCTAAAAGATTTGGAGTTTCAATCAGGGCACATGTTTATAATTCTGTTTTAAAATATTGTGATATTAAAAACGCCTCAGTAGCAGAGGCAAAGTCGGTTTTTTTCAAGTGGTTGCTGTCTATTGACTATCGCTCTACAGAAGACCTCGTTGGTTGATGTTTCAAAGCTAATGTTTATTTTATTTACGAGTACTTAATGTTTATTGTTTGTAATCTACATAACTTACAGCTAGTTTTGATTTGATACTGATATTTTCCTTTCAAAATTGCTTGCATGTTTAAATATATAATTCTAAATATATAAAGTAGCTTCTCTCTATTTATAATAAACAGTTGGTTTCCCAAGATACAGGTTTGCCTAGTTTGGGGACCTCTGCTTGATGTCTGATATAACTTTAATCTGAAGTGCACAATTTCTTGTTATGTATTCTTGTTGAAATAATTTTGTGATTTGTTGCAATAAAGAACTTATTATTATTATTAATAAGTGATTTCCCGTTTGATTCGTGAACTTTCCCGTTTAATTTGTGACTTTTGTATACAATTTGTATGGAAAATAACTTTGCTATCAGTTTTAAACTGACAAACAACTTAATAAATTTTATATTTGTTCTAAGTTGAAGTAAGTTGATTATAAATAAATCCCTTAAAACTAATAAAAAATTAAATTTGTTGAATTAAAAATAATCAAATTTTACGATTCAAAATTTGTAAAGTATTGTTCCCTATGTAAGTATTTATGACTATATAAAAGTTTATAATATCATTACATTCAATTTATAATTAGTAATGAATGAGTATTACTTTACTTAAAAATAATAATTATAAGCAATTTACTTGTCTTTGTTTCATTTACTATAACTTTATAAAAAAATATTATAAAAAATCTCAATCGTGGTTCTGATGCGGGATTGGATTTCCTATATGGGACCAACTCTGAAATCGCGAAAAAAAATATCAGCTGTATCATACAAAAATTATAGAATGGACGAAAATCCTAAATATCTGCTTCCTTTACCGTTTCAACGGCATTTTGTGAACCATTTGGGCAACGTGACTTTTCCGATGTAAAAAAGGCTGCTGAATTTGATTTTGAATGTTGCCAAGCTGAATTTTATTTTATTTTTTTCAAGCGTGTTCTGCACTTATAATGACTTGATTCAAGAAAATATTTGCCTGAGAAAAAAAAAACTGATATATAGCCCAAGTTACTTCACTATATAGAGTAATAAACATGTTGATTATTTTACCATTGAAAATGGTTATCAGATCGCCTGAGACGTATTTTTGCCCATATCTCCGAGGATTTTGGGAGGATCGATATAAAAATAATACCAAAAGTTGAGGAGTTTATCGAGAAAAGTGTGAACGTTTGAATTTTGAAAATCTACTGGTAACTTTTTTTTGGAATTTTGCGACTTTCCAAAAATTCCGGGTTTTTTGGGGGATGTTTGTTCACTAAATTATAAATATTTCGGGAAAAAAACCGACTTAAGAAAAAAATTAAAAAAAAGGGTCCTAGGGTATTATAGTTTAACTATCAAATAGCGAAAAATTTCTAAAATCGGTTTATAATTGTGACCTGTAGGTGGTCCCTTTAGATTTGGAATTGCAGAAAAACGGCTGTTTCCGTACATAAAAAGTGATGTAGCTTCTATGATTATTGACCGATCGTCATGGTAATAGTGTTAAAAGATGCAGAAGCGGACGAGAAGTGCATTCGTTGGAATTTTGAAAA
This sequence comes from Agriphila tristella, assembly GCA_928269145.1. Taxonomy (NCBI): domain Eukaryota; kingdom Metazoa; phylum Arthropoda; class Insecta; order Lepidoptera; family Crambidae; genus Agriphila; species Agriphila tristella. Next base: position 29,610,740 of record OV743432.1, read on the forward strand.
TTGGTTAATATTATTTCGGCCGCGTTGAGGCAGTCAGCGGGCGCTCTTGTGACACGAGGCGGAGCCGAGTGTCACAATCGTATAAATAAATAGGTACTATACCTAGGTAACTTTAAAAATATAATAGGACTTTGCATTGCATTTGATTTTGGTTTTTCGTAAATTTTTGTGTTCATTTTCAATGCTCCGATTCTTGCGGGGACTGTAAAATCTGTGAATTTTTGTCTAGTTACTGTGTTAAAAAACTAATTTGCATCATGCAGCGGAATTTTCTAAGCAATTTTTTCTTCAAAAATCCTTTAAGTCTACAGAATTAAAACTATTAAAATTTAACCCAAAAAAAAACTCGTAAATAGCCTAGTTATTTTACTATATAAAATAATAAATTTGTTAAACATTTTTGTTTAATAATTGTGTTAAAAAATATTTTGATTCACGCGGCAGCATTTTCAATAAATTGTTTTTGTAGAGGATTTAAAAATCCTCTACAGAATTAAAAATATGAAGATTTGCCCAAGAAAAAAAATACTGGTAAATAGCCCAATTATTCTACTATATAAAGTAATAAATTTATTAAACATTTTTGTCTAGTAACTGTGTTAAAAAAATATTTTATGTTGCACGGCGGAATTTTCTCAAATTGTTTTTTTCGAAAATCCTCTACAGATATGAAACTATGAGGATTTGCCCGAGAAAAAATATTCTGGTAAATAGCCCAGTTATATCACTATATAGAATAATAAACTTGTTAAACATTTTTGTCTAGTAAGTGTGTTAAAAAAATAATTTGCGTCGCGTGGCGGAATTTTCTCTCCTCGAGCCACATCTCATACTTCCGGTACCCGGATGGACTTCCGGTTATCAAAATTGAGTTCAACGACCCCCAAAACATATGCCAGGGGGGTAATTACGTAACTTTGTTGCAATCAACTTTGACAGAAATCGCAGTTACATCGCTGCTTTAGTAAGAACCAATGTGACAACTATCTTAACTAAAGCAGCAATGCAACCGCGCTTTCAATCGATTTCAATCGAGAATTGTTAGCAACAGCTTTACGTAATCAAGGTGCAGGACACCTCACACGACCAGAATCGAGTTCTGATAAGATAAGGCTCCATTTTGGCCGCCATCTTGAATTTTGGGCAAAGGAGCCAAAATTGGGCCTGGCAACATTCAGAACCGAATTCAGCAGGCTTTTTTGCTTCGGAAAAGTCATGTTGCTAAAATGGCTCACAAAATGCCTTGAAAACTTTCGTTGAACTTGAAAACTTTAATTTGAACAACTAGTCTATTAACAACGAAAATATGAAAATGTATGAAACAGCTTATTTTTTCGTGATTTCAGAGTAGAGATGTTACGAATGTCAAATTTTACACATTCGCGAATACGAATGCGAATGCGAATATTTAGGTTGCGAAAGTGCGAATGCGAATGCGAATGTTAAGCCATCAAGTATTACAAAAACCATATAAATTAATAAATAAATATTTTTTATTACTAAAACGGGAAAACATATAAGTATACAAAATAATATACATACCTACCTATAATTTTATGACAACATCCATTAATTAGTGAATTAAATTTGTAAAAAATTGCATGCTTTTTTAATGCACATGTGCAATAAATAAAATAAAAAAAATGCTATACATCACTTTTCTTTCTCTGTGCCATAAGGAAAAACCGATAAATTTTCACAAATTACCTTAATACACAATGAATTATTTGCTTACCAAAAACAGGAATTACAGTAGACTGGCAACTAAAACAAGACAATCAACAAACCAAGCAACAGAGTAGACCACTACCCGCGTGAAATAAACGCTTTCTATTGATTGAATTAATGAAGTTATGCACACATTCGCATTCGCATAAAATTCGCATTGATTGTTGCGAATGCGAATGTCGATGCGAATGTTTAAAACGATGCGAACCATTGCACCATGCATATGCGAATGCGAATGCGAATATTCGTAACATATCTATTTCAGAGTAGGCCCAATAGTAAACGTTGTTCAGTTTGATGGTCTCTATCGACCATTTTCTGGTTTAACTATTAATTCTGTTACACATTGTATTAGATAGAGAGAACATGTGTATAACTTTTGTTATAGCTTTTGCCTTTTCGCAACATTGGAAATATAACCTCGGTTATTGCGTACAATATGTCATGAAAGACTGCTAAGTCTTATTTGTTAAAATAAAACCTACTTATTACTTACCTACCTTTGTACGTAACACCGTTTCTACAAATCGTTTTACAAATATAAATATATCGCCTCACTTATAATAAGCCGTACTTCTTGATCGAAGAAGCCGTAAGATCGACAAATGGGCTATGGGTAGCAATAACAAAGAACGGAAGTTACGAAAACCCGTATTTACAATATTTCGTATCATTGGTGGGTAGGTATTTTATTCTATCCCAAACAGGGGCAAATAAAATCAAAGTCCTCAAGTCGAAATTACTTAAAAGTTAAATAGATAATTCTAAACAAATCTCCCAAGACACGTTTAATCGCGCATTAGCTTCGAATAAAACGTTTATCCCATCTCAATGAGAGTGTAGCTCCTTTATGGCCCTTAACCGTCTGCTTTCCACTAATTGATTCGGTTAGTCAATTATTCTTGGAGATAAAACCTCTCGTGTGAGAGGTGTCTAATGAATATAGGCAGTAGGGGAGGTTCCTGGAATTATTTCCTTGATACGGGGAATAAACTAGAATGGAGGGAAACATGATGTTGAATGCAGTTTCCTTGTCGAGATAAGAGAAATATAGATTAGGTTTTTATTATTATTAATGTTTTGAGTTAAAACTCAAAACAAAACAAAAAATGCTTCTTTCGGCTTAAATATTTCTTAGTTTGCATAAATAAAATTGTACTTTTTTTCACAAATAGGTTCATTTTTTAATTAAATGATAAATGTTAATAAAATTCACTAAATAAGAAATTAGATAACATTATCAAGATCCAAGTACTTACATACTTTTTGATCGTCTTTCGATCTATTCAAAATTCATTGAGATGATCACGAGAAATTACGTTTGAATATAGTTTGTTTGCGAAGCTCCGTTTTGGAGTAAGAGTGGCCTGTTTCTCCGATAAATATTTTGCTACGCAGTAATTAGTGGGCAAAAAACACAACTTAACCCCACGACCGACGTCGTAGTAATACCTCAGACTAAATAAAGAGTAGGCCTAAGTACATTTTGTAATACCGAAAAATAATGCGAATAAGTACCAATTTAAAATATCAAACAGATAGCGAACTGAGTGCGTGAAAAACACTAGTCACCTACTACGATCGGTCTTAGCTTGCTAATCATTAGTCACTTTTGATAAAGCTGATAATTTTTTTTCGTCAATTTTTCTTGTCAGCTAAAAGACTCATTAGGGTGGTAGGGTAAAAGAATTGAAAATTTAAAAATGCTTATCATGACCTTATTTGAATAAATAATATTTTCATTCAATTATTCATTTTCATTCATTCACAATAATTATAATTATTTTTATTTAATTTAAATATTTAAAACAATACAATATAGGCCTAACTTGTTTAGTAAGTTGTAATCGTGTACAACAGAAGAAGAATTATTATTTTATTAAGGTACATGATTAATTGTTCTGTAGTTGCCCGTACACTGTTTATGAGATATCTATAGTATCTAAGTCCTTATGTTAACGTAACAAAATGCAAAACGTCCTACGTAAGGGACATTTGGCGAGGCTCTTTGTGTACGCTTTATGGGACATTCAAACGTTATTGACGATAAAACGGCTGCTATTTAACGTCATTCATTGGACGGTTAAAAGATTACTCTCTGCATAAAGGATAATTTATTACTGCAATTTTATAGATCAACTTTAGAACCAAACAGGTTTTGTAAATGAGAAAGCTCTGTTGTATTTTTACCGTAAATTAATAACAATATATTATTATTATAATACTCTTAGCTATTTTGTGCAGAGAAAGACAAAGTGTGTATAACAGCTTATTAAACTTTTAAAACAAATTGGTCTGCAGCAGAGCCAATAAGGCTTGAACTAATTATGGCGATGGAAGTTTGTAATCAATCAAGTTTCGTTAACATGAAGCTTAGATATATTTTAACACTATTTTTACCGGCATTTTATTTTACATAACACAAATCTGGAAATTTGTGTGAAAATGATTTTTAGAATAAAACAATATTTCGATATGAAAACGTCTTTATCATGCCAAAATATCAAATTAAATAAAACTTTCGTCGTAACATCCTTCGCTGCTTTTTCACAATAAAAAATGTTAATTGTTAAATTGACTTTTTCTTTTGATTCAGTGTTGGTATTACAAAGTCAATAAATCCGGTAATCGTTGTTTCTTATGAATATTTATTTGACAAAAAGTTTAATTGAAATTCATGGCTTTCGTCCCACTTATATAATCGAATGCGTTTGATGATTGAACTTCTTTGAAAGAGAGCCTTGGTTTATTTCATTTTATTTTATAAAAATACATACAGGCTTACAGACAGAAGCCCGTCTTGCTCTAAGGCTTACAGACTAGGAAATCCAAAACACCAGCAAGTTAGATTTTTTTTTAGATTATTATATGCCAATGGTTAGTATTATTTTCAAATCTGGGTGTTTGCACTACCGTTTTTGTAATTTCTGTTTAACACGAGTCTTAGACAACCAGCTCTAAGAACATGAGTACTTTGGAACGGAAGTAAAGTAGAAACGAGATTTTTATGAATATTATGCATATAGTGTAAAAAAATCTTTTGTTTCAAAAGCATCGCCCTCATAAACACGAAAAAGTTTTATTTGCGATGCGACGCAATATTTTGATTCCTCAGCTTTGCGTTTTTCAACTTTTCAGAAAGAATTTAGTCAGGATTTTTTTAATAACGTTTTTTTGTGTGATTAAGGTATTTATCAATTTGATGGTATTTTTTTGTTGATAGACACTATAAATATGAACTTTGGTTAAATGTCTAGTTCTAAGAAGGTTTGTTTTTTCTCATATTTAATTATTGGAACTTATTTAAGTTTGAAATGGAACAAGTTAGTATTGTGGTTCCATTGTAAATAACACTCTTCCTTCAGGATCTATAAATTAAGAACAGCAGCAAGCAGACCGTCCAAGTTTGTTTATTCATTTCTTCACCAACTTGTTGCAAGTAGGGATGTGCCACGTGCACCATACCTACAATTTCTCTTCAATAAATTTGAGATTTTTGCATTCACAGGGCTATTTTTATACAATATCTACAAAATAATGTAAGTATTAGGTAAGTACTACAAAACATCAATAATATACCTACTTGACATCCAAAAGTCGCAGGTTCCCGTCCGATAATTGATCAGGTGCGAGTCGTATTTTTTCTAATATATTATTTAGTATTGTATAATTTCTCCTTCCTCAATCTAAAATGTGCACTTAACATAAACATGTTTTTTTTTCTTTAAAGAGAGACGTAAACGCCAGTTTTTTAACCCTCCGAAACGCGATGTGATTTATCGGTTTTAACTGTCAAGAGACAGTATTTTGACTGACGACCGACGTGTGTCGGTGAATCGCTATATCATAGGTAAGTATAGTGTTTCGGTGGTCATGCTGAGAGGCTGATTTAATCTTTAAAGGTTTTAAGTTCAACTAAACTAAACTCTAGATGATTAATAATTGAAAAATATTAGAAAAAATTGACTCACCCGTAGCAACTCAGACGGGATTCGAACCCGCACCCTTAGGATTCCGGCCCAATGCACTACCAATTATGCTACTGAGCCGCCAATGGGATTGGCGATTTTTTCTAATATTTTTCAATTATTAATCATCTTAATATAAAAATAGCATTGTGAATGCATAAAAAATCTAAAAGTTTAAACTAAACTCTACTTACAAGTTCGGTAACTTGTAAGTAGAGACTTGCATCCGCCTTATCATCGCGTTACAGCAAGCGTTTTTTTTTCTAATTATTTCATCTAGGTAGGTACTTATGTTTGTTGTAAAGAAAAACCATTTGAAAGTTTCGTATCTTATTCATAAACTCGTACTGAAAGCTGATAGGTTTAAAAGGTAAAATCTACGTATCTAGTAGCGGAAAAAAATGTTGCCCATAATTTATTTACTAATACTTCTTTACGTAGGTAGGTTATAGCATAAGAATATGATTTTAAAGTTCTTGTAGGTAACATATATTCAAGCTGTCGTTTTAGCATAGATTTTTCACTTGGCCAAAAACATGTCAACAAACATATCAATTATAACTTAAGTGATTACTGGCCTAACGAGGGTAATGCGTTTACAGCCGTATTAGGAGCTGCCAACGAAAAATATTTAGCATGACTTTTGAGATTGAAATGAGAATAAAAATGCTTTGAAATATTTAGACGTGATAACGTGATAATATGTAAAACCTAGTGTGAAAAACCTGATAGCTTTTCTGGTGAGACGAGACTTAAAGATCGTAAAGAAACTTTTTTTAGTCATATATGACATGAACCTAAAAATTGACAATGAAGAATATAAATTCAATATTAAATCAAACGCATTCCCTTAATTACAAATTAAGAAAATAAGTAAAAAACACACACTCATATTTGTTATTTTGTGCGCCAATAGTAGATTATACAACAAGTGAATAAAAAGGGAATTTAGTTCGAGGGACTTAGTTGGATCCCGAGAGTAGCGAAGGATTCTAGAGTTGAATCCATAGCGTAGCGAGGGATTCAAAAGTAGAATCCTGAGCGAAGCGAGGTATACAAAGGACCGAGATGAAATTTTTTTTTCACGAGTTGTGTACTCTACTTTTTACCATTGACTGCGAGAAAATAAATAGGTACCTATAATAGCGGTACTTTATACTTAGTTAGTATTTATAGTTGACCATTGCTGGGGCACAGGCCTTCCTTATGGGTGGGAGGATGGGCCATAACCCACCACGCGGGCCCAATGCGGATTGATGGGTGTTAACGACTGCAAATGCAGCCGGGACCAACGGCTTAACGTGCCTTCCGAGGCACGGAGGAGCTTGAGATAATACATTTTTGGTCTGGTCACCCATCCCATGACTGACCCTAGCATTACTTTATACCTAGTATTTATAGTTGAATATCAGCCATGTTTAATGTCCCCACTGCTGGGGCACAGGCCTTCCTTATGGGTGGGAGGATGGGCCATAACCCACCACGCGGGCCCAATGCGGATTGATGGGACACTATAAAGAACCTAATAAAATATGGCGGGATATTTTTTTTTCTTGAATTTTATTGTGTAACTAAGGCTCTATGGAATAGCTCCATAGCCAGCCAGTAGGTATAGGTACTTTTTTGTACAAATTCATGATGCGCGCTTGTTCCAAATTCAAATTATTTTTATTCACTCGGTGAATAAAATCGCTTATTATTCACTCTTATCGTTGAATTAAACGCACTTTTTAGAGTGGCGATGGTAAAAAAACACTTTTCTATGCATTATTAACATGATGATTGTATAATGCACTTAACAATTTTGCAATAAATTATTATGATTATGAAACACGTAAGCAGTGAAAGTAATAAGCATTTTAAAGACTAAACAGGATACTTTTTTAATTCCTTATTTTTTAGGGTTCCGTACCCAAAGGGTAAAAACGGGACCCTATTACTAAGACTCCGCTGTCCGTCTGTCTGTCTGTCACCAGGCTGGATCTCATGAACCGTGATAGCTAGACAGGTGAAATTTTCACAGATGATGTATTTCTGATGCCGTTATAACAACAAATATTAAAAACAGTATAAAATAAATATTTAAGGGGGCTCCCATACAACAAACGTGATTTTTTGCCGTTTTAAGCTCGCTATTAATACCGACTGCCGGTAGACAGTTGAAATTTTCACAGGTGATGTATTTCTATTGCTGCTATAACAACAAATACTAAAAACAGAAAAAAATATTTAAGGGGGGCTCTCATACATTTTTTTTTTTGCTGTTTTTAGTTTTTTGGTACGGAACCCTTTGTGCGCGAGTCCGACTCGCACTTAGCCGGTTTTTTTACAAAATAAGCAATTCTTGAAAACACGTTCCTTTATTCTCAAGAAAGATAAACGAATGTGTTTTTCATGAATTTGAATTGCATTAATATTGACAAAGTTGGTTAACCCTCCGTTTCTATATTCGAGGAGCGATTCATTTTGTTTACGTATGGTAGAATTTGGACACATTACTATGGACTTTATGTCAAAATACTAACTAGCATCAGAAAAACGAATCGTTCTCGAATATAGGAACCGTTCCTTTAGAGAGGATGTTTTTACCCGACTGCAAAGAAAGGGTTATGTTTTTCGCGCGTATCTTGTATGTAACTATGTAAGTATGTTTGTATGTGTGTTTGTATGTAATATTCTTTATTACCTCATATCTTTCAAACGGCTGAATGGATTTCTGTAATTAAGATATCGTTAGATTTGTCTCATCAGCCCAAGTGTTCTTAAGAAGGTGGCGTTATAAAAAAAACAACATGGCGGCTGTACGGTACTAATATACGTAGTGGGAAAAATTTTTTTTTAGAAGACTGCCATATGGGTGTCAAATTAAAGGGCTTATTGTAAGGATTTCAAAAAGGTATATCAAGACCGTAATATATAATAACTAAAAAGATATAAATAAAAAAATAAATTATAAAAATTAAAAAAACCCGTCTGCATAAAAAGACAAGTCCACTGAAAAAATGCAAACAAGATTAAATATTAAAGGCAACATAATAACATGCAGTTGGAGGCATATAGTAATTCAAATCATTCATAACGTCACTTTCTTAATGCATGCCTCCGACTGCATGTTATTATGTTGCCTTTAATATTTAATCTTGTTTCCATCTTTTCAGTGGACTTGTCTTTTTATGCAGACGGGTTTTTTTAACATGGATGTTTTAACATGGATGTATTAACAAGGATGTATTAACATGGCTGTTTTAACATGGATGTTTTTAACATGGATGTATTAACATGGATGTATTAACATGGATGTATTAACATGGATGTATTAACATGGATGTATTAACATGGATGTACTAACATGGATTTATTAACATGGATGGATGTATTAACATGGATGTATTAACATGGATTTATTAACATGGATGTATTAACATGGATGTATTAACATGGATGTATTAACATACATGTTTTAACATGAATGTTTTAACATGGATGTTTTAACAAAGATGTATTAACATGGATGTATTAATATGGATGTATTAACATGGATGTATTAACATGGATTTATTAACATGGATGTATTAACATGGATATTTCAACATGGATGTTTTAACATGGATGTATTAACATGGATGTTTTAACATGGATGTTTTTAACATGGATGTATTAACATGGATGTATTAACATGGATGTATTAACATGGATGTATTAACATGAATGTTTTAACATACATGTTTTAACATGAATGTATTAAGATGGATGTTTTAACACGGATGTATTAACATAGATGTTTTAACATGGATGTATTAACATGGATGTATTAACATAAAATGGATGTACTAACATGGATTTATTAACATGGATGTATTAACATGGATGTATTAACATAATATGGATGTATTAACATGGATTTATTAACATGGATGTATTAACATGGATGTTTTAACATAAATGTTTTAACATGGATGTATTAACATGGAAGTTTTAACATGAATGTATTAACATGGATGTTTTTAACATGGATTTTTAAACATCCCAGCACTACCGCCGCAGTCGTAGAATTTGCCAGATAATTGCTTTTCGGTCGGCAAACACCCCCGCGAGCTTTTTGTGTTGCGATCGGATAACCTTGACATATAATGAAGAATTATCGATGATTTAAATTTGTGGAAACTGATTTAATTGCATTAAGTACAATTTGCTTCACAAATCTCAAGTAATTTAAACTGAGATTAAATTTGCATGAACTAAAGTCGAAAATAGAGAGGTACATAACAACACAAGTATGTTATGTGATGCCTTGAATAAAAGAGCCAATTATTATCTTAGGTAAAAGTTGGTAGGGAAAATGTTTAATAGGCACCTAGGTCAGGTTGTACCTTCCTTGGGTGGTAAGGTTAGCTCCTCATGTGGGGATATAATACCAGCCCCCTACTCAAAAGGCCAATTTCCTATTCGTTCGCTAACTAAAAATTAAAAATAAGGCCGTAAACTCTAAAATTACGTGCCTGTCAATTTCATACAATACAACTATATGTGTGATTTACATAAGCTAGTGACATGTGACTTGATCGTCTATTTACTTATTTTTAAGCTTTAAGTTAGCGAACGAATAGATGTCGGACATTTGAGTGGGGGGGCTGGTGATACCTGCCCATCTACTCAAATGGCTAACACCCTATGCGTTTGAACGCTACGCTTACTATTAAAGCTTTAAAAACAGTAAACTATAAATTACGTGCCGTAAGCTTGTCAATTCCACATTTCTACTATCTTCTCTACTCTACTATTACCACTTACATAAAAATCTCTATTGCTCATATTAAAGCTTTCAAAGTAAGCGTAGCGTTCAAACTTACAGAATGTTGGCTATTTGAGTAGGGGGGCTGGTGCACACATTAAACAAAACCTTAAATTTTTTTTCAAGTCATTTAATTTTCCTTGAAATTGTTTGTTATGTTTGTCTTTAACTCCGGCAGAGCCGATTCTATTTCTCTTTAAGAATAGACGGCTTTCGAGTATAAAACGTTATCAAAAGAAAGTCGGTCTAAAATTGTAATTGTTTGAAAACAATTCAATGTAACAACCAACAAAGGTTTTTTTCAGGTACAGTTTAATTCAAAAGCTTATATGGTTTCAGCTCTCAAATGAGGAGAAAAGAGTTTACCAATTATTAGTGTATAGGTAGAACGAAGGATGAGTATTTTGTGCTTGATTAGTTTTTATCTTTTGAGTGTTTTCCGAGTTGACTTACCCATGTTGTAAGTTTTTTGAAGAACCCGTAGTAAGCATTTTGTTTTCTGTTTCAGAAAATTACCCTTTATATAGGTTATTGGGCATATTTGACCTACTTGATGAAAGTTCGCGTACAGAAACCAAACCAGTTTTAAATTGAAGAATTCAATCTCACTTTTCAAAATATGTACGATTTTTTTTATGTACCGACCTGCAGAAAAAAGTTGTTTTACAGTATGTGTGGGTGAGAGTATATGTTTAATGTTATTAAACTTTTGTTAATAAAACAGAAGTTTTACTTTCAGCATTGTGAAAATGTGTGGTACAAGCGTAATAAACGTTTGTTTTTTCTTTATTTCTTTATTTATTTTATCTTATTTATTATTGAAATGCTATGATATAATGATAATAAATGAAACATGACCTGCAAGAATTCGACCCATACCATACCATATACCTGAGTAGCAAATACATTTATGTGTACGCCGTAGGTCAAATGTCCGAACAAAATGCCCAATGACCTTTTACGCGAAACATCGCTTCCCGCTTTCGCGCCGCCCCAGTTACTTGCGCCAGATGTCGTTGAAATAATTTGGGCAAGGTCAGGGGCGCACCGCATGCCGCACATTGCGGCCCGCAGCCTAAATAAAATAAGTGAGTAAATCAAAGTCAGCTGTTCACTTGATTCATATCTACAGTTTAAAATCTCCACGGTTAATTTAATATCCAGCGAGTTAAAAGTCTTAATCTTTTGCAGGATTACCTATTTCAATTTTTATTATAAAATGTTAACTTAATTTGTTTCATAGATAAAAAAAATACCTACGCTGATCTTGATGTACTTACTTACCTATTTATTTAAAGTGAAAACATTGATGGATAATTTAAATGTTGTTACATAGGTAAAAACAAAATACGCTTACTTTTATTGTAATCTCGATAACTATGTATTATTTATTAAAACAGAATATTTTTACCGACTTCAAAAGGAGGGAGGTACTCAATTCGACCCGTTTTTTTTTGTTTTTTGTATGTACACCGATTACTCGAAGACGGCTGAACCGATTGAAATGATTCAAACGTTATTAGATCGGGTTTGATTCCAAGTTGGTCCCATTTTTTAAAATTTTGAAATTGGTTCAGTACTTTTCAGGAAAACCTGAAAATACTGTCGTTTTCGTTACCATTTTGTGAACTTATACGGATGATCGACCATATCTTCTTTGTTTATATACCGATTCAGATGATTCTTTTTTTGTTTGAAAGAGAATACTTTAGAGATGATACCATTTTGATTTCATGGTTATTGGACCTTGAATTATAAAGAAGGGAACTCCTCAAAATCAAATAGAAACTATATAGTGATTACACTAAAAAGAATAAAATAAAAAATTGTTTAAAAACAAAAAAAACCGACTTCAAAAAACCTGAAAATAAAAACAAAAACAGCTTCAAAATTAAAAACCAAGCACCTCTTTTAGAGGTTTTTAATTTTGAAGCTGTTTTTGTTTTTATTTTCAGGTTTTTTAAAGTCGGTTTTTTGTTTTTAAACAATTTTGGTGAATAATTTAACGAATAATTTTCTTTATTTATTACGAAGCACAAGCCACAATCCTATTTATCTAATAGTGAAACTTGACCAAAATTCACAAAAATGTTCCACATAAAACCGTTATCAGAAACCATGGAAAATGAAAATTGTATTTTTAACATAATCTCAGAATGGAACCCATAAATGTAGCTGTCTTTTAATAAAATTAATACCATTTTAGTTCGATTGGATACTTTCTGTGTTCCCATTGTTGTTTTTTAAGAAAGGTGGCAAAGAAAACTAGGTAACTATTCCATTGTAAACCATGTGTTATTATATCGGTGAATGTTTAAAGTTGAAAGCAGCCTTTTATAAATATAATTTATAAAAGGCTGCTTTCAACTTTAAACATGTATACGTTCTTATGAAAACCAAATGCAGGGATAGTGGTTATTTCAAATCTTTTAAAGGCTAAGTTCAAATATTTTTTAAAAGATTAAAGTTTTTTTCTTACCAAATACATAAATTTATATTTCTCTACCATAGCTGTGGCAAAGAAGGTTGTCAAAATAATGACCATATTACAAGCATTTTTGAGTAAAAAGATTTTATCTACTTCAGTTCGTCATTAGTAGGAATGAATGTGTATTTTATTTTTATCGTAAGTATAATAAAAAAACCGGCCAAGTGCAAGTCGGACTCGCGCACAAAGGGTTCTGTACCAAAAAACAGCAAAAAAATCACGTTTGTTGAATCATCATATCAGCCGCACGACACCCACTGCTGGGTATAGGTTTGTTGAATATTTATTTTATTCTGTTTTTAGCATTTGTTGTTATAGCAGCAACAGAAATACATCATCTGTGAAAATTTCAACTATCTACCTGTAGTCGTTATCAATATCGAGCAAAAAACAGCAACAAAATCACGTTTGTTGTATGGGAGCCCCCCTTAATTATTTATTTTATTTTGTTTTTAGTAGGTATTTGTTGTTATAGCGGGGCATCAGAAATACATCATATTATTATGTGAAAATTTCAACTGTCTAAGCTATCACGGTTCATGAGATACAGCCTGGTGACAGACAGACAGAGAGACGGACAGCGGAGGTTTAGTAATAGGGTCCTGTTTTTACCCTTTGGCTACGGAACCCTAAAAATGGTACCTAGGTGAAACTCTTCATGTAAGAATTTCGTTTTTTTAAAGGCATCTTCACAGCTGACGTTGCTCTGTTCCCAATATGAATCTACTACGTTCAGTATCAGAGTGTCCCTAGTAGGAACATCTGTCTAGAAAAACGCGCGTAAAAGTACTAGATGGAGCAATTGTCTATGGGAAATTTCATTTCGCTTTTCGGCGGTAGATGGCGCTGTACAAATTTTCTATACAAAAATGCTGTCGAATTTTTTTGGCGCGTATTTTTCTTGGATAGATGTTCGTTCGTGCTACGGGTATAGAGGGCCTAGCCAAATTATCATTCGCTAATCTTATCGCTTCGCTTTCGAAACATGTATGGGATTGACATACGAGGACGGTTTGATAAGTTCATCATGACTTTGAAAAGAAGAATTTTTTTTATTTCACAATTTATTTTTGTATCTTATAAAGAAACTCCTTAAACAATCATTACACTACATTTTTTCAAATTCGGCAAAAGATTCTTGCTTTTGGAAGCAAAAAGCTCAAGCGACTTCTAACTTTTCTTAATGACCCTATCAACCCTCTCGGCGGCACTCATGACATCAAAACTCATCGAATGAAGAAGCGAATCCTTCCAATTCTCTAGAATTCAACCCGAGATTTTTTCTCCTACCAAACATGAATAAATGTCTTGGTGGGCAAAGATTTTCATCAAGCCAAAAGGTGGTGTCTGAAATTGGCCCTCATTTCAGTTACCAGTTTTCAGGCGATCAAAGAAAAAAAGAATGGGTTAAAGAGATAGGAACTTCGTTGAACTGAATACGCAGAGCTACAATAAGATTATGTAGAGAAATAAAACAAAATATTTCGAAAAAAAGTAGGTATTTCTTCATTACAAAGTCATGGACTTATCAATCCACCCTCGTAAGGTTTAGTTGACAATTGAATTTTAAAACGTCAAATCCATACATGTTTCAAAGCGAAGCGATAGCGAAAAGTTGCAAATGTTACTTGGGCTAGAGGGGCTGATCAGAAAGATGGCTGAAACACCATCCACTGTATTACATCAATCGACCACGCAAGTCGTCAAGGTTACTAAATCATTTTCCAATTGTTTCAAGAGCCCTCAAAACAATGGCGATTTATTTTTTAGGAATTCAGAGGGCCGTGCATCCGCCGGGCTTCCGAACGACCCACAATGGGTCAAAAGAAAATGCGTTCTGTGACATTTGTAAATCATTTACATGACATAAAATTTTTCACCGTTTTACGTAGTTGATATTAAAATTATGTAGTTGATAAGTAGGTATTTTTTTATGATGTTACTAGCCACCCGCCCTTACTTCGCTTCGGTTCCTTCCTTTTTTTGCCAAATGCGACCTTCCAATAACACCCAAAAAGAAAACAAATACCTCACAGTCGTCACCGCCAATATCCAAGTCTGTTTCCGTCCCGTTCGTGTCCCGTCCCGACAATGTAAGAATAGCGCTTGAATTTATTTTCGCGCGTGTAATTTTTGCGACAACTGCTAAGATATTAAAATTTAAATGGTATGGTGTAAAAGGTTTTAAGTTGATAAGGATTAATACTATATCCTTCTAAATAGCTTTCTAAATTACTGCATTGTATGTGACCAATATTTAAGAAGATATAATGGTTATAGTAAGTTATTCTTAAAAGATATTTATTGATATTTTTTGTAGATTTATAAAAGATAAACAATTCCAATACAATTACATATTGTTATAGCTCAAAAAGTTTCTGCAGCGTTTCCGACGGCTGAATTTTTGCCGACTTCTTCAACAATTATAGACATATTTCTACCAATTTTCATAAAACCTCAACTTATTACACAGTTAAACCTTCCTCAAGAATCACTTTATCTATTGGTGAAAACCGTATGAAAATCCGTTCAGTAGTTTTTGAGTTTATCGCGAACAGACAGACAAGAACTTTGTTTTATATTATGTAGTGATATGCTGACATAATACGCTTTGTTACTAGGTGTACCCAAAAAACGCATTTCAATGTACAGGATAGCCGTTTGGAATATACTTGACGTCAAAACATTTTTTTTGAAAATATCCCTTAGGAGAAGAGTTACGACGTCATCTTTTTTATATGGGATTTTTTTCTTGAAACCTATCCTGTGTATAAAAGTGTGGCCAAAAATAAAACTAGTGGCTCCGTGAGCTGTAGACCTCGCGATAAAATAAAATAAAATGTCGCCATGAAGTTTTCAAAGCACACAGTAGGTACGTGAGTATTCGCAGCTAGATGGTGTTTCTAATTTTGATCATTTTTCAAAATGGGTGAATATTTTTTTTATAAATTTGGAAAAATTGGCTTGACTAAACAGTTATATATAATTATCGAACCTACTCACAAAATTTCACCAGAATCGGTTGTGAAATGCGACCCGTAGAGGAGATCAAACAGCGGGAAAGCTGGACTGAAATATGGTTTTTTACCTTTTACATATCTTCGTCATTTTAATAAATTTCAAAAAATTGTCTCGACAAAAAAATCTATATAATTAACAAATCTGCTCACAAAATTTCACCGCGATCGGTTGAGAAATGCGACCTGTAGAGGAGAACAGACAGCGCTGGAAATCCGGACTGAAATATGATTTTTTTACATTATCTCCGCCATAAAAAAAACAATGAAAAACTGGTTTGACAAAAAATTCTTTACAATTTTCAAACCTGCTTACAAAATTTCACGAGAAACGGTTGAGAAATGCGACCTGAGAGGAAAACATACAACGCTGGAAAACCGGACTGAAATAGGTTTTCTTAACATATCTCCGCTATTTTGATAAAATTCAAAAAACTGGTTTGACAAAAAAAAATCTACATTGTTTTTAAACCTGCTTAATTTTTTTTACGAGAATCGGTTGAAAAATGCGACCTGTAGAGGAAAACGGGCAGAGCTGGAAAGCGGACTGAAATCGGTTTTTTTAACATATCTCCGCCATTATGAAAAAAAATCAAAAAATTGGCTCGACAAAAAAAATCTATATAATTTTCAAACCTGCTCACAAAATTTCACAAGAATCGGTTGAGAAATGCGACCTGTAGGTTGGGACAGACAGCCAGACATACGAAAGAATTTTTTCCCAAGCTGAAGCAGAGACGCTTCGCTCGCACTTCGTGTTCGCTCGGTCAATAAAAAATATATCGGCCGCATCTTTTTTAGTTAACTTAGAAGTTTGATTTTTTTCACTCTTTCATGTAACTGTAAATCTGAGTATATAATTTTAATTTCTACTCGAGTACACAGATTTAAGACCAGATAAAATCCATCCATTTTCATCTGGTCTTAAATCTGTGTATGGCTACTTTTCATAGCCTTACTATTATCAGTGGCAATCAAACAAAGCTGTAGAACACGATAATAGCTAAACCATGTGGTAAACCTCGAAAAATAAAAAAAATATTATTTTCGGAGATATACAAACAAATATAGGTTATGGCGGGTTGCGACCTGTAAAACTTGGGTTAAAGTAATTTCGTAATAAATAACTATATCAAACGGCAAACGGTAACCTTTATTTAAATGTACTGCGGGCTACTGTACTAAACTTTTAGAGTATATATTCTGTGACTAAACAGATACGAGTCGAAAATTAGACATTAATGACGGCTTTACGTTCGATAAGTTAAAAAATGATCTTTAAAAAAATAGAATTAAATAACTAGTTTATAGTAAATTAGAAACTACCATCCAGATGTTGACAGCCAATGACCGTGGTGAAGTGAGAGTGAACTTGGCAAACTCAAATACTGTTGATAGGTAACAGCGGGACGAAGTTTCGATAGACCGGCGCCGGACTATCGAACTTCGGTGTAACGAAGTTGATGATGTTACAACTTGTTGGATTATTTCGGTTCAAACTTATAAAAGGTATTAATTTTATACAAAATAATTAATTAAGTATGACGCCTAAAAAAAACAATTCATGAAAATGAATTCGAAATTAAAACATTACTTTCTTCGTATTTGTTTGCCCAAACCAGCGAGGTCAAGGACTAAGCAGTTTTTTGTAAATTAAAAAGTAAGATAAAACAGTAAACCTTTGCCCAAACGGGAATGCTTAGAATGGCGGGCATAGTTTCGCGTCCCTAAGTTCGCTTTGTAATTTTTTTCATGACATTTTCGGTTTGTTAGAGATTTCACTTTATTTACATTTTTGCATTACATAACAGCAAACTACTGTGAAATTTTTGTTTCATTCTTATGAAAATAATAACTTAATGTTGTCTATTTCTAGGATTTTCTTTAAACAGAAGATCATCGTATCTTTATACGTCGGATGCTGCCTACTCTTTGCCTACTGCTTCTTTTCGAAAATCATTGAGTCAGATTTGCATTTTGCATTACTTTATTATTATTAATATGACACAAATAATTTTGTGACAAACTTAAAAAATATTGTTTTTAGTCCACAAAACATGTCATATTTATCATAATACGAGTAAGTAAGTAGTTTTCTCAAATAAAGAACTTTATCGTTATTAATATTTTTGACAAATCTGTTTAATTGGTTTTTGGAAAAAATAATAACAGATTTTGACAAATTGAGACAAAATCTGTTTTAGTTCTTAATTTGGTCTTTAAAAAAAGGGTGTCACGTATAACGTATAAACGTGAAGTCACGTATAAATCTTTTTTAACACCATAACAAAATCATGTTAAAAAAGATAAAGTTCTTACACACGTATCTGCTGAGCTATAAGCTTTCTAGAAACTTTTGAAAGTTTACAAAATCTTAAATAAACTTTATTTTTTATTTTATGAGCTCGAAACTTGGCGACAAAACTTTTATAATAGTTTGTAAAAGTTTGCCAAACTTTTTTTAAATCTTTCTCTGATCGTTTAAGTGTATCTAGCCATAAATACCTTATGTTTCAGTAGTCGTCAGCGCTCCGGGGACAGCAGCCGCATGTCGAAGCGAAGCATGTGCGTCATGGTGAGCGGTCGGCGGTCGGGATGCGACTGGTGCTGCGGCAGCAACGCGCGCGGAGGCGTGGCGCGGCACGCCCCTTCCAACAAGTGTTGCGCGAAGTAGGGGGTGGTATAGACTAGGCTACGGTCTCAGGACACAGGGCTCACTGATGACTGTCATTTTTTATTTTGATAGGAACATGACCTTGTTCTATCGTAAGAGTTAAGTTCTGTGGAGGCAGAATCACCTTTTATTGTACGCCATAAATATGTGTTTTTTTTCGAGAGAAAGAAGTACTCTGCCTGAAGAACGCCGAAGGAGATCAGGCGTGATAGAATTTAGTAGTCATTGGCGAGGGGTCCATATAAGCCGATTCCCATCGGCTTATACCTTTGGAAATCCCATCACCATAATCCACTATGCCGATTATACCATTTTTCATCATTTTTGTAGAGCAGCTTACCTTCGGCACAATTTCATTCCTCGCCACAGCTAGCTTTCTAGCTAGTTTTTCATTTTATCACTTACAAACTAGATTCCTAGGCCGCAGAAGCCTTGCACTTTGCTCCGTGTAAACATCAAACATCATTGTTAGAATGGGCTGTAACCAATAGGGAATATGCATAAGTCACCGATTTTGATGAAATTGAGCTTGATCGCTGCGGACACTTATAAAAACATGATGGAACAGGAAAAAAAAAATTAAAATAAATATTATTTTAGTTTTATCACACGATGAAATCAGGGGAAAATAACGATTTTTTTTTTCATTTTCGGATATAATGCTCTTTACAGTCAGATAGAATATCGAATAGGAAATAATATTTTGTATGACACATATGTACTTAAACGCAAAATTTAGAGAGATAATTGAAGATTATTGGCTAACTCCATATTAAACGCGCCGAAACACACCTGAAACGTGATGTGTGACGTCACCGTTTTGTATGGAGCGTTTGCGGCGGGTGCTGCTGCGCGCTAACTTCAAGTAACTATATCACGAGAAAAAAACGCAAGAGAAAAGTTTTAATATTACAGTTAATTTTCTCACGCATTATACTTTTGTTTAAGATTTAAAAAAAATTTGATGCTTATTCCCTATTGTCAAGGTGTCCATTTTTTTCAATTAAATTATTAAATTATTATTATTTATTATAGTGCTGATCCATTACCATGATTGAAAGTCTTATATGTAACTAGCGGCCGCCCGCGGTTTCACCCGCGTGGTTCCCGTTCCCTTGGGAATATCGTATGTTTTAATCCAGGCTATCTACTATCTGTGTGCCAAATTTCAACCAAATCCATTCAGTAGTTTTTGCGTGATTGAGGAACAAACATCCAAACATCTAAACATCCAAACATCTAAACATCCAAACCCACAAACTTTCACATTTATAATATTAGTAGGACTAGCAGCCGCCCGCGGTGTCACCCGCGTTGTTACCGTTCCCGTGGGAATATCGGGATAAAAAGTATTCTATGTTTTAATCTAGGCTATCTACTATCTGTGTGCTAAATTTCAACCAAATCCGTTTAGTAGTTTTTGCGTGATTGAGGAACAAACATCCAAACCCACAAACTTTCACATTTATAATATTAGTAGGATTATTACAACGATGCAGCATTAATTCACTCTTCATAAAACTAACAATAAAAGTCTTTTCAGTCAGTATAATATCATGAAAAAAGGCCTTTATCTATCCTGCACCCAGCCTTACCAATAGTCGTGCAGATAAATAAACAGGCCAGCAGGCACGCCCTCTTCTGTGCTCTTCGCAGATTTGACCAATCATCCCCAGCTACCCTGATTAAGCTCCAGCTTGGCAAGTGATCCAGAAACCACTTGTCGGATTGTGTTAGGAAAAAGGAATCCTGTGTTGTGATCCGCTCGGTCGAATCCAACATTTAGCTTAATAGCCTTATTTCTAAGTTCGTGTGAATCAGTAAGTTTATTCATTGTGGTGCTAGGAACATGTTACAGTTTATATCTTTCTATGAGGAGTATCAATAAATTGTCCGAGACCCTTGTAAAGTAAACTATGTTTATGATATGACTAACGGCTGAATACATACTTAAATGATTCTTAAAGTTAAGATCCTCTTACTTAAAAAAAGTTGTAAGAATAATAAGTTAATTTTTGAAATAAGAGTTGAGCTGTTATACTAGGGTTGCCTAGGATAACGGTGCCGTCATATTACGGCGGTAATTTAGCGGCGTAGAACGTTGTCTATGTAAACAATGCGGCACGGTTTCTGACGTTACGGTGTCGCCATATTGTTTACTTATTATATATTATACTTTTTATTACGGCCGTAATATGACGACATCGCTATCCTAGGAAACCCTAGCTTTAGTAAGTAGCGACATCACGGATCCGACTGCTCCAGGAAGTCAGTACAGGCCCTCGTCCCCGCTGCAGGGGTGGACCCCAAGGGAGCCTGCGGTCTCCCGCCCCTGGCTCGCATTCGTCGGCCGTCCAAGGTGGAGTCGTTAGGGTCGCAGGGTGGAAGTGAAACATGCGTAAGACGAGTTGGCACACTGTCCCTTGAACAGTGGGTAGAAGAAAACGGTGCACTCCTCTCTACACCACCGTGCAGCTGAAGATACCGATGTAGCTCTCTTGCCATCACGACTGTTTTGGAGGGCCCATTCTAGTCATCGCCTTCCAATTTTTTAGTCTGTAGACTATGACAAGGCAGGTATGCGCTAATTTCTTTC
The DNA here is from genome assembly GCA_928269145.1 of Agriphila tristella. Classification (NCBI taxonomy): domain Eukaryota; kingdom Metazoa; phylum Arthropoda; class Insecta; order Lepidoptera; family Crambidae; genus Agriphila; species Agriphila tristella. The sequence continues at coordinate 29,632,003 of OV743432.1, forward strand.
CATATCCAATAGCCTAATCCACCCAAATCCCAATCCAATAGCCCACTAGTCCCTAACCAGTATATAGTTGCAATAGTTCGATCCTGTGCAGTTTCTGGGGATAGCCTCTGAGTGTATCTAACTGATATGGTCAGAGATTAGATCCAGCAGGTGTACCACACGCATAATAGATTAAAAATGGCCTCTACGTGTTGGATCGATATCCCCACGCAAGTCTTAAAGGACCGGGTCACTTTTGGCCCGCAAATTCGAAAGCGTATAATAACACTTTAAGACAGAAATACCTACAGGCTACAAGAAATAATAAATTATTGAAAAAGTTTACGATAAGTTGGTTCATTTTGCGCTTTTCATTCAAGGGAAATTGTGATCGCATTCACCAAAAACAATTTAATTGAAGGGTTTTTTTACAAAAAGTATCTAACTGACACTTTTTGCAATTTCTTGTTCATGGTATCAAAATATTCTTTAGAAAAAATGCTACATGTTACTAAAATAAATTTTCACAAATAACAGTTTTTGCATATAACTGTGATAATAAAGTTAAACCGTAAGACGGGAGATGTTTGATGATGTTTTTTGTCTCTCCTGAAAAATTTGTAGGAATCAAATTATTGAATTTTTATAAAAAATCCCTCAATTTAGAACTATTATATTTTCCATAACAGAATAGCTCCCCATTTCCACTTCATAACATATTTTGTGTAATTTTAATCTAATGTAAAATTTTGATGTTAATAACTGCCAGAAGGTTTTAATTAAACATTTATTTGACTTTGACCCTGTCGCGGCTCGGCCGTATTAATATTATATATAATTAAGAAAGGGTTAACGCCGAAACACGCTTGGCTGCACCCACTAACTGATAAGACAATAACCACATGGTTTTGGACAGTGCCTCCATAGAACCTAACCGTGTGTATCGCTGTCACGCCCTAGATAACACCCGCATGCCTGTCAGCTACATGTGTCACTGAGGCATCAGCTACTGACACTTCAAAAGAAATCCTTAAAAATTTGTGATTAAAAGAAATGGTAAGTAGAAAAAGATTGAAATTCATGAAATCAATAAAAATAAAAAGAATTTATTTGCCTTTGAATAGGGTACACTTAGGTTGTTAAATAAGTTGTATAATATAATATCATATGTTTTATATAATTTTGTGATTAAACTAACAAGTCACGTAATTTATTTAGCTGGATACTAACAATAGCAAGCAAATTTTATTTTATCATTAATTTAGAATCCACATGTCAGTAAAAAAACAATTCATTTATTACACTTTTAAACTTTCGCGTTGCATTGTACCTACCTAATTAAAATAACAGGCGTTCCTAATTATAGGTATTTTCACACCTAACTATTTTTCCGACCAACACGTTTCGCTCGAGTTGCATCGGCCGTAGTCACGGGCTCTGGAAAATAGGCAATGCATTGCCACATTGCAATGTGAAAATATGTGAGTAGGTACCTATAATTGGTAACGTACGCGTTTAATTTGTTTTATTAAATAATCACAATCACTATAGGGAACATGCATAAGTCACCGATTTTTATAAATTTGAGCTTGATCGCTTAGGACACATATACCTATAATAAAAACAAGATAGAACAGAAAAATAAAAAATAAAATATAGTATTATAGTTTTACCACGCAGGGGAAAATAACGTTTTTTTTTCATTTTCGGATATAATGCACTTAACAGTCGGATAGAATATCGAATAAGAAATAATATTTTGTAAAACACATATGTACTTAAATGCAATATTTAAGGAGATATTTGAAAATTCTTGGCTAACTCCATAATAATGCGCCTGAAACGTGGCATAAGTGACGTCACACATGTTGACTGTTTTGTTATAGAGCGTTTTCGGTGGGTGCTGCTGCGTGCTAACTTCAAGTGACTATTTATTTCGAGAAAAAAATGCAAGAGACAAGTTTTAATATTACAGTTGACTTTCTCACGCATTATACTTTTGATTTTGATACAAAAAAATTGATGCATGTTCCCTATTCATATTCCAAAGTCAGAAATATTCACATATCTATAATATAAAAATCGCTGAATGTCTTGCTAAGCGCAAATCTTGAGATCAGCTGAACCGATTTCACTAATTCTTTTTTTGTTGTGTTTGTTATTATCAGGAGAAGGTTCTTATGGAAGAAAAATAAGGAAAATTGCGCGGAAAATAAGAAAATTTAGGAATACTTAATCACCATATAAAATTTAATTCGGACTATAAACTTTTTTAATGTAACCTTATGATGACGTTTGACATAGAATTGACAGAATGCGGGCTGCAAAAAACTGAATGTCGTTTAAAATTCGAGTTCAATATTCATAAATCATAAATAAGACAGGATAACGTCTGGCGCAAATGGCTTATACCTCCAAGCTTCTTGGTCTGTCGGGTCAGCTGGTTATGTCATATAAACAAATCTGAAAACGATAAACTTAGATGATATAAAATACTAATGCAATGTCATCGAAATAATTAATTCTGTTTTCACACTGTAGGCGACGATTATGATAATAACTTAATTTCTGTTTCACGTAACAAATATGAGAGCTATTATCGAGACATATAACAACCGGAACGGAAGCGAACAACATTTTTAAAGATTGTTTTAAGAAATGAAATTTTAAAGGTGGAATTTCGAGATGGGCTGCAGACCGCAAAATGCAGACTGCATGTGTTTTTCGATGAAGCGCGGCTGCAAGTGCCACGGCCAAGCGTGATAGCTTCTTAGAAAAAAAATCGTGCAGTCTGCGATTGCAGTCTGTGGCCCGTCTCGGAATTCTACCTTAAAGATAGTTTCTTCATGTTTGTTGTCAAAGGTACACGTACCTTTTCTTTAGTATTATATAGGTAAGTACATTACACATAAGTGTAAACATCTTTTGGATATTTACCACCATTCGCGCACGGACGCAAAGGTCGCGAAATGGAAGCGTCGGTGCCTTTAAACTTATTTCCAGCTGTGTAGGTAGAGTGAAGTAGAATTTAATATTTTATAGTACTTTGATATTTCGTGCAAACATTATTGTGAGGTGCCTTTTTGTAGAATGCAGTGCTTTGATTGAGTTCCAGACATCTACTGAGCATCACCACCTTGCTACATTTATAGTTCTGTGCCTACGCTTACTACAGTGGTAGTAAGCAATTTAGTATGGTAGTAGTTATGGTAGCTCTGGCAGTAACTACAATAAATTAAAAATTGTCACACAAATGTCAACTATAGTCGCTATCGCTATCGACTATACCTAGTAAGCGTAAACTAATAATAGGCCTACTGACCTAGTCCTTAGGAAAACTTTATGAACCAACCAAAGGTTTAAAACCCCTGTAAGGAACAATTAAAGATTTGATTTCACAGTTGCATTGTTTGAAGGCAGTCGTCTAAAATCCTCCATTGGAGTCACATCCTGAACACTCTTACCATGTTCATAAAGAACGCCAATTTGTCTGTAAGCTTGTCCTTAACGTTTCTGCGGCTGGTTGGGTTCTGGTCTCCGACAAGTTTGACTAAAAGCCAGTTAGTTCTTTATTATTGCTATGGTTTTCTCTGGATGATGTTTTTATTAGGTGAGAAAGTATTTACAAGAAGATGGAATTCTTTTTTAATAAAATAGGTTTGCCAAGCAATTGTACATTCACATACCCTACAAAGCAGCTTTCTTGAAAATTGTTATAACGTTGATTTTTGTATCGGCCCGGCCCGCCCAGCATGGCTTTTTTGTCGTAGCTCTCCATTTACGAAGTAATAATACTTATATTTTAACACTCTTTTTCTAAGAGTATTAGGAGGTTAACAATAGTACGCACATAAACGAAGATCAATAAATTAATCAAAATGCTACGACTGATTAAAGTTAGATCGTAAATCATAGCTTATTTCTTTACATCAAAATAGAACCACCAGTGGAGCAGTTAGCGGAAATCCAAAAAGTGGATTAGCAGCAGTAAATTGACCACACATTTAAATATATAGGTATCTTCTCAACAATAAACCGCCTCTGTGGTCTAGTGGTTCGCCCACCCGTGTAAAACGTAGGGGTTCCGGGTTCAATTCCCAGGTGGGTACAATTCGTACTCGCTTTGTTTGGTGGTAGGGCTTATTTCAAGTCCACCTGGCTATTTGCCATCATCTTACCTAAGCCTGACACCACATAACAACAATTTAAGAATTGTTGTTCCGGCTGTTAGAGGTAAGATAGCCAGTTCCGTTCAGTGATGAGGATTCCCGGTTTAGTACGCTTCCACCTTCGGCCTACGTCATTTAACATCAGGTGAAGTGAAGGCCAAGGTAGTCCTGTTGTGCATAAAAAAGTTATTAATATCACAGGGACATACATCATCTCCCAGATGGTGGAACTCTACCTGGTGCGGAGCAACCTGCCCCTGGTGACGGCGGTGTCGTTCGTACTGTTCACCAACGCCGCTCAGACCATCAAGGTTGCAGTCTTGATACACCGCCGCGAGATCATCCAGGGTATTATCGACGATGCTGACGAGGCACTCAGGGCTGCGGACTCTGAAGAGGCGAAGGATATAGTGAAAAGGTTATTAAAGAAATTTTGGACCCGACTTAGTATTATTTCAGTAACATCAGAATCACCAACGACGCGAAGACCATCAGCAGTCCTCATCTAGAGTATCATCCACGATGCTGACGAGACACTGATGGCTGCAGACACTGAAGAGGCGAAGGCTATAGTGAAAAAAATAATTCGTGGTCAGTTATTAGCAAAATAAAACTGAGATGGATACTGACGCGTTGAGGCTAAGGTGACAAAATATCGGCCAGAACATAATACAAACTTGTTGCCCATTAGCAAAAGTGAATTCAAATTCAAATTGTTTATTTGCTTAAACATGTGGTATAACAATGGTCTTAAGTTTAAACCGTACCGTTACATGTCTACCATATGCAAATGGCGTGCAAATATTTAAGAAATAAGAAAATGAAGCTAATTGTAAGCAAAAAAAATTTAAACAAAATACGGTAGCATTACAAAAGCTATGTCAGAAATAAAATAACAGTATCCATTGCAAAAGCTATGTCAAATTCAAATTAATAAGCAAATATTATAGAAAAAAAGAGGGTAAAAATATGGTCATTACTTGCCATTAAATATGGATAGTATTAAATATTATTAAATTAAATATTCAGTATTCATTTCAGTATTCATTTATTGCATATCACATTACATAATGAGGTGGAACATTTAATAGGTCTACATATGACGCCCTGCAAGGGCACAGCAATATTATTTTAAAGGCTTCCAATGGCTTCCAACGCTGATCCTTTTTAAGAAAAGTTGTAACTACCATAATTATAGTATATTTTTTATTCAGCTGCAACCGTGAGACTCTGGTGCAGCAGCTGACGTATTGCAGCGTGGCGAGCGTGACGCTGGCGGGGTGGGCGGCCAGCGCTGAGAAGGGCCAGCTGCCTCTGATGGCCTGGTGAGTAAACCTGATGGCAGCTGACTTTCTGCTGCGTGGTGGGGATTGGCAATCAGTGTTGACAAGAGTCAATTGCCTCTGAGGACAACATGGTGACTGAACCAGTCAAAAACTATTTGAGGACTCAACTCTATCAAACGATTATCGGTACCCATAGTAATGTGAAATAATAGGGTGATAGTAACGCAATATCTGAATTAACGTTATTAAATAAGGTGGTTTGAGAATTCAATATGATAAATTCGCGGTATAGGCGTCCAATGGTAATGCCTAGTGCCGCATTCTTAGCTCTACTTGCTCTTTTCATGACTCAGAAAACATCGTTCCCTAAAGTGAGAATACCTCTCGGCTAAATCTAAGTCGTTACACTTTGTTGTTATTCCAATATTTCCTCCAGGTACCCCTACGACGTGACCAAGTCTCCTTCATACGAGCTGAGTTACGTGCACCAAATCGGTGCCCTGTACGTGGCTGCTTACTTGAACGTTGGCAAGGATACCCTGGTGACCAGTCTTATTGCGCAGTGCTGCTGCAGGCTGCGGCTTCTGGGGCTGTCGTTGAGGACGCTGTGTCGGGGCATGCAGGTCACTGAGGTTGGTGACAGACTAGGTAGTCTGTATTAGGTAGTATTAGGTAATACTTGAGCGAGAATACTGATCAATACTAACTAGTTGATGATGCAGTGTCGTTAAAACTGCGGCCGCTCGTGGCACCCGCTGGGGTGCGAACTGACATAATATTAGGGTTGTCGGGGTGCGAGTCTTAAATTTCGAACATCTTTGGAACGCTCTATGTTTATTTATCTCAAAAGATTTTTGTGTGTTCGTATGCAGACACAAACTTAACAAACTAAATACATAGGACTTCTATTTTATCCAAATGTAGATTGTTTTTCTTCTTTTTGATAAAATGTTTGCATTGTATTAAATAAATTAACAAAAAATAAGAAATCCCAAAAAAAATATAGGGTTTCACTATAGCAAAATAATTAAGCCCGCTTAATCGCGGAAAATGCTTGAGCTCTATCCGTAGCAGGTAGTTCGTAGTCGAGACTTCGTAGCACTGAGGCTTGCTACGCCATCAAATGCCAATTGATTGGTAATAAATAACCAAAAGCTCGATATATATATTTTTTTGTTATTTTAATTTGTCTTTTTTGTTGTTTGGCGTATATAATAGAGAATGTGGTGTTTACCTATAAGTAATTGTAGCATTTAGCTGAGTGTTTGTTATTATGCAATAGTGTTGTATAAGTTTGGGTGTTGCAATTGTTGGTGAACCTAATAAATAAAATAAAATAAATAAATAAAATAAAATATATCGATGTGCCATTTGATCAAAATTTCTATTGTTGTTTTTTAATATAAAAGAACAATGTAAAATCATTTAATTAAATGCTATTAAATTATTTTACATTGTTCTTTTATTATTTTGCTAACAAAAAGAGTGTTATTTTTGCTAACAGTAACACTAGTGAAATGTCACTAGTGTAATTGTTAACAAAAAAAGAACTCCAAGCATTTACAATACAACTAGAAGGTTGTAAAACAAAAACTAAAAAATATTACAAAAAAAATCGGACTAAAAATATTAAAACGGACTAGTAAAAACAAACTAAAAAGTAAAAAATAAATTGTAAAATTTTTAAAGTAGAAAACGTGGGGCGCATGCTATAGACAATATGGATGATAAATTTTACAAAACGCGCCTCACGTTTTTAGGTTTAAAATTTCTGTAGGCATACCTTGACAAAAGATAAGTTCTATCTGCCTAGTTCTTTTAGGAGACAAATAGCATTATCGCTATCTTTTTATTTTAAACATTTAGCCAATAATCTGGCTAGTAAAACAACTGCTTTTATTGAGCAGTCAACTATTGACATTAGTCATTCAACTTTGGAATCTGTTCCAAATAAAAATAATTATAACATTTTACTTAGTTCAAGTAATAATAATTTTTCACATTTAAATTACCATCTAGGACAATAGAGGCGTCCTCTAGCTCTGACTTAACAATAGAAAAGCCAAAGTGTTTAAGAATTGTACACCAAAATATGTAAGGCTTTTCTGGCAAAGATTTAGAAATAAGCTTATTCTTAAACTCTGACGATATTGATGTGTTATGTGTTACTGAGCATTGGTTGAAAAAGCACGAATTACTTTTAAGTTTAGATAATTATAAAGTTGTTAGCTCGCTTAGTAGGAAATCTGCTATAAGAGGGGGTTCACTTATTATTCTACACAATAGTTTACAATGTAAAGAGCGTAGAGATGTAGTATCCCTCTCAATTGAACGAACCGTTGAGTTATCGTGCGTGGAACTTGATCAAATAATTATAGTATGCGTATACAGGGTCATTTTTGGACCCCTTTTCAAACTTTGTCAGGTCATTCTATAACAGCAGTACAATCAATTTATGAAGTAAAGGAAAAATATTTTTTTTACATTTTTACCCCAAACTTTTCCCTACACAAATTGAAATTGTTGTCACCGTTTGCGCGTCGCACGGTCGACCCGCGCGAGCCCCCCTCCCGCCACTCACCTTCCCCCGCTCGCGTCCCGTTCGTGACGGTGAGCGTGCGCGCCTAGATTTTTAGGATATAAAAAGTGGTTGAAAACTGTGAATTTAAAAAGAAATAATTTATAATTATCTCACCTAATTTTTTTTTCTTACTTCCTTGAACTATTATTTGATTTTGTAAAGGGGTCGCAAAATTACCCTGTATAGACCCCCCAAAGCGAATTACTCTGAGTTTGAGTCCATTATGGAGGAAGTTTTAAAAATAACTTGTAGGAAGAATAAAAAAGTCGCAATTTGCGGAGATTTTAATGTCGACATCTTAGACCCTAAAATAGCCAAACTGTCGAGTAGGTTCATATACCTATTTAAATCATTTAATTTGCTACATATTTTTAATGAACCAACGCGTATCACACCCACATCGGCAACCTGCTTAGATAATATTTTCTGTAACTGTAACGTCATTGAAAAATCAATTTTAAATTGTATTAAATCCGACCATAGTGGACAATTAGCCTCCATTGAGCACCATCATGTTCCGCCTAAACGGGAAATAATGTGTAGGCCAGTAAAAAACACTGTATTGAAAAATTCAGAACCAATGTCACAAGTAAAATTGAAACATTACCAGAACCAAATTTTGAAGCCAATAACCTATATAATCATTTATTTAGCATAGTTCAAACTGAATTTAGTAAAACTTTTAAACAAAAAGTCATCAAATGTAATGATAGTACGAAATTTAGTGACTGGGCCACACCCGGCATATATAAGAGCAGAAGGAAATTATACGAACTTTATGCAGAGAAAGCTACTTCTAGTGATCCTAACTTCATTGAATTTGTCAAGAAGTATTCACAAACATTCAGAGAAGTCTGTATCTTAGCAAAGTCCAAGTACTTTGCAAATAAAATAAAATTAGCTGACAATAAAATTAACGCTACTTGGAATATTATTAACAAAGAAACGGGCAAATCAAAATCCAATATAAATTCCTTCTGTTTAAAAACTGGTGATCAAACTTTTGAATCTGACAATGAGGTCGCTAAAGTTTTTGAAGATTTCTTTGCTAGAATACCTGTAGAAACTACCAGGACTCTTAGTGCTTGTCCCAACATCGCTGTCTCCCTTCTGGAGTCTAGTGTTGATAAGTGCAATGAAAGTTTTTCCTTTAAATATATAAATAGTGCAGATATCATTAAAGCTTTTAAAACAATTAATGTTAAAAAAACAGAAGATCTTTGGGGCATGTCAACAAGCATAATTAAATCAATAATTGATATACTAGCCCCTTACTTGGCTTTTATTTTTAACAAATGTTTTGACGAAGGGGTCTTTCCTGATCTAATGAAAAATAGTAAATTGATTCCTCTTTTTAAATCTGTGGATAAAAGTGACCCAGCTAACTTTAGGCCAATATCTATACTACCAGCACTTAGTAAAATATTTGAAAAAATTATATATTCCCAATTAAGAGGTTACTTCACATACAATAATATACTTCATAAAAATCAGTTTGGTTTTTCCAAGGGTAAAAGTACTACTGATGCTGGAATTGCACTTCTCAAACATATTCTTGATGCTTGGGAAGAAAAGCAAGATGTAATTGGCATTTTCTGTGACCTTTCTAAGGCATTCGATTGCGTTGATCATCAAACACTATTAAAGAAGCTAGAACATTATGGTGTCTCTGATAAATCAGTTAGTCTTATGAAATCGTATTTGTACAATAGAACTCAGAAAGTAGTGATTAATAGAACTGAATCTCTGAGTCTGGAGTCCCCATCAATATGGGTGTGCCACAGGGATCAATATTGGGCCCATTGCTGTTTCTAATTTATATAAATGACCTTCCCAACTACGCGAATAATTTATGTGAAACAGTACTATTTGCGGATGATACTTCTTTAGTTTTTAAAGTAAACAGAGGTAATAACTGTTCGGACGAAGTAAATAGTGCCCTCTCTAAAGTTTCATACTGGTTTAATAGTAATAATTTAGCACTTAACCCCAAAAAAACTAAATGTGTTAAATTCTCATTACCTAATGTTGAGCAGACAAAATTAAATAATAATTTGAATGACGATGAAATCGAGTTTATCGAGAGCACAAAATTTCTAAGTATCACACTAGATTCTCGACTGCAATGGGATCCACATATTGAAGCCTTGTCAAGTAGACTTAGTTCAGCGGCATTCGCTGTTAAGAAAATAAGGCTTTTAACTGATATTGAAACGGCAAGGTTAGTATACTTTAGTTATTTTCATAGCGTAATGTCGTATGGACTGCTATTGTGGGGCTCAGCTGCCAGTATTGAAAATATTTTTGTACTCCAAAAAAGAGCTGTTCGCGCCATATACAATCTACGGCGGAGAGATACCTTGAGAGAATTGTTCAAAGAAATAAATATTTTAACTTTGGCAGGCCAATATATTTATGATAATTTAGTTTATGTAAGGAAACACTATGATTCATTTGCTAAGAACAGCAATATTCACCAGTTCAATACAAGAAATAAAGATAAACTTGCCGTTCCAAGATTTAGGCTTGCAAAAACTAGAGGTTCATTTATGGGGAAAGGCATAGCCTTTATTAATAAAGTTCCACAACAAGTGATTGATCTTCCTTTGCATGAATTTAAAAACCATGTTAAAAAAACGCTCATGGGTAAAGGTTATTATAAAGTAGATGATTATCTTAAAGATCTAAATGCGTGGAAATGATGTAACACATAACTTGCTAATAAGTACTTTGTTGAAGTAATATAATAAGTCTATGTTGTTGCCAATAATCCTGTCACCCTGTTGTAATTTTCTGGTAACGATATATTCAAGTTTGTAAATATCGTTACTTATGGCTGTTACAGCTGATAAGTTTCTTGCGCCCGTTCTTCTTGTCAGCTAAAAAAGTCTGGAACGGGTGGTAGGAAAATATAGACGATTCAAAAGTACTTAATAATTAAGTTTATTTGAATAAAGCTTATTTGACTTTGACTTTGACTTATTTATTAGGGTTATAAATATTTACATCATCATCATCATCATATCAGCCGCACGACACCCACTGCTGGGTATAGGCCTCCCCTAAGGATCTTTCGGTCGGTAACGATTCTTCTGTAAATATATAAATATTTATATATTTACAGAAGAATTTATTATTTACTTTTTAGTTTGTTTTTACTTGTCCGTTTTAATATTTTTAGTCCGATTTTTTTTGTTATAATTTAGTCCGTTTTAAAAACGTGTTTTAAAAAATATTTTTTTTTAGTAAATTATTATTTTATGCTTTTTAGTTAACGAGCTAAGACTAAAAATATACCATCTCCTAACGGAGCACTCGTGTGATACGACCGCACTATCGGGAGCTAAATGAAACCCGTGTTCTGCCAGTGAAGTGTAGTTTAATACTAAAATATAAAGGGACAGTACATAAGCAATATACTTAGGGCTTACACACTATACCTATCCCCTTAAAGAAAAGAAAAAAAAGGTACAATTTAGCTTTGTTTTTCTTTACATTCTAAAAGGCTTAGTACGATTTTTATGTATTAAATCTACTTTGCCATCTTTAATTATCTTAACATTAGGTTCACAATCTTCAACTACTACATATGGACCGTTATACAATTGATCCATTTTATTATTACTTTCATTTTTAACTAACAATAAATCATCTTTATTATAGAATATTGGTCTTTTATTTTTGTCATACATAATTTTTCTTTCTAGTTTTGTTTTTATCAGGTTTTTACGTGCGTCATTATGTGCTACTTGTAATCTATATTTTAACTCCAGTGCGTAATTATCTGGGTTATAAAGTGGATCTAAATCATCCTTAAGCCTACTAGGAATATTACATGGCTTGCCAAAGACTAATTCGAATGGCGAATATTTTGTTTCCGTGTGTACGGTAGTATTGAAAGCAAAGCACCAAAATGGTAGCCAGTGGCTCCATGAGAACGTATATTCGGAACATTGGATACGTAAGAAACTACGCAGATGTTTGTGCGTGTTCTCTAGTGCACCTATACTTTGATGGTGATAAGCTGTGGAGTGAATTTTCTCTATCTCTAACAACTTACACACTTCTGCCATTGTCGCTGATATGAACTCCGTTCCTCTGTCTGATGCTATAATCTTTGGCACTCCATAACGTAATATAAAATTACTTACTAATGCCCTGGCGACAGTCACTGTGTCCTTAGTTGGTAGTGGGTATGCCTCTACATACTTGGTGAGCTCACACTGGATTGTAAGTATGTATTGGTTACCTTCATCATCTTTATCAAGAGGGCCAACGAGGTCTAAAAACACCTTCTCGAACGCCGAAGTTGCTGTTGACGTTATCACCATGGGTTCCTTATAACTAATAGAATGTTTCATTAACTGGCATTTCTTACATCTACTTACGTATTTCCTAACATCTAATTCTAATTCTGGCCAGAAGTACTTACATTTAATGTTGTTCACCATTCGCCGAACCCCAGCATGACCACTGGATGGCAAAAGATGGTAATCATTAAGTATTACTAATTTATCGTCGTTATCCGTGATTCTCGTAACGTTACGTAATATATGTATACGTGGACCGGTCCATTCTCTACTGTTTATTTCTTTACATAACTCATTTATAAATTTATTATTTTCTCTATCTTTTATTATACATATTTCTTCTATTTTTAATTTTTCACAAAAGTCTCTTAACATATTCGCAAATACGTCTCGCGTGAAATGCGATACATAGTTAAGGCTTATGTATATTGTCAGCTGACTATCTATATATGCTAGGCATTCTTCCTCTTTACTAATTTTACCTTTCTGCCTCAATTTTTCTAGCTCTACTCCTGTGATAAATTTCATTTCTACAGAATTATTCGGCTTCCTTAATATTTCCGCAATCTTTGGTTGATCAGGCCTCTGATTTTGGGATATATTAGGGATACTTGTTGAACTCTGTTGGTCTAAGTTTTCGTGCCTTTCTTTTTCTTCTGCTTTCTTTTTCTGTGCTCTAGTTGTTACTAATATTTTTTCATGCATTTGTTTTAAATCATCTGAGGTTATAGCTACTCTACTTAGTGCATCCGCTACTACATTTTCTTTTCCTTTTATGTATGTAACTGTATAGTCATATTCCTCTAATTTTAACCTAAATTTTAACAAACGACTCGATGGATCTTTGATACTAAATAAATATACTAACGGTTTATGATCTGTTACTATTACGAACTTTCTGCCAAATACATAGGGTCTAAAGTACTTTACACTCCATACTATGGATAATAATTCTTTTTGAATAGTGGGGTAATTTAATTCAGCTTTATTGAGTGGTCGACTTGCATATGCAATGGGTTTTAAATCTTTATTACATAAAACAGAACCAATAGCTATACCGGACGCATCTGTTTGAATTACAAATTCGTTTTCTTCGGAAAAGTCTGGATATTGTAAAAGTGGTGGAGTACTCAGTGCTTTTTTCAAAATTTCAAACGATTGGTTACATTCTTCGCTCCAATTAAATTTTATGTTTTTTCTGCATAACTTATTTAATGGTATAGTTATGTCTGCAAAGCGAGGTATGAATTTCCGGTAAAAATTACACATAGCTACAAATCTACGGACTTCATTGGAGTCTTTTGGAATTGGGAAATTTTTAATAGCTTTTACCTTTTCTGTATCCGGTAATACCCCTTCAGATGTCACTACGTGACCAAGATAAACTAATTCTCTTTTTAAAAATTCGCACTTAGCGGGGTTAATTTTTAAATTGACTTGCCTTAATCTTTCGAACACATTTATTAAATTTTTATTGTGTATCTCTAAATTACGCCCAAATACGATTAAATCATCCATATATATAATACATTGCTCGTAATTCATACCTGACATTGCAACAGACATGACTCGTGAGAAAGCGCTTGGGCTTATTTTTAATCCCATGGGTAATCTCTTCATTTGATACTGTCCTGAACTTGTTGTAAAAGATGTTACGTTACGACTTCCTGGCTCAAGGTCAACCTGGTAAAAACTTTGAGTTAAGTCTAAGTGACTGAAATAAACACATCCTGATAACGAATCTAACATCTCGGTTATATTAGGGAGTGGAAATTTATCATGTTGTATCATTTCGTTTACTTTTCTGTAATCAACTACTAATCTCCACTTTTTATTTTTCTGATCATCTGTTTTCTTTGGTACTAAAAGTATCGGACTATTCCATTCACTACGTGATGGTTCGATAATATCGTCCTTCAACATATTTTGAATTTGTTTTTCTATTTCAGGTTTCATAGACTGCGGTAATCTGTAGGGCTTTGAATATACAGGACTAACATTTGGTTTAATATTTATTGATTGAGTCATAATATTAGTGGAGCCGAGTTTGTCTCCATCTAGGTGAAAAATATCATTGTACTTTACGCAAATCTGTTCAATAGTTTTTTGTTCTTCAGGTTGTAAATAGTTAAGTTTTAAAATTGACAATAGCCTTTTTATTCTATCTAAATCATGTGTAACTTTATCATAGTAACAAAGATCGTAATTATTCAAAGTTTCTAATCCTAAATCAAAAAGTGGCAATGTAACATCTTTTTCGTTTGTATTTAAAACTTTTATCGGTACTTTATTATTGTGAACCTTAACTATACTTCCTGCTAAAAATACGTTATCTGATAATTCTTTAGGATGTAATACAAAATCGCCTTCTAATGAATCAACATCTATAAAGTGAATAGATTCACATCTAGCCGGAATCAATAAACTTTGTTCACTTTGCCTTCTTCTATAAATATTTATTTTAGTTTCAGATTCATACTTATACAAAGTCAATTCATTCCTCGACATATCTATGTTTGCGCTGTAATTTCTGAGAAAATCCATGCCAATAATACCGTCCGCTCTACATGGCATGTTATTTAATACATGTAACTTGGAATGAAATAATACTCCGTTTGTTGCTTGTAACGCGATATGTGCAACATGGTGGGAATGGATTTTACCACCCATTCCCTCAATAATAGTATCGGTATTTTGTAACTCTAAATTTATCGGAACTTTGTTTTTATGTATAACGGAAATTGTTGCTCCCGTATCTAAGAGAAATGAACATACGTCGTTTTCTATTTTAAAATTTACGTAATGCAAACCTGCACATGTCAAAATTTTATGCACGAAAAAACTGTGACGAAAATGGTTGTGCTGCCTCACCATTATTTTGATGATTTTCTGAGCTAGCAGGGTTGGTCAATGGTCATGTACACTGTTCCGTGCTGTGACGGCATCCTTCCTCTCGTGCCACGATGACCTCTAACCCTGGGCTGGGCTCTGCCACGTGGGTTGTAGTTGCCACGAAAACTGCTTCTTCCTTGACTATAATAATTCGAAAAATTACCTCTCTGTGTTGGGTAGGTCCAACGATTACCGCGATGCCAACTACGACCTCCTCTAACTCTAGGTTTACCTCGAATGCTCATCACCATAGGATTCGGGGTCGTCGACAGCTCCTCGTCCTGTGCGGCGCGCACGGCGTCCTTGAGGTCGCTGTAGTCTCGAGCCGCGATGATCGTCCCCAATCTGCGGTTGCGAAGTCCATCTGAAAATCGTTTTATTGCAAGATGTTCATTTATTGGTCGTAAAATTTCCATCGCTTTTTCGTTTGAATCTGCTTGTGATAAAGTTAGATTTACGAAAAGCTCCTCCAGCTTATTACTATACTCTGTTATAGACAAATCATTTTGATTTAAATTATTCAACTGAATTAACAAAGAATTTGCTGATTTTTTCGTTAGTACATATTTTTTTATGTCTTTTACTAAATCCGTCACTGTGGTATATGTAGATTTAATTTTTAATTGAGCTGTTTTTGTTAAACGGGTTTTAATTACAAATGAAATCAGCAATTTCTTTCCAGCATCGTCTACTAAACAACTTTCATACATTTCTATACCTTGGATCATTTTTTCTGTCATCTCCTCCGTTCCGTCCATCACTGGAATCAAAATACTCGCCGTTTTCAAATCAAACGCCATTTTGCTCATGTTTTTGTCTTCGTCTAAACTGTAACTTAAGATTTTTTCATAAATAACATGTATCTGTTCCACTAATTCCTCAAAAATATAACCTGAAAACTCAAGCGGTAGTTCTTTGACCTTGATATGCTTAATTAATTCCTTATAAACTAAATAGATTTTCTTAGCTTTTTCTATTTTTTCTAAGCCTACAGCTTGCTTTCTCCTTATTGGTCCTAATTTCCTAAGATCTATTCTTATAATATCTAGTTGCTTATATATGTTACTTATTTGTTCCATTAGCCATTGATGCTAATTTTAGAAATACTCTGTATTCATCTTTGAAATTAAATTTTGAAAATATGACCCAAAAAAAACACAATAATACTAAAAAAAACAAGCACGTAAATACCTGATATTCTATCTTTTTACTAACAATTTTCTTATATATATATATTTTTTATCTAATAATACTTACGAACAAAAAAAAGAACTTATATTTCCTTATTCTTATTTACTCACTTCACTGCATTTTTTTTTTCACTTTAGTTTATTATTTTATTAGTAATATTTTTAATGTTCGCACTTTTGTACGGCCGAATTTCTCGAAGTCAGAAGAGAAGGGAAAACTCGACGAAATACCACACTTTTATTTCAGACGATATCTTCATCTGCACCTCTTTGTTCAGGATTCTTCTTCCTCTTAAAAGACAGACGCTCGCGCAGGCGTGTCATATAATCATTTTGTATTTCCGTATGTATCCACGACTTGGTACGTTTCTTGCATAGTTTGTACAACAAATACAGCATTCCAATTCCAATGATCACAAACAAAGAAATTATCATTGCTTGATTTTTATTTTCGGCAGATAATGCTGTGGCGGCGGCCGAATTACCGGCTCCAGTTTGGTTGATGATGATCTCCTTTTCTTCTGTTTTGGAATAATTTTTCCCCATCCTTTAGTTGTAATAGTACAATAATAATTGAAACACGTTAAAATTTGCAACACGACTATTGCACGTTCGATCGTCCACAGTGTGTTTTAAAATGAATCATTATAACTATTGTTCAATATTGCAAGGTCAAGTTTCACAGTCTCACACAGGGCAGGGCGGGCGCGGGCGCGGGCGCGCAGGAATGTGCCCATCCAGCGAATTTAGCGACGCGACGCGGCGGCGCCCTGGCAGGGTCGCCATGTGATACGACCGCACTATCGGGAGCTAAATGAAACCCGTGTTCTGCCAGTGAAGTGTAGTTTAATACTAAAATATAAAGGGACAGTACATAAGCAATATACTTAGGGCTTACACACTATACTCGTCAAGAAGATTCAAACGAGCCCAAACTAGATGGGGTTGCATGGTTTTATTAAAGAGTTCCTATGGCCTTCTTCCGGCTCCATCATCAGACCCTGGACACTATTTCCCAACAAAGTACTCGACAAGACGATTCAAACAATTCCAAACTCGATGGGGTAGCGTGGTTTTATTAAAGAGTTCCTATGGCCTTCTTCCGGCTCCATCATCAGATCCTAGGACAATATTTCACAACAAAATACTCGTCGAGACGATTCAAACGAGCCCAAACTCGATGGGGTAGCGTGGTTTTATTAAAGAGTTCCTATGGCCTTCTTCCAGCTCCATCATCAGACCCTGGACACTATTTCCCAACAAAGTCTTCGTCAAGGCGATTCAAACGAGCCCAAACTTGATGGGGTTGCATGACTTTATTAAAGAGTTCCTATGGCCTTCTTACGGCTCCATCACCAGACCCTGGACTCTATTTCCCAACAAAGTACTCGTCAAGACGATTCAAACGAGCCCAAACTCGATGGGGTTGCATGGTTTAATTACCGAGTTCCAGTGGTCTTCTTCCGGCTCCATCATCAAACCCTGGACACTATTTCCCAACGAAGTGCTCGTCAAGACGATTCAAACAATCCCAAACTCGATGGGGTAGCGTGGTTTTATTAAAGAGTTCCTATGGCCTTCTTCCGGCTCCATCATCAGATCCTCGGACACTATTTCCCAACAAAGTACTCGTCAAGACGATTCAAACGAGCCCAAACTCGATGGGGTAGCGTGGTTTTATTATATAGTTCCTATGGCCTTCTTCCGGCTCCATCATCAGATCCTCGGACACTATTTCCCAACAAAGTACTCGTCAAGACGATTCAAACGAGCCCAGACTCGATGAGGTAGCGTGGTTTTATTTTAGAGTTCCTATGGCCTTCTTCCGGCTCCATCATCAGATCCTCAGACACTATTTCCCAACAAAGTACTTTTCAAGACGATTCAAATGAGCCTAAACTCGATGGGATTGCACGGTTTCAATATTGAGCTCCTTTGGCATGGCCTTCCAGCTTCATCATCAGACCCTTGACCTTATCTCCCATCAGAGTACTTGTCAAGACGATTCTAACAAGCTTAATCACAATGGGGTTGTATGGTTTCATCATTAAGTTCCTGTGGCTTTCTTCCAGTTCCATCATCAGATCAGCTCAATGATACCATAATATTATATTGCCTTCCAATTCTGGGGGTCTATTACAAAAAGTTTCACGCGATACACGCAGCTGCGTCCGTGCTTCGTTATGATTGTTTCTTATTACAAAGCACTTGCGTATGTGATATTGCAAAGTGATTGCGTAAGTTTGACAGATTTTCTCAAGCGTATCCGATATCATTCGTTCAATAGTCTTTGGGCTACGATAGCCAAATTGAAAATGTGTTTGATAGCCACAACCGACGAACTTCGGACGTCTATCGTGACCAAGTGACTGCGTTACGCAATTGCGTATGTTATTTTCGTAATATGCCCCCTGACCTATGTTCAAAGTTTCAAGTCTCTAGCTTATCGGGAAGCTAGTTTAAAATCGTTCGCAAACTTTGTGGACAAATAACCGAACAAACAAACGAGAAAGCAACCTAATAAAAACGTGTTAATAATATCATAAATGTACCTTAATAACATTCAATGATGATTAAATCAATGATTATTATGTCGCCCAGTATCGCCTAACACGGGAACAAGAGGTCACAGTGAGCGAACGCCTGCGTCTGTGCGTGCTGCATCACAACAGGGTACTGCTGGCAGCACAGAAGTTACAGGACTGCTTCTCTATTCCGGTGTTCGTGCAGTTCAATGTGTCACTTGTCATCATATGCGCCACTGCCTTCCAGCTTGTTTCGGTACCTACCTACTTTCTCCATCACATTGAAGCTTGATTGAAATACTGCAGCAACTGTGTCTGATGCAGCACAATAGCGCATTGCTGACAGCCGACCCCCTGCAAATAACATGTCAACCATCCCCATGTTATTAGAAGGGGGTCGGTTGGGCCAGATGTTGCATTGAAACTGTGTGTGTTGCAGCATAGCAGCATTCCAAGGTTTCAATATTAAATAACATTGTTGTATGTCTTCTGTAATATATGAATGCTCTATCTACAGGTGACCGGCAACCCAGTACGCTTCATGGCCATGGGGACTTATCTCTTTGTCATGCTTCTGCAAGTGTTTCTTTACTGCTATCAAGGCAACCAACTTTCTGGAGACGTAGGTGGTTAAAATATTTTTATAAGTTATGAATTCGGTGACTTTAATCCGATATACCAACATTTAAAAGTATAATAAGGGTGAAAGGCAAGAATAAAATCCATTTGTCGTATTCTATCAACAATAGGGATAGCATTATTTCCATCATAATCATTACTGGCGAAGAACAATACAAGAAAATGAGAATAATAGAGTTCTGTGGTAACCAAACTGCGGAATTAATTCGCTGTGCTCTTTTGTGCACGACGATGCGCTGTGTACTAGACAAATCCCTAAAACGGGCAAAAGCAAAATAAAATATTAATTTTGGCAATCACTGTTTTAGAGTATTGGAATAGCGGAAACTGCGTACGAGTGTCCATGGTACACAATGTCGACGCCACTGCGTCGCTCGCTGCTCATCGTGATGACGAGGGCTCGGCGTGTCGTCAAGATCAAAGCAGCTGGCATGACCACGCTGTCATTCGCTTGCTTTACAGCTGTGAGTATCGCCCCGCCACCACCGTAGTTGTAGGTGCTGCGTAGGAGTATACATGGTATGCGATGTCGACGCCGCTGCGTCACTCGGCGCTCATCGTCAGGATTCGGCGTGTCGTCAAGATCAAATCAGCAGGGCTGACCACACTGTCATTCGCTTGCTTTACAGCTGTGAGTATCATCCCGCCACCGTAGTTGCAGGTGCTGCGTATGAGTGTCCATGGTACGCGACGTCGACGTCGCTGCGTCGCTCTTTGCTCATCGTGATGACGAGGACCTGCCGCCTCTGCTGCTTGCCAAGATCACCACAGCTGGATTGATCACGCTGTCATTAGCTTGTTTCACAACAGTGAGTTTCACCAATTTTCCACCATATCATGGCAATAAACGCAGCGGAATGAGCGTCCATGGTACCCATTGCCAAAATAAAAAAAACACATACTTGGTATCGCAAAATACCGTCTATTAGCTAGGTTTCTGATAACTTATTCCTCTGAAATCTATTAAAAATGCTAATAATAATACAGTGATTTTCTTTTCAGATCCTCAAGACTTCCTACTCCATGTTTACTTTACTGCAGCAATTGGAAGGAAACTGAGGACTTAGATGGAATTACATTAAAATACGTAGAAATGCCTGATTTAGAATTGTTGATAATAAAAATCGTGCATTTTTTTCAAGAGCCATTTAATTTTTCATCGTATGACTTCTGCAAATTTAAAATTAGTATGGCACAATCAAAAGCAATTTTTTAATAAAAATGAATTTCTCAATAAATACGTCTATTAAAGTAAAAAGAGGCGTAATGAAACGAAAATAGTTTTAGAACACAATTATCAATTATTTTGTAAATACCGAATAAAGTTCCGAACACGACATTTACAATAATAACGTAATTATATTTGTGTTCCTCCTAATGTCTTGTAACAGCAATTATACAACGCCGAAGGGCGGTTCAACATTTATCTGAATTGAATACTATATTTTATGAATCACCTAACATTCTCTATGGAATTGTTTTTGGTTTAGAAAAACGGTATATAAAAATATTAAAGTAGCACAAATCATCATGAAGGCTATTAATTATATATTTTTTCTCAACGCAGAGACTTTCAAATCATATCTATGTTAAAGATGCTTCGGTTAGTTGTTATTATTTTGAATTATGATCTTTAAGGTAAAAAAAAAATTGTTAGCAGAAATGATCACTCTATTCGTTGTAACTTAGCCGATACTTTTTTTTCACTTAAAGAGGGCTCCACACTCGCGCCGCGAAAGCCCGCGAAGGCCGCGAACCGCGAGTGTGGAGGGTTTCGCGGCTTCGCGTATGGGCTTCGCGGCTTCGCGTTCGCGCTTCGCGGCGTTCCCCGTCCGGTGGCGGTTTTTAGGTCCGCGTCAAAGGACTTGTGTGCCGAACTAAGGTTGCCGTGATTCGCGGCCGCGGTTCACGCGCGAGTCTGGAGGGCTATATTTTTCGCACCGTTTTCATGCGCGAACCGCGCCCGTGATTCGCGGCCGCGGTTCGCGCGCGAATGTGGAGCCGGCTTAACACATGTGGCATTAGTTAGCTGAGTGTTTAAATATTTTGTGGATAAAAGTATCCCACCAAAAACATTTTCATGTATACACAGGTTGGTCAAAAGTTCTGTTACTGAGTTTCTTTATCGACTACTGGCCATTAAAACAAATGAAAAGAAAAAATAAAAATGACATATTATTGACAGTTTTATAAGCTATAATTCCATACCACACGTATATCATATTTTGTTTATTTCACCATGGAATGGGGGTTGAAGGAGAATCGTGTCGCTGTAATTGCTCTGCACAAATGTGGGCAGCCACCGAATATGATTTTCAAGTTGCTACAAAAGTTGAAAATCAACAAGCAATTTATTTATCGCACTATCCATAGGTACAGTAATACCTTGACCGTCGATGACCAAAAAGATCAGGAAGACCACGCACCGTTCGGACACCAGCTGTGATCAAGGCAGTGAAGGCGAGAATCACGAGAAATCCCGTCCGGAAGCAAAAGTTATTGGCAATACAGATGACTGTGAAGAGAAGTTCCCTTAAAAAAATATCAATGATGACCTTGGGCTTCACGCTTACCGTAGACGAAAGGGCCATCTGCTAAACGCACGATTGAAGGCTATGAGGTTAGCACGAAGTCGCGCTCTACTAAAGCGGTACGCACAAAACGGCCATCGAAAAATGTTGTTTACTGATGAAAAAATCTTCACAGTCGAAGAAAATTTTAACCGTCAAAATGATAGAGTATACGCTAAGAATAGTAAAGAAGCCAGCATGATTGCTCCGAGGGTCCAACGAGGTCACCACCCCTCATCAGTGATGATTTGGCTGGGGGTGTCCTATTCAGGGCTAAGTAAGGTTCATTTCTGTGAAAAAGGTGTGAAAACTGGCGCTAGAGTCTATCAAGATAACGTTCTGGAACCTGTTGTCAAACCCTTAAGCCACACTTTATTTCAAAACCAGCCATGGGTCTTCCAGCAGGACTCTGCCCCTGCGCACAAAGCAAAATCTACACAAGCATGGTTTCGGGCTAACAAAATTGATTTTATCGCGCAGGAAGAATGGCCATCCTCCAGCCCAGACTTAAATCCTCTGGATTATGCCATATGGCAACTTATTGAGGAGAAAGCATGTGCTAAGCCCCACATGAATCTCGACTCTCTTAAGCGCGCTATTCTCAAGGCAGTCGCAGAATTGGATATGGTGGTAGTTCGTGCTGCCATCGATGACTGGCCTCGTCGTCTAAAGGCGTGTATTCATGCCAGAGGCGGTCATTTCGAATAATTTTAATACATGATAATCTTAAATATTTGTGCTTTCATTTGGTATATAATTCATTGTAGCATTATTTGTAAATTTAGTATTATTCATGTTTTCCATAGTTACAGAACTTAGTAACCAACTAGGTAGTATAGTGCTGCCAAGACTCTAATACTATTAATAATCTGAAGTACTATTAATAATCTTAATAGTACTATTAATAATCTGAAGCTTAACTCTAGTAAAACTAAATGTGTCAAATTTTCACTTCCTAATGTGAGGCAGGTTCATATGACTATACATGTAAATGGCGAAGCAGTCGAATTTGTTGACTCAACAAAATTTTTAGGTATTACTATAGACTCGCGGTTGCAATGGGACCCTCATATCGATATCCTGTCAAGCAGACTTAGCTCTGCTGCCTTTGCAGTTAAGAAAATAAGGCTTCTGACCGACATTGAAACAGCAAGATTGGTTTACTTCAGTTATTTTCATAGTATTATGACCTACGGTTTGTTGTTGTGGGGCTCAGCTGCTAATATTAATAACATATTCATCTTACAAAAAAGGGCAGTGCGCGCTATATACAACTTACGGTCTAGAGATACTCTTCGTGACCTATTTAAAGAAATTAAAATATTAACGGTAGCTTCCCAATACATCTATGAAAATATAATGTATGTAAAGAAAAATTTAGATAGCTTTGTAAAAAATAGTAATGTTCATAAACTCAATACAAGAAACAAGAACAAACTTGCTGTTCCAAGGCGCAGACTGCATAAAACCGGAAGCTCTTTTTTGTGTAGATGTATTACCTTTTATAATAAGATACCAGAACAAGTCACAGAACTGCCCTTGGAAAAATTTAAAAATACTGTTAAATCCAATCTAATGAGTAAAGGTTATTACACTGTTGACGATTATTTGAAGGATAAAAAGGCATGGGCATAGCTTTTGTATTGTTAATTATTACTCTAATACCTCAGTATTGATTAGAAAAAGTCCGGGGTTCTTTCATAGGTCTAGATAAAAGTCCTTTAATTAAACTCGAATCGTGATTTTCTTTTCTAAGTATAAAATTGTGAGAAGTATCCTACCTACTTAAAAACGTACTTCTGGCTTCCTGACTCGACGACTTAATATGGGTAGCTTTAGTATGTCATGCTCACTTCAAACATTTCTGCGGTGGTGTCGTGTGAGGCGGGTCGTTACGTTCCCTCAAATATGGTTGAGCGAAGCGATGGCTGGTTCATGCGTCATGCTCGTGAACGGGTGCTGCCAGTGGGAATGGGTCTGCTTCTGTCTGCTTGTATTAAGGGCGTCGTATAACTCGTATATAAAAGATCTGTTTTATATTGTCTGTATGTATGGCACTTCTTACTCAAAAAATATAATTCTTAATAGCTTACCTTGTTTTGATTTATTTAATTGCAATATTTTTACTTTCTATAGTCAGTAGTTTAGTGAAAGACCTATGAAAAGCTTTTGGATATAAATTTTTAATTCGATGCCTTAACATAGGTAGTCTTAGTATGTCATGCTATCTTTAATCATTTCTGCGGTGGTGTCGTATGAGGCGGGTCGTTACGTTCCCTCAAATATGGTTGAGCGAAGAGATGGCTGGTTCATGCGTCATGTTCGGGAACTGGTGCTGCCAGTGGGAATGGGTCTGCTTCTGACTGCCTATCTTAATGCATATTGAATTGTATGTTTTTCTTTTATTTTTATTTATTGTAACAGCCTAGACTGAATAACAAGTTCAAACTTTGAATTTAGCTTAAAATCTGTAAATTGATTAAGAAATTTGAAACTCATTAAGAAATGAGCTAATTCAATAATGTTATTTATTTGTTAATCTTTGTTAATATAAAGTCTGGAAACGATATACATATTTGTAAATATCGTTCCATCTGATTGATAAAGCTGACAAGTTTTTTGCGCCCATTTTTCTTGTCAGTTAAAAGACGTCATAATGGGTGGTAGGGTAAAAGAATTGACGATTTAAAAATGCTTATTATGTGAGCTTATTTAAATAAAATATATTTCACTTTCACTTTCACTTTCACTTTCACTCCATATATGGCTTGCACTCATGTAGAGCCAAGCTTCTAACTCTACGCGCCCTATCTCTACAAACCCTAACTTCAAAAACTCTTCACCTTAGTCAAAATATGCGGAAGTCTAATACAAACTTCCATCCCCTACTTTAAGGGGTTGGGTGGTAAAAGTTCCAAGTTTCATATTTTTTTTGTAGTTTGTGTATTCAAACTAGCTTACATACCAAATTTCAGCTTTCTAGGACTTCAGGAAGTAACCTAAAGAGGGCTCCACACTCGCGCCGCGAAAGCCCGCGAAGGCCGCGAAGCGCGAGTGTGGAGGGTTTCGCGGCTTCGCGTATGGGCTTCGCGGCTTCGCGTTCGCGCTTCGCGGCGTTCCCCGTCCGGTGGCGGTTTTTTGGTCCGCGTCAAAGGACTTGTGTGCCGAACTAATGTTGCCGTGATTTGCGGCCGCGGTTCACGCGCGAGTCTGGAGGGCTATATTTTTCGCGCCGTTTTCATGCGCGAACCGCGCCCGTGATTCGCGGCCGCGGTTCGCGGCGCGAGTGTGGAGCCCTCTTAAGAATTTTCAGAAAGTTTTTACGAAATCTAGGTTTTTTAGATATCAAAAAAATCAAGTTTAAGAGCTATGCAATTGAAACTTTGTATGTTAATTAAGTCTACTACAGACATCATATCCTGAGAATTTTGTGCTTCTGGTATAATCCAAACTCAAGATATGAGGGTTCAAAAAAACGATGAAACGCGTCGAGAAAAGGTAGGTAGTGCCCTTGCGCTTCGCTTGCTCGTCTTGGCGGGAGCACTACCGTGCTCCCAGATTAAACATTAGCGTTCATGGTTGTTAAATAAATCAAGAAAATGTTAGTATGGAAATGCGAATCCTTTAAAATTCTCCATATAAACACCTAATATTTGCCCAAAATGTTTGTAACGTATGCGTAAGTTTAATTAAACATTTGGAGGTAGGCTTCGGTTGTAAGGATCAAGTTAGTGAGCCGTTTCATTTGTAGAGGCAGCTTTAAGAAAAGGCGGAGCCTAAAAAGTTACCATGCTAGTGAAGAATGTGAATATGTCCATCAGGCTGTCCCTGACCGGCCTGCGGCTGGTGGGGTTCTGGCCCCCAGATGGTTTAAAGGGGACCCAGAGGGTTCTCTATAATTGCTATGGGTTCTTTTGGTTTATGTTTTTATTGGGTGAGATATTTTATTTCAATAAAATAATATCGCTTTTGGCGGCGACATTGTTCGTGTAAAATTTCGTACTCCCCGTAAGGATTTCGGGAATAATAGTGCAAATTCCAAGGTTCAATCTGTCTTTATTAGTAAAATTAATCTAAATTGATATTTTTTCTGGCTATACAATATGTAGTTTTGAAACGAATAGTTACCATTCGCTTGTTAACTCTCGTGAATACTACGTTTCAGTAGTTTTGGCATCTGAAAACACCTGGCAGTAATATAATTTGAAATCCTGAAGCAGGGTTCCATTGAATTTCCGTGTACAAAGTGGCTGCAAATTAAGCGTCTTTTAGCGTAGGAAAGACGACATTCTATCGATCCAGAAAATACAATTTTCAAGATAACTGCCCACAGGTACCTACCTGGTTTCTCAACTGGTAGACATGTATCTGATCTGGGGGGACCTGCCCCTGATGACGGGGGTGTCGTTTGTGCTGTTCACGAATGTGGCGCAACTGGTAAAATTCGCCAACATTGCGTGGCGTAGGGACCTCGTTTGGACTATCGTAAACGACGCTGATGTTGCGTTGGGAGCGGCTGACTCTGATGAAGCCAGGGCAATAGTTAAGAGGTGAGATATAAGAATTTGTCTTTTTGCAGTATGTCGAGTGTGAAATATGATATGTGCGATAGGACTAGGGCGTACCCTGTAGGCGACGCGCAGGAGCAGCATCCGGCCCCTGTGGGAAATGGACGAGGAAATGACGAGTGACAGGAAGGAATGGAAGAAAAGGACGCAATGCACCGACCCCAAATAAATTGGGATAAGGGTAGGAGGATGATGATAATGATCTTTTTATTAGGACAAGTAATTTCGATGACGGTTTGCTGCCTTTTCGTTAAGATGGTGATAGGTACTGCGTACTGCATAAAAAATATCAACGTCATCGGGAGAAATTAACTCAAATTGATACGTCTTGCGTGAGGAATCTTCTGTTCAACGTTATTCATGTGTTTGTTCTGTTTTTCATATGTTTGCATTTTCTATGCAGATGCAATCGAGAGACCATAGTCCAGCAACTTATATTCGGTTGCCTGACTTTCGTGACGATGCTGGGTTGGGCCACTAGTGCTGAGAAGGGACAGCTGCCTCTGAGAGCTTGGTGAGGCAACTGTTAATTCAGTGTTTGAATTTTAAAGCATATAATATTGAGGGTGTGCAGCAGGTTTAAAGCAGGTCTATCGAAGAAGTACCTGATCAAGACTCGAAATAATAATAATGTAAACATTCTGGTAAAATTTTGTAAGACAGTCATTTGTAATCAACATTTTTGTACAGCTTGAATATTATCTACTCGATTACAGTTTCTCATTACCTACTTTATCTTTTTTGACACTCAGTAAATTCGGCATCAATACCAGTCGTCGCCGAGCGGTATTCTGAGTGTGAACCATGTGTCTGCGTGGCAGAAAGAAATAGAAATATAGAAAAATGCGGAGCCGGTTCAATATGTCCAAAATGTCGAAAGACTTCGTCAAAAAACTTTAGATATTCTCATTTTGAAATTTCCTTTTTATCAGGTATCCTTACGATGTAACAAAATCACCAGCGTACGAGCTGAGCTACCTGTACCAGATAGGGGCGCTGTACGTGGCTGCCTTCCTGAACGTGGGCAAGGACACACTGGTCACCAGCCTCGTGGCGCAGTGCCGCTGCAGGCTGCAGCTCCTGGGACTCTCGCTGCGGACTGTCTCTAATGGGATACGGACTTCTACCGTAAAGACAAAGACTGAATATTAATCAAGTTACAAGGCCGATAAGATCCTTTTAACGATGAAACATCCTGTCACCTTTTTACATGCCAGCAAACAATCTTTTTTACTAGAAATAAAACACAAACTAAGTAATTCTCAAATAAGATGTTTTTTGAGAATTACTTAGTTTTGATTTGTTTTTTTTTGGGTTTTTTTGGGTTTTCCGACGTTTCGACACCTTTCTAGAAGCTAAAGCAAAGAGGCTGCTCATGTGTTTATGATATTACCCGCTCGGAACTTTAAAAAAAAGGATTAAAGTTTATTAAATTATTTTATAGCGTTCTGATTTTAATAATAATAATTGAATTAAATTGATTAAAGTTAATTAGAAAACAGGATCTAGCTCCTGAATCTACCACGTTCACATATTGGGAGGCCTATTCGAGAAAGAACTGGCGGAAGAAAGCTCAAAGAGGTTGTTTGATCCCTATCTACAAAACGAACCTGTATCTTTAGATCCTGCGGTATGTGATTTGGGATGGGATTTTAGTTGATGAATTATGTTATGGGGTCCCATCCCACGCTGGTGGTACTCTCCAAATATCCTCTCTATTGGATATTTTTTGATGTCAATAGCCTCGCGTAGCATTCTGGGAATGAGTCTTTGTTCTTTGGCAAGAATTTGTGGTTTAGCAAATCTAATCCTTAAAAATGACATCCGTAAAAAGTGTTTTATTTCTAATGAACTGTACTTCTGTAAACCTTAGAAATCTTCTTTACCCCATTCAGAACCTCCTCACGCCAGAAGAAGAGGCTGTGGTGGCTGCCCGCCTGCAGTCGTGCGTGAAGCAGCACCACGCCGCGCTGGAGGCAGCTGCCCAGCTGCAGCACTGCTTCTCCGAGCAGGTGTTCACGCAGTTCAACGTGTCGCTCGTCATCATTTGCGTCACCGCCTTCCAACTGGTCTCGGTATGCCACTAAATGCAATAAAGTGCTTCCAAAGTACCATCAAAATGTATTTGTAGAAATATATTTGTAACAACGATATGTCAAAACAAGTTTAGATGCGTCATGCGCCAACATCATGCAATTTAAAACAGCGACAGGTACTGTAGATACCTAGTTGGTTACTAAGTTCTGTAACTATGGAAAACATGAATAATACTAAATTTACAAATAATGCTACAATGAATTATATACCAAATGAAAGCACAAATATTTAAGATTATCATGTATTAAAATTATTCGAAATGACCGCCTCTGGCATGAATACACGCCTTTAGACGACGAGGCCAGTCATCGATGGCAGCACGAACTACCACCATATCCAATTCTGCGACTGCCTTGAGAATAGCGCGCTTAAGAGAGTCGAGATTCATGTGGGGCTTAGCACATGCTTTCTCCTCAATAAGTTGCCATATGGCATAATCCAGAGGATTTAAGTCTGGGCTGGAGGATGGCCATTCTTCCTGCGCGATAAAATCAATTTTGTTAGCCCGAAACCATGCTTGTGTAGATTTTGCTTTGTGCGCAGGGGCAGAGTCCTGCTGGAAGACCCATGGCTGGTTTTGAAATAAAGTGTGGCTTAAGGGTTTGACAACAGGTTCCAGAACGGTATCTTGATAGACTCTAGCGCCAGTTTTCACACCTTTTTCACAGAAATGAACCTTACTTAGCCCTGAATAGGACACCCCCAGCCAAATCATCACTGATGAGGGGTGGTGACCTCGTTGGACCCTCGGAGCAATCATGCTGGCTTCTTTACTATTCTTAGCGTATACTCTATCATTTTGACGGTTAAAATTTTCTTCGACTGTGAAGATTTTTTCATCAGTAAACAAGATTTTTCGATGGCCGTTTTGTGCGTACTGCTTTAGTAGAGCGCGACTTCGTGCTAAACTCATAGCCTTCAATCGTGCGTTTAGCAGATGGCCCTTTCGTCTACGGTAAGCGTGAAGCCCAAGGTCATCATTGATAATTTTTTTAAGGGAACTTCTCTTCACAGTCATCTGTATTGCCAATAACTTTTGCTTCCGGACGGGATTTCTCGTGATTCTCGCCTTCACTGCCTTGATCACAGCTGGTGTCCGAACGGTGCGTGGTCTACCTGATCTTTTTCGGTCATCGACGGTCAAGGTATTACTGTACCTATGGATAGTGCGATAAATAAATTGCTTGTTGATTTTCAACTTTTGTAGCAACTTGAAAATCATATTCGGTGGCTGCCCACATTTGTGCAGAGCAATTACAGCGACACGATTCTCCTTCAACCCCCATTCCATGGTGAAATAAACAAAATATGATATACGTGTGGTATGGAATTATAGCTTATAAAACTGTCAATAATATGTCATTTTTATTTTTTCTTTTCATTTGTTTTAATGGCCAGTAATCGATAAAGAAACTCAGTAACAGAACTTTTGACCAACCTGTGTACATACACACATTGACATATGATGTGGAGAGAGGGACAAAAATGAACGCCACCATACGGAATACTTGTCGTTAGAAAGAGATAAACAGACATCATAAGTTTCGTCTGATACGCTGCATGCTCATTGGCTCGATCATGGGAGTGACAGTCGCAATGCTCGCTCTTTGTAAAAATATGGCCGATTAGAGTAATAAAAATACGAAAATACATTTTACGGTTAAATATAGTAATTACGTATGAAATGAAACATTTTTCCGATCTCTGACTGTTGCTGTATAATTTGCACATCGTTTAAAGACGCAGGAAGGCATTTTTAATAAGGATGTCACGGTTTTTTAGTGTCTGACTGACGAGAGTGGTGTGTGTTTACGTGTCACGAGCCTGTGCCTGACTAATTGAAAGTCGGGCAATTACCTGACTTTCGTCTTGCCATTGTGGAGCGCGGGTAACGTATCTAAACTTGTTTTAACATATCGTTGATTTGTAATGGTAGAATCATCTGTAGAGTTGTTTAATCTCAAACTTGAGTATTTAAATCGACATTGGGTTTTCTAGGTGATGGTAGATAAAATTACTATATGGTAGATATAGTAGTTACTCGTATCATATTACTTGTTATTATGTTTTGCAGGTGACTGGAAACCCAGTTCGTCTTATTTCGATGGGGACTTACCTAGTGAACATGATGTTTCAAGTGTTCCTGTACTGTTACCAAGGGAATCAACTCTCTGAGGAGGTAGATCTTACAATTAGTTATAAATACTATCTTTTGCCCGTGACTTAATTGGTAATTTCAAAAACAATTATCGCAGCCTAGGTCCAAGATCCAATCTATCTCTATACCAAAATTGGTTCAGAGGATAAGGCGTGAAAATATGACAGACAAACAGACAGGCAGATAAAGTAAATATTTAAAATAAAGTGTTTGGAAAATAAAATACTTAAAACTCCTCTCTTCGGCTCTGAATACTACAAGGAGTAGTTTACGATTACGGCAACTAGTCTAGTGTGTGCAATAAAGCGTTCATCTATCTATACAAATTACGAGTAGTATAATAATTTGTTCAGTATGTATTTTGGATTCATGCAGTGTTAAGATAATTAATAGGTATATTAGAAAAAATATACTAAAAAAAATCGACTGACCCGTAGCACCTCACACGTCACACGGGACGTTAATCCGCAAACTTGGGTTTCCGGTCCAATGCATTGACCAATTATACTACCGAGTCGAGTGGGAGCGGCAAATTTTTCTAGTACCTACTTTTTACGGTTTCGCTGCAAGCCAGCGTTATTTCATCAATGTGAAGAATTACCTTCGACATTCGAATGCAACATCATGCAGTGTTTCTCTGTTAAAGAGTACCGAAGTGGCGGGCGCTGCGTACGAGTGTCCTTGGTACGCGATGTCGCCGCCGCTGCGCCGCTCGCTGCTCATCGTCATGGCCAGGACCCGCCGCGTCGTCAAGATCACTGCTGCTGGGTTCACTACGCTCTCACTAGCCTCCTTTACTGGAGTGAGAACCTTCTTCTTCTGCCCTTGTCCTTTTCATTTATTTGGTGTCGGTGCTGCAATATTTTTCTTACATTTTTTCTTATCAGTCATCATGTCATCACTCACTTTCATTTCGTCTATCTTTTCTGTGGTCTCTATCTTACATCATTCTATTACCACGTTTCATTGCTTCTCATTACACGTTTGTATACATAGGTCCATACATAATTAAATATACTACAGATGTCGATATCATAATTAAAGGGAATAAATAGGATGATGGGCCGAAGACTTACACCTCGGCTTCGTTGAGGGTATTTTTTACACCCTAAGTGGAATCATCCTTTCTCATAATATGACCATATTATCACTTGAGGATTGGGAACCATCAATATTAAATTATTTTCAAGTTTAGTGAATTGATACTTGTGGGCAATGTATCTGAAATTATTCCCGAATTTTTCTGGCACCTTATTTATTGAAATTAGTTTTTTCACATGATTTAATATATTGAATGACAGCTCAATAATTTGTTTATAATTTTCTATTTACAGATCATCAAGATGTCTTATTCGATGTTCACCTTGCTGCAACAGTTGGATGTCGACAGCTAGGGATGCACAATTTAAAAGGAGACGAAAAAGGAATATTGTATTTTGACAGACTTGCCCTTAAAGTTATTATTTCATTTATATGTTATAGTCAAACCCCGAAGTCCAGGAGCTCCTAGGTTTGCCTAGTCAGACCAGCCAGTCTAGCCCAGGTTTGACAAGAAGGCTTAGTCAAAGTCCAAAACTAATAGCGTGTTTCGGGCTTTGACTAACGCAATTATAGCCAAATCTAGGAGAGACTAACTTGGACAGTCAAACACCGAAACGCAATTTGATTGAATCGGGGTTCGACCAGTAAGACTTAAATTAGGTACAAAATATGTTTTTTTTTTGTATTTAAAAGTATGAAAAACACATTCTTTAGAGTGAAAATTTAACTAAATTAACAGTCTTCCTGTGAAACAAAAATTTCTGTTGTCTGTTAAAAAAAATAACCACGAAATTTAAGACGATCGCTTCGCTGCGCTTCGCGATCGTCTTAAATTTCTAACCTAAACGTGACCTACAGGAGTAAGGCAGCTTTGACTAAGATTAACCTAAATATGTATGAGAAACAGCATTCATTTCCGATGTTAAATTTAGTCAAAGCTGCCTTACTCCTGTAGGTCACGTTTAGGTTAGAAATTTAAGACGATCGCGAAGAGCAGCGGAGTGATCGTCTTAAATTTCGTGGTTATTTTTTTTTAACAGACAACATAAATCTTTATTTCACAGGAAGATTGTTAATTTAGTTACATTTTCACTCTAAAGAATATATTTTTACATATTTACATACAAAATAACACATTTTGACCCTAAAGAATATATTTTTACATATTTACATACAAAATAACACATTTTGACCCTAATTTAAGTCTGACTGGTCAAATCCCGATTTCATCGTATTGAGTTTCGGGGTTTGACTATCCAAGTTGGTCTCTCCTAGGTTTGGCCATAAATTCGTTAGTCAAAGCCCGAAATACGCTTTAGTTTTGTACATTAAAAAAAAAAAAAAAAAACTGGGTATATTGTGCTCTGTGTTCATTGCTAATTATCAGTGGAATTTGGATTCGAAATTAATACCTGTGTTCAGTACACGGACAATCTTTTGGTTAACCTGCGAGAGTGTTTGCAGCAAGATTCAAGCAATATTAAAGGGTAAACAATCCTAAAAATAAGTGGCAATAAACTACCCTCTGCTACATAATTGTGAAGTACCCACCACGTACCCACAGTTATTGTGGTTGTCAAAATCAAATTGACGTAAATTTTCCCATACGTCAACAACGGTGTTGCCAGCTCAGGATAATTACCTTATTAACGGGTAAATTAAACAGAAAAGGGATATCACTAAATAAATTCAATGGCACCGACCCATGGTAAGTGTGCTGTCTGTCGTAACACCATTCAAACTAAGGAGTTTTTAGTATGTGTTACCTGCGATCTCAAATACGATATCCAGTGCATAAATATCACTCCTAATCGTTTTCACTCTTTCTACGGACCTGATCAAGACCGCAGACGAAACTGGAAGTGTCCTAAATGCTATACTAAGATGCCTAAATCAGACAGTAGTAACACTCCCGCTAAAGCAGCTGCAGTATCACCTTCGAAGAAGGGAGACTCTGATATGGCAGCCAACAACGTGACATTGAGAGCGAAACAGAATCTTCAAAAGTCTGATCCCCGCGACCTCGGTATAACTTCATCTTCAACTTTACCGTCTGTAAACCTTCAGGAAGCTTCTGATCAATGCCAGGGAATGTCTAAACAGGAATTAACAGAAATTCTCCAGACTACAATAACACAGCTAGTCTCAGCGCAGCTTAAAAATATATGTGAGCAATTTCTAGAGCTTCGAGAGTCAATGAGTTTTTTCAACAAGCAATACGAAGATATAAAATTAGATCTAGAGGGTAAAAATGCTATCATAAAAAATCTCCAAAGCGACAACGAAATACTAAAAACTACAGTAAATGACCTGTAGACTAGACAAGTCTAGACAAGTCTAGACAAGACTAGACAAGTCAAGTAGACTTAATCTGGTGGAACAGAACATGAGGGATAACAACATCGAAATAAACGGAATCCCCGAACACAGAACTGAGAACCTGAATAGTACTGTTGAACAACTGGTTAAAATTATAGGTGAGCCTGTAGCCAATAAAGATGTCCTTCACGTTACTCGGGTGGCTAAACTAGTAAAAGAAAGTGACAGACCACGTACTGTAATTGTCAAGCTATCCACTCCCAAACACCGTGATGCTATTCTTGCAGCTGTGGCCAAGTTCAATAAAACGAATTCTAAAGACAAACTAAGTACTCAACATTTAGGTTTTGGAAGTGCTAAAAAACCAGTTTTTGTCAATGAACACCTATCACCCATTAACAAATCACTTCACGCCGCTGCTCGACTGAAAGCAAAGGAGTTACAATACAAATATGTGTGGGTACGTAATGGTCGGATTTTCGTTCGAAAAGATGAATTCGCAGAGGCAAAGCTAATACGTACTAAGGATAATCTTCAGCTCTTGTCATAGATATCGACGATTATATATCCATCCAGAGTTGTGGTATACTGGTGGAAAAATTCGATATTTATTACCAAAACGTACGAGGAATTCGAACGAAGACAAATGATGTGCTGTCGAATATTCTACAATGCAATCATAAAATAATCGTTTTTACAGAAACATGGCTTGACTCAGCAATATCAGATAGCGAATTTATAGACTCGCGCTACGTTGTTTATAGGCGGGATCGTTCAACCACAACAAGTTTTAAAGGAAGCGGCGGTGGTGTCATGATTGCAGTGTCTCGTGAGATTCCCTCTACACGATTTCATGTTTGGGAAAGTGACTGTGAAGATTTGTGGGTGAACGTAAATCTGAAAGTTAATGGCATGCTTAAAACTTTTACAATATGTGCGGTTTACCTGCCTTCCCCTGCAAAACTAGAGACTCAGCAAATTTTTTTGGACAATGTTGATTTAGTTATGAACCAAATTACTAATGTTATTATTTTAGGAGATTTCAACCTCAATTTTATTCATTGGCGTTCTCTAGATGATAATTCACATATTATGTTACCAACGAATTATGATAAAGGCTTAGGTTATTCTCTTGTGGACTTTATGACCCTTAATTCTTTGTATCAACATAATAACATAGCTAATGCAGATGGTAACATTTTGGACTTAATTATAAGCAATGTAAAAGAAGCATATGTCACCCAACCCACAGATCTCATAAGCAAAATGGATTCTTACCACCCCAATTTAGTTCTAACCATACCATTGGTTGATGTTTGTAATACTGTACTACATCCTAAAGTACGCGATGATTATAACTTTTACAAAGCCAACTACTCTATTATATTGCCTGAATTACTAAAGACTGATTGGAGGGCGACTTTTGAGGGTATCAATGATGTAAATTTAATGATTTCAGTATTTTATAAAGTCATCAACGATTGCGTTAAAAAAAATGTCCCCAGGCGAAAACCTAGATCTTCAAAACATCCAACATGGTTCAGCAGAAAATTAATTAAACTTCTAAATGAAAAGGACAAGCTTCGAAATAAGTTTCTAAAATTTAAAAACCCGCGTGACCGATTCGATTATGAATTGCTGCGCGATCGTTGTCATAAGCTGTTTAATATTTGTCATAATGTTTACATGAATGTAACAGAATCAAGCATTCGTGTTGACCCTAAGCAATTTTGGCGGTTTATGAAGGAAAAACGGAATGGTAGATCTGAAATACCAGCACAAATGTCACTTAATGATGTAACTGCTTCCACGGGAGAAAGTATTGCAAATGCTTTTGCTGCCCATTTTTTATCCATTTTCTCCAGTAGTAGTATCTCTGTCGAAAGGGCTGGTGATCACAATAGTTCTTGTCTTGCAACGGTCAAATTCAGTGAGCGCGAAGTGTTTAAGAAATTGAGAGCATTAGATCCAACAAAAGGACCAGGACCTGACAACTTACCGCCTCTTTTTGTAAAGCGATGCGCAACGGCACTTGCTTTACCGTTGACAATAATTTTTAACCATTCTCTAGCCACTGGGAAGTTTCCGGATGAGTGGAAAGTAACCAGGATTGTCCCAATATTCAAAAAAGGTGACCAAAGTAATATCAAAAATTATCGACCAATCTCCATTCTCTCCTGTTTCCCAAAGGTTTTTGAATCTCTTATTTACCCTGTGCTGTACTCTCATTTGGACATCAACAACATCTCGGATTCCCAGCATGGCTTTAGAAAAGGTCGATCTGTAGACACAAATCTCGCGTCATTTATATCTGCAGTGTCTGTTGAGGTTGATAAGGGACTACAAGTGGATACACTTTATACAGATTTCAGCAGTGCTTTCGACAGGGTGGATCATAAAATATTGCTATCCAAGCTTCACAGCAGTGGTGTAAGTGCTCCTATGCTTGGCTGGTTTGAATCATATTTGTCTAAGCGTCCTCAATCTGTTGTTGTTAATGGCTACGCATCAAGTGTTTACTATGCGGTGTCTGGCGTTCCGCAGGGTTCCCATTTGGGGCCTATCCTATTCTTATTATTTATAAATGACATCTCATCGTATTTGAGCCACAGCAAATTCTCTTTATTTGCCGATGACTTAAAAATATATAAAACTGTCAATAACCAGTCAGACGCGGCACTTCTCCAAGTTGACCTTAATAACTTGAGTGCATGGTGTGAGAGGAATGGCATGTCACTGAATGCAAGCAAATGCTTCCACATCAGTTACACAAAGAAACGTTATCCTCTTAATACTCAGTACTGCTTAGATGATAAGCCTTTAGCAAAAGTTGATGAAATCCGAGACCTTGGTGTCATTTTAGACACTAAATTGAAGTTCACTGCTCATGTTGATGCTACTGTAAAGAAAGCCGCTCAGCTTCTAGGCTTTATAAAGCGAAATACTCAGGGATTCAAACAACCGGAATCCAGATTAATTCTGTATAATTCTTTGGTTCGTAGCAGGTTGGAATATGCTAGTGTCACTTGGAACCCTGTTTATAGTGCACAATCACAAAGAATTGAGTAAATACAACGTGTTTTCACAAGACATCTGGCCTTTCTATCTGCTGGCATATCTCACCGCCATCCATATCAACACAGACTTAAGTTCTTTAAATTAAAAACACTACACGATCGCCGCTCCGTTTCTGATCTTCTTTTCCTCTTCAAACTGGTTAATGGTGTGGTGAAATGTAACCATTTGCTGGAGAACTTGTCTATCAATGTTCCCTGCAAATATCCACGACATAGGTGTGGTAAAATATTTCATATACCAAGGTGTAGGACTAATCTTGGACGACATCAACCTCTCTCTAGAGTATGTGCCGGGTACAATAATGTTAACACGAGAGTGTCTGGCATCGATATATTTAGTGACAGTTATAATATTTTTAGAAAAAAACTTATGAAACACATTGGATGTATTACATAATTTTTGTGAGGAACCGGAGTCCTAAACTATTAATAATTTGGATATTTATTTTAACAACTTTAGATATATATTAAGTTTTTACATATATACCTATAGTTTATTAAGTTAGCTTAGAATAAAAAAAACATATATGTACCTATTCAGTAAATGTTGTGTATACCTATTATTGGCATGCATGTAAGAACTATACCCCTAGCTAATAATCTAATGCAAGAAAGTATGTACATGTTATGCTGTTGGTGTACCTTAATAAATAAATAAATAAATACTTTGACTAAGCCTTCTTGTCAAACCTGAGGTTTGACTAGGCAAACCTAGGAGCGCCTGGACTTCGGGGTTTGACTATAACATATATATTAAACTGACTTTTACTTCGTCTGTATTTTGGGTGTAATTCAAACTCCTCGAGAGAATTTCAATAATGTCTTAACCAAATATTTTTTGGGCTGTGCGTTGATACGTCGCTCAGTCAGTCTGTTATTCAGTCAGGACTCTGAATTACTTATATAAATATAGATAAAATATACTTATGTTTTTTTATTTTCCTCACATAACACATCGCCAGTTGTTATCTATAGTAGAAGTCATAAAAACTACTGATTTTCAAGTTACTCTTAACTGAAATTTGTCATAAAAAAATTAGAAACTTTTCAATATTAATTAGCAAACTTATAAGCTCTAAAAGATCCGTTTTTCTAATCTAATGGGAAGTATTTCTTCTAACTATATTTCGGAATTTAATTTTTATTATTTACAATGATTGGTATGAGTCATTTAGAATTATTATTATATATTATGCGTATGAGTAGGTAACATGCGTTATCTCCAATCGTGAAGTAAAATTATCTCCTGAATCTTGTATTTCTCAATATCTCTTTTTATTGACAGATAAAGATAATCTGTATTGTTTATATTATTCACGCTTCAAGATCATGTGATTTTGTGGTAGGTAAATCCTACTAATCCCACTAATATTATAAATGTGAAAGTTTGTGGGTTTGGATGTTTAGATGTTTGGATGTTTGTTCCTCAATCACGCAAAAACTACTGAACGGATTTGGTTGAAATTTGGCACACAGATAGTAGATAGCCTAGATTAAAACATAGAATACTTTTTATCCCGACATTCCCATGGGAACGGGAACCACGCAGGTGAAACCGCGGGCGGCCGCTAGTATTATAAAAGTGAAAGTTTGTGGGTTTGGATGTTTAGATGTTTGGATGTTTGTTCTTCAATCACGTAAAAACTACTGAACGGATTTGGTTGAAATTTGGCACACATATTAAAACATAGAATATTTTTATTCCGATATTCCCACGGAAACGGGAACCACGCGGGTGAAACCGCAGGCGGCCGCTAGTATTATTGTAAAAGACGTTATGGAGAGGAAGTCGCGAAGGATCTGATCATCATATCAGCTGCACGATACCCATTGAAAGTGAAAGTGAAATATATTTTATTTAAATAAGCTCACATAATAAGCATTTTTAAATCGTCAATTCTTTTACCCTACCACCCATTATGACGTCTTTTAACTGACAATAAAAATGGGTGCAAAAAACTTGTCAGCTTTATCAATCAGATGGAACGATATTTACAAATATGTATATCGTTTCCAGACTTTATATTAACAAAGATTAACAAATAAATAACATTATTGAATTAGCTCATTTCTTAATGAGTTTCAAATTTCTTAATCAATTTACAGATTTTAAGCTAAATTCAAAGTTTGAACTTGTTATTCAGTCTAGGCTGTTACAATAAATAAAAATAAAAGAAAAACATACAATTCAATATGCATTAAGATAGGTAGTCAGAAGCAGACCCATTCCCACTGGCAGCACCAGTTCCCGAACATGACGCATGAACCAGCCATCTCTTCGCTCAACCATATTTGAGCCTCATACGACACCACCGCAGAAATGATTAAAGAGAGCATGACATACTAAGACTACCTATGTTAAGGCATCGAATTGAAAATTTATATCCAAAAGCTTTTCATAGGTCTTTCACTAAACTACTGACTATTGCTATACTGACATTGCTGGGTATAGGCCTCCCCCAAGGATCTGATCAGACCTATTTATTTAATTATATCAGGTCTGCCGTGTATAATATTTGAGATGATTTGCCTCTTTTACCGACTTCAAAAAGAGGGAGGTACTCAATTCGACCCGTTTTTTTTGTTTTTTGTATGTACACCGATTACTCAAAGACGGCTGAACTGATTGAAATGATTCAAACGTTATTAGATCAGGTTTGTTTTCAAGTTGGTCCCATTTTTTAAAATTTTGAAATCGGTTCAGTACTTTTCAGGAAAACCTGAAAATACTGTCGTATTCGTTACCATTTTGTGAACTTATACGGATGATCG
Source organism: Agriphila tristella (assembly GCA_928269145.1). Lineage (NCBI taxonomy): Eukaryota > Metazoa > Arthropoda > Insecta > Lepidoptera > Crambidae > Agriphila > Agriphila tristella. Next base: position 29,672,176 of record OV743432.1, read on the forward strand.
ACCATATCTTCTTTGTTTATGTACCGATTTAGATGATTCTTTTTTTGTTTGAAAGAGGATACTTTAGAAATGATACCATTTTGATTTCATTGTTATTGGACCTTGGATATCAAAGATACGCAAGGGAACTCCTCAAAATCAAATAGGAACTGTACAGTGATTACACTAAAAAGAATAAAATAAAATATTGTTTAAAAACAAAAAAACCGACTTCAAAAAACCTGAAAATAAAAACAAAAAAAGCTTCAAAATTAAATACCTCTAAAAAGCAAGAAATAATTTTCTAATCACTAGATACCTACGCACATCACTGTAATAAAACACGTCTATTGAAGTCGGGTGGGGCTGGAGGACAACTTCTTTTTTTTATTCTCAGTGATGTGCGTAGGTATCTAGTGATTAGAAAATTATTTCTTGCTTTTAATTTAATTTTGAAGCTGTTTTTGTTTTTATTTTCAGGTTTTTTGAAGTCGGTTTTTTTGTTTTTAAACAAATTTTTTTCTAGTATAACAGTTGGCTTCTAAAAATGGCATTTGGCATAGGAAAGGCGAAAAAAGTGGAAAATGCATGTAAACGGTAAGTGTCTTGTGCTTTGTGCTACAAGGGCAACACTGAAAGTTTTTAGAACTGGCTAGGTTAGGTATTATTAAATCCAAAATTTCGAATCAAGAACTCTTTGGGAACCTAATGATGTATTATAGGTAATAACGGGTGGCGCAAAAGTAAAGACCCTATTTGGTTCAGCTATAACATTTTTTCTAAATTAGAAAACTAGATTTAGGTTTTTTTAAATGTATATTTGTGCCATTAAATTTCGTACCATTAGGATTTAAAGATGATGTCTTTTAAATGGTGACCTCCAGAGTTGATACACATTTGAGCCCTATTTATGACATTTTGCATAACTTGCCGTAACACTTCCTGCGATATGTTCGTTATTTCTTGACGAATGTTTTCTTTTAGAGCTGCGAGAGTCTGTGGCTTGTTCACATACACCCGAGATTTCAAAAAACCCCAAAGAAAGAAGTCTGGACTGGTCAGATCGGGTGATCTTGCAGGCCAAGGCAAATCGCCAAAACGAGAGATAACTCGGCCTGGAAAAGCGTCCCTCACTAAATCCATATTTATTCCACGTTCTTGGGGAGTAAAACGGCATGTTTATTTTCAGTGTATTTTATATTTGTTCACTACACAATTTTCAACAACAGAATGACAGAAAATGTCATATAAAAAAAATAAAAGTATTTTCTTTAGTGCCAGTACTTTTGCGCCACCCGTTACATGCAACTGTCATTTGTTTCTTTAAATTAGCGGCAATTCGAAAAATGGCAGTAGCGCATCAAGATGAATTTAACAGGAGAACATATTCGCTCCATGGTTTATTACGAATTAGATCGTAGTTAGTCAACAACAAGGTTATGAAAGACTTCGATTAGCCTTTCATGATGAAGCCTAATCTCATGAAATTGTTTACAACTGGTTCAATGAGTTTCAGCGTGGTCGTCTTGTTGATGATTTGCGTACGCGCGATGACCTGCAACGGCAACAACTGAAGATAGCGTCATTGCCGTGGCACACGTTAGAGGCTGATAAAAAATTATTTACCAACAGATTCGGGCAAGCTTAGGCCTTGGTATGAGTCAGATACAAAAATCTTACATGATCATTGAGGCACCAGGAATGTGGATACCCCTTAATTTAACAAGAATTTTACTGAAGCTTTAATTATAGTATATTGCATGCTGAGTTCACCTATAAGTGGTTGTACATTAAGTTTAGATCTCTTAATAATATGTTGGCAAAAGTATAAATGTATCAACTGTTGGTGATCCAAATAAACAAAAAAAAAGATCAAAAACACCGTCGCGTAGATTGATGCCGCAAAATGGTAGAAAAGTGCAACGAAAGTGACTGGAATTCTGTACTTAATATCGACACAGGTGATGAAAGCGGGATTTATTGTTACGCATCCGAAACCGAACACATTCTGCATAGTGGGTGTTTTCTTTTGAAGATTAGCCAACAAAAGTAAAGAAAAGACGAAGTGAAGGAAGAAAGATAAATGTCTCATTTTTCGCGACAGTTGTGCTGGAAAACAAAAGGACAGTTACTGCAGACTGGTATATTAACAAATGGTTCGCCAGTTGTCTTAGAAGAATTTCGACAGCAGCACCCACGAAGCCGGAACGTGTTCACTACGATAACGCTAGCAGTGCATTCCGCGCGACAGACAGTAGAATATTTTACTATGGCGGGCAACGAACTATTGATGGCGGGTGTAGAGATAATAAGTCATCAGGATCGTCATACAGTCCCGAACTAGCACCTTTTATTTATTCCCAAAAATAAAGATAAACTTCGATGTGTTCGCTTTACGAACTCTCGTGGTGACTGCGTACGAAATGGCCGTGGAAAAGATCCCTAAAGTAGAGTGCCACAAGTAGAAGCCCACTGCTTTTACAGTTCCATCGAATGCGACGATGCTTAGAAAGGAATGGAAAATATTTTGAAAATCATTAAAGGTATTACCTTACCACATTCATGCTTCGTTTAGTTTTTTTACTTTCTAAGAACATTCAGTGTGCTTCACGAACTAGAATTGCATTCGGCAGAGATTACTTCCCACCTGCTTTTAATTAACCAATTTTCTAATAATATATTGTGTTTTTAATCTCTAATTTATGACGTTGATAGTTCAATATTTATTGACAACATAAAACTATACCAAAATATATACGTTTTCACTCAACGCCCTATAAATTGTTTAAAAGTAAACCAAAGACTGTATTTTTTTACTAATCTTTAAGTTTCTTATAATATACAAATAGGTTAAGTAAAGTAGCTAACATAAATAAATATTAAGGGCCAATTACAAGCTTCCACATATAAAATTTATAATACCTACGTAAAGGTATATAAACACTCGGCGTCCGACTGTTTCGTAGTGGGGGCATCCTAGTAATCTAGATATGCATAAAACTAACACAGTACGCTACCGTTTGTAGCCATAACAACACGTGAAGATGCTCTCATACGCTTTAATTTTTATTTTCGTGAACTTATCTAGTGGTCAGAGTTGTTACTGGAATGATGGGTGTCCGTACCTACTGTTCTCAACCAAAACCCCTTATGATACCGTTAGAGGGGATATCAGAGACTATCCTGTTCCACGGAGTAAGTGGCTTTTCAGTTTTTTTATTCTTACAAGTTTTTTAAACAGAGGTCCCGAGTTCATTTGTTTGTGACGAAATTGTGCCTTAGAGTGGCGTTAATTCGCTAGCGCGAAAAATAATATTGGTGTAGCCGATATGCTGATATGTTAGGGCCTTCTTTTACGAGTAGGTACTTACTATTTTCCCAAAATATTACTCTAAAATCAAATGCTACGTCCCGAAACTGTCATTGCACATTTATGACAAAGTATTGTTTGTTTTTTTTAAGTTAAGTTAAATAATTCCTTGAAACTCATCTGATTATGGCTGAGGAGCCGACCGGAGGAGAACGCACAAAAAAAGTTAAATGAATGGTTCTTTTATTAAAATACATTGTTATTAAGGCCAGTAGCTCATTTAGCATTAGGTTAGATAGGTATATCAGAAACATTACATTTTAACTTATGAAGTCACTTCACTTGACAACGAATTAATATAATATTTAGTAGGTAGTTACTTTTATGTCACGTTCAACTCGGTTGTATGATAAAGTAAGTTAAATAAGGGACCTATTTTACGCAAGAGTACCTATATTTTAAACCCGCAGAATAGAACAATAATTCAACAAACGAAAAATTATACTAGTTTTAACGTTGGTAATTAAGATAAATGCCTATTTATCTTAATGTTAAAATAATGTTTCTAATGCCTTTGGGGAATGGACTGCTAGACATAAATTTAATATAAAGTAGGAGACTCGATGATATTTTAGAACATTAGTGGCACGAATATACAGGATGTTTGGAAATAACCTTATTTAACCGAATATGGTAGGGTTACCCGCTCCCGCTTAGGGTTTGCGAACCGATGGCGTAGCTTCTATGACATTCACAAGACGTGCTTGTAACAGCCTAGACTGAATAAATTAATTTGAATTTTTCTTGCTAGCTAGCTGTCCTTTAATAAATAAATAAATAATAATAAACATAAATGAAATTCTGTCATTATAGTACCTTTACTACCTATGTGATAAGGGTCTAACCTCAAGTTCTGTAAGACTGCAGAGCGGTAAGCGTATGGTCGTTGAACCGACACGGCAACCGTAACCCTGGCGGCAGCGACACGGAAGACATGAAGAAGATTGCTGGCCTTAAAGACCAGATTGTGGATATCTTCAGGAAAGGAAGGAGTGAGCTCTGTGCCCAGGTACATACGATTCTATACAAAGAAGAAATAATAAGAAAGAAGTAATCTGATAATAAAAACTGATTGGACTGCCTGTCCTGTATTTGCTTGTGATAAGTAATTGGATACGAAACTGTAATCCAAATTTATTCAAATCAATCACAATATTTGTTTTAAAGCTTTTATTAACCGCTTAAAATAAAGGGTCACTATACATCATAGTAATCTGGACTTATAAAAAACATGTTAAAATGATTCAATTTTAACATTGAATCTCTACCTACACTCTTTTGTTGGGTTTAGCCAATCGCAATACTGTATTAAGTCATACTAAATAATATACTTACTAGAAAAAAATCGAATCCTCACCCTCAGGCGGAAATCTAACCCAGGATCTTTGGAAGTCCAGTCCAATGTTATCCCAACTGATCTACCGAGTCACTCACTATATAAGTCAGCTTAAAATTGTGTCTATTAGCATTACAACATGTTTTACATATTATAGGACATAGACGACTTCAAAAAGTGGAGATGGAATGAGACCCTCGAAGTATCCGACTCTTTCCTCACAGGAACAGGCTATGAAGAACTGTACGACATCGGCAGGAGAATCAGGGAGAAGTATCCTGACCTTCTGGAAGGGTCTGAGGAAGACTTCTACTTCAGGACTACAAATGAGCAAAGAACCGTTACTAGTTCTCTCGCGTTTGTGCATGGTTTGTCAGAAGGCACCAAATTGAACTTTACTGTTGACGGACCGTGGGAGAGAGACGACGTGATAAGGGTATTTAGTATGTTTACTATTTTTAAATAATAGTACAGAACAAAAAAATTATAAAACTAAAAGAATGGCTTCGTCGTAGCTCTTTACTCCCAGTTTTCCTCTTGATCTATTGTGTTTTTGTCTGAATTTTTCTTGATTGAATTTCATTCCCATTTTTTAAATGATAATACTTACTTTTTACATATTTTTTATAATAATTTGATCAAATCTTTAGAAATTATTCTATGTGTTTTTAAGCTAGCTACTAGTATTTCAAGATACAATCTAGTAATAATGTTTTTGGTTTCAGCCTTATGAGAACTGCGACAGATATCAACAAGAAGTAAAAGGATCGCAGTCATTGGAATATCAATTAGATGCTTACTACAAGAATCCAGAGTTTATTACTGTGAGTTTCGATTTCCTTGTGTAAAGAAAGATCAAATGCATGCTGACTAAAAACGAGTGTTTATAAACAGTTTGCGTTCACGTCAAACCTATGGCCTAATAACTACTTTGTGCATTCTTTATTCGAATTTAGACATAAAGAGAGATTTTTAAAACTATTGGCTTTCTTATGGTGCACTTTATATGACACTTATTAATTAGAAAATGATAGCTTAAAAATAAATACGGGCAGTATTTATTTTTGCACCAATGTTGCCCCATATTCTGTGCCCACTTGTCTTTTTTTTTAAATAAAAAGTATCGCTAGATTTACGATCTCTTGATGATCCGACAGGTCCTAAATAATGTCCAAAGGCGTCTGGGTATGACCAATCTGACCCCCGACGAGATCTATTCATTCTACGAGATCTGCCGCTTCTACCGCTCCTGGCAGCCGAACCTGAAGAGCCCCTGGTGTTCCGTCTTCACCAATCAGGACCTGGTGGTCCTAGAGTACAAAGATGACGTCAGGCACTACTATAGGAATGGATATGGTTCATCGGTATATTTGTTATAATTAAATAAGCATTTACATCTTGATCTGATCTGATGAATCTTAATGCTAGTTCAGTAACCATCCTTTTTTAAATTAATGTGCTCGGTTTTTTTCTAAAAGACGCAAGTTTACGGACATGTGTTTAAATCCAAAACGCAAAAAAACTAATTGAGTTATGGAGTCCAAATAACAACAATCAATCAATACGACACTGAGTCAATGTGTAAACTTGCTAATAAGACAATTGATTTGGTTATTATTTAAGGTCAATTAATGGCTATTAAGTGCATTTTAATTACGTTGCTCAGTGTAGGTACATATATTTAATACTAGGCTACAAAAACACATGATTGCTAAACAAAAACGGATCAATCCTTCACAACTATCAATATATTTGTATAAGTTATCTTCAACACTTCTAGGTCAACGTAAACCTTGGAGGATTAGCAGTGAAAGACCTCTACCAATCCATGGAAGCTGCCACCCAGGGTAGAGGGAAGAACGTCGTTGCGTACTTCACCCATGACACCATGGTCGAGATGGCCCTCTGTGCTATGGGGTTATTCAAGGATGACTACCAGCTCCAAGGCGCTGCTAGGAACCCGAGTCGATGGTGGCGAACGAGTTTTATTTCGAGCTTCTCCTCGAATGTCCTCGCGGTGCTTAACAGGTATGTATTAAATCTTAAAAAAATTTTCAATAAATATACCTGGTCGTGGAGATCCTTAGCTAGGCCAATAAGGGCCAATGTCTAGTTGTGGTTCTCGTAAATATACCTAGCCATGGAGATCCTTAGGTCTATGTCTACCTGTGGTCCTTTTCTTAACTCATGAGCCGTGGGTGTCATGATGTGGTCATGAGGCGTCTGACGAATTATTATAAAAAGAAATAAAACCTGTTGTACTCGGATAATCCTTCTATTGATCGTGTCTACAATCTAGTCTTGCTAAAATTGTAAAAAAACCGGATATAAAAATAGGTTCATAATTTTCTAGGTTCAAGGAATTTACAATTGACCTCTTACAATGACAAAACGAAGTGTTTAGTAAAACTCTAAAAAATCTGCATAGTAATCGATTGTACATCAGGGACATGAAATATGATTATTACGATATATCATAAATACTTCGGCTCTTATATTGTTACTTTATTCTTATTTATAGCGCAATGAATAACTTGTGTCCTTAGGCTGTGTCATTATTACAACAGTAGGTACAACTCAATTGTATTCTATTCTAACTGCTCATTGGCAATTCATTATTCAATATGTTATTATTATAACAACTTTGTTGAAACTTGTCGTTGTTGTATGTATTTATATCCGGACGATTGGAATCCCCGTATTCGACTTACTCATCACTACATAGTGTAAAACAAAGTCGCTATGTATGCTTAAATCGTTAAAACTACGCAACGAATTTTGATGCGGTTTTTTTAATAGATAGAGTGATTCAAGAGGAAGGTTTAAATGGTGTCATATTATCAGTATATCAGTACGGCGCCTTATATCAGTATATCAGTACGGCGCCTTACGCGTCCAATTCAATAATGCATTCAGGACTCTGTTGGGGCTGCCCCGATTCTGTAGCGCCTCAGGGATGTTCGCTGAAGCGCGCGTGGATTGTTTTTCCACAACCATGCGCAAGAGGTGCACGCACATCCCTGGTGCGCAGGGATTTTTGCGCTTTTGCAGAGCGCTTTGACTGCCAGTACGTGTATCACTGTGACATGGTACATGTGCAGGCAAATAATATCATACTGTTTTATTTTTTTATTATTTTGTAATTCTTTGAATCATGTATGCAACTTGTTTTCTGATAATAAATAATAATATTTCACACTACACCGAAGCGAAGCGAGGTGGGTCGCTAGTACTAGATAAAAGTACTTAACTTTTATAATACGTAGTACTTATATTCAGTAATAATACCACAATGATTTTCCTAACCCAAAATAATAGGTCTATATTTTTTACTTCGAAGATTAACGTACAAATATCTTCTTAAAATCCTATAGAGACGCCCTCTCAATGTTCTTATCTTATAGTTAGCTGTCTACAATATTTGACAAGCCGATAAGTAAAGCAGTAGTACCAGTTACCAGTATAATATATATTTCTGGGTACTTCCGTAATAAAATTTATTATTAATAGATTGCTTTAAAAGACAAACATATTGATATTATAAAGTGTGCTGGCATCACTTTATTTATCCGCTTGTCTGGCTGTTCGTCAGTCCATATGAAATTTTAGGTCTTTACCAATGAAATTGCTGATATTTTTTCACATACAGAGAACCTCATAACTTCTATGATTTTAAATATTAATAAATTGCGTGATATTATATTGAATTAAGGCAATGATAGGCAAAATCGGTAATATCAAAATCCTTATTTTTTATTATTAATTTTCATACCCAATCGCAGTTCATACCATTTAAAAATGCTTGGAGGTGACTCCTTTTTTGTTAGAAAAAAAAATACCACTTCATTAGTTACCATTTACTTTAGTTAGTTAACTTAGCCATTTTTTTTTCTTAGCCTAAAGTGATTAAGTTAGCTTAACAGTCAAACTGTATATAAAAGTTCTGTAACATTCGCGTTTACGGTTGTTTACTAAATAAAAAAATGCTAGTATGAAAAATGCAACTTCTTGAAAATTCTCCATATCAATTGCCGATTTAGCTAGGTGCAGCCGGAGCCGTTGGTCACTTCCCTTCCGGACCATCTGACCACTAAATCTTATCACCAGTGGTCAGTTGAGAGGAAAAATTTCTCATTTGACCACTGGAGGTGAATTGGGAGCAATTTATTCCTAACGGCCAAACAATCCTTCCAGCGATATTGGTTACTTTGATTTTAAATTATTATTATGAAAGAACTCATTTGCTGTATTTTCAGTTGCGAATCATCAGGTAACCAGACATTCCGAGTCCAGTTGTTCGTGAATGAGAAGCCCACAGAGCTGTGCCCCTTGGAAGGTTGCGAGTGGCAGACGTTCAGCGACAAGTTCGAGGGCTTCCTCACCTCCAACCTTGACTTCTGTGCGTCGGAGGCGCGGCTGCCGGGCGCCGCTGCAGCGGTCGGACTTAGCAGTATGGTTCTCATTGCTAGTATTATTATAGCTTTCGATGTTTAATAACAGTAGTTTATGCAACTGTACTATAATGAGGGGTATTATTTACCTTATGTGATAATTATTCACCTCGTGTGATTATTTATTTTGATTTTAGATTCTATTTTGATTTCATGATTTTATTTTGATTTTAATTTTTATTGTAGTTTTGATTGTATTTTGACTTTATTATGAATTTAATTAGTTAACAAATAGGAAATTCAGTGTAGTTGCATTGAAATTAATTAAGCTGATCTACATTATATTAATTTATTATTATAATAATTAGTAGAATGGACCGATGTGTAATAATTTACATATGGACACTCTCTGAAATAAAATGATATTTTTTTATTTTTATATTTATTTTATAATAGTATCCCGTGAGTGTTTTAATACTTACCTAATTATGTACAGTTGCATATAAGACTTTATCTACTTACACCCATGATATATGTATCCTCTGTAAAGTGTTTTGATTTTGACTTTGAATTTCCTCCGCCTCCTCGTCATTATATCACCTGAACGAGTGTTATAATGTTGTACTGAATTTCATAATGTAACTTGTCGGGCGTGGGCGCGGGGAGGAGCGCGTCATCCTAGCTAGGCTAAGCTAAGGGATTTAAAGCATGGGTGTAGATAAAAAAGAAAAATGTTTGTGTCCATAAATATTAACGCCATAGATTATATTAATAACGTTCGTAGAATTTTACTCATTAGATAATTATGATATTGCTCGATAAATTTTTTTTTGCTTGTCATGTAAAATTTTGTATTTCTCATCAGATATAAGGGCCTATTACAAAAAAGCATCGCGATAAACGTACGATGTTCGTCCAACTCCGTGACATTAATACTCATATTTAAAGTTTAAAATCAAGTAAATCGATTTACGAAATCGACTATCGTGATTCTTCTTCGTTATAAGCCCTCTGTACGACGTTGTTTCTAAATAGAGATAAATATTTATATATAATGTTTAAAATATTTGAGCCGTATTTTTGTCTCAATGTATGAACAATTTTTTTAGTAAGTAGAATATTTTATCTTGTTTATGACAGGAGGTCAAAGACCTACACCAAAAGCAAATCATCAAGCAATAAACTTGAACTTTGTACAAAAACAGCAATTCTGTGTAGTTCATAGCTTGTTAAAAATTTACTATCATAAAATAAATAATGGAATTCTTTATTTATGGTTATGTTATAATGCTTCATTCATGATGAGTCTGCAAGAAACTATGATGTAAAGAATCGCCTGCTTCTAACAAATATTAGATTGAACAATCCACACGATATGTATTTATCTGTCAGATAGGTAGGTATCTGGGGGTTTTTTACAAAAAAGAATCGCGATAAGCGATGTTTGTCTCACTCCGTAACATTATTAATTCATGAAAATCAAGTAAATCGATCAACGAACGAACATCGTCCTACTAACGGAATTATTTTTTTGTAATGGGCCCTCTGATCTTCAGACCCCCTTTCACAGTTCAACTACAGACGTCATTTCATTGCGGTACTGAGGTAGCTCAAATCCTAAAAACTTCCTATGACATAAATAGCACTAACCAACAAAAATACTTATTCTTAATTGGGAATTAATTAATTGGGTGACTGCAAATAATTAAAGGCGACAGTTAATAAAATACTTAATCGATAAACCTGGCAGCGGTTTATTTTTTGGGCGACAAAATAACTAAACGGGCGACTAACTGTGGGAGACAAATAATTTAAGTTAGCAGTAAAAATTCCAAATGAGTGACAAAAATATTGAGTGGGCAACTATTATACCAAGTAGGTAACTATATAACTGATTTAAGCTGCCCATCATGGTATTTTTGTCATCTCGATTAGGATAAATGTTACCTTTTTAAATAAAATATATGTCAAATCTTAAATGTTTTGTGTGCCCTAAAGTTGTCGCCCAAATAGTAATTTGGTCGCCCGTTTTGAATAACTAGCAACTCAATTTGTATTTTAAAGTCACCCATTTTCAACATTTGTAGTCGCCCTCAGTCCGTCGTCCACTTAGTATTTCAGTACCTACGCTATATTCAGTATTTTGATACCCAAAATGGGAATTTATTGTTACCCGATTAAATATTACCCTTCTTAATTTAGCAGTCTTATTATGCATTGATGACGTTTCCATTAGAGGCTCCATTCCATCAGTTCACGTATTAGTTTTATCATCATGATTCACTGTTGGACTTTTGTCAATATTGCATATATCTAAGTTGGATTCGATGAATGGTGCGAATTTTTCATGGAACTGGTCCCAACTACAAGTCCTGGCGTTGCAGAGGTGGAATTCTTGCTCATTGATGAAGAACTGCACTTGGTGACGGTCCCATTCTTTCCTCAAAGGGCATCTGTAATGAGAAATTTAAAAATACATTGTCATCTAACAGGGACTGTGGTGATAAGTTCACCTAAATCGCTTTTAATCTTTTTGTACTGAATAAAACGACCCCATCAATTTTAAAGACCAACTTGATAGTAATAAAGATTTAATTTAGGTTTTTAGTTAAGGGATTTGATCATAAATAGGTTTCGAATAGTACCAAAATGAATAGCGTAGTCAAACAAAATCGTTTCTCCTTTATGTTTTTAAGTAGGAAAATTGCCTAAACTAAAAACTAATACATAAACTTACTTGTGCAAAACAGCCGCAAAGTTGCCAGCAAAGGGGGTCATGAAACTGGTCCGCCACTTTCTGGTCTCTATTCTTTCAAACCCTGAAATTCCTGGATAGTCCCTATATAGGTGCAGAGCCGTGTAGAACATCTGGATTAGGCTGTCATGGGTGAAGTAGCCAGTGAAGCTGGTATTTCCTCCAGACACGATGGAATGGAAGTTCTCGAAGAGATCCTTGAGAGCAGGACCTCCTAGCTTAGGGTTGATAGAAGACCCATATCCATTTCTGAAAGCAATCAAAGTAAATCAAAGTCTCACGTCTTTCATTAAGTACATCTTAATTTAGTTTTTACACGACTGCCCAAAAAGGAGTGTAAATGTGTTCAGTGTTCATGAATGTTTGTGGGTATGTGAGTTTCTTTATTTCACCATAACTTCTAAATGGCTCAACGGATTTTGATGTATGGGGTATCGTTAAAATCCTTACATCATTCCAAATGACACTGGCTATTTTTTTTTAAAAGTCAACATGGCGACTGTACGACTCCATATTCAAATGTGAAAGAATTTTTTTTTCAGTTATTACAATATGGGCATCAAATGAAAGGCCTTATTGAGCTCATTTCAAAACTATAATAATTTGTCACAACAATGTGTAAAATAAAATAAAAAAATAAAAAAATATCAAAAACATGACAGCCCTGCAAAAACGAAATAAAAAGTTAAATAACAAGTGTCATAGCCACAGAACAAAGATTTTTTTTCCCCCCAGGTCATTGCAGTCGGGGGACCGTTTCGTGGGACAATTTTTAATTAAATAAAATGTTTTTAATAAATATTTTTTTTGGCAGATGCTTAAATTATTGGTTTAACTTTGTCCGAGTCAATTTCGTCTTTAGGTTTGTTTGGAATTGATATAAAATACTTGCCATTATTCTTATGCACTTGCATAGCAAGCGATCATGTTTGTGATTTTCGATTAATCACAGAATCACAGTTAAGTTATGCTCATTACAAAACAATGTTATTTATTTTAACTAGTGAATACTCGGTGGTTGGAATTCGACAATATTCATTGAATTTTTATTGTGTTGTGAGGAAAACATACCTATGATATGTTTTGTCTTTGACTTTATGTTGTTACGTACCGGAAGTAGTGTCGAATGTCATTTTGGTACTCCAAGATGGCCAGATCCTGGTCTGTGAAGAGGGCGCACCATGGCGAGGTCCTGGTTGAGGAGCAGGCTCTGCCGTAGCGGCACAGGTCGTAGAGCCCCGTCACGTTTGTTGAGGTCAGGGGTTCCTTCAAGCCTGAACGTTTTTGAACCCGACTTAACATCTGGAAGTATAGAAGGGTATATATGTATGTGTAGTACCTACCTAAACTTATTTGTGTTTTGACGACATTTTGTTCATTTTGAAATTAGCCGAAACCTGCGAAACAGACCTTTAATATTTTGAAGGAATAAAAGGGATTATTGAGTGGTGTAAGTAACAGTACTATGATTGACGATACAACTGCAATAGCTATCTATCTATCTATAATACGAATGGCTATTTTTTGTAAAATTTAGGCAGGTAGGTATTGCTTCGTAATATTTTGCAAATATTACATAAGTACCTATAGGTATATTAATTACATACATGTTTTAGTGACTGTAAATTCTGAACAGCATATTAGTCATGTTGTTTAGTCACTTCACGGTTAACCTGAATATATTCACTGGTCTTGCGGTATGCTTTTTCCTCGTGTTTCTGAAGTGCGTTACGCTTACGATGAGGCGAGTGCGTCACATGACGACGGAAGATAACTTCTCTTTTCGGTTTTGTTGAAATTTGTACTGTCTGGCGAATTTTAAACACATATTTATGAAGGCTCTTTTTAATTTAAACGGTTTGAGACGGACTGTTGCGACACGACAGCAGGGGCCAAGTCTGCTATTGTTAACATCTTAATCGTGTTTCAATGGCGGGATGTTACAAAAATTATCCCGCTTGGTGGCGCTACTGCTGCTGGAAACCTTTGTTAGATTATATCTAAAAATGGTTGATACTAATAATTTTTTATTATGGAAGTCGGACAGTAAACGGATTAAAGATTGAATAAAACCAAAATGTGTTGGAAAAAAAATATTTACGTAAAATCACTTCCAACATCCAAAAATTGATAGCAAACTCATAAAAAACAACAAAATTATAGGCCTACATCTACACTAGCGCCAAGTTAGTGGTAGTGCGCCGACTGGTGGACGATATATGAATTAACAAAATTATCCTGCCATTGTATTTGAATTGTAATGGTTTTTGACATAGTTCTTGTTTCGAAGAGTTAGGTAGCTACTGGTCCACTTGCTACTGGGTCCAGGCACCAGTAGCAAGTGGACTAGTAGCCATCTAACCATCGCTTAAACCCAAAACAGAAACAATTGAAACACGATTATGACGTTAAATTAGCAGACTTGGCTCCCAGGCCGGTTGCTCTCTCATAATGTGCGCCGGACTTCTTTGTATGAAAAAACAAAGTCGCCCCGTGTGCAGTAAGACCTTGTCCAGAATGGAGCGAATTCGCCGCGAATTAGCACGTGACAGAGATATTACTATTACCTACACAAATTACTGCTTGCTGCCATGCGGCATTAAGCCGGCACCAATAGGTAAATTCAAAGAGCCCTAAAGTCTCTGAAGTTACTTAAAATGTATGTCGGTAATTTTAAAATAAATAAATATTATGAAATCGCCAACAGGTAAATCTCATAATTACTTAGGTAGTTACCTCCTTAAATTCCTTTGATTCGGAATAGTTGTTCATTTCATCAGTCGATCTTTGCCCGTAGTAAACCTCGATGTTGTGTCTGGCACAGTAGTAGTAAGGCTGAAAATATTGAAAAGTTTAGAAATTAAAAAAAAAGAAAAACCGCCTTCAAAAAACCTGAAAACAAAAACAGCTTAAAAATTAAATACCTCTAAAAAGCAAGAAGTAATATTCGAATCATTCGTTACACATATCAATATTAATAAAACACGTCTATTGAAGTCGGGTGGGGCTGGAGGACAACTTCATTTTTTTCTAAAAGCCCCACCCGACTTCATTAGACGTGTTTTATTAATATTGATATGTGTAACGAATGATTCGAATATTATTTCTTGCTTTTTAGAGGTATTTAATTTTTAAGCTGTTTTTGTTTTCAGGTTTTTTGAAGGCGGTTTTTCTTTTTTTTTTTAAAAGCTTTTTTATTTTCAACTTTTTAGTGGTAGGTATGTAAGCGCAGCGTGTAAATATTTTTTAACTTTATATTATAACATTTTCAATGGTAAAATGCCCAGAACTCAATTTCCAAATTCACGCTGTTTGTTTTTGAGGAGTTCCGCTTTGTTTTCGTAGTCCAAATCTAGTCCAGAACGTTGCATCGTAAACCATGATTTGGTTTGTTTTGGATTGCCATAAACTTACCAAAACCTAAATCACTTTACATATACTATTTGACTTTGAGGAGTTCCCTTGTGTATCTTCGAAGTTCGAAGTCCAATAACGATGAAATTAAATTGTGACCACTCTTGAAGTATACCCTTTCAAATAAAAAAAGAATCATCTAAATCGGTTCATAAACAAAGATGTTACGTCCGAAATTCCATAAAAACTCGTACGATGGCGAGCTAAATAATTGATATTTTTCAGGATTATGAGAAAACTACTGGCCAGATCTCTGAAAAAAATTTATGGGACTACACACGAACTATGTTCTTTGAGATAAAAAAAGAATTGTACAAATCGGGTAACAACTGACGAAGCTATGTTAAAACATACATAAAAAAAAATATAAAAAAAAAATACCGTCGACTTGAGAACCTCCTCCTTTTTTTGAAGTCGGTTAAAAAATCGAATCGCGCCGCATGTCACGCCTTTGCATGACTAGTGAGCAGAGTGACCAGACTAAGCCGTTTTGTTCGTTATATTCGATATATTCACTTGTTTCCGTATGAATATTTAAATTAATAATAATGTTTTTACCGAGAAATCGAAAGACTATTATATTTTCATCAAATATTAGTAGTGTTTTATTGCCCACAAATATTCCATTGGATATGGTCCAACATACACGCTACGCATACTCTTTGTTTTGTTTTTCATCAAATGGAACAAAAATATACTTTTCAACACACTTGCTCGTAAACATCGCTTTTAGGGCCATAAACCGAGCTATAACAAACGCGTGCAATAATATATAAAACACTAGTTGGTTATAGAATTATCCCTACAAAGTTAAATAGGTACCTACCTTACTTCAAGTTCTTTGCAAGTAAACAGAGAGCATTCCCAATTTAACCGAGTAATACAGTTATTTTTTTAGTATCAACAAAGAGGTTTTATGCCGCTGAAAATTCATATTCATTTATGGAATAAATAAATGTGTAAGTCCTTAATTAAGTCAAAGTTTTTTTTTTCAAATTATTCATAATTAACAATATTTTGTTATAAAATATTAAAATATTTGCATTTTATCACTTAAATTTATAATTTTCAAGAGGCTGTATGCTCACTAACCCCTTTGTGCGCAAAATATTCTTGCATTGGGCGAGTGAAAAAAACAAAAAAAAAACCTGCGCGCCTTTTCCCGTCATGATTATCATATTTTGATTTTGTCGTATTTGTTGCTGTGTGGTAAATTACTTTGTTTTTTCCTCGCAATTGTGTTGAAAAACGTCGTATGAAACTCGTGAGCTCTTACTTATTGCACACTCGGCTGAGATACGCCCTCGCCTACGGCTCGGGCTGCAACCCACAGCCGCAACCTAAGCTAACTTGTATCATAATGTACTATTAGTTAATTCAGAATTTTTTTATGAAAATTATTGAAAAAATTATATGAAAACTTTAATATAATGAATACTTATTATTATGAAATTTAATATTTTTGTCTATGGTTGGGTTTTAAGTAATATTGCGCGAACGTACTTCCCTACGTTTGTCGTCTCAAAGTGTCATATTCCTAATCAAACTTTTTGGTTATACTGGGTGTGAACAGTCATTGAACTTACCCCACCGAATAGACATAAGTACTACCCTTAAGCATGTTCCAGACGGATGTAATCACGCCTCCCATCAGAGGTGACCTTGCCTGATGCCATCCATCTAGCTAGACGGTATGTAATCCAAATTTCTCCATCCAATCCAAATGATCTTCAACGTCCTTGGAGGAAGGGCCCGAGTTCCATCCGAAGATGGAGTGTGCGGATTTCGTTTCTTTTTTGTTGTCTGTCGTCAATTAGAGACAAAAGCGCTAAAGAAACGCCCACCTTTTGAAATTTCGACAAATTAGGAGCCATTTTTACAATACGGCACGTGATTTTACTACGCGAGCGCGATTCACAATGTAGGGTGACCGTGTTGGCGCTTGGATGGAAACTCGTGTAGCCGCAACACAATCTACGGATGGAAATTACGCCCCAATCAAGCTTCCACCAAGGTGACCTCTGATGCGAGGCGAGATTACATCCGTCTGGAACATGCTTTACCCTTAAAACATCATCTCTATCCGTAGCATTGGTATTCTTAAACATCCATTGCTGTTGATTCAGACCCTCGACGAAAGCCTCCACACTCTTAATAGTTCTCTGCTCCAAGGTGGGCCTGAACTGGTACCGCCCAAGGTCATGCAGCAGGGAGAAGTACTTCTGATGGAATCTGTGCCCCAGGTCGTACATCTCCTTATACCCATTGGCGGTCAGGTATCCTGGCGTTGAATCTATGCTGTCATCCCAAGTCCAGGCTTGGAGGTTGCTGATGTCCTGAAAATAAATAATTGCTTTCAAGTAATCTATTGAGGAGCTCGGTGGCGCAGTGGTTTAGCGCCTGGCTTAACGATTGCGGAGGTTAAGCAACGTTCGCAAGGGTCGGTCATGGGATGGGTGACCAAAAATGTATTATCTCGAGCTCCTCCGTGCTTCGGAAGGCACGTTAAGCCGTTGGTCCCGGCTGCATTTGCAGTCGTTAACACTCACCAATCCGCATTGGGCCCGCGTGGTGGGTTATGGCCCGTCCTCCTTACCACCCATAAGGAAGGCCTGTGCCCCAGCAGTGGGGACATAAAATGGCTGATGGACAACCTATTGAGATTCTCTGATCGTCTAGAAAGTTTAAGTGTTTAAGCTGTTTAGACTAGCAATAAAACTTGTAGAAGTTGACTTTCGCAAGCTGTTACCTATGTGTAAACAGGTGTGGCAAGCGAAATTCTCAAAGTGTTGCAGCTTGCAGAACTTGCTTTTTCAAGAAATTGCAAAAAGAACTTGCTAGTCTACCTCGCTGATTCGTGATTTTTGTTGAGCATTTTTGGTCAGTTTTGGGTCGTCATCGAATAACACCACATCAAACAAGTTCCATCGATAAGTAAACGTGTCCCAGCCACAGACATATTATCGCTACCCCGGCCGAATAAAGACGCAAGTGACGGTTACTGCTTTATTTGTTTTTTTGCATTTTCGTATTCTACATAGTATGCCGCATTATTGGGATTTTTTTCATATTTTAGGGTTATAACAATTTAAAGTTATTGCGAAAAATCTATTTTTGTACCTAAAAAAACTTCACAGTCTTAGCGAAGAATATGAGCACTCTAGTTCATTACGTAAAATAAATTAAAACCCTATTTACGTACAAGTACTTTACTGCGTTATTCGCCGGAACTATTACACAGCTTTGAAAGCAGACATTTTTGCGACTGTTTTAGTGGAAACTTAATGAAATAGTATTTACGCAATAGAATATTGCCTAAATAATTACTATTTTTAGTAAAAATAATCATTGTTTACGTAAAGATTTTCAACAATTTTTAACAAGAACTTAAAGCATAAGTGGTTTGCGGATCATTTTTGTTTGGCAATACTATGCGAATGGATTTTGCACAACACTTCCGCGCCGCCCCCTTCGTCATTCCAGTGTTGAATTTGTTGAAAGCCAGATGACGAAGCTGAAAACTAACGACGGACGCATCATCTCATCGAAGCCTGAAATCCTGAGGGAGATCGAGAGTTTCTATGGGCAGTTATATTCCACGCAGACACCTGTTGAAAGCAAGGCTAAAGACCCTAGAGCCAAGCTCACCCAACACTATACCCAAGATATCCAGGACGACAGCATGTACGAGATTAATATGGCTCTCAAACAGCTGAAAAACAACAAGGCGGCGGGTGCCGACGGAATCACTACAGAACTTCTGAGAGCGGGCGGTAAGCCGATACTTAAAGTCCTCCAGAAGCTTTTCAATTCCGTCATCGTCGAGGCCAGAACGCCAAAGACATGGAACATAAGTGAGGTGATTCTGTTCTTTAAAAAGGGTGACAAGTCCCTCTTAAAGAACTATAGACCCATCTCACTTCTGAGTCATGTCTATAAGCTGTTTTCGAGAGTCCTTACGAATCGTCTCGCTCGCAAAATCGACGACTTCCAACCTCCCGAACAAGCCGGGTTCCGAAAAGGCTTTAGCACCATAAACCACATCCATACGCTGCGGCAGGTCATACAGAAGACCGAGACATATAATCTGCCACTTTGCTTGGCGTTCGTGGATTATAAGAAAGCCTTTGATTCGATTGAAACCTGGGCGGTGCTGCAGTCTCTCCAAAGGTGCCAAGTGGACTACAGATATATCGAGGTGTTGAGGTATTTATACAAAAATGCCACCATGTCGGTCCGAGTACAGAACCAGAGCACAAATCCTATCCAACTGCAGCGAGGTGTGAGACAGGGAGATGTTATTTCTCCGAAACTGTTCACAGCTTCGTTGGAGGACATCTTTAAACTCTTAGACTGGAAAGGACTCGGCATCAACATTAATGGCCAGTACCTAACACACCTTCGTTTTGCTGATGATATAATTCTTTTGCCTGAGACCTTGGAAGACCTGAACACAATGCTCGAAGATCTCCGTAGTGCTTCCCAAGTGGGTCTTAGGATGAACATAGATAAGACGAAAATCATGTCGAATGCCCATGTTGTGCCCGCTACAGTTCATGTTGGGAACACTACACTTGAAGTTGTTGACCATTATGTATACCTAGGACAGGCAGTCCAGTTAGGTAAGTCCAACTTCGAGAGAGGGATCTCTCGTCGAATCCAACTCGGATGGGGCAGCATTCGGGAAGCTCCGAAAAATCTTCGTGTCCGATTTACCTCAGTGTCTCAAGATGAAAGTCTATGACCAGTGTGTGTTGCCAGTGATGACTTACGGCAGTGAAACGTGGTCGCTAACTATGGGTCTCATAAGGAGGCTCAAGGTCACCCAGCGTACAATGGAGAGAGCCATGCTCGGCGTTTCCATGCGTGATCGAATCAGAAATGAGGAGATCCGCAGGTGAACTAAAGTAACCGATATCGCTCGAAGGATTGCTCAGCTAAAGTGGCAGTGGGCTGGACACATAGCGAGAAGAACCGATGGCTGTTGGGGCAGAAAGGTTCTTGAATGGCGACCGCGCACCGGACGACGCTCCGTGGGTAGGCCCTCGAAAAGGTGGACCGACGATCTGGTGAAGGTCGCGGGAAGCCACTGGATGCGGACAGTGCAGGACCGATCGTCGTGGAGATCCTTGGGGGAGGCCTATACCCAGCAGTGGGTGTCGTGCGGCTGAAATGATGATGATGATGTACCAGTATGCTTGTAAATCCTTAATAATTACTATCACTCATCGGTTTTTCGTTAGTGGGCACCGCCAGTCCGAAGGTGACATGATGCATTCATACATCGAACGCGCCAAAAACCATTTATAGTCCAGAGCAAATGTATTTTATAGTCGAAAACGCAAAAAATTAAGGAGAAACATTTCAGGTAAAAGAAATGAGTCAACAAGATTTTTATGACATCAACAAATTAGTCAAAAAAAGCTTTTTAAAAAAAAAGAAAAACCGCCTTCAAAAAACTGAAAACAAAAACAGCTTAAAAATTAAATACCTCTAAAAAGCAAGAAATAATATTCGAATCATTCGTTACATATATCAATATTAATAAAACACGACTATTGAAGTCGGGTGGGGCTGGAGGACAACTTCATTTTTTTCTTAAAGCCCCACCCGACTTCATTAGACGTGTTTTATTAATATTGATATATGTAACGAATGATTCGAATATTATTTCTTGCTTTTTAGAGGTATTTAATTTTTAAGCTGTTTTTGTTTTCAGTTTTTTGAAGGCGGTTTTTCTTTTTTTTTAAAAAGCTTTTTTATTTTCAACTTTTTAGTGGTAGGTATGTAAGCGCAGCGTGTAAATATTTTTTAACTTTATATTATAATATTTTCAATGGTAAAATGCCCAGAACTCAATTTCCAAATTTACGCTGTTTGTTTTTGAGGAGTTCCGTTGTGTCATCGTAGCCCAAGTCTAGTCCAGAACGTTGCATCGCAAACCATGATTTGGTTTGTTTTGGATTGCCATAAACTTACCAAAACCTAAATCACTTTACTTATACTATTTGATTTTGAAGAGTTCCTTTGTGTATCTTCGAAGTTCGAAGTCCAATAACAATGAAATTAAATTGTGACCACTCTTGAAGTATACCCTTTCAAATAAAAAAAGAATCATCTAAATCGGTTCATAAACAAAGAAGTTATGTCCGAAATTCCATAAAAACTCGTGCGAAGGCGAGCTAAATAATTGATATTTTTCAGGATTATGAAAAAACTACTGGCCAGATCTCTGTAAAAATTTTATGGGACCACACACGAACTATGTTCTTTAAGACAAAAAAAGAATTGTACAAATCGGGTAACAACTGACGAAGCTATGTTAAAACATACATAAAAAAAAAAAAATAAAAAAAAAAAAATACCGTCGACTTGAGAACCTCCTCCTTTTTTTGAAGTCGGTTAAAAAGGAATGAACTGGACTCAAGACAATGAAGGAGAAAGAGTATATTGGTCAAAGGTACGAGAAATTAATATTAAGGCTGGAAAGGAGAATACCATCTATTTCAAATATGGGCTAAATGAAACACAAAAATATATAAAAACCGACAAAGCTTCAGTAATTAGCTCTCGCAGAAGGCGAAATAATGTAAATACTCTGTCAGCAGACGTGAACTTGCTAGAAGTTGCTTACTCTAGTACTATTCCTGTATCTGTACCACTACATCAAGATTTGTTGAGTCTGCACATCAGGAGCAATACCAGAAATATATCAAGGATTTTACAGAAATTTGATAGTCCGAAATCAGTGTAATAATGCGCAAGTTAAAAACTGATGAAGGTGATGATGAGAATGATTAATTATTTTAGAAATCAAAAGTGTAATAAGTAATGAGACTTTATAAGTGAGAGTTTTTTGTTTTGTTTGATATCTTTATTCCTGATTAATTTTGTTACAAAAAGGTTTATTATGTTTTGTTTGTTAAGTTGTTGTTCGTTGAATTAGTTGCTCTTAAGGTTTAATTCATTGTTGTCTGGTGCCATGTCAAAACAGCAAATAAGTTCCTAATAGAAATCGCAGTCAGGGTGCTTTCACATGGCACCAGATGATCGAAGCATGGCACCCTAAAACAATAAATTTAACTTTAAATTTTCTGTTTAAGTAGTACACTTTGCAATTTATTGTTACAAAAATTAATTGTATCTAAGTAGAGAATACATAGGATACTTTTATTTTGGCTTATTCAGCTGGCGTTAGGTAAAAAAATGTTATTTATTTCTTATAAAAAGTCCTATGGACACACTATGATAACTTAATATGAGAAATCATGATAAATTGATTCCAAAATATTGTTTTACTACGGGTAAGAAGCTATTTTTGTTAGGAGATGTTTGGCTAATAGTTTTGATTTTGACTGTGATTTACAATTGTATTTTATCTTTGATCTCAAGAATAGATGTGTGTATGAATAAAACGAGGCTTTAATTATATTATTTTGTTGATCAAGTTTATTGAAAATAAAAGTGAAAAAAAAACTTTTTTTATTATTTAATTTTTATGAAGTAACGTTATCTTAATCGTAATAAATAAAAAATAAAATTAAGTTAAACTGTTAGTACCCCAACTCATACTTTACTCACATTAGGCGAATAACGTAGTAAGATTTCATTGCATAGAGTGACTGGATTCATGATAGTATCGTAATTACATGTTGCTTCGCATTAATGGTCTAGTGTTTCGCTGAATAAAGATGTACTAATCGGTTGCATCCAGAGATGTACCAAAAGAATCGGAAGAATATAAAATCAATAGGATTTTTGGCTATAACATTACAACTCTTTTTACAAAAAATACTCTATTATTTAAATTTGATTTTGTTTTTTTTTCTGCTTATTTTGATATATCACACTCTAAAATTGAAACAGTAGGCTCTGCATAGTTAAATTTTTTGCGTTTTTTATTTCTCCTGTAAAATTGACTTTTTGATAATGCGGCTTTATTTGGCCGGGGTAGCGAATGAATATAAGATTCTTGATTTAACAGTATACTACTGTGGTCCCAGCAGATGTAAGCGATGGACATAACCATGTCATGGGCTTAGTTAGAGGAAGTAGTCACTATGTAGTCAAGAGCATTATTATATATTCTGTGGTCAAGTCATGGGTCATTGGAAATTCTACGAACTGTCCCATTGACGTTTCTACTGGCTGTTTGGTAAAACTTTTACTATGGGACCCACTCTGAAATTGCGAAAAAAAATCAGCTGTTTCATACATTTTGATATTTTCGTTATTTTTTGTACGAAACAGCAGATTTTTTTTCGCGATTTCAGAGTTGGTCCCATAGTAAAAGTTGTTCAGTTTGATGGTCCCTATCTACCATATTCGGCTTTTATAAAGCTTTTACCAAACACCTTGTATAATATAAACGGTACGAAATGACTCTTAATAAATTACAGGCATAAAAAATACTTAATTGACTAAATTAATAACTTTCTGCTAGTGGTCAGGATATTAATGATACATCAATAATTACAGGTTTAAATAAAGTCAACAATGTTAAACATGACTGGTGGTGTTATTACAAAATATTTGTAAACACCTGTTTAACTTAGACACTGTTTAAATGTGATGCTGTCACATTTTTGACAATATTATTTTGATAGAGACAGCATCACATTTAAACAGTATCTAAGTTAAACAGGTGTTTACAAATATTTTGTAGTGTTGTAGTGGTGTTTAAAAATCCTTTTGTAATAACACCCTGTATTTTTTCCCAATCTTAGAAATATTAGATATGCATGTCATACTTTGCTTCTTAGTACGAGCGGCGACCGTAAGATTGCCTACGTCATCTGATACCAAGATCAAACCCATGGAGAATGATCAGAAAAGTGATGCTTAGCTTAGATCAATCAGTCTGCCAAAGCAGAATTGGCCGGAACCATAAAAAAACCGGCCACTTCCGGTAAAAAAATATAGGGGTCACTTACGTCATTTGATACCGAAATAAGACTAATGGCATCAGTTACCCGCTCATTGGTTAAGACAAAAAAACGTAGTCTGCCAGTTCTTATATGGCCGGAAGTACAGGATGTTACCTACATCACTAACTTAGTTCATAGTCATTTACCTGTGCACACAGCTTCCCTTGGCCTTCTAAAAGGTTGTTGGTGACAATACTGTCTTTCAGTTTGGCGGCATTCTTCAAAGTGGCCACGTTGGGCCCTGTGGGGCGACGCGTCCCATGCCTCACTAGGGCCCAAACACCGATGGGTTTGCATCCTGAAATTTGATCAAATCGAACATTGTAGTTTTCATAAGATTTGCAATTTTCTGAATAGGTATGATAAATTGTAATGTAAAGAAAAAGGACAAAACGTGTGACGATTTTTTTGATTACGCTAGTAATATACAACGTGAAATAAAAGACTTTTTAACGGATACTAGCGCGGTTTTATTGAAAGTACTTTGGTAATTAGTTGGTATTTGGTTTGATTTTTGATTTTCCCGACGTTTCGGCACCTTTGCAGCTGCCGTGGTCACGGGGGACTGAAGCTACTCGTGAGCCTACCCTCAAGCGATGAATTTTTAAGACGTTCAGAAATTAATATTTTACATTTTTTTTTATATTTATAATTGGTTTAAGTTAATTTTGTGATTTAATTAATGCTAAAGAGAGAGAATCTACTGAAACTACCACCATTTCACAAAATTGGGAGGCCCCTCCAAGAAAGAAATGGCGAAATAAAACTTGGAGAGGAAAGCCGACCTCCGTCTTTTATATTTATTAATTTAAGTATTTGCAAAAGGAACTAACCGTATCATTAGATCTTGCAGTGTGTGTATGGGGCTTTAGCTTGTGAATGATGGGGTCCTAAGCTGGTGGAATTTTCCAACCATCATCTCTATTGAAATTAGGATATTTATTTATTTTGATAGCCTCGCGGAGCATTCTAGGAATAAATCTACGTTCCTTAGCAAGGATTTGGGGTTCAAACAAAAATCAAACCAAATACCAACTAATTACCAAAGTACTTCCAATAAAACCGCGCTAGTATCCGTTAAAAAGTCTTTTATTTCATGTCTAGTGAGCGCGTAAGCTAGAGAAGTGAATAATATACAACGTGTTAGAAAAATACCCCTAATGCCCCCCGAATATGAAAGATAGGACAGGGACCATCAAACTGAACAACATTTACCATGGGACCAAATCTAAAATCGCGAAAAATAAATCAGCTGTTCCTACATTATGATATTTTCGTTCTTAATTTTTTTATGAAACAGCTGTTTTTTTCGCGATTTCAGAGTTGGTCCATTGTAAAAGTAGTTCAGTTTGATGGTACCTATCTACCATAATTGGCATTAGGGGTATTTTTGTAACAAGTTGTATAAGACAATGATTGATTCATGATTAGTTTTCAAATTGTTGTTCAAGCTAAAAAATTGGCCCATAAAAAGGTTTTGAGAGCCTTTTTATTACCTATTTTGGTTTTGCGTGGTTTATGTAGATAATAAAATTAGAGCACAGAGCACACTTTATACAACGTGTTACAAAAAAGCCCTAATGCCAAATATGGTAGATAGGGTGCATCCAACCCCGGAAAATTAATATAAACCCTGAAAACCGACACCTTTTTTTAAAAAGTTTTTTTTTATGATAAACTGCATAGACCTAAATAATATTTTTTTTGCCCATTAATGGGATTGGTCGTCTAGAGTTGTCACTTTGCAGTTTTCTATATTCACAATTAAAGTTAATTAAATTGGTGCAGCTTTGTGGTACAACAAGTGTCTACGCAACTGAAAAATATGTGGGAATTGTGGGATAATTTAAATAGGCGCGATCTTGGTTCTGAGAAGCTGAGACTTTTATTGTAGTGGAGTGGTGGCTACCTCGGCAGAACTAACCGAGTAAACTGTCTTGATATACTTGGTGCCAAATGCTCCAAGCAGCATTGGAATGCAATGCACCTGCATCCTTACTAATATTATAAATGCGAAAGTCCGTTTGTTTGTTTGTTTGTTTGTTACGCCTTCACGTCTTAACTACTGAACCGATCAACATGAAATTTTGTATACATGTTGTCAGAGGTACAGAGAAGGACATAGGGTACCTTTCATCCAGAAAGAACGAACAGTGCCCGAGGGATAGTAAAAAACTGTCCATTACGCCTTCACGTCTTAACTACTGAACCGATCGTCATGAAATTTTGCATACACGTTTTCAGGGGTACAAAGAAGGACATAGGGTACCTTTCATCCAGAAAAAACAAACAGTTCCCGAGGGATAGTTAAAAAACTGTCCATTACGCCTTCACGTCTTAACTACTGAACCGATCATTATTTTGCATAAATGTTGTCAGAGGTACAGAGAAGGACATAGGGTACCTTTCATCCAGAAAAAACGAACAGTTCCCGAGGGATAGTAAAAAACTGTCCATTACGCCTTCACGTCTTAACTACTGAACCGATCATCATGAAATTTTGCATACACGTTTTCAGGGGTACAGAGAAGGACATAGGGTACCTTTCATCTAGAAAAAACGAACAGTTCCCGAGGGATAGTTAAAAAACTGTCCATTACGCCTTCACGTCTTAACTACTGAACCGATCATCATTTTGCATACATGTAGTCAGAGGTACAGAGAAGGACATAGGGTACTTTTCATCCAGAAAAAACGAACAGTTCCCGAGGGATAGTAAAAAACTGTCCATTACGCCTTCACGTCTTAACTACTGAACCGATCATCATGAAATTTTGCATACACGTTTTCAGGGGTACAGAGAAGGTCATAGGGTACCTTTCATCCAGAAAAAACAAACAGTTCCCGAGGGATAGTAAAAAACTGTCCATTACGCCTTCACGTCTTACCTACTGAACCGATCATCATGAAATTTTGCATACACGTTTTCAGGGGTACAGAGAAGGTCATAGGGTACCTTTCATCCAGAAAAAACAAACAGTTCCCGAGGGATAGTTAAAAAACTGTCCATTACGCCTTCACGTCTTAACTACTGAACCGATCATCATGAAATTTTGCATACATGTTGTCAGAGGAACAGAAAAGAACATAGGGTACCTTTCATCCAGAAAAAACGAACAGTTCCCGAGGGATAGTTAAAAACTGCCCATTACGCCTTCACGTCTTAACTACTGAACCAATCATTATGAAATTTTGCATACACGTTTTCAGGGGTACAGAGAAGGACATAGGGTACCTTTCATCCAGAAAAAACGAACAGTTCCCGAGGGATAGTTAAAAAACTGTCCATTACGCCTTCACGTCTTAACTACTGAACCGATCATCATGAAATTTTTCATACACATTTTCAGGGGTACAGAGAAGGACATAGGGTACTTTTCATCCAGAAAAAACGAACAGTACATGGCGGAAGATATTTTGCGGCGGCTGCAGCAAGATATGACTTTTAATGATCACATCTACAACGAAGCGCTGACGAAGATTGAAAACAAGGTTATGACAATGGCGGGGAAAAAGGTACAAGATTTTGGAATGGTGAGCCCTCGACGATCAGACGAAAATAACTTAAACGATGAAATTTCTCGAGAATTAAATTATGATTTCACAGCGTTGCAACAGCAAGTAACCGAATTAGTTCCGCGGTTGTTTCCAGAACAAAGTTACGTCTTTCATCAGGTATTAAGTCAAGTAGAGTCAGGGAAGGGTGCACTCTTCTTTCTCGACGCCCCTGGAGGAACCGGAAAAACGTTTTTACTGAACTTATTATTGACGTTCATAAGAAAAGACCAGAAAATAGCCGTTGCCGTAGCTTCCTCTGGTATAGCCGCTACACTGCTCAACGGTGGCCGTACTGCACATTCCGTTCTAAAATTGCCATTAAACCTTGCACAAGAAGAGTCACCTATCTGCAATTTCAGCAAAAATAGCTCTCGAGGTATGATGCCACGCTACAGTGTAAACTATTAGTGTGGGACGAAAGTACGATGTCTCACAAAAAGGCCATAGAGGCGTTAAACCGTACTCTTCAGGACCTGCGAGTCAGTACAGATATTATGGGAGGAATGGCAGTTTTACCGGCTGGTGACTTCCGACAAACTCTACCGGTGATCCAAAAGGGCACACCTGCAGATGAAATCAAAACCTGTCTCAAGTCATCAATCTTATGGGAAAAAGTGAAAAAATTTAGTCTAACAACTAATATGAGAGTACACCTTTATAATGACGTAGATTCGGGACTTTATGCAGAGACTCTATTGAAAATTGGTGATGGACGTTTGGAAACAGATGCTGAAGGTTGTGTTTTACTAACAAGGGAATTTTGTTATTTGATTTGGAGCTCATGGCTAAAGTTTACCCGGACTTGCAAAATAATTTAAACTGTGATCAGTGGTTTTGTGCAAGAGCAATTCTTGCACCAAAAAATGAAATAGTCAACAAACTAAACACTGAAATTTTGAAAGAGGTGCTGGGAGAAACAAAACAGTATATTTCTATAGATACAATCATGGACACAGAACAGAGCACTTCATACCCCACTGAATTTTTAAATTCTCTGGAGCTTTCCGGTGTACCCTCGCATAAACTGAATTGAAATTATGTGTACCGGTCATGCTGATGCGAAATATAGATGCACCCCGGTTATGTAATGGGACGAGGCTTCGTATCACACAATTAGGACAAAATATCATCGGAGCCACTATTTTAACAGGGTGTAGGAAAAGGGAAAAGTGTGATGATACCTCGAATCCCAATAATCCCCACTGACCTACCATTCCAGTTTAAGAGGCTTCAATTTCCAGTCAAATTAAGCTTTGCTATCACTATAAATAAAGCGCAAGGGCAAACATTACAGGTAGCAGGGGTTCATCTGGAAAAGCCATGTTTTTCCCATGGTCAACTATATGTAGCATGTTCGCGTGTGTCTACTGCCCAGAATTTGTATGTATTCGCGCCAAATGGAAAGACATACAATATAGTTTATAGCAGCGTCTTAAAATAGTGCTTTATTATATGCCCATGATTGCAATGGCCCAGGAATTAATAAAAAATATCATCAATCCAGTGGAAAAATAATATTTTATCGTCATTGCAACCTACAACTTCGTAGTAGAAATTAAAAAAATTAAGCAAATATGTATTTTGTGACTTTCTGATTTTTTTCCCTTAAGGAGTAATGCTTCTTGAATGCCTCGATTACATACGCCAATTTAGCTTCCTAGCTAGGAACCAATTTCGGGTTGCCACCCGTACTTGACAATAAAATATTGTAGTATAAGTTCGATTTTAAAATCGAATCTACACTATAACGGAAAAGTAAACATTGTTTAAGATTGGAGATGAGAATTGAAAATAAAAAATCATAAAAAATTTTGACCTTTCCGTCATTTGTGCAAATTCACTGTTAAAATTTAACTTATTTATACAAGTGGCAACTCTAAATTGGTTCCTTAAATCAGCGTATGTAATCGAGGCTTAAACAAGGTAAATAAACCTAAAAATCTTTATGGAAATCGTTATGTAAGTTTAATGGAATGTTGATTGCAAAAATTAAAAAGTTATTTAGTGAAGGTTTGGATGTTTAGAGATGTTATAACTCAATCGCAAAAACGACGGATTTAAAATGGCACACACAGATATTTTATAGCCTGGATTAAAACAGATACTTTTCTCGGTCAAAAGTCCCCTAAGGATTTTCCGAATGTCCACGCGGACGAAGTCGCGGGCGAAAGCTAGTTCTAATATAAACTGAAACAATACCTGCCACTGATTATTCAATACTTGACACTGGCAAAAATTACTTCCAAGAGGAAAGTAGATTACTAAAACAAAAATAAGAAGAAGAAGAATAAATAATAAATAAAATAATTAGAACTTTTTATTGCGTACACACTAATAATACAGTACACTAATAATACAGTTACAATTTGTACATAGTTTAAAAACTTACTTCGTTGTCACACTACGTACTAGGACGGGAGGTAACGGATGTTTTTCGCAGTGTACAAACTGTATCATATTATTCACAATAAGAAGTTTTATTTATTGTTTATTTATGAAAGACCCTGTATTAAGTTATTGTTTTGTTATATTCACTTTCGTATTTCAAATGATATTGACGAACTTATTTATTACCCACTCAAAATATAAGATTTTTATTTGCAGCAACAAAACTTCAACACGCTTAACTTTTGTTAGTTAGAATTTGGAAGTTTATAATAAAATGTGAGTGATTGTTTTCGAGATAAAGGTACCCTTTTCTCATTGACTTCATGCATTTTCTTAAATATGCTAGTAATCGGTGTTTTTCCTCCTCCGACGAAAATGTGGCTTTCAGTTTACTGAGGTGACGACACGTCCGAGTGGCTTGTACACCGGTTTGAAGGTGTCGCCAACTCTGAGGTCCTGTGTTCGATCTCGGGCTGGGTCAATTTAGAAAACGAACTTTTTAATTATAATCTCAGGTCTATGCGTTAGTAGGTAGTGCACAAGTTTTTTAGCTATTACTTTAGACGCGGAATATATTCTACAAATTAATTTAAAATAAAAATCTAGCCATGCCAAAAAGTGGGATCAAGGAAAAAGGAGATGAGTCAAAAAATTGGCACATTATTAATGTTTTGAACAAATATTTTCAAAAAATCATTTTTATTGACTCATCTCCTTTTTCCTTGACACCACAGTACAAACATCACTATTATTATTTTAACCAACATATTTTTTACGAAACAGATAACTGGACAATTTAATAATCAACGACCTCTAATGTCTCATAGCAGTGCACATTAATGTTATCTTGTGGGAACATCGTAACAATGAGTGTGTTAGTCTAGATAGCAAAGACGTAATTATTTAATGAGGACAAAATCAACTTATTATTTTTACTGTCGTGTTTAGCATTGGAAATAAAGTAATAACTGCAGTTTTTTTGATTGTAATTTATTAAAACAGAGGAGCTTTTGACCAGTCAAAGGTTCCCTTTAGAGATTTTCTGAATGTCCACGTGGACGAAGACGCGGGCATCAGCTAGTAAAATAATAACTGCAGTTTTTCTGATTGTTCACTTCCTATATCTTTTAAAATAAACTGCACAATTTCATCCATACATACATACATACACTCACGCCTGTTTCCCATGGGGGTAGGCAGAGACTATGGATCGCCACCTGCTACGATCTTTGCCCACTTCTTTCGCTTCATTCACATCCATCAATCTTTTCATACATGCCCTGCGGTTTTTGTCACTGCGTACACCAGCCTTTTTTATAATAACCCCTATTTGGTCCGCGTAGGTTTTTCTGGGACGCCCTTGTGCAATCGTTCCTTCCACATTCGCACAATATATCTCTTTCGTAATTCGCCTTTCATTCATCCTCTCTAAGTGACCAAACCACCGGAGCATTCCTTTCTCAATTCTTGTCACAATATCATCTTTCAGACCACACCTTTTACGAATCACCTCATTGCTCACTCTATCACTCAGTTTTACTCCGCGTATTTTCCTCAACGATCGCATCTCTACCGCATTTATTCTGCTTTCTTCTTCTTCTGCCATACCCAAGATTCACTTTCATACATCAGTGTCGGTACCAGCACTCCGTTATGAATAGCCATTCGCGCCTTTGCAGAAACGGTTTGGCTACTCATAACCGAGTGTATAGCACCACTCACCGAATTTCCTTTCTTCACTCGTCTTTCTATGTCTTCCTCACTTTTTCCGTCCCTTGTGAACAAACTCCCCAAGTATACAAACTCACGATTCATCCATACAATGCGATTAATTTAACTATATAGTATGTAAAACAGAAGTAGTACTTTAGTTGTAACGTAAGTTAGTATTTTAATCTGAAAAATTCAGTTTGCCATACATTCCCGAGTGAAGTTGCTGCGGATTACTGTTTATTGTCAACTAGCTTTTGCCCGCGACTTCGTCCGCGTGGATATTCGAGAAAATCCTATGGGAACGTTAAACCAGGATAAATAGTATTCAATGTTTTAATTTCATCAAAATCAGATCAGCCGTTTAAACGTGGCGGGTCCTCACCAAGCGCGCTGACCCGCTTTTTCCTCATAAAATTTCATCGCTTATTTTGACACCTACAGACTTTCATACAAACTTTCATCCCATATTTTAACTCTTTCAACCATTATTTCGTTTCAGCCTGTGTCCTTTCTCAAGCTTTACTCTATCTCTGTGCCAAATTTCATTAAAATCGGTTCAGAATTTTAGGCGTGAAAGCTTAACAGACAGACAGACAGACAAAGTTACTTTCGCATTTAAAATATTAGATGGATTAAGTATGGATTTTGTATTTTGTTCTGTCAATTAAACTCATGGTAGTCGATTAAACAACATAATCTCGTAGTGTAAAAGATGTAAGTAGGTACCTAATAAATACGTTATTGGCATAACTTCTGTAGTCTCTCTATTCTGTGGTACAATCAAACATTCATCCCCTATTTCAACCCCTCCAACCCTTATTTCGCAATAAAAGGTAGCCAGTGTCCTTTCTCGAGCTCTATTCTACCTTTGTACCAAATTTCATCCATATCGGTTTAGTAGTTTCGGAGTGAAGGCGTAACAGACAGACGGACAGACAGACATTGTAACTTTCGCATTAAAATAATATGGATTTTGTATTACTGATTTTGAATTTCGTTCTGTCAATTTTACTCATGGTAGTCGATTAAATAACATAATCTCGTAGTGTAAAAGTATGTAAATGGGTACCTAATAAATACGATAGTGGCATAACTTCTGGAGTCTCTCTATTCTGTGGTACAATCAAACTTGCATCCCCTATTTCAACCCTTCCAATCCTTATTTCGCAATAAAAGGTAGCCTATGTCCTTTCTCGAGTTTTACTCTACCTCTGTACCAAATTTAATCCAAATCGGTTCAGTAGTTTAGGCGTGAAAACGTAACAGAAAGACGGACAGACAGACAGAGTTACTTTCGCATTTATAATATTAGTAGGTATGGATTTTGTATTATTGATTTTGAATTTCGTTTTGTCAATTTTACTCATGGTAGTCGATTAAACAACATAATCTCGTAGTATAAAAGTATGTAAATGGGTACCCAATAAATACGATAGTGGCATAACTTATGAAGTCTCTCTATTCTGTGGTACAATCAAACTTTTATCCCCTATTTCAACCCTTCCGACCCTTATTTCGCAATAAAAGGTAGCCTATGTCCTTTCTCGAGTACTACTCTACCTCTGTACCAAATTTCATCCAAATTGGTTCAGTAGTTTCGGCGTGAAGGCGTAACAGACAAACGGACACAGACAGACTGAGTAACTTCCGTATTTATAATATTAGTATGGAAGTATGGATTTTGTATTATTGATTTTGAATTTCATTCTGTCAATTTTACTCATGGTAGTCGATTAAACAACATAATCTCGTAGTGTAAAAATATGTAAATGGGATTACTAATGTTTGGGCAAAAAACGTTTCCCAAAATATCACATCGCAAACTATTTTACGCAAATTTTCATTTGGCAAAAAAACATTTGGCAAAACAACTTATCGCAATTTTTCAGTTAGCAAAACTCTTTTTGGAAAATTATTGTTTAGCAAATAATTACTTGGTCAAAGTTTCATTTTACCAAATATTATTTAGTCAAATGTATCGTTTGGCAAAACATACTCTTCCCAAAATATTGCATGGCATACGATTTACATATTAATTTGAGTAGTGCATAAAATATAAATTGACGATGAAGTACCAATACCTCCTACCTTAGTTTTTAGCTATTTTTAGTTTTTATGCAACATAAAATACAATTTCACATGTCACGGCCAAAATCTCCTAACGCAATATTGTACTATTTAATCGATACCAATTTCACCCTAACTTTATAGGGAATAGCTTCTATGTAATTACCTATCTAAAAAAAATATGTTAGAAAACCTCCTATCTAGGTACTCCAAAAAATTACAAAAACATTGCCGAAAAATTAGAAAATGTTTTCTAACTTTATTTACTGTAAATAAAGTAATTTAATAAGCCTTGAATTTTACACTATTTCATAATTATTAATACGTGCTATAATCCTCTCAATTTTTTAAAATTTTATTCAGACGTTAAATTACTAATGTGTATCGCAACTTAGTAAAAAAAATAAAATAATAAAATACTTACTTATTTGAATTAAAAAAAACATTGTAAATAGTTTTTATTTTCTTAATTTATGAAAATAAATATAATTTTACCATTATCCTGTTACGATTATCAATAATATTTATTTCTGCTATTTGTTCCCTTTATACTTGGAATTCCTATATACTCCTGTCCTGCATTCCTGTATCAGTAAAAATAAATTATCATTTGCCAAACTTACGCTATAAATAAGTTAAGTGTGTGAAGTGTCAATTTTAGCAAAAATTTTTTTGGAATATAATATTTGGCAAAATAAAACGTTTGCGTAATAAACATTTGACCTAATAAAACTTGACAAAGTAAA
This sequence comes from Agriphila tristella, assembly GCA_928269145.1. Lineage (NCBI taxonomy): Eukaryota > Metazoa > Arthropoda > Insecta > Lepidoptera > Crambidae > Agriphila > Agriphila tristella. The sequence continues at coordinate 29,706,820 of OV743432.1, forward strand.
AATATGCTAAACGACAATTTGACCAAGTGAATAAAATGCGAAATGTAAATTTGCCAAAGATTCATTTGAGAAATGAAACTAGTGCGATACGTTTTTTGGGAAGTGAAATTTGACCAAAAATAATTTGGCCAAACGGCAGAACCCCATGTAAATGGGTACCTAATAAATACGATAGTGGCATAACTTCTGAAGTCTCTCTATTCTGTGGTACAATCAAACTTGCATCCCCTATTTCAACCCTTCCAACCCTTATTTCGCAATAAAAGGTAGCCTATGTCCTTTCTCGAGTTTTACTCCACCTCTGCACCAAACTTCATTCAAATCGGTTCAGTAGTTTAGGCGTGAAGACGTAACAGATAGACGGACAGACAGACAGAGTTACTTTCGCATTTATAATATTAGTATGGATTTAACTAGCTAGCACCCGCGAATTTATCTGCTGGAAATTAAAAAAAACATATGGAACCCTTAGCCAGGATAAGAAGTAAGTATCATGTTTTGGTGTGTGCCATATCCGTTCAGCCGTTTTTATGCGTGATTTTGTAACAATAGTAGTAGGATAAAAATATAATTAGCCGCGTATAAAGTTACCAAATCGGAAAAAGTCTGTATAAAAGACAGAGCCACGATAATGATATTACCTGACCGGGCGTAAATGAAAAACTAGGTGAACACTTTCATAGTCGCAAAATCGCAAAAGTAATCACATTTAGCTTTTTACTTACCTGACCTTACATATAACAAATAATTGTTTAAAAAACAAAAAACCGACTTCAAAAAACCTGCCTCTAAAGAGCAAGAAATTATATTCAAATCATTAGATAGGTACGCATTATCATCGTTATAATAACGTCTATTGAAGTCTACGAAGAATCGTCAGTTTATCTCAACCATTTTTTTTAATTAAGTAGAGCTTAATCAGAATACCTAATACCATCCTCTGCCCTATGGTAGGGTTAGCAACAAACAGTCACGGTTCGAATCCTACGAGAGCAGGCAAATGGTAATGCGATGAACATTAACAACTTTGCTCGAGTCATGGTCATAGTTAATTATTCTTTATGTATTATTCGGAGTTTGGTTTTCTACTGACGAGCTTTGTTTAAATTTCGACAGTATGAGTACTGAATATATTCATTAGCTTTGCGATAGTTAATTTAACGGTACTTAAGTGTTAGTTTTAAAGGGTTTTCGCCTGCGAGAGTGCAGAGATTCTGAAGGATTTAAATGGTTGCTTTTGCTTTTTTTAAACTTTGTTTTTGGAGCAAAGTAGTTCCTTTGACACGGGTAACTTTACTCTTACATTTCTTTCCTTATGTTTCACGTATATTTATGCTACAGAGCAATGTAATACGTTACTTTCATTACTTTGCGCTATCGGAAGATAGTCCAGGATTAGGAAAGCTTCAACTTGAAATGAAAATCACATATATTTTTAAGAGATCCATCATCTTCACTTTGGTTCATAGAAAAACATGATGATTAAGCTTAAAATTAACTTCCTAAATTTTTTTAACAAAACAAGAAAAATTACTTCTATAATCAAGTAGAAAATGCAATAAAATTTCCAAAAAAAAATACGTTATAAATTTATGAGGTAAACCCTCCATTAGTGGTTTAACTTCGGTACCGAGTAAAACTCGCGTTTTCCATTTTTTTTTTGGTGAGTTTATCCATCTCAGGACGTCGCTCCATTTATATTCTCGAGGAGCATGGTATCCCCAAAAGTATGTGCAAAGAAAACCCAATCTCGAAAATATCCTATCATTCCAAAAATATCACACCAAATTAAAAAAATATCTTGTCTACAAATTAGTTGATGAAATTCCTTAAACAATGATATATCACACACCTGCATTCGTCCAAATAATTCTTAGATATAAATGGAATTTGACAACCCCCATTTTCACTCTTTTAGGGGTTTAATCATGTCCACCATGTTGGACTTCAAAATAAATGTCATTTTCGTAATCACCATCCCATAAGACCTTAAGAAAGACATCCACATCGATTTTCATTTTTACTTACCCCATTTACCCCCTAAGGGATGATTTCAAATAACAAAATATGTGTTTGCCTATTTATTTTTAGATGTGCTCCAACTAATTTTAAAGTTGTAATGTCTATTTTATATTCTTTTTCCATACAAAATTTTAACCCCATTTTCACCCCCTTAGGGGTAAAATCATATCCACGGTGTTGGACTTCAAAATAAATGTCATTTTCGCAATCACCGTCCCATAAAACCTCAAGAACGACATTCATATCGATTTTTATGATTACTTACCCATTTACCCCCTAAGGGGTGGATTTTCAAAATCACAAAATATATGTTTGCCTATTTTTATTTTTAGACGTGCTCCTACTAATTTTAAATTTGTATAGTCTATTTTATACTATATTTCCATACAAAATATGACCCCATTTTCACCCCTTTAGGGGTTAAATCATGTGCGTGCAGCGTGTTGGACTTCAAAATAAATGTCATTTTCGCAATTGTCATCCCAGAAAACATATCTATTTTTAGGGTTTTTTTACCCCATTTCCTCCATCCCCATTTTCACCCCTTCAGAGGTAGAATTTTCAAAAAAACTTAGATACGTATATATTAATTTTTAATTGTCAGCCTAAAGACAAACTTTGAAGATCCTAACTTTGAAACTGAGGGACTTTCATACAAATTTTGGACCCCCGTTTCACCCCTTTAGGAGGTGAGTTTCGAAAAATCCTTTCTTAGTGCACCCCTAGACCTCATAAGGAACCTATGTGCCAAATTTGGAGTCTCTAGACCCAGCGGTTTGGGCTGTGCGTTGATATGTCAGTCAGTCAGTCAGTTTCTTCTTTTATATATTAAGATACAATTTCCAAGTGTAAATTCCTATTATTACTGATTTACCATCAAAACTACCGTTTAATAGTTTTTAGTAAGATTAATAATTGATATTTTTTATGCTAAAATAATACTTGTTTGATTAAAAATCAAAATTGATTGATTCATTATTAAGAGCTAACTTTCATCGAACATTCTAAATAATTTATTAACGAAAGATAAAAATCTTCTTATCAGTTAACCGACCTTCCAACTCAGCTGCGTCTCTTATGTCCCCTCTGACGTCATCATAGACAGTTTTACTGCCGAAGTAGGTGTAACTGCACTTAGTATTCCAGTAGCAAGACCGGCCCAACACGAGGAATACACACGAGAAGAAAACGAGACACCGCGCTAACATGACTGCTCCTGACCGCAGTCAAACGTGCACTGATTGACGCCTAGCGTAGTGTTTACATTATGCTGCCAGTGAGTTCACTGTTAAACAACATATATAATAATGGAGATCGTCTCTTTTTTTAGGTGAATTTCGAAAAAAGAATGAGTTAGAAAAGTTTATTAAACCGCTTCAATGGACAATACGACAAAAAAAAATAACATACCCTGTATTGATTTTCGAAGAGAGAATGAAAAAAGACATGACCCATATTTTAGTTTTAGTAAAAATTTTTTTTTTCAAAAATACAATTCTTTAAAAGTTTAAAAGCTTTTCCGGAAGTGACGTTGCTCTGAGGCTTTTTGTAGTGATCGTCGCTTCTAAGGGTTTTTTACATTTTATTTATTTTCTCTATAAATATTGCTTTAAAAATTCAAAAACTATTTTTTTTCTTCTTCGCACTTCTGAGAGGCAAATCTAGAAACGGTTATTTTTAGGGTTCCGTACCCAAAGGGTAAAAACGGGACCCTATTACTAAGACTCCGCTGTCCGTCTGTCTGTCTGTCTGTCTGTCACCAGGCTGTATCTCATGAACCGTGATAGCTAGAGAGCTGAAATTTTCACAGATGATGTATTTCAAACAACAAATACTAAAAACAGAATAAAATATAAATAGATTGGAAAGAATACAGAAAAAGTTTATTAAAGCATTAGAATATAGAACCGGATCTTCTTATGTATCTTTTAACGACTCCCTTAAAAAATACAAATTGTTATCATTGAATTCCCGACGTACACAGTTCGATCTCGTATTTCTATATAAAATACTAAATAATTATATCGATTCCCCTAACCTACTTACTGACTGAAATAAAGTTTAAGATTCCATCAAAAAGTGTTCGCAGACCTAATAATCTTTTCGCAATTCCTAGTTCAACTACTAATTATACATCAAACTCTTACTTTCACCGTTGTTTGACCACACATAACAAAAAAGTTTCAAACATAGATATTTTTTGTAATAATTTAAACAAATATAAAAACTGTATTATAGATTATTATTTTCATGTCTGATTGCTGATAGATTGTTACCTATTGACAAAATCACATTGTCTTTAATTATATTATGTAAAACTTTAATATTAAAGTGTGTTGTTCTTTAATATAGGTACTTATTATTAAATTTAATTTTAGAGTAGGTACCAAAAATTGGTTTGTGCTTGTGGCCTGTTTCACAAATTCCGATTAAAGTAACTTCATTACAAACATTACAAAACTCTCAAATCTGTTTATTACGCTCTTTGGCAATCTCAGTTACTCTATTGTATCACTTGCTAGGGAGGTATTCCCAAAACTGCTCTTCTAACCGTGGAGAGAGCTCAGAGGATGATCTTAAAAGTTTGCACTTTTAAGCCTCGGCTCTTCCCGACTGATGAATTGTACCAACTCTGTGAGGTGTTATCGGTTAGAAAACTATTTGTCTTGAGAACTATTTTGAAACAGCACTCCCTCACTATATTCCCTAGCCCTCCCTCCATTCAACGTAGTCGTAGACCCTATCAGGTATGTGAAAGAAATTATTATTCACATTGCTTCTTACATAGGTTTTTTTGTTTTCTGGGCCCTCACATTTATAATCATGCTAATAAGGAAATTGAGATTTTCCCGCTTTGCAGTAAATTGTGTAAATTGAATACGACTTCTTGGCTCATGGGGAAAACGTATGAAGAGACCGAAAACTTGCTGCTGACAGCTAAATAATGGATAGATGTATGGATCCATTGTTGCAGAGGAAGGAATGCTTAGTGGTTGGTTTCCATCCCAAGTAGCAAAATTCTCCTGTAGTGCACAGTTTATAGGCTCACAGCACTAGTACCTCTCTCTTAGTGGTTCCAGGTTTTACTACTAAGCTTATAACAGGTTACACGGAGTTCGTTTGGGTTTATAGTACATCTATTCTTATAAGTTGGCTTATAATCGTGTACAGAACGAAATTATAGGCGCAATAAAGGCTAAGATGGCCTATAAAAGTGTTGCATATATGTAAATACACTTAAGAAAACTTGCTCCAGTAAGTTACACTTATAATCGCCTAGAAGAAGTAATAATAAACCCGCTATAAGTATCATACGCCAGTAATAGTAATTTAGAGAACTAAATGCACTTAGAACCATTTGCATTTGTTACTTGACCTTATAGGGGTGTATGAGTCAACTTTATGTGCCAATTATAAGTGAATTAGTTCTACAGTGGTTTCTTCTAAGAGTAAGTGTACTTGGTATTATTGTGGACTCTCGAATGCTGTTATATACTTGATTTCTATATAAAGGTTTCTTGTAAAACTGTTAGTGTCCAAAGATATCTTCGTGAAGTCCATTTAAGCTTTTAATATTTATCGCATCTTCACGGCCATTTTTTCGTCACAATATGGCGCGACAATGCTGTTAGAACTAATATTATTTTTAAACATTACTTAGTAAATACGCCATGTTCACAAGGCGAACAAAAATTGAGATGTAAAACACAATATACTTCACCGAAAATACTTACGCGTTTGCCATGCAAACATCTATGCACGTATAATATTACGTGCGAAATACTTACTTGTTAATACATTATATTATATAAAATAGATAAACTTTACTTATTTTTTTTATTTTTTTCTACAACTGACACAATACAACAACAATTCACAAATGTTTGAAGTAGCTAGTAATAGAAGCGTGGAGTACGTTACACGCCTGCCTGGTTCCATTAGATGCTCATAGCTGGCTTCGCAGGAGCAGATAGTTCTGCCTAGTCCAACTATAAGTGTATTATTGGTCTAAGTGGTGCTCGCCAAGTCTACTAGGAGTGTTTTATTAGCAAAAGTACGCGTATAAAATGGGCCCTTTTCCGTGGTTATAACTTTTTACTAGCCTGTTATAGACCTGGCCCCGTAACCACTACAAGACCAAATTTTGTTACTTGGGATGAATCCAACCGATCCCAAGGTTTACCGGAGTGCTAAGTGGGGTAGCGAAAGTTTTTTTTTCTGTTTTTTCTTTTCTCTAATTAATTGCGACTAAGTCACGCATTTTAGTATTTGTAAAGATAAGAAAAGTTACTGTCGAGTTCCTATAGTAATGTGTTTACATACAGTGTAGTAGTGATTTTTAATATCTAAAGTTCCACAGATTGTCACAACTTTCTTATAATTGTCTGGCAAACTACATTTATATTTAATATCTTTTTCATTTTTGTATTTCTAACTTTTTTAAAGTCCTTTTACGTTTGCTTGTTATACATCCTTAAATTGTTACCATGGGAGGAGGAGCTGCTGCCTGAGATACGGGTATATCCCAGTTTGGGTAGTAGTTTGTACTGCCATGCCATTGAGTCTACTTATATTTTTTGTTGTTCCATTAGCAATTATTGTTGTAAACAAGTTGTTTGCGGTGCCTACCCACAGTAGTTTGTAAAAATTTTGATGTGAATAAGATGGGTGGGTACACCTATCACCCTTTACTGCTTTTATATTTTAATTGTAAGCTACCTACATAATAAGTTCGTAATGTATGGTTTGTGCAAATAAAATAATTCATTCATTCATTCATTATTTACTTGACAAGTAATTTGATTTATGTTTCTATCCCATTTTTGTTATATTGAACCATAATTGAATTAATGTTTTTTCATTGTAAATTGATCTCGTTTATCACGAATCGTTCCCGATAAGATTTGTCACGTACCTATTACATAATTTCCTTAAGGCGTTAAGAAGGGTCAAATCCCAATATTCAATTCAAATTATTGAAAGATTACGCGCGTGAAGCTATCATGGAAAAAATATATAATGTACTTGGAATAATACACAATAGATTTAATTGAAAGTATTTGTAAAAATGTTACTACCTTTGATGTAAAAAATTATTCCGTGGACCCTGTTTCTGGTCCTATTTGCAAAATTTCTCGGAAACAGAACATTCGTTAATGTTAAAACCAACACATAAAAATCGGCTATGTTAATACCTTCAATCTTAATTGAACAGTTTTTTTTAACTGACTTGAAAGCGAAGAAATTTAATAAAAACATGTAAAAATTGAGAATTCGGTGCTAGTTCTCAACGCAACCGCCGCGTTGGAACGCGCACTGATTTGAACCCAAAGTAAGTAGAGTTACGTTCGATTTCACACCATCACGGATCGACCCGCTCGGATTGAGGCATGTTAAAGCCTTAAAGTAATAATAGGCACTCTATGTCTATATGTTTAATAATTATTAGTTTAAACATATTTATGTTGATGAACATGACTGTTTGTTGTCATTAAATAAATGAAAAAAAAAATACAGAAAATTGTTTTTATTTGCCGTTTTTTGCTTGAAATTAATAACAACAAAAGGTAGACAGTTAAAATTTTCACAGATGATGTATTTCTGTTGCCGCTATAATAAAAAAATACTAAAATCAAAATAAAATAAATATTTAAGGGGGCTCCCATACAACAAACGTGTTTTTTTGCCGTTGTTTTTTGCTCTATATTAATAAAGACAACAGTTACACAGTTGAAATATTCACAGATGATGTATTTATGTTGCTACTATACACCGTCATTTTGTAGTCGTTTTAATTAACTTAAGGGAGTGTTCTACTAACGGAACTAAACATTTTTGCCCAAGAAACATGGGTCGAAAAACGACAAAAAAAATTGACTTTCCCATACTAATAAAATGTTTTAGCTGTCTAGTTAGTATGGAAGACCCAAATTTTTTTGTCGTTTTTCGACCCATGTTTCTTGGGCAAAAATGTTTATTTTCATTGGTACAACACACCCTTAAGTTAATTAAAACGACTACAAAATGACGGTGTATAAACAAATACTAAAAACAGAATAAAATAAATATTTCAGTGGGACTCCCATACAACAAACGTGTTTTTTTTTCTTTGCCGTTTTTTGGTACGGAACCCTTCGTGCGCGAGTCCGACTCGCACTTGGCTGGTTTTTTTATTTTGACTAAATATTTTTTGTCGTATTTCGTTCATTCAGTCAATAATTTTAAAATATTGATAATTTACCATTATATCTTACGCTATTCGATCGTGTACAGTACAACTAGGATTCAGATACGGTACGAATATATATTTGCCTCTAGAAGGAATTGAACCCGCTGCCATATATTTCACTCAACAATTGATATACCTATAGTATAGGTATTATTATTGCTTATTTAGTTATGTCATCAAAAACTTTTTTAAGAGATATCCTTACTAATATTATAAATGCAAAAGTCCGTTTGTTTGTTTGTTACGCCTTCACGTCTTAACTACTGAACCGATCGTTGTCAGGGGTACAGAAAAGGACATAGGGAAATTTTCATTCAGAAAAAACTTACAGTTCCCGTGGGATGGCAAAAAACTGTCCACGCAGACGAAGTCGCGGGCGGCCGCTAGTCCATTATAAAAATGAATCTTACTTGTGTTAACTAATTTTCAAGTCAATATAGTTGACAATTGCAGTCAGTAGGTACCATTTCATCGTTTTGTTGAAAACAGCAATTTTTCAGGTTAACTATCAAATTTCTAATTTATTGTTTCTGATGTTTTGAAATAACATGTTACCCAAAAAACGTAAGAACAAGTAAGTATAAATGAAAACATTTTGCCAAATAAAAGGATTGCCACAGCGAAATGCACTTTTCGTTAGGTATGATTTCATCACATCATGCTATAATCCGGTTTGCTTTTATAAATGAAATCAATGCATAATATAAACAGTGTTGTTATTTTAAAGTTTGTTGTTAAATGAGATGGGTGTACGGTAGCTGCTTGTTATTGTTTGTCATCGAAACAATATTTTTGCTGCTCTTTAAATTGTTTTTATTAGGTTAATCATTTGAGTTTTTTTTATCTGCAACGGGATAGTGGCCTTCACCTCACCTGATGTTAAGTGATGATGATGATAAGGTCGAAAGTGTAAGCGCAGTACATCCAGAATCATCACCACTGAGTAACTGCCGGAATACAATAATATTAGAGCAACTTTCGCAAGGGTCGGCCGTGGAATGGGTGCCAATTTTTTTTTATCTCGAATTCCTCCGTGCGGAAGGCACGATAAGTCACTCGTTAATGCCACCACACCAGTTCGTATTGGGCCTGCGTGGTGGGCAATTTATTGCCCATTCTCTAAACCAACACTAGATAAGTACTATCAATTTTTTCTTCAGAAAAAGCGAGTTTCTAACTAACTCTAACATCAGCTTTCAAATAAAAAACGCCCATTCGTTTGGCTACTACGATACCACAGACAGACTGACAAATAGACACACACGTCAAATTTATATTAACACCATTCCTTATGCGGTGGGGGGTCAAAATTGACCGGAAATTAAGAAGGTTAAAACTATGACTGTGGTGAAATATTTTTCTCTACGTTAGGTTGAGAATTCATGTTTGTGCAAAGATAGAGTTTTAGTAAAATAAAAATTGGTATTAGAGTATCAGTAGGACTATTTGTATGTTTAAAGATAGACACAAATCAAACACTTCCTTTGACTCTAGAAGATAAGATCTAAAGGTATTTTTCACACCACATGCTCGACAATGCCGAATTATATGTCATGTAAACCTTACCGAAAGCAAGACATTATATCTCTTGGCTTTAGCCGGGTTATAATGTTATATTATAACCCGCTGGTCAATAATGTGATTTTCACTTTCATAATTCTTATTGCTATGTACATAAAGTCTAATTTCACTAAACAGAATGTGTCCTCAGCGGGCGCGGCCAACTCGATTTTCGAAGACCGAGGCCGTGGCCCACTAGATTCGCATGAGACATTTGTTTGTCAAATCGAGTAGGCCACGCCAGCTGAAAGAAGTTGCTATAGCCGTAGCTAGTAGTACTACTAGCTTTAGAAGATTCTATAAATATTTAAAAGAAAAAATAAAAAATTTCAAGTGATGAAAGAATTTTGTCTCCAGAAGCTATTAAATTAGATGCCATAGGCATTGTCAATAATCTACTCCCAGAAAAGTCAAAGGAAAAATACCTGAAAGCCTATAAAGATTTTGACACATGGAAAACTGCAAAAGACGCAAAGTCTGTGTCTGAATCAGTGCTTCTGGTCTATTTTGAATATTTATCAGCTACAAAGAAGTCAAGCAGCCTGTGGTGTATCTATATTATCTTTCCATAATTGGACTAATGTCTCCAATATCAATTTGCACTTTTAATATGCTGTAATAAACACTATCTAATAAGCCTGGTTTTTTATTGTCTCGCATAAAGTGAGAAAAGTAGAGTATACACCACCGGGATAAAACTGTTTTTTTCTTGGGCGCTTGAATCCCTCACTGCACTCAGGACTCAATCTTAATTCCCTCGCTTTGCTCGGGAATTACCTTGTCGCTGCGCTCGGGAGTTAAATTTGGAGTCCTTCGTTACGTTCATGATTCAATGTAGCGCCCGTGACATAAAACACTGCTTTATCCCCTTGGTGTATAATCTACTATTCTATGAATCCTTATTTTACAAGAGTGCATTAATGCACATTTATCTAAGTTTTTGGTAGGTATAACAAAATAAAACAGCAGTTTTAAGTATTTTATGACAACGATATCGCTTTATTAGATATCAAATCAAAGGTAGTGCGGGGTTCCGCGGGCGTAGCGCCGGTGGGGGGGCTGAGGGCGTGTCTCTGAGAGCAAGCGGCGCGCGCGCAGGACCCCGCACTCCCTCCCGATACATACTTCACGGTAATAAATTATATAAATAAATATCAACAAGTTACAAAATAAGCCTTTCGTAAAAAGATTAGATCACTAAAGTGTATATTTTTTTGTGGTTTACAAAACATTTTTACAGTTTCTCGTTTTCACGCTTTCGTAACACTTATTCAACTGCTATGTATAAAAAAAATGAGTTACATATAAACGAAAAATCTGTACAGTCCGTTTTTTGTGTAGTGGAACGTTTAGAAATCGCTTTCGGGCGCCAGGTCGAACCTTGGTGGGAAGGTGCCGAACATGTCCGACAGGTTGGGGCGCTGGCGCTGGGGCTGCAACAGAACACACGTATTACATTCCACTCCTCACCAGGTAAGCTCACTTTTGTGACATGCAGGGTACATGCCGGAAATTTAGTTTCATAATGGCTAAATAGTAAAGGTAATAGATTCAGGTGCTAAATCTGACTAAAACTATGACAAGGAGCACAGCAAAGGATCAGCACTGTTCCGTGTGCTGTGGGGGGGCGCGGGCGTGCAACGAAGAGTTGCCAACTTACATATTATTCCAATGCTGACTTAGACACGCCCTTTAATGGACGCCTGAATGAAAGAATCGCAATTTAGTTTTTTGAATATTCTAAGAATTATAATATAGAGGTGAATGTGTTCAACTTACCGCCGGACTGACTCCTCTCGCGGCGGATCCTGCGCGTCCCTTGCCACGGAATTTGCTGATAGCCTGCTCGGCGAGGTCTGCCCTTTCTTCAGCCTCCTCCAACTCTTGCTGTGCCTTACGGAACTTAGCCAAGTTGAGGGCGGCGATCTCTTCTGCTTCTTCGATCTGCCTCTTGTAGGTCTTGATCTTCTGTTGCAGTTTGTCGACGAGGTCCTGCATGCGTTCGTGGTTCTTGCGGTCCTCTTCGGCCTGGAAGGACAGCTCCTTGATACGCCTCTCGGCCTTACGCAAGTTCTTCTGTGCGTCAGCGTGCCTTCTCTGTTCACCGTCAAGCTCGTTTTCGAGTTCTCTGACTCTCTGTTCGAGTTTCTGGATAGCCTTTTTGCCTCCCTTGAGCGCGTTAGCCTCAGCCTCGTCTAACCTGATCTGCAGTTCCTTGATCTGTTGTTCAAGGGCCTTGCGGAGTTTCTCCTGGGTCTGTGCATGGTCCTGCTCGGCGCGGAGCTCGTCAGCCAGGCGGGCGGCATCAACCATAGCCTTCTTTGCCTTCTCCTCAGAGTTCTTGGCCTCATTGAGGAGCTCGTCGAGGTCGGAATGCAGGGTCTGCAGCTCGGATTCCAGTTTCCTCTTGGCTGCGGACAGGGAACCGTTCTGGGCGGAAAGTTCGTTGAGCTGTTCGTGAGCATCGCCAAGTTCCTGTTCGGCCTGGCGACGGGCACGGTCGGCCTGTTCCAGGAGAGTACGAGACTCTTCGAGCTCGTTCTGGAGAGCGTTGGCACGGCGTTCAGAGATGCCAAGCTGTTCGCGGGCATCATCACGTGCACGCTGTTCCTCTTCAAGAGCGGTCTGGAGGTCCTTGATCTGTGCCTGGTAACGCTTGATGTTCTTCTGGGCTTCAGCATTGGCCTTGTTGGCATGGTCAAGGGCGATCTCAAGTTCGTTAATGTCAGCCTCGAGCTTCTTCTTCATGCGCAGGGCCTCAGCCTTGCCCTTAGCCTCGGCTTCGAGGGAAGCCTGCATAGAGTCGAGAGCGCGCTGGTGGTTCTTGCGTGTGTTCTCGAATTCCTCTTCCTTCTCCTGGATACGCCTGTCGATCTCCTGTCTGACCTGGGACAGCTCGAGCTGAGCGCGCAGGACCTTGTTCTCCTCCTGTTCGAGGGCGGACTCAGCCTCTTCAAGAGCGGCTTGGAGCTCGTCCTTCTCGGCCTCAAGGCGCTTCCTGGCCTTCTCGATTTCGTGGATATTGCGGCCACCTTCGCCGATTTGGTCAAGCAAGTCCTTGACTTCGTCGGCGAGGTTCTTGTTTTCACGGCGGACAGCCTCGAGCTGCTCCTGACCTTCTTCGTAGGCACCCTTGAGGCGGAACAATTCGGTGGAGTAGTTGCGGCATTCCTTCTGGCTAGCGTCAAGCTCGGCGGCGAGGTCGTCGACCTTGAGTTTCCATTCTCCAATGATCTTGTCGAATGCCTTTTGCTTCTTTTCGGCAGCGTTGGCAATAGCGGTGGCACGGTCGACCTCGAGTTGCAGGTCTTCGACCTCGGTGGCGAGGCGCTGTTTGGTCTTCTCAAGGGCAACAACCTTCTGGTTGAGAGATTCGATGGTCTCTTCGGCTTCGGCGAGGCGGGCCTGGAGCTTGCGCTTAGCCTCCTCGAGCTCCTCAGAGCGGGCGACGCCTTCAGACTCGTACTTGGAGCGCCACAGCTGAGATTCGGCATTAGCCTTGGATAGTTGGCGTTGCAGGTCAGCCTTGCCTTCGGCTTCCTCCTCAACCTGTTCGCGAATGTTGTCCAGATCGTGCTCGAGGTTGCGGAACTTGCCAAGAAGTGTGGCGCGTTCCTGTGGAAAAAGAATATATATATTTTTTAAATTATCGAAATGGGCTCCCACATTTTGATCTATTGGGGCAACTTGACTGAATGAGTTCGTAAACTCATTATTCACAAATCAATGACAATAAAAATAACATAAAAATGAAAAAACTTTTAGATTTTTGCATTCACAACGCTATCTTTATATTAAGATGAATAAATAATGAAAAATATTAGAAAAAATTATACATCTTAATACATTATTTATTCATCTTAATATAAAGATAGCGTTGTGAATGCAAAAATCTAAAAGTTTAAAATTGTACTGTTTCACCTTAATTGATTGTCTGGCATCTGCAAAGGTGCTACAACCGAATGTCGAAGTAGTTCTCTTCACATTGGTGAGATGGCGCTGATCTTCAGCGGAAGCGTGGAAAGTATTAGAAAATTTCGCCACATCCCTCAGCAGCTTGGTAGCATAATTGGTAGTGCATTGGGCCGGAATCCTAAGGGTGCGGGTTCGAATCCCGTCTAAGTTGCTACGGGTGAGCCGATTTTTTCTAATATTTTTCATTATTTATTCATCTTAATATAAAGATAGCGTTGTGAATGCAAAAATCTAAAAGTTTAAAATTGTACTGTTTCACCTTAATTGATTGTCTGGCATCTGCAAAGGTGCTACAACCGAATGTCGAAGTAGTTCTCTTCACATTGGTGAGATGGCGCTGATCTTCAGCGGAAGCGTGGAAAGTATTAGAAAATTTCGCCACATCCCTCAGCAGCTTGGTAGCATAATTGGTAGTGCATTGGGCCGGAATCCTAAGGGTGCGGGTTCGAATCCCGTCTAAGTTGCTACGGGTGAGCCGATTTTTTCTAATATTTTTCATTATTTATTCATCTTAATATAAAGATAGCGTTGTGAATGCAAAAATCTAAAAGTTTAAAATTGTACTGTTTCACCTTAATTGATTGTCTGGCACCTGCAAGGGTGCTACAACCGAATGTCGAAGTAGTTCTCTTCACATTGGTGAGATGGCGCTGATCTTCAGCGGAAGCGTGGAAAGTATTAGAAAATTTCGCCACATCCCTCAGCGGCTTGGTAGCATAATTGGTAGTGCATTGGGCCGGAATCCTAAGGGTGCGGGTTCGAATCCCGTCTAAGTTGCTACGGGTGAGCCGATTTTTTCTAATATTTTTCATTATTTATTCATCTTAATATAAAGATAGCGTTGTGAATGCAAAAATCTAAAAGTTTAAAATTGTACTGTTTCACCTTAATTGATTGTCTGGCATCTGCAAAGGTGCTACAACCGAATGTCGAAGTAGTTCTCTTCACATTGGTGAGATGGCGCTGATCTTCAGCGGAAGCGTGGAAAGTATTAGAAAATTTCGCCACATCCCTCAGCAGCTTGGTAGCATAATTGGTAGTGCATTGGGCCGGAATCCTAAGGGTGCGGGTTCGAATCCCGTCTAAGTTGCTACGGGTGAGCCGATTTTTTCTAATATTTTTCATTATTTATTCATCTTAATAAAAATGAAATGTGATTTAGTCACTGAAATGACTTGTAGGGATAATAATTTGTGTTTCTATAGTTAATCAATCAAACTTTGCTGTTCTATATAACTTACCCTAGCCTCTTCGTCGGCGAGCCTCTTGGTGTCCTCCAGCTGGGTGGTGAGGGACACCTTGATCTTCGATAGCTGCGACACTTGGGACTCAGCCTCCTCCAATTGGCGGAGCAGGTCGGAGTTCTCGATGGACAGCTTCTTCTTGGAGGCGTCCAGGTCATTGAGGGTGCGGTTGGCCTCGTCAGATTTGTTCTGAACCTCATTGAGCTGGTGCTGTAGTTGCTTGACGATCTTCTCTTGGGCAGCCTATTAGGAAAAGTCAGGTAAATAAACTATTTGAAACCTTGTTGGCATGCATCTACCGTGTCAATGTTCGAGATATTTTTAAATTGTTTAATATGATATTGTTATTTGTAATAATACTTACTTTTGTTAATATTAGTTATTGTTTGTTGTTGATAAGGTTAAGTAATAACAACCTAATAAAAACGTGTTAAAAAACAGGTTTAATTGATTATTGCATGCCTATAATAAATCATGGTTAAGTAAATAATTTTTTGTAAGCGTCGTCGCTATCATGCCAAAATGTATCGTTTGGGTTAATTAATTATACGTCATTATAATAGTTAATGGAGGAATGAGTTATTTTGTTTGATGTTTTTGTGTTTATTTATTAAGTTAGGTATTCTCCACTAGTTTGCGAAAGCTTCGAAGCTATGTTCATCCTTAAATGGTGCCAGCACATTTCCACATTATTAGTTTTTGTACCTTTTCGTTGGATAAGTGGTCGACACCAGCACGAAGGTCATTGACTTCGCTAAAGTATTGAGAGCGCTCTTTCTCAGCCCTGAATGGATAAAATACCACAAAATAATTTAATACACTGTCTCGATTCCACCAAAATGGTGGTCCTTTTTGGAAGGATAAAGTCAGGTTGTCGTGTACAGTTGGATGTGTATTTGTAAAACACCAGGGAGGTTCTAAAAGGTTCCATGCAAGGTTCACCCCAGGCAGTAGACATGCCTCTCGGGTGACATGTTACCTTCTCCCTTGCGACTTGATCGACAGCCGCGCGCGTGTTGTTAAGCTCGTTGTAGCAAGACGCACGGTCATGCTCAGCCCTGCGTTAGCATTGTAGTTCAATAATACATTCTTTACTTTGTTGCTATTTTTGTCTTATAAACAATGTTGTTGGAGAAAATTAACAGAGTAGCACTATCTTTAGACACGGTGTATGGAAAGTTTCAAATAAAATAATATTAAAATTAGAATATTGATATACTCACTTGGCCTTGAGCTTGTTGAGCTGGTCGAGCTGCTCGCCCATCTCAGCGACAGCATCGTTGTGCTTCTTGCGGAGGTTGGCGAGGGTGGACTCGTGCTGGATGTTGGCCTCCTCGAGGTCACGGCGGAGCTTGCTCAACTCAGCCTCGCGCTTCTTGTTCAGCTCGATCTGAGCGGAGGTGGCACCACCAGCTTCCTCAAGACGCTCACCCAGCTCCTCGAGCTCACGGGCGAGGTCGGCACGCTGTTTCTCGGCCTTGGCACGAGCTTGGCGTTCAGATTCAACCTCTTCCTCGAGCTCTTCGATGCGGGCTTGCAGTTCCTTGATCTGTTTCTGCAGCTTGCTGACAAGGGACTGCTCATCCTCCAACTTGGCGGTGAGAGATGAAATTTCCTTGTCCTTGCGCTGGATGGTCTGCTCCAACTCCTTCTTGTTGCGTTCCAGGTCAGCGACGGCCTCCTGAGTAAGCTTGAGGTCACCCTCAACCTTCCTTCTCTGCTTCTCGACGTCACCGCGCAATTTCTTCTCGCGCTCCAAGGAGTCCTCAAGCTCGTCAAGGGTCTGTTCGAGTTTCTGCTTGACCTTGTTGAGGTGGTTGACCTTGTCTTCGGCAGCCTGGAGTTCTTCAGAGGTCTTCTGGGTGCTCTCACCCTGCATTTTCTTCTCCTTGTTCAACTTGTTGATGAGCTCATCCTGGTGGGCGATCTCATCGTTCAAGTTGCGGATTTGGTGGTCCTTGGTAGCCTTGTCCTGTTCTGACTTCTGGACGGACAGTTCGAGGTCTTCGACGTCCTTCTTAAGTCCGGACACTTCCTGTTCCAACTTCTTCTTAGCCTGGAACAGCTGGTTGCGGGCATCCTCTTCCTGAGTGAGGCGGTCTTGGGTGTCCTAAAATAAAATCATAATATGATTAACTCTAGCACAGAATAATGAATACACAACAGAAAACAATAACCCATTCAAAACGAGTACCTAGGTAACATCTGGTATTGGTAAGTCTGCTTTCTATCTCTCTGTACATCGTAGTCATTAATGATTTGCAATAAAATCGTGCAGCTTGCAGACGTGTATTTTTAACTCTCAAACTATTTCCCGTATAAACAAACTTTATGTTTATTCAAAGAATCACGCCGAGCAAATCTAACCGTAATACATTTTGCAACTATGTATATTTCTTAATACTTGTTTGGCTTGTAATATAAGAAGATAGTGAATGTTTTTATAACGCGAAGTGGTGCCAAATTGCTCTAATTAATGGTGTTATGACAACCTGTTTTATTAATTAGCTACAAATTTCACTCTTGTACACAGCTGTAGGCTTATTCAAGACCTGTATAACTGTCCTATGTAGTGCAAAATCAGCTATTACCGTACCGGTAGGTAATAAATTAGTGTCTAATTAATGACTGAACTAATTGGAATTAGTGATTCATTGTTCGACTTACCCTGAGTTGTGTCTCGAGATCGGCCTTTTGCGCCTGGAGCTTGGCGGCACGCTCCTGGATTTCAGAGAGGGAGCCCTTCTCACCGGCGAGGTTGGCCAGCAGGTTGGTCTTCTCCTCAAGGAGCTTGGCATTAAGGACCTCCAATTCTTTGCGCAGTTTCTCTTCCTTCTCGAAGGCTTCCTGGGCCTTCTGTGCCTTCTCCTCCAGTTTCTGTAAAATGTCACTTTCTTTATCCACTGTTTCATCCCACTCGGACACATGCACTGTCGTAGCCATTATTTTTAAGTGTTAAACCATCAAGTAAATAAGAACACTAAGGAATGCAATTCGGTTCGTTCGTGAGTGCTGGAAGGGGTGCGCGCGCCGCCGACCGTTTAGCAACTGAGTGTGGCTGGAGTTTTCCAGCGAAGCGCGCGCGCCCCCGCAGGAACATAGCGTAAGGAAAAAGCGCACGGGCGCGGGAGGGGCGCGGAATCCAGAAATGGCTTCGCAGGTGCTGCGGTGTCACGTAACCGACAGGTGGGCGCGGTCAGATCTATTTGCGTTACACTGATTCACGCGTTCCATATTCCCGCAGATTGGGTCAGAATGCTTAATCATATTAATCAGGTAGCTCGTAATGAAAGATGCTTACCGCCATTTCATCCTCGATACGGCTGACGTTGAGGAGAGGCTTGACCTTCTGCCACAACTTCCACCAGGGCCAGGTGCGGAGCTGCAGGTACTTGCGCAAGTTGCGCTGGACAACTTGGAGAGCCACCCTTTAAATAAAATAAAAAAAATAAAGAAACTGAAAATGAAAATAGTTCCTGAATGTGTCTAATTGTTTGGTTTGTTATTAACCTCTGTTCCTGCAACTTCTTGTACTCCTTGCGGGACAAGTAACCACGAATGTAGGCCTGCATCCAGGAGACGATCTTGGACAGTCTGTCGTCACGCAACTCCTCCATCTGACCCAGGACACCAGCGCGGAAGAACACCTGCTCGCCCAAGTTATCGGTTAGTATGTATATAAAATATTATTACCTATTTAAAGGCCATTAAGTTTTTCAAAACGGAAGAATGAAATCAAAGTAAAATAATAAAAAAAACAAGATGCATCTAGTAGATTAAATAAAGTTTAATTAATATAATAAAATTTATATATACTTACATACTATATTAATTAATTACGGTTCAGTGCATTGTCAATAATGTTTATAAAGAATAGGAGTGATACTTACCTTCGTAGTAAATAGAGCTTTCAGTTATTATGTGTATGTATAATAAAATATTCAATATTATAAAAACAACATATCAAATCACAATATAAAACTTTTCAGTTAAAGTGGATAAGCATTAATGTTATTCTACCATGCATAAGAGTTTAAAAACAGAAGTTAAGTGTTTGTGTGTTGGCATGCTGTGTTCTACCTTGGTCTTTCCAAGCCTGAAAGACTCGGCATCCAAGCCGGTTGATTCGAGAATTTTCTCGGTGGCTTTCTCTGGTGTAATTGGTTCTTTGATCAGGTTCGGGCACAGAATTTTGTATCTGCGTTACGGAGTACACAAAATATGAAAACAAAAGTGTTTAATGTATGTGTTGTAAGGAAAAAATGGGTAAGGAAGTACAAACACGAGCCTGCGTATTAAGACTCTGGGGGTAAGCAGCGTAAAGGTCCTACTGTCGAATTATATCACCAGTCTTATATGGTGCTGTAATAATAATTCAACTAAGCGTTTAGCTGAGTCACAATCCACGAGGTGTGTGGGATTGCTCGTCATTTTCAACTGTAACTACCGAGGGGTTCAAGACATGCCTTGGTGTGACCGAGACGGTAGGACTCGACATCCAAGCCCGTGGCATCCAGGATCACTTGAGCGATTTTCTTAGGATCGGATTCCTTGTCCACAGCTTGAGGGGCCAGGATCTTGTAGCTACATTATCAAAAGTATGGCACACAATGAAACTAACGCTAAAACAGATACGTCTCTTCGGGTACCTCAAATATTATGGTTCACAGGGTAAAAATATAAGAAGGAAGGTCTAAAACAAACTACTTAAGTATTCCATTACAAGTGTTTGCAGTCTTTATAGATAAATGTTCAACTGTATAGGTTGCATTCGAAATAACATTTCTACTTAATAACTACTGTGGAATGATGGACTGTGGATGCAAATCAAAAATGAAAAATACATCGATAACCTACATGGGTATACAATGTACGGTGGGGTAAAACATCTCTATTTCTTTAGAGATTGTTGTAAAATTAAACTATTTTCTATCATGCTAACACCATTCTAGGATGGTATCAGTTTCACTTCTTGCCTTAGTATGACCGATACGATAGCTTTCAGGGTCAAGTTCAACAGACTCCAGACACTTCCTAGCTGCTTCTTTGGGGTCTTTTTCGGAAGTCATGATGGCAGGTGCAAGAATCATGTAACTGTTTATGGAATATTTAATTATTTATCGAATATTTTGTAATCTGAAAACTATTTTTGGCTGCAACATTTCTTAATCTATTTGCTAAGTATACTGAGGTGCGAACTCCAGTTGGAGTACATCAAAACAAATTTAGAAAACGTTAGTCATAACACGGACATAAGGCCCGCTGACGTCAGTTGAGTCAGCTGCAATACTAAAAATAAAATGTATCCAGATATTCCAGAATCAAAAGAATGTTGTTTTGACTCAGCAACTGAAAATGTAGCCTTGTCAAAATTAGTTCTAATCCTTTGCAGCGAAACTCAAATAAACATTTTATATGAATGGCGACCTCGTAAATTTGCTTCAAGATTATTTCAAACATGAAAATAGTCGGAGCTAATTTCGAACTGGATTCTTACCGGAGCTTGAAGTCAGGGTAAACCATCCTGTTGGGGAAACCTTTACGGCAAATACGGATGCCTTCCAACACACCGTTACATGTCAGCTGGTGCATTACAAGGTGAGAGTCGATGAGACCTATGATACAAAGAAAAATATGTTGAAGCCTAAGAACTTACTAAAATTAGATATTGCAGAAGTCGATAAAAAATTGAAGTACTTACCAGCCTGCTTCAACTCGTTGGGAATGATACAACGCACGAAGTGAGGCTGGGTAGACCTCAGCGTTTGCATCAGATTGTTAAGTTGTTCCTGTGAATACAATGTAGTTAGTATGGAATAATAATGACAGTAGTTCCGAAAGACATTTTTTAACAATCACTTCACACAAAACATAATTTGGTTTGGAAATGCAGTACAGTAAATAACATTGAATTATTTCTGTTTTTAAGAAATAATTTATAGTTCACTGTTTTAGACAGAACTTAAAAAGGCAATAAAAACATTTTTGATGAGATGAATACAAATAAGTATGTTGATGAAATGTGAGGATTTAGATTAAACACACCAAACTAGTAAGGTTAAAGAAAATAAATCACACTAAAACGTTTTAATGGTTAGCAATCCAGCAGCGAAAGTAACGGTAAACTATATTATACCGAATTTCATGATCTACTTTTGTGTAGGGCTAGTAACATTCGACACACATGTAACTCAAGTGCGTCTAAAGGACAATAAGGTGCATTAATAACAATCTTAATAAATATATTAAGAAGGTAATAATGACTTCCAAACATTTAATCAAGTTCTAGGATTAAATATTATACCAAATGTGTCAATATAGATCTACATCCAAGTAGGATTCTACATCAACAAGGTGAACATAAAAAAACATCTACTTTATAAAACTTATATCAATAACCTTGTAAGCGGAGGAGACAGTAGCGAAACCACCGCCCTTCTTACCGCGACCGCCTATGGATATACATTAACAGGCACAAAATTAGTAAAGACGAACACAATAACGGCACATGGCACTACTGAGACATCTCCAATCAACCTGCAATTTGCAACATTTATGTCGACACGAACTGAACTGTAAAACATACACTGATGTAGAAAGATAAAATGTGAGTGCATGGAAGACTGGCCCCTAGTAGGATAGTAAACAATGATAATACTGATGTCGTTAATATAAAAAAGACGTATCTTTGTAGGAACCAGTCTCAAGCGCGAAGACAGACGACAATGAAGCGACGTGGAAGGCGCAGAAGCTAACTTTGGTCATATATTCCAATTCACCTTGTAGAGTGATGATACAGTCTGGAAGGCAGAACCCTTGGCACGCTTACCACCAGCGCCTGATTTATTTAAAAATGCATCAGAATAGAAGGCATATTAATAACGACTGAGATAGGTGAAAACAACTAATGTCAGTCTGGTACAAAGGTTGGTATCATTGTAGAGGGTGTATAATTTAATGACGAACATGAGAGCAAGTACAGTTTTTTGCTCTTAGTTCAGGTGAAAAATGATAGTATGAGTAATGGTATAATAGTAATGATGAGAGTTTTGATGGAATGTAGGATAGTGTATCTTCACAGAAGTACATTTTTTCAGTTCGTGATACCTGTTGTTTTATCTCCGTATCCAAAATTCCTGGACTATTAAAATATAAAATATTCATTTTAAATTGAACCTCAATTATATTTAAACAACAATAATTAAATGGTGTAAAACTTGTCTTAATTAAATGTTTTATAAAGATATGAAACGCACCCTTGCCACCACCAGCATCAGCACCACCAGACTGGCCAGGGTGGTCAGCGAAGATCTCAATCAACAGTTTGTTCTGGCTCTTCTTGAACTGGTCAACGACGGTGTCGTTAAGAGGGTCCTTGTTCTTCTCAAGCCATCCAGTGATGTTGTAGCCGACCTGTTTCACAAGAAATGGAAGTTTTAGAATCTGTAAAAATTCGAGTGACATGGTGAATGTCAAAGTTTTATTCTGATACTTACGTTACCGGCGTAGTGACCAACAGCGAAGTGGGCTGCTTGGCAACCAGGCTTGGGGGGCTTGGGCTTCAGGTAAGGAGCAGACTTGCCCAAGTGATTGTTGTTCAACTTCTCAACGAAGGTCAGATCGGTGGCTTTGGGGAACATAGACTCTTCCTCAAGGATGGAGAGGATACCCATAGGCTGAAATCGGACAGGTGAGATTAGAACACGGAAGCCGCGTTTGTGGTTGTGAAGCTAAAAGGTTTGTATGAGGATATCTAAAGCTATATTATGTTTTAAACAGTACCATAATAAGTAACTTTTTTTATCACAGAAACCAAGTATAACGTTTTTGAGACCCTATTATTATGTTAAACTTCAGTTTGAAAACAAAGATTACAATAGTATTAATTTTATTATGATTGAAAAACTAATGTGTTTAACAAAGTTATCAAAATAAATATTTAAATAAAATTTTATTCTTAATATCTAATAGTAGTAAGTAATAAAAATGAAAGCAGTCATGCAAATAGAGATAAATGTGCGAAATAGTGTATAGTTTATTAACTTAGGCGTTTTGAGTGTGTATTAATAAGTTTATTAACTTAGGCGTTTTGAGTGTGTATTAATAAATTCATTATCCTTCTATTACTACTGTTACATACTCGTACTAAAAAGTATTGAAGCTGTTATTAACAACTGTATCACATATCTAGAGAGTATAAAAAAGTATTTTGTTTTAATATAGTTTCTAATAGATTTTTCAACACATTTGCTCGTAAAGTGACCCCTAGTACATCGCTTTAATTAGGGCCATAAACCGAGCTATAACAAACGCGTGCAATAATATATTATCTACTATCCCTACAAAGTTAAATAAGTACCTTACTGCAAGTTCTATGCGAGTAAACAGAGCATTCCCAATTTAACCGGGTTATACAGTTATTTTTTTTAGTAACAACAAAGAGGTTTTATGGTTTTATGCCGCTGAAAATTCATAAACATTTTTGGAATAAATTAACGTGTAATTCCTTAATTAAGTGAAACAAATATTTATTATTATCAAATTATTCATAATTCACAATATTTTGTTATAAAATATTAAAATATTTGCATTTTATCACTTAAAATTATAATTTTGAAGTGGCTGTATGCTCACTACACAATATATTGCACAATATTATTGCATTTGGCGTGTGAAAAAAACAAAAATCCTGCGCGCCTTTTCCCATCATAATTATCATATTTTGTTTTTGTCGTATTTGTTGCTGTGTGATAAATTATAATAATATAAGATATTTGTTTTTTCCTCGCAAATGTGTTGAAAAACATCGTATGAAACTCGTAAGCTCTTGCTTATTGCACACTCGGCTGAGTTACGCCCTCGCCTGCGGCTCGGGCTGCAACTCACAGCCTTGTGTGCAATGAGCAACCTAAGCTAACTTGTCTAATAATGTACTATATTGCATTTGCTGTACATTCGTTTGTATTACGTGCTTGTATTGCAAAGTCTATTTAGAGACTGAATATGGCTTGTAAATTCTACTTTACTGTAACGTATGCAATGCAATAGCTCTGCTTGCTTACTTCAACACTGCGTGTAGTAATAAGCAATTCTCAATGTTTATTTTTACAGGGAATTCCGCAGAGCAGGGGTCGACAGCCAGAAATAATTTGCGTTTATTAGGGGTTTACTTTTATTTGTCCAGCCCGAAGCGTCCTCTAATCTCGGCCCGATGCCTGTAAGCTGTATACGATATACGTCTAATACCTTTTCTATCAAATCTATTGTTGGTTGCAGATCCATACCAAAATCTATAAAGGTCCATTGAACCCCCTCTCTCTCATATTCCTCTTGTTCTAGCACGAACATAAAATGATTAAAGTATTGTTGTAATTTTTCGTTGGTAAAGTTAACACAGAGCTGATTAAATCCATTCATCTGGATGGTAGTAAACATGAAAAAAACCAAATAAAAGTGTTATCAAAGAGATACTAATTATTTTGAAAGTTGAACAGTGTAGTGTGAGATAGATTAAAAAAGAGACAGAAAGAAATGAATCACACAAAAACCACAACGAGCAAGTAGCATTGATGAAGCCAATCGAATAATGTTTAAAACGTATGCCAATTATAAAATTTTGGGCTTAAGTGAAATGAGTGAAAAAATAGAATTTGACAACATTGTTCGAGAGGTTCAATGGCGAGTTGCAAGCGTTCATTGTTGCGTTGCCGCCATGTACCTTTTCAATAAGGTCAATGCAATTTTGGAGATCCATGCCGAAATCAATGAAAGTCCATTCGATGCCTTCGCGGTGGTACTCTTCTTGCTCCAGTACGAACATGTGATGGTTAAAGAACTGCTGCAGTTTCTCGTTTGTGAAGTTAATGCAGAGTTGCTCAAAACCATTAAACTGCAGGGAGATAAGTAATGTGGAATGTTATGTCAAGGGTAGGTATAATGGCTACGGATTTCGTTCCGTAGTTAAGGTTCCTAACTGAAACCTACAAGTGATATAGCCAATGCCAGTCTCTACTCGCATGGCGGAAAGTTTGAAGTTGAGTTATCCCGTCACAAGAGCCCCAGCGGCGACGGGTACAAGTCGAATACCCTGCCGACTATTACCTTCTCGATCAAATCGATACAAGCGAGCAAGTCCATTCCGAAATCGATGAAAGCCCAGTTGATACCCTCTTTCTTGTACTCCTCTTGCTCAAGTACGAACATGTGGTGGTTAAAGAACTGCTGCAGCTTCTCATTGGTGAAGTTAATGCAGAGTTGCTCGAAACCGTTGAACTTTTATAATAATAGGAACATAGGAAACTCAAAATAAATCACAGGTAAACACTGTTAGCATATGCCTAATCTATATAAAATAACAATATTAGTCAGCAGGGGCTATAAACTATGACTTCTATATATTGGATGAAACTAGGGGGCTCTAGATGTTTTTTCAACCGAGGATGCCGAGATTTCTCTCGGTGTACCTTTTCAATAAGATCTATGCAGGCCAATAAATCCATCCCAAAGTCAATGAACTCCCAATGAATGCCTTCCCTGGTGTATTCCTCTTGTTCCAACACAAACATGTGGTGGTTGAAGAATTGTTGGAGTTTCTCGTTTGTGAAGTTAATGCAAAGTTGCTCAAACCCATTGTACTAATAAAATAAATATCATTAATATCATAGATTTCGTTACTAAGATTCTACTCTAAAGAGGTATTTCTACAATTACTATTAACTATTTTAATTTTTTGTCATATTGAATGAAATTCTAAAAAACATAATATTTGTTTTTTAGAATTTCAGTTCCCTACTAAGTTACGATACTCACGTCGAAGATTTCGAAACCAGCAATATCCAGTACACCAATGAATTGATGTCTCTTTTGCTTGGTGTCTAGGGTCTCGTTACACTTCTTCACGAGCCACTTGAAGAGACGATCGAACATGCCCTTGCAAAGAGCACCGACGGAGTTGGTGACTTGGTCCTTGTTACGACCCTGGGTGACGAACTCGTTTCCGACCTTGATGCGGGGCTTCAACAAGCTCTTGTACAAGTCCTGGCAGTCGCAACCCAGGAGCTTGGCGACTCTCTCACCTTCCTGTAAACATATATTAGAAAGTAGAGTATTTGTAATCATGTTTATGATGTTAGTAATCTAGTCCTGTGAGGTTGTTGGTGTTTTTGAACCCTAGATAAAGGATACTTGCCTCAGTGCCGTCGGCTTCAGCCTGCTCCTCACGACCCCTCTGCTTGAACTTCATGCCACCCATGTGCATGACGGCGGCGGTGATCTTGTATACGTTGTCCTTCTCTTCTTGGGTGAAGCCCAAAATGTCGAAAGCTTGCTACAATATTAAAAAACATTAGGGAAAGGTTTATATCTTTCCAGAAAATGTTATTGAAAATAGTCATGGGTGTCGGTATCTACTGATTCTTTTAACACAAAAATGCAATCAGTAATGTAAACATAAAAACATTTGATTTAAAATTATTTCAATTGTAGGATAAAAATTTAAAACTATTAAAAGTATTACTATTCCTTAAATTAATTTTGGCAAATGACTATTTACAACCTTTTCTTAGACAATAAGTTAATAGTATTAGTAAGATTTTCAACTGCGTTAGTTAATTAGTTGCTAGCTTTTCGAAAATGTGCACAGGATAGGGACAAAACTACTCGATACCTGATTGAGAATAATAGTGATGTTTTTCTCAACGTCTAAAACGTGCCCACATTTTCATAGGTTTTTTTTTTTATTTGGAAAACACAAAAACATTTAAGGGTTCCTAGAAAGTATCCTTCCATTTCTCGATGGTTTTGATTATTTTATTTTATTCACTATTTAGGATAAAAATTGCCTCTCGTGGCAGTTTTGGTGGTTTCACTAATCAAGACCATCTAACTTGATTTCACTTACGTCGGTCAATGTACATTCCTCGCCGTCATCCATATTGGGGATGGTAATCTTACCCTGGGATACGTTATAGTAATCGTAAATGTTGTCGGACAACAGACACTTATCTGTAGATTAAACCAAATCGCTCAATTTAATACAAAATTCTAAAAGAAAAAAGAAACATCCTCCTAGTGTAGTCTTATGTTTGTGTGTCCATGTTGTGTTGTGTCAACACATTTTAGTTGATTTTGGGGTTGTGTGCTGGGTTGGGCAGGGAATATATCCGTGATAAAAACCTGTGCATTAAGCTTTTTGAACTCTGGCAGGGAGCGGACATGTGTCTGTCAGGAATTTTGAGCATAATCAGACCAATTCGCGTATATCTGAATCAACTTCACGCTCCGTGCGCAGTTCGTGACTTACGACCGTCAGATCAAACTCTTCATTGTCGTTGACTCCAGGTATACGCGTCTTGCCCTGACTTATGAGGGGATAGTCCGACATCCGGTTGCTTAGCATCAACATTTCTGTGAACACCAATTACGATCTGACATACACATGCGTGACTGAATTACAGTTCAGCCGCAAGCGAAGCAGCAAGCGATTGAAACAGAAGATGAAACAACATAGAGATGAGAATGAACCAGTAGTCTTATTTCTGGACTCACATCTGTGATTCCCATTTCTTCGGCGTCATCAACACTAGGAATGGTGGTTTTGCCTTGCGATACGATGTGGTAGTCGTAGATGTCGTTCGATAAAAAGCATATTTCTATAAAACAACACCAATTACAGTCACATAGGATAATTGGTGCGATTGATCTAAATCTAAACATGCTAAGAGAAAGGTTTGAAGGAAATCAAATTCTATATAATTTGAGTATAAATCACATGCCAGTTCCATGGCGGATTCCCTACATTCCCCCGGTTTCATGCGGATAGGCTTTAGGGTCAGAAACACTGGGAAACTTCCGACAGAAGCCTTCGGCTCAATGAAGGCTGGACTTACGTCGGTCAAAGTACATTCTTCGCCATCATCTACGTTTGGGATTGTGGTTTTTCCTTGCGATACGATGTAATAGTCATAGACGTCGTTTGACAGCAAACACATCTCTAAATATGAAAAATACTTAAATATCAAATTAGTCACAGGTTTTCTGCATGTCTGTGTAGTGTTGATTTCTTCTTGTGACTAGTGTTTGCTTGTAAATGTA
Organism: Agriphila tristella; assembly: GCA_928269145.1. Classification (NCBI taxonomy): domain Eukaryota; kingdom Metazoa; phylum Arthropoda; class Insecta; order Lepidoptera; family Crambidae; genus Agriphila; species Agriphila tristella. Next base: position 29,734,942 of record OV743432.1, read on the forward strand.
AAATAAATTTTGAGATGATAGCTGATGTCTATACTCCAGAGAATTACTTATATTAAAAAAACAAAGATCAAAGAATATCGACATAAGCTGACATCATCAAAAGTAAAAAATATAAATTTGTAATTAAAACAAAAAATACTGTCTACATTTTTAACCTTAAGAGGGCTCCACACTCGCGTCGCGAACCGTGGCCGCGAATCACGGGCGCGGTTCGCCCATGAAAACGGTGCGAAAAATATAGCCCTCCAGACTCGCGCGTGAACCGCGGCCGCGAATCACGGCAACATTAGTTCGGCACACAAGTCCTTTGACGCGGACCAAAAAACCGCCACCGGACGGGGAACGCCGCGAAGCGCGAACGCGAAGCTGCGAAGCCCATACGCGAAGCCGCGAAACCCTCCACACTCGCGGTTCGCGGCCTTTGCGGGCTTTTGCGGCGCGAGTGTGGAGCCCTCTTTAAAATTAAATCATCTAGTCTTTTATAATATCTTTGTTATTTATAAAACATTTGCAAAATTTATTATCTGATATTGAAATAATTGCAATTTAAACTGTTTATTTTATGGAGTTGCTTTGCTGTGTATGTGTACGCACCCTTAAGTCCTGGGACGGATCCAGACATCATCTGGTAGAAGATGTGGTAAGAACGCTCAAGAGTCTGTTGGGAGATGACACGGGCCTTCTCGAGCAGGTCTGAAGAGAAAATTAAAAATATAAGTACATCTTATGAAAAAGAAACATAAATTATACCGAGCAGAAGAAACGCAACTTACAGGTCTCAATGTCAGCACCAGCCAGTTTACCAGATGGGCCGAAGTGGATACGGATGAATTTACCCTGGGAAAGAGAGATGAGTGATTTGTAGTAACTGTAAGTATTGGACCTAGATAATTTTAGTAACAGTAAAGTGGATACTTACGAAACGGGAGGAGTTGTCGTTACGCACAGTCTTGGCGTTACCGAAGGCTTCAAGTACAGGGTTAGTTTGGACGACCTGGTCTTCCAGAGAGCCCTTCTTCTCCGAGTTGGGGTCCTTCTTCTGGGAGGCACCCACGGTGGCGAAGTACGCAATTACCTTCTTCGTGTTTTCAGTCTTTCCGGCACCAGACTCACCGCTGTAGAATTAAGTAGGATTTTAGTTTAAGTTCAAGACCGTGTATTAATTATACGCTGTGTTGATATATTAGGATAATTCCATAATTACATTTTTGTTTGTTCGCAAGGTTCGCGAGAAATTTTAACTTTTTATAATAACTCGAGAAAAATTTATTAGGTAGACAATGTTATTGGACTGATCTCAATTTTTTATTATTTAATACTTTGATAGAGAAAAAAATTGACAAACTTACGTAATCAACATAGATTGATTCTCGTGGTTGGTTAACATGTTGACATAAGCGCCGTCGGAAATGGCGAAAATGTGGGGCGGCACTTCCGAACGACGCTTGCCTCGGTACAGCTTGGCGCATCGGAAGGTGTACACGGGGTATCTCTTGTAAGGGTTGATGGCCACACAGAAGAGACCCGAGTACGTCTGCGTGATGATAAACAGGTTAGAGGTTATGGTAAAGATTATGTAGCTGAGGAGTTTGGGACTGATTTTAACGAGGATTAGGAACAGAGGTATTAAAGTTAGTTCAGTAAAATTACGGATTCGCAATTAAATGCTAATAACCTGTATTTTTGCATATCTGACTTTGATGTGATTAAATAACACTCGACTGTTCTCTTTCAGTCATTTGTCCCTTGAACCATTACCCAGCATAACTTTTCACTGGCGAATGTTTCTGTATAATATCTTTCATCTATGAATTTTAACTCTGCATTATCTTTTGTCAACGAACGTTTCGCCGGCAACGAATGTTTTGCCGACAGTCGCTTCAACGGTGATCGTTTTACCCGAGTAATATTTTGACACTGATCTTTTCATCACCATATTGATTATTAAAAAAATATCATTTTTGTTTAAATTTATAATATTCTTGCGTCTGGCGATGAAAAGATCAATGTCAAAATATTACTCGAGCAAAACGATCATCGTTGAAGCGACTGCCGGCGAAGCGTTCGTTGCCGGTGAAACGTTCGTTGGCAAAAGATAATGCAGAGTAAAAATTCATATTTTAGATAAACATTGTGTTGGCTAATGGATCAACGGACAAATGACTGTAAGAGAATAGTCCCAAAACTAATCCAGCTATATTTACGAATACAAAAAATACAGCGATTTCAATTTCGTCATACTACCTTCCGTAATTTTACTAGACTATATTTGAAAATAAAAATGGGGATATTAATTTTGCCTGTTTTATAACTAAAGGGTGGTTTGCGAATATGACAGCATTTTGCTGTAAAGCAGGGGTGCCCATACTTTTTCTTAAGGAGATCGACTTAGCAAAAATTTGTGACTAAGAGATCGACATTTTGACCGTTTAACCTACCAAATATTTAACAAGAAAAAAAAATTGCATATGTAAAACTACATTGGGTGCAAAATGTCAAATCTGTTATCCTTGGCGATCAACCTTAAAACCTCTCGCGATCGACCGGTCGATCGCGATCGACCGTTTGGGCACCTCTGCTGTAAAGGAATACCAAATATTAGAGAGTTAAAGGACATAATATTGAGGAATATAACAGTACTTTTTCTTGTTATAGAAGTAAAAATTATAAGGTATAACTTTATGCTAAAATCACAACTAAAACACACAAGTACGGGGACAGTATTGTATTGATACTTTATTTCCCCGTACCTATTAACAGAATTCTCCCCAGTATATCGGTAAATTTGAAATGTACTAGTTTTTAAGCGTAAAAACGGGGATAATTCTGTTAATTTATAAAAACAAATCAGTTGCTGTGAACAAAGAAACGTCAATAATTTCATTCAAAATGGAAACGTTTAGTTATAAGGCAGGGGCACTGTATTGATACCTTTCTGCCTTAGCAAGTAAGAAAAAGAAATCTTTTATTTTCTTTACGGTAGAAAGAAAACAAATGAATAACACGACACTTAAAACTATTCTAAACACAATAAAAACTAATCTTATAGACACTATTCTAGTTTGCAGAAACCCGAAGAAGAATCCTCCAGGAGATCACCATTCACCACCGACTTGTCCTGGGTCAATAGGGTTCAAGTACGGCTGAGGAAGGGCCTTGGATTAGTCACAGTTTGAAACTGGGAAACGTGTAGACACATTTAAAGATATTTTTTAATATTTTTTAATTCTGTTTGTTTTTTTATATTTGGAACATTACAAAGCGTTCGATGTTTGAGAATATGTCTCGAACATGACAGAAATAGCATTACGAATTCAACCGAAATAGATTCAGCCGGCAAATCGATGGTACTATGATTAAAATTACAAACAAAACATCAATCCAAGACGAATTGCGTCGTTCAAAGGCGAATAATGCACTTTAAACTTGGTTGCTATCCAAATAGAAATGTGTCTACAGCGTTGAAAGATCAGGGAGGTGAGATGCATGCACACTGCAAGGCTGCAACTCCTGGCCTGGCTCCTGACTTACGTAGATAAGCTTATGGTAATATCTCTGCTTCAAGTTATACAAAACTGAAGCGTCGTTGAGGTATGTCAAGTTGGACATATCCTCGGCTTTCTCGTACTTAGGTGGGTTGACTTGACCTACGAGATCCTTCTTGAAGTCTTTGGTCTGTGGGAGAAATTGGAATATTAGTGTTATAGAAATGGTAAAGGCGCTTTTCACGCCTACTTACGTAGATAAGTTTCGCATAATATCGTTGTCGCAGGTTGTGAAGAACAGCTGCTTCATTAAGGTATGTCAAGTCGGCCATGTCCTCGACTTTCTCGAATTTTGGTGGATTTACTAGACCGATGAGTTCCTTTTTGAATGTCTTTTCCTGCTCATTGAATGGATGTATTATATAAAAGGTAAACAAATATTGACTTTAAACTATAACAATTAAATTCACTTAACTTAAATTATTTTTCCTACTTCTTAATATGTATTATCTTGTATGACTTGTTAGAATTTAATGTAATATTTCTATTATCTATCTGATGTGTTAAGTTTTTAATCATGCAATTTACTATTAAAACCTTTTAAGAGTAGCTAGGTCCATTAGAAAAAATCTTTTCTTTCTTTAGATGGCTAAAACCTCATAGGTATCTACTTAATTTGACATTAGTATTTTTTTTTTAAATAGTAATAATTTCAAACACAAATGCATGTTTGCTCCGCTTCGGTAGCAACCTAAATTCAATAAAAATACAATAATAATGTCAAGTAGTCAAGTTTAACTTTTTAATTTGAGAGAGTAATTTACTTGTGATGCAATATTACATAAAAACAAACAATGTGCACTTTGCAATTATGCACAGGATTTTCTGGGGAAGCCCTGGGTTCATTCCGTACCCGTTATTAATAGATAGCAGGATATATTACCTCGCCACCGGGAAGGTTGACGGTCACCAGGTCACCCTTGGTGGCTTTGATCTCGCCCTGCACGAAGCCCTCCTTCTCGTCCGGGACCCAGCACGCTTTCTTGCCATCGTAGGGCTTGCTCTGGTCGATACGCTTCTGCTCGAGAGAAACGAACAGGTATGGGGTCGGGTCGGGGTCGTCGCCCACTTGAGCGACAGGCTTCGGCATGTTTGGAGGGCTTTCGAGACTTTTGGGCTAGTCGAGACACAAAACACAGCCCTGCAGCCTTCCTGCGAAACACACACACACTATTAGTCGGTCAGCCGAGTATTCGGGTTCAGGGAGTCGCGGCCGAGTGCGTGCGTCTATTTGTGGCTGTAATCCGAGGAGAGCTGCTTTGGGAGCGGTGCCAGCGCGCAGTTTGCGTAATACCGGGTTTTATGCGCGGGCGCTTTTTATTAGCTTCCCCCAAAGGCCCTTCACGGATGTTACGTCACAAGGAATGCGAGTTGGAAGCGTGCCAACCGATTTATCTGATGGATTATTGTTTATTGTCTTTTATGGTGATGGTCTATGGATCAGTTTGTTTTACTCCACTATGGTTATTTCGGATTTCTATTATAACCATTTAAATATTTTTGAAAATTATTTATCGTTCCAACTGTATATTCAGGTTTATAGTATTCTAACTTACCTGAAGTGCTTTACTTTAAATCTTAATTATTTCTTACTAACTTATACTTAGTTAACTACTCTTATTCAAACTTTGTTATAAAAAAGTGATACTATTGTAAAACACGATCCTCCATAAATTATTGATCTCTATACAATTATCGATCAGTAAGTGACATCTAGTCTACTTATTTAATAAATCACCAAAAATCCGGTGCTTCCTTTTTCAAAATGCGTAAACCATGAACCACCACCACGAAGCGTATCACTTCTCGACCACTTGCACAAATCAAATCCAATCCGATAAATCAGCTGACTCTTCCTTCGACGTCACTTTCAATATTGAAGGTAATATACACTCGCGGAAGGTATTGACGCACTGCACTGAGCGCACGCATACGTGCGGAGGTACTCACGTTTGAAGCCGTTCTGACCGGAGGCGGGGAGTGCCGATGCTTTTTATACGCGCAACACGACACCAGTACGCGTGATCACCCCATTTTAGGCGGATGCCAGCCTGGGCCACAGTTACTCTTTCAGACAAGCTTAGCTTTCACTTCAGTGGCGGCAGTACGCTGTGGGTTTCCGAACAGCACCGGCGGCGCGGCGTAACGTTTAAAAGCGCCGGTCGGCAGCAGCAATCCCGCAGTCTACCGATGCTTCCAGCGCATGTTTATCAGGAAATCCAGTTTGCAGACGAGCCTCTATCGATGCATTAATGATTATAGGCTGTTCAAACATAACAGTTACTAATGAAAACGGTATGCCTGCTCTTAGATCTTGAGCGAAATAAAATAGATCGTTTCCAGTTTTATTAGTCTAAATAAATGGATTGATTGAAACGTTGGTAAACATTAAACTATTGCTAGTGAAACTAAATTTTGTTGAACATAAATTGAAGACTGATATTTTGGTTGAATGAAATTGTTTTCGTCAAATACTTTATGCAAGAGTAAGTGGAAAAGGGAGCTTGTTTATTTAATATCATTTCAATTAAAGTTCTCCGAGTAATTTATATTTTTGGTGACGAGGTTAGATTAAATTTACGACATGTTATAATTTTGATATTGCAAATTAATTTATAGTGGTAAAACTTTATTTCTCTTGGATTTTCCACGGAGGTGCTTTTACGATCTTGCAGTGTCGCAATGTCAAATAAATGTTACGGGAATTGCATAGTTTTTCACTCAAGTCACTTTAATATTTTACGGCAAATTCAGAGCGTTTATTTAATAATTTAAATTAAGTCACCTGGCTTAGTAAATGTCAAAACATGTCAAATACCATAGAAATATGATTTCTGTTTATTGAAACCATTGCTGTTCCGATGGGTCTTCTTGGCAATAAAATCATCTACTAATGTTTATCCAAACGAAATTTGACTGTTGGAACCATTGGGGATGTAATATGTTTATAGGTTTACAGTAAGTACCTACTAATATGCAACAAAATATCCATGTCTTTGTAATAAATTGTAACCTACTTCCTTACTTAGCATTAAATAAAAATATTATATATATTCAACTTGAAAGTTGAAATTTCATTCAGACTTTAAAAACACATTCTTATACTTATGTACTTCGAATCTGAAAACAGACAAAAACCATTGTCTTCGGAGAGTTAATAGTACATTACATCCGAGAACGGGAAGCTAGCGATTGCATTGTCGAGGATGGTTTGAAGCCCGAGCCGCAGGCGAGGGCTTTAATCATTCGAGGCAATGCAAGTAGCTTCCAGTACAAGGTTTGTATAATACTTTACTCACTTATGCTCTGAAATGTTATCATTCCATTTGAAAAAAGAATGCGGGGCGTTCAACATTTCCGTGGGGGTCTGGTTCATCACATTCTAAATTTGAAATTCAGTGCGGAAATGAAATTCAATACTTATTTCCCGCACTGAGTGCGGGAAGTAAGTGTTCCAAATTCAAATCGGTAGAACTTATCAGCTAGCATTCTTTTTATGAAACTTTATGGTTGCATGACCGGTCAGTAAACATGGCCACGCGAACCAATTTAAATATCACATTTTTACAAAGAAAATTGTATTTCCTCGCATTTCGTGAGTAAAGTATTATACAAACCTTGTACTGGAAGCTACTTGCATTGCCTCGAATGATTAAAGCCCTCGCCTGCGGCTCGGGCTTCAAACCATCCTCGACAATGCAATCGCTAGCTTCCCGTTCTCGGATGTAATGTACTATTACTCACGAAATGCGAGGAAATACAATTTTCTTTGCAAAAATGTGATATTTAAATTGGTTCGCGTGGCCATGTTTACTGACCGGTCATGCAACCATAAAGTTTCATAAAAAGAATGCTAGCTGATAAGTTCTACCGATTTGAATTTGGAACACTTACTTCCCGCACTCAGTGCGGGAAGTAAGTATGGAATTTCATTTCCGCACTGAATTTCAAATTTAGAATGTGATGAACCAGACCCCCACGGAAATGTTGAACGCCCCGCATTCTTTTTTCAAATGGAATGATAACATTTCAGAGCATAAGTGAGTAAAAGCAATTCTATTAATCGCTATATTATATCGCGTTTCGGTGGTCATGCTAGGGGGGCTGTCTTGATATCATTTTTATTTATTTTATTTTACTTTATTTATATTTTTATTTTATTTATGTATCATGTCATGTTGCTTTGCTGAAAAAGCGCAATTGATCTACTATCGATAGCCCTACATGGTTACTGAAAATATGGCGTATTCCTGGTAAGGAAAGGATAGATAGGTCAAAAGAAAAATTTTTTTTGCAAAGCTTCACAAAAAGCTTATAATTTTTGAGAAATTGAAATCAAATACATTCTACCAAAAGTACGTTTTCAGACTTGTTTCAGACCCAAAAAATTAAAATAAAAGGCAACTCATTCAATTCTATTTCTTTACTATTTTGGGATCGAAAACTTTCCAAGTGTTGATAATGAAAAACAAATTGACAAAAACTACAGGAGTTTACGAAATAATCAATCCTTAAAAATGCATATATTTTATTTTTCCATTTTTTGTGTCTAAATGGAAAAATATCTTGAAAAAATCCTTTTAACCAAAGCAACATATTTTGAAAACATCTCCATCTATCCAGCTTTCAGTTAAGGTATAAAACTTATTAATAACTTAAATAAACAAGTAATTGCTGTTATATCGGTATAGTTCAGTAAAATTCGCAAAACATTAAATGGTAATAAGCTGTAATTTTGCAATCTGACTTAGATGTGATTATAAAACACTAATATAAAACGAATCCAACTAAATTTACGAATACAAAAAAATACAGCGTAGTTGTAACTTTTTTTTGTTGGATTTACATTTACAATCAAATTATAGTTCCAAATCAAAAATTTGCTAAAGCAATTAAATAAACTAATATTTTGGTCAGTAAAGTAAAAAAAATAATTGTGAAAATTAGTTGGATTCGTTTACAAAATGACAGCCAGCCATTTAATCTAACGATCAAAAGAAGAAAAACCGCTATTGCAAATTATTTCTATTTCGTCATACTAGCTCCCGTAATTTTACTGAACTAGTAACCGAAAAACATCATCTGTGAAAATCACGGTTCACGAGATACCGCCTTTTTTATTCGTTAACAACACTCAGAATGTTTTAATTTTTGTGCCTGAAAACCTACTTTTGGTAAAAAACTGGTACTTGATTTCAATTAACTCAAAAAAATTTCGGGAAAAAGTTATAAATCTCACAAAAAATAATTATGTTTTGACCTAATAGGAATTCGCCATATTTATAGTCCCCAGTATACGTATAAAATTAAAAGTACTGACTGACTGATATATCAACTCACAGCCCAAACTACTGGACCTAGAGACTTGAAACTTATACATGGGGAAGCCTTAGGGAAGACTGGTCCTCCTTAGAAATAATTTTCTGAAATTTAACCCTAAGGGGTAAACTATGGGATGAAAGTTTGTATGAAAATCTGCCAGTTTTGAAGTTACGATCTTAAAACCTTATTATTAAGCTGACGATTGAAATTAAATATTTAAAGGGGTAAAAAGGGGGATGAAGTTTTGTATGGAAAGTACTAAAACTAGACGATTATTGACTAAAAAATAAACTATTTACATGTAAAAGAAAATATGTAATAATTCATGTGTTGATACGTTAAACGTATTCAACGTCTATAAATATATATTTTTTAACCAAGTTCAAAAAAGGAGGAGGTTCTCAATTCGATTGTATATTTATAGTTGTTCGCGCGTATCTTAAATAGGTATTTATGGACCAATGTCGATGCTTCTTTTTTTTTAGTTTGATTGATTTTTCTTGCGAGATGGATTTCATTTTTAACCGACTTCAAAAATTTGAAAAGGTGGAGGTTATCTATTTGTCACGTATATTTTTTTTATATGTATGTACACCGATTACACGAAGACGGCTGAACCGATCGAAACGATTTAAACGTTATAACATGAGGTTTGTTCCCAAGTTGGTCCCAATTTTTTGAAATTTTGAAATCGTTTTTTGGAGTCGGTTTTTCGTTTTTCAAACAATTTTTTCGTTACCATTTTATATGAATTCAGACGGATTTTCAACCCTTACTTTTTTGTTTACGAACCGATTTAGATGATTCTTTTTTTTGTTTGAAAGAAGACACCTTAAGGATAATACCATAATAATTTCATTGGGATTGGATTTTGAAGATATACGAGGGAACTCCTCAAAATCAAATAGGATCTGTACAGTGATTGAAATATTGGTAGGTGTATGACAATCAAAAACAAGTTAAGTGCCTATCTATTGTCAAGGACATTCTGGACTAAAGTTGAACTGCGAAGGCCCAAGGGAACTCTTGTGGAAATTGAGTTATTCGGGGTATACCATTGAAAAATTTGAAAAATTATAACGTTTTAATTTATAAAATCATCGCTTACATACCTACCACAAAAAAGTTTAAAACAAAAAAGCTTTTTAAAAAAAGCAAAACCTCCTTCAAAAATCATAAATAACAGCTCTATAAAAAGCAAGAAATAATGTTCAAATCGATTAATTAAAACACGTTTTTAGTCAACTATCTGTAGTAAAAATTCCAGTAAATACCCATAATAAACTAAGTAGGTACATCTTTTGAGAATAAAAAAAATATATTGGTACTTTTGAACTACCTATCCTTATTAATTTTATTTACTTATTTAATGCAATTCAAATGTGTACATACATTTATTTTGACATTTTGATTATCTTTTGTCATTCTTATTAATGAGATACTAATTAGGATAGGATAAATAAAGGATTTTCCTCATTTCGGCTATTTTCTTCTTCTGATGATCAATCAAATTAATAATTACAGCCAACTCAAGATCGTCCATTTTTTCCTCAGATACTTACCACCTCGTTCCATTTAAAAAAAATTACGGCCATAACGGTGTTGTACGGTGTTGTTACTTTCCAAGTGTCTTCACCGTTAAAACGGCCGTAAAATTACGGCCGCTGGCTGACGTTTACGTCCGTAAAATTACGGTCGCTATGTGACGGCACCGCTTTCTTAGGAAACTCTAGCTTTACTCTAAAAGCCCCACCCAACTTCAATAGACGTTAATATAACGATGATAACGTGTATCTAATGATTTGAATATTATTTCTTGCTTTTGAGAGGCAGGTTTTTTGAAGTCGGTTTTTGTTTTTTAAACAATTTTTTATTTTTAGTGTAAGTACCTTCTGTATTAGGTAGCGTAGGTTTATTATTAGGTAGAAAAATCGGCTCAGCCAAACGTGAGATAATCGCGGAGAAACATAAATACATACAGGTCAAACTGAGAACCTTATTTTTGAAGTCGGTTGAAAAGACTACACTAAAGGTATCCCTTTTCCAACACAAAAAACTTCATCTAATTCGGTTCATAAATAACAAAGTCGTTAAGGTAGTTAATGAAAAATCATAGTAGGTATTATCAGGATTACGGGGAAACTACTGAGCCCATTTGAGAAAAAAAATTAATGGGACCATCTCGCAAAAATACTCAATCGAACGAAAAAATAATCATCAAAATCGGTTCATAAATGACGAAGATGCGCGAACAACAATAAAAAAAGTACACAATTGAATTGAGACCCTCCTCCGGTTAAAAACGACAGTATTTTCAAGATTACTTGAAAACTACTGAACCGATTTCAAAATTTCAAAAAATGGGACCAACTTGGGAACAAACCTCATGTTATAACGTTTAAATCGTTTCGATCGGTTCAGCCGTCTTCGTGTAATCGGTGTACATACATATAAAAAAAATATACGCGACAAATAGATAACCTCCACCTTTTCAAATTTTTGAAGTCGGTTAAAAATGAAATCCATCTCGCAAGAAAAATCAATCAAACTAAAAAAAAGAAGCATCGACATTGGTCCATAAATACCTATTTAAGATACGCGCGAACAACTATAAATATACAATCGAATTGAGAACCTCCTCCTTTTTTGAACTTGGTTAAAAAATATATATTTATAGACGTTGAATACGTTTAACGTATCAACACATGAATTATTATATATTTTCTTTTACATGTAAATAGTTTATTTTTTAGTCAATAATCGTCTAGTTTTAGTACTTTCGAAATCGATTAATTAAAACACGTCTATTGAAGTCGGGTGGGGCTTTTAGAATATAAACAATGCAATAAGTAAAAAAATTACTTCCACCCGACTTCAATAGACGTGTTTTAATTAATCGATTTGAACATTCAACATTATTTCTTGCTTTTTATAGAGCTTTTTTTTAAGATTTTTGAAAGAGGTTTTGCTTTTTTTAAAAAGCTTTTATTTTAAATCGGTTCAGTAGTTTTCAAGTAATCCTGAAAATACTATGATTTTGGGTTAACTACCTTGACGACTTTGTTAATTCATGAACCGAATTAGATGATTTTTTTGTTGCAAAAGAGATACCTGAGGTGTAGTCCTTTTAATTTCATTGACATTGGACCTTGGTCTTCTAAGAAAGGGAACTTCTCAAACTCAAATAGGATACGTATGGTGATTGAGATATTGTAGGTTTATGATTGTACAATACAAAACAGATCGAGCCATGGGCTGGACGTGCATTACGAAGGTACAACAACTCCTTTTAAAAACAAACAGCGTGAATTTGGAAATTGAGTTATGGGCATTTTGAAAATTTATAAAGATAAAGATATAACACGCTTACATTCTTTCCTCAAAAAAAAGGGAGACAATAAAAAGCTTTTAAAAAAGAAAAATCTTCTTCAAACACATAAAAATAAAAAACAGTTTCAAAATGAAAAAGCTCTAAAAAGCATGATATAATATTAAAACCGCCATGTCAATTTTAATAAAAAACGTCTAATGAAGTCGGGTGGGGATTTTAGAATAAAAAAAAATGTCCTCCATCCAGCCCCATTCGACTTCAATAGACGTTTATTAAAATTGATATGGTGATTTTAACATTATTTCTTGCTTTTTAGAGCTTTTTGATTTAGAAGTTATTTTTGTTCTCTTTTTTATGTTGTTGAAGGAGTTTTTTCTTTATAAAAAAAGATTTTTAAGCTAAATTAAATACTAGATTGGCAAACGCTTGATCACTAGCACGTTTTGGTATGATGCGATCAACGATGAAACGGCGTTTGCCTTAAAGTAACCTATTCACTCACGACTAGAAGGCCCCCAGATTGTACCTATCAGGAGTTCCACTCTAGCGGTACGGATGATAAAATTTGAAGCAAAACGCTTTTGCGAGTCTTCGGAATACCCACAAAAAACGATGGCGCAGATTCGTACGTCTGTTGTCCGATGGAAGAAGAGAGATGGCGGAATTAGGTTGTGCTATTCCGCTGCATACTCACCGAAATGTATCCGGTAAAAACCGATAACCTTGCAACCTTGCGTCTATGCTCGAGGCTTTTGTGGTTATTATAGAAAAGATTGATTCGGCTCAATGGGCTCAAGTGTCTAGAGTTAGTATTTGGTGGAGCCTTCCCAAAGATGACAGCAATATACACAATCGAACTTGCGCTTATCGATTGCGCAGCTGTTCCAGTGCGAAGTACTTTCTCTCCTTTGCCAGAATGCCAAACTTTTTGGTAACGAGTATAACCAATTTTTACCTTACAGAAGACCGACAGAGACGTTTAGCTAGCCGGACATGCATCGTGCGAGTCGGACGAGCCCCAGCTGCATAGGTACTTCGCCGTTCTTAGTAGCTTGGGACGTTGGGACACGTCTTCCAGCCCTACTCAAATGGCCAACTTTCTATTTGTTTGAACGCTACGCTTACTTTTAAAGCTGAAAACTTCAGCTAATATGAGCAAAATATGATTAAATCACATGTCGCAAACTAATGTAAATCACAGACTTCGATGTATTGTATGGAATTGTCAAGCTTCACGTAATTTTATAGTTAACTGCTTATTTTAAAGTTTTAATGTAAGCGTAGCGTTCAAACGAATATAATGTTGGCCATTTGAGTAGGGGGGCAGGGCTATCGTGTCTCTACCGTTATATTTCTTATTAAATTAATATTATGGTGCATACGGCATCTAGGATATATTCTGTGATCTAGGTACCGTACTATGAGTACATGTACTGGCGAACTAAGATTTCATAAATTTCTGCACGATGAAGAAAAATCCAAGATGGAGGCCAGCTTTTTGTTTGTGGGCCGATTTCGATGAAACTCGATTTGGGGCACTATTTTGATAGGAAAACAGCAAAACAATGTTAAAAATATAAAAATCGAAGATGTCAGCCGTCTTTGTTGTTTATGGGCCGATTTTGATGAAACTCGGTTTACGTTACCTACTGTTTTGACAAGAAAATAGCAAAAAAACCTACCTACCCATTATTTAAAGGTTACGAATTGTGATCCAGTGTTGCGAAAATGTTGTGATTGGCTATATCTTGATATTTTTAACATAAGTTTTTATCGCGATAATATCATGAATATCATGATTCGTATTGATAACATCAACCAATAGTTAATTGAGATATTTGGTATTCAGTTCGTATGCATTGGTGAATCGTTACTTAATATTGAGCGTGCGAGTGCTATTACTCCAGTGGCATGGCACTCGTAATATTGCGATAATTATAGCACTGGAGCAAAATAAACATGACTCATGCCAACGATATCTTGAGATTCGCGAACGAGATTTGTACCTTTGTGTAAAAACATTGCTTTAATTTTTCAATTGGGTATATTTCAAAGACTACTGACTCTGTCAGCTGTAGACCTAGCTTTGACCACTTAGGTACTGACACACTACTTTAACATAGGTTTCTCCGCCATTTTGGAAAAAAAACGAAAAACTGTATCGACAAAAAAAGATAAATAACTTAGATTCATTCAAATTTCAAAATAATTTATTCAGTCTAGACAAGCACTTGTGAATGTCATAGAAGCTACGCTATCGGTTCGTAAGAGACCTTGTAACGAAGAACCGGCAAGAAACTCGTCAATGGCTGCTTTTTCTCCCTGTATATTTCATACAGAGTCGTTAACATTGAAAAATGACCTCCATATTTAAAGTGAGTTCATTTTCCATCACAATAATTAAAAAAGTTTACACGCAATGGGTAAGTTGAAATTAATTACCTACTACATATCGGATAGGTAATTGTGAGAGTAAATAACTTTCAACTAGTTGAGAAATCACTTCTGCCTGCTACTCGAAAGTGCACCTAACTATGCAATATTTACCAAAAACACTTAATACAAGTTATGAAGAAAACCTAGCTAACTAGCGAACCTGCACTACTAATATTGTCTTCCGTTAATCTTAATTTCGTACATCACAATTTTTTAACCGACTTCAAAAGGAGGAGGTTTTCAATTCGATTGTATACTTCTTTTTTATCGTTGTTCGCGCATATCTTCATCATTTATGGACCGATTTTGATGATTCTTTTTATGTTCGATTGAGTGTTCTTGCGAAATGGTCCCATTATTTTTTTTTCAAATCGGTTCAGTACTTTTCAAGTAATCCTGAAAATACTATGATTTTGCATTAACTACCTTGACGACTTTGTTATTTATGAACCGAATTAGATGAAGCTTTTTGTGTTGGAAAAGGGATACCTTTAGTGTATTCTTTTTAACCGACTTCAAAAAAAGGGTCTCAGTTTGACCTGTAATTGTATGTATGTTTCTCCGCGATTATCTCACGTTTGGCTGAGCCAATTTTTCTACCTAATAATATATCTACGCTACCTAATACGGGAAGGTACTTGTTTACACTAAAAATAAAAAAATAAAAATTGTTTAAAAAACAAAAAAACCAACTTGAAAAAAAAGCCTCTAAAAAGCAAGAAATCATATTCAAATCATTAGGTACGCATTATCATCGTTATAATAACGTATATTGAAGTCGGGTGGGGCTTTTACAATAAATAAAAGGAAGTTGTACTTCCCGTACGTACGTACGGTACGTTCGTTCCCCACCCGACTTCAATAGACGTTATTATAACGATGATACTGCGTATCTTATGATTTGAATATTATTTCTTGCTTTTTAGAGGCTTTTTTTTCAAGTTGGTTTTTTTGTTTTTTAAACAATTTTTTACTGTACATATTTATCTGGATTGCAATCTGGACTTAAACTTCAGATGATATTCATTTGTAATAATTGTAATCTGTTTTGTGTAATAAAACAAATAATAAAAAAAGATTTGTTCTTTGGGACGAATTCTGTTAATATTTTATCTGCCCAATATACAGTAGGTAGACTATTGCAATGCAGTGTACGCAAAGTTGCAGCACAGGGTAAACAAATTCTTCTGCTGTTCTTGTAGTAGGTATAATATTTTGTTATCGAACTGTATCTATCGTACTAGTGTTATAGGTATCATACCCATCTATTTAGGTATCTAAAATACTTCTTGAACCAGCGCCAATCCTCATAAATAGCTTAAATCACTTTCGACTTATTCGAAAATATCAATGTGCTTTCGATATAATCATAGTATAATTTTACATTTAATTAGTTACGTTATCGAATTCAAGAAAAATAATTGAATCTAGTTAAATAAAGTTTAGGCGTAAAGATTTGATCACCTCATACCTACTTACACTCACCGTAAGTTGTAATTTTCTGAAAGACTCTAACAAAAGAACATGTAAAGAAACAAAGAACAGGAGATATTTTCCAATTTTAGTATCAACGACTACGTCGTAAACATTACAGAAAAAGAAATCACACAATAATCCCGATGACCGTTATGACCTAATAAGTGCATCAGTGAAGTAAACAAACACTGAAGCTTCCAAGCTATAATTAATGAACTGACTCACTGAGACAAATATTTTCTCTCCTGAAACAGTTATAACGTTGCATTTTTAACGTTACATTGGTTTCAAAATATTTTCAAAACAAACTCCGTAATAAAAGGGGTTTAGTTCTAAGGTCCCGCAATGATGGCGCTCGGAACATGACCAAATTTCAACGAGGAGAATAAAAAAAATGAAAATAACTTTGTTCGACAGCTTTTAAGTGTAAAGGGTATTAAATATTGTTATCTATGTCATTACACTCTTAAATAGACTACTAACGCTATGACTAAAATATCAATTATATTTTTATATCAAACAATATTACTCGTAGATCACTTTGCTCTGGATTTCTCCATAGCTCTATCCTTTTTCGCTACTCAGAACTTATATTTGCTAAGGCAAGAATACCACTTACTAATTTTCGAAAAACCCAACAACATGAACGAACCTTGCGATCTCGAACTACATGCATTAAGATATCAACAAAATAATATCCGTTGGAATTAGTGATGTACAAAACTCGAGTTGTTGAGTTCTAATTTTGAAGACTCGAGTCGGATTGGCAGGACTCGGTGAGCTTGGTAGGCTTGTAAGCCCGAACCTAGCCGAGAAACGAGCTCTCTGAACCACGCCTCGAGGCTTCAAAAGAGTTCAAGCCTTCAAAAGAGCTTGAACCTATCAAAAGAGCTCGAGTCTTAAAATGAACGCGAGCCTCATAAAAAGCTTAGAGTTTATGTTTATGACTTTGATATTATTATTTACGGAGATATTAAAGCCGAGCCTATCGAGCTCACAGAGCCCTGAAAATTTGACTCTAGTCTCCAAAATTAGAACTAAAAAGATGAATGTCTTATGTTATAAAGAGCACCGTAGATGCTTAATCTATTGTGCTAGCTCTACTTATCCTCATTCACCAGCAGCCCATCACTAGTGCGCCGAAAAAGACTCGAGACGTGAAAAAGCCTCGAGATCGACCAAGCTCTCAAAAAGGCTCGAGCCGTGAAAATGGCTCGAAATCGGCCGAGCTTTGAAAAAAGGTCCAGCTCTGAAAAAGACTCACGAGTCGTCGAGCTTCATACAAACGAGGCGAGCCCTGTAAAACGACTCCGAGCTCTAGACAACAGGACTCGGAGGACTCGAATCTTGTACATCACTAGTTGGAATTGCTCGATAAACCACAAGCCCTGTAAGTGCCATTTCTAATGCCGCGTAATTAGTGTTAATATCCACATCAGATGGGTTCTGAATCCGGCTAGTTATCGCGTCAACGTGAACCAAAGAAATATGTTTTTCGACATATTGCCATAGACGATTGCCGTAGAAGGGTCAATACGTCATATAACCATTGTATTCTCTACCTAAATAATAAAGCATAAGGGAAGGGATGATGAGATTTCCAAATTAATAGCTCCATATCAATCAGTTTTAACGCCATTTACGGAGTCAAATGCAAATAAATCTAAAATAACCGATGGTTAAATTAAAATACTCATTATCTTTTTTGTGAGTATCTACATCAAGAAAAACGAGAAAAACATCATGACATGTCACTAACATTGTACTTTGCAATTTATATATCGTTTCGAGTCACAATTTACAATCAATAAAGGCAAGAATCACGTAGGTACTTTTCAGATTGTCAACAAGACAGTGTAATAAAATCTTGATGACCTACACTGAAAATAAAATGACATTGGATCGAGCTGCCGATAAATGTGAGTAAGTTTTAGGTACCACGTTCATTTGAACAGACAGTAGGTACAAAGCGATAACATGATTATTTAATCATGTTATCGCTTTGTACCTACTGTCGATTCTGTTTTAACAGTTATCTGCTCAAGAGATGACACGTCAGAGAGCTGGCAGTTGGCCAGCATAGCTTCGTTAATTGCCGCTCCAGGTAGCACCGATTGATATGTTTTCAGGGCTGATGGAGAATCATTCGCTAACGATATTAATCACTGTAGATCCAGTAATTGCTATATTAAAACCCATGAAGATTCAGCTTCTGATGTTTAGTAATAAAGCGTTAATATGTGAATTGCGAATACGGTTATCAATAGCTGGCTATATACATATAGTTTCATTCATCATATCGACGGTTGAAAGGCTAATTGGTCTAAGCGACATTTTTTGCGATATTGAGTTATATACATATTCGGAATCAGCAAATTTTTCTCCATCGTTTGAGCCAGGTTTCAAATTTTTCTGACTACTTTTTTGGCGCTTAGCACCCACAGCAAAACAGGCCTCATTTCTAAGCTCATTGATCTATACGACACAAAATTAGACCAATTTGAGGACTCGATGACTAAGGCTGTTTTGATCTTTCGAAATTTAATAAAGTGTGTCGATTATGTCATTTGGCTTTTTTGCCATGTTTGTGGTTTTGTCGTTTGGCCTATTTTGCATTACACTAAAACGATAAGCTAATGTCGCTTGGACCATTTTGCAACAAATTATATTAATTGACTATGTCGCTTGACCCATTTAGCCTCAATTAAGGACAATGAGTAGTAGTAGTTTTAGTATAAAATTGTATGAAGTTATTATTGCATAACAGCCTCAAAATATTTTATGCATAATTTGAGTTATGCAACCTCAAAATTATGTTATGGACGTTGCTGAAAAATGAAGACCTTCAGTATTAATATCTACTATAACCCTAGGGTGTCGACCAGGGTAGCGTACCTTATAGTCAGAATATCCTAACGGTATTCGTTGAATGTTAAGTTTACGCTCCGACCTCGACACATCAAGTTGACGAAGTGGAGGCTATGAATGAGAAGATCTCTAAAACCATGCATAGCTACAAAACCCACTACACCACCGTTGCGATGGGGGACTTCAATGCAAAGTTGGGGAAACGATGCGGTAATCTGCTGAGAGTGGGGCAATTTATAGTTGGGCAACGGAATGCCAGAGGCCAGACGCTGGTCGACTTTATGCAGAAGAAGGACCTCTTTTTAATGAACTCCTTCTTCAAGAAGCCGGAAAGCTGGAAGTGGACCTGGATCAGTCCGGATGGTATAGTCATTCAATGATGTCACTGTGATCAACCCCGTCAAGACGGGGAGCGATCACCGATTGGTACGTGGCACATTGTGTATCTACCTAAAGCTGGTAAGACCTCGACTGATAAAATCCATGCTCCGACTATTACCGGCCTATATTCAAAACCCCGAAAGCTTTTAACTCGAACTTCAAAACCGCTTCGAAGCACTTTAAAACAGTATAGATGTGGATGATCTAAACAAGATGGTGGTGGATACTGTCCGTACGATAGGGTCCGAGTTCTTTAAGACCCGCCATCCCAAGCTTTAGAAACTCTCCGACCACACACTCCTACTTATGGATCAGAGACGTGAAATGAGGCTCCAGATTTCAGTGGATGCTCATCGTTATCGGTAGCTAAATAGACAGATATCTAAGTCTTTGACGAGCGACCTTCGCCAATTTAAGTATTAAAGAGGAGCGGAATAAAATTCGAAGGCAGAATGCATAAGACATGGAACATTATAAGTGAGGTGGTTTTGTTCTTTAAAAAGGGTGACAAAGTCCCTCTTACAGAACTACAGACACATCTCACTTCTGAACCATGTCTATAAGTTGTTTTCGTGAGTCCTTACGAAACGTCTCGCTCGCAGGTTCGACGACTTCCAACCTCCCGAACAAGCCGGGTTCCGAAAAGGCTTTAGCACCACAGACCACATCCATACGCTGCGGCAGGTTATACAGAAGACCGAGGAGTATAATCTCCCACTTTGCTTGGCGTTCGTATGAGAAAGCCTTTGATTCGATTGAAACCTGAGTGGTGCTGCAGTCTCTCCAAAAGTGTTAAGTGGACTACAGGTATATCGAGGTGTTGAGGTACTTATACGAAAATGCCACCATATCGTTCCAAGTATAGAACCAGATCACAAATCCTATTCAACTGCAGCGAGGAGTTCTCACTCCTCGCTGCAGTTGGATAGGATTTGTGACAGGGATATGTCATTTCTCCAAAACTATTTACAGATGCGTTGAAGGATATCTTTTAACTCTTAGACTGGAAAGGACTCGGCATCAATATTAATGGCCAGTACCTAACACACCTTCGTTTTGCCGATGATATAGTTCTTATGGCTGAGCTAAGGTCTCATCTTGGAAGACCTGAACACAATGCTCAAAGATCTCCGTAGTACTTCCCAAAGAGTGGGTCTCGGAATGAACGAACATGGATATGACGAAAATCATGTCGAATGCCCATGTTGTGTCCGATCCAGTTCATGTTAGAAACACTACACTTGAAGTTTTTGACCATTACGTATACTTAGGACAGGCAGTCAAGTTAGGTAAGTGCAACTTCGAGAAAGAGATCTCTCGTCAAATCCAACTCGGATAAGGTAGCATTCGGGAAGCTTCGAAAAATCTTCGCGTCCGATTTATCTCAGTGTCGAAACTCTATGACCAGTGTATGTTGCCAGTAATGACTTACGGCAGTGAAACGTGCATACATATGGGTCTCATAAGGAGGCTCAAGGTCACCCAGCGTGCAATAGAGAGAGCCATAGCCATCAGCGTTTCCCTGCGTGAATGAATTAGAAATGAGGAGAACTAAAGCAACCGAAATCGCTCGAAGGATTGCTCAGCTGAAGTGGCAGTAAGCTGAACACATAGCGAGAAGAACCGATGGCTGATGGGGCGGAAAGGTTCAGGAATAGCGACCGCGCACCGGACGACGCTTCGTGGGTAGGCCCCCGACAATCGACGTGAGGGTGAAGGTCGCGGTGCACCGCTGGATGCGGGTAGCGCAGGACCGATCGTCGTGGAGATCCTTGGGGCCTATACCCAGCAGTGGGTGTCGAGCGACTGATATGATGATAACTCTACTAATTTTGAATTTTGTTTCATCCTGCAGTACTTCTAATGGGCATCTGCATTAAACAACTTCACTCTAGTGCAACACCAGCATGTTGCTTAGACTCATTGGGCAAATTTAACCGTCAGTTGACTTGGCGCTAAATTCATTTTCTCTCGTATTATTTTATTCTAAGTCAATGCTTGAGCCAGTTTACTTTCAGCTATTTTATTTACACAAAGCGTTTGAACCATTTTGCCTTTCTCTAAAAATAACTATATTTGGTGAATTTTGGGCCAACCGACATAAATTTTCTAAAATAATACACTATTTTTAACAGTAATAGCTTAGAAAACTTCCTTACTTAGTTGGGGATATACTGTATTAAATAATTAAACGTCTATTCAATCGTTGTTTTTTTATGATTTTTTTTCCGAATAATAAAACTTTAATCGGTCCTCCTGAGAGTTTCACAAAATGTCGTTTAGATCAATTAGCCTTTCAACCGAAGTCAAGCTGACTACACTAGTTAAACTCGCGTTAAGTTCCCATGACAGTTTTACAGTGCATAGGTAGTATGAAATTTCACGACAGCCACTTCAAATATAAATAGTGTTTTGGTGTGCCTTTCCCGTGGCTTTCCCGTTCCTGTTGCGCTTCAACAGAGGCATGACTCATTAAATTATATTCATGTCCTATTTTCTCAAAATCGTCAAAATATGACATAAACGGAATAGCACATGGCTTGGAGGCAATATTAAAAACGTCAAAATTGAATGGCAGAAAGTTGAATGGGAAAGCGCACAGTTTGGAGGAAATAGTGCTGTTTATTTAGTCTTTTTTTTTTTTTTTTTTTTTGGCTTACTAAACTGGGTAAAATCCATTTGGTCTATGCTAACAATAACTTATTAAAACTAACTTACTAGGATATACCCTACTCGAAGTAAGCACAGCATGCATTTACTGACAATTTGAAAATGTAGACTACCTAAATCAATTTTTAAATACTAAACTTTAAACCTAAATAATACAAAAAGTTTTAGATCGAAAATAAAGAAAACAACTAAAGAGCCATTCTAATACAACGCTTGGCTGAGGCAAGGGAACCATTAAAAATATCAAATTTAAAACGTATAGAATTATAAGCCGCACACATGCGATACAACGGAGAGTGATGGCCGAGACGAGTCTTACACACCGGAAGTGAGAAAGTCTTTCGATTATGCAGACGACTAGCACTGCCTGGGACCGAAAATTGCAAGCGCTCTAAGATGTCGGGCGAATCCACGAGACCGTTTACCAATTTAAATACAAAAACAATATCTGAAGCTTTCCTGCGACTGTACAAAGGTGTTAAGCAGTAATTGGAAAGACGGGCTTCATACGATTGTAGGAGATGACACTTATTTTCAGCATAGCTAAGGTGGTACAGAAAGCGTCTCTGTACACGCTCCAATCTATCGGAGTAAACTTGGTATCCAGGATTCCATACAGTGCTACAGTACTCCAAGATACTGCGCACAATGCTATTGAAAACAAGAATCGTGATTTGAGAATCCTTTAATATTTTCATTTGACGTGTGATGAAACCACTTAGCTTGGATGTCTTTTTTATGATGCCATCGATATGCTGACTAAAGCTTAGCTTGCTATCAATAATCACACCTAAGTCTCGTATACTCGAGACTTCATTTAAAGGAACGTTGTTGATAAAATAGGTGGCATGAATTGACTGTACCTTCCTCGTAAACCGGATAACAAAACATTTATTAGAATTTAAGACCATGCCGTTAACATCGCACCAATTTTGAACGTTACAAATATCAAGTTGAAGTGCAGAAACATCTTCAGCGCCATTTATTTTACGGTAAATTTTTAGGTCATCTGCGTACATTTTAAATTTAGAATTAATGCAATTAGACAAGTCATCAACAAAGATTAGAAAAAACAGTGGTCCCAAGTGGGATCCCTGTGGTACTCCCGATGGCACCGGTCGTGCAATAGATTTGTACCCGTATAAAGAAACAAGTTGTGACCGATTCCGCAAATACGATTCACACCATCGAAGCAATGATCCATGAATACCAACACCCTTCAACTTAATAAGCAACAGGTCATGGTTTTCTAGGTCGAAGGCCTTCCTAAAATCCGTATAAATAGCATGAACTTCCCCTTGATGGTCCAAAACTTCATTTATGTCACTAACATAACTAACCAGATTAGAGGTTGTTGACTTTTTTGGCAAAAATCCGTGCTGATTAACGTGTATTAAACCCCTCACATGGCTATATATCTTCTTCTGGACAATTGACTCAAAAATTTTACCTGCTAAAGAAAGAATCGAGATAGGTCTGTAGTTACTAATGTCGTTTATGTCTCCAGATTTGTAAACTGGTGTTAGATGAGCAACTTTCCACAATTCCGGAAACACCCCAGTTTCTAAAGAGGCATTGTATATTTGACATAATGGTTTGTATAAGTAGTTTGCACAATTTCGAAAGAATAACGGTGGCAATAAGTCAGGTCCAGCTCCCTTATTACAATCTAATGTGGAGAGATATTCAAGAACTTCATTCTCCGAAATTGACAATCCACCCAGTGAAATGGCACTATCATCGGCCGAAAATGAATCATCGAAGCAGGACGAACCTGTGGCTTTGTGTGTATCATAAACTGTTTGGAAATAGTTTATGAATAAACCTTAACCAAATAAACCTTTTGACCACCACTTACAGTTTCAGATTCAAAGACCATATCATTAGGGATGGAGGTACGATTTACTTTTCTAGCGTTAATAAATTGCCAAAAATATTTGGGACTACTGCGTAAATGAGATTTTGCCTGCTCCTTAAATTTAGCATAGCACTCTCTTATTAGTTTGTCACAACGTTCTCTAACCCTGTCAAAAGCAAGTTTATCCATAGGATTATTATATATTTTATACCTTGAATGATATTTTGCTTTTTCATTTAAAGCTTTCAAAAGGGGCTTAGTATACCAAATCGGATATCCAGTGTCGCGTTGGGTCTTATAAGGTGTGTGTTTATGTATGACTGGCATAATGTTGTCATAAAATTTCTGAACCATATCATTAACTCCAGATCCTTTCTCCCATATTAAAGTCCAGTCCAATTGAGCTAACTCTTTATTGACTTCTTCGTAATTACAAGCACTAAAGTTTAATTTAGATACACGTTTTGGTTTTACTGATTTACGGCTAGTCCTCGTATAACTTAGAGATAAGGGTGGGTGGTGAGAATCAGTTTTATCCAGTAAAAGTTCATCGGCTTCACTAACTGTCACATAATCTGGTTGACTACACCAGATAAGGTCTAACATACGCTGATTAAAGTTAGTAATTGAATTACACTGGTGCAGGTCAACAAAAGACATAGTGTCAATCAGAAGGTTCTCAAGCGTGTTACATGAGGGTGATGGGGTCAAAAAACTTACCTTTAGATTTTCATCTTTTGTCCAAACTATGTCACCTAGATTAAAATCACCCATTACTAGTGTTGTAGATAGTGGCGGTATATGATTATGTATAACTTGAGTAATATTGTTTAGAAAAATATTTATATAATCAGGTTTAGGTGGTGATGGGATATATACCAAACAAATGTGTAGGTCAGAGCCGTTCTCACATTTTATGGAAACCCATAATTCTTCACATGTCGACTCCCATTTAGTTTTACGAACAGCTTTATATTTTTTATGAACAGCAATTAACGCACCACCACCTTCTTTTTTAGTCTTATGGGATGTTGTAGTAAATCGGTCTCGTCGAAAAATGTCGTAACGATCATCGAACAGCTCACGATCAAATACAGTATTATTAAGCCAAGTCTCTGTAAGCACTATCACGTCGTAATTGGTACTTAACGTAGATAGATATATGTTTTCAGTTTTGGTTCTCAAGCCTCTAACGTTTTGATAAAATAATTTGAGATTGAATTTTGATATAATAATAACTTTAAATCATGCAATATTTAAACAAAAGAAATACAATTAAAATCAAATTACAAGGTTTTTAAAAATTCCATATTCTTAACTAGTACCGAGGAGTGGTTATTGTCCTTGCGAATAAAAATGCGTCCATTACGAATCCACACAAACTCGTATTTCTTTTCCTTGGCAAATACTCTTGTAGCGGCATGCAGTTGCTTGTTAGATGGTGACAAATGTTCTGTCACATAAATTGACCGCTTATCAGAAGCTATTCCAAGATGCGAAGTATTGAGCGCGTTATCTTTGTTTTTTCTGTTAAAAACTTTAACTGCAGCTAATACGTGATCGCGAACCCGAGTACTAGAGAGTTTTACAATGATGTTTCGAGGGCGTTTCGATTCTGAATTAATTTTAGCTACACGGTGAAACGATACGATGTCAGTGCTAGGTAGTTCACAGGATACGGTCTTCAAAAGCTGTTGGAAGGTAGTAAGTAGATTTTCATTCTTGTATTCCGGAACACATTGTATCTCTATGTTACACTCTCTTGATTGCTGCTCGATTTGTGACAATTTAGCGCTTAAATCCATCACTTGGGAACGCAATGCATTGTTGTCCTTTACCAAACAAGAAACCGTGCTTTTAGTATCATCATTGATCTTGATTTGATTGTCATGGTGGTCGGACAAGAACTGTATCGATTCGATTGCTCCATCTAAATCAACCCTCATGGAACTAAACTTGGTACCGAGGTCTACCACTTCTTTCTGTAAATTTGACAGATAGCGTTAGATTTCTCGAGGTTCGCCTGTTGTGTTTCAAATTGACGATTCATGTCACATCTTAGATTTCTTATTTCCTCGAGTATTGCATGCTGACTTGCGTCGTAATTCGCTTGGTGAGGCTGGCGCGGGATAGATTTATTTTTGGTAATTTTATTTAAATTGGTGGTTGTAATAGGTTTCAACATGCCGACTGTGTGTCCGGGGCGTATAGGTGAGTTGTCATCATTTTGGCGTATCGTGACATTACTGCAGGATGGACATTTCAATTTGGCTAGTTGCTTAGGATCAATTTCAGCAATGTTACCTTTATTGATTGACAGACACACCAGGCAGTACATAGCTGTACAGGTATTACATTTTAAATACTCATTTTCCGAAAATCGTTTCTCACAGCCAGCACACTGCATAATGAAAGCGTTAAAAATCCGGACACACTAATAAAGACTCCAGGTTTAATATTTAATTCTTGCACACTAAAAACGGCCCCCAGATTGCAGCGCAACTCGACACGGCAGTTAGTAAGTCGGCGAGAAGAAGGTCTTAAGCGCCGTGGAATCGCGGGCGCTTACGCGTAGTATTGAAACAAGTCACGAATTAAGTTAATGATGGTACTCGTGTCAGCCGATTGGTGATTAATTGCTTTATTCACTAGTTAGCTGCAATAATTCAGCACTGATAGTATACACTCCATAGACAGTAGGCTCAAACACAAACTTTTCTGTAAAATTATGTAACAATGATCACTTTTTTCGCGATAAAACTAATTATTTCGTTTAAGTGAATTGACAAACGTTCCGTAAGTAGGGTAGTCGGCGAGTCGAGTAAAGAGTAGTCTTATCTACAACTAGCGGCCGCCCGGGGTTTCACCCGCGTGGTTCCCGTTCTCGGGGGGATATCTGGATAAAAAAACCGGCTAACTGCATGTCGGGCCACGCGCCGTAGGGTTCCGTAGTTACCTTATACCATACTATATTTAATACCACTATCATTTTTCGTCTGTAAAAACCACTTTGTTTTTCACAGTGTTGGTATGAATAACAAAGTTATATTTGCGGTTTTGGAAAATATGATATATCTCAAAAACTAATTACTATATCCCGTTCAAACCAATTTTCGGTGAAAGTTTTTATTAAGATCTATAGTATATATTTTTTTTTAGATTTTTAACTCTCTTATTTCAAAAGTTAGAGGGGGTGGGGGGGGGGGGGGACACACATTTCACCACTTTGGCAGTGTTTATCTTTCAAACAGTTGACTTTTAGAAAAAAATGTCTTAGGAACCTCAATATCATTTTAAGAGACCTATCTATAGACACTCCGCACATATTGGTATGAAGGAAAAAAACATTTCAGTTTCAGTTCCATGTATGGGGAGCCCCCCCTTAATCTTTTTATTTTTTTATTTTTCTGTTAAAATCGTTTAGCGGTTAACAGAATACATCTACCTACTAAGTTTCAACTGTGTAATCCTAATACTTTCGCAATAAACTGGCTGTGACATACGGACAGACAGACAGACATGATGAATCTATAAAAGGTTTCCGTTTTTTGCCATTTTGGCTACGGAACCCTAAAAAGTATCCTATGTTTTAAACTAGGCAATCTACTATCTGTGTGTCAAATTCCAACAAAATCCGTTCAGTAGTTTTTGCGTGATTGAGGAACAAACATCTAAACATCCAAAACCCCCAAACTTTCACATTTATAATTTAGTAAGATTAACTGAGTAAGGTGTTGAATTGAATTTTGAAGCGACTCTGTGAAGATAGACCATTACTTTATTATCTACAATTAAAAAAAACGTACAACGTGTTAAAAAATACCCCTAATGCTGAATTATGGTAGAGAGGGACCATCAAACTAATCAACTTTTACTATGGGACCAACTCTGAAATCACGAAAAAAAAACAACTTTTCATACATTTTAATATTTTCGTTATTAATTTTTGTTTCATACAACAGCAGATTTTTTTCCGCGATTTCAGAGTTGGACCCCATAGTAAAAGTTGTTCAGTTTGATGGTCCCTATCTACCATATTCGGCTTTAAGGGTATTTTTGTAACACGTTTTATATTATGATCTGAAATGCACTAAAAAATAGAAAACACGAATGATGGATTTGTGAAGATATGTGTTTCCGTTCACAATCTATTCTAAGCTTTCTGGGAGAGTTATTCTTAACTATAAATTGTTTCACTAAGAAACGCATAATATTTTGGATGAAAAAAACATCTTCAAGTTTTCAGCGAAAGCTTTTTAATAATGATTTTGATACAACATTTTTTTGTTGATTTCTGTTACAAGCACTTTATGAATGTCAAGAATCACGTTTTCAGGACATCAAGAACTGTCACGAAACCAGACAAAAGCTCTCCCTCGCGAATGTAGAATAGAGTTTTGGGTGTTGGTTGTTGCGTTGCAGTATGGTCTTTGGTTTTGATTACCTAGTGCTAAAGCTTAACTTGGAATCAGAGATATAACGGGTATAACAAGACCCTCAACGAAGCTGAAGTCCACGCATTCCGCCCATTATCAGGATCATTATTGTCTTTTAGACTATACCTGGGAAACCAATAGCTACGAAGATATTGAAGGTCAAAGTCAAAAATGTTTTTTTACACTTTTTAATAAAATCATTTTTATCCGTTTTTACTCATTTTGTCCAAGGAAACATTATCAACATTTAAAGTATTTCGTAACAAACAATGGGTTCAAAACGTCATCACGCAATGTATCTCATGAGCACGCACATAAACGCTGCATTTCAACTCGGCCGCACACAGAGCTGCGTGTGTAGCATAATACACACGCAGACGCGATCCAATGCTTTTTAAACACCAAAATTTAAAATAGTTTCCCAGCAATAATTTTGAACAGAAATGGTCCTGATGATGGGCAGAATACGTAGACCTCGGCTTCGTTGAGGGTCTTGTTACACCCGGCATTTACGTTTATTAATATTGTCTGATTTATTTCTTATTTGTTCAAAGTAAGGTTCAAAGTAATGTCACTGTAAACAGTTGCTAAGTCATAAAAAGCAAACTTAAACAAAACAAGCTCCCAGAAAAATCATCAAATTCGTAAATGTTTTCTCACTGTTAGTTTATTACAGTTTATCTAGCAATGGCTGAGCCTCGGGCATAATGCAAAATCCCGATCTGTACGCTGCCAAGAATGCCCGATTGTCGAGTTTACCTCGACCGGGCTATTCCTAGACCACAAAATAAAATTGACTGGTCATTTTATTGACTAAAAACAGATTTTTATTTACAATTTATAAATTGTAGTTTGTACACTAATTTAAAGAGTACACTAATAAATGTACACTAATTGTGGCGAAACTCTTTGAAAAAATATGAATTGTCGCATCAAAGGTTGTGGTAAAATTGAAATATTTATTACTGTTTAGTTATTTTTGATTTTCTATTAATTATGCTCTTAGATTATTATTATTTTTATCTTCAAAAACATTATTTACTTATTACATATTTGTTCCTTAGCTTCCTCATCATAAATTACAATACCTATGTTTTGTGTTTGTTCAACTTTTTCCTAACTTGTTTCTAGATTTCGATAATGTTTGTAATATTGACAGCTTCATTACAACTCTTTTGAGCAAATCCTAATTTTATGTTCAAGTAAAAATACAACGAGTTACGAGATATATAGTAGATAGGGATTATCAAACTGAAAAACTTTTACTTTTGGACTAACTCTGAAAGCGTGAATCAGCTGTTTCATACATTTTCATATTTTCGTTCTTAATTTTTGTATGAAACAGCTGATTTTTTTTCGTGATTTCACAGTTGCATCCATAGTCAAAGTTGTTCAGTTTGATGGTCCCTATCTCCCTATCTACCAAATTCGGCATTATCGGCATGTGACGATGCACAGCATCTGTGAGAGTGCGCCGACTTCCGGTCTAGCTACATCCTGCCAAAGTAGTCATCTGACTTACCCTTTAAGCAGTATTCCTGTCAAAAAATCGTAAAACAGACTTACTTCCGGTTGGCGCCATTTTTACTTTCACCTATGGAGTCGTTGTAACGAAGTGTCCTCATAGCGTCGTTACTTCTCGTCGAAGCAACATCTATTTTGAAATACTACGAAATTTTTTCATGATTTCAAAGTGAAAAGTTTTTTTTTTATGCTAAGCTTATGCTTTAGTAATAGTAATTAACAGTGTCAGTGAAACAAACGTGTGCTTTGACCTCTCGATACGCGCAGAGCATGAGGTCGACGAAGAGTCCCGTCTTCCTAGCCATAGCAGACGTGCCTTAAAACTTCGACGCCGTTTGTATAGCTGTAGCCCGGAGCCATCCGCTGACGATTTTCGGACGCAAGGTAAAACACAGGAGACTGGGTGAGTCGAACTATGATCTAATACTACTTAATGAACTTGTGACTAAAATAAAAGTGTTACATTTGCTCATTGCTACAAAAGCTGTATTACCGTCTTAGTCGGTTTTGATGAAAATTTTGTCTAGAATGCGGCCATTTTGCATGCAGTGCCTGCATCAGACGCCAATGGTACGCACACCTCAATGCTACCAACGTGGTACCTGTACCGGTGCCTTGGCCCAACTGATTTACAGCTTTTGACCGTCAATTGGATCGCTATGTGGTCGTTTCTGACACCAGTGACTTGAATCCTGATTTTATAATAAAATAATAACATTTAAAAAAAATGTAAGATCCCGCCTGCTCACTCGGAGCATATAAAGAGCCTAGGGTTTTAGAAAAATTTAGTAATATCGGAAAAATATTCGATACGATTTTGACTCTTAAAAGGCACAACCTGGTTTCGTAGACCTGGAGGTGAACTATTCAACTTGTACGATTAAAACCGGTAGTAGTGTGTTTGCGCCGGTTCTGGATTTCTGACGTCACCCGGTGTGACGTAGCGCTGAGGTGGGTCGGGTGGGGGACAGTCGGCTAATGATGTTAAACAATGTACCGGCGCTGCGATCGTTAATGATGAAGTTAACAATAGAGTCAAATGATATTTTTAGGTTTACTATGAAACTCAGTCAAATTTTTATAAATCGATATAATTGTTGAATAAATAACAATTTTAAGTAATGAAATACCTATGAATAAATAAAACTGTGGTTTGATAATTCTAATATTTTTATTTACTTTCTTATATTAATTATACATAGAAATGGTCCACAACAACATTTTGATTCTAACGTCTCTTCATTATCAGGATCTGATGATGTTGATTCGCAATATTCAGATTGAGATAGCTGCTCCATTACCCGTGGCTTGGTGACTTTGCGTCGTTCATATGTGGGTGAGGGAGTTTTTGTAACCGCTGAATACCTAGTGTTAGGCTGTTCATTATATGCGTTTGTTTGGGTACTATTATTATCTTTTGAAATATTTGTTGTGGTAAGAAGAGTATCCATTATGTATGCTTAATATGGTACTGAAGTATGAAATCGGAATGATCTTTGAATTATAGTAGGTATTCGCCGGTTCTGGACCACCGCCGCGAGGGCTGCTTTTGGCCGCTCTGCCAGATTCGCACCCTATCTATTGTTTGTCAGACATTTGGTTTTCAAAGGCTTTCTAAAGGGTATTGTTTAAACGCAGGTATTAACACGTTTACTGCCCTCGGTTCCCAGACACAATAGAAAATCAATTGTTTGTCGCGGTTTACCGTAATAGGTTTGTAGTTTATATATTAGATTTTTCTCTTCGCTGCATTTCAATCAAGTTAAACCACGTAAACCTTTTTTAATACCATCTCTTTGTCTTAAATGTTTACCTATTTAATATCGAAATGCTTTATCAACTACTTTAACTATTTTTTATTCCGCAATCATAATTACTTTGTCCATTAATGTAATTTATTAAATATTTGTCATTCCATTACAACACGAAACCATTATCAACTACTTTCACTAATTTAGTTCCCAGGATAACATTTATTTGAGACACAAAAATGAATGCAAAAAATAAAAACAAGCTTTAATTGTATTCTTTTCTCAAGCTTACGCGTACACTAGACATGAAATAAAACACTTTTTTAACGGATACTAGTGCAGTTTTATTGAAAGTACTTTAGCAATTAGTTGTTATTTGGTTGATTTTTGATTTTCCCGACGTTTCGACACCTTTGCAGCTGCCGTGGTCATGGGGGGCAACAAACCAAAGACTAATCACCACCAACAAACTCGACAGATAATTTATTTAACGTAACAAAAGAAATGGCATCATCATGATCTGACTGCAAGACATATACATTTAAACATATAGATTGAATCAAAATAATAAATCCATGTTGGTTGGTACTTGGTTGTCTCTTGAGCAGTAGTCAAGAACAAAAACAACCTCATTAACAACAAAAACATTATTAAGTGGTGCGAGATGTTACTTATTATTGGCTTAATTATTCTCAATGCAGATACTTATTTGTATAAGTAGAAGACAGTTAAAATGTCGTTAACGTACAATATACTGTGGGAACAAAACGGCGAGCTGATAATTTCATTGAAAACAATGAGAAGAGACAATTTATTGATGAACCATTCTACTTCTAGAGGAGATCAAGAGGCTTCAACTGTCGATGAAAGTGAGATGGTAATGGGTTCAACTTGCAACATCTCCGTTTAAAACAGGGTATTTATCCAATAATTATAAAAGTAAGACTCGTAAAAAATATGTGTTTCGTTCTCATTGTAACTTACCAATTGTAACTATGGTCGAAACTGCTTTTGGTTCTGTTTGAATTCATCTAGTGGAGTTGTTTTTTTAAATAAAATTGAGTTATTGACAGACTTTGATGAATTTGCTTTTATAAAATATCTTATAAGGTTTTTTCTGAAGTTGGCTTACCTACCGTTCAAAAATATATGCCATGCAAGTAAACAATAAAACTATTACTAAAATAAAACCAAAGGTGCGAACAAACCTCTAACTAGAAAATTAAAATTAGATAATTGTTATAAAACTTGTTTGTTTACTAAAATAATAGAGCTAACTAAAATGTATAGTTTTCCATTCATAGAGCTGATATTTACTCAAAAGATAAAAAACATTTGTTTGTCTTACAATGATACCAAACAATACATTATAATACCCAATTCTTAATTGATTGTAAAACTGTTTTTGTATTATTTAAGTTATTTTTGTTAATTGTTTTAGTTACTCGTTAAACAAATTACACATTGAAAGTATTTATTCATTTTGTTACCTACTTTAATAGAGAGTACACATTTAACATGATTCATTTTGAATATCCATTTACTATAACTATTGCAAAAAAAACTGGGCCCATTGAAGATAGAAATTGAATGCTCAGAAGAATTATCGACTAATAAAACTTCTCCTGCCTGATTATAAACGATCCTTATAAATCTGAAAACAATCATGAATGCTAAAGTAGATGTTCAAGGATTCAAAAGCGAACTGAATAAGTTTATTCCCCAAGGAATAGCAGTTCTGTCAAATAGAAGAGTATTCGTAATGCTTATAAAACCACCATCCCCATTTTATAACTTAACAAAGAAAGAAAGAATACATGTACCTTGGGTAGAAAAAAATAGAGGGATTTATTGGAATCGAGGATTTATACCTTATATGAATTATATTATAAACAAAATTTTAAACCCTTAATTACGTATACTTACTAAATGATGTGAAAAGGTTGTTTGGTTAAAAAGTATGTAAAAAATAATAATATTCATGATTTAGAAGACAGAAATTGTTCAAGTTTAATGTCATTGTATGCGAAGTATCAGTATTCACCCGATATTGTTAGCTGTTTGCATCATAATAATATTATGTGCTTTGAAAAATGTTTGTTTCCTAAACAAATGGTGTGAAGAAAATAATGTTTAAAAAAATAATAAACAAGTGAACTATAGAATTAAATATTGTTTTATTATGAACGATACACACATAAACACATCAGGAACTTTTCTACGCTAAAATATGAGTAAACGTTTCAAGACAATGAATACGGTGTTCACATGATAATTAATTGTAAGTGTGACAAATATTTAATAAAATAATGAACAAAGTCATTATGATTGTGGAATCAAACAGTGAAAATACAAGTTGATAACGCAGTTCGCTATTGTATGAGTAAGCGTTTACCGATTATTAAAGTTAAGATCTTCGTAAATGCATGGTTATGATTTACATGTGCGTAATCAAAAAGAGACTATCTTGTTTACGTAAATCACAAAAAGAATCCGTCTACGCACGCATCTTGCTGTATTTGTGAGTTTGCCAATCAATATTTTTTCCGATACATTCAAACTATTATTTGTTTACTTTTAACTTCACATATATACTCAGAGTAATGTGGTTTGATATTCCCATTCTATTTTAAGATAGGTATACTTAAATTGAAAGTGCAATGGAAATCATACATCAAAGTTTTTTGATAAATCTAGTATACTAGAACCTAAGAAGATAGGTCAATTGAACAAAAAGTATAATCTTTGGTAATTAAACTGCTCCTAAGATCTCAGAGAAAAATTAAAAGATTATGAAGTTAAGGTTTGGAAATCAGATCTGATGCACCGATTCGGTTTCTCTCAATTTACACAATGAGTTAATAGTACAACGTTTCCTATTTTTCAACATTTTCCATAATCTTACCAAAAAATATAGTTACCTACTTATTAATTTATCTAAATCTTTTTCAATTCTGATGTTTCCTATGGAATGATATGTTTAAATTTATATATATATTTTTATATATAAACCAGAGACTTTCCATGCACTTTAGTAACATTTGAACCCATATCTAAGTTTTATAAAAAAAAAATTATAACATATCATTTTGCATAATGTAACAACAAACAAAAAACAGTATATCAAATGTTTGGTTTTATATTGTGATTAAGTGGTACATTTCAGGAATCATCATTCGAATACGCATCTGTTGTATAGCACTATATGATGCTCACATTAATGTACCGCAACTGGTACATAATATTTTTTTATAGTATAACAATATAACTGTATGTAAAAACTGTTTGAAGTTTTTGGACTACCATAGAACAGTACGTGATCATAGTAATATATACTTCTTAATTAAGAAATAAATCACCGTGTTGATTTTTCAACTTACTAAGTCGTATTTCACCTAAAATTGTTCAAAACAAAAACTTACACTCACCAAAACGTTTTTTTGGAATTACATCTTGTAAAATGAATTACTTATAAAAATCTTTACTTGATCTTAATACAAAACGTGAATTTGAAAATGAGAAATTTTATTTCCATATCAATAAACATAAACTTTTCAATCGATTTGAAAATATTTAACAAAATTACGATTATTTTTTTAAAAACTTCTTACACAAAGTTTCACTTCAAGATTATTACGTTTAAATATTTTGTTAAATCAAATAGAAAATTATTAAAAATATCAAAAACATTATTGAATTTTTTACTAGCTAAATTTTTTAAAAAGAAAGATGTTGATTCTTTAACTTACTAAGTTCTATTCCACTAAATTGTTCAAAACAAAAACTTATGCACACCTAAACCTTTTTGAATTCCATCTTGTAAAACGAAATATTAAAATAAGAACTTTTATTATGATCTTAAGACAAAACGTGAATTTGAAAATGAGAAATTTTATTTCCATATCAATAAACATAATTTTTTCAAAACTTTTTCACCAAAACTTTTTTGAAATTCCATCTTGCAAACGAATTACTTAAAAAAATCTTTGCATGATCTTAATACAAAACGGTGATTTTAAAATGATAAATTTTATTTCTCTATCAATAAACATAAACTTTTCAATCGATTTGAAAATATTTAACAAAATTACGATTCTTTTTTAAAAAACTTCTTACACAAAGTTTCACTTCAAGATTATTATGTTGTTAAAATCTTTTGTTATATCAAATGGAAAATTATTAAAAATATCAAAAACATTAATGAATTTTTTACTAGCTAAATTTTTTATCGATTTGAAAATATTTAACAAAATTACGATTCTTTTTTAAAAAACTTCTTACACAAAGTTTCACTTCAAGATTATTATGTTGTTAAAATCTTTTGTTATATCAAATGGAAAATTATTAAAAATATCAAAAACATTAATGAATTTTTTACTAGCTAAATTTTTTAAAAAGAAAGATGTTGATTCTTTAACTTACTAAGTTCTATTCCAATAAATTGTTCGTAACAAAAACTAACGCTCACCAAAACTTTTTTTTGGTATTCCATCTTGTAAAACGAAATATTAAAAAAGAACTTTTATTATGATCCTAAGACAAAACGTGAATTTGAAAATGAGAAAGGACCCCGTACAAAATGTTCGAAAAAAGCCAATCGGTCAATTTGGCTGAAATTTTGGGTAAACATACACTGTAACAGGCTGATCAAAACTGCAAAGTTGCAAAGTGAAATAATGACTAGTTTAGGAGATATGGCTTTTTCAATGTTGTAAGAAAAAATGTAAAAATAAAGAAACACGTCACATTTTCATGTTTCTAATTTAATTATTTTTAATTAATAGCTTTAACTGTACTTTGTACTCGCATTAATAACTGTTAGGAGCGTTCTCAGGGATGGATACTTGACATTTTCTTCGTAACAGGCGAACCCCAAAAACCACAAGATATACGTCAGATAGGATTATCAGAACCTTCTTTCTGTATACTATGTATGGGAACTATTCATATTAAAATAGCGGCTAAATACTCAAACAATTATTAAAGTTAAGGCTACCTCAACTTCAAAAAAGTTATCAGATTCGAAAGAAACTTTATGAAACTGATAGCTTCCTTAAAGTTAAGGACACTAAATGCGAGTACATAGTACAGTTAAACCTAATAATTAAATTAGAAACATGAAAATGTGATGTGTTTCTTTATTTTTACATTTTTTCTTACAACATTGAAAAAGCCATATCTCCTAAACTAGTCATTATTTCACTTTGCAACTTTGCAGTTTTGATCAGCCTGTTACAGTGTATGTTTACCCAAAATTTCAGCCAAATTGACCGATTGGCTTTTTTCGAACATTTTGTACGGGGTCCTTTCTCATTTTCAAATTCACGTTTTGTCTTAGGATCATAATAAAAGT
Organism: Agriphila tristella; assembly: GCA_928269145.1. Lineage (NCBI taxonomy): Eukaryota > Metazoa > Arthropoda > Insecta > Lepidoptera > Crambidae > Agriphila > Agriphila tristella. The sequence continues at coordinate 29,771,893 of OV743432.1, forward strand.
TCTTTTTTAATATTTCGTTTTACAAGATGGAATACCAAAAAAAAGTTTTGGTGAGCGTTAGTTTTTGTTACGAACAATTTATTGGAATAGAACTTAGTAAGTTAAAGAATCAACATCTTTCTTTTTAAAAAATTTAGCTAGTAAAAAATTCATTAATGTTTTTGATATTTTTAATAATTTTCCATTTGATATAACAAAAGATTTTAACAACATAATAATCTTGAAGTGAAACTTTGTGTAAGAAGTTTTTTAAAAAAGAATCGTAATTTTGTTAAATATTTTCAAATCGATTGAAAAGTTTATGTTTATTGATAGAGAAATAAAATTTATCATTTTAAAATCACCGTTTTGTATTAAGATCATGCAAAGATTTTTTAAGTAATTCGTTTGCAAGATGGAATTTCAAAAAAGTTTTGGTGAAAAAGTTTTGAAAAAATTATGTTTATTGATATGGAAATAAAATTTCTCATTTTCAAATTCACGTTTTGTCTTAAGATCATAATAAAAGTTCTTTTTTTAATATTTCGTTTTACAAGATGGAATTCAAAAAAGTTTAGGTGTGCATAAGTTTTTGTTTTGAACAATTTAGTGGAATAGAACTTAGTAAGTTAAAGAATCAACATCTTTCTTTTTAAAAAATTTAGCTAGTAAAAAATTCAATAATGTTTTTGATATTTTTAATAATTTTCTATTTGATTTAACAAAATATTTAAACGTAATAATCTTGAAGTGAAACTTTGTGTAAGAAGTTTTTAAAAAAATAATCGTAATTTTGTTAAATATTTTCAAATCGATTGAAAAGTTTATGTTTATTGATATGGAAATAAAATTTCTCATTTTCAAATTCACGTTTTGTATTAAGATCAAGTAAAGATTTTTATAAGTAATTCATTTTACAAGATGTAATTCCAAAAAAACGTTTTGGTGAGTGTAAGTTTTTGTTTTGAACAATTTTAGGTGAAATACGACTTAGTAAGTTGAAAAATCAACACGGTGATTTATTTCTTAATTAAGAAGTATATATTACTATGATCACGTACTGTTCTATGGTAGTCCAAAAACTTCAAACAGTTTTTACATACAGTTATATTGTTATACTATAAAGGTTCTAGTATACTAGATTTATCAAAAAACTTTGATGTATGATTTCCATTGCACTTTCAATTTAAGTATACCTATCTTAAAATAGAATGGGAATATCAAACCACATTACTCTGAGTATATATGTGAAGTTAAAAGTAAACAAATAATAGTTTGAATGTATCGGAAAAAATATTGATTGGCAAACTCACAAATACAGCAAGATGCGTGCGTAGACGGATTCTTTTTGTGATTTACGTAAACAAGATAGTCTCTTTTTGATTACGCACATGTAAATCATAACCATGCATTTACGAAGATCTTAACTTTAATAATCGGTAAACGCTTACTCATACAATAGCGAACTGCGTTATCAACTTGTATTTTCACTGTTTGATTCCACAATCATAATGACTTTGTTCATTATTTTATTAAATATTTGTCACACTTACAATTAATTATCATGTGAACACCGTATTCATTGTCTTGAAACGTTTACTCATATTTTAGCGTAGAAAAGTTCCTGATGTGTTTATGTGTGTATCGTTCATAATAAAACAATATTTAATTCTATAGTTCACTTGTTTATTATTTTTTTAAACATTATTTTCTTCACACCATTTGTTTAGGAAACAAACATTTTTCAAAGCACATAATATTATTATGATGCAAACAGCTAACAATATCGGGTGAATACTGATACTTCGCATACAATGACATTAAACTTGAACAATTTCTGTCTTCTAAATCATGAATATTATTATTTTTTACATACTTTTTAACCAAACAACCTTTTCACATCATTTAGTAAGTATACGTAATTAAGGGTTTAAAATTTTGTTTATAATATAATTCATATAAGGTATAAATCCTCGATTCCAATAAATCCCTCTATTTTTTTCTACCCAAGGTACATGTATTCTTTCTTTCTTTGTTAAGTTATAAAATGGGGATGGTGGTTTTATAAGCATTACGAATACTCTTCTATTTGACAGAACTGCTATTCCTTGGGGAATAAACTTATTCAGTTCGCTTTTGAATCCTTGAACATCTACTTTAGCATTCATGATTGTTTTCAGATTTATAAGGATCGTTTATAATCAGGCAGGAGAAGTTTTATTAGTCGATAATTCTTCTGAGCATTCAATTTCTATCTTCAATGGGCCCAGTTTTTTTTGCAATAGTTATAGTAAATGGATATTCAAAATGAATCATGTTAAATGTGTACTCTCTATTAAAGTAGGTAACAAAATGAATAAATACTTTCAATGTGTAATTTGTTTAACGAGTAACTAAAACAATTAACAAAAATAACTTAAATAATACAAAAACAGTTTTACAATCAATTAAGAATTGGGTATTATAATGTATTGTTTGGTATCATTGTAAGACAAACAAATGTTTTTTATCTTTTGAGTAAATATCAGCTCTATGAATGGAAAACTATACATTTTAGTTAGCTCTATTATTTTAGTAAACAAACAAGTTTTATAACAATTATCTAATTTTAATTTTCTAGTTAGAGGTTTGTTCGCACCTTTGGTTTTATTTTAGTAATAGTTTTATTGTTTACTTGCATGGCATATATTTTTGAACGGTAGGTAAGCCAACTTCAGAAAAAACCTTATAAGATATTTTATAAAAGCAAATTCATCAAAGTCTGTCAATAACTCAATTTTATTTAAAAAAACAACTCCACTAGATGAATTCAAACAGAACCAAAAGCAGTTTCGACCATAGTTACAATTGGTAAGTTACAATGAGAACGAAACACATATTTTTTATGAGTCTTACTTTTATAATTATTGGATAAATACCCTGTTTTAAACGGAGATGTTGCAAGTTGAACCCATTACCATCTCACTTTCATCGACAGTTGAAGCCTCTTGATCTCCTCTAGAAGTAGAATGGTTCATCAATAAATTGTCTCTTCTCATTGTTTTCAATGAAATTATCAGCTCGCCGTTTTGTTCCCACAGTATATTGTACGTTAACGACATTTTAACTGTCTTCTACTTATACAAATAAGTATCTGCATTGAGAATAATTAAGCCAATAATAAGTAACATCTCGCACCACTTAATAATGTTTTTGTTGTTAATGAGGTTGTTTTTGTTCTTGACTACTGCTCAAGAGACAACCAAGTACCAACCAACATGGATTTATTATTTTGATTCAATCTATATGTTTAAATGTATATGTCTTGCAGTCAGATCATGATGATGCCATTTCTTTTGTTACGTTAAATAAATTATCTGTCGAGTTTGTTGGTGGTGATTAGTCTTTGGTTTGTTGCCCCCCATGACCACGGCAGCTGCAAAGGTGTCGAAACGTCGGGAAAATCAAAAATCAACCAAATAACAACTAATTGCTAAAGTACTTTCAATAAAACTGCACTAGTATCCGTTAAAAAAGTGTTTTATTTCATGTCTAGTGTACGCGTAAGCTTGAGAAAAGAATACAATTAAAGCTTGTTTTTATTTTTTGCATTCATTTTTGTGTCTCAAATAAATGTTATCCTGGGAACTAAATTAGTGAAAGTAGTTGATAATGGTTTCGTGTTGTAATGGAATGACAAATATTTAATAAATTACATTAATGGACAAAGTAATTATGATTGCGGAATAAAAAATAGTTAAAGTAGTTGATAAAGCATTTCGATATTAAATAGGTAAACATTTAAGACAAAGAGATGGTATTAAAAAAGGTTTACGTGGTTTAACTTGATTGAAATGCAGCGAAGAGAAAAATCTAATATATAAACTACAAACCTATTACGGTAAACCGCGACAAACAATTGATTTTCTATTGTGTCTGGGAACCGAGGGCAGTAAACGTGTTAATACCTGCGTTTAAACAATACCCTTTAGAAAGCCTTTGAAAACCAAATGTCTGACAAACAATAGATAGGGTGCGAATCTGGCAGAGCGACCAAAAGCAGCCCTCGCGGCGGTGGTCCAGAACCGGCGAATACCTACTATAATTCAAAGATCATTCCGATTTCATACTTCAGTACCATATTAAGCATACATAATGGATACTCTTCTTACCACAACAAATATTTCAAAAGATAATAATAGTACCCAAACAAACGCATATAATGAACAGCCTAACACTAGGTATTCAGCGGTTACAAAAACTCCCTCACCCACATATGAACGACGCAAAGTCACCAAGCCACGGGTAATGGAGCAGCTATCTCAATCTGAATATTGCGAATCAACATCATCAGATCCTGATAATGAAGAGACGTTAGAATCAAAATGTTGTTGTGGACCATTTCTATGTATAATTAATATAAGAAAGTAAATAAAAATATTAGAATTATCAAACCACAGTTTTATTTATTCATAGGTATTTCATTACTTAAAATTGTTATTTATTCAACAATTATATCGATTTATAAAAATTTGACTGAGTTTCATAGTAAACCTAAAAATATCATTTGACTCTATTGTTAACTTCATCATTAACGATCGCAGCGCCGGTACATTGTTTAACATCATTAGCCGACTGTCCCCCACCCGACCCACCTCAGCGCTACGTCACACCGGGTGACGTCAGAAATCCAGAACCGGCGCAAACACACTACTACCGGTTGCCTTTTTCCGGTAATAAGCCTGTCAATATCTCTACTAATAAGAATATTGCTGGTATGATTAACTAAGTTGAGTCTAAGCTTATTCGTCTTTTCAGTTCAGTCTTTAAATTATTTTGTTATTATCTGCTTGCCTGCCAATATATAGCTGGTATGCTTAAAAAATATTTGAGTCTTAAGTTTATTATTTTCAGTTTAGACTTTCAATTTCTTTGTTAACTTGATAAGAGATTGACTTTTAACAGCGATTGATTTCGATTTGATCAACCTGTGATTATGTTATGTATGACGTAGCTCATTTTTATTCTATTTCGAAGTGAATATTGTTGACAATATTTTTTTTTATTACATGGATGTATGTACAGACCTATGTTAGTTACACCTACCTCCAGGTTTTAGAAACTAACGACAAGGTTATGTAAATAGTGTGCGGAAATAAGGGCATTATAAATATATCGAAAGCTGCTGGGACAGGAGCGTATCCTGAGCAGTCGGCTTAACAAAAACCTTCACGAGGATCTGCGCAAGCTACCTCCGTGGTGTAAGTACTTATTCGATGAGAACTAATGAAGTGTGACAGGTCTCCGGAACGAACAGTAGTGCTGCCCATTATATTATTGCATGGAATTGGTCGAGTCAAAACCTTTGTTTTGGACAGGTTTCCAGTCACACACAGTGGCGTTGCCTTATCAGATGCTTTTTGAAACCGTTGAGATTAGTTTCCACTGTGTGCTTACATTCTGAATACGAATGGAATGACGAATGACCATTCGATAAGGTAAGGTGACTATCAATCACACTAACATAAGACTAATGGGGCTGCCTCTGAGCGTATCAGAGGCAGTGGCAGGTTAGCTTCGGTGCTCCGTAGGCCCTTCTCGTCAAACGAGAATGCGCCTGCCATTTACCCCAAGCTTGCACTCGTCCATCAGACAGCAAGTACTTTTTATAGCTTCGAAACGCCTCGATCGCCCGCTATGTCTCGGCTGATACATAAACTTATGGAGTGAGGTATCTTGGAGGAAGTGGATCGGTGACAAGTCGGAATCGACTTAATCTCACTCAACCAGGTTCCTGACGGATAGGAGTGACATGGATCGTTGACCATTTAAACTGACCTTTCAGATACAGATTCCTCAGCTTTTTCAAAATAGGCGACTGGATGACGAAGCTTGACCTGTGAGACCCAAGGGAGGTTCATTCTGCTGGTCTACGACCACCGAGTCCTCCAAATGGCCTGTCTACCGTTTGGCCTATTGTGCGCGCCGAAATATTTCACCGCTTTGGCCAACAGGGTAACTCAACACCTTCAGAACTCAACACAAAGGTATGCGAATTACAGTCTACTTGTACTTCTCGCTGGTCAAACAGTGTAATATTAGTAGATATATACTGGATAGATAGTAGTTAGATAGATAGTAGAGAATAGATACAATAGTCCAGATTAGACCATCAGCATCAAAAAAATGTAACTGAACCGAACCCAACCAGAAACTAAAATTTATAAAACTGCATAAGAGAGAATGAGAGAGCGCACTGCTTATCTTGCTGGTGAAGAGTGATAAGTACTCATCACGCATTGGTCACCAAGTTGCCCACGCGTCACCTGCACGCGCTGCTCGCGCAGCACGACCTTACCTACCGTTGTCAGGAGTACAACTGCACCACACAGCTGCCACTGCTCACGTGTTTGTGCGTTGATGATGTGTTGGTCACACGTCGCATTGGTATGTTGTCGCTACGGAGGAAATAAATTGGTCAAAGGTACTCTGAATCTTGCATTCCCAGTGACTGCACTTTCAAAAAACATAATACTCGCGTGTTACGAAGAGAATCTCCTAACAGCCACTACAACATATCAGAACCAGTACAACGCGACTTGAAAATAACTACGTAAGAGTACCATCAGGTAGTGACAAGTTTACACCCTACTCTAGTTCCTTGTAACAGATGCAGCAGACCACGGTTGGAGTCGGGGACTCAGATGAGCATTGCAACCGCAAAGAGGACAAATTTACAGCGGTAAACCATATTAGGCCCTATCTTTAGATGACGTGACGGCGTCTACTTCACCTTGACCGTTGGAACATCTTAATGACAGCAGAATACCTGGCAGATAAGTATAAAGAGGTAACATACAGGCTGTCTCGGGGCAACCAAGCGACTGGACGGCACCTGTTACGACCAGTGGTGAGCACCACGTTTTCGGAGTTCCTCCAGATCAAATTGTCGCAGCCGTATGAGACTTGGAGAACTGTCTACCACAAGATTGTTAGGATTATGCGGTGCCTTAAACAAGACCCACGTCCTGCTGAAGTCATTGTAGTTCTGACTAGTATAGGTATTTTGATCACAGAGCCTGATTACCCTGCTTGTCCCACCACCTGGCAACCACCTTGGACCCATGCCAAGAGTGTATATCTGGTAGTAGTACCGTTTTGCTTCTATACTTCCATCTACGAGCTCTTTATATTTTTATTTATTATCACAAAACCCACAACACAATCTTACAAACTTAGCTTAATGCAAATAACGAATTTACATTTTGTTGAATACTATGTAAAATATAAGATTCCGAACTTAGAATCAGTTCTTAGTCCAGAGCACTACACTTCCACCACCTCAAGTTTGAGCTCTACGTTCAGAAAACTGGTGGCGGGATGGTGTCACACAAAAAGAGGTTGAATTTTGTAGAGATAATAATTTAGGCCATAAATATCTTGAAGCTAAAGGCCCATCTAGCTAGATTTTTAGCATACCTGCCTTTTGAAGAGAATTTAGCTTATCGGATGATTTTATTACATAAATCCAGAGCATTATTATTAGAAATAACGAATTAACATTTAAATTGTCATGTGTAGGTAATAATGTTTATGTATTTTTTTTCTAATAAAACACATTTTAAAAGTAGTAAATACCTCTTCAAAAACAGCGAGCAGAGAATCCAAGAGCCACCTGTCTTGGTTTTGGGTGGTTTGTTCGCTTCGATACAACATGTCGATGCAGAAAAGCAGATGTCGGATACATCTGCTTACATCACATTATTTGAAGCTTCACGCAAGGTTAGTGCCTGCTGCTTCTATCATCGGGCGCGTACACAACCTCACTTTTCTAAGTGTATCTACGAGCCACTACAGCGATGTCGGCGACCACATCGTCCTGAGTCCAGCTCTTGGGTAAAAGACGGACACAGTGTTTAACAGACAGGTTAAAAATTAAAACATAGTAATATATCTTTCCTGTATTCGTTTGAGGTGAGTTTTAAAACTAAGGTTTCAGAGACGCATAGGCGTAGGCGATGAGGTGAACGCAATAAGGCTATATTATCAGTGTTAGAAGCATGTGCCTCGAGCCACCTCATGAACTGTAAGTAATCTACAACTAAATTAAACCATGTGAAAGATGCAGTTTAACCGTATAGACCGGGCGGCCATCGCACGGTTACCTACCCCATCGAGTTACTGGATATTACCACCTTCCACGAAAAGTAGACCTTAAATAGGTAAGAAAAATGTTGGTCTGCCGGGGCTCAACCTGGAGGAACCTTGGTGGTGCAAAGCTGTGCTACCTACTTTTGACCATCATTTTACCTCATGTGGTTACTGAACAAAACCTTTTCGTTGCTTTTAGTCTCTATTAGTAGAGTTTAAATAATTATGTCTGCCGAGCGAATTCTTGGAGGGTTCCGCAGTCCAACCATTTTTAGGGGCCGCATGGGGGTGCTATTTTACCCCATCGAGTTACTGCATGAAACCAAGTTCTCCTACTAGCTAAAATGATCCTCTTTAAATATTAATTGGTCTGCCAGTTCGCAACCTGGCAGTTTTTGCAGTCCAACCAAATAACTACATAGTATAAAACAAAATCGCTTCCCACTGTCTGTCCTTATGAATACTTAGATCTTTAAAACTACGCTACGGATTTTGATGCAGTTTTATTTGATAGATAGAGTGATTCAAGTGAAAAATTTATATGTATAATACTTGCATAATATAGTGGAGAAACACTGATAATTATAAAGGTTTCTAATGTGTTTTGTAAATAAACACTTTTTTTGCGCTTCCATTGCAAACGCTGGCTGAATCCTACGAGATAGAAAAAAAAATGTACTATATTGTCAACTTTAAAAAGGTCCACAAAAAAGTCAATAGTATGTGTCTATCTCTTTGGGATAACCCACAATAACCATATTTATCCTTTCTTTTTATGAGAAATAATGGCTTATTTACGAAGAGATTTTATGCCATACAACATTAATCCTTATCCAATTAAGTACCCTAAATACATTGTGCAATTGTGCATGCATGTGATATAGATTAATATAGCCCTAAGGCTATAGCAGGCATTGCACCCGTACGAAGCCAGGGTGAGTCACTAGTTTAATATAGTTTGTAAGTTCTCCTAGTATCTAAAATGAAGCCCTTAAATTTCGCAAACTGGCAGTTTTTGCAGTCCAACCAAATTTATTATAATTTAAATGTTAAATTTTCACTCTACAGACGAAATTTTACTTGCTTGCTTGTTTCTTTGTACTGATTTATGTAGGTATTTTTATTTAATAGTATACTTACTTATTGACTATGTTAAAGGGTCAAAAAAGAAACAAATAAGTCACACACAACACAACACAATGTACTAATTTCTTACAAACGATTATTATTATTGCTTATGAACTTAAACTAAAATAAGTGGGTACTGCAATATGGGGGACAGGACTTTGATCACTTTTGAAATTCAAATAAGAATAAGTATCGGTTTATACATATTTATAGAATAAAATGAAAACAATATTTTTTAACCATCCGTTTCAAAGAAAAAAAAATCAGCTGATCAACTTTAAACTGATTTTGAGGCTGAATATAGGGTGATCAAAGGATCACCGTATATTTTATAACGGGATTTGAAAGTTTTTTTATTATGCTTAACCCTTTAATATAAACAATAAAAAATAAAAACCGGCCCGCAGGATTTTGCGCTAAAGCTATTCATATTATTGGGGTTATTTTGATCAATGATACGAATTATTGAATAGAGTATTGGTAGAACTAAATCTTAATCAGTTATGACGAAGCAGTCTATTTTTTTAGTCTTTAATTTTCATCATAAAAAATAAGAGATAGACTTATACCATTTGGGGCTTTATTGTGGACCTTTTTAAGATGGACAATACTGTCGTACATATTTTTGATCTATCTCGTAGGATTCAGCCAGCGTTTGCAATGGAAGCGCAAAAAAAGTGTTTATTTACAAAACACATTAGAAACCTTTAAAATTATCAGTGTTTCTCTACTATATTATGCAAGTATTATACATGTAAAGAAAAATATAATTTTCTTTAATTTAAATGTTCCCACGCAATCAAACGTCATCGCGGTCGACCCTATGACAAATGAATAGGTATGGTAATCTATGGAAAAGATATAACCTAAAAAGGGTCTCGTCATCGTTGCGTGAAAACAAATTAAACCATTGCTAATTAATTACGAAGAAGGATATTTTAGTTGTGATTTAGGAACTGACATTGTGATTGATAACATTAAATGTCGTTTCTTTTCTTACAGGTAAGATTTGTTACCAAACACTTATTTCATGAGAATCATTGTACTTGTATAATAAAGAAAACAAATCTTTTCTTACAGAAAAACTCAATTGTGTTTAATTGACTGTGTCGTCTAAATCACAGAAATTTTGGAAAATATCTTATATACATATAAATCTTACACTTGAATCACTTACTCTATCTACCAAATAAAACCTCATCAAAATCCGTTGCGTAGTTTTAAAGATCTAAGCATACATAGGGACAGACAGCGGGAAGCGATTTTGTTTTATACTATGTAGTTATTTGGTTGGACTGCAAAAACTGCCAGGTTGCGAACTGGCAGACCAATTAATATTTAAAGAGGATCATTTTAGCTAGTAGGAGAACTTGGTTTCATGCAGTAACTCGATGAGGTAAAATAGCACCCCCATGCGGCCCCTAAAAATGGTTGGACTGCGGAACCCTCCAAGAATTCGCTCGGCAGACATAATTATTTAAACTCTACTAATAGAGACTAAAAGCAACGAAAAAGTTTTGTTCAGTAACCACTTGAGGTAAAATGATGGTCAAAAGTAGGTAGCACAGCTTTGCACCACCAAGGTTCCTCCAGGTTGAGCCCCGGCAGACCAACATTTTTCTTACCTATTTAAGGTCTACTTTTCGTGGAAGGTGGTAATATCCAGTAACTCGATGGGGTAGGTAATCGTGCGATGGCCGCCCGGTCTAGTAGCTGCAGGTTCCTTGGGCTCGGCCGTTGCCCCCCTAAATTAGTACAATAAATTGTTTTTCCAACTAATAGCCTTCATAGAGACGAAAAGATTGCTGCTCGAATTGATTAGCAATAATATTAATAATTTAGTAATCAAAGCTAGCTTTTAAAAGTGAGTTCTGTTAATAACTCTGATACAGAGTGACATATATTATATCAATATTTCAATGAATTGAAATGTGTTTTCAGTTATCTCAAGTTAATCATGCCTTCAACAGCATCACATAGCGTCGTTTGGAGTCACCAGGAGTTAATAAACACGTCTTTCACAGATGCTGTGCATCGTCACATGCTGATAATAGTGCAAGTTTTACACAACAATAAAACTTGTATTATTGAGCAGAGACGATGCACAGCATCCCATTAAGGTCTCCTGGTGAGAGACTTCTATGAGGACACTTCGTTACAACGACTCCATAGGTGAAAGTAAAAATGGCGCCAACCGGAAGTAAGTCTGTTTTACGATTTTTTGACAGGAAAACTGCTTAAAGGGTAAGTCAGATGACTACTTTGGCAGGATGTAGCTAGACCGGAAGTCGGCGCACTCTCACAGATGCTGTGCATCGTCTCTGCTCAATAATACAAGTTTTATTGTTGTGTAAAACTTGCACTATTAGTGGTTTTTTGTACGTTGTATTATTACACACAATATGTTCTGTGACTGTTATTGATATTTCAGTAAGGAGAAAATTTTCTCTTTAGCTAGTTGCTGCAATGCCATGCCAATACTAGCGGAAAAGCAACCAGATCATTATTCCCGAATGATAGGTTCAGGTACCTACCTATTGTTCATTATTTTATATTCAAATCGAAAAATATTGGCATCGCGTTAAGACACAGATTAGTACGGCTATTTATGTCATCAGATTTTCTAAATATGGAGCTGTTTGTCACCACCTCAAGCTCGTCAGGTGAGACGCATCTGTATATTTGCATCTCTGGGATTGCTCGAATATTCGAAGTGATTAGATGCACGTGGTGACGAGTGGTGTACAATGATTCTTATCGACAATACACACCCCTTAGACTACTTCTTGGCAATACCTACTAACGGTTTCTACAAGTTGACATCTGTTTAATTATTTTGCCTTGTTCTTCTGTACAACAATCGCAATCAGTTTGGCATACACTGTACATAAGGATGTAAAGCCCCCCACTCAAATGGCTAACTTTCTATTCGTTTGAACGCTATGCTTACATTTAAGGTTTAAATATGAGCAATAGACGATTAAATCACATGTTCATCACATTGTATGGAATTGACAAGCTTACGGCACGTAATTTTATAGTTAACTGCTTATTTTAAAGCTTTTATAGTAAGCGTGGCGTTCAATCGAATATAAAGTTGGCCATTTGAGTCAATTTGAGTAAGGCCCCGCAGGTGTATGTCAATATGATCGCTGCACTAATTAAAACTAGTAGCTCCGTAAGCTGTAGACCTCGCGATAAAATAAAATAAAATGTCGCCATGAAGTTTTCAAAGCACACTGTGGGTAGTACGTGAGTATTCGCAGCTAGATGGTGCTTCTAATTTTGATCATTTTTCAAAATGGGTAATTTTTTTTATAAATTTGGAAAAATTGGCTTGACTATAAACTGTTATATATAATTATCGAACCTACTCCCAAAATTTCACCAGAGTCGGTTGAGAAATGCAACCTGTAGAGGAGAACTGAAATATGTCTGTTTAACATTTCTCCGACATTTTGAAAAAAATAAAAAAAATTGGCGTGACAAAAAAAAAACAATACAATTTTCAAACCTGCTTACAAAATTTCACAAGAATCGGTTGAGAAATGCGACTAGAGGAAAACAGACAGCACTGGAAAGCCGGACTGAAATAGGTTTTTTTAACATATCTCCGCTATTTTGACAAATTTCAAAAAAATAGTTTAACAATAAAATTCTACATAATTTCTAAACCTGCTTACAAAATTTCACGAGAATCAGTTGAGATATGTGACCTGTAGAGGAGAACCGGCAGAGCTGGAATGTCGGCATATCTGCGCCATTTTAAAAAAAACAAAAATTGGCTCGACAAATAAATTCTGCATAATTTTCGAACCTGCTCACAAAATTTCATGAGAATCGGTTGAGAAATGCGACCCGTAGGTGGGAACAGACAGCCGGACATACGAAAGAATTTTTGCCCAAGCTGAAGCAGAGACGCTTCGCTCGCACTTCGTGCTCCCTCGGTCAATTACTTTGATGACTGCCTGTATAAGCCAGCAACGGATGTACTCAGGTTATCATTATTGAAAGTTACACAAAAGGTACTTCGGAACAAAGTTTTGGGAAAAAAGCTGATTTTGGCAGCTTTTCATGCATTGGTTTTCTAATATTTTCTAAAATAAAAGCTTTTTTTTAAATAGAAACATTTTTTTCTAAATAAAAACTAAAAGCTTTAAACAATAATACCCCATACTAATGGGTAATTTTTTTTCATGTCCCCAATCCCCATCCACATGTTTTGGGACAGGGTTGCCACCTCTTGGCCGTTTGAATCCGGGAAATAGAAAGCATCCAAATAAAACGAGTAATTTTTTAACACATATCATTATTTTTTTTAACTTACATTTTGCATTTGTTCGTACAGATTTCATAATTTCTGGTTTAGAACTCACAAATTGAAAAAAAAAACTCTCTACATTCCATACGGAAAATGACGAATGTCTGGACTTCTGCCTTGACATGTTCTTCATTAATACATTTCTTTCATTTCTCCATAGGTGTATAGATGAAGACGATACTAAACATGCGCTCACAAAGAACTCGCAAATCGAAGAAACTCTACATTCCATTCGAATATTGACTAATTTGAAATTGCGGAATAATTTGGATTATCATAAAATAATTCCGGGAGACGGGAGATTTTTATTTGCGGGGCACAATTCTGGGAGATTCCAGGAAATCCGGGAGAGGAGCCCCATTCAATATTTTAAAATACTTTTATAAAAAAAGCCTGTTAAAATTACCACTATTGGCTCTGTTAGACGTATACCTCGCGTTTCTGACATTTTATGATAATTTTTCGAAATGACTGAAACATGAATTTTCCCCATATATCCGATTTACGACGATAATTTTTAGACTGATTACGGAACAAGTACATCATCATATTCACACATACATCATTATACACAGATGCTACGATTACGAGACCGAACTTTTGAAGTTGGAGGAGAGTAATAAGTAGTTTGTACAAAAAGGATAATTTTTCGTTTAGATCGATTAATCTTTGTTTTTTTTTATCATTGGCCAACGATTTCATATTTTATTAACAGTTTTGTCTAACGATAAGAAACAGAGCATATTTTTTTAATATGCATACAGTCCCAGCAAGGGTCTAAAATCTAGAAATTAACAAGATGCTAGGTTTTTCAAGCGTTTTGTTCCCGTTCGTTCTCCTGGTCGAACTAATGTGACCTTTCTCATTAGTGGTACCACAGAGTATGAAAATAGAACTAATGAGAAAAAAGGATCATTAGTTCTACGATAGTACTAGTACGGATTGTAGTTATAACCGCCTCTGTGGTCTAGTGGTTCGCCCACCCGTGTAAGATGCAGGGGTCCCGGGTTCGATTCCCAGGGGGGTGCAATTTGAACTCAGATTGGTTGGTGCCACCGCCTGTCTAGCTACCACCATCTTACTTAAGTCTGACGCCATAACAATTGAAAAATTGTTGTGCTCCGGCAGTTAGAGGTAAGATAGCCAGTTACCTTAACATCACTTATCATCAGGTGAGGTTAGGTTAGGTTAGGATTGGTTGGTGGTAGGGCTTAGTTCAAGTCCGCCTGGCTTGCTACCACCACCTTACTTAAGTCTGACGCCATAACAACAATTGAAAAATTGTTGTGTTCCGGCAGTTAGAGGTAAGATAGCCAGTTCCTCCGTGATGAGGATTCCGTGTGCAGTACGCTTCCACCTTCGGCCTTATCATCACTTATCATCAGATGATATGAAGGCAAGCGCTATTCCTTTGTGCATAAAAAATGGTAACAAATCTTCCAAGCGACGGTGTTCCATTACAGTCTTATCAAGAGCTGACAAGCGCCGCCACGACAATCGTTGCGAACAAACGGTCTAATTCGGTCGCCGCCCTGCCGACTATTTCGCCGTCTATTTTTACCGCACCATCGGCCGTCCGATGTGGGTCGAGATTCCTTTTGCTTTTGTGTCCACACGTGTTTGCGTAATGTAGTTTCTAACTTTTTTTGTAGAAAACAGTGTAGGTCAACTTCGCTGTCACTACGTCCTTGGAAAGTCCTTGGTACTTTACTTTTAATGAATTGAGCAACACCAAATTACTTATCTGTCACAGAATAAATGGCGTACTCTGCTTTGTAATGCGTTTTTGCTACATCCATCTGCGCAAATTATTGTGAATTGTAGTGTCCGACCGAAACTGGGATTCCGGCCGAAACCGAAACCGAACTTTCGGCCCCAGGTTCAGTTTCGGCCGAAACCAAAACTTGTTTTCGCACATTAAATTGACGTCGTTTTTTTACACATACAAGGTGTTTGGTAAAAGCCTTATAAAGCCGAATATGGTAGATAGAGACCATCAAATTGAACAACTTTTACTATGGTACCAACTCTGAAATCGCGAAAAAAAAATCTGCTGTTTCATACAAAAATTAATAACGAAAATATCAAAATGTATGAAACAGCTGATTTTTTTTTCGCGATTTCATAGTTGGTCCCATAGTAAAAGTTGTTCAGTTTGATGGTCCCTATCTACCATATTCGGCTTTATAAGGCTTTTACCAAACACCTTGTATATGGTTGGTAGTAGGGTAGATGATTTTTCACATATTAAAATCAAAAAGTAACTGATTATGAAACCACGTAACCTCGCTAAATTCAACATGATCGCGCCGATTCACGCCGGCTGGTGATCTCCGAAGTTAGCCGATCGACGCACGACAATGAACGAAAACCGAGTTATGGCCAAGCCGAAAGTTTCGGCCAATATTTGACCGAAACCGAAACTGTTGCCGAAACTAGTTTTTTTGGCCGAAACTGGCCGAAACCGAAACCGAAACTTCGGTCGGTCACTTATGAATTGTAAAAAATAATTGATTGAATTACATAAGCTCGGTTATGCGAAATCATTTGTCTCTATATTTTTCTTTACGTGTAAAGAGTATAGAAAATAACCTCACTTCTGCACTTTCTGATGTTTTTCGTTGTTTTTTCAACATTATCTTTAGCACAATTATCTTTCTTGAAAAAAGTTATTGGAGCAACTTCACAGTACGTTAAAGTGTAATTTGATGTAGAATTCAATATGTTTCCGCTATTATTTACGCCAAAAATATGACCCGCGACAAGCGCTTTTGATGATATTCTGAAATTTTAAAATCATCTGTGAGGTTTATAAGCAATTTAATACTTGTAGCTACTAGATAATCTCTTTAGCTTGTTTGTCGTTTGTTTTTTTTTTGTGGCTACAACTTTACGTTTTCTATATAAAAATATGGCCCGCGCAAACCATGTTTTCCTATCATGGACCCTTAAAGATAGATAGGAAGACTATAAATAGACTAAGGAAATAGAAGTTACGACAATGTAGTCAGAGAATAGACTTGAACAGTGAGCTGTGAGGCAGCAATGCTGTAATAGTTTATGACTTTATAAATTGGGCTAATGAACTCTTTTTCATATGCAGGTGCCCAATAGCCTAATATTAAATACGGTTCGAAAATACTCGCGTTTGTTGTATGAAACACTGTAGATAATATACTCATCAATTTTGTCTAGGGATAAAGGTGTTATTTTCATACAAACGTAACTTTGTAGCCTTGGTTTTCTGCCAGGGATGTACCGTGCTGTGATCTGATGATGGCCACCCAGGGAGGAGATCCAGATCGCTATACACACCGAAAGCGTTAAAAGTTACCTCGTTTGTATGAAAATAACACCTGTATCCCTAGACAAAGTTGATTTTTTTGATTATTTCGAAAAGGTGCTTATTTTACTTTAATAAAAAAAATATGGCCGTGCTAAGATATAATTAATATGTATTAAATTTGAATTGATTTTTCTACTAATTATTTATAATTAATTTATTTAAAACCATATTATGGATATTTTATACCAGGTTTCAAAAATGGCTTAATGTTTTAAATAATTATTTTATGGATACTAACTTGTAAACGTAAAGTTTTTTAACAAGAAGGTAATATAACTATTGCGAGATTTTCTGCCTTCGTAATAATTTTAATAATTCTACACAAGTTGAAGAAAACAAAATTTATATTCTTTTTATTGCCGTGTTTCTTTTGATATGTTTCTGAGCAAAGATTATTTGGATATATAGATATCAGAATAGTTTTGGCAGATCAACGCTACACTAATAACGCCGCTGACAGGAATGTTTCATGTAATTACTTTCAATAAAAATGTATAAATGAAATTAAAACAAGCTATTTTTTAACCTTCGTCTAAGTAGAGAATGTATCTTTATCTCAGGCTCATACAACAGCCATGTGAAGAAAATATCTATTATGCTAAATCGAATAATTTAATACTATAAATAGTATATTAGAAAAAATAGGACTAGAAATAATTCACTTTATAAGATAATATAATATGCATTTCAATGGGCTTTATTCTACAACTACCTATTGACCGCGACTTCATCTGCGTGGCGTGGTCAATCGGGATCAGTACCTACCTACTTTATACGGGATGAAAGGTACTCTATGTTCTTATCTGTAAACCTGACAATTTGTATACAATATATAGGCGTAACAAACAAACAAATAAATAAACTTGCTTACATTATATAAATACCTTCTAAGTAAATAAACAAAGATATTAAATTTATTAAATAATCACAGATGGATCCATGTAGCGTTGCTAAGTGTCCCGATTTTAGCGGGACGTCCCGCGAAACAGCCGATTTTTATAATGTCCCGCCGAGACAGGGTACCTTTCGCCATTACTTTCTTATAGGGTCCTCTCAACTTTATGAAATGGTAGTATGTAGATTCTCTCTTTATAGCATTAATTAATTCACAAAATTAAATTATAAATTAACTTAAACCAATTACAATTTTTGTTAACCTTTTGGCCGCCAACCCATACCGAAAGCGGTTTGTCTTCTATCGCCAAGCTATAAATGTATAAACTGTTTAGGCTAATGTAAATTGATGTAAGTATGTTGCAACTACAGGTAAAATGAATGCTGTTGCTGTATGTTTCGCAAGAAATAAATAAAATATAAATAACGACTCTATAGTAAAAAGTAGTGATGGGATTAATTATTATATCGATAATTTGTTAATTTAAATTGTCTTCTAATGAAGACGTGGCGTTGAGGGCACGAACAAATTTGTCTTCTATAGAAGACCGTGGCGCTCAGAAGGTTAAATATTAATTTTTGAACGCCTTTAATATTTCATTGCTTGAGGGCATAAAGGCTCACGAGTAGCTTCAATCCCCCGTGCCCACGGCAGCTGCAAAAGTGCCGAAACTTCGGAAAAATTAAAAATCAAAAAATACCAACTAATTACTAAAGTACTTTCAATAAAACGACGCTAATATCCGTTAAATAGTGTTTTATTTCGGAGCAACCCTATGTCCTTCTCTGTAAGTCTCCCTGACAACGTGTATGGAAAATTTCATTATGATCGATTAAGTAGTTAAGACATGAAGGCGTAACAAACAAACAAAAGGACTTTCACATTTATAATATTAGTAAGGACTAGCGACCGCCCGCGACTGTGATCAATTATTTTTCTATCCCTCGCGAACAGTACTTTTTCAAGATGAAAGGTATACATACATTATATGACATTAGAAATAAATACTATAAATTATAAAAATTGTTCCATGAATAAAATTAGACATCAATTAACTCAAAATGCCATTCATAAAACAAAACTTGAAACACTTTGCAAGAAAAAGGGCACCATTCCTTACTATTTTAAAAAACAAGAAAATGCAGCTATTCTAAAAAACTGTAACTCGAACCATGACCTGACACAAACCTCTAAACAAGAAAAACCTAAAATAGGAACCATACCATACTATTTTCAAAAGAAGCCTCAAATTAGGAGCTTTTTTCAAGAATAACGACCTACCAAACTTTCACTTATTACACCAAAATATATGCAGTATCCTTAAAAAAAAGATGAATTTGAACTTGTACTAAATGAATACTCAAAACAAAATAAAAGCATGGATGTCATATGTCTTTCTGAAACTTTCATTAAGAAGGGACATGAAAACAATTTAAATTTAAATAACTATAAAATGGGCTCATCATGGTCACGTGATCATGAGAAAAGGGGAGGCACATGTATACTATTAAAAAAAACTTAAATTTTACAAAACTAAAACTGGCTGAATGGAATATAGTTAACAATTAGTATAAATAGACAATCAACTAACAATGACATAAATAATATTAATATAAAAAATAAATCTTTAAGCAACTTAAATGACATGGCGGAAGCATTTAATGATTATTTTGTTGAAATATCTAAAAATACTGACTCTAATGTAAAAAAATACAAATACTAATAAAATTAGTAACAGTATTTTCCTATGGCCAACCTCAGAAACTGAAATAAAAAACGTCATTATGCAATTAAAAAATACGAATTCTGTAGGTTTTGATGGAGTGACTACAAATGTTTTAAAAAAATGTGCCAATAAAATAGCTATTCCACTGACTCATATTGCAAACCTTTCGATGGAACAAGGTATTTTTCCAGAGAGACTTAAACGATCAATAGTTAAACCATTATATAAAAAAGGAGACGATAATGACTTATGCAATTACAGACCTAGAACACTTGTATCCGTACTAGCAAAAATCTTAGAGAAGATTATGGCAAAAAGATTAAACGATTTTATAAAAAAGCATAATATAATAAAACACAATCAATTCGGATTCCAAGAAGGCAAATCCACATCACTTGCTTGTTTCGCCTTGATGAAAAAAATGACAGAAGCTATTAATGATAAGGTACGTGCTGTAGCCGTCTTTTTAGATATGTCGAAAGCATTCGATTGCGTTAACCATAATATTCTTCTAAGCAAACTTTGTGAGTATGGTTTAAGAGGCACAGCAAACAAATGGATGGAAAGCTATCTAACCAATAGACGGCAATGTACTGAAGTCAGTAGAATTGAAAACAAAATAAAAATCTCTGCGCGATCAAAATACAGAGAAATTGAACGTGGAGTACCGCAAGGCAGTATTTTAGGACCATTACTGTTCTTATTATATATAAATGACTTACCTGATATAACTAAAAATGAATGCTTCCTTTTTGCTGACGATTGTACATTACTTTTTCAAAATAAAAATATTGACCAACTAGAATCGGACATAAATAATACTCTTACTGACGTAATTAACTGGATGACAAAGAACAATCTGATAATTAACCTTGACAAAACAAATGCAATACATTTTCACACTTATAAATCAAATAAAGTTAATATGGACATAAACTACAATAACAATAAAATAGATTTAATAGATTCGACCGTGTTTTTAGGTATCACGCTAGACGAGCACTGTAGCTGGAAAAAGCACATAGATAACCTTTGTAAAAAGGTGAATAGATTTGTGTTTGCTTTGAACAGAATCAAAAAAGTAGCTTCCTTCCAAGTAGCTTTGCAAGCATATTACGGGTATGTTGCTTCTCTGTTGCGCTATGGTATAATAATATGGGGTAATAGTGTGGACTTTGAAAGAGCATTTAAAGCACAAAAAAGCTGCATAAGGGCGTTATGTGGAATTAGAAGCAGGGAGTCATGTAAACCACTATTTCAAAAACATAAAATTCCAAATCTACCATGTATATACATAGCGAAGATGTGCTTATTTGTAAAAAAACTCCCTAACTACTTCACTAAGGTCAGCCAAGTTAAGACAAATGCTCGGGATTCTAGAAAAAACAAAATTGTTATACCAAAAAGTAATCTGGCATTTTTTAGGGAAAATGCATACTGTATGGCAATAAAATTGTATAATAAGCTACCATCACACATAAGAGATTTACCAACAGATAAAAATAAATTTAAGAATAACTTACTGCGTTGGCTCCTTGATAAGAACTTTTATTCAATCAAGGAGTATCTAGAATCCAAAGAACTATGACATCCATATTATTGTGTTTTTATTAATTTTGTACGTACTATTAATTACTTATTTGACATTATTTATTTTTTATTTTTATTTTGTGCTCTTGATAATTTGTAATAAATACTAGCTTTAAAAATATTTGCATGCCTACATTCATAAAGGTATAATACTATTGATCCATATTGACAATACCCTCTAACTCTGTCTGTACATGGTGTTATGCAAATAAAATTTCTTATTCTTATTCTTATTCTATACCCTATGTCTTTTTCTGAATCCCTGACAACGTGGTATGCAAAATTTTATGAAAGGCGTAACAAACAAATGGACTTTCGCATTTATAATACTTATAGTGAGGATTATAATAGGTATTATTTTTCTTTTTTATAGTTCTCGCATTTCTTTTTGGTAATAAAACTAATGAATGAGTTAGATCCTTAATTAATTTGTTTTTCAAACATTTAAAGTGTTGTTTGTTACTTGAAACTTCCAATTTCGTATTTAAGTAAAGTGTAGCTTGGTACCGACACAGCACACTTATAAAATACTAGCTTCTGCCCGCGACTTCGTCCGCGTGGATATTAGACGAAATCCTTTTAAGAAACCTTCAACCAGGATCCGGCCAGCCATTTTTACGCGATTAGGCGAGCCCCCATCAAGCGCGCTGCCTCGCGAGGCAAGACATTTGCCGCGTGTGGCGGGCCTCGCACAAGGCTTCCAGTTCCCGTTCCTGTTCCCGCTCCCACTCCCGTTCCTCGTTCCCGTTCCGTTCCCGTCCCGTTTGCGTTCCCGTCCCGTAAACGTCCCGTAACCATCCCGTACCCCTTCCCCATCAAGCGCGCTGCCTCGCGAGGCAAGACATTTGCCGCGTGTGGCGGGCCTCGCACAAGGCTTCCAGTTCCCGTTCCTGTTCCCGCTCCCACTCCCGTTCCTCGTTCCCGTTCCGTTCCCGTCCCATTTGCGTTCCCGTCCCGTAAACGTCCCGTAACAATCCCGTACCCCTTCCGTTTCCGTTCCCGTTCCCATCCGGTTCCTGTCCCGTTCCCATCCTGTTCTCGTTCCCGTTCCCGTCCCGTTATATTCCCGTTCCGTTCCCGTTCCATTCCCGTTCCGTTCACGTTACGTTCCCGTTCCCATTCCCGTTCCGTTCCCGCTGCGTTCCCGTCCCATAAACGTCCCCTAACCGTCCCGTACGCCTTACGTTACCGTTCTTGTTCCCGTTCCGCTCCCGTTCGGTTCTTGTTCCCGTTCCCGTTCCCATCCTGTTCTATTCCCGTTCCGTTCCCGTTTCATTCCAGTTTCGTTCCTGTTTCGTTCCTGTTTCGTTCCTGTTTCGTTCCTGTTTCGTTCCCGTTCCGTTCCCGTAACGTTCCTGTTTCATTCCCGTTTCGTTCCGTTCCCGTTCCGTTCCCGTCCGATCCCGTCCCGTACTCGTCCCGTACCCCTTCCGTTCCCGTTTCCGTACCCGTCCCGTTCTAGTTCCCATTACCGTCTCGTTCCCGTTCCGTTCCGTTCCGTTCCGTTCCGTTGGGGTTGATTTTCAAAATCCCAAAATATATATTTAGACGTGCTCCTACGAATTTTATAGTTGTAATTTTGATTTGGTATTCTTTTTCCATACAAAATTTGAACCTCATTTTTACCCCTTTAGGGGTTAAATCATGTCCACCGTGTTGGACTTCAAAATAAATGTCATTTTTGCAATCGTCATCCCAGAAAACCCCAATAACGACATCTATATCGATTTTTATGTTTACTCACCCCATTTACCCCCTAAGGGGTTGATTTTCAAAATAACAAAATATATATTTGCCTTATTATTTTTAGCTTTGCTCCTACGAAGTTTAAAGTTGTAATGTCTATTTTATATTATTTTTCCATACAAAATTTGGACCCCATTTTCACCCCTTTAGGGGTTAAATCATGTCCACCGTGTTGGACTTCAAAATAAATGTCATTTTTGCAATCGTCATCCCAGAAAACCCCAATAACGACATCTATATCGATTTTTATGTTTAATCACCCCATTCACCCCCTAAGAGGTTGATTTTCAAAATAACAAAATATATATTTGCCTATTTATTTTTAGATGTGCTCCTATGAAGTTTAAAGTTGTAATGTCTATTTTATATTATTTTTCCATACAAAATTTGGACCCCATTTTCACCCCTTTAGGGACCCCATTTTTCATTATTTATTCATCTTAATATAAAAATAGCATTGTGAATGCAAAAATCTAAAAGTTTAAAATTGTACTGTTTCACCTTAATTGATTGTCTGGCACCTGCAAGGGTGCTACAACCGAATGTCGAAGTAGTTCTCTTCACATTGGTGAGATGGCGCTGATCTTCAGCGGAAGCGTGGAAAGTATTAGAAAATTTCGCCACATCCCTCAGCGGCTTGGTAGCATAATTGGTAGTGCATTGGGCCGGAATCCTAAGGGTGCGGGTTCGAATCCCGTCTAAGTTGCTACGGGTGAGCCGATTTTTTCTAATATTTTTCATTATTTATTCATCTTAATTATTTATTCACCCCTTTAGGGGTTAAATCATGTCCACCGTGGTTGGACTTCAAAATAAATGTCATTTTTGCAATCGTCATCCCTCAAAACCCCGATAACGACATCCATATCTATTTTTAGGTTTTTTTAACCCTTTTCACCCCCATTTCATCCCCTTTGGAGTGGAAATCCTAACAAAAACAATATACGTTGCTTTAGATTTCTATCCATAAGCCTAAATTATAAATTTAGCGATTTTTACTTCGAAAATGAAGGATTTTCTTTAATACACAACTTCATCCCCCTTTTGACCCCTTCGGGGGTAGAATTTTGAAAAACGCTGAGACCCGTATTTGTTAATTTTCAATCGTCAGCCTAAACACAAAATTTGAAGATTCTAGCTTCAAAACTGAGGGACTTTCATACAAACTTTCATCCCTTATTTCATCCCCTTAGGGATGGAATTTTCAAAAATCCTTCCTTAGTGGATGCCTACACTGTATAAAGTATCTGTGTGCAAAATTTCAAGTCTCTAGGTCCAGCGGTTTGGGCTGTGCGTTGATAGATCAGTCATTCAGTTTACGATTTTATATATTAAGATGGTCAAATCGCCATATTAATGAGCGCTTTTCAAAATGACAAAAAACTGTAGGCTCGGTAGATGGCGTTGATAAAAATGTATGTGTCAATCCAAATTTTTTTACTAAGCTTCGAAAAGTACTTATGCCTCGATTACATACGCCGATTTAGCTTCCTAGCTAGGAACCAATTTAGAGTTGCCACCCGTATAAATAAGTTCAATTTTAACAGTAAAGGATCATGCCGGATTCTGGGCCATGGTGCGCATTAACCATACATATCTCATTGACTTTGACTTTGAAATGTCATATAATAGGAAAATGTCAAACAATTATAACTGTAAACTGCTCCTTGAGATTGAAATTTCTCTTTTCTCCTGCATTGTATTTTAATGACATTCTTCCCACGCAATCAGTATAAAATTACTATTGTATATTGGTAATTTCATCAAAGCGCATCATGGCCTAGGTCCAATCAACGGGGCTTATGCAACCCGAATAATTCTCCAGTCTATGAAATTTGGCACGTGATGAAGTTAGGTAATACAGATTACAGATGAACAATAATCCAATAAAATTTGTTATGAGAAGTTAGGTATTTTTACCTAAACATGAAAATCGCTTCTATCTCTGTGAATATTTCCTCGGGCTAAAATACTATCTGTATATGTACTTATGTATTAGTTAGAATAAGTATGTAAAGGAATCCAATATTTTTTCGATTTCAGAGATACTTCAAATTTAAATTTTAATATTTTTCAATATATCTTCTGTTGAAAAATTTATCTGCTGATTATTAATTTTTAATATGTTTTTATACCCTTAATATATAGCTTTGTTCAGTAAGCCAATAAAATTTCTTCTTTGATCATATTTATACATAAACGTATAAAAATGGACCGACTATTTTTTCACATTACCTCTTAAGATCAAAAAATAAAAATATGATTAAATAAGAAATATACTGACTTACTGAACACAGCTATATATTTAAGGATATAAAAACATATTAAAAATAATAATCAGCAGATAATTTTTTCAATAAAAGATATATTGAAAAATGTTAAAAAACTAAATTTGGGGTATCTCTGAATTTGAAAAAAGATTGGATTCCTTTACATTCTTATTATCAACTAGTACATAAGTACGTATACAGAAAGTATTTTAGCCCGAGGAAATATTCACAGAGAGATATAAGCGATTTTATGTTTAGGTAACAATACTTAACTTCTCGTGACAAAATTTATTGGTTTATTGTTCATCTGTAATCTGTATTACCTAACTTCATCATATGCCAAATTTCATAGACGGGAGAATTTTTCGGAAGTCTCCATACAACAAATATCCTCATTGATTGGACTAATAGAAAAATCGGCATAATCCTTTGCACAAATAACGGAAAAGTCAACATTTTTTATGATTTTTTATTTTCTATTCTTATCTACAATCTTATATAATGTTTACTTTTCCGTTATAGTGTTAATTCAATTTTAAAATCGATGTTTTTGTACAATATTTTATTATATATTACGGGTGGTAACCCGAAATTGGTTCCTAGTTAGGAAGCTAAATCGGCGTATGTAATCGAGGCTTTAGGTAAGCAGGGAGAGAGATGTAACCATAAAATGTTTCTTTGGGCAGATGTCAGCCAGCGAACGCTTTAATTCCTCTTTGGTACAGGCACAGCCTTCTCTATTGTTGTACACAAGCCATGCTATTAGGTTTGGCAACGTCGCATTTCGGTACGAGGCGTGAACCGATTTGACACAAATCACATGACACAAATAGCAACTACGACAAATTAAAAAGACGCCGTTTACTAGAAGTCATGGTGCTTTTTTGACCATCTTAAATCAACAGCCTATAGGTTCACGCGCAACGTTGCCAAACCTAATAGAATGGCTTGTGTAGAACAATGGAGAAGGCTGTGGTACAGGCCGTTTATTTTTAAAGGTCAATTTTGACACCCTTTCCATCAACGCCATCTAGTGAGGTAAATAATGACTATTTTTATTTTTAACCGACTTCAAAAAAAGGAGGAGGTTCTCAAGTCGACGGTTTTTTTTTTATGTATGTTTTAACATAGCTTCATCAGTTATTACCCGATTTGTACAATTCTTTTTTTAACTCAAAGAACATAGTTCGTGTGTGGTCCCATAATTTTTTTACAGAGATCTGGCCAGTAGTTTTTCCATAATCCTGAAAAATATCAATTATTTAGCTCGCCATCGCACGAGTTTTTATGGAATTTCGGACATAACTTCTTTGTTTATGAACCGATTTAGATGATTCTTTTTTTATTTGAAAGGGTATACTTCAAGAGTGGTCACAATTTAATTTCATTCTTATTGGACTTCGAACTTCGAAGATACATAAAGGAACTCTTCAAAATCAAATAGTATAAGTAAAGTGATTTAGGTTTTGGTAAGTTTATGGCAATCCAAAACAAACCAAATCATGGTTTGCAATGCAACGTTCTGGACTAGACTTGGACTACGATGACACAACGGAACTCCTCAAAAACAAACAGCGTAAATTTGGAAATTGAGTTCTGGGCATTTTACCATTATATAAAGTTAAAAAATATTTACACGCTGCGCTTACATACCTACCACTAAAAAGTTGAAAATAAAAAAGCTTTTTAAAAAAAAAGAAAAACCGCCTTCAAAAAACTGAAAACAAAAACAGCTTAAAAATTAAATACCTCTAAAAAGCAATAAATAATATTCGAATCATTCGTTACACATATCAATATTAATAAAACACGTCTAATGAAGTCGGGTGGGGCTTTAAGAAAAAAATTAAGTTGTCCTCCAGCCCCACCCGACTTCAATAGACGTGTTTTATTAATATTGATATGTGTAACGAATGATTCGAATATTATTTCTTGCTTTTTAGAGGTATTTAATTTTTAAGCTGTTTTTGTTTTCAGTTTTTTGAAGGCGGTTTTTCTTTTTTTTTTTTAATGTTACTTTGAAAACCCCTCATTGCTTTTATCTGATTTATTTCACGTCTCGGAATAGTATCTGTTCTTAGGTTATTTATAATCTATGTATCTGTTCTATTTTAGCGGCAGACAGGAGTGGACTTGGTGAAAAATGCATGGCCTCAATAAAGTTCGTACCTTCCGCGAGTGACGCATACGGCGCGTGCGCATGTCAAACGAGTCAGTCAAATAAAAACCAACGAGGGGTTTTCAAAGTGACATTTATAAAATAAAAATAGGTAGTGACTATTTGTCTCACTAGATGGCGTTGATGGAAAGAGAAGTGTCAAAATTGGCTTTTAAAAATAAATGGCATGTACCAAAGAGGCAAGTAAGCGCTCGCTGATTGACATATTTTGCACAGAGAGAAACATTTTAGGGTTACATCTGCCTGCCTACCTGAGTAGGTACTCTTCTAAGTTCGAAGCTTAGTAAAAAAACTCATTGACACATACATTTTAATCAACGCCATCTATCAAGCCTACAGCTTTTTGTCATTTTGAAAAGCACTCATTCAAAGCTCGCTAAAGCCTGGCAAGGCAAGCTCAAAGGCTTCTTAGCTAATACCTATCTTTAGCTAAGGTCTTCTTAACTTTAAGGAAGCTGTCAGTTTCATAGAGTTTCTGTCAAATCTGTCAACTTTTGAATTTAAGAATCCTTTGAGTACAGCTCGCGCAACATAACTTGACCCAATTTTTAGTACCACGTAACCTGCGCGCGCACTACAATTTTTGTACTGAAAATTGCTACTGCGCAAGCTTCGTTGTCTATGGTTTGGTTCAAGTTTTGTTGCGCGAGCTGTATTTGTCTGATATTCTGATAGTTTTATTCAATGTCACCATCGACCTGTAATAGAAAAAAATTCACAGATTTTACAGTCCCCGCAAGAATCGGAGCATTGAAAATGAACACAAAAATTTACGAAAAACCAAAATCAAATCAAATGCAAAGTCCTATTTTTACGATTGTGACACTCGGCTCCGCCTCGTGTCACAAAAGCGCCCGCTGACTGCCTCGACGCAGCCGAAATATTATTAACCTATTTTCAAAATTCCAACGAATGCACTTCTCGTCTGCTTCTGCATCTTTTAACACTATTACCATGACGATCGGCCAATAATCATAAAAGCTACATCACTTTTTATGTACGGAAACACCCGTTTTTCAACAATTCCAAATCTAAAGGGACCACCTACAGGTCACAATTATTAACCGATTTTCAAAATTATTTCGCCATTTGGCAGCTAAACTAATACCCTAGGACCTTTTTTTTCATTTTTTCTTAAGTCGGTTTTTGTTTCGAAATATTTACAATTTAG
Organism: Agriphila tristella; assembly: GCA_928269145.1. Classification (NCBI taxonomy): domain Eukaryota; kingdom Metazoa; phylum Arthropoda; class Insecta; order Lepidoptera; family Crambidae; genus Agriphila; species Agriphila tristella. Next base: position 29,800,374 of record OV743432.1, read on the forward strand.
TAAACAAACACCCCCCTAAAAACCCGGAATTTTTTGAATTTTGCAAAATTCCAAAAAAAGTTACCAGTAGATTTTCAAAATTCAAACGTTCACACGTGTCTCGATAAATTCCTCAACTTATAGTACTATTTTCATCTCGATCCTCCCAAAATCTTCGGAAATATGGCCAAAAATACGTCTCAGGCGATTTGCATCTGATAACCGCTCTGATAGCGCTTTTGTGACACGAGGCGAGTGTCACAATCGTAAAAATAAATAGGTACTACCTGTAATAGGTAACTTTAAAAATATAATAGGATTTTGCATTTGCTTTGATTTTGGTTTTTCCTAAATTTTTGTGTTCATTTTCAATGCTACGATTCTTGCGGGGACTGTAAAATCTGTGAATTTTTGTCTTTAATTGTACCTAGAAGTACCTATTTGGAGCTCTTTTTCGTTGTTGTTAAAAATAACTTAAGCGCACTGACGTCCATTATACATAGGTAATGGACGTCAGTGCTTAAGCGCCTTTCTTGACTATAAACGATATATGGACTGAAGTTACATATATTTTCACTAAATTACTGGTTGCCGAAACAAGCGTTCGACGCCGACTGAGTTATGTCCAGCGTAGGTAACTATTTTTTCTCCATGAGTTTGAAAGTAAAAGTGGTTTTGGGCGGGCGACTTGCACCATAAATTAAATATTGTTTACAATTTCGTCCCCTTAGTGTGGTATTTTTTTTACAAATTGACATCTTTTCAACAAACATCACAATATTTTTCAACCTTCAAATACACCGACAATAATAAAATGGTATTTTTACCTACAATCAGATCGGTTGCACTGGCACAATATTTTTGCAGCTTCTGCCATTGGAATAAGATTATTTTTATATCAGTATAAGGAAGGTATGTGGAAAACAAGGTTAAAAAACAATTCGTTGTAACACCTTTTAGCGGTGTGCATCAAAGGTTTCGTGTTTCTAGGACCTTGGACTTCGATAGCTGATGCAGAAGATGAAAATACATCACCCAAATTTTTATAGTTGGTTCGTAGTTGCAACACGATCATTTATATTACTACTAGCAGCCGCCCGCGACTTCGTCTGCGTGGAAAGGTTGTTTTGCTATGAACTATACTTTTTTTCGGGATGAAAGGTAGGTACCCTATGTCCTTCTCTGTACCCCTGACAACGTGCATGCATTTCATGATGATCGGTTCGGTAGTTAGGACGTGAAGGCGTAACAAACAAACGGACTTTCGCATTTATAACATAGTAAGGATTAGAAAGATATGTCGTATCCAAGGTTTGAAAACAATCTCAATAGATTTGGGGAAGGGACAATTCCCTTCTAACGGTATACATCGAAAGTTTTGTGTTTTAGAACCTTGGACTTAGAGAGCTGAAGCTTAAGATGTAAATGATCACGCAATTCTTTTATAGTTCGTTCGTTACGTTTTGCAAGATGTTTATTTATATTTTAATACTATAGAAAAATAAATGTGTGGTATGCAAGGTTTGAAAACAATCTGATGTAACCCCTTCTAAGGTTTTGTGTTAATAGAACCCTGGATTTCGAGAGCTGATGCACAAGATAGAAACGCATCTTCATGCTTGCATAATAATATGTGATTGTGTCCATTTTTCAATATCAATTTTTGTCATTATTATTTGCTGTATATCTATAATTTTATTCCTGAAATAGCCACTCATAGTCAATGATATTAGAAATTTAAAATTCTAAAATCATGCTCATAGTGATGTTATTCTATTGCGTTTACTATCTCTATAATGAAATTCAATCAAGCTTATTGAATTTGTGTCACTTTAATCCATAGAAATAGAATGTCAAAGGACAACAATGTCAATAAACAGGTGATCCGAAAACGATTGCATACATTTTATATGAGACTAGCGGCCGCCCGCGACTTCGTCTGCGTGGAAAGGTTTTTTGCTATCCCTCGGGAACAATACAGTTTTCCGGGATGAAAGATACCCTATGTCCTTTTCTGTACCCCTGACAACGTGTATGCAAAATTTCGTGATGATCGGTTCAGTAGTTAGGACGTGAAGGCGTAACAAACAAACAAACAAACAAACGGACATTCGCATTTATAATATTAAATTAGTAAGGATACGTAAAATATGACTTAGATTCATAAAATATCACTATAATATGGCAAAGGAAATTAATAAACTGTGTTCCATACTGTTTTCTTCGTCGATAAACGAATAAATGTAGCAAAATTTGGTTTAAAAAAAATGTGTGGCAATATCTTATTTACCTGTGAAAAGTGTGATTACTTGGATTGTTTCTTTTTGTCACATCACAATTACTTAGAGCACAAGACACCATGGCTCCCCGATACCTTTATTTTAAATTCAAATTAAGATTAACAAATATTTTAAACAAACTGTATTGCTCATTTGCTAGGCGGGACGCTAGGGGCTCTTACTGTAAAAAATGTTGGCACATGTCACTTGGTCCTCTGTTTGTTTTTTACACAGACCATGTCCGTATGATGTGAACTTCTCTTTTCCACGCTTTGTTGGTCTTCTTGAGCGCAGCGATATTTTTTTTCTATGTCTATGCTTTAATCCGACAGTCTACGGGGGTCCGACAGTACGTTGGGCCACGCGCCAACCAGCCTTTCTATTGTCTAATTTCAAAATTTATCGCAATCGCTTTCAGCATGTAATACATATTTTTGGCACAAATAAAAACTTGCTAAAGAAATGCAGCAATCTCTCACATCAATCTGTCAAAATGAAAGTGATTGCGATCATAGACATAGAAAAATTTTCGCTGCGCTCAAGACATTGACTTGTATATATTCCACTAGACTGGCTGCTGTCAAACTGTTCTTTTGCCTATTTGATTTCCGCCATTTTGGCGCTGTAGGACGTAGCGTGAGGGACATGGTACTAAATCTAGTGATGTGCATATGTCGACGCAAATATCGATACCTCTTTATACAACTTAAAACTTCCATTCAAACTTGACACAAATGTATGCTTATTCTATAGAATTATTTATGAACAATAAAAATTATAATTATTATTTAATTTATAAAAATTGGTATGTCGGAGACTATGGTTTTCGGCAATTTCGGCTATATATATATATATATATATATATATATATACAAAATGAAATGAATACTTAAGTGGGGCTACTATACAACGAACGTGATTTTTTTGACGGAACCCTTCGATCGCGAGTCCGACTTGCACTTGGCCGGTTTTTTTATGACATCTTTATTTCAAGGCCGAACAATTTCTTACCTGTAAGAAAAGCAAGGCAGTTGTTTAACAGGAATTGCTATAAGAGTCGGCAGTAAGGCCCTTAGCCTAGCCCTGAATTCGGGATATGCTTATACAGAATATGAAGAAATAAGTTGACTACATAGCCAGAAATAAACTAATATACTAATATCGCGAGAAAAAAACTCGTGTTAATGAATTTTAACAATCGATAATGAAACTATCGATATGACGATATGCCATTACAAGTCTCAAATTCTAAATAAAACAAATCTTTATTTGGTCCTTATTCTTAATCGAATCTTATTATTATTCATGTTAAAAAGTAGAAAATATTACAATAGTAAAGGAATTGTGTATGATTACATTCTAAAGATTATGCACAAGTACCTACAATAGGTGCCAATTGTGAATAAATAAAAAGACTACCTGTGGAATGATGTTGCACTGTCTTTTTTGTAGCGCCGCTTACAATAAACACACATTTTCATTTTTCATAACTTTGGTAACTTGAATCACACTTAAATCCACAAAAATCTCGAGAATTTCGACGGAATCCATGAATCAGTTTCAAAATAAACGGACAACGTCAGAATTAGTTCTTTAGATCCACGCTAGAGGCGTTTCAAATAGGCACAAGAACTTTGCTGTCAAATCATACAGACAGCTAATAGTCCAGTTAAATAGAAAAAAAAATTCATGTCAGTGGCTCAAGAAGACCAATAAAGCGTGGAAAAGAGAAGTTAACATCATACGGACACGGTCTATGTAAAAAAGAGACAAAAGACAAAGTGACATGTGCCAACATTTTTTACAGTAAGAGTCCCTAGCGTCCCGCCTAGCAAATGAGCAATCACAGTTTGTTTAAAATATTTGTTAATCTTAATTAGAATTTAAAATAAAGGTGTCATGGAGCCATGGTGTCTTGTGCCCTAAGTAATTGTGATGTGACAAAAAGAACTAATTCAAGTAATCACACTTTTCACAGGTAAATAAGATATTGCCACACATTTCTCTAAAACCAAATTTCGCTACATTTATTTGTTTATCGACGAAGAAAAGTATGGAACATACTTTATTAAATTCCTTTGCTAAATATAGTCATATTTTATGAATCTAAGTCATATTTTACGTATCTCATATAAAATGTATGCATTCGTTTTCGGATCACCTGTTTATTGACATTGTTGTTCTTTGACATTCTATTTCTGTGATTGCGATAGATTTTTAAATTAGCCCCCGGGGCCATCAAAAGCGGTCACTTTCATAGGTTTTATTTTATAACACTTAGTTGAAAAAATTGTGAAACATAAATTTGTAAAAATATTATTTGTGAATGGGTAAAGGTATAGGTTGTTTTGCTAGCGTCGGTGGCAGTTGCACAATGCAAGCTATGTATAGTATAACTAGCTTCTGCCTGCGACTTCGCCCGCGTGGATATTCAAGAAAATCCAAATGGAACCTTTAACCAGGATAAACAGTATTCTATGTTTTAATTTCATCAAAATCAGATCAGCCGTTTTTACGTGATTAGGCGGGTCCCTACCAAGCGCGCTGCCCTCCATTTCCTTTCTCTCTCCCCTCCATATTTCTCTTACTCACCCCGTCCCTCTCACTCTCCCCCCTCCTCTCCCACCCTCTAGCTCCTTCTATCCCTGCCCCTCCCGTCCCCCCTTTATCACCCCCTTAAAGGTTGAAATTCCAAAAATACCGCGAGGGGTGGAAATATCATAAACGCTAAGACACATAATTAATTTTTAATCGTCAGCCTTACACAAAATTTGAAAATCGTAGCTTCGAAACCGAGGGACTTTCATACAAACTTTACAAAGCGATAAAATTGTCCTTTCTCAAGCTCTACTCTATCTCTTTACCAAATTTCATAAAATCGGTTCAATAGTTTAGGCGTGAAAGCGTAACAGACAGACAGAGTAACTTTCGCATTTATAGTTTCGCTTTTCAGTTTTCTAATAATAAAAAAACAAGATTTACTTTGCACCAAAAAGTTTTGTTACATTTTGATCATTTTTCGAAACTGTTGAAAAATCTTAACATTTCGATAAATTTCGCCATTTCGATAAATTTCGAAAATCTCGCCCGACTGAAAACTTTTATTTAATAATCAAACCTGTTCACAAAATTTTAGGAGAATCGTTTGAGAAATGCGACCTGTAGAGGAGAACAAACGGACATCCGGAAGGACATACGATTTTTTGTTTACCCAAGCTGAAGCATAGACGCTTCGCGCTCGCTCGGTCAATTAGTATATGGATAGTCCTGAACATGATTTCGAAAACCATTTTACCAACTAACAGAACCCATAAAATTCTGCGTTTTGGTAATTTCGCCCAGATAGTCTTTTTGCCTTTTAGGCAGCGTGATCAGGAAGGAAAATTTTACTTTTTTATAATTCTCACTGAATAAACTACAGCCATAAGAATAAATAAAACTATCCTTATGCTACAGCCCAATAACCGTTTCTAAGTATCATTTGTATTGAATGCAGAATCCTCTGCCTGCCATTATTTTCGATCATCCTATGCCATCCTCCTTATGTAAAGGTAGGGTTTCCTAGGATGACTGTGCCGTCATATTACGGCCGTAAGACGTTGACTATGTAAACAATACGGCGCGGTTTCCTAAAGAGCGGTGCTGAACACCGTAAAGTCAAATAGTCTTTTTACGTCCGTAAAATTACGGCCGCTATGTGAGGACACTCTTTCTTAGGAAACCCTAGCTTAACCGTAAGAAAGTTCTGTGCGCTAGCAATACGGATTTTATTACGGCTGATGACGGTTGATATGTTGTGCCAGCCAGGTATATTCTCAGGTAAACCAGAACGTTCCAGGCACTGTGACATTCGATTACATCCGATAGCCTATTATAAAGTAACGTTTGGCGATAGCTGAATTTAAACATGTTTTCCCATAAGAAACAGAAATAGAAGTCTAAATTCATTGCGGCAAAACATAAAATCGCTTGCAGGTTTGAAAATTGGGCAAAATTTTGGGATTGGATCTTGGTGGGTTAGAATTAGGTTGAATATAGGTTGGCTGTGGACAGGCGTTATCAAGAATAGATTTGGCAAGGCGAGATGTGAGGTGGATTTGGTTCCTGACGTCGCCCGGCCTAGTGAGTCACTCGTTTGACAGGTCAGCTAACTACGGCGATCTTACTCTAGATATTAATCCCTAAGGTTTTTTGGCCTTAGCGAAAGATTATTTTTAAGACAGATTTTTAGTTCCATCTAAATATAAATACTTAACTGACGTTAAGGCATTTTTTTAGGTTTCCGTACCCAAAGGGTAAAAAAACGGGACCCTATTACTAAGGCGCGCCGTCCGTCTGTCTGTCTGTCATCAGGCTGTATCTCATGAACCGTGATAGCTAGAAAGGTGAAATTTTTACAGATGATGTATTTCTGTTGCCGCTATAACAACAAATACTAAAAATAGAATAAAATAAATATTTAAGGGGGGCTCCCATACAACAAACGTGAAATTTTTTTTGGTGTTTTTGCTCGCTGTTAATAACTACTGCAGGTAGACAGTTGAAATTTTCACATTAGATGTATTTCTATTGCCGCTTAACAACAAATACTAAAAACAGAATAAAATAAGTATTAAAGGGGGACTCCCATACAAGAAACGTGATTTTTTGCTGTTTTTTGGTACGGAACCCTTCGTGCGCGAGTGCGACTCGCACTTGGCCGGTTTTTTTAGGGCCCTTATTCCGATATGCTATACAGATTTTGTTAGATTTCTGCGAATCGGTAACACTTTCGGAGTTCACGATGAATGTTTAATGGTTTTTTCAAAATCTCAAATTATAAATTGGTCGAAATTCTTAAATTAATAAACTTATCTCTCACCAAATAACGAAAAAGCTAAACAGCATTATCCTACCATTTGAGCCCAAACCTACCTCAAACAGAATTTAATATACCTATTGACTACTTTGTCTCACACACAGAGAACTCCATAATTTAAGATTACTATCTCGAAGTATGATGGTCAACTATAAGATTCTTAAAAAGAAGGTTACCCTTTTTTCCTAGCAAAAATGACTGTAGGTACTTTATTAGTTGTAACGTAGCCAGTGACTGTGGCATTAGTTTTTTTAAGTCTTTACAATTTTTAAGGGGTTTTTTTATCCTTTTGGACATGGCAACCCCATAGTACCCAAAACAAAAATATTTCAATGTTGTACCTATATATATAGGTACCTTCTTAAATTAACTTAAACTACTACTTAATAATGCTACACAAGGATTCTTTGGCTTCCGATTTAGGATCCGTCAGAACACTTTGAGCCATTCCTATATCTAAGAGGTTAAAGTTTTGACAAATGCCTCCCTCTAACTGTTGTTTCTCACACAGTCAGTCATCAGCAAATGTTGCACATCTTCAACCCTATTACAGGTAGCACATTTATCTGACTCGGCCTTTTTCATCAAAAATGCAAACTTTGCTGAAGGATAATGGCCTGATCGGACTCTATGTTCCATTAGTTAGCGTAATAGTGTTAAAACATTTGTAAAAAAAAACTTTTAAATAAGTTCTTATACCAAAGTATCTACCTATACTTAAACCAACTTAAAATGCCATTCCTCACATCCCTTAGCATTGTTTATGAATGACTGAGCTGAGGTAAGCACATCTGGAGAGTCTCCAGCTGGCGGGGCACCGACACAGTCACAAAGCTAAATATACAACATAATAAATATGTGAGGGATTGTGGGAACCAGGTGGGAACTAATCCCGTACTCCCATTTATTCCTGTGTTCCTGTTTGTGAATAAGAGCCTATTGAAAACAGAAAACCCGAAAAAGAAGAGGAGAAAATCACGGTTTTCGTTCCCAACTTTGAGAAGATGCTATGGATTGGATATGAGTAAGCAGTATGGTATGGATCAAAAATTCGACAGTTTACAATTATACAAATTTATTATCTGAAAGTCTAGGCGCCACATCACAACGAATTCGCTCTTGTATAAGTAATTTTTAAAATATTAATAATTTTAAATTCTAAACTTTTAGATTTTTGCATTTACAATGCTATTTTTATATTAAGATGAATAAATAATGAAAAAATAACCCGTCTGAGTTGCTACGGGTGAGTCGATTTTTTCTAATATTTTTTCATTATTTATTCATCTTAATTTTAAATTCGTTGTGATGTGGCGCCTAGACTTTCAGAGAATAAATTTGTAACACCTGAGAATCAGCTACGTAACAAATATATTACTGACTGTAAAAATACTTAGTATTATCAGTTACAACTAAGAGTGGCTGCTCGCCAAGCACAGATGGTATCTAGTCAAAGATCGTGACACAAATAAGGATACCGAACCTAGTAAATAACACACACACTGAAAGTAAAAAGATGCAATGCCTACTAATATTTTTTTCAAGCACAGGGGATGGCAACGCAAAGTTAATTATAGATGTCGCTGCGTACGCTTGTTCCTAAGACAGTCGACGTTCAGAACAAATGTATGGGAAAATAGGTATTTATATTGTGGTATTTTTTACCGAATAAGATCCATTGACCCGAAATGGATATAAAAGACTATTCTACAATGCAAATGCCAGAATTTAAAGCCAAATTAAGACGTTTTTATTCTTACAGAATTTATCATTTTTTTATATCCAGATTTTTCGGAAATTCGTAAGAGCCAAAATTTTTAAAGCCTATTACACTGAATTTAATCATTTTAAAGCTTAAAAAAACGATTTTATACGTAAAAGTCCTTTGTTTTCATAGTTCTCGTGGTGTATGGGGATCTGAATCTCCATTCACTCCCTGGATGGCCATCATCAGATCACACCACGTTTAATCCTGGGCGGAGAACCAATGCTTCAAAGTTACCTCGTTTGTATGAAAATAGACCTCTGTAGTACTTAGTTTTGCTGGCCAGTGTATTAGTACTCCAAAAACAATTTGCCTTTTTTAAATTGTAAAATATATTTTTTACAGTCTATTGAAATTTTAGAAATTTTTATTAGACGTACGGCTGACATTGACGATGATGGTGGACAAGTAACCAAATCCGACTGCTCTACATAAACGAAATAACAAAATACACATGAAAAGTATTTAGCAGTTGAAAAAGATCTGAAATCTCAGTTTTCCAACATCACAAGAACTCTGTGGCTCGGAAATACGAGTATCATCCTGTGTAGCAAGTATTTATTTATATTGTAAATAAATAATCGCACTTCCATAAAATACTGCGAATAACAGTTCAACAACTTCTCGCTTTCAATATTTTTTGGCAAACCGTCGATAAAATATATCACAGATGAACTATAAATATCAGACTGATAATAACGCAGACCATATTGATGAAATACATCTGCCTATGTAGAGAAATACTAAAACAATCTGATCTTTAATTCATTACAATAAGGTACAAAATTGGCCAAACATTATTCATCCCATTAATCAAGAATGGCAAGTTTGTATCCTAGACTTGAATTCGGAGCGGAGATTCTAGCACTAATTTAATATTTATAACTTTTCTTTGAAGTTGCACTCAACAGTTTTTAGTGGAATACTTTCGATTCATGGATCTGCTACGAGAATGAATTTCGTAGCAGATTGTAGCAGACCCTTGCTACGATTCTGCTACGATTTTACAAGCGAGTTTCAAGGAGTTTATGCTATGACCTCTATATAATGAAGGGAAGTATGGCTCACCATTACATTATTATTATCGATTTTTTGGTATTTATACCGATATGGAACCTCTCCTACCGAAATACCCAAGTTTAAAGATTTTTTCACGATTTCTAAGAAAATCTGTGAATATAAGAATCCCTTACGACTTTGCAATTCGCTTGTCTACGTATAAAAGCGATAATTCGAACTTTATTTTTTCATTTGTTTTCGACTTATAGAAGATCTTTCTCTTCATTTACGAACATTAAAGTGCTTACTTGAATTTAATATTGTTTGAAAGCTGTAATAATCAACTTCCGGACATTACTTTCGAATTTACTGTATAATTTCTCCTATTCGCCGTTGTGTCAGTTGAAATAAAAAAAAAACATTTCATCGTGACGTGAAATTTATAATTTCCCAATTCAGAACATAGCTCGTTTGTATAGAAAACCATATTGAAGCCTTTATTGTTTTTGAGTAACAGTTATTATGATTTTTTTTCTCAATACACCGATTTTAGGTACGAATCTACCGATAATTGTTTGCATCTCTACCGATTTCGCATTTTGACGTTCGAGACCACTGTAATCCGTCTAAACAATGTGTTTGTTGTTCTAAACACCGAACAAAATGATTTCATCAAAAACACCACAAAATATTTTTGTTAAATATCGCTCAGCTACTGACTGACTGATCTAAAGCATATCTCCTGTGCATAACTCGTATTCATTTTCCATCGTATTTATACCTATTTTATATAAGAATATATTTGTTAGCCTTTTGGTCGAAAGCTTTACGTCACTTCATAATTTATAGCTTGCAATCCAATAGAATGCAAAAATAAACTTTGAATAGAATTTCAATGATTCATTTCATGATGACGTAGTTAAGAAAATGCTATATATTTGAAGGTCTATTTCTTGCCGTAGCTCAGTTGACAGAGAGACTGCAAGCTGTGCGGTTGTCTTGAGAGCTTTTTTACTCTGAGCATAAATTGTAATACATTTTTCAAATGCCCTACAAATTACGTTAGTAAATTGAGATCGTAGAAGTATACAGGAAAGGATAAACATTAATTTACGTCAAAACATAACGATTTTTTTCCCATTCCGTAGAGGAACAGACTTAGGCGATCAGCGATACCATACCTGCCTTGTCATAAAATTTATGTTCTTCTGGTCTAGACCAGACTCTAGAGTATAGTAATTTATACGTTGAACTCTAGCAACAACGTACGTCTAGATTACAACGGCGTTTCTAAATTTGAAATCAGTGACGTCAAATTCCCGTAGCATGACAAACTCTTGCGCATACTTGCCCAATTCTGTCCAGTGAGTGACCTATATTTAGCGAAGTGGGAAGGACAAAAGATTGGTGGGTGTGCTTTGCCCGGATACGAGAAATAGACGAGTGTCTTCCATCTCCCTCGTTCGGTGACGCGATGACAGAGATATAATGCTCTTTCTAAAATAGTCTGGTAGCTATTTTTAAATGAGTCCGTCTATTCTTTGGTTTATTACTGGCCGGTATCTAAGTTGTTTCAGTATTCTTGTTGAACTTTGTGAACTGCTTACGTTGCAATTAAATGTTCATTGAAGTTTTACAATTTCAATCAAACATACTTAATATTCCATTTGGAGGTTTGAACTTAAAAAATGCAACGTTATTGGCGTTAGCATCTTTGAAAAAAACATTTTTACATTGCTTGTGATAACCGAAAACCGTAGTAAAATAAATTAACACCACTGTAGATCTTTTTTCAGTTATATCAGTGAGCGAATACGAAACAATTTAAACGTGGAAAGAAAAGACAATTGGACTTTTTCAATTTTCTTTCGAATGAAGTAAACTTGTACAAGACAAATGTTTCACATTTGCTTCTGTACCATCTAAGCAGCAGTAAAATTAAAGTTTCACTAATTTTCAGTCAATTGTTCTAACACGCCCGAACGATGTCGAATCCGTTCCATGAATCAGGTGGTAGCTCCCCGGCGCGCTATTTAAAGTCCCTCCCGGCGGTTAAAGCAAGTGCACCGATTGTCAGAATATATGCGCTTACGCAGAAAAGGCTATTTTGAACAAAACATTTCTAGGTTACCGAACAATGAAATTTAAAAATCTTACGTTGGACAATGGAATAGGTAATAAGTATACTTACCTACTATTAAAATAAAATAAACTGAAATTTATTATTAAATATTAAAATTTACTCGATAAAACTTTTGAAAGTTGAGCACTTTGGTGCCACAAACATTCTAATATCAGTAATTCTGCCAATAAGAAATGTCTGAAAAAAATACAATGAATGAATATATTTTTATAGGTAGTTATAAGCTACCTTAGTAATAGAAAAAAGTTTCATAATTTTCGGTAGCGCGAAAAATTTTTTTTCACCATCCGAAAATTCTGAAACTCTTTTCTATTACTGAGGGAGCTTATTCCTATTTACCTATAAAAACATTCAGCCAATTTTATTTTTTTCTGACATTTCTATTATTGTTTTGTAATATCTTTGATACGACATTAGAGTTTGTAAAATTGTTTGTAGAATTTCAGAAAAGTGCAAGTAAAGGGCGTTGTAACTAATTAAATTTAATTACTGCCAATATATAGGTACACTGTTGCTGTAAGTTCTCGATCACAGATAGATCATTCCTGATGTACAAATGAGCTGTCGCTAATTCAGGTTATCGACATGGCTCGTGGATGACTAATAAATTAACCATCATCACAGTGCATAGGAGGAGCGAGAGCGATTTGTAAAATGCTTTTATATGAGGTGTTAACTGCATGTTTTTGTTTTCCTTGTGGTCGAAAAATCACATCGCACCTATGTGGAATTTAGGTGTCACAATTTGTCATCTTCTCTTATATCTGCGATTACAACAATCACTTATTCAGCAATGCAGTGCCACAACAATAGAGAAATCTCCCCTATTCCACCTATCCCACCTGGGAGGCACTCGATGAGAATATAGGAGAAGTTTACATAAGGTGCTTGGGCGTTTCCTGCTCCTCATTGCAATATCTGCAAACGTGGGATTTCTAGAGTGAGATTGGAAGAAGAGCGCAACGTACATTGTGTGGATGAGAAAAAACAGATCTAAAAATTAGGTTGTTTGAAAATCTATTGTCTCATTTTCCGGGCGTTGATAGGTTAATACCTACTTAGCAACGCTTCAGTTTATCGCTCCGCTTGTTAAAGTAAACCCTACTTTATGAATATGTGTCAGAATAAGATGCTATGCAATCCGCTCAATTGCCAAGAGGTGCAATAGTTGCGCATAAATAGATAAATATTTATATCGTTAATGAACACATTTAAGTCTCTACTTTGCTTTATTAGTATAAATTACGATACACGACCATACAAAAAAAATACTTAAATAGTACATGATTTAGGGACGAACTCTGTTGAAGAGCGTCAAAATGACATCGGGTTTCCCCATGTTTTGTTCCCATTCGACCTAACGGGCAGAACTACGGTAGCACTAATGAGACATTTTACTCATTCGTGCTACAAAGTACTCGTACGAAATCGTAGCACTAATGAGCAAAAATTTTCATTTAGTTCTAAGAAGAGTTCTTCTACCTTAGAACTAAATGAAACTTTTAAAAGCCCAGTAAAAAAAACACGACTGCCCTTCAAAAAACGAACTAAAAAGTTAAATAAGTGTTATTGCAGTCGGACCACTTTGATTAAAAATTGTTCCACACAAAATGGCCCCCAGACTGCAATGACACTTTTTTAGGGTTCCGTACCCAAAGGGTAAAAACGGGACCCTATTACTAAGCCTCCGCTGTCCGTCTGTCTGTCTGTCTGACTGTCTGTCTGTCTGTCTGTCTGTCACCAGGCTGTATCTCATGAACCGTGATAGCTAGACAGTTGAAATTTTTACAGATGATGTATTTCTGTTGCCGCTATAACAACAAATACTAAAAACCAAATAAAATAAATATTTAAGGGGAGCTCCCATACAACAAACATGTTTTTTTTGCCGTTTTTTGTACGGAACCCTTCGTGCGCAAGTCCGACTCGCATTTGGCCAGTTTTTTCATACATTCAGTTATTTTGTCATTCTGATATTTAAAGTTTTTGTTTTTCAAATCCTTGATAAGACCTTGCCAAATATACTACAATATGTAAGATTTTGGCTTCCGTAACAAAAGCGAATTCCTAATAGACAGCTCTGACGCAACCTACGTCGTAAATTCTAACGATCAAAGATTTCGGGCTAGAAATAATAGATAAAATTATGTATTCTAACGTAGGCACAGAATACGTGTATCATTTTGATACACGTTAGTTAGCGTAGTAGCACCTTCCCCCTACTCAAATGGACACTTTTCTATTCGTTCGCTAACTTAAAGCTTAAAAATAAGCAATTAGTTAGACGATCAAGTTACACGTCTCTCTAGTTTATGTAAATCACAGACATTGTTGTATTGCATAGAAATGACAAGCCTTCGATACGTAATTTTAGATTTTATGGCTTACTAGCGGCCGCCCGCGACTTCGTCCGCGTGGAAAGTTTTTTTGCTGTCCCTCGGGAACAATACTTTTTTTCGGGATAAAAGGTACCCTATGTCCTTCTCTGTGCCCCTGACAACGTGTATGCAAAATTTCGTGATGATCGGTTCAGTAGTTAAGACGTGAAGGCGTAACAAACAAACAAACGGACTTTCGCATTTATAATATTAGTAAGGATTTTACTTTTTAAGTTAATGAACGAATATAAAAGTGGCCATTTGAGTAGAGGGGCTGGTGTTACATAGATTTCAGCGTGCATATATTTTGATCAACAATATATATCATTCTAGGTAAAGCCCAAGGATCTCCACGACGATCGCTCCTGCAATGCCCGTTTCCAATATAATACAACCCAAATAAATGACGAACACAATACTTTATTTTAAGCTAAGAAACACCAAAAAATTAGATAAACTTAGCTGCATCTTCGCTTAAACTTAAGAACTTTTTGGACAGGCACTTTTAAATTATTATATACCTATAAACATATTCATATCAAAATTGGACGAACGTGAAACAAGTGTACTTAAATCCGAAATCCTCAATCATGGATAAACTTGCTATTTTCAATGCTAATTGAAAAAAAGAAAAATGGGCTTTTGTACTCTACGACGTTAAAAGGAATTTTGAAATATTTGGTTAAAATCTAGTATTCATTGAATTTCAGCAAGTTCTTTCCATTTTGATATTTTTTCTCATCAGGAGAAGTTTTCACTTCTTCTTCCTTTGATGTCTTGCTGGTGGGCTTGACGAAAATAGACCAAAACTTTCCGAGGATCGACATGATGCTGATCACTGACAGCCCCAGAAGGAAACCCTGTGACAGAAATATAACTAATTTATATTTGGCACATGACATACCTACGTACTTTTTGGTAGAGTTGTGTTATAGTTGGGCAGTAGGGTGTTGGAAGACAAAGTGGTGGAACTATAGTTTCATCATATCAGCCACACGACACCCACTGCTGGGTATAGGCCTCCCCTAAGGATCTCCACGACGATCGGTCCTGCGCTGCCTGCATCCACTGGCTTTCCGCGACCTTCACCAGATCGTCGGTCCACCTTGTCGGGGGCCCACCTACGGAGCGTCGTCCGGTGCGCGGTCGTCATTCCAGAACCTTTCTGCCCCAACGACCATCGGGAACTAGTTTGTGATAATAATATTATCACTGGTGGTTGCTTCTAGCTTGTTGCACCACAAGCTAGGTACTTGGCCGCACACCCATTAGACGCCAAATGTACGATTTATTGGATGACATTAAGTAGGTATGAACATCTTGAAGTAGGGGGAAGTAAAAAGCAACTTTTCAGCTTAGTCAGTTCAATGTAGTTCAGTTTTTAATATAGGTACTCACCACACTTCCTCCAAGGTCTGATACAAATAGGTTCCAATCGTAATTGTAGCGTTCTTCGTAAACTGACACCATCATAGTGTTGAAGTAGATATATAACTGAAAAGTCGATACATACACGGTGAAATTTTAATCATTTGTTTCCCGCAGTGGGGTGGTTCCACTCATGATTACAAGCAACTTTTACTAAATGGCCAACTCTGATATCACGAAAAAAATCTGCTGTTCCATACAAAAGCGCAATACCTAAGTGGAATAGCTGATTTTTTTTCGCGATACCAGAGTTGGCCCCATAGTAAAAGTTGCTTGTAATCATGAACCTCCCCACTGCGTGAACCAAATGATTAATATTTCACGATGGTATTTCTCTTTTACTTTTAAACTTATTTAAAGTTTATTGTTGTAATATATTATCATGCTCTTAACTATGTTTTTATTACAGTCTGAATTCAACGTACAGAAATGATACGAGCGAAACGGCCAAGCCTTCAGGAAATTTAAGTTAAAGTGTGGTTAAAGATCTATATTGATAGTACATTTTACAAAAACGTCGTTTCCGGCGCTTCGCCGGCCGCTGCCGCAGCATGCCCGCTCCACTCCCTTGGCTCGCGCGTTTTTTGTCGCAGATATCTCCCGATTGGTTTACTCTCTAGTATCTTCAGCTCGGAAACGTGGACGTTAAAGAAAGCCGTCCGATATCGCATTGACACTTTTGAGATGTGGTGCTGGAGGAGGATGTTACAAATACCGTGGACTGCATTCCGAACAAACGAGTCTATCCTTCGAAAGCTTAATATTAAAACCAGGATATCCTCTTCCTGTCTCCAAAAGATTCTAGAATTCTTGAAAAGATGGACACAACCTTGAACAACTGATGGTCACTGACAAGGTCGATGGTAAACGGCAGAGAGGTCTAAGCCCAACTAGATGATCTGACCAAATCCGCTCAACGCTGGACTCCAAGCTACACGATGAACTCCATGACGCCAAGGAAAGACATCGATGGAGGAGAATCATCAAAGAAAAATGAACCTCCCATCGTGGGAATTACGACCCTCCGTAATGAGGAACACCACGCGAGGAGGATAAGGAGCCTAACCTAATGAACCCTTTAATTCTTTTTCATTAAGGGGGCCGCGTGTGAGATCACCTACCTGAGTCTGCAGGGCAGCATCGCCTATTTTAGCCGCCCACGATTGCGTTGCAGAATCCCAAGCGAAGTGGTGGCGATCGTTCACGAATCCTTTGTAGAGATAGGATCGGCAGAACCGAAGGCACGCACTGCTGTTGTACTGTTGTGTAATATAGCTGCGAAGTAGTAAGCAAATATACTCGCAAATGTGATAATGTAACATAAAGTTAATATACCTGACGGAACAGGGAAGCTACTCAAATGGCCACTTTTCTATTCGTTCAGTAACTTAAAAATTGAAAATAAGCCATAAACTGCACAATTGCGTGTCGTAGGCTTGTCAATTCCATACAACACAAAAATGTCTGTGATTTACATAAACTTTCGACACACACTTGATCGTTTGATTGCTTATTTTTAAGCTTTAAGTTAGCGAATGAATAGAAAAGTGGACATTTGAGTAGGGGGCAGGTATATTAACTTTATGTAATGTAATTTTACACTTATAAGCCGCGTTTAATGAACTTTGTCACTCAGAATTTGAGTTGGATTTTGCTATGACAAGGTTGCTTTGATGTGTATGAAAGTGGTTGCAAATCAAAAAAAGTTGACTGCCCTTTAAAAAACTTCTGCGTAACATTCTGAACTGTATTTGAATCTCAACCTTCCAGACACTACAGTCAAATATTTTTTACATTAACACTTCAACGTCCGGAAAATGAGACAATAGATTTTCTATTGTTGTTCGGCCGCATGCACCATTGCGGCCGCGCGGCCATTGAAGAATTAAAATAAATTTCATCACCCATACTTACTCGAGATAGGTACTCATTAATCGACTCATTGAATCATAGTCACAGCAAGGTGGAAGATTGCTGTCCAGCATCCAAGGTCCGGAGCAACCAGCAGATTGTCCAACATAGTCCCAAACATACCGAGTTGTGCACTGAAATTGAACATTATCCTACTAGTCTGTGAGGAAAGAGAGCCGACTTGGGATTTGTGCTTGATTACCAATTTTGTCATGTTGACGGCACTGTAACGTTTTAGTGCGACTGTAAAATCTTGAGACTGTAAAGTCAAGATAGTCGTACTAGAGTGCCGTCAACATGACAACAACGGTGATCGAGCACAAATCCCAAGACGGTTCTTTTTCCGCACAGACTCAAGTCCCTGATATCAGAAATTCTTGTATATTTATTGTAAGATTCTGATGAACTGACAATTTGGGGCCAGTTTCATAGGCTACGGATGTGTTTCAGATGATGTCAACTAATCGTATTTTGTTTCATTGATGATTGATTTTGTTTCATTTTGAAATGGATGCTACATACATTGTTGGCGCTGTAGCCGTCGTCATTGATGCAGGGACCATCTTCCCTGCTGATCATCAAGTACTGGTTCACTGAGAGCTTCACGTCGATTGTCTCCCCTACGTTGGAGTACAGGTAGTCCACTAGACCACCATTTTGTACCGGCACTTCTATACAAATAAAAAGAAACAGAAATAATACCTAAACAGAAATGACATAAAGAATTCTCTTTATTTGATTTTACATTTTTACATTTTTATATTCAGAAAGCGGTCTGAACTTATTAAGTCTGCCTGTAATTGTTGAATCGGTTTAATCCTGGCAAAGTACAGTAGTTAAAAGATTTCTGCTAGTTCTCTATGATTGAGTTTTGGTATTTGGCTTCGCTGCCGTTCAAAAATTAAGCCATTTCGATCAGGTGATAAATCAGATTAAATTATGTATGTAAACTCCTTCTCAGAAAGTTATGTCTGCTAGACAATTTATGGTGTCATAGAATTCCTCACCAGTAAAAGGCTCCATGGTGTAGTGTATATAGACGTGGTACCCTGGAGGGTAGATACTGGCACTGGTGGCGATGTCAGCGGCGCTGTGCTGCAAGGTGATGGAGTAACCGCTATTCCTAGTAGCTCTGGTGCTCAGGATCTTGGGAGACAGCGTGTAGCAGCGACCGTGGATGAAGCCGATGAAGGTTTTTACTTCCACGTCTGCCGAAATATTATAGCATTATTACTTTCTTTTGAAGGTTAACAAAATAGAATGGGTCAAGAGTACCATAATCAGTGGGAATATAATGAGGACTGTGATGAGAGTGAATGAAGGGAAAGAAGTAGTAAGAATCGTAGCAGGTGGAAATAAGAGTGGCCGCTTGTGAATTTCCTAGGTTCCAATTTAAAATGATTGCTTTTGAAACAAAGCATGTTAGAGCTGAAGATTGTTTTGAAAAATATTTAAATCGAATTTACATACTTTTATACTTACTATCCATCGATCCTTCCAGGCCATATTGAGCGAAGAACTCGGTGGAGTTGTAAGTAATATCCTGCCACAGCTGGTCCAGTGGAATTGAGAAATTGTACCGATTCCAAGCCGACGTGAAATCTGGGTGCGCAAATAGACCATAATCCTGAAGAGATAAATACATATTAGGATCTTTTTCACTTTGATTTTGGTTAATTAAATTATTATTAGGTATTTAAAGAAATTCTGTTAATTTTAGCGAATTACTTTATAAAAATTACATTATTAATACGCTACAATTTTGTTTTATGATAGGTGCCAGACCAAATTGAATCTATGACAGTAGTGTGTTTTACATTACCATGGATTTCTTTTTGATAATTTTACACAGGCCTCATTTATGGATTCAAAGTTTTAAAGGGGATGGGCCATAACCCACGCCACTAATGCACTTTCATCAATTACATCATCAGCCATTTTAATGTCCTCAATGTTTTAATGACCTTATGAATGGAAAAGCGGCCTGTACCCTAAATGGACTAAAGAGGGTTGGTGATGACATTTACCAGCATTTTATCAAACTTGTAGGGCGGCTCTCTGCAGAAGGTAACGCTGGGGTACGCTATGGTCCTGTTGAAGTCGAAGTGGGTGAAAGTCGTGATTGGTTTATGGACCAATTTTCTTATACATGCTGAAATCTGTAAAAAATACGGCATCTTTATTTTCTGTTGCCATCTCATACAGTAAACTGTGATGATTATGATGATTAAGCTTCTTCAGTTCTTCGATCATCATCTTACTAGATCTCATAGATCATTACTATATTTTTATTATTTTGTTTAAAGTCTTGTATTCAATCAAGCAAAGTAGTGTTACGGCCCAGAAGATTTCCTTCAAATTTCACACTAAAAGCATCTTATATCTTTTCCTGATTTCTTGTGATTACTTTATGTTTACTTACTTGTTGCACTACAAGTACGAAGCACACGAGGACCACAATGGTCTTCAGTAGATTTGGACCTTTGATGCAGTTCACGCATTTCTCCTTAAAGGTAGCAATCGGTTCTTCCACCTAGGGAAAATGTAACTAATACAAACTAATGCACTATTGATTATTTCATTTCAATATCTGTCATTTAAATTACCTATTTGAGTATGTTGCTCAAACTATTTATAATTTTATGTTTTGTAGGAATGTTTCTTATTGCAGTGAAGTGTTTATTTTTGCCAATGTTAAAAACTAACTTTTGTAAATTATATAAGGTAAATGGTTGCCATTTCACTTACTTACACCACATTATTGAAAAATACCTTTTCGTTAGATGCCATGGTCATATCTCCAACTAGTTACTTCACACTTTTTACTTGTGCACTTGCTTCTCGATAAACAAAACGTGTGCCATATTGAAGCATCAGCCACTACATGGCACTTACGGGATCCGTAAACCGATCAAATGATAGCCGATATTGGGGCTTATGTAATTTACAACCTGTTATATTCTGCTTGTTTATGGATCAAATAACTTAACTTTGTTTATTGGACAGTGGATGGATAGATACTTAGTTGAATAGCCACGTTATGCAGTCGCACTTTTGACAGGATATGGACTTTTGTTAACCGAGCGAGCTCGAAGCGCGAGCAAAGCAGATTGGGCAAAATGCTTTCGTATGTCCGTTCGGCTATCCGTCTGTCGCAAAGGTCGCAGGTCGCATTTCTCAACCGATTCTCGTGAAATTTTGTGAGTGTTTTTTTTTTATGTCAAACGCGAGGTCTACATCTCTACATAGCCACCTAGAGATGGTTTTAAGACAATAATGTATGCATATAATAAACATATTGCCCACAAGGGCATTAGCCCTTAATCAAATAAAGAAATCTTATCTCTACATCTTTGTTGACCTGTAATGGCCAGCAACGCATTTACAGGTCAACAAAGATGTACAAAACTCGTCAACGCTGCTGCGTTTTCCGATGAAAACGTTGCATTGCAGCACTGAAATCCTTAGCCTGTCAGCTGAGCGTGTACCCAGTTGAAGCCTGGCGCCGAAAGGGAAATATCTTCTCACGGGAGAACTGCGCCCTGCAGTGGTCTTGATAGGCTAGTACGATGATTTAAAATCGACATTTAAAGCATCAAACTTGTGTTTGCTATAAAAATAACTAGCGTCCGCCCTTCGACTTCGGCTACGTGGAACGTTTTTGTGCTATCCCTCGGGAACAGTACTTTTTTCTGGATAAAAGGTACCCTTTGTCCTTCAGGTAGGAAGGAAATCAGTTAATCTCGCCATAGGGCTGCACACTCTCACTTCTCTACAATTATACTTAGGTATATCCTTATTATTAGTTCAGTCAGTTAATTGTTTCAAAATCATATTATAAAAATAACTTTCCATAGCATCGAACCCGCATCCTTCGGCCTTTGCAATCCAAGCAAATGGTTTAATGGTTATTAATTACCCGTGTCCAACAGAGTTAAATTAAATTGTGGATAACAATATAGCTTATCTAGGCAGCCCGAATTATGACTGTTGTCATACACACATTGGAGTGGACAAACATTGTTCTCTCTATCCTTAGATTATTTATATGTCATAATCTAAGTCTCTATCAATTTATGGAAATTTACGATAAGTACCAAAAATATATAACTGTGCAAAACTAAAAGTTAATTAAAATTCGAAGCTGATTATTATTATTACCGACTTCAAAAGGAGGGAGGTACTCAATTCGACCCGTTTTTTTTTTGTTTTTTGTATGTACACCGATTACTCGAAGACGGCTGAACCGATTGAAATGATTCAAACGTCATTAGATCAGGTTTGTTCTCAGGTTGTTCCCATTTTTTAAAATTTTATAATCGGTTCAGTACTTTTCAGGAAAACCTGAAAATACTGTCGTTTTCGTTACCATTTTGTGAACTTATACGGATGATCGACCATATCTTCTTTGTTTATGTACCGATTTAGATGATTCTTTTTTTGTTTGAAAGAGGATACTTTAGAGATGATACTATTTCATTGTTATTGGACCTTGGATATCAAAGATACGCAAGGGAACTCCTCAAAATCAAATAGGAACTGTATAGTGATTACACTAAAAAGAATAAAATAAAAAATTGTTTAAAAACAAAAAAACCGACTTCAAAAAACCTGAAAATAAAAACAAAAACAGCTTCAAAATTAAATACCTCTAAAAAGCAAGAAATAATTTTCTAATCACTAGATACCTACGCATATCACTGTAATAAAACACGTCTATTGAAGTCGGGTGGGGCTCTTAGAATAAAAAAAAGAAGTTGTCCTCCAGCCCCACCCGACTTCAATAGACGTGTTTTATTATAGTGATATGCGTAGGTATCTAGTGATTAGAAAATTATTTCTTGCTTTTTAGAGGTATTTAATTTTAAAGCTGTTTTTGTTTTTATTTTCAGGATTTTTGAAGTCGGTTTTCTAGCTTAAATTCCCACGTGATCTCTCAGAATGTATCTCCTACATTAAGTGATAGATCATCGCAGAGTGGTCGCCGATAATTTTTAATGCCGGTTTTAATTGATAGAGGTCAGTGGCAAAATTCTCAGTGCTCACCTACACCATGAAAGGTATCTACCCTCCAAAAATGGTGTCTCTACTTCAACTTCATACAAATTCTCATACAAACTTGAACAACATGTAGCAACCTGTATAACGGGAATATTCCAAAATCCTCCAAAATTGGTGTCTCTTCCTGCAGCCGAGCCGATTTTCAACCTTCTCTAATATAATAAATCTTTGATACCCTATCTATACTATAGGTATCTTTTTGTTCTCTTTATTTTTAAAGGAGCTTTTGTATTAAGTTACATGTCAGCCCCATGACCCCATCGTAACTTTAATTTAATGTGGGGTTATGCACTTATATTAAAATAATTATACTAATATTTTTTATGGTATTTTTTATTTAGTATATTATATTTTATATAACTACATATATATTTTTAAAAGTCCACGTTATCATATTTTTAAAATAGTTCAGCCGGTGTCGAATTATTTTATTTCGTCTAAATAATGTATTTTCCAGAATTAACTCAGAAATTTTAAAGCTTTCTACAATTCAAATAAGTAACTATAGATTTTCTTTAGTAATTAACAAATATTACTCTCGAAAACAGATTTTTAAACTGGCACATAACGTTATGGACTGAATATTGCACCCCCTAAACTTAGCAGTCCTTTTAGCACCATAGGGGTCCCATGTGCAATGGTGAAACGCATGAAGGCGGCTATGTGGTCTCCTAACAGATTTGCGGGTCCTGTTAAATTTAGGGGACGTTGGTGAAATCGGGCATTAGTTAAGCTGCTATGCCCAGTTTGATATTAAATTCGTATGAATTTAGGACGTCGAATTCATTTTTGGATTCATATTTGTACGATTCAATTGTTAAACTATTTAAAAAGAATAAAAACAAAAATAAAATACTCGCTTGATTAAAGAAAAAAACTGCCATTAAATACACAAATTGGAATATTTGAAAAAGAAAAACACCTCGTAGGAGCTCTATTCATCATCATCATCATCATATCAGCCACACGACACCCACTGCTGGGTATAGGCCTCCCCTAAGGATCTCCACGACGATCGGTCCTGCGCTGCCTGCATCCACTGGCTTTCCGCGACCTTCACCAGATCGTCGGTCCACCTTGTCGGGGGCCTACCCACGGAGCGTCGTCCGGTGCGCGGTCGCTATTGCAGAACCTTTCTGCCCCAACGGCCATCGGTTCTTCTCGCTATGTGTCCCGCCCATTGCCACTTCAGCTGAGCAATCCTTCGAGCGATGTCGGTTACTTTAGTTCTCCTGCGGATCTCCTCGTTTCTGATTTGATCACGTAGGGAAACGCCGAGCATGGCTCTCTCCATTGCACGCTGAGCGACCTTGAGCCTCCTTATGAGACCCATAGTTAGCGGCCACGTTTCACTGCCGATTGATTTTTTTTAATTAATTTTTTTGGAGCTCTATTATCCTTTTATTTTTAAAATAATAATAAAATAAAATATTCTTGTTTTGGCTAATAAAAAAAAATAACTTCGTTGCCGTTGTAAGGAAGTTATTATTTATATTAAATATTAAAATTTTAAATATCAATTCGAAACTTGCTTGTGATAGGCTCAAATTGTAGCAAATTTAGTTAGCTTTCTAAAGTATAGAGTAGAGATACCTGAAAAACGCTTCCTAAAGGTAGTTTTTTCGAAAATACTGAAACAAGTGCCAAGTTTTTCCAGCAGTACAGGGTTTCCAAGGGTTGAAACTTGGGTAAAACTACTCTCAAGGTACCTAACAACATCTGGAAAAAATCGTAGTTACATGCGTGCTTGTGATATTTGCCTTTTTTGTCGATATTGACTGCCATTTTTTGTTTTTCTAATAATTTACAAATATTTTTAAATGCTGCGTTATACTTTTTAAGTTTATTTCAAAACATTTAAATTAAAGTGTTATGATGTATATATTTATTATGAATTGGCTATTTATTACCTTTCATTTGATACTCATATTGTTATAATAAAAAATAATAATATTTCCATAGGTGTAATAGTACATTATGATATAAGTGCGGTAAGTTGAAAATTACAGCTGAGGCGATATTGCTAGCCCGAGCCGTAGGCGAGGGCTACAAGAAAGCAGAGGCTGTAATTATCAAAGCGCACGTATGTTATACGACGTTTTATAACATATTTGCGAGGAAATAAATAAAACTCGGACTTTGCATTTTTGCTTGTTTTCCATAATGATGAAATTTTGATACACTTGTTAGTTTCTATCGGTCGATTTTTCTGCCTTTCACTTCGATTGTGAGGAAAACAAACAACAATAAAGTAAAAAAACAAAAATTGAAAAAAAAAACATTTTTTTTTAAATTTTGGTGACAAATTATGTAATTTTGGAATGTGCTAATCAAGGCCTATCATTTGATACCCATATTCAAAAATTAAAAAAAAATTTTTTTTTCTTAAATTTTAGTGACAAATTATATATTTTTGGAATGTGCTAATCAAGGCCTATCATTTGATAACCATATTCAAAAATTTAAAAAAATTTTTTTTTTCTTAAATTTTAGTGACAAATTATGTAATTTTGGAATGTGCTAATCAAAGCCTTTCATTTGATACCCATATTCAAAAATTAAAAAAAAAATTTTTTTTTCTTAAATTTAGTGACAAATTATGTAATTTTGGAATGTGCTAATCAAGGCCTTTCATTTGATACCCATATACAAAAATTGAAAAAAAAAAGTTTTTTTCTTAAATTTAGTGACAAATTATATTATTTTGGAATGTGCTCATCAAGGCCTTTCATTTGATACCCATATTCAAAAATCGAAAAAAAAAATTTTTTTTCTTCAATTTTAGTGACAAATTATATAATTTTGGAATGTGCTCATCAAGGCCTTTCATTTGATACCCATATTCAACAAAGGAAAAAAAAATTTTTTTCTTAAATTTTTAGTCACAAATTATATAATTTTGGAATGTGCTCATCAATGCCTTTCATTTGATACAAATATTCAAAAATTGAAAAAAAAAAATTTTGTTGAAAAAATAGATTATTATATAAACTAAATTTTATTCATAAAATGTTGACCAAGAGGTCAATCGCACATGACGCATCAGAAAAGATTCTGATATAAAAACTCTTTGCTAAGATTTAAAAAAGTACCGTTCGTTTTAGACGAAGCATCTTGATAAACCGTGCGTTTTACTTTACATTACCGCACAAGTTCGTAATGAGATACAATACGATATTGAAATTGGCGTAATAAGAGACCCTTTACGAGCAAATCTTAATATATAAAATCGTAAACTGAATGACTGACTGACTGACTGACTGACTGACTGACTGACTGACTGACTGATCTATCAACGCACAGCCCAAACCGCTGAACCTAGAGACTTGAAATTTTGTACACAGATACTTTATACAGTGTAGGCATCCACTAAGGAAGGATTTTTGAAAATTCCATCCCTAAGGGGATGAAATAAGGGATGAAAGTTTGTATGAAAGTCCCTCAGTTTTGAAGTTAGGATCTTCAAATTTTGTGTTTAGGCTGACGATTGAAAATTAATAAATACGGGTCTCAGCGTTTTTCAAAATTCTACCTCCGAAGGGGTCAAAAGGGGGATGAAGTTGTGTATTGAAGAAAATCCTTCATTTTTGAAGTAAAAATCGCTAAATTTATAATTTAGGCTTATGGATAGAAATCTAAAGCAACGTATATTGTTTTTGTTAGGATTTCAACTCCAAAGGGGATGAAATGGGGGTGGAAAGGGTTAAAAAACCTAAAAATAGATATGGATGTCGTTATCGGGGTTTTGTGGGATGACGATTGCAAAAATGACATTTATTTTGAAGTCCAACCACGTTGGACATGATTTAACCCCTAAAGGGGTGAAAATAGGGTCCAAATTTTGTATGGAAAAATAATATAAAATAGACATTACAACTTTAAACTTCGTAGGAGCACATCTAAAAATAAATAGGCAAATATATATTTTGTTATTTTGAAAATCAACCCCTTAGGGGGTAAATGGGGTGAGTAAACATAAAAATCGATATGGATGTCGTTCTTGAGGTTTTATGGGATGACGATTGCAAAAATGACATTTATTTTGAAGTCCAACACGGTGGACATGATTTAACCCCTAAAGGGGTGAAAATGGGGTCCAAATTTTGTATGGAAAAATAATATAAAATAGACATTACAACTTTTAACTTCTTAGGAGCACATCTAAAAATAAATAGGCAAATATATATTTTGTTATTTTGAAAATCAACCCCTTAGAGGGTAAGTGGGGTGAGTAACATAAAAATCAATATGGATGTCGTTCTTGAGGTTTTATGGGATGGTGATTGCGAAAATGAGATTTATTTTGAAGTCGTACGCGGTGGACATGACACATATGGACCTGGACCTGGACATGCACATCCAGGGAACGGGAACGGGAACGGGAACGGGAACGGGAACGGGAACGGGAACGGGAACGGGAACGGGAACGGGAACGGGAACGGGAACGAAATAGGAATGAAACTGGAATGAAACGGGAACGGAACGGGAATAGAACAGGATGGGAACGGGAACGGAAACAAGAACCGGACGGGAACGGAACGGGAACAAGAACGGGAACATAAGGCGTTCGGGACGGTTAGGGGACGTTTACGGGACGGGAACGAAGCGGGAACGGAACGGGAATGGGAACGGGAACGAAACGAGAACGAAACGGGAACGAAACGAGAATATAACGGGACGGTAACGGGAACGAGAACAGGATGGGAACGGGACGGGAACGGGATGGGAACGGAAACGGAAGGGGTACGGGACGGTTACGGGACGTTTACAGGACGGGAACGCAAACGGGACGGGAACGGAACGGGAACGGGGAACGGGAGCGGGAGCGGGAACGGGAACGGGAACTGGAAGCCACACGCGGCAAATGTCTTGCCTCGCTCTTGGCAGCGCGCTTGATGGGGACTCGCCTAATCGCGTAAAAATGGCTGGCCGGATCCTGGTTGAAGGTTCCTTAAAAGGATTTCGTCTAATATCCACGCGGACGAAGTCGCGGGCAGAAGCTAGTCTGTTATATAAAATCGTAAACTGAATGACTGATCTATCAACGCACAGCCCAAACCGCTGGACCTAGAGACTTGAAATTTTGCACACATATACTTTATACAGTGTAGGCATCCACTAAGAAAGGATTTTTGGAAATTCCACCCCTAAAGGGGTGAAATGGGGGTTCAAAGTTTGTATGGAAAAAAAATATTAAAAAGACATTTCGACTTGAAACTTCGTAGGAGTACTTCTAAAGACAAATAAGTAAACACGTGTTTTGTCGTTTTCCGAAAATCAACCCTTTAGGTAGTAAATGGGGCAAAAATAGCCCAAAATGACTGACAAATCAACGCACAGCCCAAACCACTGGACCTAGAGACTTGAAATTTTGCACACAGATAGTTATACAGTGTAGGTATTCACTAATTAAGGATTTTTGAAAATTCCATCCCTAGGGGATGAAAAAAGGGATGAAAGTTTGTATGAAAGTCCCTCAGATTTGAAGCTAGGATCTCAAAATTTTGTATTTAGGCTGACGATTGAAAATTATTAAATATGTGTCTCAGCGTTTTTCAAAATTCTACCCCCGAAGGGGTGAAAAGGAGGATGAAGTTGAGTATAGAAGAAAATTCTTCATTTTCGAAGTAAAAATCGCTAAATTTATAATTTAGGATTATGAATGGAAATCTAACGCAACGTATATTATTTTTGTTAGTATTTTAACCCCTATGGGAATGAAATGGAGGTGAAAAGGGGTAAAAAACCAAAAAATAGATATGGATGTCGCTATCGAGGTTTTGTGGGATGACGATTGCAAAAATGACATTTATTTTGAAGTCCAACACGGTGGACATGATTGAACTCCTAAAGGGTAATTTTGTATGGAAAAATAATATAAAATAGACATTACAACTTTAAACTTCGTATAGGCAAATATATATTTTGTTATTTTGAAAATCAACCCCTAAGGGGGTAAATGGGGTGAGTAAACATAAAAATCGATATGGATGTCGTTCTTGAGGTTTTATGGGATGGTGATTGAAAATGAGATTAATTTTGAAGTCCAACGCGGTGGACATGAAACATCATGAACCTGGACCTGGACATGCACATCCAGGGGACGGGAACGGGAACAAGGACGGGTGCGGGAACGGGAACTGGAACGGGAACGGAACGGAACGGGACGGGAACGGGAACGGGAACGGGAACGGGAACGGGAACGGGAACGGGAACGGGAACGGGAACGGGAACGGGAACGGGAACGGGAACGGGAACGGGAACGGGATCGGAATCGGGATCGGGATCGGGAACGGGAACGAGAACGGGAACGGGAACGGGAACGGGAACGGGAACGGGAACGGGAACGGGAA
The DNA here is from genome assembly GCA_928269145.1 of Agriphila tristella. NCBI lineage: Eukaryota > Metazoa > Arthropoda > Insecta > Lepidoptera > Crambidae > Agriphila > Agriphila tristella. The sequence continues at coordinate 29,829,528 of OV743432.1, forward strand.
CGGGAACGGGAACGGGAACGGGAACGGGAACGGGAACGGGAACGGGAACGGGAACGGGAACGGGAACGGGAACGGGAACGGGAACGGGAACGGGAACGGGAACGGGAACGGGAACGGGAACGGGAACGGGAACGGGAACGGGAACGGGAACGGGAACGGGAACGGGAACGGGAACGGGAACGGGAACGGGAACGGGAACGGGAACGGGAACGGGAACGGGAACGGGAACGGGAACGGGAACGGGAACCAATTCTGATTATTGTAATAAACTAGCTTCCGCCCGTGACTTCGTCCGCGTGGATATTAGAGAAAATCCTTAGGAAACCTTCAACCAGGATCCGACCAGCCGTTTTTACGCGATTAGGCGGGTCCCCACCAAGCGCGCTGCCCTCGCGAGGCAGCGCGCTTGGTGGGAACCCGCAAGACGTTTGCCGCGTGTGGTGGGCCTTGCACGATGCTGCTTGCTTTCCTTAGGATTTTCTCTAATATCCACGCGGACGAAGTCGCGGGCGGAAGCTAGTATCTTATAAAATAAATTTACGGCACGCGATAGTGAAATTTTTTTTCGCTGTTTAATGTTAATAAAGAAATTTGTAATTTATATTTTTTGGGCTACTGCATGAGGCCAAACTTGGAACGTTTTGAAAACTTTTTTCTGCTTTAATAAATTGGGTGTTATGTTATAGTGTAGTATATATTTGAAATCAACATTAAAGCTCTCTGATTTGGTACCCCATTTGTTGGGTTTTAGAACAAAAATAAAAAATCCCATACCAAAAAATATAATTTCATAGCGTGCGCGTAGTTCTTGTTATGAATTCGTTGTTTTTCCAGAAATCTGCATAATTTAAAGTTTGGAGTACACTTCGAAAATGTAGCTCATTAGTTATTGCCCAAATGTTAATATTGTAGTTAAATATTATTTGGGTACATTGCGCGCTAAACGTATCGAGTCCATAAAAAATACTCTTAAAAGTTACATTTCTTTTAATATTTTTTTTTCAACACACTTGCTCGTAAAGCTGATGTAATTCCACCGGTTTTAAATATGTAAAGCGGGTCATAAAAAACGCGTGTGTTACCAGAGCAAATAGTTAAGTTATAGTCCATACAAAATCCATAACAGTATTATTTGCCATTTCAAATATGGAACTGATAGCTGCGCAAAAATCCTTATGATCTACACAAAGCAAAACCATAGCGCGATGTAACTGGCTACAGCGCCATCTAAGTGGAAAAACATGAAAAATGCCAAGTCATTTTCCGAAAATGTAGTTTTGGCGTATTTTTTTTCTGTTTCCTCGCAAATGTGTTAAAAAACGTCGTACGATATACGTGCGTATTGGTTATAACATGCTCGGCTCAATTACGCCCTCGCCTACGGCTCGGGCTGAAATTCCGCCTCTCATGTTATAACCATCTTTACGCACTAATATCGTAATGTACTATTAAATAACACCTACAACTAGTGGCTCCGTGAGCTGTAGACCTAGCGAAAAAATAAAATAAAATGTCGCCATGAAGTTTTCAAAGCACACAGTAGGTACGTGAGTATTGCAGCTAGATGGTGCTTCTAATTTTGATCATTTTTCAAAATGGGTGAGTATTTTTTTATAAATTTGGAAAAATTGGCTTGACTGAACAGTTATATATAATTATCGAACCTACTCACAAAATTTCACCAGAATCTGTTGAGAAATGCGACTTGTAGAGGAGATCAAACAGCCGGAAAGCTGGAATGAAATATGGTTTTTTACATATCTCCGTCATTTTCACAAATTTCGAAAAACTGTCTCGACAGAAAAGAACTATATATTTATCGATCCTGCTCACAAAATTTCACCGAGATCGGTTGAGAAATGCGACCTGTAGAGGAGAACAGCCAGCGCTGGAAATACGGACTGAAATTTGTTTTTTTTACATTATCTCCGCCATTTAGAAAAAAAATAAAAAACTGGCTTGACATAAGAAATCTATACAATTTTCAAACCTGCTTACAAAATTTTACGAGAATCGGTTGAGAAATGCGACCTGTAGAGGAGAACAGACAGCGCTGGAAAGTCGAAAAACCTGATTTTTTAAAATATCTCCGCCATTTTGAAAAATTAAAAAAATCTGGCTCGACAAAAAAAATCCATATAATTTTCAAACCTGCTCACAAATTTTCACGAGAATCGGTTGAGAAATGCGACTGTAGAAGAGAACATACAGACATACGAAAGAATTTTTGCCCAAGCTGAAGCAGAGACGCTTCGCTCGCACTTCGTGCTCGCTCGGTCAATAACAGTTTTTTTCCATGTTTTGCATAGACTTATTATATACAATTTTGACTACCTATCATTGCATACCTAGCTTGCTTAAATCAGATAGAAAGTTACCGAGATAATTGACAAAATATAAACCTAGATTATATATATAATAATATTTGATGATCAGCTTAGAATACACCTAAAAGCCGTGTCCGCGTATGCAAAGTGAGACAACTTATACTGAGCCAAAATGGCTCAGTTTTCAGATTTATATCCTTCATACGTTACCTTATCGTTACTAAAGTCCAATAATATAATAATTTATCTCTTTAAGGTAGGGAAATTGAAACTGTTTTGTACTTATTAGGTATGATTATGTAATAATGGACAATAAAAATCTGTTAACGGCGCCATTTTGGCTGTTTTAGTTGCCTCACTTTTGACAGCGCGCTTTGTAGGGAATTATCGTTCTAGGTGTAATTATTCTAAGATGACAGTAAACTACCTACGCTTAAGGCTCCAGCACACCGGATGCGTAAGCGTATGCGTAAGCGTGCACGTAGACGTACCATGACGTTGTAATGCCTGAAACTTTATGAGACATGGCACACCGCTTGCGTAACGTATGCGTGCACGTAGACCGATGCGTAACCCTACGCATTGCAGCTCTCATGAGACAACCAGGCTGCGTACTTACGCAGAGCGGAACGCATTGATGACGTTGTACTCAATGGCATTCCCTATTGGACGTCACACCGAACAAATACGAACACGCACGTATCTTTCCTGTGCGTCACTACGCGCGTGACCACGCGCGTGACCACGCGCGTAGCCACGCGCGTGACTACGCATTCAGTTGTTTTGTCGTAATTTGTCCTCCGCCTATGAAATTTGCTTTTTTTCTTACAAATAGAGAATTCGTCACTTCTATGAATTTAAACTAGTCATCAATTGCTTGATATCTCTACATACCTACATATTATAAAACAAAGTCCCTCACCGCGTCTGTCTGTCTGTCTGCGCTTCGCGATAAACTCAAAAACTACTAATCATTTATATTCATGCGATTTTCACCAAATGATAGTGATTCCTGAGGAAGGTATACTTAGGTGAATTATAAGTTGATCGAGGTTTTATGTATGTAGAAATATGAATGTCGGCAAAAATTAAGCCGCCTGGGTAGCCTAGCATCGAAAGCACTGCATAAACTTCTGAGCTCTAACAAAATAAATAATGAATTATGGAATGGGGAATGTCCGGAAAAAATCAGATCAAAGGTCGCATTTGGCAAAAAAGGACTTTTGACCCGCCCTCGCTTCGCTTCGGACTAGCGTGGAATTTGACACGATTTATTATACATAATTATAAACCTTCCTCTTGAATCACTCTATCAATTAAAAGAAAACTCATCAAAATCCGTTGCGTAGTTTTAAAGATCTAAGCATACATAGAGACAGACAGCGGAAAGCGACTTGTTTTATACTATGTAGTGACATCATATAATGACCATAGACAACTATTAATAGTCGAAGGAATATTCTGGCACAACAGTAGTAATATTGCTTCTTCTTCATCTGATGAACTACTTGGTCCGTCCATCCAATCATCATCAGACATCGTGCACAAGAATTGCAAACATAAAAAGTATGGCTGCCGCAGCGGCTGGGTATGTGTCATGGGGTTACGTGCGTAACTACGCGCGTGTACACGCGCGTGTCTACGCATCCGGTGTGCCCGCTGGGTACGCAAAGGACAGGCTGCGTTGCGTATGCGTATGCGTAAGCGTAGACGTATGCGTAACCCGGTGTGTCAGGGGGTTACGTGCGTAACTACGCGCGTGTACACGCACGCGTAACCACGCGCGTGTCTACGCATCCGGTGTGCCCAGGCCTAATCCAAGTAGGTATACCATTTGTCAGCATAGACCTTTTCAGTCCTACGGAAATAAAATGTTTACCGGGTGGCCGGTTTACGTCAGCGTAAACATTCGTGCGAAAAAAATTGGTCACTTTTCTCTCGTTGCGCCATTCCGACTATGGTTCCATCTATGAACGTACTCAAGAACTATTTAGGTATACATTTCACGCCGCACGCCGCGCCGCCGCGCCCCGCGCCGACGCGCGATGTCAGCGTTTGAAAGAGACAGCAACAGACCATTGTGACGCTGACGCTGTAGGCGGCCGACGGCGACGGCATAAATAGCAGACTAGTAAATTGAGCGTCATGGTGAGATTTAATAAAGAAATTGATAAATTACTAATTGAGTCAGTGAAAAATTTTAATGCACTCTATGATAAAAGCGACAAGGAACATAAAAATTATGTTTATAAACACCAATGTTGGGAAAAAATTAGTGAAGTAGTAGGATTTCCTGGTAAGTTTTAGTTTCATTATTTTAATTATTTTGCCATGTTTACCGTCTTTGTGGTTAGCAGAATATAATGTCTTAAGTTCATTACGAATATTGACCGCTGATGTAATTTCTGCACTGCACCCCCCGATCGATTTTCAGTCGCTTATATATCGTTTCTGACTATATTAATTTTTTTCCCATCTAATCAACATATTATGTAAATAGCATGCCGCCAATATTATATATGTCTGTGGTACCAAGGTCCACGTTTATTGGCGTAGGTATGAAAAACTCCAAAATACCAAATGCACTTTTGACAGTACGACGAGCTCTGCTCAGATTGCCTTTTTTAACACGTTTTTATTAGGTTGCTTTCTCGTTTGTGTGTTCGTTCGTTCGTTTGTATTTGTTTGTTTCTCCACAAACTTTGCGAACGATTTTATACTAGCTTCCCGATGAGCTAGAGACTTGAAACTTTGAACATAGGTCAGAACTAGAAGGCAATGCAATATTATGGTTTCATTGAGCTGATCTGATGATGGAGCCGGAAGAAGGCCACAGGAACTCTATGATGAAACCATACAACCCCATCGTGTTTGGACTCGTTAGAATCGTCTTGACGAGTACTCTAATGGGAGACGAGTTCCAGGGTCTGATGATGAAGCTGAAAGGCCATGCCATAGGAACTCAATATTGGAACCATGCAATCCCATCAAATTTGGGCTCGTTTGAATCATCTTGACGAGTTCTTTGTTATGAAATAGTTTCCAGGGTCTGATGATGGAGCCGGAAGAAGGACACAGGAACTCTTTAATAAAACCACGCGATCCCATCGAAATTGGGCTCGGTTGAATCGTCTTGACGAGTACTTTCTTGGGAAATAGTTTCCGAGGATCTGATGATGGAGCCGGAGGAAGGCCATAGGAACTCTATAATAAAACCATGCAACTTCATCGATTTTGGGCTCGTTTGAATCGTCTTGACAAGTTCTTTGTTAGGAAATAGTTTCCACGGTCTGATGATGGAGCCGGAAGAAAGACACAGGAACTCTTTAATAAAACCATGTTACCCTATCGAGTTTGGACTCATTTAAATCGTCTTGACGAGTTCTTTATTGGGAAATAGTTTCCAGGGTCTGATGATGGAGCCGGAAGAAGGCCACTGGGACTCTGTAATAAAACCATGCAACCTCATCGAGGTTGGGCTGGTTTGAATCGTCTTGACGAGTGCACCGATAAGAGACCGATAGAGATATTTTTAGTTTTAGCTCGTTAACTAAAAAGCAGAAAATAATAATTTACTGAAAAAAAACTTTTTTAAAAACACGTTTTTAAAACAGACTAAATTATTATAAAAAAATTGGACCAAAAACATTAAAACGGACTAAAAAGTAAAAAATAAATTCTTCTGTAAATATTTATAACCCTATACCTACCTACAGAAATTCTAAACCTAAAAACGTGGGGCGCATTTTGTAAAATGTATCATCCATATTGTCTTTAGCATGCGCCCCACGTTTTTAGGTTTAAAATTTCTGTTGGTAAATATTTACAGAAGAATTTATTTTTTACCTTTTAGTCCGTTTTAATGTTTTTGGTCCGATTTTTTAGTATCCTCTTTGTTCTGATCAAAGATAAGGTTTCATAAGACGTGGTAGGTATCTTAATCCACCAACCATCGCCGATATTAATTTGGGGTAAAAATTATCTGTGCCAGGACTGCCAGGTAATTGAATGTAGGTATCATGGAAATGGAAAGGTTCCATTTTGTATTTGCTTGCCTGTGGGTTTGGCAAATATTTCGCTATCACTTACATTACCGTAGGAACGAACCAATGTGTAAAATGTTTGATGTCCCCAATAAAATAAAATAATACCTATGTATACCAATCAAGGCCGCCACAGCATAGAAAATTGAAAGTTGAAAGAAATCTTTCTGCTGATTTCTTAAATATATTTTCTATAATGTTTGATAATATACAGCAGGGTCTCCAAACTACGGCCCGCGGGCCAGCTCCGGCCCGGGAGCACCAACAATCCGGCCCGCGAAAGCAGGCCGGATCGTACCAACAATACTGTAATTGACAGTATGTTGGTACGATGAGCTAGTTAGATCCTGGCCCTTGGGACTTCGTAGAGGAGTTAGTAGAGTTAGTCCAAACTTTTTAGCATAAGCTAAAAAGTTTGGAGACCCATGATATACAGGAACAAGATGTTTGCACATGGCTAACATGATGATTTATTGATCAATAATTATGCGATATACGGAACAAAAAACAAGTGATCGCATAGTCTCTCCAGTTGCAAAGAACCTGAAAATAAATGATAATACGTTTTAATCAATATTCTTGTTAGTTTCAGAATGTAAAAAGCGGTTCAAGAGTCTACGAGACCAATATAATAAAAAGACGAAAGATGGCGGTACAGGCATAACTTGGGAATATATGGATATATTATCCTTTTTGTCACATGCTCCTGAAAGACGGTAGAGTTAATATACAATTATTCAAACATTAGTACCACAGTACATAATATATAAGTTTTTTCAAACAGTAGAGGAGCTAACGTCACTTAGGCCCTTTTGTCATTGCACTCCATCGGATCGCTAGGGTTGGCATTTTCCGGCCGTCTCGTGGAATGCTACGCGCGAACGCTATGGAAACAACTGCGACGCGATGTCACAACCCTGACCAAAGTACTGCGAACTTTGCTTAGAGCTCTTAGAGTGACGTCAGCCGTCAAATTCGAACGTTTCCATGGAGCTCTCATACTGTTTGAAAAACTTATATATGTACTGTGCTAGTACTTAGCCAGTGGTTCCGTTGTTTATTCGCTTACAAATTTTATATTATTTCAGTGCTTCCATAACTAATGTTCACTCAGAAGAAATGACTGAAAATGATTCTCATACAACAGAAGTTAATACTGGCACTGATTCTGAACCCGATTATAATATTCAAGAGACAAAAACTGAAAACAAACAAGCAATACAAGACGACTTTTATGATTCCTATTCAGCTCCGTCAACCTCCAAGAAACGGAAGCCAAATACTCGTAAATTGCAAGAATCACTAGATAAACGGCAAGGCGAAAAGCTACGATTAATAAAAACACTAGTAAAGAATACAAAAACAAACTATCAATCGCAAGCTAAACCTCAGTCAGCGACTAAAAAGTTTTTTGAGTCAATGGCTGAGGTCGTGGAAACTTTTCCGCCGTGTGAACAAGCTGTCATCAGAGCGAAAGTTTGTCAGTTAGTATCGGATACAGAGATAAAACTTTCTTCAGCAGTGACTTCTATGCCTTAACATTCTAGAAGTAGTGATTATTTAAACTTTTGAAAAGCACAAAATAAAAAAAATTAGGTACCTCAGTGTAACAACATCTTTGTCTTCAACTGATATGGTTCTAACTAACTAGAACAGGGGTTCCCAACCTTTTACCCTGTTAGCCCCACAAATATGATTTTAAGGGTTTTTATAAGTACCTACTAACTATCTGGAGCCGCTAGTCGTGCCGCGCCCCCTTTTGAATAGCTCTAACTGGTTGGAAACCCATGAACTAGAATGTCTATCTAGAATCTTCCAGCACAAAACCAACAACAGGTATATTTAAATTGTTCTTAGTTAACACGCAGATGTTTTGTTGCCTTTATTTTTCTTCGTCGTGGTCCTTGTGCCTCTTCTTCCAGCAGGTACATTACATAAAACAATCGCGATAAGCGAACGATATCCGATCCATTCCGTGAAACTATTAACTCACGAATAAGGTTCAATATCAAGTAAATTTAACGATAAATTGCGTCAGATTATCGCGATTCTTTTTATGTAATAGGCCTGCTGCTACATTCCCATCTCTGCCTTTGAGAACGCTTCTTCCATAAACAGTGTGAATAATGTCGGTCCAAGAATACTACCCTGTGGAACGCCAAAATTAATATACATAATGCAAACATACACAACAATATACTATGTAATTTTAATCACGTGGCTAGTGGGTAAGCCTTAGAGCATTGAACCAAGTATGCTCTAAGGGGTAAGCGGCTCTAGGTAGGGTTCGTGGTGTAAGCACCAAGTGATGGTAGCACCTGTGGCGTTTGCTCGGCAATTAGTACAATTACGATTTTTTCCTTACTTCGATTTATCTGTTTTAAGTTGAAGCTCGGCAGACCCGCCGAAGTTCGAAAAGTTAGCCGGTAGGGCCCCAGGTGATACGATACCTATATTAATGGATAAAGTTCTCCTTATACTGAAAAGCATGCAAAAACAAAATGTAAAATTACAGTTGAGTAGAGTATATATTCTGTGGTTGAGTCCTACATACATTTAATGTTAATAATAAATCTACTTATTTTAAAATGAATGTCCGTTAAGTGTCTTTATTTAAAGCCACAATTATTCCCTTTCTAGTTTTATTGATATACCTACACTAGCCAAAGCCGGGAATCAAACCGAGACTTAATAATAATATAACATTAGGTACCTATCGATAGAGTCGATCATTAAAATCAAGTCTCGCTATTAAAATATTTCCGACTAGCGGCCGCCCGCGGTTTCACCCGCGTGGTTCCCGTTCCCGTGGGAATATCGGGATAAAAAGTATTCTATGTTTTAATCCAAGTGCCTGGTAGGTATCCAAGAAACCGTATTCGAAAACTTTTCGCTCTACCATTTTCGCGAACTAACCTTGGTCATCAATCTCCATTGGCACGAATTTGCGAGGAATATAACAGTTTAAATAGTAAAAATGAAGATCTAGACATTTTTAATGATAGTTTTAACAAATTTAAAAATAAATTGTCTATTTGTTTTAAGTAAGTTGGTAATTACATTAATCTTAAGTCTCTGTAATCCAGTATCTATACCGTATAGTGCACACTGATAACATTTTAAGTGATATGCACGCCGATATTGTGGTGCATATCAGTTATTTTTGTATGTAGTTATAAGTTGTGTAATGTAAGTCATAATATGTACCATGTGGCAGTGCTCAATAAATAAAATAATAAAATAAAAAAATAAAAATAAAAAAAATCCAGGCTATCTAATATCTGTGTGCCAAATTTCAAACAAATCCGTTTAGTAGTTTTTGCGTGATTGAGGAACAAACATCTAAACATCCAAACATCCAAACCCACAAACTTTCACATTTATAACATTAAGTAGGAAGTAGGATTAATCCTAGTCAATTGGGCATCACTGCCTTAATATCATGTCAGCTTTGCTGATTATATTATTGTTTGTTGGTTTAGTTTAGGCCTTTAGGGGTTATGAGGTCATGACTCATGTCATGAGTTCCACATATCCCTCCATCATCGCAAATGGAAGAACTGCGTCCGCAGTGTGTTACTACAACAATACACATTTACGCAGCGAAACAAAAATAAAGGAGTACCTATGTAGCCATGAACTTTTGTAGTATCGCCTTCAATCATATCGCCTTAGAACGAGTTTACTATCTCTAATTTCGATAATTTCGATCCTTTTGACTCGACTCCAAATAAAGGGAACAGGGGCGGACGAAGAAGAAAACTTTGATCTAAATTTTTTGTTGCACAGTTTGGCCAATGTTAGGATCGCAATCTCTGAGGTTTCAGGTACCTACATGATCTGTGCAAGGTCAATTTAGAATAAAGATATAACTTTTTGCTATTATACTTTTATTGAGGCCGGCAGCTTTGAAAAAGTTAATCTTGCCTTTAACAATTGGTATAAGTAGGTACTTACTTACTTACAAATATCTTGTCGGTGCTATGCTTTCAAAGTTTGTTTCATACTCGTACCTAACTTTGCAATTATTTACGATTTTATTACTTTTTTAAATATAAAACTGTTTTTCTATTGTCCAATGAATATTCATAGAAAATTACAAGTAGCGTCATCTATTTGTGAACCAAGTAAACTATAGCACTATCTGTAAGATGTAATAACAATAACATAGATACCTATTTAACATTATTTTATCCCACGATATTTTTAATATTTTACAATACCTAGGTAGGTAATAGGTAATGTAAGATTAAAATAATGCAGAAAACGCTACTTTTTGCCTTCAACTGATAAAACAGCAGATGTTGTAATAATTTGTGTCCTTGCCACTAGATGGCGTGACTTCCAAGAAACTATTAATAATAAAATTGGGTACCTACCTACTTAGAACAGTGAAAATCGATAAACGCTTAAAGCCTTTATTTAAAACTAAGTTAGGTATTTACAATGTAACACACGATACTTAGTAGCTTAAAATACAATATCACTTTTGAAGGCACTAACATACATGGGTATATAAGTACATAAAGACCAACAATGGCTTTCCATCACAATAAATAAAGCGGTAACGTCTTTTTCATCACTTAAACTGACTTAAAGTAAAAACACGACTTTAACTACACTACATTAAACTGGAAGCAATAATCCAGGTACTTAGAATAATAATATAAGATACAGGAGATACTGAAGTGCTAGAATTCGTCTTGAACTTAGCAACAACTTTATTTGCTGTGTTCAAGACCTTGTTCTTAAGTTTGTCCAGGATGTCAGTTTTAGCTGTTACGTCACAAGTGGTGTGGCTGATCGCATCCAAAACGGGAGCAGAGAAAACTCTAAAGTTAACATCGTTAGAGTCCAGTTTTCCATACATCCAGATGGGCATTCGGTTTGACAAGACCCAAAGGTTGTCATTGTAATCCACTTTAATGTCTGTTGGGTAGACCATTGTCGTCTCGTTCATGTAGATTCTGCCTTGATTCTTCATGTTGTAATCTTTGTTGGATGTTCTCCAGCAAGCGACGGCATTCAGATTGACGAGGGAATAGAAAAGTACACCAGTCTTAGGATCCACAAAGGAAGCACTTGACTGAGCATTAAGACCACGACTACCTAAGATTTTGAACTCATCAAAATTGCTGTCAGCAATAGACTGATTCCTCAAATACTCTGTAGAGACAGCGAACTCGTTAAAGCTTGACATCGGGTGGAAGTAGAGAGTACTGAAGTTGTTAGCGTTCGGCGCTGATAAACCGATACCGAAGATAGCGTCAGACCAAGAGAAGTTGTGACCTTTTACGCTGAAGTCGCAAGCGACAGGGTCGATGTTGAAGTAGTGGTGTTCGATTCTCCAAGACTCGTTCTTGTCGAAGGAGTAAACGACGATGCCTGCTTTACCCAAATCTCCTGCGTAGGCGTATGTGTTTGCGCAATCTGTGTCTTCTACGGCTATATTAGCGAACCCAGAGTCCTCTTTGACTTGGTCCGCTGGGAAGACGTATTTCCTAATGAGGGTGTCATCCTTCAAGTCGTAGATGATGATAGAGGGAGGATACTTGGTGGTGTTATTCTCTAAGTTGCCTATCTTCCCGTTGTCCAGGACCCAAAGACGTCCACACTTGTCTGCGCGGACGCGGAAGGGAGAGACGATCTCCATTTGTTTTCCATCTTGCCCAGGGGTGTGGGCAGCCCAACTTGGATACGGGATCAGCTTCGGTGATGTCGTACTATTATCTGTAAATAAAAACATAGTCGTTCATTGCACTGTTCGTTTTCTTCCTTAAATTTTATTTTCCTCAACATTTTATACTGCAATGTCATTTGACCTTTAAAAAGACATTTATCCAAGTATTAACACTAACAAACGTTACGTAAAGCATTTTTGAGAGAATGTATGATTACATATCTACAATTCAAAGTTAAGTGACTATGTCTAGTTCTTTACTATCTTCAAAACAATTTGTTTTCAGTTTTAAAACTTTATCAAACTTAATCGTGGCTAAATGAACGTTTTGTTTGAAATTAGTATCAATTATTAACGAAATGTTGAAAGTCAACATGTGTGAGATTTCCCATAATACGATCAATTGAACTGTTTTGATTCACGCCATGAGTCACTGGTTCACATCGATTTTCAACAATGATCTCATTGAAATCGTTTTAAGGAAAATTAGAAACAAAACACACACTTCAAAATTAAATTCAAAAATAACAATTTAGTAGCCTTGGTATACTTATATTAATTTAAAATGTTACGAAAGTACGGCAATATCAGTCTGCTAAGAAAGCATACTGATATTGCCAACCTACTACCTTAAGTTACTGTGCTTATACCATAAAAAATTCCTATCCAAGCTAGGTACATAGACTTAATAAATTAGTAAATGTCGCAAAACTACAATGGGATTTGTCTGATTCAAAAAAGGTAAAACAAAATTAATAAGGACTCCGTTAATATAGTACGATCAACCTCAGAAAAAGCTTCATATTAATATTAGTACTTACTTACTACCGTGTCATACTAGCCGTTGTGCTTAACGTGACATGGTACCTAGGTACTAAAACGATAAAGCTATTTTCTGAGGCCGACTTCCAAGTTGTGAGGTGTGAAGGAGGATTATCTATTTAATTTAATACGTCAGTGGAGAGGTGACATATATTATGTAATTCAACTTAACACCCAAGAGAACTCTCCAATTTCTGCGACAAAACAACATGGTCATCCTCTTGTTTAAATGTAATGTCGACTTTCACTAGTACTCTTGGCCATTAAAGTGTATTGACTAAGGTGAAAATTTGAGCTTTGTGAGAGATTTAGTTGTTGACTGTTTCGTAGTTAACCATTTTCTAGAGAAATGGGAAAATGCAAAGAAATATAATGTAACATTTTCTATTCATGTATTTCATGTTTGTTTAAATAGAACAAAGGCATTATTACACAATTACCCATTCCATTCCCCTCACATAAAGTTGAAATTTCCAAAAGTTTAATCTTTTTTTCATTTATTTGAGTTTATATACAAATTATTTCGGCAACATGTAAACTTTCACGTTGGCTTGGAACAAGTTGCCGGCATTGAACTTGGGACCTTCGAGAATGTACACAATGCTATGCTACCGGAAGTACCTATTCGCCGGATATCGGTACAAGGAATTATTAAGATGTTATTGTGGCGTATTGATTGAGTTCTATCGAGTCAGTATTTTTGTAACTCAGTAGCTGAATTCGTAAAATTGCGTTTACAAAATCTCAAGAGCTATGTCGTAGTACCTACTCATATTCTTCCATTATAATTATTAGAACTATACGAATTGGTAAGTCCTTTTAGAGAAAAATAAAAAAAAATACAAAATTCACAAACCTCATTAATGAAATTTTCTATTAAAAAGTACTACATACTACATCTAAGTCATTAGTAGCCTTACAAAGTGATAATGGTTGCTGATACTCTGCACACGACCTACACTTCCAGAAGTTGTCCTTCATAATAATCATAAGAACCCTCACCTTTCAAATTGACATAATTCAAGCTGTACGGCACTCCATTCCTCCATCTTGGCACTGTTATGAACAGCCTGTCTTCATATACCTCCAGACCCATCGGTATATTGTTCTCTGGGATGAAAGCCTTGGATTCCAGGGCTTGTTTCCTCGCTTCCTCGCTGGGGAACTGGAAGTCGAGCTGCTTCCACTCGTAGACGATGTTAAGCTGGTCCATGCACTTAGTCAGGTAGACCAGCTGAAGGAGAATGAGGGCCTTCAACCCCCTCATCTTGGACCTGAAAATAAGGGTTGGGATTTTAAGGTTTTTTGACATCTGTACGGTTTTGATGAGATTAATTGATGTAAGATGCTCATGAAACACCTCTACCGTGCCTCTAATAAGTTGGAATATCAAAAACAAGAAGTTTCAGTTGATTGTTGTGTGTAAAACTCTTTCGAATCTGATGTTTTTGATCATATTAGGTGTAGTAGATACCTAACCTCCCTCCCTACATATATAAGAAATCAATTTATTTCTAAGAAACTCCCGTTTTTTCCACACTAACACACGGAAATGAGCAATCCCAATCAAGTTGAATTTGCGGAAGCAATCGATATATTACGATAATTACAGAATCCGTAATACCTTGGACCAGTTTTGGTATCAGGCGACGCGGGTGAATGACCTTGAACGCGCGAACCGTGAGGCCATGCGCCATGCGCTGTGCGTGCGCGCAGACTTGCGGACTCCAAGCTTTTGGTTGCAACTACCGAGTCTTGAGTAAAATGAATTGACGTAAACTCAGACAACGTACAGACAACAGCACGCTGGGTCATCAAAACATGTCAAACCTCAATCAAAACTACCGCATACCGGCTAGCCGCAATGTGGCGCACCGTTGCGGCAGGGCTCTGTTTAATAACGTGACAATTTGGTTTACATTGCGGTGTAGCTATGAGTAGTTTGTTTTATTTTCAAACTAGTTGACGCAATGGATATAAACTTATCATGAAAAATTGTGACTTTTATTAAATAGGGCCTAGCTAGCTGCAAGTTAGTGGAATTATACCTAAATGATTTTAGAATAAACTTGCGAGTTGCTACAACGCGGGCGGGCAGCCGGCCGATGCGGTAGTGCCTTGTAGCTTGTAGGCTTTATTTATGAACTCCACAAAATAATAGTAACTATATGTAGGTACATGATAATAGTAGGTACCTACTATCTACGGCAGCATACAAATTCAACCTTAACCTGTCTGAAGAATAGTAGGTGCCTACTGCGCGTATGTTTTTCTTTTGTTTACAGTGTTTTTAGTTGCGATGTTGTAAGTGCTTGAAAAAAATGATTTTATGATGAGTCATGTGGAAAAATATCTAAAAAAAATTGACGCACTTAAAATTGAACTATAAATATTTGACACTTTACCTAAACTCGTGCTAAGGGTACACAGAGCTATTGTTGTTATCGTTCCCTCCCACGATGGGATGTGACATGTGACATGGATGTGACCGATTGTCTTTGCACTTGACATTCGAAGTTCCGCACTTGACATTCGACTCTTGCGCACCTACCTGGGGCCCAAGTCTGCTATTGTTAACGTCATAATCGTGTTTCAATTGTGTTTGAGTTGCAATGCTATTTGATACAGTTCTTATTACTTAAACCCAAAACCGAGACACAATTGAAATACGATTATGAAGTTAATATTAGAATAATTAGGCCCCAGTTACCAGGCCACTAGACAAGGGAGCAATATGGGTGTGTCATGTAATCCCACGCCTGAAATAATCTTCGAACTTATGAACACGTTAAATGAACTTATGAACACGTTAAAAAGGACATAATAGGGTAATCATGAAAAGAATCGCAGTTGGTTCCCGAGGAATAGCAAAAAAAATAGTTTTTCTCGTTAGTAACCAACCTGTCAATAAGAGGGACGCATAAAGACGCATTGAGGTTTTAATTAGCAGCTGTTTTTGCATTCAATGGCTATAGTTTAGTGTTTACTCAGAATAATAATCCTATAAACTTTGCATTGACTGGTTCTATAACTTTATTGAAAATACATCTACCTACCTAGTTACCTCATGCCGAGTGAATAAGTATAAAATTGTCATTGTTTAATTACACACTCGATTTACAACTGTATGGTTATCGACAAAGCGTTTAAAATTGAATGTCGACTGAATGTTTTGATTTAAAGGATATGGTTCGCCTTCATTGCATACATGATTGAATTGAATCGTTCCGGTTAAAACGATACGACAAAACTGAATTTCTTAAAACTCTTATAGGAAGAGGCGATTTAACGTTAACGTTTGATAATATGAAGAAATATTTGATAGAGAAATAATTAAATTTAAAAAATATAAACGGTCATAACTAAATAATTTTAGAGTTTATCAAATAACCAAACGAGGATTTTATTACATTATTAAGAGAGCTATAAAAATATCACAAATACACGCGCTAGTTTAACTTTGTTGCTTTAGCTATAACTTCCATACATTTGGTATTATTTTCAGGAACCATTGACAAATTAGGTCGTTAATATCTAGGTAGGTATTGTTGAGTGTATTAGTGAAAACGCGAGGAAACGTTAGTTAGTCCTAATTGAAACTAGTGGCTCTGTGAGCCGTAGCCGTAAATCTCGTGTTTGTGATATTTTTAAATTGGCTAAATTGATTTTTTTTCTGAATCAAAAAAACTATATAATTATCGAAACCTGCTCACAAAATTTCACGGGAATCAGTTGAGAAATGCGACCTGTACAGGAGAACGGACGGACATACGAAATAATTTTTACTCAAGCTGAAATGGAGACGTTTTGCGCTCGTTCGGTCAATTAAAGGTAACGTAAAAAAAAAGTCGCCTAGTCGGTGCACTTAGTAAACTAAGTGCACCGACTAGGCGACTTTACCTAGGAGGTCTTTCAGAGGTGAGCTTACAAAAACACTTATTGAGAATCATTAGACAAACTATATTGCGACCACAATCTTGACTCATCCAACCCAAAATTTGGACCAGTTTCCTCAATGACTCAGACGAGATTTCGCCCTTGAAAACCTGTTGCCTAAGTTCCCATGGGCTCTAACAATCGTTGAACGCCAATTATAAGATGCATTAATTCAGTATTGCGTCACTTACGGTCGTAAGTAGATCTTAATGAGACCAATTGACATTAACAACACGAAGGGATTAGAAGAATGTAATTAGATAGGTACTTCTAAATGGAATAAACACTTTATTGTAACTGCCAACACAGAGCTGTAAGGATCAGAGTTCTCAGTTTCAGTTTTACATACATTTAATGTAATTTTCACTGTTTTTTAGAATGCTGATCAGAGAACCTACCCAGATGACCTTTTTACTAAAATGAAAGCTAGTAGAATAGAATGACATTATGTGGGAAGGATTGACAGGAGCTAAGCGTTAGCTTATGTCAATCTTCTCATCTGCTATCGTTAATTTTATTAGAATGGCCATTTGGGTAGGGAGGGAGGCAGATCAGTTGGGTGTCTGTGTAGCGATCTGGGTCTTCTTAATTCCTACTCCCTGGACAGCCATCATCAGATCACAGCTTGATCAATCCATGGCGTAGAAACAAGGCTTCAAAGTTACCTCATTTGTACGAAAATCGACTGGTGTTTCTTATTATCCGTCCATAACTGTATGAACTACCTATTCAGGACGTCTTTTATTTCGTCAAGTTTTATTTTTTTATTTTAGTCTTATTCTATTAAAGTATTTTAATTAAGGTACTTAGGTACTGTATTTTATTTATATCTATTTATAAATGTCCTCAAGTTAGGTAGGTACCAACCTGCTTATTTTTTGACCTTGGCAAGGCTTTGACCTGCATCAAAGCCTTTCTATTGTAAGGCCAGAAAATACGCACATTCAATTATCCACTAATCAACAACTTAATAGATTTGAATGATTCATTAGTTATGGTTTTTTTTAAAACACTTAAGTGTGACGGACAATGTCCTTCGCTGCAGTTTATTCAGAAACGATATGATAATGATGTTTGTAGATTTAGGGGAGGGGGTTTAGTTCGTGTTTGCAGGGCAGTCGGTTTTTTTATTTCATCTTTAGTGACAAATTATATTTCAAAAAAAATATTTTTAGTTTCTTGGCAATAACAACCTGTTTACTAATACAGTAGTAACAAAGGAGATAAATTTACAAATGTGACTTCTGGTAGAACTTGTATTATTATTTGTTCCGTAGTATCCTTACTAATATTATAAATGCGAAAGTCCGTTTGTTTGTTTGTTTGTTTGTTTGTTACGCCTTCACGTCTTAACTACTGAACCGATCGTCATGAAATTTTACACAGACGTTGTCAGGTGTACAGAGAAGGACATAGGGTACCTTTCATCCCGAAAAAAGGAACTGTTCCCGAGAGATAGACAAAATACTATCCACGCAGAAGAAGTCGCGGGCGGAAGCTAGTTAATAATAACACGGACAACAAAGGATATTTTTAAATAGCATATTGCTTATTTAAATATGCTCCTTGGTAAATAATTTTCATTGTATACTTAGATGATAAACTTACGCCAGTAATAACTTGAAGCAAGAACTCTATCGCTATATTAAACAGTCGCTTAATTTGTTCTAAATATAAACGTTTATTTACGATAAGGTAATCGACGGCAACAAGGGTTAAAAATAAAAAGAAACGATTCATTATTAACAATAACAAATAAATTATAAGTGTTTACATGCTAATTGTAATTATAATTATAGGTACCTACTTAAGATTTTATTGAATCGCTTTTGAGTAGGTAATTTCATATCTTTAGTCGCGTCACTTGCGTCCCTTTTATTTTCTCTATAATATAAAAATGAATCGCTGAATGTGTTGCTAATATCTGGATGGTTGCTAGCGCACATCTCGAGAGCAGCTGAATCGATTTCACTAATTCTTTTGTTGTTGTGTTTGTTATTATCAGGAGAAGGTTCTTATGAAAGAAAACATAAAGAAAATTGCGCGGAAAATTAGAACATTTAAGAATACTTAACCACCACATAAAATTAAATTTGGACAATATAATAGTACATTATGATACAAGTTAGCTTACGTTGCTCATTGCACACAAGGCTGTGGGTTGCAGCCCGAGCCGCAGGCGAGGGCGTAACTCAGCCGAGTGTGCAATAAGTAAGAGCTCACGAGTTTCATACGACGTTTTTCAACACAATTGCGAGGAAAAAACAAAGTAATTTACCACACAGCAACAAATACGACAAAAACAAAATATGATAATCATGATGGGAAAAGGCGCGCAGGTTTTTTTTGTTTTTTTCACTCGCCCAATGCAAGAATATTTTGCGCACAAAGGGGTTAGTGAGCATACAGTCTCTTGAAAATTATAAATTTAAGTGATAAAATGCAAATATTTTAATATTTTATAACAAAATATTGTAAATTATGAATAATTTGAAAATAATAAATATTTGTTTGACTTAATTAAGGACTTACACATTTATTTATTCCATATTGAATATGAATTTTCAGCGGCATAAAACCTCTTTGTTGTTACTAAAAAAATAACTGTATTACCCGGTTAAATTGGGAATGCTCTCTGTTTACTCTCAAAGAACTTGAAGTAAGGTACCTATTTAACTTTGTAGGGATAATTCTATAACCAACTAGTGTTTTATTATATATTATTGCACGCGTTTGTTATAGCTCGGTTTATGGCCCTAAAAGCGATGTATTAGGGCTCACTTTACGAGCAAGTGTGTTGAAAACTTTTTTAATGTAACCTAACGTTTGACATAGAATTGACAGAATGCGGGCTGCAAATAATCAAATATCGTCAAAGAGTTTGTAAAAAAAATTTACGTCACTTGAAATTCGAATTCAATATTCATAGATCAAAGACAGGACAACGTCTGTCGGGTCAGCTAGTATTTTAATACAAAAAAAACAAAGATTAACCGCCGCCGCTGTATACACCGCCAAAATGGTAAAATGTTTGTCCCCCCCCCTTTATCTTTTGAAATAAGAGAGTGAAAAATCTAAAAAAAAATATAATGCTCTAGATCTTATTAACGACGACGAAAATTGGTTTGAACGTGATATAGTAATCAGTTTTTGAGATATACTTAGTTCATTTTTTAAAACCGCAAATATAACTTTGTCATTCATATCAACACTGTAAAAAACAAAGTTATTTTTGCAGACGAAAAATGATAGTGGTCTTAAATATGGTATGGTATAAGGTATCTACGGAACCCTGTGGCGCGTGGCCCGACACGCACTTGGCCGGTTTTTTTATATTTTCAAATAAGAACATCAGTTTAATATTTACGGTTACTTACGTTAAAAAACGTAACGTACGATACAAAATAATAATGGGACAGGGATTTGACTGATGATTTTTTGATTTGATTTTCATTGCATTTTAGTTAAAATTAAATAGTATCCCCATAAATACTTTTTCGTAATAACTGAATTCATATTCCATGTTTGAAGTCTGTATCGATTCATTCACTTTAATCGATGTTTTGAAGCTATGAACACCTACGGTCACCTCACTATGAATCGGAAATTGACAAATGTCAAATGTGGCCTATTAAAATGTAGGGCCATTTTTTAGGTAACGATTACTTTATTAGAAAGTGCTAAAATTAAAACATATTTATTTAAATTATTTTTAGTGTAAATTATTGTATTAAAATCGGCAAGTGCAAGAGGTAACTATCTTCTATCTAAATAAAAAACCTAGGTACGATAAATCTCTAACATGTCTTAGGTGGCTGGAAGACACCTCTTTTCCACCTTTGCTCGCATTTTTTATTATTGTTTCTAATGTAACTCCTATACTTTTGGCCCGCTAGTGCGATAAATGTAATAAATTTGAATAACTTTTAACGTACCCACAATGGAATGGAAAAGGTATAACTACATATTTGATATGCGTTTTTACGAACCAATTACTGTAGGAGGAAAGATTTCGCTGCGTACGCGCACAGGCGCGGCACCGGCCCGCCATGACCCACAAATTGGGCCCAGTCCACTATCTTTATACCACTGCCTATAACCACTACCAAACTAATTAGATAAGGCTCGGAAAAGTTTTATTTTCCATCAAGTTAAATCAAAATAAAATCTGGTATTTTTTTTATAAAGACCGACATTTACTATTCCTTTCATTAGAATTTTCGATATCGTTTTAAACTAAAGAAATCCAGAAATGAACTTTGAAACTGGAATTTCAGAATTCTGGTTTCTGAAATTGCGAGATTCAAAGTTCACTTCTAAGTTTTTCTAATAACGATATTGTCAGATTTATAAGAGAAAGAAATTTGTATGAACTTCGAGAAGTAGAGCTTTTTAATGATTCACAAGGGGAAGAAATGTATGAACTTCAAAATATAGAGCTTTTTCAAAGGTAGGAAACAACCGACAAGCAAATAATTATGTTCTGATCAATATTGGAACAAACAAAACATTCAAAGACTAGAAATATCTACACCTAGACAAGGTCAAACTATACTTAAATAGTTATTAAAGTAGCGTTAAGAATAACAAAATATGACGACCAATAAATTTAATTTATACAAACAATTAGTCATTTACAGTTGTAAAAGAAGGCATTATACGCCCTGGCAGTATTCAAAACACACCTGAACGTACGAAAAAGGACAATGGAAATTATATATTATGAGTGATTTATGAAATAAACTAAGCCTGTTAAATGCTAATTTCAGACTGAAGAATTGTTCCTTGCACGGCTTCAAATGTATGGTTTAGTTCGGCGTCACGTCTCGATATTGTTCGCCTGTCAAAACATACCTACTGTGATTTTTTCTCAATATTATGTTGTTCTAACTTGACAGGAAAATTTGCATGTTTTTATTAAATTTTTTGGTGGTATTAGCTGTGATATTAGTCTGACTATAAAAGTTGACCTATCTACCTAAACTGTGATAAATGTGATAATACTTATATCACTACCTACTAAAAAATTTAAAATAAGTTGTATCTAAGTACCTATACTGTGAACATATATCACGCACTAAAAAGTTTAAAATAAGGTGTGAACATAAAAGTGTCCTCGTGCACCACAGTTCACGGTCACAAGCACCCCACTTCTTGCGAAACAAAACACGCAATGGGTACCTAACAAACGGTTAAAATTGTTGTTTAACTAGATTAATGCAGCTGTTAATCCAGATTGCAATTTGAAGTCATGTCACAGTATTCTGTGGACTTCAAATAGCTTCAATCTACTGATATTAGCACTACGTGTCATTCGTCTTAGTCACTAGACAATCGATGATTAAACATCGAAGTTAAAGGTATCTTGTATTGTTAATTGTATGTGTAGGTATATTAAACAAAAATGGTACCTACACATATAACATAATTAATGACATGAGAAAAACTTGCAATTTTTAAATGGTTATAATATTATATTCACATGCAATTTATAGTATAAATTAATCTTAAGTGAACCCACAAGCTAGGATTTCCTAGGATGACGGTGCCGTCATATTACGGCCGTAATTTAGTGGCGTTGATTGTTGTCTATGTAAACAATATGGCGACACCGTAACGTCAGAAACCGCGCCGCCGTATTTGTTTACATAGACAACGTTCTACGCCGCTAAATGACGGCCGTAATATGATGGCACCGTCATCTTAGGAAACCCTAACTTAACTGCACTAAAACTGCATTTATGATTAAACTATAAATTGCATTTGAATAATATTAGATGCATTTGAAAATTGCTAATTTTACTCATTCGTCTATAGATACGAGGGTGAGTCTGTCTTCAGAGCCGTTTAAAAAAATCTCATTTTAATCAACGATTCTTTTATGCTTACTTTTAATACCTATAACGTTGGTTTTAACATACCCTCACTCGTCGACGTCGTTTAAATTTTAAAACGTTAAGATTATTTTACAATTCATTATCTTTCTCGCATTACTCAAAAAATAGGTTTAACTATTAAGTCGATTGTTTAGGCAAAAATTACTTAATACTTATCGCTGTTAAAAGTTTCTATGTAGGTATCAAAAGTAACTGCTTCCAGTTACTCATAAGGCAGGTATTTACCTCATTGTGAAACCGAATCAGAATTTAAATTTAATTAAGTGATTTATTTAAAAAAATATAATTTGTCTCTACGTTTTCGTTACAGCAAGTAAGGACGCTACAAAATATGAAAATGAATGTAAAAACTTCGTCATGAAAAGTAAGAGGTGTTCAATGCTAACTAATTCCGTTAAAATATTATGAAAAGAGTATCCTTCCACGTTACACTACATTTCAATTAACTGAGAAATTGTTAAAGAATTCGCCGGCGCCGCCCGCCGGAGCGTGAAGTCAAAATGCGAACAATACGCCTAAATTTTGGCCTTGGCGCTACGTTTTTGCATAACCTGTTTTCAAGTTGTTCAGAGCTCGCTTTCATCCCTCATCTACCAAAATATAAACCTCTTTCTGAAATGCGAGCATTGTTAAGACATCAACGCGCTGTAGCAGCGAAGAAGTTTGAATGATTCCGGTTAAATTCCAACTAACTTGACAGCAAATTGTATTCTTTCTTTTCTTTTATTTTTTTATTTTAAAATCCTTTGTTCATTTTAAAATGAAACCAGTAATTAGCTCTAACTGTTTAGAATATTTACCTAGGTTTGATCACAAAGTCCGTAGCGGTGGTTCGATTGATGAAGTGAATTTAGTAAACTAATATGCTTCTCCTGACAAATGTTTCGTAACGTATTGAAAATAAACTTTTTATTTTACTATTTTTTAATGTTCTTTCTTCAAATTAGAGATGCTTTTAATTTAGAGAATTAATATGCATAGATTTCAGGATATCTGCACATCGGGGTTTGACTTTTCAATCTTGAAAGATTTAAAACCAATCTAGTTGATATACCAGTGACTCAAACGATACGAAACTAATGGTGCGACGACGTCGTTAATTGAAATTTTCTGATACAATTTCCTGAAATAGGCCCTGAAATTACATTGATGACATTTCAGTATTCGAGCCGATAAATAAAAAATATGTAATTAAGATAACTACCAAATGTATTTTGTTTTTTAGGAAGGATAAACACTATGAAATATATGTAATGCAT
The DNA here is from genome assembly GCA_928269145.1 of Agriphila tristella. Classification (NCBI taxonomy): domain Eukaryota; kingdom Metazoa; phylum Arthropoda; class Insecta; order Lepidoptera; family Crambidae; genus Agriphila; species Agriphila tristella. The sequence goes on from OV743432.1 coordinate 29,853,492, forward strand.
AGGTAATAGCTTAGCAACAGTCTCTTTCGGTTCGTCTATAATAAACGACTCAAAATGCGAAAATCTGCCCCCTGGACCATATTATCCTACTATCCTACTAATACTATAAATGTGAAAGTTTGTGGGTTTGGATGTTTAAATGTTTGGATGTTTGTTCCTCAATCACGCAAAAACTACTGAACGGATTTGGTTGAAATTTGGCACACAGATAGTAGATAGCCTGGATTAAAACATAGGATACTTTTTATCCCAATATTCCCGCGGGAATGGGAACCACGCGGGTGAAACCGCGGGCGGCCGCTAGTCTTATATAAATTAATCTCGAATCGACGATTATTATTCTTAGCGATTTTCGACATTACAAGTCGAATGACTTTATCGTGATATCTCGAATTTGACATTATGTCACGCACACGAGAATCACCTCCCTATATGTCGGTCTGTTACTATTTCACATCTGAATTACTGAATTGATTTTGATGAATTTTGGTGTAAAGATGTTTTGGACTATGAGGAAGAACTAAGCTATTAATATTACTCGAGCAAAGAAACAAGCCGCCCTCGTGACACCCGTGACCGACCACCCATCAATATGCATTGTGTCGCCGTGCGTCGCCATGCATTAATACCTTCCTACTCGTTACGTACACATTCGTCATTAAGGTGGGTCCACATCAGCCCCCTAGCCAAAGTAACATTTGCAATTAACGAATCTTCATTATCGTTTCGCTTTTCAAACAAAATTTTGACGTTTTAAAATACGATGTTCAGAGAAAACTTGTGTCACCCACTCGAAAGTGTAGTGATAACTAATACCTAGCTACCTGTAAATTTCACGTTGGCTATATAGCCTATGTAACATTTTATCGAAACAATCTCCTATGGCCATGGGGAATTCATAACATAAGTTTTCGCTAAACACCGATTTTTAATACGTCAAAATATTGATGATAGCATTGATTTTGCAAAATGTGGCTTCGTCCCATGGTCTAACTAAGGGCACGAAATGTATACATAATAATAAAATTGAAACTGGTCGATGTCTTTACATTGAAGATATTTTTGAAGAATAATTAAGGGGTCTATAGTATAGGAGTAAAAGATTTAAATTTTTTGTGTCTGTATGTTTGTACGCACATCACGCAAAAACAGATGCAGATTTCACAGTTGTATTTCTGAAACTATGTTTCATCACGCCTACTAAGTCCACGCGTAGCAACTAGCAAGCGGGCGGACGCTAGTAAATATTATAATAATGCTCTGTGATATTAAAAGTGACTGTTAGTTAAAACGTGCCGTTAATAAAATAACATTTTACGACGTTATCAAACCAATGCCTGAACCTGACAGTCACATCTCAGCACCCATCGAAACATAGTCAACGGTGTCACTGTTGACCATGTTTTTTAAATAAACGTTCGTTAAGAAAATTGCCAATTAGGAAGCATTTAAGAAATTCTTAAAAAGGTGGTTAGATTTCTGAAAGAGTTAACCAATTATGTTGTTTCGCAAAGTCGAATATAAATAAATGTGAATGTTTATTACTCAATCACGCAGAAACGGCTAAACGGATTCGCGTGAAATTCGGCACACGCACATAAATAGGTAATTTATAACCTGGATAAGATAGGATATTTATATTTATCCTGGTCTTAGGTTCCTTTGGGGTTTTCGACTGTCCACGCGGATAAAGTCGCGGGCGGAAGCTAGCAAATTATAAATAAATATTAAACGCGATCATGATACGCGTGGTGCTATAAAAATCACTTTTGCAATAAGATAAACGCCGCCGAATGATGTGAACCCACCTTTATGGATACGACTCAACTTTCCCAACGAAAGAAGAAACTATGACAGATTATTAATTCAACTTTAAATACATTATTGATAATTTTAGGATAACAACTTAAACAAACACAGTTCAGACAGAGTATAAAAACCCATTTTATTTTGTTACACAGCAAATTATTTGTAAGGTGGCAAAATATTTGTCAGGTTTGATTTGAATATCTAGTCTAGCAACCAACCCTATACTAATCCAACTACGTACTTCTAATGCTCTACGGCTCCACCTGCGTTAACGTTAATGTTAATAGTAATGTCCAACAACGCGTTAGCTAAAGCTAGGGTTTCCTAGGATGACGGTGCCGTCATATTACAGCCGTAATTTAGCGGCGTAGAACGGTTGTCTAATAAACTATACGGCGCGGTTTCTGACGTTACGGTGTCGCCGTATTGTTTACATAGACAACATTCAACGCCGCTATATTACGGCCGTAATATGACGGCACCGCTAGCCTAGGAAACCCTAGCTTAAGGCATTATATATTTTTAATACCTACTGTCGTTTGTAAACTAACACGTTAAAGTGTTGGACACACGTAACGCTTAGATTAACGTGTCAGGCTACGCGTTAAGACGCAGGTGGAGCAGTAGCATAATAAATAATGATTATTCTAATGTGAAAGTTTGATTGTTACTCAATCACGCAAAAACGGCTACACGAATTTAGCTGAAAATCGTGACACAGATAGCTTATAGCCTGGATTAAACCATAAGATAGGTACTTACCTACTTTTATCCCAGTCAAAGGGTAAGCTAGTATAGTAATAAATAATTGGTCCATTTTTAATTCAAATGGCATGATAATTGATAAGTACCTAGTTGTTAGCATGGCTAAATGAAAGTAAATAATATCTGTTACACTCAATGAGATATATTTAATAAAGGCCGTATGAATAATCAATACTAAAGGTCGGCCGATAAAAACTTCTAACGCATTATGTAAATCATACTCATACGTGTCCCTACGTATAACAACATAATTTTTACACGACTGCCCAAAGCAAAAAGAGTGTTATGTGTTCAGGGTTCATGTATGTTTGTGGGTATGTGAGTTTCTTTATTCCACCATAACTTTCTTAATGCCTGAACTGATTTGAATAAATGGGGTATCGTTAGAATCCTTACAGCATTCCGAGTGACACTGGCTATATTTTTTTTAGAAAAATTCTATATGGCGACTGTACGACGCCATTTTCAAATGTGAAAGAAATTTTTTTTTCTTCTATTATTACAATATGGGCATCAAATGAAAGGCCTTGATGAGCACATTCCAAAACTATATAATATGTCACTAAAATGTGTGAAATAAAAATAAAAAAATAAAAAAATATTAAAAACACGACTGCCCTGCCAAAACGAACTAAAAAGTTAAAAGAAACAACAAGTGTCATTGCAGTCGGGGGACCTCTTTGATCAAAAATTGTTCCATAATAAGGTCCCCCGACTGCAATGACACTTGTTGTTTATTTAACTTTTTAGTTCGTTTTGGCAGGGCAGTCGTGTTTTTAATATTTTTTTAATTTATTTATTTTTTATGAATATTTTTATTTATATTAGGTCTATGATATTGCTGATATTTTGTCACATAGGTAATACAGAGAAAATAATAACTTCTATGATTTAAGATATTTAACAATATCTTGATATTATATCGAATTGTGACCATGATAGTCAAACTATCAGTAAAAATAAAGTCCCTTTAAAAATATATTGCAAGTTACTTTTTTGTGAGCAAAAATTTTTGGTTATAAATTTCTGTAGGTATAGGTTATTAGGGTTATAAACATTTACAGAAGAATTTATTTTTTACTTTTTAGTTTGTTTTTACTTGTCCGTTTTAATATTTTAAGTCCGATTTTTTTGTAATAATTTAGTCCGTTTTAAAGACGTGTATTTAAAAAATATATTTACTATTAATAAATTTATAATTTTCAGTAAATTATTCTTTTATGCTTTTTAGTTAATGAGCTAAGACTAAAAATATACCATCTCCTATCGGAGCACTCGTCAAAACGATTCAAACGAGCCCAAACTCGATGGGGTTGCATGGTTTTATTACTAATAATATTGCATTGTATTCCAGTTCTGACCTATGTTCATAGTTTCAAGTCTCTAGCTTATCGGGAAGCTAGTTTAAAATCGTTCGCAAACTTTGCGGACAAACAAACGAGAAAGCAACCGAGTAAAAACGTGTTAAAATGCAACTTCTTGAAAATTATCCATACAAATCGGCAATTTCATAGGTAAAAACCTATTATTACGTATACGTACTGTATAGGTATTTTACAGTCTCAAAACTCTCAAGTCATGTGACGTTTAGCTAAGGATATGGAAATTAGCACTTAATAAGTATACCTAAACTGAAAACATAAACACGATTTCAAATTAGATAAGTCGATAAAAAATTCACACCAACATTATTATTTTATTTTATTTCTATGTGCATCAAATTTCATTTCGCGTTAGAGTATATATTCTGTGGCTTGAGTGTTTTGTATGTAACTATCTCACCGCGAAAAGGGGCGGTAATAGGAAAACATGGTTGGCGCGGGCCATTTTTTTGTATAGAAAACGTAAACTTGTAGCCACCAAAAAAATCATACGACAAGCTAAAGAGTTTATCTAGTTTCTACAATCATAAAATTGTGTATAAACTTAACAGATGACTGTAGAAAAAAATCAGAATATCACCAAAAGCGCTTGTCGCGGGCCATATCTTTGGCGTAAATAATTACGGAAACGTATTGAATTCTAAATCAAAATACACTTTAACGTACTGTGCAGTTGCTCCAATAACTTTTTTTCAAGAAAGATAAATGTGCTAAGGATAATGATGAAAAAACAACGAAAAACAACGAAAAAGTGCAGAAGTGAGGTTATTTTCCATACTCTTTACACGTAAAGAAAAAGACAGAGACAAATGATTTCGCGTAAGGGAGCCTTAAGGGTTTACGCATTATCCGAAAAGATTTCTGCAATGTTTTTGTTGCTAAACTTCTTAAACTACTTTATAGCAAAGTTTTTTGGAATATATTTACGTGATAATCTAGTCTAAACGAAAGTTTGTATTGCAAACACAATTTATATAATCTGAAAAGAGATCGTGCTACTAACTATTTACATATGGATTTCAAAACATGCGACAGTTTATTTGACATTAATGTTAGAATTTTAGAATTAACACATGAGCAATTGGAAGTACCTACTTATACCTACATATAAACTGGATGAGCTAATTATATTATAATCAATTCAATACCTATAACGATTAATATATACAGGACAAACCAAAATAGGATATAATAGGGATGTTGACTTATGAATAAAATAACAAAATACTAATAAAATTCGTAAACATATCAAACTTTTGGAGTGGCTTGTATACCTCTTGGTTTTATATATTGCGTATTATTTGTTTTGTGACCCTTCAAAGTTGGGTGGACAAGTCCATTTAAAAAGTATAAAATTTGTTAAAATAAATAATACATTTAATTAGTCCGTAAAATTTATAGCAAATTTGTTTGTAACCCTGGGGGTTCACGAAGTTCCATCAAGGGGTAGGTATCTACGCGAGCCAATCGCATGACTATAATTTTATCAGTAGGTACCTACCTAAAAAAATAAATGAGGATTTTCCTGAAGTGTTACACAGGAAAAACTATTGGGAACCACTGCTCTAGATAAATGCGTTAATTTAATTACCAATTCCACATGTACAACATAATACTTAATTTAATACTAAGTCAAGTACCTACACCTAATTAAAATGAAGTATTTTACTCTTTTGAAACGCATTATGTAAATTATACTCATACGTATAACAACATAATATTTATTTATATTGGGTCTTTGAAATTACCGATATTTTGTCACATACAAAGAAAATATTTTTTTCTATGATTTAAAATATTTAATATCTTGATATTATATCGAATTGTGACCATGATAGTCAAACTATCAGTAAAAATAAAGTCCCTTTAAAAATATATTGAAAGTGACTTTTTTGTGAGCAAAAAGGGTGACCGAGGGGTTGTATGTAACTTAGCCAAAACTATTTTTTTTTTTGCTTATCGTAAATGGAATAAATTAGCATAGTTTTCAAACATTATCATTAGTACATTAAAGTTTTGTTACATGAGTGTTCACGGTTGTTAAATGAACAAAAAAAATTTTAGTATGAAAAATGCAACTTCTTGAAAATTATCCATACAAATCGGCAATTTCAGAGGTAAAAACCTACAGGTTTTTTTACAGTACGTATACGTAATAATCCTACTAATATTATAAATGTGAAAGTTTGTGGGTTTGGATGTTTAGATGTTTGGATGTTTAGATGTTTGGATGTTTGTTCTTCAACCACGAAAAAACTAATAAACGGATTTGGTTGGAATTTGGCACACAGATAGTAGATAGCCTAGATTAAAACATAGGATACTTTTTATCCCGATATTCCCACCGGAACGGAAACCACGCGGGTGAAACCGCGGGCGGCCGCTATACGTACGTACTGTATATTTTAGAGTCTCAAATCATGTGACGTTTTAGCTAAGGATATGGAATTAGCACTTAATATACTGAAAAAATTAACAAGATGGCAAATTAGATAAGTCAAAAAATATCACACCAAGATTAAAATTTTATTTTATTTCTATGTGCATGAAATTTCATTTTGCTTGAGTGTATTGTATCTCACTCACCGCGAACATTATAGAATTAAAAAAAAACATTGATTGATAGATGAGTCAAAAATTTTCAGCAAAATTAAGGGTTTTCACATTATCTAAAAGGATTTCTGCAATGTTTTTGTTGCTAAACTTTTTAAACTACTTTTAGCAAAGTTTTTTGGAATTTATTTACGTGATAATCTAGTCTAAATGAAAGTTAGTATTGCAAACACAATTTATATAATCTGAAAAGAGATCGTGCTACTAACTATTTTGAACAAGTGGCGCCATCTTTGTTCCTAAGGGATGAAAATTGTACCCACAACTTCTGGATCAAAAGCCAAACGTTCTAAACACTGGACCACAAAAACAGTAAAATAACTACCTAAAACAAAAAAATTGATGCTGAATGTCCAACGATGACGTTTGGGATAAAAGTAGGCAGTCTGCGAAGTTGTTGCTTTGAGAAGTAGACTGTATGCGAAGTAGGATAATTGCTAGGTTGGCTAGCTGCGAAGATGTTTTACTGAGAAGTAGTCGGAATGAGAAATTGGCTAATTGATAATAGACGCCTGGCGCCGAAAGGATTTCAAAACATGCGACAGTTTATTTGACATATGTTAGAATTTTAGAATTAACACATGAGCAATTGGAAGTACCTACTTATACCTACATATAAACTGGATGAGCTAATTATATTAATCAATTCAATACCTATAACGATTAATATACACAGGACAAACCAAAGTAGGATATAATTCATATGACCACATCTATTTTTAACGTTTATAAATAAAAGTCCACAAAATTTACTTGGTTTCGTCGCGAAACTACTCGTTTCCCAATATACGCGTAGGTAACCCTAGGGGTTCACGAAGTTCCATCAAGGGGTACCTACGCGAGCCAATCGCATGACTATAATTTTATCAGTAAGTACCTAAAAAATTCAATGAGGAATTTCCTGAAGGAAAAACTATTGGGAACCACTACTCTAGATAAATGCGTTAATTTAATTACCAATTCCACATGTACCTACAACATAATACTTAATTTAATACTAAGTTAAGTACCTACACCTAATTAAAATATTTAACTCTTTTGAAATTATCAAAAAACTCTACAATAACATTCTCATAATGTTATCTTACCTATAGCGAATTTTTTACTACAAAAGCCAGAGCGTTTCGGCCAAATATCTGGCCGAAATCAACAGGTTATTAGAGTCATGTTATTAAAAAAGCGAGACTACAAAAAGCCTGTTGAACTCGGCCAGGTACTTGGACGAAATCAACGGGCTTTTTAAGTTGGAAAAAAGGCAAGACTCATTCTGATGTGATGCGATTTTGAATTACCTACACATTATCGTCAAATAGGTATATGTAATAGCTCGTGACTAACTATATTATTTATGACTTGGCTAATATTTAAGTGAATTCTTCACTTCAAGCATCATTTTTTTTACAAAGCAAACAAACTGAGCGCCTTTTTTATTTTAATGTCATTTTGAAATTAAAGTTTTCATTCTAGTCTAAAATAATGATGTTGTATAAAGCTATTACTTATTATTTTTTAACCGACTTCAAAAACTTTGAAAAGGAGGAGGTTATCTATTCGTCGCGTATATTTTTTTTTTATATATGTATGTAATGTACACCGATTACTCAAAGACGGCTGAACCGATTGAAATGATTCAAACGTTATAACATGAGGTTTGTTCCCAAATTGGTCCCATTTGTTGAAATTTTGAAATCGGTTCAGTAGTTTTCAAGTAATCTTGAAAATACTGTCGTTTTCGTTACCATTTTATATGAATTGAGACCGATTTTCAACCATTACTTTTTTGTTTATGAACCGATTCAGATGATTCCTTTTTTGTTTGAAAGAAAACACCTTAAGGATGATACCATATCAATTTCATTGGTATTGGACTTTGGATTTTGAAGATACACGAGGGAACTCCTCAAAATCAAATAGGATCTGTACAGTGATTGAAATATTGGTAGGTTTATTATTGTCAAGGACGTTCTGGACTAGAGTTGAACTGCGAAGACCCAACGGAACACCTGTGGACATTGAGATTGAACACCTCGGGGTAAACCATTGAATAATGTGAAACATTATACTTAACGTTTTTTATTTTATAAAATTATCGCTTAGATCTACCACAAAAAAGTTTAAAATAAAAAAGCTTTTAAAAAAAAGTAAAACCTCCTTCAAAAACCTTAAAAAAACAGCTCTATAAAAAGCAAGAAATAATGTTCAAATCGATTAATTAAAACACGTCTATTGAAGTCGGGTGGGGCTTTTAGAATATAAACATCACAATAAGTAAAAAAAAATACTTCCAGCTCCACCCGACTTCAATAGACGTGTTTTAATTAATCGATTTGAACATTATTTCTTGCTTTTTATAGAGCTGTTTTTTTAAGGTTTTTGAAGGAGGTTTTACTTTTTTTTAAAAGCTTTTTTCAACACACTTGCTCGTAAAGTGAGCCCTAATACATCGTTTTTAGGGCCATAAACCGAGCTATAACAAACGCGTGCAATAATATATAAAACACTAGTTGGTTATAGAATTATCCCTACAAAGTTAAATAGGTACGTTACTGCAAGTTATATTCGAGTAAACAATTTTTTTTAGTAACAACAAAGAGGTTTTATGCCCCTGAAAATTAATATACATTTTTGGAATTTGTAATTTTATTAAACGTAGGTCACTTAATGCAGCTAAAAAAATATAGTCCAGCAGTATGACAGTCATTAATTGCTTATTGATTTGGAAATATTTGCTATTTTGGCTGTCTGAATCTATTCCACAGTAACCATTTTATCTTTTACACATCAAATATATGATAAGTTTTGTGATTCAAAGTATTTTGACTAATAAGGACAGTACAAATCCATATTAATTTATAGAATTTAGTTTGTCAGTTAATTGGCCACATAATGTAGATCTAAATTGTTATTTACAATTTATTTGAATGAATACATTAATAAGAAGATATGCGCGGGTAGGAAGCTTTCTTATAAGTAAAATAAAATAATAAAGTAGAAAATTAAATAAAGTAACTTTAGTTAAGTATTTTTCAAAGGTAGGTAATTAGGCACAAAAACATGAAAAATAAACTAAGTTCAAAACTAGGTGTAGTCTACCTACAGCAGGGTATCTCAACCAGATGGGCGCGGCCAATTTTCAGGGGGTACGTGAATTATTTGATAATTTACAAAAAAAAATACTAGACTCATAAAATAGACTAAACTAGAGAGCTAAATTACCTAAATTGTATTAGGGGAGGCGGCGTAAAGATTTTCGCAAGTCGATAAGCAGGCTATACACGCTAGTTTATGCATGACGGTTTTGACCACAGGCATAACCGAGCGGCTTCACGAACGAACAGGCATGCAGTTATGCAGCATACGCAACGAACTAAAATTTTAGGGAAGTGTAATTGCAAACAAATATTGCTTAAAAAATGGCACCACGACGGGGCCGAAAAAGTACAACCCGCTCAGCTTTAGTCGGGCCAGCTACGCACCCGGTGACTGGCGTTAACGTTCTTTACAATAATTGGAGTTTGTATTGTAGAGAAAAGAGACAAAGAGAAAGTTTATTAGAAATGACGTCCTGTGTAGTCAAATTGTGTAAAAGACACAAAGAAGGCAGTAAAAATATGCAGAAATAACGTATCATATTTTTTCGTTTAAGTACAAAACTAACCGATGGCCGTTGGGGCGGAAAGGTTCCTGAATGGCGACCGCGCACCGGACGGCGCTCCGTGGGTAGGCCCCCGACAAGGTGGACCAACGATCTGGTGAAGGTTGCCGGAACCCACTGGATGTGGGAAGCGCAGGACCGATCGACATGGAAATCCTTGATGGAGGCCTATACCCAGCAGTGGGTATCGTGCGCCTGATAATATGATGATGATGATGATGATGATTTTTTCGTTTAAGTATAGAAAATATCTATGATTATACAAATTATGGTCGCCAATAAGCAACCAGTGCTCAGACGCTTTGTGCTGTATAATTAAATGCCAGCATTTTTAGCTCCATCCACTTAGTTGTACTTTTCGAGTGGTGCCATTTTTTGAGCACAATGCTTGTTCCATAGATTTTAGTTCGCTGCATATAACTAGGTCAGGGGTGTCAAAGCAGTTTTGTCCAGTTAGGATTTTAGACAGCATTCAATACCACACTACATATTTTAAGATAATTTGTATAAAATTTTACTTAAATTAATGTGTTTGAGTTTTTAATTTTGAGTCTGGCCCGCCAAAAGACCCTAAATCTTATAAATGGCCCTTTAGAAAAATCAGTTTGACACCCCTGTGCTAGGTTATGCATGACGGTTTTGACCTTACAGGCAGAACCATCATGCATAACCTAGCGTGTATGGCCGGCTTTAGGGAGGCGCGACTTCAAAAACCTGACTCTACACCGAAGCAAAGCGAGCTCGGAATGAACACGCGACTCGGCCGAATCACTCTAGGCTGTAAAGTTGTTTGTTACAACTTAAAAAGCCTATTGATTTCGAACAAGTGGTTGGCCGAGTTTAAAAGGCTTTTGTAATCTCGCTTTTTCAAAAACATTACTCCAATAACCTGTTAATTTCGGCCAGGTACTTGGCCGTAACGCTCTGAATTTTTTAGTAAAAAAAATCACTAAAAAAGCCAGAGCGTTTCGTCCAAGTACCTGGGCGAAATCAATAGACTTTTGTAATCTCGCGATATACATTAGGGTACGTGCCCCTCAGAAATTCATGCGATACGAAAACATTTAAATTATTACATTATAGTTATTATAAGCTCCATTATAACCTCCTCCCCCCCTCATGCACAATGGATCAAAAAATTGGCCCCCAGTCCCCGGCAGCCCCGCTATTCCTAGCTACGGTAGCGGCTACGGTAACGGCGGGGCAGGGGGTGCTAAGAATCCCCGGGTGCGGCTCGGCTACCAAAAACGACGACAACTGCACCTGGCAACCTATAACACGCGCACACTAAGGGAAGACGCGAAGTTAACCGAGTTGGAAGAAGTTATCAGCAAGGTACACTGGGACATTATCGGGTTATCTGAAGTCCGAAGAGCGGGAGAGGACTCGATAATCCTCAACTCCGGTAACTTACTTTACTACCGGGAGGGCGACCAACAGTCCCAAGGTGGTGTCGGGTTCATCGTCCACAAGTCCCTTGTCAACAACGTGATTACCATCGGAAGTGTGTCGACCAGGGTGGCGTACCTTATACTCAGAATATCCAAACGGTGTTCGCTGAATGTTATACAGGTTTACGCACCGACCTCGACACACCAAGATGACGAAGTGGAGGCTATGTATGAGGAGATCTCTAAAGCCATGCATAGCTACAAAACCCACTACACTGTTGTGATGGGGGACTTCAATGCAAAGTTGGGGAAACGATGCGGTGATGAGCTGAGAGTGGGGCAATTTGGAGTTGGGCAACGGAATGACAGAGGCCAGATGCTGGCTGACTTTATGGAGAAGGAGAACCTCTTTATGATGAACTCCTTCTTCAGAAAGCCGGAAAGCCGGAAGTGGACCTGGGTCAGTCCGGACGGTAAAGTCAGAAATGAGATAGATTTTATCATGTCGACGAAAAAGCAAATATTCAATGATGTCACTGTGATCAACGCTGTTAAGACGGGGAGCGATCACCGATTGGTACGTGGCACATTGAATATCAACCCAAAGCTGGAAAGATCTCGACTGATAAAATCAACAATTCGACCATTGCCGGCCCATATTCAAAACCCCGAGAGCTTTCAACTCGAACTCCAAAACCGCTTCGAAGCCCTTGAGAACAGCATAGATGTGGACGATCTAAACAACATGGTGGTGGATACTGTCCGTACGGTAGGGTCCAAGCTCTTTAAGACCCGCCGTCCCAAGATAAAGAAACTCTCCGACCACACACTCCTACTCATGGATCAGAGACGTGAAATGAGGCTCCAGAGTTCAGTAGATGCTAATCGTTATCGGCAGCTTAATAGACAGATATCTAAGTCTTTGACGAGCGACCTTCGCCAATTTAATACGAATCGTATTAAAGAGGCTATCGAGCGGAATAAAGGCTCCAAAGTGTTCGCGAGAGATCTGTCTATTGGGCAAAGCCAGATGACGAAGCTGAAAACTGACGACGGACGCATCATTTCATCAAAGCCTGAAATCCTGAGGGAGATCGAGAGCTTCTATGGGCAGTTATATTCCACGCAGACACCTGTTGAAAGCAAGGCTAAAGACCCCAGAGCCAAGCTTACCCGACACTATACTCAAGATATCCCGGACGTCAGCCTGTACGAGATTAGTATGGCTCTCAAACAGCTGAAAAACAACAAGGCGGCGGGTGACGATGGAATCACTACAGAACTTCTGAGAGCGGGCGGTAAGCCGATACTCAAAGTCCTCCAGAAGCTCTTTAATTCCGTCATCGTCCAGGGCAGAACGCCAAAGACATGGAACATAAGTGAGGTGATCTTGTTCTTTAAAAAGGGTGACAAGTCCCTCTTAAAGAACTATAGACCCATCTCGCTTCTGAGTCATGTCTATAAGTTGTTTTCGAGAGTCCTTACGAATCGTCTCGCTCGCAAGTTCGACGACTTCCAACCTCCCGAACAAGCCGGGTTCCGAAAAGGCTTTAACACCATAGACCACATCCATACGCTGCGGCAGGTTATACAGAAGACCGAGGAGTATAATGAGCCACTTTGCTTGGCGTTCGTGGACTATGAGAAAGCCTTTGATTCGATTGAAACCTGGGCGGTGCTGCAGTCTCTCCAAAGGTGCCAAGTGGACTATAGGTATATCGAGGTGTTGAGGTACTTATACCAAAATGCCACCATGACGATCCGAGTACAGAACCAGAACACAAATCCTATCCAACTGCAGCGTGGTGTGAGACAGGGAGACGTTATTTCTCCGAAACTGTTCACAGCTGCGTTGGAGGACATCTTTAAGCTCTTGGACTGGAAAGGACTCGGCATCAACATTAATGGCGAGTACCTAACACACCTTCGTTTTGCCGATGATATAGTCCTTATGGCTGAGACCATGGAAGACCTGAACACAATGCTCGAAGATCTCCGTAGTGCTTCCCAAAGAGTGGGTCTTAGGATGAACATGGAAAAGACGAAAATTATGTCAAATGCCCATGTTGTACCCTCTCCAGTTCATGTTGGGAACACTACACTTGAAGTTGTTGACCATTACGTATACCTAGGACAGGCAGTCCAGTTAGGTAGGTCCAACTTCGAGAAAGAGATCTCTCGCCGAATCCAACTCGGGTGGGCAGCATTCGGGAAGCTTCGAAAAATCTTCGCGTCCGACTTACCTCAGTGTCTCAAGACGAAAGTCTATGAACAGTGTGTGTTGCCAGTGATGACTTACGGCAGTGAAACGTGGCCGCTAACTATGGGTCTCATAAGGAGGCTCAAGGTCGCTCAGCGTGCAATGGAGAGAGCCATGCTCGGCGTTTCCCTACGTGATCAAATCAGAAACGAGGAGATCCGCAGGAGAACTAAAGTAACCGACATCGCTCGAAGGATTGCTCAGCTGAAGTGGCAATGGGCGGGACACATAGCGAGAAGAACCGATGGCCGTTGGGGCAGAAAGGTTCTGGAATGGCGACCGCGCACCGGACGACGCTCCGTGGGTAGGCCCCCGACAAGGTGGACCGACGATCTGGTGAAGGTCGCGGAAAGCCAGTGGATGCAGGCAGCGCAGGACCGATCGTCGTGGAGATCCTTAGGGGAGGCCTATACCCAGCAGTGGGTGTCGTGTGGCTGATATGATGATGATGATGATGAGTTATTATAAGTACCTAAATAGGTAGGTACTGTAAAAGTTGAGTTTATTAATATTGATTAGTTAACATAGGTAACTACCTAATTATTATGAGGAAAATAGTGAACTAATTATTGAAATTATTACATTGATCAGAGATATAAATTTGAAATAAATTGTTGAATCATTAGGTATAAAGTTCATGAAAAATAAGTAAGTACTTAATAATTAAAAAGGTATCAAATATAGAAAATGACATCAACATAATATTATTTTGACAATTAGGAAGTAAGTTACCTACCTACCTTACTACGAAAAAAGTTTGCGATTTTCTTGACTTTATTATAAAATAAAAACCAAAACGGGAAATGAAAATGAACCGATAAGTTACCTACTGTTTTGTTGATCCTACTTCACGCTATAACAATCCGTAGTAGGGTGGATATGCCTAACGCCAGCCCTCCCCCCCCCCCCCTAACTTCAGCCCCCCCATATGTTTTTGCTTTGCTTTAATTAAAAAACAAAAAAAATCGGAAACTGTTTAATGGAGCTACCCCTATAGTTAATCATCTACGTTGGAAAATCACTATTACCCCGTCACGTCACCTACAATTCACAACACAGCGAGAAATGTTCACCGAGACCGAGTAGATCATGTTTGAAAAACAGCACAAAAGATCGATTGATGCGAACTTTAGGAATGCGTTTACAAAGGCAAGATGCTATTTTTTATGGTTTTAAGCTTTGATATTAGTAATAAATTAGATATATAACGTTTTGTGATTACTAGTTTGTAATTAAATTTAATAATTTCGGTAAAATTAGGGGGACCGGTGTTTGACTAGGTGATTTTCCATAACATTCTATTATCAGCCGGGGGCTGACGTTGGGTATTTAACTTTCGTTATCGTATCCAAAAGAAATGAAATTCATATTAATTTGGTCGTCCCAAGTTTGGAATTTGTAGTGCTATTAACTAGAATTACTTACCCTGCACCCAATGCCCTAAATACAGCCGGGTGTATAATGTTCAATTCCTAAGTTATTTGTTCTTCAAATTAAGGGCTGATATTAGGATATAATATATGAGAACCTAACTCCAGCCGGTTATCAAAATTTACGGCAATATACAGGTTGTTCTCAAATATGATTATATTTTTTTTATATTAGATGTAAAAAAGTAATAATAATTAAAATCATACTTTTCTTCAGTCATAGAAACAGAAAAGTAATTCAATATAAAAAATGTATATTGAATTCCACTTCTTGGGAAACGCTTTAAAAGGTTTCAAATAATTAAAACGATTTCGTACTAGTTGATTATAATGTTTATTGAACCAAAGTTAATTTTTTGTTACACCATTTTTAATATATTGATATTCTAACTTGACTAATATCTACAGGAGAGGTGTAAGTTTCAATAACTTGTTATCGAAATCATAATTTTAAAGCCTTTAGTGTTTTACTATCATTATTGAGAGTTACTTATTTTTTTTTATTTCATACAAACATGTTTGTATTATTTTGTAACATCCTGTACCCGGATGGAATTATATTATATTATATTAGGGCAAAGGCGGCTGGAATTAGGGGTTTTCGCCCTTCGTGCATTTAAACGCTTCTCTATTTTTTTCCCACAAAACGATGTAAAACTAAGTACTATTTTCGTAATAAAGATGAATCAACCTTCCTAAAACTGTATAAACAATATTTTTAAGACCGCAATTGTAGCAACAACATAGATTCAAAGTTGAAAAATCCTTGGGGGGGCTGGTAATAGGCATATTGACCCTACGTAGTAGCGATAGCAAAAGTGGACCAAAGCATAAAACTACGCTTTCGATATTAAATACTTGCCTACGTAGAGTTTCCGCAACAAAAATAACAATTAAATAAAAAATCAGAAAAGTTACGTAAATCTGAATACTTACGTAGGTATGTGTTAACTGTTAACTTAATTATGCGTGTAAGTCGAGAAGAAAAAAATATGTTTCGTTCCCCTAAATTTATTTTTTGTAAGATTACCTACAACAGCCACATTATAGGTACATACTTACATAACTAAACACTTAAGTGTTTTTTATTAAGTTATTCCTATACCTATTAACTTCTTGCCTAAGTTCTTGAAAAAACTTGCAACAAACAAAGTAAAAAAAGAAAAGAAAAACTCTACATCCCATAGACTTATTACATCCATTACAAACTTATTTAAATTAAATGATACTATTTATGTTAAATGAATTAATCTGTCCAATCTATCCGTTTCAATAAAAAAAATCATGTTATTTGGTGATTCCTGCGATAGATTCTAGATCAACATTGTACGTACCAACTCAAACCTCCTTTTCCCTCCGCCGCAGTTAAAAAAAGTTAACCAGAGCGCGCAATTTTGCACAGATAAAAAATACTTTTAAATTTTTTACTAACCTTTAGGAATACTCCTCAAAATGCCTTAGAAGATATTTGGTAACAAAACAAGCACCTGTTTAGTATGTAAAGGTTACGATTACGTAAACGCGCGGGTAGCAAGTTGTGTGGACAAGCCTAAACTGACTGAGGTAACCGGCTCTATGATTGCCTTTCTGATCAACGGTGCTACTAAGTGCTAACAGTCACTTATTTCTCGCTGTGAGACGACTCCATTCCTTTCTAAAGTACGGCGGTAGACAGAGAGGGGACATATCGAGATTTATGTGAGATGAGTGGCGTGGTAGTTCCGCAGGTCGCATACCGTCGGGTTCTTGTGACCATAAATCACAAATTCCTGGCACTGGAACAATAGTGACGATTGAAATTTCCAAGAAATTAATAACTTAGTAGGTTTGAGTAGAGCACATTGTGTTTTGAAACAAAGCCCTGCTGTTAAGTTGCTAGTTCGCTGAGTAGGTACCTACCTATATACCTACCTATACATATGGTACAGGTTCGAATCTTCTACACGACTCTGGGGAGGGGGAGGAGAAGGAGGAGGGAAGGGGGACGGGGCAAGCGGGAGCAACAGTCCCCTGCCACCCGTCGCCCGGGAGCGGAAGAGCCCGAACGGGAGCAACCGCGCCCGAACGGGAGTGACCGCGCCCGAACGGGAGCGACCGCGCCCGAACGGGAGCGACCGCGCCCGAACGGGAGCGACCGCGCCCGAACGGGAGCGACCGCGCCCGAACGAGAGTGACCGCTCCCGGGATGAGGGAAAACAGGGAATCAAGGAGGGAGGACTATTAAAGGATTTCAGCTCTAAAATAGATACGGACGACGCGACGGACAATCAGCGCTCCGCATTTTGCGATCCGATGCAATGTGTGTATCAGTCTTCCGAGAGTCATTATTAAAATTCATGCTAACTGAACTGAAATGTTTATTTCTAACTACCCCTTTGATCTAAATATTGCAAAAAATAAGATGGGGTTCATAAAAGATACACGTGGCAGAAGACAGTAGCATACTGAAAAACGTCTCTGTTCTACATTCCATACAAGCTACACAGTATATAATAATTAATTATTTATTCTGTGTCTCTACCAAGCCTATGGATGCAGTCACGTATCGAGTTCTCGACAAGTCAAGGACAAGGACTATCCTCCAAAAGCCATTATCATGGTGGCCACCTCGCGATTCGGTCATCCGAATGAGTGGCAGTATGATTGTTGAGCCACCGCTGCACACACTCGGCAGAGGTCACCGCCTACCACGCAGTACGAATTTTGGATTTTACCGCCAAAAATGGTTGGGCCGAAATAGCTCGGTCTCCTTTTTTGGAGAATGGAGACACGAAAAACCGGCCAAGTGCGTGTCGAACTCGCGCACGAAGGGTTCCGTACCAAAAACGGCAAAAAAAAAACTGTTTGTTGTATTGAAGCCCCCTTAAATATTTATTTTATTATGTTTTTAGTTGTATTTGTTGTTATAGCAGCAACAGAAATACATCATCTGTGAAAATTTCAACTGTCTAGCTATCACGGTTCATGAGATACAGCTTGGTGACAGACAGACAAACAGACGGACAGCGGAGTCTTAGTAATAGGGTCCCGTTTTTACCCTTTGGGTACGGAACCCTAAAAAGTAGCGCGGGAGGGTCAACATTAGACAAACTTACAAAAACTGCTTCGAACTTTCTAGTTGCAAACAGGACAGTAGCTACCGAGAAAGTTTCTTGAAACTCCACAGGGAATCAAACCCGGGACCTTAGAGAAAGGGATCTAGCGCGGGTGTGTGAAGTCCGCATCAACAATCAAGCGCCGAGGTCTGTAAAAAGCTTGCCTTGCCTACACGGAGCCACAAAATTTATTTAACATTTTTCGATTGTTCACGCGGACGAAATGGCAAGCAGAATCTAGTTATGTTATGCTACCTATCACAACATTAGTTCGGTTCCAACTTAGATATAGCCGACCAAAGGTCGGTAGGTCCCTTGGGTCCGTACACTTGGTTATATATCTCACTCACTTATCTAAAAGAAAAATGTTTATTCGTGTAATTTTCTTAGGTAATAAGTATTAAACGTAGGTACCCCGTACCCGTTACTTATTCGCCGTAGTACACAAACACAGTACTTACCTATACCTACCTAAAAAACAAACACTGCTTAAATGTGCTTAAACAAGAAACTACTTCAACAGTGCTTGCTTGGTGCTTGAAGCCTTATTACTTAGTTTCTTCAATGAATTTAAAGTTCTTGGCTATGGCTACAGACCTTATAGCCCCTGCAGTACAGTTTGCTTGCTTGGCACAGTCGCCAGGATCGTTAACTTATTCTTGTTCTGAGGCTAAAACAAATATGGCAGTATGGCTTAGACCTTTGCCTGTCCGAAAGGAATACGACTACACTACCTACATTAAAAATATGCTTTAAGTTACATAAATCTGCATAAATCCCATAAATTACATTAAAGGAAACAACTTTCATTAATATTTTTAGTAAAAATCTGCAGATGTGGTAGGTAACGAAAAAACAAGAACACTCCGGCCTAGTTCCAAATCACGACAAGCGCTCACCACTCACGCTGTTAGTGCGAATCCGAACAAATGCAGTAGGTAGGAAGGTACACAAATACCCATTAAAAGTTAATATACCAGCGCAGCCTGCCTAGCATGACCGATTTATATCGCCTGATATAGCATTTTATCGACACTCAACTGTCAAATTCCTTTGTCTTTTTGACAGTTAAACGTGATAAAACGCTATATCACGTCACACGATATAAATCGGTCATGCTACTCATGCTAGACAGGCTGACTAGATATATTAATATTATGCAAAAACCCTATCTATGACGTGAATCGGAACGCGGCCTCCTTATTTTGACACAAAAGTCACAAAACAGCTGACCGTCAACAAACAAGCTGTCACTGTCATCGAGTACCAAAGAAAATAAGAGAAGAATATCATTAAATTTTTCAAAATATTCATAAAAGCTTTAATAGTGAGTGAAAGCCAATAAAATAATAAGTTGAAAATGTAGCGTAGGAATCGTGTTAAATTAAATACTGCTAGTAAAAAATACATTCCAGTGCCATTTTCATCTAAATAAGAACCGGAGAAAATGTCGTACCAATGTCCACTATACATTTGTATAATTTTGTTCTTTTCCAAGAATGTTTCGGCTGATGCATGCAGTTTTGACGTGAAAATGACCCAAACACTTCTTAACGAAGGATTTCACAGGTATTTTGGTCGGAGAGTCAGGTTTTGCATTAAATAACCTAACTAGGTTTGTTGTTATAATTGGTAGAAATTTCATTAGAAGTGTTTTAGGTACTTCTTCACTCCCTTTGTAAGATTTAGGTAAAAATTTAGAATACTTGAGCACGAATTTGGTGGTTTTGAGGGAAGGGGGGAGGAGGGGGGAGGTAACCTCCCCCCTGGTGGTACTCCCACTCCGCGGAAGTACATATTTGCAGAGATATTGACATATAGAATACACAAAAAATTAATGATAACAGCCAAATTGCTGTTGTTTTTCGGCAATTAAAGGAGGGAGAGGGGGAGGGAAGGGAAACAACTCCCTCCTCCAATCCCCATCTGCCCGTGATGCGTAGTTTTCAAGAAAAAAATGTTTGTGTTAACATAACCTCAAAACAAAAAATGTAGAATTTAAGCAGGGGAGGCTAAAAAGAGGTGGGGGAGGGAAAGGGACGCACGTACAAAATTTCGCACGTAAAAAAAGTCGTTTCTGGCGCTTCGCCGGCCGCTGCCGCGGCACGCTCGCTTCGCTCGCTTCGCTCGCTCGGCTCGCGCGCTGGGTTCCTGTACACCTAACATGCTCGTCGCTACGCTCCTCGCACCTATCACGTGACCTGCGGTCTTTGATTCACCATCGCAACAATTTAGCAGTGCTACCAACCTAGTGCGCCGCCATTAAACGTCAAGAATGAAGACAAAATTAGACTTAGATCTTTATTTCATTTCGAAAAATAAGTGTTTCCGCGGAAAATGAATATGTGCATTAGAATCTCTGCATGTTTTATAATAAAGTAGTGAACTCACTATATACAAATTCGTGCTCAAGTTTTCTAAATCCAAGCCAAGATTTATCTACACAAAAAAATTACAGTTAAAATTATAATAAATACTATCTCTGTCAATTGGTAATGCGCCTGGCGCCCATGATTTTAACCTCAAAAACGAAAAACAACTGTATTTTTTTATATATCTAGAGCCTACCTTATTGATAATAATAATTCAATAATTAATATATTAGATTACCTATTAGAATTTTCTTGTTTCATGACATTTTTAGTTGCGGATCACGTCAACGTCAATGTTAATATGACCATCCAGCCCATTACCAATAGACGGGGATAATATAGTTTATAAATGACTGCAATTCATAATTCATTTATTTGCAAAAAATGGTAGGTACATACATCTTGTTATATGAGGAGCTCGAAGGCGCAGTGGTTTAGCGCCTGGCCCAGCGATTGCGGAGGTTAAGCAAGTTTCGCAAGGGTCTGTCATGGGATGGGTAACCAAAAATTTATTATCTCTAACTTCTGCGTGCTTCCGAAGGCACGTTAAGCCGTTGGTCTTGGGTGCATTTGCAGTCACTAACACCCACCAATCCGCATTGAACCCGCGTGGTAGGTTATGGCCCATCCTCCTTATCCACCCATAAGGAAGGCCTGTGCCCCAGCGGGGACATCAAACATGGCTGATGGTCATGGTCATCTTGTTATAAATACATTTTCCAGCATATTCTGTCAATTCACTTTATAAAACTAAATCATATTAAGTACTACCTTGTGTTAGTTAGTGTCCTGCCCAAAAGTTATAATCCTATCAAAGGTCTTATAAAAATCTCATTATAAATGTGTGTTCCAGGAACTTGACATATGGCATAGTGTTCAGCAATGAAGATGAAGCCGATGACTGGATCAATCTGGACTGCATCATAGCCCTGGATCAAACCTTGCCGCCCGGAGTGTATGTCAACCCTGATCAGTTAGGAGAGTTGCGGAGGACTAATAAGGTAACCAGAAACATTGAAATGTTTCTCTTGTATACCTTCTAATTTTTGTTATCATAAATAATTATCATTATTTTTAGTACAGTTACTATGACTTAATTGAACCCTTCTTGGTAAGTAAGCAGCTACAGTGCCCAACATAAGTTTGCAATACTAAATAATATACTAGAAAAAATATGACTCACACCAGACCGCTGAGCTACCGAGTCACTCAGTCACCGAGTTAGAGCATTAGACCAGACATCCAAAGGTCACAGGTTCAATTCCCCTTCCGAGAATTGATCTGGTGTGAGTTGTATTTTTTCTAGTATATTGTTTAATATTGTATAGAAATAGCATTGTGAATTTGTAAATGCAGAAATCTCAAATTTAATAATAAGTAAGCAAAATACTTTAATATTTTCCATATCCATTATTTCAGTTGAACGCCATACCAAAGAATAGAGTAAATGTTGAGCAACCGTCAGAGCAGTCGGAAGAAAGCAGTGTATACACCATCGGGTTGGTGTCAGAGAGTAAAGTGTATCTTTGGCTGCCAGTCCACGCTAGGTACCATGAAGCTGTTTCCGGAGGCGGGTGAGCTAATGACATAAAATAAAAGTCAGTTTAATATAGTTTTTTCATCATCCAATTTTTGACAAATTATCATAACATATTTTTTTTCTAAATGAAAATGTACTAGTTGATAATGCTTACCAATTACTCAGAGCAAAGCTGCTATTTTTCACATGTTTGGTTTTATCCATTTACTTTTTATTCCACCTTGGAACTTGCTTGTTACCACATTGTTAATACTTTTGAAAAACTGTTTTAAAATCCTTACTAATATTATAAATGCTAAAGCCCGTTCCTTTGTTACGCCTTCACGTCTTAACTACTGAACCGATCATCATGAAATTTTACATACACGTTGCCAAGGATGCAGAGAAAGACATTGGGTACCTTTGTCAACCCGAAAAAAGTATTGTTCCCGAGGGATAGCCACACTTTCCACACAGACGAAGTCTCCGGCTAATCATGCTTTAAATCAGTGCACTGGAAAAAAAATGTATTGGAATTCACTATGTCAACTTGGAACTCAGCTAAGCACCATTAGTAATCTTTAATTAGTCATTAATTATTGTTATACTGCTTTCTCACTTTTGATTTCCACTAGGTAGTAATTAAAATAATGATTGGCTAACACTTGATAACAAAAATGTTCTCCATATCAATATAATTTGTATTGATTGCATTACAGAACTGCAAGAAATGAAATAGTGCCACCAAAGATGTACCTCCGCTGTCCGGATCTAAGGCTGGATCTGTGTGGCAAAGCCGTGTCACCGTCCGTCACATTCCTATGCAACGGCAGTTCGAGGGAGAAGTGTAGCTGGAAAGAGATACCTTTTACTATGGTAAAATTTATACACTACTAGCGGCCGCCCGCGGTTTCACCCGCGTGGTTCCCGTTCCCGTGGGAATATCGGGATAAAAAGTATCCTATGTCTTAATCTAGGCTATCTACTGTGTGCCAAATTTTAACCAAATCCGTTCAGCAGTTTTTGCGTGATTGAGGAACAAACATCCAAACATTTAAACATTCAAACCCACAAACTTTCACATTTATAATATTAGTAGGATACAAACAGCATGTAAACTAAAATCTAAATGCATACTAAAATATTTTTGGATCCACCATTTTTCCTCTACAAACTACAGTATTGTTAACACCAGTGGTTTTCTCAAATTTTTTGCTTATAACAACCTTTTTATATTATTACTAGCTAGCCGCCCTTGCTTCGCTTCGGTGTAGTGTGGAATATGACACCATGGTTTCCGTGCGCGTTAATATTTTGCGACAATGCCTAAGATGTTCATTTAAATTATTATTTTTGATGCAGCATATTTCTTATTTCGCTATTTGCCATACATAAGTTTGTTGTTCGTATCGATGGGTACTGTTAACCCTGTTCAGCTGGATCATATTTTTAGACACCCTATACATCCTACTAATATTATAAATGTGAAAATTTGTGGGTTTGGATGTTTAGATGTTTGGATGTTTGTTCCTCAATCTTGCAAAAACTAGTGAACGGATTTGATTGAAATTTGGCACACCCCGATATTTCCACGGGAACGGGAACCACGCGGGTGAAACCGCGGGCGGCCGCTAGTATAGTAATATATAGTATGATATAATCTTGCGAATAAAGCTACATAATATTGCGAATTGGAAATTGGAAATCCACTTATTGAACGAAACAAATTAGGAAATTAAACGTGACGCAGCTGTAAGTATTGGCTATTAGTGATATAGTAGGCGTTGTCATTTGCTGCCGTATTATAGCAATAATTTTGTTATTTATACCTTACAAAAAACTACACTTTTTCATACATGTTGTAGGAAGTTCAAAAAGCTTATAGGGATTAATGACCCGACAAATAAGATTCCTGTGTCCTGGGGCCGTACCGGCTAACTAATCGATTATCGAAAAGTCTGCCGGGTTTCAACTTAAAACAGAAAATTCAAAGTAAGGAATTTCGTTTTGTCCTTTGTGTTGCCGTAATTTGGAAGATATCGATGTTCGTGTGACATCATTAATTGGGGTTCGCCATTTCGGCCTAATTGGGGCTCGATTTATCTCAGTCTTTCCCAACGTGGGCGATAACGCCCCCTTGTGGGCGCTGCAGGCCTAAAGGGGGGCGGTAAGAGACCCAGAAAAAAAGGGGGCATTATTGAACAGCATCAGATTCAACCTTCACATTAGTTTTTATATAAGAATTGATTATGTTTGTTTTCTTTTCAATAAAAGATACTCTGTCCAAATACTATAAATTTGCGTTTCAACAATCAGTTATAAGTACTTAGCGGTTTTTAAGTATGTTTAAAAAGGGGGGCATTAAAAAATAATTTATTCTTAAAGGGGGCAGTAGACAAAAAAAGGTTGGGAACCCCTGATTTATCTGTTTTAATTTGAAACCCAGCAGACTTTTCGATAATCGATTCGTTAGCCGGTATGGCCCCTGGTGATACTTGTTTTTTTTTATTGTACTTAACACTAAAGACATCGTAATTTTCAAATGCGAAAGTCAGTTTGTTATGCCTTCACGTCTTAACTACTCAACTGATTATCATGAAATTTTGCATACACGTTGTCAGGGGTACAAAAACGGACATAGGGTAAGTACCTTTCATCCAGAAAAATTTACTGTCCCCGAGGGATACAAAAATAATAGTTCACGCAGACGAAGTCGCGTGCAGCTGCTTGTAGATCTGCCCCTTGATTACGTAACTCTGTCACAGAATACATAATAGTACAAAGTACTCTGTTGCTAACAATTCTCGACTGAAATCTATTGAAGCCGCTGTTACATCGCTGCTTTAAATAAGATAGGTTGTCACATTGGTTCTTACTAAAGCCACAGAATAGTTCATAGTACTAGCGTACAGAAGTTGCACTCCGCAAAATCGTTTAAATAAATTACGACTCTTGCTCCGACACAATAAAGTGCAATTCAGGTCGCACAGCGCTCCCTTCGCTCCAAAACATTCACTTAGTAACTACTGAGGCAACTGCCTCTCTTTCTATCGCGTAGGTCTTATCTTTTCTGATGTATGAAATTTGTCCTCTCAGAGGACACCGAGCGCTTCATACTCGCGCGCGGAGTGACGGAGCCCTGCTCTAAAGCAGCAATGTAACTACGATTTCTGTCAGAGTTGATTGCAACATAGTTACAAAATCAAGAGGGGGGATAAATAAAAAAAAATAAAAGTACCTATAAAATACATCTTCTATAGAAAGAAAAAATGTTTCATCATAGCCTTGAACTTTTTTTTTTTTTATATAACCATTTATTTCAGGCATCAATGGCCCATACAATAAATACCTTAAAGACTAACATACATAAATAATAAAACAATCTTAAATATTACACTTTATCACGTATTGACGGCGACGTGTTGCGCAACGCAGTGTCCGGTAACCGGCCGCGGAAACGACGGAACAGGACACCCTTCGGCCAAAAATCTTCATTCAATAAACAAAATACTTTTTTTCAGATGACAGATACTGTGGTGTGGGAAGTCCCGAGAGGCAACCTGGACCACTACTACTCAGTGGCGTTCGGAACAGCTCTGGCCATCATCTCGGGTTCGATGTACCTGCTCAAAGCGGTGCATGAATTCAAGATGAGGACGAAGAGAACATAAGACTTTTAACAACTTATTCATACAGGGTTAGTTTGTAAAACACCAAATACTTTGCAGGTGTAGATCACTAACATCATAAGCAATGTTTGTTCTACGATTTTTCCGAAAATAGACAAAAAGAATTTGACTTTCCTCATGCATTTACAACGTGTAACAAAATGATACGCTCAAGTCAAAAACAGACCAAGTAGCATTTTAGGCGATATAGAGTTAATTTTGTCTTATTTATTTTTTTAAATATAAAGAGGTTATCTTAATTTATTTTGATAACGTAAAAGTGTAACTCAAGAATGAAATTACTTTATTATATTTTTTATTTCCGACGTTTGGTACAACTTTTTTCCACCAGAGAGGTTTTTCTGAATTCCCAGAATTAAATAATTTATACTTGGCCTGTTTTTGACTTGATTAATTATTAATGGCTAAACCAAAATAATGGTTGATAGGGACCATCAAGCTGAATAACTTTTACTATGGGATAAACTCTGAAATTGAGAAAAAAACAGTTGTTTCATACAAAATTAATAAGGAAAATATGAAAATCTATGAAACAGCTGATTTTTTTCCCGATTTCAGAGTTGGTCCCATAGTAAAAGTTGTTCAGTTTGATGGTCCCTATCTACTATATTCTGGTTAAGCCATTAACTTCTGATGATGGCCATCCAGTGAGTGAATGGAGGAGATCCAGATCGCTATACACTTTCAACTGTCTCGCCAAACAAACACCAAAATATATCCTTACATCTCTTAGAATGTTGATCAGATCAGTTGGGTGTGTATATGAATCTCTTCCATTCACTCCCTGGATAGCCATCATTCGATCACAGCTCGGTCAATCCCTGGCGGAGAACCAAGGCTTAAGGCTGGCCCCAGACCTACCGGTTCCGTTTCTTTGCTTTGCTGTGCTACCTTGCTTGAAAGACCGCCGGCCAACCAGGGTAATTTTCAATCTATCGCATTTTGGGACTAGACCAAATTGGCAAGATAGCCATTAGCTTGGTTTTATCAAATGTCATCGCCTGGATTGCGAAGTAGGAGGCTTTTAGGAGATATGCCACCCTGAACATGGACTCCGATCGTTAAAAATAACTCGATCGCTTATTTATACAAGATTTTTCCGAAAATAGACAAAAAGAATTTGACTGTTTGGTAAAGCCTTATAAAACTGAATATGGTAGATAGGGACCATAATAAAACTGAACAACTTTTACTATGGGACCAAATCTGAAATCGCGAAAAAAATGAACTGTTTCATACATTTTGATAATTTCGTTATTAATTTTTGTATAAAACAGCAGTTTTTTTTTAAAACGAAAACTAAAACTTCTCATCGCACCCCAGACGACGATATTTGATAACACCAAACTAATGGCTATCTTGCCAATGTGGTCAGGTCAAAATATGCGATAGATTGAAAATGAGCCTCTTGGCCGGCGGTCCATGGTAGAACAGCAAAGCAAAGAAACGGAACCGGTAGGTCTGGGGCCAGCCTAAGCGTGCTCGCAGACTACAGACTTTCTATCGGCCGACAGTTTAGTCGGGCTCTCCAATCAGTATGAAGAAGTATGCAAGTGCGCACACTACAACGATTCGGTATCGGCCGATTCTTCATACAAAACCAACTATCGGGCCAACTATCGGCCGATAGAAAGTCTGTAGTCTGCGGGCAGGCTAAAAGTTACTTCGTTTGTATGAAAATCGCCTGGTATCCTAAATTATGAGGCTACCACTAGGTATATTAATAACATGTAATGTGCAGTGCAATAGAAAGTATTAAAAATAAAAATACAAAAATTAACGTTTCGTTATTTTTATTTCTAGGTATCCCTATTTTATTTCCAGACAAAAACAATATACAAGTTTAGTTTTAGTTATACAAAACCTCTCGTGGGGTTTTGTATTAATAGGTTTTGTATAGATGATTTTTTTTCGCGATTTCAAGGTTGGTCCCATACTTAATGAAAGTTGTTCAGATTGGTGGTCTGATCAACCCCACGAGAGGTTTTGTATTTCACTAAAAATAAACTTGTAAACTTAAGTAGGTACCTAACTAATTTTCCATAGATTTTACAAAAACATACACATTTATTAAAAAAAAATATCGAACACAATGTTCGATATTTTTTTACACTTTTTTGACAAAAACAGTTACAGCTCAAAATAAAATAATTGAAATAGGGTGCTTCGTATTTTTTACGGTTGAAAAATGAAGTGTACAGGCAGCGTCTTTTGTCAGCGATTTTCGCACAACACCGGCCCATACTACCATAAGAATAAATAAATTTATTTATTCTTATCGTACTACCTATATACATAAAAAAACTGTTTTTATTTTCCAAAATGCCCCCAAATCTTGTAGTACCACGGGCAACAAAGGACCTAGATATCCCTTTCAAAAAAAGTACACTGGGCCTGGGAAGGCTGTCTACCTCGGTTGACGTTTACTTACGGTAGGTAGGTAGGTAATAATAATGTATTCTGTTCTGTGACAAAAGCTACACGGTTATTAGAAGGTTATACTTATATAATAATAAAATTATATACCTGCATATAAAAAAAGAAAATATTTTTATGAAATTACTGTGAAATAAAATGGTCGGAAAAACAGGTTCATGGAAATAAAAAATATCCATTAAGAGACGACAACGCCCTCTAGGTAGATCCTATGTCTATACACGTAAGTTAAACGTAGCATTACGCGCCATCTCTCATCGATTCTCTGAACTATATTGCTCCGGTTGCCGGAAGTTCCGCTTTCTCGTTCAACTGTTCCTAGTGTAGGTTGTGCTTCGGATTAGGAAGTACCTAACAAAAAGTGTAGGAAGATGACAGCACTGCATTATTGATCACAAGCAGCTCAGACAGGAAGTGTCTCGAATAGTTCGAACAAGTTATACGCATAGAAACTATTGGAAAGCGGAAAAGCTATGACATGAAAGTGAACCCTGTGCTAATGTATGCATTGAGTGAAATTAATGACTATAGAGCTCTAAGCCCCCATTAATCTGTCTCTTTGATCACGTTTCGGCATGTCCGTCTGTACTTTATTAGTGCGAAACGTTGTTCATTCGACCGCAAAGCGCAGACAGGCGAGGCGCCCGGTCGTCAGGGGGTCCAGAGGGCGATCGCTCGGTGTGTCGCGGCGAATCCGATTAATAACATCGAGAGACCCGCCGGCAAATCTGACGGGCGACGTGCGAACACGCGGAAGCGAGCCCCGGGGGCGTGCCGGGGCCGCGGGCCCGGCGCCCCGCAGATATGGATTCGAGATTAACGAGGGCGCGGGGCGGGGGCGGGTCGGGCGCGGGGGGCGCGTGTTTACATGCGGGTGCAGGCGGCGGGTGCAGCGGGCGGCGATCGATGCTGGGCGGGGCGCGCGGGCGGCGGGGGCGGGGCGAGCGCCGCGCGCCGCGCCCGGCCTCAGTCCGCCTCGGGGCCGCGTCCGCGCGGTCGTCGCCTGTCGCCTGTCCGCGGTGCGGCGCGCCGGAGTGTCTCCGCGTCCGCGGGCGCCCGGCGGCGGCGGCGAGCCTCGCGCCGCCCGCCCCCGCGCCCATGCCGCTGCCGCCCGCAGCAGCAGCGCGCCACCGTCCCCGCCCGCGTCCCCCGCGCCCGACCGGCGCCGCGCGCGCAGCCTGGCCGCCCGCCACCCGCCCGAGCCCTCAGCGCCCGCGTCACTGCCGCGCCTGCGCCCCGTCTTCCTCTGGGCTCGCCAGCACGACGGTACCGTCCAGGAGGTCCGCTGCGAGGACTACGACCCGCGAAACCGTATTCGTATAGCGCGCACTCCGAACGGTTGGCGAGTGATTCCGCGCACCGAGATCTACAACTCGATCCGGCTTCCGCCGCCGCCGCCGCGAGTGAGAAAAGAGCGCCGCCGTCGGCGCAGGCGCTCGGGCCGGTCCCGCCGGAGACGCGAGCGCGTCGAACCAGAGGAGCGCCCGGAGCCGGTGACGGCGTGGCTCGCGCCCGACCTGGAGTCGCACATACCGTCGCACACAATCGCGGTGCCGCGGGCCGCTCAGATCCAGCACGAGTCGCCCGATTCGTCGCCGCCGCATCCGCAGCTCGTGCAGCCATCGCACGCGCACTCGGAACCGACGCCGCTCGACAACTTGTTGGCAGTGGCCGAGCTCGAGTTCAACCAGCAGCGCGGCGAGGAACTCGAGTTGGAGCTGCAGGCGACCGCGGGCGCCTCGTACGCGTTTTTACCGGACGAAGAGGTCGCGCGTGACGTGATGTCCTTCGAACTCGGCGAGCCGAAACAGGACGGGATGTTCTTTGAACGTAAAACGCACGCAACGGAGCGTGCGCCGGAGGACGACACGTTTCAAAATGATATGGTTGTGCACAAGGATCTATTTGAAACTATTAGTGAGGCACATTATCTGCCAGAATTAGGGGGCCCACACGACGAAGAACTTTTAGAATCACTCGTGGAAAAGGGTTGCGAAGATAATCAAATACTTGGGCAAGCTCTCGATAAGTTTGCACATTTAGTTCATTCTTCAGGTGATTACGGTGAAGAAGAAGAAGATATTCTGTTAAGTGGAGCACCAGTCGCTGATATTATCGATAGGTTAGAGCAGTCTTTAGAGTCACCTGGGCAGAGTAGCATTACTGCCGCTCAAGGTCTATTACACCTGCACAATATAGGTGATCATCTTACTGCCTCAACACTGCATCACTCTGATGAAGTATTTGCATCTCAACCGCCTGCAGAATGTACGATAGAAACGTTAAGTGCGCAATCTGAAATACAACATTCAAGTGAAGCAAACCATTTAGAATATGATCAAAATGCTGAAAAGAGGCTACAAAATGAAGTCGAGCCTAGTCGTGATGTGATGTATACTGAACCTGTACCTGAAAAACCAGAAACTTACGCAAATAACACTTATGAAGAGCCACAATCTCATACAATTTTATCCAATGAGAGTGAAATTATGGTATCCAGTGTAACAGCTAATGAAGGTGTTACAAACGAACATTGCGATAAAGTGATCGATAAATCTCAAATTGACCATTCAGAAGATAACGATGACAATGATCATTCATCATTAGTGCCAACAGAGATGGACTACACAAAAGAGCTTGAAGAATCATCTAACAGTGATGAAATGGTACCCACTGACTTGAGTGTAAAACACGTGGAAAAGACCATTACTCCTCTAGTCGTTGCAAGCATTGCTGAAACAACACATCACACAGAAGATAGTTTGTCGGATAAAAGTGATGATCAGCCAAAAGATCTAAGTTTTCACCGTAGGTTGCCCACTCCGCATGCGTCACCGAAAAGGATAGATATACCGCGAGCGCCTTCGAGAGAGTCAGATGCAATGCAGTCGCCCCAACCAAGCGGTATTCCCGCTGTGCCTTCATCACCAGAAATATTTACTATGCCGCTTACAAAAAGTAAACAAGCATTGTTCTTAGAATCTCTTCTTTCATCACCCTCACCAAAAATGTATACATCTGAAGTAACGATTACTAAACAACAATGTGAACCACTCAACTTGGGGAAACATAGAAAGTCAGCAAGCCCCACAGTATCCAGTTGCTCCGATGAAATTAGAAAGATGACAAAAGAATACGGAGAACCTCAAGAGAAGAGAATTAAAAAAGAATCGGCAGAAGAACTTGCTAAAATTGGTAAAGTATGCAGTGATGATCAGCATGATATAAAACCGAAGAAACCAGAAAAAATATGCCCTAAATTAGCAGATGAAGTAAATCCGCTCAAACAGTTACATTCACTTAAGACAAGTCCTGATTTTAACATTCCAGATCCTCTATTAGTACCAAAAGACAAATTAAATCTAATATTAGCAGCTCCAGCGAGAGAAATACCAGCTCTTTTGCTACAAAGACCAGAGCTAAGGTTACCGGAAGCTTTCGCATTCCCTGCGATATTACAGGATCCAGATATTCTTGTAATTTCACTGTCGCAGTTAGAAAATATTTTAGAAAATGAGAATAAAAAAGAAATGGCTTCTAAAGCTAAAGAGACGAAATCAACCACACCTAAAACACCGTCAACTACTGAGCAGTCAAATAATTCACAACAAGCAGATCAAACGAATCAACCCAAACCAATACCCTCCATGGATGCCTTGGCTGGCGACATAGATGCTGCAACCTCAGCCGCTCTCAACCAAATGTTATGGTTACCATACCTCAGTCAACTAGAAGCGATGGCCGCTTGTTCGCAGAATATGGATTTCTTAAAAGCCCTAAACTCATCTGGCTATACAGGATCGAACTATCCAGATCTATCCCAAATGTTTGGACCGTCAGCAGCTCGATTTATGGGCCCCACTGGCTTCCCGATGATGCCCCCGATGGATTACGATAATCGATTGCAATTTGCAATGTGGCAAGAAGCTATGAATCACGCTAATGCAACGGCGTCACAGAGACCTAAGCCTAGCTCTTTAGAATCCCAAATGAAGGAATTAGCGTCGAAAACGAGCGATGTACAAAATCCCTTTGTGCATTCCACAAAAAATTCTCAAAATAAAACCCATACATCTGCTGCTCGGACCAGCCCTATAGCGCATAATTACAACAGCAACCAAAGATCGATGGCCCACAACCCGTTCTTGCAAGGCATGTATCCAGGCATGAATTCCAACATGCGACCAAATATGCCCCTTCCCGGTTTGCAAATACCGTATTTCAACCCGAACTTAATGGGCGGTCAAAGGTCGCGAAGTGGGCAGCAGAAGAGTCCGACATCTCCTTATTATCCGAACAACAATTACCTTCAGTCGGTGAAGCAACCGGAAACAGGTCATCAGAGAAGTAATAGTACGAGTTCTCAGGAGTCGCCACGTCCGAGGATCAGCGTGAAGTCGCTGCAGAATCTTCTGGAGCCAACAGCGGCCGCAGCGTCAGGCGTGGCGTCGTCGTCGTCGCGGCGGGCCCCGAACCCGCCGGCACCGTCGCTGAGCCGGCGGCGCGACGAGCCCGAGGTCGGGAGTACCACACCGCTGGGCGAACCACCTCCTCACATGCCGCCGCACCCGCACGACCCTTCATCATTCCACTTGTGGCATCCACTATTTGGCAAGTAAGTTACATATTTATTTCTTAAGCTAGTACCTACTTTAAAATACTTTAAATATGACGAATAGCGGTTTCCATATTCCGTAAATCAAACAAAATTACGACTTCTATTCCAAATTCATTTCCGTTGAAATAAAAGTAAACAGAGCGTTCTTATCTCGAAGTGCATGCATTTATTGCACAGCTCACTGAAAAACGACGTTGATTGAGAAATTTTGTAAACGAACTACTTACCATCTTTTTCCTGTGAAAATATTTATAAAAATGTCGTACAAGTTAATTTTCTAAATGTTGCTTTATAATTACAATGGACAGCTGCAGAAATAGCTCGTACGTACGTAAATAGTTGGCATAGTTTTACGTTTAGTAGTTTATTGGGTCAGCCAGCAGACCACCCCCTTTAGGAAAAATCGATTGGTGCGAAAATAGCCTTTTGTGGTTTTAGAATAAAGGATTCTCTGCTGGTGTCTGGAATTAGAAACGGTCTCGTCTCGCATTTATGTTTGGTTATTTACACTTCAAAGTTGTTATATTTAATAATTGCTTAATCTTTCATTAACATAAAATAATTTTATGTATGGAATGTTTTTAGATCTTAAGTTACTACGTCGTACATAAGAATTTACCGCTTTCCCATTATTCGGAGATTGAAAAGCTACACATCGATATTAGAATTTAGAGTATGAACACCTCCAAATGGTTTATAAACACACCAACACTTCTATTTACCCTTTTCGCCTTCTTAGAGGCTGTTTAAAAAACAGTTTTCGATTGAACCACTTTTTCTACGTACCTCTAATTAGAAGAACTTTACATTTTCGAACAGTTTTTGTGGAATATGTATTACAATATTATACATAGTATGACTACACATTTACTGATTCAAAGACTAATATTAACATTATTCATGAAATATAAGAAATATATGAAAAATTACCTATGGTTATCTAATGTATCGTCGTAGTACAAAGCATGTAGCGGCTTAGAGTACAGAAAACAGAAATTTCCTTTGACTTTGGCATCCAATTTAACCGTTAGCGGTGTCTTACCTTCGCCTTTCCGGGTTCAAATCCCGCTTGAGCAAATATTAGCATGCATGCCATTGAATGGCCGCAGTCGGCCTGTCTGTGTTTAATTGTCTTGTCCCATCGATCACGACAGATGGAGTGTTTTCTATAATCTATTCGACGATGATTATAAGGGGTAGTATTTGAGAATAAGTTCTAGTACCTTCTCAGATGTTGAGAGATGATTTCGTTTCGGCTGTAATATTTTAAAGTACTAAATAGTTAACTATGTATTCCTAAAATTAAACCAAACTTAAGACGTCGTCCTTTCAAAAACACTCATCATCCGTGTCCATTTCAAATAGGTACTTAATAGAAACTTCCTTTATAGAAATATAAATATTTTCAATAATAAACTAAATAAATGCTTTCTTCAATTCTACTTCTAATCCTTCGAGTCGTATTATTTGTGACCCCCCATCCTCAGAGAAGTAGAAATAAACGTAACAGTATTGCAAAACGAAGTAGCTTTCCTGAACAAATATTTAGAGGGTACGAATCCAAACTGGGGCAGCGCAATTAGATAGCTAGTTCCAGTGCCCTTTGACCGTTCGTCAACGTTCACTGGAAGCTCTTTGCGATACAAACTTAATGAGATTTAGAAGCTTCCTCAACGAGTAAACACCAATATATATTCAGGAGATCTTGGGCTTTTGAATCCTAACGAATGTAAACTAAAACCTAGTATTCGGGTTTAAATATAAATTCAAATGCTTACAAAAGATCTTGACCACCAGAAATTATGTTAGATGTAACTGAGCATTAAAAATGAACTAATATTTTAACTTTATTAAAACAGTAATTAATAAAATACTAAATACGTAATGACCCTCTTCATTTATCACTAAGGGATTATGCTAAAAATCTTTAATCATAAAAACTGTAATAATGTCTTCGTTTATCATTTTAAGCTTTGACTCCATATTCAAAAAGAATTAAGTAGCTTATTACGTAAAATGAAAAATATTCAAATTGTCGCAATTAGGAAAGTCAAACTTCCGCTAAAATACCGAACAAAGAATTTTAAAATAAGTACCGTCATTATCAAAGTAATTTGACTAGAATATTCTAGAAGCTAGACCTAGATATGAAGTATTACGTGTATGGGTCGCAAATTAGGAACACAGAGAATAAATAATGATGTGAAACCGCCTCATGTTTATAACGAAAATAACCCTTTGCATTGTAGATGATAACGTCCAATCAATAGTAAATTCAAAATGTCACTTCGAAGTTCGCCAGAACGTTTAGGGATAATTTGATTTGAACTTTATTGCGAAGAAACATAAAGTTAGGGAAATTTTCAAATTCTATTTAGAAACTAAATTTTATGGCGTGCAAAGAAATTAAGATAGTAAAACAAAATCAACTGGAACACATTTTGTAGATATATGAAAGGAGTTCGTTATAAAGTTTAACAATGTCTGTCTTTTCGTAGAAAATAATTATTTATTTTCTACTAAAGACTTCTTCGATGTTTATTTGTATAATGTATGGAGATAGCCAAATCTAAAATTTTAGGAACATTTTAGGCAAATATGTCACGTCACAATTTGCTGTAGGTAACCATACATTTCGGTGGTGTCTTTTCTGTAAAAGCCCGTATATTGGTAAATCTTAGGTTTTACTAGAAAATCTTAGGATTTACCAAAATGAGTTGATAAATGTAAGAATTTTATAAAAAATAGTAAATTTTTCAAGCAGTTACCTTATTTTGGCACATGCTAGGTTTTACGAATGACGATTGGTAAATGTTGGAATTTCTTAAAATAAACAGAGAATTACTTTGCTATCATAACTTAGTTATTATTTCAAATATGTTTCATTATCATTTTGATTTATTCTTAACTATCATTACCATTTTCACTTATGTTACGAGTAGGTATTTATACGTTTTATATTACAATAAAAATTGCCCCTTTGTTTAAATTATTATAAAATAGATAGGTAATAATTTCGTTAATTTATTAGTAATAAGTAGAAGATATTTTTAAACTGAGGTAAAACCTAAGATTTACCGAATGGATGGTAGTAAAAGATTGAGTAAATCCTCGAAATGAACGATGGTTACAGAACAGTTCGAACTTTTACCATTAAAAGTAGGTAAATCTTAAGTTTTACTATAAAATCTTAGGATTTACATAAGTTCGGGGTTTTGCAGTAACACATACAATATACAACATTCACGAAAGAATTATGAACGTAAAAAAAATCTATTTGAAAACTTTGATTGTGCAGATATTTTTATAAATTTTAATATCTATCCATATTATCTGGCGACTGTATTTCTAACAACAACGTTATTTTATTACTGACCACAGCTCCTCCAATAGTATTTTGTATTTCTTCTTTGGTATAGTCTATTATTTACTTCATATCTCTTATTGTTTTACGTGGTTTTACTTCCATTATTGGTTCTGTTGTTTGTCAAGGAAACTAGCGTAGTACAAACAAGCCCCAACATTTCTAGAACAAATTATGTGCCTTATTAAATATTAAAACAATCGACCAACGGGCTTGGTTATTAGAAATTGACTAATGATTTTATAATATCGACTAGGGCTTGTCAATAGTAAACACAATGAGGATCAGTAACTGGTTTGAATCCTATAGTTTTATTGATATAATATAAAATCATATTGATAGCTATGAAACTTAGTGAAAGATTTTTTGAAATCCGTTTAGAAATGGTCGAGTTATTAAGGGTTTGAAGGAAATGCCAAGCTCAATGCAATATGTGCTTTATCACGTAAGGCATAAGGTTCGCGTACGTCGCGATGACGTCATAAGGACCCCCCAAAATGACAGTGTTTTTAGCATGTTTTAGCTCGTGTAGCTTCTGAAGAAGCTTT
The DNA here is from genome assembly GCA_928269145.1 of Agriphila tristella. Lineage (NCBI taxonomy): Eukaryota > Metazoa > Arthropoda > Insecta > Lepidoptera > Crambidae > Agriphila > Agriphila tristella. The sequence continues at coordinate 29,890,438 of OV743432.1, forward strand.
CTGATAAGCCACTAAACAAAAATCGTTACTGATCCTCATTGTAACATGAAGTTTTATTTGAATTCGCCTATTTATTTTTATTATTAAGAAGATGATAAATGCTTTATTGCTGAATTATTTTCTATATTTAGATATGGATAAAGATAATCAGTTTTTGCCCTCTAAGCACTTAAATTTATTTAGCAGGTTATTAAGGGTTAAGGAGCAAAAGTTTGAAATAACTCATCACTATCTTAATTGCTGAAGTTTGTTTCTTAAAGTGTGTTTATTTTATCTGATGTGAACTTATTCCGATGACGTAAAAGCTCGCGTCGCATCCTGATTGGTTTGTGCCATCCGTTCTCGCCTTTGATTGGTTGATGAAAGATTGATCAAAGTAGTTATTTTTAATTAAGTTATATGGACCACGTGAGTAGTAAAGTTACATTGTAGCTTCTAGACGTGAAAAATTTTGCCCTGTGTACTTCTTTAAAATTAAAACTTGTAGTATTCAAAATTATTTGCTATCAATGCGTCAAGCTATTTAGAAAACTGACAAGGGGGGCAAAGAAATCGTGTTAAAATGATAAAAAACATAGCAGATTTAGCTCTCATTTTACTAGTCAGTAGGTACTGTATGGCTTAAAATCTAATAGTTTTAGACAAAATTCTTTGCTCCTTATTTATGCTGATGCTGCAACTCACACTCAAAAGTCGTTAGATAAATCAGTGAACAAAATCTTTACAATCCTTTAAAGTGTAAGTATTTCAAATACTTTTTTGCTTAAGCAGCCATACACGCTAGGTTATGCATGATGGATATGCCTGTGGTCAAAACCGTCATGCATAACCTAGCGTGTAGTGTATGCGACAAAACTGCGCAGTTATCCACCCATGCCTGTTCAGTTCATGCAACCTTGCCGCTCGGTTATGCCTGTGGTCCAAACCGTCATGCATAACCTAGCGAGCGTGTAGGGCGTACTTTAGAAAACTGTGTAATAATGAAAGCTTTAACCTTTGAGAATTGTGTTTTAAATAAAAGCAGGTTTTTTAAATCGGAAAATACTGAAAATTCATTTCCCCTAGCTTTAATTGGTTTATAGTTTATGAAACGTGTTCCGTATAAAAAGAAACTTAACCACACGTGTTCGTGCAGTAATTACTCGATTTTAATTAAAGATATTGGCTGCAACGCCCTAACGAAATTGACGTGTTGCTATCCTGCTCTGATTTAGGGAAAAAGTATTTCTACCCTTGTCGTATATCTACTACCTACGTCACGTCTTGAAGACACATCGATTTTATTGTTCCTAAAGATGGGGTGACATTATCTGATTAGTTAACTGTGTCAGTAGGTACCTACAAAACTCAATAAATTCGGTGTAATTTCTTTCTAGTATAATCTAATGTAGGTATATCTATCTAATGTATAATTTAATGTACTTAGCACATACGATTTCAACTATTAACCTTGGGATTGGGACAGAACAATACATTTTACTGTCGAATCTCATTAGTAATTTATTTATTTAAATTTATTATTTCGCCGGTTATTTTTTCCCAATAAACAAAGGGAACTAAAAAAAATATTTCAATAAACTTCATTCTCTAGCTAGCTTAAAATTTTTCGATAATAAAATCCATTACTGGCTTACGAATCAAGTAAGTACTAATAAAATTTCTTAAACATTCTTATTTGGCAGCCATTTTCCTGAAAGATCAGCATTCAGTAAACGCTAAAAGGGCGATGCTTTGAAATAGTCAGATCCATGCGATGTGCTATGTTTTTTTGGCTTAAATAAGTAAAGCCGTCAAAATGGCGCTCTCATCTTAATTAAATTTATTGCTCGCTAAGTGCGCGACCTGAATTGCACTTTATTGCGTCGGAGCAAAAGTCGCTATTTATTTAAATTACTAGGCGGGGTGCTGCTTCTGTACTTGTACTATTAGTTATTCTGTGCCTTAAACGCTGTTTAACAAAGCAGTAATGTTTGTGTTCAGAAAAAACTGAAAAAACAAACATTGAATTTTACTACTAATAAAAAGTTTAGTTAAAATAGATATTGTCAAAGTCAAAGTCAAATAAGCTTTATTCAAATAAACTTAATTATTAAGTACTTTTGAATTGGTCAACCAATAATGCAATTTTTGCAATATTATTTAGATCGATACCTCGCGTAATGACTATCGAATGATTGCGCAAACGTTGCATCTTGCGTTCAGTTGGTGTGACGTCATTAAGGCTCTATGCACTTCGCACGCGAAAATTACTTCCTGCGTTTGAGAGGTGGTAAGTATTTCAGACCTTTTAAAATTTATTTTCTTGGATAATGTAGAGAAACTTTGTTTTTAAATAGTAAATTACAGGCGAGCGCAGGAAGGATCAAGAAGATAGCATTTACATTGTCGATTCAGTTTACGAAATTTTTCAAAATGATTTTGAAAAGCTACTTTAAAATGTTATAAATGAAAACTACCTTTTAATTGAAATAAGTTTTCAAAGCTTACATCCTGTTTTTAGAAGGCCCTTCTACATAGTTTATACAAAATTTTGCATTTACTTCTCTATTAACTACACTGGCCTGCAAAACTACTATTTTCATACAAACGAGGTAACTTTGAAGCATTGGTTCTCCGCCCAGGATTAAACGTGATGTGATCTGATGATAGCCATCCAAGGAGTGAATGGAGAAGATTCAGATCCCCATACACACCCAATTGATCTGATCAGCATTCGTTTGTATGAAAATAGACCTCTGTAGTACCTACTTAGTTTTGCAGGCCAGTGTATTTTAACGGAAAAATCCAGCTTATCTAGGTAGTAAGTACGTAGTTTTATCTCATCATCAAATACAGTTCATAAAAGTTATACTTATATTTCATTATTATTTAACCTTCGTATTTTATCACTCGCTGTGTTAAAACGCCATAGCGGCACTACTGTTAATTAAAATTGTTTATTATTAATCATTGCCTCCTGTTGTTTTCGGACATTTTGAAACACTTGCACAATGATGTTGGTTATTTAAAAAAGCTGTTAGGTACCGATTTCCAATATCACTACACCTATTTCCATAAACTCAATAGATTTATATAGTATCAAGATCAGTAAAATTGTGGTACCTACCTAGTATCGACAACATCGAACACATATGGCTCAATGCAATCTATATTTTTCTCTTCAAATATCGTTCGACAATTATTGAACATAGAGTAAAATGGACAGCCATGGCTTGGCTAATAACGAACTATTCGCTTGGGTCAGCGGAGCAACTTCAGTGATTTAATTATCGTATCACGGATATTTTGTAGGAAAATTCGATATCTGAAAATCGTAATCAAACTCATTAGTTTTAATGCATTACGAAAAGAAATGGTTTTATGTACATTTTCGCAGCACAAAGTACAATATTAGGTCTTTACGTATGAAATTGCATTTTATATGGAGAAATTTAAGGAAATTGCATTTTCCATACTAAGTTGACATTACTTAATTTATTTAACAAGAATAACGTTTTAAAAATTTTATGCACTAATGTTTAAACACTCTTAGTGTTGCTTATGTATGCTACTTAGGTTAAGCGAAAAAATAAGTTTTGGTTCAGTTAAAACAAATATTAGTGGTCATTTCTGCTAACAAAAAGAGGAGTCATTTTTAAGATGTTTTTAGGGTTCCGTACCCAAAGGGTAAAAACGGGACCCTATTACTAAGCCTCCGCTGTCCGTCTGCCTGTCTGTCTGTCTCTCTGTCTGTCTGTCACCAGGCTGTATCTCATGAACCGTGATAGCTAGACAGTTGAAATTTTCACAGAGGATGTATTTCTGTTGCCGCTATAACAACAAATACTAAAAACAGAATAAAATAAATATTTAAGGGGGGCTCCCATACAACAAACGTGTTTTTTTGCCGTTTTTTTGGTACGGAACCTTTCGTGCGCGAGTCCGACTCGCACTTGGCCGGATTTTTTTATGTTATGAAGACTGTAATAAGGATTTTTTTACTACTGATATGTCTATGATGGTTATTATCCTTACTACTTATAAATGTGAAAGTCCGTTTGTTTGTTTGTTTATTTGTTTGTTTGTTTGTTACGCCTTCACGTCTTAACTACTGAACCGATCATCAGGAAATTTTGCATACACGTTGTCAGGCGTACATAAAAGGACATAGGGTACCTTTTATCCCGAAAAAAAGTATTGTTCCCGAGGGACAGCAAAAAAAAATTCCACGCAGACGAAGTCGCGGGCGGCCGCTAGTTCGATATAATGTCAAGCAATTGATGAATTATTTTAAATCATATAGAAGTGACAAGGTTCTCTGTTTGTAAGAAAAAAATCGCCAATTTCATAAGTAAAGAGTAGATCCAATATAAAATCTGCGCCTTCACTTCTGTTTTGTTTTGTTGTGCTAGGAACTGTTGGTATGGTAGTACTGAATGTAGTCCGGTTTGGCCTGAAATTGTCTGTACGTAAATTCTTTAAGTGCGTGCACAGAAAACCACTATTAGTTGCGATTGCGAGCTGCTCTTGTGTCTTCTTTATACTTTGTCTTTTGCAGTGTAAATACTAAGGTAAAAAAAGCTGTGCTATAAAAAGGCCACAAAAAGGCGTCCGGTAGGCGTCACGCTGTCTGCCTATTCCATGTCGCGTTCAGTGTGAGTCTAGGGTTGCCAAATCTATATGTAAATATAGTAGCATATTCATTATATTGTATATGATATAATATAATTAATATGCTACTATATTTTGGATCAAGATACCATATAAGGTACCTAGTGTACCTACTGTTTGCTATAAACTCTATACTGTTTAGCAATACAGCGGTAACACTGTTAGTCGGGTTATTCTCTACGATTTGCATTCTATTTCGGCTTGCCGCGTTCAGAAACTTTATAATAATAAAAAAACCTCTTCGACTTAAGGGTGTCAAGTCAAAGTCAAATAATAACAGTTGTAAAAAACTGTTTCTAATTTATAAATAAGGGATACTACTTTTTTATATAAGTAGATACTGTTTTTTGACACCTTACAGAGAAATCTACTACTTATATTTTTCTAGAGTATTTTTGGCAACCCTACCGATGAGTGACATAAAGACGCGCATATCTAATCATGTTAGAGATTGCGGCGCATTCTAATGGGCTATTTAGAGGCCGCCATGACAGCGTGTCTTGGTTATTTGTCTTTTTTTATTTTTGAACACAGAATCGGACGTAAGTTATTGCCATGGTGTTATGAAATTCATCTTATTTTTCGTTTTTTTAATAACTTGAACTTAGGGCATTAAACCAAATTGCTCTAAGAACTTGAATTTTGTAACTTTTATTTTATAGGTACTATACATAAAATATGAGAAATAAAAAGAACATTACATTCGCCTTTCCAAAATGTAAAAGTGTATTGTTTTAATTTATTATTTATATTGTAGAGTATAATTAATGCTTTTAATCAAACCGGGAGGTAGGTAGTTCATTAATTAATCTAGGGATGATATAACCAGTGGGACCACAACTCTGTCAAAATGTTTATAATTGACAATGTAGGCTAACAAGTCAATGCAATGTAAAGATGGATCACCGTCTTGCAGATTTTAGCAGAAAATCTTGCACGAGTACGTTGTGTTCGTAGCACTTATGGGCCCTCCACATTCAAAGGCCCGGCCTGTAGGATCGTACAGAGAGGCGCGGCCTCTCGCGGTCTTCCGGCCAAATCTCTACGTGTGTAGGGAACGGCACAGCGGCCGTACGATCCTGCAGGCCGGGCCTGTGCATGTGAAGGACCCATTATACTTACCTTCTTTAGAGTGAGTCCCATCCACCCCGGTGGCTCTGTCCCGGTACCGGGATCGATGGGAAAAAAGTTCCATCCGCCCCGGTGAATCGTATCTCGATTTTTAACGATGTCCTAAAGCTAAACGCAATACCGGCGGCGGTATGATAAAAGATCTGTGCCATCCGTCCCTTTAAATAAAATACTGGGATGGCTGATACTTTGCGTGTGCGATCCTCCCAGTTGAACACCAGTTATAAGAGCCACCGGGGTGGATGGGACTCAAACTTTAACTTGCAGTCACGGTCACGTATTATCTGATGCAGCGTTATGAGTTGCAGTGTGAGATGTGTCTTAGTTACCGTGATCTAAAGGATCGCTATATTGTGCCTGAATCACGTAGATATTGGTTCCCTAATATGATCAGGTGCTTGTTAGGCTAATACGGCTGGTCTAGACAGCCTAATTAGTGAATGTGACTGATTCGATTACATGCACGGCTTGTGGCTAGGCATTTGTGATGGATACGACATACGATGATACGTTATTAGCGATGCAATGGGCTTGTGTCATCAATATCAGATTTATTGTAAATAATATTATGTGCATTCAATTCGTAAAAGAGAAAAGTCAAGTTTATTGTCATTGCAGATTGCAGTTCTATTTTTTGTACGCACTCTCGCTTATTTATTAATAAAATCATTACCTTTAATTTTAAGTTACATTACTACAGATTAAGTGGTATGCAATTTCAGAATTTCAATTCACTGAAAACTGGTGAAAATAGATAAGTACCTATACCTATTGCTGGCTGGGAAAAACCAAACTGACAATGACAAACGTTTATAGTTGAAAATCTTACTTAAATTGAGACCAAATGCTAATTTAAGATAACAATATTTTAAACAAACCCCAGAATAAAAGCTAGTTTAATTTTAAAATTACATGCAAGAGATAAGTAACGCATTTTGGTAACTTTGCTAAAGTTATATGAACATCACACGTATTTTTATTACGTCAGATTTTCTAACACAATTAAAACTCATTTTCTTTGTCTTCTTTTAAACAAAGGACCATAAGTACACTTACTTACTATTAATGCCTCCTTGCGCAGCTTAAACGGTATAATAAATTGTAATTTGCGTTACATTTTGTAGATGAGACAAAATTGCCAACTTACACTGTTTCGGAGTTTCGGAACTCACTAAATTGGGAGCGATAAATTTTATTACAGCTATAATTCTACTTCGCATAAAACGAGCTACATATATACGTATAATAATATAACATTGTTTGGAATACGGGATAAGGCAATTTCGCATTTTTTTATTGCCGGTTCATGCCATTTACTCGATGAGAGATCGTTACTTTTAATAATAATATGTTTCAATTAATTTAGAACTCGTTATATCTTAGAAAAAGTTGTGTTTCTTCTAACGTGATTAAAATGTTTTATTTCGAAACAATAAAGTGATCATAAATAGAGAAACTTTATAGTTAAGTAAAGTTTTTTATTTAATAATACTTAGTTGTTCCCAAGTAATCGTATTAGAAGTTGCTTTTCATTTAATTTGCTTTCCAATACGACTGAAGTTATTAATTTTGTATCTGTTAATTAAATAAAAGAAAACTTATATTTCAATTTCAATAGAAGAAAATTTGTAAGTAGACTCTTTTAATTTGTTTTTGTTTTTCAATTTACTCGTTTTAATAATTCCAAACTCGTTTCAAGTTCTAAATACTTCTATTAAGGTTCGATAATATAGTACCTAGTCATGTATTTTAGACCTAAGCTTCAAACTAATTTCACCTTGGAAACGTTTTCGTAATTTCGTACTTGAGACTATCAATGGTGATTAGCAGTGGAAAATTTGGCGGTTCTAAGTACTTACCTAGTTGTTTTTGAAGAGTTTTTATTTCTATTGTTACAGGCAAAGTGAATAATTAATATTCATTAACTTGTAGTAGATTATTAGACGTTAAATAAAATAAAGGTTTATAAATAAAAAAATATATGTCGAAATACGTCTATAATAGACCTTGCCATTTCCCGTTTTTCTCGGATAAATCAGAAAATGTTGATTAAAAGGCCCGCCAACGGAGTTTAAAACGGAATTATTCCAAACGCAGCAAATCCATACAAATCTACCTACCATATATGCGGTAATTATCCGTTCGAAATTTTCATACATTATCAATATTCCGAATTAAGTAGATTCCTTCGGCGGGCTTTACAGTGGAAATTTTTACGATTCTAGTCGTTTTTGAGTTTCTGTTTTAGTTACTTACATACAGGCAAAGTGACTAATTAACAAGCTTGTACATAGTAGATTAGGTACGTCAAAGAAATAATTATTAACATTTAAAAAAAATCAGTAGGTATATGTCAAAAAACGTTTATATAGAGACTTAGCACTGATTATTATGGTATCGCCATTTCCCGTTTTTCCAGAACAACGTTTTTTAATTTAGGTTAATTTTAAAGTTTAAATACAATTACTTATTTAAATCTCAAAATTAACCAGATCGGTAGGTACTGAAGGAACCTAGAGTTTAGTCTGAAGGAGCGTAATAACTAATAACTAACTATCTTTTAAACTGGTTACACGAGGTTTGTAAAGCCAGCATACCTCAGAGACAGGTAAAATGAATGTATTTTCACACCTCTGAACACCAAACCATTACTATTAATTAACTAGCGAATTAATTAAGCTATATGCCTTATCGGTTTTCTCGTCACACGTTTATCTGTTAGATAACTATGTTAATGTTTAATCGATATCTAGCAAAAAAATGCCCACATAAATAGAAATACATAAGAGTGTGCAAGCAAATTATTAATGATTGATATCTTTTTTTTATATATCATTGAATTTTTGGGATAAATAAGATACAAAAATAAAATGGCACTCAATACATTAATATATATTGATAGAAATAAGTAAATAACCTTTTGGTTTCCCACCTCTACTCTACATACATCGTTACAGTCAAGAGTGCACTTTGCAATATTATTTATTTATTCTGATATATTACAATATTGGCGAACGAAGAGCTTCAATGGCTTTCCGAAGAGAGATGGATTATGGGTAAATTCCGTTCATTTTCAGTAACACGATTGCTCGGTAGAGGGCGTATAATATCATGAAAGGGTGTAACCATCCATCAATACTAATGTAATGTAATTACCACCGAATTTTCGGAAACAGTTAAGGAATTTTTTACTTAAATTATGCTTTTGTTTTTCGGATAGGCGCGTAGCGTGATCATAACTTTGCGGCTTTTTGGAGAGGTCATTAGCACTCATCAAAAACTGAATAAATGCAAATAAAAAAGTAATAGGTACACCTTACACCGTACATTTAAATGAATATAAAGAAATGTAGAGTGGTTGATTGCCCGATGATGAGAGGTCACACTGTGAGTTCAAATCGTTTATCGTCATGATCTTTTCTTTGAAATATAGTGACGGTCACATAATTATGTGACCGTCAACCGTCACCGTCTTTAATTAAAGACACCAGTCGATTTTCATACAAACGAGGTAGCTTTGAGGCCTTGGTTCTCCGCCAAGGATTGACTTAACTGTGATCTGATGTGGCCATCCAGAGGCTGAATGAAGGAGATTCAGATCGCTATACACCGTCATTTTGTAGTCGTTTTAATTAACTTAAGGGAGTGTTCTACTATCGGAACTAAACATTTTTGCCAAAGAAACATGGGTCGAAAAACGACAAAAAAAATTGACTTTCCCATACTAATAAAATGTTTTAGCTGTCTAGTTAGTATGGGAGACCAAAAATTTTTTGTCGTTTTTCGACCCATATTTTCATTGGTACAACACACCCTTAAATTATTTAAAACGACTACAAAATGACGGTGTATACACGCCCAACTAATCTGATCAGTATTCTAAGAAACGTTTCAGCTCATAATGTCAACTTCTCATAATGTCAACCGGACAAAAAATGCACAATTCTTATAACGTCAACTTCTTAGAATGTCAACTTCGCATAAAGACAACTTCTCGAAATGTCCACTTCTCACAATGACAACTTCGTATTTGGTCAACTTCTCATAATGTCAACTCTTAAATGATGTTTTCGCAAAATGACAACTATTCGTAATTTGTACTTTAAATGACTATTTAATAAGAAAAGTCATATTTTCTTTGACTTTCTTTGTTGCAATAAAAAAGAAATATTTAATTGCACTGCAGAATGAAAATCTGCATTTTTCATATTTTTACATTTCATAATTTTGTGTCCTTTTGTTTAAATAAAAAGTAAATTTATTTTGGGAGGTAAACACGGAGTGATGGTTTTCTAAATTATTATATAGATTTATTTGTATGTTGATAAATCGCTTTTGCATTTTGAAATTTTATTTTCATCACCTACATACTTACTAAATAATAATACCTAATATTACCATATTCCCCGACTTTAACCACGATTTTTTAGAAAATCTATTAGCAAAATTAGTAAGAAAGTAATGGTTTTCTTTTTATTAGCTATTTACCTCTGACTTATAAACGGGTGTAAGGTTGGAATAGTTATTCCGTGTTTTGTCTTCGTCAGACATTCAGAAGATAGTAGTTGTCAGAAAGTGAGAAAACACAGAATAACTATTCCAACCTAACACCTCGTTTATAAGTAAGGGGGTTAAAGTACAAATTACGAATAGTTGTCATTTTGCCAAAATATCATTTAAGAGTTGACATTATGAGAAGTTGACCAAATACGAAGTTGTCATTGTGAGAAGTGGACATTTCGAGAAGTTGTCTTTATGCGAAGTTGACATTCTAAGAAGTTGACATTATAAGAATTGTGCATTTTTTGTCCGGTTGACATTATGAGAAGTTGACATTATGAGCTGAAACGCTAAGAAATAATGATAAAGGATCAGAGTTTTAAGTTTCAGGATTTCCATACATTTTATGCTAATTTCGTGTTTTTTTTTCAAACATAACCTCGTTAAGGCGCATTTGGTCCACTTGGTCCATTTCTCATTTGGTCCATTTCGCGGAACGTCCATTTCGCATTTGGTCCATTTCACAGAACGTCCATTTCGCATTTGGTCAACACATAAATATGGCGTTCATGGGAGTATTAAGGTAAATAATTTTGTTTTTGTTGTTTTTACATAAATATGCTCCTATATAGTTAATGAAGAATGTTGTTAGCTTCTATAATATTTTCACTTTTTAACCGACTTCAAAAAAAGGAGGAGGTTCTCAAGTCAACGGTTTTTTTTTATGAATGTTTTAACATAGCTTCGTCAGTTGTTACCGCCGATTACAATTCTTTTTTTATCTCAAAGAACATAGTTTGTGTGTGGTCCCATAAAATTTTTACAGAGATCTGGCCAGTAGTTTTTTTATAATCCTGAAATCCTGAATCAATTATTTAGCTCGCCATCGCACGAGTTTTTATGGAATTTCGGACATAACATCTTTGTTTATGAACCGATTTAGATGACTCTTTTTTTATTTGAAAGGGTATACTTCAAGAGTCACAATTTAATTTCATCGTTATTGGACTTCGAACTTCGAAGATACACAAGGGAACTCCTCAAAGTCAAATAGTATATGTAAATTGATTTAGGTTTTGGTAAGTTTATGGCAATCCAAAACAAACCAAATCATGATTTGCGATGCAACGTTCTGGACTAGACTTGGACTACGAAGACACAAAGGAACTCCTCAAAAACAAACAGCGTGAATTTGGAAATTGTGTTCTGGGCATTTTACCATTGTAAATATTTATTATGTATTTACACGCTGCGCTTACATACCTACCACTGAAAAGTTGAAAATAAAAAGCTTTTTAAAAAAAAAGGAAAACCGCCTTCAAAAAACCTGAAAACAAAACAGCTTAAAAATTAAATACCTCTAAAAAGCAAGAAATAATATTTGAATCATTCGTTACACATATCAATATTAATAAAACACGTCTAATGAAGTCGGGTGGGGCTTTTAGAAAAAAAATAAAGTTGTCCTCCGGCCCCACCCGACTTCAATAGACGTGTTTTATTAATATTGATATGGTGGCGGTTTTCCTTTTTTTTATATATATTTATTCTTTTTCTTCCTAGTACGTCATAAAACTACCAGGAACACATAAATATGGAGGATGTTAACTATATATATATATATATATTTATTTTCACTTTGATTTATTTTTTGGTTTTTCTTTTCTTCTCTCCATAATACTTTGGTATAACCTTCTCCATATTTACGAAAAACAAAAAAAAACAAAAAGTTATTGAAAATAATAGTAGATTGTTATACAAGACGCTAAAATGACCCATTGCATACGAGGAATAAATAGAAACCGAGTTACAATGGGTTTTAGCGTCGTGTGTTACACTCTACTTTTCACTACGAAGGCGAGAAAATAAAATACAATATTAAATACCTAGTTTATACTTACGTAAACGAATCCACTCATTTTTCTATCCTTCACTTCATAAACTTTTCATACAGTATTTAAATAAATGATTTGTGCTTGACGGCAAAAGATTAAAATTATTTCTTTCCTATTACTTACTTACAGTCACACAATTCACTCAGTTTGGTATTAGAGAAAAATTCTAAAGATTTCGCGCCTTTTTTAATTTCTACTGTAGCTGCTAAGAAACACAATGCACGCATTCTACGATCAAACACTTAAAGTCACAGAGTATAAATAAGTCTATGATTTCACCGAAGAGATCGCTGCTTTTAGTTCCATTTTCAAAAATAAAAATGAGAAACAGTATTAAGTCGAGCGAGTCTTTATTCGTGATTATGAATAAAGACTTTTTCACTCCTCTTGCTCTAAAAGTCCGTCATTGTAAGGTACAAGAGCCAGGATAAAATAGCAAAATTACCCCTAGGGGATAAAGTTTTTTCTTTTTTAATGTTTGTCTATTACCAATGAGCCTACTAAAACGAAAAAGTCTTTATTCATAATCACGAATAAAGACTCGCTCGACTTAATACTGTTTCTCATTTTTATTTTTGAAAATGGAACTAAAAGCAGCGATCTCTTCTGTGAAATCATAGACTTATTTATACTCTGTGACTTTAAGTTTGATCAACTTTGATCGTAGAATGCGTGCATTGTGTTTCTTAGCTGCTACAGTAGAAATTAAAAAAGGCGCGAAATCTTTAGAATTTTTCTCTAATACCAAACTGATTGAATTGTGTGATGTAAGTAAGAAATAGGAAAGAAATAATTTTAATCTTTTGCCGTCAAGCACAAATCATTTAGTTAAATACTGTATGAAAAGTTTATGAAGTGGAGGATAGAAAAAATAGTGGATTCGTTTACGTAAGTATAAACTAAAAGTATTTAATATTGTATTTTATTTTCTCGCCTTCGTAGTGAAAAGTAGAGTGTAACACACGACGCTAAAACCCATTGTAACTCGGTTTCTATTTATTCCCTCGCTAAAGCTCGGGAATAAAACTACCTCGTATGCAATGGGTCATTTTAGCGTCTTGTATAACAATCTACTATTTCGTTTTAGTAGGCTCATTGGTAATAGACAAACATTTAAAAAGAAAATCTTTATCCCCTAGGGGTAATTTTGCTATTTTATCCTGCCTTTCTATTGTCTAATTTCAAAATCTATCGCAATCGCTTTCAGGATGCAACACATTGATGCTTCTTTTTGGTACGAATAAAAACTTACCAAAGAAATGCAGCAATGTGTCACATCCATCTGTCAAATGAAAGCGATTGCGATAGATTTTTATATTAGACAATTAGCCCCCTGGCTCTTGTACCTTACAATGACGGACTTTTAGAGCAAGAGGAGTGAAAACATTTTAGCTATCAGATAAACGTTTTGTGCTCGCAAAGGAGGAAATTTTAGAAAGTGGACCAAATGCGAAATGGACGTTATGCGAAATTGACGTTCTGCGAAATGGACCAAATGTGAAGTGGACGTTTTTTCAGCAAGTGGACCAAATGCGCCTTAACAGTGTGTGTAACTAATGTCGTCTTATCAGCCTTGCAGTCTTGCTTTCCATTTTCTACTATATGCATGCATATGCAAGTTAAGTCGCTCAAATAAGCCGTCATCGAAAGAATCGTTCATTTTCCACCGCTTTAAGAAAATACACGCTTTCTTAAAATTTTCGTAAAGGGACAACGCCATTTTCAGCAAAAACCAATTCATTGTGCTAAATTCAATCGCCTATTTGTAAACGAACACAAAAGGTTCCATTTATACTGTTCTATTTCGGTCTGCATTAGTCATAAACGCATCCATTGATCATTATATTCGGTTACTACGCTTTTGTCCCACGTGAGGCTAAATTCGTAAGTCGTGAGCGACGAAGCGTAAGTTTGAGGTCGAGGGTTCGAGGGTCGTTCAACTCTTATATAACAACTCATTTTGCTCACAGACAAGAAATTTGGAGTCCTTGACTTGTTTATTATTGTTGGGAATCGGGTCGGGTTTAATAACAAAATAGGTTGTTGGCCAGTTGATCCAGGCTTGAGGCCACTCTACGCTTTCGACGGCTGAAATATGGACGTGGTTAGCACTAAGCAATTTTTTAGGTTTTATTCGAAAAGACGTCATAATGGGTGGTAGGGTAAAAGAATTGACGATTTAAAAATGCTTATTATATGAGCTTATTTAGTTCAGTAGCATTAAACCAAGAAACACTTCAAATCGGATTTAATTCCTACAAAAGGTTTTATTGTTTTAATGGCATCTTTTGTTGCCCAATATGACTATATATCCTACGTTTCCCCCCCGGTGGAGTTGTGCTTAAGTGGTGGGGGGTAAAAGTGTACCCCAAAAGGGGATTTGACCTGGAAGGACTGGTTGTTCATCAAGATTGTGTAAGAAGGTTTTAAAGTTGGTTAAATTTGAAACAATTTGAGGGTAGAACGGTTTTGATACGAGCGATAGATTTGGAGACACAGCTTTTCGAAATTAGACCAATTTTTTAAGTTACACGATTTCTACCAAAATTTCTCCTGTGTGTCCCCCACGTCTAACTATTGAAATAAGAGAGTGAAAAATAAAAAAAAATATTTGCTGTAAATCTTAATAAACGCTTTCAACGAAAATTAGTTTGAACGAGATATAGTTAGCAGTTTTAGAGATATTGCACATTTTCCATAACCGCAAATATAACTTTGTTATTCATACAAACACTATGAAAAACAGAGTTATTTTGCAAACGATGAATTTTATTTGGCAACAAATGAAGCTATTAAAACAATAAAACCTTTTGTAGGAATTAAATCCGATTTAAATTCTTACCCTACTGACCTAATTTGAATAAAGATTGTTTTCATTTACTTTTTTTCTATTCTATGTTTTTCTATAGTCTTTTTTATTCTCATACTAAAACGTTGGACTGGACTTGGCGTTATTCTATCGCATTGTATCCAAAACAATAGATTTTCAATACTTTACAAAGATACTGTCACTAGAATTTAATGTCAAGAATAAAAATAACATTTAGAATATGTTTAATTTTGTAGGCAACATCATATTACTTACTTATAATGTATTATTACTTACTTATAATACATTATAAGTAAGTATTACTTATAATGTATTATAAGTAATTTATAATACATAGCTATATTATTTAAACACATGGTCCTTTCGAGTCGGATCACTACCTGTAATCAATTGTGAGATCTAAATAAACACGAAATTGCATACACCTGAGTAACCAAATCATTTGTTATTCATGTGTCTTTTAAGTACTTCATCATTAATAACAATGAATACGTGTTCCTTAAGTATATTTGATATGCAAACATTTTACTAAATCAACTAACACTTAGCACATACAATTAAATTTTCTATGTATCTATGTAGTTTAGTGAATATGTGTGTTATGTGTAATTACATACTTACATCTAAATCATTTTGAATAATCGATTCTAGTATACTTATATTTACTCAAACAAGAATAAAGTATTGTAGTACTTTCTATCCGTTTCTATACACATAAGTAAGCTTTTAAATTCGTAATTAATTTTCTGTAGTAAAACATTTTCATGTAGTGTGAAAACTACTCTCACTTATAATAAATTT
The DNA here is from genome assembly GCA_928269145.1 of Agriphila tristella. Classification (NCBI taxonomy): domain Eukaryota; kingdom Metazoa; phylum Arthropoda; class Insecta; order Lepidoptera; family Crambidae; genus Agriphila; species Agriphila tristella. The sequence goes on from OV743432.1 coordinate 29,906,245, forward strand.
TATTATAAGCTATGTTGTAAATAGGAAATGCAATATCGTCCATATTTTATACGAGATCTTACGAGATTGGAGATAAGTATTTATAGCATTATTCTATTTAATTATTGACTGAGCGAGCGCGAAGCGTCAGCTCCGTTTCAGCTTAGGCAAAAATGCTTTTGTATGTCTGTCCCTTTGGTCCGTCCCGTTTGTTGTCCTGTCCGGCTTTTCGTTTGTTCTCCTCTACAGGTCGCATTTCTCAACTGATTCTCGTGAAATTTTGTGAGCAGGTTCTACATATTATACAGGGTAATTTGTAAAACACCAACAACCTCGCAGGAGTATATTACTAACATCATAAACAACAACATTTTGTTCTACTTTTCCGAAAACAGCCATAAAATATTCTACTTTTCTTTCATACAAAACTCGATCAGCTATTCGGACATTACCTAGTAAAAGTCGTAGATCACAAATGTTGTTGTTTATGATGTGAGTAATACTCCTGTGAGGTTGTTGGTGTTTTAGAAGTAACCCTGTATAGTTTTTTGTCGATTCAGTTTTTCTTTTTCAAAATGACGGAGATATGTGGAAAATCCATAGACATAGTAAAATTTTCGCTGCGCTCAAGAAGACCAACAAAGCGTGGAAAAGAGAAGTTAACATCATACGGACAGTGTCTATGTAAAAAAGAGACAAAGGATCAAGTGACATGTGCCAACATATTTTACAGTAAGAGCCTCTAGCGTCATGAGCAATCACAGTTTGTTTAAAATATTTTTTAATCTTAATTAGAATTTAAAATAAAGGTATCGTGGAGCTATGGTGTCTTGTACTCTAAGTAATTGTGATGTGACAAAAAGAAACAATCCAAGTAATCACACTTTTCAAAGGCAAATAAGATATTGCCACACATTTCTCTAAAACCAAATTTCGCTACATTTATTCGTTTATCGACAAAGAAAAACAGTATGGAACATAGTTTATTAATTTCCTTTGCCATAATATAGTCATATTTTATGAATCTAAGTCATATTTTACGTATCTCATGTAAAATGTATTGATTCGTTTTCGGATCACCTGTTTATTGACTTTGTTGTTCTTTGACATTCTATTTCTTTGGGAAAATCATATTTTAGCCATTTCGAAAATGTCACAAACGCGGGATCTACAACTCTACAGTGCCACTAATTTGAGCATATTTTCAAGCACACGACCCTGAATGCAGAGATAACCAGCGCGTTGAAACAAAAGACGTTGGCGGGAATTGGTTAAGTCCAAATGGTCATGCACCCCGTACTTCATCTAACGCGGGTTCAACGACCCGTCATCTCAGTACCCGTATGAATGCGTACTGTCGAACAAAACACATTCACCACAGTGAATGGAGTACTTTATGGTGACCCTGCCAACCCGCGAAACTGGTAGTGAATTGTTGGCATTTGATTACTTTATTATCTGTGGTTGTTAACGGCTGTTTAGGTACTCTGTGTTCCAACTTCAAATTCTGCCTTGCTTTGCTTTATTATATGTTAAATGTGTGAGTTGTTATGTGCTACACAAGGAGCTTAAATTCATGTAGATGTATGTATAAATATGAATTAAAGCTTCTTGGTACTGCCCAATCGTTTCAAAGCTACCTATCTACACGTGGCATTGGCGGAATAGAAGCATAGATTACAGAGTAAAGAGCTAAACTTATTTTTTAAATTTCTTCACGGCTTTGCACTTTTGTCCTATCGCCTAATAAAGTACAGCATTTAAAAGGAGCTTTAATAATGAAATCTAACAGTGTTATGTACGAGTACATTCAGTTAAAGTCACGTCCGACTCTGACTAACGGGATTTTAAGTAACGCAATGCTTTAGTTAAAGTAACGTTAGCAAATTGAGTTCAAAATACGAACAGTAATATTTGCCTGATTGCCATGTAGATAGTTCGAACTTGTCAGTAGCAATGCCTATATATAGCAATGTAAGATACCCGATAAGAAGCCTCAGATCGGGGTACCTACCTCTAAACCAGAGGTGCCCAAACGGTCGATCGCGAGAGGTTTTAAAGTCGATCGCCAAGGATTACAGATTTGACACTGCACCCAATGTAGTTTTACTTATACATTTTTTTTCAAAAACGGTCAAAATGTCGATCTCTTATTCATAAATTGTTGCTAGGTCGATCTCTTTAAGAAAAAGTATGGGCACCCCTGCTCTAAACTTATTAAAACCTCACTATTTGGCATCTTTCCACTAAAATGTTTTACTGTTGGTTTTCACCTTTTTTGCTATTGTCCTCTGCTCTGTTCGATTCGCATATCATTGCAATTTGTTTTTGTTTCTACATGTAACTAAATCTCTCTCTTTTTCTTTCTCTCTTTGTGTAATCGTAGAAATAGGTAGATAGATATTCGAATTCAGTTAGTGGTTAGCTTTCTTCACATACGAACGGCTAGCTGTATACACTTCGTTTTTTTCCAAAAAAGATAAGTATTTATGGTAATAATACCACCAATATGTTACTGTAACTAAAATAAAGCCATCACAAATAAAGGCCGCGTCTGCAGAACGTGACAGAATATAAATTAAAATTACGAAACACCACACGGCCTCAGCCCAAGGATCCATCAACAAGGGATTATGTAAAAGACCTACGTTTTGTTTGAGGTTTTTTTTCCGTCGGTTGCTCCTGTTTTGCAAAATTTGCATAATAATAGTCGGTCGTCATCTAGACGCCTATATCTAATACGAACAAACTTAGGGCTGTCTGCTGTAAGTAGCCAATAATTTTTTTTTTTAAACAATCATAATAAATTACCCTAATTTCCAAAACGTGAACTAAATTTGTTAAAACAACTGCGACATTTTATCTTCCGTATATAACGAAAAAAACCGGCCAAGTGCGTGTCGGGCCACGCGCAGTAGAGTTCCGTAGTTACCAACTACCATACCTTATTCAATACCACTATCAAAATCCCATTAGTTCTGCTGGTAAAACTACTTGGTAAGACTACGGGGAACAACGGCATTTTTCATCTGAAAAAATAACTTTGTTTTTTATAGTGTTTGAATACATCTACCTGCCAAGTTTTAACTGTGTAATCTTAATAGTTTCGCAATAAAGTTGCTGTGACATACGGACGGTAGTATCAATTTTAAAATGATAGGGCAATTACAAACTGTTTAGATCTAGAAGTGCCTACCCAGCTTGAAAACCAATGCACGCCCCTGGGACGGACAGACAGATATAACGAATCTATAAGGGTTCCGTTTTTTTTCATTAGGCTACGGAACCCTGAAAAGAAACAGCATCAGTTTAAAACAGGTTTAAGTTAAGTCCAGGTCCAAAAAAATACTTACTTATTATTAAGTTTGGACTGCAATTCTCAAATCTACCTATACAGCGAAAGACCTTGTAGCGAGCAAAATAGCCAAAATAATCAGCAAAGGTAATTCTTTGACAGTGACATATTTTACATGAACTCCGTTCCGATCATTTTTACCTACAAAAAAAATATATATCACACACTCCATTCAAATACTCACAAGGTTTTTATTACAAACACTTTTGAAACTGTTATTTTTATTTATGTTATATTTAGTTATGCAACATAATCTTTATTCCAAAAGCGTGAGTTATAATATTAATCGGTTCTTACAAACAGTTCAGAAGCCTTCTTCAGCTTCGAGAGTTGGCAGTTTTGGAAGTTATCCAGCTATAACTAAACCCTCCACAACTCCTTAACTATTCCGCAGACAAGGTGGAGCAGATATTAAATTTTCTATAAAATTTCTTTCCAATTCAGCTTCCATACCTACTTTTGGAATAACTGTCTTCCTGAAATGTTGTTAAACTTTGTTATTTACTAGTAGGTAGACTCTGTGAACTTCGTACCTATCATCTACAATTTATACGATTATCAATTATTTTACTTTGACAATTAAAATTAGTTATTTAATAACAATTAAGCAACTAAATACGAAAGCAACACTATGAATGCTTTATTACACGTAGATCTTTCAGACTTCAAACCATCAAAAGGTAGGTAGCTGTTAAAAGTAATCCGAAATGGGGCGGTTCAATTTAAAATTTCAATTCAATTTTTATATTAGCTTTTCATTTGTTTTTCCTTTTTTTGTTTTATAGACCACCCCAGTATGAGACTCTATAAGACGTTTTTACGACTACATTCTTAGAGTAAGACGGGCTTCTACCGAAGCCTTTTGTTGCTCGAAGACTACATTCAAATAAATCATAATAACATCGATATTCAAAGAGGCTCTACCAGCTCTACTCCTACATAAATCTTCCAAGCGTTCTAAATACAAATCTCAAGATAATGGCCTCCGAGACACGTCATATCTCCACGGTAGTTGGCTTCAAAATGAGCGTCACGTGTCAGTCATGGATGACGTGGACTAATTTATCTACTACCCTACGTTATCATGGGTGGGTAGGGAGGGCTGTCATGGGAGGCAGGGTAGGTATAACTTCCTCCTAACCCATATCAGTGTTACACGGCACTGTTAATGATTCTCGAACTTTGAGGACTTGTTCCGGATTCGTCGTTTTCTTGACTCGTCGTATTCCAGATTCGTCGTAGAATCCAAAAATTATCTTTTGAGCAACTAATTGATTTCTTAGTGGGAGGAATATGAGATAATATGATATTTTATTTACATTCAAAGTTAAAATTAGAGATGAAGGTATTAATATGTACAGTCGAATAAGAAAAGAAGAAAAGTCATCAAAGACCTAACTCCTTGTTTAACTTTTAAGGATAATACTTTACACATTTTCCTCGCAAGGTAGCAACCCTGTCTCGTCACATCTGTTTTCGGCTTTGTATGTAGATCTGTCTGTCTATAAACGACCTCTATTGTTACAGTGGAAAGTAACGTCTGGCCTTTGTTAGATTCTAATACTTTTATCCGCTTATGAACTCCAGTGTTTGTTAAGAATTTATGGGGTCTTTCAATTGGTCTAAACACAACTTAAATGTTTTCTTTCGACATAAGGAGAAACAGTTTCTAAAGAAACCTATGAAAACCCAGCGTATTATATTCTCGTATAAAGTTTTTAAGTTTGCTCTCCCTGTGAACAAATTAAACCTCTTAAAAAGCCTTGACGAAATTACATTTGTAAAGACGTCATTCATGTTTCGCTTCGTTTGTTAACTTAGGCTATGAATATTAAAATACATACGTTTTAACTTAGAGTTCTTTATCACATCACATTAAAATTTATGAAATTGTGATCTTTTCTACTGGAGAAGAGTCCGAATCGTGAGAAAATTATCAAAATTTGGAAAAATTTAACGGTCTTTTACTTTGTGTCTTATTTGAATGAAGTGTACCGAAGCAAAAAGAAAAACGAAGATAATAATAATAAGCTTTAAGCTGAGAAAAATAAAATGTACCGAAAATAAAAATAGCATTTATTTTCTCTTTTTACAATAAGCGCCTTAGGATAACCTTTTATAACTTAGTGGAAGATCTTTTTACTTAGAGCATTATAAATAATTGGTTTAAATCTTTTTATAACGAGCTTATTTAAAAAAGGCTTTCTGTTTTGCATTTTGATGAGCACGTAATGCAATTCAATTTTAATATGTATATGACGTATTCATTATGCATTCGTCACTTTAATTAACTATTATAAAGTTTGCAGAAACTTGTTAAGTTTTGAGAAATAATTAACGACAAACAATTTAAATTAAACTTAATAATCAATAACAAAAGTTTCGTAGAATTCAACACACTTTTTACGATTGCTTACAGGTAAGTTTAAAATATGTTAAAGTACTTATACCTTAAGATAATTAATTTAATAGAAAAAATACTAAATAAAAATGAAGGGTGCAGGGGCAAAACAAGGTATGTCACAAGAAATTCAAAAACAAATTAAGAATTGGCAACACTTTGGTTTTCGCGAGTATTTTTTATGTAAAAAAAAACACTGTCCATTAAATCTTAATTTATTTCAGAACCCTGCATAGGTGCAAAAGTGGGAATGTCCCTAGTGTAATGGAACGTAACAAGGAATGCCCATACACATCCATGGACATTCCTTGTTACGTTGCTGTTTCCCTGCAGAAGCTAGTGCAAAAAATACTTAAGTAATTTCATATTTTTTGTAGGTACCTATATTTCCAAAAGTTTTTGTATCGAAAGCTGATCTTTCCAAGGCAAAGTTAACAATTAGCAATATCTTAGAAATATTTTTCTTAGAATTGTATGGCTATGGCTGTATACTTTTAAACTTTAAAATGCCTGATTAGGTACTGAAATCTCTGTTTTTGTGAAACGCCTTGTTTCCCCTGTACCCTTCAAATCGACTCACCCGTAAGCAGCTCAGACGAGATTAAGTATTTTTTTTCTATTAAATTAATTATCTTCATTTAAAAACAGCATTGTGAAGCCCAAAAATCTTAAAATTCAATACGTATACTTACCTTATTTATACTTAAAATAATAACTTAGATCAGATTGAATAATGATAACGAAAGTGATCCCGTTTAAAGCAACTGATCTTATTAGCTATACAGTGCAATGAAATTAAAATTGCAGTAGTTAATGTTTTTGCGCCTTCATAATTAATATCTTCACTACAATGTTTGTATGGCCAGAGCCTACATTCTAAGCTATAGTTACAGAACTCCACGTGGCAGAAAAAAATATATAAGAAAGTAGGCCGTTTTAAACTACGCCGTAGCTACGGTGAAAAACCGTTCTGATATTGAATAAAAAATTGGCTGTTTTTACATTTATTTTATTTACTAGCTACTGGATATTCGTGAAATCCCTTGTTAACCTTTAACCGGGATTAAAAGTATAAATAAGTATAATAATACAATGTTTTAATCCGTTCAGCCGTTTTTGTGCTATTGAGTAGGTACCAAACATCTAAAAAACAAACTTTCACATTTAATAATATTTAGTAGGATTAGCAGGATTAGAATACAGAAAAACATGTCGATTTTATGAAAGTATTGCATGTCTTAGGATATAATTACAAGGAAACGGTGAACACTAATGTTAAGCGATAACTTTAATTATCTAGTTGAGTCTCTATGAAAACTAAAAGGCAAAATAACGCCTAGAAAAGGCAAACACTGTTTGTTGTGATGTTAAACCATTTGCTAATAACGACTCGTTAAATAACACAGCCGGGCATAAAACTAATTTTACTAAAGTTGTTATGCTTATCCAGTTAGCGCAGACTTCTTATGAAGAAAAACGCTTGATAGCATGAATAAGTTAATTATTCGAAGTGGAAAAACAAACACTAACAAATTGCTGATTTATTTTTGTAATTTTCACATCCAACGAGCAAATATTTATTTATATTTAAAAAATAGAAAAATAAAACTGAATAGACAAAAAATATTGACATCCTCTCTCTCATGCTACGGCTCCACCTGCGTCTTAACGCGTGGCTTAAAGCGTTAATCTAGGCGTTACGCAGATGTGGCCAAGACTTCGCGTTGGAGTTTTCGGCGCCATTTTGTCGAGTACGGTTTGGTGTCTATTTTAATTATTTGAAAATTGATTTATAGTGGATATTGTGTCTTAAAATTGGTGCAGTTTTGTGGTACACGTGTCTCCGCAACTGAACAATATGTGGGATAATTGAAATAGGCGCGATCTTGGTTGTGTGAAGCTGAGACTTTTATTGTAGTGGTAGCTACCTCGGCAGAACTTACCGAGTAAACTGTCTTGATATACTTGTTGCCAAATGCTCCAAGCAGCATGAGAATGTGATGCACCCGCATTCTAATGTAAACTTAAACTGAAACAATACCTACCACTGAACTATTAAACATTTGACATTGGCAAAAATTACTTCCAAGAGGAAAGTAGATTGCCAAAATAAAAATAGAAGAAGAAGAAGAGTATATATTCTGTGCCAAGACTTAACGGCGTTAATTTACAAACGATAGTAGGTACTGAATATTTATAATGCCCGTTCTTGGACATTACCATTAACATTAACGTTAACGCAGGTGGAGCCGTAGCATTAGAAACAGTGCTTTTTGAATGAAAATGTGGATTTCAACTTTGGAACATGAACGCTATTTTTCAAACTTTTCAGTTTTTCAGCAAAGGCTTCGATTTTATAAAAAAAAAATACATAATAATCTATAAGAACATAAATAACGTGTTTTTCCGTCATAAAAAATGTCCGTTGCGGCACAGCCTAAGTAAATATTTTTGTGTTTACGTAATACAAATTACAACGTCCCAGTTGATGTTTCGATCAACATTTTTTTTAGTTGATTACTCAATACACGTCCTTTGGGAAAAGCGTTTACGGGATAGTATTATTTATAGGAAATTTTTACTGACGTGTTTTTATTTTTTAAATCAAAATAAATAACTAGGTATTCTTGTGTTTAATTATTTACTAGATAGACGCAGCTGCACTTAGAGATTAATTTTAAAAAGGCGATTTGGGAGTTAATTTTCTTAATGAAAATGCGGTTAGGTACTAAATACGGTTTACTAATTTGGGGTAATTAAATTATTGAAAACATTATCGTTTTTATTTGATTAAGTACTAATAAACTATTTCTTATTTTTGAAAACTGTTAATTACAAGAAGACCTAGCGTAGGTTTTTTTATTACAGTTTCAAGAATAAAGTTTATTAATGATTGGCACAGCACTGAAACACTACTAAATATTGGAGGTCACTTCACGATTTTTTCTATCAAGAAAAGTTTGAGCTACCTATCATGTTTCTGTTAATGACATAACTGAGTAGGCAATAATCTACTAAGTATCTATATTTTTTACTGTTAAATCAGTTGTTACTGAGTGAAATTGCTGGTCAAATTGTGCATTTGACATTGTACCTACGCCCCACTTTATGATGCTTTGAGACGTCAAAAGAGTGCCTATTGCTAGCAATATTTTTAATTAACAGGTAAACTTATTCTTCGTTTATTAATAAGGCCATTGTTAGTACATGTAAGTCGAAAAATATCTAAATATATTCAGCAAAGTTTCACTTTAAAATCCACGTCCATCATTAACGTTCCGTTTTCAAATCATAGATCAAATCAGCTTTTCCATTCAAAGGCTTAATTTGCATTGTATCGTGCGACTGAGACAGATAGGATCTCCGAGTCGTTAGAGCGAGACGGACAATAGATCAGGCATAGACTTAAGGCGGGAAACTTAGCTCGAAAGCTCAATCTCCTTACATTGTAGAGAAAAACATTGTGGGAAAGTGGGGGTGCGCGACTGGGATTTGAGGTTTTATTTGTTATGCAATAGAGATTGAAATCGTTTGGCGAATGAAGGGGAATGATTCGTGTCAGCCACGGCCGATGCACTCGGTTTCTGAGACGTGGTCTAAAGCAACGACCTACAGTGGTTAGTAACTACGCGGGTGTATTCGGCATGCGGAATTCGAGATAGAAGCGTTAAGCGTTGGGCCTTTATTGCGTAACTTGTTTAGTTAAGTTAGCAGCAGTTTGCTCGTAAATAAGATGGGAATCAGAAGGAACAACGAGTTAAGTGTTGGGTTGTAGAAAATAATAGGTCTGTTTGTATGCTTTCAAAGAGCATGTAATGTGCTATCTTAGCTGGCTCTTATTCGTTAGGAACTTACAACCAAAATCCACTTTCCGACATTTGTATATAATTTTGACTGCTGAACTAGATTTTTTTCTATAAATTTTAAATATTGATGTTAATTTGCATTGCACACACAAAAACCGTATACTATTGCATTAGCTAAAGTTTGGTATTTTTATTTATGTTACAAGTCTAAAAAACCGAGTTTAAAAAAAAAAGAAAAACCGCCTTCAAAAAACTGTATAGTTTTTTGAAGGCGGTTTTTCTTTTTTTATAAATGCTTTTTTATTTTCAACTTTTTAGTGGTAGGTATGTAAGCGCAGCGTGTAAATATTTTTTAACTTTATATTATAATATTTTCAATGGTAAAATGCCCAAAACTCAATTTCCAAATTTTCGCTGTTTGTTTTTGAGGAGTTCCGTTGTGTTTTCGTAGTCCAAGTCTAGTCCAGAACGTTGCATCGCAAACCATGGTTTGGTTTGTTTTGGATTGCCATAAACTTACCAAAACCTAAATCACTTTACCTATTTTTATACTATTTGACTTTGAGGAGTTCCCTTGTGTATCTTCGAAGTTGGAAATCCAATAACAATGAAATCAAATTGTGACCACTCTTGAAGTGTACCCTTTCAAACAAAAAAAGAATCATCTAAATCGGTTCATAAACAAAGATGTTATGTCCGAAATTCCATAAAAACACGTGCGATGGCGAGCTAAATAGTTGATATTTTTCAGGATTATGAAAAACTACTGGCCAGATCTCTGTAAAATTTTATGGGACCACACACGAAGTATGTTCTTTGAGATAAAAAAAGAATTGTACAAATCGGGTAACAACTGACTATGTTAAACTTAAAACATACATAAAAAAAACCGCCGACTTGAGAACCTCCTCATTTTTTTGAAGTCGGTTAAAATGCGATTAATTTGACTTTGTACAACAGAATTGATCAATTTTAGCACAATTATTTTTCTTGGAAAAAAGTTATTGAAGCAACTACACAGTACGTTAAAGTGTATTTAGATGTAGAATTCAATACGTTTCCGCTATTATTTACGCCAAAAACGCCCGCGACAAGCGCTTTTGATGATATTCTGATTTTTTTTACAATCATCTATGAGGTTTATACGTAATTTAATACTTGTAGTTACTAGATAATCTCTTTAGCTTGTGTTTCTATTTGAGGCTACAACTTTACGTTTTATGGCCCGCGCAAAAATTTTTTTTTCTATCATGCACCCTTAAGTAGGAAGTTACTGAAAGATAAAATGTTTAAAAACGAAATTCAAAAGCCAGTACATTTCTTGGCTCGAAGCAGTAAATCAAATATAGCTAGGAAACTTCGGGAAAATTGATTTAGTGTGCCCTCAGGGAATCGGCCCAAAGTGTGGGCTTTACGGGAAAGTCCGGGAAATTCTGTTACCTACGGAAAATATAAAATTTAAGAGTAAAAATCACTGGTGTTACACTGTTGCACTTTACTGGTCTAAGTTTGAGCGAAGCTGACCTGGAAAGCAAAATGTATTTTTATGATTTGTAAGAAAACGTCATATTTGATTAGAAAAACTTTTATGTTTAATATTTGAGAGAAAATAATGTATAGATTTCCCATTTTAAGATTTTCATTTTTTTTTATTATTTTATCAAAAGTATTTTAACTCAGTCATCGTGAACTAAATGACCATTAATTATAACATTTACTCCTACAATGTAAAAATAACGTGTCGTAATGTTATTTACTATGTATTATACTAAATAATAGCATAAACATTTCGGTTCGTCGCGTTTCCGAACGAATTTTCTACCATTATGTAAATTGTGTTCAAGTAATAGCAACACGCTACCTACACGACAGCAATGTGGCTATAACACGAAACTAATATTATACCATAAAATAACCTAAAACTGTTTAAATAACCATTATTATGGAAAGTTGTTAAGTATTCGTCAAACTGTAATACAATACATAATGTGAATTTAATCATACAGTCGTAAACGTTATTTTTTTGTCATTAAGTATGTTCTTTTTTATGAAAATAAAAATATATTTAAATAACCCTATCCAAGAATATTAAATAAATAATAGTAAATAAATCTTTATTTATTTCTTCACAGCAACAGATATAAACAATATCAGTCTTAGATTATATTCATATTAAGTACCTAATAAAATTCTTGACCCTATCCAAATACCTATGTTTAAAATGATTTTTAAACAATATTTTTTTTAACTTATTGTGTGCATAAGTATTGACTTATACACCTAATAAGTTAAAAAATATGTGAGGCGTATTATCATATCATTCGTTACAGCTAAAACTTTCGAGAAAAATGCCTCTGACAAGCAAATTTGTAATTCCGCTTGAACAGATTGTCTTCGTATCAAAAAACTGATCTTAATATAATAATTATTAATTCATATGTTATTTTTTTCTCTCAACACTGCACAAATTTAAGAATTTTGCTTCCTAACATCAACAGTAATGCTTTTAATCTGTAGAGATTTCGTCTTTGGTAGAGCCTTTACTTACAACATTCCGCCGTAAAAACGACAACTTTTCTTCGTTCGTTTTCTAAGGTAAACGAACCCACAGTGGCAATACGCCATATTATAATAACTCAACGTAACGTAACTTGTTAAAATAAAACATCAAGTAACGAAAACATTCCAGCTAAAAAAACACCTTCCCAGTGATTCGACCACCGAATTTCGTTCCACGTAACGTTCCTTACCGCATAACCTCGTTTCGTAAAGCGACTCGTCAAAAGCGTAACAATATTTTCCACCAAAAAGGGTTTAGGTATACCAACCAACTATTTCAGGAGAACGTTGTATGCCGAGTTTATGGCACGGGGGGGTCGGTCGATCGCTTCGAGACTCGCCGTGCGCTGCACGTAGCGGCAACGTCGCGCGGGGGCGGGCGGGACGGCAACGCCGCCGATCAGCTGTTGAGCCGCTTTTATAAATTCAAAACAGGCGGCAAAATCGTGACGGTGCGCCAGGCGACTCCTCGGGGACGCGAGGATGTGGGCCACCGAAACGAGCCCGTCGGTTAACGTCGGTCGCTCAATAACGTATTACAACGTAAACTCTTTACACGGTTCTGCGTTCGAGGTACGTAGGTACACAAAAAGTTCAGTGACATTTCCATGGACTCTTTTATAAATTGTTCTATCTCTATTTACTAGATCACACGCAGGTGTAAATACACGCACTGACTCACAGCACAGACTGATTTCTGCTCTATTCCATGACTTTTCATTTAATTTTCTACATTCTGATTTAATTTCTTAAGTAAAATTTCACACAAGTAGGTACAACATTAATTTTATTTAAATGAATACGATATATACAGGCTTAAATTAAATTACTCCTCATGGAAAATAATTTCCTTCCATATTCAACATTTTTACTGATTAATTTAGATTACGTAACGCTAGTTGGTTCTTACTTATACCGGGTAGGTAGGTACTTTAATATGCTACTAAAAATCAACATTGAGTAAGTAGGTGGTACTTAGGTAGGTACCTAAGTCACAGAATATATACTCTAGTCTCTAACGCTCTAAGTTTCCGAACGTAAAAAACTCTTTTCAGTACCTACGAGGGAACTGAAAGAGAATTTTTCGTTCACGAACAGCTATCGAAAAAAAATAACGCGTGTATAAACATGTGATAGAGTAATTTTGTATGGGAAATTTTTACAACGCCATCTACCGCCGAAAAGCGAAATAAAATTTCCAACAGATAGGTAATTACTCTATCGAATACTTCTACCTACGCGCGATTTTTTTTTCTCTATATAGATAAATGATCGTGCTAAAGTGTCGAGAGGAGGCTACGTGTTGAGTTTCCGATTTAAGTCCCCTTGCTAATGGTCTGTGCTGATAAAACGCTAAAAGCCTAATGGACTGAAACTAACTTTTTCCAAAATCGTTTGTTCTAGGGTTGCCAATGCCATATCTCCTTTGTTGCCCAGAAAATGTAGAGACTTTCCTATTCATGTTTTAGTTGTAAAGAAACTTTATGGTAAGCTAGCACAAAGCCGAGCTCGTTTTTTTTTTCAAGATTAGCTAGATTTTCCCACCGCCCGTAGATTTACGTAGCGATACCGTAGCTTTTCAACGTCATTTAGAGAGCTTAAATATTTTTGTTTTGTTTTAAACCTATTTTTTTTCACATGAACTAATTTCCTGCCTTTGGTATTTTTGTTTTTGTATGATCTAGCGAGTTGCTATTGCTACTCTCAATCAATCTTCTTTTAAATGTAGGAATTTAGGTATTTTTGAGGAGAGAAGAAATCCATTATTAGGGCTAGTTGATATTTGTGAGTCAAAATATACCTAGTCTACTTTGCCAGAAGGCAGAAGATTAGCAAATAAATAGAATTCCATTCTAATACATTCCAGGAGCAAGCGAACAAACCCGTTCTATTTTTAAAATCCCGAAAGTGAAACCCGTCTAAGTCAACCAATAAGAAATCATAACCTAACGCAATTCTAGTGAAACTGGATTCCCGGGCTGGCAGCGGGGTCGCGGAAGGAAGTGCACCGGGGCCGGGGGGAGGGGGCCCCGCTCAATAATTTGCGTGCGGGGCGCGGAGGGCGCGCGTGCAGTGCAATAGCCTGCCTGGCCCAGTCGAGTAGTCGACAAGGTCACTGCCGCTGTTCACGCGACTACCATTCATGAGCACAATTATGTTCCATTTTTAAAATTCGAATTTAGTAAACAGATGATAGCCGGGAGTGGGTTTTAGATTACGTGATGGCCCCTTGTTGAAGTTTGGGAGATTAGGTTCAATGAGAACTGTTATGTCCGTAGAACCGTAGCACGCAATGGCTGTCAAAAAAATAACGCGCGTAAAAACATTCGATAGAGTAATTTTGTATGGGAAATTTGTACAACGCCATCTACCGCCAAAAAGCGAAATGAGATTTTCCATAGAGAATTAATTATCGAGTACTTTAACGTCTGATTTTTTTCTGGATAGCTGTTCGTGCTAAGATAATCTAATAATAACTCTATTTTAAGTTTTCAAAACTTATTTTCAACAAATAACACGCCCTAACAAAATCAAAAAAGTCTGTACCGTGAGTTAAAAAATAAAAAAAATGTTAATCAGTGTAATGTTAACAACACTGAAAATTATAAAATTTTACAAAATAAACATCAGAAAAAAGGAAAGTATATTGGTCAGGAATACGTTATTTATTTACACAACGTCATATTTTACAAAGTGGAATTATTTTCCGCGGAAAATGCATCAAAATTGCAATATATCGTAATGAACATAAAAACTGTTTTGCTAAACAACTTTCGACCGGCCGATGGAAAACACAAATATAATTATATACCGAGTCGACACGCTAAGAAGAAAATCTGTAAGTATATGTTTGTGTTTATATTACTTTATATCATTTTAATATGACATGACTTTGTATAAAAATTGCAGTAAATAAACATCCAAAGACTACGAACTACTACTTAGTGAATTTTTTTTTATTTGATTTGAATTTTATATTATTATAATTACTTACAAATAAAAAAAAACATATTATCCAATTTCGTGAAAAACATTCGGTGGGTAACATCTTTTGTAACATTACTATTGCAAATTTCGCAAAAAAAAAATGGAACGATATAATACGATTAAATTGACAATACATAGTAATCCGCTAATGCAACTTCTCTCAAGAATGTAGTATGGCAAAGAGAAAATTTTACAGATTAAAATACTTACGTCTCTGAAGTTGGCCACTTGTTGGCTTGTTTTTGTTGGAATAAGTCAAACATGAAACCTTTTAAGCTTTAGTAAAGCTTTAGGTACTTACATAAATTTGTTACATTGTGACCGATGGAGTTTAATTGGCAATCAGAATCTACACTCGAGAGCAGAAACATCGCACCACTGACCTATTTTCATACAAACGAGGTAACTTTGAAGCTCTGGTTCTCCGCCCAGGATTAAACGGGCTCTGATCTGATGATGGCAAATTAAAAGAGGCTCAGATTGCTAAAGAAACCCAACATTTTTTTGTATTTTTTTATTATTATTTTTTCACTATTTTGAAAAAAAATCATGAAAAAGAACAGCACCGTGTTTTTTTTTTCAAGAATACAGTCTTTGGAAAGTAAATGTTTTATTTAATCAAATCAATAATAAATATTAGACTTTTGTTCTTCGTCAGTTGAAATGTTACATTTGTATGAAGAGAAGATTAAAAATTCCCCCAAACGCTATTTTTTGTTCTCCAAAATGTTACGTTTTGTATGAAGAACAGATTTTCTTTTTTTCTCCAATAATAAAAAAAATCCACACATTGGGGAAAACCCCCCAATCTAGAGACACTATTCTTCGTTCTAAGTTCAGAGGTATTTGAAAAAAAAAACATAAACCGAATGAAGATTTCGCGTCTTTAAATGCCGCCAACTGTTAAAAACTCGGTACTTTGTAACCAAAAAAAGTAATGTTGGTTTAAAAATTAATAGAAAACTTTAATATGAACCCATAAGCATAAGAATATTTAATTTATTCTTATGCCATAAGACTTTAACGGAAACTTCCTTAATAATTTTGGTTTCTGAATTCTTGAAAAAAAACATGCTCCAGAAAAAAAACACGTTTTTTTCATGTTTTCTTTTCACGTTAGAATAAAACTGTTTTTTTACAACACTAGGTACACATTTAAGAATTTGCATCGATAACCAATAAAAAAATGAGATTTCTCTTAGATAAAAATATTAATTCAGTGCATTACAACCTAATTGTCACATTAACTAGGGACATTACCTGAACGTTCATTTAGGATTTCTAATAACACGCATTTAACTATCTCTCGTAATTTAATATCTTAATTAAAATTGCAGTAGAAACTCCACTATAATACTGATATAAAATTACCTTAGAGAGATTAAATCGATTCTATTACTGTAATAAAATACGCAATTTCAATTAGGTTTAATACTCTTTAAGCACCCGTTATAAAGCTGATTCAAGTAGTTTAGATATAATCAGAACTTTATAAAAATAATATAGGTATTAAAAACAGTTACGGGATATTTTTTGTGACAAAAAATCTTTAAAATCTCAAACAATACGCGCGCGGTTAACTAAAAAGAAAAGAATAAGAAAAACAAGCTAAGTATTTCAATTGAAAATGTTACACGCAGTTTTTTTATCTTTGCCTCCGCAAACCGCTAAACGTCGATAAAGATACGAAATTGCGAACAACGTACAAAACACAACACTATGCGGTTTACCGTTTCGAAAAACAAAATGGACGCTGTCCGGAGATAAGCCATTTCTTTTTTTTCTTTTTCTCGTTCGCGCGTGGGGAATAATCTTCATCTGGAGCTGATGACCCATTGATAAACTTTTCCCAGTGTCTTTCAAGCAATTCTATCCTTTTACGTGAGCTTTTCTCCAGCGGCCATCTTGAATTTTCTTTTGACGTTACAGAAACGCTCTGGATAATGAGCGCTTCAAACCAATTAGTGAAACTTTTCCACTTTTTAATTATTAATAAAATGCTGTAATTATTTAATATCTAAGTACTTACTAAAAAAAGTCTGGAGTAGTAGGAAAATATAGACGATTAAAAAGCGCTTAATTAGTTTATTTGAAAAATATATTATTGACTTTGACTGTTTCACTTAAAAAAACATTTTTTAATTTCATATTTTTATCTATACGTTATTTTTGTGACAAAATAAAAATAAAATGGTGTATTTACTGAACGCTACGCGAGTGTATATAATTGTACGTAAATAAGCTCACTTGGAAATTCCATGCATCTTTTAATATTTTGCTATAGTTTTGTTCCCTTTTCCATTTTTACTTTAATTTTCCGGACCAAAAACGTCCAGCACAAATATCTCCACATGTTTTGTCATTTCTTTTCATGATAATTATGTAAAAATAAACCATGTTGTATGTATGTCGTGCCATACAAATGGGTCGTCCATCACAATCATGGCTCTTCAAAGTGGCCTGGTTTATTTTAAAGTGACACGACGACCACTCTTAAACTATTTTTGACGTGGAAAAACACTGATGTTAAGTCTGACAGACGTGTCTATAAGATGAAATGTATATTGAACACATGTGCTTTTGAAATACGATTACTTTTCCAGAAAAGATTTAAGTATTTGGCAGAGCTTAACTCATCTTACCAGCTTGGTTCATAACTCTTTTTATTCATTAAACATTTTCACGAAGATTGAATATTTTTTTTACCTTATTATCATCATTATCTTATCATTATAATCATTATTTGTTGCTCTCATTATGCTTGAAAATATGCCAAAAATTTACAATACTCTAATTACCGTCTCAAGTTGCTTCATTTTCTGTTGCTATTTATATTAATATGTGTGTAAACACGAAAAAAAATTATGCTATACGTATACAAATGCAATAAAATAATTGTTTTTTCCGTTTTTATGTCAAAGTACGTAAAATCACGTTACACCTACTAAATCAAATCAAATACAGCCATAACCAAAACTGGATTTAGTTTTTATAGTAAAATAACATAAAAATATTATTTTTGATGTAATCTTATTGGTGAGTGTTTGAAGAAAGGGTTTTTGTGTAGATCTTTGTATAAGTCCTGACAATATAAGAAAGCTGACTAAAGTGTCTTTGAAAGCTGAAAATCGGCTTATCTGCTTACGTTACGTTTTATGAACTAGTATTATGCTTCTCTAAATTATTATTTTGGCTCTTTAGAAGAAAGTATCATCTACCTACCTACATGATATTAAAAAGGACATACAGACACAGAATATATAAATTGATACAGATATGAATATTCTACTGATCGAAGTATTCTAAATACCTATCTAATAGAAAATAGTTTCTAGTGTAGTATTTTTTAAGTGGCACTGTGTTGGTAGATGTATGTAAGTTCAAATAATTCAAAAGTACAAATACCATAAAAATCCAGTCATGAAAGAAGAGCCAAATGCGACGAGCATTTACTTAAATAATTATTTAATGTTAGGTTATAATATTATTATGTTTTTCACTTTTCAATTATGTTAGTGAGCTCTTCACTCGCAGACAAACCATGGAAATGGTTTTGCGGGGAAAATATGTAATTGGAAAAATAAAATTGAAAAATTTGGTCATGTCAATTTTTTTTTACCCTGTGGTATGGCTGAATCAAACTTCAGTCATAGAATAGTGTTTTGTTTCGCATTGGTTGTGTTGTTTGTTAACAAAACACAACCCCTCTTAACTCTATTATGTCCTTTGTGCCATTTTGGCGACAGACAGAAAAATTAGATCCAAAACCGCAGTATTGTCACAAAATATCATAGAAGAACCGCTCGGAACCAATCGCGGTTTTCAACATAGATATTTTCGTACACGAATTCTCAGGCCAAACCAGGCTATATTCAATAGATACTGTATACCATTACCGTGGTACTGTAGGTACCGGTTATCAAGGAGATGCTCTATAAACCAGGGATGTTAAGGAGCTCCATAACCGTAACGGAAAGTATCGGATATTCGAAATAAAAATATATCCGTAACCGTTACCGAATCCGATAAGTATAAAAGTTTCGCAAAAAATTTCGGATAGGGCAGAGTTTAGCTAGATATTAGACTTATTTCTTAAAAATCAAATATCGAAAACCGAATCTGTCCGAAACCGGTACCTATAATATTTATTATTTCTATATCCATATCCGAAATTTCACTTCTATGACAGCAATGCACATAACATAACAAATAACGGAAGTGTTTTTTTGAAACCGTAGCGGCGCTTCTGTCTAGATTCTAGAATCTAGAACACACAGATTTCTATATTTAGTGGTATTGTCCCTGTTCTGCTCGGTTGCCACGGTCATTACGAGGCAGGAAACGGGGACTTGTGGGGTTTACGTTTTGTAAAAGTATGTGGCTTAATTGCCATAACTACATGTGGGGGGCGTTGAGTGGGAGGCATGTTTGTGTTGATGCGAGTGACTTTTATAGGGACGTCATCGAACCATCGAACTCTTTTTTTATCCACAACGGGACCTCATCTGATATTAAGTGATGATAAGGCCGAAGCTGGAAGCGCACTACACCCGGAATCCTCATCACTGAGAAACTGGCTATCTTACCTAGAGGCAGTTAGAACTGCCGGAACACAACAATTTTTTAATTGTTGTTATGGCGTCAGACTTAGGTAAGATGGTGGTAGCTGGCCAGGCAGACTTGAAATAAGCCATCTCGAATCAAAACTCGATTTCGGACATTTTGTATGGAAAGTCGATTTTTTGCCTGTTTTCAGAAAAGTCGTAGAAAAAAAGTTGTTGTTTATTGTTGGTGTTTTACAAATAACCCTGTATAATATTTGGTTAATTTTGAAAATAAAGTCCAAAGTCAAGTCCTTGTCACTGATGCCCTAGCACTACAGCAACCACTTTTTTTATAAGAAGTATTTGAAAATTAAATGAGACTACGTAATATAAAAAAACCGACTTCAAAAAACCTACCCCTAAAAAGCAAGAAATAATATTCGTAATAATAAAAACACGTCTATTGAAGTCGGGTGGGGCTGGAGTACAGATTCCTTTTTTTATTCTAAAAGCCCCACCCGACTTCAATAGACGTGTTTTTATTATTACGAATATTATTTCTTGCTTTTTAAAGGTAGGTTTTTTGCGGTTTTGTTTTTTTAAACAATTTTTTATTTTTTTATTTTTAGTGTAGGTACCTTGTAGGCAAATTATTTAGGTAGTAAAATCAGCTCAGCCAAACGTGAGATAATCGCGAAGAACACTGACATGAATATTTTTTTTTCTATTGCGAAGAAACATACATAGGTACATACATACGGGTCAAACTGAGAACCTCCTTTTTGAAGTCGGTTGAAGAACTACACAGATATCCCTCTTCCATCAAAAAAATAATTATCTTATTCAGTTCATAAACAAAAAAGTAATACGACCATTATCATCGAATTCACAGGTAATTCACACAAAATCATACTATTTTCGTGCTTTTTTTCAAGATTACTTGAAAAGTACTAAACCGATTTCCAAATTTTAAAAAATGGGACCAACTTGGGAGCTTTCCTAATGTAATAACGTTTGAATCATTTCAATCGGTCCAGCCGTTTTCGAGTAATCGAGAGATCAATTAAGACTTCTGAGAAATAACTATATCATTCAATGTAGGTACTAACTAGTAAAACATATAAGGTATTGCTATAAAACAACATAATATGGCGACCATTTAAAGTCATAGGTTTTAATTAAACCAGATCTTAAACCAGGTTACAAAGCCAACTCTCAGGCACACCAGTTTAAAAAAGCCTAGTAATAATTGTTGTACACAATGTCGATAAACAGGGAACAACCCTAGTTTTTATGAATCGAATCGTGTTAGGTCTAGGGCTAGGGCTGCCATAGTATAATCCACACTTATTTATTATTCCATTCACGGTAGAACTGGATTTTAATCAATACCAAAGTACTCGTAAGTTTGTACTTACCAACTAAGAATAATAACAACCGAGAACGATAGTTCCCTACAAAACGCACTGTTAAAAAAAGTGATACATAAAACTGATCATATTACGTTACTTAATCGTAGGTACCTATAAAATCGAAAAAGTTTCAATTTCCCTACCTTTTGGTTTAGGGGATTCTTAGAGGATTTAGGGGATTAGTTATTATTTTATTGGATTTTAGTTACGATAGCGAATGAAGGATATAAATCTGAAAAAATGAGTCATTTTGGCTGAGTTTTATTGCCTCACTTAACAGAAGGACTCGGGTTTTAGGTGTTAGGGTATCAAATTCCTCTGGTCAGTATAAGCCGTAACAACGAGTGTGACGTGAGACCATCACCAGGGTCACAGAGGAACGTATATTACGATAATCTGTCGATGATCGTTGCTGATTTTCTTTATTTTGAACCAATTCCAGCACGAAAGGGAATTCAAAAGACGAAGGAAGTCGAAAACGTCGTCCGTTGTCGTCGTCGAAAACATCGTGGTTAGGAATAGGCCCTCTCATTTTCTTCTGAGAAAATGGAAGCCATAGCATTCCGTCAGTTTTATACCATAAAAAGGTTTATAAAAAGAGGTGTGACTTCATAGCACTTGCCATTTAAAGGCGCCCTACAACAATGGCGGGGATCGGTTTCAATTTAGTTCCTGTGAAATGAAAAGGCACTCAGAGCACAATGCCACGCTCAAGAGAGAGAAAAAATATAGCGCTTTCTTGATTTAACGCCATTTTCAGAATAATACCTAGGGTACCTACTACTTGGTAAAGAAAATACTATGCGAGCCAAATAAGAATAGTTCTGTCAAAGCGGCCATTTTTGTTTGCGTTTCACTTCCACTTCAGGGTGTAGGAATGTGCAAGAAAAGGAACAAAGATGAAAATGGCCGTTTGACAGTACTATTCTTATTTGGCGCGCATAATGCCTACAGCTCTCGCAACATAACTTGACCCAATTTTTAGTACCACGTGACCTGCGCACTACAATTTTTGTACTGAAAATTGATACTGCGCAAGCTTCATTGGTTCAAGTTAGGTTGCGCGAGCTGTACCTTATTAGTGAAACATCATACCATAATGAAAGATATCGCTGACTAGTTGAAACTCATGATTATGGTGAAAAAAAACTATTATGTACTTATAAATTTTTATCAATAATGAATATTTAATCTCTCGCTTAAGTCACAAGTATTTCGGAATACCATGTCCACTAAGTTAAAATAATGTAATACACTCGGCATCAGAAAAATCGCACGTTTTAAAAATTTTCTTCATAGTTCATTTAATCCTATCTAATTTAAGTAAGTGTTGTTATATACTTTTTACAACACAAATAAAGCTATAAGTAGAATACTCTTCGAAGTAAGAGATAAATTTCCTAAAGCGCTATTCGACAGCTACTATTCGACCTTAGCAATTGGTAAAATTGCCACTAAAAGTAATAAACAAGCAGAGATTTACAATCTGCCAACCCTACGCTCCCTTGAATACCTGTCGCGGCAGCTCGCGAGGAATGCGGCTTATTGTCCCAATCAATTCTCAACTCTAACTACATAACAAAAGGTTCATTTTCAACTTTATCCGTTCTAAGGACAGTAATTGATGGTCGCGACAGAGGAATTTGAGTTCTGCACGGAGGTGTTAGGGGTTAAATTGGTGGTGATTAGGGATAATTCGAGGTGTCTGAATAGGGTTACTTGGGCTCGTGTGCATTGTTTGGTGTAGAGTACTTCAGTTAGGGTTCCGTACTGCACCTTACCGCGATTCCCTTTCCTGTCACGTGTCATCGTGACGTCCATTAAAGGGGTCAAAGATTTTTTCTGGTGGAATTAATTACATGGTGCCATTCTTAACCTTAATCAACCTATTCGAATTTTTTTCTTAGCTATGGCTAATATGGTAATTCTTTAGTTTTAGTTCAGTAGTACCTACTTACCATTATTTGGCTTTACGTAGAATGGGCTGGGGGTTTAAAAAGGACAAGATGCATTTGAAAAATGTAACGTTTACTGATCAAAGCCTTTGAAAACCTGTGCCATTAAATCATGAAACATCTGAAATTCACCTCATATTTCAAAATCTGAAATGTTTTTTAACCTTACTTAATATATTCTTACTATATCTTTACTAATATCCCTACTAATATTATAAATGCGAAATTCCGTTTGTTTGTTTTTTGTTATTTTGTTAAGTTACGCCTTCACATCTTAACTACTAAACCGATCATCATTAAGTTTTACTTACACGTTGTCAGGAATATAGAGAAGGACATAGGGTACCTACCTTTCATCCCGAAAAAAGTATTGTTCCCGAGTGATAGTAAAAACTTTCCACGCAGACGAAAGTCGCGGGCGGGCGCTAATTTATAATTCAAAAAAATATAAAATATATGATGAGCAATATTGTAACAACAGTCATCAGCATATCTGCATTCACATCACTTGGCGCCCACTCAATGCCCCTCAAATGCGCTGATAAAGTGTAACAAACAACTACCTTTTTAGTTTCGCAACAAGTAACAGCAAAGTAAATACAGTGTTTTTGTATCACACGCCCCGACATCCGGCACTTTACTTAAATTGCCAACCGTTGCCAATCGCGCGGTATGTAGGGTAAGAAAAATATATAAACATAACTTATATTTTGTTTTTCATTTACGATATTATTATGAATTTTAATAAATTTCTTAAGTTTTCCTTTAACAGAATAGGGAATATGCATAAGTCACCGATTTTCATAAAATTGAGCTTGATCGCTGCGGAAACTTGTAAAAACATGATGGAACAGAAAGAAAAATAAAAAAAATGGATTATTTTAGTTTTATCACACGGTGAAATCAGGGGAAAATAGCGATATTTTATATGACACATATGTACTTAAACGCAAAATTTAGGGAGATAATTGAAGATTATTGGATAACTCCATATTAAACGCGCCCGAAACACACCTGAAACGTGATAATGTGACGTCACCGTTGTGTATAGAGCGTTTTCGGCGGGAGCTGAAGTGTGCTAACTTCAAGCAACTATATTACGAGAAAAAACGCAAAAGAAAAGTTTCAATATTACAGTTGATTTTTCTCACGCATTATACTATTAATTTTGATAAAAAAATATTTGCTGCATATTCCCTATTGTCCACGTGCTTCCTTATTTTCTTAAAGAAAAATCTTCCGATAAATTCCTGACTGGAAAGGCTATTGATTATAAATTCCATCAGCACTTTTATCTTGAAATAAAAAATGTGTTAGTATTGAAAAATAAGATAATTTATACGACAAATGTTTCCTTTTTGATCAAAATCTTAATAAATTAATCTTAGAATAATCTAAGAATAAATGTTACCAAAGAGAAACAATCTACTTTTAGCATTTTCTTTTTTGTACTTCAAAGACAAAAATCAAAGTTATTTCTGTACTTAAAAGTCAGCCCGTGTTATTTCTACGGCGTCCATTTTTTCCGACAGTCATTTGATGATGAAGCACGATATTTTTTTTAATCTCCTTAATGCTCTCAGCACTGAGAGAAAAGCCGAAAGAACATTGAACTTTTTAGTCTTAATTCGTTTTTGGTTTTAATCTCCGTTAAGTTCTGGCGTGTTAACTTTTTTATTCGTTTTGTACTTTATCGTGTTGCTTTTAATGTTTTTGCAATTTAAGTTTTTTAGCCAAACTTTTCTTGTAAACAACTCTGGAAGCATACCAACCTATACTAATCAAAAGAAAATAATGGTTTTCCAGACAAACGAGCTAACTTCTGAAAGGTTTTTTCTAATATAAATTCAATTTGATTTTATTTATTTAAATTTGATATTGTTCGAAAGCTGTAACAGTCAACTTGCGGATTTTACTGTCGAATTTTTTGTGTAATTTCTCATATTCACCGTGTGTCAGTTAGTATTAAAAATGTTAAAGGGGCACAAATGTATGGACTCTGGTCCTGGACCCAATAGATATAAATAGTATATCATTAGAAAGGTAGGTATGGGGCTTGTCCTGAAATGTTGTCCTGATATTCTATGGACCCGCCGCCGTTAAGCGACTTTCATTGCTGACTGTTCTATCCGAGATACTGAAAACAGATACTTTATAAGCCGATATCTCGAATCGTACAACAAATCCAAATGTAACCCCACAATAACTTTTTTCCTCTTGAAAAGACCTATCCATCGTTGTACGATTCCCCTTTCGTGTACTTTTGTATCAAACTCCAGTTTCTTTTTATTCTATCTGATACATGACGAATAGGAGAAAACAGTAATTTCGACAAGTTGATATCAAATTCAAATAAAATCAGATTGAATTTATCAGAAAAATACCTTTCATGACTTAGGTGTTTTTATGGAAAATTTTCTTTTGAGCAGTTTACATACGAGTATAATTATCTAGATTGGCACTATACATGGTTATTCGTTAAACACCAACAACCTAACAGTAGTAGATCACTAACATCATAAACAAGAATACTTTTTGTTCTACTTTCCGAAAACAGACAAAAAAATATCGACTTTTCATACAAAACTCGATCAGTTTTTTAGACATTTGTATGGAAAGTCGATATTTTTTGTCTATTTTCGGAAAATTCGTAGAATATAAAATGATATTTTTTATGATGTTAGTAATTAATCTATTCCTGGCGAGGTTGGTGGTGTTTTACAATTCCCTGTATAGTGCTTTTGGTTTATGTTTGCTCAGAAAACTTAGTTTTTAATTTTCTAATGTTCAATTATTTTTACTTTAACGTGAAAGGTTAATTAAATATTTATTTTTTGTTTACGGGTGGTGATGATGATTGTGTACTCTAGACATTTTAAAATTAAACAAAAGATACGAAACAGTTAACTAACGTAATCGTCTGAAATAAAAAAAATATTTTCAAAAAAATTACAATAGTGACCAAACATAAGAAACTTTAAAAAAGAAAAGAAAGTTCTACAAAGCATAACACTTCTTACTACAATTTTATCCACCAAAATAAGAAATAGCCCTATCCGTTAATCGTGACTGCTCGCATAGTTTCCAGCCAGCCTATCCGTGATGCCTATCGGCTTATTGTACAAAATTTAACAGCCCACAACCTGTTATCTGTTAGAATTAGCCACGGACAATGATATCGGGATAAATCTGAAATTATAAATTTGTAGCCGCTCCGAAGAGGAATGTTTAGCTCTATTCTATCCAGATTATAACTAGGAAGAGACTAAATTACTGAATATAAATACAAGAAAGTGGAACTTACATTAAGTTATTATAAAATAAATAAAAACGCTTTTTCCTGTCAAATCTTTTCTAAAATAGAATAGAATAGAATAGAATATATTTTATTGCCATATACTGTGTACAATTTGCAGGTTGAATTGCAGTATTATATTAGAAACAACAGTAAACCCATAACGGGTATGCAATTTGAGAGTTACATTATAATTACACACCTAATTAATACTTAAAAATAATTACTAAATAATATCTACCTATGACTTATTTAGTTTTACAAGCATAGTATTCATGCAGACTATAAAAAACATTGTGAAGTAACCACTTTTTAAGCTTGAATTTAAACAAAGGCAAATCAAGTGCTTTGATTTCTAAAGGTAAATGATTAAAGACCTTTATGCTAGTGCTAAAAGCACTATTATGATACATTTGATTATTTATTCGAGGTATACATAAATCATATTTATATTTATCGCGGGTAATTGGACGTGATGTGATTTTATTATAAAAGTACTCTGGATTTTGTTTAATAAAAATTGTTGCCTCTAATATATAAATATTGGTTAACGTTAGATAACCCTTTTCCTGAAAAACATTTCTTAACGTTTCATCTGTATACATATTATATATTATGCGTAAACAGCGTTTTTGTAAAAGGAAAGTCGACTGTACATTTACTGAATTACCCCAGAATATCACTCCATAAGTCAGCAGTGGGTAAACGTGTCCAAAATAGGCAGCTCTGGCTACATCTACGGATGTCGTTTCTATGAGTATAGAAAGAGCATAACAGTAACTACATATTTTCTTGTTTATGTTTAAGATATGGTCTTTCCAATTTAAGTGACTATCGATAGTTACTCCAAGAAAATTAATTTTGTCTACTTCTTCGACTTTTGTATCATTTTCTGTGATTTGTAAATTATAATTCAAAGTTTTGTAATTTCTAAATTGAATAAATTTTGTTTTTGTTAGATTAACATTTAGATTAACAGATTTAAGCCAGTTTATGATAGTTTGCAGTGTTTTATTAATATTGTTTTCAAAGTTAATTTTATTATTATGGGTATCTGGGATGAATATAGTGGCATCATCAGCAAACATTACACATAAGTTATCTGTGATATCCGGAAGTTCATTGATGTAAACTAGAAATAAAAGTGGTCCAAGAATGCTTCCTTGGGGTAGGCCAATTGTTACTTTTTTTGTTTCTGATTTTATTTCTTCAAAAGTTTTGCTATTCTTGTTATACGAATCAATTACTGTAAATTGTTCTCTTTCCTTTAAATAACTTTTTAAAAGTTTTAGTGATAAGCCACGCACGCCTAAGCTTTCTAATTTTTGAAGCAGGGTATCATAACAAACACAGTCGAATGCCCGGGACATATCGAGAAATAGCCTTGGACGAATTAACCACTGGACACGTAACGTAAGAAAAATGTATGAAATCACGTTCAACCAATTTTTGCGGGGCGAGGGGGGATTACACTTGTCAAATAATGACAATGTTATAGGGTGATTTAGCCGGTTTTCGGCCATAATTGCCGGCCAAATATTATGGATTGTGAAACTCGTACATTAATTCTCGGCCAGGCGGCCGAAAAGCAAATGACCTCCCAGAAATGCATTTCGTCACCTGGCCATCAAATTTAAATGTATCACACCAAATACTGTACGCGTTTAAGTCAAAATAACAGTACTAAAACTAATTTACCATACTCACACTCAATTGCAAGAAGCTTCACTTTATATCTTCTTTAGCTAATGCCACTTTATCGCTAATGAAATCATTAACATAATGATTTCATTAGTTTGTTGCATCAAACTACTTTAAGCTAAAAACTTAATCCTTTAACTAATGAAAGCCTTAAACATTGTTGCCAATAATAAAGTTAAAAAATGCATGGGATGACCGAATGGTTGAGTTTGGTTTTGAAAAGTATTCGAAGTTTGTATATAAAATGGCCAAAAAAACGCGTTTGACACATAGTATGGTTTGACAACTTATTTACCTAGCCTTTGAATAAAAACTCAGTATTTAAAACTGAATGTTTTTTTTATTGAGGCGGTCTCGAAGCAGCAGCGCTGCCTCCTTTGAAATTCGGGAGCGCAGCCGGAATTTTTCTCCGTCATGTTTTTCGAATAAATTTATTGGTGGCGACAAGGAACATCTTCTGGATCCGATAATGACGATAGGCTGGTCGGTCAACGACGTATTTAGCGAAAATAGAACCCCATTTCCCCCCGCCCACACACTATGGTACAACTTAATAATCGATACCGATAACGACATCATTATCAGTTAACGTTACCAAAAACTTACCGGTGTGCCTGTCTCTGAACACATTTGCTTGCGGGTGTACCGACACTATCTAAGCGAACGAGCTTTACCGTTCAATTTTCACCCTTCTTACCCACGACACTACCAAGGCGCACTACTGGTAGTGTCGTGGGTAAATAAATATATGCATTCCCCACGACACACTACCATTATAAACTTAATTAACTTCTTTAAATAACATTATCAAAGTACCAGGGTAGCATAGATTTAGAGGAGGTCAACATTTTTAAACATAATAAATTGTTGAAGTCCTTATCCGCGAAACCTTGAGCAAGTGAAGGAGGCCTGGTTATGTTTCCGAAATGGCCGAAAACCAAAGCGGGCCGGCAAACCGGCTAAGTCACCCTACTTTGTTTATATACCAAATTTTATTTATTTTACGGAAAATAGCTACTATAATAGGTGGAAATTGTGATTATGCGTGAAAAGAAAGATTTCTTGATTGCCCGCTATTTTTTTTGCTGAACAAGACGGAGCATTTTGCCCATTTTTGTACCAATGTTTCGCCACGTGCTCTAGCATCACACTGACAACGCAATATCGTTTACTGAGGCTATCGGTCACAGTAAGTGGCTAAGGGGTAAAGGCGAATATGGCTGTCATTTCGCGTCCAGTGGTTAATTCGTCCAAGGAAATAGCCCAATACATTTAACTTTTTTATTTAATGCCTCCCATACTTCTTTAAGAATTTTGTAAATGGCTAGTGCAGTGGATTTCTTTTTTTGGAAGCCAAATTGACTTTTGTTAAGAAGATTAAATTTGTTTAAGAATTGCATAAGACGAATATATATCACTTTTTCAAATAATTTAGAGAAGCAGGTTAATAACGCTATAGGTCTATAATTCTTAAAATCTTTTTTACTGCCCTTTTTAAATAAAGGTTTTATTTTTGCTATCTTTAATTCTTGGGGGAATACTCCAGACTCGATCATAAGATTTAAAATATAGACAAGTGGTTCAGATATGTATTCTATTGAGTTCTTAATTACTTTAATAGGTATATTATCATAACCACAACTTTTTTTGTTTCCTAAGCTCATAACAATTTTCTTTAATTCATGCTTATCAACCGGTGTCATAAACAAAGTTTGTGAGTGTGTCTTGGGGTTATTATTCTTAGTAAAATTTCTGTCACTTGTACCGGATGTAAGAAAATGGTTATTGAAGATTTCAGCGATTTTTTTAGCGTCTGATACCTCATTTTTATCAACAACAATATTGTTTATAGTATTACTAAATGAATTGTGAGGTTGAGTCTGTTTTTTTATTAGATTCCACCTTGCCTTATTTTTATTATCACTTTTATTTATGTATGAAATATTGTATTTTTGTTTAGCTAGTCGTGTAACAGATTTTAATGTTTTACAATATTTTTTATAGTGTGGTATAAGTGAAAATGTTTTTTTATGTAATATTTTATGTTGTAAAAGTCTTTTATTTTTACTTGCTTTAATTATACCTTTAGTCTGCCAATTTCCTTTTTTGTTGTATGAAATCTTTTTTCTTTCTAGTGGTATACTAAGACACCTTTTAAAACAAACTTTCCTTAGTTGATTTTACTTTCAAAGATATTTACATACAATGCTACGTTCTAAGTTCTAAGTTCAATTCAGAAAAATAAAAATTCATGAACTTTCTTTGTTAAGTATTTTTTAAATAAGCATATTACACGAGAGTGCATAAGGTCACAACAAACGTAATTATTACGTATTCTGTAAAAATGATTACATTATTTTTAGTCAGACTTAATATCACTTTTTTTTAAAGGAGTTTAGTAAACGAATGGCCAGGTTTTTTTATGTTTTAAACATTATTACCATGTAATTGTGTTGTGATTGCCAACATCACAACACATCCCATGCACAATTTTCGAATACTTAAGGTACTTATTGAATAGTATTGAAACTCGATTTTCTTAATCGGTAACAGCCAAGTCCATGTAAGCTGCGTTCGGCATTGTCGGCGGTACAGGCACATTGCATACATTTATGTATGAGTCGGTTCAATGGAATACCCAAGGTTGTTGCTAAGTGCTCACTGACCTGGCTCTAGCTACGGTTTTTTAACATTAAGGGTAGAAATGATGAAGGGTTGTTTGTTAAAAAGTTAACGAGATAAACCGGAAAATGAATTATCTTGTACAGTGAATTATTTTATTCGAATAGCATCTGCATAATTGATAAAAAAAACTCATAAATTAAACGTGGCAAGGACAAATTATTAGCAAGTAATTTTTGGAGAGACATTAATCACGTATACCTAAGTTGTAAGAATTAATAGTAGTTTATGAAACTGACACATAAAGAGTGTTTTAATACCTAGTTATGTGCAGTTCATACACTACTTTATCTACACTCATACATTTGGGATTGAACCTACTAAATAAAAGATCAACGTTAGAAAAGAGAGAGAGAGAGACTTTGTTTGTATTAGCTAGGTACCTACCTTGTAATAAGTCATTTCCTTAGCTGCATCTAAAATATCGGGCAGAGTAATTTTCTTTTTCACATTTTAAAGCAAGAATAAAAAAAACCTACAAAATTCAGTAAGTATATCAAAATGTAAAAATTGAAATCAAAACTTTATTTGTAATGCTTTAGAAATGGCGCGCATTTCGTTAGAAAAAAAAATGAGATGTGTGCATTCCAACAAACTAATCGCAGTAAGTCATCGATTACCATAGAGTGCATTTTAATCATGGAAAATATGTGGGAAAATATCGTTGTTTTTTTTTAATGTTACGGCACTGCCTTCTTTTTGGATTTGCCCTGTATCGTAATGAGAAAAAAAGTTATTTTATGATGCAGTTGACTGCATCGTAATGAGTTTATTTTTTAATTTTACCTATCCACATAAATAAAGTAGGTATTTATATTACCTTTTTTGAATTCATATTTGGAACATTACGTTGTGAGTGTAGATAAAAATATTTATATATTTCAGTTTCCCTACTTATGTGTTTATAAGTAGAACCTATCGATTTGCAAATTCACGACGAAAGACCTTGTGAGAAAAACCGCGACAAGAGATTCAGCTATAAGTAGGTATACTTACGACAATTTTTTTCAATGTTTTCATAAAGGATTCATAATTTTTATTTACTTAAAAAAACATTTTTTTATAAATAAATGAAGGAGAATGAGTTAAAGCTAAAATGAATCCATCTTAGATCTGTATAATATACATATATATATAATATATACATATATAATATAATATACGTACTATTTTTTAATATACGTACGCAAAATATCGAATAACTAGCGGCCGCCCGCGACATCGTCTGCGTGGAATGTTATTTTTGCTATTCCTCGGGAACAGCACTTTTCTCTAGATGAAGTTACCCTATGTCCTTCTTGTTGTTACCCCT
This sequence comes from Agriphila tristella, assembly GCA_928269145.1. Taxonomy (NCBI): domain Eukaryota; kingdom Metazoa; phylum Arthropoda; class Insecta; order Lepidoptera; family Crambidae; genus Agriphila; species Agriphila tristella. Next base: position 29,938,234 of record OV743432.1, read on the forward strand.
GACAACGTGTATGCAAAATTTTATGATGATCGGTTGAGTAGATTCCTTCACGTCTGTGAAGGCGTAACAAACAAACTGAATATTAGTTAGAATACTTCATAAAGTTTTGTTATTTTCTCGTAACACATGTTAATTTATCCTTAAAAGCAAAACACCATCTATTCCAAATTATTAGAAGTGGCTTTAGCTCAACAAAACAGATTTAACCCATAAATCCAGGTTATGATTCCTGATCATGAAAAGCTCTAGGTGTAAAGCCACTGGTTCTATAATACTGTTAGTACCCATAAACACGTTATCTAGGCGTAGGCCGCCTATAATATTGAACCTGCATCACAGAATACATAATCCTGCATGCGAGATCGAAGGCTGATGCAACAAGGGTCGTTTTGCCATTTTCATAAAATATAAATTGATCATACAATGCGATTAATTTGTCACTCAAGAATGTATGCAATTGCACATTACCTCGTACATCATCAATACATCTTTCTTACTGTACCGCAAGCACTCTGAAGTTGGCCATATTATCTTTTAGATATTGTCAAATTAACTGCATCGTACAAATTTTCATAGTGCTTGACTTACGTCGTTGCTATTTTAATTGGTTAGTTAGGGGGATACGTCTAAAAAAATTGACACTTTTTGATGTAATGCCATGCCCAAGTCGCGAAAAGATCCTAGAGATCTTAAATTAAGATAATATTTATTTAAATCTTTCTCCAGCCAGACACGTATAGAACCAGAAACACGATTCAGTGATTTTGGCTGGATACATTTTAATTTCGAAATATATACCTCTTTAAAATTCTTAAATCGAAATTATTTAGAAACAACATTAGGTATTCTAGTCGAAATTGCTTTAAATAACGTGTATCATCAATATTCAGAATCGTGTAGAAGCATGTCTCTTTAATCGCTATAGTTATTTAATACGAAATTCGTAGTAAATTCATAGTACGAATTAATTTTGTGATTTTTGCTCCAAATCTACGGAATCTGTCTCGCTCCCGCCACAGAAATGTTTCGCGCGCGTCGTTTTCTCATTGCTATCTCTCTTTACACTTTATTTTGACATAGCCCCTTAACTTAAATTAACAACTTGCAAGCTTGTTTAGTACATTCCCACACTTCATTTAAAACACATCTTGCACGAATTAAATTAATTCGCTTCATTTATTTTTAGCAGGGTTTCTTAAAGTGTGGTCCACGGACCCCTTTGGGGTCCGCAGTTAACACTTCCCGTACCTAATGAAACTGCCAATAAAAGTGTTTTTTTTATATTGTTGTCGTAATATTGTTTATTTTCAAAAACCAGCTGATTTTTTTTCGTGATCTCAGACTTGGTTCCATAGTAAAAGTTGTTCAGTTTTATGGTTCCTATCTACCATCATTATTCGGCATTAGGGGTTATTTTGTAACACGTTAACCATACCATCAAAGAATAAATCAGATTTGCTATTATGAGCGAGCATGTCCCCGATGAGGAGTAATACGCGCACCGTAAACCACAGAACCTTTTTCTTTTTCTGAATAACTTTGAAGTTTAAAAAACGCAGTTGCAGTATTGTATGAGGTGGAATAAGGTCGCTGCGAATAGTTGCAGACATAATATTCGAGGTTGCATAACGTCAAAGGTCCTTGCTTGATCGCTGGCACTGCTGCGTTTCCAGTGTTACTTACGTTACGTTACGACCCGATTATAACGAGAATAATAATAAAACACTTTATTGCACACTTAACACAGGACATATTACAAGGGAAAACAACAAACAAAGAAAGCATACAACAGTCGGCCTTATTGCTTAGTGGCAATTTCGATCTATTCCCCATTCATCCGCAAAATTCATCCGAAATATTTTTATTCCCCACTCATCCGAGTTAATATGTCCCACTCATCCGAAAATTAAATAAAAATAAATTGTTTCCCATTCATCCGAAAATAGATTCCCCATTCATCCGGCGTGTTAATTAACTAATGGAACAAGAAAAAGATACAGACTGCAGAAAAATTGTTCTGTATCTTTTTGACAGTTTACATTTAATATAGACAAATATTAAAAAAAATCATTTTTACGTATCTAGGATTCCAGCACGTTCGCAACTTTTAATAAATAGTAGTGATCTTTTTCGGGATTTTTATTTTTAAAAGAATAATAAAAAACTAAGTTAAGTATATACTATCCCCGTCAATTGGTAATGCGCTGGAACCTTGTCAAATTAACATACACATCATCGTCATCCGCAACTAAAAATGACAAAAAACAGAAAAATTCTAATAGGTAATATAATATATTAATTATTGAATTCTTATTTTCAATAAGAAAGGGTCTAGGTATATGAGAAAATTACATTTGTTTTTCGTTTTTGAGGTTAAAATCATGGCCGCCAGGCGCATTACCAATTGACGCGGATAGTATAGACTGGAGCAGAATTTGAAAAACTGAAGTTCTAGAAGCAAATAGTATTACTTTTTGGTAACTGATATTTTCTTATTAATTCGACCCCGCTGAATCCAAAAATGCCAGATGCCAACAGCTTTCCTTTTTTTCATTTTACAGAAAAACTATTATACAGATAGGAGCAAATTATTAAAGATGAAATTAATATACATAAAATTTTCTAAACATCAATGCTAATGCTAAATTTATATCGATATAATAAGTAGTTTTTGTAATGATTTATTGATTGGTATTTGTTTACAGCCGTTATAAATTTCTATTCCCAACGAATACCAAAACATAACATTTGGTACAATTACAGAAACAATTTATTTTACTTTTTAATAATTTAATAATGATCGATCGTCATAACCGGCATAATTTTTCTAGCGGTGAATATAAGAAGATTTTAAAAAATATCTTTTCTTCTTAGTACGTCACCAAAGTACCAGGATCACATAAATATGGAGAAGGTTAACTTCTATATTTTTAAGCCCTTTTAATAAAAAAATCTCTTCTTCTTAGTACGTCACCAAAATACCAGGATAACATAGATATGTAGAAAATTTAATTCCAAATTTTCAATCACTTTTTATTACTAACTGTACCTAGGCATTTAACTTGTTTTAGGATTCGTTTATGAATGGTATTCGTTGGGAATAGAAATTTTATAACGGCGGCAATAAACAAACACCATTTGTAGTATGTAGCTGTAATTAGTTTTTGGTATTCGTTTTTGGTATTAGTTTTTGGTATTAGATCGGAATAGACTTGATCGGCCGGCTCATTTTATTTGTCCGGTGTTGAATGAAAGGAAATGTAATGCACATTATTTGATTTCATTCATGCGTTCATTTAAAGCTAATATCAAATTAAATAATAATAAAAAATAAAAAAATATAAAATACTACTTAAATATCTTGGTAGGCAGGTAATATTATGTAAATGTGTTAGGTACTTATTTTTGTTGTAAATTTTATATTTCACTTTTTCGTGCTATTACATATTTAATTTAACCCAACAACTAATTAAAAAAAAAAATTATTTGCCGACCCTATTTATTTTTAAGTATATTACGTTTACAAAATAATCGGATGAGTAGGGCATACCTTCGGGTTTTCGGATGAAAAGGGAAATTACTGTAGGTATTTCAATATTTATTAAAACTCATCCGGATGAATGGGGAATAGATCGCAATTTCTGCCAGGCAACCTTGAGTAATAAAGTAAAAAAGAGAGGACAGAAAAAAATACAAAAACAAATCATAAATTTTCTTTTATTCTTTTTTTACTACAGTTAGGAAACTATTCGTATTTTTTACAGTTAAATGTTGTTTAGATTCAATATATCTTTCATCTTCTGGCTTTTCCTTTTTTTAAGCATTTTAATGCAATACCCATAGTCCCACACACGCACAGCTGCTAAAAAATTTCAATATTGAGTTCTCGACTTATACCTACTTTGTTTAAGTAAAATCTACGTAAAAGCTTCGCACGTTTTTGTTAAAATATTAAAAGCCAAATTTTGCTTCAAATATACCGTTTCCAAAGAAGAGATATATTATATCGCACCTAAATAATAGACCTGTAAAAGAGTCTGTACACCCGACGACGTCGCTTTTGTGCAATACTTTTGTGCAAATTCCGCATACTTTTACATAGGAGAAGAATTTATTATATTTGTCCTTCCAAGTGGTTCCACCATCTGAGGAATTCGTCATTTCATTACTAACGTAACGTTCATAGAATATTTTTCAAGGGAAAAATGTAAAAACATTCGAGAATTTCGTCTTGAAACTCGAGTGTCTTATTAAGGGAAACTGATTTATTTTTTTAAAACAGTAATCTTCTGATAATCTTCAGTAAATCTTATGATTGCTTTAAAAACAGTAATCACGTCTTTAAGGTGATTAATATTTTTAAAGCTTATATATTTGCCATCGCTACTAAAATGTTCTTTGATAAGCAACAAACAATTATAAGTAAATCACATTGACATGTTGTCGAAAGCTTATTACGAAAGTATTACAAACTTTAATGTAATGATTTGACAAGCTTATTAAAATAAATTTCATAGTTTACTGCTTATTTGGATTTAATAAGCATTAATATTGATCCAACGAACAGAAAGTTTTCCATTTTGATTAGGGAGGCAAAAGACAAGCTAGACATATTGATAACTTTAGAACAAATTTTTTTTAAATCAAAGTGATCATAATTCTAGGTGAAATAAACATTAAAAAAAAAGTAGTCATAAGTAAGAGATCACTGATGCTAAAGAACATGAAATGGCTGAAACATGAAATTAAATATTAAGTAACATCAAAAAATCGTTACTTTCATGTTTTAGCATCAGTAATCTTTTACTTATGACTTGAGATTTTTTGTGTTTATTTCACCTTGATTTTGATCACTTTGTTTTAAGAAATTGTTGTCCTAAAAGTTATTAATATCGTGGTTAGATTTAGTTTAAAAGATTCCCAATTACATCGATTTCCTGAATAAGTAGGTACATTCTGCTTAAAATAATAATAGCAAATTAATCCGATATAGTTAAATTCCTATTAACTTTCTTGCGTGGTGCACGCAAACAGTGGTGCATTAAGTCCAACAATACTCAATTGTGTTTATTCAAATCAGCTGACAATAAAGCCAATAAAACAGCAATAAAATCAATGTATGATATGAAAACTGCGCTTTGAATAACAATGCATTTATATTTACTGTGAAACATCGAATAGTGTTATTTATAGCATTGAATATCATACTCAATAAAATTTTATAAGTGTGATGGTCTGACCACGTGCTTTTGAAAGTTATTATTAGATACGTGATTTGTTTATTTTAAAGTAAGTAAGTACCTACTTACAATGCGATTAAATTGACAATAGACGGTGATCTACTGCAACTTCACTCAATGTATGGCAAAGAGATAATATATATTATGCCGTTTTGTAACCTCAAGCGCTCTGAAGCTGTCGCAAATCACTGTCAATTGTCTACTTTTTTATTATTTTATTTTATTTTATTTGGCATTTATAGAGACATAACTAATGTATACGACTGATCGAGATAAAAAGAGAAAAATAAAAAAAAACACTGAATGCTAATAATCAAAATACCTCACGTATCGTAACATAACTTAATTAAATGTGTGTATAGGTAGGTACTGAAACGAACGATATCTCATTTCGTAAAATTCGTTGTAACTGTAAACCAGTACACACGTGGTGGCCGGTGGCGTAGACCAGCTGACCACAATTTGTGGTCAACGTCTGCCAGGGCTGTCCAAATACAAACTAGTGAATATTTGAAAAAAAAAATTGGGTATACATTATTTAGATTGCTCTGATACTAGATAAGTTATTGAAATAAGAATGAAACACTGTTTTTTTTACGCTGATCTTTTGTCATTCAATGGTGTCGATTCGGTTGGCAACGACTTTACTAAAAGTTTTCTATCCTTTTTTTTTCGGCATCGAAAAGACAAGAACAGGATGCTAAAATTAAGTTTAGTCCTGTCAATTTAGTTAAGTTATCGAATTGACACTTACCTATAACACAAAATTGCGAGATGGGAGTAAATTAGATCTTCAATGTTTTTTTTACATTAAAACCTGTGGTTTAAGTTACACGGTATTCATGTTACATGAGAGATCAAGTTTTACACACTTAATCAAGTTTAATGATCAAATTCGTCCAAAATAATGGGGTCGACATATGAGCTAGGTAACGATTATAATGTTGCGAGCTTTTAAAATCCGCAATTTTTAGATAATATTTCTTTACGATGATCTTTAAGGCTCAATGTTACGAATGTACCTACAATTTATATTTGCACCTATTTTTGGAAAAAATTAAGGTATGCATGCATCTCTATTTGAGTGTCACCCCTAACGGCCCTTAACCACAAATCAGTAGCGGTCACCAACTCGCGAGAATGAAGTTCCGAAATGATGATGACGTTTCGAATACACCATTTAATAAATACAGTAGGTAATACTTACCATTTTTAAACGGATGAAATTTTAAATAGAAAAAAATATTTTGTTAGTTACAATTATAACCATTGTACATTACTTAAAAATATTTCAGTTAATTAGTAGGTAAGTTTCCCGATTCAAGTAATTATTAAAACTTTTTAAAATTTCAGATGATATTATGTGATTACTATGACAATGACACTGGTTGTTTCAATGTTGGCAAAAAGCTAACTGTCTCAGAAACTTTTATAGATGATTTAATTAAAGCTTGGGTGTAGTAACTTTACAATAACATCATACTTACCTAACTATCTAAATACTTAACGCTTTTCTCCAGAGGTAGATAACTGGAAACATTCTTTAAATTTTTTTGTTTGTATTTAAAGAAAAGTAAAAAATACTAGAAAAAATCGACTCACCCGTAGCACCCGTCTGACTCTGAGGTGCTACGGGCGAGTCGATTTTATTCTAGTATTTTTTCTAACCTATTATTAATTATCTAAATATAAAAATTGCATTGTAAATGCCTAAAATTTTTTTTTATAATTTATTTGTATTTTTTTATAAATATCATTAATTTACCAACGTTGCCGTCACAAATCCGTCGCCGCGCAGTGGACACGCGCGCTCGGCCGTCGACCTCGGCCACCGCCCGTCGATCCATCGCATCGCACCGAGAGTTCTCGCCACCCGTGAAGTGAACCTTGTGTGCGGACCTTTAGTACAAAACTCCTTACATAATTATGGAAAACTAATCCTCTTTCGTACATCATGGTACAGTAAACAACTGTCTTATTCAGAGATGTTTCACAAAACTGTTCTAACAAAACCTGGTTTAATGCTTGTAAGCCAATCACAATGCACCTTTTTATCCTTAAACGGTGAGACTAAACGTTAAACTGTCACTCTGAATACGATTTGCGCTAAAATGGCGTTAGTCCGCAGTCTAACGCCATGTTAACTTTGGCCCTAATTTAACGAACGCACTCTGAATAAGACAGGAAAAGTTTAGTACCTATCAATTTAGTATTTTGTCATAAAATTTTTGACAGATGTCTCACAGTTTGGAAGATAAAGACTTACTCCTGAAATCGAAGTTCTTGCTGTGTTCTGGCCACCCGTGCAACTTGTGTGTGTGTGGCCCTTTACCACAGTATCTAATATCTATACTGTACCTTTACTTTAATATGGAACACTAAAACTCTTTCGTTCAAATAAGAAAGTTTTGTAAATAAAACACGAAGTTTTTTTCTTTAAAACAGCGGCAATTTCGGAAATTTAATTGCAAAAATTAAATATAAAACAAAATTAACTTTTGCGTGTAATTACGGTTCGGTTAAGGAACCTCACTGCAGCTTTTTAGCTGTTAAGAACCATTTAAATAGTGAAAACGCATTTATGTTCTATACCTAGTAAGTTTTTTTTAATTCTCCACCACTGACCTCACCATTAAATATTCTTCAAGACGATCTAAAAAAACAAATGATTAAAACTTCAGTTAAACTTACAACAACAGCTGTCGTGTTCACCAAAACTCACTTTGAATCTGGACAAAGTAAAACCACCTATCTAAAGGCAAAACTTTTTAAGTACTTACATAACATAAAGAAAGCCGTAAAAGAAAAAAGTTTCAGGACAGATGTTGTCTGCCTCACGAGGGCCTTAAAACCTAAGGGTCCATTTAAAGAGGCTTAAGGGAAGATGTTTTAAAAAGCTCTCTATTTTTACGCTTGGAAATAAAGTAGGGTACCTACCTACTATAATTACGTCAAAACTCATTACAATGATGGCTCACATAATGAATGCTTTCACGAAACGGTACATCGTTTATTTTTACAGTAAGTAGTTAATATTTAAAAGTACTTCCATTTCAGTATTAAGTAGGTACTTAGTTTATTATCATTGTCCGATAAAGTAACACATCCACGTACCCCATTCGAAATATTTCGAATTGAATATTTTTGTAATACAGGAAACTAGAAGCATAACTTGTACATTTCTACTCGATTCTATAGATTTCCGTACTAAAAGTATAGAGCTTAAAATTGGTATCAAAAGTTAGAATCAATGACTACACCAAACACTCAATCATGCCTGAAACTGTAAGTTTTAATTTAAATCACCTTTTTTTACTAATAATATAAAGGTATTTTGCTTAAATTTTGATGATCTACTATTGGCTTACTTAGACATGTTTAAAAATCCCTAATGTTTATCACCACAATATCTTTATAACAACATTCTAAACCACAATGAATAGAGTAGTTAAAAAGGTGTAACATTTAACGGGCGTGACACACAGGTTTAGTGGTGGCATAAAGTGCAACTGTATGCTTTTACGTCGGTTTTGTGGCTTCTAGCATATGCGCAGGTCAAGGCGGAAGTAAATGATGATAGACCCTAAAATATCTGGAAAATAAAATCAAAAGAGTGAGACTGTGTAAACTTAAATTCGATTCTATACTAAGTATAACAAAAATTCAGACTACAAGTCACTTCGTAAAGATTTTTGGATTTGACATCTTAAAGGATATTATTGGCCTGTAGGCCAATAGGTGTAAAAACTCCGTTGACACCATGCTCATCGTTAACATTTGTTAAAACAACCCTAATTATTGAACCTGGTTACCTACCTACTAAGATTGGCGTAGGTACACGTGATCCGATTTGCGCTTGACAGACAGGGACAACGAAGTGATTTCTGTGTGGACGCGGCCTATTATACAAAATAAGGGAGAGTTGCACTTGAACAATATTTTATTTCAGGTGCGAGTCGCCCTAAAAGTAGACATTTAACACCTCGATGAGAACTTTACATCTACAGCTACAAGTTAATAACGAAACACCATAAATTGCAAGTAATTTAATATTTCACCTGAAATATTGTTCATATTTTCACCTTACTACGCCTTAATTACAAGTCGAATAGTTAAATCAAACAGATTACAATCAGCGGTGGCATTTCAAATATAACAGCCTATTCCTAACACATTTAGGAGAATTATAGCCTTTGCGTGATGGGGCTCGAACCCACTGACCTTATGGGAAAATGCTTATCTAGTGGCTGCAATAATAATTATAATGGTGACTATTTTAAGACGTAAGTATTAAGTAATTAAATAACTGCGTATAACGACGTCTTAGGTGACCTTTTTAAGAAGGTTTAATTTCTTGAGTAGGATCTTAAAAGTAAAAAAGAGAAACAAAATGTATGTATCGCTGCTCCTGAAAAGGTGCTGAAACAAGTATCGCTGCCTCTGAAAAGGTGTTGAAATAAGTATCGCTGGCCCTGAAAAGGTGTTGAAACAATTATCGCTGCCACTGAAAAGGTGTTGGAACAAGACTAAGTATTGCTGCCCTTGAAAAGGTGCTGAAACAAGTATCGCTGCCCCTAAAAAGGTGCTGACACAAGTATCGCTGCCCCTAAAAAGGTGCTAAAACAAGTATCGCTGCCCCTAAAAAGGTGCTGAAACAAGTGTCGCTGCCCCTAAAAAAGGTGCTGAAACATCAGGAATCACAAAATTTAACATATTATCACTAAAAGCGCGTATTGTATACTAACAGTCACCATTAGGTGACTAACAAATAACAATTTAAAGTAATACGTAATTAAATAATTATAATGACGTCTTACGTGAAGGTCGCATATTTTTGTAAATGTTACGTGTAGTAAAAGGCGCAGCGAAATTTTTTCTATGTCTATGAGTAAAAGAGATCTTGATTAACTGCTAAGTAAACAATATGGGACGATTTAAAATTAACGTATTTATTTTATTAAGTTAAGGTTCTTGTGTAATTTAATTGTAAAAAAGTGACCACACTGAAACGTCGGGAAATGCTAAATCAAACTTACCAACACAAAAATTTGCGTTTGCATACCTACATGTCTAATTTAAATATTTGCGCTTGGAAATCTATTGGATTTAGAAATGCTGTTTTCACATTATTACTTTTCTGCGTTTAGGTACATTATTTTCACTAAACTCATTTCAGTAATTAGCTAACAACCAACAGTTTCCTTTACGCTAAACAACGTGCACAGTTAACTGTAAACACCATTCAGTTAAAGTAACTGTAACACTGAGTTACGAGCAACAATAACTGGGTTAATTCATCGATGATGGATAACACTCAGTGTAGGGGCGGAGATGGTATATTAGGTGATAAACTAATTTAAATTAAATAAAAACGGGAATCAAATAAAAACGTGTACTTGACATTGCTTCTCCTCTGGAAAATAATGAGATGACTGAGGGCTAACTTCTTCGAGCTGCCAAAACCGCGCAAGTTGGGCTTGAATGTCATCATCAGAAGAGCGAGAAGTATCGAAATCAACTTGACTAAAGTTACAATTAATGCGTGGAAAACTAGACACACGGCCGCAACTTACAGGACCGGAAACTATCCAACCTAGTCTGGTTTCGTAAAGTATCGGTTTTCCATCACCCAACTTAATACTTTGGGAACCTAAAATGTCCCAAAAAACATCAGCGCCGATAACCATATCGACGGAAGCGGGTGAATAAAACTCAGGATCCGCTAAACAAATATGAGACGGAATATTTAAATTATTAAAATCTATCTGACAGCCGGGAACGTTATCGGAAATCAACGGCAGAATGAAACAACAAATATTAGTTGAATAACTTTCACTTAAGGACGAAATGGATACGCGACACATTTTATTTATGTTTGAAATCTTATTATTGATACCTACAACGATTCTATCTGTGCGCTCAGCTGGTAGGTTCAATTTTTTATGCAGCCTCTCGGTTAATAAACACGAAGTGCTACCGCTATCCAAAATCACACGAGCGACAACCTCGCGATTTTCGCTATCCCGCAATTTCACAAGCGCAGTCGACAGCAATACCTCGGCGTGTCCTAATCCTGACGGTTCGCACGTCGCAGAGATGCTCCCCGTAAGCGCGACGCTCGGATTATGTGTCCGGGCACGAAAACTGCGACGGCGGAGCGGCAGCGGGGCGGCGCGACAGCGGAGCGGCGGCGATGCATTCAACAGTATGGCACAGTATGGAGACGCGCACGAAACGGGCGGTGGCGGCGCGGGGCGACGAGCGATGCACGGGCGGGAGGAGAGCGACGAAAACAAATGAACAAACTAGTTGGATTTGGTAGCCCGCGATTACAGTAGTGTTGTGTTGAATAATATAATAGTGTCTGTTTGATTACTAGGTAGTACCTATTTATTCAGTATGGATGTCGGCATCTTGGACATCATTTAAAAAACACAAGATGAGCAAAGAATCCGGTTTTGAAACTAGTTAACGCCTATACTTAGACCATTTTTTCGAACTAAATAAAATTTTTAGACATAGGATATATTTCGTCCTTTGAATATTTTTCGGTACTGATTTAACAAGAAATTGTTTCCATAGCAACATCACATTTGACACATCAATAGAAAAAAATAATAATAAGAAGTTACTTTAGTGGTATACCGTGGTCCTACCAGTAGGTCAAATCGGTAGGTCCACGGGCCCTTAATGGTATTTAGCCCATCTGTTACAACACTACTAGCGCGGCTGACCGACCGCTAAGTTTCGTGCCCACGTTCTCATCGCCCCGCCCCGCCGCCGCTCCGCTGCCGCGCCGCCCCGCCACCGCTCGGCCGCCGCCACTTTCGTGTCCGGACACTATGAGACTGCATCGCTACCGCCGCCGCCGCCTGAGCCGAGTCGTGCGCCCGCACATTGATGTCGCGCTCGGCCGTAGCCGAAGCTGAAGGTACAGGCGAAGACAACTGCTTTGATGCACTAAACTCGTTCATGTGAATAAGTGTGTTATGTCTACGCTTGCATACTTTACAACCGGGACGCTTACAAGTGTTAGCAAAATGACCACTACGGAAACAATTAAAACATACTTTATACGTAGGTAACAACTTGTAACGTTCCTCGCTACTTAATGCAAGAAACTTAGGACAGTTATTCAAATAATGATCCTCATTGCAACTAGGGCATGGTTTCATTGACGATGAATTCGAATCATGTTTTTTGTGACTCTGATAAGAAACCATAGCTTTAATTTTAGGTGCACCTTTACTATGAGTCGCATTATTTTGTGACATTTCAATCGTCTCAATTAAGTCAGCGCGATTACGCACAAAAGAAAGAAAGGATTCTAAACTAATCGGCTTATCTTTAGATAAATTACCTTTGTGCTCCTCCCATTCACGATATGTTTTCGTATCCAACTTTTTCGTTATAATATAAATCAAAAGTGTATCCCAATGATCGACTGGTTCACCGAGTGTTTCCAAACAACGTAAATTCTTATTGACCTTATCGATCATCTGTTTTAAATTAATTGACGACTCTTTTGCGATCGGTTCGATGTTAAACAAGGATGCAACATGATTTTGTACTAACAAACGTTTGTTATCAAACCGGTCACATAAAAGCTTCCAAGCCACAGAATAGTTTTTAGCGGAAAACTCAATGGATTTAATTACCACAGCAGCTGAACCTTCTAATGACGCCCTTAAGTAGTGGAACTTGTTTATTTCATCAATCTGATCATTTTTATCAATTAGGCTAGAGAAGGTATCATGAAATTCCATCCAGGAATCATAGGAACCGCAAAACTTTGGTAACGAAATCGTGGGCAATTTAACAAACTTATTATTAGAACGAGCACTACTACATTCACTTTCAACCTTTTGCGTTTTCTGAAAATTCCCTAAAATACCCTGCGCCTTAGCAAGTACACGATAGTAATTATTTTCAAATTCGATTCGTTCAGATAATTGCAGATCATCATCAACAAGCATCTCGATATTTGATTGTATCTCATCAAAAGTGTTATACAAAAATTCAAGCTTACCGGTTCGTAATTGTAACTCCCTGACATCCTGATCACTCAGCGAAGATTCATCCAAAACGGACAAATAATTAGAAAATAGCGTGATACGACCTTTAATATAGCCACGTTTCTTGACTAAGTCCTTTTCATCTGATGCTCTAAGAGACTGGGGTCGCGTGTCGTCTGTCATCCTGGAATTGATACAACTGACAACGTTTACTGCACTTAGGACTATTACAAAGAACACTGAACCTTTAAAATGAGGATACAAACCAAACAGCTATTTTACAAATGCAAAATTGAAATGAGTATTTTACAATAAGAATTAATGATGATTAGAACGAAAAGTTTTCGCTGAAATTATTTAACATGAAAGTATGCAAGAACGATAAAATATTACAATAAGTAGACCATAAGTACCTACTAAAAATGACACCGTTTATTTATACTGCGTACTGCCTTTGTACTTACTGCGTAGTACTTTGAACAAAATGGCCGGTCGCCTTGGTGTTCACAAAATAACAAAATTAACAAAAATAATAGGCACAATGAAATTAGTTTTAAAAATATAATTCACCTAAATACCTACCTGAAAGAGCGTTGGGTTTGGTTGGGATATTTATTTCAACTAAATTTTACCACTTTTATCTCCAACTCAACTCATCGACCACTCTTGAAGCGCAGCGCAATCCCCAATACAATAATGCGGCGCAAATCAGCTGGCTACCAATAACATCCGGTACTGCAGGACCATGTAGGCCATAAGTACCTACTAAAAACACAACTCGCCTCGCAGACGGTCGGTTCTGTGTTAGGATCCCTTTAAAACAATCACCAAGTGTGTTAGGAGATTCTTATCAGCGAGCGAAGTATTGTTTGCTATCATTAGAGCGTAGGCTCAAGATCAATAAGCCATTTAGTAAAATGTATGCTGAATTTTTGTCAGAGTATGAATCATTAGGTCACATGTCAGAGTGCGAACCGATCACATCGGTCCCTCATTATTTCATACCCCATCATGGTGTCCTTCGCGAAAGTAGTACTACCACTAAGCTACGGGTTGTTTTTAATGCGAGTAGTCCTACTACTTCGGGAGTTTCATTTAATCAAATACAAATGATTGGGCCTACGGTTCAAGATGACCTTCTGTCAATTCTTTTACGTTTTAGGCAGCATAAGTTCGTGATTGTAGCAGATGTAGAAAAGATGTATAGGTGCATAGAAGTTCATGAGGATGATCGTCCGCTTCAACAAATCATTTGGCGTGATCAAGATCAACCTAATTCTCCCTTTAAATGTTATGCATTAAACCGGGTGAGCTATGGCACTGCTAGTGCTCCTTTCCTCGCTACTCGCTGCTTAAAACAGATAGGTCTAGAATGTAAGGACCCTAAGATAGGTGAAGTGATCATCAAAGATTTTTATGTCGACGATCTTTTGACTGGGGGGGATGGATTAGATGAAGTATTATACATTCGTGACCAAACTACTTCAGAGTTAGCCTCTGCCTGTATGCCTCTTAGGAAATGGCAGTCAAATGATCCCCGTTTGTTGCCTGAAACCAATCATTTATCACCTGATGTAAACATTGGGGTTACTGGGGCAAGTAAAACATTAGGCCTTGGGTGGAACTCTGTTTCAGATGAGTTTTATTTTTCCATAAGTCCTACCATAGTTAAACGAAACACAAAGCGTGATATTCTTTCCGTAATTGCCCAAATCTTTGATCCATTAGGGCTCCTCTCACCTTGTGTCATCCTTATGAAAGTTCTGTTAAAGCGACTGTGGTTGCAGCGATTGTCTTGGGATGATGAGTTGCCACCAGATATAAATAAAACCTGGGTCAAGATGTTTGTTAGTTTGCCAGGTCTCAACAACCTGCGTATACCGCGACGTGTTGTTTGTGATTCAGCTGTACGGCTGGAGTTACATATATTCACAGACTCTTCCGAGCGTGCGTATGGTTCTTGTGCCTATTTGCGTAGTGTTGATAGTAATGGTGAAGTCTCAGTTCATTTGTTAATTGCTAAAAGTCGAGTCGCACCTATTAAACCTACGACAATACCACGACTTGAATTATGCGGAGCTGTGATTGGTGCTCAATTGTACGTAAAGGTTAAGGCTGCACTACGAGCGCAAATAAGTCAAGTTACTTTTTGGACAGACTCTATGATCGTCCTTGGTTGGCTTAAGATGTTACCTTTTAAATTACAAACTTTTGTGCGCAACCGCGTCGCAGATATTTTAGAAAAAACTGGTAACTGTACTTGGAGGCATGTTCCGACTGATGAGAACCCCGCGGATTTGATATCGCGCGGAACTACTGTAGATTCTCTTCAGTCGCTCAATTTATGGTGGCATGGACCAGATTATTTGAAACTCGATTCGTCGCACTGGCCTGCAACTCCAAGCACTGTTGAAAAGTTACCTGAAACTCGGAAAGAAGTTTCATTACATGTTACTGATTTTACTCAGCACGAATTAATCGATTTCGGTAGATTTTCAAAGCTTTCTAGGCTTCAGCGTACAGTAGCTTATGTGCTAAGGTTCGTAAATAATTTAAAGAAAGGTACGGAACGTAAAACTAACTTTAACACAGCAGCGACTTCAACCAGGCGGATACCCGTTTGACAGTGTTGGTGTGGACTACGCGGGTCCGGTGGCCGTCGCTAGTCGCACTGGTCGCGGTTGTAGACTTGTTAAATTCTATATTGCTATTTTTGTATGTTTTACGACCAAGGCTGTACACCTTGAGTTGGTGGGTGATTTAACAAGCAATAGTTACCTTCTAGCGTTACGCCGTTTTATTTCGCGTAGAGGTAAACCCTCTCATATATTTTCAGATAATGGCACTTCATTTGTGGGTGCATATAATGATATTTCTAAGTTTTTGAAAAGTAATTGTAATTCACTGGCCTCTAATGTAGCGCAGGAAAATATACAGTTTCATTTTATCCCTGCATATAGTCCTAACTTTGGTGGGCTCTGGGAGGCTGGAGTTAAATGTGTCAAATTCCATTTAAATAGAGTGTTGGGATGTTGTAATCTGACGTTTGAGGAGCTAACTACAACGTTAGTGCAGATCGAGGCGATACTGAACTCTCGGCCACTCTCTCCATTGTCATCGGATCCCGCAGATTTGACGCCACTCACGCCCGGCCATTTTCTTATTGGCCGCCCTCTCACCGCCCTACCGGACCGAAGCTACGCAGACTATCCTGTTACCAGATTGTCACGCTTCCAGCGCATTGAACAATTACGCCAGCACTTCTGGACAAGGTGGAGTAAAGAATATATCGCTGAACTCCAGCAGCGAGTCAAATGGTGCTCTAACAAATATTCGTTAAATGTCGATACTCTAGTCCTGATAAAGGAGGATGGTCTTCCACCGTTGAAATGGAAGCTTGGACGTATTGTGGCTGTTTATCCTGGTGCCAGTGATGGTATAAGTCGTGTCGCTGACATAAGGACGGCGAATGGCGTCGTTCGGCGTAGCTGCAGCAAGATAGTCCCGTTATTGCCAGAAGAAGATGTTTTGGTTGAAGGACGAGCCTCCAACGCGCGGGGGCATGTTCGCGAGTGACACTTCGTGTCATTCATTATTGATTTTTTATCTTTGGTTTTTCTGTTTGAATATGTCAAGTACACGTTTTTATTTGATTCCCGTTTTTATTTAATTTAAATTAGTTTATCACCTAATATACCATCTCCGCCCCTACACTCAGTTCTGTTAGAAAGTGGCATTATTAAGATAAATTATATTAAATGAAGTATAGTTATACCCAGTATTAGTTTGTAATGATTTGACATTTATCAACGGTCAAAGATCACGTCACGATTAAGGCCTACTCAAAAATGACCGGTATCCTGTACCGGTGCCGGTAACGGTATCATCATCATCATATCAGCCGCACGACACCCACTGCTGGGTATAGGCCTCCCCTAAGGATCTCCACGACGATCGGTCCTGCGCTGCCCGCATCCAGTGGCTTCCGGCAATCTTCACCAGATCGTCGGTCCTTGTCGGGGGCCTACCCATGGAGCGTCGTCCGGTGCGCGGTTGCCATTCCAGAAACTTTCCGCCCCAACGGCATCGGTTCTTCTCGCTATGTGTCATAACGATAACGGTATTCCCGACCAATATCCCGACCGGTATTTTGTATGGCATTACCGGCAGCAGTTGCGGAACACCTTTGAACAGCGCGTTACCGCATACCCATCGGGATATCTATCGTTACCGCCACCGGTACAGGATACCGGTCAGATATGAGTAGGCCTTAATTGGTAGGTACTACTAACAACACTTCCGCTTTACCACTCTTAACCTAAGATTAAAATACATTAAGTTCGTGCAGTACCAACATACTTACTTTTTTAGGGTTCCGTACCCAAGGGTAAAAACGGGACCCTATTACTAAGACTCCGCTGTCCGTCTGTCTGTCTGTCTGTCACCAGGCTGTATCTCATGAACCGAGATAGCTAGACAGTTGAAATTTTCACAGATGATGTATTTCTGTTGGCGCTTTAACAACAAATACTAAAATCAGAATAAAATAAATAAGGGGGCTCCCATACAACAAACGTGATTTTTTTTGCCGTTTTTGGTACGGAAACCTTCGTGCGCGAGTTCGACTCGCACTTGGCCGGTTTTTAGTTTTCGTGCAAGGGCGATACGCGCGCATAATATTTTTTCTGCAAAGCGGCACGTGAACTGTCGATCGTACAATAATGTTCTCGAATGCATGAGGTATATTTATACGCGATTACGATAACATAAATGATGGCGTTAAGCAACAATTAGGTATTAATAGTTAGGTAGGCTACACAACGTGTTACAAAAGGACCCCTAATGCCGAATATGGTAGATAGGGACCATCAGACTGAACTCGAGAACAAAAAAACTGCTGTTTCATACATTTTGATATTATCGTTATTATCTTTTGTATGAAACAGCTGATTTTTTTTTCTTGATTTCAGAGTTAGTCCCATAGTAAAAGTAAAGTTTGATGGTCCCTATCTACCATATTATTATTCAGCATTAGGGGTATTTTTGTAACACGTTGTATACTTACACTAGCGGCCGCCCGCGGTTTTACCCGAGTGGTTCCCGTTCCCGTGGGAATATCGGGATAAAAAGTATTCTATGTTTTAATCTAGGCTATCTTATATCTGTGTGCCAAATTTCAACCAAATCAGTTTAGTAGTTTTTGCGTGATTGAGGAACAAACATCCAAACATCTAAACATCCAAACTTACAAACTTACACATTTATAATACTAGCGGCCGTCCGCGGTTTCACCCGCGTGGTTCTCGTTCCCGTGGAAATATCGGGATAAAAAGTACCCTATGTTTTAATCTAGGCTATTTACTATCTGTGTGCCGAATTTCAACCAAATCCATTCAGTAGTTTTTGCGTGCTTGAGGAACAAACATCCAAACATCTAAACATCCAAACCCACAAACTTTCACATTTATAATATTAGTAGGATTAAGAATAGCCCGTAAAAGCCAAAGTTAGTAGGTAGGAACATCAAATGAAACTTTGAGTGCTGTGTTTACTTATGTTATCACCTAGCTAAGCTTCAAAGAGTTTATGAGTAGGACCCGCGGCTTTATAGCACTATGGTTTTATTAGACTCATAACTCGTATGACCTAGATTTCTCATAGGTAGCTAAGATTGTGCTAGATTATGAAGTAGGACTATCGTTCATATTTTATTAAACTTTAACTTGCGATATTTCATATTATGCTATAAAGAAATGACTGAGTATGAAATTACAGGCAAAAGCAAATGCTATAGCATTTGGAAATATCTTCTTTAGGCTTGCTTGAAATTTTATTGCTGTTTGTGGTTTATGAATTAAAACTCTATGTTTTGTGTCCTAAAATACAGTGACTCATTAAAAAAAATCGTAAATAGGTAGGTACTCGCATGAGCCACACATCACCAGATTGTCTGATGCCCTGCTGCGTAATTTTATGGTTAAGTATGAAGTTCGGGCAATTTCACACTTGAAATCCCAATTTTTTATAGGTTTTTTTTTAAGTTTTTGGTCGTTTTCTGTTAAGCGACGCCCGTAATAGAAATCGGTAGAAAACAATTTAAAAAAAACGGGCCAAGTGCGAGTCGGACTCGCGCACGAAGGGTTCCGTACCAAAAAACAGCAAAAATCATGTTTGTTGTATGGGAGCCCCCCTTAAATATTAATTTTATTCTGTTTTTAGTATTTGTTGTTATAGCGGCAACAAAAATACATCATCTGTGAAAATTTCAACTGTCTAGCTGTCACGGTTCTTGAGATACAGCCTGGTGACAGACAGACAGACAGACGGACAGCGGAGCCTTAGTAATAGGGTCCCGTTTTTGCCCTTTGGGTACGGAACCCTGAAAAGGGACTTCAAATTATAAAATGAGCCTGAATTTCATATCCATAAAGTTACCTATTCGGTAGACCAGCAGGCAGGTATTAATTAATCATGCAGAATGCTTCATACTTTAGCAAATCCTAATTATCAAAATTTGTCTTGTAAATATGTACTTATAACCTCTTATAAATGGCAGAAGACAGTATTGCGCGTCGAAAAATACACAAAAACCGTCGACTTGAGAACGTCCTCCTTTTTTGATGTCGGTTAAATATGAGCCTGAATTTCATATCCATAAAGTTACGCTGTAGACCACTCAACAACGACAATGTCGTACTCATTTGACTCAAAGATTGAGATTGAGTCAAATGTCGAACTCAAATGTCGTACTTATTTGACTCAAGATTGAGTCTAAGTCGAACGAAAATCTGTAGAAAAGACCGCTTGACGCCAGCCGAAGGATTCAATAGGGCCCCAGCAGGTATTCATTAATCCTCCATACACCATCCATACAAACCCGCGCGTCCGCCGTCACACCGCAGATCCCAATATCCCGTGGGGTGGGTTTAGGGTTACCAGATGGTCGGGATTCGCCTGGATTCTCCCGGAATTTCAAGTGATCTCCCGACTCCCGAAAAATCTAAAAATCTCCCGGAAAATCAGCTGTTCCGAAAGTTCTCTAGAAAGCAATAATTTTCGCGGATGAAATTAGTGGATAAAACTGAATAAAAAACGCGCTGCGCGGCCATTTTGTTATACTATAGACAGGCAAGAATAATACAAGATTAGTGGATTAAACTGACTAAAAATCGCGCTGCGTGGCCGTTTTCTTACTGTATATGTAGGTACCTACCTACAGGCATTTAAGTTACATTTTTATTTTAAATAATATTTATTTCTCCCGACAACAACTGCAAAATCCCGACATTTTCAAATTTTCTCCAGATATTTTGGACTTCCGATCTGGCAACCGTAGGTAGGTTCGCCACGGCCGGGACTCGCCACAATTGATGCGATCGCCAACCTCGATCACACGGGATTACCTACCTTGTTTGCACAAAGATTACAATGAAAACCACGGAAATCTTTAACAAATTGGGTCAATACAATAGATTAGCATTTATTTGCAGAAAGATTACGGAAATCTTTAACAAATTGGGTCGACACGACAGCATTTGTTTGGAGAAAGATTACAAATGAAAATCACGGAAATTTTAAACAGTTATCGGTAGCATCTTTTGTTGGATCAAGGGATGCAATCAGTATTTATTGTGGAAAGCATAATTTTCTAATTAGTTATAATACTTACGATTATGAGTAGGTATTACAGTTACCATTACATTTATAGTTTACTTTCTTTTGTAGTTAAATGTATTTTAGCAAATTGCTCAATCTTTAAATTTTCAAAGTTTATCACTAAAAAATTAAATAAATAAAATTAACCCCTTATAATAGAAGATGGCAGCACTACGCATCAGAAAAAAAAGTATTTCATTTCACTAGAAATCCGCAGCGAGCGAAACAGAAAATGTATGAAAGTTTCACAGAGATGTTAAGTACCTACATTTTTTTTATTAGTCGCTAACAAGGGTTACCTTCTAGTTTGGATGTTTTTATTGATTACGTAAGTAGGTCATACGTAACAAACAATACAGAATACAGGTTTTTAAAAAATAATTTAAAATAGGTACTTAGGTTACTGAGAAATCGCTATTTGCTGAAACAAAATGATTATTAAAGCTTTCAGCCATTTAAACTTGTATCTACTTGTAGCCAGACCAACCGACACTTTTGCATAATAAAAAAGTAATAGGTACCTATTCGTATTATTTATATTTCATTTCAATGCTTTTAACGGTAGGTAAGTACTTATACTAGGTAATCTAGGTATGACAACGTAAAGGAAATATCACATGAATGAAAATTATACTTACACAATGAATATAGATTCAGCCTGGTACCTGCACCTGTGATTTGCACAAGGAACAGTGATACGCGTACATTTATCATTTGGCGGCCATTATTCTCAACCAGCACGTCCTCATAAATTGACTGCAGCTTCCTCCGGGTTATATTTCCCACGGTATTCATTTCGCAACAAAAATAACAGCCAGTTTTCATACGAGAAATAAATACTGAAGAAACAAAAAGTAGTGGCGATTGACCGGAAACAGTTCGGCACTTGACTAGTGTAGTCACAACTCATACGGTTCGTATACGAAATCGTAGACGAAATCTTGACCAATTTATTTTTTACCTCTCCAGCTTGGAAAGGGCGCTTTTGGTTCGTAAAAACTTCGTATTTTAATTTAAAAGTTTCGAATCACTTGTCCTCACGCTCTCAGCAAAAACGACTTTGCTGCGAGTTTTCTCGCTGATGGAGGTGAAAAGTTGTATAGTTCGCACAAAAGTAAATTGTAACGTAATTTTAATTATAAATAACTTTGATCACTTGTTTAACTATTGGCTATGTAAAACGAAGTATATGTAGGTAGAGCAACTTAGGTTACTTTCTCTACATTAAGTACCCACTTCTTGTAACAATATGATGACGTTTATTGATTTCTACTATTTTTTACCAGTAAATTTTACCACTATTGATTACTTTTATTATTTAGGTAACTACATAATTATATCTCCATTGAAATTACCAATTCACCCCAACCGTGACCTTTTAACCTACTTACTAAAATTTTCATTATTTTCTTTCAGATAACCTTGGAAGTTATAAAGTACCTATATTTTTTAATTGACTAAAGCAATCAGTCCTTGGTTTAATTATTTAATGTAAGTAATAACATAGCTCACCTATATTGTTAAAATTAAAATGTTAATGAACTTTATTTATGAGTCTAGCACTTTATTTTTGTGTAGGTCTAGTTACTTATTGTGTAAAATAAATTAGTTACCTATCGATCTATCTATACAATACAACGTGTTACAAAATAAACAACCCTTACTGCCGAATATGGTAGATAGGGACCATCAAACTGAACAACTTTTACTATGGGACCAACTCTGAAAACGCGAAAAAAAAAACTGCTATTTCACATTTTGTTATTTAATTTTAGTATGAAACAGCTGTTTTTTTTCGCGTTTTTAGAGTTGGTTAATAAATTATGTTCAGTTTGATGGTCCTTATGTTCCATATTCGGCATTAGGGGTCATTTTGTAAGACGTTGTTTATAGATAGATTCGTTTTCGCTATTCGATAGTTATATCCGATTTCGAATACGAAACCGAATGCTTTTGCAGACTCTAGAGCAAACAACGCCGGCTGCACAAACAATGCTCATCGCTAAGATAGCCGCTCAACTTCCTCGTCCTTATCTCAAGGTAACAAGGCCCAAAATCATACAGCACTATCCATATGTACTGTTACAAATGACATCCGTTTCCTTTATATTCTATACATAAAAGATGCTATAGTCTCAGAGCCTTATCGATCTTGGAGATATACTATAATGTAATGACGTCAAATGTTACAGACGGCGGTACGTTCAAAAGTAATTCGTATTGCGTTGCCGTACGTTTTAATACGGATCGTCACATTTTGACCTACAAAATGGAGGTCGGATTAATTTGCGACAGGGACGTATTTGGAGTGCTGAAAAATGTTTTTTTCAACAACGTTTGTAATTTTGCGGAGTGTTGTGCGAAAGTTCCGGCTGTTGCGCCCGCCGCAACTATTTTAAATAATTAAAAGGAAAGGTTTTTCGTGTTCTAATTTTTTAAAACGGGATTGTAAAATATTTGCGTTTATTTTTATGCACGACACGACATTAGGTATATACGTGTTACAAAATAACCTTTAAAGCCGTATATGGTAGATAGGGTCCATGAAACTGAACAACTTTTAAATCGCGAAAAAAAAAACAGTTTTTTGATATTTTCGTTAGGTATTAATTATTGTTTAAAAATCTTTTATTCTTTTGAAACAAAATGCCAAAACTTTTTTTTAATACAGTTGTGGTTATGGCCGATGCTGGCTAAAGTATAATCTCCATTCTACTGTTACTTCCGTACTTTTGTGAAGACCAAGTGACTTTTTTTTCACGCAAGTTTATATCCTATTTACGTATAAAAAATATTCAGCCAATTTGATTATTCTTTTCAGACATTCCCCATTCCCTTTCAACTTTTCAATCACTGGTACTATACTTTTAAATTTCCTCTCACAGAGTGTTGTCCATTCGCGTCACCCCATACATCCTCAACATTTTCATCTCTGCTACATGTAATTTTCTATCATCCATCTTCTTCATTCATAGCCCAACATTTTGATCCATACATGACTATATACAGGCCTTATTACGGACTTATAAATTATGCCCTTTAACTTAAGTGGCATCCACGGTTCACATGTCCGCAGCACAGATATAATCCCCTTATTCTAAACCGTAGTTTAAACTAGATCTCATTTCAGTCCTAGTTTTTTAAGAATACTTGACGTATCGAAATGTTCTAACTAAAGCAATATAGAAGTTAATTTATTAGAAGAGTGAAATAGAACGAACCCTAAGACATTAACGTTAGTTACATCCCAAATATACAACCGATAGTGAAAGAAAAGTGAACTTATCTTGTACGTGTTTAGGTCCAAAATGCTCCGCAGTGTTATCGCCTAGTCGTAAACGTTCAGTCTAGCTAGCCAGGCCAAAATCTAACGATAGGTAGTCCCTCGTCAATTCACCTACATCTGTTAGACTAAAACCATTTGTTCCTTTTTATTAGATGGAGGTATACTTCCATTTATACTTACATACTTTTTTAGGGTTCCGTACCCAAGGGGTAAAAACGGGGCCCTATTACTAAGACTCCACTGTCCGTCTGTCTGCCTATCCATAACCAGGTTGTATCTCATGAACCGTGATGATAGCTAGACAGTTGAAATTTCACAAATTCACTGTTGCCGCGATAACAACACAAATACTAAAAACAGGATAAAATAAATATTTAAGTGGGGCTCTCATACAAATGTGATTTTTTTACCGTTTTTTTTTGGTACGGAACCCTTCGTGCCGAGATCGAGTCTGACTCGCACTTGGCCGGTTTTTATAATCCCATCATATTTAAAAAAAAATCCTCACTCTAATTGCGATTAAAAAACAACAAATTTTGAACCTACCTATGTCATATTATAAGAAACGTACCCTTTAAAAATAATATGTCGGTATTTAAGACGCTACTGACCCCATCAAACTTTTGTATACACGTATACGAAAAATTTATGACAGCACATAATAATTCTGTAGCGAAGGAATCATATAAGTAATGTGAGTTTGTATCCCTTTAACGAGTCTCCATATCGCCTTAACAATGTACTAAAATGCAATGATAATAAAATTTAAAGCACCCCTATGAAAGATTGAACAATGCCAAACATAAAATTGATAGCAGATCTACAGATACGTATAGACACCCTTCAGTAGACAACTGATGCCAATTGTTTGGACCCAAACTTCACAGGGGCTGACTTAAACAACAGCTATAATTCTATGAACATTTGATGTCAATAAACAGGTGATCCGAAAAACTAATGTATACATTTATACATTATAATATGATATGAGATACGTAAAATATGACTTACATACATAAAATATGACTATATTATGGCAAAGGAAATTAATAAAGTATGTTCGATTACTGTTTTCTTCGTCGATAAGCGAATAAATGTAGCGAAATTTGGTTTTGGAGAAATGTGTGGCAAAATCTTATTTACCTTTGAAAAGTGTGATTACTTGGACTGTTTCTTTTTATCACATCACAATTACTTAGAGCACAAGACACCATGGCTCCACGATACCTTTATTTGAAATTCTAATAAGGATTAACAAATATTTTAAACAGTGATTGCTCATTTGCAAGGCGGGACGCTAGGGGCTCTTACTGTAAAAAAATTGGCACATTGTCACTTGATTCTTTGTCTCTTTTTTTCACAGACCGTATCTGCGTGACCGTGCTTTGTTGGTCTTCTTGAGCGCAGCGAAAATTTTTCTATGTCTAAGTCTCATACTGTGCTTTTATTAGCTAGAATTAACATAAAGTTGGAATCCATTACCTCCTTTCTGAAACATTGTAGTGAAACGAAACAAGCAATAGCAGCAGTATGTGACATACCACAGCAGTTAATACGAATTCCGTGCGTTCCCATGTTGTAGTAATATGTCGGAAGTTCGCAGTCCGAATAGTGCAGAAAAATATTAAAGCAGGAGAGAAAACGCGATTTTACATCCTAAATAAATGAGCACTTTATAATAAAATATACACGACACGGTAAATTTTTAAGTACTTAAATCTAAAAATGAAATGAGTGTATCTCTTCCCTATTCTAATCGAGTATGTACAGTTCAAGTTTCAATATTTAATAAATTGGTCAAGATATTGAGGTTTGTTTATGTTCCAAAATTTTACTGATTTCTGGATTTAGAGCTCATTCATAGAATTACACGTGCGTAATCAAAAGAGACAATACTTAATGAAAAAAAGGAAACGCTCTACGCTCGTGTCTTGCTATTTTTCTGAGTTTGCCGATTAATCAAGACTTTTTCCCGATATTTTCAAACTATTATTTTTTACTTTTAACTGCATGTTCATATTCAGAAACGTGGTCTGATATCCCCATTAAATTTTTTGATATACTTAAAAATTAACGGTGTATAGTCATTTGTGAAGACATTAGACATATTTGTTTAGGCTTATTAGAGATTTGGTTTATCTAAGTTTGATCTCAAAAAAATTACGTTAATTACTGAAAAAACAGTATTCAGTTTCAAAAACACTTCTTAACTATTCAAATTATTCGCATTCATTTGTATAACACACAGAACTATTTGCACGCAAAAGTTTGCCGGAAATCCCTCTGTATTTATTATATTTATAGTCCCATACGTAACATTTTCTGCGTCAAACATTTTGATGTATGGTAAAGGCTTCGTAGCCAAAAAACTTTTATATTGCCCAAATTCATGCCAGTACTTGGTACTACAGAGAACCAAAACAAGTGACATAAACTGAGATTTATATTAATATTTTGACTAGAGCGGAATCTGTATCGCACGCTATAAAAACACATGACTAACGAAAAAGAAACACCAAAAAAATTGTATACTGTTTTTCTACTCTTCTTCTTACTTTCATTGAAAAGTGCTATACAAATTATTTTTAACCAACGAACTAAGTTCGTTGTTTTTAACAGTGTATTATAATACACTGTATTATAATACACACAATAACAGTGTATTATAATACACTATTCTGTATACAGAAGTGCTATGCATCAGACTGAAGACAATCTCTGTAAAATGTATTAAAAATAGCTCGAATTTTTCAACATAATAAGTATTGTGAACGTCCCCGTTGTTTGTGTTAGAAGCAAACAAATAAATGCTTCGAGGATATAAAATGTCTGCTTTAAAACCAACAGTTGGATGGGGGAAGAGATATTCTGTTCATGACAATGTGCATGTAAGGTATTCCGCATATTATGCGATCAGTAGCAAACACGACTATAATAATGAAATAAAATTGTGCATCATACAAGAAACTCAGTTTGAAAAAGTGAAGACTACCACAGATAATATAATACTATAATATTAATATATTGACTTACAAAAAAAGGATTTGAAATAAAAAACTTTTACCACTGAGGAAAAAATTTAAATATTTCGTCGCGCAAGTCCACCCCTGATGTAGAAGGTACACGTAGTTATTTATTAAATAATTACAGACAAACAACGATGTATCACTGTGGCGGGACGTTACTGACAACGTTATTACCATCGGACATCCTGTCGTATCATCATAAATATCATAATTTTAGGTTAATGGGAAAATATCGGATTGATTTCCCATGTAGAAAAATGCTATGCAAAGAAAAAATACTTATAAGTAACACTATTTCACAGAGCAAACCTCTTTTAAAAACTGAGTTGGAGAAAACAAAGTTACGGGCAAACCTATTTCTTTTAAAAGCTGAGTTGGAAAAAATAGAGTTACGGGGTTCACTGATTAATTAGATACTTATCTGCGGATGGACAAAATTTGTAAAAAAACACAGAACATAGAAGCTTTTTGTGATGGTTTTGTGATTTAAATTTCCTGAAATTACCGCATGTTTTCAGCTGCTGGGGTGATTATTATATAGATTACTTTTCTCATGATTATGTAATTCCGTGATTGCATTATGCTTTGGTTCTTATTATTTAATTCTGCTATTGTTCTTCTATTGCGTTTTATTTTCCATCACACATTTACTGAATTAAATAAGTAACTTTTTTAACCTAGTGTTTCGGTAAACAGTATTGTTTTATCCTTAAACATGTCGGAGTAGCAATTACTTTCAGCTGATGTGAGCCATCGGCCCACACGCCAAGATGGTTGCCATGTTGCCATTGTGTTGTGCACTCCGACGAAGGGAGAAATTAATTAAAACACACGAGGATTTTATTGGATCACGATGTCTATCTGTGTTAAGCTCTTTAGCTTTCATTACATTTACTTTTTGTTGCGAAAAAGAAAAGGAATTGAGGAATACAGACGCTTTTTGTTTTTGTTTTTAGTAGTTTTCATATTAGCAGTAAAGTGTTGGTGAATTAAAAAAGAAGTTTAGCATTTAGGGATTGTGTTTATAGGTGTAAAAAGCCCGCCACATAAAGACGGATTCTGATTTAGAATTTTGAAACGGAATATCGTCGAACGGAAAATTACTGCATGCATGTGGTAATGGTAAGTCCATAGATTTGTATGGATTTGCTGCATTCGGAATCCTTTTCGGAATTCCGAATCAAAATTCCGTCTGTATGGGGCGGGCCTAAGACCGGCGACATACAGACGGAATTTCACTTCGGAATTCCGAAATGGACTCATTCCGAACGCAGCTAATCCATACAAATCTATGAACCTACAACACATAGGTATAATATGTTGTATTTTTCCGTTCAGTATTTTCATACATTATCAATATTCCGATTCAGAATTCCGAATCAGTTTCCGTCTGTATGTGGCGGGCCTTATTTGTGACAAGTTAGTGCTGTGTTTTTTTAAATTAACAAATGTTTTTATTGTAATTTGAACAATTGAACATATTTCAAATTAGCAAGAAGTAAAACCTTGAAATTTCAAAAGATCGGTGCTTGTTTTAATGACACTGTCGCTTTGTTGATTATGCAATATCCTGTGACTTTGAATGAAATGACAAAAACTGTATAATGGATTTTACTAATTAACATAATTATATAGGTATAACTATTTCTATGGTGCATAAAGATAATAAATATAGCGGATGTGATAAAACCGCAGTAGATTAATAGCGCAATACTTAGATACGTCTAACATTAGGTTGTGACAATGTCCGTTTTATCGCAAAAAAAATGACATTAAAATTTCATATTATAAAACAAAGTCCCTCGCCGCCTCTGTCCGTCTATTCGCGATAAACTAAAAAAACTACTGAACGGATGTTCATGTGGTTTTCACCAAATTATAAAGTGAATCTTGAGAAAGGTTTAGGTGTATAATAAGTTGAGATTTTATGTAAATTGATAGAAATATGATGATAATTATTGAAGATGTCGGTAAAAATTAAGCCGACTGGGAGCTTGCATCGAAAACGCTGCATAAACCTTTTGAGCTATAACAAAATAATGTATGATGGAATTGTTTCTTTACCAAGGAAGGAACCGAAGCGAAGCGAGGGCGGCCGGTCGCTAGTGTAGGTATTATAAAAGTAAAGTGTTATAATTATAGTGTGTAGTTTGATGAGCGACAGTTTTCTCTGGCGATTTTCCGCAGCGAGCGCTGAAATGAGAATCGCTCGGGTAGGATTGCGTTTAGATACAATTTTTCAGGAAAAAAATATATATAAACGTTGCTGTTATTATAATACTAACCATCACATTTTTACCATAAGTACCTAATTTCTACGAACTATTCAGCGAAAATATTTTCAAAAAACCAATAACCATACTCAATACGATTTTCAGTACCTAACCCTTATCTTCCAAGTAGACCTACTTTCAACTTAAACCCTGTTGTCAAATTAAACTCGTTAGCAATAATAATTAAACACATCAATATAATTAAGTATTTATGTAACGATGTGTCATCGTTGTAGCATCATTGTATAACAGCGTTATTCCGTAACAACTAATTAATAACAGGATTACAATACATACTGTAACAGGGAGCACTCATCTCGTGTCACGTACAGGCTCCGTTGTAGAATCGTGCCAGCTCGCAGGCGTATTCTGTACCCACGAACATCTATCGACAAACAAAAGCTCATAAAGAAATTCGATAGTTTTGTATGGAAAATTGTTATTGAAAATTGTTTTTAAACGCGTTTTATGTGATATACGTGAATTCGTTCTTGCTTGTAATTTATCCACAGAATACATAATAGTACAAGTATTTATCTTGATTTTTATCTTTTTATCAAACCTGCGACTTTTAACGACTTTTTAACGTTTGTCTTTTGTATAAGTATATACCTAGGTAATATAAGTAAGGAACATTTGTTATTTGTGTACCTAAGAGTTGTTTTGCTTCGCGAAATAGACTTAAAACTTTTCCGAATTTGAAATGAAGACATCGGTTTCCTACCTATATCGCTACACACTTGTCTACGATATTTTGTCATTATAAGCTGTGACAAAGGGAAAAGTTTTAAACAGCCAGCAGTACAAAGTATACCTAACACGAATAGATACTTTTTGGAAAAGTGACATAAATTTTCCGGAACATACTTGTCCTGAGTTTTGTTTGTATCTTCAGAAAGTTCTGGAAACTCCAAATAAACTCCGAGTACTGTTTTAATTAGAGAGGCACCAACGTTCCTGTCTCTTAAAAGTTTCCAATGTTTGAATTAAAAAACAAACACGAAATCAATAAGGAATGTTTACCAAGTTTCTACAAAGAAAAACTTACTTAATTACGCTTACCTATTAGAATCGAGTGGTAGGTGTGTATTCTCTTAAAGAAAATACTTACCTATTAGAAGTTTGGTTAAAATAAACTTTACTTGTACCTACTTATTAACAGTAAACAATATGTTCTTCAAATTTAATTAAAAAAAAATAGTTTACGTTAAAAAAAAGTGTTTTATTTCATGTCTAGGGAGCGCGTAAGCTTGAGAAGTGAATATAATTTTGCATCTTTCATAAAAAACTGAAAGGGCAGTTTTAAGTAAGCTTGTAGTCTATATTTGCCATTATAAATTAGGTAGTATAAATCTTAAAAAGATAATAATGGAATAAATTCACAAAACTTGCAATTAATAATAAAAAAAATTGTTAAAAAAAGATGACACTTGCACCAATGTAGGTAAAAAAGTAGCAATCTCGCACAATCGTTATCTTATCACGAGATGGCGTCAGAATCAGGCGATAATGTTTGCGAGGGGTGGGGGCACGCATGGGGTGTTTCTGGGTCAGGGGGTGGGGCCACCCCGTGCCACCCCCTGGGTACCCGGTGCGTACGAATCAGCGCCGGGGTTTTTTTGTAACTGTTTCTCCGCTAATTATGCTTTTTACAAAAAAATGTGTTACACTGGCTGTTCCTTTTGAGTTTTTTGATGTTTAGCCGACTTTTGCTGAATATTCGCTACAGGAATGGACTAGAGATTTGTTGTAATTAATGTTCGTAATACTGGATACTGGGATAAGTAAAAAGGTTTTTCACATGTTAAGGTTTATTTATTTTGTATCAAGACGAATATTCGGGGTGTCGTTTTTATGCTTGGAATTCCATAAATTAGTACTTCTTACCTATTACATAGTTGGTAGGTATGGATAAAGGTAGTAAGTAGTAGATATTTTTAACCATATGCGCAGTAGTTCCCTATTCATTTTTTATCAAATTAACTCAATAATATGTATTTACTTAGTGTTGCTTATAAATCAATTTTAAATAAAATTATTTTTAATTTTAATAAATTGTATACGTATTCTGATTCTCCCAAAACAAAACTAATCTAACAAAACATTATGTATTCTGTGACAAAACAGAAAAATCAAAATGGCCGTCGAGTTTCAGTTAATAACAACGCATCGTAAACTGAATGAATCTAATTCTATCGGTTGCTCTGAAAGTTGTTTGTGTTAAACTGGCTGTTACGAGTGACAGCCGACAAAGGGCTTTGAAGTCGAGTTCACTAACACCTAGCCCTACTCTTGTTTAGGTCAGGTCCGATATTATGAACGCCATATTGGATTATATCGCTTTTTTAGAAAAACAACTTGTGACAAAACACTTTTTTACAACTTACTACTTTTTTACAACTTATGTTAACAATTTTATTTTAAATTTTTGAACAAAATTCAATTTTGATTATAAGACTATTTAACTGTTGTAATTAACACACAAATTAAGTAAGAAATTCTTATACAAAAACCACGATAAGTAAGTACCTACCCAAATTTATTGTAATGAACAGCTCTGAGATATAGAATTTTATGTTATGATAATGTCACAATGCAAATAAAGTAACAGTTTTACCTAATTGACATGTTTTCATTTTTTACAAGGTACCTTAAATCGAAAACCATTTCGAGGTTTTTCAATTTCTGACACCGTACATAATTTTTCGGGGCTTTTGATTAATAATTTAACGAAATATGTAGAAAAAACACTGTATCATCGAGATAAAGGAATATTAAATATTTAACTCCTTTGCGTGAAAAAGTTGTGTGATTTTATCTTAAAAAAATAATAATCATAAAAACTGTCGCTGTCAAGGTTACAATTTATGTCAAAGTCTGTGTCAAGAATCAAAATATTTTTCACTTTGATTAGTTTTGTTTTGAATGTATTCATGATATCTTTAACTTGAATTAGCATTTTGGTTAAATTTAACATCTATCGAAATATAATATCAAGTTTTCTGAAGGATTTTTAATAGCAGACAGTCGCAACCTTACCAAAATGGACTTCATCATGCTGCAAAAGCTGAATTCTTCTGCGAAACATTTTATTTTTAGAAATAAAAAGATATTGTGTACGTTTGAATTTATTTAATAAATACAGTTTGTTTTGAAGTGCATTAGTTTCAATTTCTATAAAACTTTAAAGCAACACACCACTTGTAAACGTGTAGACTTTGGTTTGGCACGTAAAACAGTGTTTGTTTGGGCATTCAATCACAGTATTTTTGCAGGCAGGAACTACACATGAGATAATGGAATCTAATTTACGAATATCTTTATTTATTATTGTTGAAAATAAGGTAAAAATAGCGACAATAAAAGAAAACAACCTCGAGCAAAAGATAAACAAACAAACGTCATTACCGTCCATAGATTAGATTGACAGGTTGACGTCATAATGATTTTTTTATCCATATGGGCAAAGGATATTGTCCGCCAAAAATCCTTTAAACGGCACTTACGCTCTTTAAGAATAGATAAGTTTTCAAATTAATATTACGTTGACTTAAAATAAAAATTTTGGAAAATAAAAAAATACGTGTCTCATGTTTTCACCAGTAATTTCTAAATAACAAATAAAAAAACAGGATAAAAATTTTGATATGTTGTCAATTAATACGAACTTTGGTTTTCTTTTATTTTATATTCAATAATTTTCCGTTAATTAAGTACATGATAATTTATTGCGGCTAAAAAAGTTAAGATTTTTTTTAACGGAAACCGAATCCAAAACTTTATTGATCATGCATGACATGCTGTTATGTTATGCTGTTTACTTTTAATAAAATAATACTTTCATTATGTTGTAGTTGTGGTACTTACTTACTTATAACTTGAAGTTTTTTATGGTTAGGTATATGCAAGCGCTTGCCCGCTATCACGCCTGATGGTAAGCGATGATGTGATCTACGATGGAAGGAGCTTACCTAGAAGAAACCTATTCACTCGGGACTTAAAGGCCCCCATATTGTACCTATCCTCAGGCAAGGAGTTCCACTCTCTAGCGGTACGGATGATAAAATTTGAAGCAAAACGCTGCGCGAGTTTTTAGAGTTACAACTTACAAACCGTATTTTCTATTTCCCTCATCGCAAAATAGAATTTCAATGTGATTTCAATCATCGAACGTGACCACGTAACCTGACAGCGTGCAATGACGTTCGGTCAGGCCCGCAGGTCACCTGACTAATTGGCATCAATTGGTGCCCGGAGGTCGCGCGCCTGACTTGGGACCCGCCGCCGCAACGGTTCTCATGACATGTGTCTAGTACTAGTTTCTTTTGTGAATAGTATTTGCTTATTATTTGTAAAAAAACGTTTTTTGGGACCACATTGGGACATTTAGGTATCTCGGAACGGAAAGGCCCCAAAAAAGTAAGTGCCAATCCTAAGATCGAGTAATAGAAGGACCCCCAAACTTTACAATATCAAAAACGTAATAATTTTCTACCTAGTTATTTATAATTAAATAGACGGTTTATGCGCTACTCTAGCGCCGACAATGAGAAAAAATCGTAATCCTTACTAATATTATAAATGTGAAAGTCCGTTTGTTTATTTGTTTGTTTGTTACGCCTACACGTTGCCGAAATTTTGCATACACGTTGTCAGGGGTATAGAGAAGGACATAGGGTACCTTTCATCCAGAAAAAAAGTATTGTTCCCGAGGGATAGCAAAAAACTTATCACGCTGACGAAGTCGCGGGCGACCGCTAGTGTTTAAATAAAGACGAAATTGTGTGCTTCTAATGTACTCCGAATAAGATTTGTGGTATTTTTTATCGTTTAAACAATGGGCGGTGCTAGTGTAGTGCATAAACCCTTTTAAGAAAAAATTTAGTAATGATGGAATGGCTTCGATAAAATTATTGTAAGTATAACGAAATTAAAAAAAAAAAACTTAAAAGAACCACTAAGAATGCAGTCGTTGTTGTCTTTTGTACCACCCACAACACAACTCAACAACTAGTTCGGTGCTTTTGGCCAAAAAAACATCCTAAACTTGACATCCAAAGTAAAAGTATCATTCTAGCTCCAAATTGTTCTATACAGTCCACATATTGTTTGGTAAAAAGTTACACCATTTTGCGCGTCGGCTTTGGGGGGGAGGGGGGGAGAAGTTGGGTTTTATCAGTTTTTCTTAAATATTTTGAAAACTATGCGGTTTAGCACAAAAGTGCCAACGGCAAAAATATATAATATATAATAAATAATCTACATTAAATTGCAAACAAAAATGGTCTTAAGCATAATCTTGCTAAAGTGAACGGTTCCAGAGTTACGGAGGGCGTAAGTAGCAATTGTTAGTTTTTTTTAGATTTTTGGAAAAATATGACATTATTACGATGAAACTATTTTTTTTATACAGAATTGTGTTTTGTAAAAACAAATTGTGATTTTAATGACCGGTGGTATGTTAGTGATAAGCCCTTGAAGAAACGACAGCCTCACCACCCCTCAAGGGGCGCTACTTTTTGAGAGAAAAGCTTTAACAAGCCTAGGCCATATACTCGTTTCCACATAAACACAGTTTCCACTGTTTTTCCTAGATATTTCATTACAGCAAATGCAAGTCTATGTTCCAGTGCAAATTTAATCCTACCTACCGCTGCTCTAGATTACGATAATTTAATTAAAATCTGTACTGCGAGGTTGGTAATAGGCTTCATGGCCGTTTTGCTGACATGCATGACCAAGAGGTCAGTACCCCTAGCATGAACATCTATCGAAAAAAAAGACGCGCATCAAAAATCTATAGACTGTATGGGAAATTTGTTCAGCGTCATCTACTTCTTACTCCAAAAAAAAGAAACGCTATTTATTCGTGTGTAGTGAACAAAAATCTTGCATTAGTAAAGATTCTTGTCCATTTTTCTTTTCAGCTAAAAAGTATCGAATGGATGAAAGGAAAATATAAACAATTTATAAGCACTTAATTTCTAGGTTTATTTGAATAAAGGATTATTATCCGAAGACTCTATCTATCCATCCATCAAGATCTTTTTTTTTTTCATTTGATTGATTTTCATCGTTTCCGTATAGTAGGCTGGTAGAAAATTCTAAAAATCGGCTTCCTTTATCGTTTCAACGGCATTTTGTGAGCCATTTGGGCAACATGACTTTTCCCATGTAAAAAGCCTGCTGAATTCGGTTCTGAATGTTGCCAAGCCGAATTTTGGCTTCCCTCCCCCTGATTTTTTTCAAGCATGTTTTGCTCTAATAACGATTTGATTCAAGAAAATATCTCTATTCTTATTCCTCTACAGAAAATCCTCTACAGAAGC
Source organism: Agriphila tristella (assembly GCA_928269145.1). NCBI lineage: Eukaryota > Metazoa > Arthropoda > Insecta > Lepidoptera > Crambidae > Agriphila > Agriphila tristella. The sequence continues at coordinate 29,974,059 of OV743432.1, forward strand.
CCAAGAACAAAAATACTGGTAAATAGCCCAGTTATCCCACTATATAGAGTAATAAACTTATTTAACATTTTTGTCTAGTAACTATGTTAAAAAAAAAAATTTTGTGTCACACAGCAGAATTTTCTCAAATTTTTTTGTTCGAAAATCCTCCACATAATTAAAATTATGAAAATTTGTCTCAGAACAAAAATACTGGTAAATAGCCCAGTTATCCCACTATATAGAGTAATAAACTTATTTAACATTTTTGTCTAGTAACTATGTTAAAAATAGTAGATTGTTATACAAGACGCTAAAATGACCCATTGCATATGAGGTAGTTTTATTCCCGAGCTTTAGCGAGGGAATAAATAGAAACCGAGTTACAATGGGTTTTAGCGTCGTGTGTTACACTCTACTTTTCACTACGATTGCGAAAAAATAAAATCCATATTGAATACCTATAGTTTATACTTCCGTAAACGAATCCACTCGTTTTTCTATCCTCCACTTCATAAACTTTTCATACAGTATTTAAATAAATGATTTGTGCTTGACGGCAAAAGATTAAAATTATTTCTATCCTATTACTTACTTACAGTCACACAATTCAATCAAAATTTTAAAGATTTCGCGCCAGTGCCTTTTTTAATTTCTACTGTAGCAGCTAAGAAACACAATGCACGCATTTTAAACTAAAAGTCACAGAGTATAAATAAGTCTATGATTTCACCGAAGAGACCGCTGCTTTTAGTTCCATTTTCAAAAATCGAGCGAGTTTTTATTCGTAATTATGAATAAAGACTTTTTCGTTTTAGTAGGTTCATTGGTAATAGACAAACATTAAAAAAGAAAAAACTTTATCCCCTAGGGGTATTTATGATATTTTATCCTGACTCTTGTACCTTACAATGACGGACTTTTTGAGCAAGAGGAGTGAAAAATATATTTTGTGTCACACAGCAGAATTTTCTCAAATTTTTTTGTTCGAAAATCCTCCACATAATTAAAATTATGAAAATTTGTCTCAGAACAAAAATACTGGTAAATAGCTTAGTTATATTACTGTATAGAATAATAAACTTATTAAACATTTTTGTCTAGTAACTGTGTTAAAAAAAAATGTGTCGCGTCGCGGAATTTTCTCTCCTCCCGGAACCCGGACAGACTTCCGGTTATAAAAGTTGAGTTCAGCGACCCCAAAACCTATGCCAGGATACCTCACCCGACCACAATCGAGTTCTGATAAGGCTCCATTTTGGCCGCCATTTTGAATTTTGGGCAAAGGAGCCAACTTGGGCTTGGCAACATTAAGAACCGAATTCAGCAGGCTTTTTTACTTCGGAAAAGTAATGTTGCCAAAATGGCTCACACACACAATGCCGTTGAACTTGAAAATTTTAATTTGAACTACTAGTCTATAGAAATATAAGTTACGATTGTCACCAAAATAAACAATCTCGCATCGCACGAAACCATATTAGGGTCCGCTGCGATTTCTATGCACGAAACTACTACAAATGTCAACACATTTTTGATGTGCTGTCGTGTTGCTGTCGATAAGAATATTCCCTGGCACTTAGAATAATTACACCTAGAAGTCCGTGTCCTTGTATGCAAAGTGAGGCAACTTATACTGAGCCAAAATGGCTCAGTTCTGAGATTTATATCCTTCATACGTTACCTAATCGTAACTAAAATCCAATAATATAATAATTAATCTCTTTAAGGTAGGGAAATTGAAACTGTTTTGTACTTATTAGGCATGATTATTTAATAATGGACAATAAAAATCTGAAAACGGCGCCATTTTGGCTGTTTTTGTTGCCTCAGTTTTGACAGCGCGCTTTGTAGGTTATTATCGTTCTAGGTGTAATTATTCTAAGCCCTGGCGTTACAGCGTGCACCGATTGCATCGTTGCACAAACAAGCACCACCTCCCAGCGGGCCTTTAACTTCATTATGACATTAGCGTGAAATGCCACGGTGTGGCCCATAGACTAAAGAACTAGCTAGGGATTTGCTAGATAGGGTAATAAAAAAAACTGTAATAGTATTGTTTTATAGTTGAGTCATATACGAAAAATTAGGAGCAAATCACCTTCTTCTTTCTTCTTTTTTCCTTTTCACCAAATATCAACTTTGTAGGTGGAACAGACGATTTATTATCACACACATTATTGCCACAAATCTCAATAAAATCTAGGGCCCAATCGCGCTAGTTCTAAAGATAAAACCAAAACCGTTACGTTGTGATTTAGGTTTATACTTATCTATTTAAAAATCATTGGTTTAACTTTAAAATTCTTATTTATATTGTCTGAGATTGGCATCATAAGCTCCTTAGGCAGCTATTAACAAATTTAACAAAACTTAAGTGAGTATTTTTCTGTAAACGAAACTGAAAAGACAACGATTTAGTTTGGTTTTATCGACTTATTATATTATATCACTATATCAAGTACCTAGACTAAAGACTGTTGGACCTAATAAAGCATAGGGTAAAAAAATCTTCTGTGCCTTCACCATAGAATAACTAATAGTACAAGAATTCTTGGCAATATTCAGTCGTGTTATGTAGGTACACGTAATAATATCACGCGAGGTACGTTGTTCAGAACATATCTACTTTAGACAATTTTATTGTAGACTTAGTTCTTTCGAATATTTTCACTAAATGTTTTTCGTTTTCACGAAATCCTATATCAATCTTTAATTCGAATCCGCTCAAATTACGCAAGCGAAAAACAAAATAAAATAGATAATAATCCGTTCGAAACAAATAAACACAGTGAAATTGTGAAACTCGAGTCTAAAGTTAATTGAAAAGCTTTCAATAACAACTCAGTGATCGGAGTCAATTTACACTTTATCTTGATCGAACACTTTAACGAATTGATCATCGAACTTCACAAACATTGATCAAATTGCGAAATCAAATCGGCCCAGTGTAGCTTGTAATTTACTTGTGAGGATTCTCTGTATGGGTTAAGGAAACTGTTTTATGAAGAATATTGGTCTGTCTTCACCGAGTCGCTTCACATTCAAGTCAACTTGCGTCAAACTCATGCAATATTGATTGCCTCTAAGCCGTGCGCTTTCACGTTCAACTTTCAGCCATACAAATTTGTCGTTTTTTGAGAGAATGAGTGCTATTGGCATGAAGAATGAGGCATGCATCTATTGAAAGCGCAAGAGCGTAGGATGGGGGGGCGGGGGGGGGCCGTACGTACCCAACCCAGAACAATCTGGTGACCACCCCCGAACAATCTAGTGCCCACCCCAGAAAAGCCTGATATTTTCTATTGCCCTTCAAAACTGTCACGGCCCTAGCACCCCCCTCCCCTAGCTTTGCCCCAGAACTAGGGGCCACGTCCCCCCTGGAAAAAAACTCTAGAGACGCCCATGTGCAAGAGGAAATGGAAAACGCACTAAGTATCAGCGTGCCTCGAAGCGATTGTGTGAAGAGACCTATGTTTACGTTTTTTAGTCAACTTTTTTATTGAGTAGGAAAGTCAAGAACGTTCTTGGGATTCGACTGGGTTCAGTGAATCGGAGTTTCGAATTTCAGAATTTATTTAGTACAGTCAGCAATGAAAGCCGCTTAACGCTTTGGTATTTTGTCATAGCAACTTTTTTAACTGGTGTCTCACGGTTTGAAACATAGTCAAAAAGTTACTATGACAATACTAAAGTGCTAAACAACTTTCGCTGCTGACTGTACCTATGTGCGTTTTTATCTTGTTTACAAATTCTTAGCTCATCTAACAGTTGAACAACACGGCTTCTTTAAAATTTCTGTTTTCGTGACTAGCAAATATATAGCCTTCGAAATCGCTGCTCACTGTATCACCATACGTTTTTTTTAATGTTTTATTCATATTTTTGTTACTTAACACCACATCCCCGCACTCACACCCCAGCGCGTGATAAATCAATCAGTTGATGGCGTCGTCGTTACCATAATCAATGGAGCATTCCTTGTGTTTTTGCGCCGCCCGTGATTTCTACGGCTCCGTCTGAGCGCGAGCGGTGTGCGTAGAGCCGTGCTCCCACTGATAGCGGGAACATTCGGGGCTAAAGCTAGGGTTTCCTAGGATGACGGTGTCGTTATATTACGGCCGTAATATAGCGGTGTTGAATGTTGTCTATGTAAACAATATGGCGACACCGTAACGTCAGAAACCGCGCCGTATTGTTTTTATAGACAACGTTCTACGCCGCTAAATGACGGCCGTAATATGACGGCACCGTCATCCTAGGAAACCCTAGCTTAAGAAAAGACATGCTGTAGGTACTGAACCAAAAACGAAACCTTGTATAAAGCCCGATTCACACATATCAGTGAAGTCACAGTTCCGGCCCAGTACCGCCACCCACCGTGATAATTATTATTTCTTACCTACATTTTCTATGAACTCGTCCACACCTGTCAGTGTCAGTGATTAGACGTGCTCTCAGTTTTAGTGAACGAGTGTTCATGGGAGAATTTATGAACGAATTTTTATCATGGTGGTGGTGTGCCGGAACTGTGACTTCACTGATATGTGTGAACAATGACAACAATGCTATTATTTCGAATCTTCAATAGGTTTCAGGGGTCCCAACTTTTTTGGACTAAGAAAACCTAGTCGCGTGAATTCAAACGTTAAAATGGTTAAAACAACAATAGTTTTTAAAAATCAAACGTTACGAATATCGATTTGATTGATAAGAATTTCAATAGCAAATTCAATAGTTACAAGAACAGTTTGCTTAAATTTTTTTTTATTGAGTTTTCCGCCATAAGTGGCACCACGCATTCCCGCATTGCGTGTTACATTCGTTAAATTGATTCCCCAGAATTAGGTCAAGTGCGCGTGCGCCGGTCTGCACTGCACGCGCTCACGGCTCGCGCACTCACACGCACCACAAAAACGCGCGGTATGCAATTAGTTTTTGTCGCAAAAAGAATCATTTATGTGTAAATAACGGGAAAATATAGTTTGAAAAAACTTTTTGAAAGATTGGACGATTTGACGACCTCCGTGGTCGAGCAGCTTGCACGCCGGTTTTCAAGGCGTCACCGTCTCTTGAGGTCTCAGGTTTGATCCCCGGCTAGGTCAATGTAGAAAATTTACTTTTCTGTAGTGTGGTCAACTTCGCCGTCCGTCGGCTTCATTTGGCAGATGGATGAGATACATTGCTATACTTCTTTTTGGTACAAATAAAGACTCACCAAAGAAAAGAAGCAGTGTATTACAAGATTACAACCATATCTGTCAAATGAAGCCGACGGCGAAGTCGACGCTACTTGGGCGGTAGGCCCACAGGTCTGGGTGACTTTTTACATATTTTCTGGAATCTGGCTCGGTATCTCTTATTTATGTGCTTAGGTACCTACCTAGCTATAGCTACTTTTCTATGCACGTAATTAAAGGGCAATTTAATTAAAACGTACCTTATTATGTATTAAATACATATTTACTTAATCAATACTGAGGATCGAGGAGCTCGGTGGCGCAGTGGTTTAGCGCCTGGCCCAACGATTGCGGAGGTTAAGCAACGTTCGCAAGGGTCGGTCATGGGATGGGTGACCAAAAGTTTATAATCTCGAGTTCCTCCATGCTTCGAAAGGCACGTTAAGCCGTTGGTCCCGACTGCATTTGCAGTCTTTAACACCGACCAATCCGCATTAAGCCTGCGTGGTGGGTTATGATTAATCGCAATTGGCAATTGCCTACCCTCCTCGTCCACCCATAAGGAAAGCCTGCGCCCCAGCAGTGGAGACATTAAAAATGGTTGATGTGGTAATCAATAGGTACCAGTCTTAATAGTTGGTGCTTTATAATACTGTGTCAATACCAATATAAATAACCTAGTAGGTAGGTAGGTACTACTTATTATTTATTCTGTCCTTTCCTTTAACTAAATGAATTGCGGTATGAATTAAACATTTATAAATCAATGACAATTTAATTACGCCTACCTATGTATGATTGATGGATTTATGTGGCGCACAGTAAATACATTAATTTTATACCAATGTTATTTTACGAGGTTCACGATGTTATTTTTTCAAAGCTCAATTTTATTACTCGGTAGCCTTTAGAGATATTGTACTAAAGAGCAAAAGCGTTGATAAAAAGATAGATAACAAAATTTTATTGAGTTTTTAATGAAACTGAAACCTGTCTCAGTAGGTCGATAGACGATAGACAATTTAATAAAAGTTCTCGTGGAATTTTTAGGGCCCATAGTCTAGTATTTAGACGGTATCGTTACATTCCCTCGTAGTCACTGCTAGAAGTAGATCGCAAAACTGCTAAAATTGGCCGTTTTTGACACATTTGCTACTTCTACGAATGACTACGAGGGCATGTAGTATAATAGGTACTTTCTCAAAAATCTTCTTCTATTAAAAATTATTAAATAAAAACTTTTGAGGGCGCCACTTTCGGTGGGATTTTTAGCGGATTTAATATATTTTTTATTTTTAGGGAAAACAAAAGCAACTAGGTATTTAACATCTCCACTTGTGGAGGATATTTCAAGAAACCTGATACTTTATAAATATCATTTTTTAGGGTTCCGTACCCAAAGGGTAAAAACGGGACCCTATTACTAAGACTCTGCTATCCGTCTGTCTGTCTGTCACCAGGCTGTATCTCAAGAACCGTGATAGCTAGACCGCTCAAATTTTCACAGATGATGTATTTCTGTTGCCGCTATAACAACAAATAATAAAAAAAAAATTAAGGGGGGCTCCCATACAACAAACGTGATTTTGCCGTTTGCCGTTTTTTGGTACGGAACCCTTCGTGCGTGAGTCCGACTCGCACTTGGCCGTTTTTTTATTTAACACGAAAGACATACAAATCCGTAAAAACATATCACTTTCTACTATGCGACTGAATTTGGATACTTGTTCATAGCTGTTAAGGGGCGGTAATAGGAAAACATGGTTTGCGCGGGCCATTTTTTTATAAAGAAAACGTAAACTTGTAGCCACCAAAAAAATCATACGACAAGCTAAAGAGTTTATCTAGTTGCTACAATCATAAAATTGTGTATAACCCTAACAGATGGTTGTAGAAAAAAATCAGAATATCACCAAAAGCGCTTGTCGCGGGACATATCTTTGGCGTAAATAATAACGGAAACGTATTGAATTCTACATCAAAATACACTTTAACGTACTGTGCAGTTGCTCCAATAACTTTTTTTCAAGAAAGATAATTGTGCTAAAGATAATGATGAAAAAACAATGAAAAACATCGAAAAAGTGCAGAAGTGAGGTTATTTTCCATACTCTTTACACGTAAAGAAAAAGACAGAGACAAATGATTTCGCGTAAGGGAGCCTTAAGAAACAATTCAAACATTTAGAACTATAGGTATTAAAAATAACCAAGTTAAATTCTTCAGCCACACCTTCCAGTATTAAAATAGTTTCAAAATCCAGAACCCTTAATAGATGGAACCGCTACCCACTTGTCTATGTCTTAGACAACCCTTATTCTAAAAATCCTTTATGAATTTCCATCATGTTTCATTCATGTCGTCGAGAATCGCTCGGGGCGACTCCAATAATCAATTAGGTATATTTTTTCTCGACTAATAGGGGGTGGGAGATTTTCCCCTCCTTTTGTAACAAAATTAGGAATATTTTTTCGGTTTTCTTTTATCAAAATGTGAGGTGAAAGATACGATGTTAAATAATCTATTGTCATAGAATATCTAGTAGTCTATTGTTCTATTTTTAACCGACTTAAAAAAAGGATGAGATTCTCAGTTCGTAGGGATCTTTTTTAGGTTCGAAGATAGAACAAAAAACATGTTCTTGTTGGATAGTTTATACTTCCAAAACGGTCCCATTGTCATCAAGTCAGGATCTGACGTTGGGATCCTGGAGAAATCAAGGGAACACTTCAGACCTTACAGGCACATATAGCGATTTGGGTATTTTCTTTAGTAACTCGTGCATTTTCTCTTGAAAAGCACCATTTGGGGAAGTCAAATTTCATCATTCGTGCCTCTAGCTAGGGAGAGGAACTCCTTTCCTAGGTCTATATTTCTCGATAGGTCTTCAAGTGACGAGTAAATATCGTTTTTTCTAGGCAAGCGCGTTTCATCGGAGATCGCATCATATCTTACCATCAGGCGCGTGATAGTGGTTAAGCATTTACCTTTTCTTTAGCTGCCATAAAAAAACTCAAGATTACAATTAGTAATAGCACTCGTAATCAAATGGCGTATATTCATTTTTCAAGATGTTTTTGCTTTGTTTGCGCTCGTTTCTCTGTAGAAAACGTTAATTTATATCGGCCATTACCATTACCAGTTATTCAATTCCTTGTTATAGTTTTTATTTAATACGATAATTATTGTTATAATAATTCACAAATGAGTGTAATAAAAATAAATACAGCGTCTAAATGGCGATTGACTGTATCTACACCGTTACCATTATTTTATATGAACCATCTCTGAATTAATTTCCCCATCTCTAAGATTTTCAAAATAAACTCGAGACCAAAAAAAGCCACAGGCCTATTTTCATACAAACGAGGTAACTTTGATGCCTTTGTTCTCCGTCAGGGATTGAACGGGGTGTAATCTGATGATGGCCATCCAAAGAATAAATGGAGGAGGCTCAGATCGCTAAAGAAACCCAACAGATCAGAAGCGTCGTTTACACCATGTTTGGAGTTTTTAGTGTTACATTTTACATACTTTTAATGTAATTTTAGCTTGTATTTTTTTTAAGTTTAATCCTGAGCTAAACGACTCATCGAATCCGTTAGGTTTCTTTGGCATTATGAACTTCCACCATTCGTTCTTTAATTTGCCATCATCAGATCACAGCCCATTTAATCCTGGGCGGAGAACCAGAGCTTCAAAGTTACCTCGTTTGTATGAAAATAGGCCTGAGGCTCCATTTTTTGCTCTAAGTGTGTTTAGAATTTATTGTATTCTATTGATATATTATTGACTTCATAGTTTTTGAGTACCTTGAATGTTTATCTAACCTTGCCTTTTCTTTTATTTCCAGTCAAAAAAGCTACAACAGCCCGTGGAGTTGGACCACGGTGACGGCGACGGGCGACTGACCGCGGGCGCCGCGCGGGCCGCCGCCGCCCGCGCGCCCGCACTGAGCGCAGGGGGCGGGGGGCGGGCGGGGGGGCTGGCTATGGCTCAAATAACACTGGCCGGTATTCCAAATACAAACTTAAAAAAAAGTAATTTAATATAAAAAAAATATACAACGTGTTTCAAAGTAATCCCTAAAGTCGAATATGGTAAATAGGGACCATCAAACTGAACAACTTTTACTATGGGACCAACTCTGAAATCGCGAAAAAAATCAGCTGTTTCATACAAAAATTAATAACAAGAAATGTTGATTTTTTTTCACAATTTCAAAGTTGGTTTCTGGTAAAGTGGTCCCTATTCTATCTACCATATTCGGCATTAAGGGTTATTTTGTTACACGTTGTATAGATTTTCACAGCCAAAACCAAATATAACAATACAAAATGCATCGTAAGAGGAATGATTTTGCGCTAATTGTGACTTTCTTTACATTCTTCAATTTGTACTGTGAATGTGGTGCCATCTGGTGAAATTGGCAGGTTAACTGTTTTACTAGTGCAAATAAGAAAACTCACAATTAAACGCATAACAAATCTCAAAATTTCATTAGAATCGGTTATCTAAACCTACATGGTAAAAGAGACAGTGTTACTGCTTGGCCACCCATCTCGTTTCGCCCCGAAGGAGAGCGAATTGATCCGTCCGAAGTTGTTGGCCCCCGCGGCTTGATGCAAGACCGCGTGTTAACTTATCTGTATAACTTTTAAATATTAGTTTATAGTATTTTTTTACTATATTACCTACTACTACGCATGTTCAGACTACATGATGAAATATTTCAAAAAATACTTCAATAACATTCGTATCGAGAAACGCCTCAATTTAACTTAAGTTTAAAAGAGGATCTAAATAATAAAAACCATACCTACAACTGCTATCGCTAAAATAAATTAACGTAAGTGGCGCCCTCTTGAAAATGCACGTGTTTAATAACAGAAAATTGTCGAGTAAAATTTAATCAAATTACAATTACACGCAAAACGCAGACGCAATTAATGTCTGAATAAATCAACAGAAAACATAAATTACAATAAACTACTTTAGAAATACAAATCAGAACTTGTTAATTATTCTTGTTGGCTGAATTGCGTTGGTGTTTGAAAGGAAATCTCGTATATTTTTAAATGAAAAAAATTATATAAATCTTTCAACTCCATGATAATATTCTTATATAATTTAAGTGGCAACACTACCTCAAGTACATGGCAACACAAAGTTATACAGATAAGTTTCCGTCGGTCGCCTGGAAGGGAATTGCTGTTTAACCTACTAAAAATCGTGGTGTTGACTCTACAAACAATTTAGATGCCGGAATATCATATCCCTAAATATAAGAATGTGAGTGTAGGGTGCAGTGACGGTACTAAGTGCATAGAACATACTTTACTGTTTAGTTGTGATAATATTACAGCGGCGAATAGTTCCGAATGAGTGCAATGAAGTTGGAATGTAAATGTATATTATATTGTAGTTAGAAAACTTAAGTGGCAGTGCGATGCATTTAATTTATATGCGGGCCGATGCAGGCGGAATTTGTAATTCAAATTGCACTTTCATTTGCACGTTAAATAACGTTCTTATTACATTAAACATTAAGTTTCAATTAAAAAAGGTGTGCTACAAAGGGGTAATTACATTTCATTAAGTTTATATGTAAATACTAAGTCTTGTTTTGAAATAGTTTATGTAATATAAATTGTTATATTGTTGACCCACTTTATAAACTGTTATTTATTTTGTTTTCAATTACAAAGTCAACCTGCATCGCCTTTTAATATTTATATAGCCAGTTACGGGCCGACAATTTGTAAGCTGCGAAATAACGAGTAGCCGTTTTGTCGACTGAGTAACCGCCTGGCTAGAGTGGGAGCGGCGTATATTCCTGATCTCTTCACTCTGTGTTATATCTTATAGCCGCGCGCGCATGACATAGGTGGCGCCGCTGTCACTTTAGCCGGAAGTATCAGTGTTAGAATCTTATAGTTCAATTGGATGGAATTTTTATGATTCTCTTTTACTTTATAATCTTTCAAATACGACTGATAATTTTTTGAAATACATACAAAGAAATACGTTAGAAGAGTAGTGTTTAAGTCGTATTATTACGTCACAATTGTTGTCTCCATTTTGAGAATATTGCAATTTTATCATTGGTATACTAATATCATGTAGGATTAGTGTTAAAATATCAAAGTACTTCTTAGTCTGGTTACGAATTATAATCCAAATAAAGATGTCATAATAATGATAGAATCATAAAAATTCCTCGCCGATTATAATAACTTTTTTATTGATTAAATTAAAAAAATACTATTTATTTCGTTATTTTTTAAGTTTTCGACGATTTTAATTGTTCTCGTTAATTTCCTTGGGGATCTTTATCAACTTTTATAATTAGTAAGTACATAATCGTTCAGTGTGTCAGGCGGGGTCGTCCGGAGTCACTCTAGAAAATACGACTAATTCCATTTCTAGTGTACAATCCATTTTTCTATTCCGGTAAAGTAAGTGTAAAGACTCACAGACAAGTTAAAGAGTTTAAACAACTATATTTTTGTTAAAACAGGTGTATCAAATCCGAATCAGTACACACTTTGTATATTTAAATTAAGTACATGACGTCTCTTTTGTTTATCTACGATAAAAAAGGCAATCAACCCCATACATTTTGTGTTATACAAAAATATATCATCTGGGTAATTAACATTTATTGTTAGTATTTTAACTTTTAACTTAAGTCAACGTAATAAGATTCATATTTGTATAGCCACTATTCGAGTCTCACTTTAATTAATAAAAACAATTGTAAAGCTAAGCGTCCATTGTACCGCAACGCACGCATCGCATCAAACGGATTTTAGTATTATTTTCTTGAGAGACACGTGTGTCCACAATCTGTGACGTACAGAAAAGGGGGGAAGGGAGTGTATTACAAGTTTACTGAATGGCTATTAATGCGTCTCTTTTATTTACTATACAGCGAGAAAGAGGCACATCGATAGCCATTCAGAAAACTGAGAGGTTGTAACATAATAGAACGCAAAATCAGTTTCATTTGTTTGTGTCCAGTGCGTACGTTCCTGAAGCTTGGATAAGAGGACGCCTAGCTTTAAACTGTCTTTGAAAAAATGTACATAATCACATATATCGAAATAGTGTAGTATGTATAGTTAACTTGTCTGTGCCAAATCGACCGGGCCGACCTCCGCCACTGAAGTAATTGTTGGTTATTCATCGTATTGTAATTCCAAAAGTTTCCTCATGTAATTTATTGACTTGATAAATGAAATTACGCTTTTAAAGTGTACTATTACATATGTGTAAATATAGGACAACTAATACCTACTATAATAGTGAATGTTGTAATTTGTATATAAGTAATGAAAATTAAATTTTAAATACATAGATAACATGTGCGTTGCAATTTATTTATAGTTCCTATCCATTTTCCTGACTATCCTAATGAAATTCGAAGGAATTTACACATAATTTGAATTCTTTTTCAAGCTGCCAGATCGATATACAACCCGCGCAGATAAAGAATGGGATAGAAGATGGCGGCTCAACACGCTTTCTACAATGAGTGGGAGTGAGAGAGCGACAGGTGTGGCGTTTAGTGTGAGAGCGAGAATGTACGACGACATTTTTAATCCCACTCTTTTATCAGTATGTATGTCACCGGCAATGTATGAAATGCAGGCATTGTATACAATGCCGGATTATACACATTGCCGATAACATGTACATAGCAAATCTCTGAAAATATCAATCATAAGTATCAAAAATAGAAGTTAATTCCTGTAATACTTGAGTATCTGGCAATTAAAAGGCATAAATCATGCTTCCTATTTGAATACTTGGGGGCTTATTATTATGATAATTAAAACAACTGTGTAAAAATTCAATATACAGAAATATAATTACAGTAGCTCGTTAATATACACATTTCACTATGGTACGTACAGATTGTTATAATGGGCGTAAGAACGGAATATACCTCTGTACAATATAGTTAAACATTTCATATAAATATGACTAAAGTATTAAATACTTTGAGTACGTAATTTTTATAATTGGCCATTTCGAAAATGTTATACATTACTTAAAAAGTCAAATGGATACAGTATATCCTGTTCCTTATCGATTATCGACTTATTGCTATGGGTTTAAAGTCCAAAATGTTTATACATTTAGACCATCCTTGTACCCGTGGAGGTCTGCACCTTCATTAGCAGTTACAATATTTATAATCAAATTAAATAAATGGAAGAGATCTGATAATACTTAATCATAGGGAACAAACCCAAAAATTATGTTTTAAACACCAAGTCAATATTTAATACATAAAGGTCATTATTCTCTAAAATACACTTTTTGTTTTCAATCACAAGTGTTTTAAATAAACGAAACTCACAAACCAAACGAATTTACACTTTAAGGGCCCTATATACCTCAAAGTGGCGCCCTCATCTTAATTAAATTTATTGCTCGCTAAGCACATACCTAATGTATCGAAAATTCACATATACAGATTGAATCTAAGGTTCTATAGTTTATTTACAAACAATCTCTGTAAAATATAGTTCGTTGTAGAGTCTGGTTAACGAAAGATGAAACGGAAATGGAGGCGCCACTTTCCCTTTTAAATTAACGTTTAGAGGTTAAGTTATTGGACACTAAACCTTAAAATAAGGCGCAAGATTAGTTCCATTTCCAACCGAGACTCATCTTTCGTTGACCAAACTCTAGTAGTAATAGGCTAAAGTACCTAAACTGGCCACTTTTTGCTCTTTTGCCTACTACTACTAATTTAATTAAGATGAGGGCGCCACATGAGGGCTATAGGGGCTTTAAACATAAAAAACAAACGACTAAAGGTATACAATGCTGGTTTCGTTCCCACTTGTCCTATTGGGATGTTCTACCGTAGCACTAATAGGACTTTTTTTAACTCATTAGTGCAACGAACGACATTTTACTCATAAGTATACTACAATTTAGTATGAGACAAAAAGTCTCAGTAGTTCTGCCCAGAGTGGAACAAGTGGGAACGAAACTCGGATGTGTCGTCGACCGCGACAAGTATCGACGATAGTTGATGAGATAAGAAGAGTTTGTCAGCTAGGCTTATTCGCAAAACGTCTACTTCGCAGAATGTCGCCAGGCGTAAAATGTCGCTTTCTCATAATGCCTCTTTCGCAGAATGTCGCGATAGGGACTTAGAATAAAATTACGTGTTTTTTTTTTAAATGTTTTTTTTTCATTTTTTTCCATTAAAACATGCTAGTCTGCCTAACGAAAACTGACACGTTATTGGAAAAGGAACTAATGTTGTGCCACAGAATATATTAATTGTGGCTTATTATAAGGGTCAGTTTCCAAAATCATTTCTTATTATTTCGAAAATGCTTTTTTTGTACTAATATCTTGTAGTTAAAGTTCTAATTTAGATTTTTGTCGTGTCTTTTGATGGTAGGAAGTAGGTAAATATTTTCATAAACAACTCAAAGTATTTAACACAGGACTATAATAGAATCACAGCTGGGAGTAGCGCCATATATTAAGTGACACAGAAGTACTGTAGACGACATATCAAGGGCAACACTTGTCTTTACGATTATGAATTTAAAAAAAATCAAAGATAAATCTATCGTGGCTTCTAATTCTTAAATTTTCTCAAAAATCAAACTTTTAACTGTTTTTTCTTCAAATTAATAAATAACAATGTTATTTAATTAAAATGATTTATATTTTAATCGAACTAGGTATGTCGTCTAAAGTGCATAATAAAAGAGGACAATACATAGTATTGGAAAGCACTTAATATCCAACTTTCCATAAAAAAAATTTTTAGTACGGTTTTTTCTTTACAATAAGTCACCAAGCAAAAGTAAAAACTATAAATAATTATGACGTAGGAGAAAGTGTTATGATTAATCAAGATTAAATAAATAAATAAATAAAAAAGCACAATAATAACTCAATTAATTCAATCAGATAAAATTGACAAATCGTAATTTTCTTACTCTCGGTTATACAATAAAAAATGTCATTAAGTATACTCCGATAAAATTATTATTGCACAGGTAATTAACCTAGACACTTATCGCCGACATAAATAGTAAAATATATTCCTACACTACATAATATTTAAAGGAAATATTAAGCGTGCCCGCAGACCACAGACCAAACTGTCGGCCGATAGTTGGAATCAGTATGAAGAAGTATGCAAGTGCGCACACTACAACGATTTGGTATCGGCCGATTCCTCATAAAAACCAACTATCGGCCGACAGTTTGGTCTGTAGTCTGCGGGCACGCTTAGAAACCATTTCGTTAAGAAAAATTTCATGTACAAAATTACTATTTATTAGGAAGCTTACTTAGCGCATGCGCATGTTAAAACTATCTTAATCCTTTCGGGGAAGTACAAAAAGGATAAAAATGTAAAGGTCACTTTGTAAAACATTAAATAACCGATACCTACATAGTTGATACAAGTTGTGTCGCTGCGTCACAAAATATAAAGTACCTTTTAAAAAAACGTCTTTTGTTATGTTGCGTTACCGTGCGTTCAGCACTTCAGACAACGATCCGTTTTACAGGACTAGTGTAGGAAAGGAAGGTAGTGGACCCGCACAGTAAATCCTCAGTAGACGAAACTTTACAGTATGATAAAGTATCATAAATGAAACATATTTTTTTAAATTATCCAAATCTTTTTTTTTTTTGTTTTTGGATATTTGCACCTAGGTTTTGGTTCATACTATTACATCCCTGAAAGTTTCGTCGACT
Organism: Agriphila tristella; assembly: GCA_928269145.1. NCBI lineage: Eukaryota > Metazoa > Arthropoda > Insecta > Lepidoptera > Crambidae > Agriphila > Agriphila tristella. The sequence continues at coordinate 29,989,967 of OV743432.1, forward strand.
GAGGATTTAATGTTGGGGCCTCCATACAAAAGATCGCTTAATTTCCTACGCTAGACCGTTTTTAACGGATCCGTCGTTACTGGACGTTATGGTCATACCGCATTTACAGTACTGTTACATAGAGATACAGTTACAAATCGCATCGGATAGTGTTTACTGGATCCGGAATACTGTGTTGTGTGAACACGCTATTACAACTACGGTACATACGCCATCGCCGAATAAGCCCGGCCACACACAAACGGAATCTTTATTCGGAATTCCGAACGGAATTTCGATAATGTATGAAGATTTCGTACGGAAAAAACCCTCAAGTGTAGATAGGTCCATAGATTTGTATGGATTAGCTGCGTTACGGAATTCCGTCTGTATGTGGCCATTCTAAAGGTCGCTGTACACGTAACGGGAAATACCCCGGAAGGGACGAGCACGGGGCGGTTTCTTGACGTAGTTGCATATAAAAATATAGTTATAAAATACGCGACGAGACGGGCACGGACAGGGGGCGTGGACGGGGCGGTGGAAATGTATGGCGCACACCACGTTCTCGTCCCGTCTGGGGTTTTTTCCCATTACGTATATAGCGACCTTAAAAACATATCCAATAAAATGGACCGCTGCTGTGTGAACGGCCACTTAATAGTAAGTTGCTTTGTTACAGTACTGAATATGTACCGGTTTGGTCTAAAATTACCCGTACGTAATGTCCATGTGTGCACGGAAACCGCGATATATCACGAGCGGCTATTCTGTTAACTTTATATTTTGCGCTGCCGTCTTATATTTTATTTATATATTTTAATTGTAATATTACAGGCGCATGACTATAAGTACGCATCTTTAAAGTTTCATCCATTTGTGTACGTTTCTTTAATCAGTTTTTTTTTGCGATGCGAAACTTGCGAGGTTTTTAAGTTGTCCGTTCAATAATTTGCTTTTCAACCATTTGCTGGTATCCGACCGAGCTGAAATTATTCATATTTTTACATACAAATTAATAGTAAACCTTTGTTTGTATTACAAAAACGTAGATAACGTTGTTGGTAGATTTTGAGTCTGCAACTGCTGGATAATCAATTCAGCAGTAGCAAAGACTATTGATGAAATCTAAACACATACAAATGGATGAAACTAGAATTTCTATTACATTTACAAATAAATTATCCTACACGATGGATAATTAAGAACAGCCCATAATATAACTCTCTTAATATCATGAGAATTAAGTACAGTTAGCTGCACATTAGGTCACCAAAGATTTTGAGGTTTAAAAACAAATCTGACTTTACCACTTTCGGTTAACTTAGTCTTCTAGCTGTGTGTACATCCGCTCTCGTCTTTGATTAATATTAAATTAAACCTCAGTATTTATATAAGGTTTAAAATCAATCAGAGCTTCACACTTTCGGATCTCTTAAGCGCTGCTGAGTGTGTACCTCAAATATTAAGAGAGTAAACATTCCATTAATCTCAACATACAATACTGATTGATCGATCATTAAAATAATCAATTAAATACGAGATCAATAATTGATAGGACAATATTAGGACTCACTTGTGATGAACAACAACTTATTAATCAAACACATAATCAGACATATTTAAATGTGGAATATTTTGTCAATAAAGTCACGATTTTTTTTATATTTAAAAGCATCATAGTCCCTGAGCCCGCGACAGTATTGCCTACGTCATATGACATCACGATGAAATGCATGACACACGGTCGGAAAAGTTGTGCTAAGCGAGGATCAGAAGATTATCGCAAATAAAATTGGCCGGAAGCTTATGAAAATCGTCCACTTCCGGTCATTTGAAAATATGAAAGAGATTCATTAATATTTAGTACTACCCCAATGTAACGGAACTTTTACAAAAAAAGTCTCATTTGGCATGATTTCTGTTGCCCCCAATATTTAATTCGATTCAGTTATTTATTAATCAAATGTTGATTAATCGTTCAATTATATTGTGGTCTATCACCACGAACCTCTCCCCCCACCCACGGTGCTTATTAGTTGCACCATAGCTATTGTTCCAAGTGGTCAATTATTGCAAAAAATATGTCTTTGTTACGAAGTGACGTAGTGTGTCCTGTGTTCGGGGCCGCCCGGGAAAACTTGTCGAAGACGACTCAAGAAGGAAGGTTGTGTTAGAAGAATACATAAGTTTGCTTAAAGAACCTGGTTTTGAGTGCATGGGTCACCTGGCTTTGCAAAGCGGAAAAGCTGTAGAGCTTTTATTTACATGAGCAAGAAACTGCATAAGTTCTTGGTTCAGAAAGAAATTGACTATGGTAAGCTTGTTGTGATTGGTTGTATTGGACTACAGTAAACACAGGAAGCAAGGGTGGTAATGTCAGATGTCTGGAGTTAAAACTAGGAAGGCCGTTGCAACGGTTTATTTGACAACTACACACAAATGAGACAGATTCGCGTCATGTATTTGAGACCCTTGATTGGCACTACGACTCGACCTCGCAGCTTTTCAGGAGATATAGGCAAAGCGTTAAAAGACTGTGAGACACTTCCATTAAAGCCCTTTCAGTCGATCAAGTGTACTTTGCCTGAAATTACAAATAAAAGTGAATTTTAGCATGGATCAGCTTATGCTATCAGTTTTGGATCCTGTAGTGTAAGTCTAGCTAAGAAAAACCTAGGCTATTTGTTTTTACTCGTAAAATTTATAATTAAAGTCTATGCCCTATGTGGCTTTCTATTAAAACTTAACCACTTTGCGTACTCGGAGTCAAACATTTACATAAGACTATGATGCTATCGCGATACCTTCCCCAGCAAATTAGAGTCATCGTGGACCGTGTTATCGAATTGAATGGATATTTTGGATACCCCGAGAACATGTATTGGCCATGTTAGCTGATGAAAGAGAGAAAGAAGTGCAAGTTTCAGCTTTACAAAATATTTCAAAAGCACGAGATTCGGTCACAACATCTCCCCGAGTTTTTGTGCTGGCAAAATTTAATTTTGATGCTGAAAACTACACCGATATGATAAATTGGAACCAAGTTATTTTAACACAATCACCATTAACAAAAAATATTAGCAAAGGTTTGATTCTTGATTGCATTCAAAACCCACAGTTAGCCGAAATTAAAATTTTACCTCGTACTATCAAAAAACTATCCCTGCCACACTCAAGCCACAGAAAGGTGCGTCAAAATAGCCATTAATGCAGCTGCTGGAGTTTGTGGGTCATTCAGAAGGGATTTATTCAGCAAAACGAGGAATCTCAAAAAGTTATGCCATTTTTCAACACTAAAAAAGATTATAAAATAGAGTAAAAACCTAATTTAACGTTTTTTAATGAGTGTTTTTTTATTACGGATTATTATAAATACGTATTTTTTTTTCATTTCATATAGTTTTTGTAATCTCTAACAACGATTAAAGCATAACAAACAGTGATTTCCTGCTTTTTATTTACCCACAAGTTCAGTTTACCAGTGGCGGTTTTTTTATTTATTTAGAAAACTTTGCAAGCCTTGGGGCAGTTTAAAACATTTGAATAAATAAAAAGTTTTTACTCATCTGATATCATGTTAGTGGGTAGCAAGTTTCTCATGGTAGCCAAAAACAAAATACGAAAAAAAACTTTTTTGATCCACCCTAAATTCAGTAAGAGACCCGTGTCATCATTTAGTTTTCAATCGTAGAGAGAGTAAACATAAATCTGTCAGTTCTGAAATGGCCGGAATACCTTAAACTTAATTTTTTTTTAGTCATTTCAGAACTGACAGAATTATGTTTACTCTCTCTACGATTGAAAACTAAATGATGACACGGGTCTCTTACTGATGTCACATGATGTAAATATAATCTTAAAATTTTGACCGGAAGTGGAAGATTTTCTCAAGCTTCCGGCCAATTCTATTTGCGATAATCTTCTGATCCTCGCTCAGCACAACTTTTCCGACCGCGTGCCATGCATTTCATTGTGATGTCATATGACGTAGGCAATACTATCGCGGGCTCACGGACTATCAATGCTTTACGTCTGAATTTCGCAGTCAATGGAATTCATTAAAATTTATTAAGCCTTAATGCTGTGTAAAACAAATAATGCTTTATGTTTACATTTTTATTCTAAATTAAAACTTACTAAAGTTTTTTCGGATTTTAAACTCAATTTATAGAAATTTGTATTTATCGGGTTATCTGCCTCTAGCCCAGTAAATGAAAAGGTGTAGAGGGAAATGATTGGAACACAATTTTTGACTTCGTAACTTTGTTTGGACCAGTTAGGAGGAGAACATATCAAAAGTCCCCGCCCGTAGTCCCTATGCCGGGGGGGAGGGGGGGTTTGAAGGTCCCATTTTTCGGTTTTTCAGATATATCTCGAAAACTATGCATTCCAGCGACATGAGTTCTTTTACAAAATAAAAGCTGATTAAATTTGAGACAAGATTTATTACGGAAAATTTTTCGATATCTCGTACAGTTTTTGAGATATCCGCTCCTGAATATCTGTAATTTAGGAAAAATAATATTTTTTGATTGATGATGATTCGCCCCCATTTCATCCCCATAATGGCTGAAATACTAACAATAACGATAAACGTCGAGTTAGATTTGCATCCATATGGCAAAATTATAAATTTAGCTATTTTTACTACGAAAATGAAGGATTTTCATACAAACTTTGGACCCCCGTTTTACCCTTTAGGGGGTGAGTTTTGAAAAATCCTTTCTTAGTGCATCCCTAGACCTCGTTAGGAATCTATGTGCCAAATTTGGAGTCTCTAGACCCAGCGGTTTGGGCTGTGAGTTGATATGTCAGTCACCAATCAGTTTCTTCTTTTATAGACTTTTAATAGTGAATATCTCGAAAACTATACAAGATATAAAAAAAAATCTAAATATAACATGTAGCAAATTTAACCAGCTTTCATTTTGTAGAAAAACTCATGTCACTGGAATGTATAGTTTTCGAGATATATGTGAAAAACCAAAAAATGGGACCTTCAAAACTCCCCCTCCCCCCCGGCATAGAGGCTACGGGCGGGGACTTTTGATATGTTCACCTCCTAACAGGTCCAAACAAAGTTACGAAGTCAAAAATTGTGTTCCACGCCTTTCCCTCTATACCCTTTTTTGAGCGTTCATTTCCTGAACTACTCCTCCTCAATTTAAGTATTTAAAAATAATTATATGGAAATAGAACTTAAATATTTTAAAATCATAATGATCGATCTTTTACAACCAAACCATTTATCACTTCCATTCAAATAAAACCAATATCGCCTTGTAATAAGGTCTTATTCGCGTTGCCGCTAACATACAATAGTATAACGAGGAATAAATATGTGTAGGTCAGTAAACGTATAAATTTCAACTAGTCGTGTATAAAGTAAGATTAGGCGTTAGTCTTCTTTTGGTGGACGCATCACAGTCACAGTGGTGTAGTGAGATCTGAAAATGCGTTAAAACAGGCGTCATTTGCAATTTTAAGGTAGTTCGTTTCTTTAATTTAGTCAATTGGATATTGTTTTAAGTAATTTTTTGTGAAAATAAATAAATAGAACGTGTGTGTTACTTTATGAACCGGGACTTAATGTTTTTATATGTTTTTACAACAATGAAGGATACGAATAAGGGGAACTATGTCACATTTCGCAATCTACTAATGTAGTGGTAGATTTTACGATTGCATTGTCAACGTTAAACTACTTTTTGCGCTAAATTCCTTTTTGGACTGAATTGAGACTCATTAAAAATATTGAAATTTGTACATCGTTACCTACCATCGTAAAAGGAACTAAGAGTATACTCACATAGGTTCGCGAACTTCTGCGCTCCGCGAATTTAGAACGATGTGTCACAGCAAAAATTGTATTTTCACTTTGGTGTACGCCTACGAACCAGAGGGCCTAGCCAAAGTATATTTATCGCTTCGCTTTCAAAACATGTATGGGATTGACATAAGGTTTCGTTAACAATCGAATTTTAAAACGTCAAATCCATACATGTTTCGAAAGCGAAGCGATAACGAAAATTTGCAAATGTTACTTTGGCTAGGGGGGCTGGTTCGCATTCGTGTCCGCTCACATATACACTATGGCGCATTGTAGTAGCACAGGATAATATTTTTTTGTGTATATTCGCGGAGCCTGGAGGTTCGCGAACCTAAGTACAACAAACAAAAGTAACAAAAGTACTTTATAATTAAGTTTATTTGAATAAAGCTTATTTGACTTTGACTAAGTGGGTAACCCACCTTATGGTTTCCCATGCAAACATTAGTGCTCGATTCGAATTCGATTCGCACTCGGCAGTTTTACGTGTTACCATTACTGAAAGTATGTTTGTTTACGGTACTAACATTAGACTAACCTGTTATTTTTCGAGGAGTGACAAGCGCAGGGCTTCATCGAGAGCTCTCTGCTCGGCTTCTAGCTGTTCGTCCCGCGCCGCGTGCTCCCTAGCAGACAGCGCCAGCACTCGTGCCAGCTCCTCGTCGCAGTCCGTGTCGTCGGGCCCCCCCGGCCCCCCCGGGACCCCCGCGGGGGGCTCCAGCAGCCCCCCTGGACCCCCCGGCCCACCGAGCGACAGCGACGCGAGCGACGCCTCTATGGCTCTACGTACAATCTGGCATGTTACTACACTAGCTCCTTACTACATAAATAAATTCTACGGTGTGGTGGTTGAGTAAATTCTGACGGATTTTAAGAGCACGTAGTCTGTACACTAGCGCCGCTATTGGGAAAAAAACTACGGCCTTACCATAAAAGATCTTAAAACACTGTTTAGCTAAAACACTATTTAAATGTGATGCTTTTTCAAATAATATCGTCAAAAAAGTGACAGCATCACATTTAAACTGTTTTAGCTAAATACTTGTTAAACAGTGTTTTGTGGTAAGGCCGATGGTTCTTAAATAAAGACGAAATTGTGAATTATCTCTGTGGTACACCCCAAAACTTTGTGGTACTTTTTATCGCTTAAGTTAATTGGAGTGTTTGAAAAAAAACTCCATTAAAGTAAACAACCGACAGGCTATAAAATAGTGCTTAAGCGACAAAAAGTATCACAAAGCTTCTTCGGAATGCACTACAGAAAGGTAGTTCACAATTTCGTCCTTATTTAAGCACTATGACTTTTTTTCAAATGGCGGCGCTGGTGTACAGACTACGCGCTTTTACGCCCGAATTCATAAACCGCTCACAACGTTGAGAGCTATCTTGAGATCAAACTTGAGATGCTCTTCTTATAGGAACAACATCTCAGGTATGATCTCAAGATAGCTCTCAACGTTGTAAGCGGTTTATGAATACGAGTCTAAATCAAATTACTTGTGTCACAAGAATAATAATTAAAAATATGTTTTTTTTAAATAAGCACTCGTACTCTTATTTTACGGAAAAAACAAGATAAATATAAAATCAAAATATTTTTGCTTTTATAAAACTGTGTAAAAAATATTTGTATTTAGTGAATGAATTACTTTTCTAGCAACTAAAAAAAATAAAATAAAACTTAATAAAATATGTATTAATAAAACACACGCGTATAAAATATAAGAATTAGCTAAAATATGCTACGTCTGCTGAAAAACGGGGATCTTCTGTGAAAATTCCAATTAAATATATTTTAGTACTAAAATATCGTGTCTAACTTAAGCCAAGTGGTTTATTTTGAATTAGAACTTAAGAAATCGTATACGTTTTACCGCCCTCTCACTTGCACATTTTACGTTTTCTCAAGATTTCTTAAATCTGAATGCGTAATTAAAAAGTGTTCCAATCACTTTTCGCAATAGGTATAAATATTACGGACATTGAAACATACCAACATATATTTTAGTTTCGTTTTGTTGAAGTACAAAAGTTATCGTTTTTGACAGTTATTTGAACTGTCAGAAACGAAAACTATTTGTACATCAGCAACACCAAACAAATATTAAAATGTCCGTAATCATATAAACAAAAAGAGGCCGGAACACATTTTTTAATTACGCAGTCCAGGGAATGATAACGTTATTTTTAAGTATAACGTTATTTTTTACTTTTTTTAGCGTTAATTTTAAAATTAACGTTATGTCAATAAATAACGTTAATTTAATAACGTTACATTGAAATTAACGTTATTTCAGTAAATAACGTTATTTTTAACGTTATTTCTTACCTTTTTTACCGTTAAACTTTAAAATTAACGTTATTCTAATTATTAACGTTATTTTTTTAGCGAAAATTTTACCGGTATAATGTACCGGTAAAGTTTAACGCTAAATTTAACGCTAATTTTACCGGTAAAATACTTTTAACGTTATTTTTACCGGTAAATTTACCGATAAAATGTTTTAACGGTATTTTTAACGTTATTTTTACCGGTAAATTTACCGATAAAATGTTTTAACGGTATTTTTAACGTTATTTTTTATTTATCGTTATATTTTTTAACGGTATTTCAATCCCTGTTACGCACTCGAATTTCTAAAATTTTGAGAAAACAAGAAATGTGCGAGCGAAAGAGTGAAATCTTAAAACTTATTTCATTATGTTTAAACCAGTCAACCACTCATCGGTGTGTAACAATTTAGGCTTTTTTCTCATTCGTCGGCGTAGCAGCAGTAAGATATCGCCTCGTCATAGTAAACAGGCGTGGTTGCCATGGTTACCGAGCTATTAGTAGCTCGTACTACGGCGAGGTGATATCGCACCGCCGCCGCTGCGCCGACAAATGAGAAAAGGACCTTACAGTCATGATCACGACCAAGTAACGTTCACAACTTTCAACCATGTCAAATTTGATAAATCTCTTTGTCAGTGTGGTATGTTATCGTAATTCTAATAAACAAGTTCACATAATAAGCATTTTTAAATCGTAAATTCTTTTACTCTACAATTTTATAGTACAATGTGGCATAGTTTTTTGGTGTGTGCTTACAGTTAGTGCCAAAATGATCTGAGAATTCAAATCTACCAAAATAAACAAAAATCAACCTCATCTCAAGATCTTAAAGTGCACTTTCTTTTGTTGTCATAGAACATACGAAAGTACACTTTAATGTCTCCAGATAAGGATGATTTTTGTTAAACGTTTAGGTATTTTGGTAGGTTTGAATGCTCAGATAAATTTGACGTAGACTGTAACAGATTGATGTGTGCGCGCGTGTGTGTATGGGTCGTGTGTAGCTAGGGTTCCCAACAATATTTTATTGTTTTTCACTACATCATATTTTTTTACAACATAAGAAAAGTAAAGTATACAAAATACTGTTATCTATAAGCATCACAAGTAGTAGTAGGAGAAAATACTTTTCAGTTTTCTAAACTACAGTTTATATTTATCTTCTCAGACATAAATATACTCTATTTCCTGTAAAACAAGACTTCCCAACCGTATGTAGCGTATGCGTACCTCTGCAGTTGCGTATCCTCCTGCGCGTAGAGCGCGGCGCGCGGCGCGGGCGACACGGGCGGCGCGCCGCGCAACGCTTCCCATACATCTACCTACAAACAAACCATACCGATGTCATACAACGTACACGACAAAATCCGATTCGTAGATTACTTCAATTATTCACAATTAGTTACATGAACTAAAACACTCTTAACTACGAAAAAATAGCACCACAAAATGACAACCAAGGGAGCGGGGCTTAAAAAATGCTGTCATTTCAGTTATGCAGCACAAAGCGACTGAACACTAGTTGCATTGCATAAAAGCGACCATAATCTGATATTCATAGATATCTTTAAACGAACAAATATTTAATACCAAAACGTTATCTCTGCATCTTTTTACTTTATTGACGCGTTATCATTTGTGCGATTTGTCATTTTTAGCCCCATGGTGCTATTTTTAGGGTTCCGTACCCGAAAGGTAAAAACGGGACCCTATTACTAAGTCTTTGCTGTCTGTCTGTTGTCTGTCACCAGGCTATATCTCATGAATCGTAATAGCTAGATAGTTGAAAATTTCACAGACGATGTATTTCTGTTGTCGCTATAACAACAAATACTAAAAAAAGAACAAAATAAATAATTCAGTAGGGCTCCCATATAACAAACGTGATCTTTTTGCCTTTTTTTGGTACATAACCCTTCGTGCGCGAGTCCGACTCGTACTTGACCGGTTTTTAAGCAATATTTCTTTACAATTACACTTCTATAGATTTTAGTTTGCTGTATAAAATTATAAATGAAATTACCTATATCATAATAGTACATTATGCGACAAGTTAGCTTAGGTTGCTCATTGCACACAAGGCTGTGGGTTGTAGCCCGAGCCGCAGGCGAGGGCGTAACTCAGCCGAGTGTGCAATAAGCAAGAGCTCACGAGTTTCATACGACGTTTTTCAACACATTTGCGAGGAAAAAACAAAGTAATTTAGCACACTGCAACAAATACGACAAAAACAAAATATGATATGATGGGAAAAGGGCGCGCAGGTTTTTTTTGTTTTTTTCACACGCCTAATGCATGAATATTTTGCGAACAAAGGTGTGAGTGAGCATACTGCCAACATACAGCCTACTACAAAATTATAATTTTAATTTTAAAAATATTAAAATATTTGCATTTTAACAAATATTTTAATATTTTATAACAAAATATTGTGAATTATGAATAATTTGATAATAATAAATATTTGTTTGACTTAATTAAAGACTTACACATTTATTTACTTCAAAAATGTGTATGAATTTTCAGCGGCGTAAAAACTCTTTGTTGTTAGGTACTAAAAAAAATGACTGTATAACCCGGTTAAATTGGGAATGCTGTTTACTCGCATAGAACTTGCAGTAAGGTACTTATTTAACTTTGTAGGGTTAATTCTATAACCAACTAGTGTTTTATATATTATTGCACGCGTTTGTTATAGCTCGGTTTATGGCTCTAAAAGCGATGTATTAGGGCTCACTTTACGAGCAAGTGTGTTGAAATAGTAGTTTGTTACACAAGGGACGTAAGTGAGCTATTACAGAACAAGATCCAATTTGGCGCCCGTGCGAGCGCAGCTCGCAAAGGGCGCTAATGGATCGAGTGCACCCGAGATATTTAGACGCCCGAGCGAGCGAAGCGAGCGAGGGCGAATATAGTTCGAGGGTGTAATAGCTACTTACAACCGAGGTAAGCATACTACTTTACATCATTCATGCGAGGTAAATTTAATAAAAATAAAAATCAAAATCAAAATCAAAATCAAAATCAAAATCAAAGTCAAAGTCAAAGTCAAAGTCAAAGTCAAAGTCAAAATCAAAGTCAAAGTCAAAGTCAAAGTCAAAATCAAAATCAAAATCAAAACTAAAATCAAAATCAAAATCAAAATCAAAATCAAAATCAAAATCAAAATCAAAATCAAAATCAAAATCAAAATCAAAACCAAAACCAAAACCAAAACCAAAACCAAAACCAAAACCAAATCAAAATCAAAATCAAAATCAAAATCAAAATCAAAATCAAAATCAAAATCAAAATCAAAATCAGAATCAAAATCAAAATCAAAATCAAAATCAAAATCAAAATCAAAATCAAAATCAAAATCAAAATCAAAATCAAAATCAAAATCAAAATCAAAATCAAAATCAAAATCAAAATCAAAATCAAAATCAAAATCAAAATCAAAATCAAAATCAAAATCCAAGGAGTTTTGCATAGCTTGAACGGAAATGAAATGCCGCCATATTTATTGTTTTTTTTCAGTAAAAAGTTTCCACAGTTTATAATATAAGAAAAGAGATTGGTTCACTAAGGAGTTTTAAATGCTTGAATTGTAAAGTTACTTTACAGTTAAAGCATTCACCATGCTTGAATTGTAAAGTGATTTGATAATGGAACGTTCTATCTAAACAATGCACTGTGTTGCACATGCCAACTTACACGGCCTCTTACTATACTAGTAAATCCTAGTTGCCGAGCAGTATGATGTAAATAAAATTACCTGTTCATCGCTACTGCCCGCCTCCAACAAACTTTGCTGTATAGCGTACTGCAGTAAGCTCTCCTCATCGTCCATACACGCCAGCCTCTCGTCCGGCGCCAAAGCGTCTCTATACCCCTTCCCGATGTTGAAGCAGGCGTCGTCAATCACGCAGGATAGCCGCTCCCCCTCCTGGATGCACGCGATGTGCGGCACGGGGGATTCCGTCGCGAATATGTTGCCGAATGTTATCCGCGCGTTTAGCACGTGGAACAGGGGGATTTCTGGAATGCGTTACTTTTCGTGAGTCATCGGAGAGTACTATCCTAACAAATTGTATTTTTTTTTAATACAAAAAGGAAAAACAATGAGGGCTTTTCAATATGACAAAAAACTGTAGGTTCAACAGATGGTGTTAAATAAAAGTATGTGTCAATGTATTTTTTTGCATAGCTTCGAAGAGTACTCAATATTTCTCTTTGGGCTGATATCAGCCAGCAAGCGCTTACTTTCTTCTTTGGTACAGGCCGTTTAATTTTTAAAAGCCAATTTTGACACTTTTCTTTCCACCAACGCCATCTAGTGAGGCAAATAGTTACTATTTTTATGTTTTAAATGTCACTTTGAAAAACCCTCATTGTTAAAAAGTTATATACCTAAACCGTCTTATTACCTATTATTATTTTTTTTATTTTTATTATTATTATTATTTTATTTCCAGATAACAAAGATCCATTATTGTTAGTAGCGACTTAAGAATATGTTAGTTTAGTTAAAGTTTGATGGAAAATTACAGATTATTACATGTCAATTACTTACTTAATTAAAATTATCACAGTTACAAATAAATGTCGAGAGTTAAAATGATTAAAATAATATAATTAAAAATTCATTGGAATAAATAAAATTGCCATTAAATTTATTAAAATTAAGATTATTTGAAAATTCATTATAATATAATGGATTTTTAAATAATTATTTTATAATATTATAATATATTTTGTAATAAATATATATTGGATTTTCAAATACAGATTTCAATTAATTTTACGGAGATAGGTACTTGAAAAATATGTGATAATAGATTTGTGTTTAATTTTGTTTTTGTCACAGAAAAATGGCAAATCTATCAGCTTCCCCAAAACATGAATATTCTCAAAAAAATACTAAAGTAAACCACTATGATGCTCACGAACTGTTTATTTTTAAAATGGATAAAAATTTTATGCCAAACATTTGACATTGACAACCTCCGTGGTAGAATGGCTCATACACTAGTTCTTATCAAGGTGTCGCCATCTCTGAAGTCGCGGGTTCGATCCCCGGCTGGATCAATTTAGAAAATGAAGTATTCTATATTGGCTCAGGTTTGGGTGTTTGTAGTTTCACCGTTGTCTCCAGTTTCCATAGTACAAATGCTTCAGCTACTTATATTGGAATCACAGCAATGTTTGTGATGTTATCTTTTTATTTTATTTAATAATACTTTTAAACAAACTATACTTATAACAACATAACAGCTAATATAAAACATATACAACTTACCTATTTTAACAGGGAAGCCGGCGGGTAATTGCATTTGGATGAAGTCTTTTAGTTTGACAAAGTGTGGTGAGGAAATGGCGGCCATTAAATCCAAGATAGGCATTATTTGTTCTTGTAACTGAAACATTTAATTCTTCATATATTTATGGAAAATATACTTAAGTATGTACTTTATGATATAAAATTACATGGAATTTTGGTAACGGTGTGATTTATGTAGATAAAAACAACATGACATTATGACATAGAGACAAAAAAACACCAAAACTCTATGACATTGGTTCCGAGCCTGGGGGTAATTACCCCCGCGAGAGTAAACCATACTCTATGAAGCAAAAAAAAATCGTTCTAAAAGTTAAGTTTCTGATAAAACTTATCCTTACATAAGACCGCCATCATTTCAAAAGTAAACCATACAGCTTTATCATAAGGAATATTTCCCATTAACACTATACACTCACTTCTAAAGGGTAGTCTCCACACAGCCACAACGTCGCCTTGAACTTCTGCCCCTTAGTTTTTTCAATAATGGGCCATTCCACGTCGCGGTCTGTCGCCTCCCCGCTAAGTTATATAAGGAATATTTCCGTTAAAACAAGCAGCATACCTCTAAGGGGTAGTCTTCACACAGCCACAGCGTCGCCTTGAACTTCTGCCCCTTAGTTTTTTCAATAATGGGCCATTCCACGTCGCGGTCTGTCGCCTCCCCGCTAAGTTATATAAGGAATATTTCCGTTAAAACAAGCAGCATACCTCTAAGGGGTAGTCTTCACACAACCACAGCGTCGCCTTGAACTTCTGCCCCTTAGTTTTTTCAATAATGGGCCATTCCACGTCGCGGTCTGTCGCCTCCCCGCTAAGTTATATAAGTAATATTTCCGTTAAAACAAGCAGCATACCTCTAAGGGGTAGTCTTCACACAGCCACAGCGTCGCCTTGAACTTCTGCCCCTTAGTTTTTTCAATAATGGGCCATTCCACGTCGCGGTCTGTCACCTCCCCGCTAAGTTATATAAGGAACATTTCCGTTAAAACAAGCAGCATACCTCTAAGGGGTAGTCTCCACACATCCACAACGTCGCCTTGAACTTCTGCACCTTAGTTTTTTCAATAATGGGCCATCTCACGTCGCGGTCTGTCGCCTCCCCGCTAAATTATATAAGGAATATTTCCATCAAAACAAGCTACAGACCTCTAAAGGGTAGTCTTCACACAGCCACAGAGTCGCCTTGAACTTCTGCACCTTGGTTTCCACAATCCTGGGTCTCCCCACGTCGCGGTCTGTCGCCTCCCCGCTAAATTATATAAGGAATATTTCCATCAAAACAAGCTACATACCTCTAAAGGGTAGTCTTCACACAGCCACAGAGTCGCCTTGAACTTCTGCACCTTAGTCTCCACAACCCTGGGCCTGCCCACGTCGCGCTCCGTGGCCTCCCCGCTGAAGTACTCCTCCCAGGTCACGGGGTCCAGCGTCAGGTCTTCCCGAGACCTACTGCTTTCGGGGGTTGTAAGGGGTTCCTCCTGGAATAACGACCCGAGAATCGAGAGTTGGCTTCAAGCGATGTTCTTCTAACTTTTTCAAATACGCGACCTCTTTTCAAGTTAAAAATGCCAGCGACCTCCTAAGGCCATGAACAAACAAAATGATAGCGATTTGAAAGACTACGTGTTGTGCAAATTCACTGTTAAAATTGAACTTATTATACGGGTGGCAACCCGAAATCGGTTCTTAACTAGGATGTTAGATCGGGATATGTAATCGACGCTTAAGATGTTTGGCGTTTCTTGGGACTGGAGGAAATACTGTAGTCCGACTATACATACAATGTATTCATGTGTTGTGTAGCCATATGCAGTACTAGCGACCGCCCGCGGTTTCACCCGCGAGGTTCCCGTTCCCGTAGGAATAACGGGATAAAAAGTATCCTATGTTTTAATCTAGACTTTCTACTATCTGTGTGCCAAATGACAACTCAATCTGTTCAGTAGTTTTTGCGTGATTGAGGAACAAACATACAAACATCTAAACATCCAAACATCCAAACATCCAAACCCACAAACTTTCACATTTATAATATTAGTAGGATAATATTACCTCGTCGGGCAACGGCGGCGGGTCGGCGTCAGCCAACGCTAGTAAGCCCGCTAGCGGCGCGCGCGGCGTCACCACGCGTTTACCGCGTGGTAGATGCTCGCTCCGTGTCTTGGACACCAGCTCCACGTTGTTGGCGCTGAACACTTTGCACTCGTACCCGTTCACAGTCTCGCATTTGTCTTGTCGCCACCCCCAGATACCGCTTTTATTCCTGACGATGTTAAAAAGAGACGGTGTTATTACAAATGGTTTTTAAACACCTGTTTAACTTAGACACTGTTTAAATGTGACGCTGTCTCTTTCAAACAATATTGTCAAAAAAGTGACAGCATCCCATTTAAACAGTGTATTTTTCACCGAGAGCATTTAGTTTTTATTCATCCACTCTAAGGGCCCCCGCGCACTAGGCGGCCTGGCTGCGCAGCCAGGTTGCGGCAGCCAGTAAAACATATGACGTTGTATAGGAGCCCGCGCAGTAGGCAACCACGAATTACCGGCTGCGGCAGCCAATACAGCGCGCTTGTTTGCACGGCAGCCAGAACGTGTGTAGGCGAATGTATGTGGCTGCGGTGTGCGGTCAGTCTCCGCGCACTAGTTGTAGCAGCCAGACGTATTTTGCGTTCCGAACTTTGATAAGATGACTTTCGATACAGAGAAATTTATTCGGGAAACTGAAAGCCGTAAAGCAATTTAGGATATAACATCAGAATAATACAGTGATCGGGATTTAAAGAAAAGAAGATGGGAAGAAATCACGAACAAAATGTGCTATCTGGATTCTGCGACACCAATCAATATTTTTGTAAGGTATCGCAGAATAATTCTGTATTTTATTATTTTCTGTATTTATTAATAATTATAAGTTTTTCCACGTCCATATCGCTTGATGGAAGGATCTAGACTAGTCGTTTATTGGCTGCTATAACTGGCTGCGCAAATATTCTGGATGCCGCCGCCAGGCTGCCTAGTGCGCTGGGGGCCTAATCGTCTACTTTTTCGACATGCACGGGAAATTGAAATTTATCGTGTGGGAGGGACAAGAGTTTAAAATATTCCATTGGGCACGGTTAACTCGTGCGTGACCTATCGGAGTCAATTTAAACTTGGCTTGGTTTATATAAAAATTACTAGCGGCCGCCCGCGGTTTCACCCGCGTGGTTCCCGTTCCCGTGGGAATATCGGGATAAAAAGTATTCTATGTTTTAATCTAGGGTATCTACTATCTGTGTGCCAAATTTCAACCAAATCCGTTCAGTAGTTTTTGCGTGATTGAGGAACAAACATCCAAACATCCAAACCCACAAACTTTCACATTTATAATATTAGTAGGATAAAACGCGTGACACTTGTCGCGCGGCGCACGAAAAAATCGAAGACACAACCAGACCTACTAGGTGCTAGGTACTTTTCGCCCATCACCCGCCCCCTCCCCCCCACATACAGTGCTCACCTCTCGAAGCATATCTTGTCCGTGTCACAGCCGTGACACACTCTGTACGTGAGAGTTCGAGCGCCAGCGACCTTGAGCCAGAGCGTGTAAGCGCTAGGGTTGATACCGAAATGGAATTTAGACTTGTGGCAAAGGAAATTACATAGTAGGTATGTTAGGAAATAAACTTGTGCAAGGACATGTTAATGAAAGATAGGTTTGATTTATAATAAGTCTTTGTAATCTTTTAATTATATTAGGTAAGTACACATCATAAATTGCAACCCTTATACTTTATTTTCTGTTATTTATCATACAATCATTTTTTAAATCTCTTAACGTGTTAATGAAGGAAAGGTTTGATTTATAATCATTTTTATTAGGGTTCCGTACCCAAAGGGTAAAAAACGGGACCCTATTACTAAGACTCCGCTGTCTGTCTGTCACCAGGCTGTATCTCATGAACCGTGTGAGCTGGACAGTTGAAATTTTAACAGATGATGTATTTCTGTTGCCGATAAAACAACAAATACTAAAAACAGAATAAAATAAATATTTAAGGGGGGCTCCCATACAAGAAAAGTCCTTTTTTTTTTTGGCCGTTTTTTGGTACGGAACCCTTTTTGCGCGAGTCCGGCTCGCACTTGGCCGGTTTTTTTATTTATTGTCAATTTTACCTACTTGCGAGTTTACGAGGTTTAATCGTCTGAAATCCTTATTTTCAGAGCTTACTCTATAGGTACCTACTTACTGTTCTGGATCACTGGGCAATACAAAGAAACTTTTATCAGGATTTTGTTTTTGGTTGTTGCCACAGCCATAAACACAACAATAACGCCCGCCGCCGGGCATGATTAATTTATCTAACAATTAAATAATGTAAATTAAACGCGTAGTCAGTCCGTGCGAAATGCAGTACAATACAGATTGCGGTGGGACAAGCGAGCGGCGAGCGAAAGTAGAAAGAACCCTTGCCCGAGTAAGTCGGCGACTAGCGGCTGCACTCCCCGCGCGCCTCCAGGCACGCACACATAGCCGCGAGCGATTTTACGAGCATACATGCGCGAGTGTCGTTTCTTTTCGCGTTAGAGTATATATTCTGTGTCCCTGTCCAGGTAGTTGATGGCTAGCGGCGCGGCGAGGCGGCGCGCGAGCAGGCGCGGGGGCGGGGGGCGCTCGTCGGCCGCCCCCTCCCCCGCCCCCTCCCCCCCACGTACAGTGCTCACCTCTCGAAGCATATCTTGTCCGTGTCCAGGTAGTTGATGGCTAGCGGCGCGGCGAGGCGGCGCGCGAGCAGGCGCGGGGGCGGGGGGCGCTCGTCGGCCGCCCCCTCCCCCGCCCCCTCCCCCCCACGTACAGTGCTCACCTCTCGAAGCATATCTTGTCCGTGTCCAGGTAGTTGATGGCTAGCGGCACGGCGAGGCGGCGCGCGAGCAGGCGCGGGGGCGGGGGGCGCTCGTCGGCCGCCCCCTCCCCCGCCCCCTCCCCCCCACATACAGTGCTCACCTCTCGAAGCATATCTTGTCCGTGTCCAGGTAGTTGATGGCTAGCGGCACGGCGAGGCGGCGCGCGAGCAGGCGCGGGGGCGGGGGGCGCTCGTCGGCCGCCCCCTCCCCCGCCCCCTCCCCCCCACATACAGTGCTCACCTCTCGAAGCATATCTTGTCCGTGTCCAGGTAGTTGATGGCTAGCGGCACGGCGAGGCGGCGCGCGAGCAGGCGCGGGGGCGGGGGGCGCTCGTCGGCCGCCCCCTCCCCCGCCCCCTCCCCCCCACATACAGTGCTCACCTCTCGAAGCATATCTTGTCCGTGTCCAGGTAGTTGATGGCTAGCGGCGCGGCGAGGCGGCGCGCGAGCAGGCGCGGGGGCGGGGGGCGCTCGTCGGCCACCCCCTCCCCCGCCCCCTCCCCCCCACATACAGTGCTCACCTCTCGAAGCATATCTTGTCCGTGTCCAGGTAGTTGATGGCTAGCGGCGCGGCGAGGCGGCGCGCGAGCAGGCGCGGGGGCGGGGGGCGCTCGTCGGCCGCCCCCTCCCCCGCCCCCTCCCCCGCCCCCTCCCCCCCACATACAGTGCTCACCTCTCGAAGCATATCTTGTCCGTGTCCAGGTAGTTGATGGCTAGCGGCGCGGCGAGGCGGCGCGCGAGCAGGCGCGGGGGCGGGGGGCGCGCGTCGGCCGCCCCCTCCCCCGCCCCCTCCCCCCCACATACAGTGCTCACCTCTCGAAGCATATCTTGTCCGTGTCCAGGTAGTTGATGGCTAGCGGCGCGGCGAGGCGGCGCGCGAGCAGGCGCGGGGGCGGGGGGCGCTCGTCGGCCACCCCCTCCCCCGCCCCCTCCCCCCCACATACAGTGCTCACCTCTCGAAGCATATCTTGTCCGTGTCCAGGTAGTTGATGGCTAGCGGCGCGGCGAGGCGGCGCGCGAGCAGGCGCGGGGGCGGGGGGCGCTCGTCGGCCGCCCCCACCCCCGCCCCCTCCCCCCCACATACAGTGCTCACCTCTCGAAGCATATCTTGTCCGTGTCCAGGTAGTTGATGGCTAGCGGCGCGGCGAGGCGGCGCGCGAGCAGGCGCGGGGGCGGGGGGCGCTCGTCGGCCGCCCCCTCCCCCCCACATACAGTGCTCACCTCTCGAAGCATATCTTGTCCGTGTCCAGGTAGTTGATGGCTAGCGGCGCGGCGAGGCGGCGCGCGAGCAGGCGCGGGGGCGGGGGGCGCTCGTCGGCCGCCCCCTCCCCCGCCCCCTCCCCCCCACATACAGTGCTCACCTCTCGAAGCATATCTTGTCCGTGTCCAGGTAGTTGATGGCTAGCGGCGCGGCGAGGCGGCGCGCGAGCAGGCGCGGGGGCGGGGGGCGCTCGTCGGCCGCCCCCTCCCCCTCCCCCTCGCTGTGCAGCGCCTCGCTCCACGCCGTGCCCGCCGCGTGGTCTAGCTCCACTAAACTAGCCGAACGACCTGCCGAACAATATCGCTTGATTTTAACTCTTACAATCTCTCATAATAAATTAAACGATAACCGGCAATAAAAGCGAGCCATACCATACCAGGCTAGGCCCACTCCGCGCTTTAGGTACGAAGCTACAAGTAGCCAGCGGGTCCGTCCGGACGGACTAATTTCAGAGGGCTATCGCGTGCCGGCTGGGTCGACGTTAGCAGTTCGATTTCGATAGTCACTCTATAATAATATTATTATAACCAAAATGAAGGCATATGACATCGTAATGAGCTGCCTTTATACTAATAAAAAGGATCCGAACCTCACGTGTTTTTCACACTTCCAAAAGTTCCAAACGACATCGAAACGTAAGAAGTGCTTGTCTACTAGGTACTTAGTATTTAGTATCCATTTATTCTTAGGTAGGTATTTACTTATCTTATTTGTTAAACAATATTCACTCAACCATTTACTGAAATAATAATTTATAGATTAGGTAGGTACTTACTTACCTACTTTTGAAATAAAGTTAATTATTAATACAATTTCATTTCGTTTGAAAGCAAATTGACTCAAAGTCAGCATGTCGGATGTGGCGTTGACTGTACCTATCCTAGGTTATTTTGAAACATATTTAAGTACCTACACATTATTTCACAACCTCATAACTTGTAATAAATTAACTACCTGTTATTTAATTATTATATAAAAGAAGAAAGTGAAACCCTGAATTCGTTAGAGGAGATAAGAGCTACGCGATAAAAAGAGAGGCAACTTCTAGGTGAATATAACTGTAGCCAAGGGAGCGGCGTGCAACCTGAATTGCACTTTATTGTGTATGGAATAGAGTCGCTATTTAAATAATTGACTTTGCGGAGTGGATCTTCTGTACTTGTACTATTATGTATTCTGTGACCATACCACACGTGCCGTAAAATCATACAGAATACATAATAGTACAAGTGTAAAGTTGAAATACGGTGAATCTACACACCCTCTACCAACGACTGATACTTATATCATTAGAATAAAAAGGCCTATTTTTGCCAAATATTTGCTGCAAACAAACATCACAGCAATAACTGGCAACACGCCCTCGCTTCGCTTCCGTTCCTTCCTTTTTTTCCAAATGCAACCTTCCAACAATACAAAAAGAAACAAATACCTTACAGTCGTCACTCATTCGCTCCAAAAGTCTGTTTCAGTCCCATTCGAGCCCCGTCCCGTCATCGGTGTAAGAAACGCGCTTGAATTTATTTTCGCACGGATATTTTTTTTGCGATAGGGGCATCTGCAGTAAGCGGGATCCCAGCGCGGGCACACATCGCGGGCACATGTCGCCGCGCACGTATAATATGACATTACGCCGTACACACCTTGCCCCCTGAATATGTAGGTGCGGTCGCCGCGCTGCCAGCGGTTGTTCTCGAAGCCGACCAGCGTGGTGTCGACGCGCACGTTGCCGCCGCGCTTGTACACCTTGTACGTGTCGAACGGGCACATGCGGGACACCAGGGGGACTGTTGACAACCTCATATATCATTAAACTATTAAAATAAGCAATAATAATTTCCTTCGAAAATAGATATATTTTTTTAAGTTAGGCTTTTACTTTTTTGTGATATGGCAAAAAAAAATGCCTTTGCAATAAAACAAATGAAAATGTTAAAACATTTTTTTTCCACACGTTAGCAACAGAAGAATAGCTACAGTAACTGGCAAACATCTTGAAATCGAGTGGGGATTGCGCAGAACGCGTATTTTGTGTATGCGTAGCGGTGCAGTACGCGGGCGGCGGGAGAGGGGCGCGCGCTATTGGACGCTTGCAAGTGCACATGCGCGAACTTATCCCCACTCCGTCGAAAGAGCTTAAAGAATTTTGACGCTCTTGACTCATGATGTTTGCTGGAATCTGTACTACACTGAAGAAGTAAAAAAGTAAAAATATTTTTATTCAAATAAACTTAAAAATCTTTTTTAAATCGTGTATATTTTCCTACCACCCGTTCCAGACTTTTGTAACATGAATTTCTTTTTTTTATATCTTGTGCTAAACCATGGAAAGTAAAGTATATATACTTCATTCGTCAATTTCCTTTTGAGAGGTTAAGGTACATATTGTAAAAAAATTACGATTTAACTTTATGCCATAACAGTCACAAAAACCAGGGAGTTTTAAAGAGAGACGTTACCCCAGCTAGTGAACTCCCACTTCATCTCGACGTAGAAGTCGGGCGCGAGGCTGAGCCGGCGCAGCAGGTCGGGGATGCCGCCGGCGCGCAGCACGTGCCGCCGGTGGTCGCGCCGCGCCAGCACCAGCGACAGCAGCTCCTGGTCGCCCGTCGCGGTCGCCTCTTGAACCGCTGCGATACAATAATGCCGCTAATAAAAACTGAATGTAGATACAATTCGTTAGGATCTTGCCTGCAGCCTGCCCTCCTATTACAAGCTCTTAAAACTTGCCAGTTTTCTGAATAGCTATCAATACGTTTCTTTTATTTGCTACAGCGGCCGCCCGCGACTTCGTCTGCGTTGACAGTTTTTTGCTATCCCTTGGGAACTGTACATTTTTCTGGATGAAAGGTATATGTCCCTATGTCCTTTTCTGCACCCCTGACGACAGCTATGCAAAATTTCATGATGATCGGTTCAGAAGTTACGACGTGAAGGCGTAACAAAAAAACAAACGGACTTTCGCATTTATAATATTAGTAAGGATACAACGAGAAAGAGATGTAGCTACGGCAATACATAAACCTGGCAAGTTTTAAGAGTTTGTAATCCCCCTTCTGGTTAAAGGATTAATTCCTTTAGTTAATTTACTATGATTGAAACAAAAACAAATACACAAACAGTTGAGCACAACATCAATTACGATAAACTCAATTGCGATAGCGAGACAAACATGTTGACCGTGACTTAATTTTGCCATGGTGCACAATATACCAAACTGATGATAGATTAGAAACTATTTATAAAGCTACAGTAAGCCGTAGAAGTAGATTATTCTTTCGACACCCCTTATTTTGTTAACAATAAACCTAATTACCAGTCCAGCCATCCTTCTCGCAGTTGACGTCCGCCCCCGCATCCAGCAGCGCCCGCACGACGTCGATGTGCCCCAGCGTGACCGCCAGCAGCAGCGGCGTGCGACCTCTAGGGTCCTTCAGCTCCAAGTCTTCAGATGAGAACTAAACAATTGAACATAATATATTATGGTGTGTGTTATTGTGATCGGCGCAATTAGGCACAATTTATCGTACATTGATGCTTTGAAAGAACCTCTTTGAATCATTTGTTACAAAACCGGCAACGTACGATGAATTGTGCCCATCATGGGCCAGTATGTAGTGCCTGCATTATAGTTTGACCGCAAGTGCAGTGCCGCACCTCCATGTGCACGGTAAGGGCGGAAGTGGAGCAGCCTCTTTTTCTCCTTCCCGCACGTACGTCTATCTAACGCCGCCGATTTCTCTCCCCCCCGCTACGTCTATCACTACTCAAGGCGCGGTACAGCGCTCGCATTGCGGTCAAACTACACTCGACGTATTCTGTGACCCGACGTCAGAAAAATCGCACCTCTTCGAAATTAAGTTTAGACTTGGCCACCTGCTATTGCTGGCTAACGATCTATTGTGTAAAAGTTGATATCTATTGAAAGTACATTTAATGATCTTTCAATTAATATTTGTTTGATTTAACTAACATGACAGTTAAATTAAACGCTTAAAGCGTTATTGCTTGTGCTGCCACAAAAGGGAAATAAAAGGGGTAAATTCAGGAAATTCGATTAAATTTGCTATCGAGATAATAAATAATTAAAAAAGTAAAAAGTTTTTATTTCCCAAATACAAAAATTTGTTTGAGGTGAGACCCCCCAGAAAGTAATGGAATACTTGTGTTGGGGGTGAAAATGATGGAGAAAACACACTTCAATAGTTCAATAAAAAAATGGAATACCCAAGATGAATACTATGAAGTTGCTCAAATATTGCAAAAAAATGAGGCAATGTAATGTTGCTCGGAAACTGAATGTCAGTAATTGATTCCGTTCTTTCTAACAGTTTCTAGAGACTGTTGGCTATGTATGTTGCTATGTATTGTATGTTGCTAATTACTGAGATTCAGTTTCCGAGCAACATTACATTGCCTCATTTTTATTGCAATATTTGAGCATTTTTTTTGCATTAAACATAAATTACACTTCAAACAAAATCATGAGATTTCAAAAAGTATGGTACATATAATTTTCCGACTCATTACACTTTATTTGGCAATGAAACACAATCCACTCGAACTTTGAAGTATGGCTTCCCGCAATAATGAGATTATTTTTACTAGCTCTAAGTATACATTGATTGTTTGGCTTCATTGATCATTCTGGGAAACTTACAACGCACTAATGCTGTTAAAATTACGAAACTAGTGAGGCTAATCTTAGTATATGCCACCAAGAAAAATTGTGTTACTTATCAAAGTTGTCCTCTTTTATAGTTGTTCTATCTCACAAAGTCTATTTTGCTTTGTTTTAGTGTGCGTCTACACAGTCTTGTATTACGCACACTAAAATAATGTGCATGAGCAGGCCTTGGTTAGGGGTGCACATAGCAAAACTGTTTTTGTGAGATAGAAAACTATAACATGAGTTTTTTTTAACAAACATGTAACTAAGTTTTTTTTTATAAAATCAGTCTACAAAATAGATCAATAAATCAGTACTTATTAGTCTTTGATGGCACAGTGACCCAAAGTAGTAGGACTACAATATTTATTCAACGATTTTATGTTATAAAAATATACTTATAGATAGAATATTAAAACTTTCAAAGGTTGAAGATTGATGGGATAAGATAAGGCTGCAAACCGACCCGCTTTGGGGGGACATATGCACATAGACGACTATCACACACAATTTCATCACATTACAAGTTTAGTACTATTAGTACATTTAGTACTATGTTCAATAATATTCTGTGGCATTGTGCATGCACAAACCTCTAACCAAAACAAGTAAAAAAACATTAAATTTGGCCATTTACTTTGGATTTTTAGGTCTGCCCCCATTTAGTTTTAGGAGCATTGGCAGCTTCAGGAAAAGTTCAAGAAGCAGATTAGTCAAAACAGCTGAGATTTTTTTCTATTACTTATATTTTATTAAACACATAATAAAAAAAGGTTTTCAACAGTGTCCCACAAAGCTGTTCTGGACAGTTTGTCTGCGGGATGCGAGAAGCCATTGAATGTTTAACTTTGGGTGGCCGAAAAGAAGAAATGTAGAAGGTGGAATCAACTTATAGGAGATTTCCTTGCAAGTCACAATTCATCAATATAAGGGAACAACTGCGAAGGAGGGACCATTATTTCAACAACTATCAAGTAAAGTTTGTCAGAAGGTGTCACAAAATACATTAATAGTCATATTTTATACGCATTTCATCAACAGTAATGGCACACAAGTTGTTCATAGAATCTATGAACATTGTGTCTATAAGTTACATTATTTATTATATTATAATATAACTAGCGACCCGCCCTTGCTGCGCTTCGGTGTAGTGTGGAATTTCACGCCATGTATTTTACATATAAACATTTCTCTTAAATAATCTATCTATTAAAAAATCTGCATCAAAATCCGTTGTGTAGTTTTAAAAATCTAAACATACATAGGGACAGACAGCAGGAAGCGACTTTGTTTTATACATGTAAGCTACTGTTTGTAATTACACTATGTATAATTAGAAATGAATAGCAATAAAAATTATGTTATTTTAACGGGTGAGTCATTCACCATCATTGTTAGAATTGTCAGAATCATTGTTATTTTCTTTACTGTTTAACCACATATGTTTTCAAAATAATACAACTAATTCTTACAATTTGGCGTGTAGTCTTAAGGACAGTTGAAACTTAGAAGAATATCCTTACAAGTATAATTACAAATACTTACCAAGAGTAGGTTGTTAGAAATGAACAAGTTAGTTGCATCAAGTTAACTAGAACAGGGAGGTAATTAATCGTAATTTTCGTATTGTTAATTCTACTTACTCTATTGGCTTCAAGAGCTTCCTTAAGTTCTTCATGCCTATTATTCCAAACGAGCCAGTGAACAGGATAACGCTGTGCCACTTCGGTTTCGGTGATAGCCATTGCGTACAGAAACTTTTTATCTATTTAATCTAGTACTTTCTCCTAAACATAGCACTACTATATTATAATGTGAAGCCTATTTGACAAACTATTTAAAGTCCGTAAGTATACAAGAATGCTTTAGTTTCACTTCACTTTACAAAAACGCAAATGCGATGCGATGAGATTTGGATGCGATACGAGCGAGATGCAATGCAATGCAAAGCAAAGCAAAGCACAGGCACACAGACGTCTTCTGTCAATGTCAATGTCAACAAAGTCAACGTCACTGCGTGAATTCCAACAGACTAACCGCTGAAAGATCGATCGATCACCATAGTATACATTTTAACCATGGAAAATAATTTTATATTTATATTTATTTATATTTCAATCGTACACAGCTATCATTACAGGATAAGGATAATCCCAATTCGACATTGTGGGCATCTTATTTTTATATTATACATAATTCCTACTTACTATTACTTATAATAACTTACATAACTAACAATATATAAAACTACTCTTGCGAGATCACCCAATTAATAAAATTAAACATTAAAAGAAATTACTTTACATGCGGGGCTAAAAACGTTAAAGTGAATTTAAACTGTAATTTGACAGATGTGATACATTGCTACTGTAACGTTGCATAAGACTCCTTGACATAAGACGAAACTGCTGTCATAACAGTTTTATTGTAGCGTTCGACTAGGTTGACTTGTGGCGTGTATCTTGGGCCATAATGCACCCTGGGGATGTTATAACGTTCTAATAACCCACGAAATTCCGATCCCGTAAATTGAACCCCATTATCGGTAATTACGGTTTGCGGATCACCACGAGCCACCCACGTTCGGACATTTCGGCGTGTTTAAAACTCACAGGAAACTTTCCCTGCAGTTTTACTGGCCAGGAATGTACCGTGACGTGGTGGAATTCGTGAAAAACTGCAATACTTGCGCTGCATATAAGCACTCCACTCGACTAACTCCAGGTCTCATGGGTCAACCGAAACAGTGCTATCGCCCGTTTCAAGTCCTCTCGTGCGATTTGGTCGGCCCCCTGCCCAAGTCACGCTCGGGTTTTGTACACCTTTTAGTGGTAACCTGCTGTTTCTCCAAGTATACTATGCTTTTTCCTTTGCGTCGTGCGACTAGCGCTTGGGTGGCTAAGGCGTTTGAACATTTTGTCCTTTTAACTCATGGGGTTCCTGAAACCGTAATTACCGATAATGGGGTTCAATTTACGGGATCGGAATTTCGTGGGTTATTAGAACGTTATAACATCCCCAGGGTGCATTATCGCCCAAGATACACGCCACAAGTCAACCTAGTCGAACGCTACAATAAAACTGTTATGACAGCAGTTTCGTCTTATGTCAAGGACGATCATAGGACTTGGGACGTGAATCTGTACAAGATACAGTTCGCGTTAAATAGCGCTGTAAATGAGTGCACAGGGTTTTCGCCATTCTTTTTAGTGCATGGTAGGGAACCGATTATAAATGGTTCATTTTATAAAAAGTCGCAAGAAGGTGACTATGAAGTAACGATGCCTAGAGAGGAATATGCGGGCGAGTTCGGTATTTTAAAAGAGGTCTCTGAGAAGGACAGAGAAAGGATCCTTAAAGCGCATCAGACAAATGCGAGGTATTACAACACCCGCAGACGACCATTGACCTTAAGGGTTGGTCAAGAAGTGTAGAAGCAGACATTTGTCCAAAGCGATGCTGTGAAATACAAAGCCTCAAAACTCGCGCCAAAGTTCGAAAAGTGCATAGTGGCTAAAGTTCTTTCTCCTCTAGTTTATGAGTTGGTGTCACTAGATGGGAAACCACTAGGTGCTTGGCATATCTCGAAAATAAAGGTGCATTACTAACCTGCCATGCCGTAGGCCACCTTTAGTGTGTGTCGGTGTCTCGCACGGGACCCGGCGATGCCAAGGCGAACCCTAGGTTTAGGTTAGTTTTAGGTTTTTATGCGCGCTCAAGCGCACTAGAGCGTTTAACCTCTAGTTTTAGTTTTTTTTGCATTTAAATGTGTACTTTGATAAATAAAACTTTGAGTAAGTTTATTTGTAAGTCTATGTTTAACAACCCGAAGGTTCTCCTGAAGACGGTTGATTTTGTTACCAACCCGAGCTGATAGTGCGTTGACGGTTGTGTAATTTTTTTTTTCCAACTCGAGCGGTTCACTCCGCGAAGACGGTTGCCTTTGTTACCGGCCCGAGCTGACATTGCGTTGAAGGTCGAGTAATTGTTCTTTCAACTCGAGCGGTTTACTCTGTGAAGACGGTTGCTTTTGTTTACCAACTCGAGCTAACATTGCGTTGACGGTTGCGTAAAAACATTTTTTTTTTTCACAACTCGAGGGTTTACCCCGAAGACGGTTGATGAGTTTAATTAATATTGGTAAACCAATAAATTTTTTTAGGGCAAAAACTTTTTGTCCTACATTTTCAGAAAGTAGGGAGTTACGAGTATCTTCTATAAAAAAACTCTGGGGTTATTGCAAGGGGTGGCGAAAGTAAACAAACTTGTTGCTACGTTAGGTTAGATGATGAATAGTAGATAAGATTTGATAGGAGCTCGGAAGGTGATGGAATAAGTTAGAAGAATGAAAGGAGTATGTAAGCGGATCAATGTTGTGTTCCGGACAGAAGGAATTATACTATAGTCCTGAAGATGGCAGGGTGGGGGTTTTGATTATCAGAGATTGGACTAACGTCAAAGCTGTTGGATATATTTGGTTGGTTTTGAAGTCAAGGTAGTTTTGCTTTGGTTAAATGGTCTCCTTAGTTTTGGTGATGGTGTCTAAATGATACCTAAGTCGTATCGCCATTGCCGTAGGCCACGAATGTGTGTCGGGGACTCGTTCGATCTCCGACGATGCCAAGGCAAACCCCTAGGTTAAGTTTTAATTTTGTCTCAACGACATTTTTTTTTTATTTTGCATGCTTGTGTTTTATGCCAGCGATCTTTCACTCCTGGTGTAAACAAATGTTCTTGTTCATTCAACAAGTTTTTTATAGCATGATGTGTGTTTTCAAATAAAATTTTGCATGCGTGTTTTTAGGCAGCGACGTAACGTAACACTCGCTAGTGATGTAGGGGTGTGTTAATAGGTTTGTTTCTTAGGTGATGGATTTTGCTTAAGGGTACTAGTGAGGTGATCTAGATGGTAATTTGTTTACCCACCACACAGTAGTTTGTTTTGGTGATGTTTTTTTGGTTTATGGCTATGGTGATTTAGCTAGTAAGCTGTTTGTTTACCCGCCAGGCCGTAGGCCACGTATGTGTGTCGGAGTCTCTCCGGAGTCCCGGCGACGCCAAGGCAGATTTTTAGGTTAAGTTTTTTTGTCTCAATTCCACAGGTTTGGTTTTAGCATGTTTTCAGTCAGTGGTTGCACGCTCCTCCGGTAGGATTTTAATTACTGACGCTGAGGGCAGCGTAGTTTCTCACTACGTTCGAAACTTTCATTGGAGGGGGTGTATTGTAACGTTGCAAATTTTTTAACGTTACATTTCTATAAAAATAGATATTAATTTTCTTCAAAATCGTTAGTTGAAAAGAGTGTACTTCTCAAGCCTCACAAGAGATGGCGTTAGCAGCCTGAGAAATCAGGAAAATATTTCAAGTTAGACTCAGTTCCTGTCTGTGGTTATACATAAAAAAAAGTAAAAAGTCGGACATCACCTGTCAATGAGACAGCTAGCTGGTAAATGTCAGTTGATTGAAATTTGATTTTTTTTTTATTTTTTCCTCGTACCGACTGGAGGTTGAAAATATGTGAGGCGTAAGGGCGAAGCCCCAAAGCAAATCCCGAATCATCGTATCCTCGGTTATGAAAGGATGCCGTAAATTGTTAATAAAAATAATTTTGGTAAGTAGATCATCTTCCCACTCAATGTATTTTTGAGAAAACAGAAATAGTGATCGTGATTTCAACATGTGCTTTTAGGGTTAGGGTGGGAAGATCGCGGAGACAGTCATGCTGGCATTCTTCATTGTATAAGGAATAATAAAACAAAAAAGATGCTGTTTTCGTGGTACGTATTTTGATTTTTTTAAATTTGGCAAAATTTGGTATAGACAATGTTCAAGATTCTAACCAAGGCAATATTTCTTTCAGATTGGGTACAAATAAATATATATATATATCTTAGATTATATACCTGTCTAGATAGAGTGTTCGAGCTTCTAAACGCCAAAAAATATATCAGCCAACTGTTGGCTCATAAGCTCGTCCCGTCCGCTCAGTAATGATACTGTCGTTGTGTAGTAAACACGTGATCTGTGGCAGTTAAAAATTACGATTTGCGCTATAAAAGTGTGCAGGATTAACAAAGGACGATTGAAAACAACTAAAAATGTTACCTATCATGGGAAAGTAAACTTTAAATAAACATTTAGTTAAGGAAACAACGAAATTATTAAAATATTATTTTGTCTTAAGATACAACGCCATGTTTACAGGGTTGCCTGTTCATTGAATTGAAATTTCCCATGAGAGTGTTAGTTAATTCAGAAATAGGTTTAATTATGATCCAAAAGTATATTGAATACTAAATATAATTATAAGTTTATTTCTTCACTTTCTTCTTTGTTACTTCTTCACGCCGTCACGGCTGGATGGATTTGGATAAAATTTTGAATAAAATTACATACAACAGAATTAAATTTATAATAAATGTAACAGTTTTGAGTAGTGAAGCCGATATCAAGTAAACTTTTATTGAACTCATATTTTTTTACAGAATACCTATCTTATTTTAAAATTTAGGTGGATAGAAATAATAAGAAAAAGCCGCGAAGAGGATTTCTAGCAACCAGCTAAAATAACTGTTTTATGCTCTGATCATTTTCGTACCAAAGACCTGTATTTTGTTAACAACCAACAGCGTCAAAGGTTAAAAAAGGAAGCGATCCCGTGTAAACGAAAACTGTTTATAAAACAAATGCAGAGAGAAGGTTACTAAGGTTTCTACTGTACCTATTTAAAAATAAGAATTAAGTAATAACAATAATAATAGTCCTAGTTATAGGTATATAATGAAAATGTGTAAATAATTAGATTTATCGTACGACATAAAAAGACAGTAAAAATAAATAACTTTCAACAATAATTTTCTTTTCATTTTATGTAAAAAAATATCATAATTAGTTAATAAATTAAAGATCCCTCAAACTCTAAACTTGTTTATACCCTTATCTTATGGGAAATATTCAGAGAACTGGTATCACTCAGCACGCTTGCAGGGACGCAATGCGCTTGTAGAACAATAGCTGTTACACGTACTTGTGTGCGTGACACGCACACAAGTACTTTAAACCTGGCCTGTTGTTTTTGTAGCAATTGCAGCGCCACACTCTATCTAGACAGGTATATAATCTAAGATATATATATTTTTCTTTAGTTTTGATATTCTGGTTAGTTCCTTTCATCACTAACCTTCTGCGATGAAATACATTCTTTGATGATAACGCAGAAAGTCATGGTACGAAGCCGTCACCTTATTTCCATCGAGGATCCATGAAGGTCAGTTCACCACATCCGGTCGGCGGACGCTGGGACCGTTTTATATAATAATTCTCTCCCAGCCGCTGCCGTCGGGATGATATGCCGCTACCAATCTAGGATCTCTTGTAGGGCTGCCAGTTAGTTTTCCATACAAAAATTTAGACTGATTATTTGATTAATTTTCTTTTAGTAATTGGGATGATTTAATCATAATCACGAACCAACATAAAGCGACCCTGCCTGGGCTTATGCATTTGCGAAGCTTAGATTGATATATTGATATATTCTCCACTAGGGTTTCCTTTCTCATATACCTACATCTCATAGCGCTTGATTGTATTTTAGTTAGAACCCTAAATTTAAATATCTAGGATGTTGTGTAAAACTAATTAAGTACCTACCATAATAAACTAAGAGAAGGAAAACCTTGTGTACTTAGGGTCAACCAGTAAATAAAACCGAGGCATTGAGACAATGTACATCTTTTATTTCTATCCCAATGTCAATTTAAGTATTCCCGCATAACGTTTACTAATTACCTACATTTTAAATACTTGAAACAACTAGTGCTCTTTATCTAGGAAAACACCAGTTTCCAATTTTGTTTTCAATATAAGAAAAAAACTAGTTTTCACTACTTCGTTTTGGCACAAATAAAAATTTGCCAAAGAAATGTAGCAATGTACAACATACATCTGTCAAATCAGAACGATTACGATAGCAATGTAAGGCGATGGCTACACGCATGGTAAATACACTGTGATCCATCAGTATTTAATCAGGGGCCTATTTCATTAAAGAATTCAAAATGATTTATTCAGTTCAGTCTAGGCTGTTAAATACAAGCCACAGACCTTAGAGTAAGACGGGCTTCTACAGACAAACGAAGCCTTTTGTTGCTCGAAGCCACAGACCATACAGTACTTACGTACCATAACAAGCACTTGTCGCAAACCCTAAGCGGGAGATCTTGTAACGAGAAGAACCGGCAAGAAACTCGTCAAGGGTTGATTTTTTTCTCTGTCTATTTCATTTAGAGTCGTCAACATTGAAAAATGACCTCCACATATAAAGTGAGGTCATTTTCTATCACAATAATTATTAACAAAAGTTTACACGCAATGGGTAGGTTGAAATAAATAACCTACTACATATCGGATAGGTAATCGTGAGATTAAGGCTGGCCCCAGACCTACCGGTTTCGTTTCTTTGCTTTGCTGTTCTACCATGGACCGCCGGCCAAGAGGCTCATTTTCAATCTATCGCATATTTTGACCTGACCACATTGGCAAGATAGCCATTAGTTTGGTGTTATCAAATATCGTCGTCTGGGGTGCGATGAGAAGTTTTAGTTTTCGTTTTAAAAAAAAACTGCTGTTTTATACAAAAATTAATAACGAAATTATCAAAATGTATGAAACAGTTAATTTTTTTTGCGATTTCAGATTTGGTCCCATAGTAAAAGTTGTTCAGTTTTATTATGGTCCCTATCTACCATATTCAGTTTTATAAGGCTTTACCAAACATCTTGTATAAATAAGCGATCGAGTTATTTTTAACGATCGGAGTCCATGTTCAGGGTGGCATATCTCCTAAAAGCTTCCTACTTCGCAATCCAGGCGATGATATTTGATAAAACCAAGCTAATGGCTATCTTGCCAATTTGGTCTAGTCCCAAAATGCGATAGATTGAAAATTACCCTAGTTGGCCGGCGGTCTTTCAAGCAAGGTAGCACAGCAAAGCAAAGAAACGGAACCGGTAGAAGAAAGAAAGAAAGAAAGAAATAAACTTTATTCGCAGTAATTGTGGTACAGCAGGGATATTAATAAAATGTTTGGACCTCACAATTAGCCGTTTCCAGCATGCAAAAACTTAGTTATAATTATAAGTGGTATTAACTAAAATTAAAACACGTCTGCCTTCCTAAAAACGAACCAAAGTTAAATAACAATCGTCATTTCAGTTAGCAGTAACTTTTAGAATTAAAATAATTTGTAATGTCATGAATCAATAATTAATACAGTCAATAAATTAAATTAAGGTAGGTCTGGGGCCAGCCTAAATAACTTCAACTAGTTGAGAAATCACTTTGTCTGCTAATCGAAAGTGCACATAAGTAAGCAATATTTACCAAAAAACACTTGATACAAGATATAAAAAATTATTAAAAAAGGCAATTCTTACAATTCAATATGCGTTAAGATAGATACTCAGAAGCAGACCTATTGCCACTGGCAGCACCCGTTCACGAGCATGATGTATGAACCAGCCATCGCTTCGCTCAACCATATTTGAAGGAACGTAACGACCCGCCCCACATGACATCACCGCAGAAATTATTAAAGAGAACATGACATACTTAGGCTACCCATCCTAAGGCACTGAATTGAAAACTAATATCCAAAAGCTTTTCATAGGCTTTTACTTACAGAACTACTGAGCTACTGACTATAGAAAGTATAATGATTGCAATAAAAAATGAGAAATCAAAACAAGGTTTAGGTATTAAAAATGTTCTAGGTATATTATTATTATTGTGTTCTGGGGCCCTATTTTTGAATCGCTCGGCTGGCGTCGAGCGCTCGTTTCTACTGATTTTCGTTCGACAGCTCATACATTTGAGTTGATTTGTCGAAAGAAAATCAGTAGAAACGAGCGCTCGACGCCAGACGAGCGATTCAAAAATAGGGCCCCTGGTCGCAGGGTAAATGATTTGACCCTTTTGAAAATCAAAATTGTGAATTTAATGACAACCATTGGGTCTATTGCCCAAGTGTCGTCGACTTCGCCGTCGGCTTCATTTGACAGATGGTTGTAATACATTGCTACTTTTCTTTGGTAAGTTTTTATTTGTACCAAAAAAAAGTAGCAATGTATTTCATCCATCTCTCAAATGAAGCCGACGGCGAAGTCGACGACACTTGGGCAATAGACCCACATATTATATTTTGGCCGGCTTATGACTCTAAGGTCCGTATTACAGAACTAGACTCAAGCATTGCTTGAACTCTAATCACCTGATGTAGTCTCGTCGCAATGTGATTTATATAATTTTTTGAGTGGCATTGACCAATAACACGGTAACTTTAATAAATAAGGTATTTGTGCTTAGAAATATAGGAATATATAATGGGTGGCTTTGTCACTGCAGTAAGTTTTTCGTAAAACGGAAGACGGAGATCCCCCCCCCCACCCTTAATTTTTTTTTTATTTTTGTCTAAAAATCGTAAAGCGGTTCACAGAATACATCTACCTACCAAGTATAAACTGTGTAATTGTATTCCTTTCGGAATAAAGTGGCTGTGACAGACAGAGAGACATGACGAATCTATAAGGGTTCCGTTTTTTGCCATTAGGCTACGGAACCCTAAAAAGTACAGCAGATTATGAATCTCAGATTAAAGATTTTAAAAGGTATACCAGTACAACTTAACTTTAACATAAAAGGCTGGCCTAGTTATTGTCTAATTTTCAAAATCTATCACAATCGCTTTCATTAGACAGATGGATGTGATACATTGCTGCATTTCTTTGGTAAGTAAAACAGATGGTTAAAAATTAATCGGCTGTTTAGGTAGTTAGTGAACTTAACCAAGATTTACTCTAAGAGATACCGTAGGAAAATGTATACCCTAATAATTACCCTGTCGGATAATTTTTACCTTAAATGTAAGGTCAATTACCCTAAGCTGCCATCACTGTACTCAAACTCCGTCAATGCGATGCGGCCCGGCCAGTCATAATGTGCTATATAAGCATTTCGCGCTGCGCTGCGGCCCGGCCTGCCTCGCTGCGACCCGACTAAATGTGCGTTAACCTTAAATTCAATGAGTGCTTTTCAAAATGACAAAAAAACTGTACAGTTTGTCTATATTGTGACATTAAAAAGTGGCAGCACTGTACTGTCGTCCCTTTTAACCAACATAAGGTTGGAACGAGACGACACTACACTTTTGCTACTTTTTAATGTCATTGCTTTATGGACAAACTGTAAGGTCGATAGATGGCGTTGATAATTTTTTTGTTATTTTAGTCATAAGAAAGTGAATAAAAATTATTTTAATTTTTATTTTATTTATTTTATAAAAAGCTAAGTGTCAACTGTAGAAATCGTAGCCCGTAGGAAAACAGCCGTTTCTAAAGCCAGTTTTGACACTTCACTTGACCATCAACGCCATCTAGTGAGGCAAATAGGTACTTATTATTTTTAAATGTCAGGTTGAAAAGCCCTCACTCTAGAGCACAGAACAAATATACTCAGAGCATTGAATGCTCTAAAAGCCCCCCATAGCTCTGCATTTCCTCACGTCATAAAAGTGCAATATACGGCGTTTTTTGATCGAGGGATATCCTTTGGCAGAGTGCACCGTCTGAACCCTTAGATCATTTTAAGAAGGGGAGCCATCGTGGATTTTTGTATGGGAGGGAGATAAAATACAATCTTTTTTTTGTATGGAATTTGATTTTTTTTTGTCAAAACCCATCGTGTGGGATATCGGATGAAAGGGATTTTTGAGCTGATTCCAAAAATATACAATATTATTACCTTTGCAGCTACTGGTTTGAAAAAAATCGGAAAATAATTTGCCAAACATACTAAGTTTGGGCTCTTGCAGGAAGAAAACCACTAAATGATTTTTTATGAAACATACGTCAAATCGTAGAGGAGCTCGATGGCGCAGTGGTTTAGCGCCTGGCCCAGCAATTGCGGAAGTTAAGCAAAGTTCGCAAGGGTTGGTCATGGGACGGGTGACCAAAAATTTATTATCTCGAGCTCCTCCGTGCTTCGGAAGGCACGTTAAGCCATTGGTCCCGGCAGGGCCGGATTTAAGAACTATGGACCCCTAGGCTCATTCTGTGGTGCTGGCCCCCGTCTAGTAGTAAGACGCAGTTGTAGAGCGGTGTCAATGTCAACGCACACAGGGCAGGAACGGATCCTAGATTTAAATTTGAGAGAGCGGGGGGGGGGGGGGGGGGGGGGTTCAGAGAAATGCCTGAAAGAAATCACTAATCTTGTAATTTTGCCTGTTTATTGTAAAAAATGGCCGCGCAGCGCAATTTTTTGTCAGTTTAAGTCACTAATCTTATAATCTTGCCTATCTTTAGAAAAAAAACGGCCGCGCAGCTCGATTTGTAGTCAGTTTCAGCCACTGATATTGGAATATTGCCTATCGATTGTAAAAAAAAATGGCCGCGCAGCGCGATTTTTAGTGTATTTCAGCCACTAATCTTGTAAGCGTGCCTGTCTTTCGTAATAAAACGGCCGCGCAGCGCGATTTTCAGTCAGTTTCATCCACTAGTTTTGTAATCTGTGATTTCAGCCGCGTGATTAAAAAATGCAAAAAAAAATATGTGGTGCGGGCCCCTAGGCTGCAGCCTATGTAGCCTATGCTTAAATCTGGCAGTGGGTCCCGGCTGCATTTGCAGTCGTTAACACCCACCAATCCGCATTGGGCCCGCGTGGTGGGTCGTCCTCCTTATCCACCCATAAGGAAGGCCTGGGGCCTTACTATAAGCTCTTATAGCAGGACTTATATTGAACTGCCTTACTTTTTCGTACTATGACCTCAAAGGTTAGTATGAAAGCAAGCCTTAAGCAGTCCTGTTTAAGGCCTACTTTTGTACTGAACGGTTTCTTATTTGCTGATGGTAGACCCTCTGAGCCCCAGCAGTGGGGACATTAAAAATGTCTGATGGACTATACGTCAAATAACTCGTAATATACTCTACTAATCTAACATCCTGGAAGCATTTTTTAAAAAAATACATAAAGTTTTTTTTTATTTTTTTTTTATTCTGGTACTCATAGAATACTGGGATCAAAATATTTCAAAATTTAAAAACGTTATTTTTTTTCAAAATTGCTTCCATGACGTTAGATAAGAGTATATTAGAAGTGGTTTGGCGTATGTTTCATAAGAATTCATTTAGTGGTTTTCTTCCTGCAAGAGCCCAAACTTAGTATGTTTGGAAAATTATTTTCCGATTTTTTTAAACCAGTAGCTGCAATGTTATAATATTATATATTTTTGGAATCAGCTCAAAAATCTCTTTCATTCGATATTCCACACGATGGATTTTGAAAAAAAAAATTCATATTCCATACAAAAAAAATATTGTATTTTATCTCACTCCCATTCAAAAATCCAAGATGGCTCCCCTTTTTAAAATGATCTAAGGGTTCAGAAGGTGCAACCTGCCAAAGGATGTCCCTCGATCACCAAACGCCGTATTTTTATTGAACAGACGGGACTATCACTGTTCATGTTTAGCATATTTTATTCTATGGAATGTGTCGAGTCTCCTTTAAGCGAGAGTATACGGGACGGGAACGGAACGGGGACGGGGCGGGGACGGAGCGGGGAAAATATCGTTTCATACAAAATGTATAGGAGCATGCATACGGAGCGGAGGCACGACGGGGCCCGGACGGGACGGGAACGGAACGGGAAAAACTCCGTCGGTGGCACGTCGCCGCCCCGTGCCCGTTCCGTTCCCGCCCCGTTCCCGTATGCATTGAAACTCCGTTCGCTCTTAGTGATGTGTAATGCAAAGCTGTTTTGTGGGTTTTGGATTTTAACACTAATGACATTTTGATATTCGATAATGTTCTGTGATGCGTGCATTGTATCGTAATACAATATTCTATCTACTTATTCATTAAGTAACTATAGCAAAACTTTAACTGTGTTATTCAGAGTGCATTCGTTAAACTAGGGCCAAAGTTAACATGGCGTTAGACTGCGGACGGAGCTGTGATGAGAATCGAAAATAAAAAATCATAAAAATGTTAACTTTTCCGTTATTTGTGCAAATTTACTGTTAAAATTTTACTTATTTATACGGGTGGCAACTCTAAATTGGTTGCTAAGTAGGATGCTATCGCGATATGTAATCGAGGCTAAAATTTCCATGGTAAAAAATCTTTGACAAGCGGTTTTAAAAAGGCAGTTTAAGAAAAAAAAGTAGTACATAAAAAAAGAACTAGATGTCGTTGTACAACTAAGTACAGTTTGACCATAAAGAGTTGAAATTAAATAAAATGGAACTAAAATTTTTCAGTACAAAATTTAGTAAGTGTTGCCAATTTATTCGTGATTTTGACGTGTTTACATAGAAAGTGGCGCCCTCAATTTTTGTCAACTCTTTATGGTCAAGCTGTAGGTAGGTTTTCAAGAAAAAGGCAAAGGATGAAACGTGATTACTTTTTTTATCATACGTTTGTTGAGTATGTGGTCTGTTGCGTTGTGCGTTGGTTGTCCTTTGGCGTGTTCCGTCGAACTTTTCTCTGACACTTCGCGCGAATAATTTTAAAAATCTATAAAATTTTACATATTATCTATCAACAAAATTTTACTTAAAATTATCAGCTGTCAGAAAACCGCTCATTAGATATACATAGGTACCTACTTAAAATCTTAAGTCAGTTTAGCTAAATACTTAAATCGGTTTAGAAAAAAGTGGAATTGTATCAATTGAGATTGAAAATATAAAATTAGTCGCAAAAATAGTGTTTTAATAAAGTTGTTTTCACAACACTAGCACGTTACTACCACGTCAACTGTCGCGACTAGCACGTTGCGTATGCATTAAACTCCCCGTCAGGATCACCTTCCATCCCCGCCCCGTGCCCGTTCCGTCCCCGTTCCGTCCGGCGGGCTGATTATCTAATTAAAAACCACCTAGCGACTGGTTGCAGTTCACAGATGATCGTGATCCATTGCTACTTCTTTTTGGGTTAAAACAAAAACATACCAAAGAAAAGTGGCAATGTATGTCAAATGCAACCGATCGCTAAATAGTTTCTTTTTAGATAATCAGGGTGCGGGGTTTTTCCCGTCCCGCCCCTGGACCGCCCAACTCAAAGCTTTAGCCAGAGCGATAGCTAGTATATATCTATCCTTGTCATATCATAACACGATGACAAGGACGGACTTTTACTCTGGCTTTGGTTGATGACGTCAGTGCACTGTCCGTCCTTGTCATCGTGTTATGATATGACAAGGATGGATATAGTCTAGCTATCGCTCTGGCTAAAGCTTTGAGTTGGGCGGTAGGGCCCCCGTATACAGCGACCTTTAGCATCCTAGCTAGGAACCAATTTAGAGTTGCCACCCGTATAAATAAGTTCAATTTTAACAGTAAATTTGCACAAATAACGGAAAAGTCAACATTTTTTATGATTTTTTATTTTCTATTCTCATCTACAATCTTACACAATGTTTACTTTTCCGTTAAAGTGTTAATTCAATTTTAAAGTCGATGTTATTGTACAATATTTTATTATATAGTACGGGTGGCAGCCCGAAATTGGTTCCTAGCTAGGAAGCTAAATTGGCGTATGTAATCGAGGCTATACAATCCATGGTTAAAAACTCTGTGGGGATCGATGGCTTAGCGATTGGTCTGCTGAAATACAATGAATGTCAAAAAAATATATATTTTTGGGCTTTTTTCTTTTCTTTCGTTCGAATTATTCTAAATTAAAGTTTATTTATTAATTACATATACATACATAATTTTTTATTATTTATTTTTATAGTGAACCTGACTATATGAAATAGCCATCAGAACAGAAATCTATAGCGATTTACTACTACACAGTTCATGAATGATTTGCACTTGCACAACAAGACAAAAAGTTTATGAGAAATGTGCGCAAATAAGATTAAACCTCTGATTTACCCTTTTTGTTATTTGAAATGTGGAAGTAAATCAAATATACTTCTAAATACATTGCATATTAGATGTGCATCATCAAAATCACATGATAGAAAAGTCCAAGTAAGTAATTAATTAAATAAATCAGTAATCAGACAGAATAGTACTTATCCAAGTACAAAAAATAATCCTGGTACCACTCCGAACGGCAAACAGAAACCTACAACACACACCTGCACATATAAATGTATTAAACTGAATATTTTCTAGGAATGTTACAACTTACTAAACCCACCGATGCATTCGAAACAAGATGCTGTCCGCAATGCTTTCTTGGGGCTTGCCAAGAAGTATCATCCCGACTCCGGCTCCCCCGATGCTGACATGGACAAGTTTGTTGCCGTTGAAAATGCCTTCCGTTTTTTAACCAAACAAAATACAGGAGTAGTTAACAATGAGGAGATAGAAACAATTGTTTATGACATAAGGGTGAGGCAATTTATTTTTTATTTATTTTATTTATAACACAATCTTTAAAGTTTTACTGTTTTCATTTATCAAAACTATTTAAAAAACACTACTTTTACTTAACCGCAATCTGTTATTTCCATTCTCACACAGAAAAACCATGTGACATGGAATCTTGAATTAATAAATTGTTTTAATTTTGCAGCATACAGCACCCCAACATAGACAGTATTTAAGTTTTGAAGGCATGGGTTATGGAACCCCCATTCCAACGCCAAAAGCAGTGGGCCCACGCTAAAGCACAAAGAGCTGCGACAAATGTGTTGGAACACCGGATGGCTAAAGCTGTTGCTTCAGAAAATGCACTCATGAAGAAAGGCCAGCATAGCAAGAAACACGACATTAAAACCAAATATGGTTTTGATAGACTTGTCGAGGATTTGATACAGGAATCTATGTCAAAAGGGGAATTTGAAAACTTAAGTGGGAAAGGGAAACCTTTAAAAAATCAAAACCAAAACCCATATGTTGACTTCACCACCCATAAATTAAATGAGGTTAATATCACTTGTATATTATATTCTTTGATTATAATTTATTCTATGATTATAAGGGTCACCAAGCCTCCAATAGCGTCAACAATAAAAAAAAAAACATTACAACGAAATAACTATGTCTAATAAAATTCTGAAAAATATAACAACTAGTATTAGTTATAAACTATTATTGTATGCTTTTTTTCTGGTTTAAATGTAATTGTGTAGTTACAATCTGAATTAACACCTGCTTAAAGTGGCCACTTGATAGGTGGCGCTAGACTAGAGGATGCATGGTGCACCCTTAAATGAATACCTTAAACAGTTCCTATTTCCATTTTCACAATTCAAGAATGGTAAATTTTAAGATATATAATAATAAGTTAAATAATGTTAATTAATGTAATATAATAATGTTAATATAATGTTGTTTTAGGTGCTTATCAACAATGGATTTACTCCAGAGTGGATAACAATGAGCAAAGAGATTGACCAAGACATAGAGTTTTTAAAGAGAGACATATCTAATGATAGAAAGTACTTAGGACCACATCCTTTGAGGGAGGATGATGAAAGAAAATGGCGAGTGATTTGTAACAATTACAAAGATTTTGTTAAAACAATGAATAGTAAAATTAATAAATTCAATCTAATAGTGCCATTGATGAATAAACAAAAGTTTTATGTTGATATAGATAATATATTGGATGACATTTTGAAGAATGGAGAACACTCTGTAGAGAAAGAGGCTATTTTAGAAACCAAAACGGAAGTTCAAAACTTTGTAGTGGGCGAGGAAGATCTTTTAAGCACATTCTTTAGAGCTTTTGAAGAAGTATTTATACCCAACAGACAAAAGAAAAATACGGACAAGGAAGATAAAAGGAATTAAAACTGATGTGGAGAGCATCATAATCAATATAAATTATTATGTGAGCCTAAATGTGTATTTCAGATTTTTAGCAGTGGTAATATCACGAAACTTAATAAGGATTTCTTTCCGAACTCACCTCTAGTCAGCATAATCAATTTAATCTTGTTTTTTTAATTATTCTGTTTATGTGTTTGTGTATACTTTTATTTCTGAAATAAAAAGAGTACCCAAATAATTTAACTTAAATTAACAAAAATTTAAAGAATCATATTTAATTATACATTTTATAGTGCTAGTTTCGAGAAACCAATACTATTTTATACATAATTATTAATAGAAGTGTACACATGTGATATAACCTTTCTGTGATAAAATAGTTATTTTAGGAAATAAAAACCATATTTTAAAACTGCAAATATTTATTTTCTACCTAACATAAACATAAATGGTTAACAATAAAGTATATTTTAAGGATAACTTTTAAATAGATTGGCTAATGAGGCAACAGAATTAGTATTTGACAAAAACACAAAATAGAAAAATAAAAAATGACTTGCCTACATACAAAACTAACAATAATATTTATATAAATATGTTACCAAGAATTTGAATTGGAAAATAATGGAATAAACATTAAAAATATCATCTATGCTTAAATGTAATACAATATCATAATATTTGACTATTTGGGAATTTTACTGTTAATGCAGAATACAAAAAACGCATTTTCAATATTTATGTGCACTGGCCCTATAGCCGAGTGGCTTTCTACAATTTGAATAGAATATAAATTACTATGTAATTGACGTAAGATGTCGCTGACCATAGACAGTCACGAGCGACGTTTTGACCACCCTCAGTTTGGTCCCAGAATCTATCTGTTTTGAATGATACTAAATATAATTTATTATTCTTAAGAATGTGTAACGTTCATTATTACTTATTGGAATGTTTTAAATGCCAGCGAATATAGTAATAGACATATATTTCTATAAGATAGATAGATAGATAAATTGTTTATTTGTTGCAATACACATAGAAACCGACTATAAAGATATTTTATCTACACTCACAACGTAATGTTCCAAATATGAATTCAAAAAAGGTAATATAAATACGTACTTTATTTTCGTGGATAGGTAAAATTAAAAAATAAACTCATTACGATGCAGTCAACTGCATCATAAAATAACTTTTTTTCTCATTACGATACAGGGCAAATTCAAAAAGAAGGCAGTTAACATTAAAAAAAACAACGATATTTTCCCACATATTTTTCATGATTAAAATGTACTCTATGGTAATCGATGACTTTAGTGCGATTAGTTTGTTGAAATGCACTGATCAAATTTTTTTTTCTAATGGAATGCGCGCCAAGCATTTCCGATAAAGTTTTGATTTCAATTTTTACATTTTGTTATTACTGAATTTTGTAGGTTTTTATTATTCTTGCTTTAAAATGTGAAAAAATATTTACTCTGCCCGATATTTTAGTTAAGATGCAGCTAAGGAATTGACTTATTACAAGGTAGGTACCTTGCTAATACAAACAAAGTCTCTCTCTCTTTTCTAACGTTGATCTTTTATTTAGTAGGTTCAATCCCAAATGTATGAGTGTAGATAAAGTAGTGTATGAAACTGCACATAACTAGGTATTAAAACACTCGTGTGATACTATTAAAAACCTCGCCTACGGCTCGGTTTTTAAACACACACTCGTGTTTTAATACCCCTCTTTATGTGTCAGTTTCATAAACTACTATTATTAGTGTTAAAAATATATATGTATACTTAAGAAGTGTACCTATATAAAATGAGATTGCATTGAGATTAGAAATATTCGATTCTGTTTTCAAAGACATTTATTCTCGTTCCCTGTGCTATCCCGAATTAAGATGCGTAGAATTCATTTTTTTTTAATAAACTCTGAATCTAAGAAGAGTCAATACAACAGAGAAAATAAATTCAAAAGCCTTATGATATTATTTTGAGTATTCGAGCGCATCGTTAATGATAAGGCAGTTATAGAGTAACTTCAGTAGAACAAGACAAAAAGTTGACAACTAAAATAATTTAATACAAATCTTTGAACTCTTATTTTGTGTTTATTATTTGTGCCATATATTTTTGGACTTAGTTACTGACTAACATTTTCCATTGCACA
Organism: Agriphila tristella; assembly: GCA_928269145.1. Lineage (NCBI taxonomy): Eukaryota > Metazoa > Arthropoda > Insecta > Lepidoptera > Crambidae > Agriphila > Agriphila tristella. The sequence continues at coordinate 30,034,210 of OV743432.1, forward strand.
GTTCATATGGCACTGAAGTATATTTTCATACATTTATCTTGTGTTATTTTGCCATAATGATGTTCATTCATACTTCAAATAGAGATAATATTATTTCGTCTTGTCGTTTAAACGGTTAAGAGCCTGCGTAAACGACGGATTGTGTGCTATAAAGTAGAATTTGTCCTTGATATAAAAGTTACTCAAAAAAACAACTTTATTTTCTTTGTAATAAGGATCACTGTCATCTGTGTGGGCATTTGTGTAAAGTTTTTTTTACGCTACGAACATGTCCGTACTAAGACTGCCACACGATCTTGCCGTTAGGGCCGAGCCGCACGCGGCCGGCGGCGAGCAGGCGCAGTGCTCGCGGGTAAGCGCGGTGCTCCGCTTGGTGTATGCGGGCCGTTAGAGACTCCTCGGTATCGTCTCTTAGCACGGGGACGCGCTCTTGCGTGATGATCGGGCCTGTGTCTACGCCCTCCTGTTTTTACAGAGGTTAAATTAGTAACATAAATTATTGAAACAGGTGAAAACCGAATAGGTTTAGACGCAGATCGTCACTTTCGCAACGAAGGGTCAAGTATCACACTCTAAAAATAAATTTTATTAAAAAAAACTTAATTTTGTGAAATCGCATATTAAACGAATCAATAAGTTATAATAATTCAAAAAAATGTTACATTTCATGGTATTCCTTTTGTTAAAGACGCTGTGTTATTCAAGAAAACATAATCGTAATTAGTAACCCTTTTGATCTGTATAGTAACAATAAAAGTTTTTCTTTTTTCATATTTGGTAGGTTCGATTTCTGGCAGCAGCAAGCAGGCGATTTTTCGATTTAATGTACTAAAACCACGGCTATGTTTTAAACCATATTCTGGTTTAAAACCGGCGACGACGACCGACGAGTTATCAGCGAGCACACTCACGTCCACAAAGTGCACGGTGCAGCCCGTCTCGCGGTCGCCCGCGTCGAGGCACTGCCGCTGCGCGCGCAGGCCGGATGTTGATTATACTACCCGTATATAACCGGTGTTATTGCGAGCACACTCACGTCCACAAAGTGCACGGTGCAGCCCGTCTCGCGGTCGCCCGCGTCGAGGCACTGCCGCTGCGCGCGCAGGCCGGATGTTGATTATACTACCCGTATATAACCGGTGTTATTGCGAGCACACTCACGTCCACAAAGTGCACGGTGCAGCCCGTCTCGCGGTCGCCCGCGTCGAGGCACTGCCGCTGCGCGCGCAGGCCGGATGTTGATTATACTACCCGTATATAACCGGTGTTATTGCAAGCACACTCACGTCCACAAAGTGCTCGGTGCAGCCCGTCTCGCGGTCGCCCGCGTCGAGGCACTGCCGCTGCGCGCGCAGGCCGGATGTTGATTATACTACCCGTATATAACCGGTGTTATTGCAAGCACACTCACGTCCACAAAGTGCTCGGTGCAGCCCGTCTCGCGGTCGCCCGCGTCGAGGCACTGCCGCTGCGCGCGCAGGCCGGATGTTGATTATACTACCCGTATATAACCGGTGTTATTGCAAGCACACTCACGTCCACAAAGTGCACGGTGCAGCCCGTCTCGCGGTCGCCCGCGTCGAGGCACTGCCGCTGCGCGCGCAGGCCGGATGTTGATTATACTACCCGTATATAACCGGTGTTATTGCAAGCACACTCACGTCCACAAAGTGCACGGTGCAGCCCGTCTCGCGGTCGCCCGCGTCGAGGCACTGCCGCTGCGCGCGCAGGCCGGATGTTGATTATACTACCCGTATATAACCGGTGTTATTGCGAGCACACTCACGTCCACAAAGTGCACGGTGCAGCCCGTCTCGCGGTCGCCCGCGTCGAGGCACTGCCGCTGCGCGCGCAGGCCGGATGTTGATTATACTACCCGTATATAACCGGTGTTATTGCAAGCACACTCACGTCCACAAAGTGCACGGTGCAGCCCGTCTCGCGGTCGCCCGCGTCGAGGCACTGCCGCTGCGCGCGCAGGCCGGATGTTGATTATACTACCCGTATATAACCGGTGTTATTGCAAGCACACTCACGTCCACAAAGTGCACGGTGCAGCCCGTCTCGCGGTCGCCCGCGTCGAGGCACTGCCGCTGCGCGCGCAGGCCGGATGTTGATTATACTACCCGTATATAACCGGTGTTATTGCAAGCACACTCACGTCCACAAAGTGCACGGTGCAGCCCGTCTCGCGGTCGCCCGCGTCGAGGCACTGCCGCTGCGCGCGCAGGCCGGATGTTGATTATACTACCCGTATATAACCGGTGTTATTGCAAGCACACTCACGTCCACAAAGTGCACGGTGCAGCCCGTCTCGCGGTCGCCCGCGTCGAGGCACTGCCGCTGCGCGCGCAGGCCGGATGTTGATTATACTACCCGTATATAACCGGTGTTATTGCAAGCACACTCACGTCCACAAAGTGCACGGTGCAGCCCGTCTCGCGGTCGCCCGCGTCGAGGCACTGCCGCTGCGCGCGCAGGCCGGATGTTGATTATACTACCCGTATATAACCGGTGTTATTGCAAGCACACTCACGTCCACAAAGTGCACGGTGCAGCCCGTCTCGCGGTCGCCCGCGTCGAGGCACTGCCGCTGCGCGCGCAGGCCGGATGTTGATTATACTACCCGTATATAACCGGTGTTATTGCAAGCACACTCACGTCCACAAAGTGCACGGTGCAGCCCGTCTCGCGGTCGCCCGCGTCGAGGCACTGCCGCTGCGCGCGCAGGCCGGGGTGGCGCGGGAGTAGCGACGGGTGGATGTTGATTAAGCGGCCCTTCCATCTGCGGGAGAAATATAAGGTTATAAAACTCCTCAGATTGAACACTAATCTAGCTAAAACGGCAGCAAATTTATCGAATACTCGACTTCACATTTTCCACCGCAATTCATAAATATCGGTCTCTAGAACGAGAATACGGCGATGAACGGCTTATTGATGACGAAGAGAGCAGAATCTTCTGTGGAACGAAGAAACCGCTTATGTGACGATAAAAGCTATGGGGAAAAGGCGAAACAATGTAATTTAACCTTTTTAGAAGTTAAAATCGACTGAGTAAAATGAGACAGTATCGGCAATATCTAAATGAATTATCAACTTTACAACCACATATATAGGGCTTACTTTTGCACGAACTCAGCGGACAGGATTCTCATGTATCCGGCGAGACAGACGATGTCTATTTTGTGAGCCTCGAGCTCCGCCGACACCGCCCGGTCGAACTCTTCCCGGGTTTCATACTCCTTGTGGTTGAATACCTGGGAAAACGATTTTAACTTTAAAGTTTGGTAACTTAACACAGGTTAATTTAGTAGCAACACGCGTTTTCATCTCACAAAAGTCGTGTGCCATACAATAACATCAATGACACGTATCATATCATCAAGTCTGGAACGGGTGGTAGGAAAATATAGACGATTCAAAAGTACTTAATAATTAAGTTTATTTGAATAAAGCTTATTTGACTTTGACTTTGACTCATTAAAGTGCAAGCTTTCTCAAATGCTCTTGTCGGTGATTATTGCTTACGCTGTTTTCTTTTTTTAAATTTCCAATCTGCTTGCTAAACGTGATAATGGGCTGTTATTATAAATAAGCATGGTACAATAATATATTACCGTAACCGGTATTGAAAATTACGTTCATAAGAGAAACAAATCACAATTAAAATGTACTATAATCAAGGGGTATCACTCCGCGCTTAAACTTTTATATTAGCCTACTGCTCGCGGCCCCCTCCAAGAGGGCCATTGTCGAGGGATATCACCGCGCCGACCGAAACGCGCGCCGTGTGCAAGCGACGAGGGCGCAGCGTGAGAACGATACAAACGAACAATGCCATACAAGTATATCGGTAAATACCGATAATGTTATTTTAAGTCGGTTCCCTTATTGTTAGTACGTCTTTCGCCAGACGTGTCTCATTCACCTCACTCCGTATTATTTAAGCATTAGAAGTATTTATTCTAATAATAATAATAAAAAAATGTTCTTTAAGTAAGTACTACTTTTTACGTAAATCAGCCCGAACTTTATACATCACCTAACATTATCAATTTATATATTGTGACATCACTCCCAAATAACGTAATTTTCACAAGTAACCAGGTAGGTATACTTACTTACTTTACTTATTTAAACAACTTAACCATCAGCCATTATAAATGTCCCCACTGCAGGGGCACAGGCCTTCCTTATGGGTGGATAAGGAGGATGGGCCTTAAACCACCACGCGGGCCCAATGCGGTCTAGCGGGTGTTAACAACTACAAATGCAGCTTGAACCAACGGCTTAACGTGCCTTCCGAAGCACGGAGGAGCTCGAGATAATATTTAAATCTTTGGAGATAATTATTTTTTTCCCACCCATCCCATGACCGACCCTTGTGAAAGTTGCTTAACCTCCGCAATCGTTGGGCCAGGCGCTATACCACTGCGTTGCGCCATCGAGCTTCTCTAACTACTTAGAAATACTTATTATTTATGCATTTATGCTCTTTTCACCTATTAGGTAGATTTATTTTATTTTATAAGTAGGTACCTATTAGTAATTTCATTGTATATTCATGGGCATAACGAATGTTTTCTATGATATCAGTAACTAGCGATTAGCAACCCCGAAATGTTTCGGTTGAGACAGAGCTATGCGACAGAAAGAGACTCTTTCTTCTTCGTAGGTGCATATAATTTTATGCACGCAGCGTTGTGTAGTTTGAAATTGTACTTTATTGGCGTACAGCGAGAGTAGCTTATTATTTGATGGACCTCGCGCGGACCGACTTCTGTACGTTAGTACTATTATATATTCTGTACTATAATAACGTTGTGATGATGACAGAAAATAGTACATTGTTCACGGAGAGGAGAAAACACCCGAGATCGGGAATCGCACCATCTCAGCATCTCTAGTGCTTTATACTACACCTACGAGGAAAATAAAAAACAAAATCTTTACTAATTGAAATTTATATTGAAATTGTTTTCTGTGGTAAAAGGTTATCAATCAGTATTTTTGCTGTTTCCTTCAACTGCGGCGGAGTTAAAAAATCTTCACTATCACTACTTATCATTTTGATAGTTTTATTTTACTTTCTACGAAAACTGAATCCTCAAACAACACACAAATTAAAAATGGCGCCAATGGCGTCTGCAATTTTCACATGTTTTTTCAAATTGTTTATCCTGCCGCCGCAGGGTCGCACTGCCAGCCCGACACCATCCGACACACAGCTAGTGGCCAGTGTCATTTTGCGAACTTGGAGATAAAAACTCACTGTAAAAACTTTTTGGCTTTTGATATTTAGGTTACCGGCGGCGCATAGTCTTACCCAAAATTAAAAAAGAAAAACCACGTAAAGCCTTGTCCACACTTGTATCATTTCAATGTATCAGATCTTCGTCGCGTATCATCGACGTGTATCATTTGGCTAGTGTGGACGCGAAACGATACGCGATCATGCCACGCACCGTATCTGATACACCCCGATCCGTATGTAACCGCGTATCAAAACAAGGCTTATGTTTACACATTCGTATCGGATTCGTGTATCATGATCGGCAGTTTTACGTAGTGTAGACGCATTTTGATACTGTATCATGATACGACTATGTGATTTGATACGATGATACACCGCGATCCATCTCGAGGCGGTTTTTCCCCGATCATCAAAGGGGATACGCAATGCCGCTACACGATTTTGAGGGTTGCCAAGCCTACTATATAATATAGTATCCTACTAAGTATATTGAGCTTACTATATTTTATGAAAAAAAATTATACATTTTTTATAGTAGGCTAAACTACTATATTTTTTCAAGTGAATAAATTAAACAAAATCCAAAAAAAATATTACTTATATATGCACATAAGTAGGTAATTGCATAATATTTTTTTTGTGATTAACACTTGTATTTGTGGTTGTCGAATAAATTATAAATGTTGGTTGGTACTTAAGTAGGTATGAAAAAAAATGCAACTTCTTTAAAATCCTCCATACAAAACGGCAACCTACTATATTTTTTGAATTTTTTCGCCATCTACTATATTTATACACTAATAATCTTGAAAATACCATATTTGATGGAAAAAAAGTTGGCAGGGTGAATCTACGTTGTTCTTAACTTCCTGCGTCATTGTCTGAACTCTAAAATCTTTATAAATCCAATGCATCACAAGGCATAAATCAAAAATATGCCATCATTTACATTATAGTACAATAAAACATTGCATTTATTTGCATATTTTTAATTTATTTATTGTGATGCATTGGATTTTCGAGTTCAGACAATGACGCAGGAAGTTAAGAACAACGTAGATTCACCCGGCAACCCTAAGTGTTATCTTAAATGAGAGTTGTGCTCGAATTGACTAGGGAAAGATACGAGGAAAATGTACGCGTCCACATTCATGACACGCGTTGTTGATACGCCGACAAGATACGGCATCCCTAAGTGTGGACGTGGTTATTAAGCCCATTTTGGGGTAATGAAGATAGTGATACGATGCAGTTGAAATGAGCGTCCACACTTAGGATACGAATACTCGATACGATACGGTGATCTTGATCGTCAAGATGATACAAGTGGGGACAAGGCTTAAGAAATGGATTTTCATACACTTTTCTCTCCCGCTCAGATGCGTTTTCTCCCCGCATATTTGTTCGATGTGCAATGTCGTACTTTTTACCGTAAATTTGATAAAGTATCAAGGTACTTTCCGAGCAGGTGTAGTATAAAAATAAATCCTTCATTCTTTGCTTGTTACAATAAAGTGGCGCAACTGGATAGTGACGTAAGCTTGTGTTACTTTCGGAATGCCAGACCTTGCTTTCTTGGACCATACATACCTTTGTAGGCACGCCCGCTTTCTCGGCGCGCGCGAGTGCGTACGCTTGTGGCTTGTTGGAGACGCAGAGGGCCACGTCCGCGCACACGCACTGGGACGGCTCGTTGCAAGTGTCCAGTAGAGCTTGGAAGTTGCTCCCGTTTCCAGATACTAAGACTGCCACCTTTAGGGAAGTGAAACGTAATATAAGTGTCTAGACACTATGCCAAGGTTACGCGACCGAAGTTCGGCGGAAACGATTTTATTATGAAAAAAACGCGACGTAATTTCGGCCAAGTCAGTAATTCAAATAGCATTGCAGGCGTAAATCATGCCGAATTTCGGTCGCGTAATTTCGGCATAGTGTTAGTCACTAAACCAAAACTTAAACTAATTGTAAACTTGCTAGATTGGATGAGTGTGAAAAGGAATACTTGCGTTTTTTTCTCTAGATCTAAAAAGAAATCTATGAAAATAGATTTCTTTGAAAATATAAATTCAAATTATTAAGTGCGCTTCTACAATTTTATGCCTTCTACTAATTTTGTAGTAAAGTTAAAAAAAATGTTGCTGCCATCGAAACAAAAAAATCAATGTACTAGCAGGGGGGTATCACTCCGCGCTTAAACTTTTATATTAGCTTACTGCTCGCGGCCCCCTCCAAGAGGGCCATTGTCGAGGGATATCACCGCGCCGACCGCAACGCGCGCCGTGTGCAAGCGACGAGAGCGCAGCGCGAGAACGACACGAACGAACAATGCCATACAAGTATGTCGGTAAATACCGATATTGTTATTTTAAGTAGGTACCTATATTGTAATTACGCCTTTCGCCAGACGTGTCTCATTCGCCTCACTCCCTATTCTTTAAGCATTAGAAGTATTTATCCTAATAATAATAAAAAAATGTTCTTTAGGTACTTAAGTACTCTCTCCATCAGCCATTTTTAATGTCCCCACTGCTGGGGCACAGGCCTTCCTTATGGGTGGATAAGGAGGACGGGCCAAAACCCACCACGCGGGCCCAATGCGGATTGATGGGTGTTAACGACTGCAAATGCAGCTGGGACCAATGGCTTAACATGCCTTCCGAAGCACGGAGGAGCTCGAGATAATAAATTTTTGGTCACCCATCCCATGACCGATCCTTGCGAACGTTGCTTAACTTCCACAATCACTGGGCCAGGCGCTTAACCACTGCGCCACCGAGCTCCTCACTTAAGTACTACTTTTTACGAAAATTATCCCGAACTTTATACATCACCTAACATTATCAATTATTATCTATATGGGGTGTGCAATAGGAATGACTCCAAATAAAAATGTCCAACTTACGTGAAGTGGTATAATATTCCAAGCACACACAATGCACATACAAAAAGTCAGAAGGAAGAAACGAAGATTGAAAGATAGAAATAAGCAAAGGTTTAGTTTACACAGCACAGCACAGCACAGAAGAATAACAGTGATAACAGATATTATTTGGTGCGTTAAGCGTTTACAAAAGCGTGGGAAAATACAAGCGGGCGGAGCGCCGAGAGTACGGGCTTCGCGTACGGGTCTCGACTGGCGACGCGGGCGCATCGCAGCTGTGCCTGCAAGTATTGCGAAACCGGTCGGACGGCTCGTAGTTTGCGCGTGTCCATAGCACCGCGACTAGTGAGTGTACCACATCGTCCGACAAATTATCGGTTGATTTTATTAATGTATGTTTATATGAATATTGTGTGTGATAATTAGTTTGTATTAGATATAATGTATAATTTATAAATAGACAGGTAGTATAATTTTGTATATTGTAATATAAATAATTTAAGATAGTTTTAAGTGTGTTTTGTATATAAATTAGATTATAAGTAGTGTAATATAATTATGTAATAATTAAATATATAAATATTAAATTATAAATATGTAAGTTACCTACATCACTCCCCTCCAGAGACCGTGTCTACGGGCGATAGAAATCAGTGAATTTTACCCTTCTCCCTGAACGAGTTGTTTTTAAACTGGGGGAAGTATTTTCGGGTTCCGTGTAATTTTTAGAAGGGATAATATTATCAGCTAATAAGTATGCCGGTTTTAAGCGATTAATAGAAATATTAACATCCTTCCCTTTCACACGTATTTTAAATACTTTAGGACCTCTTTTTAAAACTTCGTAGGGACCTTTATAAGCATTTTGAAATGAACCCTTTATAGTGTCATCTCTAACGAAAACGTGAGATGAAGTGTTTAAATCTTTATAAACAAATATTTTATTCGAGCTAGTATGATGAGAAGTTGGAACTGGTTTTAAATTTTCAGCAAAAGAACGTAAACGGGCAGAAAAATCTCTAATATCGGTGGTGTGACATGTGGTCTTATGACCAAAAAATTCACCGGGCATCCGCAAGGTCTCTCCGTACAAAAGCTCAGAAGAGGAAGCTTGCAGATCGTCCTTGATCGCGTTGCGAATACCGAGCAAAACTAACGGTAAGGTTTCTGTCCAGTTTGTATCGTTATGACAGGTAATTGCTGCTTTCAATTGTCTGTGAAAACGCTCGACAAGTCCATTGCACTGAGGGTGGTAAGCGGTTGTTTTACGGTGTTTAAAACCAATGAGCTTAGCGAGTGATTGGAATAGGGCTGACTCGAATTGCTTTCCACGGTCGGTTACGATATCGGTGGGGCAACCAAATCGAGATACCCAGCCTGAGACAAAGGCTTTAGCAACGGCCTCCGCCGTGATTTCGGTTAGAGGGACAACTTCCGGCCATCGCGTGAAGCGATCGACGGCTGTCAAACAGTACCGATAACCGGCAGATGGAGGTAGAGGTCCAATGAGGTCTATTTGGACATATTTGAATCGTGCTTTCGGCAGATCGAGAGTACCTAAAGGTGACGATACATGCCGATTCACTTTGGCACTTTGACAAGGCAAACATGCCTTAGACCATTCGCGACAATCTCGTCGCATAGTAGGCCACACATATCGTTGAGCTACTAATTTAGCGCTAGCGTTGGCACCGGGGTGGCTGAAACAGTGCAGATGGTCGAAAACCTGCTTGCGAAACGGTTTAGTGACGAAAGGCCTGTGAGTTTTTGAACTGACGTCGCAGTATAAAAATGAACGACTCCCAGGGATATTCACTTTCTCCAAACGAAGAGAAGTTTCGCCTTGCAAGAGCTGTGCTAGCTCTGGGTCTTCGGATTGAGACTTAGCTAAGGCTTCTAAGTCGATTGGCATATGCAGTTCATCGACACGGGAAAGCGTATCGGCAACGACATTGTCTTTCCCAGCTATGTGTTTAATGTCGGTGGTGAACTGCGATATGAAATCTAAGTGCCTATATTCATAATTCATAATTCATTTATTTGCTAAATATGGTACATACAAGTTGTTATAATAATTTTTCCAGCATATTCTGTCGAATGTTTCGACGAGCAAATACTTAATTAAGATAATACAATTTTATTAGATGATATCAACAATCATATTTAAAACAACATTAAATCACTAAATTAAGAATGAAATTAAATTATTGGAATGTCAACAATAGAAAATGTCAAAAGTTATAATTAGTGTGCAATGTCAATAGTTTTATCGTTTAGGAAGTCATTAATACAGTAATATGTCTTTTCTAATAAAATATTAAACAATTTGCTTTTAAATTTAGTTGTAGGTAATTATCTAATATTATTTGGTAATTTATTGTAAATCCAAATTTTGACCGGGAATTCGTAAGTTGGTTCCTTTTCTACCTCTATAGTTAAAGTCTTGATTCTGTTTGAATAAATGACAATATTTTTTTACGAATAAACTTATCTCATAAATGTAAAGGCATGGCAAGGGCAGAATATTTAAGGCCTTGAACAAGGGTTTGCAACTGTCTAAATAGCCAGCACCACAAATTGTACGAACACATTTTTTTTTGTAATTTGAAAGCCCGATTCATATCCACCGAGTTTCCCCATAATATAATGCCATATCGCAGGACCGAGGACACATAGGGGGGCGTCCATTAATCACGTGATGTTTTTTTGGCCAATTTTTGACCCCCCCTCCCCCCTGGTGAGGTTTTACGTTAACCCCCCCTCCCCCCCTCTAAATCACGTGAATTTTTTTTGGTACAAAATAATCTCAACAATTTTCAGTACGAATATGTCGCGGTGGGCGGGGAAATCGTCCTGGTAACGGTGAGTCAACAATCACCCACAGTTTTCGGTTAAAAGTCACACTTTCAACGAAAAAAATTAATACACGTGATATCTCACTACACCCCCCCGTCCCCCCTTGTGATACTTCGTGATGTTTTCAACTACCCCCCCCCCCCCCTTTCGAGGCTCACGTGATTAATGGACGACCCCTAGCCATGGTAGGCCATAAGCGCTGCTTCCTTTGATGCAACATGCTTCACTCTGTATAATACGTACACAAAGCGATCCAATTTACATATCATTAAATTTATATGCGATTTCCAGTCACATTTGTTGTCAATATTTATACCTAGAAATTTTAATTCTGTCACCTCTTCAATGTTATTATTATTATAAGTTATGTCTAAATGCTTACGTATAGAGTTCCGAGTCCTAAAATTAATGAATTTGGTTTTATTTATATTAATATTTAGATTATTTATTTCAAGCCATTTTATAACTTTTTTGAAATTACGCTGTGCAATATTTTGAATGTCATCTTTATTGTCAGATTTAATTAAAAGAGTAGTGTCGTCAGCAAATAGTATACACTGCTGATCGACGACATTTGGCAAGTCATTAATGTAAAGTAGGAATAATAATGGGCCAAGTATGCTGCCTTGAGGTACGCCACAACCATTATTAATGTAATCTGAAGCAAAATTTTTCCTCAGATTATTGGACGTATTTGAAAATCCAGTGATTTCTACTCTCTGGAGACGATTTTCGAGATAACTTTTCATCAGATTTAAGGCAGTTCCTCTGATCCCATATCGTTCTAATTTGTGTATTAATAATGAGTGTGAGACAAAGTCGAAGGCCCTGCTCATGTCTAAAAAGATGGCTAGTACATTATTACCCTTATCAAGGGTTTCTGTTATATGCTTCATTAATGAGGGCTTTTCCAAAGGACTAAAAACTATTGGATCGATAGATGGCGTTGATAAATTAAGCACTGTCAACTGAGCCGAGTTCAGAACCTACGCTCCGAGTGCAACCAATTGCTCTAACGACGTATCAAACATTAGAGCGTGATGTTCGGTTGCCACAACTTTGGTTGCACTCGGAGCGTAGGTTCTAAACGCGCCTCAGTTGACAGTGCTTAATTTATCAACGCCATCTATCGATCCTACAGTTTTTAGTCCTTTGGAAAAGCCCTCATTAAAAACAAGCAAGAGTGGTTGAGCTTCCTTTTCTAAACCCATATTGCTCTGTTTTAAGCAATGCAGATGATTCTATAAATGCAGTTAACTTTTCTAAAATAACCCTTTCATAGATCTTCGCAACTATTGTAATTAGCGTTATGGGTCTGTAGTTACTTAAATCGTTTTTAGGTCCTTTTTTATGAATCGGTTTTATTACTGATAGTTTCAGTCGAGACGGAAATTGACCTTGCGAGATAGATAGGTTTATAACATGGGTTAAAGGCACAGTAATATAAAAAGCACTTCTTTTTATTATATTGACGGGGTGAACAGTCGCGCTTTCGTTCATGAAAGGCGTAGCACAGTGGCTTGTGGTCAGTGAAGATGGTAAAGTGTTTTGCCTCTAACATGTATCGGAAGTATTTGATACTTTGGTAAATAGCAAGGAGCTCGCGATCGTATGGTGAATACTGCTGCTGGGATGGGCTCAACTTGCGTGAAAAGAATGCTAGAGGTTGCCAAGAACCGTCTTTATACTGCTGTAAAACAGCGCCTATGGCGACATCTGACGCGTCGGTAGTTAAGGCGAGTTTAGCGTCAGAATCGGGATGCGCTAGCAAAGCTGCATCGCAAAGACTTTTCTTACACTCCTCGAAAGCGGTTAACGAATCTCCGTTTATGACAACAGGCTGTGAGCCTTTAACGGAACCGGTTAACAAGGCGTTCAGAGGAGCTTGAACTTGGGCAGAGTTTGGCAGAAAACGTCTGTAAAAATTAATCATGCCCAGGAATCTCCGAAGCTGTTTGACCGTCTTTGGGACAGGGAAGTCCTGTATCGCCTGGACCTTACTATTAAGCGGCTTAGCACCAGAAGAGGAGATGGTATAGCCTAGAAAGGGTAACTCTGGCAGACCGAAGTGGCATTTAGCGGTATTTACCAGAACGCCGTACTCCTTCATTCTGGTGAACAGCTGGCGCAGGTGGTCCTCGTGCTCCGTCTCTGTTTTGGAGAATACTAAAAAATCATCCAAATACGGATAGCAAAAATCGAGGCCACGGGTCATTTCATCAGCGAAGCGCTGAAAGGTTTGTCCGGCATTCCGTAGGCCAAATGTCATAAACGGAAATTCGTATAAACCGAAGGGTGTAGTTATCGCGGTTTTTGGGATATCCTCTTTCGCGACGGGGATATGATTATAAGCCTTAACTAAGTCTACCGTCGAGAAGATCTTGCAACCAGATAAGTTATGGGCGAAATCGTGGATGTGGCGAATAGGGTATTTGTCCGGGATAGTCCTGGAATTAAGTTGTCTATAGTCGCCACATGGACGCCAACTATTGTCTTTTTTGGGCGCAAGATGTAGTGGTGAAGCCCATGGACTGTCAGATGGACGAGCTGTACCGTTAGCTAGCATGGCATCGAACTCTAACTTCGCGATTTTAAGTTTGTCAGGGGCTAATCTACGAGGTTTACATGAAACTGGGGGGCCTGGAGTGGTGCGGATGTAGTGTACGGTATTGTGTCTTGTTTGGCGTGGTGCACCCGCTGGTCGAGTGATTTCAGGAAACTCACTGAGAATGCTACTGTACTTACCGACGCCAGTCAAGACCTTAACACTTGGAATAAGGCTGTCAGTAAAAGAAATAGCAGCTACAGTGGATACATTAGTTACACTATCTACTAAGCGTTGGTTTCTAATATCTACAGTTAAATTAAAAAAGGATAAAAAATCTACGCCAATAATGGCCTTGGTTACGTCGGCTATAACAAACTGCCATACAAAATCACGACGAAGACCAAGATTTAAACTTAGTTGCACAGTACCGTAAGTGTCTATAGTTGAGCCATTGGCCGCACACAGCTGATAGTTCACCTTGGCGCGGCGTTCGCGAAAAGTCGATCGTGGAATGACGCAGAGATCGCTTCCTGTATCCACGAGGAATTGGACCTTAGATCTGCGGTCCGTCACGAACAGGCGACCAGTTTTGTTTGGGCAATCGTGAGCCGCCATTATCGACCGCCCTGCTGGTTTTCCGCCTTGAAGTCGCAGGGGCTGATGCACTTGTGGGCTCTGTTCGCAAATTTGGCGTGATACCAACAGAGAGGCTGCTTCTCGTAGCGGGAACTGGATCTCCGGGCAGATGATGAACGTCGACGAGAACGATAGGGGGATCGGTTACGGGATCTGGATCTTCCGGATCTATCCGACATGAGATCATCGACCTTTCTGGTGAGCGCAGCGATCTGTCGAACCATTTCGTCCATTGTACTTCCTGATAGGCCGGGAGCAGAAGTAAACGCAACCGCTGGAGCTGGAGGAGCAATATCCTGGATCCGGTCTGCAAGATCAGCTAGGGTCTCAAGTGGATCATCACGTCGGGGTCACCAGTTATGGGGTGTGCAATAGGAATGACTCCAAATAAAAATGTCCAACTTACGTGAAGTGGTATAATATTCCAAGCACACACAATGCACATACAAAAAGTCAGAAGGAAGAAACGAAGATTGAAAGATAGAAATAAGCAAAGCGTTTAGTTTACACAGCACAGCACAGCACAGAAGAATAACAGTGATAACAGATATTATTTGGTGCGTTAAGCGTTTACAAAAGCGTGGGAAAATACAAGCGGGCGGAGCGCCGAGAGTACGGGCTTCGCGTACGGGTCTCGACTGGCGACGCGGGCGCATCGCAGCTGTGCCTGCAAGTATTGCGAAACCGGTCGGACGGCTCGTAGTTTGCGCGTGTCCATAGCACCGCGACTAGTGAGTGTACCACATCGTCCGACAAATTATCGGTTGATTTTATTAATGTATGTTTATATGAATATTGTGTGTGATAATTAGTTTGTATTAGATATAATGTATAATTTATAAATAGACAGGTAGTATAATTTTGTATATTGTAATATAAATAATTTAAGATAGTTTTAAGTGTGTTTTGTATATAAATTAGATATAAGTAGTGTAATATAATTATGTAATAATTAAATATATAAATATTAAATTATAAATATGTAAGTTACCTACATCTATATTCTGTGACATCACTCCCAAATAATATTATTTTCACAAGTAACCAGGTAGGTACTTACTTACTTTACTTATTTTAACAACTTAACCATCAGCCGTTTTAATGTCCCTACTGCAGGGGCAAAGGCCTTCCTTATGGGTGGATAAGGAGGATGGGCCTTAAACCACCACGCGGTCCCAATGCGGATTAGCGGGTGTTAACAACTACAAATGCAGCCGGAACGAACGGCTTAACGTGCCTTTCGAAGCACGGAGGAGCTCGAGATAATTATTTTTTTGTCACCCATCCCATGACCGACCCTTGCGAAAGTTGCTTAACCTCCGCAATCGTTGGGCCAAGTGCTATACCACTGCGCCATCGAGCTTCTCTAACTACTTAGAAATACTTATTATTTATGCATTTATGCTCTTTAAATACGCTCAGCTCACCTATTAGGTAGATTTATTTTTTAACACACTTGCTCGTAAAGCTGATGTTATTCCACCGGTTTTAAATATGTAAAGCGGGTCATAAAAAACGCGTGTGTTACCAAAGCAAATAGTTAAGTTATAGTCCATACAAATTCCATAACAGTATTATTTGCCATTTCAAATATCGAATTGATCGCCGCCGCACGACTCCAGCTAGAGAGCAGCGCGCTGTTGCTATTTAAATTTCGAACTATCGCCGCGCGGCGCCAGTCAGTAGACAGTGTGCATTCACAGATTGAGTTTATTTAAAATAAAAAAACAGTTTATTCGGTAATTTAAAAACTTGGCTGCATGCTCTAGCGTCTTTGCCAACATTTTCACGCAGCCACGGCAGAAAATAATCCTCGCGCCATTTTTCCCAAATTTTCTTTTCTTTGTACTTGTATTGTGAATATCTAAAAATGACAACTTTCAGTAATAAAGGTGAGCAATATATTACTTCAACTCCACCGGATATACTAACAGAAGCGCGAACCGCATGCGACAGCTTGCTGCCGTCAATATCCAAGGACAGATACATAACCACGTATGAAAATTTCTTGAAGTGGAAAAACATGAAAAATGCCAAGTCATTTTCCGAAAATGTACTTTTGGCGTATTTTTTTGTCTGTTTCCTCGCAAATGTGTTAAAAAACGTCGTACGATATACGTGCGTATTGGTTATAACATGCTCGGCTCAATTACGCCCTCGCCTACGGCTCGGGCTGAAATTCCGCCTCTCATGTTATAACCATCTTAACGCACTAATATCGTAATGTACTATTATTTTATAAGTAGGTAACTAATTAGTAATTTCATTGTATATTCATGGGCATAACGAATGTTTTCTATGATATCAGTAACTAGCGAGTTACAACACCGAAATGTGTCGGTTGAGACAGAGCTATGCGACAGAAAGAGATGCCTCGCTTTCTTCTTCGTAGGTGCATATAATTTTATCCACGCAGCGTTGTGCAGTTTGAAATTGTACTTTATTGCCATGCAGCGAGAGTAGCTTATTATTTGATGGTCCTCGCGCGGACCGACTTCTGTACGTTAGTACTATTATATATTCTGTGGTACTAGTACGAGTAGTATTCTAAATTCTTCTCCGATGGATGACTTACAAAAAAATTCAGTAAAAAAGGTAAGATAGTTATTATAATATCTGTATTTGGATAAAAAGTTAATAAAGTTATAATATATCTATTTGGAGATTTAAGAGTCCGTTACGATTTTGCGGCTGACTGCAGCTCTCTCGCTCGCACATTTCATGTTTTTCATTTCTTAAATCTGAGTGCGCAATTAAAAATGTGTCTCGGCCACTTTTCGCAATATAAGATTACAGACATTTTAAAATATATTCCAGTCTTTTGTTGCTAAAGTACAAAAAGTTATCGTTTTTAACAGTTATTTGAACTGACGAATACGATAACTTTTTGTACTTCAGCAACTCGAAACTGAAATATATGTTGAAATGTCCGTAATCTTATATTGCGAAAAGTGGCCGAGACACATTTTTCATTTACGCACTCAAATCTACAAAATCTTGAGAAAACATGAAATGTGCGAGCGAGAGAGCGGCAGTCAGCGGCAAAAAGTAAACTACGATTTCATAGTAATGTTTTCCTATTTTTGTGCTTGAAGTTATAGTCAAAAGCTGAGTGTGTAAAGGAAACTTGCAAACCGGTCCTGACGGAAGACCAGCGCTGGTCGCAGACCATGCATAATGCTGAGTTTGGGACCTTTTTGAGACAAATAGTGGTTTAAGTTTTATTGTATGTTTTAATGTCTGTCTCAAACAAATTATTTTCTTCCTTTCTTTCTTTCTAAAGAAGTAGATGAGCAATGTTTGTCGAGTAATGTTCGTCGTTTCGTACCTTCTTCTTGGGCAGCAGCGGCATGCGGCGCGTGAAGTCCAGCGCGGAGGGGAAGTTGTCCACCAGCACCCTGGCGCCGCCCGCCGGCCGCGCCTGCACGCTGCCCACCACCATCGCGCCCCAGCAACGAGTCGTGTTCATCACCTGGTAGAATAGGAACGATTTTTTTAGTGACTCGTTCAATCTATACATATAACTCAAAATTGATTGACTGATTCATTGTTGGGATGTGTACCTCTGCCTGGTCCTCGGGCGCCACGATGAGCACCATGCCGATGCCGCAGTTGAACGTGCGCAGTGTCGTGTAACTACATAACTATACAATGTGTACCTCTGCCTGGTCCTCGGGCGCCACGATGAGCACCATGCCGATGCCGCAGTTGAACGTGCGCAGTGTCGTGTAACTACATAACTATACAATGTGTACCTCTGCCTGGTCCTCGGGCGCCACGATGAGCACCATGCCGATGCCGCAGTTGAACGTGCGCAGTGTCGTGTAACTACATAACTATACAATGTGTACCTCTGCCTGGTCCTCGGGCGCCACGATGAGCACCATGCCGATGCCGCAGTTGAACGTGCGCAGTGTCGTGTAACTACATAACTATACAATGTGTACCTCTGCCTGGTCCTCGGGCGCCACGATGAGCACCATGCCGATGCCGCAGTTGAACGTGCGCAGCATGTCGTCGTCCGACACCGCGCCCGCGTCCGCGATCCACGCGAACACCTGCGCACAAATACATATTTCACAAGTTAAGACCACGCGGGAAGAATGAGGAATGACAGTTTTTAGCAGATATTGAGTGGCCGATGTCATCTTTTTGCCAAATTTTTATTGGACAAATATTTAGCAAAAACACGAACAGTTAATGACAGTTCACATTTTAAGTTTGAAAAGACTGATTAATAACTAGGTATGTCTGACCGTAAGAATATTTTTTTCTACAAAATGTAATTACCGACATTCCTTGTTCTTCCCGCGTGGTCTTTGAAATATAATAGGCCCGTTTTGACGTAATAAGGGTTTCTAACAAAAGAAATTAGTAACCTGGATATCCAATCATCACAATTCTTATCGGTATTTTATTATGACAAAAACGATAAAATTTTAGTTCACTCGCAGTGCCCGTCGAGTCTAGCGCGCACAGAGCTCTGTATGACAAGATACCCTTGTATATGTGAGGTTGATTTTGTGTATGTGACTGTAGTAGTTTGGTTGCAAGTCAAATTATTATGTGTGGTGGTATCGTGGTAGTCATAGTCCATGTAACATACCGGGTGCACATTCCAGCAGTGTGGGTCGAGCCTAGCGCGCACAGAGCTCAGTATGACAAGAGACCCTTTTATGTGTGAGGTTGATGTTGTCTATATGACTAGTAGTTTGGTTGCAAGTCAAGTATATGTGATGGTATAGTGTTAGTCATAGTCCATCGAGCCTAGCGCGCACAGAGTTCGGTATGACAAGAGACCCTTGTATATGTGAGGTTGATGTTGTCTATGTGACTGTCACTGTAGTGGTTTAATTGCAGATAGATATAATAATGGGTAGTATTTAATCGGGTAACAATAAATTTCCATTTTGGGTATCAAAAATACTGAATATAGCGTACTGAAATACTAAGTGGGCGACGGACTGAGGGCGACTACAAAAACTGAAAAAGGGTGACTTTAAAATACAAATTGAGTAACTAGTTATTAAGAACGGGCGACCAAATTACTATTTGGGCGACAACCTTAGGGCACACAAAACATAAAAAAATTGGCATATGTAAGTATGGTAACAAAAATACCATGTTGGGCAGCTTAAATCAGTTATATAGTTCTCATTCAGAATTTTCACTGGTAACTTAATTAATTTGTCACCCACATGTAGTCGCCCGTTTTACATATTTTTGTAATCCATTGTTTGTCGCCCGTTTAGTTATTTTGTTGCCCAAGAAATAAACTGCTGCCAGGTTAAGTATTTAAGTATCCCATTAACTGTCGCCTTTAATTATTTCCATTCACCCAATTAATTAATTCCCTATAATAATGTAGTGGTGGTATAGTGTTAGTGATAGTCCATTAAACATACCGGGTGCACATTCCAGCAGTGCGCGTCGAGCCTAGCGCGCACAGAGCTCGGTATGACGCGCGGGATGTTGTCCATGAGGCCGCCGCCCGTGATGTGTGCGACGGCCTTTACGCGGCCCGCTTGTATGGCGGGGAGGACAGCGCGCACGTATATGTGCGTCGGCTTTATTAGCTCTTCTCCTGGACACGTAAAAGGATACAGGGTTAATTATCAGTCACTAGACACACTTTAAGGGTGTGTTCAGTCCATGAAATTGATCAACTTTCTCTAAGAAACTAAGGTCGAAATAGGCAAAATATTGGTATGTTTCAATCTATATTTCTTAGAGAAAGTTGTTCAGTTTCATGAACCGAACACAGCCTTAAAGTTTAGCTAGTAACTGAAAAATTACCCTGTATAATATTGGGATATACTTATACCTTGGCAAAAAAATCTTACAAAATACTGCGCGAAAATTATATTTGTAGCTCGAAATGTATTTATGTCGAAATAGCTTCTGCCCGCGACTTCGTCCGCGTGGATATTAGACGAAATCCTTTTAAGGAACCTTCTACCAGTTTTCATTTTTACGCGATTAGGCGAGTCCCCATCAAGCGCGCTGCCTCGCGAGGCAAGACATTTGCCGCGTGTGGCGGGCCTCGCACAAGGCTTCCAGTCCCCGTTCCCGTTCCCGCTCCCGTTCTCCGTTCCCGTCCCGTTTGCGTTCCCGTCCCGTAAACGTCTCGTAACCGTCCCGTAACCCTTCCGTTTCCGTTCCCGTTCCCATCCCGTCCCTGTACCGTTCCCATCCTGTTCTCGTTCCCGTTCCCGTCCCGTTATATTCCCGTTTCGTTCCCGTTCCGTTTCCGTTCCGTTCACGTTTCTTTCCTGTTCCCATTCCCGTTCCGTTCACGCTGCGTTCCCGTCCCGTAAACGTCCCCTAACCGTCCCGTACGTCTTACGTTCCCGTTCTTGTTCCCGTCCGGTTCTTGTTCCCGTTCCCGTTCCCATCCTGTTCTATTCCCGTTCCGTTCCCGTTTCATTCCAGTTTCGTGCCTGTTACGTTCCCGTTCCGTTCCCGTTACGTTCCTGTTTCATTCCCGTTTCGTTCCGTTCCCGTTCCGTTCCCGTACCCGTCCCCTACCCGTCCCGTTCTAGTTCCCGTTACCGTCTCGTTCCCGTTCCGTTCCGTTCCTTTCCGGTCCGATCCGTTCCGTTCCGTTCCGTTATGTTCCGTTCCGTTCCGTTACGTTCCGTTCCGTTCCGTTGCGTTCCGTTCCGTTCCCGTGCCCGTGCCCGTTCCGGTTCCCGTTCCCGTTCCCTGGATGTGCATGTCCAGGTCCAGGTCCATATGTGTCATGTCCACCGCGTTGGACTTCAAAATAAATCTCATTTTCGCAATCACCATCCCATAAAACCTCAAGAACGACATCCATATCGATTTTTATGTTACTCACCCCACTTACCCTCTAAGGGGTTGATTTTCAAAATCCCAAAATATATATTTAGACGTGCTCCTACGAATTTTAAAGTTGTGATTTCGATTTTGTATTCTTTTCCATACAAAATTTGAACCCCATTTTTAACCCTTTAGGGGTTAAAAAATCATGTCCACCGTGTTGGACTTCAAAATAAATGTCATTTTTGCAATCATCATCCCAGAAAACCCCAATAACGACATCTATATCGATTTTTATGTTTACTCAACCCATTTACCCCCTCCCTAAGGGGTTGATTTTCAAAATAACAAAATATATATTTGCCTATTTATTTTTAGATGTGCTCTTACGAAGTTTAAAGTTGTAATGTCTATTTTATATTATTTTTCCATACAAAATTTAGACCCCATTTTCACCCCTTTAGGGGTTTAATCATGTCCACCGTGTTGGACTTCAAAATAAATGTCATTTTTGCAATCATCATCCCACAAAACCCCGATAACGACATCCATATTATCTATTTTTAGGTTTTTTTTAACCCTTTTCAATGAAATGGGGTTTCATCCCCTTTGGAGTTGAAATCCTATCAAAAACAATATACGTTGCTTTAGATTTCTATCCATAAGCCTAAATTATAAATTTAGCGATTTTTACTTCGCAAATGAAGGATTTTCTTTAATACACAACTTCATCCCCCTTTTGACCCCTTCGGGGGTAGAATTTTGAAAAACGCTGAGACCCGTATTTATTAATTTTCAATCGTCAGCCTAGACACAAAATTTGAAGATTCTAGCTTCAACACTGAGGGACTTTCATACAAACTTTTATCCCTTATTTCATCCCTTTAGGGATGGAATTTTCAAAAATCCTTCCTTAGTGGATGCCTACACTGTATAAAGTATCTGTGTGCAAAATTTCAAGTCTCTAGGTCCAGCGGTTTGGGCTGTGCGTTGATAGATCAGTCAGTCAGTCAGTCAGTCATTCAGTTTACGATTTTATATATTAAGATGTCAAAAATTATATCTCGATGTAGAAAACACTATTACTTTACTGTGTTTTCTGGTATTAGATTAGAACCATAATAATAAGACTAGAGTAGCCGGGAAACATCTTGAAATCGGATGGGGATTGCGCAAAACGCGTATTTTGTGTATGCGTAGCGGTGAGGGGCGCGGGCGGCGGGAGAGGGGCGCGCGCTATTGGTCGCTCGCAAGTGCACATGCGCGAACTTATCCCCACTCCGTCGAAAGAGTGTCAAGATGTTTGCCGGAATCTGTACGCACTAGATATTTGGGTTACTACAAAAGAAAGAACATTGCAATACACTCGCACTAAAATAATAAGAAATACCTAAAGTGAGTCCCTCTTTGCTGAACGGCGCCTTGTCTTGAAGCGTGAGGCCAGTCTTCTTCATCAATTTGTGGATCAAACTGAAACCGTTGCTGTGCACGCCGTTTGAAGGTAGACCGATTATTATATCGCCCACCTACGATAGATACAAATCAGTGTAAATAAAAAAAGGTAAGGTACTTTCATGTTTTTGACGGGGGATCCACACGCAAAGCTAATCGTAGATGGCGCCAGCGGCGAACCAGCAAATCCTAACAATGGTTTTGATTGGTTAAAATAAGTCAGAAATTACATTTGAAACAACCAATCTTACGCTATTATTTCCTCAGTATGCATCCTTATTGGAAGCCGCTAGAACCAGAAAAGTACTGAACAAAAGATAAAACACTAAGCAGTTGTGTTTGTGTTAAAATATTTTTTTTAATGTAAAATGAACGCTATCGCGCTTTGGATAGGGTATGCAGTCTGCGATTGCGAAAGTTAAGCAACTTTCTAACCAAAAATCATAAGATAGATCTGACGCTTCTGTATAATCCCCCTGAAAATTATGTGTAATTTATATTGAATCAAGTTTTTGGCGCCATTAAGTTGAGTTCAGTTCGGAGGTTATTTTAATTATTTGCAAATTTATTCATAGTATATTGTGTCTTAAAATTGGTGTAATATTTGTTAAAGTCTCTACACAACAATATGTGGAATCATTGAAATAGGCGTCGCCGTCGTGTGAAGCTGAGACTTTTAGTGTAGTGGTGAATATCTGGGCAGAACTTATCGAGTAAACTGACTTAATATACTTGGTGCCAAATGCTCCAAGAAGCATTGATTTGGATGCACCCGCATTCTAACGCAAACCGAAACAATAATGAGTGCATTCTAACAGACAATTCGCTGAATCATCGATCGCCATAGAGTATACAACGTGTTAATGAATAAACGCAAAACCTCTTAGGTGGTGATTGTGCTCATGAATATGAACAACAGCAAGAAAAATATCAGCTGTTCCATACATTCTGGTCGAGTAGGTATTGACAACTTGTATGAAACAGCAGATTTTTTGTTGAGTTGCAGAGTTGGCCCCATAGTAAAAGTTGTTCAAATTCATGAGCACAATCACCACCTAAGAGGTTTTGCGTTTATTCATTAACACGTTGTATACTCTATATTATATACTCTATTATTCATTAACAGGTTGTATTTAACCATGGAAAGTAATTTGTTTTAATGTTCAATTTAATACTTTCCATGGTTAAAATGAACTCTATGGCGATCGATGACCAGCGATTTGTTGGAATGCACCCAATATTACTGAACTCTAATCGAAACTTGAAAAGGACAAAAGTATTCCCTGAAGAGGAGTGATTTGCCAGAACAGTAGGGTTATTCACGATTGTCGGAAATCTAATCGAAAGCATTCGATTCGAATTCGTATCCTCCGATATAACAAAAATATAGCTATTAACAAGTACATTTAACTGGCATTCGATTCACTTTCCGACAAGAAAGCGAAATGCATTCACAAAGTTTGGTAGCATAAGGTAGAAAATTTTATCGAAGACTATAGACTTTCCGATTCGATTCGGAAAGTTGGTTTCCGACAGTCGTGAATAACCCCCCAGAAATAAGAAGAATATTGAATAAATACTGACCGTGATGTCGTTGATCTTGGGCAGCACGTTGGCGCGCTCGACCACGCCCAGCGCGAACCCGGCGATGTCGTACGTGCCCGCCTCGTACATGCCCGGCATCTCCGCCGTCTCGCCGCCTGAGCGAATTCAATCCTCAATTTATCCATAGACAATCATATTAATAACTTATTGTTAGTTCCAAACTGGGTCCACTTCTATCTATACCACGAAATCACACATGACTAAATCCAATCTACTATCTATCACACGATAGCTACATAATCCAATTTATATTTACGAACGAAATATCCTTCACTTGAAGCCCATTTCGTCAAGCTACTTCGTAAAACATCATAATATAGCGCCACACCTGCCGGAAGTACAGCGCCAAAATTTCGGTTGCATACGCTTATAGAGTTTTTGCCAAGAATCTTATATTCATCTTGGTTTTTGCTATCTCGCTTATGTGCATAGCAATGTCGCAGTTATTTAAGAAATTAGTCTCTAAGCCGCCCTGGACTAGGTGAGACCGCGAAAGTGCTAATTGCGTAATTTCGACTATTTGTCATGCATGGGTTTCTTCAAAACTCTATAAGCGTATTCAACCGAACTTTTGGCGCTGTAATTCCGGCAGGTGTAGCGCTACATTAAGATGTTTTACGAAGTAGCTTGATGAAATGGACTTCTGGTGAAGGAAACTTCGTTCGAAAACATAAATTGGGTTATGTAGCTATCGTACTATAGATAGCAGACTGGATTTAGACATGTGTGATTTTACCCACTAAAAATGTATAGGATTTTTTTCCCCTATATCCCTCAGTAGTGGATAAAGGTGGGGGAAAACGGAAATATGCCGTTCTAAAGAATTCGTTTGCAATGAGAGAAAGCGGCAATTAGAGCAGTAACTTATCAGTGCGGCAGTAACTTGCCTGCCTTTGATTGGCATAACACGCGTGTGGGCGGGGCGTAGTAAACATTGTAACAGAAAACCGTTGAAAACATTTTGTTTGCAAAGTGGTAAAGTGGCAATTTTTGAGATACACTTACCAATAAGCGCGGCAGTAGCTTGTCTGCATCCTTCTGCAACGCCCGAAACCACATTCCTAGCGACTGTGACGTCCAAAGAGCCGCACGCGAAGTAGTCGAGGAATGTGAGCGGAGCCGCGCCGTTGCATAGTATGTCGTTGATACACATCGCCACTAAGTCTACCCCGATGGTGGAGTGCTGGTTGATTTTCTGGGCGATTTTTAGTTTGGTGCCTACGCCGTCTGCGGCTAGGACTAGCACTGGGTCCTACGAAAGACGTATAAAAAAATAATTAAATTACTCTGAGCCAAAGTAGCGTAAGAAGTTTTGCTTCATATTACAAATTCCGAAAAGATTGAAATTAAAAATCTTGTTGCCGATTAAATAATTATACAAAAAAACCTATCTCGTACAGTCAGGCAGGCCTATAAATATGTATACAGTTTAAAACTTACATTACGTAATCACTACTTACTTACTATTATCGATTAAAAAACTATGAAAAACAGCCGATCATAGTCCATAATAAAAACAAAGCCACCTCGAAGCATAGCATCTGCTTTTATTGCAAAAAAGTAAGTAATTAAGTATTACAAAACTTAGCCTAAAGTGAATTGTTGTAATAAAAATGCTTTGAAATTATTAAAGGTATTTCGTGTTTTCAGTATGCGAATTGGGGGCGGCAAGTTATTCCAACGCTTCGAAGCTGCATATTTGAAAGACCCACGGAAAGCAGCAGTTCTCTATGTATCGATATGTAACTGTATACATATTTTTAGACGTGACTGTACTTAGGATAAGTTATTCGGAGCGGCAGACGCTAAACATAACTTAGAGACAGTACCAAAACCTTTCAGACCCGAGTAGTATAAAACATACTAACATTATTTGTACGATGTCGATCGAAGTGAGCAAGCGGATGAAAGCAGCATTGTAACATTTTAAGATCTTTTTTCTAAACATTAAACCAAACGGTTTAGTCGATAAATTCCAACTTCTACCAAAATCCAAACTCTAAAATTGATTGAAAATACACTATATAAACGCAAAAATATATATAAAAAAGTGATTGAAAATAATACAACAAAATGTTTGCATTTGTAGAAGTTGGCATTTGTAGAAATGGGCATTTGTAGAATTGGACATTTTTAGAATCTGGCGTTTCAAACTAAGTTGGCATTTGTCGACTAAACCAAAAAAAAACTACAGGCGAAGTAGAAAATGTAGAAACAATAAATTAAGAGTTCAATGAAGTTGATAAAATTACCTTGTAATCATGCTCGATGGCTTTGAGTTGGAAACAGCCGCCGAAACCGCCGAGACCGCCAAGGACGCCCTTGCGGGATGTAGACCTACGACAATGTTAGCTCATTCAGTCAAAGGAAATAGCATATAACATATTATTATTGAGTTTTTATTCATCTATTTAGATGGAGGTAAAAAAAGCCTAAAAACTACTGCCAAACCGTTAGCCCTCTTGTACACACACGGATTTTCGCCGTGATAATCTACGGCTGATTCGCCGTGCGTAGGCACGGTCGTCAGTGTTGTATGGATCACTATGGGAGCTTGTTGACGGGCACCGCGGCGCGACGGCACGGCGCCGCCGCCGTATGCACCGTGCCTCCCCCTCGGCGCGCCGCATCTACGCACGGCGTAATTTTAGTCAGTGTTGTATGGCACTCTATGGGAGTGTGTCGACGGCGCCGGACGTTTTCACGTTTTCGGAGCAGATGACCTACATAAGATTTGTTTAAGAGGAAAATATAAATAAATCAAGAATTACTAATTATATTGGTTCGTGAAAGACCTGTAATATGAGATAAAACTATCGATGATTATAAAAATAAGCGGATAAAATATGATTCCTGGAAAGAAATTTTTATGCAATTAAATCCCATATTTAATAATAATAATAATATTTAATCCCATAGTTTTGGGGATAATTTTTGAAGCAGTTCCCTCAGTTGATTCTTGACAAGTGTATGAAATGCGCCAAATTCCTTCCGCTTTTAAACTTTTAGATTTTTGCATTCACAATGCTATTTTTATATTAAGATGAATAAATAATGAAAAATATTAGAAAAAATCGACTCACCCGTAGCAACTCAGACGGGATCCCGCTTTTCTAAAATCGGATGTATCCAAAACCTTATCTTTCTTTTCTCTTATTTTTTTGAGTTTTCTATATACATAGTGCAAGGATAATCTTTTTCTTATATGGATTCATGTTCCATGAGAAACGTCTGTAGCTTGGCGCAGAATAGCAGAGCACTGAGCGGCACCCTGGCCGTTGTTTCGACCGGCAGCTATGCCGTGCCATGTACAAACTTGCACGTTTTATCAGCCGTACGGCGAATACGCCGTACGGCTGATAAAACGTGCCGTATACAAGAGGCCTTAATCTATTATTTGCAATACAGCGGAACCACGAACAGTAGCGAAATTTTAATTACCGCTCCGCGCTGTCCTAGACTATTTAAGCGCGGGAGGTGCATCGCGCTATTGCAACGTATCGTAGGAGAGCTTCATAATGGCTAATGGACTAAGAGCTAGCCCCGGAAATAGGTGGACAATTTACAGAGCGACGAAATCCCTCTTGTTAGTTTGCCATACTATCATTATCAACTATCATTATCATCGTCCGGCCGAACGGCAAACAGTAAACATCGTTCTGTATCACTCCGTCTTTAAAAATCATTATTGGCACAATTTACGAGTTTTTTCATAAAAATATTGATATTAAAGGTGTTCCGATGCACTAGAGGCTGTGTTTTGCGTATTTTAATTGTGGAAATACAAAAATCTAAAGAAATATCAACGTGTGAAGTGCGTGCACGAATAAATAAATCGTTGCAATTTCAAGTGCTTGTGACGCGGTGACAGCGAGGCGCACAGATACCGGTGAGTCATCGCCAGCCGAACGGCAGCGACCGGTCTCAGGCCGCTACCACTGTACGCAGCGACAAACGATAACGACAGTCGCAAACATTAAGGAATCGCATAGTGGAAGTCGTCATGAAATGTTCCAGGTGTCTCAAAATTATCTCTAAAGAAGACTCTGTGTCTTGCTCATCTAAGACTTGCAATAAAGTACTCCACATAAACTGCGCGAACGCGAATAATTTGACTCCACTGCAGAAAGAAAGTTGGGTTTGTCCTGATTGCTGTGGAAGTGCTAAAAGAGGTGGTGATAAAACAAACACTCCCATTCCCTCAAACGAAAATGTCACCCAACGCAAGAAAATAAGCAATCCAAAGGAATTAGAGCGGGAATCTTCCAACTTGAATATATCGAACTTAGATGTCATCGCTGAGATACGATCACTGCGGAAGGAGATGGCAGAAATGCAATCCGCTTTCAGCAAGCGTTTCGACGACTTATCATCAAAGTTCACTGAATACGAAGTGCGTATTGCTTCGCTCGAAGTCAAAGAAAGGGAAAATGATGCTCTCAAAATCATGGTAAACCAACTACAGGACCAGCTAAACAAACAGGCACACAACTCACTACAGTCTGAAATAGAAATAGTTGGCTTATCTGAATTCGCCGCTGAAAACCCTTACCATCTAGCCCTAACAGTAGCAAGTAAAATAGGGTTAAACCTAGATGAACGTGATCTTAATTATGCTTCTCGGGCCGGCGCACAGATTAAGAACGAGCCTAAGGACAATCAGCTGCCACGTCCACTGGTAGTCTCCTTCACGAGGAGAGCTAAAAGAGAGGAATTCTTGAAAGAAGCGAAAATCCGTCGTAATCTGGACAGTAAGGACATAGCGGGTATAGGGCCTCAGAGAAAGGTGTACGTAAATGAACGACTAACGCATGAAACCCGTCGACTTTTTCGTGCCGCAAGAAACTGGATACGCGATCATGGATTCAAGTACTGCTGGGTTCGAAACGGCGTCGTGTACATTCGAAAACGTGAAGGTCGAGAAGGTTCTCCACCGATTCAAATTAAAGCCCATGCAGACCTGGAGAAACAATCACGCAGACAAGAGCAGCGGCAGCAATGAGACGTTAAGTTCTACTAAAACAATTCCATACTCCGTTCTATTTATGTTTTCCAATTATATTTGTACACTTCACAAAACTACAAACAACTCACTTCTAATCAACATACACAACTCAACCTTCACATTAACCTCGTCACTTCTTATAACTTACAGACTCTGCAGTAAACTGTGCAATAGCGAAATCTTATATTCTAATATTACCAAATTCATTAAGTATCAACATATTTATAGTTCATATATTTGCTTCACTTTGTCCTTCCAAATGATTCATTTGGCATTCAATATCATTAAGTCAAAAAGGAAATTAATTTTTCTGTCATCATACAAATCAAAAAATGACCACCCTTGACCTATTATCCGATATAGACAGGTCCATGGATATAGAATGCCATAACATAACATACCCTGAGGAATGTGGTAAAATCATTAATAAATATAAGATTAAGGTTCTAAATGTAAATATTCGTAGCATGCAACAAAACTTCGACAATTTTCAGGTACTCCTTGCAAGACTGAATATTAAATTTGATGCCATTGTACTGAGTGAATGCTGGATAAGTGAAGTGTCTATTATTAAGCAAATTGATGGATATACATCTTTTAATACATCGAAATATATAAATAAGGCAGGGGGTGTGATCGTGTACTTAAATAACAAATGGTCAGCTAATGTCATGGAACTCGATATTGAGGAAGCTCAAGGACTGAGTATAGAAATCCCCAATGTTTTCACTTTAATAAGTATTTATAGATCACCTTCTTTCACAAATTCTATAAGGTTTATCACATCGTTGGAAGCAAACTTAAATTCTCTCAAACGTACTCCATGCCTTATCATGGCTGGTGATATTAATATTAATATTATAGGCTCCTCAGCTTCGGAACTAAACACATCCACGTATCTTACTATTCTTGCTGAACAAGGTCTAATCTCCTGTGTAAATTGTCCTACTCATGGAAAGGCCTGTATTGACCACATATTCGTTCCATTAAACGCACATACAGAGTCAATTGTATGCCCCACTGATCTTACTGATCACAGTATTACTATGGCAGGTGTTTTATTTGAGCCTCCCAAAACACACAACGTGCAAAGAACGAGATTAAAGATAGACTATGATAGCCTTAAATCTGAAATCGAACAAGTTGACTGGGCTCAAATATTTAATGATTCCTCGCTTGATGTAGTTGCTACCAAATTTTCATCCATACTAACTGATGCCATATCAAAACATTCACATAATATCCGAGTCAGTCACTCTAAACTCAATCTTCAGCCCTGGATGACTCCGGGCTTAATACGTTGTTCCAAACATAAGGACAAACTCCATCGCGATGCCAGAAAACATCCAGATGACTTAACAAAAAGACTTATTTTCAGCAGGTATAGAAATTTCTATATTAGTCTTATCAGAAAAGAGAAAGCCGAACACGATGGCAAAGAAATAAATAAAAATAAAAATGTACCTAAAAAACTATGGCAATCAATAAATCGTGTCTCCCATAGATCACGGATAAAAACTACTACCACCTCTCTGCAAGATATTTCAAGTATCAAAGGAACTCTAGAGGCGTCATTAGATGAATGCAATAAATATTTCGCGTCAGTGGGGCCGCTATTGGCTAACAACATTTTAGAAAAAACAAATGAAACACACGAGTCGCTCATAGCGGAAGCCGACGTCAAGGGAAACATAGTAAACTCGTTCTTTATAGCCCCTACAGACCCTCAAGAGATAACCACTCTTATTAAAAACTTGAAATCAGACAGCTCACCTGGTCTTGACAATATCAATAACAAGATTCTTAAAGCTCTTGGACACTTACTTGCGGAACCAATAGCTATGCTTTTCAATTTAAGCATAGAAACTGGTACGTTTCCAAACTCATGGAAAACTGCTGCCGTAGTGCCATTATTTAAAGGTGGCAAAAAGGATGACCCTAGTAACTATCGTCCTATTTCTCTTTTGGGAAATATCTCAAAGCTATTGGAACGCGTTATAAGTAAGAGGCTTAATTCGTTTTTGGAGTCAAACAAAGTGATCACCGACCGCCAATTTGGCTTTAGGCAAGGTAGATCGTCAGAGGACGCTGTTTCTCTTCTAACCAACCTCGTAGCCTCTCACTTGGATAAGGGATCGAATTGCATTGGCGTTTTCTTAGATCTCGCCAAGGCATTCGATTCTATATCAATTCCCATTCTCTTGAAGAAGCTTGAGGCAAATGGCATAAGAGGAATGGCCCTAAATTGGTTTACAGATTATTTATCACAACGACAGCAATGCGTCAGTCTCTGATAAAAAAGTAGCCTAAGATCAGTCACTTTCGGTGTTCCACAAGGCAGCATCTTGGGGCCAACACTTTTTCTGATCTACATTAACGGTATCGCCTCACTTCCTATTCAAAATTCAGAAATCATTTGTTATGCAGATGACACAGCTCTTATCTTTTATGACAAAACTTGGCCCGAAGCATGTCGAAGAGCAGAAGAAGGTATGGCGTCTGTAACAAAATGGCTAAATAAAAATTTACTGTCTTTAAATACTTTGAAAACAAAGTTCCTGTGTTTTCATAAGACAGCTGCATCAGCCCCTTCAGCTCTGGATGGCTTAAAAATTCACATACTTAATTGCCTCTCCCAAACTCAAAGTAACCAATGTAATTGCGAACAAATAAATCGGTCAGAAACCATAAAATATCTCGGCGTAGTTCTTGATGACAGGCTCACCTTTAAGGCACATATAGTTGAAATGTCAAAGAGAGTGCGGAAGGTGATATTTGTAATGAAAAATCTTCGCGACGCAATTGACGGACAAGTTTTGAAGTTGGTGTACTTGGCACTTTGCCAATCTCTCGTAAACTATTGCATCCTAGTTTGGGGTGGCTCTGCCTCCTCGACCCTTCTTCCTCTAGAAAGAGCACAGAGAGGCGTCCTAAAAGTAGCACTCAGAAAACCCTTACGATATTCAACTGATGCTCTTTATATGGAGGCCGGGGTTATGAGTGTCCGGAAGCTGTATTATGTTAGAGTAGTCTCCGCTGTTCATAAATCTGTTCTGAACTCTGATACATATCGGGAACTGATAGGGAAACGTGTCTTTAAGCTGCCTCATATCTCCACCGCTACTATTTTTGCACATCGATTCCAGGCTTTTACTTTCCCATTTATCTATAATACGCTTGCAAACATTTGCCATTTTAAACTCTGTTCTGTCCGAGAAACTAAAAAAATCGTTACAAATACCCTAATTCAGTGGACATATACGGAAACAGAAAATTTGTTAAAAATTATATATTAAAAGGTTGCACTCGCTTTTGCACGCGTACCCACACACACACACACACACACTCACATACACACACACACACTCACATATACTTAATTACATCATCAAAATATTAACTTTCGTCTTTTCAAAATTTCGTGTTTTAAAATTAACTTAGTATATTGTTCAAATTTGTTTGTCTTTGGCTTCAAAATCACACTGTGTAAATCGTATATTTCCCCCATAGGACAGGCATAGCCTAGTGTGGGGGTTAGTTAAGTTATTTAAGTTTTGTAAACTTATTGGAAATAAACAATTATATTTTATTTTATTTTTATTTATTTTTATTTTAGATCCGGGCACCTCACAGATTTTCGGGAATTTTGACTGATAGAAAAGTAGTGCCAGGCGGCATCAAACTTTACCACTTTTTCGCGCATTTTGATACCACCTGGCACTACTTTTCCATTCGTCAAAATTCCTGGCAATGTTATATTCGATTTAGAAACATGAGGCTTGCTATTATACCACACCAAATCCAGAGCTCTGTAAATTGTATACCTTCAAACGCTTTTCAGCCCTTTGTTGCTCAATAATGATAGTATGGCAAACTAACAAGAGGGATTTCGTCGCTCTTTAAATTTTCCACTTATTTCCGGGGCTAGCTCTTAGTATATAATTTAAAATTGTGTCATCACCAACGGACGCAAATGTTCGCAGTTCCGCGGTATTGCAAATGGTAGATCAGCGGTTTTTCAGTATCGTCGACGATAAGCAACATCAACAAACCTAGCGAGCGGCTTGATGAGCGATACCAAAGAGTCCCCAGCCTCAATATCGACGCCACTGTCCCTGTACGAGAGCGATTTTTGAGGCGCGTTTTGTCCAGATCTGTATGGCTCTGTTAGTGGGCCCAAGGCTTCTTTGAAGTGATCTACCTATTTAGATGAATTTA
The DNA here is from genome assembly GCA_928269145.1 of Agriphila tristella. Classification (NCBI taxonomy): domain Eukaryota; kingdom Metazoa; phylum Arthropoda; class Insecta; order Lepidoptera; family Crambidae; genus Agriphila; species Agriphila tristella. The sequence continues at coordinate 30,067,451 of OV743432.1, forward strand.
ATAAAAGCCTAAGTAAATACATAAGCATCATCAACAAACCTAGCGAGCGGCTTGATGAGCGATACCAAAGAGTCTCCAGCCTCAATATCGACGCCGCTGTCCTTGTATGAGAGCAATTTTATAGGCGCGTTCTGTCCAGGGTACTTATTGTCTAATTTCAAAATCTATCGCAATCGCTTTCAAGATGTGATACATTGATGCTTCTTTTTGGCACAAATAAAAAGTTACCAAATAAATGCAGCAATGTGTCACATCCATCTGTTAAATGAAAGCGATTGCGATTGATTTTTGAAATTAGACAATTAACCCCCAGATCTGTATGGCTCTGTTAGTGGGCCCATGGCTTCTTTAAAGTGATCTACCTATTTAGATGGAGGTAAAAAAAGCCTAAATACATAAGCAACATCAACAAACCTAGCGAGCGGCTTGATGAGCGATACCAAAGAGTCCCCAGCCTCAATATCGACGCCGCTGTCCTTGTATGAGAGCGATTTTATAGGCGCGTTTTGTCCAGATCTGTATGGCTCTGTTAGTGGGCCCATGGCTTCTTTGAAGTTGTCTACTATCACTTGATGACCGCCTGAAACAATATCAAGATATGGTACATTTAGTTTTTATATACGACAAGGTAAAGGTAAAGTCACAACTTCTCTTTCGAAGGATGGATTTGACGGTTCCAAGAAGAGAAGCAAGAACTACGTTTATACACACTTAAAAAAAGAGTTTGCGATCGCTAGCAAAGGCAGATATTTTTTTTATAATGTAACTTTAACAAAAAAATGCTTATATCTGTTTAAAATAAAAATACACTTTTTGATTTTTTTTTTTTATTTTATAAATTAACCTTTTGATAAAAAAAATAAAAATAAATCTTGATATTATATCGTACTAAAAAGATTTCGATTGCAAACCTTTTTTGATGTGTGTGTATAGGACAAAACACAAACCCATAAACTTTAGACCTTATATTCTTAACAATAAGGCGCACGAACCCATCTATTGACTCGGCATGGATCGTTCACGTATGCGGGTATTTATTACACATACACTATTAGCATTAGATATTGAACCTTATGTCTATTACTAATAAGGCACACATACCCTCCTTGCCGATCGCTTCTACGCTGCCGATGAGTCGTACTCCGTCGACGCACTCGAGTATCTCTTTCATATAAATTGGATCAGCTATCAACACCATTCCCACGCCGCAGTTGAAAGTGCGAAGCATTTCGAAGTCGGATACCATTCCTACGAACAAATGTATAAAATCAAAATATGAGCATAGGTAATTAAAACCTATTTTTGCTTGAATGAAGGAATCATGAGGAAAATGATAAAAACAATGTGAAAAAAGTCGTCAATCTAAATTTTATTATTTATACGGGAGGGTAGAGACAACAATGCGACGATAAATGAATACATTGGTGACACTAGTTTTGAAACTATCAAATAATTCATATGATCGAAATAAAAAAAATCTAACAACTAAGTAGCACGAAAATTTATTGTACTGAAAACAGTAACTGAAAAATATTTCCTGTGACTAAACTTTTGGATATTTTAATTGATTTTTTAATACAGACTGGGAGTGTTCTTGGCTATACGACATTTAGTTTATTGTCGCATTGTCGTCTTCGGAATTTTTATAAAAAAAGAAATGCTCATTTTCACAGCACAGTAAAAAAGAGATACATTTAGTGAAGCAGATATTGAAAATAGATATCCTAACAGACAATTTGAACTAAAAAACCGGCTAAGTGCGAGTCGGACTCGTGCACAAAGGGTTTCATACCAAAAAAAAGGTAAAGAAAACACGTTTGATGTATGCATGCACTTAAATATTTATTTTATTGTTTTTAGTTATAGCGGTAACAGAAATACATCATCTGTGAAAATTTCAACTGTCTAGCTATCACGGTTCATGATATACAGCCTGGGGCCCTACCGGCTAACTTACGAGGGCGGTTTGATAAGTCCATGACTTTTTAATGAAGAAAGACTTTTTTTCGGAATATTTTATTTTATTTCTCTACATAATCTTATTGTAGCTCTGCGTATTCTATCCTATCTCTTTAACCCATTATTTTTTTCTTTCATCGCCTGAAAACTGGTAACTGACCCATTTCAGACACCACCTTTTGGGTTGATGAAAATCTTTGCCCGCCAAGACATTTATTCATGTTTGGTAGGAGGAAAAATCTCACTGGAGTTGAATCTAGAGAATCATCTTCATTCGATGAGTTTTGATGTCATGATTGCCGCCGAGAGGGTCGACAGGGTCATTAAGAAAAGTTAGAAGTCGCTTTAGCTTTTTGTTTTCAAAAGTAATAATCTTTTGCCGAATTTGAAACAAAGTAGTGTAAAGATGCCTTAAGGAGTTTCTTTATAAGACACAAAAATAAATTATGAAAAAGAAGTATTTTTTCTTTTCAGTCATGGACTATCAAACCACCCTCGTACATGGCTATCGTAATCGCTTTCATTTAACAGATGGATGTGATACATTGCTACTTTTATACTACATTGGTAAGTTATAAAAATACCAAATAGAAGTAAGTAGCAATGTGTTACATCCATCTGTCAAATGAAAGCGATAACGATAGTCATGTAAGTTAGCCGGTACCGCCCCTGGTAACAGACAAACAGACGGATAGTGGAGTTTAAGTAATAAGGTCCCGTTTTATCTTTTACGGAACCCTCAAATCAAGATTTGCTAACCTTTAGCCTGCAGCCAGCCAAAGATCGGCTTGATCTGGAACTTGGTAGCGTCGACTTTGACCCTCATTCCCGGAGGCAGCACGCGCGGCACGTTGTCCAGTAAGCCCCCGCCCGTGATGTGCGCCAGGGCTTTCAGCAGGCCCCGCCTGAGGGCCGGCATTAATGCTCGCACGTATATGCCCGTGGGCTCGAGGAACTCCTCGCCGTACGGCCGGCCGCTGGTGCTGAACGCTGCTCGCTCCGTGTATCTGACCGAAACGATACTAGTCAACTACCGCACTACAACATGTGTTATGTTATGAGACGACAAATAAAAGTGCACCTTAATATCTTGAGCTAAGGTTGATTTTTGACGAATGATTCACTATTTTGATAGATTTAAATGCTCAATTTGTTTTGGCGCTGACTATACCCCACAGGACATTAACGTTTAACATAACAGAGAGGTAAATCTTAAAAATATAAACTAAACATTTTTATTAATGTTTTAGGCTTTCAGAAGGCCCCGTCTAAAGGCAGACATCAACGCTCGCACGAATTCCTCGCCGTACGGCCGGCCGCTGGTGCTGAACGCTGCTCGCTCCGTGTATCTGACCGAAACGATACTAAGTCAACTACCGCACTACACTAAAACATGATTTAAGCCTTCACACCTACCAAAAAATAGGTATTCATTTGTCAAAAACCAACCTTATCTCATGACATTAAGGTGCACTTTCGTTTGTTGAACCTACCAAAAAATAGGTATTCATTTGTCAAAAACCAACCTTATCTCATGACATTAAGGTGCATTTTCGTTTGTTGTCTGAGAACAAACGAAAGTGCACCTTAAAATCTTTAGATAAGGTTGATTTTTGACGAATGATTAACTATTTTAGTACAGAAGTAACAGTCGGCATGACGAACTCGAGAGCTGTTTAATCTTCGTCAACGAAGCGAGACTTTAAAATTAAAGCAGACAACCCTTCTGTTCATCTATCTTGCGTCGCGTAACGTGGTATTACGTCGCAAGGCATCGAATACACGCGTATGTAGTGTAGCGCTAACTAACCAACTTTCTAATGCCTTTAGATTATGATGAGAATTGAATCACTCGAAATAAATCACATAACAAACACACAACACACATACACATTTTTTTCTCTTTAATTTTATTTTAACTATCCTACCTCTAGCTTCTAATGTTTATAACTATTTTAAGTAGTTATGGAAGAGTGGAGTCACCTGACACGGCATTTTTTGCTTAAAAGATGACTCCGGTAACTGTACATAAATTGTAAACAAATTGTTACTGAAATTTTATTACTAATTTTATTATCACCTATGTCCAGTCTCGGCCATGATCTTCTGCACCAGACTGTACCCGTTGCTGTGCACGCCGGTGGAGGGCAGCGCCAGCACCACGTCGCCCGCGCGGATGTCCTTCACGCGCGGCAGCTGCTTCAAGTTGTCCACCACGCCCACCGCGAAGCCGGCCAGATCGTATTTACCCACTTCGTACATGGAGGGCATTTCTGCTGTCTCGCCGCCTGGTGGTCAAAGTTACACTTATCTTGTAGTGGAGTCAATGGATACACTTTAGCAGACTTATCGCATAACCAATAAACAACTTGATCGTTAACATTGGGTGCACTCCAGCTGACCAATCGCTAAGTCGTCGATCGCCACAGTATACATTTTAACCATAGAAAGTAGTATGTTTTGTTCAATTTTATTACTTTCATGGTTAAAAATTTAAAATGTACTCTATCTACATTTATGTGATCCTGGCATTTGTAGAAGTTGGAATTTGTAGAATTTGGCAATAGTAGAATCTGGCATTTTAAAATAAGTTGGCATTTGTTGACTAAACGAAAAAAATATTTGTGATAGCTGACACGGGACAGTTGTAGTGAAGTCAAGTCATCAAATTTTATTTGAGGGTAAATTAAATTAATAATATACACTTAGCAAAAACCTATCAAGTGCGAATCGAATTCGTATCGAGTACGACCTAAGTCATCGATTGCAAATTGTCTACTAAACAATTCGATGACTATCAGCTACCATTTTTTCCATCACAATTGATTTTCGATTGATCGATGACTTAGCGATGAGTCTGCTGGAATATACCTAATGTTATACTACTATTAAGTCGCGAACTAGATCAGCCCCTTGATAACGTAAATCTGTTGCTTTTTCTCTCGAATGAAACCGTTTGAAGTTAATGAAATTTGTCAATTTTAGGTGCTAACAGATTACTCTGTTCAGTATAAAAACTATCTTATCATTACTGTAATGTAGTTTCCTTACCTAAAAGTGCGCACCCTGCTAATACACAAGCGTCAGCTATCCCCTTGACAATAGTGGCGGCGAGTTCGACCTGCAGTCTGCCGCACGCCATATAGTCGAGGAACGCGAACGGCTCGGCGCCCGCGCATATAATGTCGTTCACGCACATCGCTACCAGGTCTTGCCCGATCGTGTCGTACTTGTTCATTATTTCCGCAATCTGAAATGGACGTTACGGGTAAGGTTATAGAGTCTATAATAGCCTTTAAAAGCACTTTCTTTGTCTTTTTTTGACATCCCTAAAACTATTAGTGATTAGCTGTCAACAAAATAAATACATAAAAAAATATTTAACCTTATGTTCATATAAAAAATAATTAAAATGAATCTAAGAATAGTTATGTAGTATTTTGACTTTTAATTTAGGGTTTCTGATTTAGGGTTAGTTTCCCAGATCCTATAGGTAAAGATACCATAGCGCAGCCCAGGCGGTGATATCTAGGTGTTTCCTAAATAGTGGGAGTATACCTTGAGCTTAGTGCTGACTCCATTAGTGCCCTGAACCAACACGGGGTCCTTGATAGTAGGGTCCATGCGGGCTTAACGTAGGTGAGGGCAGGCTTTACCAAGGTAATCAACAGATATGTTGGGTGGACCCGAATGATTTTGGGGGGGGCTTGAGCCCCTTAGCCCCCCCCCCCTGGATCCGCTAGTGGGTCCATGGCGGACAGTTGGAACAAGCCACTGAATCAGTCCGATCAGTTGGGTAGCCATTTCTAGAGGTTCCTTAGATCGTGAGTGTGTACCTTGAGCTTAGTGCCGACTCCATCGGTACCCTGCACCAACACGGGGTCCTTGAGCGTGGGGTCCATGGCGGATAGTTGGAACAAGCCACTGTAGCAGCCCAGGCGGCCCAGGACGCCGCGCCGGTGGGTGGCGGTCGCCAGGGGCTCTATCTGACGGACGAGGGTTGCGGCAGCATCGATGTCCACCCCACTTTGGAGGTATGAGAGGCCATTTAGCCTAAGAAGAGAGGAGAAATCCCTATTAATAAAAATAATGTCTGCCATCCTAGCATGACTACCAAAACACGATAACATAGCTATATAGTATAGAGAGTCAATCTGTCAAAATCCATTCTTTTGAGTTTAGTTTAGAGCTAGGCGGGCTGGTTATTACATTTTTTCAGTGATTAAAAAACATTCTAGTTTTATTTGCAGGATTATTTAGCTGCAAGAGAAGAAATATACTGTAATGATACCATAATATCTTAACAGTTACTTACCTAATGCTATCAGTAATATTAGTTTGCTCACTCAATGCCTACTATGTAAATGAGGCCAACTCAAATTGATGCATGAAATTCTATATAACTTATAAAAATAGTTACGTGTCGTACCTACGTTACTATAGGGTTTTTATATGTGAAAGTAGGGAATGAATTTTAGCTTATATTTAATGTTTCATGCTGTCTATGCTCATAATAATATTCGGTAAAGATAATCGTGTTTTATGAATATAAATAAATGCTGTTGATATGGAATAAATCTATCACTCAAACGCCTTGAATAAAATCACCCAGATCTGATGAACTATCTGACTAAATGTTAAACAATATAGTCCATTTATTTGTCAATCTATATACTCTAGAATCCTAGAGACTATAGTTACAGTCAACAGTTATGAAAATTCGGCAAGCTTTTAGGATATTTTGATAATGCTATAATATTTATGAATTTTAAGACTGAAATTAGTTAATGATGTTCATTAATTCATTTCTATATTAATCTAAAAAGTATGTATGAAACTAGATTACACTCAACTTAGAAAATAATCAGGGATCCTATTTTTTAATCCTTCAGCGGCGTCGAGTGCTCTTTACAAACTTATCTGACTCGGTGACGGCGTGCTGTCGTCTATAGACAACGGCGCAACCTAGGCAACAATATGTTATATATAACAGTTAGTTCCAGATTTGGCCACCTAGTCAGATAAGGTTGAAAAGAGCGCTCGACGCCAGCCGAGGGATACAAAACTAGGGCCCCGTATCCCTCTAGATGAAAAGATAAGATTCACTAGAGTAATTTAAAATTATAACAACACATGCAAACACCAATGGAAGCGTGGCAGGTCAAAATAAATGAAATGCGACAAACTAATGAAGCGTTTATTTAAAAAAAAACTAAAACGACAAAAAGCGACGTGACAACAATCATTTCTTACCATCACCACATCCTTATACATCGCAAGTGGTATGCTATGACAAGACAAAATATTATATGAGTTACATAATATGAGGAATGTGTAAAATTTCATAGTTTATATATTATTTATAATAATGGAGAAATGTATATGAGAGAGACGAGGATACCATGCACCGGGCTTAGGAACTGAAACAATACAACATGTAAAGTTGCAAAACATATGAAATAGTAAACATACATTTGTTTTCGAACCTTGAAAATTAACGACTATATGAAAATCGAAAATAAATCGATTTTAAAACTCAATTTAAATTCACACAAACGAAATTACTAATCGACCTCTCGCTTGCTACTTGCTGCAAATGGAGGCAATATTACATCTTCAATAAGGGACCATTTTTGTTATTTTTTTTTAATTCAGGAAACACAGTCTTGAATATATATAGATATTAACATAAACAAAAATATAAGTTTAGCGTTTAAAAAAATTATAAATAATAACTATGTTTATTTTTTTATAACTAGGTAAGATTTGATAATGCTTTTAATTTCCATAGTAAGAAGTTTCGAATGCAGAATCAGGTGATCGTGATGAATGTGACGGTATAAAAATTAACGAAAATATCAAAATGTATGAAACAGCAGATTTTATATATTTATTTTAGAATTGGTTGGTCTCATAGTAAAAGTTGTTCAGTTTGATGGTCCCTATTTACCATATTCGCCACTGTGGGTTTTTTTAACACGTTGTATAAGCACTGAATGAGTTTTTTTTACTATTATTTTGTGTAATATGTTTGCTGAAATACTGCCATTTACCTATTCTCCCATTTCTAGTACAGTATGGTTTGCCAAATATCCGTAGTTTTATGGTCCTAGGGAACCTTATACCAGGATAAAAAGTCTGTGTTAATCCAGGTTATAAACTATCTGTGTCATACTTCATCCAAATCTGTTGATTCATTTTTGCTTGATTGAGTAACAAACATCAAGTTATCTAAACATAAACATTTAAACTTTAACATTTATAACATTAGTCGGATTGCAGTTACCATACGATGTGTGTCCTGATTCTGACTATCGTTGTCTGCAGGCAATCCTAGATGTAATTTAAGGCATGTGATCAAATATTGGCATCTCTCTTGTTTGGTATTATTACAACTCGTAAACCAATCTACTTGTGGTACAAGTTGACTTGGTCTGCTCAGAATCGCCTTGGTCGACTTAACATACAAAGCCACAAAACAACAGCTTTTAAAGGAAGTTTTAAATACGCAGCAGCCAAGATTTGGAATGACATTCCTCCACCATTTCGTAAGTTGAGTAGTGTGGTACTGTTTCGTAAACGACTTAAATAACTAATTCTGTCACAACAAAAAGACGGCTGCAATACATTTCTATGATTTATAAAAAGTCATATCTATGTTTTATTAATTCAAAATATCTTAAATCTATCATTATCAAACTCTAGGTACCTACATATCTATTATTACATTACACGTCTTTTATCTATCAACACTCGCACAATCACCGTTTTATTTACGTTTTTATGCATGCAAAAGTATGTATTACTATAAAACCACCGTTCTTGTTATTCCTTTTCGTGTATCTCTATTTCAGGCCCAGCTGAAAATCAGCGTCGTGATCCTGAGTGGTCATCATATTGTTAGCTGAGCTGGTTGCCTTTTTGGTTACCATTACATAATTATACCTAAGTAATTTAGAATGCTTTTAATTATTTTATAAGCGAATGTTTTTGTAAACCTTTTTGTTTGTAAGTAACCAAATAGAGTTGTATTCATTCATTCATATAGGTACTCACTTGGAAAACGCCCTATGCGCGATGTCCTTCCTATAGTGCGCCCCCGGGAAGTCGATGACGGAGGCGGCGGCGGTGGCGGCGGCCGCGGCGGCGCGCAGCGAGGCCGCGCGCGCGCACACGGCCAGCACGCGCCCGCCCCACGACACCAGCGACCCGTTGGCGCCCCGCGACACCCCGCTGTGGAACACGGTCAGCCCTGGCGTCGAAGTCACTTGCGACAACCCTATCATGAGAAAACCACACCTTTAGCACTCAAAAATATATCTTTTTACTAAGCCACGGCGCGAGCGCATACGACGGCATACCCCGCTGTGAAACACTACCTACCCTGGCGTGGAAGTTACTTGCAACAACCCTAAGAAAAACACACCTTTAGCATTCTAAAATATATCACTCTTTTCTTTACTAATAGCGCATACGAGAAGGACCCGCCCGCCCCACGATACTAGCCCCCCGGGATATTCCGCTGTGGAACACTACTAGCCCAGGCGTGGAAGTTACTTGCGACAACCCTAAGGTAAGAATAACACACCTTTTGGCTGAAAAAGCATATTACTCTATTGACGAATTAATTGATGATAAAGATATTGCACGATAATGTTTTGTTGCTTATTTATATTTTTAAAGCTGACATTTGGTTCAATTTAATTTATTTTAATTTTTATTTCAATTTTTATTTTAAATTTTATTTTATTTTTAATTTAATTTTTATTTTTATTCAATCTTTTATTTTTATTTGGAGTTTTATTTTTATTTCAAATTTTATTTTTATTACAATTTTATTTTACCTTATTTTAAAAACAAATTATATAATTGTTGTAATGAAATACTGATTTAAAATCTTTTGAAATATGATAATGCACCTATTTAATAATTGTATTTTGCATACCAGAAATGGTTAGATATGGCGCTCCAATGATTTATAAGACCAACATTTTGTATATACCCATATTTTGCAAATAAAACTATTTGTATTTGAATTTGTATTTGAATTTGAAAAAATAACCCCCCGGGCGATACCCGACTGTGGCACACTACCAGCCCTCACTTGTGACAACCCTAAAAAGATAAGAAAAATACATATTTAAAATCCAAAAAAGTAAATCACAACGGACCAAAGGTCTGACTTGAGAATCATTTGCTATATTTAAAAGCACGCATAATGAAACTGCAGCGCAAGCGCACACGAAGGGTACCAGCCTGCCCCACGACACTAGCAACCCTTTAGCCCCCCGGGATACCCCGCTGTGGAATACTGTCAGCCCTGGCGTCAAAGTTACTTGCGACAACCCTAAAAGAACAAACCCATGTGGTATCAAAAAAAATATGTAAGCAAAAACTACTACCTACCTCCAAAAACGGCTGGACATAATGTTTGCTAATTGTTACTGACAGTAAAGTTAAAGGGAAATTAGTGTGCACGTACTAGCTATAAGAAATACATACCACTAATGACGCATCCTTTGGTTGAAGTTTCTGGATATCCCTTGGAGGCGATCACCACGCCTACCGCTGATAATTTTGTGTTCCATGCCACTTGGAGTTTGCTCAGCGTGCCGTCTACGCAAGCCTGTAACAATACTTATTAATAAGACAAAAAATCAGGGGGTCTCACTCTGCGCTTTAACTTTTATATTAGTCCACTACTCCACTTTTACACTCACAGCTGACTCAGATGAGCCAGCGCACGAGGGATGTCATGCATGTGTCGGTTGAGACAGAGGTACATGACAAAGAGAAGCGCATCGGTGGCGCTTATAATAATAGTAAATAGGCACACAGCGCTGTGCAATTTGAAATTTTATTTTAGAGAGAGTTCTAGAGAGAGAGACAAAAGTAGTTAAAATAAAAAAAAATGCTATCCAAGCAAGGGTCTCTTTGAAATCTTAATTACTCGATGTCAAAGTCAAAATCATCTGTATTCAAATAAACTAAAAAAATAAGGCTTTTGAATCGCCTATCCATATTTTCCTACCAACTGTTCTAGACTTTTACTTACATTCATCACAGTGAACAGATCCGATTCCAGGAGTGTCATGAGGACTTGCGTCTCAGGGTCGCCGAAGCGGCAGTTGAACTCCAGAGTCATCGGGCCCGACTTGGTGATCATCATTCCAGCGTACAAGACACCTAAGACAAAAGAATATAATGGTTAATAAGCTATTTGTACTTTTTTTCTAGCCGAAAAGTGTATGTCCTATTTTGTGCCCGTGACAACGTGTATGCAATGATGAGTAATTAAGAAAGCGTAATAAAACATATAAACAATGCTATTCTCGCATTTACAATATTAATTAGGATTTTATCTATGAAAAAATACTTTACATTAGGAGGACAGTGCTTCCCAATTAGTGGTACGCCAGGTTGTGTCAAGGACTCAAGGAGTGCGCGGAGCAATCTCATCTACTACTACTGATTTCATAGTTTTTATACATCTAATTCATTTTTTTTACACGACTGCCCAAAGCAAAAAGAGTGTATATGTGTTCAGGGTTCATGTATGTTTGTGGGTATGTGAGTTTCTTTATTCCACCATAACTTCTAAATGCCTGAACTGATTTGAACAAATGGGGTACCGTTAGAATCCTTACAGCATCCCAAGTGACACAGGGTATATTTTTTTAGAAAAAAATAATATGGCGACTGCACGACGCTATTTTTAAATGTGAAAAAAAAAATTTTTCTTCTATTATTACAACATGGGCATCAATTGAAAGGCCTTGATGAGCACATTCCAAAACTATATAATATGTCACTAAACTAAAATGTGTGAAATAAAAATAAATAAATTAAAAAAATATTAAAACACGACTGCCCTGCCAAAAACGAACTAAAAAGTTAAACAATAAGTGTCATTGCAGTCGGGGGACCTCTTTGATCAAAAATTGTTCCATTATAAGGTCCCCGACTGCAATGACACTTGTTGTTTAACTTTTTAGTTCGTTTTTGGCAGGGCAGTCGTGTTTTTAATATTTTTTTAATTTATTTATTAATACAACGTGTTACAAAATAACCCCTAATGCCGAATATGGTAGATAGGGACCATCAAACTGAACAACTTTTTCTACTGGACCAACTCTGAAATCGCGAAGAGAAATCTGCTGTTCCATACATTTATTTTGATAGTCTGGTCAACGAAAGATGAGATTGAAATGGCGGCGCCACTTTCCTTGTCAAATTAACGTTTAGAGGTTAAGTTATTGGAAAATGAACCTTCAAAGTAAGGCGCAGAATTAGTTACATTTCCAACCGAGTCTTATCGTTCGTTGACCGAACTGTATTTTCGTTATTAATTTTTGTATGACACAGGAGATTTTTTTTTCGCGATTTCAGAGTACCGACTCTGTCTATTTTAAGGATCATTTTCCAATAACTTAACCTCTAATATAAACGTTAATTTAACTAGGAAAGTGGCGCCGCCATTTCAATCTCATCTTTCGTTGACCAGACTATCAAAATAAATTTATTGAACAGCTGATTTTTTTTTCGCGATTTCAGAGTTGGTCCCATAGTAAAAGTTGTTCAGTTTGATGGTCCCTATACCTATCTACCATATTCGGCATTAGGGGTTATTTTGTAACACGTTGTATATCATTTCAATAAGGGGTACGCGAGTTTGAGGTCTTTCTTGGGGATGTACGTAAACGTAAAAAAACTATTTGGGAACCACTGCATTAGTAGATAGCGATCCATTTTCTATGTCTAGATAGCTGCTTCCACTCTATATCACAAAGTAAGATTGAGCCAAAATGGGTATACAATTAATCAGAACTTTAGCCACAGAATAGATAATACATAGTATTTAGCATCCTTTCTCATCAAGAACCAACATACCTCCCAAGTAGGACTTTCTCCATTTCAGACAGTATTAAAATGTTGTTTAATTATTTGTTGTGAGACAAAAGTCCAAAAGATTCTTGCATTGTGTTTCTGTAAAGCTTTTAGTTACATTGAGAGAATACGTAATTTTTATAAATAGCGGTTTCGTTACGTTTGCGAGATAAATGAGACAATTTATTTTACGTAACATCTTACAAATATGACAAAAAATGTAGATAAATTGCCAATTATTACATTATTCTTTTACACTTATTTTTAATTACGCTTAATAGTTTGCGAGCGCAAATACGCAATTTTGAAAACTATTGCACGTTTTGCCATCTATTTTCGGAAGCAATCAATTACGGGGATTACGTACTTAGAAATAGAGTTTATTTTTCTTTGCAATAATAGGATGTATAATAGACGCATGTTTATGCCGTATTATCAGTGTTTATCGACTATAGCTTAATTGTGGCTGGGTGTAAACGGTTTAAAAACAATGAGAGGTCAAAGGGGAACATCAGACGTAATAATACAGGGAGTAGTGTGTCATGTACGTAGGAGGGGCTGAAATTGACTCGGTTGCCGTGCCCCGATAACAGTCACTAGACGTAGCAAAGCTAAAAGGCTATCTATTTTTTATGGGATACGTACGTACGATTGATTCTTGCTGAGGCCACATCGTCATGACCATTATTTATTTTGCAAAATATGTAGGTATCTGAGAGTAACACTATATTATTATTAAACGTCTCAGTGCAAGCGGCTCATATTCGATTAATTAGGTTTTATCAAGAAATCTGCAATGACAAAGTCTAAGCAACAACTTGTAAATATTGATATCAATCGATATAAACAAATGCCTAACCGTTACAGAAAATGAGAACATAACAACTTCTATGCTACTAGTCCGTGAGCCCGCGACAGTATTGCCTACGTCATATGACATCGCGATGTAATGCATGGCACACGGTCGGAAAAGTTGTGCTGAGCGAGGATCAGAAGATTATCGCAGAAAAAATTGGCCGGAAGCTTGAGAAAATCTTGAAACGTCATGTGACGTCAGTAAGAGACCCGTGTCATCATTTAGTTTTTAATGGTAGAGAGAGTAAACATAAGTCTGTCAGTTCGGAAATGGCCGGAATACCTTAAACTAAAATTTTTGTTTTTTAGTTATTTCAGATTTCACTAATAGGTGTTGCTATTGTATAGTGTATAGTGTCGGGGTTACCAAAAAAAATCCAAATTCCAAAATGACTTATACTGAAGATTTCTAGGCGCACGCACGACATAATTATGATACTATAAATACCTAAGCATACTGCGATAGTTCGTCTTGACAGGCACGGTCGTCCAATGGCAAACAAATCAATATAAATTGGCCCAAATGTACAAGAGATAATACACTGGCCTGCAAAACTAAGTACTACAGAGGTCTATTTTCATACAAACGAGGTAACTTTGAAGCTTTAGTTCTCCGCCCAGGATTAAGCGGGATGTGATCTGATGATGGCCATCCAGGGAGTGAATGGAGAAGATTCAGATCTCCATACACACCCAATTGATCTGATCAGCATTCTAAGAGGTGTAAGGATTAGAGTTATCAGTTACAGCATTTCCATACATTTTAATGCTATTTTTGTGGTTTTTTTAAACATATCCAAACAGCTCTTAGAATGCTGATCAGATCAATTGGGTGTGTATGGGGATCTGAAGCTTCTACTTAGTTTTGCAGGCCAGTGTATATTGTAAAATATGAATAATATAACGGGTGTAACAAGACCTTCAACGAAGCCGAAGTCCACGTATTCCGCCCATCATCAGAATCATTTTTGTCTTTTAGATACCTGGGAAACCAATAGCTACGAAGTTATTGAAGGTCAAAGTCAATTTTTTTTTCAATTTTTTTATGAAATCTTATTTTATTCGTTATTGCCTACTTTTTGTCCAATGAAACACTATCAAAATTTTAAGGATTTCGTAACAAACAATGGCTTCAAAACGTCGTCACTCGATGTATCTCATGAGCACGCACATAAACGCTGCCTTTCAACTCTGCCGCACGCAGCTGTGTAGCATACACTCGCAGGCGCGGTCTGTTGTACGCGTTACATTGCGTGGTAAAGTATGCAATGATTTTTTAACACCTAAAATCAAAATCGTTTCCCAGCAATAATTTTGAACACAAATGGTCCTGATGATGGGCAGAATACGTAGACCTCGGCTTCGTTGAAGGTCTTGTTACACCCGGTATAGATCTTCGGTGATCGATGACAGATCAAAAAAGTCAACGTAACATTTGTATAGAAACAATACCTCTTTCTAATATAAGCAATCTGTTATGTGTAACTATCTCTTGAAATTCAACGAATTCGCATCACAACAAAGTTCAATGGTACAAGATATAAAATTAGTCGTGCACTAAAAATAGACCATTTGGCATCGTTGCTAAGACAATAACTGTCGATAAAGTGAGTAACAGATTATATTACCGGGTGAGTCCATTATTGAAAATTAATGGGTGTCGAAGATACTGCACTGCAACTATGTTGGTTATTGTGAACTTGCGATAAATGAGACCAGTTCATGGATATGTTTAGATGTCTTAGGTCATTCAACTCTCAATACGTGTCTCATGGACACTAATTTTGTAAATGCGGAAGTAACTATACCTGTTTGCTACGTTTTCACTGGGTTTTGGAGAACATAGGATACAGTTTTCCCAAAAATCCCACGAAAAGGCTAGTCTCGAAAACAACAAAATATTATAGAAGAAAGGGACTGAAGGAACTCCTTTCCGTGCCTAAGATTCATTTGAACCAAAATGCTCTGGAACGTTTTCATACAAAACTCACAACTTAAGCGCTTATAACATTATCCAATTTGTAGACATCCGATATTGACAATCGAAGGTGTAATAGCTGTTAGGGTTATTATTATTATGTATCCTGTATGTATTAGAATCTAATTTGAAGGTACAAACCGCTCTGCTTCAGCATACAATTTAGGCTTGTATTATAGAATCAAACTCAAACTCAAATCTCTGCTTGAGTACAGTTAGATAGGGATGGTGCTATTCATCGCACCCTCCCTTCCCTTTCTAATTGTATTCAAGTAGAGGTTTGAGTTTGATTCTTTAATACGAGCCTTAAGGCTAATTTACATGTTGTTAAGTAGCAAGCGCAGGTGTGAAGCGATAAGTTAACAATGTAAGTGTTAAGTAAGCGTTCAGACAGTGTTTAGTGATTCTTACAAGTCTAAAGTATCTGTCCTAATCGGTACAAAATGGACGACGAACAGAGAGTCGAATCACAAAACGTTTTAAAAGCAATTGTCACAGACATCGCATCAGAAAATGCCTTCGTTATCTTAGCAGCTCGATTTCGCATTTTTCAAAAGCCCATCCCATTCCATCCCTTTAAAGTTGACAAAAATTTCACGTTTACTATGCACTTGCCAAAGCAAAACTGTTTACACGGTGTTTAGGACAGGCGACGCTGCGAGTGCGGGGAAGTCGCGGGTGTGAGGGGGAAGCTACTTAACAGTAAAAATAGAGCGGCATTGTAATCACTAAGTGATTATCACTTTACTTCGAACCTGCACTTCGCACCTGCACTTTGCACTTTCACTTATCACTTAACAGCGCGACCGTTTACACGTTGATTTTACTAATCACTTTACATACACCTGCACTTATTACTTAACAACGTGTAAATTAAGCATTAGACACGCTTAGTGTGAGTTGCACCAAAACGCTGCCAAAGTTAATTTTTTATTTATTTTTATTTATTAATGTATAGAAACAAACAGTCATACAAAGAATTTGACTTAAATAAAGTGTTAATTATAGACCTATAGTTTCCTAGCTTTATAAAATCCATACGACTATATACTAAGAAAAGAGTAGAGTTTGCTAAACAATGGCAGTTAAAGTTAAAGCAAAGTTACGGTTATCGTCAAATGATAATGCTACCTATTTGTCACGTCAAACTTGTCAAAGGACATCATGCTGGCTGGCAACCTCTTTTTTTGGCTAACTTGTGCTTAACCGGTACTTTAACAAGCTTTTTATCGATAAAGTTAGGTGGTGCAACTGAGCTTAGAGTCCTAAAATGGATAGTGTAATATCTTAGTGGTATTCGACTACAAAAGGTGAAATTAGTCCTAAATTCTAGCGAAAGTTTGTTTAGTAGTCTATTTGCCTATTATATTCCTTACCAACATATTTGATGCCTTCAGCCTTCATCGCATCCACAGCCCGCTTGAGCACCTGATCTTTGACGTCCGCCAGTTGGTCGGGAGTGATGAGAGGGCAGGGGCAGTAGGCGCCCATGCCCCCCGTGTTGGGGCCCACGTCGCCGTCGCCCACGCGCTTGTGGTCTTGTGCGGGGGGCATTATGGACACCGTCTCCCCGTCCGTGAACGCTAGCACCTGAAGATAACGGACTTGTGTAAGTGATTCTGCGTCTTGAGACAGATACGTAACATCAAATTCGATAAATAAACTTCGTTTAAAAAAAGTTGCTGCCATTACAAAAGTGATGTGCACGTGAAGAGACAGGTGGCATTGCGACCACAATTGAATCAAGTTGTGTTTAGATATTGTATGTAGATAGAAAATAAAATATTAGGTAGTTGGAAAAGCTCGCAGCCTTTGTATACTATAAAAATTAAGATACCACAGCGAGGAACATCATTATCATCAAAATTGCAAGACCTGAAGCTGCTGAATTTTGTGCAGTAGTATTCGACAAAGCATCTTCTCCATTAACAATCCTTTCTTAGAGCACTAGCAGTATTTTTTTTGTTAGGGGTCTGAACCCTTATCGATCGGAAAAAAAATGCAAAACGTGTTTTACAAAAAACAATAAAAATGTAAAAAGTAAAACAAAATAATTTGCTTCAATTTCACCGCTGCTATTACCAGAAAGTCAGCTGTCAAACAGTATTACATTCCCACCTAAGTTTAGTATTGCCAGAAATATAACACGCAAAACTTATGCTTCAAAAAGAACCCCGAACTTTCCGACTATCTTGAGCAGTACCAGTAGGCGCCTATGCTGCCAGTGTTTGGGGCGGGGTGGGTAAATAGGGTCTTTGTTGCATAAACTCATTCCGCTATCCCCGTTCTACCATCATCGGCTGTCCAGACGGCGGGCTTTCACCCCCATTTGGTTGACATTCCACGCATGCGCACAATGCACTTTTCATCTTCCTTTATAATGCGCACAGCCAAGGTGTTGAATTCCCTGCCTGCGTCTGTATTCCCGCAAGCATACAACCCAGTGATATTTAAAGCCTAAGTGAATAGGCTTATTCTGGGCAAGCTCGCTCCATCATCAGCCTCTTCACCTTCCTCATCACCTTATGGTTTTCGAATGTACCCAAATGTATGGGCTTACCATATACTTAATATTAAAAAAAAGCAGTAGCTACGAAGTTTAAATTGTAAGTTAATTTCAACTATGTTTTTAAGTACTGACTTAATGCGATTAGTTTTAAGGCGCTTTCATATTCATCTGTAGAAGTGCGTCCTAGTCAAAAAATAAGTAATCTCGCCATACTACTTCAGAAATCGGCAAAAAGTTTCCATTAGATAATCAAAATTTCACAGTTCACTTCTTTTAAAAACTAATTATAAAGAAAAAACATTGTCTTGTTATTCACAATTTGTCTCTCAATAAGATTATCTTATCTAGAACACCAGTGGACGTAACATTTAGATATTTGCTGGGGCATATTCTCAGAGTGCCCGGGGTTATCATAAACGCTTCGCTACAAGTATATTACTTTTTGATGCAATACTTGAGATTTAAGTGTAAAATATGAAATGGCGTCAGACCCATGTCTCGTAATTGTAAACTTGACATCGTCAGATCTGACGGAACTTTCTTCAAGATATTTTTTTATGATTGACGCAAATACGAGTAGATATTGTAATAGACGTTTGGGAAAAAAAACAAAATGTTACGTTACATTTAACTTACCTACCTACTTTTACATATGTTGGGGGTAAATGTCGCTTTACTTAAAATATGAGTTCAGTTCTACAATGTAGAATCTAATTAAATAAATTAATTGGATTTTAATTTTCATATTTAACAATAAATTTTAAAAACTACCTATCATATCAATTGAATAAAACAATAACTAACATGTAATTTTATCCTAATTACCACAAATAATTTTTGTTTATGTTTGCATGCTACTTAAGTTGGCTAAATAGGTTAAGCTTCTGATTCACCTACTTTTAAGATCTCTATTTGTACCCTATTTAAAGCAAATACAGATATTTGTATTTGTAATTTTTCATAGCATTTACCACTAAATGAAATGGGTGATTATTGAATAATGCGATAACCAAAAGACACCAAAGGCTCTATTTTAGAAACTATTCAATACCATAAAAATCGCGAAAATGAAGTTAATTGGGCCAAACAGTTTTATTGACAGAACACCTATTCAGGTCATCTAAAACTGACGAATTTCTCCAATGGATTTTCGACCTTAAAGTGTATGTTGCTAAGATCAAACTCTATTGAGTATACCCATACAGGGTTATTTGTAAAACACCAACTAGGAGTAGATTTCTAACATCACAAACGACAACATTTGTTCTACGACTTTTCCGAAAACAGACAAAAAATATTCGATTTTTCATACAAAACCCGATCAGCTATTCGGACATTTGTATGAATTAAAATCGGTTTTTTTTTTGTCTGTTTTCGGAAAAGTCGTAGAACTAATGTTGTTGTTTATGATTAACCGACTTCAAAAACTTTGAAAAGGAGGAGGTTATCTATTCGTCGCGTATATTTTTTTTTATATATATGAACACCGATTACTCCAAGACGGCTGAACCGATTGAAATGATTCAAACGTTATAACATGAGGTTGGTTCCCAAGTTGATCCCATTTTTTGAAATTTTGAAATCGGTTCAGTAGTTTTCAAGTAATCTTGAAAATACTGTCGTTTTCGTTACCATTTTATATGAATTCAGACCGATTTTCAACCATTACTTTTTTGTTTATGATCCGATTTAGATAATTCTTTTTTTGTTTGAAAGAAGACACCTTAAGGATGATACCATATCAATTTCATTGGTATTGGACTTTGGATTTTGAAGATACACGAGGGAACTCCTCAAAATCAAATAGGAACTGTACAGTGATTTAAATATTGATAGGTTTATTATTGTCAAGGACGTTCTGGACTAGAGTTGAACTGCGAAGGCCCAACGGAACTCCTGCGGTAATTAAGTTACTCAGGGTATACCATTGAAAAATGTGAAACATTATACTTAACGTTTTATTTGATAAAGTCATCGCTTACATACCTACCACAAAAAAGTTTAAAATAAAAAGCTTTTTAAAAAAAGCAAAACCTCCTTCAAAAACCTTAAAAAAACAGCTCTATAAAAAGCAAGAAATAATGTTCAAATCGATTAATTAAAACACGTCTATTGAAGTCGGGTGGGGCTTTTAGAATGTAAACAATACAATAAGTAAAAAAATTGTTCCAGCTCCACCCGACTTCAATAGACGTGTTTTAATTAATCGATTTGAACATTATTTCTTGCTTTTTATAGAGCTGTTTTTTTAAGGTTTTTGAAGGAGGTTTTGCTTTTTTTAAAAAGCTTTTTTTTAGTAATCTACTCCTACGAGATTGTTGGTGTTTTACAAATAACTCTGTATAAAAAGTGGTACATCTGGCGCAATATAACTTGAACCAAACCATAGACAATATGGCTTGCGTTGCGCACTAAACCTTTTTGTACTTAAAAATGCTACTGCGCAGGTCACGTGTTACTAAAATTTGGGTCAAGTTATTTTGCGCGAACCAAGAGTCCTTACCGACACTTCATCTCCTTCTAACAGCTCTTCCACAACCACGATCTGACCGGCAGTTCCAAACTTGGAGTCAGTGAGAATCTCGTCGACGGCCTCGCAAGCTTCCTCCTTCGACGCCGCCACCACGACGCCCTTGCCAGCCGCCAAGCCTGACGCTTTCACCACCAAAGCAGGAAATGGAGCACTGACAAAGAAAATGGAACTATATTTTGTGTAATGTTGAGTATAATGAGGATCAGTAACGATTTTTGTTTAGTGACTAATTAGAAAGCGTATGCCACCGAATGATTAACTGTGAAAAAAATTTACGATTACTCTTAAACCTGAGAAGTTATAAGAGCTAAAACACTGGTTTTTGGGGGTCCTTATGACGTCATCGCGACGTACGAGAACCTTATGTCGTACGTGATAAAGCACATATTGCATTGAGCTTGGCATTTCCTTCAAACCCTTTTAACTCAACCATTTCTGAACGGATTTCAAAAATTCTTTCACTAGGTTTCATAGCTATCAATATGCATTTATATTATATCAATAAAACTACAGGATTCAAACCTGTTACTGATCCTCATTTTTAAATTTGAGATTTTTGCATTCACAATGCTATTTTTATACAATACTAAATAATATACTAGAATGTAATGTTGAGTATAATTTTCAATAACCTTAGCAAAAAAAAAAAAAAAAAAATGAAGTTGTTCAGAATTCAGATTCATTCAGCAACTAATATTTACTAAGAGCTGGCCCCGGAAATAGGTGGACAATTTACAGAGCCACGAAATCCGTCTAGTTAGTTAGCCATACTATCATTATTAACAGATTCGGGCAGCTCACAGATTTTCAGTGGTAGGGGTGGGAGTGGTGGGAGTGGTTCAGCAACAAAGGGGCTGAAAAGCGATTGAAGGTATACAATTTACAGAGCTCTGGATTTGGTCTGTACAGAAGGATAAAGGTTTTAGAAAGATACTGATATAGTTTAAGTTAAAATTGCACAGAGGATTGGCCATCATACATGACTCAAAATGTGAATTGTTAATAATCAATATCAATTTTGAAAATAAAAGTGACAGATCCTTCTTATAAGGGTTCTATACCTAAAGGGTAAATAAAAATGGGACCCTATTACTAAAGAGCTTATTAGATCATCCTGAATTAAGGATCCGGAATGAAGTCGCTCCTTAATTCAGAGAAGTGTAATTGCATTCAGGAAGGTAGGATCCTAGTTAGGATCCTAGTTAGGATAGAAATGGTCTCCGGCGTTAAGGATGCTAAATCGGAAGCACTTAGAACAGTGTAATCGCATTCAGGACGCTCTGCTCCGACACAGTAGTACCACAGCCTAAAGAGTATACAGTCAGTCAACGCTTTTTATGTTGGTGAAAAAAAAGCCGCCGTTCGTCTAAATAGACAGTTGGCGCAACGACAAAACTAAGTGTACAAGGGCATAATAACTCTGTGATTTGCTTTTTTGAATTAAAAAAAAAACCGGCCAAGTGCGTGTCGGGCCACGCGCAGTAGGGTTCCGTAGTATAATTTTCATCTGCAAAAATAACTTTGTTTTTCATAGTGTTTGTATAAACGACAATAATATATTTACGGTTTTGGAAAATGTGCTATATCTCTAAAACTACTAAATATGTCTCATTCAAACCAATTTTCGAAAATAGTGTTTAAAAAGATCTACAACATATTTTATTGATTTATTTTTCACTCTCTTAGTTTAAAATTTAGAGGGGGAGACTCACACATTTTACCACTTTGAAAGTGTATTTTCTAAACGGTTGACTTTGAGAAAAAATACTTTTAGAAACCTCAATGTCATTTTTAAAGACCTATCCATAGGCACCCCACAATGATTTTTTTCCGTTTCAGTTCCTTGTATTTCATTTCAATCCCCCCTTAATCTTTTAAACTTTTTATATTTTGTGTAAAAATCGTTTAAAAGTCGTAAAAATTGCTGTTTTAAGTTTGACAGCTGTCATCTGTTGGTATTTGCTTTTAAACTTGATTTTATGTATGTTATTAGATGAGTTATTCGCAAATTACATACTAGTACCTACATTAATAAACCTAGTTCAGATTAGCATTGAAAATGACACATACCTACTACCTACCTGTACCTCCTACCTACATGTATTTTTACGGTCACTGTATTTTCCCCTCCGTTGCTCTGCGCAAGTACATTCGTGTAACTACTGTATGATCGTTAAGCTGTGATATCGGATCCGTTATTCAGGACGGTCTAATTGGCGACTGAATTTCTCGTCCTAAATCGGACTCTGAATTCCGGATCCTTAATTCAGGATGATCTAATAAGCTCTTTAGACTCCACTGTCTGTCTGATAGACAGTTAAAATTTTCATAGATGATGTATTTCTGTTGCTGCTATAACAAATACTAAAAAGAGATTAAAATAAATATTTAAGTGAGGTCCCATACAACAAGCATGAGTTTTTTTAGCCATTTTCTGGTACAGAACCCTTCGTGCACAAGTACGACTCGCACTTGGCCGGTTTTTGTTAAATATATATTATATTAGACAATTGAGATCAAGTTTGAAATCATAAATTGTGTTTGTTCATTATTTTAACCAGTAGGTATATTTTGAAAGTGTTACAGCAGAAACATGGCATTGAAGAATAAGAAAAACAATATAAAAATAATTGACATTGATCTATATTCTTGAGTTATTTACACAGTTAAAGCCACTTCATACATTTATCATACTATCGTTGAGTATAGGTGACACACAACAGCTCACTGCTAATTATTATTGTAACGTCGTGAATTGGTTTTAATGTTAGTAACAGCATACAATTCAAAACTTTTTAATATTGATATAAATATAGACTACCACCAGTAGAAGACATCTAATCATCTACTATCTTCGTTCAAAGTAGCTTTTTTCTTAATTTCGGGGATTTGGAAAAAGTTACAAAATAGAGAAATGATAACACATTATAAATAGGCAGGGTTGCATGATTTAAATCAAGTTGATTTAAATCATGATTTAAATCACGATTTTTATTGCATGATTTTTTTAATAAAAATCACCGATTTAAATCAAAATCCGAAAAAGGAATTAATTAAACACTGGGAGTGCATATTAATTAACTGTAATGTTCGGAAACAATATTAATACAAAGTACGATAGGTGTAAGCTAAGTTATTTATCGCAATAAAAACCAACAATCAAATATTTAAAAAAATTGTGTCAGTAAAAATATAACAATAATGATTAGGTATTTTCATTAATTACTTGCAATGCAAGTAGCGTAGACAGACGGATACAGAATTAATTTTCGGAAATATAAACAAATAAACACAATCGTTTTTTCTGGACAATGTGAAATTTTTGGCGGTGCTGCCAACACTATACATCAATTCTACCTAAATAGAAATGTTGCCCACAAGAAAAACTAGGGTAATGGTCGCAAAACTTAATAAAAATCAAAAAAATCAAATAAATCAAAAAATCACGATTTATTTAAAAAAATCAGATTTTTTTGATTAAAATAAAAAAATCATGATTTTTTGCAACCCTGTAAATAGGTACTTACGTGTTTATGAACTCTTTAGCGGCCGCCGCATCGGTGAATGATTTATGTCGAGCTGTCGGTATCTGGTATTTGTTCATGAAGTCCTTTGCGTAGTCCTTGTTGGCTTCGATCTTGGCTCCAGCCTTGGTGGGGCCGAAGCACCGGACCCCAAGGGCGGTCAGGGCATCCACAATACCATCTGCAAGGGGGTCTTCTGGACCAACCACCACTAGGCTGATATCTTGCTCTTTGCACCATTTCGCAAGACCCTGCAGATTAAGTTTTTCAATCAGTGAAACTATTGTTGAAACTGATAAGAGATTTTTACCCTAAATGTCAATGGTTACAACTGTTACAAGTATTCAATTTGGTATCCTCTTGTTTTCTCTTAACATACACTTGTGCTTTAAAAGTTTATATTTGAACATGTAACCCTTTAAAATATACTATCTTTAGGAAAACTACTTTCAAGTTATTAATACATAATTTTATTTAAAAACTCTGTGCAATAGTTACGACAGTTACACTACTGGAATGACCCTATATTTTATTTGATTGCTCTTAATAATTTCTATAACACTTTATCCAAATCAGATCAGAAGTTTAGCAAATTCAGAAAAATTATGTGCATTAAACAAAAGCAGTCTCCTATTTATTTAACAAATAATACTATCCTACTATCCTACTAATATTATAAATGTGAAAGTTTGTGGGTTTGGATGTTTGGATGTTTAGATGTTTAGATGTTTAGATGTTTGGATGTTTGTTCCTCAATCACGCAAAAACTACTGTACGGATTTAGTTGAAATTTGGCACACAGATAGTAAATAGCCTGGATTAGCACATAGGCTACTTTTTATCCCGATATTCCCACGGGAACGGGAACCACGCGGGTGAAACCGCGGGCGGCCGCTAGTATTTATATACAATTAATTCTTTTATGATTTTGATACTGACATAAGCTGTAAAATATTTTCTCAATTTATTAAACAGCGGTAAAATATTATTGAACTTTACTGATAGACTAAAAGGTTATCACGACTTATTGATAAAATGAGTGATTGTATTAACGGTAAGGTTTAATTTATTGATCAGAAAAAGGTCCTCAATCGCTCTTAATAGGATTTTTTTATCTCAAATTTAATAAATTGTTTGCCCTAACTCTTAAAACATTTTTACCATAGAGATCACTTTAGAAATTTATAATAATACTAGCGGCCGCCCGCGGTTTCACCCGCGTGGTTCCCATTCCCGTAAGAATATCGAAATAAAAATTATCCTATGTTTTAATCTAGGATATCTACTATCTGTGTGCCAAATTCCAACCAAATCTGTTCAGTAGTTTTTGCGTGATTGAGGAACAAACATCCAAACATCTAAACATCCAAACATCCAAACCCACAAACTTTCACATTTATAATATTAGTAGGAAGGATCTATTTTAATTTCTTTTGGGTACCTCTTGTGTCATCAATTTGTTTTTTTTTTACATAAAAGTTTTACATATTCTACCCACAAACGATTAGGTGGAGTTATTGTTTATCACAAGCATAATTTTGTGTGTAATAGAGCAATGTTGAATTTAATATTATAATGTAACTCAGTTGTGGTCAAAATAATATTTTTTGAAACAAAACACTCATAAAAATATTGGTCAGAGAAATAAATTCAATGGGTAATTGTTTGGTTAGGTATATTAACATTTTATATAATTTATTTAGAAGTAAGCACTCATGAAAAAATTGAGTAAACTATAAGTAGAGAATTTTAAACTATTTTAAAGGTAATTTGACTATATTTTTTTGCCTTTATATTGTGCAAAAATCATGAATGTGGAATACAACAGTAATCACTTAAATTTGTTCAGAATCCTTACTTAATATTTTAAATGCGAAAGTGTTTGTTTCACGTCTGAACTAATCATGAAATTTTGAATACAACCAAGTAAGTTAATTTGGCACCTGAAGTGAAAGCAATCCTTCTTCACGCCACCGGCTTCATACCAGTAGCTAGTTAGTACACTTGTAAGCAATAATTTATCGATAATCTATCGAAATTTACAAAAAATTTATGACGGTGTGGCGTGAGGCAAGGTGAGAAGAAAGAGGGATCGCTTTCACTTCAGGTGCACAGTTAACTTGAACGGGTTGTATACATTGTGAGAGCTGGTTACAGAAAAAGACATAGGGTACTTTTCATCCCGAAAAAAGTACTGTTCCCGAGGGATAGAGAAATAACTGCCCACGCAGATGAAGTCGTAGGCGGTCGCGAGTTCTTATTTAAAACTTACCGGGTAGTCTTTTATGTCCAATTCGACACTTTGGACCTTGTTCGTGGTGGAGATTCCTACGCTTCCCGGCGCGCAATAAATCCGCCTCACAAACGCAGAGTCCGCCAACTTCCAGCACAAGGCATGTTCGCGACCACCGCTACCGATCACAAGAACATTGTTTTCAGTCATTTTCTTGGTAAAAACACTACTTGTTTATAAAGTAAAGCTAATTTTGTTCACGTGTTAGAGGTGTTTTTTATGCTCCGTGTTCAATCAATTCTTTTCAAACAAATGGTTTTATATTGAAGTTTAGTGCACAAATTTGTATAGCTTTAGAAACAACAAAAGGACAATATACTTAAACTTATTAAATTATTATTAATTTATTTTCATCACCACTACCGACGTCAACTGGCGTAAACTGAAATGACAGACGGATGATAGACGAATGAAAAAAATAAATGACATGACATGACAATTGACACATGAGACATGACAGACACTGACATTTGGGCTGCATTCCGAATCACACTAAAATCGATGACAGCGCACTAAAATTCGTTCCGAGTCGGTGATGTCGTATGGGTTTGACAGATAACGTGAGCGCTGACATCGATTTTATCGTGATTCGGAATATAGCCTTGATTGTTGATTGACTTTTTTCTTGTCATTTCATTCATGCATGCGTTTTGTTTCTCATTGTTTCTCAGTAGGGTTATTTTATGGGGCTATACCTTCGAGCAACAAAAGGCTTCGTTTGTCACGAAGGGAGAAGCCTTAGCGATATTACTCTATTCAAATTATTCTGGCATTTTTTGCGGGGGGGGAAAATGCACACAAGTGCAGTTCCGCATACCCACATACAAAAACTACACTGTAATGACGACACTCACACATAAAAAATAAAACAAAACAGCAAAAATTTGTGTACGGATGAGTCACACATCAAAATATGACACGTTTTTGACATAAAGGGCTGGGCTCAACTGTCGATGCAGCAATATCGATACGGAAAAAGGAATAAAGGTTACAAACTCAATCATTTTACGATGGGGTGAATAACAACAAAGAGGTCATTTTTATACGCTTGAGCTTTATACAAAAAGCTCGAGAGTGTAGGTGATTGGGTTGGGACTAATGTGTACCCAGGGAAGTTGGGCTCAGGCTGCTGACACTGAACATCGCTCCATGACAGTACTGCCATCAAGGGCGTATCCAGCTTTGGCACCAGGAGGGAGTCACATAGTCGTGGTCAAGTCAAGAACTTATAATTTAATTTTGATAATAATAGAAGTAAAAAGTACGTATTTTATTAATGTACGTAAGTAAAAAACTGGTAAACTGGGCATTTAGGGCATTGGTAACTTGCGTGGTGAGTAACAACAGCTACATTTTCGATAGAAAAATTTAAAAAAATGAAAATGAACTTATTGGGCCTGTTCTTAGAACACTTTTCTATAAAACTAATAAGGTCATTTTGATTTTAGTTACCTATTTTTTCTATCAAAAATGTCGCCGTTGTTATTCACCACTCATGTTGCTATTGCCAGAATCCAAAATATCTGGAGAAAATTTGAACATGTTTGATCCATCAAGCAATAGTTATTTTACTTCTTCATTACATGTATTTAATTAAGTTTGTAAATAAAATATCTACGTAACGGTGGAGGTAGTTAATATAGCATCTGTTTACAGTTTCTTCGCAGCCGTTTTATGCATTTTAGAAATTCGTCTAGAAAAAAATCTAGACATAATTAGCACATGGGAGTTCTCGTCGTGAGTTACAAATAACTAGAACTAACAGATTTTGGAATTATCTCGACGATGTCACTTTTTCGGGTTCCAAAATCCACTGTGCGTTAGTCCCTCGAACTAAATTCCCTTTTTATTCACTTGTTGTATAATCTACTATTTCGACATTTATTTCGCGATATCTGTCGAGCTCACATCAGTGCAGAGCAAATCATGCAAAAATCTCGCAAATGAATTTGGCGCAGAATCAGGGCCAGATTGACCAACACTTTATCGACAAACATTATTTAACGGTAACATCACTTAAGTTACCCATCGGCGAGAACTCGGATTTATCTAGCGACAGATCTGAAATTTGTACGGACGAGCCATGGACTAGCAGACCGGCCTACTTATTGTCTAATTTTCAAAATCTATCGCAATCGCTTTCATATGACAGATGAATGTGACACATTGCTGCATTTCTTTGGTAAGTTTTTATTTGTGCCAAAAAGAAGCATCAATGTATCACATCCTGAAAGCGATTGCGATAGATTTTGAAATTAGACAATTAGCCCCCCGATGTCACTGAACAAATTTGACAACTTATCAAGAATAAAATATACGAATTTAATGTTTAAATGTAAACAAATAGCAATAATACGATAAAAAATTACTTTTATGTGAAATGTAAAACCGTCTTTTTGTATACTTGATGTTCAAGATCTCTTTTAACAGCAAAAAACTCATCAATTCGACATTTTAAACAGAGCAGCGTTCACATGCGCGACTGGACTCGGTCTAGAAAGAAATCCGGGCGCAACTGGTTTTACTAACGCGTATGCCCATTTGGGCTTGTACTTCGGCAGAGGGGAAACGCTTCGTATGGCTTCTCTTTCTGTAGAAGCCCGTCTTACTCTAAGGGCTATACCATAAAGTTAATATTACCTAGCGGAATAGAGTAACAAAGGGCTGAGCAAGCGAGATGTCACTAAACAGCAACAATGTGTGATAAAAAGAGATGCGTGATTATGACGTGCAGAACTCTTTTTCGCAACTGATTGACAGTTTGTCAGCACTTATCAGCCCGCTGAGTTCTGAAAATATTTCCGATATTTCTTGAAATCGTGGACATTTTTGCGAAATAATGCTTCGGAAACATGGTGTCCTGTTCAGTGATTGATTGTTGTACAACACATCGAAATAACCCAGAAAAATGTTCATTTCACAGGTAAATTACTCCAAATCGACCCCGCCTAACTTTGTGTTTATTTTTGCCAATACGTTTCGAAATTTTAACACTGAGCGTGATAATTCTCTTCTGTAAACACTCATTTTTGTAAGAAGCAAAGATCGGCTAGACAAAATGCAAAATTAACGAATATTTTGTGTAAAGAAATAATTTTCATTTTACAGTAGGGCTGCATAAAGTTATCGATTTTTTTTTCGATTGTCTATCACGCCGCATCACACGGTAAACGAATATGTTTCACTGTTGTAAAAGTACTTATATGATGTTTTGTTATTATTCATCTTGGAATGTAAACCCATTTAAGATAGTCAAAGTCAAATAAGCTTTATTCAAATAAACTTAATTATTAAGTACTTTTGAATCGTCTATATTTTCCTACCACCCGTTCCAGACTTTTTTACTTAAGCCGATCCATAGGTATCAGTTTCTGACTATTAGAATACCATCATAAGTAATTTAACTATATTTCAGTCAGATTTCCTACCAACTTAGATACATATTATTCATCTATGCAGTAAGCATTTTGAGGAAAAATATTTCCAGATGCGAGGGGTTAAGCGGATTTTGAAAAAATCTGCAGTTCCATCTAAGTTTGTTCCGGTAAGCATTAATAAAATGATACTATAAAATAATAATACTATTTGGTTTCTAAGTAAGTATTACAACTGCAATTTTAGCTTCACTTTTAATAGCAGCAACTTCACTAACTCACTCAATAGCCACTCATTTCTGTCTTTGTTACAGGTCAATATAAAGCCTATATACCTCGCAGGCGTATTGTATATTTAGCCGTATTACATAGCAACTAGCTGTTTTAGAAAACGGCGCCGTATTGTAATACGGCGAGTCAACGATACGCCAGATTGACAATGTGATACGATGTTCAATATATTGTACCAGAGGCATTCACATATGTACCAACCTCATCGAATTCTAGATCTACACCTCCGCTATTGCAACAGTCACCACCATCGCCTTCTTTCCGACCAGAATTGACGCCAAGGAAAAAGAAGCCCAAAAATAAATGCCATTTTCGCAATCAACATTCTATAAAACCTCAATAATGACATACATGATTGATTGATTGATGATTTTTTCGGTTAATTTATCCCCTAAGGGGTTGAGTTTATTTGTTTGTTTATTTACGTTACATGAAATACGTGTTTATTTGTTTTTAGAAGTATTCCTACAAAGTTTCATTTCAACATGTGTTAATATAAATGATTCTAAATATCTTGTTATCTTTTTTATGTTAAATAAATGATTTTAAATATCTTCTGATCTTTTTCTAATAGTTCATTTCAAAATCGTAATTTTAGTACACCCGTGCAAAATTATATCCCATTTATTTTGAATCTATGGCTGTTAATTAATACCATCGATATCGATATTTATATCAATAGTGACAAGATTACATCACTGAGACTTATACATAAAAATAATACACACACAAATGTAAATCAATTTGGGTTTCGATTGACAGCTCATGTTTGTTCCTCTATTCCGTAGGTATATTAACTTTATGGGCTATACACAGCCATCTCTATTGTTGTACACAGTATTGTGTAGAACCAAGAATCTTATATTCATATTCTATGACACTGGATATTCTACTACTGAAGGGTGGTTGGGAAAGAGGTCATTCACCTTTGCAGAGTTTGTTTATCCCTCTCACACTGTGACTGAAATTGCCATGCTAAGTACAAAATATCCCAATCCCTAGTCAATTTACCCAAGTCATGTACAAAGGTTAATTAGATTTTATAAATAACTGTAAATATCGGCCCACTTTAACTTAGTTACATGATGTTAAAATTTATTAGTACATGCCAAAGTCATTATTTATAGGATAGATGAGTCCATTTTGTTATTACAATATTTTACGTTTAACAGTAATTTCTCCATATTTCATAAGTTACCAAATAAACATAATGTGGCATCACTAACGGAATTGTCTTTGATTTGACATGTCACTAATGTCAACGATTTTCTACCGCATCTCACGTTTATGAACAAAAATATGAAATTATTTAAATAAAATTCGCGTTATAAACCAAGTGTTGCATTGTGCAAAATTGCAAAAGTGTTTCGAAACCAAATTTAAACATTATATTTCACAGGTAAGTGTTTTTAAAGTATTTTCAGCGTTCAATTTTTTCTTCTTAGAAATCTGACTTTTAGCACATTTAATATTTAGATATTCGGAAATATTACAGAAGTTAATTATAATTCCATCTCAATTACGTATTTTTTATTTCTATATAAGGAATATAATATGTACAAATCTGTATTTATTTTCGACACATAACAAGCTATAAATATTATCAACATATCGTAGGGTGGCCATCATCACAGCAGATTTTTTGAAGAAGAAAGAAAGATTTGGATGAAAATTTTACGTTTATTAGGATAAACGAAATTTTTCATCTAAATCTTTCTTCTTCCGCTCAAAGTTAAATTAGGCCTAACATTACATTAATGCCACATTTAACTTTGAGCGGAATTATTTGTATTCTCAACAGAGAGATTTTTTTTAATGTAAACTAAAATATTATCTTACGTAATTGAGTTAACCAATAAAATTCAGATCAGTTTCAGCTAGGAATCGGACCTAACTTACTACTATACTAGTTATTATGTTCTTTGACACCTATTGTTTATTCGTAGTAACAAAATGAAAATGAATCTTATTTTATTTTCAGATTCCGAAACGATGAAGAAAAGAAACATTTATAGTATATCCCAATTACCATTAGAGGGAAACTGTTTTCAACGGCCAAAATAATGCAGGAACTTACAACAATGTAAATAAATTAATGCTCTATTACGTATATCTACTGGTTTTTCATTAAGTACCGTTTCATTGTTCTATTCCCGTCCCATTATCGATAAGGAGGAGGGTTAGGTGATGAAGTGGGCTCGGGGGTATTTTTGGGTCCCCCTCACCGTTTTTTTATTATTATGATCTCTACAATATATTATCCTCATAGGGAATATCAAAAAATACAGTACGTTCAGAGATACCCAAACATACAAACGTTCGCATTATAGTCCAATCAACGGGGCTTATGCAACCCGAATAATTCTCCCGTCTATGAAATTTGGCATTGTGATGAAGCTAGGTAATACAGATTACAGATGAACAATACAATAATCCAATAAATTTTGTTACGAGAAGTTAGGTATTTTTACCTAAACATGAAAATAGCTTATATCTCTCTGTGAATATTTCCTCGGGCTAAAATACTTTCTGTATACGTACCTATGTACTAGTTAGAATAAGTATGTAAAGGAATCCAATCTTTTTTCGATTTCTGAGATACCCCAAATTGAAGTTAAAATATATTTTTTCTTCTTAGAAATATAAAAAAAAATATATTTTATGTTATTTTCTAGCAATGTTTTTGTTTATTCTTTATTTAAAATACATTTACTAACAATATTAAATATAAAATAAGCTGATATGAGCTGCTAACTATGGCATGGAATACCGGAAAGATTTTCATACCAGTATTGATACCGGTATTGAAATTTCAATTACCGGTATACCGGTATTTCGGTATTTTTTCGGTATTTTTTGTAAAACTGCTAGTTACCTACTTTTCAAATGATTCTAAGAACGATTAGTAAGTCTTGTTTGTGGAGAGTGATTAAAACAATTTACTTTATGGCAGAAACACTCAAACTATTTACCAAAAGCCTAGAAACCACAAAATGAGTTATTAAAGTAATGCCTAGGTAATTAAAAATACTAAAGAAAATACGTTATTTCATTCAATTATTATTGAAATCAACAAATATCAAAATTTCCATAGAGAAGATGAGCCCACCACCAGCTTGGGACCCTATAATTCATCAACTAAATCCCATCTCAAATCACACACTGCAGGACCTAAAGATACAGTTAGTTCATTCTGTAGAAAGAGATCAAAAGGGAGGTCGCCATAACCTCTGAGTACTCTTCCGCAAGTTTTTTCTCTGAGAGGCCTTCTAATTTGTGAACTGGTGGTAGATTCAGTAGCTAGATCGTGTTTTCTGGCGCAATATAACTCAAGTAAAACATTAGAAAATATTTTTTATTTTGTTCCTTAAAATGGGAATAAGCCCCTCTTAAAGAACTATAGACCCGTCTCATTTCTGAGCCATGTCCTTACGAATCGTCACGCTCGAAGGTTTGACGACTTCCACCAACCTCCCGAACAAGCCGGGTTTGGAAAAGGCTTTAGCACCATAGTCTAGAGTTTAAAACCACAAATCCAACTGCAGCGAGGTGTGAGACAGGGAGACGTTATTTGTCCGAAACGTTCACAGCTGCGTTGGAGGACATCGTTTAAACTCATAGACTGGAATGGACTTGGTATCAATATTAATAGTAGTACCTAACACACCTTCGTTTTGCCGATGATATATTTCTTATGGCTGTGACCTTCGAAGACCTGAATACAATGCTTGAAGATCTCTCTCTTGAGAAAGGTATTTAAATTTGAAACACTTTATTGTATGACTATAAATGTCAACTATTAGTACTTTGAGAGTTATAACGGTCTAAACTTGACCAATTTTTTTAACATTAATGACCTGAAACTCCGAAAATACTAACAATTAATAGAAAGTATGTTTGCAGCAAATATTTGTCATACAAAAACCTTTCTTATGATATATCATTCATTTCTATAGGTGTGGTAGATCAACTCCCAAAGACAATAAACCACTTTTATACTTTAATAACCTTTAACTCCAAAAGTATTAACAATTGATTTAAAGTATATTTACAGCAAATATTTGTCTTTAAAAGACCTTTCTAATGATATATCACTTATTGCTAGAGGGCGTGTTAATCAACTCCCTGCTGAAGAAAATCAACAAAAAAGATGATATCTTTGACAGCCATTTTTTCCTGGTTAAATTTGATATTTTTCTTATTGTTCAATATACAAAGCATTTCAATAAAAGAACTAAATTATTTTCATATTTTAAACCTCACACGATTACTAGGAATAAAAATATCGACCTCTTAAAATTGAAATATTCCCATACATTTAGTATGGAGACTGGCCGACGACATGACCACGAACTGACAGTAACAGACGTTGCCAAACTTATGTTCACGGCTTGCAATTAAAGAAGGCTATGGCTATACCATAGCCTTCTTTAATTGCAAACATAAGTTTGGCAACGCCTGTTACTGTCAGTTCGTGGTCATGTCGTGTATGGGAATATTTCAATTTTAAGAGGTCGATATTTTTATTCCTCGTAATCGTGTGAGGTTTAAAATATGAAAATAATTTAGTTCTTTTATTGAAATGCTTTGTATATTAAACAATAAGAAAAATATCAATGTTAACCATGAAAAAATGGCTGTCAAAGATATCATCTTTTTTGTTGATTTTCTTCAGCAGGGAGTTGATTAACACGCCCTCTAGCAATAAGTGATATATCATTAGAAA
The DNA here is from genome assembly GCA_928269145.1 of Agriphila tristella. NCBI lineage: Eukaryota > Metazoa > Arthropoda > Insecta > Lepidoptera > Crambidae > Agriphila > Agriphila tristella. The sequence goes on from OV743432.1 coordinate 30,102,380, forward strand.
GGTCTTTTAAAGACAAATATTTGCTGTAAATATACTTTAAATCAATTGTTAATACTTTTGGAGTAAAAGGTTATTAAAGTATAAAAGTGGTTTATTGTCTTTGGGAGTTGATCTACCACACCTATAGAAATGAATGATATATCATAAGAAAGGTTTTTGTATGACAAATATTTGCTGCAAACATACTTTCTATTAATTGTTAGTATTTTCGGAGTTTCAGGTCATTAATGTTAAAAAAATTGGTCAAGTTTAGACCGTTATAACTCTCAAAGTACTAATAGTTGACGTTTATAGTCATACAATAAAGTGTTTTAAATTTAAATACCTTTCCAATGATGTAAGATTTATTGCTACAGGAGGCTTAGATCAAAATGCTCATCGTACTAAAGGACCCCCAAAAAGTTCAAATAATTTGACTCAAACCTTATGTTCTAATAAATAAATAATAATAATAAATATAAAACTTTATTGAAATAATCTTACATCACAATTTACAACTAGTTTAAACATAGATAATATAGGAAAAACAAATAATAAACAATTTTTAAAATAACTTTATACTATGTGCTTGACCACATGCGATGTTGCCGTTCTGCTCAACTTTAGGGCTTGGAAGATATAGAAGGCTATGGCTATACCATACCGTGGGGTTAATAAACAACGGAATCGGTAAACTGGGATGACTTGCAACTGCGTGGTTAAAAATTTCCTTTTTTATCGTGTTTTGTTAAAATGTTTTTAAAAGTTATTAACGAGCCGTTTACACGGTTCAAGTTGTTAAGTAATTTAGTTAAAATTAAGTTGTCAGTCAACTAAATTTTTGCGTGAAAACAGCCAATTAAGTAGTAAGCAGTAACAACTAGTTCTTTGTCGTGGCCTAATGTCAAAAGTCGACAAACACGAGCTTTTCTCTTCAACTGACATTAATTTGACAGTTGAGTCGGAGAAACTTGTCTACTACCCTTTGAGTAGTCGAGAAAGATTTGTCAACATTTTTTTTTTAATTTTAAGTTTCGCAATAAAAATAAATCTAAGCTGTCCGTGTTTATATTTTATTAAGGTAAGAAGAGAAGTTACAGCACAAACGACAAAAACAGCTGTCCGGAAAGAAAAAATAAATAAATAATATTCTATTGATTTAATTTTAACAAGTTTTTATTATTTATTAATAAAATTTATAAAAAAGAAATTAAAAAAATATTTACTAGTAGTAGATAATGAATAGGTATATATTATTTTTTATTCTTAAATTTTTTCATAAATTTTATAAATAAAAAAAAAATATAAATAATTTATTGTTAAAAAGGTACCTACCTATTCAATAATATTTTATATTCTAATATTACACTTATTTCTCAAATATAGCTTTTTTTACTTTTATTTTATTTAATTTACTTAAAAACGTAAATTAAAATTATTTTCATACATTGATTTCAATATTTATTACTAAATTAACAAGTGCGTTGCAATATTTATTGCTAAATTAACATCTTTTCAAAAATCTCTCAATAAAAGGAAGGCAAACGAACTATATCCTTACGGCTATATTATTATTTAACTGCCCTGCGTGTCCCAACACCTGCACACGCGAGGATCTTTACAAGGCCACTGATAATGCGATATCAGTGGCTGAGTTCTGGTCCTCACAAATATAATTATACATATACCGAGTCGACACGTTAATAAGAAGATTATTTAACTCGGTTTTAAGAGTTTTGCGTCGTATAGAAAGGAACGCTTTTTACGAGAAATGATGGCAATAATTATAAATATTTACTTTTGGCAACATTATTCTTCTCGAGCTCGAGAGAGCTTTGTCTACGGAAGTGAAAGCTTTTTTGAGCGTCTCTTTATCTTAGAACTTATAAAAAAATAAGTATCATGTTTAAACTAAATCATTTCAAATCATTTTAAATAATTTCGACGTTTATTGATGTTGAAATAAAAATATTACCTTCTAAAACTCATATTTGTATTAAAATACATAAAAAGGTTGTAAAATTCTGAGAGCGAGTCCCACCTGTATGTCAAACTGTGCTCACCATTCCAAGACGATCGAGACGACAAGTCTTCGTAGACAAGAGTCCCGTTGCTCATGCTACGCGTGCTGCTCACTGCATCTTATTAAATTGCAAAGTAGTGCCGTCCGGTCTCATAGAGCTGTGCTTTCTCGTTTGTTTGTCCACAAAGTTTGCAAATGATTTCATACTAGCTTCTCGATGAGTTAGAGACTTGAAACTTTAAACATAGATCAGAACTAGAAGGTAATGCAATATTATGGTGTGATTGAGCTGATCTGATGATGGAGCTGGAAGAAGGTCACAGGAACTCTATAATAAAACCATGCAACCCCATCCAGTTTAGGCACGTTTTTGAATCGTCTTGACGAGTACTTAGTTGGGGAAAAGTTTTCAGGGTCTGATGATGGAGCTGGAAGAAGGCCACTGAAACTCTGTAATAAAACCATGCAACCATATTTATTTTATACTTTTTAGTCTGTTTTTAGTAGTCTGTTTTAATGTTTCTAGTCCATTTTTTTATTCATAATAATGGTAATAATAAATATTTCAACAATATACCACTGTAAATTAACCTATTCTTCATTCTACACATTATAAAATTTCGGAAAAACCTTAATAATTTAAAATTCCGGAATTTTCATATCCATTATTAATAACGGGTGTTTACGGGTGTAACAAACAAAACCCTCAGAGGCGAAGACAAAGATGAAGTGCACGCATTTCGCCCATCATCAGGATAATTTTTGTCTTTTAGACTCTACTTGGGAAACCAATAGCTAAGAAGTTATTGAAGGCCTGGGCACACCGGATGCGTAGACACGCGCGTGGTTACGCGTGCGTGTGTGTACACGCGCTTAGTTACGCACGTAACCCCCTGACACATACCCAGCCGCTGCGGCAGCCATACTATAAGTAATAAGATTTTTTTTACTATTAATAGATGTCAATGGTCATTATATGATGTCACTACATAGTATAAAACAAAGCCGCCTCCCCGCTGTCTGTCTCTATGTATGCTTAGATCTTTAAAACTACGCAACGGATTTTGATGCCGTTTCTTTTTATTGATAGAGTGATTCAAGAGGAAGGTTTATAATTATGTATAATAGATACATCGTGTCAAATTCCACACTACACCGAAGCGAAGCGAGGGCGGGTCACAAGTCCTTTTTTTGCCAAATGCGACCTTTGATTTGATTTGATTTTTTTCGGACATTCCCCATTCCATAATACATTATTTATTTTGTTAGAGCTCAAGTTTATGCAGGGCTTTCGATGCTAGGCTTCCCAGGCGGCTTAATTTTTGCCGATATCTTCATATTTCTACATACATAAAACCTCGATCAACTTATAATTCACCTAAGTATACCTTCCTCAGGAATCACTCTATCATTTGGTGAAAATCGCATGAATATACGTTTAGTAGTTTTTGAGCTTATCGCGAAGCGCAGACAGACAGACAGACAGACGTGGTGAGGGACTTTGTTTTATAATATGTATGTAGTGATATCAAGCAATTGATGACTAGTTTAAATTCATAGAAGTGACGAAGTTCTCTATTTGTAAGAAAAAAAGCAAATTTCATAGGTGGGGGAAACAAAACAACTGAATGCGTAGTCACGCGCGTGGTCACGCGCTTAGTGACGCGCAGGAAAGATACGTGCGTGTTCGTATTTGTTCGGTGTTCAAACAAAGACTTCAAAAAAAGGAGGAGGTTATCAGAAATTGTCCTGATGATGGGCCGAATACGAAAACCTCGGCTTCGTTGACGGTCTTGTTATACCCGCAGGCTGATTACCTAAATAGAAACTATTTCGTGACCGGTTTCATTTGACATGCAGCATTGCTACATTTCTTTGGTATGATTTTTTTTTACCCAAATAGAAGTAGCAATGTATCACATTAATCTGTCAAATCAAACCGGTTGCTAGGTGGTTTTTAATTAGATAATCAGCCTGCCGGTATATATGTCGTAGGATAATTGTACAAATAGGAATTTTACAAAAATCCTAGTATGATTGTAAAATACCGGATAATTAGAATCTAAGACAGATTTTTGTAATCGTCCGAGTGATGTTTAGGATTTTTACAAAAATCCATCGTATCTTAGGTAAATCGCCAATGACCATCACTTTGCGCGCGCTGATTGGCTGTCGTTAACGTTATGGACTGACGGATGCTCTGATTGGTTAACGGCAACATTGCTGCGTCCATTGTCATTATTGTGATTTTTGTCAAATATTTCTCCAGCGTTTTGTTCTAATTTTACGTTTTTTATTTAAAAAAAAGAAAACTGAGTGCTCAAATCTATCAAGAGACATTAATGTACGATGAGTGAAGTGAGTGAATTGGATATTATACAAATGCTGGGTCGAGCCCAGTGCAGCCAATTTAGAGATTAAGTATAACCGAAAAATAACTTTTCTACACAGAGCTAAGAAAGTTCTACAGCGCTCGTCAACGTGTTTGTACAAAACCTTGTTAAAACTTTAATTGAATAATTTAATTCGGCAAAATTACGAAATAACCCCAAAACCCATCAGCAATAATGTTCTGACCAATCAGATTGAAGATGTTATAAATCGTATCTTAAGGCTATCCAATCAGCATTCAAGTTTACAATTGTCCGAAACATACTGGGATTTTTACAAAGATCCTAAAAAATTCTCGGACGATTGCGAAAATCTATCTTAGATTACAATTATCCGGTTCTTTACAATCGACCTAGGATTTTTGTAAAGATCCGGCTTATACGATTATCCTACGACATATACATGTCAGTTTGTTGACCCCAAATCAATCTGCCTACTCCGATCAATGGTAATCAGCAACACTGGGCACACTGGCTACTTACTCTACTCAAACCGTTTGAACGAGTATTGACTAAATTTTAACGTGCCCATTTAGTTACTACTTAATCGCTTGGCTTGCTTTACCCATGGAAACTGCACATTTTTATAAGTAGGTAGGTGTACAGTACAGCTTGACCATAAAGAGTTGACAAAAATTGAGGGCGTCACTTTCTATGTAAATACGTCAAAATCACGTATAATTTGGCAACACTGACTATATTTTGTACTGAAAATTTGTAGTTCCATTTTATTTAATTTCAACTCTTTATGGTCAAGCTGAGGGCCTAGTACGAGTTTGTTTTTTGTTCTCACTTCACTTTATGAATAGTTAACTATCGTCTTCTCTCTTTCACTCACTCGCAGGATTTCATCTCTTTCACACGCTACCATTCGCAAAGTGAGGTGAGAAACACAACTCATACTAGGCACTCTGAGCGGGCCTAGTATGAGTTGGTTTTTTGTTCTCACTTCACTTTGCGAATAGTTAACTATCGTCTTCTCTCTTTCACTCGTTCACTCACTCGCATGATTTCATCTCTTTCATACGCTATTATTCGCAAAGTGAGGTGAGAAACACAACTCATACTAGGTACTCTGTAAGTACTCTCCATTCACCACAACCTCAGCCCATCACTATTTTTTACTTTTTGCCCATCACAAATTTTTACTTAATCTGTGGTGGGTGGGAGAAAAAACGAATGAAATGAAGAAACAAAACGTTATTCTCTCAAATATGGCGAAATCATTCGTTCTTGCAGGGGGGGGACACTCTTGACACTCCTATACTAAGTGACATTATTGTAAAGGAAGTGCCTTCATCTCTCATCGGCGAAGATCATTACTTCATACAATTTTTTTTTTATAAGAACTCCCTCAACGTTCAAGCAATGCTTGACAAGCACGTAAATGCTTGTCAAGCAGTTTATGGTTTGGGAATAGACAATGATTTTCTAATAGTCATTAGCGAGAGTACATTCATAAAGGTAGGTATACTCTTTTTATCAAAAACAAAATTTAATTGTCAGAATTTTCCTTTAGCAATATCACAAAAATCTTTTTCTGTGTTTATTTCGCACGTTTACTTATTTCAGTTGCTCGATTCCACCGTTTCCCAACAAAAGAATAAGGGCCCGGATAGTTTTAAAGATTGGGTAGAGATTGTTGGTGAAAATGTGTTGACAAGTTAAAAGAATGGGGTCTGCTCTGCAACCAGCACCTTCGCCAGCAGGATAAGGCCTGTAGGCGTAGTACCTTCCCTTCACTTACCGGCAATTCATCGTGTAAGTTTTTTATGTAGGTACTAGGTAGGTACCATAGTAGAATCAAATTACTACGTCCTTGATTTAGGGTGCGTTTCCACTGAAGCAACATCACGTAAATTTTTTTGGGGTTGGCTTTAAAAATGGGGCACTTAATTTTGAAATTGAAATAGGTATATATAACTTTGTAGAGTTTCGTAAGGCCTTTCAAATGATACTATAACCCCGGCGCGGAAATTTGTATTTTTTTGTGTTTATGAAAATATTTTTTTTTATGTTATATTTTTTTCAGGCAACCAGACCCATCCCAGTTCCAGACCCATTTCAATTCCAACCCATCCCACTTCGTCTTCATATACCAGAAATATCATGTAAGTTTTGTTTACGCATATTAAGGGTAGATATTTCTCAAAATAATTGTACCGTTACGTGCAGGTAAAACGCAGTTACTTTACGCACACGTTTTGTTATGAACATCGCTCCTCTAGAATTACAAAGACGTAACTGCAAACATCATGCATAATGCCCTCATTATGCATCAATTTTATAAGCTACAATATTTTTAATAATAAAATTACAAACATTTTTTTTTTCAGATCACAGCCCACCCCCATCCCACTCTGTTGTCATCCTGATACAGGTGCAGTACGAGCTATCGAGCAGTTTAGTTGTGGCAACCGCAAATGATGAAAATTAATATTTTTTTTTATAAAAAACAAGTATCATTACTTGTGTCAATTCCGGGACTCTTTGGCTCCATAATCGTTTTATAGACTTAAAGTAAGGGTGTAAGTAAAATGATTGTATTATATCTCGTAATAATATATAGGACTTCGTATAGGTGTCAGTTAAATTATTTTGGTTCGACCGTGCACCATCCTTCCTGTTTTTCTATGAAATTAATAAAAAATAAATAAAATTATTCGTAAATAAGCAATTAATGCTTCCATTAATTGCTTATTTACGAATAATTTTACTGGAATGGTTTTAATATTCAGTTATCAATTACTGGCTGCGCAACATGTTTTGATGAAAATGTATTTTCATTAAAACTGCTAGCTATACTTATTAAAGTGTTAGTGATGTGTTCTTTAACACGTTAAACGCCATGGGGGTCACTGGTGACCTCATATGTTCTGTCCCAGTACGCCTTGGGGGTCACCAGTGACCTCAAGTCAGACCTGTTTTCAAGAGATTGCCCTGCGCCGTACACGCTAGTTTGTAGCTATTTGGTGTACTGAGATGACCGGCATGGCGCCCAAGTATAAAACTTTCGTCTGGGACTTAGGTGCCACAGACGGAAGGTATTAAAATAAGACAGTGTATGAAAAAAAAATGTAAAAATTTTGCGAATCCTTTTTGTTTGTGATTAATGTGATTGTTTGTCACTGAAATTATTCAGAATTATTTGTACACGTATCCGGTTATAAGAAACAAATTTGCAGCAAAAAGTTTTTTTACAAAAATCACCAATTCCACCTTGGCGTTTAACGTGTTAATAGGTTACATTTAACAAGATTATGTTATACTTACCTGGGAAAAATTGATGGCTGTGGCGAGGGGTGAAATTATGGCGAAGGTAAGCCGTTCAACAAAAGTGTTATGATCTGCATAGTGGATCGGTAGGGTGGGATTTCTAAAAGGTAAGCCAATGGGAATCGTCTTGTATGGACCCTTCGCCACTGGCTGTAGGTACATTAGTATACCTAATACTACTAGGTAGGTATACTAATGTACTACACAAACACGGTCAGGGTACTTACTACGCTAGTAGGCACCCTGACCGTGTTTGTGAATGAATAAATATTAAGAAATAAGAATATGAACAATTTTGAATAAAATTATCCCTAGGCATAAACTGAGAGGAATAAATAAAAACATAATGACTCTTTCATTTAATTGTTTAATTTTGTGTCCTTTTCTTTTCTCCCTTTTGTAATTATGTTTTTAACTGTTTTGTTCTAGTTATCTCTTATAACATTTGAAACGTTTGTTCTCATGTGTTAGTTATTTTCTTCGGAAAAAATACTAATACTAGTGAACACGGCGTTAAGAATGTTATAAAAGATAATTAGAACAAAGCCGTAGGTAGGATTGCTATATTAGGTACTAAAAAAAAAAAAAACAAACTAACAAGAAAATCGCCGATCAGAGATGGCGCTTCAAAATGAGTAAGTTTTAAAATCGCCAGAGGGCTCTCTACCCCTATTTTTTTTTATCTTACTCTATGCGTTCTTGTCATTTTTCTGTGATGCTTGCTTACTCGTTACACAAAAACTCGTATTTTGTTGCTTTAAAATGGCTGACACCGGTCTACGTATGAATTTTGCTGCTCTAAAGAGGGCAGATCCATACGCCAGAGAAATAATCGACAGTGCTACCCACGTTGCGTTATATACGTTTGAAGAAAACGAATGGGAGAAAACGAACATCGAAGGTGCTTTGTTTGTGTACAGTAGAAATGGAGAACCGTATCACAGTCTTGTGATTATGAATAGGTTGAATACGAATAATTTAATTGAACCAGTGTCGAAAGGTATAGAGCTACAATTGAAGGAGCCGTTCCTCTTGTATCGCAATGCCAAGTGTCGTATCTACGGCATATGGTTCTATGATAAAGACGAGTGCGTTCGAGTGGCTACAAAGTTGAATTCGTTGGTGAAAGAATCTTTGAAACAGGGTCCAGTCGAAAATATGAGTCAGAACCCCGTGTACAGTGCATCCACACCGACAGCAGCACCCGTCGACATATTTAGTATGTTGAGCAAAGCTCAAGATGATTTTAATTCTAACAAGGGACCAGCTAATAAGGTCGATCCGTCGGCGGCGAGAGCACCTGATATGACCTCTCAAAGCGTAATGGATTTCTTTGCTAAAGCCGGTAGCGGGGCAGCGGCACAAATGCCAGCTGTATCTTCGCTTCCATCACCAGGGATATTCGGCCCAAGACCATCGGATGCCCGGGAAGGTCCAATGCTTTTGCAAAGACTCATGAGCAATCCAGCTCACTCTGTGGAGCACATAGAGAAGCAACAACGTTCTGTAACACCTCAGGAGGCTCAAAGTTCAAATGGTAACATAACATTGGATTCAGCTATGCGGCAGTGTAGCAGTTACCAAATGAAGTCGACACCTATAGAAAAGCAAAGTCATCAAAGGATAACCGGATTGAAAAAGGGGCAAACGTTAGATGGTATTGAGAATGGACCTAACCCACTGGAATTAGAATTGAATTTGATGCATATATCATCACCAAAACCTACATCTCCATTGGCTGCATACTTGAATCAATCACAGGATGTGAGCCACTCGGTAAGTACACTTAATGGTAGCAAGATAGATGATGTGGCAATCTATCCTTTGATAAATTCTCTGAATACCCCCCAAAAGCCTGCTCTGATGCCGCCGACAATGTTTACTGCTAGCACTGGTGGTGACATCCAGCCATCCCCAGAACCACTCACTAGGAACCAGCTTCTCCAAGCTTTCAATTACCTTCTCAAACATGATGCTGATTTTGTGAACAAATTACACGAAGCCTACGTAAAATCCTTTTCAGAAAAGGCATTTTCAGTGTCATAAAATTCATTCACTTGGACAAGTGGCTGATGTTGCCAGCTGCTATCGATGTACAGTTGTAATTTGAAGTATAAATCCACTAAAAATATGTAGACCTTATAGTTTTGTAGTAACTCATTGTTTGGACCGAGTATTTTTAAATAAGTTTTAAACCTTTGACTCTGTCTTGAAATATATATACTGAATGAATTGTAGTGATCAATTGTCTTTGGTTGAACTCGTCTTTGAGGTCCTTTGAGCAGCTATTGTGATATTTCTATTGGCTTCAGCTTAAGGTTCTTTGTTGTAAACTTGTAAAAGATTTCCATCTGAAGACATTGCTTCTATTTCAGTTTTAATTATCTTAATGAGTTCATTGCAATGTAATTAAAACATACCTAAAGAAAATAAATTGACAAATTATTTTTTGTAAAGATATTTGTCTCTTGTAGATACAAACCAAGCTTTATAAATAATACATCTTTGCAATGAACTATTTTTTTGAAAATAAGGACATTATTTTGAACCTTTCTTTCTAATGTTATAAGGACTGCAAAAGTTTGCTACTTGTTTACATAAATTATAATTTCCTATTTAACCATTAGTAGTTTATGCAACACTTTTTTAGTTTTATTGTATTTAATATTTTGAATTCATGTGAAAATTTTCTGTAGAATTTTCATTACCAAGGTACAACCCAACTTTAGAATTCATTTTCAAAATCATAAGGTATCAAAGTTGTATTTGTTTAAATTTTTTAACAATGAAAGTTTAACTTTTAGGATGAAAACATAAGTTTTATAAGTTTCATTTCTCCTAAGAATAAATTTTCTACTGATTGATAGTGTTTCTTACATGTAATTAAAAAAAAAATAAGAAATTAGGAAAACAATGGCTATTATATGCTGTGCTAGAGATTTGACCTACAAACACAGCATGATAAAAAAAATTAGATCTGTTAATTTGACAAATGAAACATGCATGTTTCTCAAGGTCTTATAAAAATATATGACCTCATTGTTATAAATTCAAAATGATTAAAAATATTTAACAAAATATTGACATTATTGTTGTAGTAATTAATAGGGAGTCCTTTGTCTAAGTAATCCTTGATCTAAGTAATTTTTGGCCTATGTAAACATCTGTAAGAAATTTTTGTTACATTCATTACTATATACAGTGTAATGTTAATTTATATTAGTAGTACTCCCTGGAATCAATGTATGACTTGAGGGCAAAAATTTAAAGCAAACCATTATGTTGATTAAATTATTTGGACGAAAATTTCTCAGATATCATCCATTTATAGTCTCAAATTAAAAAGTTCAAGAAAGACAAATATCCTTTTATTTCACTATTTCCTTTTAATTTACTTATCTCCTTCTAGCTTCCTAGGTCTAAAGCAGCGTTTTCCGAATTCTTTTAGCTATGGAACCCTTTTTGGTTTAGTTTTTGGATGGAACCCTAGCTCAAGTAAGAAATAAACTTATAACTGTAATATTGTTTTTTTGTGTTCGTGAAATCACACCATATTGAGGCTTTTTGGCTTGGTGTGGTATGTTCACTCACATCTTGTAAGTATAGTTTGACTTTAAAATAGATAGAACAAAAAGATAAGTATATTTAGAATTTATAAACTCCTAAATTTTCGCGGAACCCCCCCAATTCGGGGACCGCGCTGCTGGTCTATAGGATAGAATACAACTGGGATAAAATATCTTGTGTTAATCCAGGCTTTGAACTATCTGTATATAAATAATCTAAGCTATGTACCTACCAAGTTTCATCCCAATCCATCCAGTCGTTTTATACCATCAGTTTGGGTTCAGACAGCAGCACGCGGCAGGCAGCACTCAACCATCGAACAAACACACAGAGTATGTGACAAGATCCGAAACGCACTGGAGAACAAGGAGTACTGCTCGTCTGCATTCCTGGACGTGCAACAGGCGTTTGACCGTGTGTGGCATAAAGGCCATAAAGGAATCTTATATATCGACTAGCGGCCGCCCGCGACTTCGTCTGCGTGGACAGTTTTTTAGCTATCCCTCGGGAACTGTGCGTTTTTTTCTGGATGAAAGGTACCCTATGTCCTTTTCTGTAGCCCTGACAACGTGTATGCAAAATTTCATGATGATCGGTTCAGTAGTTAAGACGTGAAGGCGTAACAAACAAACGGACTTTCGCATTTATGATATTAGTAAGGATATAAAATGCTCTTCCTCATAGCTACTACCCGTTACTGAAGTCCTATATAACATCACGACTGTTTCTAGTCAAAGAGGGAGAAGCAACATCATCCTTATGCAAAACTAATGCAGGTGTACCACAGGGATCAGTCTTAGGTCCAATTCTTTACACTGCAGATATAGATACCCGTCGTACCAGGTGTCATACGTTGATGATACAGCAATTTTAGCTAACAATAAAGAGCCCGGTAAAGCATTTCTGAAACTGCAAAATGGATTAAATGAGAAAGGGAATTGGCTCCAAAGGGGGCAAATTAAAGCTAGCGCCTTGAAATCGATCCATGTCACGTTTACCCTAAAGAGAGGAAACTGTCCACCAGTTCAACTGGAAGATGCCATACTACCGCACAAAGACAGCATAAAATATCTGGGCATGCACCTGGATAAGCACATAAAGGCTAAAAGAGAGGAACTAAACCTGAAATACAAGAATCTGTACTGACACGTTGGACGAAACACCAAACTATCGACGGACAACAAGCTGCTAATATAAAACCAGTGTAGATGTATGGTATTCAACTCTGGGGAAGCTCCTGCAACTCCAACATATTCATATTACAAATAATGAAGTGCCATGGTACATCACAAACTTTGGGAATGAACACAGTAAAGGCAGAAATTCAAAATAACACTGAAAAATTCCGTAATCGCTCTGAAAAACACCCTAATGCATTAGCGAAACAACATAATCAGCTGCTAGCATTTCTGAAGTTGACAGGACCAAATTTAGCACTGTGTATGTACTATATCAAATTCATTTTATGTTTTTAGATCATTTTGACTACTCTTAGGCTAAGTTCATATGACCGCGCGGTGCCGCGCGGCACTGCTAACCGCGCGGTACAAGATCATACTAAACTGTGTCATATCGTTTACATTAGCGCGCGGTGCCGCGTCACCGCGCGGCGCGCCGAGCACCGCGCCCAAGATCTTGTACCGCGCCACAGCCGCGCGGTTCAAGATCTACAAACCTGCATTGACCCGTTCAGTTGAGCCGCGCGGTTTAAGACGAACGGATCCAGTTAGTTAGAAAAATGAGTACCTATCGAAGACGAAATTTCTATCGATTTGCTTATTTACGAAGTCGAAAAAAGAAATGCCATTTGGAATCTTAACTCTAAGGGCTATTCAAATAAATTATTAAAGAGAAGGTCTTGGGAAGAATTAGTTTTATTTTTCTCCTATGATAATGATTCTGAAGAAAAAAAGAAATACTTGGGCAAGTTCAATCTACAACTTAGTTGCATTTCTTTGTTTAAGTAACTTTGTATACTTAAATAAATAAAAATAAATCCAAAAACAGATTGCTTCCTCCGCGTCCATTCTCAGTGATTTTGATGCCAGACTGCGTGCTCGCTATCATGTGAATGCTCCTAACGCGCGGCCACTTGCGGCACCGCGCGTTCATATGAACTTAGCCTTAGACGCTCATATCAATTTGACGCAGACTGTACCACAAACTAATCCTCAAGAACTTAAATATTATTAAGTGAAACAATAAAATTCTGAAATCGATTTAATATTGCTATATTACAAATCGCATTTTGAACTTTGAACAACCAGTTGAGACCACAATATCGTTACAATTTTTTACAGACATACATCACCTATTTAGGGCGTTACATCAGTGAGAAATTAGAATTATAGGTTTGTTGTAAATATACAATTCCTTCTGTTCACATTACAATGGGTAGATTGAGTAAAGCATTCTCGTGATCAACAGATGTCTAAATTAAGTACAAAATATTGTGTCTTTTCAAATTATTTATAAATTATTTACACGGCACTGCACCGTTACCACTGTATCAAATTTATTTAGTCGAATTTGAATTTAACATCCAAGTCGTTAAGGTTTTCAAATAGGTTAGGATGTTATTTTGAGATTATAGCATTCACAACGCTATTTTTATATAATACTAAATAATAAACCTACTAGAAAAAAATCGTCTCGTCTCTCGATAGCTCAGTTGGAAGAGCACTCGACCGGACTTCCAAAGGTCGCGGGTTCGATTCCCGCCAGATAAATGGTCTGGTAAGGAGTCCATTTTTTTCTAGTATATTATTTTGTTTTATAGATTAGGTTGATTTGACAGTTTTGGATAATCAAGGCCCGTATTTATAAATCGCGTTCAACGTTGAGATCATACCTGAGATGCTGTTCCTATTAGAAGAATATCTCAAGTATGATCTCAAGATAGCTCTCAACGTTGAGCGCGGTATAGAAATACGAATGTGTCACATACATGGTTTTAGTTCGCGCCACGATGCTCGCACACGAACTGTTCTGCAAAGTGGTAAAGCAAGCGAGTGGCCGATTGTACATAAAATAGGAGCGTTTTACCTACCACTATCCGGATAAATTGCAGAAACAGTAAGATAAATTGGTTCCCTTTCTGTTATACCAACGTAGCGACATCTGTTGATAAATAGGTAAGTACCTATTTAGTCCATACCTCTACAAGATTTTTAATAATCTCAAATACAGCATTGGTTTTTGGAAAATATATAATGTCTGTTCCCTATGAATTCAAATGATTGTGCTATGCGTTTTGTGAATATTTGCTATTTTGTGTTCATTCACTTCATTAAAACAATAGGTGTCCCAAATATGTATCAGGTACATTATAAAAATACCCTTTTGTCAGCAATATCTAATAACATTTGAAAACTCTATTTGTCTAAGTTTAACCTCATGAAACAAAACATCCACTTTGTTAGAAACAAATATTTATTTTGGCATATCATATTGCAAATTATTTGAGACACCTTCACATGGTAATGTAACATCATAAATTGTTACATTAAAATCAAAATTAACTTTAATCTCACTTCATAATGAAATCACCCTGTGAATTTCAACAGTGGAACTTGATATGCCTACATATAATATAACTATATACAAAACAAAATTAAATATTGTACACTAGGAGCACACAATTGAGTTACCATTGTCAAATTTGATCAATAGACTTTTAACTTTGCGTCTAGGAACCTTTTAGAAACCTTGTGGGTTTAAAAATACATTAAAAATTTGACAGTTGTACCCCAGCGAGCGTGCGTGTTATCTCTGCTATACTGTAAAGCCGGGAAAATGCGTCGTTTTATATTATTCTGATAATTCATGATAACATCACTTGTAAAAAGGAATTAACTAAATTTTGATTATTACAGTTGCGATTTTATAATTTTCGGGATGTCCGCTTCAAAAGTTGCTCTATATTGCATTCAGATCGTTATTATTATCCAGAAAGTTCATTTTGGCAGTTCACTGACAAAAATAGGAATATTATTCTCAGGTTTACTTACAGACGATTACCGGCTTCACAAATTAATGTTATATTTTGAAAAACTTACTACATAGAGAAAAATTAGGAAGTCCACTTTATGTACAAAACTTAGAAAATCGTAAAATGTGAAGGTAAGAATCTTGGTTAATTCTGTACTGGGAGTTGTTAACATAACAAAATACTTGTGTAGTATTTTGTTACGTAAACAAAATACTACACAAGTACTTAGGTAAGGAAGTAGGAAGTACGTTAGTAACATGATCGTATGAAGTAATTGAACTATACTATTACCACTCATCCAGTGCATTCAACACAGGGATTGAAATACCGTCAAAAAATTATAACGATAACAAGTAAAATATTCCGTTATTCCGGTAAGTAACGATATTTTATAAAATAACGTTACAATACGGTAAAATAACGTTATATTATGGAAAGTAAACGTCATTTTTACGGTGAAATACCGTTATTTACCGTAGGACGGTAATATAACAAAATTAACGTTATTTGAAAGTAACGCTTTAAATCCCTGATTAAACCTACTAACTAAACTGTCCAAGAAAATTTAGTAAAGTCAATTAATCCTGCATTTTTTACATGATATCCTTTAAGTGAATTGAGTAAAGATGCGATTACGAATTTCAGATATGCGAAGTTTCACTGAGTAGGGAATTACTAAAAAGAACAGGACAGTTTAGTTCATCCAAGCAATTATTTTATTATACACAATTATAAGAAATATAACTCCAACTATTTGGTTTTTTTTCCACAGATAATAACGGAAAGAGTAAACCGAAAACCATACCTACTTATGATCGTTTACACGGAATCCAATAACTTTTGTTCTCTCTCACGAAGACGGTTCGGCGATTATGTTGTTATATTGGTTTTCGATATTCCCTCTTCCGCTACAACCTGTATAAGGATTTTACTCATGAAGTCGTTATTTCGACAGAATACATCAGACTTTACTTATCGAAAATTAAACTACAAAAACTGGGCAAATAGTTTTTACATTTGTAACAAGTTTCATAAACCTCTGTAATCATAAAATCTATTTACTAATAAACGTCACACGAATTTCAATATAATGGGTGGGCATCGATCTAATAAAACGATTTAGAGAACGGAAAAAGTAATTAGGTATTAGCCTTTGTAATGTATTGACACATAACGACGATTAAGTACCAAATACTGCTATCTACATTTTTTCCATTAAGAAGTTGGTTGGTATTACTAGAACTGTTCAGCATTTCTTTCAACGTCTTAATTTAGCAGCTATTGGTATACGTACTTATCTTCTCAATTAGCAGTAATTCGAATTATATGTTTTTGCTAAAGTGTGAAGTGTCTCCAGACAAGCCGAACTATAGGTACAATAATTAAAACATCCAAAAAATGTAGATACCTAGCAGTGTTTGGTACATGTAGTTAAGGTAACCGTTAACAAACTGTCAGTAAGGCTTTGTTTGATAAA
This sequence comes from Agriphila tristella, assembly GCA_928269145.1. NCBI lineage: Eukaryota > Metazoa > Arthropoda > Insecta > Lepidoptera > Crambidae > Agriphila > Agriphila tristella. The sequence continues at coordinate 30,119,083 of OV743432.1, forward strand.
TTATCTAAGAACTGTTGCTTTATATTAAGTTTAGTTTTAATTTTCTATCATGATGTATTTAAAACGGAAACGGTGTCTGAAGAATGGCCCATTTTAGATATGTTATTTAATTTTATTCACTAAGATATTATGCAAAGCTGACGGCACCTTATACAATATACATGCTTTCGGAATATTAAAGTAGTGTATTATTTATCATCCAACGTATATAAGAAATTTTAGTGATTGCTTATTTTTTAGATATTATGCAACGTTTATTAGTAAATTTTAGTGATTGTTTATATTTTTGTACACCGTGTAAGTTGCTACCTGTTTCGTATCCATAAGAGCAAAACTAAATATTCAGATAATTAAATACATCCAAACTCGTTACTAATAAACATTTTATAGCAGGTAAAGCCCCGAATATATAATTTAGCGAAGTTCACTTACATTTGAATCACATAATGGTAATTATTAATGACACCTAATATTAGAATGAGAATGATTCTTACAAAAATTGCAATTTTAAACACACACGATTACTAAACATTATTTCATAAACCAGTCAACTAGAAATTTTAATTTTAAACCTAGTAGTAAATTTGAATTACAAAAGTGTTAAGTTTCAATTGCCAAAATCATTGCATTATAATTTTATGAGCTGGTATTTTGTCAAAAACACATCAAATGTTACATTGCGGTCATTGTTTGTTACGTAGTCAGAGATAATTCTGAAGTATGAATTTGTAAGTTTACAATTTACATGAAAAATCACTAACTAATTTAGTATTACTTACTAATTATTGACATTTTGTATTAATTTGTCTCGAAAAAGAAAAATGCTTCATTTGATGCGTGATTAACTTTACTTTTTCAATTGCTATAATACATCACCTCACTTTTGAAATACTGAATGGTTCCAATACCAGTTTGATTTAAATGATTTGACAATTTTTATTTAAATAAATCATAAACTTTACGCGAAAATAGACTAGATAATTTTAAGTTTACATTTTAAATCAACATGACGCGTCATAAATATTTATTGATTAGTCTTAAACAGATAACAATATCTTTTTTATTAATTAATAAAACTTAAAAAACTGTCAACTGTTTTTTAAGTTGTGAAAAGTGAATTGTTTTTAATTATTTTTACTTTAATTCAATCATAAGATTTCCTGGGTAGAGTTTTTTTTTGTAAAAAACATATTTATCTATATTATGCATATCTTCCTTAAAAGAACCAAAAGTGAGGTGTTTATTATAATATACACATGATATATTTATTACATACCAGTATTTACGCTAAAGATGGGTCATACAAATACAGGGTTGCCAAAATTGACAAAAACAATTAAAAATTATTGTCATGTTCGTTTCACGAAATCATATTTATCATACATTATCAAACAGTCTAAAATTTTAAAAATAAAGTGAAAATAGTTAAACAAAACAAATAATAAAAACGTTGTGGTCTCTTTGTTTCACTTGCACACTGTATGTATAAGCGAGAGGTAAATATCGCGTACGTTAATCAACGAACTAGCTTTATTTGATTAAACAACAAAATAATTTTAGTATCAGTTTTTATTACATGCCATAATCAATAATTTGCAATGTTTTATATTCCTACTTATATTAATAATAATAGTAACACTTTACTAATCAATGTTAAAAACGACAAAACAGCGGGTTTCGTTAATTAACGTACTGTAAGTCATACATGTCTTTATCCGAACAAAATCATTCTCAGGAGGCAACCCTGTACAAATGCAAGTAGCATTATATACAGCGAAGCCAAATAGTCAAATGTTTGCTCTCTTTCATTTTAAACTGTAAAGAAAGAGATGCAGCATTCTTTAAACTCTTCGCCTTCGCTACATTTGTGGCCAAACACAATTCAGTTTTTAAATACAATTAACACGTTTTTTTAATCGTAATGTAACCTTTATACAGTAAGAGATGATCAAAATTGAAATCTATGATGACGATATGAAGTTCAATTTAGTGTAAACAAACGCAAATAGCTCCAAAACTATCGTAGTTAGGCCACAAATGGAAAAAAAATCCACTTACCTAATACACAGAAAATCGTTGGGCGTTTCAAAAACACCATTTTCCTACAATTGTAGGTAACTTCACAAGTACGCAAGTCTATTTATACGCGTAATCACTTTTGTTTACGTAAAAACAAAACTTTAAAAAAATCATTAACTATATTTATATCTATATGTATATTTTAATAAGCGCTGAACGGCCTAACAAGAAATAATAATAAATAAGTTCAGGAGACCTGTGGCGTCCCTATTTTGTACAATGCCAGTTTCCATCTGGAAAAAAAAAGAAAAAAATAATAATTTAATTCCGGCTTTTATATAAGTAATTACTTCGCACATCAGCAATTTCATTTGCAATATCCTTCCTGCTGGGCTTCGATCAAGAATATCCTAGCTAGATGTTCGGTCAGAGTCTCAAAAATGGCACCTCAATAGCGTCCAACTTACAAACTGGGCGCTTATTTTGTACAAAGTAAGTGATAAAAAAGATGTGTTTTTGTAAAAAATAAGTGATATAAAAAGTGAGTTTGTACAAAATAAGAGGTGATTATGCACAAAATAAGCGCCAAGTTTGTTAGTGGGACGTTATTTGAGGTGCCATTTTTGCGTACTGTTTTAGTTCGTGAAGTTATCTAGGATATCCAGTTTGTAAGTGGGACGCTACTTGAGGTGCCATTTTTGAGACTCCGACCGGACATCTAGGGTATTCTTGATCGAAGAAGACAAGCAAACAAAAATATTGGATAATTGTTGTTAAATATATTAAGCGAAAAACTTACTTGGCGCGCGACCATACGCGACGCGGCGAACGCGTCAATGAGTATCGAACCAACGTGGTCGCGGCCGGCGCGCGGCAGCCTTACCATTTGCCTGCCGGTCGAACCCGCCTCGTACTTATAGCTTCATGCATAAAGTGCGGAGTGTCACTGGCCTGGTAGTACTGATAGTGGCGTCAATAGGGTGAAAAATACGGCGTTTTGTGAACCAGAGATATCCTTTGGTAGGATTGGTCCTTAGGACTCTAGGATGGATATAAGAGTGGAGCCACCACGATTTTTGTAGTAAATTTTTTGAAGTTTTGGCTTTCAGCCCAGTCTCGATAGATGTATTAGTTAAGCTGCTATGCCCAGTTTGATTTCATATTCGTATGAATTTAGGGTGTCGAATTCATTTTTGGATTCATATTTGTACGATTCAATTGTAAAACTATTAAAAAAAAATAAAAACAAAAATAAAATACTCGCTTGATTACAGAAAAAAATTGCCATTAAATACACAAATTGGAATATTGAAAAAAGAAAAATACCTCGTAGGAGCTCTATTATCCTTTTATTTTTAAAATAATAATAAAAGAAAATATTCTTGTTTTGGCTAATTAAAAAAATTAACTTCGTTACCGTTGTAAGGAAGTTATTATAATAGGTCTTTACCTATGAAATTGCCGTATTGCAGTACAGACTTTTTCAAACAAAAAAAAGTTTTGATTGGCTATGAATTCTAAATTCAAATTAATTTTGTTTTAAAAATATGACATTCTATTTACAAAATCAGTCTTTTGTTTATTGATTAGCGTTGTATTTTCATTACATTTCAACATTTTTCCTCATAATGGATACTTCGAAATTTCGTGTAATTATGGAATATGAGTTCCGTCGTGGCACCAACGCGGCACAAACGACACGTAACATCAACGACGTTTACGGAGAGAACTGTACAAACGAACGTACAACCCGTTATTGGTTTGCTCGGTTCCGTTCTGGGAATTTTGACTTGAAAAATTAACCTCGTGGTCGTCCGGAAACTTTGGTCACCAATGATGAATTAAAGGCGATTGTGGAAGCAGATGAATCGCAATCTACAGCTGAGCTGGCAGCAGCTTTTGATGTTAGCATCAAAACAATATTGGTCCATTTGCGACAGATTGGCAAGATAAAAAAGCTTGATAGATGGGTGCCCCACTGCTACTTCACGACAACGCGCGACCCCATACTGCACAACAGACCGTCTCTAAGCTGCATGAGTTGGGGTTGGAAGCTCTCCCTCATCCGCCATACTCACCAGATCTTGCGCCTACCGACTATTACTTTTTCCAAAATTTGGACAACTTTTTAGCGGGAAAAAAATTCAATTCCCGAGAGGCAGTACAAAACGCCTTTGAAGAGTTTGTTGTCTCCCGTCCAGCTGATTTTTTCAAGAAGGGCATCCATAAACTGCCACAGCGTTGGCAAAGATGCATTGATTGCAGGGGTGATTACGTTGAATAAAAGAAATAAATAAGTTCGAAAAAAAAATACTTTAACTTTTTTCAAACAAAACAGCAATTTCATAGGTAAAGACCTAATATTTATTAAATATTAAAATTTTAAATATCAATTCGAAACTTGCTTGTGATAGGCTCAAATTTTAGCAAATTTAGTTAGCTTTATAAAAGTATAGAGTAGAGATACCTGAAAAACGCTTTCTTAAGGTAGTTTTTTCGAAAATACTGAAACAAGTGCCAAGTTTTTCCAGCAGTACAGGGTTTCCAAGGGTTAAAACTTGGGTAAAACTACTCTCAAGGTACCTAACAATATCTGAAAAAAATCGTAGTTACATGCGCGCTTGTGATATTTGTCTTTTTTTGTCGGTATTGACTGGCATTTATGGTTTTTCTAATAATTTACTGATATTTTTTAAATTCTGCGTTATACTTTTTAAGTTTATTTCAAAACAGTTTCATAAAAGTATTATAATGTATATATTTATTTAGAATTGGCTATTTATTACCTTTCATTTGATACCCATATTGTTATGATAAAAAATAATAATATTTCCATAGGTGTAAAAGAAATTGACGGCACGCGTCAGAGAATTTTTTTTCGCTATTAATTGTTAATAAAAAAAAATTGTAAGTTATATTTTTTCAAATCTTCATTCTATAAGCTTTGTTAACGTATTTTTTGTTTGCAAATAAGAACATCAGTTTAATATTTACGGTGACTTAAAGTAAACAAAATGTAGTTGAAAATATTGGTTATTGTGTAATGTTTAGGAAACTTCTTAATAAATTGCAATTTTTATACCAGAAATGAATTCTACGTCATTGATTTATCCGAAAATGATACCAAAATTGGCTTAGTATCTAAACTTAGGCAGTTATTAACCTCGGACTTCGTTAAGGCAGAATTCCCCCCTCCCCCCCACCTGCTTGAAAAATCCAGGTGGCTCCACTTCGTAAACCCATCTTAGGAACCCAAGGATCAATCCTACCGAAGGAAATCTTTGGTTCATGAATAGCCGTATTCTTCGTTTTTTTGGTTCCTACGACTGGGGCTATGACATCGTGCGTGAGTCCAGCACCGGCGGCAGGTTGATATAGTGTATAGTCGGGCTGTATATAGTGTGTAGTGTAGTGTAGTGTGTACTCACGTCGCTACCACAGGCGGTGCAGGTGCAGGTTGCGCGAGAGCACGGAGCGCACGTCGTGCGTGAAGCGCAGCGCGTCCAGCACCGGCGGCAGGGTGATATAGTGTATAGTCGGGCTGTATATAGTGTGTAGTGTAGTGTAGTGTGTACTCACGTCGCTACCACAGGCGGTGCAGGTGCAGGTTGCGCGAGAGCACGGAGCGCACGTCGTGCGTGAAGCGCAGCGCGTCCAGCACCGGCGGCAGGGTGATATAGTGTATAGTCGGGCTGTATATAGTGTGTAGTGTAGTGTAGTGTGTACTCACGTCGCTACCACAGGCGGTGCAGGTGCAGGTTGCGCGAGAGCACGGAGCGCACGTCGTGCGTGAAGCGCAGCGCGTCCAGCACCGGCGGCAGGGTGATATAGTGTATAGTCGGGCTGTATATAGTGTGTAGTGTAGTGTAGTGTGTACTCACGTCGCTACCACAGGCGGTGCAGGTGCAGGTTGCGCGAGAGCACGGAGCGCACGTCGTGCGTGAAGCGCAGCGCGTCCAGCACCGGCGGCAGGGTGATATAGTGTATAGTCGGGCTGTATATAGTGTGTAGTGTAGTGTAGTGTGTACTCACGTCGCTACCACAGGCGGTGCAGGTGCAGGTTGCGCGAGAGCACGGAGCGCACGTCGTGCGTGAAGCGCAGCGCGTCCAGCACCGGCGGCAGGGTGATATAGTGTATAGTCGGGCTGTATATAGTGTGTAGTGTAGTGTAGTGTGTACTCACGTCGCTACCACAGGCGGTGCAGGTGCAGGTTGCGCGAGAGCACGGAGCGCACGTCGTGCGTGAAGCGCAGCGCGTCCAGCACCGGCGGCAGGGTGATATAGTGTATAGTCGGGCTGTATATAGTGTGTAGTGTAGTGTAGTGTGTACTCACGTCGCTACCACAGGCGGTGCAGGTGCAGGTTGCGCGAGAGCACGGAGCGCACGTCGTGCGTGAAGCGCAGCGCGTCCAGCACCGGCGGCAGGGTGATATAGTGTATAGTCGGGCTGTATATAGTGTGTAGTGTAGTGTAGTGTGTACTCACGTCGCTACCACAGGCGGTGCAGGTGCAGGTTGCGCGAGAGCACGGAGCGCACGTCGTGCGTGAAGCGCAGCGCGTCCAGCACCGGCAGAAGGTTCAGCAGCGACACGTCCAGCGGGTCCGAGAACCACGACTTTATGGGGATCGCGTTGTCTGCAACGATACCGACCAAACTAGAGCCGCAACTCCACTAGCTAGAGTATACATTTTCTGTGCACACCTTAGATTAAATCTAAAAGAGAAGATACGGTACTAGCGTCTCATGAGTGCGCCACTAAAATTAGGCTAATGGGCGCGATTAAGACGCAATTTGGCAATCTACGAACAACATGTGCACTTAGGAAAACAATATTGCGGATGTCCTGTGTTAAAAAGATAAAACGATGCTTTCGTATGCTTTTAAAAAGTGCGTGCGTAGTTCGACATTTTTAATCAAGAAAGGGATGAGAATAACGTGCCGGACTACAGCTGCGCCACATAAAGTTGGAAATTTGACTTTTTGACTATGCCATGATGAGGTCCACTAGCGGATCCAAGGGGGGGGGGGCTAAGGGGCTCAAGCCCCCCCCCAAAATCATTTGGATCCACCCAACAAATCTGTTGATTACCTTGGTAAAGCCTGCCCTCACCTACGTTAAGCCCCTCCCAAACCAAAATCCTGAATCCGCCACTGATGAGGTCGATAGTTTGTCAGAATTCATCACACAAAAACCAGAATTTGTCGGTCTTTCGTTTACGTTTAGGAGATAAGTGTGGTGCAGCAGGCGATACAGCTGCGCCACACAGATCGCGAGAACGAAAGGTCGTAGCGAACATATGATTACTCGTGTGTGTAGCCGTTAGTTTGTCGAAATTTGTCGCACAAAGACCAGAATTTGTCGGTCTTGCGTTTAGGAGATACGTGTCCAAAATCTCTCCTAACGCAAGACCGACAAATTCTGGTTTTCTTCCACAAATTCCGACAAACTACCGACTACACATTAAAGTCATCAGATTTTCTTCTGTTCTCGAGACCCAGGCAGAAAGGTCTCTACAGCGTATCATCTCATATCATCTAAACGCTAGACTGACAAATTCTGGTTTTTTGGCGTCAAATTCCGCCAAACTAACGGCTACACACTCGAGTAATCAGATTTTCGCTACGACCTTCCTTTTTTGAGATGTGTTGCGCAGCTGTAGATACGTGTCTACAGCTGCGCCACACGTATCTTCTAAATGCAAGACCGGAAACTCAAAAACTCAAGAAAGCCTTTAACCAAGCCGCCAAGTCTTGCAAGAAAAAGTTACGCAGGGCCCGTTTTGACCATATCGGACGCATTGGCACCAAATTAGCAAAGCGTTCTGGTCTCTCACCAACGCAGTCGAAACCAACTTCTGTCGCCCTACCCTACCACCTTTACAAAAACCTGACGGTACACTTGCTCACACTGCGAATGAGAAAGCAAACCTCTTTGCCTCCCTTTTTGCGGAAAATTCGCATCTTGATACTGCAGGGAAAGAGCCACCTAAGCTTCCTCAATGTGAGTCCATCATGGGTGATATACACATCCACCAGAAAGAAGTGCTTAGAATCATGCGAACTCTTGATGTGAACAAAGCAAGTGGACCTGATGGTATACCAGCAATTGTCCTGCGTAACTGTGCGCCTGAGTTGTCTCCAATATTAACTCGCTTGTATCGCCTCTCACTCGAGACTAAAGAAGTTCCTAAGTCATGGAGGCTTGCCAATGTGCAGCCAGTGCCCAAAAAGGGCAGTCGTGCTGACCCATCTAACTATAGGCCTATTTCGGTCACCTCCATACTCTGCAATATTATGGAACGTGTATTCAATAACCGCTTATTAACATACCTCGAAGAAAACGATCTCCTAAGTGACCGCCAATTTGGCTTCCGACGAGGTCGTTCAACTGCTGATCTTCTTGCGTATGCCACCCACCTTTGGAGTGAGGCCATCGAGAATCACGGTGAAGCCTTTGCCGTCTCTCTAGCCTAGACATCTCCAAAGCGTTCGACAGGGTCTGGCATGATAGCCTTTTAAGTAAGCTTCCAGCATATGGAATCTCTGAAGACCTTTGCATTTGGATCTCTTGACTTCCTTAAGGAACGATTTATCCGTGTCGTGTTGAAAGGGTGCACGTCCGATCAACGAGCGATTGACGCCGGTGTTCCTCAAGGATCCGTTCTGTCCTCAACATTCTTCTTGCTACATATAAACGACCTGCTAACACCCGGAACCTTTGGGTATGCCGACGATAGCACAATAACAGACAGATACTTTTCAAATGCAAGGGCCAACAGAGAACAAATAGAGTCTTGTCGAGAGGATTTAGTCGGACGGTTGAACTTGGCACTTCAGGATGTCTCTGACTGGAGCGATGCCAATCTTGTTAAGATCAATGCGGCAAAAACACAAGCGTGTCTCTTCTCTGCAAAACAGAGTGCATTCCATCATTCTCCGACTTTCCGTGGTGCATCTGTACCAGTGACCGATCAGCTACAACTCCTTGGCATGTCAATTTCATCCAATTTGAACTTCGGCGAATATATAGAGTCCATAGCTACAACCGCTGCGAAAAAGCTTGGAATCCTCTCAAAGGTTAAGCGTTACTTCTCCCCGCATCAGCTGCTACAACTTTATAAAGCGCAAATCAGACCGGTCATGGAGTACTGCAGTCACCTTTGGGACGGATCAGCCAAATACCAGCTTGCCGCTCTAGACTCGGTCGAAAAACGGGCTAGGCGACTTATTGGAGACCCCGAACTCACGAATGCCAAACTAAATAGCCTCGACCACCGCCGTAGAATAGCTTGTTTGTCGGTATTTTACAAGATGCACTTCGGAGAGTGTGCGAAGGAATTACACGAATTAATTCCTCCAGCCCCATTCCACCATCGAAGCACTAGACGCAGATTAGCGTACCATCCTTATGTTGTTGATATTCCAACCATCCGCACAAAGCATTTTGCTAACACTTTTATAATGCGAACAGCAAAGGAGTGGAACAGCCTGCCTGCCGATGTGTTTCCTGATAGTTACAACTTGGGCCTTTTTAAGGCTAGAGTGAATAGGCTTTATCTAAGTGAGCATGCTCCATCGTAGTCCGCATCATCAATTAACACCAGGTGTGATTGTGGACAAATGCTCACTTATTTTCAATAAAAATAAAAGACCGACAACATTTGGTTTTTGTTCGTCAAATTCCGACAAACCATCGACTTCATCATGGCATAGTCAAAATGTCAGATTTCCAACTTTTTTGTGGTGCAGCTGTAGTCCGGCGCGTATAAGGCCCTGTCGTTCTAATTGGCCATCGGTCGTGCGATGGTGCGTCCGTCCGATGAAAATGGTCGTGCGACCGTGCGATCAAACCTAGTGATATCTATTGAATGTCCTAATTGACGGTCGCGCGCTCATGCGATGCGTCTATAGTTCAGTTTCATCGCACGATGAAATCGCAACGCATGATTGCGCGACCGATGCCAATTAGACCTAAGACTAGACCTAAGAGGGCCTAAGACTACAATTCAGTCGTGTGTGTGAGGGATAAAAAGCAAACACGCTGACGTTGAAACTTACCGCTCTGTCTGGCTCGACACTTATTTATAGATGTGTAGTTGAATCAGACTATTTTTTGATGGACCCAAGTAAGAGCATGCTGTATCTTCCCTTTTTATTTTAATCATGGTACAATCATAAATTGCGCCATTTATAGCACTACGAGACAGAGGTAGTCACGTGGTTAACACTTTCTTAAGCCTTGTCCACACTTGTATCATTTTGGCGTATCAGATCACCGTATCTTTGACATACATCGTCTCTTTGATACAGTATTACTCCAACGTACTACCAACCAAACTAGCGATGTATGCTAAAGATACGGTGATCTGATTCGCCAAAATGATACAAGTGTGGAAAAGGCCTAACGTAATCTTTGCTATCGGTAATCGGTAAAAAAAACGGTTCTTTGTAGGCCAGTCAAATTCTATCTTAAAAACACAAAACGCGAGGCAAAGCTGCTGTTTTGGTATGTTATTTGGACCCCTTAGGGGAGTAATGAAACTACGTTTAGCAAGCAAAAAAAAGTTTTGCTGCCTGCGTAATACGTGAAAAACTGCAAAAATTTTCAATTTTGCAGTTCAATTCAAATATGGACTTTTGACATTAGTTTCTACTATCATTTTAAAAGTATAAAGCTAACCCACAGCTGTGTGTCTTAGTATTTGAGATAATTTGCTTGAAAATTTTTCACTCACCGACACATTTAACCGCCCACACCGCTATTTTCATACAAACATGCTCACTTCAGTCTCATAAATAAAAAAGGTTGTGCATCTCTGCAATGATTTGTATGTTGATAGATTAGTCAGGTGCTCATTTTTATGATAAGAATGTCAAATAAGTATAGACACCTCTCAATTTCGCCAAGGTGTACATAAACTTTTCGTGCAGGCAATCTTCAGAACTGGTAGCAGTTACCAATAGGTTCCAAGCGAAACAAAACAAATGAACGTAATCGCGATTAAGGCGCTTTCCTGACCGAAAGTAGCGCCGCGGAGAATTTTGCTTAATATTGTAGTTCTAATACTCAATTTCAGTAAAACTTCTAGTCGAATTTTTAGGGCCCATAGTCTAGTATTTTTAGACCATGTTATTAACATTCCCTCGTAGTCACTGCTAGAGGTATACATAAAATACATAACTTCTCGTCATATTTATTGCCTCTACCAGATCAGGATTAGAACACGGAATCTTTGGTGCAGTGCACAGGATCACTAATATCAATGCACCAAAGTGTACGTGGGTACTCGTATAGCAAAACTGCTAAAAGTGGCCGTTTTTGACACTTTACATTTGCTACTTCTACGAATGACTGCGAGAGAATGTAGTGATACCTAAAAACTATTAACAACTTATTAAATAAAAACCTCTGAGGGCGCCACTTTCGGTCAGAGAATCGCCTTAATTGGTTCTCCTATTCGTCGTGCGTCAGTCAGAATAGATGTAAATTGGAGTTCCATACTAAAATTTTACATTTTTCAAATCTAAACTGACACATGGCGAATAGGAGAAATTATTACATTACAGCTTTCGAACAACATCAAATTCAAATGAAATCAGATTGTATTTGTATTAAGGTGCTCCCTCACCGGGAGCATTCACGTGTACTGTAACATTATAGATTCGTCTTTGAGCATTACATTACAATAAACCTCCCTGACAGACGAGCATTCACTCGGTTCTCCTCCTTCACTGTTGTATTCATTACAAGGTGCGCATTGTAATGCTCGGTTCCCCTCCTTCACTGAAGTAATGCTCAAATCTGTAACGTTACATTACACGCGAATGCTCCCGGTGAGGGAGCACCTTTATAAAAACCTTTCAGAATTTAGCTTGCTTGTATGGAAAACTATATGGCCCCTATTTTCTTCCAAGCAGTACGAGGGTGGTTTGATAAGTCCATGACTTTGTAAAGAAGCATTTTTTTTGGCATATTTCGTTTTATTTCTCAACATAATCTTTTTGTAGCACTGCATATTCAGTCCAACGAAGTTCCTACCTCTTTAACCCATATTATTTTCTTTCATCGCCTGAAAACTGTGGTAACTGAAATGAGGGCCCATTTCAGATACCACCTTTTGGCTTGATGAAAATCTTTGCTCGCCAAGACATTTATTCATGTTTGGGAGGAGGAAAAATCTCAGTGGACTAAATCTAAAGAATAGGAAGGATTCGCATCTTCATTCGATGAGTTTTGATGTCATGAGTGCCGCCGATAGGGTCGACAGGGTCATAAAGAAAAGTTAGAAGTCGCTTGAGCTTTTTGTTTCCAAAAGTAATCTTTTGCCGAATTTGAAAAAAAAAGTGTTAAGATTCCTAAGGAGTTTCTTTTTAAGATACATAAAAATAATATGAAAAGAAAGTATTTCTTCTTTTCAAAGTCGGACTTATCAAACCGCCCTCGTATATGATTACGATTACACTATGATAATATGAAAACAGAGGCCGTATAACAAGCTCTTAAAACCTGCCAAGTTTATAAATTGCTTAGTGACAACTCTTTCTCGCTATATAGCAAATAAAAGAGATAGATAGCCAGTCGCAAAACTGTCTGGAAATAAGGCTTCCCGCCCTCGAGCGACTTTTTTTAGCTGCGATAATCGCGGCGTTTTTTGTCACGGCTTAGTAAAACCTTTGTCGTGTTATTTCGCGGCCGATTAGTCTCCACTTTAGCTACTTTTTGTAGATCGTGGGCGTTGACGTATTAAACTCTATGTTCTATTCTCGGCGAAAAAAAATCGCTCAGCGATTAATCGCTCGTGGACGGGAGCGCAAAGGCCGCAAATACACCTGCAAGAAATTCTGCGAGAACTTACACTGACAGCCTGTCACACAGTAGCTTGTGAACGCGTGACAAACTGTCGCCAGTGCATTTGCTATTAGTTAACACTTGTAAGCTACTGTCTGACAGGCCGTGGGACACTTCTTGCAGGTGGAAACCCGGCCTAAGAGGTCATACGGCCTCAAGTGTATATCTCACCTGGGAAGTCCCGGTAGGCCCCGGGCGAGTTGTCCAGAATGAACACTCTGTTGAGGTCTTCGCATATCGACGACAGGTTTTTGGTGTATGAGCCGTGCTCCGCGGTGCAGTGTTGTCTGCAAAAGGGACGCTATGAGTGTGGACTGTGATTGTGACATAATAACATAATGGCGGGGTTAAAATTAGTGACCGACCGAAGTTTCGGTTTCAGTTTCGACCAAAAAAACTAGTTTCGGCAACAGTTCCGGTTTCAGCCATATATTGGCCGAAACTTTCGGCTTGACTGAAACTCGGTTTTCGTTAATTGTCGTGCGTCAATCGGCTAACTTCGGAATTCACCAGCCGGCGTGAAAGTGTTGAATTGAGGTTACGTGGTTTAATAATCAGTTACTTGATTTTAGTTTGTGAAAAATCATCTACGTAAAAAAAACAACGTCAATTTAATGTGCGAAAACAAGTTTCGGTTTCGGTTTCAGTTTCAGTTTCGGCCGAAACTAAACCCAGGGCCGAAAGTTCGGTTTCGGTTTCGGTCGGAATTCCAGTTTCGGTCGGATACAAGTTAAAATAAAACAAACATTTGAAGCAAGCAAGTATCTCAGCTTGAGACATGGTTACACCCACGAGCAAAACAATACGGCATAACACCAGGCACGTATCCAGACTTTAAGTTTTCTCTCTTTCACTCGCATTGAATGTGAGCAATATTATCCGATAGTTTACGGTAACGTAAACAGTTTACATCAACTCATGGTATGGCCACTGTTCTGTGTGTTACAGATTTCGGGGGCGGGGATACATCTCAACTATCTCCCCTATGGATACGTGCCTGCATAACACTTATTACTAACACCAAAATAACTCAATAATTTGATAATAAAGCAAATGTGCTATACATTCTCGCCTTTTTTCTTACCTAAATGTACTATGGGCAACAGCGTAGCTTAACCTACCTATCGCTTAACCTACCGTCGCTTAAACCTTAGCAACAAAATTCGAGTGCGTGCGTATCGCCCCTGCACGAACTAAACGTATGTAGTGACGGCGCGGCGTGCAAGCGATTTTAACCATAGGAGTCGTTAAGAGACGCTGTTGCCCATGGTACGTTATAGCTTCCCCTGTCTATATGTTTGGCACTGAAAAAGAACTTGGGGGTTCTAAGTAAAGCTGTGGTTTACAGGCAAGATTTTTTTGTTACATAAAAAAGAGGCTTTATACAAGTTTCGTTACACTATTATATGAATTGTAATATTTTGAAGTTCAGATGCCAGTTTGAAGTTCAGATGACCTTTATTTATACCTTGATCTACGTGTTATATTTCAGGGCTTTTTATTTGTTTTAATGGAACCAAAGCGACGGTAATCCATAGTAATTATAAGGTTTAGTTACGCGATCTGGCGACTCAGGGCTGATTACTTTCAACTGGTATTATTCCCTCGCTCCCACTAGTACACCCGTTGAACTAGTGCAACTATTTTATCTCAGTAGTTCACCTGTCTATAAGAGTTGAACTACTGCAACTAAATGGTTGATCAGTTTAATATTATATTATCTGTTCTTTCACGCAAAATCTTTCGTTTGACTGCCATGCGTCATAGAAACCTTGCTGCTTGCTTCAACAATAAACTAAGATAAGAGATCCTAATTCCTGTCACAATAATAAATTATATTGGTTTTAAATATATTCAAAGGTCAATAAATGTAAAATATTTGATTATACATGAGTCAATCACATTAATTTTCCCAAGGTCGGTATGTATTTTTCTTATCTTTGTTGATGACAATCGGCAACAAGATATGAAAAATACATATGATGTAATTTTACTTACAGGCTTATATATTTTCTCACTACATAGTTTTGAACTTTCAACTATTTTAAACTATTCAACTTAATAATAGTGTAATTGAAGATATTATTTTCGTAGCACAAGTATTTATTTTAAGAAAAGGCAGCATTCTATTACAAAAATCTCCTAAAGCCGAATATGGTAGATAGGGACCATCAAACTGAACAACTTTTGCTATGGGACCAGACCAACTCTGAAATCGCGAAAACAAATCAGCTGTTTCATACAAATTAATAACGAAAATATCTAAATGTATGAAACAGCTCATTTTTTTCGCGATTTCGGAGTTGGTCCTTTAGTAAAATTTGTTTAGTTTGATGGTCCCTAAGTTCCATATTCGGCATTAGGGAATAGTTTATAACACATTGTATTGTATATTGAACTTTACAAACCTCAAATCCACTTAATTTTTAAATTTTATCTTAGAGATTAACTGTCTTAGGGCTGATTTTTCAATGCCTAGATAGAGTTTTATCCGTTTGATAGCGTATTATACTACCAAATTGAAAATGCTTGTCATTCATTTGCATGTCACATTTTTGAATTACTTTTATTATATTTGGTTAATATTTAATCTGACTAATATCTGTTATCTGAGGATTGAAAAATCAACCCTTAGAGTGCGTTCGTTAAACTAGGGCCAAAGTTAACATGGCGTTAGACTGCGGACTAACGACATTTTAGCGCAAATCGTATTCAGAGTGACAGTTTAACGTTTATTCCCACCGTTTAAGGATTAAGAGGTGCATTGTGATTGGTTTACAAGCATTAAACCAGGTTTTGTTAGAACAGTCTTGCACCCCAGTTTTGTGAAACATCTCTGAATAACACAGTGAAGGTTTAAAAATAGCTTACAAGATTAGTGGCGTACCTGTAAAACCTCCTCCGTAAAATTCCCCGACCATTGTCGAGTTTGTCGGCGACCGCTGCGCCGTAAATCTCCATAGAAGCTGTGAATACCACCAGCTCATACCACTGTGACACCTGCAAATAAATGATTATTAAATAGCATTGGCCTGCAATTTCGACGGTGAATAACTTTCCTAAAACGTGATGAAGCAAAGCCTATAGAAACAACTTAGCAAACCACTCGAAAGTTTCGGTTTCCCAGGGAAATTCACCAGTTTCGTAAACTGTGAGAACTGACAAAATTTACAGAGAAACCACTAAAACATAAATCGAAGCAAATTTAATTTCCCAGGGACATTGAGGGAATAATTGATAAAATGCCTACAGTAAATTTAAATATCTATAAATAAATCATAGTAATGCAAAACATTTTCTTTTTAACAAAACATCAAACATTTTCATAAGAACTAGTAAAATTCTTTGTTTGTTTCTGAACAATGTGCTATGTGTATAATATGACCATAAGGTAACATTTCATAAGGCAAGGATGTTTACTCCCATGGTGCTATGCTTCGTTAGGTTTCTGCAGTTTTTCAGATACTAAATATAATGTGTTAATTATAAACTCATTATTTTAAAGGTCTGTGTGGCTGATAAGATGAATTATCTTAATAAGATTATAGGTGTAAATTTTGCAGTTTATTCATATACAAAATGAAAGACTGCAGTAAGTATAACATTACATATAAATAATACACTATGTGAAAGTTTTATAATAAAAAACAATACAGTTCTAATTAGACATCATTAAACAGAAAATCTTAAGTATTTTATTAATTAGCTTCTATTTCTTGCACAACTTGCAATTGGTGCTATTATAACTTTGATAAAACACTTTCCTTAATATGAATGTGTTGTCGGATATATTGCAAGCATATGTGGCATGTGGTTACCATATGGCAATGTTGGACTAAGGACTATGTTGTGAATTAGGATTTAAATGAGATGAAATTAAAAGGATAACAGTCTAGCTGATTTCAATAACCTATCCTTGGTAAGAGATAGGCTTACTAAAGATTTGTTGCCTAGATATTTCTGTTAATGACAGGAAATAACAACAGTTGCCTGGTAACAGATCTATAGTAGGCCTATCTCTTATGGAAGATAGATTATTGATATCGGCCGTAAAACTAGGTAATCCTTACTAATATTATAAATGCGAAAGTCTGTTTGTTTGTTTGTTACGCTTTCACGTCTTAACTACTGAACCGATCATCATGACATTTTGCATAGACGTTGTCAGGGCTACAGTAAAGGACATAGGGTACCTTTCATCCAGAAAAAACGTACAGTTCTCAAGGGATAGCAAAAAATCGCGGGCGAAGTCGCGGGCGGCCGCTAGTCTATGATATTACTAAAAAAAAATTAATATAATATTTTAATGTTAAGCATTATATTATACAATTATTATTATTTCATGATGTATAACTTTAGATAACACAACAGTATTCATTAAAAAATTTTGTCTAAAAATTTCCAAACATAAGGCCCTCTCCGTACCTTCTAAAATCAAAAGTATTTCGATTGTTTATTGAGCTACTACTAAAGCATTTCGATTGATCAATGTAATGAGTATTTCTGTTGTTTAGCTATTGATGTTAACTAGAGATGGGCCAAATGTGGATTTAACCGAATACGAACTTTGGCCGAATATTCGGTTCACAAATGTTAACCCATCATATATGCCTGTAACTAGGTACAGACATGAGTTCATACATCTTTATCAATAGCAGTTTTTACCATTTACTTGGTACTGTACGAGGCATACATCTTGACACTTTTTCGACAGAGTGGGGATAAGTTTGCACATGTCCACTTGCGAGCGACCAAAAGTGCACGCCCCTCTCCGCCGCCTGCATACCTCACAGCTATGCATACCCAAAATATACATTCTGCGCAATCCCCACCCAATTTCAAGAAGTTTGCCTCGTACTGTACTACCGTTTCAGAATTCAATAAAAGAGGTATTATTGTAAGGGTTCTTATACTTACTATATCCAAGAAGTAATCCACATGAGGTCTTTTATGAACAAAAAATCTGACTGGATGCTTGTCAATGGTCACTTTTAGTACAAAGTCTGGTGGTGTGCCTGGCTTAACTGTCGGTCGCAGCATCGCATCATGATGTGAATGAATTAGTGTTTCATCTAAATCTAATACCAGCATTTTTCTTTTCACTAGACCTGTAAAAGTATTGCATTAAGAAACTTTGTCTAGAAATAATAATTTATTGACAATGTAAAATTGTTTTGATTTAAACAAGGGAACATAAAAACTACAGAGACGCAGATTCAATTCTGGGAGAGCAATATTACTTATGATATAACAAAAACTACCTACATAATCAATTGATTATTATAAATCAATCAATTGATTAATGTAATAAATGATTCAAATTCCTATCTTAACACATCTGGTGGCAGAAATGACCCCAGTCAGAGTATCTCCTGTTCTCCAGGGTCAAAATTTCAGGAAGTTATGTTAAGAGGAAATCATATAAATAAGTAGAAACACAACAGTAACCAAGGTAATTGGACAAAGATTTACAATATGTTGATAACAAAGATAACTTACTCAGCCTGTGTCTAGATACCGGGGAAAGTGGATAGATTTCATACTTGACAGATTGATATTGCGCCAACTGAAAATGAAACACCACGTGAGGGTATCAATCGCCTGCGTAGAAAGCAACTTTCACACGGTATTGAAAACACTAATATTCATATTTACCGCTCGATATTGCTTCTTAAACATATAACAAAAACAACTCCATACTTTAGATGCGAGAAGCATGAACGTGCGAAGGCCCATTTGCAATTGTTTCAGCATTTGAACTGATTAGGAAACAGTCACGAATATATAAATACGCTTAGTCTTAAACAACAGCGGTGGAAACGAGATCATTGACGGCGTAATTCGAAACAAATTCTATGAAAATAACTGCCGAAAACATCTAACCCGCCATGACATAATCGACCCAGTTCGCTATCAATCATAGACAAAAAATAGATTTTTTCCATTCTTTTTCTTCTGTCCTATATCTATCTATTCTATGGTTATTATAGTGCTGTGCTGTCATAAAGCAATCATTTTACCGGTTTCTCTATGGGGCGTAATAACATTGTCAATATTATCATGATACCGTGATGATATTTATAGTATAATAGGCCGTATCGCAGTATCGTGATAATATCACAATTTATCCAAAAATCTTGAAATCCGCGATACTGGCTTGATATTTTTGAAAATTTGAAATATAAGCGCTTCGCAATACTTAATTTTCTGTGCGTTCCTATTCGTTTGCAGCCATGGCGGAACAACATCAGATGTCATAATTCATAATCGTCACTACTCATATTCTGAGGAGTGACGATTATGAATTATGCTGTGTTGTTGAGGGTGATGCTGGGGCCTTACTATAAGCTCTTATAGCAGGACTTATATTGCCTTACTTTTTCGTACTATGTATGACCTCAATCAAAGGTTAGTTCAAAAGCAGGCCTTAAGTAGTCTTGTTTAAGGCGTGCTTTTGGCTTAAGGATGATTTCTTATTTGCTGAAGGTAAGCCCCCTGATGATGAGCAAAAAATACATTGAGTTATTCTTTTATTTATACAGGAGTTTATTCTTTTATTTGGAACGAGCCCGTTTTTGTGGATTCTAGAAGATACACATTATTAAAATACCTACCGTTAAAAAAACAAACGAGGAGCTCGGTGGTGCAGTGGTTTAGTGCCTGGTCCTGCGATTGCAGAGGTTAAGCAGCAAGGGTTGGTCGTGGGATGGGTGACCAAAAAAATATTATATCGAGTTCTTCCATACATCGGAAGGCGCGTTAAGCCGTGAATTCCAACTCTATTTGCAGTCCTTAACATAACACCCACCAATCAGCGTAGTGGGCCTGCGTAGTGGGTATATGGCCCTTATCCACCCATAAGAAATGTGTGTGCCCCAGCAGTGGGATCATTAAAAATGGCTGATGTCGAAAAAAATTAAGACGCTAACAAGTTGGTGCAAAATATGAAGCCAAATGCGACGAAAGATGACGTGAAGAAGAAAAAAAAAATAAATAAAAAAAAAATTAAAAACACGACTGCCCTGCCAAAAACGAACTAAAAAGTTAAATAACAAGTGTAATTTGCAGTCGGGGGACAGTTTTATGGAAAAAAAAATATCAAAGAGGTCCCCCGACTGCAAATTACACGTGTAATTTAACTTTTTAGTTCGTTTTTGGTAGGGCAGTCGTGTTTTTAAGATTTTTAACACGTTTTTATTAGCTTGCTTTCTCGTTTGTTTGTTCGTTTGTCCGCAAAGTTTGCGAACGATTTTAAACTAGCTTCCCGATGAGCTAGAGATTTGAAACTTTGAACATAGGTCAGAACTGGAATACAATGCAATATTATGGTGTCATTAAGCTGATCTGATGATGGAACTGGAAGAAGGCCACAGGAATTTAATGATGAAACCATTCAACCCTATTGTGATTAGGCTTGTTAGAATTGTCTTGATAAGTACTCTGATTGGAAAAAAGGTCCAGGGTCTGATGATGAAGCTGGAAGGCCATGCCAAAGAAACTCAATATTGAAACCGTGCAATCCCATCGAGTTTGGGCACATTTGAATCGTCTTGACGAGAACTTTGTTGGGAAATAGTGTCCGAGAATCTGATGATGAAGCCGGAAGAAGGCCATATAGGAACTCTTTAATAAAACCACGCTACCCCATCGAGTTTGAGCTCGTTTGAATCATCTTGACGAGTACTTTGTTGGAAAATAGTGTCTGAGGATCTGATGATTGAGCTGGAATAAGGCCATAGGAACTCTATAATAAAACCACGCTACCCCATCGAGTTTGGGCTCGTTTGAATCGCCTTGACGAGTACTTTGTTGAGAAATAGTGTCCGAGGATCTGATGATGGAGCCGGAATAAGGCCATAGGGACTCTTTGATAAAACCACGCTACCCCATCGAGTTTGGGCTCGTTTGAATCGCCTTGACGAGGACTTTGTTGGGAAATAGTGTCCAGGGTCTGATGATGGAGCCGGAAGAAGGCCAATGGAACTCTATAATAAAACCATGCAACCCCATTGAATTTGGGCTTGTTTGAATCGTCTTGACGAGTTCTTTGTTGGGAAATAGTTTCCAGGGTCTGATGATGGAGCAGGCAGAAGGGCACTGGGCCTCTGTAATAAAACTATGCAATGCAACCCCATCGAGTTTGGGCTCATTTGAATCGTGTTGACGAGTTCTTTATTGGGTAATAAATTGCAGGGTCTGATGATGGAGCAGGAAGAAGGGCACTGGGACTCTGTAATAAAACTATGCAATGCAACCTCATCTAGTTTGGGCTCATTTGAATCGTGTTGAGGAGTTCTTTGTTGGGAAATAGTTTCCAGGGTCTGATGATGGAGCCGGAAGAAGGGCACTGGGACTCTGTAATAAAACCTTGCAACCCCATCGAGTTTGGGCTCGTTTGAATCGTTTTGACGAGTGCTCAGATAGGAGATGGTATATTTTTAGTCTTAGCTCGTTAACTAAAAAGCAGAAAATAATAATTTTCTGAAAAAAATATATTTATAAAAACACGTTTTTAAAACGGACTAAATTATTACAAAAAAATCGGACTAAAAATATTAAAACGGACAAGTAAAAACAAACTAAAAAAAAAATTCTTCTGTAAATATTTATAACCCTAATAACCTATAAGTACCTACAGAAATTTTAAACCAAAAAAATTTAAACCTAAAAACGTGGGGCGCGTTTTGTAAAATTTATCATCCATATTGTCTATGGGCTCTATAGCATGCACCCCACTTTTTTAGTTTAAAATTTTTAGGTTTAAATTTCTGTAGGTACTTATAGGTTATTAACTTATTAGGGTTATAAATATTTACAGACGAATTTATTTTTTACTTTTTAGTTTGTTTTTACTTGTCCGTTTTAATATTTTTAGTCCGATTTTTTTGTAATAATATAGTCCGTTTTAGAAACGTGTTTTTAAAAAATAATTTTTTTTCAGTAAATTATTATTAATTTTATTTATTTTTATTTCACACATTTTAGTGATAAATTATACAGTTTTGGAATGTGCTCATCAAGACCTTTCATTTGGTGCCCATATTGTAAAAAAATAGAGGAATTTTTTTTTGAAAGTGGCGTCGTACAGTCGCCGTATTGATTTTTTTCAAAAAAAATATAGCTAGTGTTACTAGGGGTACTGTAAGGTTTCTAACGATACCCCATACATCAGTTCAAGCATTTAGATGTAATGGTGGAATAAAGAAACTCACAAACATACATGAACCCTAAACACAAATACACTCCTTTTTGGGCAGTCGTGTCAAAATATCAGTTTTCGTAGCTTTTTAGTATTTAGTAGGTACTACATTGCGTTCTCTAGTAGATAATTTGTAATATAATTAACGAAACACTACTTGACTCCTGTAAATTCAACAGAATGCATACTGATGATGATAATTATTGACAATGTAATAGCACATTTCAATACTTGTGATACCGTGATACTAGGATTATGATAATATTGACAATGTAATATACCCCTATGACCTCAAGCATGGCAAAGGGCAAAGGCGAGTTTTTGGTGCCATTTTGTCTAGTTCGGTTCGGTGTCTATTTTAATTATTTGCAAATTGATTCATAGTGGATATTGTGTCTCAAAATTGGTGCAGTTTTGTGGTACAAGTGTCTACGCAACTGAACAATATATGGGATAATAGAAATAGGCGCGATCTTGGTTGTGTGAAGCTGAGACTTTTATTGTAGTGCTGGCTACCTCGGCAGAACTTTCCGAGTAAACTGTCTTGATATACTTGGTGCCAAATGCTCCAAGCAGCGTTGGAATACGATGCACCCGTATTCTAATGAAAATTGAAATTGAAACAATATCTTCCACTAAACTATTCAACACTTGATACTGGCAAAAATTACTCCCAAGAGGAGAGTAGATTACCAATCTAAAAATAAGAAGAAGAAGAAGAAGGGCAAAAGCACAGATAGGACTTTTTGGCGGGAAGTTGAAAAGGGCGGTCGGTAAAATATTATTTTTATCTCAAGTTATTTTAAATAATATGTAATTTCTGTAAATTCAAGTTTTATTTTAGTTTGTGTACATATTCTTCATAGTGGTAGGTCAATAACTTAATTTTATCTGCATATTTCTTTCCTACTTCTTTGGCATCATGGAGCTTGAACCTGACCCAGATCCCCCACCGGATGGTAATAATAGTTTTAATCCCCTATTAACATTAATTGCGGCTGATAATTTTCTTTCCTCTGATGCTTTAAATAAAACTATGTCACCAAAAAAAACAAAATGAAAACTTGGTACTTTGATCTCTAAACCTAATCAATTTCGTCCTATTCCACATCAGGCTATTTCTGAATCCTTAAAAGATAATAACGTGAAATTAGTTACCCCAATACCTTCCCCAATTCCTACCCAAACTCCCGTAATAACCCCCGGCGACAACAGTTCCTCTGAATGCTCTTACAGAAATTATCACAAACCCACTGACAATGGTCCTTATGTTGTGCATGTTCAGTTAAATGAAACTTCTCCCTCTTCCGGCATCACTTTGCATCCCATTAAATTTGGAAAATACTTGTCCAAAAATAATTTCCAAAATATTTTGGATGATGGCATTAAATGCGTTGGCCGCAATCGGCTGGCAATCTGATGCCAACCAGTTTCTTAACAGCAGCTTCCTTACATCTGGCTCTTATAAAGTAAGCATCCCAACTTTTAATATTTGCAAAATGGGCATAGCAAAAGGGATTCCTGTGTAATGGTCACACGATGAAATTGTAGCGAACACTCTTATACCAGATGGCTTTGGTCCAATTATTCGATCTCGGCGCCTACATAGAAAGTTGGTTAATTCAGAGGGTGTCTCATGTGTGCCAACTCAAACTGTTGTATTAAATTTTGATGGTCAATCACTCACACCAAAGATATTCTCATTTTTTGCATCTATTTCAATTGAGCAATACATTTACCCAACAGTTCAATGCTTTCAGTGTTGTCGGTTTGGGCATACACACACGACACGAACCCAATGCAGGAGCCAACCTAGGTGTTTTAAATGTTCTCAGGATCATTCAGGGTTTAATGAGGGATTTTCCAGGCAACGTTCCTTTAAATCACCTAGATGCCCATAATGAATCTGTGCCCATGAAGCCACAGACAAGAAATGTCCAGAGTTTGTAAGACAGATAAAGCGCTAATCAAAATCATCAACCTAATCCCTCTGCTTCACCTGTCACTTCCTTCACAATGAAACAAAGTTATAAAAAAACAATTTTTATTAATAAAAAGCAACCAACCACAACTTCAACTGGATACGATAAGTATAAACAATAATATAATTAATTAATATGCTATTCCTGCACCCAGCAATAGTTGCGGCTATAAATCCTCAGATAATAATTCAGATTCAGTTACACAAGATTGCCGTTTCTCTAATACAAAACTTGTCTATCTCAATATTAAAAATAATCAAAAATGGACCAAATGCTTCAGTGGAATTGTAGGAGTGTGAAATCTAAACACACTTACATAATACATCTTGTAAATAAATATAAACCTTTCTTGCTAGCTATTTCTGAATCTTGGCTAGTACCGGGTTCAATGTACAAATTTCCTGGTTACCACATACTTCGAGATGACAGGCCTGATGGCTGTGGAGGCGCAGCCCTCTTCATCAAAAAACGTTACTTGTTTACACAATTACCTTTGCCATCCCACAATAACAGCCATATCAATGCCGTAGCCGCAAGATTGGGTAATATAACAGTGTTTCACTATATATATCATGTAAAGACTCTTCCACTATTCCCATACTGAAGAATTTTCTTCAGTCTTTTCCGTCCCCTAGTGTTAGGTGATTTCAATGCGCACCATGCACTTTGGGGTGCCCCTCTTAAATGATGGTTCTCCAACGCATAGAGGCCGTCCGGGTCAACGACCAAGTTATGTTGATATTTCAATGAGTACATCATCTCTGTCTTCCCTCCTCTCTTGGAAACGTTTACCATTATTAACTCTTGGTTGTGACACTTGTGACCATTTTTTAATATTGCATTGCCCGCTAAAAGTCAATCAGTGCCTCCTCTTCCACCTTTACTTAAGTATAATATCGCAAACGCTGATTGGGATGAATATAGTAAATTAGACGATCTTATGAAACCTTTTCCCAAAGTAAACAAAGATAACCTCGACGAATGCTACAATTTTTTGTCTCATCTATTATCTCTGTCGCTGACATGGTTTAAAAAAAAAACACTGTCAAAGGAAAAATCCCTTCTCCGCCTTGGTGGGATCAAGAGTGTTCGGCAACTATTACAACCAGAAGCAATATCAAAGAAAATTGTAATTCTTTTCTAAATAATGAAAATTATTTACAATTTAAAAATATTACGGCTGCTACTAAACGTTTACTACGAAAGAAAAAGAAAGAAGGTTGGAAAAAATTCTGTTTATCTTTATCGCCAGACACGCCCTCAACGGTTGTTTGGAACAGTATAAAACGATTTCGATGTTCCCAAAAAGCAGCTAACAATGTTTCTAGTTTTAATTTAGATTGGATAGACTCTTTTAACAATAAATTATCTCCATCTTACGCTCCTAATCATTTTGAAATACCAAGTATGTACTTACAGCAATACTGATAATAACGATCATTCAGATCTTAATTCTCCATTTACAATGGAAGAATTGAAATCTGTCTTAAATCATGTTTCAGATTCCTCCCCTGATTTAGACGGTATACCTTATTCGTTTCTTGCTAATGCTAAATCTTCAAGCTTTTCTTTTTTATTAAATATCATTTATGTTCCATGGAATCTGGTATTATTCCACCTTCCTGGAAACAACATTTAGTAATTCCAATTTTAAAACCTGGTAAAGATCCTACGGATCCTGCTTCCTATAGGCCTATTGCATTAGCCTCAGTTATTTCAAAATTAGCCGAACATCTCATTAAAATCAGGCTAGAATGGTTTTTGGAACATAACAACCTGTTAGCTCATTCACAATTTGGGTTTAGAAAAGGCCGCAGTACTCAAGAGTCTCAAGACAGTCTCAGTATTTTGTCAACAGATATATTACTTGCTTTTTCTAAGAACCAGAGTGTTGCTGCTGCCTTCCTTGACATATCCTCAGCGTATGACAACGTTGACCTTTGTCTGCTTAAGCAAAAACTTTTAGATCTTCCATTAAAATTTTAAAATTTTATTTTTAATCTTTTTTGTGTAACTCCTGTGCCTTGAACTCTGTGGAAAGGTGTTCCTCAAGGTTCGATCTTAAGTCCGCTCCTTTATGATGTATTTATTATCGAACCGGAAAGTCGTAAAGCCAGATTGTAACGTTCTTCAATACGCAGATGATGTTTTAGTATATTCTGTAAATAGCTCCATAGATTCTGCAGCATTTAGCCTCGAAAGATCTTTGAATAATCTGTCACTTTGGTTAGATAATCACAATTTGCAACTTTCAACTTCTAAAAGTACAGTAGTTATTTAAAAAAAAGGGTAGTCCCAGACACTAACATTATTGTTAACGAAGCCAATTTATCTGTTTCTAAAGAAGTAATATTGACAATAAAAACACCGAGGCGGCGCACATTGATCACGTAGTGAATAAATGTGAAAAAAATATTAATATTTTAAGAGCTCTTGCTGGCGTCTGGTGGGTCACAAAGAAGAAACTCTGGTTTTCAAAATTACGCTTAGACAAAAAGTTAACATCTACTCTTTCCCGTTTACGTTTTGATCATTGCTGCTCTCCATCCCATCTTGCTAAACTACGCGTTGGAGATTCCTCGCTTTGTGAGTGCGGACTTGACGAAGGTAATATCTTACATATCCTATTCCAGTGCCCCCTGTATAATTCTTTGTCCTTCTATGACATCCTTTTAAAATACTTAATAGTCGAAAAATTTTCTAAGTCTCTGTAAAATACAACGCTCCTCTTCCCTATAACCTGTTCTCTATCCTGTCATTATCTAATAGAAATTATGTAAGATGTTTCAATAAGTTTTTATCTCACTATAGTATTTATTTATAATCCAGCCTACATATATTCCCTATTTAGCCAACTATAATTATATATATTTTCGTACGACCTATGTATGCCCAACTCCAAACCCATTCTTCCCCGTCCAACACCCGAAACTGGCAGAAGTATTTCTCGTTGGGGAACATCACCCTGACGTAAAAAGGAGTGGATTGCCATATCAAAAAAAGAAGAAGAAGAAGGCAGGCACCTTGCAGGCACACACAGATATAACAGGCAAGCAAGGGGAAGGGAAAGGTAACTGAATCTGAAAACAATTATTTCTAGATAGCGCAAGCATAGCTTGTTAATTAGATTTTTTAATCGAAAAATCTAGGTAATTTACAAACTATTTTCTTTTCAACTTTTTTGTGGAATGTAAGCGTGTAATATTCTTTAACTTTTTTCAAAATGCCCATAACTCGATTTTCAAAGGAGTTCCGCGTGCCTTCATAGTCCAAGTCTAGTCTAGAACGTCGCAGACAGACCATAGCTCGTTTTGCATTGGATTTTCATAAGCCTACCAATATATCAATCACTATACATATCTTATTAGTTTGAGTTATCTTTGAGGTCCAAGGTTTAATGTCAATGAAATTAACAGAACTACACTTACGGTATCCCTTATTCAACAAAGAATCATCTAATTTTGTTCGTAAATAGAATTATCAAGGTAGTTAACCCAAAATCATAGTACTTTCAGGATTACTTGAAAACTACAAAACCGATCTGAAAAAAAAATTAATGGGACCATCTCGCAAGAAAATTTAATCAAACAAAAAAAAAACATCAAAATCGGTCCATAAATGACGAAGATATGCGCGAACAACGAAAAAAAAACATACAATCTAATTGAGAGCCTCCTGCTTTTTTTGAAGTCGGTTAAAAAACAAACATACAGTCGAAAAGAGAATCTCGTCCTTTTTTGAAGTCGGTTAAAAATCTACTCTTTATTATAAGAATATCGAAGCATTTAACAAATGATTTGTAAAATTACAAATCGTCAGGAAAGGTCTAAAATTTTTATGGTCATATTATTTTACCGGTAAAGGAAAAAAAATCTTTCTGTGTATTGGCCATAGAAAGTAAATAAAACAACTTAAATATTAAATAAATTATTAGTATATGTATATAGGTACCTTAACAAAATAATTATGCAATACGTAAACGGATGGAAATGAAAATTACTACTTAGTGTTAACGGTGTAGTACATACCTATAAGATACATACACATAAAAGCCTTAAATATCAAAATAAGTAATTAGGAAGACAAATAAAATTATAAAGATTAATTGTAAAAATTCTATAGTGAAGACATGTAAATAGTTAAAGAAGATTAACTAATAAGATTGACAGAATAGCTTTGTGTAATATTATCATTCACCGGATTTAATTAAATTAAATAACAGTAACTACCTCCTGTGACTTTACTGTGACACAGTAGGTCTGTAACAATTATTCAAGAAAACACATAACATAGCAAAATATGAACTGCTCTCATATAAGGTCACCCTGTGTTATGGAGCTATTGGGCTTATGAGAAACAGGCTCTTCAAAAAATAAAAAATTGAACAATCGTGTTTATTTAAACACTTATCTAACATTTCTTTTACTAGGTACAGCTCGCGCAAAATAACTTGACCCAAAAGTACCACGTGACTTGAGCAGTAGCAATTTAAGTTACAACAATATTTAGTGCGCAAGCCACATTGTCTCTGGTTTGGTTCAAGCTATTTTGCGCGAGCTTATGAAACGGAATCTAAACTTGACGAACATTCCTTTTAAAAAAATAACTACAATTTTTGTTCGCAAGTTTAAATAAAAATAATTTATTAAGGTGGCACTCAGACCGAAAGTGGCACCGCGGTGAATTTTATTTAATATTGTAATTTCTAATACTTACACAATTTTAATAATAGTCTAGTATTTTTAGACGGTATCATTATATTCCCTCTAGTCACTGCTAGTAGTAAGTACAAGTAGATAGCAAAACTGCTAAAAGTAGCCGTTTCTGATGCATTTGCTATCTACTTCTACGAACGACTACGAGGTAATGCAGTGATTTCCTTCTAAAAATAATAGACTATCAGCTCTAAAATACCACATAAAGTATTAAAATAAAAACTTTTGAGGGCGCCACTTTCGGTGATATAGTCACCTTAAGTATTATTATTATCTTCAATGTTCATTGTACTGCTTGCATACATTACATTATAAAAATTAATGATACACTGTAGCGCGTAGCGAAATAACTACTACACAATTCACTTAAAAAAACTAAACTGATACAACACAGAACCCGGGACCATTGGGTGGCTGCGCCCTTATGCCGCGGCGTCTCATACG
Organism: Agriphila tristella; assembly: GCA_928269145.1. Taxonomy (NCBI): domain Eukaryota; kingdom Metazoa; phylum Arthropoda; class Insecta; order Lepidoptera; family Crambidae; genus Agriphila; species Agriphila tristella. Next base: position 30,148,292 of record OV743432.1, read on the forward strand.
GCAGGTGTGTTCTTCGATACGTTTTCTGGCTACATCAATCTCTGGAGCGAGGTGCCTCAAGTTTGGTGACGCCGAACTGCGGAGGGAGTCCATTGAAGCACTCCATAGACGCTCTGCCACTGCGCTTGCACGAGGCCATACTCTGTGAGAAATATAGTATCCTCATCAAACCGATTGTAGAAGTCTGGTCAACGAAAGATGAGACTGGCAAAAAGCGGTAAATGCAATGGTAACTCTGATTATGGTCGGAAATATAGTTGTGATATTTACTTGTTATTTATTATAATAATTATCAAAACTATCTTATATAGGTATATTATTTATTATAGTGTCTTTTTTTGTCTTGTACTAGCGTTAATTTAAAGGTGTGAATATGTGTATTTCACTTAATTTTATCGAGAAAATTTAGAACTTATGTATATGCATACCTATCCTTAAAAATCCATTTAAGTATTTAAACCTCAAACCGAATTTTGATAAGAATTAATGATGTAAAATGGTGAAGTAAAGTCAATTTCTAATTCCTATTATATTAGATCAGTAAAACAGGGTAAACACTAATTAATGTTATAAAACATGTTTTAAAAAACCCCTAAAGCCGTATATGGCAGAGGGACTATAAAACTGAACAACTTTTACTAAAAGACCAACTCTGAAATCGTAAAAAAACAGCGGTTTTATAGGTATTTTCGTTATAACATTTTGATAGGTATTATCGTTGCATGATGTAAAAGTTGTTTTAGTAGGTATTATCGTTGCATGATGTAAAAGTTGTTTTAGGGTTTTTTTAACAAGTTGTATAATTAAAAGGCAAAAATATTGCTATCTACCTGCTAATGACATTAGTGTCATCGACCACCTCACCCCACATACAAGCTTCTCCTCCTACTATGTTGTCCAGCAGGGATGTATTGCCAATCTTGTCATAAACCATTTCTCTCGGGTCAGCTAAGTAGTAGTTAACCCAATCACCACCGGATATCAAGTGGTCAAGATACCAAGATGAAGAGAAAATCAATTTATGGCCACTACGCAGAACCTGAAAATTATTGTCAAGTCAATTATTTCTAATGCTCATCATTTTGTAACTACTGGGCCGGGTTGGGCACAGACCTATAGTATATTTAACTCTAGAAGGTTTGTTGCATGTTCTTGTTTTGCTTTTGGAGTGCCGGAAGTCGTATTGATTTTGATACAATCATGTATTCTTCGTGCGATATGCGAACTGTCAAGCTTGTCTGTCTGTCTTTTTACAATGGAAACCAAAGCACGTTGTCACCATTGAAATGTATGTGTCACTTACAAATTTTTAGAACAGTCATATCTTTTTGTATATTTATAATAAGATACAATCAATCTACGTCGACTTGCAAAAACAAAAGTAGGTAGTCGTAATTTTTTTGGTAATATTTCCTATAATAGATAATCGCTTATTTATGAAAAAGAAAAGACAATACCAAGAAACCATATCTTCGGTATTTTTGTGCGTAAACAAAGTTCAATTCATTAGCCTCTGGAATAAAAACATTATTATCTAATCAGTTTCGCCCTAGAACTGTGGATAGGTCGTAACCTTTCCGCGTATTCTCCGATAGAAGTCAAGAATTCTCGCGAACCATTTATACTTTTCAGAATTTATAAATTACTACCTATATTGTTAATAAGAATATCTTACTTTAATCATTTCAGTAACCCAATCTTGTTTCCACACTTGCACAATAGTGTTTGCAGAAAGTGGTACACCCTCGTCATATACCTCCTGAAAAAATAAAAAGAGTAATACAGTAGTAGAATTGGCTAAATACACATTAGTACTTAACCTACTAACTTTATAACATCAAGTCGTGTCGTGACCCTAATAAATAATGCAATTTTATAGGTAGTGCTATCTTACAAAAGTAATCAATTACTTCTGGATGTGATCATCTTGAGAAACCAATTACAAGGGTATCACCATTGGTAATAAAACAAAATCATACCTACTTACTTTAACGCATGGTGTGAAATAAATAATTTAATTATGGCGTTGAAATGTTTCCTGCCAAATTATTGGTAGTTAGTATTTAACTCACCTGCCAAACTATTGGTGTGGACGATTTCTTTAGGAATGTCATAACTTTCTCCATGAACAATGCGTGGAGCTGCGTAGGAGTTATGGTGTGGTCAGTCATGTACTTCTGAAGTTCTGGGTTTGATGCCCTGTACAAAAAAAAACGTAAATATAATATAATAGGTTAAGTCTCGGGAAAGAAGCTATTTCTGTAATAGTAGATTACTCACTAAGACAGTGCATTATGTTAATACATGACATTTATATATTTTATTATTAAAATAAAGGCACTATAGAGGCTGATATTATAAAAGTACAAAACACTTGTTGACTATTAAAAAGTTTTGACTCTGCTGTTATTGCTTTCTGTGGCTGAAATTAAACTTCATATTGAAAATTTTATTTATTCTAATTTTTTATCCATTTGTTCTAAAAATATTGTTTGTTTACCTAATAAAAATAAAATATAATTATTAATGATACTTTCTTATAATACTTTCTTTTTGAAGACAGTTAATTTTTAACCGACTTCAAAAAAAGGAGGAGGTTCTCAGTTCGGTTGAATTTTTTTTTTATGTTTGTTACCTCATATCTTAGTCAATTATAAACCGATATAAAAAAAATATTTTTTTGTTTGAAAGTATATAGTAACAAATTGGTCTCATTGTCATAGGGTCAGGATCTGATGATGGGATCCTGGAGCAATCAAGGGAACTCTTCAAATATTATAGGCACACATATGGCGATTTTGATATTTTCTTAAGTAACTCATGCATTTGCTTTCGGAAAGTATCATTTTGGTGAAGTGGAACTGATGATGAAGACCATAGATGATCATCGGAACTATTCAATACCAAATTTTGTTACCTCACACACATAACTTTGTCAATTGTAAACCGATTTTAAAAATGATTTTTTTGTTTGAAAGCATATAAATTCAAATTGATTTCATTGTCATAAGGTCAGGATCTGATTATGGGATCCTGGAGAAATCTAGGAAACTCTTCAAATATTATAGGCATACCTATAGCGATTTTTAAATCTTCTTAAGTAACTTGTGCATTTACTTTTTAATACTAAGTATTTCAGTGATGCGATACGATTACTTTAATATGGTTGCTAGGTTATTTATGGTTGTCATAATGCATATAGTGAAGTGGAGCTGATAGTGAAGTTCCAGTAGAACTCCTCAAAAGCTAACACCCCTGCGTCGGGAAAAGCAGTATTTTGTAAAAAGTGATGAGCCATTGACGTAAGGCTATTGTAACTTAGATAATATCGTCGCTAAATATATCAACAAGAAAAAAAAGCTAATAGATATGATAATAATAAACGGAAGTAGGCTAATTATTTACATAATACAGAAGGTACTTACACTAAAAATGATAAAATAAAAAACTGTTTAAAAAACAAAAAACCGACTTCAAAAAACCTGAAAATAGAAACAAAAACAGCTTCAAAATGAAATTCCTCTAAAAAGCAAGAAATAATATTCCAATCACTAGATACGCTTATCATTATTGCTTTTTAGAGGAATTTCATTTTGAAGCTGTTTTTGTTTCTATTTTCAGGTTTTTTGAAGTCGGTTTTTTGTTTTTTAAACAGTTTTTTTGTTAAATTTTTCTTTTTAATTTTAAGCCACAAGTATAAAATGGATAAACTAACTCAACTCCACATAATAGCTGATATGAATGTGTGCCAGCCAATGATAAATCATTGGTGCTAGCCCGTACGACGACGCTAATAAACCAATTTGAATTAGAGTTAGGGGGGCAAGCAAATCCCAATGTGGTCGCGTCGCGTCCCACTATTTTAATAAATTTTGCTGTCCATAATTCTAATCTAACCCATACTATCAGAGAGAGTAGGATTATATAATATTAAAATTAAATAAAAATAAATTGGTAAGTAAAGGTTGAATCAATGATTAGAATAAATAGTTAAAATAGTATATCAAAACGGCGGCGGCATCACAAACAGATGGCACCAGTTAATCAACCCTTTGAATTTATTACCAGCAATCTAACTCCACTTCGTCCCCTCCAACATGGAAGTATTCATCTTTGAACAATTGCTGCACTTCAGCGATTAGGTCCTTCAGGATACTATACGTGGCGTTATGGATGGGGTTCATGGGCCCTAGGCCCACTTCTTTACCATTGATATAGCACTTCGCCAAAATATCAGGGTAGGCGTTACCCCATGAACGGGTGTGTCCTAAAAAAACATGGCAAATTCTTAATGGAATCATGAAATTGATGAGTGTATTTATAAGACATCTTTTGGGGACTATCTTAATACCTAACCCCTTCTTTTCCGTAGTTCCATTGGACGTCTCATTGACGGGACAACGGAAAAAATAATTTAACCGTGGTCCCATTGACTAATGGAGCCACCGAAAATATATGGGTGTTTTGATCCATTTATTATGTACCATCCAATATGTCTTTTGTCTTTCATTTACTACAATAATCAAGTGAACAGCATCAGTTGGAATTACAAGTGTAGTCTGATCGATAGCATGTTTAAAAACTACTACTTGAACAATACACAATTAAAGATTATGTTTGCTCTTCATCTTCAGATAGCCTACATTAAATAAAATATATTGAAAACAAGTATTTGTTTAATTAGACCACACAAAGATTATTTCAAGAAGGTGCCTAGCCTACCTATTAATAATTATCATTCAAATGTACAAACAAAGATTCAGAATACATTATTGTTTATTGTTTACGAATAAACCGCCGGGCTTAGGTACTTGATTCGATGAGCAATATTATGAATACCTATAAATCAATACAGATCATATTCGTGATGTTTATGTTTACACTTACTTACCCGGGACGTCGAATTCGGGCAAGACTCTGATACCTCTTTCCCTCGCAAAAAGTATGACCAATTCAATATCTGCTTTAGAGTATATCATAGACCGATGGAATGCGCCTTTTGCACTAAAAAGATTGGAAGTTAGGTAAATCATAATTAAATAATAAACTTAGGTACTAGGAAATATTAGATTTGCCACCGAATTATCTCAGGTGATTTTAAAAAATCAGTTTTGCAATTTTCATCTTGAGGGACCTATTATTGGCGCTTAACGTAAATCAAAAATTATTTTTCGACCATGTTTGTAAATCTTATTAAATATATATTATATTACAGCATCTCCATCAATGTCCTAGCTTCAATTCTCGGTCAGATATGCAGACAACAACAATGTATCGTATTTCTCCAATACACACTTTTGGGGCAATGCAATTTTATAGGTTTTTAAAAAGTACCTGAGATCAGGAAAGACTTCACTCTGATATGGGAAGCTCTGGTCATCAACTATGTGCCAATGGAACACATTCAGCTTATTCATCGCCATAGCATCCAACGTTTTAAAGATATTAGACAGTGAGACAAAATGTCTAGAAGTGTCTAGTAGTAAACCACGATGTGAGAATCGAGGGAAATCAGATATGTGGGTTTTATTTATACGGATTTCCTGAAATTTATCAAGGATATTTGAAAATAGATACTTGATTAAAACATGAACAAAGAAACCTTGTTTTACTTACATTATAATCGTCAGAGAAGTAAAACAACTGTGACCATGTTTCTAGACCTCTCATAATACCCCATATTGAAGTACTAGACAATTTTGTTTTAGTGCTCACAACAAGATCATCTGAAAATAGTGGTACCTATATTTAAAAAGCTTAACTGCATGTACCTGCTAGAAAAGGTGAAAAGCATATAGCGTGTATTAATTTTCTATGACATATTTATTAGAAAGGTTCTAAATAATATAATTTAAATTGTGATTTTGGAATATAAAGTAATGTTTTTGTTTCGAATAAAATAAATAAAAAATAAAAAGAAGTCATTCAAGCTGTCTTTAAAAGATTACTAAAGTACCTACCTATGAAAATCTATTTTTAATTCATTATAAAGTGAATAGGTAATATTAATAAGCGTAAAGCTAATATAATGAACTCTGGTAGCAATATATAAGGAAGCAGTGGAATTATTATTTGTATCCTCGTATGTATCTAAAATTTTTACGTTATTGAAAACTATTTTAAAAATATATTTCCGAAATATTATTTTAATGGAGATGTAAGTAAGAACCGTACTTACAACTCTCATCCATTCCATAGTAAGGATAATCTTGACATGGTGACTGCAAATCGATCTGCAACTCCTTTTGAATGCCTAGGTTGAATATATCATTGAAATGTTGATTTACAATCGACGTGCGTTTGCGTTTTTTTTTCGACCATAATTTTGCACGGTCCCCAATTATATAATTGGTCCTCCTTACAATAATCGTATATCTCTCTATCGCATTTGTTAATAGGGTACATGTTTGGCCTGTTATCTGAAATTTAAGATTTTATATATATCCCAGACATCTTATGATTATAAGTAGGTAGGTAGGGATCTATCCTAAAATGCATACACTACAAGTATTTTAGCTTGAAGTTTGTCTTATAACGGGTGGCGCAAAAGTAAAGACCCTATTTGGTTCAGCTATAACATTTTTTCTAAATTAGAAAACTAGATTTAGGTTTTTTTAAATGTATATTTGTGCCATTAAATTTCGTACCATTAGGATTTAAAGATGATGTCTTTTAAATGGTGACCTCCAGAGTTGATACACATTTGAGCCCTATTTATGACATTTTGCATAACTTGCCGTAACACTTCCTGCGATATGTTCGTTATTTCTTGACGAATGTTTTCTTTTAGAGCTGCGAGAGTCTGTGGCTTGTTCACATACACCCGAGATTTCAAAAAACCCCAAAGAAAGAAGTCTGGACTGGTCAGATCGGGTGATCTTGCAGGCCAAGGCAAATCGCCAAAACGAGAGATAACTCGGCCTGGAAAAGCGTCCCTCACTAAATCCATATTTATTCCACGTTCTTGGGGAGTAAAACGGTCCATGTTTATTTTCAGTGTATTTTATATTTGTTCACTACACAATTTTCAACAACAGAATGACAGAAAATGTCATATAAAAAAAATAAAAGTATTTTCTTTAGTGCCAGTACTTTTGCGCCACCCGTTATATTCATTAAAATACCTACTTTTACGTTCTATATTATATTAATAAATGCACCTGGACTAAAATAAGTCAAAAACGTAATGAAGAGATATTATATAATTTGATTGAATTTAATGAAGCACCATATAATGGACGGATAACGGATGTGTCCCACTGGAATGATCTCGCTGCTGGCGTTCCGCAGGGTGGAATTCTATCTCCTTTACTATTCTCCATATTTATTAATTTTCTTTCCTCTTCGCTTGGCTGTTCTTATCATTTCTACGCGGACGACTTACAAATATATGTACAGTCACCAGCCGAAGATGTTGACTCTGCAGTTTCTTTACTAAATAGTTAGTATCAACAACCTGGTCTATAAACTTCGGCATCGCGGTTAACCTGTCTAAATGCCAGGCTATCATAGTCGGGGGTTCTAAACAGATTGCCAAGATCGATATCAACTCGATTTCGCCTATAGTTTTTGACAACGCTACTATCCCCTTGTGCTCCATCCAGTGTTAAAAACCTTGGCCTTCACATTAATTCCACGCATAGTTGGACAACGCAAATTGCCGAGGTGAGTCGAGCAGTTACATTCTCCCTTCGCTTCTTGAATCGATTCAGAAATTTCCTCCCTAATCCTATTAAGATCACTCTCGTAACTTCTCTTATTCTTCCACTCATCAATTATGCTGTCTGTTACCCGGACTTTGAATGGGGATCTTCTTTACAAGCTGGACTGCCTTTTAAATAATCCTATCCGTTTTATCTTCTGCCTTCGCAAGTTCCACCACATATCATCGTACCGATCACAGCAATGGCTTCCTGTCCGTCAACGCAGAGAGCAAAGGCTGCTACTACTACTACTTTGCACACTCTATTCTATTCTTAATAATCCCCATACTCCAGATTACCTGAAATGCAAGTTTCAGTATCTTTGCGATTCTCACAATCGTCAACTTCGATCTACTAACTCTCTTTCTCTCTTTACTCCTCTCTGTCATTCCGGCTACATGTCTGATTCTTTCACAATGCAAGCTCTGCGTCTTTGGAATAATCTCCCTGTATCTCTCAGAAATTCTCCCAGCAAAGTCTCCTTCAAAAAGAAAGTTCATACCTTACTATTAGAAAGCGCATAGGTTATGTGAAATCATCGATATTTGTATTTCCTTCATAAATATTTGATTAAAATTGTATATATTATTTATATATTATATTTATGTTTTTATGTATATTTTTTCCTAAAGGTTGACTGGGAGAGAATGCTTTTAGCATTAAGTTCGCCTTTTGTAACATTTATTTTAAATGTACAGTAAAGTTTGTTAAATAAATAAATATTATGCATTATAAATATTGCTTATCTTACATTTTGCTTCTTATCATAATTGTCATGAAAAGGATTATCAAATAAATTCTTTACTTTAGTGGTTAAATAAGTACTTTTATTTATGTTAATAATTCAAATGCTAAAATAACTACCTAATGACGTTTGAAGTTTTAAAATAATTAAATGTGTTTTTTTATTTTTTAACTCAATGATCACATTTCAATTATAAGATTCTTTTCGATTGATTTTTTTCACTTTTTATAAAGCATATTTAATTAGGCCCTCTACGAAATTCACGCTACGTAACATAAACTAGTTACCCATGAATATCTCTTGCTACGAAATCAGATACGTCTAAGTTTTTTTCTTTATGAAAATGTATGATGATGAGTAACTACCTAAATGTGATCACACACTGACTTCGCGCCCCGTCGCGGAGTGCGGAACGGCGGCAAACATTTCTCTCACGCGGAGTCATGTCGTTAGTGTGTGTATCGCCAAGTTAATATTAAAAAGGATGAGAAAAATATGAAAACTGCCCCTCCCTGCCCACCCGGGGCAATGACCTTGGCCTTACGCCATCTTTCTATTCTATCCTTGCGCTCTATGAAATATTTAATATTTGCAATATTCATATTATATGATTAAAACTTGATATTATACCACTAAGATTTCAATATAGGTACCTATATGATATTTCTAAAGCCTTTTACAATAATCTTTCAACAAAATAAGCCACAAAACTTCCAAATCTGGCTTTGTAAAAATATTGTATATGTATAGGTACCTACTGAAACGACTTTCAACTGAAGAACATTTTTTTCGAAACCGGTACATCGTACATCGGTTTCGAATACGGAAACAATATACTGTTTATAATAATTGATTAAATTAATATTTTTAATAAAATAAATGTTAATGATTTAATATTAGAGATACATACTTTATCAGATGACATAGGAAGGGTATCGGTTTACCAAAGTTTTAAAGTTTACATACCAAAGGTCTCGGGTTCAAATCCTGCTTGACGAATGCGTGATAAGTTATTGTGTACATCAAAAAGTCATATTTGATGGTTAACATAGGTTTCTTGGGTTTGTTGACATATAATTGCCATTTCAATGTAGACAAAACCTTTGTTAGTTTGCATATCACAAATAACTGCTACCTAAAATACTTATAATAAATATAGTGAAAAACGCTCTCTGTACTTTTGAATATTTTACTTTAAAAGAAATTATAATTATAACTATAATTTATAAATCCCTTCAACTAATATGTTTATTATACATTTGTGGAGATGAAATGAATACCTATGTATATTAACATAATTATATAACTCACCTTCACATCGAGTTGTGCAGGGTTAAAAGTAAAATAATAATTTTCTTTTCTCTCGTACTGTGGTTTTGGCCAAACTTCACCTTTAGTTGGAGGATATTGTGGTCCTGTATTTATTACGTACATTCCATTAATTAAATTCACTAAATTTAAATTAAACGCAAGAAAAAATACAAAATAATAAATCATTTTGGCGGGAAATTATAAGGACGATTCGCTCTGTATGATTTCGTTTGGATGTGCCACTTCGACTACGCGATTTTACAACGCACAAGTATATTTATTGTGGAAAAAAGGTTCAAATATTTTTAATGTACTCGTGTAAAAATAACTGCTGATATGTGTTTCAAACGTGTCTTGAAGTGTTTCTCTTGCGTTGCGTATCATTTATCCACTAAACATCATTCATAGAGCTAATTTTGACGGATGTTGCCTTTTCAGTCAGACTTCACATGCCAAAGAGTACGTAACCGCTAAATTAGGATATGTCAAAGAGAAAATATGCTGTGGTAAAAAGACAGAATAGTTTTTTATAGTCATGTAGGTGTTATTTAATTTCGACAATAATTTAAGTACGTAGATTGACGTTAAAATCGTTTAAATAGATTTTAATCATCCGGTTTTACAAAAAAAGTTATTTTCCGGTAAAGATCGGTTTTAGCTCATCACTCAAAGTCAGATCTCAATATAATCTGTTTGTTCCTTAGTTTGTTCTCTAGTTTTTGTCTATGACATTTGACGTTTGACGTTTTATGTCATGTCATTTCATTTAGGGGGCGGTATCGCTTCGATAATTTTCATTTCAGAGGAAATTCTCTAAAAATGCGAGTCTAGAATAGTTCATTTTAGTTAATAAATGAAACGTTATATTGTATGGACCTAATGCCTGCAACCGAAGAGTAATAGGTGAGTATTTTAGTGTGTGTAACATAAAGTAGAAATGACTTGTCAGCTGAACTTATTGGCCATATCCTGCCTTTATTGATTCATAAATTAGCCCTTCAATCGTATTCCAATCGTATTCAAACTTTCAAAGCATACAGACTCCTCGTTATGTGTTTTATATTACTACTAATTATAATTTAAGAGGGTAGATCATAATTTTTTTTTGGAGTCATCTTGGTCACAATGATCTTCATAGTAATTTTTATTGAAACTCTATTACGGTCTAGTAAATGCCCATCACGGAGTCCTCATGAGCCCTGCACTGTCCCCGAACCTGACTCCGACCTTACTTTGCATTGTAACTATGTAAGTGACGACACTGACTCTATTTTGGTGGCAAAACTGATTCTCCGTTTATACTACCTATGTATTGTATAGTTACTAACTCTACCTCGGCAGTGGGAACATGAAAATGCTAAAAGTAGCTTTACCATGAGTTTCTGTTACTGTGAACTATAGGATGTACTGCTCCCAGTCAATGCGAGTGAAAGAGAGAAAATGATAGTTTACGGTAGTGTAAACAGTTTGCATCAACTCATGGTAGGGGCGCTGATGACTGATAATAATGATGATAGTTAGAAATACAGACTAAAAGCAATATTAAAGTGTCAAATGATTCAATAGCTGACATCCTGACCAAAAGAATTGGATCAACTTTTGGGTCACTTCTTTTAAAATAAGAAAATTAATTTACCATAACGACTAACTACCTTATTCATAAAAACAAGAAAAGTTATAAGAGGCTTATAAAGTGTTTTGTTTCTTTTCTTCTTTTGACAAATGATAAAGAAAAAACATAATTTAAAAGCGCAATAGCTAAAATAGAATTATTTGGTGTTTACGAATGAGGCTGCCAAGCCAAATAGCCCATTTTGGGGGGAACAGTCCCACATTTATCATTATTGTTACCCTTTATCAACAGCATCCCACATTGTCCCACAGATATCAATTGTGTCCCACACTTAAAATATGTCCACAGACAGCTACAGCCACAGTGAAATCAGCAGCTTGCACACAAATCTCACTCACCAAAACAAGTAAAAACCAGATGGCTGTTGGATATTGTTTTTTTTGGCCATTGAATTTCGGATTTTTAGCTCTGCTCTGATCCCGTTTTGTTTTGGGAAAGTTGGCAGCCTTAATAAATGGATTCTTAGTGTCCGGGCACGAAAACTGCGACGGCGGAGCGGCAGCGGGGCGGCGCGACAGCGGAGCGGCGGCGATGCATTCAACAGTATGGCACAGTATGGAGACGCGCACGAAACGGGCGGTGGCAGAGCGGGGCGACGAGCGATGCACGGGCGGGAGGAGAGCGACGAAAACAAATGAACAAACTAGTTGGATTTGGTAGCCCGCGATTACAGTAGTGTTGTGTTGAATAATATAATAGTGTCTGTTTGATTACTAGGTAGTACCTATTTATTCAGTATGGATGTCGGCATCTTGGACATCATTTAAAAAACACAAGATGAGCAAAGAATCCGGTTTTGAAACTAGTTAACGCCTATACTTAGACCATTTTTTCGAACTAAATAAAATTTTTAGACATAGGATATATTTCGTCCTTTGAATATTTTTCGGTATTGATTTAACAAGAAATTGTTTCCATAGCAACATCACATTTGACACATCAATAGAAATAAAAAAAAATAAGAAGTTACTTTAGTGGTATACCGTGGTCCTACCAGTAGGTCAAATCGGTAGGTCCACGGGCCCTTAATGGTATTTAGCCCATCTGTCACAACACTACTAACGCGGCTGACCGACCGCTAAGTTTCGTGCCCACGTTCTCATCGCCCCGCCCCGCCGCCGCTCCGCTGCCGCGCCGCCCCGCCACCGCTCGGCCGCCGCCACTTTCGTGTCCGGACACTTACACCCATTTTCACTAAACTTAAGAATTACCTAAGTCTTATACTAACTACAACTCAACCAAATTAAAAAGTTGTCATAAACTAAGCTGTCATGCACTGCACCTAATAATCTTGGTCTGGTTGTAGTTAGCCAAAGACTTAGGCAATTCTTAAGTTTAGTGTAAAGTCTTATTTATCAAAAAGCACACCGGTTCATCCAAACAAATCAATCACACTACTAAATGGTATTAAAAATGTTGAGAATGATTTAAAAAGAACTTATCTGGGTCATATTAGACGTGTCTATCAACAGGTTTTAGCTTTAAATACTGTCAAAGCAAGCTTTAACTTTACAATTGAACGTTGTATTTTTTTTCTTATCTTCTACTATTTGCAATTGGTCGCCAGGCCATCCATAAGCAAATTGGTTGGAAAGAAGAATGGACGATGAGAATAAGATTAAAATATATCAAAAAATGTTGATTGCAGGCCTAAGTCAGGATGATTGGGGGCCTGTTCGTCTACAACCACAAGGGTGAGGTCCTCATCTCGAGGGTGTACCGCGACGACATCGGCCGGAATGCCGTGGACGCGTTCCGGGTGAATGTGATCCACGCACGCCAGCAAGTCCGCTCGCCGGTCACTAACATCGCTCGCACCTCTTTCTTTCATATCAAGGTACTGAGATTGAAGTCACCATTTAATTAAATTACATTATTCTTTCACTACAATGCACGGGTGCATCTACACTACACCGAACTTGCATTTTGTGGGGCAACGTTTCTTAGTTTAGATATTAACTCACCTGAATTTAACTGGTACGCCTTTTTCTTGTTTCCTGGTCATAGGTTCAATAGAAATTTACCAATTTTAAATAATTTTAGCCTTATGTTGATAAGCACTACATATGCAAATAAGTATGTAATTTAAGTGTCCTACATCTTGGCATGGACCACTTTGAAAACCGCAATTCTGACTACATGGAAAATTTCTCCCCAATTAGTCCTACTTTTTCGGAATTAGTCCCAAAAAGGACTGAAAGATATAAGCGATTTAAATGGTCCATGCCAAAGCAAACCTTCATTTTGGCAGAGACAGGCTATATCTAGTGAACCACAACACCTAGTCAGGATCTGATTATTCAAAAAAAGTCCCTTTTTATGGATCTCGCAACGCCTAGAATCAAAACGAAATGAAGCGCCGTTCAAAAAATATAAAGGAATGATTTGGTCCATGCCAAAATCAACCTACATCTTGGCGAGGACTTTTGAACCAGGTCACCCAGAGAAAATCTGCTTATTGGAAACGATTCGTATAAATTAGTCCCAATTAGTCCCCCTTTGGTTTAGGAGAAATTTCGTTTTTTTGTATAAGTACAGTCACGTACAAAAGCGTACAGTAAAAATTAATTAAGTACCTACATAAAACTATTCCGTTCCGTAATGAGCAGTGTTCAGATTGTAAAACATTAAGCATCCGATCTTGCGGCTCTTTGGGAAAGCTGCAGCCTTTTAAACGAACTTTATCAGACCATCAAACTGATCAAAAGTATAATTCGTAAGTACTCCATCGTAATGTATGAAACAGCTGTTTTTTTTTCGTGATTTTGAGGTTGGATCCATAATGAAAGTTTGTTCAGTTTGATGGTCTGATCAACCCCACGAGAGGTTTTAAATGAATTACAAATAACCCTGTATAGGTACAAAGTTTCAAGTGAACCCATTGAAGGAAGAAAATCACTCCACTCCAAATATGAATAATTTTGCAAGAAAGCAATATAATTTTAAAATTCAATACCATTTTATACTTCTTTTGAAATTATTTTGTCCGCGACTGTACATTATTTTGATATAGTCCAGGAGCCCCAGGATCAAAATATCTCTAAGAAAACATTTTTATTTTATGACTTAAAAATTAAGATTTGAGTTTCGAAAATGCATAAATGTTACGTATTACTTTACGATATACTTTTGTGTTACTAATTACACTCCGTTATTCTAACACAAATACGCAAAAAAAAAACAAGTTACAAAACATCGTCACTGAATAGGAAGTTAGCTCCTGTACTATAAAAACCAAAGGACATCAGGCACATCAGACCCAAAGGTGTATAAGAATAATTCTGTTACATTTAAGCAATATGTATTATTAGAATAATAAAACAGTAGCAAGTTTATTTTTAAACTCCTTCATTTCGCTTAAATTAATTACTGAAAAATCGGAAGTATTTCGATTAAAAAGACATCTTTGTCATTGATACTCTGTGGCTTCCATGTCATCAATGTAATCTTGAATGACTGACATTGACAGTCAATTGTCAAAACGCGAAAGCCGATTGGTCGGCCTGTGGCGGTCTGTCACTTTTACTGTCAGTTAACTGTCATTGTCAATCAACTATCAAACAGCGTTTTGTTACGACATATGCACACTTCTTCCGTCTTGGTTCTAAAGCAAAAAAACGTGACTTTGTGTATTGATTGATAGATTTTGTTGAATGTTTTCGAAAATACTGTCGCTGGAGACTTGACTTTATGCTTTTTAGTACATTTCGGTATTTCGGTAGAACACCGATTAATCACTAGCGCAGTTATCAAAACGTTTTGGTCGTGTAACTGGTGTTGCTGTAATAGTGTCGGGGTTACCAAAAATATAATTTTCAAACACAAATAACTCTCAAAATTTAAAGCTTTGTTAAAATCTGAATATATTTTATGACTTACTAATTACAAGTCTTAATTTTGGAAAAAACAAAAATGCTATACATTCTTGGGTTTTTTGTCAAAGGTATTTGCCTGATGTCTTTTTAATTCCGATTATCTCCTTAATCAAAGGGGGACTAATTTTGTGGCTTTGGGACTAATTGGGACTAATTTACACGAATCGTTTCCAATAAGCAGATTTTCTCTGGGTGACCTGGTTCAAAAGTCCTCGCCAAGATGTAGGTTGATTTTGGCATGGACCAAATCATTCCTTTATATTTTTTGAACGGCGCTTCATTTCGTTTTGATTCTAGGCGTTGCGAGATCCATAAAAAAGGGACTTTTTTTTTGAATAATCAGATCCTGGCTAGGTGTTGTGGTTCACTAGATATAGCCTGTCCCTGCCAAAATGAAGGTTTGCTTTGGCATAGACCATTTAAATCGCTTATATCTTTCAGTCCTTTTTGGGACTAATTCCGAAAAAGTAGGACTAGTTAGGACTAATTGGGGAGAAATTTTCCATGTAGTCAGAATTGCGGTTTTCATAGTGGTCCATGCCAAGATGTAGGACACGTAATTTAAGAAAAAAAAGGTGGCAGACTAGTTAAGATTAAGCTAGTTAATACCTAAGCAAAATTTTAAGGTTCTGTACCCTATTACTAAGACTCCACTGTTTGTCTGTCTGTCACCAGTCTGTATCTCATGAACCGTGATGAGCTAGACAATCAAAATTTTCACAGATGATGTATTGCTTTTGCAGCTATAACAATAAATAATAAAAACAATAAAATAAACATTAAAGTAGAGGTCCCATAAAACAATCGTATTTTTTTTGCCGTTTTTTGGTATGAAACATATCGTGCGCGAGTACGACTCGCACCTAACCGATTTTTTTTGTTGGCAATGATTCAAAACATTAAATTATTATAGCAAAAAGTGTCTGTAAAAATTTAAAAAGTAACTTTACATTGCTTTTATTTATAATGTTCTTTTCAGCGTGCCAACATCTGGTTGGCTGCCGTCACCAAGCAGAATGTGAACGCTGCCATGGTGTTTGAGTTCCTACTTAAGATCATAGATGTCATGCAATCATACTTTGGAAAGATCTCAGAAGAAAACATCAAGAATAACTTTGTTCTAATCTATGAACTTCTTGATGGTAAGTTATAGAGATAAGGTAAATGAAGTAAATCTAAGACGCGATATAATAAGCGATCAACCGCGCGGTTCCATTTTAATATGAAGCTAGCGGCCGCCCGCAGTTTCACCCGCGTGGTTCCCGTTCCCGTGTGAATATCGGAATAAAAAGTATCCTATGTTTTAATCTAGGCTATCCACTATCTGTGTGCCAAATTTCAACCAAATCCTTTTAGTAGTTTTTGCGTGATTGAGGAACAAACATCCAAACCCACAAACTTTGACATTTATAATATTAATAGGATAGGATTTTGTGGTGGTTACTCGACCGCAAGTGCGTACGATCATGAGCAGTTAGATATTAAAATGGAAAAAGATTGAGACTAGAACTAAATTAAATTCGAAAAATCATAGAAATCTTATTTTTTTCAGAAATTCTAGATTTTGGATATCCTCAAAATTCAGATACAGGTGTTTTGAAAACATTTATCACTCAACAAGGGATCAAATCTGCATCTAAAGAGGAGCAAGCACAGATCACTTCACAAGTAAGCAAATGTTAAAATTAATATTAAAATGTTTTTAGCTGGGGTGGCGAGCAAATTTTCGGAAATATACCTTTTTGGGTTCCATCCGTATCTCAAAAGGAAAAATGAAACCCTTCTTGGATCACTTTTTTCTCTTCTACAGATGAAAGAGTATTTTTTTACATTTATTGTCTAATCCAAGCTTACTCTAAAAAAAGATACTTTTTAAGAAAGGTACATTTTGCGAAAGGTAGTAGTGCATTTTGCGTAAGGTACGTTTTGCGACTGAGTTAAAACAACCAATCCATTGACAATAAATTAACATACTGTGCTGTGTTTTTCGACCAATGCAGAGAGAATTTGCTCGCCGCCAATTGACCAAGAAGTTTATAGCTACAACATATTATTAACCTAGCTAGTATTTAGATAAACCTAATATAGGTTTTAAGATACTATTAAAGGTACCTACAGTAAGAGGCATATATATCTTGAATTTTTTTCGACGGAGTGGCAATAAGTTCGCGCATGTGCTCTTGTGAGCGACCAATAGCGCGCGCCCCTCTCCCGCCGCCCGCGCCCCTCACCGCTCCGCATGCCCAAAATACGCGTTCCTCGCAATCCCCACCCGATTTCAAGATATATGCCTCGAACTGTACTAACCATTAATGTACTATTTTTATTGGCAAATCACTAAAAATGAATATTATTTGTACTCAGGTGACGGGGCAGATAGGATGGCGTCGGGAAGGCATCAAGTACAGACGAAACGAGCTGTTCCTGGACGTGCTCGAGTACGTCAATCTGTTGATGTCGCCGCAAGGTAACGTTCCAGTGTTATATTGAAACACATTAGGGTAAACTACCCTATTATGGGCACTAATCTTTATTACAAATATTTTTTTTTTGTAAAAAACTGATAATTGTTTTTTACACTGCTGGGGCACAGACCTTATGGGTGGATTAGGAAAATGGGCTATAATGGGTCCATGCAGGCCCAATGCGAATCGGTGGGCGTTATCGACTGCAAATGTAGCAGAGACCAACGGCTTAGCGTGCCTTTCAAAGCCCGAAGATACCGGAGAAACTAAAATTAAAGTATAATTGTTTTATGGAAATCAAATAATTACATTTTATTAATCAGGATTTTCAGTCGCCGTCAGGTATTCCATATAGACCGGGATGCCACCGTCGGTAACCCTACCTCATCGAGTACCAACACGAGACAGTCACTATAAGGAGAGAGACAAAAAGTAACGTTAAAAATTGTTGGTCTGCCTAGGCGCAACTTGGCCGGTTTTGTACAGTCATGAAAAAAAGTGATGCTAAAATGATGACAAGGTACAGGTATCAGTATCAGGTATAGGTATCAGGTACCACCATTAAACCTTGTTGATACGATGAGGCTGGAAGACTAAGACTAGAAAAAACTGGTCTGCCGCGCCCCATCTTGGCAACTTAGTCAGTCAGACTGATTTTAGGAGCGCATTGGGGGTTGGTTTTTATGTCATCGAGTACCAACATGCGATTGTTTTAACATGCGACCAATGTTTTACTATGGCTTTGACCAACCTACTACCAAAAACACTGGTCTGCCGATCTTTAGTCTGGCAGTTTCTTCAGTCAGACCGTTTTTATAGTTGTATACTTACATTTATTTATTTTTTTTATCTTGAAAGTTTTTTCGCCCAATCCAACGAAATTGGTTTTTGAAGTAATTTACCTACCCAGCAAACATTCTTGAGATGACGGCAGCAAAATGTAGCCAACCCAAGAACCGAATCAAAGACTTTACCTTGATTCGATTCTTGGATTGGCTACATTCCTCTCTTGACTAACATATTGTTATGGCTTTAATCGACCTCATCATACAATCCTGCTTCATGGCACGTACTATATACGTACGTAGGTATTTATAGTTATACTTACCCATGTTTATTTATACTTATCCATAGGTATATTTATACTTACCCATATAGGTATGTATTTATACTTACCCATTATAGCAAAAAATAGTACAGGTACATATAATTTTAGGAAAAAATATCGACGGTTGAAAGGCTAATTGATCTAAACGACATTTTGTGAAACTCTCAGGAGGACCGATTAAAGTTTTATTATTCGGAAAAAAATTCATAAAAAAACAACTATTGAATAGACGTTTATTTATTTAATACAGTATATCCCCAACTAAGTAAGGAAGTTTTCTAAGCTATTAATGTCGATAATAGTGTATTACTTTAGAAAATTTATGTCGGTTGGCCCAAAATTCACCAAATATAGTTATTTTTAGAGAAAGGCAAAATGGTTCAAACGCTTTGCGTATATAAAATAGCTGAAAGTAAACTGGCTCAAGCATTGACTTAGAATAAAATAATACGAGAGAAAATGAATTTAGCACCAAGTCAACTGACGGTTGAATTTGCCCAATGAGTCTAAGCAACATGCTGGTGTTGCACTAGAGTGAATTTGTTTAATGCAGATGCCCATTAGAAGTACTGCAGGATGAAACAAAATACAAATTTAGTAGAGTTATCATCATATCAGCCGCTCGACACCCACTGATGGGTATAGGCCCCAAGGATCTCCACGACGATCGGTCCTGCGCTACCCGCATCCAGCGGCGCACCGTGTCCTTCATCCTCACGTCAATTCACCTTGCCGGGGGCCTACCCACGAAGCGTCGTCCGGTGCGCGGTCGCTATTCCTGAACCTTTCTGCCCCATCAGCCATCGGTTCCTCTCGCTATGTGTTCAGCCCACTGCCACTTCAGCTGAGCAATCCTTCGAGCAATTTTGGTTGCTTTAGTTCTCCTTATTTCTAATTCGTTCACGCAGGGAAACGCTGATGGCTATGGCTCTCTCTATTACACGCTGGGTGACCTTGAGCCTCCTTATGAGACCCATAGCACGTTTCACTGCCGTAAGTCATTACTGGCAACATACACTGGTCATAGAGTTTCGTCTTGAGACACTGAGGTAAATCGGACGCGAAGATTTTTCGAAGCTTCCCGAATGCTACCTTATCCGAGTTGGATTCGACGAGAGATCTCTTTCTCGAAGTTGCACTTACCTAACTTGACTGCCTGTCTTAAGTATACTTAATGGTCAAAAACTTCAAGTGTAGTGTTTCTAACATGAACTGGAGCGGACACAACATGGGCATTCGACATGATTTTCGTCATATCCATGTTCATCCTGAGACCCACTCTTTGGGAAGTACTACGGAGATCTTTGAGCATTGTGTACAGGTCTTCCAAGATGAGACCTTGGCTGAGCCATAAGAACTATATCATCGGCAAAACGAAGGTGTGTTAGGTACGGGCCATTAATGTTGATGCCGAGTCCTTTCCAGTCTAAGAGTTAAAATATATCCTTCAACGCATCTGTGAATAGTTTCGGAGAAATGACATCTTCCTTTCACAAATCCTATCCAACTGCAGCGAGGAGTGAGAACTCCTCGCTGCAGTTGAATAGGATTTGTGTTCTGGTTCTATACTTGAAACGACATGGTGGCATTTTCGTATAAGTACCTCAACACCTCGATATACCTGTAGTCTACTTAGCTCTTTTGGAGAGACTGCAGCACCACTCAGGTTTCAATCGAATCAAAGGCTTTCTCATACGCACGCCAAGCAAAGTGGGAGATTATACTCCTCGGTCTTCTGTATAACCTGCCGCAGCGTATGGATGTGGTCTGTGGTGCTAAAGCCTTTTCGGAACCCGGCTTGTTCGGGAGGTTGGAAGTCGTCGAACCTGCGAGCGAGATGTTTCGTAAGGACTCTCGAAAACAACTTATAGACATGGTTCGGAAGTGAGATGTGTCTGTAGTTTTGTAAGAGAGACTTTGTCACCCTTTTTAAAGAACAAAATCACCTCACTTATGTTCCATGCCTTATGCATTCTGCCGTCGACTTTTATTCCGCTCGATGGCCTCTTTAATACTTAAATTGGCGAAGGTCGCTCGTCAAAGACTTAGATATCTGTCTATTTAGCTACCGATAACGATGAGCATTCACTGAACTCTGGAGCCTCATTTCACGTTTCTGATCCATAAGTAGGAGTGTGTGGTCGGAGAGTTTCTAAAGCTTGGGATGGCGGGTCTTAAAGAACTTGGACCCTACCGTACGGCCAGTATCCACCACCATCTTGTTTAGATCGTCCACATCTATGCTGTTTTCAAGTGCTTCGAAGCGGTTTTGGAGTTCGAGTTAAAAGCTTTCGGGGTTTTGAATATAGGCCGGTAATAGTCGGAGCGTGGATTTTATCAGTCAAGATCTTTCCAGCTTTAGGTAGATATACAATGTGCCACGTACCAATAGGTGATCGCTCCCCGTCTTGACGGGGTTGATCACAGTGACATCATTGAATGACTATACCATCTGGACTGATCCAGGTCCACTTCCAGCTTTCCGGCTTCTTGAAGTAGGAGTTCATTATAAAGAGGTCCTTCTTCTCCATAAAGTCGTCCAGCGTCTGGCTTCTGGCATTCCGTTGCCCAACTCTAAATTGTCCTACTCTCAGCTGATTACCACATCGTTTCCCCAACTTTGCATTGAAGTCCCCCATCGCAACGGTGGTGTAGTAGGTTTTGTAGCTATGCATGGTTTTTGAGATCTTCTCATTCATAGCCTCCACTTCATCAACTTGATGTGTCGAGGTTGGAGCGTAAAATTAACATTCAACGAATACCGTTGGGATATTCTGACTATAAAGTACGCTACCCTGGTCGACACCCTAGGGTTATAGTAGATATTAATACTTAAGGTCATCATTATTCAGCAACGTTCAGATAAGAAAATTTTGAGGTTGCATAACTCAAATTATTCATGAAATATTTTGAGGCTGTTATGCAATAATAAATTCATACAATTTTATACAACAAATACTACTACTCATTGTCCTTAATAGAGGCTAAATGGGTCAAACGACATAGTCAATTAATATAATTCGTTGCAAAATGGTCCAAGCGACATTAGCTTATCGTTTTGGTGTAATGCAAAATAGGCCAAACGACAAAATCACAAACATGGCAAAAAAGCCAAATGACATGATCGACACACTTTATAAAAGTTCGAAAGATCAAAACAGCTTAAGTCATCGAGTCCTCAAATTGGTCTAATTTTGTGTCGTATAGATCAATGAGCTTAGAAATGAGGCCTGTTTTGCTGTGGGTGTTAAGCGCCAAAAAAGTAGTCAGAAAAATTCGAAACCTGGCTCAAACGACGGAGAAAAATTTGCTGATTCCGAATATGTATATAACTCAATATCGCAAAAAATGTCGCTTAGACCAATTAGCCTTTCAACCGTCGATATTAAAAGTGTGTAAGGGTGTAAATCAACATTTATTTTCAATAATAAACATAGTAGGTAAGTTTAATTTACATTTTAAAAACACCGTTACAGACGCTACTTAAAATCTAATTTTAATAATCATTTTTTTTACAATCAAATTGCCATTTTAATCAGAGTCATCGTCTGAAGAATTGGCAGTTACAACATCGTCATCTTCCACATCTGACTCGTTCAAAATTATTATGTCATTTACTGATAATGGCGTGGGATCACCATCGTACCAATTAGTTTTATAACTATTATTTTCATTTATCCAGCCACAATCTGTAGGAGAATATAATATACATTTTTTTTCTGTAGCGTTTTGCCACATAGAAATTACAAAAATTGATCTGAGCACTTTTTTTTCTAGAGATCGCCAACATGGTGGAATTGTATGAGCGTCAAAATTTGCCACTTTTTTTTTAAATGTGCCTCTTCTATCAGTAGTGCCATATTTTTTTTCAAATAACCTATAGCGCCGAACGTTGACATCGTCACAATCTTTAAAGATTCGAATAAATTTTATTCGAATTTTGTATATCTGAGGGATTGTTTAAAGTAGCAAACACATTTTGTAACTGTTGGTCAGATTTTAATAATTCAAACGGTTTTATTTTACCTTTATTTTTAAAACTGGCTGTAAAGTCACACCCCGTAAAAGCATGAACGCCCGGCAATGCTTTGCATAGTTCAGGGCCCAACAAATTAAACAACTTTGTTAAATTAACTGCAGCGTTACGCGGCCCATGTGTTAGCCATATTTCTTTTTCTAAAAAATTGTGCATTTCCCTAATACAATTATCATTACATCAGTGTCACTCGCACGAATCAATTTTTTTGCCGCTGGATTAGTTTTATCAATATGAAAAATTAGTTTAGTGTCGGCTTCTTCGTGGTCACACTCATAAGCGACTTCTTCTTTTTTTAGGACTCTATTATCATTTACCTGGAAGGAAAAACATTTGCCTTCTTGTGTAACGTAAACCCTTTTGTTTTCAAGTACTGGTTTCAAAAAATAATTTGCCCAATATTCACAAAGAAATTTTATAAAAGCTTCTTTGAATTGGATGTTATTTAAACTCTTACTAAAATCTCCGTCTCGTTTTTGTGTAGGGCCCATTATTTCATAGTAAGTATTTTGTGTTTGTCTCTTTTGTCTTTCGGCGTCTTTTATAGAAGGGGTTAAGTATCGATCAAATACAAGATGAATTTCTTCCGCCTTTGTCGTACAAAGTTTTCTAAGAATTACCTCAGCCATTTGTCCGAACGTTGGTGGCATAGACCCAATAGTCCTAAGATTAGTACATTTTCATCAGGAATTGACGTTTCTGTCAGTGATTTTAAATGATTTCCTAGCTTTGACTTTTGTGTATGGAACATATCTCCATTAGAATCAGATTAAAAATAATCTTAATACCGTAGGTTTAAAAAGTTGAAAATATGAATGTAATACAAATATTTCTTTAAATGGAAGTCACATTTAAAAAAAATGGTGGTAAATTTTGACGCCCATACGATTCCACCATGTTGGCCGTCTCTAGGAAAAAAAGTTGTCAGAACAATTTTTGTGAACTCTTATGTGGCAAAACTCTTCTGACGATGTGACGTACTAAAATGGCAGTTTAATTGTGAATAATTTGATTATTAAAATTAGTTTTTAAGTAGCGTCTGTAACAGAATATTTAAAATGTAAAAAAACTTACCTACTATGCTTATTATTGAAAATAAATGTTGATTTGTTAAAAACAACCTTTTATTTTCTCCTAAAATTATGCTTACCTGTACTATTTTTTGGTATAATGAGTAAGTATAAATAAACATTGGTAAGTATAACTATAAATACCTAACCTACGTACGTATATAGTACATGCCATGAAGCAGGATTGTATGATGAGGTCGATTAAAGCCATAACAATATGTTAGTCAAGAGAGGAATGTAGCCAATCCAAGAATAGAATCAAGGTAGAGTCTTTGTCGGTTCTTGGGTTGGCTACATTTTGCTGCCGTCATCTCAAGAATGTTTGCTGGGTAGGTAAATTACTTCAAAAACCAATTTCGTTGGATTGGGCGAAAAAACTTTCAAGATAAAAAAAATAAATAAATGTAAGTATACAACTATAAAAACGGTCTGACTGAAGAAACTGCCAGACTAAAGATCGGCAGACCAGTGTTTTTGGTAGTAGGTTGGTCAAAGCCATAGTAAAACATTGGTCGCATGTTGGTACTCGATGACATAAAAACCAACCCCCAATGCGCTCCTAAAATCAGTCTGACTGACTAAGTTGCCAAGATGGGGCGCGGCAGACCAGTTTTTTCTCGTCTTACTCTTCCAGCCTCATCGTATCAATAAGCTTTAATGGTGGTACCTGATGACATATTTTGTCATCATTTTAGCCTCACTTTTTTCATGACTGTACAAAACCGGCCAAGTTGCGTCTAGGCAGACCAACAATATTTAACGTTACTTTTTGTCTCTCTCCTTAAGTCCTTATAGTGACTGTCTCGTGTTGGTACTCGATGAGGTAGGGTTACCGACGGTGGCATCCCTGTCTAATAAGATTTTATTGCTTTACAGATCAGTTACAGGCGCCTATTAAATGGGGAATGTCCGAAAAAAATCAAATTGGCTGAATATTTTTCTATAGGTAGGAATAAGGTCCCTTAGTAATAGAATAAATTTTCAAAATTTTCG
This sequence comes from Agriphila tristella, assembly GCA_928269145.1. Classification (NCBI taxonomy): domain Eukaryota; kingdom Metazoa; phylum Arthropoda; class Insecta; order Lepidoptera; family Crambidae; genus Agriphila; species Agriphila tristella. The sequence continues at coordinate 30,173,231 of OV743432.1, forward strand.
GTTCCGTGAAAAAATTTCAAAAAATCAAAGTCTCTTCGACTTCACAAATGTATGAAAGTAACAGCAGAATGGAGATTGTACCTTTGCCAACACCTGCCACAACCACAACATGGTATTAAAAAAAAAGTTTCAAGACAAAATGTCAAAACTTTTTTTTTAAATACGTGTTGTCTTTGTGGCAGTTAGCGGCAAAGGTATAATCTCCATTCTGCTGTTACTTTCATACATTTGTGAAGTCGAAGAGACTTTGATTTTTAAAAACTTTTTTACCCAACCGAAAATTCTGAAAGTTTTTTCTATTACTAAGGGACCTTATTCTTACCTATAGAAAAATATTCAGCCAATTTGATTTTTTTCGGACATTCCCCATTGTATTTGACAGTACAGTGTTGCCAGAATTGGAACTATGATCAACAAAATAAAGTTATTTTTAATAATTAGATTTTTTAAATTTATACTTATAGATCGATTTTCTTATATTTTATTGTTAATTTTTTAAGGGGTGCTAGCTATTTAGGCAGTTTACCCTACATTTTTATATACATTCTTAGAATAATAACACCTAGAAGCCGTGTCCCGGTATGCAAAGTGAGGCAACTAATACTAAGCCAAAATGGCTTAGTTTTCAGATTTATATCCTTCATACGTTACCTAATCCTAATTAAAATAATATAGTCTAGTGACTAATCTCCTAAATGTAGGAAAATTGAAACTGTGTTGTACTTATATGGTATGATTAGGTAAAAAATGAGAAAAAAAAATGAAAACGGAGCCATTTTGGCTGTTTTATGCCCGAATACTCAAACGCAAATTAACTTTGAGGGGCTCTCAAACGTCGTCCTGTCGCATTAAATGTCAAAGATATGACAAAGACAGCATGCTTTTTGAGAGCCGCTCAAAGTTAAGTAGCCTTTGAGTATTCGGCCATTAGTTGCCTCACTTTTGACAGTGCGCTTTGTAGAGAACTATCGTTCTAGGTGTTATTATTGTAAGTATCCACCGTTGTTATTTTGGCCCAGGGCAAGTCTTATCGGCGCACGTGGCGGGGAAAGTAGTTATGAAGTCGTATTTGTCGGGAATGCCCGAGTGCAAGTTCGGCATCAACGACAAGATAGTCATGGAGGCCAAGGGGAAGGGGAATGGTGAGTGTTTGAACATAATAATTAATAATATAATGATAAAAATCTTTTATTGTTCCTTAAAACATTACGAAGTTTAAAATAATTGACACTTAAGGCTGGCCCCAGACCTACCGGTTTCATTTCTTTGCTTTGCTGTTCTACCATGGACCGCCGGCCAAGAGGCTCATTTTCAATCTATCGCATATTTTGACCAGACCACATTGGCAAGATAGCCATTAGTTTGGTGTTATCAAATATCATCGCATGGGTTGCAATGCAACGCGAAGTTTTAATTTTAGTTTAAATTATCAAAATGTATGAAACAGCTCATTTTTTTTTTCGCGATTTCAGATTTGGTCCCATAGTAAAAGTTGTTCAGTTTTATGGTCCCTATCTATCTACCATATTCAGCTCTATAAGTCTTTACCAAACATCTTGCATAACTATTCATTTATTTTTAACGTTCGGAGTCCATGTTCAGGGTGGCATATCTCCTAAAAGCTTCCTACTTCGCAATCCCAGGCTATCTTGCTAATTTAGTCTAGTCCTAAAATGCGATAGATTGAAAATTACCCTGGTTGGCCGGCGGTCTTTCAAGCAAGGTAGAACAGCAAAGCAAAGAAATGAAACCGGTAGGTCTGGGGCCAGCCTAAGTACTTAAACTAGGTCGAAACATGATAATTATGCTGCTCGATATCTAAACTCTGTTTTTTTTATCTCGTGACGTTGTACTCAATGGCATTCCCTTTTGGACGTCACACCGAACACGCACGTATCTTTGCTGCGCGTCATTACGCGCGTGTCAACGCCCGTATCTACGCAGTCGGTGTGCCCAGGCCTTAAGAGTTAACTATAGCTTAGTATTCCAAACAGTATTATTATTTTGTTATTTTAAGTAGTTATCACTAACTTTACGAACGATTATCAAGTAAACGTCAAAACGGTTCAATGGAAACCATGGCAACCGTTTTCAATGTACCAAAATAACAGATTTTTGACGTTTATTCGATCCTGAGATGCGAACTCGATCTCCGTCAATTTCCGTCTCCGACTTTGTTACTGTATTCAAAAGCGACCACAGGCCCTACCGGCTAATTTACATGGCTATCGTAATCGCTTTCATTTGACAGATGGTTGTGTAATAGGATAAGACCTTACCAAAGAAAAGTAGTAATGTATCGTATCACATCCATCTGTCAAATGAAAGCGATTACGATGCCATGTAAGTTAGGCGGTAACCTCTCGGACAGATCCGTAATAACCGAACCTGGGGCCGTACCGGTTAACGCATCGAACATCGGAAAGTCTGCCAGGCTTCAAATTAAAACTGATAAATCGAGCCCCAATCAAGCCAAAATGGCGAACCTTAATTCATGATGCCACACGAACATCGATATCTTCCAAATAACTTCGGCAAACAGTACAATACGAAATTCCTTACTTCGATTTACCTTGTTTTCAACTTGAAACTCGTGAGACCCGCCGAAGTTCGAAAAGTTAGCCGGCAGGGCCCCTGTAAATAACGCACGGTGTGAACGCACAGTAGGTCGTTATTTCTAGATAATTGTATTTTTTTTGCATCCCCCTTCTGATAGTTCAATATTCAGGCGGCATATCGGGCAACACGGACAGCGACCCGGCGCGCTCGGGCAAGCCCGTGGTCGTCATCGACGACTGCCAGTTCCACCAGTGCGTCAAACTCAGCAAGTTCGAGACTGAGCACTCTATCTCTTTCATACCACCTGATGGGGAGTTTGAGCTCATGAGGTAAGTACTACTGCAGATAGGCTTTGATCGGTTTTAATTGATCGGTAAAAAGAAGTAGCGATGTGATATTGCAATGTCTATGTACTAGTGCGACAAACTCAGCAAGTTACTCATCCATCATTATTACCAAAGTTTCTGGGTAAGAAAGTACCTATCTACCTAACCAATAAATACTGCACACGGTAGTCAGTAGCCCCAGACTTCACGCACACAGTTGCGCGTGTACAAAAACGTCATTTGTGTAGCGTCTGTGTAATATAATAGGTAGTTGAAACGCGGCGCTTGTATGGAGTGTCCGGGTGTGCCGCCACATACAAATGGAATTCCGAACACGGAATTCCAATTTGGTATTCCGAACACGGAATTCTGATTTGGTATTCCGATTCGGAAGATAAATATAAGAAAATTTCGAACGGAAAACTACTGCTGTATGTGGTAGGTTCATAGATTTGTATGTATATGCTGCGTTCGGAACTCCCAATCAATATTTCGTTTCGGAATTCCGTTTGTATGTGGCGAGCCTTAAACTACAAAAATCACGTTTCTATTATTATATTATTTACTTTTTAACCAACCAAAGTATTAAATCTCGCATTATATTTACTACCCAGATACCGCACCACTAAAGACATATCCCTACCATTCCGCGTGATCCCCCTCGTCCGCGAGGTGGGACGAACCAAGATGGAAGTCAAAGTGGTGCTGAAGAGCAACTTTAAACCTTCCCTGCTGGGCCAGAAGATCGAGGTGAAGATCCCCACGCCGCTCAACACTAGTGGGGTGCAGCTCATCTGTTTGAAAGGGAAGGCGAAATATAAGGCTTCGGAGAACGCTATTGTATGGAAGTGAGTATATTCAATGAGAGATATGTTTTTGATGTCAATTTTATGTATTATATCTTTCTTCTCGTAAATCTTTGCTTTATTATAATTCAAAACTATATGGCTGCTTTAAATGTTAACAAGAAAAAAATATTTTTTTTATAGCCCCCTGACATGCAATTAATAGCAGCACGGTACCAAATTTCGAATAGATAGGACATATAGAAGGTAGTCAGATCCCCTCATCAACAATTTAAGAGCTGATGATCTTCAAACGGCTGATCATGTCATGGTGACCCTACCATATACTTCCAATATCATTGAGTCAGATCCCCTCATCAACTAGAAAAGAGCTGATGATCTTCAAACGGCTGAACAGATTTTCATGAAACATGGCTAAGAGCACTCGGGATAAAATTATCTATGACACAAAAAAAACTAAACTAAAATCGGTTCATCCGTTTAAAAGCTACGATACCACAGACAGACTTAAAACACCCCCTCTCTTTTTGCGTCGGGGGTTAAAAAAACTAAGCAACTGATTCTATCCGAAATCCGTGAAAGTGGTCATGAAATGAAATTGATAAACTGTTAATTAATAACTACAGAGTGATTTTAAAGCCACGCGATAAAATTTTCTCAATATGAAAAAAATCATACAAATCAGAGTAATAAACGTGATGGGTTTATTGTGGCATGGCCCAAATTTTTTGACGTATTTCGGGGTGAACACATTCTGATTTGTGACGTGACTTTAAAATCAACTTGTATAATGACTAACTCGTTCGGTAGAACAAAACGCATTGCCCTTACATTATACATAATTCGTTCGGTAGGATAAAACGCATGGCGGGCATGAAAGAGACCCAGTTGTCGGCGGAGATTGAGCTGTTGGAAACTGACACCAAAAAGAAGTGGACGCGCCCACCCATCTCTATGGGCTTCGAGGTGCCCTTCGCGCCCTCAGGGTTCAAGGTCAGGACTTGTCTTTTATAACCTTAGAGCCTTTTCAGAAGGAAACCTGTTGACGGAGATCGAGCTATTGGAAACTGACACCAAGAAGAAGTGGACGCGCCCGCTTATCTCTTCGCGCCCTCAAGGTTCAAGGTCAGGACTTGTCTTTTATAACCTTAGAGCCTTTTTAGAAGGAAACCTAAATGTTGATGGAGATCGAGCTATTGGAAACTGACACCAAGAAGTGGAGGCTTCCGACCATCTTTATGGGCTTCGAGGTGCCCAGATAAGCAATAAATGAATTATGAATTATGCCCTTCGCGCCCTCAGGGTTCAAGGTCAGGACTTGTCTTTTATAACCTTAGAGCCTTTTTAGAAGGAAACCTAAATGTTGACGGAGATCGAGCTATTGGAAACTGACACCAAGAAATGGACGCGCCCGCCTATCTCTTCGCGCCCTCAGGGTTCAAGGTCAGGACTTTTCTTTTATAATTTTAGAGCTTTTTTAGACGGAAACCTAAATGTTGACGGAGTTCGAGCTATTGAAAACTGACACCAAGAAGTGGACCCGCCCGCCCATCTCTATGGGCTTCGAGGTGCCCTTCGCACCCTCAGGGTTCAAGGTCAGGACTTGTCTTATATAACCTTCAAGCCTTTTTAGAAGAAAACCTGTTGACGGAGATCAAGCTATTGGAATTTGACACCAAGAAAAAGTGGACGCGCCCGCCTATCTCTTCGCGCCCTCAGGGTTCAAGGTCAGGATTTGTCTTTTATTATAACCTTACAGTTTTTTGAAGGAAACCTAAAGGTTGACGGAGATCGAGCTGTTAGAAACTGACACCAAGAAGAAGTGGACGCGCCCGCTTATCTCTTCGCGCCCTCAAGGTTCATGGTCAGGACTTATCTTTTATAACCTAAATGTTGGCGGATATCGATCTATTGGAATCTGACACCAAGAAGTGGACGCGCCCGACCATCTCTATGGGCTTCGAGGCGCCCTTCGCGCCCTCAGGGTGTAAGGTCAGGACTTGTCTTTTATAACCTTCCAGGCTTTTCAGAAGGAAACCTAATTGTTGACGGAGATCGAGCTGTTAGAAACTATTACCAAGAAGAAGTGGACGCGCCCGCCCATCTCTATGGGGTTCGAGGTGCCTTTCGCGCTCTCAGGGTTCAAGTTTAGGACCTATCTTTTATAGCCTTACTAGGAGTTCTGAACTGCAATAAAAAGCACTGCAGAGTAAAATATTCTACGTTGCAGGTTTCTTTTCTTTACTCTGAAAAATAACAATAGGTAATTTATTGTTATGCATTTTCTTTTACTACTATTCTTAGGTTTCGAGGTGCCATACCTCTGTGAGACTGACGGTTTCCTAAAAATTAATTTTAGCTAAAAAAAAATCCAGTATATTTACCATTCAAGTGTACTGAAACCTTGCTACTGCAAATTAAGACCCAGCAAATTGAAATATACGTCCGCAGCCCCTGTAGCAGGATGAGTTATGCAAATATTTTTAACTTTAAACCCCCTTTGCTATCAGGTGCGCTACCTAAAAGTGTTCGAGCCTAAACTGAACTACTCTGACCACGACGTGATCAAATGGGTGCGCTACATCGGCCGCTCCGGACTCTACGAGACTAGATGCTAAGGAACAAGGCTTTCGGTAAGTCTACTCATTTTGTAGTCGTTTTTAGGGTTCCGTACCGTAAAAAAGGAACCCTTATGGTGTGACTCAGTCTGTCTGTCTGTCTGTCTGTCACAGCTGGATATCTCGAGAACTACTAATGGTATCAACTTGAAATTTGGAATAGTGTAAGTTGACATTTGCCCAACTATTTTGCAAATAAATAAAAATAAAAATATATTTTTTACAACAGGGGCTGAAAAGGGGTCTTAAAAATTTGAAGTGGGGCAACTAGGGCATGTGGGGTATCATATGAAAGAGCGTCGTTTGCACGTTATCAATAATTTTTTCTTTTTTTTAGGCCGCATAGTTTTCGACTTATAATGAAAACTGTAAAAAAAAATACCGTTTCCCCCCCTTATCTCCGAAGTTTGCAAAGAGAAAAATCTGAAATAATTCTATGTGATAGCAATTTATATAAAGATTACAGGAAAAATAAAACGATGTCTCAATATAGCACACTTTTTTAGAAATGATCAAATTTCTAAAAAAGTTAACATTAGTTCCACTATCGGTCAAGAGATGGCGCTGACCTAAAACTGTAATACTAATTTATTATTCTACTCTGCAGTGTGGTTTGATGGTGCAGTTATGATGGTATGGAACCCTCAGTGCGTGAGTCCGACTCGCTCTTGACCGATTATTTAAACTTAAGATTGTTCTGCCAATAAAGCTACACATTTTTTTTCCAAGAAACATGGGTCGAAAAATGTTGTTGATTATACTCAATTTTAATAAGTCATTAACATAGAGTACTGTCACAGTATGTACTGTGGTACTGATCCTCGTATCTATAGACGAGTTAGTAATGATTTTCACGAGAAGTAGCTTGGTCGTGCAATGATTAGTTGTATAAAATGTCGGCTTCCTTCAAGATAAAAACTTCTTTACGCTAGTACTATTAAATAATAAATAAATCGGTTTATTCGGATGATAAATCGGTTAAGAATAAATATTTAGTGATATTAGCAAATTAAAAAAATAATTATATTAAAAGTAAACCAAAACAGGGATTCATGATTGAACTAAATAATACATTTAGTTAACTGAGCTGATATATGAATTTATACTCTTTTCTTCTTCGTAGGATGCTGTTATCCAAATTGGATGTTGCGAGCGATTGGACTCTGGTGGCAATGGCATGTTACATAATATTATAGTTTTGTATATAATTTCGTATGAACAGATCAACAGATACAATGAGATTCACTTCAAAGTTTATTTTTCTATTTTAAATAAATAAGTTTCCGTAAATATTTGTATACCTATATTTTTTCATTACCATGTCCGTGTCTGTGTTTAATTTTAGACTTTATTTTACTGCTAATAGATATGTTTTTAATTTGACAAGTCTTTTTATTGTATCTTTCAGTTAGTATCAATTGATAACGCGTATACTATACTTACATAGTTTTTAACACAATTTTATGCAATTTGTTTATTTTTTATGGGTGTAATGTTATCGAAACAGATATTTATTTCATAACTAGTGCATTTTGTATGAATAAATAGCGTCAAATATGCTTATCGTATAATGTATATTTTTTAAACTAAATAGATTCTTCAATTTTAATTGTAAACTTAATTTTATCTTGAATCTCGAAGTTATTTTTATGATTTGATGTTGTTTATGCACAAAGTGATTCGGTTGAAATTATTTAAATAAAAGTGTTTTTTTATTAATGTTAAAAATAATAATTGGTTATAAAATTACCTAATGTCAGGATAGATAAGAAGCGAACGGTCTAGAGTAGTCTAGACATTGTAATATAGTTTATGTCAAGTGTTTTGAAAGATGCTACATTGAATGAGAAAATAACTTGACATCGTCAGTCGATTTGATCTAAGTCTCGAAATTAGATCTTATTTGTCGGTAGTTACGGTCATTTATTGCATTATTCTCGAATCCCCTTCGCGCTGTCACTTAAACAAAATACTTTGAACGATAAAGTGATGCATTATTTTTATCATCACTTTAAATTAGAGAATTTGTGAATTTAAATGAATGTCAAAACAAGTGGGGATTTTGCGAATAAAATACCTATTTTCCCCATCATGTCAGCTGGCAGTGGGGATTTTGGGAATAAAGCTCTCTATCGACTGGTTTCGAGTTGAGTAAGGCTCTGTCTTCACCCACTCGCTTTCCCTTTCCTCTAGCGCAGTGTTTCTTAAACTTTTTCAGTCACGGGCTACTTTCAGAATTAAAAAATGCCACGGACCCCTGTCAAATAATATTTTAGGAAAAGAAAACTAACCTTATTTTAAATATCACTTTTGGTTTTAGTTTCATTACGAGAAGGGTTAACTGCGGTCACCTGATACACATGCATATGAGCCCCTGAGAGGTCCGTGGACCAGAATTTAAGAAACCCTGCTTTACCGCTTTCTTCAGAATCCATCAAGAGGCCAATGGCATGCGTTTAACGCAAGACGAAAAGGAAAGTTTCAACCGCCTCTGTGGTCTAGTGGTTCACCCACCCGTGTAAGACGCAGAGGTCCCGGGTTCGATTCCCAGGGGGGGTACAATTTGTACTCGGTTTGGTTGGATGTAGGGCTTATTTCAAGCCTGGCTAGCTACCACCATATTGCTTCAGTCTGACGCCATAACACCAATTTAAAAATTGTTGTGTTCCGGCAGTTAGAGGCAAGATAGTAGATAGTGCGCTTCTACCTTTGGCCTTATCGTCACTTAATATCAGGTGAGGTCAAGCACTATCCTGTTGTAAAAGAAGTGTCTCGGTGAAGACACACCTTTAGTCACACATAAGATATCCCTAAATAAAGACCAATACTAAAAAGTATTACTTATTTGTATATGTTGAGAATAGGAAATTGATTTTGATAAATATTTAGCTGTTTATTACACAAATTGGAAAGTTTGATGAATGTTTTTCTGCAATGTTTCATTGCTGCCTCCCATGTAATATTGTTTTCGCTGTTAACTATCTTGATTTGTAAACGTTTATATGTGTAGGAAATAATTACGTCCTTTATTTAAGACCGAATTTATAATTTCTCTGCTCACTGATAGCGATTGCGGTATGGATAAAAATTTGATGTTTAAATCACAAAAAAAGATTAAAAAAGGTTTTGGACCAATCCCAGTAACATTTGCCTTTTTCCTTTGTTTGTTTTCAAAATAAGCCTTTGGTAATTTGACTGTAGGAGAAAATTTAAGGGCGCTTTTCACAAACATCCGAAACATTCCGTATCCGATGTTATGTTTTCCATATTTTTTCTATGGTTTCCGTATCCGAAATGTCAATTTTCTTCCCGACGCATACTAACTCTTCCGACAAGAGCTGTCAAAAATGAATCCGCAAAATTATTGTCTTCGTTTCGAATTTGTCAAAAGTTACGGAAACCATAAAGTAAATTATATGGAAAACAGCACGGGATACGGAGATTCAGACATTGTGGAAAAGTACCAAGATTTGAAAAGATACAAACCTAAATAAATTGAGACTATCCTAAAATCCTTAACAGCCCTTTTATATACTACAATCGCTTTCAGTGAGCGTGGGTCATAGGTAAAACTCAAGAACCTAAACCATTCCTTTAGAAAATATAGACCTACCCTCTATATATGTAGGTATAAAATATGTATTTAATTATAAATATCACTAATGAATATAAAGTTAATATAATGTTAGCTTTAAAGAGTAGAATAATGCTTATTATTTTCCTCTTGCAATGAAATATTTCATCTTGAAAACACTTTGGTTTGACATGTTTGTAAACTGAGTCCTTTTCTATGGGATGTATATTGTAAGTGCATGCTGTTATAGGAAATGCTTATATTGTATCGTGTTACAAAAAGAATAATGTACAATAAATTATAAAAAATATTTGTTGTTTCATTTGATTTGATACGGAGGGTGACTCGCAGTGGCGGATCCAGGATTTTGGTTTGGGAGGGGCTTAACATAGGTGAGGGCAGGCTTTACCAAGGTAATCAACAGATTTTTTGGGGTGGACCCTAATGATCCCTGGATCCGCTAGTGGTGACTCGTCAATATATCATTGAGGCAATAATGACTTAAAAGTTCTGTAGTTGTGTTTAGCCATCTATTGGTTAACATTCTGTAATAGCTCCTGCTTACTTAAAAATCTCAAAAAATGCTGGGTTAGCTGGGAGAGATCTCATTTAGAGATAAGCGAGACCTGTGTCAATTATGTTACAAGTGCCATTAAGAATAGTCTATACAAGGTGTTTGGTAAAAGCCTTATTAAGCCGAATATGGTAGATAGGGACCATCAAACTGAACAACTTTTACTATGGGACCAACTCTGAAATCGCGAAAAAAAAATCAGCTGTTTCATACAAAAATTAATAACGAAAATATCAAAATGTATGAAACAGCTGTTTTTTTTTTTCGCGATTTCAGAGTTGGTCCCATAGTAAAAGTTGTTCAGTTTGATGGTCCCTATCTACCATATTCGGCTTTATAAGGCTTTTACCAAACACCTTGTATATAATGTTATTTTTAGTTAATACAAAACCTCTCGTGGGGTTGATCAGACCATCAAACTGAACAACTTTCATTATGGAACCAACTTTGAAATCGCGAAAAAAAAATCAGCTGTTTCATACATTTCGATGGAGTAGGATTGTACTTTTGTATGAAACGGCTAATTTTTTTTCGTGATTTCGAGGTTGGTCCCATAATGAAAGTTGTTCAGTTTGATGGTCTGATCAACCCCACGAGAGGTTTTGTATTAGAATAACCTTTATTGAGCTTATTGAAGGAGGCATACAACGCTGGAAAATGATTTCATAGTAAACATTATTCGAAATTATTGAAAACACTAGCGGCCGCCTGCTGCGGTTTCAACCGCGTGGCTCCCGTTCCCGTGGAAAAACCGGGATAAAAAGTATCCTGTTTTAATCTAGGCTATCCTACTAATATTATAAATGTGAAAGTTTGTGGGTTTGGATGTTTGGATGTTTAGATGTTTGGATGTTTGTTCCTCAATCACGCAAAAACTACTGTACGGATTTAGTTGAAATTTGGCACACTTATAGTAAATAGTCTGGATTAAAACATAGAATACTTTTTATCCCGATATTTCCACGGGAACGGGAACCATGCGGGTGAAACCGCGGGCGGTCGCTAGTCTACTATATGTGTGCCAAACAACCAAATCCGTTTAATAGTTTTTGCGTGATTGAAGAACAAACATCCAAACATCTAAACATCCAAACCCACAAACTTTTACATTTATAATATTAGTAGGATTAATGTTTTAGTTGATTAGTAAAACTAGTATAGTACCGTATAACGGGGTGAATAGATAGGGTTTCGAACTTTGGTAACGATTTTCGTAACGTTGCAGAACTGATTACCCATTTTTTAAGCATGTATTTATTGAGTCTTAGGCCAAACAATTGAAATAAATTAGTTTCTGTTCGGATATGTTTGTAGTTTTTTAAAAAAGACACAAAATATACGTGATTTCTAATTACCACCCATCAGGGGACAATGGACACGCCTGGGGGGTCAATGGACACGCCTGAGGGGTGATTAGAAAAAATTCATAAGGCTGCCTCATTGTAGGTTCCTTAAATATTTTTTTTAGGTTAAAGGCAAGCAAAAGTGTTACTCTGGGGGGAAGTGCTACTAATATACTATTTCTTATTTTGGATAACTGTCAATCACAAGACAAAAGAGCTAGCTCAGGTTTTTTATAATCGTTTTAAGATTGTAGGCTTATTAATGATTGGTACAGCATTGAAAAACACTACAAAATTGGAGGTCACTTTATATCGAGAGAAAAGTTTTGGCACCAGTGCTTGAAGGGTCATATTCAAAAAACAATTACTTGCGAAATATGCAACTCAGAGCAATGATTTTGATGTCGTTTTGTAGATAATATTCCTGTATATTATAAAAATGTAAAAAAATGTACATTAATGCCCTAGTTTTTGAAATCTGTGAGAAAAACTGAAATATAGCACACCAATTTTGGATTAAAATTTAATTTAGTATTTTTTAATAATGAATTCAAGATTAAAGTTTACATTATATATTTTTTTACTTAATAGGCGATATTATTAGCGTTCTATATTTTTTTTATAACGGCAGGATTTTTAAATCTGGAGAAATTAATATTTTTCGGCAGGGCCATCTAAAATAAAAAGTCTAATTTAAAATGCCCGTCATTCCAACAGAAGAGGGGATAGACCCCAACATGTGGGGGGTTTTGTCGATAAAATGGATCATATTATCTGCCTTTAAAAGGTCCGACATCGCTAACCAAACATATTGTATATCGTGTTTCGTCAGTCATGCTAGGGGAACAGGGTGTCGTGAGCGGCTGATATGAGAAGGAAACCCTGTGAATATTAATGATGAAATTCTATCTCTACTGAGAAATATAACTAGAAAAATGTTTTAACTACAGCAAATAAAGAGCTAAAGAAAACTTAAAATTTTGCATTCCAAAGCAATTATCTAGCAAACGAAAATACATTTCCTATCATAACAAAATCTTGGAACTAAAAACGGGCCATCCCGAGCAATTCCATTACACCGTAATGGTGAAACAAAACGAGTGAAATTGGTCTAGATTCAGCAATCCTCAAAACAAATATAGACTGGCTGATTGTGGGAAACGAGATTTTGAGATGTAGACAAAAAACTTAGCGATCGCCAAGAAATGAGGCGAGTCGGCGAGGGCAGCATGGTTCCCGGAAATTGCTTTACAACTTGAATTTTACAAGTACATTTAAGTATCTGATAGTAAACGAGCCTTCCTGTATAGAAAGAGTTTCCTTTAGCCTCGAGGAGATCAACACATGCCGTGTGTATATGACTGTCTAAGACAAAGTGATAATAATGTATTCTGTGGTGATAGTTACTTTTTCAAACTGGTAGGTACCTACACCTACCTAAAGGACCGCGTTATGTATTCTTATAATACATAAGAAAAATGGTTGATGGTAGGGCTTATTTCACGTCCGCCGGCTTAGCTACCACCATCTTACCTAAGTCGGACGCCATTATGCTGCCGGAACACAACAATTAAAAAAAAATGTGTTTCGGCAGTTGGAGGTAAGATAGCCAGTTCCTCAGTGATAAGGATTCCGGGTGTAGTGCGCTTCCATCTTCGGCCTTATCGTCACTTAACATCAGGTGAGATGAAAGCAAGCACTGTCCCGTCGTGTATAAAAAAAACTTCAATATCAATATCGCGAAGAATCCCTAAAAATAATATGCAATGGAAGTTCCATCATGTTGCAATCTCGACAATAATAGGATCCGTTTTAATCTTCGGCCCCGCGGCCGCCGCTGCCGTCTTACTTGGAGTGATAGTGCTGTATAAGTATTGTACTTATCGATAAAACATCGTTACCTATTTGAATATTATTCCTTTTCAGCTCCTACGTTTCATAATCATAACAGATTAATAATAGGTACTGTACCTACTGCGTCAACATAAATAAATGGATAACGATAGACTGGACTTTTACTTATAAAAGGTCTGTTTATTATTTTTATGAACTGAAAGCTTTATGCCGGCACTATAGGTACTACATATTTGCTCATGTATTCTGTGATCATGGGTACAATTTATCGTACTTTCGTTGCCAGTTTTGTAACAAATGCTTAAAAGAGGTTCTTTCAAAAGCATCAACGTATTTTTTTTTACCCAACGGGATAATGCTTGGCTCTCACCTCGCACGCGCACTTCACCCGGAATCTTCATCACTGAGGAACTGGCTATCTTACCTCTTAACTGCCGGAACAACAATTTTTAAATTGTTGTTATGGCGTCAGACTTATGCAAGATGGTGGTAGCAAGACAGGCGGACTTGAAATAACCACCAACCAAACCGAGTACAAATCGGGGAATCGAACCTGGGACCCTTGCATAACACGCACGGGTGGGCGAACCACTATACCACAGAGGCGGTTATACCTACGTTCGATAAATTGTACCGATGATGGACGAATATGTAGTAGTGCCGGCATTAAGAAAAATTGCAACCCCAATTAATTAACGGGACTGCCGTCTCCAGACGAGAGCAGAAGATTTCCAGCGTGTTAGCGTGATGCACGACCGTGTCTTGGTTAGAGCGCTGACACTGGGCGCGTGCCAAACTATCGATACAATTGTTATATAATCGGAATTCAATTAAACGATTTACGGCATGTTTCGGAATGTCGAATGGCAGTGAATTTGGCACCGCCTGCAGCTATGTATCTACATCGTCTCTTGAGAGAGCTTTTGTTATTGCTGTTATTGGAAAATACTTGTTAGTAACATATCGAAGTTTGGTTACTGTGTTTGTTTGTCCCGCTGTAACAGTGAATGTTGTTCGTAATAGTTATTTTATGCAGTTATGCGACCTTTTCGGGTATAAATAAAATTAGTTTCAGGTGAAATGCACGACAATATATCAGGGCAACCAATAAATTTTGAATAAATGTACCAAATGGTTATAGCCAAAGGGAACACTAAGCTACTGAGAAGAAACAGTAAATGTATCTTTGCTGCTGTTCATTATTCAAATAAATCATCAAGATCTACCGGAGTGTTGGTACCTATGTAGGTAGGTACTAAATTCAAGCCACATTTGAATTCAGTACCCGCGTGATACATGTAAAACATAAGGATGTTTTACGTCCAGCCTACGGCTTTCGATTAAGCAAGACGAAATACTTGACTCAATTATCGATAAATTCGCAATCATCACTAGCAGTGCCAATAAGATTCTCTATCATGTCGATATCTGAAATGCGCGGGGAGGGGAACACCTGTTAAGGGCCCTTGTCTGGTGCTGAGTTATTCGCACTCGAGTCGCGCGCGCGCCGCAATCCGACTTTATTATTGCAACTCTGTGCTGCCTCAGCCGATCTAACTGCTGAGTGTAATTGATGTTGATTTTGTTTAACTTTGCGAATTTTCTGCATGAAATTGACGATTGTTTGTTAGGACTCGGTAAAATTAAGATAAGACTACACATATCAGTGAAGTCATAGTTCCAGCGTGTGATTATTATTCTTTCATACATTCTCTATGAACGCGTCCACATCTATCAGTGTCAGTGACGAGACAGTGCTCTCAGTGGCAGAATGAACGCCTCTGTTCATAGATATCTATGAAAGAATAATTATCACGTTGGCGGTACTATGCCGGAACTGTGACTTCACTCACTATGTGTGTATCGGGCTTAATAAGTACTTAAGGTTCAATTAAAAAGCAAATAAAGGCAAAAGTATAATTATGATCAATGAACTTGTTCCTCAGATTGACTAATAGTTATCTATCAAGTTCCATTAAGTAAATTAAAATTAAAAAACCCGCCTGCATAAAAAGACAAGTCAACTGAAGAGATGTAAACAAGATTAAATATTAAAGGCAACATAATAACATGCAGTCGGAGGCATGCATAAAGAAAGTGACGTTATGAATGATTTGAATTATATGCCTCCGACTGCATGTTATTATGTTGCCTTTAATATTTAATCTTGTTTACATCTTTTCAGTTGACTTGTCTTTTTATGCATGCGAGTTATTTTTTTTTTATTTTTTTATTTATTTATATCTTTTTAGTTATTAATTATTATATATTACAGTCATGATATACCTTTTTGAAATCCTTATAAGGAGCCCTTTAATTTGACACCCATATTGTAGTATTATTAAAAAAAAAACCACTACGTATAATAGCACCGTACAGCCGCCATATTGGTTTTTTTTAAAACGCCACCTTCTTAAGAACACTTGGGCTGACAAGACAAATCTAACGATGTCTTAATCATAGAAATCCGTTCAGCCGTTTGAAAGATATGAGGTAATAAAGAATATTACATACAAACACATTACACAAACTTACAAGATACGCGCGAAGAACAGGCCCGCCGCAAGCGGGCGTGCAAGGCGTGCACCGCACGCGGGCGGCACATCTAGGGGGGCGGCAAATCGACCGATCCAAGCGACGAAGCTAGGGTCGAAAAAGGGTCATGATATGAGCGCTCCTGGCAAGATTTGAATTTTGCGCCCCAAGGCTTATTTCTAGGATCTTGAGTGACACTTGCAAGATTTGAATTTTAAGCCCCAAAACTAATTTCTAGGATAATGAGCGCAGCTCTTTGGCTTCCTCTGTGAGGCTAGGCCGAGAATGACCCATAGCTAAATAATTTATTAGAAATAAATAATTTATTTTTCTTGCCTATACCGCTTCGCATCGTGTTCTGGCAGCGGGGATAGATAGGGATCTAGACTGGATTTTATGAGTTTAATCCGAACTCCGCTCGGATTTCATTCAAAACCTGGGGCCCTATTATTTAATCCTTCGGCTGGCAAAATTGTTGGCGTCGAGCGCTCTTTTCTACTGATTTTCGTTCGACATTTGACTCCAATGAATGAGAAAATTAGCCGAAGGATTCAAAAATAGGGCCCCTGATTTTTTATCGCGCTTGGACAAAATCATTGCACATTGATTGTAATGATTTTGTCCAAACATAATTTTCGCATGTCCTGGAGCGCGCGGCGCGCTTCGCACGCCGCGCCGCGACTAGACTTCTACATAAGAAGTACCTAGGTACAAAGATAAAGGCATCTTTCAAGAAACCACCTACTTGTGTAGAATTTTGCATAAACTAAGCACGGAGAAGAGTCAAATCGCCACATGTCCCGGAGCGCGCGGCGCGCTTCGCACGCCGCGACTAGACTTCTACATAAGGAGTGGGTACAAAGATAAAGGCATCTTTCAAGAAATCACCCACTTGTAGTAGGGGGGCGGCAAAATTGGTCTCTTGCACGCGGGCGCTCAAACAGCTAGCGGCGGGCCTGGCGAAGAACATAACCCTCTTGCAGTCGGGTAATAACAGACAGCCAGTAATCTAAAATTTTGTGTTTTCTTTTCCTATGAATAATTCTGCAACAACATAAGTTTATAATCGCGAAAAGCTTTACAACCACTATCGTAGATCGTAGATATCACCGATAGTCCATAAAGTAACTAGTACAACAAGTGCAGTGTCAGACTTTAAATTTTGTGTTTTGTTTTTCAATTTAACGAAGTCAGCCTGTTAAAATTTCGTTATGAGCTTTTACCGTTGTTGCCCAAATGCAATATTACGGGTGGCTCGCGATCGTTCGCGTTTTTTCAAAAGGCTGTTATTGTGCGTACCTACAGCCATTTTGTTTAGAAGGACGCCGGACACAGGAAGCTGCGTAATGAGGCGGGCAGCCATTTTCATTAAAATGCTCGTACCTTTCCAATACAAATCGTGTTCGATACGTTGGGTGCGTGTTGTCGTTTTCATCCTGTTTAAGATAACCATCCCTTTTTAGGGTTCCGTACCAAAAGGGTAAATACCCTATTACTATGACTACATACTACTACCCTATTACTAAGACTACACTGTCCGTCTGTCTGTCTATCTGTCTGCCACAAAGCTGTAACTCATGAACCGTGATAGCTAGACAGTTGAAATGTTCACAGATGATGTATTTCTGTTGCCGCTATAACAACAAATACTAACAGAATAAAATAAATATTTAAGTGGGACCCCCATACAACAAATGTGTTTTTTTTTGTCGGAACCCTACTGCATGAGTCCAACTCGCACTTGGCCGGTTTTGGAATCTAGTAGGTAGACGCAAAGTAAGTACATCATCAACCATTAACCAATTAGACATAGACAAAGCAGTAGGTAAGTAGTGTCTGTCTAAAAAGTCAGTTTTAAAAAAAACTTATACTGGTAACCCTGTCGGTGCTGTCAAAATTCTAATAGTAAACATATTTTTTTATTTATTTATTTAGATGGGTATTGGTGGGGTGGTTGGGGATTTAGGTGGGTAAAAAAAATATTTTTGAAATTACCCATGTAAACTGACTTTTTAGACAGACTCTATCACTTTATTGACAGTCGGCTGTAACCGTTGCCCTAACAAGAATGGAATAAATCTAGATGATCACGGCCTATGAAAGAAACTAAAACCTAAGTGGAAACCTAATAACCTACAGGACAGGAGGACAATCAAAATCCGCTTACTATTTACCGTTGATTATAACTAAACTACTGGAACCTAATTTTACTGGATTAAATAACCTCCAAAACGCAATTTACTAAGTTTACTTTATTCAACCTTAACTAACCTACAAAGAACCTTACTAACAAGCTTTGTGTGATCTGAGAGGACCTGTGAATGTCTAATGGAGGAACCCTGGATGTGATAATTAGTGAACCCAAATTCTTTTAAAAGTGTGATTAGTATTGATTTTCATTTTCCAATAGAAGTATTCGCTTTTATTACTAGATTTTAATTATTCCTGCTATTACATTTATTTCTAAATGAAAATACCACTAAAGGAAAGTTATTGCTCTATTGATACAACCAGAGAAATAGAAATTAAGTCTGTGTTTTTCCTAAGTGAGCCTACTTTAATTTCATATTAATTCTTAATATTTGTCATACTGCCAAGGGAAACCCCATAGCTCTTTAGTGTCAAAAATGGGAATACTATAAATAGAGAGGAAAACGTTCCCAACTACGTTCCGTTGATGAAGTAAGTATGAGTGAAATAAACCTACGTTGATAGGAAATGATCAAAGTGAATTTATGAGTTAAATGGAGTATTGTTATAAGGTAAAAGAGGGTATGTTCAACCATAATAGACTGTAAGGTAAAATGGGTAAGTCGGGTTATAGAGAAAAGTTAAATTTGGATAATTCTCTTCCGCTGCCAAGTGTCAAATTATAGGTCATGTATGACGTTATTCTAAATAATGTAAATTATCTATTGTCAACTTAATTCATTAAGATAAGAGAGATTATTTCAGGTAAGTTAAGGAGTTTTAGTCGCCTGAGATCAAAGTATAATAAAACCTTCAACGCTATTAAATAAGAATTCTTTTACTTTCTTAAGTTATTGTACAAGTAGTGAATATGCAATTGTGTTTTTGCCAGCTAGGTACAAAGCTCCTCCCCGCTCTATACAATGAGTTTCGACACCGGACGTGGGCAACTCCCTTCTGGCCAGCCATATTTTTTTTCATGATAAATTTACTTAGTAAGTTTATTATATTAAGATATTTGGTCTTTGTCAGTCTGTTTCTACAAAAGAGGACGGAGCAAAATGCTCCCAAGCGAACTATCAGTTTTCACAATGAAGAATTCTCCTTCAATTGTGATGGCTGAATTACAATTTTTTTTTGCTTTAATAAATAATTCTAGTATGATTGTTTAACATTAAAACAGATGGACACAACATTACTATCCATTTACTTGGGACACTGATAGTTCTCATATTCTGAAGGAAAGACAATTCTAAACAAGGTAATAAAGTTCTATGACGGATTTTTCATACTTTAATCTCGGCTAAATTATAAATATACAACCATCAACCGAATTGACTTCAGATCATTTCATTTAAAGTTAAAGGCGATATTTCAATTAAGTGTTGAGTAGACTAGGCAATATTTGATTTCAATTGTGAATAAAATTCTATTACTTTCATCTTCAAAATGAGTTGGCTGAACCTAGTTGGAATATTTGAACTCAGATAATATGTTGAACTTATTATTTGTGAATTTAAGGTATTCACTAAATAATATAATATTTTCATAGTAGGTAGATACTTTTCAAAGCATTATCTCACTGTTAGTCATAATCTTCATTCTGTTAACTTGAAAGGTTTACTCAAACTGTGATCTAGTGTTCCATAAACTGTGATTCAACATTAGTCTAATGGTAACACGGGATTATTCCATACGCCCAGATCTTGTTTTAGTATTCCTCCCACAATCACCAAAACGGATTATCTCAACTGTAAACGACCAATTGAAAACAGGCTCAATTTTACCAATCCAAATCAAGGATGAATAATCATTCTTTATTTATGATTCAACTTTCACTATTAAATCATTATCCAATATTAACAGAAGAATTTGTCTAGCTCTAATTAATAGTAAATCAAACTGTAGGTACTACTGAAGCTTGCAAAGTCTACTCAATTGAGCACATTATAATAATTATTCACAACACTGAATCAAAGCATTAATAGATCTTTGTTAAGGCGCCTACTATAGAAGATTGATACTTTTCCTTCGGATCCTACCCAGTAGTTTCACATAACCTTTCGTTCACTATATTTAACACTTCTGCGCTTCCTAGATTCTGTTCCTAAATCATCCTACCTCATCACACCCTAGTCAAGTTCCTATGTACCACTGAATGACCTGCGGCAGCCATCTTGTTGGTACCATTCTCGACACCACCTGCCTATGTTTCGCTTCGACAGCCATTTTGTCGTACACCAACCTAATTGCGGCCTACCTAAATCTGATACACTGCGAATTGACCTACCTCTCCTTTGCCTATATAAGAGTTCCTAGCTTATCTAACGTTACTGCTGTTACCTTGCTGACAGCTCGACCTTCTTGAGAACGTCCAATCTTTTACCAGCATCCAAGTTTCCCTCCCGCCTTGAGATGCAAACCTAACCTACTGTTCCTACGCGCCTAACAATGAATTTATAAACCTAATGAGTTTACCTGCCTACCAGCGACTAAATTTAGATTTCCTATGCAATATTTGTGATGCTTACCCCATCACCGACGCCCAGATCTCTGTACAGCGTGAGCAAGCATGACTCGCCTATCTCTCTCCTAGCAGCTTGTACGTGGCCAAATTTGATTGGGAGGGAACAAATAGGCACCTACAGCGGAATAAGTATACCGAATCCTCGGGACACCAACGCTAGCACGGAATTAGATTCTCAACTCCTTTCGGACCGTCGGATTGCTAGAGATGGGACACATTCGGTACACTTATGTGACTAGCTAGGCAATCTAGAAATTTTGATGCCCGTCTGATACGCCACATACCAGACTATTTTACCTAACCCCTTGAGGATTGACCGAACGCCCCTTAGAGACACAACACTAATGATATTTATTCAAAATCAAACCCCCCTTTATCGTTTCCCAACTGCTTATATAAATTTCAAACAAATTTGATTCGGAAAATTCTTAGATTTATTGGGAAATTTACTTTACTTTATGAAAATTCGCAAACAAAATCTACCTACTTTAATTTCAAGCTTACTTATACCATATAAGCCCTAATTAAAGCGTATATGCAAAAGACTCGCACCCGGTTGCGGACCTATACGTCAAAACCTCAATTAAACACTTTCTTCCTGACTTCTTGCTGTTTTCTTGCGTTATAAAAATACTACTTGTTCGAAGCTTTCTTACAAAGAGGGTATCGACGGCTTCTACTGAGGTTCCACTTGATGCTACGTTGACGACGAGGAAAGTAAAGAGAGCGATTCCCCTCGAGCCACGTCTTTTATAGCCCCCCAAAATCATTCACTCACTCCAGGAACCTCACCCCACACGACCTAAGCATCTTTTTTACCTACCTTCATTTCCCTACTTTACATAAATTATTCCTAAAATTTTCCCTTCTCCTTCAAAAATGGGGAGAATTCAGTTTTGTTTTACTCAACTTGTAAATATAATATTTAAGTTGCTAATCTTACAAAATGAACCCCTATGCTAATCAATAATTCCAACGTACAATTCAACTAACTAATAACCTTCTATCTTCAAGATTCTTTATACTCAAGCGCACAATGACGCTCCATTTGTAACCAAATTAAAATTAATCTGTTACCTAAATATTTCTTTATACTGACATTTCATCTACATTTGATTTAAACAATTCATACAATTGTATGAAACAACGTTTCAATCATAAA
Organism: Agriphila tristella; assembly: GCA_928269145.1. Classification (NCBI taxonomy): domain Eukaryota; kingdom Metazoa; phylum Arthropoda; class Insecta; order Lepidoptera; family Crambidae; genus Agriphila; species Agriphila tristella. Next base: position 30,195,299 of record OV743432.1, read on the forward strand.
TAAGTCAACAAGTTTTCCCCCTTACATCATTTCTAACAAAACTAACAACTTTGAATAATATTCAGAATATTTATCCAGAATCATATGAAATTATTGTACTATAATCATAAAACTCTGATTAATACGAATTTTATATTCACAACAAATCGAACCTCCCATATGCTACAATTAGAATCCAACTTTTCAATCTTTTTATCTCGCCTTCCCCAAAATATCATAACCTCTAGAATCAATTTGCTAAAATACGTATTACAACATTTTCCATTAAGTATTCGGTCCAATTAAACCTAAAATTTCCGATCAATTTAGCATCACAATGTTGGTACTTTAAAAACCCTAACTGGCAACACTCATCCGACTACTTTTACATTTTCTAAATGCCTACCCTCATTTGAATTATAAACCTGCAGCATAAAATCCCGCTTTCGAAGAAACTTCATATCAATCTTTCTTCGTACAACACCCAACGACAAGACAAACTTTATTAGGCTCCATCCACATTTTCCCATGAAATACTTTCTTATTACACCTTCAATAACTATTGTTTATGTTTTTTAATAATATTTCTAGATTTATCCTTACAATATTTCTATTAATTAATTATCTCCCCTTTTATTTTACAATTCGAGTCTTCAATTTACCACTAAACTGTCAACTAAACTCCGCCCAGAATAAAACATTGTTCCATTTCTTTTCTCTCTCTCTGTATTATCTCTGAACATCAAACCATATTATAAAATCAAATTAAACTTCAATTTTAATTTAAAATCTCCAATTTAACTGTGTCATGAAGCAAGGCATGGTATAACAAAATACCCTTATTTAAGCAAATACCGCCTACGATTAACGAAATGTACTAGATCCGCTACAAAATTCTCCAAGCCAACTAAACTTGCATTCATCCCCCAAATCTGACTAATGTCTAATATTTCCTAAAACAAAATTTAAATTTACAACTATGATTAGGCAAAGGATATGGGACTTGCCTTGCGACCCTCAGTTACCATCTGGCAATCGATTTCTCATCGATTGATCCACTGGGATGACCTACTATATTTAATTTCGTTCTTTAGCTAAAACACATCACGTGGTGTGACACTACTGACAACTTACAGAAATAATTAACACCGAATTCAATCCTTTTTTAAGTAATCTTCTAAAATAAACTATTATAATGATATTCGAGAGGCTCTAATAAAGTTTGATAAATAAACAATAATAAATATAAATACATTTTAAGCCTATTAGCGTCGTTACCTAGACAGAGACTAATATTTGAATTTTAGCGCTGTGAAAGATTAAAAGAACTTCCGACATTATTGCTAACTCAAAACCTGAACTACTCTTTATTATAATAACTTGTTCGATAGTTAAATAATATTATGCTCAATATGAAACCAAATTCGAAAAATATTTGAGACAAAATAACATGTTCAGTTTTGAACCGTTACACGGCTGAGACTTGACAAAACGTTTGGATAGACTGATTGTATTTTGTCCGCTTGTACGGATTGTCAACTCTATTTTCCATCTAATGTTTTTTCCATAGACTTAGAAAATATTTCGCTTTATGGCTTTTTCCGGTATGGTTTGTGAAATCAGCACTATCTTTGCAATTTAGGTAACGATAGAAAAAAAAAACTTTTTTTGCAACAAGAATAAGCTGGATGTAGCGTAAAGCATGCACCTTTGTTTAAGACAAAATATTAAGTAGGTCAAAAGTTTCTTCTACCGTTGGAATTGCACAAAGTTGTACCACTTACGTTACGTGTCCGGAATTTGGTAAAAGTATGAAGTTCTGAGGAATAGAAAGTATGGAGCTAATAAGGTTGGTTTTAGGTTTAATTCATTTTATGAGAAAAGTCTCATTTTTTTATAATTTATAATAAATAATACACATACATACATACACTCACGCCTGTTTCCCATGGGGGTAGGCAGAGACTATGGATCACCACTTGCTACGATCCTTGCACACTTCTTTCGCTTCATTCACATCCATCAATCTTTTCATACATGCCCTGCGGTTTTTGTCACTGCGTACTCCAGCCTTTTTTATAATAACCACTAATTAATTGGTTCGCGTAGGTTTTTCTGGGACGCCCTTGTGCAATCGTTCCTTCCACATTCGCACAATATATCTCTTTCGTGATTCGCCTTTCATTCATCCTCTCTAAGTGACCAAACCACCGGAGCATTCCTTTCTCAATTCTTGTCACATATCATCTTTCAGACCACACCTTTTACGAATCACCTCATTGCTCACTCTATCACTCAATTTTACTCCGCAAATTTTCCTCAACGATCGCATCTCTACGCATTTATCCTGCTTTCATTCTTCTTCTGCCATACCCAAGATTCACTTCCATACATCAGTGTCGGTACCAGCTCTCCGTTATGAATAGCCATTCGCGCCTTTGCAGAAACGATTTGGCTAGTCATAACCGAGTGTATAGCACCACTCACCGAATTTCCTTTCTTCACTCGTCTTTCTATGTCTTCCTCACTCTTGTCGTCCCTTGTGAAATAATGATGATTTTAAAACTTAAATACCTACGTGTTATCATGAAAACGATAACTGCATCTGCAACAGTAGTGCAAAATTATTTAAAATAACGAAACGATTTGAAAAAAATCAAACAGCTCTATATTAAGTTTTTTCTACTCTAACTACCATTTTAAGTAGCAGAATATCTTTTAGAACTTAAAGGAATTCGTGCTATTTTTACAAACTATTATAGAAAAGGGCTGTAAGACTCATTACAGATCTTCAGCAAAATTTTGCAGGTAAATCTGTATTTTGAAGAACTTGGTAGGTAGTTTTCGAAGTAAAAAGCAGACTCAAAAAAAAAAAAACTTATCTCAGAAATATTTTAAGATAATTAATATAATTGAAAAAAGCTTTTTAAAAAATGAAAAACCTCCTTCAAAAATCTTAAAAAAACAGCTCTATAAAAAGCAAGAAATAATGTTCAAATCGATTAATTAAAACACGTCTATTGAAGTCGGGTGGAGCTGGAAGTATTTTTTTACTTATTGTATTGTTTATATTCTAAAATCCCCACCCGACTTCAATAGACGTGTTTTAATTAAGGAGGTTTTGCTTTTTTTAAAAAGCTTTTTTATTTTTAACTTTTTTGTGGTAGGTATGTAAGCGATGATTTTATAAAATAAAACGTTATAATGTTTCACACTTTTCAATGGTATACCCCGAGTAACTCAACTTTCACAGGAGTTCCGTTAGGCCTTCGCAGTTCAACTCTAGTCCAGAACGTCCTTGACAATAGATAGGTACTTAACTTGTTTTTGATTGTCATAAAACTACCAATATTTCAATCACTGTACAGTTCCTATTTGATTTTGAGGAGTTCCCTCGTGTATCTACAAAATCCAAAGTCCAATACCAATGAAATTATTATGATATCATCGCTAAGGTGTCTTCTTTCAAACATAAAAAGAATCATCTAAATCGGTTCATAAACAAAAAAGTAATGGTTGAAAATCCGTTTGAATTTATATAAAATGGTAACGAAAACGACCGTATTTTAAAGATTACTTGAAAACTACTGAACCGATTTCAAAATTTCATAAAGTGGGACCAACTTAAGAATAAACCTCATATTATAACGTTTGAATCATTTCAATCGGTTAAGCCGTCTTCGAGTAATCGGTGTACATAAATAGTAAAAAAAAGAAAAATACGCGACGAATAGATAACCTCCTCCTTTAATAGATAACCTCCTCCTTTAATAGATAACCTCCTCCTTTAATATAAAGCTGTTTTTTTAAGATTTTTGAAGGAGGTTTTGCTTTTTTTAAAAAGCTTTTTTTATAATAACCTCTATTTGGTCCGCGTAGGTTTTTCTAGGACACCCTTGTGCCATTCGCACAATATATCTCTTTCGTGATTCGCCTTTCGTTTATGCTCTCTAAGTGACCAAACCACCGGAGCATTCCTTTCTCAATTCTTGTCGCTATATCATCTTTCAGACCACACCTTTTACGAATCACCTCATTGCTCAATTTTACCCCGCATATTTTCCTCAACGATCGCATCTCTACCGCCTAAAATCAACATTTTCAATAACTATATTATTTTTGTGAAGCAGTAACAATCATTACACACATCACAACAAAGTATCTTAATGAAAATAACAAACTTTTAGGAAACGAAATATTATAAAATTGTTCTTTTTCATGTTTTCAGCGGTTCGCTGCGAACCGTTCGCAAAGACAAAAGCATCAGATGCCGTGAGGAGGCAAGTTCGGCACGGGCGGGGCGTTACTTATGCCCAAACTATGGAACCCACGGGAAATGAATAATTTCAGAGCTGCCTTATGAACCAGTGGCGTGCCACGAAACAAGACAACGACAAATAAAAACTTCCCGCCAACTTTGCTGGAAAATGTGGAGCTTAGATATTTTAAAACGTACGAAAATATGGTTTTTCGTATAATCTTGAAAATAGCAACGGCGAGCGTTAATAAAAAGTTAAGTGCTCTCTTATACTAAGAAAATATGTTGTTTTTATTAGCCTTTAATAAATGCCATCCTCAGATTTATGAAAACATTTTCCTTTTGTTTTGTTTATCGACATTAAAAAAATAATCTGTTTGATCAATGAATGCATAGATACTACCTCTATAATGTAGGGTTACCAGATGTAATAATAAGATTTTCTCTGACTTTTCAGTAAATTTCCCGACATTTTGTACACTTACATCTACATTCTTAATTTAGTAGATGTTTAATATTTTTTCTCCCCAAAATGATTTACATATTATGTGTTTTCATTAAGTACTTACTTAAACTTTTTGGGATTTGCCCTTTTTTCCCTGTTTTCCTGACAGGAAAATTTCTGTCATCTGGTAAACTTATCTATAGATAATCTGAAATGGGGATAATATTTTCTCACATTTTTGTCTAGCTTATTTTATAGCTTTGAGAAACTTGAAGTTTTTAATTGAAACTTGGCTCTTAGCTTTCAAAAAGCTTTTAACACGGTCATGAAAGAAATGTATATTATTTTATTTTTCTTAAAAAAACCATCCCCGCATTCAACATGCTATATATGCTTATCAGTATAGCTGAAAATTCCATAAAATTAACGTCACTTTATTATTATTATTAATAATACAGCCAACTAAGAAGATTTGCATTCAATTTTGTATCTACATACTTAGGTAAATGTTTTGAATCGTAAAAGTGTAAACTTTCGCTGTAATGTAATGTTATCAAGGGCTTTATTCAATGAGTATGAAATCGATACAACTGTTGTTTATTATTTCGTTTATTTCATTTTTTGATGGAAAACTACAAGGACGACGTTGTAAAAGCAATAAGAATGGAATAACCAAGGTCGATATTACGACCGTGAATATTTTTGTATAAAACGTAAGTAGGTAAGTACCTAAATAAATTCGCGGTTAGTGTTGCAAGATGATTATGTTTTTTCGAAGATATTTCTAACTAAAGGATCTCGTTCCCTAATTAGGACACTAACCGTTTTGTTATAATTTTGTTCCCAGTTGCTTTTAATTTAACATTCATACGAGTACTTGTTTTTTCATTTCAAACTACGAAGTCCGGCAGTACCTCAAACACAGATAATACAGATATATATATATTGTTTACTTCGAGAATCGAGACTTCAGTGATGATGATGCTGATAGTTGTGGTGATGATGATGGTTCACCTCGAAAACCATCAACAGCCGTCAGCAATCCTTATCAGATTCGATTTTGGATCAACAGGATTTTCTTGTCGAGTGCTTCATCCACGTGGAAAGCTTGAGCCAAGCGGTAGGAGGCTCGTGGACTGTAATTTTTTAACAGATTTTTAGTGCATGCGAGTATAACTTCGGTGTTCTAATTGACTTATAACTTGTTAGTGTTCTTGAAAATATGGATTCTATAAAAGTTATCCATCTATACAAAACTCTAAATAGATTGATTGTTGGGAACGCCTAGAGCCCTAACGGCTGAAAGTAGAGACACCATTTGAGGGTAGATACCTTTCATGGTGTAGGTAAGCACCAGTGGCGAAGGGTCCATACAAGCCGATTCCCATCGGCTTACCTTTTTAAAATCCCACCCAACCGATCCACTATGCAGATCATAAAATTTTTGTAGAGCGGCTTACCTTCCCAATTGTTTCACCCCTCGCCACTGGTAAGCACTAAGAAAGGATTTTGGAAAATTCATTCCCTAAAGCTAGGGTTTCCTAGGATGACGGTGCCGTTATATTATGGCCGTAATTTAGCGGCGTAGAACGTTGTCAATGAAAAAAAATGGCACGCCGTATTGTTTACATAGAAAACGTTCTACGTTGCTAAATTACGGCCGTAATATGACGGCACCGTCATCTTAGGAAACCCTAGCTTAAGGGAATGAAATAGTGGATAAAAGTAAAAGTTCAAATTGTGTGGTTAGGCTGACGACGATGATTAAAAATTATAAGGGGCAAGGGGAAGGGGAAACGAGGGGGGGTAAAGTTTGACGGTAAGTGTAAGCCGAAGCGGAAGCGGAAGCGAAAGCGTAAAGTGAAAAGTGATAAGTGAAAAGTGACAAGTGGAAAGTGAAAAGTAATAACGCGAACGGCAACGGCAATGGCAACGGGAATGGGAACGGGATACTAATATCTCTGGACCCCATTCTGAACGGGGACAGGGACGAGAACGTCTTCTATAGTATTTTCAGAATTCTAAGGATTTACTAAAAATGTCCACGCGAATGAAGTCATGCAAAAGCTAGTAAGTTTACATAAGTGTTGCTAAAGTTTTCAATGATTTGGAAATGGGAAACGAAAATTTTTAGGCTACGAATTCGTCCAAGGCTACGAATTGTTACTGCTGAGGACTTTTTTGTAAGACGAGATAAAAATATGTTTGTAGGAGACCGCGGCCGTGAAGATCTGTCTTCGCCTATCCGTTGCGTAGGACCACAAAGATTTCTACTACCCAAATGGTGTCATTGTGTCCGTAAGGAGACAGAAAGTTAATCCCACTTGACGGTCTGAGCTGTCAACTCCACAGGTGCAAAACACGTCCTTTTTCCAGGGTGGGCTGCCGGCGCCTCGCCGTCTACCCCCAGAGACAAAGGCTATTTGTTCCCAAACTGTTGTACCCCACTGACCGAGTGCTCCGTGCTCCCATCGACCCACGCAGGCGCCCCGTCGCCAGTCGACCGCCACTTCGCGCCCCGGCCGCGCGTCTCGACCCGCCACTCCTACTTTCCGACCACCAGTCAATGCGATTTGTTTACAATAACCATCACGTGTTCATCGAAATGGCGGAGAACGTTGTCACGTGATTCCCTCGTCATCATCATCAACATCGAGTCTCTAATCGGTACGTACATTTTCCATATCCCCGTTGATTAGACGAGGTGTGTAGCTGATACTGTTCTAGAAATGTGCCTTTACACGTGTATCCTAAAACCTTTTTTTTATCTAAAAACTCCGCTTTTAAAATTGCGAAAACTCTGTTACTAATTCAATTCACTAGTTCTAATTTAATAAAACATTTTTCTAACAATGTCACTGTTAACGGTGATTAAAACAATGTTTACACCGAATCGATGATAAAACTCGCTGGCATTCCAACATTTGTTATTCCAATTGATTTTAGACTGAGCTCAGTCGAACCGCTAGAACATTGCGTTGTTTGTCTCCAAACAACGGAGCGATGTAAATAAAAACTACATTTCTATTGGAGTTTAGTTTCAAATGCCGTTTTCTGTGAAATTATCGCGACGTATCTTTTTAATCGTTTGTTCTTATCAATGTTTACGTAAGTGATGTGATAAAAGATAACGAACTGAAATGTATTTCATTTACGAAATATGAATTGGAGTGTAAAGATTTCACTATCTAACAAAAAGATGAAAAAATACTGTTTAAAAAAAGCGGTCCTATAAAGCGAGCTTTATAAAGACGAAAAATTATTAACTCATTTTCATCTTTATAAATTACTTAAATTAAAATGCTGTTTTGCATTCATTTATTCGCCACAATAACCACTCTGTGACAGTGGACTTCATAAGGTTTCACTTTGTTCTTTTTGAACGTGAGCAAACACGCTGATCTGAAGCCGAGCAATAAATTTCCATAAAAACGGAGCCTACAGTAATAAATGGAAAATGTTTGGAAAAACAAATGTGTGCTGAGGTTTAATTTATATAATTTTCATGAAAAAATTCTGAATGTATGTTCTACAGGTACCTTTCAAATTCGGAATGTTAAATTACTACAAAGTTTAACCCGAAAGATATTATTTTCATGAAACTTTTAGAAATGAACAATGTTTATTAATATTGTTTATTATATATTTATTAAGTATATGGACGAGTTCGTCAGTCTGTTGATAACTTTTCTTTTTAAATGAGAATCTTTAATAAAAAAGATTCCATCAGCCATTTTTAATGTCCCCACTGCTGGGGCACAGGCCTTCCTTATGGGTGGTAAGGAGGATGGGCCATAACCCACCACGCGGGCCCAATGCGGATTGGTGGGTATAAAAAAGATAAAAGATAAAAGCAAAGATAATTAGTTAAGATAAAGTTAATAAAGATAATAAAAAAGATAAAAGCAACAAATTGTCAGCAAAATGACTTCCCGAATGGGTGGTAGGGGAAAAAAACTGGACAATTTAAAAGAACTTGTAATAAGTCTATTTCAATAAAAAAAAATCTATTCTATTCTATTCTATTAAAAAAAAATTGTATTACGTAGTAATCATAAAATCCAAAATTTTAGACACCGTTGGTGTTAATTCAGTCTAGATTAAAATATATATGTTCCTTTATTTTATCTCCAGCTAAACTACATGCTTAGAAACAAAAGTATGTTAATAATTTTCTGTGAACAACAGAATTTAATATGGTTGTACGTTGTACAAGTTCACTTTCTAATAAACATCACTATAATGTATATTGTTTCAAATTTAATATACTTAAAGGAAGATCAAAGCCTTCTAACTTAATTGAAACTAAATTAACAATACATTTACCTTCGATAACACACTACTGAATTGTACATTCTTTATAGAACAACATAATTATTAATTGATTAGGCAAAGTAATTACTATGGACACTTTTCTAACGCTAAAAGCTAATTGTCTGCCAAAAGAATTCATAACTTCTGTATCAGTAATAAGGTTTTAATTATAAAATGTTCTAACATGTAGTCGTTTTTACTCGCGCGGTTTGTAAAAGTAATTCTATATTATTCACTTAATTTTGGGAAATATAGAATTCCAAGGCGGTAATATAAATCTGATTGAACCCCATTTGACGACATAAAAAGGTTTGATGAAAAGATTTGAACCGAGTTAATAGGAATTTCGTATAAAGGCTGTTTGTAAGATTTGAACATTGTGATATAATTATACCTATTAAAAGTTATATGTATTTTTAAGCAATATTGTATATTAATGAAAAATATAAAATACCACTTTAATTACTTCTTTTTCAATAGAGTTTCTTTATGTAGGTTTTGAAGTACTACATAAATACCTAATAATTTATAAAAGTAAATATTAATAATTTGAAACAGATCAAATGCCGTGTATTTTAAGAATCTGGAATAAGAAAATTATCTTCAACTTATAGAGGTAAAGCCAAATGGCCTGAGTCTATCTTAGTTTCATTCTTTTCACAGAATTTATCGTTCTTGATCTAAAAGTAATGACACTGAAGAGAACATTTCTCGGAAGCCCGAGGTAACTCAGAAGCAGAAAAAGTATCTTAGCTGTAATACTTTAAATGTATTTAGTATTATAGCTAAAGACGGTAAAGAATTTCTTGCAGCCATATTCTCAAACTGTGAGAAAGAGTAACGTAGGTATATTTAAAACGCAAACAATTTTAAGCACAAGTTAAAGTTTAAAATATCTTTATTCAAAAATAAAGCATTGAAATATAAATTCAAACAGTTTGAACACAATTTGAGAAAGTTCAAAGCGGGTTATTGCATAAACATACAGGGTAATTTTGCGACCTCTTTACAAAATCAAATATAAGTTCAAGTAAGTAATAAAAAAAAATTGGCGAGATAATTATAAATTCTTTTTAAATTCACAGTTTTCAGCCACTTTTTATGTCCAAAAAATTTAGGCGCGCACGCTCACCCTCGCGCAAGCGACGCGAGCGGGGGAAGGCGGGTGGCGGAAGGGGGGCTCGTGCGGGTCGACCGGGCGATGCGTAAACAGTGACAACAATTTCAATTTGTGTGGGGAAAAGTTTGGGACAAAAATGTAAAAAAATTTTTTTTTACTTCACAAATTGATTGTACTGCTGTTATAGAATCACCTGACAAAATTTGAAAAGGGGTCCAAAAATGACCCTGTATAAAGCAGCGATTTGAGATTTTGTCATCTCTTGACCACGGACCCTGGAAAGGTGCAGAAACTTTGGGAAGTTATAGTACCAAATTTATAATCTTAAAACAATACCTTATAGATACGCAATGAAAAGTAAGAAGTGCATTGCTTATTTTGTTCTTTTAAACGGCTGCCAGAACTAAAGTTTATGAAAAAAAGAAAAAAAAAGTGACAGTCGCCGTAGCAGATGCTACGGATCTCTACGGGAACCGTAGCGCTGCTACGCGTAGCAATCATATGGTGGATTATCAAATTTATTATTGATTCGGTAAATTGGTTCAGTAGGTAGAAGTCAATTAATTTATGAATATATAGGTACTTAATTAAATTTCTATTGAACGGTGTCTATGTTGATATGAAGCGTGAAATTCTTTTTTTTATTGATAAGTATTAGTAGCATTAGCAGGTATAACTTAAAGAAATTTGCCAATTTTTCTAAATTATGCCTCCTGATTTCCTGGTTTAAAAATGTTGACTGCACATCATTTACTTCCCCTACAAAATAAAAAAAAAGAGGTTAAAAACACGTAAAAAAGACTCAGCGAAAATTGTAAAAGCCTCACCTCGGCTTAGTACGTATATTTTTCGAAAGCTTGCTTTTCTTTATGCAAAGCATTAGGTACACTTAGTGCAATTTCACTTTCTGCCGGCGTGCAGGTGTCCAATAACATAAATTAGGCAGGAATTGTGTAATAACCCGGTCTGTACTGTTTCAGGCACGTGTGCTCTACGGCTTAAGACTTTTATTCGTTAAAGAAAATGGTTTAGACTTAGCTTTCGGTCTTTGCAATCCTGTAGATATGTATAGTTTTTCTAGACATCTGATAAGTATAAAATAAAGTTGGTTTCTCGATAATATAAAATACTTAATTAACCGGTGAGAAGATGTCAAAATGATAAAATTTAGCTAACAAGAGTCGTTAATTGAAAAAAAGTGTTCAGCTTAAATGCTACGTAGTTATTTACTTTAATATTTATTCTTTTTTCGTAGTCACAGCGTTCGAAGGTCATAAAACGTGTGCGCAGAAATATCGGAAGTAAATTCGTTATACAAAATCAATAAGTGCTTATTGGATACTCAAGTCATTCAATCTAAAACTCCTAAATAAGCTAATTAAATTCAAAAGCAATATCTCAAACTCTTAAGCGGGACCGATTATACAGTCGACCAAAGGAAATAAAACGTACTCGATCGAATGATTGAAATCCCATAACAATTTCAGCTAAATAAATTAATATAAGAACCATTTCAGAGCATTACTTACGTAATTCCGACCACTTTACCATTACCGCCACTTTGGAGCTTAATGAAGAGCAATAAAGCACAATTTTCATCATCCTAACTACATTTTTCATTTTGTCAGACTTAACATGACCATCGAGTATAGGTCTTTCGATTAGTACCAATGTTGGGTGGATAGAGTTCAATTTACAGTGGCAAGTCTGACCTAGCCGTGACCCCCGAAATAGGTAGTTTGCGTGTCGAACTTAACAGTTTCGTAAGGCGACTTAACTGAGAGTTGAGTATAATTACTGGGATTTAAAAACATATGAGGAAATAGCCTTTTTCTATACTCGCGTGCTGGTATCAGAAGTAGGGGAATATGCAAGGGTAGGTATATGTATGTAAAGGGGCAGTTAAATATAAATAATTACTTAGGATTAAAACATCGAGTCACTTGAATATTGCTCGGATCTTTGGGATGGTTGGTTCCCAAAGGTTTCTTCTACATGTAGTAATAAAATGGTTAAAATGAGATGTGAAGAAGCTTTTGTGGCATTCACTCTTGGACACAACTTTCACTAGAAAATTAAGAAATATAATTGGTCGAGAATCGAGGTGTTATATGGTCCAGAATATTTGGTTCACTTTATGGTTAAAAAAAGTTTGATCGAAAATGGAATAATTATTTATTCAAATAAGCTCACATAATAAGCATTTTTGATCCATCAAATCATAAATTCTTTTCATTTATTATCGATAACCTATGATACCCCGGAGGCAGATAAGAGTTATTTAATTTATATATTTTATTATTATTAAAACACAAATTACAACAATGTTTTTGTACATTTAACAGTGCTATATAAACCTATTTAGGTTTTGCCAAGCACTGGGAAAATGAAATGACAAATGTGAGTATTTTTATAAAAGCACGTACAAAAGTAGTAATGTCAATGTACAAAACCATAGGGCTTTTTCCCTCGACTACTATTATTACTATTTTTTCCTTACTATGTTTGAAACAAAACTCGATAAGAATTGATTTTTAAAGGAAATTTCTGATGGCTAAAACTCACCAATAATGAAATTCTATACAACTTTGGAGGTTGACTTTTCTCAATAAATGTTGTCAAAATAATGACCGCATCATAAACACTTTTGAATAGAGATACATCATTACTATTACGACAGTTGCGCCGAACCTCCAACATCGCACAGTTTTCTCAGCGACGGGCCACAAAAACAAGACTCCTAAAACAACGATTCTATAATAAACTAGCTTCCGCCCGCGACTTCGTCCGCGTGGATATTAGAGAAAATCCTTAGGGAACCTTCAACCAGGATCCGACCAACCGTTTTATACGCGATTAACCAAGCGCGCTGCCTCGCGAGGCAAAACATTTGCGACGTGTGACAGGCCTCGCACGAGGCTGCGCGCTTGGTGGGGACCCGCGTAATCGCGTATAAAACGGTTGGTCGGATCCTGGTTGAAGGTTCCCTAAGGATTTTCTCTAATATCCACGCGGACGAAGTCGCGGGCGGAAGCTAGTTTATTACAATAATCAGAATTAGGTCCAGAGATATTAAGAGTATCACGTTCCCGTTTCTTTACTCTTTCCCGTTTCCGTCCCCGCCCCCGTTCCCGTTCCTGTTCCCGTGTCCGTCCCCGTCCCCTTGGGCTGAATCATGTCCACCGTGTTGGACTTCAAAACAAATGTCATTTTCGCATTCCTCATCCCATAAAACCTCAAGAACGACATCCACATCGGCTTTCATGTTTACTTACCCCATTTACCCCCTAACGGATGATTTTCAAAATAAGAAAATATGTGTTTGCCTATTTATTTTTAGACATGCTCCTACGAATTTTTATTTCATTTTTTTTCCATCCCCATTTCATCACCATGGGGGTTGAAATTATACCAATACAATATGCGTTGCGTTAGATTTCCATCCATAAGCCTAAATTACAAATCTAGCGATTTCTACTTCAAAAATGAAGGATTATCTTCTAAACACAACTTCATCCCCCTTTTCACCCCTTTGGGGGTAGAATTTTGAAAAACGCTGAGACACGTATTTATTTATTTTCAATCATCAGCCTAAACACAAAATTTGAAGATCCTAGCTTCAAAACTGAGGGACTTTCATACAAACTTTCATCCCTTATTTCATCCCCTTAGGGATGGAATTTTCAAAAATCCTTCCTTAGTGGATGCCTACACTGTATAAAGTATCTGTGTGCAAAATTTCAAGTCTCTAGGTTCAGCGGTTTGGGCTGTGCGTTGATATCTCACTCAGTCAGGACTTTGAATTTTATATATATAGATTAAAATCCTAATAAATATAAAAACTACAATTGCCCATAAAACACAACTTGTTTAGACTTATATGACGAATAAATAACGCATTTCCCGCGAAAACCCCCACTAAAGTTCGTGATACTAGTAATTCCTACACAAATATCAATTAAAGTATGTCTTCCGACTTTATGACGGCATTTTGCATAAAATTATTTTTATGATTGGGGGTTTCTCGTCGCGACTTCCCCAATTAACATAAAGAGTTAGCTTAAGCCGTGTTTTATAAATTTACTCGGTTTTAAGACCGAGCCTTAGTTTTTTTTTGTATAAGAATTGTTAAGTAGGTAGTACTTAACTAAGTTACACGGGCTATAATTAACTGAAAGCTATAACATCAAGTTATATAATTTAAGTTAATACACTTGCGAACAAAATACTCAGAAAAAATAACTAAGTACCAGTCTCCTCAAGACAAAGTTACATTTTTCAAAGCGATAATAAACCTTACTATTTCGAAAATATATATTTAACACGTATTTGTTGGCAATTAAGGTCTTCCTTTAGATTATTGTACAAAACAACAATTATGTAAATGACCGTCTGGTGTACAAAAAAGTTTAAAATTGCTGCACCTAACAAAAGATTTGTAAAATGTCAAAGTAAAGTTCTAGAGAAATTCATTCTAAATTAGGTTGCGATAGCAGGTGAAAGTATATGCCTGGTTTGCAAAGACCTGAGTTAGTCTATGTGTGTTAGTTTTTTTTTCTAGAATAAAAAAAATTAATGTACTCGCAGAAAATCAGAGATTCGTTATTTTGTTATCAATATTACCGTTACGATTACTTTTTAATTTAATTAATTTGTTTCTTTTAAAGAACATGAGAGAGACTTGAGTATGTTCAAGACCTTAAAATTTAATGGCGACTACGGGTTTTCTCAAATATAGTTTTAAGAGCGATAAAAACCAACGCCCTGGAGGAAAATTAGCAGGTTTCGTTTCATTTAAGAGAAATATAGCCTAGTTGAATATTAAGTTCTATTCAATTGTAAAAACCCTGCAAATGGAAAAAGGTAATTGTATTCCTTGTGTGGAATTCTCTTGAAACTAACTTGACTAAAATAATTTAATAAAAACCTTTTTACTCAATTCTACGGTTTAGATTATGATCAGTTTATTGTCGTAATATTTTTTGGGTTTTGACTTAAATGAAGGAGTTGACTTATTACTTACTTAGTATTTAGTCGACCTGCCTTCTCTTTTGCTGAATACTCGTACTTATCACTCAGATCTCATTTTGTAGATTGGAGAGTGTTTTCAACTTAATTCAGACATCAGCAACATTTCGATAACCCGTGTAAAAGTTTCGATATGAAATCGAAAGATCTGTATGCTTACTTTTAAATAAATAAGTGACCCATCTGATGAAAAGTTAATGTGAAAGTTCCTTTACTCTCATGATAACGGACAGCAACGGACAAACTTTTATAAGTACATGTTTTTATAAGAAAATCTTTATAAGTTTTATTAAAGAAACTTAGCTTTCTGCTATATTTACCACAGCAAGTTTCATCTGCTCCATTCTCCATATAAATTACCCTAAAAAGAGAAAGACCTTTTCACGGAATCGCAAAAACGCATCCACATTCTCTCAAATCGGCGTAAGCCAAATTCTTTGGGACGTAGCACGCTCGTAGCACCGTAGAAATTCGTAGCATTCCGTAGCAAGCATCGACGTGTAGGTAAACTTATAAATTATAGAATACGGTGAACCAAAGTAGGGCCCCTTGTTTGATCAGTAGTTAAGGATGGAGATAAAAACCAATGAACCGATTTCAAAAATTTCAAAAAATGGACAATCGGAGGTACACTTATTTTTTTTTTGAGATTTTATTCGACCACTTTTTTGGCGTTATTAATATACACATTCATGCTAAATTATAGCTTTCTAGTAGTTAGGGCCTCTAAGCTAAGCCGCGGACAGTCGGACAGACGGATAGGGTGAAGCGAAGGGTTCCTTATTGTTGACCAATTTGAAATAAAAAATATTTTTCCAAATGTGTCGATAAATAACGTGTAAAAAAAAAACTAACAAACGAATTTATAACCTCTTCCTTCTTTATTTCGAAGTTGGTTAAAAATTAATGAGATTTTTCAGGATTTTTCCAGTTATATTTGGACGAATAACTTTTTAAACTCTTCCCAAAACACGTTATTTTCAATTTTATCACCACGATCAGTACCTATGGCACGTCCACACCGCTAATATGATAAAAACATAATCACATAAATTGTATTCTGAAAACGGCAGACCGAACACAAAACCCTTTGATCAAAACCGCTCGAAAAAAGTAAAACAGGCAATATAATTAAATTACAATAATGCTCTAAGCTCACGCTAGAGGGCGCTCTTTACATCTCCGTAATGGAAACGGCTAATGTAATTGAGTTTTTTTTATTCTTTTAAAGAGAAGCTGTGTGTTATTGAGGTTAGGCCTGTGAAGGATTTACTGCGATGTAAATAAGCCTTTATGCGCATTCAGGTTTTTTGCTCGTTGCTAAAGAGCAGGTTTTAGGTGCAGTGTGTTTTGTAGTTTTGTAAGATGTTTTTGTAATTAAGGTAATATTGTAGTCGGATTCAAATGTATTGTAAACTTGACAAAACTTTGGCAACTATTACACTTCATTGATGGAAGCTGAGTTTTGCAGAATCCTTATCCTTACTAATATTATAGTGAAAGTGAAAGTGAAATATATTTTATTTAAATAAGCTCACATAATAAGCATTTTTAAATCGTCAATTCTTTTACCCTACCACCCATTATGACGTCTTTTAACTGACAAGAAAAATGGGCGCAAAAAACTTGTCAGCTTTATCAATCAGATGGAACGATATTTACAAATATGTATATCGTTTCCAGACTTTATATTAACAAAGATTAACAAATAAATAACATTATTGAATTAGCTCATTTCTTAATGAGTTTCAAATTTCTTAATCAATTTACAGATTTTAAGCTAAATTCAAAGTTTGAACTTGTTATTCAGTCTAGGCTGTTACAATAAATAAAAATAAAAGAAAAACATACAATTCAATATGCATTAAGATAGGTAGTCAGAAGCAGACCCATTCCCACTGGCAGCACCCGTTCCCGAACATGACGCATGAACCAGCCATCTCTTCGCTCAACCATATTTGAGGGAACGTAACGACCCGCCTCATACGACACCACCGCAGAAATGATTAAAGATAGCATGACATACTAAGACTACCTATGTTAAGGCATCGAATTGAAAATTTATATCCAAAAGCTTTTCATAGGTCTTTCACTAAACTACTGACTATAGAAAGTAAAAAAAAAAAAAAAAAAGTATAAAATGTGAAAGTCCGTTTGTTTATTTATTTGTTACGTTTTCACGTCTTAACTACTGAACCGATCATCATGAAATTTTGCGTACACGTTGTCAGGGGTACAGAAATGGACATAGGGTACCTTCCATCCAGAAAAAACGTACAGTTCCCGAGGGAAAGCAAAGAACTGTCCACGCAGACGAAGTCGCGGGTAGCCGCTAGTATTTAATAAATGAATTCAAGTTTTACCAATTTTAATTTGTAGAAGATAATTATTCAGTATGTTCATTATAGAAATACGAAGGATTAGAATAAACATACTATTTTAACTCATATCATTAAGTTATCTCTACACCGCAGTTTATAAATGATACTAGAGGCCGCCCGCGACTTCGTCTGCGTGGAAAGTTTTTTGGTATCGCTCGGGAATAATACTTTTTTCTGGATGAAAAGTACCATAATGTGCTCCTCTGTACCCCTGACAACGCGTTTGTAAAATTTCATGATGTTCAGTTTAGTAGTTAAGACGTGAAGACGTAGCAAGCAAACAAACAAACGGACTTTCGCATTTATAATATTGGTAAGGATTTAGAGAATAATACAAGGTGCATTTGTAACCACTCTCCAAATTTTAAGGATGTGTTCAGTCCATGAAGCTGAACAATTTTCTCTAAGAAACATAGGGTCAAATATGTAAAAAAAAAGACTTTTAATTTTTATACAAATCAAAGAAGATCAGTTTAGTATGGGATGACCAAAACTTTTTGGCGTATTTCCACACATGTTTCATGGAGAAAGTTGTTCAGTTTCATGGACTGAACACGTCCTTAAAATTTGGAGAGTGGTTACAAATGCACCTTGTATAGTAGTGAGCGTTTTGGTTTAGATGTTTTGTTTATGTTTAGTTTCCACAGTGAAAGTTTGGTCTTGATTGAGAGCAAACATTTGGCACAGATTTATTTAACTTTCGTGTGCATTGGAACAAACACTGAAAATTTCAGTTTGTATTTATTTCGTTTCAACATTACATTTCAGTCACTTTTACCAACTGAAACTTTACTTGTTCTGTTGGTTGAGTAAGTATAATAATATTTCATAGATTATTAAAATTGATTTTATATTATTATTATTGTAGATTATAGTACTTAGCTATGTGATGGACAGAAACATGATAGCTAAATCTTTTCTCGATTGTTAATCTTTAAGTAATAAAAAATCGTAAATGCTGTGCCAACCTTAGAATAATTACACCTAGAACGATAATTATCTACAAAGTGCGCTGTCAAAAGTGAGGCAACTAAAACAGCCAAAATGGCGCGGTTTTCAGATTTTTAGTGTCCATTATTACATAATCATACTTACTAAGTACAAATGTACAAAACAATTTCAATTTCTCTACCTTTATGAGATTAGTTATTATATTACTGGATTTTAGTTAGGATTAGGTAACGTATGAAGGATATAAATCTGAATACTGAGCCATTTTGGCTCAGTATTAGTTGCCTCACTTTGCAGGGACACGGCTTCTAGGAGTAATTATTTTAAGGTGCCAACCAATAATAAACCTATAATCTTGAAACTATAACAAAAAAAAACCTTAACTAGCTCTCCATGATTGTCAGTTTTCCAAAATTAGAAATAGTTTGTTAGTTATTAATTAAAAAAACGATAGAGTTGTCAAAAATTTCAATAATTTTTACTATAAACATTTCATGCAGCGCTGGTTCTTTAAAATGCGGATATACACCCTTAAGGGGTTAAGGGTGTATATCCGCATTTCAAAGAAATTAGCGTTTTTATAAAGAAGTTCTCTAAAGATTGAGAGCTTTACTATTGATGTAAACTTTAGTTTTAGGAAGCAACATTTTTTAATTAGTGCCGTATAGAGAGAATAACATAATAAATTATTATTTTAAAACGAAGATACTGTTCAAGTGGAATTCCAAATTTGCTTGTCAGAGGTATTTTTCACAAACGCTTCGGCTATAACAAATAGGAATACGATTCATATTTATTTTTTCACTAATTGTTTGTATTGTCAAGGAGTGCCCTATAGAGAGAACAGAGACAGCCTACCTATCTAAGCTGCAAAATGTGACAACACTCTTAACCTTATCACAGTTTTTGAGACAATCAATATCATACATCATTTGCAAATATTTGAGTTGTTTTGAAAATTTGGGACGGTTTTCGCCCTTAGTTGCGTTTTCCAAGCCCCTTTTGTAGTAGTGCGTGTCAGAAATTCGTGCATACTCAGCATAACATGTGTGACAGGTGGTAAAAGATGGTCACAGATTTGGTATTTACTAGCTGCCTGCGACCGGCCCGTGACATTTAAACACATATGATCATAGTCGGAAACAAACCATTTAGTCACTATTATTACCTAGCAATTTATACCCAATGGAAGGATAAGAGACCCTAATCCTTCCATAAAGAAGGCCCTAAATATAAGGGGTTTAAATATGAAATTGCCATTTTGTACTCTTAATTTATTTAACAACCATGACCGCCAAAGTTTTGAAACTTTTATGCACAAATGTTTAAACAGTCAGCTAACTAATGCCACATGTGTTAAGTGAAAAAATAAGTACAACGATATAAGTGTTCATTTCTGCTAACGAAAAAAGAATTAATTTTAAATACTTTTTTCATCTCTCCAGCATAAAAAGGGCGCTTTTGGCGCGTAAAAACTTGCATTAAAATCGATTTTTGCTGCGAGCGTGAGGCAAAGTGCTTTTTTAATTTTTAACACCAACTTTTAAAATTATAAAAATAAGAAATAGAGTGACGTGGATGAGACTTGTAAAATTGATATGTGAGAAAAGGATAGATAGAGAGCTGTATGGTGTCATATTTTATTGGTGTCATACATGGATTAAAAAGTAAAAAAATAAAATGCACGGATATACCAAGGAGTTTTGAATAAGGAAAAAAGAAGGTTGATAATTTGGAATAAAGAGTATGGACGAAATGAGGTCGCATGTAATGAAATAAATATAAAATAAGAAAAATTAATGAAATTTATTAACAAATAAGTGTTTTATGACTATAAATAAATAAATAAGATGGGATATTAATGAATTATAGAAAAGCACAACGTAATAATGTAAAACAAAACGGCGGGAATCTACTTTATGAATAAAATTTGTCAGCATAGGTTTGATCGAACTATTTTTGTGATAAATTACAAAAAATGAGTGCGTCCAACGATGAAGATAATTGTCTAACTCCAAAAGAGTTGAGTGAACAAGTTTCTAATGCTGAATTCAGCTTTTTACCAGGAAACTCACGTAAAAAATTTCTCGCTGGTAGAGGTGAAAAGTTGTATGTTTTACACGAGACCAAAATTTTGTTCTGCCTCGTGACTTTAAATCACTCACTGTGCTCAGTAGTCTATATTAGAATCACTCGCTACGCTCGTGATTCAATTCTAGACTACTTCGCTAGTTCGTGATTTAAAGTCTTCACTCGCAGCACAAATTGATTTTGGTCACTTGTATAACAAATAACTATTTAACGTTCAGAAAAGAAAACTAGAAATATTTTTATTGCTTATAGTGGGCCGTCATTGATCATAATTTGAAATAACAACAAGTAGGTATCTGAAGCATCTTTGACATCATAGAAGATATGAGAGCCTCTGTGTGTGAGAAAAATATCGGCAATTTCATACTTTAACCCCTATTATTTTCCGCTACCAACGGGGAGAAAAGTTACGCCTGGGAATCCTCAAATATAAAGGTATAGTTATATATTTTATAAAGTGTGACTTCATTACTTCTCATACGGCGGCAGTAGACGTCTCGATTAGATTACTCCGCCCACACATCGCCCATTTCAAGCTTAGTACTTTAATAGAAACCTCACATAATTCTTTATCCATTGCTTATAACAGCTATTGAGGTTACCAGTTTTCAAATAACTATATTATGCTTTAGCTGGATACATTTCAAATGTTAGGAACATTCAAAATAATTTCATTTGACTATACAGAAAAGGCAAAACATCAGGGTAATTTTAATATATTAGTTGAAGAAAGAGAGCGAATATTAGAAATTACTAAACTGTTTTGTTTGATAAACTATGGTAAATTTCTCTTAGCGGTGTTGTAGTTTCAGCGCGGTTTCTAAGGGCGTCCGCTGCTTTGAGAGCCACTGTAACCATTTTAACTTATTCTTAACCAGTTTTCGAACATAAAAAGTTGTCCTTATTTTCGTAACATATATTCATATTAGGATGATCTCGGTTCTAGTTTCCCCGATCGCTTTGTCATTTGTCAAAGGTTATCGCCTGGTATTTTAAGGGCGTGGGCGGGCTAGCGACACGACCACAGTGTAAGTAAATACCAGTACCTATTATATCTTCATATGTACCTACTACTTCATAAATGGGCCGATATGACGAACTATAAGGAATCGCGCAATGCTTTGGTAGAGCTGTGAGTGCGCCACTGACGTAACTATCCTTTATTCCCAGGAGTCCCCTCTAACACTGTCCCCTGGGGTGACAACCTACGGATGACAACGGCGTGTACAGTACTCCAAGCTAAATAAAAGAAAGGGCATCGGAAAACATCAGAAACAATCGTCTACATATATTACAACAAAGACATTTAAAAAAAGTAGTTTGGCCCTAAAAGTCATTTACAATTTCAACTTTATTGCAATGAAATAAATGTCAACGTCATTTCTAAGAAAAGCAAAAAAACATTTCCAATGTTAAAACAAAAACACGATGCCCATTCTTTATTTTGACGTATTGTAAGAGCCACGGCAACATCTAGCTTGGGTTTTTTGGCAGGATCCAGTTTAGTAATGTACCTACGTGTTTCAATACTAGCAGTCACATGAGTATTCTTTTTACGTTATCCAGTAAACAGGATGCTATGTGGATGTTCTGACCGTGTTTAAGTACCTACCAAGCAGTCGGTAGGTATTATAAAGGACACTTGAGTCGAGATAACAATACTGCTTACTTGTTTACATTGTGACACGACCAAATAAGAAAGGCTTTGTACGAAAAAATGCCTATGAAAACATGAATGGATAAACTTTGGTAACATAAAAGTCATATGAATCAAAATATTAGTTCAATGAGAAATAATCTATGTAAAGAAAATACTTATAAAAAAATATTTCTTTCTTACACACTGGGAGCCACTAAAATATTTTGTAATAATTTGTAATATTTTTGGATGTGTCACTCAAGTATTTAGATAAAGATTTTTCTTTAATGCACAACGGTATAGTGTAGTTGTTATGGCGTCAGACTTAGGTAAGATGGTTTGTGAGCGAAGTGTGAATGTGGACGGTAAACTCTAAAAAAATAATTCGCTTTTAAATTAAATATTAGTTCATTCCTGAGTGACATAGATTATTATTAACCGACTTTAAAAAAATGAGGAGGTTCTCAGTTATTATTAAATTATCCTCGGAACTCGAGACGAAGACCTCCGTGACTGACCAAAGTCGCGGGCGGATTCTTCTTGTGTATACCTATAGTTTATATTTGGGTAGGCTATTGTTTAGTTTATCTTATGCCAAAAGAACATAATAATAATCATAATACAACATGTTACAAAATAACCCCTAATGCCGAATATGAGAGATAAGTACAAACTGAACAACTTTTACCATGAGACCAAAACATAGTGATTATTTCCTCTGTGAAAAAACAATCAGCTGTTTCATACATTTTGATATTTTCGTTATAATTTTTTGTATGAAACGTTTTTTTTTCGCGATTTCAGAATTGGTCCCATAGTAAAAGTTGTTCAGTTTGGTGGTCCCTATATACCATATTCGGCATTAGGGGTATTTTAGTAACACTTTGATTAGTAGGGTAGTGCTAGCATAATTTTACTGAAGTATTAGGTAGACAGACAGACAGTATTTTATCTAAAGCGTTAGAGCAGCACATCACGAAAAATCATACATAATCTATCACTCTATGCAATATTTTAAAAGCACGTCGTTTTCTTTTCAAGTCGGCAGTATTTTATTATATTCAAAATATGAGACATCAGTTCGGGCTGCGTCCGAAGAAAACTGAAATTGACACTAGTGAAATGGTTCTAGCCATAAATCACGTGTACCAGGAGCTTTGGGAGACAATACTGTAAATATTCCATATTTTGGAAGAATGCAGCTTGGATGAAAATATTAGGAGTTTTTACGGTTTAATGTATTTGAGGAATCTTGGGAAAAGTTTTAAAAAGAAAATACTAGAAGATGACAACTTAAAAAATATACATAATGCGGAATAGTATAAGGGGTTTAAGAGGATAACTCGTGGATTTTCATGGTTTTCAATTTAGGTTATTGATCCTACTACTATTGTTCTAATTTTGGAATATGTTAAAATAGACTAATAAATAGATCTTTTGATCAAGCTCAAAACATGAATGGAAACAATTTTCTCGTTAGAAAAAAAATCTAAAGTTGATGCCTCTAATTTCATTTTTGCAGTACTGTAAGCAAACGGACTCATATTTTGAACTGAAATAAGGTTTATAAGATAAGTAATCAATAGTATAAGAAAAGTAATAGATAAAAAAACCGGCCAAGTGCGAGTCGGACTCGCGCACTAAGGGTTCCGTACCAAAAAACGGTAAAAAATCACATTTGTTTTATGGAAGCCCCCTTAAATATTTATTTTATTCTATTTTTAGTATTTGTTGTTATAGCGGCAACAGAAATACATCATCTGTGAAAAATTCAACTGTCTAGCTATCACGGTTCATGAGATACAGCCTGGTGACAGACAGACAGACAGACAGACGGACAGCGGAGTCTTAGTAATAGGGTCCCGTTTTCACCCTTTGGGTACGGAAACCCTAAAAAGAATGAAATTGCCGTTTTGTATGGAGAATTTTAAAGTATTTGCATTTTCCATATTAATATTGTCTTAATCTTTTTAACAAACATGAACGCTAATGTTGTAAAACATTTTTGCACGATTAATATTTAGCACTCAGCTAACTAAAAATAAGTATAGGCTAAGCTACAACGAGTGTTCATTTCTGCTAACGCAAAATTAATTTTAAGATAGGTACTTTTTTAACGTTCAGGAAAGAAAATCAGGAATATACAAGGTCATTTTTAGTTAATACAAAACCTCTCGTGGGGTTGATCAGACTATCAAACTGTACAACTTTCATTATGGGACCAACCTTGAAATCGCGAAAAAAAACTAATCAGCTGTTTCATACATTTCGATGGAGTAGGATTATAATTATGTATGGAACAGCAGATTTTTTTTCGTGATTTCGAGGTTGGTCCCGTAATGAAAGTTGTTCAGTTTGATGGTCTGATCAACCCCACGAGAGGTTTTGTTACTAAAAATAACCTTATATTTATTCCTGATAGTGGGCCGTCATGATGATCCTAATTTGAAACAATAACAAGTAACTGAAGCATCTTTATCATCATTGAAGATATGAGAGCCTCTGTCTGTGTGTGAGAAAAACTCGATTACCTATTTGTTTGAAAAAAAAAGTGACTATGAAATGAAACATACTTTGCTATGATTTTTCGAAGCTACTTGCTTTAGATCAGGGATTCCCAAACTATTTTTGGCAAGATATCCCTTTTCCAAAATGAACTAATACCTCAGACCCTCATAATCGAATTTCTTTAAAAATCCTATCAAATATCAATTTTAATTAATATAATTAGTATTCGTTTATCGGCCCATGGGAAACCTATTTTTCACCTAAAGGGGCCGATACTAACCACTTTGGGAATCCCTGGTTTAAATGAATAAAAGAACGTCATCTTATAAGGTATAAATATATAATATTATCTTTTATCAACATACAAATAAAGGCCAATTTAAACTGAAAAACCTAATTTCCTTTATAAATAAAGGTGAAAATATGGTGCGTTCCCCTTACGTCCACCCTAGCCCACCCTCTTTTACGAGCCAAGTCGTAAAGCGGGCTGCGACGGCGAAATTCTATTTTTGAACTTTATATAACTCCTGGCGGGGCGCACTCGCTCCACGCATTTGAATCTGGAATCCCTTTGTTTAGAAATCTGTTAGCGAAATTGTGTGTTGTTCTTTTCTATGCCGATGGGTCGTATCTTCGGGTTGTAAGAGGAACGTTTTAGTATGATGGACGTAGTGTTTAGTCATGTTTGGATAATAAATTAGAGAGTTTGTGGCCAAAAATGACGCCTAAAAGCCTCTTTCTTCGCCGAAGGTCAAACGTTTTAGCGATAAGATTCAGGTCAGATGTAATTATAACTTCATTGACTAAGTATATTGCTTTTGTTTGCAAGCCACTGTTTATTTATGTAGTTTGTTAACTCTTTTATGTTTTACACTACAAAACTAAACTAGTTTCGAGAGGCTTAGGAATAGGTATAGGTACCTAATTGAAAAATAAACCTTGACCTACTATCAGATCTTGTTACGATTAAAAAGCTAAACCGCTTCATTTTCAAATAGGTACGTATCAATAACAGCATGCAAATGTTAGTGAAATAAGAATGGTTCTCCGCCAATAAACATGTGTAGTAGTTGGCAGCGGCTCAAGGAGACAGTCTACGTCCATTCAAAGGCAGGATCGGTCGCAAAAAAACTGTATTCCAGCTGAGAAACATTCCTATTTCGAGCTTTATCCACTTCATCGTGTCTCCGCTATGATATTTACCAATTTATAAACTAAGAAAGTTATAGGCAAACAATTATACGCACGCATTATTCTTTTAAAATTGAAAATGTTTTTTCGTTCGCTTCTATATACTTAGCCCCTGAATTTTGCTCAGAGTGCGACAAAAACTATTATTCCAGCTAAGAAACATTCCTATTTCGAGCTTTATCCACTTCATCATGTCTCCGCTATGATAGTTTACCTATTTATAAACTAAGTAAGTAATAGGCAAACAATTATACGCACGCATTATTCTTTTAACAATGAAAATGTTTTTTCGATCGCTTCTGTATAGCCCCTGAATTTAGCTCAGAGTGCGACATCGCCCTGGTGTCGTGAGTTTTAGGGCTACGTGAATGGTTAAGGTTTCAAAAGATGTATCTCGGCGAGGGCTACAATGTGGTGAAAAAAAATTTCAAACAAGTCCAAAACATTTTAGTAAATTGCTAAAATGTCAAAAAATTACGCATTTTTTCGGGGTGTCTTTAAGATGTATATTTATTTATATCTTTCTCCAGACACGCAGAGAACCAGAAACATGATTTTCACTGAATTATAATTTACAATTGGCTCGATACATTTTAATTTCGAAAAAACCTCTTAATTTTTTTAAAAATCGAAATGATTTAGAAACGACATTAATTATTCAATTCAAAATTGCTATAAATGATGTGTATCATAAATATTCAGAATCGTATAGAAGCATTTCTCTTTAAACACTGACTTTTGCGCCAAATCTGCCAATTCGGTCTCGCTCCCGCGCGCGGCGTTTTCTCATTGCTATCTCGCAATACGTTTTATTTTAGATGTATCCTCTGTTTAAATTAAGTTCACGTTCAAAATATAATAATAGGTATAATTAACATTAAAAAGTTGAAAATACTAGTGCTATGCTAATCCAAGGCTGAACAGATCGGACATTTCGTCAGTAGCATATAACAGGGTTGGCACCCGTTCAAGGCGGATGCCACGGTCCATTGAAAGCGCCAGGGTTGTCCAATCGATGCCACTCAGCCATTGTCTTCAAATGGCC
Source organism: Agriphila tristella (assembly GCA_928269145.1). NCBI lineage: Eukaryota > Metazoa > Arthropoda > Insecta > Lepidoptera > Crambidae > Agriphila > Agriphila tristella. The sequence continues at coordinate 30,222,249 of OV743432.1, forward strand.
TATGCGAGCCTTTTGAATGCAACTTTTTGCAATGATATGGAAATTAATAAAAAGAAAACTTCGCTTGTGGATTAACGTGATTGGTTGAATGTGTAGTTTAAAAAATAAGAATATTTTTGTAATATATATACCTAATATCGCAGATTACTAAATAGTTTAAGATGCCAAATTAATAACTCCCTTTTAATAAATTATTAATTGTGAAATAATTAAAGCTTTTTCTTTACATGGAGCTTTAATCACAGACGTTATGGCAAGTCCCATTAAAGAATTTATATCTGCTGATTAAGTATCCTAATGAAATACAGCTTACTTGATACGCATACCTAACCTATGGCTTTTTAAAATGTATAATCGAAGTACATACTTCAATAATTTTAAATCCTTACACTCCTTACTAATATTATAAATGCAAAAGTCCGTTTGTTTGTTTGTTTAATTTGTTACGCCTTCACGTCTTAACTTCTGAACCGATCATCATGAAATTTTACATACACGTACAGGGGTACAGAAAAGGATATAGGGTACCTTAAATCCCGAAAAAAAATTTATCCCGAGGGATAGCAAAAAAACTTTACACGCAGACGAACACGCAGACGAAGTCGCGGGCGGCCGCTAGTTGTAAATAACATTTTGTGTATTACAAAATCATTAATATGTATGTGGGTAAATCCCAACAATAGGGAATATGCATAAGTCACCGATTTTGATAAATTTGAGCTTGATCGCTTCGGACACGTATAAAAACATGATGGAACAGTAAAAAAAAAAAAATGCATAATTTTAGTTTTATCACACGATGAAATCAGGGAAAAATAACGAATATTTTTTTCACTTTCGAATATAATGAACTTAACAGTCAGATAGAATATCGAATAACAAATAATTTTTTGTACAACACATATGTACTTAAACGCAAAATTTTGGGAGATAATTGAAAATAATCGAAAAGGCTAACTTCTTAGTAAACAAGCGCCTGAAACGTGATATGTGATGTCATATATCATGTCCGTTTTGTATGGAGCGTTTTCGGCGGTTGCTGCTGCGTGCTAACTTCAAGTAACTATATGACGAGAAAAAACGGAAGAAAAAAGTTTTAATATTACAGTTGATTTTCTCACGCATTATACTTTTGATTTTGATAAAAAAAAAACTGATGCATATTCACTTTTGTTATAATAAGCTAGGTGTACATGAAATGGAATTTCATGAAAGAAACTTTAAAGATGATGTTTTATTTGGTATCTTTTTCTCTATTTTTCTATTAGATTGAGATCATTATTTCTTTTGAAGTATAGTTACGTAATTTTAAACATCGACATAGTACCTACGTTTACGTCATACTTATAAGATCACCAAATAATTTAACAGACAATAACATCTTACAACAAAAGATCTCTGGCACATGACAGAAATCAATTCAGAAAAATATACGTGCTAAAATATACGTGTAAAATAACGGAGAATCTAATGTGGGTATTCGATTTGCTCATTATATTACATTTCTTTTCTGACTGAGCAGGAAAAGGAAAGTTAACGAATCATGTACTAACTAGATTTAAGCGAGTTTATCTTTCTTATTTTTCTGAATAAGTATTTTGTCGGAAGCAAATAGTCATGAAATGTAAGTATTTGCTTTGTCAGCAGGAAGTAAGATAAATCTGTGTCCTTTTTTTTTTAAACAGTACACAGTTTTTTACAACATTTAGCAAAAACAATTTTTAAATAATATACATTTAGTACAAACTTATATTGTGATAATATTGATAGACTGTGATCTATACATATAAAACTCTAAATTGATTGATTGTTGGGATAGGCGTGGAGCCCTAACGGCTGAAGGTAGAGACACAATTTTTGGAGGGTAGATACCTTTCATGATGTAGATGAGCACTAAGAAAGGGTTTTGGAAAATTCCCGTTATACAGGGTGCTACAGCGTGTTCCAGTTTGTATGGAGATTTGTATAGGGCTGAAGGTAGAGACACCATTTTTGGAGGGTAGATACCTTTCATGGTGTAGATGAGCACTAAGAAAGGGTTTTGGAAAATTCCCGTTATACAGGGTGCTACAGGGTGTTCCCGTTTGTATGGAGATTTGTATAGGGCTGAAGGTAGAGACACCATTTTTGGAGGGTAGATACCTTTTATGGTGTAGATGAGCACTAAGAAAGGGTTTTGGAAAATTCCCGTTATACAGGATGTTACAGGGTGTTCCCGTTTGTATGGGAATTTGTATAGGGTTGAAGATGGAGACACCAAGTTTTGAGGGAGATACCTTTCATGGTGTAGGTGAGCACTGAGAAAGCATTTTGGAAACTTCCCGTTATACAGGGTGCTACAGGATGTTCCAGTTTGTATTGGGATTTGTATAGGGCTGGAGATAGAGACACCATTTTTGGAGGGTAGATAGATACCTTTCATGGTGTAGGTGAGCACTAAGAAAGGGTTTTGGAAAATCCCTATATACAGGGTGCTACAGAGTGTTCCAGTTTGTGCATATTTTTTTTTTATGGGAAAATTTAAATGTGTGAAATTAGGTCTACTGATAAAAACCTAGGTCTATTGGTAATCCGTGACTTTCAAAATAAATGCACATCTATCTTAATCACGCGAACGAAGTTGCGGGCAAAAGCTAGTAATATTATAAAGTTTTGAACAGCATTGTGAAAAATTTTAATCAAAAATTTTGAACTGTGTCAGCTAGTGATCATAAGCGTTATTTTGAGTTAAATATAAATAGCCATATATGTCATACTAGCGGCCGCCCGCGGTTTCACCTGCGTGGTTCCCGTTCCCGTGGGAATATCGGGATAAAAAGTATCCTATGTTTTAATCTAGCTAGGCTATCTACTATCTGTGTGCCAAATTCCAACCAATTCCGTTCTGTAGTTTTTGCGTGATTGAGGAACAAACATCCAAACCCACAAACTTTCATATTTATAATATTAGTAGGATTTTATGCCATTGTCCATTAAAATTAAGGTAAGTATACAAAAGCTAAATCACGATGACATAAAACGGCTTTCAAATAGTACGGTCGGCAGATTTATTGTGGCTGGTTTTCTCGGAGTAAACGCGTAAATAAAGCTGACATAACATGCAAATGAGGGTAATAATTAATTATCTGCTTGCTCGCCTTTAAAAAGGTAAAAATTGAAACTAATTGTGGGGCGACGACGGCGGGCGTAGTGAAGGATTGCTCAGTAGAGTTTTGCTAAAGATAATAATTTTGATGGCTATTCACCTCTCAAGCTTACGCGCTCACTAGACAATCTAGACATGAAACAATACACTTTTTAATGGATACTACAGCGGTTTCAGTGAAAATCCGCACTGTAGCCGTAAAAAGTGTTTTATTTCATATTGTGGCTAATTGTTGCATTAACCCTCTATATGCACTAAGTATATAATACCTCTATAAAACCCTCTATATTTTCAAATGCTTTACATATAAAGAAGTATTTAAAAAGGTCAAATATTGAGACGAATACTAATTCCATCACAAGTATTTTCAACCTCAGCCACATCAATGTTTTTCTGGTTGTAAAGATATTGAGCTCTATTAAACAATGTTACCAATATCACAAAAGTCTGTCTCTATTTATAAAGACTAACATCGTAAATCAATCTATTAATAACATCATAAATTATTCGTTTCGTGAAAATTAAGCCATATTACCGTCTCATCCAAAGAGTTTGGGCCCTATTGCAATTTCATCTTATAAAACTTTAGTAACTGCTATTATCCATGCACTGTACGGAAAGCTCTTGAGGGGCTAAACGTCCATTTGTTTAGGTTGTTTGTATAAAAATGCAAACTCGTTTTTAAAGATTAGGAAATTTCGTTTTAATTTTGCGGTAATTTTCAGCGAAATTTTCTATTGAAGGTCGTTTAGGTCGGCAACTCATCTGTTTAGAGGTTAAAAAGCAATTAGTTTTCTTTTAATTCAAATTGCTGTATTTACTTAGGATAGGGTTGACCTTCGTATAAAATATTGCCGCGTTTTCATCTCAACGGAGATGACCTTGGCATAACATAAGAATAGCTCAGCTACACCTGGAAAGTCTAAGTACTTATTTTGTTGGAATAAATTATTATGTAGTTATACCTTCGATCAGATACCTAACGGATGCAGCGGGCTATACAATGACAAATCTGAAATGTGGCACATGCGTTGAATTTCACCATACTATTAGTACAGTAGCCCGTAATACATTTAAATTTCGAAAAAGGTTACCGCTCGCCGTTGTGATATAGTTATTTATTACAAAATTATAGATGCTTTAACCCAAGTTTTACAGATCGCAACCCGCCGTAACCTATATTTGTATATCTCCAAAAATGGTATTTTTTTAGTTTTCGAGGTTTACCACATGGTTTAGCTATTGTCGTGTTCTACAGCTTTGTTTGATTGCCACTGATAAATAGTAAGACTATGAAAAGCAGCCATACACAGATTTAAGACCAGATGAAAATGGATGGACTTTATCTGGTCTTAAATCTGTGTATGGTCACTTTCCATAGGCTTACTATTATTAGTGGCAATCAAACAAAGCTGTAGAATAGCTAAACCATGTGGTAAACCTCGAAAACTAAAAAAATATCATTTTTGGAGATATGCAAATATAGGTTACGGCGGGTTGCGATCTGTAAAACTTGGGTTAAAGCATCTATAATTTTGTAATAAATAACTATATCACAACGGCGAGCGGTAACCTTTTTGGTAATTTAAATGTATTACGGGCTACTGTAGTAATGCTTCGACTGGCTCTTTTCATACATTACTGGTGACACTTACCATTTGACAAATCACGCGAGACTAAATGACAAGTCGTAAAAGTAATGGGGGACTTGCAGCGTTTTGGGGGAGTTTGAGGTGTGCCACAAAATCCATTGTCATGCAATATCCTCAGGTAGATGATCGAAGAGTTATACGTTAAATAACTTATTGCAACAGGATCAACATAAAACATCGGGAGTTTAGGTGGGTGTAAAGCCGAATGATTTTAAAAGTACTATGCAACGCGAAGGTTTAAAAGTACTTAGATCAACATAAAGCGTGAAAAGGGCGCAGAAATATAATTCTGATACAAACATTGAACCTGAAATTAAATAATCAGTTGCTTTTATCATTCGGAACTATACCAAAGAAAATATACACTAACGTGAAAAGAAGCGACACTTGCGCATGGGTGCTGTAAAATTGCTCGCGGCTATGTGTGAGTGCGCCGTGCGAGCGCGGGGGTGCCGCGACGCAATCGGGGCGAGGAATCTCCTCCGCGGAGGCACGTGCTATCAGGCTTGCCTAGTTCGCTCGCACCGCGCAATAGTACAGGCAAGTACGACAAACTAAAGTGATATGTGTCGAGCCGCATGCGATGCGAGGGCTTTAATCATTCATCGTTCAGGCAATGTAATTTGCTTTTCGTATTATAAATTCAATACAGGGCATTATTATTGCTTTTCTCAAGAAATGTGAGGAAATTAATAGTATATTGTACATTGAGGGGTGAAGTGGTAATAATTGCACTTTCTTCAGAGTAATACATAGTGCTTTATACTTCAGAAAAATAAATAAATAAGTACCTACTTAAAATAATATTGAATTAAAATAGCTACAATAATTAATTATGGTGTCTTGCCTTTCACCCCGAACTATATATCTATTACACAGACACTGCACATAATAAAGTTTTTGTACTTTTGTAAGTATAGAAAAATATTAAAATACACTTGACCGTTTTTTGACATTTTATTTATGCCTCTCATCTATTACCTCCATAGTTTTAAGGGGGGTCGAAAAAAACTTAATTTTTTGGTTCCGACGCACCGTGTCCGAGATATTTGCATTTTTTTAATTTTATTTAGAGATTAGGTTAAAATAAATACTGTTCTTTAAAATGTAGTACCCACACATTATTTAAGTTGTAATTTATAAGAATATAATTTGATATTAATTGTAATGAAAAAAAACTATTTGGGCAAACAAAGAATAAACGTAGAAAATGGCGCAAATCAAAAATTGTATTAATTTATTGATCTACAGAATGTTTGGTAATACCAATCACCTTGTATATATTTAATCGTAATATAGTATAATGTATTAATATTAAAATTAATATAAAATCAATACTTCACCAAACTATCGTTTTAAAATTTCCTTGCGTTAATGATGCTAATAGACAACCCTATCACAAGTCGTGACTGCTCGTCACGACTTCGACGCAGCCGCCGCCAATCTGGCGCCAAGCTCACACTTACAGGGAGTGCCACCGCTGTGACTATACATAGGTTATCGTCAAATCCCCATTAGTACCTGGGCGACTCGGTTATTACTATTTATTGTAATATGGTGGTGTTTAGGTGATAATCTACATTGTTATCTCAAACATTAACTATTTTTTTTTAACTCGTCTAAAAACAATAAAAATTAAAAAATATATATGAACTTGAAAATATAAAAAACAAAAGTAAGTCAAAGAACGGGATTCGAACCCGTAAACACTCGTTTCTTGCCGTCCGCGTCTTAACCCGCTGGACCAGACGGACAGTGGCCGGCAGGACGAAATTAGCGACCATATTCGACGTCGAAAGAAAAACGCATGAAAACTCGAAAACACGCGTTTTCCCCCGAAAAAAAAAATCTGGTAAACCGCATCGTAATTGTACATTTTGTGTGATGAATACATTTATTCGTTCTCATTTGTATCGTGTCTATATGTTTATTAAACCGTGGTTAAATAGTTTGTGATTATCTTACTGATGAATATGAGACTTGTGGAGTATCAATATTTATTAATATGCACATTAACCGTTATTGGTCTTTACTCTTAGAGTAAGACGGGCTTCTAAACGAAGCCTTTGTTGCTCGAAGGTCTTTACTATTATCAAAATATGATTTATTTTACTCTGACAAAAATTGTCGATAATTATACGAAGTCGGCCTTTACCCATGAAATAATACACTTCATCCCCTCATTATGGGTTTTTGAATAAATTATACTCTCGGGTCAAATTACAACACAGGTTTCTGAGAAAATTATGCGGATATTAAATTTATGGAATATTTCCTTTATATTCGGTAACCTAATTACCGAGAAAACATGATTTTACGTTCTACTTTGTTTTTCTTTGTTTATATGGGCTCTTAATATAATATTGTCGTTGCAACTAACGCTTTACATAGTTTTAAAATAATTGAAGCCACATAGTATTTATTGTTGCTTATTGAGTTCCACGTTTTTTACGTTAGGCAAAAGTTTATTACTTAGCTGCAAACATATCTCGCAACCACTTTTGCTATTGAAGATTTCGCTCACTCTATTTCATTATCGTGAAATATTGCTGTTATTACGTTAATCTAACCGCTTAATACCCTTCAAGAAACAAATAACAAACAAAATCTCGCGTAATCTCGGCCTGAGCGATCCGCGAGAGGTTTATCAGCGGAACTAGCCGGATAAATACGTTTTTCCCAAAAACTCTTTGAAACAAAGTATTTTTTGTCCGCCTCCTGTAAGGGTCATTAATCTGGCCGTAAGACGCACCTGAATCTAGGGCTGGCAGTCGTCTGTTTCCTTGAAATAAATCATTTTTAAGTTCTTTTTTATTTTAAAACCCTGTAATGGTTGATGTAAGTAGTTTTAAATAAATATCTGTCTTAAAGCGAATCTGCCGTAAAGTGAATCTGTCGTAAAACTAATCTATCTTAAAGCGAATCTGTCCTAAATCGATCAAAGGATATTTTTTCAAACAGAAGTTATTTTGCAAGTTTTGTCATTTTGTGAAGTTGGCACTAGTACCTAGATAAATAGTTATAAATAAAAAAAAAATAAGCCCATAGATTTTGTAAATTATTGCATACTGTTCAACCGATTAACACTGACAGCTGGTTCACTTAATTTATGTATAAAATAATTACTTTTTAAATTGCGTCTCACTAATAACCTTATAATTATGCTAAAATATTCATCCATTACATAAAATAGAAAACGGTGTCTATAATAAAAAGAGCTGAAACAGACCTTTTTACGAACACTATTTTTTTATTTCATTCAGTGTTTAATTTCAATGTATAACATTGAAACAAGCGATTTTTATCTATATCAATGAAACTCAGCATTGTCATCATTTGTTTATAAGTGTGTTGTTAGTGCAATAAATAAATTTTATTATTAAATTATCCTATCACAGACAACCCTGTCCGTCGGTAATCGCTCCGAGATTCGGGCGCGAGATCCCGCTCCACTGTCGCTAGTTATCGCGTTCCGGCGGGATCTCCCGCTAATGCGGCCAGGTTGCCGAGACTACGGGTACTACGGTTTAGGTTAAGAGGGGGAAAGCGAAGAGAACAATCTCTTTTAGAAATTTGATATTTTTTTAGCATTCACAATGGTATTTTTATAAATAATATACTAGAAATGTGACTCAGTAGCTCAGTTGGAAGAGCATGAGATAGCCAGAGGATTCCGGGTGTAGTGCGCTTCCACCTTCGGCCTTATCGTCACTTAACATCAGGTGAGGTGAAGCACTATCCCGTTGTGTATAAAAAAAGCATTGGACCGGACTTCCAAAGGTTGCGGGTTCGATTCCCGCCTGAGATGCCCGAGATATAATCTAATGACGTCTCGAATTTTTTCTTAGTATTTTATAATCTCATGTTGGTTTGACCAGCGCATGTAAAATGTTAATATAGAACGTTAATTTAATAAAACAATGTAACAGATAGCTACGGCTTTTTTTATTCAATATTTTTTTAAGAATAGTGTGCACAGAAATCTTATAAGTGAACATAATTTTTCTATGTCAACATCCTATCACAGACAACCCTGTTCATCCGTAATCGCTCCGAAATTCGGGCGCGAGAAGAGATCCCGCTCCACTTTCGCTAGTTAGCGCGTTCCGGCGGGATCTCCCGTTAATGCGGCCAGGTTGTCGGGACTACGGGTAGGCTACGGTTTAGGTTACAGGGGGAAAACGGAGACTATTACGAAAACTGGTCCACGATGATCGGACGAGTTTCTTTCTATTTCGTGATGTTACAGGAGTCAAGCCAAACATCGTCCGTAGGATCTAGAGATTACTAAAAGAAACAATGTTCGATATAAATTCGAACTGAAATAATTTTACATACCTACTTATTTTATTATTAGATGAAAAGCTTTAGGAACTTCAGTGTTACTGGAACAATTCCACTAAATAAATTATTAGTATGGTTTGTATTTTTTAACGTCCCTTTTTCAAATAAAATCCAAAACACATTAGGGATACTTACTACTGTATCAGAATATACCCTATATCAGTTTGCTGCGGTATATTCTTAATTAAATTTCTCAGCGTCTCCGAAAAGCTTTGAATTTTGGTCACACCCGACCCACGGGTAAGATCTTTTTTTTATGCGGGTGACGTCACAGGAATTTGTCTCTTGCGAGGTCAATAACCCCTCCATTTGAATGTCGATATCAGCTGACTGTTACGGGGAATAAAAACGCTCTTTTGAGAACAATCATCTATTCGAATGAATAATTTACATTTGATTGAAGAGGCTATAAAAACGTACGTGATTTTTAGGGTTCCGTAGCCAAAATGGCAAAAACGGAACCCTTATAGAATCGTCATGTCTGTCTGTCTGTCCGTCCGTATGTTTGAACTTTCTATAGAAGATGGCGAAGAAAAATGAAAGCAAATTATTCAAGCTGAAAATACTTCTGCGCCTTTAAGTTTCAATCATAGAAGTAGTTATTTTTAAAACGATTTACATAATATTAAAACAAACAAGAAATAACAGTAATACAAGTAAGAATATAGTAGTACAAACGAGTTTTACCATTTGCTGTAGAAAATCATGTTACTTATTAAATAATCTTAATCCAACTCCCATTTTTTAGGGTTCCGTAGCCAAAATGGCAAAAAACGGAACCCTTATAGATTCGTCATGTCTGTCTGTCTGTCCGTCCGTATGTCACAGCCATTTTATTCCGAAAGTATTAGGATTACACAGTTGAAACTTAGAAGGTAGATGTATACTGTTAACCGCTTAACGATTTTAACACAAAAATAAAAAAATAGAGATTAAGGGGGGGCCCCCATACATGGAACTGAAACTGAAAAAAAATTTTTCCTTCATACCAATACGTGCGGGGTGTCTATAGATAGGCCTTTAAAAATGACATTGAGGTTCTTAAGACAATTTTTCTACTACCGTTTGAAAGATAAACACTGCCAAAGTGGTAAAATGTGTGTCCTAACTTTTAATAAATATTGGTTTGAACGAGATATAGTAATTAGGTTTCGAGATAGGTAAGTATCATATTTTCCAAAACCGCAAATATAACTTTGCCATTCATACCAACACTGTAAAAAACGAAAAATGATAGTGGTATTTAATATAGAGTCTGTCTAAAAAGTCAGTTTACCTGAGAAATTATTACATTATTTAAAAAAACTTATACTGGTAACCTTATTGGTGCTGTCAAAATTCTAATGAGGGCTTTTCAAAATGACAAAAAGCTGTAGGCTCGATAGATGGCGTTGAAAAAAATAGGGGATTCAAAGTATTTTTACTACCAATTTTGACTTCCCTCTTACCATCAACGCCATCTAGTGAGGCAAATAGTTACTTTTCTTTTTTTTAAATGTCAATTTGAAAACCCCTCATTGTAAACATTGAATTTTGAAACACAACATAGAATTTTGACAGCACCAACAGGGTTACCAGTATAAGTTTTTTTAAATAATTTAATAATTTCTCAGGTAAACTGACTTTTTAGACAGACTCTAGTATGGTATAAGGTAACTACGGAACCCTACGGCGCGTGGCACTTGGCTGGTTTTTTCAGAGAACTGTCAAAACTGTTACAATTTGTTACAACAGGTTAAAGGATTAAAACAAACTAAATTGTTTAAGACTGGCTACCAGTCCACACGTTCTCTAAAAATCCTAATATAGGAACCTAATATTACCGAAAGCCTAAAACAATTTACCCGACTTCAACAATAATACCATAATATTTTTACAGCAGGCCTCTTCGTCTGTTTAGTGGTTCGCTCGTAAACTCGTGTCTGCTTGGTACGAGAACGGCGGTTCTTCATAAAGCTGTTACCAAGCGAAATATGGATGTTTCACCTTGTTAGAGATATTAGCAAGAAATGGAGAGCTTGTGGTGAATACATTACGTTTATATGATATTATTTCAATTGTATCTGTTGAGCGTAAGGTTTTTCACACCCTCACATTCTATTGTTGTAATTGTACGAAATATGGATGTTTCACTTTGTTAGGGATGTTACCAAGAAATGGGGAGCTTTTGATACTTATTGGAATATTTAAATAGTATCTATTGAGCCTTTTTACTCCCCTCTTGCTCTATGTTATCAATTACAGTTGTTGTAAGTGCAAAATAATCTATATTCTATACTAGCTTTCGCCCGCGACTTCGTCCACGTAGACATTCGGAAAACCCCTAGGGGACTTTTGACCGGTATAAAAGTATCCTATGTTTTAGTCCAGGCTATAAACTATCTGTGTGCCATCCCCACTCTTTATATATTTTTCTCTAAATTCTTTAAGGATATCCTGATCCCCAAAACTCTATCAAAGCTGCCATAATTTTATAATGCTGTCCTCTACCTATTGAACATAATCACTCGTGGCTTAGTGAGCTGTAGACCTAGCGTTTGTTTCATTTTTGAACATTTCTCGAAATGCTGAAAAATTATTCTTTTTTCGAAAATTGTCGAAAAATTTAATCGACCAAAAAATCTATATTATTGTCGAACCTGCTCACAAAATTTCACGAGAATCGGTTGAGAAATGTGGCCTGTAGAGGAGAACAGACGGACAGCCTACCATTTTTGTGGTCTAGTGGTTCGCCCACCCGTGTTAGACGCAGGGGTCCCGGGTTCGATTCCCAGAGGGGGTACAATTTGTCCTCGGTTTGGTTGGTGGAGGTAAAGTAACCGACATCGCTCGAAGGATTGCTCAGCTGAAGTGGCAATGGGCGGGACACATAGCGAGAAGAACCGATGGCCGTTGGGGCGGAAAGGTTCTGGAATAGCGACCGCGCACCGGACGACGCTCTGTGGGTAGGCCCCCGATAAGGTGGACCGACGATCTGGTGAAGGTCGCGGGAAGCCAGTAGATGCAGGCAGCGCAGGACTGATCGTCGTGGAGATCCTTAGGGGAGGCCTATACCCAGCAGTGGGTGTCGTGCGGCTGATATGATGATTGGTTGGTGGTTGAGCTTATGTCAAGTCCGCCTGGCTAGCTACCACCATCTTACCTAAGTCTGACTCCATAACAACAATTTAAAAATTGTTGTGTTCCGGCAGTTACAGGTAAGATAGCCAGTTACTCTCCTCTCCTCTCTCCAGTTGATGAGGATCCCGGGAGTAATGCGTTTCCACCAATTATGCTACCGAGTCGCTAGCGGTCGAAATCTTTACATTGATGAGATAACGCTGGCTTACAGCGGAAACGTAAAAAGTATTCGAAAATTTCGCCACTCCCGCTAGCTACTCGGTAGCATAATTGGTTAGTGCATTGGGCCGGAATCCTAAGGGTGCGGATTCGAGTCCCGTTTGAGCTGCTACGGGTGAGTCGATTTTTTCTAATATTTTTTTAATTATATTAATAATCTTAATATAAAATAGCATTGTGAATGCATAAAATCATAAAATCTAAAAGTTTAAAAATTTATAAAGAATAATATCATGTTCATACAAAGATTTGTCATTTTCTGTAGTACGATTTCATTGACTTTACCCGTTTAGATGGCGCTGTTAGCAACGCAGTTGATGAACAGAAATCCAATTCAATGTCCTCATTTATGTGAAGCGCCGTTCTCTTTGTCAGCGCCGATCGGTTAAGCGAACTCTTCGCTTTGCTCGCTCGAGTCGCTCGCGTCTTCTGTTCACTGACGTCACCCAAGATAGAATATATTAAAATTCCTTGGCTCAGCTACGAATGTGGTGCTATATTGCCTTTTGGTAGGAAAACCTTGATTTGATCAAATATAAAAGTGGTTACGAAAACAAAAACTCAATTGTGAACCGTGTTGATACTTGATACTTTTATGGGGTACCTACTTAAATTCTTAAGAATGAGTTTTAGATGGTAGTTATATGTAATTATGAAGATTAGTATTTTATGAGTCTACGTGCTGTTCTTATGATAACAATATTTTCATAATATTTATTAAAAGGTTTTAATATTATAACAATAAAGATAATTAATTAATGCAAGAAATATAATTTGTAAGAAACTGCAGAGTTGTCATTCCCTATATCTTTACAATCTAGCAGCATTAAAGAAAAGCTCCCAAGAAGTTTTTTTGTAAGAGGTTGACATACAGCTAATACATTTCTGTTAGTCATCGTTTTATTTAATCTTTATTACATCGATAGCAAAAGGCTTACAGGTTTAGGGCATTCTCTACCAGTCAATTTCGGTAGTAAGTTTTTGTAAGCAACAAATTTTGTAAGAAACATTTTAACTAACCGCCTATGTGGTCTAGTAGTTCGCCCACCTGTGTAAGACGCAGAGGTCCCGGGTTCGATTCCCAGGGGGGTACAATTTGTACTCGGTTTGGTTGGTGGTAGGACTTATTTCAAGTCCACCTGGCTAGCTACCACCATCTTACCTAAGTCTGACGCCATAATAACAATTTAAAAATTGTTGTGTTCCGGCAGTTAGAGGTAAGATAGCCAGTATTCCGGGTGTAGTGCGATTCCACCTTCGGCCTTATCGAGCCTTATCGTCATTTAACATTAGGTGAAGGCCAAGCACTATGCTGTGTATAAAAAAAAGTATTTTTTTATGTTTCTCTAAATAAATTCGAAGAAAGTAAGTAGCCAATAAGCATATCGTGAGAATATCATTTGTTTTACATACAGGTTCATTACAGCCGCAGTTCCTCAGTGATGAGGATTCCGGGTGTAGTGCACTTCCATCTTCAGCCTTATCGCCACTTAACATTAGGTAAGGTGATGGCCAAGCACTATACCGCTGTACGTAAAAAAAAACCGGCCAAGTGCGAGTCGGACTCGCGCACGAAGGGTTCCGTACAAAAAACGGCAAAAAAATATGTTTGTTGTATGGGAGCCCCCCTTAAATATTTATTTTATTTGGTTTTTAGTATTTGTTGTTATAGCGGCAACAGAAATACATCATCTGTGAAAATTTCAACTGTCTAGCTATCACGGTTCATGAGATACAGCCTGGTGACAGACAGACAGACAGACAGACGGACAGCGGAGGCTTAGTAATAGGGTCCCGTTTTTACCCTTTGGGTACGGAACCCTAAAAACACGCTCTGCCTAAAAATCAAAATGTCTACGAAGCAAAATGTGTGGTAATAACTTCTTGGAGTTTTAAGATAGCTGGCAGTGTGTTGTTTTTTCTGCCATTTCTCGAGCAAGGAAGGAGTGAGCGCGTGTCTTGAACAACAATCCGGAGGCTAACGTTATTGATTGCCTTGAGCGGACTACCTTGTTTTATTATCGGGGATTGGACGGAATTGGTAACGTTTGGACAAATGTACACTCAGCTGAATGTACATGTATATCATTTTTCTGTTTGCTAGTCATGAAAAAAGAATACTAGCTGAAATTTTACCACTTTAGATCGCTGTTTTTGCGACATTAATATAATATTACGTAATAAGAAAAAAATATGTTATTAAATAATAAGGGATTCTGTGTTGTGAATCGAGGACTATTCAAATCAGTAAATAAATACGCATATTGTACTAGCAAAGTGGTAACTTAAGTTATTTAAGCGAAGCGCCAGTTGCACAGTTTCCGGTTTACATAATCCTAAATATTTTTTTTTGATTTATAAATTAAACCATATGATACTACCACAGTACATATATAAGTTTTTCAAGTGTTGAAAAAACTTATATATGTACTGTGATACTACTACCGAGAACCTGTAAAACAGAGTCTAAATGTAAAATTATGAATTTTCTTTTCGAATATCTTGAAACAATGCCACAATGTCACAGATAACGGCATAGACAACATGCCAGTCGCTGGCACAGCTCCACTGTATACGTGCACAGAGTAGCAATCCAGCACTTATTGATAACTATATTATAGTCTGTGACCCGAAATGTGGTGATATGACTGAACAAGAAGCGTGAGCCAAAATGCATACATTTATGTAAGAGTACGAGAGACGAAAGCCCTTTTGGAAAAGTTATTTATTTGACCAAGTTACTGAAACTCATATCAATTTTCAGCAGGTAAAATAGGTACAATGACAACTTAAAAATCGGCTAATAAATAGGTGCGCGCTAGTTTATTCAAAGCTCGGCTAAAAAACAAAATATTATTAAAACAAAAGAATTTAATTTAAAAAAATAAATGAGCACCACTAGATATAAAATGCGTGTGTGGTAGGTATATGATTTCTTTTTAACATAAGTCTAGTACATTGTATGATATCGAGTAATGGTGTTTTCGGAGGCGGGGGTATGAGTGTTCTATTTAATTGACCATAACTTTGCCTACATAGATTTTTCATTTTTTTTTTTATATCACCATGATCTATGCACATTTTTTCTTAAATTCTTCTATGGTTAGATTAATTCCTAGAAAAGTACCACTCATACCACATGCACATATTGTAGGTCCCAAAAAATTTGGCCACAAAATAAAAATCTTTTCTGCGTTTGGGACATTATGCAAGATGGCTGCACTTTGTTAACTGATTACAAAAATAGACCGACTAATTACAAGTACATTGCTATGTACTTACCGTTACTGTTATCTACAAGTTATCTTATCACAGACAGCGTGGGTGAATCATACATTTTGATTTGTTTCCTTTAACTTTTAACATCAGAGTTAGTGATAAATAAAAAGTTATTAATGTGACTAGTTACAGTTTATTTTGTTTTAATTTGTGATTGTGACTTTTGTCTCGGTTAAAAGAGTGAATTGTGATGGATGTATGAAATATTCTCAGCTGCAGCAATATTTCATCAATAAGGTAACAGAATTAACAGATATTTTCAAGCATTTGATGTTAAGTAATTTTTTTCAGGGTTATTATTTGTTTAGAATCTATTAGTTAGTTTTATTCTAAGAGTAGTATAAGTACATTGATTACCTACTTATTGATAACTTTGACAAGAACAAAAAGGGGAAATATAAACTGACTAGGTCGCCTTGTATCCTACGGAATAGTATATTTTTTCTGGATGTACCACTGACAGCGTGTATGCAAAATTTCATGATGATCGGTTGACTAGTTAGGACGTGAATGAAGGCGTAACAAACAAACAGATTTTCGCATTTATAATATTAGTAAGGATAACGCTTAGTTAGGTAAGATAGTGGTTCTCTTAAAAACAAGGTCTTATTGGTAGATATGCAGACAGGTGGCATATGTAGGCATCTTTAAAATTCGTAACGAGGAAGAACTTAATTTGAATAAATTATCTTCATTTTAAGCTTATTAGCTTTAGGTGCTTATATTAATAAGTACAAATATTAACATTTTAATATTAAAAGAAAAACCTTATTTTGTCCGAAGAATCCCAATCAAGCGATTGTTTTATCGTTATGAATAAATAACGTATCCAATATGCAAATAGGAACCGATTTCGTATTCAGAAGCGTGTCTTTGGGCAAACTTTTCCTGCGCGTTATTTGTCTCGTCATGTCCTTATATGAGTGACAGTGACAGACAACTTCGAAAACTTTAAGAGATTCCCTGTTTCCGAACACATCAAATCAATGGTTCACATTATGGTAGAATGATCGGATATTTTGCTGAAAAATTGCGTGGCAAATGAGAGTTCATGATAGTTTTGACCCATATTTATTGAAAAAGTGGTAAAGGATTAACCTTTACCACTTTTTCAATAAATATGGGCCAAACAAGGCTTTATTGTTTTTGTTTTTGTTAACAGTTCTGGATTTTACTTATGAAAACAACATCCGTATTTTTATTTGCTTTCTAGGGACCACAACATAATTAAACTGATGATGGAGCGCATACAAAACAAATTTACGAGGTTTTTGTACCTTAAGCTTTATGGAGTATATCCTTTTTATCCTTTGATGTATCCAACCTTGTTCGTTTTGGGCATGGTTGGATACAACAAACTGGAAACAAGAAGAGATCTGACTATCGCTCTTTACATAATTAAGGTGCTAAGAGGTATTGTCTCCAACCCGTATATATTGGAGCAGCTAGGTTTATGCGTGCCGAATAGATATGTGTGGAGGCGGCGACGGCCGCGGCTGCTCGCGATCCCCCACGCCAGGACCGGCCTGCTGGCCAAAGCACCTTTGACACGAACTTTGCACACACTGTAGTTGCCGAAAAAATTGATATTTTCACCTGTTCAAAGAGCGAGTTCGAGAAAGTAACTTTAAAAGTGTTATGCTATGATTGATATTTATTAATTTAATTATTTTTATAACTGACATTAATATAAAATAAGTAAATAATAATAATGAATTAATGAAATAGATTGTATTGAATAATTGTATTAATTGAATGAAATGAATTTAAATTTAATGTTTTAAATAAGTATCTGTAAATTTAGATGACTACACTATTGTATTAGGAACCCCTGTAAGAATAGCTGTATTGAGTTAAAATAAAATAAAATAAAATAAAATAAAAAATAAAATAAACTTGAGTGGATTCAGTTCTCATAAAGACAGTTCTCATAAAGATAGAAAGTTCCTTTCTTATGTTTTTATTTAATCATCAATTTTGTAACAAAATGAAATGGAATGCTCAGAAATAGCTATTTTGCGGCTGAGTGCGAGTGGTGCGAGGTTTGGATGCCAAATCTTACTAATATTATAAATGATAAAGTTTGTGGGTTTGGATGTTTGTTCTGCAATCACGCAAAAACGGCTGAACAGATTTGGATTTTGGAGTGAAATTTTACACACAGATAGTTTTTAGCCTGTATTAAAACACAGAATACTTTTTATCTCGGTCCAAGGATTCCTAGGGATTTTCCGAATGTCCACGCGGACGAAGTCGTGGGCGGAAGCTAGTATTATTATATATTTGTATAAAAAAGTGCAAATAAGATAACAACTAAACGTTTCCACATTGAGTCATTACTTTACACGTAATAAAGAGATATGCTTATTTGTAAAACAGTAATAATAAAGTTATCATTATGTTTTACAAAAATAATTTTTAAATTCAAATAGGAAAAGGGAACAATATTAACTCATTTGACGCTTAAATCCATTCAAATATTGTATAAGCTGCTAAACTAAATGCATGTGACAAGGGTGTTATTCAACAAAGCTTGTTCGCCGTTTATGATGTCAATATACCTAATAGTCGGTAAACAGCTCAGTTGTGGAATAAAATGGGGTAGCACAAGGTTTAAGTTAACTTGATTAATTAGTACGGTCAGGATAAGGTTATTTTTATAACGATCTTTTTATCATTGAAAGTTGGAAAAGCAGGTGGTTATAACTTTAAATAACCTGTCGTTATATTGTCACTTGACTTCGTTACACAGTTCTAAATTACGATTTTTCATCACTTATGTAAGAATGTTTTTTTTATATTCTAGTAATAAATCTGATATTTTATCTGAAAAATTCAGAATTTTTCATTAATAATATTATGCTTTTTTATAATATGCGGTTTGTATAGTTTATTTTACGTGTGCCACACCACACAGCATTGCGAATCGACTATTTTGCGTTTCTGATATTATGCGCCTAAAGGAAAAAACCGCTGTCCCGATCAGACGTTCCCTCGGTAGAGAGCATAGCTCTGTTTCGGGCTTATGGACTAAGAGCTAGCCCCGGAAATAGGTGAACAATTTACAAAGCGACGAAATCCCTCTTAATACTTTGCCATACTATCATTATTAACAGATCCGGGCACCTCGCAGATTTTCAGTGGTGGAGGTGGGAGTGCTTGAGCAACAAAGGGGCTGAAAAGCGATTGAATTTATACAATTTACAGACCTCTGGATTTGGTGTGGTATAATAGCAAGCCAATCATGTATTCAAATCGAATATAACATTGCCAGGAATTCTGAGTGATGGGAAAGTAGAGCCAGGCGGTATCAAAATGCGCGAAAAAGTGGTAAAGGTTGATTCTACCTGGCACTACTTTTCCATTTATATTCAATTTAGATACATAATTGGCTTGCTATTGTACCACAAATCCAGTGTATATCTTCAATCGCTTTTCAGCCTCCTTGTTGCTCAACCACTCCCACCCCCACCACTGAAAATCTGCGAGATGCCCGGATCTGTTAATAATGATAGTATGGCTAATGTAGAGGGATTACGTCGCTCTATAAATTGTCCACCTATTTCAAGGGCCAGCTCTTAGTATTTTATATGATGAGATGAGATGAGATGGATGACTATTATAGCTTAGTTATAAATGTGAATTTTTCGTCACTTTTAAACTTCTGCCTTCAACTGTTCTTACAGATAATAATGATTATTTTTGAAATCAGATACGGTTTCTATAGTTCATTTTACGTGTGTCCCGCTGAAATGCCGTTTCAGCAGAAAAACCGCTGTCCCGATCAGACGTTATCTTCAGAGCTCTCTGTTTCGGGCACAATACTACGGTGAATTATTACTTTCGGTGCACGACACTGAAAATAACTTACTCTGGAGTCGAAAGAATTGAATACGCAGGTATTATTGAGACATTTATTGTAAACGGAATATTGTTAAAGTTTCTGATGGAAAGTGCTAGGAATACTACGTGGTTGTTTTGATTACGGAAAAAACGATTAATTCACATAGATGACGCAAATACTTACTATATTATTTGAAACTGCTTTTTTATTCCAAAGTACAAGTAACTGATAATACAACAAATTTTTTATAATAATTATAATAAAAACAAAATCATTTTTTCTAGTACTTTTTTCTATCAAAACATTTATCTTAATATAAAAATAGCATTGTGAATGCCTAAAATCAATAAATTCAAAAATAACCGAGTTCTTGTCTTAAACATTACCTATTGAAAGTATTTAATTAGAATTAGGTGTTGCCTTGCGGAAGTCCATTAATTTGTAAATTTTTCCCTGATCCGACACGATATTTCATTAGGTAAGTTTATTTCTCACTATAATGAATAGAATCGTCCGATATACTTTCCGCTCGCTTTCGAACGACACCACAATCGATCTAAATTTTTTCTTCCAATAGAAAATAGTGGGTGGCGTCGTCGGAGTCACGAAATAGTTGTCGCTTGACGGAAATTCAGAATGGATGGCGACATTTATCAGCAGTTGTATCGGCTCGCATCGCAGTTGCATCGCGTCAACAATGCACACTGCTCCTAGACATGTCATTTGATTTGACATGGATGGCGCAATAAGGTGTTCCAGATTGTAGATTACTGTTGTATTGGTTCTTAAATATTTATAAAGTTACTAGCTTCTGCCCGCGACTTCGTCCGCGTGGATGTTAGAGAAAATCCTTAGAGAACCTTCAACCAGGATTTGACCAGTCATTGTTACGTTTCCCGTTCCGGTTCCGGTTCCCGTTCCCGTTCTGTTCCCGTCCGTTCCCGTCCCTTTCCTGTCCCGTTCCCGTACCCCTTCCGTTGCCATTCCCGTTCCCGTACCGTTACCGTCCCGTTCTCGTTCCCGTTCCCGTACCGTTCTCATCCCGTTTCGTTCCCGTTTCATTCCTGTTCCGTTCCCGTTCCCATTCCGTTCCCGTTCCGGTCCCATTCCGTCCCGTTCCGTTCCCGTCCCGTACCCCTTCCGTTCCCGTTCCGTTCCCATTCCGTCCCGTTCCGTTCCCGTCCCGTACCCCTTCCATTCCCATTTCCATTCCCGTCTCGTTCTCGTTCCCGTTCCAGTTCCCGTTCCCGTTCCCACCCGTTCTCGTCCCCTTCCGTTCCCGTATCGCTCCCGTTCCGTTCCCGTTCCTTCCCCCTCCGTTCGCGTCCCGTTCCCGTGCCGTTCCTTTCCCGTTCCCGTCCCGTTCTCGTTGCCGTTCCGTTCCTGTTTCGTTCCCGTTTCGTTCCCGTTTCCTTCCCGATACGTTCCCGTTTCGTTTCCGTTCCGTTACGTCCCATACCGTTCCCGATTCGTTCCCGTTCGCGTCCCATTCCCGTCCCGTAATCCTTCCGTTCCTTTTCCCGGTACCGTTACCGTCCCGTTCCTGTCCCTTTCTCTTTCCCGTTCCCATTCCGTTCCCGTTTCATTCCCGATCCCTTCCCGTTCCGTTTCCGTTCCGTTCCGTTCCGTTCCAATACGTTCCGTTCCGTTCTGTTCCGTTTCGTTCCGTTCCGTTCCGTTCCGTTCCGTTCCGTTCCATTCCATTCCGTTCCGTTCCGTTCCGTCCCGTTCCGTTCCCGTCCCGTTCTCGTCCTGTTCCCGTTCCTGTTCCCGTGCCCGTGCCTTTGCCCGTTCCCGTCCCCGTTCCCTGGATGTGCATGTCCAGGTCCAGGTCCATGGTGTGTCATGTCCATCGTGTTGGACTTCAAAATAAATGTTATTTTCGCAATCACCATCCCATGAAACCTCAAGAACGACATCCACATCGATTTTCATGTTTACTTACCCCATTTACACCCTAAGGGATGATTTTAAAAATAACAAAATATGTGTTTGCCTATTTATTTTTAGACATGCTCCTACGAATTTTAAAGTTGTAATGTCTATTTTATGTTCTTTTTCCATACATTTGAACCTCATTTTCACCCCTTTAGGGGTTAAATCATGTCCACCGTGTTGGAGCTCAAAATAAATCTTATTTTCGCAATCACCATCCCATAAAATCTCAAGAACGACATCCATATCGATTTTTATGTTTACTCACCCCATTTACCCCCTAAGGGGCTGATTTTCAAAATCTCAAAGTATATGTTTGCTTATTTATTTTTAGACGTGCTTCTACGAAGTTTAAAGTTGTAATGTCCATTTAATATTATTTATCCATACAAAATTTGAACCCCATTTTCACCCCTTGAATCATGGGTTAAATCATATCCACCGTGTTAGACTTCAAAATAAATGTCATTTTTGCAATCGTCATCCCAGAAAACCCCGATAACGACATCCATATCTATTTTTAGGTTTTTTTACCCCTTTTCACCCCCATTTCATCTCCGGAGGGGTTGAAATACTAACAATAACAATAGACGTTGCGTTAGATTTCCATCCATAAGCCTAAATTATATATTTGGCGATTTTTACTTCGAAAATAAAGGATTTTCTTCAATACACAACTTCATCCCCCTTTTGACCCCTTCGGGGGTAGAATTTTGAAAAATGCTGAGACCCGTGTTTATTAATTTTCAATCGTCAGCCTAAACAAAAAAATTTGAATATCCTAGCTTCAAAACTGAGGGACTTTCATACAAACTTTCATCCCTTATTTCATCCCCTTAGGGATGGAATTTTCAAAAATCCTTCCTTAGTGGATGCCTACACTGTATTAGGTATCTGTGTGCGAAATTTCAAGTCTCTAGGTCCAGCGGTTTGGGCTGTGCGTTGATAGATCAGTCAGTCATTCAGTTTACGATTAAGATTCATAAGCTTCAAAGAGAATTCGAATGGTTTTCTTGCAAAGTTACAGTATTAACGATGTACACATGCACTTTTTGGTCCATGACTTAGGTCGATCATGTCATTTGATTTGACAGTAAAGAACTATGATTGGTAATATTAAATCAATAGTATTGTTATGTAGATAGTGGGTAGTGAGGAGGTCGGAGGTACAGTTGTTTAGCGCCTGGCCCAGCGATTGCGGAGGTAGGTAAAGCAACTTTCGCAATGGAGTCGTTAATACACACCAATCCGCATTGGGCCCGCGTGGTGGGTTATGACTTATGGCCCATCCAAACCCATAAGGAAGGCTTGTGTCCCAGCAGTGGGGACATTAAAATGGCTGATGGTCAGGTAGTAGGTATGCTCATACTCGCGACAGAATTCAAACTCGGAGCTCCAATTTTAAAAGACGATGTTATTTGATATGTATTACCTAGCTAGAGTAGTTTCAAACTGGAACCGTACACCTTGGCAAGTAATTTAGTGGAACAAGGAACGGTTCCCTTGGGGCCTAGAGGCCTAGGGCGGATCTCCATATAGTGATCTACTGGCTTATTTCAATATTACTGTGTTGTATTGGTGTATCAATGTTATTAGACGTAAGTAAATTACACTACAATGTTTTTTCTAAGGCTTAGTCGGGATGGAAACAAATCTTAAGGAATCAAAGAAGAGCAATTTCAATGCAAGTCACTTTGCGTTACGCGACGATACAAATTGTAATCGCTTAAGGCTTATTTTGTCTAAAGTGTTACCATTCTAAACCTTATATTTATGAAAATCTACAAAAAGGACATGAAACTGTAAAACGTGCCGTTAAAACTCGCGGGCCCTGTAAAGGACTCGTTAGGAACGTTATCTAACGTAGTTACAGCGCTGTAACTCAAAATTTCCGCCGCCCAGTTGTGGAACATAAATTTCACATTGTTCACGTAATAATAACTAGAGGGTTTACTATGAAAACTGAACCTCGATAAACGGACGACGGTCGACAAGAAAAAATAAAAGGGCTGCTCAAATTCAAGTACCTACTTAAATCAAGGACGGTCATCGTCCGACTATCACCATACTAACCTAACCACAGACCATACAACAAAACTAAACCTAACTAACCCAGAATTAGTCAATGCTCACCAAATTCTTGGGCGGTTTAGGATTTGGTGAGCATTTACAAATTATGGAGAACAAAATTTTTTTTTGTAGTCTAAGTTATTAAATCCCTTATTATTTGTATGGTCCGATTAATTTAAGTAATATATTATTTTCCATTCTTGTTGCTTTTAAAAGCATGTTTTAAATAAATAAAGTAGGTACATACACGACATAGCTAAGTAGGTACTTCAAATACTTATTTCCGTACGTACTCAATTTATTGAAATAAAAAAACACCTTTTTATTCGGAGTAACAAATCGCGTAATCACATAACCAAAAAAGATATTTTTTCATTCCATTTGGTTGCGACTATCTACTGAGTTATGAACTCGAAACCTTGAGTCTTTAAAGTCAAAATTATTTTATGTAAGTAAATATCACACCTACCCATTCTCCCGGATTCCCAAGATACAGGTACCCTTCGTCAGAGCTCCTGTGACTACCACGTTAATTACGATCCGTTATTATCGGGTTTGTAATAAACTACATATTGCTTACCTTTGTTTACATTAGTTATTTACGAGCGACACCCGTGAGACGCGATACTGACGACGTGAAATATCGGAACAGGTATTCAATGTACCTTATACAGTAATATATAAGGGCCACTAGTGAACAGTGCCAGCAAGCCTTAAAATACAGGCTGTTAATTGAAATCTGTGCTGCAGCCCAAGGCGTGTCCCTTTGTACCAATAATGGAACAAAAAAAAACATTTTCTTTTCAAAACCTAAATAAACCTGCAATCAAAATACTAACTACCGAAATTGTGTTGTAGCCGATAATTAAGGCATTATAACATTTATAACTCTCCTATATCCTCTTCACGGAGGAGCTCGGTGGCGCAGTGGTTTAGTGCCTGGCCCAGAGATTGCGGAGGTTAAGCAACGTTCGCAAAGGTCAGTCATGGGATGGGTGACCAAAAATTTATTATCTCGAGCTCCTCTGAGCTTCGGAAGGCACGTTAAGCCGTTAATCTCGGCTGTATTTGCAGTCGTTAACACCCACCAATCCGCATTGAGCCCGCGTGCTGGGTTATGGTCCGTCCTCCTTATCACCCATAAGGTAGGCCTGTGCCCCAGCAGTGGGGACATTAAAAATGGCTGATGGACTAATCCTCTATACTCTCCTATTAGACCACTTTGCCAGGAGTGTAAGTCTAAGAAGAATATTATAACTACGCTTTGTATGAAATTTGATTAAAAAATATTACTTTTCGTTTCTATAGAGTAACTAAACTAGATTATTTTTTAATTGCTTTTAGAGTTCTTTTTATTAAATAGATAAACGTTAACCATTTTATACCAAATAAAAGAAACAAAACACAACATCTTATTACATAAAATCTTATCAGAGCGCAGCCTTAAACTGATTATCGTCATGTTTATTAGTAAATTTATTTTATGATATGTTAAATTTCGTCCTTAATTCAATATTTACGCTGTACCTTGAATACCTCGTTGTGTTAACATTTCCATAATAATAATTAGGCTACTATAGTCATGAGTGTACGTCATTAAGGCGCAGTTAATTAACGGTGGAAGACATAACGACCTACCGAATTAATTACTTAATATAAGCTTGGAAATAAGGTATATTTTCGCGTGTTTGCAATTTGTATTCATATAATAATAATATATATAAATGTTGATGAGAGTCCTAGATGAGTAAATATTGGAATCATCATTGCATACTTGTTGCCTTTTGTGAAAGATTTAAACGAAAAGAAACGAGTTCAAAAAATCTGAAAGGATACGATAAATGATGTGATGAAATGATGTGATTTTAACCGCCTCTGTGGTCTACTGGTTCGCCCACCCATGTAAGACGCAGAGGTCCCGGGTTCGATTCCCAGGGGGGGTACAATTTGTACTCGGTTTGGTTGGTAGTAGGGCTTATTTGAAGTCCGCCTGGCTAGCTACCACCATCTTACCTAAGTCTGACGCCATAACAACAATTTAAAAATTGTTGTGTTCCGGCAGTTAGAGGTAAGATAGCCAGTATTCTGGGTATAGTGCGCTTCCACCTTCGGCCTTATCGTCATTTAACATTAGGTGAGATGAAGGCCAAGCACTATCCCGTTGTGTATTAAAAAATAAATAAAAAAAAATGACCAAAACGTGCTAAAAACTAAATTAAACTGCACGATGCACATTTTCAATGTGAACGACGAATGTAGTCCAATTTTCCAGAGTATACCTAGTGCTAATAAAATTCCCGAAAATGTTGTTAGGGTGCTAAACTTTACGCCGAAGGTCGTCGCCAATCGATCAAGACTTCAAATTCTTCACCAACAACATGTAAATTTCTTACGTGGTGTGGTAATGAATACGTGGTCCCCAGTACTCTAGGGAACCGAACGTCAGAAGCAATACGTCTAAATTACTGTCGTTCATTACCGCCAACGGGACTTGGCTTCGTTTGTCCGCCATTTTGCTTTATTACGACGACTCCAGATAACGGAGGGCTGTCGATGACTATTTTCACTCACACTTTTTTTAATCATCTCGCCAAATAATAAAAAAACAGAGAAGTGCATGTCGAGCCACGCGCAGTAAAGGGTTCTAGTACCTTATACCACAGAATACATAAGTACCAAACCATGTGGCTATAAACTTTTATTTACTCCCAGCTAACAATTGAAGGGGCGAGTGGACAAAGGTATTAACTAACAAAAAGTTCAAAATGAGTTATGAGTGTTTGAAAATTATGTTAAAGCCTGAAATGTATGCATTTTTGTCAGTTAACACCTTTGCTAGGAGTCTGTATTTTTGATACGAATAAAAATTTGCGTGTTTTGAGCTCATCAGCCGATTTAACATCTCTTAAATCTTATGTTATTCAAAAATGACGATTTTGTCAGTTTAGTCAGATAACACCTTTGTCCACTCACCCCTTCAATTGACTCTAACAAAATTTTCATGGGGATGAAAATTGTGAGGTAAAATAAAATAATAATGACCTTATTTGCTACTCAATTTCATGTATTCATTAGAATTCATCATTTATTGAATTGTACCATTTTCTTTGCACATTTTTTATGTCACAAAAACATCAAAAAATTAAGTAAAGTATGTCTATCCTTACTTGTCTTATTTAGTAAACAGTCTTGTCTTGTTTAGTAAGTTTTTGACAGTTGTCATACGACTTTTATAATTAAATCGTAAATTAAAAATGTGTTAGTAACTTTATCAAATTGATATTTATTATTAACAATTTATTTCGTTATCTATGTGTGGAAAACCGTTTGTTGTATTTTATAAATGGTTATTTCAATAAAGAGTTGGGTGAAGATTGTTTTCCATATAAGGCAAGTAAGGATAGACAGACTTTACAAATAAATATTTCGATGTAGAGGGAAAGTTTGAGAAGATAGTAGTTTATTCGTTGTCTTTATTATATCAACAAATAAACTGTAATCTGTGATTGAATATATTAATATTTATTATAATATTTTCGCTGTTCTTCTCCGAGTCGACAGCCCTAGCCCTAAATGCAAGGACGCGTAACAAATTGTAATTGTTGGGTGCCTTGAGTGTTCACATATTCCAAAAACTTAGTCTCCACCTACTTTTCCTTAGAGAGCGAAACATATTTCTCAAACAGAGAAAATGTTTTAAGCCTAAATACGGAAATGTCTTTTCATACGAATTGATACAAAAGACTTTAAGTTAAATACTTGAAGAAAACTTAACTAGTTTATCCGTAAATTTTACGAATATTATTTTCAGTGTAAATTCGTTGCTCTGTGTTTCCAGTTATCACTACACATATTTCAGGGCCCTACTTAATAAACCTGACAATTTGTTACCTGTCGTGCCAATTTCATATCCATTGCGTCAACCAATTAGAAAATAAAACAAACATCTCACAGCTACATCGCAATGTAAATATATTGACATGACAATTAACAAAATTGTCATGTTATTAAATAGGACCCAGGTAGCTGTCTTAGGCAGGTAAGGTGAATCTGGCTTCTATTACAATCTTTAAAAAAACATTGTCTAAAAATAAAGGTTCATTTTTATATTAAACAATTGCTTTAAATGTATTTCATTAAAAAAATATAAAGCAAAGCAACATGATATAAATAGCTCATGCGCTTCACATTGAACAGTACCTAACTAAAAATAATATTTAAGTAGGTGCCATACACAAGTAATAGTATAAGTAAGTATAGCAATTATTAAGTATGTATACATAAGTAATAGTATACATTGTATACTATTACTATACATACACTAAACCATTAGAGAAGATTTTTGTCAACCCTACGATAGAACATAAGTAAAATTACGGGTTCGCAAAACATTAAATGGTAATAAGCTGTAATTTTGCAATCTGACTTTGATGTGATTATAAAACACTAATATAAACAAATCCAACTAAAAATACGAATAAAAAAAAATACAGCGTATTTGTTACTTTTTTTTGTTGGATTTACATTCACAATCAAATTATAGTTCCAAATCAAGCAAAAAGTAAAGAAAGTATGTAATTAGCAATTTTGCTAAAGCAATTAAATAAATAAATATTTTGGTCAGTAAAGTAAAAAAAAAAAATGTGAAAATTTGTTGGATTCATTTACAAAATGACAGCTAGCCATTTAATCTAACGATCAAAAGAAGAAAGACCGCTATTGCAAATTATTTCTTTTTCGTCATACTAGTTCCCGTAATTTTACTGAGCTAAATCAAGCTTTCTCAAAGTTGCCTATAGCATAGAAGTAATTCAGTACTAGGCTTGGACGAATCAACCACAATTCGTCCAAGGTACTAGGCTATAATAATAGCTCTACGTGTCTCATTTGGACTGTACGCCGGCCGTCCGTAAAAGTGAAAGACGGCTAAATTCTGGCCGTTTTGTATTTTAATTATATAAATAATACTTAATGCATTTTATTAGTGTAATTAACTAGAAAAATCTTTAGGATTGAAATAAATCGATAATTAATTATTTACTTTACCTATACAATTCGTTCAAGTTTACGCACCATAGATCGTTTGCTCTCTTCGTTTCTCAACCAAAACTCTTCGTTTGCATAGAAGTAATTCAATAATGAATATGACACAGCTCTACGTGTTCTTCATTGGACTGTACGCCGGCCGTAAAAGTGAAAGCCGGCTAAATTCTGGCCGTTTTGTTTTATAGTGACGCTCCCTCGAGCTCGGGCAGGGATCTTGTGAATTCTGAACCGGAACACTCTTCAATTATGCTGCTGTTCGGTTTATTTCGAGTCGTTAACAGGTCGCGTCTGCCTTTATTGTTGTCTGTTTTGGGTGCGTTCCTTTCTAACGGAGAAAATACTATCTACTAATATTGTATTCTTTTTTAAGGGTTCAGAAGTTTGAGCGTTCATGCACATATACGAACCAGTATATCTGAAGCAGTCAATATTTGTTCTTACTCATGCTTTTTAATTACTTTTAGGTTTAACTCTTCAATTCTGTCACCTGCAGATGAGGGTGTTTATTAATTATTTTCGACCACACTGCTATACAATTTTTGGATCTTACTATTTTTAATTTAAAGCTAATAAATGGAAGTATCTAAACCCTACGTCATCAGATGACCCCCCTATAAATAATTATATATAAGTAATAACATTTTTTAACGGTCACTTTAGTGACCCTTAAATTCAGATCAATGGATAAAACAGAATTTTCATAATTTTTCCAACTTTGAACACAAACAATATAGCTTGTAACAAAAACGAAACCCATGGATTTTAGAAAATTCCATTA
This sequence comes from Agriphila tristella, assembly GCA_928269145.1. Lineage (NCBI taxonomy): Eukaryota > Metazoa > Arthropoda > Insecta > Lepidoptera > Crambidae > Agriphila > Agriphila tristella. The sequence continues at coordinate 30,251,681 of OV743432.1, forward strand.
CAATAATTTTATTGACTACAAAAGGAAAATACAGTTACAATTCCAAGATATATCTATTTCAAGATATTTACTCCAAACCTTAAACACAAAGGCACACCGACCTAATTTCCGACTTCAAAAGCTAAGCTCGACTTCTTGCCGAAACAAAAGTAACCTGGAGGGTTATTAACGACTGTCTCCTGTCGCCGACACCTCGCAAAAACCTGGTGGGAGAAGTGTCTCCAACAACCTCAAGGATAGGATAGTAGTAGGTATTCGCCGGTTCTGGACCACCGCCGCGGGGCCTGCTTTTGGCCGTAATACCTACCGCGAATTAAAACCGCGAATCAAAACCGCGACCCGCGAATAAAACCGCGGATTAAATCGATACCTACCGCGGATCCCATTGAATCGTCGTGGGTATAGTAGTAGGTATTCGCCGGTTCTGGACCACTGCCGCGAGGGCTGCTTTTGGCCGCTCTGCCGGGAACTCATCCTACTAGGCGCGAATTAAATTAATACCTACCGCGAATTAAAACCGGGAATCAAAACCGCGACCCGCGAATAAAACCGCGGATTAAATCGATACCTACCGCGGATCTCCTCGAATCGTCGTCGGTGTAGTAGTAGGTATTCGCCGGTTCTGGACCACCGCCGCGAGGGCTGCTGGCCGCTCTACCGGGAACTCATCCTACTAGGCGCGAATTAAATTAATACCTACCGCGAATTAAAACCGCGAATCAAAACCGCGACCCGCGAATAAAACCGCGGATTAAATCGATACCTTAGTAGTAGGTATTCGCCGGTTCTAGACCACCGCCGCGAGGGCTGCTTTTGGCCGCTCTGCCGGGAACTCATCCTACTGGGCGCGAATAAATTAATACCTACCGCGAATTAAAACCGCGAATCAAAACCGCGACCCGCGAATAAAACCGCGGATTAAATCGATACCTACCGCGGATCCCATTGAATCGTCGTGGGTATAGTAGTAGGTATTCACCGGTTCTGGACCACCGCCGCGAGGGCTGCTTTTGGCCGCTCTGTCTGCCAGATTCGCACCCTATCTATTGTTTGTCAGACATTTGGTTTTCAAAGGCTTTCTAAAGGGTATTGTTTAAACGCAGGTATTAACACGTTTACTGCCCTCGGTTCCCAGACACAATAGAAAATCAATTGTTTGTCGCGGTTTACCGTAATAGGTTTGTAGTTTATATATTAGATTTTTCTCTTCGCTGCATTTCAATCAAGTTAAACCACGTAAACCTTTTTTAATACCATCTCTTTGTCTTAAATGTTTACCTATTTAATATCGAAATGCTTTATCAACTACTTTAACTATTTTTTATTCCGCAATCATAATTACTTTGTCCATTAATGTAATTTATTAAATACTAGCTGCCGCCCGCGACTTCGTCTGCGTGGAAAGGTTTTTTGCTATCCCTCGGGAACTATACTTTTTTTCGGGATGAAAGGTACCCTATGTCCTTCTCGGTACCCCTGACAACGTGTATGCAAAATTTCATGATGATCGGTTCAGTAGTTAGGACGTGAAGGCGTAACAAACAAACAAACAAACAAACAAACGGACTTTCGCATTTATAATATTAGTAAGGATTTGTCATTCCATTACAACACGAAAACATTATCAACTACTTTCACTAATTTAGTTCCCAGGATAACATTTATTTGAGACACAAAAAAGAATGCAAAAAATAAAAACAAGCTTTAATTGTATTCTTTTCTCAAGCTTACGCGTACACTAGACATGAAATAAAACACTTTTTTAACGGATACTAGTGCAGTTTTATTGAAAGTGCTTTAGCAATTAGTTGTTATTTGGTTGATTTTTGATTTTCCCGACGTTTCGACACCTTTGCAGCTGCCGTGGTCATGGGGGGCAACAAACCAAAGACTAATCACCACCAACAAACTCGACAGATAATTTATTTATAACGTAACAAAAGAAATGGCATCATCATGATCTGACTATGAAATGTTGGGACTTTTGAATTAAACAATTATAAAGGATTTCAATTAGTTTGTTTATTATCCTTATTAGCCACAAAAGGTATACTTCTGTTCCTTACTTCTACACACACAAGATGGCGTTTTCCACAGACTAGAAAGGAACAACACTGAACTACCAAAGATTAGATACCACAGAGTATTAACAACAAGTATCATAGATTAATTTTTGCACCTTTGAATCAAGTAATAAAATCAACACGCCCCCTCAAAAATTAATCATCAATTTAATTATACAAACATAAATCAATGTATATGACCTAAACAGATAGTATACCTTCTATGCTTTCACTGGGATACATTATGGCCCAACATTTGTTGCTAGGGTTAGGGAAACCCAGAAAACCTAACCAGGCCATATATTAAAAAAAAACTTCACCTTAATTTAATTAATCATCATTGAATCAATTTCAATTTAAGAAAATAATTTTCATAAGGTCTCCTTAAGATAATAAATCAACATTCATTCATTCATTAACAATTACAAATAAAAATTTTTTTTTCATGACTTCTCCTTAAGTTAATCAAATCAACATTAAATCATTCATTAACAATTTCAAATAAAATTTTTTTTTCATGACTTCTCCTTAATTTAATCAAATCAACATTAAATCATTCATTAGCAATTTCAAATTAAAAAAAATTTTTTTTTTGACTTCTCCTTAAGTTAATCAAATCAACATTAATCAATAACAATTCCAATCATTTAACATTCAATAAAATTATTCTTAAACTTATCCTAAACCTAGTTTGCTTCTTAGCCTCTGGAATGTCACTCCAGGTAACGGCTTAGTGAACATGTCTGCCAACTGTTGACCTGTTGGAATGTAATTAATTGTTATTACATTTTTCTCTACTTGTTCCCTAGAGAAATGATACTTGATATCTATATGTTTTGTTCTCTTATGGTTAGTAGGATTATTTGCTATATTTATACAGCCGTTATTGTCTTCAAAAAGAACAATAGGTTTATCAATGTTTAAGTTAATACTGACAGATAATGATTTCAACCATAGAGCCTCTCTGACTGCTTCGTATAATGCCATATACTCAGCTTCTGTCGAGGATGCCGCTACTGAGGATTGTTTCTTTGTACTCCAGGTTATAGTACATTGATCAAATAGTTTAAATAAAAACCCAGTTGTACTTTTTCTGTCTTTTGTATCATTTCCGCCCCAATCCGAATCTACATAGCCACATAGAATATTACTGTACTCACACCTTTTATAACACAATTTTAAATCAGTTGTACCTTTCAAGTACCTTAGTACTCTTTTCAGGCACTGCCAAAGTTCTATATTATCATTTTTAGTATATCTACTCAGTATATTTACACTTGTGCTTAAATCAGGACGTGTACATAACATTATATACATTAGACATCCAATGACATTTCGGCATGGAGCATCATATTTTTGTTCTGAATTTAGGGCTATATAATTCAATTTATTTTCTAAAGGTGTATTTACAGGTTTGCAATCCTGCATATTGAATTTATTTAAAACAGATTTAATATAAGAACTTTGATCTAATGATATTGTGTTTTCATTTCTGGTGATTTTAATTCCTAAGAATAATTTTATATCATTTAGGTCAGTCATCCTAAATTTACTCATCAAATATTTTTTAAAATTATTCATTCTTTCTCTTTCCATGCATGCTATCACCACATCATCAACATATAGGACCACATAAATATTTTTAGAGACATCACCATTATTTAAGATATATATACACCTATCTACTGATGAGTTTTGAAAACCCTCCTCTTTTAAAGAACGCTCAAATACTTCAAACCAGCATCTTGCTGCTTGTTTTAGTCCGTACAATGCTTTATTTAATTTACATACATAATTATTATCATGATTAATTACTCCTTCAGGAATTTTCATGTAAATTTCCTCTTTTAACTCACCGTTCAAAAATGCTGTCTTAACGTCCATATGATGAACTAGTAAACTATGTTGGTTTGCAAAAGATATCAAAAATCTGAAACTAGCAATCCTAGCGACAGGTGCAAAGGTTTCATTGTAATCTGTAAGGTATTCTTGACTAAAACCTTTAGCTACTAATCGTGCTTTATAGCGGAGTGGTTTACCGAACTCATCATTTTTAATGGTGAAAATCCATTTGCAGTCAACAATATTTTTGCCTTGTGGCCGTGGTACTAAAGTCCAAGTTTTATTTACTGAGTGAGAATTTAACTCATCCCTTATTGCATTCTCCCATTGACATCGGTCAATGCTATTTTTGATTTCATCAAATGAACTAGGTACTTTACAAATGATTGATTGAGCACACATTAAATAATCATAATCATCATCATCATCTTTGTAAGATACAGGTGGACGACCTTTGACCCTATCACTCCTCCTAAGTTCAGAACTATTTTCTGTGTTTTGTTGCACATCCCTATTATTACTACATTCTGGTATTGGTTCTACATCATGGTTTATTTTGCGAATTTTATTTGAACACATATTTTCATCAGATTTCAAAATATCTGATTTTGAACTGTCAGAGTTCCGAGACTTATTTAACACTGATTTATAACCTATATCAGTTTTGTTATGAGAATTTAAGTTATCCTCTTCAGGCTTAAGCGCAGGCCTGGATTCCAGAAAATTAGTCTCGTCTACAATTACATCTCTGACTACAATACACTTTTCGCTTACAGGGTCCCAAACTTTATAACCATTTGGTTCATATCCTAAAAGAATCCCTTTCCATGATTTATTGTCAAATTTTGTTTTTTGCATTTTATTATGGACATACACTGTAGAGCCAAAAACTTTTAAATATTTAATTTGTGGTTTTTTACCGTGCCACAATTCGAATGGTGTTTGTGAGACTTTTAAAGCTTTGGTTGGTGTCAAGTTTATCAAATAAACTGCAGTTAATACTGCATGACCCCAAAATATTTTGTTTAATTGAGCACCATTTATTAAACAACGAGCTTTTTCTGTTATTGTTCTCACCATCCGTTCAGAAACACCATTTTGCTGTGGAGTTCTAGGAACTGTCAAATGATATGTTATTCCCTTTTCAACACAATAATTTTTCATATCGGTGGATAAATATTCTCCACCATTATCACTATATAAGTTTACTACTTTTAAGTTAAACTTGGCCTCACTTTTTGCAACAAAATCTTTGAAAGCAGAAAACACATCTGATTTATGAGTGAGCAGATATGTCACACAGTAATGGGTATACTCATCAACAAATAACACAAAATAATTTTTATTATCTACAGTTGGAGGAGTAATTGGGCCACATACATCTGAATTTATTATAAATAATGGTCGCTTTATATGATTTTTATTTTTAGAATGATTAAATGGTAAGCGACTCTGCTTCCCATTTATGCATGGTTCACATAATTCATCGTTCGGTTCAACTGTACCAATTTGATCAAGATCCTCGACCAAATTATTATTTTTAATTTCTAAAAATTTACTTTTGTTCATATGACCGAGTCGTTGATGCCATAATTTATAACTATTTTTATCACTACTGCATATTTGGGAAACAGGACAGCAACCATTGGCAAATGACACTAAATCCACAGTAATTAAATTGTTCACGGTCTTACCTTGCATTATGGTCTTACTGTTTTTGATTATCTCGGCACCTTGTTGTCCAAAAATAACAGTGTATCCAGCTCGCTGCATCTTGGACACGGATAGCAAGTTGTATGGAATCTCACTGCAGAATAGCACATCCTCCAGTACTCCATTGATTCCCAAGTTGGTGGTGACCTGGAGAGTTCCCTTTTTGGTTGCTGTAATAAATTCGCCATTTTTAGCAACTGAAATTTTAAGTGGTGTTAGTAATTTAGTTTGCGTAATGAATAGATCTTCCCTGTTAATTATATGGTCTGAGGCGCCTGAGTCTAATAAAAATGTAATTTTATTTTCTTGACTTTGCTCTTCATATTCTCCAGTCATAAAAGCAAATCCAGAGAAATCATTAGAAGTATTGGGTTGACTAATTTCCACCGCTTGAACTGTTCTTGTTCTCTCCGCTGGCCGCTGATGTTGAGTCGGATTCATCTTCTTGTAGTAATAACAGTCATTCTTTTTATGCCCTTTTCGACCGCAGTGGTGGCATTTTAAAAGAAATGTTTTCTTCTTCGCTTTGTCTTTCCAGTTACTTTTCTTTTGATTGTCTGTTGTTTGAGAATAATTAAACTTTCTTTTCTTCCACATTGTATCATTTCTGTTTTCAACATGCAGAACTTTTGCACTTGTATCATTGGATTCATTTCTCAACTTTACTTCGTGGTCCAATAATCGGGTCTTTACAAATGCCAAGGTCAAATTGTCTTCGGTTAGAGTTTCAATTGCAGTGATCACCCCATCGTAGTTAGTCGGTAATGTGAGCAATAAATGTGCCACTTTATCGGTTTCCTCTAATTTTGCTCCAGCTGCATGAAGCTCTGTGATTAAATCATCAAACGTTGCAAAGTGTTTAACTAAAGGAATGTCACCTTGTAATTTTAATGACAATAATTTTTTTCTCAAAGCTAATTGCGTTGCAATACTTTTACGCTCATAAAGTGAATCAAGACTTGCCAATATTTCTTTCGCTGTAGCATCTTCTTTCGCAAAACCCAAATAGGAATCAGACAAATATTCGACTATCACACTTTTAGCGATTCGGTTGCTTGTCTCCCACGTACTGCATCGTGTTATTGGATCTTGGTCAATAACTCCAATCACATTTAATTCACTCAGCAACGAACGTATTCTAAACTTCCACACGCTATATTTCTCGCCATCAAACGGTTTTATATTACGTTTTTTCAGGCTTTCCATTTTTTTTGTTGTCCGTTAGTCGTTACTTTGTTTTCAAAAAGTCACAGAGAAAAATTAAACTACGTATAAAACGATGTACGCTGTGATCGCGTCACTGGGCCCATAACCTATGAAATGTTGGGACTTTTGAATTAAACAATTATAAAGGATTTCAATTAGTTTGTTTATTATCCTTATTAGCCACAAAAGGTATACTTCTGTTCCTTACTTCTACACACACAAGATGGCGTTTTCCACAGACTAGAAAGGAACAACACTGAACTACCAAAGATTAGATACCACAGAGTATTAACAACAAGTATCATAGATTAATTTTTGCACCTTTGAATCAAGTAATAAAATCAACATGCAAGACATATACATTTAAACATATAGATTGAATCAAAATAATAAATCCATGTTGGTTGGTACTTGGTTGTCTCTTGAGCAGTAGTCAAGAACAAAAACAACCTCATTAACAACAAAAACATTATTAAGTGGTGTGAGATGTTACTTATTATTGGCTTAATTATTCTCAATGCAGATACTTATTTGTATAAGTAGAAGACAGTTAAAATGTCGTTAACGTACAATATACTGTGGGAACAAAACGGCGAGCTGATAATTTCATTGAAAACAATGAGAAGAGACAATGTATTGATGAACCATTCTACTTCTAGAGGAGATCAAGAGGTTTCAACTGTCGATGAAAGTGAGATGGTAATGGGTTCAACTTGCAACATCTCCGTTTAAAACAGGGTATTTATCCAATAATTATAAAAGTAAGACTCGTAAAAAATATGTGTTTCGTTCTCATTGTAACTTACCAATTGTAACTATGGTCGAAACTGCTTTTGGTTCTGTTTGAATTCATCTAGTGGAGTTGTTTTCTTAAATAAAATTGAGTTATTGACAGACTTTGATGAATTTGCTTTTATAAAATATCTTATAAGGTTTTTTCTGAATTTGTTGGCTTACCTACCGTTCAAAAATATATGCCATGCAAGTAAACAATAAAACTATTACTAAAATAAAACCAAAGGTGCGAACAAACCTCTAACTAGAAAATTAAAATTAGATAATTGTTATAAAACTTGTTTGTTTACTAAAATAATAGAGCTAACTAAAATGTATAGTTTTCCATTCATAGAGCTGATATTTACTCAAAAGATAAAAAACATTTGTTTGTCTTACAATGATACCAAACAATACATTATAATACCCAATTCTTAATTGATTGTAAAACTGTTTTTGTATTATTTAAGTTATTTTTGTTAATTGTTTTAGTTACTCGTTAAACAAATTACACATTGAAAGTATTTATTCATTTTGTTACCTACTTTAATAGAGAGTACACATTTAACATGATTCATTTTGAATATCCATTTACTATAACTATTGCAAAAAAAACTGGGCCCATTGAAGATAGAAATTGAATGCTCAGAAGAATTATCCACTAATAAAACTTCTCCTGCCTGATTATAAACGATCCTTATAAATCTGAAAACAATCATGAATGCTAAAGTAGATGTTCAAGGATTCAAAAGCGAACTGAATAAGTTTATTCCGAAAGGAATAGCAGTTCTGTCAAATAGAAGAGTATTCGTAATGCTTATAAAACCACCATCCCCATTTTATAACTTAACAAAGAAAGAAAGAATACATGTACCTTGGGTAGAAAAAAATAGAGGGATTTATTGGAATCGAGGATTTATACCTTATATGAATTATATTATAAACAAAATTTTAAACCCTTAATTACGTATATTTACTAAATGATGTGAAAAGGTTGTTTAGTTAAAAAGTATGTAAAAAATAATAATATTCATGATTTAGAAGACAGAAATTGTTCAAGTTTAATGTCATTGTATGCGAAGTATCAGTATTCACCCGATATTGTTAGCTGTTTGCATCATAATAATATTATGTGCTTTGAAAAATGTTTATTTCCTAAACAAATGGTGTGAAGAAAATAATGTTTAAAAAAATAATAAACAAGTGAACTATAGAATTAAATATTGTTTTATTATGAACGATACACACATAAACAAATCAGGAACTTTTCTACGCTAAAATATGAGTAAACGTTTCAAGACAATGAATACGGTGTTCACATGATAATTAATTGTAAGTGTGACAAATATTTAATAAAATAATGAACAAAGTCATTATGATTGTGGAATCAAACAGTGAAAATACAAGTTGATAACGCAGTTCGCTATTGTATGAGTAAGCGTTTACCGATTATTAAAGTTAAGATCTTCGTAAATGCATGGTTATGATTTACATGTGCGTAATCAAAAAGAGACTATCTTGTTTACATAAATCACAAAAAGAATCCGTCTACGCACGCATCTTGCTGTATTTGTGAGTTTGCCAATCAATATTTTTTCCGATACATTCAAACTATTATTTGTTTACTTTTAACTTCACATATATACTCAGAGTAATGTGGTTTGATATTCCCATTCTATTTTAAGATAGGTATACTTAAATTGAAAGTGCAATAGAAATCATACATCAAAGTTTTTTGATAAATCTAGTATACTAGAACCTAAGAAGATAGGTCAATTGAACAAAAAGTATAATCTTTGGTAATTGAACTGCTCCTAAGATCTCAGAGAAAAATTAAAAGATTATGAAGTTAAGGTTTGGAAATCAGATCTGATGCACCGATTCGGTTTCTCTCAATTTACACAATGAGTTAATAGTACAACGTTTCCTATTTTTCAACATTTTCCATAATCTTACCAAAAAATATAGTTACCTACTTATTAATTTATCTAAATCTTTTTCAATTCTGATGTTTCCTATGGAATGATATGTTTAAATTTATATATATATATATATATATATTTATCCCGCAAACAATTGGCCGTCCCCTGAAGGCGAAAATGCATTTAACCTGGCGTCCACCTGCTTTTGGCGTCCGCATACCGGACGCCACTTTATTGGGCGGTGGCACTTAGGCCCTATTGATCCTAGCTAGCCATAGTACAAATATCGACGGAAGCCAAATATCGTATAAAATGGCTGCAAAAAAATATTGAAAAGTTCCCGAAGAAATCTCAGTGCAGGTGAGGCGCTGCTGCAGCGCGTATATCCACGCATGTATATCGAGGGGAATTTCTGACTACGATATCGCGTATTTGGCGTCCACAATTGCAACGTTGCCAGCTCGCTCATTGAATCTATGTCAATAGCTCAAATAATATTTACTGTAATTTAAACAATATACATCGTCTTCGGCCACGTACGCGTTGCGTAATATTCGGCGCTCGATTTAAGTCTTGTTTATAATTACTTAAACTTACAAATAAACTCAACTTTATTCATAAAAATAAATAACAATCCATACTAATAATATAAATGCGAAAGTTTTTCCGTCTGTTACCTCTTCACACATAGACTGCTGAACCGATTTAGATAAAGTTTAGTATGGAATATGGAGACAGTTTCGGACCCGAGAAAGAACATAGGATACTTTTGTCCCCAAAATCATCTTCTTAAGGGGCAAAAAGGAGGGTAGAAGTTTGTATAGGGAATCCATTTCCACTAAACCGATTTAAATTAATTTGGTATGAAGATAATGATGACATAGGGTAGTTTTAATCCACGAAATCATCCTCTAAGGGGGTAAAAAGCGGTGGAAGTTTGTATAACCGCTATACCGATTGTGATGATATATTGGTATTTGTCATTTAGTATCACCAAATCAACGTAAAGCTTTGTACGGACGCCTAATTGCTGTATACGGACGTTCAATAGCTAAATACGGACGCCCAATAGCGCCCGGAGGGGAATTTATACGGACGTTCTGTATACGGACGTTCAATAGCCATATACGGATGCCCAATAGCTGTATACGGACGCCCAACAGCCATATACGGACGCCCAATGGCTGTATAAGGATGCCCAATAGCTGCATACGGACGTTCAATAGCTAAATACGGATGCCCAATAGCTGTATACCGATGAGCAATAGCCATATAGGGACGCCCAATAGCTGTATACGGACGTTCAATAGCTATATACGGACGTTTAATAGCCTGGCGATCTTGATTCCAGGAATACGGTACTATTCGAGGCGGTACTATGTGGCTGCAAGCTAGGTACCAACTATAAGATGATAACACTGTTCCCAGTAGATTTTTCATTTTATTTTAATCATATCAGCAGCACGACACCCAGTGCTGGGTATAGGCTTCCCCTAAGGATCTCCACGACGATCAGTCCTGCGTTCCCCGCATCTAGTGGCTTCCCGCAACCTTCACCAGTTCATCGGCCCACCTTGTCAGGGGCCTACCCACGGAGCGTCGTCCGGTACGCGAACGCCATTTCAGAACCTTTCCGCCTCAACGGCCATTGGTTCTTCTCGCTATGTGTCCAGCCCACTGCCACTTCAGCTGAGCAATCCTGCGAGCGATGTCGGTTACTTTAGTTCTTCTGTAGATCTCCTTATTTCTAATTCCTAACATGAACTGGAGCGGGCACGATATGGGCATTCGACATGATTTTCGTCTTATCCATGTTCATCCTCAGACCCACTCTTTGGAAAGCATTGCGGAGATCTTAGAGCATTCTGTTCAGGTCATCCAAGGTCTCAGCCATAAGAACTATATCATCGGCAAAACTTTTCGGAACCAGTCTTGTTCGGGAGGTTGGAAGTGGTCAAACCAGCGAGCGAGACGATTCGTAAGAATTCTCAAAAAAGTCATGGTTCAGAAGTGAGATGGGTCTGTAGCTCTTTAAAGAACAAAATCACCTCACTTGTGTTCCATGCCTTCGGTGTTCCGCCCTCGACGATGACGGAATTGAAAAACTTCTTGAGGACTTTAAGTATCGGCTTACCACCGGCTATGAAGTACGGGATATCTTCAGTATAGTGTCGGGCAAGCTTGGATCTGGGGTTTTTAGCCATGCTTTCAACAGGTGTCTGCCTGGAATGTAACTGCCCATAGAAACTCTTGATCGCCCTCAGTATTTCAGGCTTCGATGAGATGATGCGTCCGTCGTCAGTTTTCAGCTACGTCATCTAGCTTTTCCCAATAGACAGATCTCTCGCGAACACATTGGAGCCTTTACTCCGTTCAATGACCTTTTTAATATGATTCGTATGTAAAGATCACTCATCAAAGACTTAGATATTTTTCTATTTAGTTGCCGATAACGATGAGCATCCACTGAGCTCTGGAGCCTCATTTCACGTCTCTGATCCATGAGTGAGCGGTTGGAGAGTTTATTTAGCTTGGGCGGCGGGTCGTAAAGAACTTTGACCTTCCATACGGACAGTATCCACCACCATATTGTTTAGATCGTCCCCATCTATGCTGTTCTCAAGGGCTTTGAAGCGGTTTTGGAGTTCAAGCTTTCGGGGGTTTAAATATGGGCTGGTAATAGTCGAAGCGTGGATTTTATCAGTCGAGATCGAGATCTTTTCAGGCTTATGTTGATTATTCAATGTGCCACGTACTGGCACGTACCAATCAGTGATCGCTCCCCATTTTGACGCCGTTGATTACAGTGATATCATTGAATATTTTATCACGTTTTTATTAGGTTGATTTCGCGTTTGTTTGTTTGCTTGTTTGATTGTTTGTTTGTTTGTGTGTTTCTCCACAAAGTTTACGAACGATTTTATCTTAACTTCCCGATTAGCTAGAGACTTAAAACTTTGAACATAGACCAGAACTGGAAGGCAATGCAATATTATGGTGTCATTAAGCTGATCTGATGATGAAGCCGGAAGAAGGCCACAAGAACTCTATGAAGAAACCATACAACCCCATCGTGTTTGGGCTCGTTTCAATCGTCTTTACGAGTTCTTTGTTGTGAGATAGTTTCCAGGGTCTGATGGTGGAGCCGGAGTAAGGACACTCCTGTGTCCTACTCTTTAATAAAACCACGCTACCCCATTGAGATTGGGCTCGCTTGAATCGTCTTGACGAGTACTTTGTTGGGAAATAGTGTCCAGGGTCTGATGATGGAGCCGGAAGAAGGCCACTGGAACTCGGTAATAAAACCATGCAATCCTATCGAGTTTGGGCTCGTTTGAATCATCTTGACGAGTACTTTAATGGGAAATAGTGTTCGAGGATCTGATGATGGAGCCGTAGGAAGGCCATTGAAACTTTATAATAAAACCATGCAACCCCATCGAGTTTGGGCTCGTTTGAATTGTCTTGACGAGTACTTTGTTGGGAAGTTTCCAGGGTCTGATGATAGAGCCGGAAGAAGGCCACTGGGACTCTGTATTAAAACCATGCAACCTTATCGAGTTTGGGCTCGTTTGAATCGTCTTGACGATTGCTCCGATAGGAGATGGTATATTTTATTAACATGTTTTTATTAGGTTGCTTTCGCGTTTGTTTGTTTGTTTGATTGTTTGTTTGTTTGTTTGTGTTTCTCCACAAAGTTTGCGAACGATTTTATCCTAACTTCCCGATGAGCTAGAGACTTAACACTTTGAACATAGGCCAGAACTGGAAGGCGATGCAATATTATGGTGTCATTGAGCTGATCTGATGATGAAGTCGGAAGAAGGCCACAGGAACTCTATGAAGAAACCATACAAACCCATCGTGTTTGGGCTTGTTAGAATAATCTTGACGAGTACTCTAATGGGAGACGTGGTATAAGGTCTGATGATGAAGCCGAAAGGCCATGCCATAGGAACTCAATATTGAAACGGGGCAACCCCATCAAATTTGGGCTCGTTTGAATCGTCTTGACGAGTTCTTTGTTGGGAAATAGTTTCCAGGGTCTGATGATGGAGCCGGAGGAAGGACACAAGAACTCTTTAATAAAACCACGCCACCCCATCGAGATTGGGCTCGTTTGAATCGTCTTGATGAGTACTTTGTTGGGAAGTTTCCATGGTCTGATGATAGAGCCGGTAGAAGGCCACTGGGACTCTGTATTAAAACCATGCAACCCCATCGAGTTTGGGCTCGTTTGAATCGTCTTGACGAGTGCTCCGATAGGAGATGGTATATTTTTAGTCTTAGCTCGTTAACTAAAAAGCAGAAAATAAAAAATTACAAAAAAAAACTTTTTTAAAAATACGTTTTTATTACAAAAAAGTCGGACTAAAAATATTAAAACGGACAAGTAAAAACAGACTAAAAAGTATAAAATAATTTTTTTCTTTAAATATTTTTAACCCTACAGAAATTTTAAACCTAAAAACGTGGGGCGCATGCTAAAGACACTATGGATGATAAATTTTACAAAATGCGCCCCACGTTTTTAGGTTTAAAATTTCTGTAGGGTTATACATATTTAAAGAAAAATTTATTTTATACTTTTTAGTCTGTTTTTACTAGTCCGTTTTAATGTTTTTAGTCCGACTTTTTTGTAATAAAAACGTGTTTTTAAAAAAGTTTTTTTCTTTTTTGTCGACATGATAAAATCTATCTCATTCTCTTTCTTCCCTTTTTTCATATTTTATTAAACTATCATTTTATTATATGTAAATATGGGTAGGTACACAATCTACCAAATTTATTAAAGTTCGTTCAGTAAGTGTTGCGTGAAAGACGGACATACATTTACCATTCAATCCATTCATCTATGCTCATTGCAAAACAATAGACTTTTTATTAAAAAAAATTCGAATAAGGCAAGCACACTAGGTACTCGTATTTACATATTATAACATACGTAAGTACTTGTTGTATGGTCTGTGCATATGGGGCATCCGTATATGTATAGACTTTACGAATATTGGAACAAATTAAATGTTGAAACTGGGTACTAGAGACAAGCGATAGGAAAAGAAAGAGATAATAAACCGAAAGCTGGCAACGTCGCACTCTCAAATACCGTCCATCCTGAGAGGACGTTAAATAATCGATGCCATAGATAAATTACGATCAATATATCCAGGATGCCTATAATGTATCACCATGGTTAGGGGTTCAAAAGTGTTGGAGCATGACTGCAAGACGAATATCGCGAAAAATAAAATTATCGGAAAATGACGTATCCCACGGAGCTGGAATTCAAAAAACTAAGCAATATTCATTTAGACATGTTAAAAAAAGTAAGGGGAACTGGGGGACGTCGTAATGATGCACCACGTGCATGACGCCAAAAAGATCGCTGGATGTAAATATATATATATATATATATATATATTTACATCCAGCAACCTTTTTGGCGTATATATATATATATATATATATATATATATATTTACATCCAGCAACCTTTTTGGCGTCATGCACGTCGTGCATCATTACGACGTCCCCCAGTTCCCCTTACTTTTTTTAACATGTCTAAATGAATATTGCTTAGTTTTTTGATTTCCAGCTCCGTGGGATACGTCATTTTCCGATAATTTTATATTTCGCGATATTCGTCTTGCAGTCATGCTCCAACACTTTTGAACCCCTAACCATGGTGATACATTATAGGCATCCTGGATATATTGATCGTAATTTATCTATGGCATCGATTATTTAACGTCCTCTCAGGATGGACGGTATTTGAGAGTGCGACGTTGCCAGCTTTCGGTTTATTATCTCTTTCTTTTCCTATCGCTTGTCTCTAGTACCCAGTTTCAACATTTAATTTGTTCCAATATTCGTAAAGTCTATACATATACGGATGCCCCATATGCATATATATATATATATATATATATATATATATATATATTTACATCCAGCAACCTTTTTGGCGTCATGCACGTCGTGCATCATTACGACGTCCCCCAGTTCCCCTTACTTTTTTTAACATGTCTAAATGAATATTGCTTAGTTTTTTGATTTCCAGCTCCGTGGGATACGTCATTTTCCGATAATTTTATATTTCGCGATATTCGTCTTGCAGTCATGCTCCAACATTTTTGAACCCCTAACCATGGTGATACATTATAGGCATCCTGGATATATTGATCGTAATTTACCCATGGCATCGATTATTTAACGTCCTCACAGGATGGACGGTATTTGGGAGTGCGACGTTGCCAGCTTTCGGTTTATTATCTCTTTCTTTTCCTATCGCTTGTCTCTAGTACCCAGTTTCAACATTTAATTTGTTCCAATATTCGTAAAGTCTATACATATACGGATGCCCAATATGTTATAATATGTAAATACGCGTAGGTACCTAGTGTGCTTGCTTTATAATTATTTGATTATATTTTATAATAAGTCTGTTGTGTTGCAATGAGCATAGATGAATGGATTGAATGGTAAATGCATGTCCGTCTTTCATGCAACACTTACTGGACGATCTTTAAAAAATTTTGGTAGATATCTAAGCTACCCATATTTACATATAATAAAGACAAAACCTCCTTCAAAAACCTTAAAAATAACCTAAAAATAACAGATTCAAAAATAAATGGCTCTAAAAAGCAAGAAATAAAATACTTAAATCTGCATAACAACTAACTCGAAATTGAGTACGCATATCTAATATATTAAACAACGCCTTTTGAAGTCGGTTGGGGGGAACGGGGGACGACGACGATTATGATTATGGGTTTCAACCCCACCCGACTTCAAAGACGTTGTTTAATATTAGATATGCGTACAAACTTTCGAGTTAGTTGTTATGCAGATTTAAATATTTTATTTCTTGCTTTTAAGAGCCATTTATATTTGAAGCTGTTTTTGTTAGGTTATTTTTAAGGAATTTGAAGGTTTTGTTTTTTTGAAAATCTTTTTCATTTTGAACTTTTTTGTGGTGGGTATATTTAGTGACCATATTATCGAAGTTACAATAGCCTTATGCCAATGGCTCATCACCTTTTACAAAATACTGCTTTTTCCGACGCAGGGGCGTTAATTGTTGAGGAGTTTTCCTGGTACTTCACTATCAGCTCCACTTCACCATATGTATTATGATGAGCATAAATAGCCTAGCAACCATATCAAAGTAATCGTATCGTACCAGTGAAATACTTAGTATTGAATAGTTCCGATGATCATCTATGCTGGTCTTCATCATCAGTTCTACTTCACCAAAATGGTACTTTTCGAAAGAAAATACACAAGTTACTTAAGGAAATCGAGGGCGGAACACCGAAGGCATGGAACATAAGTGAGGTGATTTTGTTCTTTGAAAAGGGTGACAAAAGACCCATCTCACTTCTGA
Source organism: Agriphila tristella (assembly GCA_928269145.1). Lineage (NCBI taxonomy): Eukaryota > Metazoa > Arthropoda > Insecta > Lepidoptera > Crambidae > Agriphila > Agriphila tristella. The sequence goes on from OV743432.1 coordinate 30,268,591, forward strand.
GCCATGCCTTTTTCGAGATATCTTACGAATCGTCTCGCTCGCAGGTTTGACCACTTCCAATTTCCAAAACAAGCCTGGTTCCGAAAAGGCTTTAGCACCATAGACCACATCCATACGCTGTGGCAGGTTATGCAAAAGATCGAGGAGTATAATCTGATTCGATTGAAACCGATGGCATTCCGCCAATATTTTTCCAAAAGTGTGCTTCTGTTCTATCAATTCCACTTTGCTATATTTACAATGAATCTCTGGCAACTGGGACTTTCCCAGAAGCGTGGAAAATTGCAAAGGTAGTTCCAATACATAAATCTGGCGATAATCAGTCCGTTGAAAATTATAGGCCTATAAGTGTTCTCTCAATTGCATCTAAGGTTTTTGAATCAATAATTTGCCCTTTCATCTGCGAACACATAAAGCCAGCCATCACACAACACCAACATGGTTTCATAAGGTCTCGGTCAACTGCCACTAATCTGATCACATTTGTGGAGGATGTTACACATGCCTTATACTCGAGACAAGAAGTAGATGTTATATACACTGATATGAGTAAAGCCTTTGATAAGGTGCCTCATGATATCTTGCTACAGAAACTATTTGAAATGGTTATTGTTGGTAATATGTTAAAATGGGTCGAATCATATCTTAATAATCGTAAATTCTATGTAGTAATTAATGGTTTTAGCTCTAATATCCATAGTGCAGATACGGGGGTGCCGCAGGGCTCAAATGTCGGTCCTATCTTATTCAATATTTTTATAAATGACATTGTGAAATGTCTCTTTCATTCTACTCCGTATATGTATGCGGATGATCTGAAAATTTCAAGGGTTATAAAATCAACAAATGATGTTATGTTCCTCCAAAATGACATAAACAACCTAGTACGATGGTGTGAAATGAATAAGATGGACCTGAACGTTAACAAGTGTTTTCATGTTAAGTTTAGTAGAAAGCAGAAACCAATTGATTCAAAGTATTTCATTGATGGCACACAGTTGAAAAAAGTTAGCAGCATAAAAGACCTAGGAGTGACATTTGATTCAAAACTTACCTTCGAAGAGCACATTGACAATGTTATTAAAAAATCATCCAGGATGCTTGGATGTGTCATCAGAAACAGTAAACTATTCCGTAAATTAGAAACAAAAAGGCTGTTGTATAATTCATTCGTTCTTAGCATTTTGGAGTATTGCAGTGTTGTGGTCATGCGGCTGATATGATTAAAAAAAAAATAAAAAAAATACTAGGAACAGTGCTATCATCTTACAGTTGGTACCTAGCTTGCAGCCACATAGTACCGTATTCGTGGAATCACGATCGCCAGGCTATTAAACATCCGTATACTTATAGCTATTGAACGTCCGTATACAGCTATTGGGCGTCCTTCTATGGCCATTGGGCGTCCGTATACAGCTATAGGGCGTCCGTATTTAGCTATTGAACGTCCGTATACAGCTATTGGGCGTCCGTATATGCCTGTTGGGTGTCCGTATACAGACAGCTATTGGGTATCTGTATTAGGCTACTGAACGTCCGTATACAGCTATTGGGCGTCCGTATTTAGCTATTGAACGTCCGTATACAGCTATTGGGCGTCCGTATATGGCTGATGGGCGTCCGTATACAGACAGCTATTGGGCATCCGTATATGGCTTTTGAACGTCCGTATATGTACAGCTATTGGGCGTCCGTACAAAGCTTTACGTTGATTTGTTGATACCAAATGACAAATACCAATACCGATACCAACATATCATCATAATCGGTATAGTGGTTATACAAACTTCCACCGCTTTTTACCCCCTAAGAGGATGATTGCGTCAATAAAAACTACCCTAATATGTCTTCATACCAAATTTAAATCGGTTTAGTGGAAATAGATTCCCTATACAAACTTCTACCCTCCTTTTTGCCCCTTTAGGAGATGATTTTGGGGACAAAAGTGTCCTATGTTCTTTTTCGGGTTCGAAACTATCTCCATAGTCCATACTAAAGTTCATCTAAATCGGTTCAGCAATCTATGTTTGAAGAGGTAACAGATGGAAAAACTTTCGCATTTATATTATTAGTATGGATTGTTATCTATAGAGATAAAGTTGAGTTTATTTGTAAGTTTCAGTAGTAATTATATTTTATATTAATTAATAAGATCGAGCGTCGAATATTACGCAACTCGTACGTGGCCGAAGACGATGTATATTGTTTAAATTACAGTAAATATTATTTGAGCTATTGACATAGATTCAATGAGCGAGCTGGCAACGTTGCAATTGTGGACGCCAAATACGCGATATCGTAGTCAGAAATTCCCCTCGATATACATGCGTGGATATACGCGCTGCAGCAGCGCCTCACCTGCGCTGAGATTTCTTCGGGAACTTTTCAATATTTTTTTGCAGCCATTTTATACGATATTTGGCTTCCGTCGATATTTGTACTATGGCTAGCTAGGATCAATAGGGCCTAAGTGCCACCGGCCAATAAAGTGGCGTCCGGTATGCGGACGCCAAAAGCAGGTGGTCGCCAGTTTAAATGCACTTTCGCCTTCAGGGGACGGCCAATTGTTTGCGGGATAAATATATATATATATATTTATATATATATATATATATATTTATATATATAAACCAGAGACTTTCCATGCACTTTAGTAACATTTGAACCCATATCTAAGTTTTATAAAAAAAAAAATTTATAACATATCATTTTGCATAATGTAACAACAAACAAAAAACAGTATATCAAATGTTTGGTTTTATATTGTGATTAAGTGGTACATTTCAGGAATCATCATTCGAATACGCATCTGTTGTATAGCACTATATGATGCTCACATTAATGTACCGCAACTGGTACATAATATTTTTTTATAGTATAACAATATAACTGTATGTAAAAACTGTTTGAAGTTTTTGGACTACCATAGAACAGTACGTGATCATAGTAATATATACTTCTTAATTAAGAAATAAATCACCGTGTTGATTTTTCAACTTACTAAGTCGTATTTCACCTAAAATTGTTCAAAACAAAAACTTACACTCACCAAAACGTTTTTTTGGAATTACATCTTGTAAAATGAATTACTTATAAAAATCTTTACTTGACCTTAATACAAAACGTGAATTTGAAAATGAGAAATTTTATTTCCATATCAATAAACATAAACTTTTCAATCGATTTGAAAATATTTAACAAAATTATGATTATTTTTTTAAAAACTTCTTACACAAAGTTTCACTTCAAGATTATTACGTTTAAATATTTTGTTAAATCAAATAGAAAATTATTAAAAATATCAAAAACATTATTGATTTTTTTACTAGCTAAATTTTTTAAAAAGAAAGATGTTGATTCTTTAACTTACTAAGTTCTATTCCACTAAGTTGTTCCAAACAAAAAACTTACGCTCACCTAAACTTTTTTGAATTCCATCTTGTAAAACGAAATATTAAAAAAAGAACTTTTATTATGATCTTAAGACAAAACGTGAATTTGAAAATGAGAAATTTTATTTCCATATCAATAAACGTAATTTTTTCAAAACTTTTTCACCAAAACTTTTTTGAAATTCCATCTTGCAAACGAATTACTTAAAAAAATCTTTGCATGATCTTAATACAAAACGGGGATTTTAAAATGATAAATTTTATTTCTCTATCAATAAACATAAACTTTTCAATCGATTTGAAAATATTTAACAAAATTACGATTCTTTTTTTAAAAACTTCTTACACAAAGTTTCACTTCAAGATTATTATGTTAAAATCTTTTGTTATATCAAATGGAAAATTATTAAAAATATCAAAAACATTATTGAATTTTTTACTAGCTAAATTTTTTAAAAAGAAAGATGTTGATTCTTTAACTTACTAAGTTCTATTCCAATAAATTGTTCGTAACAAAAACTAACGCTCACCAAAACTTTTTTTTGGTATTCCATCTTGTAAAACGAAATATTAAAAAAGAACTTTTATTATGATCTTAAGACAAAACGTGAATTTGAAAATGAGAAAGGACCCCGTACAAAATGTTCGAAAAAAGCCAATCGGTCAATTTGGCTGAAATTTTGGGTAAATATACACTGTAACAGGCTGATCAAAACTGCAAAGTTGCAAAGTGAAATAATGACTAGTTTAGGAGATATGGCTTTTTCAATGTTGTAAGAAAAGATGTAAAAATAAAGAAACACGTCACATTTTCATGTTTCTAATATATATCCTAAACTAGTCATTATTTCACTTTGCAACTTTGCAGTTTTGATCAGCCTGTTACAGTGTATATTTACCCAAAATTTCAGCCAAATTGACCGATTGGCTTTTTTCGAACATTTTGTACGGGGTCCTTTCTCATTTTCAAATTCACGTTTTGTCTTAAGATCATAATAAAAGTTCTTTTTTAATATTTCGTTTTACAAGATGGAATACCAAAAAAAAGTTTTGGTGAGCGTTAGTTTTTGTTACGAACAATTTATTGGAATAGAACTTAGTAAGTTAAAGAATCAACATCTTTCTTTTTAAAAAATTTAGCTAGTAAAAAATTCAATAATGTTTTTGATATTTTTAATAATTTTCCATTTGATATAACAAAAGATTTTAACATAATAATCTTGAAGTGAAACTTTGTGTAAGAAGTTTTTAAAAAAAGAATCGTAATTTTGTTAAATATTTTCAAATCGATTGAAAAGTTTATGTTTATTGATAGAGAAATAAAATTTATCATTTTAAAATCCCCGTTTTGTATTAAGATCATGCAAAGATTTTTTTAAGTAATTCGTTTGCAAGATGGAATTTCAAAAAAGTTTTGGTGAAAAAGTTTTGAAAAAATTACGTTTATTGATATGGAAATAAAATTTCTCATTTTCAAATTCACGTTTTGTCTTAAGATCATAATAAAAGTTCTTTTTTTAATATTTCGTTTTACAAGATGGAATTCAAAAAAGTTTAGGTGAGCGTAAGTTTTTTGTTTGGAACAATTTAGTGGAATAGAACTTAGTAAGTTAAAGAATCAACATCTTTCTTTTTAAAAAATTTAGCTAGTAAAAAAATCAATAATGTTTTTGATATTTTTAATAATTTTCCATTTGATATAACAAAAGATTTTAACATAATAATCTTGAAGTGAAACTTTGTGTAAGAAGTTTTTAAAAAAAGAATCGTAATTTTGTTAAATATTTTCAAATCGATTGAAAAGTTTATGTTTATTGATAGAGAAATAAAATTTATCATTTTAAAATCCCCGTTTTGTATTAAGATCATGCAAAGATTTTTTTAAGTAATTCGTTTGCAAGATGGAATTTCAAAAAAGTTTTGGTGAAAAAGTTTTGAAAAAATTACGTTTATTGATATGGAAATAAAATTTCTCATTTTCAAATTCACGTTTTGTCTTAAGATCATAATAAAAGTTCTTTTTTTAATATTTCGTTTTACAAGATGGAATTCAAAAAAGTTTAGGTGAGCGTAAGTTTTTTGTTTGGAACAACTTAGTGGAATAGAACTTAGTAAGTTAAAGAATCAACATCTTTCTTTTTAAAAAATTTAGCTAGTAAAAAAATCAATAATGTTTTTGATATTTTTAATAATTTTCTATTTGATTTAACAAAATATTTAAACGTAATAATCTTGAAGTGAAACTTTGTGTAAGAAGTTTTTAAAAAAATAATCATAATTTTGTTAAATATTTTCAAATCGATTGAAAAGTTTATGTTTATTGATATGGAAATAAAATTTCTCATTTTCAAATTCACGTTTTGTATTAAGGTCAAGTAAAGATTTTTATAAGTAATTCATTTTACAAGATGTAATTCCAAAAAAACGTTTTGGTGAGTGTAAGTTTTTGTTTTGAACAATTTTAGGTGAAATACGACTTAGTAAGTTGAAAAATCAACACGGTGATTTATTTCTTAATTAAGAAGTATATATTACTATGATCACGTACTGTTCTATGGTAGTCCAAAAACTTCAAACAGTTTTTACATACAGTTATATTGTTATACTATAAAAAAATATTATGTACCAGTTGCGGTACATTAATGTGAGCATCATATAGTGCTATACAACAGATGCGTATTCGAATGATGATTCCTGAAATGTACCACTTAATCACAATATAAAACCAAACATTTGATATACTGTTTTTTGTTTGTTGTTACATTATGCAAAATGATATGTTATAAATTTTTTTTTTTATAAAACTTAGATATGGGTTCAAATGTTACTAAAGTGCATGGAAAGTCTCTGGTTTATATATATAAATATATATATATATATATATATATTTACATCCAGCGATCTTTTTGGCGTCATGCACGTGGTGCATCATTACGACGTCCCCCAGTTCCCCTTACCTTTTTTAACATGTCTAAATGAATATTGCTTAGTTTTTTGATTTCCAGCTCCGTGGGATACGTCATTTTCCGATAATTTTATTTTTCGCGATATTCGTCTTGCAGTCATGCTCGAACATTTTTGAACCCCTAACCATGGTGATACATTATAGGCATCCTGGATATATTGATCGTAATTTACCCATGGCATCGATTATTGAACGTCCTCACAGGATGGACGGTATTTGGGAGTGCGACGTTGCCAGCTTTCGGTTTATTATCTCTTTCTTTTCCTATCGCTTGTCTCTAGTACCCAGTTTCAACATTTAATTTGTTCCAATATTCGTAAAGTCTATACATATACGGATGCCCAATATGTTATAATATGTAAATACGCGTAGGTACCTAGTGTGCTTGCTTTATAATTATTTGATTATATTTTATAATAAGTCTGTTGTGTTGCAATGAGCATAGATGAATGGATTGAATGGTAAATGCATGTCCGTCTTTCATGCAACTCTTACTGGACGATCTTTAAAAAAATTTAGTAGATTGTGTATCTAAGTTACCCATATTTACATATAATAAAGACAAAACCTCCTTCAAAAACCTTAAAAATAACCTAACAATAACAGATTCAAAAATAAATAGCTCTAAAAAGCAAGAAATAAAATACTTAAATCTGCATAACAACTAACTCGAAATTGAGTATGCATATCTAATATTAAACAACGCCTTTTGAAGTCGGTTGGGGGGGGGGGACGGGGGACGACGACGATTATGATTATGGGTTTCAAACCCCACCCGACTCCATAAGACGTTGTTTAATATTAGATATGCGTACAAACTTTCGAGTTAGTTGTTATGCAGATTTAAATATTTTTTTTCTTGCTTTTAAGAGCCATTTATTTTTGAAGCTGATTTTGTTAGGTTATTTTTAAGGTTTTTGAAGGAGGTTTTGTTTTTTTGATAATCTTTTTTTCCCTTTGAACTTTTTTGTGATGGGTATATTTAGTGACCATATTATCGAAGTTACAATAGCCTTATGTCAATGGCTCATCACCTTTTACAAAATACTGCTTTTCCCGACGCAGGGGCGTTAATTGTTGAGGAGTTTTCCTGGTACTTCACTATCAGCTCCACTTCACCATATGTATTATGATGAGCATAAATAGCCTAGCAACCATATTAAAGTAATCGTATCGTACCAGTGAAATACTTAGTATTGAATAGTTCCGATGATCATCTATGCTGGTCTTCGTCATCAGTTTTACTTCACCAAAATGGTACTTTTTGAAAGAAAATACACAAGTTACTTAAGGAGATACCAAAATCGTAATGGGTGTACCTATAATATTTAAAAAGTTTCCTTGATTTCTCCAAGATCCCATCATCAGATCCTGACATCATGACCATGGGACCAACTTGAAAGTATATACTTTCAAACAGAAAAAGTATTTTTCAAATCGGTCCAGCCATCTTCGAGTAATATACATAAAAAAACAAAGATTCCAACGAACTGAGAACCTCCTCCATTTTTTGAAGTCGGTTAAAATGATAGTTTATAACAAAACATGAAAGAAGTCAGAAATGCGATAGATTTTGTCATGTCGACAAAAAAGAAAAATTATTCAATGATGTCACTGTAATCAACGCCGTCAAAATGGGTATACGATCACTGATTGGTACATGGCACATTGAATATCAACATAAACCTGGATAGATCTCCACTGATAAAGTCCATGCTTCTACTATTACCGACCCATATTCAAAACCCCGAAAGCATTCAAAAGTCCAAAACCGCTTCAAAGCCTTTGAGAACAGCATAGAAGGGGACGATCTAAACAATATAGTGGTGGATACTGTCCGTATGGTAGGGTCAAAGTTCTTTAAGACCCGCCGCCCAAGCTAAAGAAACTCTCCAACCACACACTCCTACTCATGATCAGAGACGTGAAATGAGACTCCAGAGTTCAGTGGATGCTCATCGTTATCGGCAACTAAATAGAAAAATTTCTAAGTCTTTGACGAGTGACCTTCGCCAATTAAATACGAATCGTATTAAAAAATTAATCGAGCGGAATAAAGGCTGAAAACTATCGACGGACGCATCATCTCATCGAAGCCTGAAATCCTGAGAGAGATCAAGAGTTTCTATGGGCAGTTACAATTCAGGCAGACACCTGTTGAAAGCAAGGCTAAAAACCCCAGATCCAAGCTTACCCGACACTATACTGAAGATATCCCGGACGTCAGAGCCGGTGGTAAGCCGATCCTTAAAGTCCTTAAGAAGCTTTTCAATTCCGTCATCGTCGAGGGCGGAACACCGAAGGCATGGAACATAAGTGAGGTGATTTTGTTCTTTGAAAAGGGTGACAAAAGACCCATCTCACTTTTGAGCCATGCCTTTTTCGAGAATTCTTACGAATCGTCTCGCTCGCAGGTTTGACCACTTCCAATTTCCAAAACAAGCCTGGTTCCGAAAAGGCTTTAGCACCATAGACCACATTCATACGCTGTGGCAGGTTATGCAAAAGATCGAGGAGTATAATCTGATTCGATTGAAACCGATGGCATTCCGCCAATATTTTTCCAAAAGTGTGCTTCTGTTCTATCAATTCCACTTTGCTATATTTACAATGAATCTCTGGCAACTGGGACTTTCCCGGAAGCGTGGAAAATTCCAATACATAAATCTGGCGATAATCAGTCCGTTGAAAATTATAGGCCTATAAGTGTTCTCTCAATTGCATCTAAGGTTTTTGAATCAATAATTTGCCCTTTCATCTGCGAACACATAAAGCCAGCCATCACACAACACCAACATGGTTTCATAAGGTCTCGGTCAACTGCCACTAATCTGATCACATTTGTGGAGGATGTTACACATGCCCTGGACTCGAGACAAGAAGTAGATGTTATATACACTGATATGAGTAAAGCCTTTGATAAGGTGCCTCATGATATCTTGCTACAGAAACTATTTGAAATGGGTATTGTTGGTAATATGTTAAAATGGGTCGAATCAGATCTTAATAATCGTAAATTCTATGTAGTAATTAATGGTTTTAGCTCTAATATCCATAGTGTAGATACGGGGGTGCCGCAGGGCCAAATGTCGGTCCTATCTTATTCAATATTTTTATAAATGACATTGTGAAATGTCTCTTTCATTCTACTCCGTATATGTATGCGGATGATCTGAAAATTTCAAGGGTTATAAAATCAACAAATGATGTTATGTTCCTCCAAAATGACATAAACAACCTAGTACGATGGTGTGAAATGAATAAGATGGACCTGAACGTTAACAAGTGTTTTCTTGTAAAGTTTAGTAGAAAGCAGAAACCAATTGATTCAAAGTATTTCATTGATGGCACACAGTTGAAAAAAGTTAGCAGCATAAAAGACCTAGGAGTGACATTTGATTCAAAACTTACCTTCGAAGAGCACATTGACAATGTTATTAAAAAATCATCCAGGATGCTTGGATTTGTCATCAGAAACAGTAAACAATTCCGTAAATTAGAAACAAAAAGGCTGTTGTATAATTCATTCGTTTTTAGCATTTTGGAGTATTGCAGTGTTGTGTGGAGACCACACTATGCCTCTCATTCGCTGAGGCTTGAACGAATTCAGAAACGATATCTGTGGCATCTAGCATTCTCAATTAATAAAAGTAGAAGAAGTTTTTCGTATCAACGTAAACTAAATTATTTTAAATACTTTTCTTTAGAAAAACGAAGAATAATAATTGATCTTCTTTTTTTGCATAAACTTCTTAACAATAAAATAGATTGTCCACAGTTATTACAGAGGTTTAACTTTAAAGTACCAAGCAGAATGCCTAGATCTCAATTGGTTCCACTCCACTGGTGCCACCATCACGAGTGACAGTGTTTGGGTCGAACTCTCCGGTTCCAAGAATGAGTAGACTTCTTAATTGTTTCGGGAAATCGATCGATATTCATGCTGTAAGCTTAAACACCTTCCGAAAACATTTACAAGAAATTGTTAGCGGTGATTAAAATGATGTATGTGTGCATAGATTCACAGTTGTATGTGTGTGCGTGTGTTCTTTTTTTCTACATTTTAATTTTTAAAGTGTATTTAATTTACATTAGTCATAAGTGATAGTAAAAATACATATACTAGTATTAGCAGGTGGTGTTTACCTTTGTAATTGTGCATTTGGCATAGTACCTAATCTTAAGTTTCTAAAAATATTTTATCAGTGTTACAATTGTTGGTAGACCTTTAAATAAAATAAATAAAAAATAAACCTGGACCATGCTGCAGTCTCTCCAAAGGTGCCAAGTGGACTAGATACAGGTATATCGAGGTGTTGAGGTACTTATACGAAAATGCCACCATGTCGATCGGAGTACAGAAGCAGAGCACAAATCCTATCCAGCTGCATCGATGTGAGACAGGGAGATGTTATTTTTCCGAAACTGTTCACAGTTGCGTTGGAGGACATCTTTAAACTCTTAAACTGGAAAGGACTCAGCTTTAACATTGATGGTCAGTACCTAACAAACCTTCGTTTTGCCGATGATATAGTTCTTATGGCTGAGACCTTGGAAGACCTCAGAAGAATGCTCTAAGATCTCCGCAGTGCTTTCCAAAGAGTGGGTTTCAGGATGAACATGGATAAGACGAAAATGATGTCGAATGCCCATATCGTGCCCGCTCCAGTTCATGTTAGGAATCAGAAATGAGGAGATTCACAGAAGAACTAAAGTAGCCGACATCGCTCGCAGGATTGCTCAGCTGAACTGGCAGTGGGCTGGCCACATAACGAGAAGAACCGACGGCAGTTGGGGCGGAAAGGTTCTGGAATAGCGATGACGCACCGGACGACGCTCCGTGGGTAGGCCCCTGACATGTGGACCGATGAACTGGTTAAGGTTGCGGGAAGCCACTGGATGCGGGCAACGCAGGATCGTCGTGGAGATCCTTAGGGAAAGCCTTTACCCAGCACTGGGTGTCATGCGGCTGATATGATTAAAATAAAATAAAAAAAATACTAGGAACAGTGCTATCATCTTACAGTTGGTACCTAGCTTGCAGCCACATAGTACCGTATTCGTGGAATCAGGATCGCCAGGCTATTAAACATCCGTATACTTATAGCTATTGAACGTCCGTATACAGCTATTGGGCGTCCTTCTATGGCCATTGGGCGTCCGTATACAGCTATAGGGCGTCCGTATTTAGCTATTGAACGTCCGTATACAGCTATTGGGCGTCCGTATATGCCTGTTGGGTGTCCGTATACAGACAGCTATTGGGTATCTGTATTAGGCTACTGAACGTCCGTATACAGCTATTGGGCGTCCGTATTTAGCTATTGAACGTCCGTATACAGCTATTGGGCGTCCGTATATGGCTGTTGGGCGTCCGTATACAGACAGCTATTGGGCATCCGTATATGGCTATTGAACGTCCGTATATGTACAGCTATTGGGCGTCCGTACAAAGCTTTACGTTGATTTGTTGATACCAAATGACAAATACCAATACCGATACCAACATATCATCATAATCGGTATAGCGGTTATACAAACGTCCACCGCTTTTTACCCCCTAAGAGGATGATTGCGTCAATAAAAACTACCCTAATATGTCTTCATACCAAATTTAAATCGGTTTAGTGGAAATAGATTCCCTATACAAACTTCTCCTCTTTAGGAACCCTCCTTTTTGCCCCTTTGGGCAAAAAGGAGGGTTCCTTTTTGCCCCTTTAGGAGATGATTTTGGGGACAAAAGTGTCCTATGTTCTTTCTCGGGTCCGAAACTATCTCCATAGTCCATACTAAAGTTCATCTAAATCGGTTCAGCAATCTATGTTTGAAGAGGTAACAGACGGAAAAACTTTCGCATTTATATTATTAGTATGGATTGTTATCTATTTTTATGAATAAAGTTGAGTTTATTTGTAAGTTTCAGTAGTAATTATATTTTACATTAATTAATAAGATCGAGCGCCGAATATTACGCAACGCGTACGTGGCCGAAGACGATGTATATTGTTTAAATTACAGTAAATATTATTTGAGCTATTGACATAGATTCAATGAGCGAGCTGGCAACGTTGCAATTGTGGACGCCAAATACGCGATATCGTAGTCAGAAATTCCCCTCGATATACATGCGTGGATATACGCGCTGCAGCAGCGCCTCACCTGCGCTGAGATTTCTTCGGGAACTTTTCAATATTTTTTTGCAGCCATTTTATACGATATTTGGCTTCCGTCGATATTTGTACTATGGCTAGCTAGGATCAATAGGGCCTAAGTGCCACCGCCCAATAAAGTGGCGTCCGGTATGCGGACGCCAAAAGCAGGTGGACGCCAGGTTAAATGCATTTTCGCCTTCAGGGGACGGCCAATTGTTTGCGGGATAAATATATATATATATATATATATATATATATATATATAAATTTAAACATATCATTCCATAGGAAACATCAGAATTGAAAAAGATTTAGATAAATTAATAAGTAGGTAACTATATTTTTTGGTAAGATTATGGAAAATGTTGAAAAATAGGAAACGTTGTACTATTAACTCATTGTGTAAATTGAGAGAAACCGAATCGGTGCATCAGATCTGATTTCCAAACCTTAACTTCATAATCTTTTAATTTTTCTCTGAGATCTTAGGAGCAGTTCAATTACCAAAGATTATACTTTTTGTTCAATTGACCTATCTTCTTAGGTTCTAGTATACTAGATTTATCAAAAAACTTTGATGTATGATTTCTATTGCACTTTCAATTTAAGTATACCTATCTTAAAATAGAATGGGAATATCAAACCACATTACTCTGAGTATATATGTGAAGTTAAAAGTAAACAAATAATAGTTTGAATGTATCGGAAAAAATATTGATTGGCAAACTCACAAATACAGCAAGATGCGTGCGTAGACGGATTCTTTTTGTGATTTATGTAAACAAGATAGTCTCTTTTTGATTACGCACATGTAAATCATAACCATGCATTTACGAAGATCTTAACTTTAATAATCGGTAAACGCTTACTCATACAATAGCGAACTGCGTTATCAACTTGTATTTTCACTGTTTGATTCCACAATCATAATGACTTTGTTCATTATTTTATTAAATATTTGTCACACTTACAATTAATTATCATGTGAACACCGTATTCATTGTCTTGAAACGTTTACTCATATTTTAGCGTAGAAAAGTTCCTGATTTGTTTATGTGTGTATCGTTCATAATAAAACAATATTTAATTCTATAGTTCACTTGTTTATTATTTTTTTAAACATTATTTTCTTCACACCATTTGTTTAGGAAATAAACATTTTTATTTCCTAGGCCAGAACCGGCGAATACCTACTACTACACCGACGACGATTCGAGGAGATCCGCGGTAGGTATCGATTTAATCCGCGGTTTTATTCGCGGGTCGCGGTTTTGATTCGCGGTTTTAAATGGGATCCGCGGTAGGTATCGATTTAATCCGCGGTTTTATTCGCGGGTCGCGGTTTTGATTCGCGGTTTTAATTCGCGGTAGGTATTAATTTATTCGCGCCCAGTAGGATGAGTTCCCGGCAGAGCGGCCAAAAGCAGCCCTCGCGGCGGTGGTCCAGAACCGGCGAATACCTACTACTAAGGTATCGATTTAATCCGCGGTTTTATTCGCGGGTCGCGGTTTTGATTCGCGGTTTTAAGTCGCGGTAGGTATTAATTTAATTCGCGCCTAGTAGGATGAGTTCTCGGTAGAGCGGCCAGCAGCCCTCGCGGCGGTGGTCCAGAACCGGCGAATACCTACTACTATACCCACGACGATTCAATGGGATCCGCGGTAGGTATCGATTTAATCCGCGGTTTTATTCGCGGGTCGCGGTTTTGATTCGCGGTTTTAATCCGCGGTAGGTATTAATTTAATTCGCGCCTAGTAGGATGAGTTCCCGGCAGAGCGGCCAAAAGCAGGCCCCGCGGCGGTGGTCCAGAACCGGCGAATACTTTAATTCGCGGTAGGTATTAATTTAATTCGCGCCTAGTAGGATGAGTTCCTGGCAGAGCGGCCAAAAGCAGCCCTCGCGGCGGTGGTCCAGAACCGGCGAATACCTACTACTATACCGACGACGATTCGAGGAGATCCGCGGTAGGTATCGATTTAATCCGCGGTTTTATTCGCGGGTCGCGGTTTTGATTCACGGTTTTAATTCGCGGTAGGTATTAATTTAATTCGCGCCTAGTAGGATGAGTTCCCGGCAGAGCGGCCAAAAGCAGCCCTCGCGGCGGTGGTCCAGAACCGGCGAATACCTACTACTATACCGACGACGATTCGAGGAGATCCGCGGTAGGTATCGATTTAATCCGCGGTTTTATTTTTAATATTTAATCTTGTTTCCATCTTTTCAGTTGACTTGTCTTTTTATGCAGGCGGGTTTTTTTTTTATTTTTTTTATTTATATCTTTTTAGTTATTATATATTACAGTCATGATATACTTTTTTGAAATCCTTATAAGAAGCCCTTTAATTTGACACCTTGATTATGTATTCTAAAAAAAAAATTTTTTCCACTACGTATAATAGCACCGTACAGCCGCCATGTTAGTTTTTTTATAACGCCAACTTCTTAAGAACACTTGGGCTGACAAGACGAATCTAACGATATCTTAATCATAGAAATCCGTTCAGCCGTTTGAAAGATATGAGGTAATAAAGAATATTACATACAAACACACATACAAACTTACAAGATACGCGCGAAAAACATAACCCTCTTGCAGTCGGGTAAAAAACGTTTGCATGGAATTCCATTTTCCGTGGAAAGTTCATTAGGTACGTAACGTAAACAACATGTTAATGAATGAACAAAATATCAAAATGTATGAAACAGTTCATGTTTTTTCGCGATTTTTGATTTTCGTTGTTCAGTTCGATGATCCGAAGTAACGGTTTTCTCATTTTTGATTCATTCATTAACAGTTTGTGTAAAATATAGTTTTTGTTTTTAAAGGTTAGTCTACTTTTCTATTGATGACAGATTTTTTGTAATCACTTACAGACTAATACTATTCATAATATTTTTGTAGGTAGAATTATCAGTATTTAGGGATGAAACACAATTAATTAACATCATTATTTAAAAAGGAAATAGTAGTTTACAAAATGGAATCGTGAAATTGAAAAAAAAATGAGATTGTAAACATTTAAAACTGACATCTATTTTGGGTACAATTTTACTGTATTCACAGCATCAAAAACGTTAAGAGTGATATTATGTTCGCAATGTTTTGATACAGCTCCCGACTCACGTACAGGGTCAAATTACAGGAACAAAATAAATATAAATAACAAAATATATGAACAGGGACAAAATACATACAACGCCGTAGCACATACTGATTATGCTCTTTTCTCCATTATAAACAAAACTCTTATCAATCTTCTAACTTTCTCAAAAGTCATATCATAAACTTCGTTTTTTTTAAGTATTAGTGGGAGTTACTAACTGACTTAAGGAGGAGCTTTCACCGATCCATGCGTACATAAATTATTAAATAAACATAGGAAAAGCAGAATCATGTATTGCGTGTTTGAGTGATGCTTCCATTTATTTGGTTAAGTTTGTTTATTTAGAAGAAATCGACTGGTATTCACTTAATAGTCAATCATATTGGTAACCGTTTTGAGAATGTGAATTGAGTAATTTTGTAGAATATGTGGTTTGTATGACCATGACGTTTAATCCTTTTTAAGAACACTCACTCTTGAACTTTCTCTTCTCGAATGAAACAAATAATGGATTAAGAGCTAGCCCCGGTAAAAGATATACAATTTAAAGAGCGATGAAACCCCTCTTATAAGTGTCCCATACTATCATTATTAATAGATCCTTGATAATTTTGTTTACTTCATTACCCTTCGTTATACGAAACGCCTCCCACTATGTACGTACTGTGACGTCAAACTATTGCTCTAAGGTACGTAATGGTAATTCCATCTGGGCCCTCGGGAAATATATGACGCGGAGAGCAGAATATTTATCGCTCGAATATACTTTGCATTCCGCCCGTATTTAGTCCTCGGAGTATCGCTTAGTGAAATATGAAGTATTGTGTTGTAAGTTAGATGGATTTTGTTACAGGTATTCTTATAAAGAAGAAGAGAACACCTGATACTTTTGGATCCTTAGGAATAATTTACGCTATTATAGCAAATGGTTTCTTGGATTTGTTGTTAGCAACCTGTACATTATGAACAAAATTCAATTAATCATTATCCATTACAAAAAATACATTTTGTTATTTTATTCAAATCAAATAAAATCAAAATATTCTTCATATAAATAACAATACGTACGTAATAGCGTACATAATAAGCATTTTAAATAGTCGATTCTTTTATCGTACTGCCCATTATGACGTTCACCTTTTTACCCGACTGCAAGAGGGTTATGTTTACCGCGTGTATCTTGTATGTTTGTAAGTTTTTCATAGTTACCATGTTACTTGACAATAATCAGAATTAGACATCTTTTTATAAGAAGGAACAATATTTTCAATTATGTAACTATATCGTTTATTTACAATTATTTACTTATGTTGCAATTAACATAGATTAATAAATAACATTATTTGATTAGATAATTTCTTATTATTATTGTAAATAAAAACCCAAATTACTTACCTAATCTCTTATAAAGTCTCGTTATAAGATTAAAAAACCTGTTGAAGTAAAATAGTTGAGGTCCATGTTTAATATGAATTTCAAAAATATTACGTTTTGAAGAGTGTCAACAATTCCCTTCTAAGTTATTTTAACAACACCATTAAAGTCACAGTATATTTAGCAAAGCGTATGTTAAACTTTAAATTCTTTCTAAAGTGTCACTTCCATAATTTATTTGGCTTTTATTATTCGTGTTACAGCCGGCCGGGGCGTGTACAAACAAAAGTGTTGAAAAACCATAAATAATAAAAAAAACGTTGAAATTCTCAACGAATCGTACTAGCATCATGTTAGGGTGTGTTGTGACCACATGTTGGGCAAATGTGGGACAGGTAGGGGTGTCGCTTCACTGTTTGATTTTATTTAATTTACAATTTGAAGAAATACATAAAATAATGTAGTATAAAAAATAAAGGGAACGACAAATTAATAAGACTATTATGCTAAAACTTACTTTAGAACTCTTTAAAAAAATGTTTTTTCCGTCATATTTCTTACAGATTTTTTAAGTAACAATAGCTTTTATACACCGTACCAAATTTGAGACGTGTCACAGTCAGCGTTGGTCTGTGACTCAAAAAAACTACCAGAATTTTTCCAGCTCCCGACCTACGGAAAGACCGACCCATACCGACCCTGATCACAGTAACCCGATACTCCAAAACTGCGTCCCTAAAAGTAGGGAGGTTGGAATGCGAACAACGCCGGCGTCAACTGGCGTTCGGGAGCGGCGTTTTATTGCACCCAACAGGCTTTGTCGCAAAGGGATGCCTGATAATGGGCGCTGCCTTGTTTAAAACCTCTCAGATATTCGTTTGAATTACGTCTTTCGGCTCGATGAAGACTTTGTCAATTTCACGTTGAGAGTCAAGGACGGAAACAGGAAAGTTAATTCAATGTTTTTTTATGATTATTGGACTTTGGATTTATTATTGGGTTTGAGTATTTGATGATAATTAATGAATTTTATTTTTAAGGAATTCAGCCTAACGGGCCTATTGTGTTTTAGTAAAATGTCGTGTTGCTGAAAGCTCTACCCAACTCCTGAGGGATAAGATTAGTATATGTTTTATTCAATAAAATTACATTGTTGCCAGTTCCACTGACGTCATTGTGTGATTTAATTTATCAACTTAGCTGTAAGTGGGTGATTGACAAAATTGTTTTATTCAACCTTTTATGCTCTAATTTAAATTCGTCCCAAGCGCTCAAGTTGGATCGATAAGCAAATGAAATGTTATGTAAAGCCTTTCTGATATATCTCCTTGGTCATAACAGATCGTGGTAATACGTTAAGTTTTTGGAAGCCGCCCATTGTAGCGATGGCATTGGGCGGAGAGATATTTGTTCGTTTGGGTCGCTGTGACCTGGTTTCTTAGCTTTATGGAAGTTGCTGAGGTATTTATTTATTGATATACTTAGGCCCGTGTTTATAAACCTTGGATTTATAACTGAGATGCTGTTCCTATAAGAAGGGCATCTCAAGTATGATCTCAAGATAGCTCTCAATGTTGAGAGCGGTTTATAAATACGGGCCTTAATATAGAAAGTACACTTTTTAAATATACAAGGTTATTTTTAGTTAAAACAATACCTCTCATGGGGTTGATCAGACCATCAAACTGAACAACTTTCATTACGGGATCAACCTTGAACTCGCGAAAAAAAGTCAGCTGTTTCATACATTTCGGTGGAGTAGGATTTTACTTTTGTATGGAACAACCGATTTTTTTCGTGATTTCGCGGTTGGTCCCATAATGAAAGTTGTTCAGTTTGATGGGCTGATATACCCCACGAGAGGTTTTGTATTAACTAAAAATAACTTTGTAGAAAGTTCAATAGGTAGCTGTAACATTAAAAAATATTAAAACTGATGATTTTATGATGATAAGTGATTTTAATGGGTTTAATTTCACTTATTCATAAAATATTGTTTTAAGCATTAGACTTCGTCCTCCATTCCATCATTTCGGTCTCAATCATTTTTACTATTATAAAAAAAAAGAATAACTACTAAACGAATGCATAACGAAGTAAAATAATAATAATCTTTTGTAAATTATTCTATTCGCCATTTCTATATAGGCCAAAAATTTCACAAACCCATGGCCTCCCTACAGCCACAGAATAAATAAACAGAGCAGAGCACCCGCCCCGCGCGGGTCACGTACTCGCCGAGCAAAAATTGAAACTGTTCCAATGAAATTTAATTCTACAACCAATTCTCCTATGTATTAAATTTAGTTTCCCGAATTAATTTGTCTTCTGTTTACGAGGGATGAATTTATGAGCCCCTTTGGTTTATTAATGCTGTGCTCCAGGTATTAAAGGACGTGGTGGAATTAATAAAAATTGTTAAACGTGTTTGGAATACTTACACCATATTTTTTGTCTACTGTTGTGTACCTACACTAATGGTAAGGTTAAATATAACAAGTGTTTGAACCGCCATATACAACGTGTTAATAAATTAACGCAAAATGAGAAACGTTTCTTTGAGTTTGGACCACCAACCAAACTGAACAACTTTTACTATGGGACCAACGCTGAAATCGCGAAAAAAAATCAGCTGCTTCATACATTTTTATATTTTCGTTATTAATTTTTGTATGAAACAGCTGTTTTTAGGGTTCCGTAGCCAAAATGGCAAAAATCGGAACCCTTATAGATTCGTCATGTCTGTCTGTCCGTATGTCACAGTCATTTTATTCCGAAAGTATTAAGATGACACAGTTGAAACTTAGTAGGTAGGTGTATTCTGATAACCGCTTAACGATTTTAACATAAAAATAAAAAAAATAAAGATTAAGGGGGGGCTCCCCATACATGGAACTGAAACTGAAAAAAAAAATTCTTCATATCAATACGTGCGGGGTGTCTATGGATAGGTCTTTAAAAATGACATTGAGGTTTCTAAAACAATTTTTTCACAAAGTCAACAGTTTGTAAGATAAACACTGCCAAAGTGGTAAAATGTGTGTCCCCCCTCTAACTTTTGAAATAAGAGAGTGAAAAATCTAAAAAAAATATATACTATAGATCTTAATAAACACTTTCAACGAACATTGGTTTGCACGAGATAAAAGATTTAGTTTTCGAGATATATCATATTTTCCAAAACCGCAAATATAACTTTGTCATTCATGCCAACACTGTGAAAAACAAAGTTATTTTTGTAGACGAAAAATTATGGTGGTATTAAATGGTATGGTATAAGGTAACTACGGAACTCTACGGCGCGTGGCCCGACATGCACTTGGCCGTTTTTTTTTTCGTGATTCAGTATTGGTCCCATAGTAAAAGTTGTTCAGTTTGATGGTCCGAACAAACGGTTTTCTCATTTTGCGTTAATTCATTAACACGTTGTATTACAGAATTGATTGCGTATTTTCTTTGTGTATAAAGTATCCGTTTGTAAGCCAACATTGAATAAATAGGGGCATTAAAGATTAACGTTAAAATATCTGTTGTTTCCTTTTACCACTGTATTTTAAATTTTTTTTTTAGAATTCTATTCTAATCTAGAAATTATCACTTACCGATTCACGTACAATTTTTAAACAAGATTTACTCGGAAAGTTTGAGTTGGGTTTTATTATTAACTAGCTTAGGTTTGCGACTTCATTCGAGTAGAATTCCAATGTCCGTGAGAAATTCGATTATCCTTTCTTCTACGAGCGAATGCCTACGTAATTTTAATTATCTGTAAGCCAAATTTCAACCCGATTCGTCCAGTGGGTTAAGTTATACAATGAATGAGTCAGGATATTTATTTTAAAAGCACAGTTTTATTTCAAATAAAACACGTACAACACTCTCATGAACCATATACGAGCTTTAGTGATTAAACTTATCACTCTATTCCATTCATTTAATTCGATAACCTTTATTTCAAATAGTAACATGTTTTTATCGATGCGCGCCGAATGAATGCATTCGATGTGAATACAATCAATTCGGAATTCACTATTAGCATCGATTCATTGGCTGTAATCGGACTAATCGTACTAATGGGCGAATTCACTTTCACTTTCAACCTCAGTACAATGGACAACCGATATAAATAAATGTAACATTTATATACTGGCGAAGCATTTATATTTATTGTCGATTTGCTTTTGTGTGTGAGTTTCTTTGTCAGTTCGGTTTGTAATTAAAATGCCAGTACCATACGGTATTGGCGGTAATAAAATGTTTATATTATAATCAATAATTTATGTCAATTATTCAAATCCACTGTGTTACAGGACACCCAATTAACAACAGTCAATAATGTCATCGTTAGATTTTGACGAATACTGTGTTTATAGTGTTCCAGCCAAACTTGAAAGAACCTACAAAAAATTGCAACTGTGACGACCGTGGATACATAAACACACGCACGCATACAAATAGACACAAATAGATATGTAACTCTGTCTATAGCAATCTCCGTGATTTATAAACGTGTATGTCTGTTTATTAACTAAGTATTATCTGTTTATTAACTAAGTAATAATTTAAGCCATTTAACCACTTTTCTTTGTTCTACAACCAACGTTTCAGCAGTAGAGCCTCCATTACGAAACAGTATAATTCTCGAACAGCGCCGGTTATAAATTGCGCCGCTAATATTCGGAGTGAGGCCTACTCACGTACGCCCAATCACGTACGGTCGACAAAACATGGTTATCTAATATGCATTTTATTGCCAACAGTACTGGCGCGGGCGACGACAACTCGCCGCGTGCCGCCGCTATTTTGAGTAGGATCAGCAAATAAGTTGTGAAACTACTTCTGGAATTGAGAGAATTGTAGTATTGATAAAATATTGTTTCTACAGCTAATGCATACATAAGTTGGAAATAGTTTACAGAGCAACAATATTGCTATAACCGACGCAGCTTGGCACCAACGGAACATGTACAATTAACATACTTATCTACATACTTTAACAAACATTAAAACAAGTATGAAAACCACGCGTTTTTTTCGTGTAGTTCGCATTGCCAAACAACAATCTATAGGTAGTCTTCAAAATATTTTGAAACTTTTTCCGAAATCAATACAGTTTTCAGCATTAATAGGAAAAGGTAAAGATATCATTTTAGCAGCTTGAACTACGTCATTTTCCGTAGTCATACTAAACTATTCCATACTTATGAAACACCTACTACGATGCTACGACTACGAGATTTCGTAGTCTGTAGTCATCTACGCCAACTAATCCTTTCGTAGCGAAGTTGCTTGGAAAACTTTACATGTCATTTTGTTCTACATACGAAGACCAAGATGTAACTTCATAGCTTTATTCAATTTAACCCTAAAAGCATTTTAAATAAATAAAAGAATATCAAATATTGGTAAATAAAAGAATATCAAAAGTTTATTCATAACTTGCTTTTTTATACAATTTTGGAACTAAGAATCTGTATTAACAGCTGTTACTCTACGAATGAGTACACTTATTTCAACCGGTTATTTTGCCGACGGTACACAATAGTGTAACTCTGTAACCGCGTGCAACTTTGATGAGTCTCCACCATGTGGTGTCATGCCACTTATTTGTTCTTACTTCGGCACAATATGTACGCGCCGCGCAAACATACTAATGCCTGAATTACACACGAATTCAGCGCTGAATATAAC
Source organism: Agriphila tristella (assembly GCA_928269145.1). Lineage (NCBI taxonomy): Eukaryota > Metazoa > Arthropoda > Insecta > Lepidoptera > Crambidae > Agriphila > Agriphila tristella. Next base: position 30,291,270 of record OV743432.1, read on the forward strand.
TAGGGGTTTCACTGAAACAGCTTTTAGACTTTTTACATCGTATTTGATGATCCGGTTGACCTCTTAGTGTTTCATGTTATGTATGACGTAATGGACAGGCGGCGGTTGTTGTGACTTTTAACTATTAATTCTAAAATAAAATAATGAACGAAAAATTGAGGTAAAAATTTAGCTGTATGTAATACTTACGTACTTTTTTTTGTTATGGGGAATATAAACAAAAAAGCAATTTCTCGGCACTTGTAAGAAGCAATTCAATAACACTCAAAACAATTTTAAACTTTTAGATTTTTGCATTCACAATGCTATTTTTATATTAAGATGAATAAATAATGAAAAAAATTTAGAAAAAATCGACTCACCTGTAGCAACTCAGACGGGATTCGAACCCGCACCCTTAGGAATCCGGCCCAATGCACTTCCTAAGGGTGCGGGTTCGAATCCAGTCTGAGTTGCTACGGGTGAGTCGATTTTTTCTAATATTTTTTCATTACTAGAGTCTGCCCGCGGCGCCACCCGCGTGGACGAAACTATTCTGTGACAAACAATGTATTCTTTCAAAACCACAGTGATTATTGTACTGTAATCATCTGTAAATTGAAAAACAATGTGTTGAAAAACCATAAATAATAAAAAAAACGTTGAAATTCTCAACGAATCGTACTAGCATCATGTTAGGGTGTGTTGTGACCACATGTTGGGCAAATGTGGGACAGGTAGGGGTGTCGCTTCACTGTTTGATTTTATTTAATTTACAATTTGAAGAAATACATAAAATAATGTAGTATAAAAAATAAAGGGAACGACAAATTAATAAGACTATTATGCTAAAACTTACTTTAGAACTCTTTAAAAAAATGTTTTTTCCGTCATATTTCTTACAGATTTTTGAAGTAACAATAGCTTTTATACACCGTACCAAATTTGAGACGTGTCACAGTCAGCGTTGGTCTGTGACTCAAAAAAACTACCAGAATTTTTCCAGCTCCCGACCTACGGAAAGACCGACCCATACCGACCCTGATCACAGTAACCCGATACTCCAAAACTGCGTCCCTAAAAGTAGGGAGGTTGGAATGCGAACAACGCCGGCGTCAACTGGCGTTCGGGAGCGGCGTTTTATTGCACCCAACAGGCTTTGTCGCAAAGGGATGCCTGATAATGGGCGCTGCCTTGTTTAAAACCTCTCAGATATTCGTTTGAATTACGTCTTTCGGCTCGATGAAGACTTTGTCAATTTCACGTTGAGAGTCAAGGACGGAAACAGGAAAGTTAATTCAATGTTTTTTTATGATTATTGGACTTTGGATTTATTATTGGGTTTGAGTATTTGATGATAATTAATGAATTTTATTTTTAAGGAATTCAGCCTAACGGGCCTATTGTGTTTTAGTAAAATGTCGTGTTGCTGAAAGCTCTACCCAACTCCTGAGGGATAAGATTAGTATATGTTTTATTCAATAAAATTACATTGTTGCCAGTTCCACTGACGTCATTGTGTGATTTAATTTATCAACTTTATGGAAGTTGCTGAGGTATTTATTTATTGATATACTTAGGCCCGTGTTTATAAACCTTGGATTTATAACTGAGATGCTGTTCCTATAAGAAGGGCATCTCAAGTATGATCTCAAGATAGCTCTCAATGTTGAGAGCGGTTTATAAATACGGGCCTTAATATAGAAAGTACACTTTTTAAATATACAAGGTTATTTTTAGTTAAAACAATACCTCTCATGGGGTTGATCAGACCATCAAACTGAACAACTTTCATTACGGGATCAACCTTGAACTCGCGAAAAAAAGTCAGCTGTTTCATACATTTCGGTGGAGTAGGATTTTACTTTTGTATGGAACAACCGATTTTTTTCGTGATTTCGCGGTTGGTCCCATAATGAAAGTTGTTCAGTTTGATGGGCTGATATACCCCACGAGAGGTTTTGTATTAACTAAAAATAACTTTGTAGAAAGTTCAATAGGTAGCTGTAACATTAAAAAATATTAAAACTGATGATTTTATGATGATAAGTGATTTTAATGGGTTTAATTTCACTTATTCATAAAATATTGTTTTAAGCATTAGACTTCGTCCTCCATTCCATCATTTCGGTCTCAATCATTTTTACTATTATAAAAAAAAAGAAAAAAAAGAATAACTACTAAACGAATGCATAACGAAGTAAAATAATAATAATCTTTTGTAAATTATTCTATTCGCCATTTCTATATAGGCCAAAAATTTCACAAACCCATGGCCTCCCTACAGCCACAGAATAAATAAACAGAGCAGAGCACCCGCCCCGCGCGGGTCACGTACTCGCCGAGCAAAAATTGAAACTGTTCCAATGAAATTTAATTCTACAACCAATTCTCCTATGTATTAAATTTAGTTTCCCGAATTAATTTGTCTTCTGTTTACGAGGGATGAATTTATGAGCCCCTTTGGTTTATTAATGCTGTGCTCCAGGTATTAAAGGACGTGGTGGAATTAATAAAAATTGTTAAACGTGTTTGGAATACTTACACCATATTTTTTGTCTACTGTTGTGTACCTACACTAATGGTAAGGTTAAATATAACAAGTGTTTGAACCGCCATATACAACGTGTTAATAAATTAACGCAAAATGAGAAACGTTTCTTTGAGTTTGGACCACCAACCAAACTGAACAACTTTTACTATGGGACCAACGCTGAAATCGCGAAAAAAAATCAGCTGCTTCATACATTTTTATATTTTCGTTATTAATTTTTGTATGAAACAGCTGTTTTTAGGGTTCCGTAGCCAAAATGGCAAAAATCGGAACCCTTATAGATTCGTCATGTCTGTCTGTCCGTATGTCACAGTCATTTTATTCCGAAAGTATTAAGATGACACAGTTGAAACTTAGTAGGTAGGTGTATTCTGATAACCGCTTAACGATTTTAACATAAAAATAAAAAAAATAAAGATTAAGGGGGGGCTCCCCATACATGGAACTGAAACTGAAAAAAAAAATTCTTCATATCAATACGTGCGGGGTGTCTATGGATAGGTCTTTAAAAATGACATTGAGGTTTCTAAAACAATTTTTTCACAAAGTCAACAGTTTGTAAGATAAACACTGCCAAAGTGGTAAAATGTGTGTCCCCCCTCTAACTTTTGAAATAAGAGAGTGAAAAATCTAAAAAAAATATATACTATAGATCTTAATAAACACTTTCAACGAACATTGGTTTGCACGAGATAAAAGATTTAGTTTTCGAGATATATCATATTTTCCAAAACCGCAAATATAACTTTGTCATTCATGCCAACACTGTGAAAAACAAAGTTATTTTTGTAGACGAAAAATTATGGTGGTATTAAATGGTATGGTATAAGGTAACTACGGAACTCTACGGCGCGTGGCCCGACATGCACTTGGCCGTTTTTTTTTTCGTGATTCAGTATTGGTCCCATAGTAAAAGTTGTTCAGTTTGATGGTCCGAACAAACGGTTTTCTCATTTTGCGTTAATTCATTAACACGTTGTATTACAGAATTGATTGCGTATTTTCTTTGTGTATAAAGTATCCGTTTGTAAGCCAACATTGAATAAATAGGGGCATTAAAGATTAACGTTAAAATATCTGTTGTTTCCTTTTACCACTGTATTTTAAATTTTTTTTTTAGAATTCTATTCTAATCTAGAAATTATCACTTACCGATTCACGTACAATTTTTAAACAAGATTTACTCGGAAAGTTTGAGTTGGGTTTTATTATTAACTAGCTTAGGTTTGCGACTTCATTCGAGTAGAATTCCAATGTCCGTGAGAAATTCGATTATCCTTTCTTCTACGAGCGAATGCCTACGTAATTTTAATTATCTGTAAGCCAAATTTCAACCCGATTCGTCCAGTGGGTTAAGTTATACAATGAATGAGTCAGGATATTTATTTTAAAAGCACAGTTTTATTTCAAATAAAACACGTACAACACTCTCATGAACCATATACGAGCTTTAGTGATTAAACTTATCACTCTATTCCATTCATTTAATTCGATAACCTTTATTTCAAATAGTAACATGTTTTTATCGATGCGCGCCGAATGAATGCATTCGATGTGAATACAATCAATTCGGAATTCACTATTAGCATCGATTCATTGGCTGTAATCGGACTAATCGTACTAATGGGCGAATTCACTTTCACTTTCAACCTCAGTACAATGGACAACCGATATAAATAAATGTAACATTTATATACTGGCGAAGCATTTATATTTATTGTCGATTTGCTTTTGTGTGTGAGTTTCTTTGTCAGTTCGGTTTGTAATTAAAATGCCAGTACCATACGGTATTGGCGGTAATAAAATGTTTATATTATAATCAATAATTTATGTCAATTATTCAAATCCACTGTGTTACAGGACACCCAATTAACAACAGTCAATAATGTCATCGTTAGATTTTGACGAATACTGTGTTTATAGTGTTCCAGCCAAACTTGAAAGAACCTACAAAAAATTGCAACTGTGACGACCGTGGATACATAAACACACGCACGCATACAAATAGACACAAATAGATATGTAACTCTGTCTATAGCAATCTCCGTGATTTATAAACGTGTATGTCTGTTTATTAACTAAGTATTATCTGTTTATTAACTAAGTAATAATTTAAGCCATTTAACCACTTTTCTTTGTTCTACAACCAACGTTTCAGCAGTAGAGCCTCCATTACGAAACAGTATAATTCTCGAACAGCGCCGGTTATAAATTGCGCCGCTAATATTCGGAGTGAGGCCTACTCACGTACGCCCAATCACGTACGGTCGACAAAACATGGTTATCTAATATGCATTTTATTGCCAACAGTACTGGCGCGGGCGACGACAACTCGCCGCGTGCCGCCGCTATTTTGAGTAGGATCAGCAAATAAGTTGTGAAACTACTTCTGGAATTGAGAGAATTGTAGTATTGATAAAATATTGTTTCTACAGCTAATGCATACATAAGTTGGAAATAGTTTACAGAGCAACAATATTGCTATAACCGACGCAGCTTGGCACCAACGGAACATGTACAATTAACATACTTATCTACATACTTTAACAAACATTAAAACAAGTATGAAAACCACGCGTTTTTTTCGTGTAGTTCGCATTGCCAAACAACAATCTATAGGTAGTCTTCAAAATATTTTGAAACTTTTTCCGAAATCAATACAGTTTTCAGCATTAATAGGAAAAGGTAAAGATATCATTTTAGCAGCTTGAACTACGTCATTTTCCGTAGTCATACTAAACTATTCCATACTTATGAAACACCTACTACGATGCTACGACTACGAGATTTCGTAGTCTGTAGTCATCTACGCCAACTAATCCTTTCGTAGCGAAGTTGCTTGGAAAACTTTACATGTCATTTTGTTCTACATACGAAGACCAAGACGTAACTTCATAGCTTTATTCAATTTAACCCTAAAAGCATTTTAAATAAATAAAAGAATATCAAATATTGGTAAATAAAAGAATATCAAAAGTTTATTCATAACTTGCTTTTTTATACAATTTTGGAACTAAGAATCTGTATTAACAGCTGTTACTCTACGAATGAGTACACTTATTTCAACCGGTTATTTTGCCGACGGTACACAATAGTGTAACTCTGTAACCGCGTGCAACTTTGATGAGTCTCCACCATGTGGTGTCATGCCACTTATTTGTTCTTACTTCGGCACAATATGTACGCGCCGCGCAAACATACTAATGCCTGAATTACACACGAATTCAGCGCTGAATATAACTAGGGGTTTCACTGAAACAGCTTTTAGACTTTTTACATCGTATTTGATGATCCGGTTGACCTCTTAGTGTTTCATGTTATGTATGACGTAATGGACAGGCGGCGGTTGTTGTGACTTTTAACTATTAATTCTAAAATAAAATAATGAACGAAAAATTGAGGTAAAAATTTAGCTGTATGTAATACTTACGTACTTTTTTTTGTTATGGGGAATATAAACAAAAAAGCAATTTCTCGGCACTTGTAAGAAGCAATTCAATAACACTCAAAACAATTTTAAACTTTTAGATTTTTGCATTCACAATGCTATTTTTATATTAAGATGAATAAATAATGAAAAAAATTTAGAAAAAATCGACTCACCTGTAGCAACTCAGACGGGATTCGAACCCGCACCCTTAGGAATCCGGCCCAATGCACTTCCTAAGGGTGCGGGTTCGAATCCAGTCTGAGTTGCTACGGGTGAGTCGATTTTTTCTAATATTTTTTCATTACTAGAGTCTGCCCGCGGCGCCACCCGCGTGGACGAAACTATTCTGTGACAAACAATGTATTCTTTCAAAACCACAGTGATTATTGTACTGTAATCATCTGTAAATTTGTAATTTACAGAAAATGAACAGTTTAGGACCTACATAAATAATCATATAGATTCAGCTTATTCAGCTGAATTATAACAAAAAGTTAACTCTGAGCACCTCGTATATCCTCACATTCAAAACAATCTTTTCATGTACTAATTATGCTGGAAAGGGCTTTTTCAGACGATCTTGCGATCTTTATAACAAACTTTTGAATGGAATCGACATCTTTGCTAATTCATTAAACTTGTTTAAGAAAACAGTGGGTGAACTGTTATTCTAGATAAAATAAATATAAAAAATAGTTGAGACTATAATGTACATTTATTTATTTATTTATTTAATTCTTAATGCACAATCGTACAATGGCGGACTTAATGCCTACAATGGCGGACTTAATGCCTACAATGGCGGACTTAATGCCATTGTACATTGTAATAGTCGTAGATCAAATTGTCTCTGTTTTTTATATTTTTGTATTACTTATCTCATCTTTATTGGTAGGTAAGGTACTTTGTTAAAGATGATAGCATCTGACTTAGTAATAGAAAAAGTTTCAGAATTTTCAGAAGTTTCAGTTGCATCTTAAATCGTTTGTATCAAGTTATGGTGCTTTAAGGTCTGTTTCTTTCAAAATGTTAATTTAAGAATGATTGTATATGACTGTTTGTTACCTAAATAAATAAATAAATAAAAAAAAATAGTCAAACTGATTATGCTCTGAAAAGATTTTAATGCATAAATTATTATTTACATAATAAATTATGTACAGATTAGTTACAGAATAGTGACAATTTAGGGATTATTTGCAAATTGTTAACAATTAGTTTACAGAAAATGATCAGTTTAGGACCTACAGTACATGACCTCTACCATAGACGCAATTCTCCACCAACCACTGGTCCTTCCTACCTTTTCAGTGTATACGGACCAAATCTCAGGAGAGTGCTTTCCCCGTTTGCACTTTTTTGACTCCCCATACAAATTCTGTTTTTGTCCTTTCTTTTTGGCTATCTCTTAACTCTCCCCCATCTGGATCTAGGCTCCACAAAACAGTAGGTACTTCGCGTCGGGCTACTCTCTAAAATCATTCAGACCTATTCATACCATCTTCTGATGGTGTACCAGCTGCGCGCGGACTCGTGCAGTGCTTTCCAGTTTTCACGGCAACAGATGGGGTTCTGGTTATTAACGGGTCCAGTTTCTGGGTATTGGTCAATCTCACAGTGCGTGATCTTGGCTAGCTTGGCTATTCCGGTGTCACACTTCCGAAGTCACTGCCTGATACACCCATGTCCGGTCAGTAGTTGAGAGACGATGGAATCTAGTTCAATCTCCGGAGAGGCTCACTGCGATATCGAGAATGAATGAATCTATAGAGTTCGCATCCGCCTTCGCTCTAGTCCCATCGTTTCTGCCAAATAGCGACGGTTTCCTCTTTAATGGCTCTTCTTAGTCCTCGGCACTCCCTGGGAGCCAGGAGGCTCCCCTTCTCCGCAAATGGTCCAAAGCAAGCACAGGTAACGCTGTGGAACTACACGTCCTATAAGCTTTCGTCAATAAAATAAACGCGTTCTCTGTGTACTGAGCTAAGCTCTCTATACAATGAAAACATCGGCACATGGGCATCGGTACCATATGGCTGCAGCGTAGCACAGCACAGACTTCCTTGCAGCTTCCTTGGTATAAATTCTGAGCAAACGGAATCGAATTCCCCATTTGGACGCAGAAACTCGCGAAACCTTGCCGAAACGGTTCATAGCGCCGATAATTTGCGCATCGTAACTTCTTATCGTACTTATACACAGTTGAAATTATTAAATTTTAATTGACACTGATGGCGACGAAATAAAAACGTGATTTCTCTCTCATATTTTATAAAATTAAAATATTAATTTTGCATGCTCTAATGACAATCACAATGACAAATTGACAATTGAGATGACAATCAGGGAAAAGCAAGGTAACTAAGCAAAGCAACCCTGCGTAAATAATATTACTTATATTATTACGAAAATTTGCGATTTTATATTGCTTATAATTCAAAATTTCTACACCCAATGTCATATTTTCTTGGGTTTTTCGCGATTCCCGGCATCAAGGAATCGAATTACACCCAAATTCCCGAGAAATATTGTGCCGTTTAAGAGAAACGTGTCAAAAAAGTTTCGTAGAGCGCCATCTCGCTTTTTGTCTCGTTCTGGTTTAACGATTTTATATATTAGATTTATTCATCTTAACTCAAAACAATGTTTTGCAACAAACATAGAAGGTAGCGTCGTAGCTAGGGTCTGGCAAGGGGAGCGGCTGCCAGGGGCGCAACCCTCAGGGGGGCGCAATTTGCTGACCTATAGCTAAAAAAAGTCTCGCATAAGTCTTGGGGCGCAAAATTCAAATCTTGATAGAGGCGCGTTCATGATCAAGTCTTGGGGCATAAAATTCAAATACCCTTCAAGACCCAAGGTCCGACGCTGATAGAAGGTCTGGAGTTTTGGATTTGTATTTTGAGACTTTTCGTGCTTCTCTTCTTGATGATCCATTATTCTTGATTCTTCCATCCTTTGACTTGGCATCGCACAACCTGTCTTTAATAGTTATTTGTTATACAAGTGACCAAAGTCGATTTGTGCTGCGAGTGCCGACTTTAAATCACGAACTAGCGAAGTAGTCTAGAATTGAATCACGAGCGTAGCGAGTGATTCTAATATAGACTACTGAGCACAGTGAGTGATTTAAAGGCACGAGGCAGAACAAAACTTTGGTCTCGCGTTAAACATACAACTTTTCACCTCGACCAGCAAGAAAAAATTCACGTGATTTTCCTGGTAAAAATCTAAATTCAGCATTAGAATCTTGTTCTCTCAACTCTTTTGGAGTTAGACAACTATCTTCTATCGCTGGACGCACTAATTTTTTGTAATATATCACAAAAATAGTTCGATAAAACCTATGCTGAAAATTTTTATTCATAGATTAAAATATAGGTATTCCTGTAGTTTTATTTACAATACGTTGTGTTTTTCTCTTATTTATTATTATCCCATCTTATTGATTTATTTATATTTTTAAAACACTAACTTGTTTAAAAATTTCATTGATTTTTCTTAGGTATTTAATATTTATTTCATATATGCGACCTCATTTCGTCCATCCTCTTTTTTAGAATCCTTATTTAAAACTCCTTGGTATATCCGTGCATTTTATTTTTTATACTTTTTAATTCATGTATGACAACATAAAGCTGTCTTTCTATCCTTTTCCCACATATAAATTTTACAAGTCTCATCCTTGTCACACTATTTCTTTTTTCTTAATTATTTCAAAAGTTGGTGTTAGAAATTAAAAAAGCACTTTGCCTCACGCTCGCAGCAAAAATAGATTTTGCTGCGAGTTTTTACGCGCCAAAAGCGCCCTTTTCGTGCTGTAGAGGTGAAATAGTTATTTGTTATACAAGTGACCAAAATCAAATTGTGCTGCGAGTGGCGACTTTAAATCACGAACTAGCGAAGTAGTCTAGAATTGAATCACGAGCGTAGCGAGTGATTCTAATATAGACTACTGAGCACAGTGAGTGATTTAAAGGCACGAGGCAGAACAACATTTTGGTCTCGTGTAAAACATACAACTTTTCACCTCGACCAGCGAGAAAATTTTCACGTGACTTTCCTGGTAAAAAAGCTTAATTCAGCATTAGAAACTTGTTCACTTAACTCTTTTGGAGTTAGACAACTATCTTCATCGTTGGACGCATTCATTTTTGTAATTTATCACAAAAATAATTCAATCAAACCTATGCTGAATGCTGAAATTTTATTCATAGAGTCAGTAAAGTAGATTCCCGTCCGTCGTTTTGATTACATTGCGTTGTGTTTTTCTCTTATTCATTAATATTCCGTCTTATTTATTTATTTATAATCATAAAAGATATAATTTGTTAATTAATTTCATTAATTTTTCTTATTTCATATTTGTTTCATACATGTGACCTCATTACCTACATACTCTTTATTTCGAAATATCAACCTTCTTTTTTAACAATCCTTATTTAAAACTCCTTGGTATATCCGTGCATTTTATTTTTTTACTTTTTATCCGTGTATGACACCATAAAGCACTCTATCTATCCTTTTCTCACATATCAATTTTACAAGTGTCATCCTTGTCACTTTATTTGTTTTTTCTTTATTATTTTAAAAGTTGGTGTTAGAAATTAAAAAAGCACTTTGTCTCACGCTCGCAGCAAAAATCGATTTTGCTGCGAGTTTTTACGCGCCAAAAGCACCCTTTTCGTGCTGGAGAGGTGAAAAATATATTTGTATTGTTACAGGAACATCCGAGTGTGCCGGTGGCCCAGCCTGTAGTGTTCGTAGTCAGGATTGCATCGAGCGCGCGCGCACGTCGGCATGAGCGCGCGGCGGTAGGCACGCTGGCGGGCTACGGGCGGCACGCCGTGTACGCGGGCGCGGGCGCGTACCATGCGCGCGCGCCCGTCGTACCGCTCAACGCTAGTGAGTATACCAGTAACTATAGACATATCGATGTTAGTATAATCACACCCCGGGCACTTCAAACAAGCGCCGCGTTTCAACTACCTTTACACAGACGCTACACAGTGACGTTTTTGCATACGTGCAACTGTGTGCGTGAAGTCTATTTAATGACCACACGGTTCGGCACACGAACTCGCGCGGTGGGGTGAGGTAATTGATTGTGGGGCTGGGCGGAGAGTTTCCTTTCTGTACGGGTACTTATATCTATTCTGTGGTATAGTGCGGATCACGAAAGATGACCACAAATGGCGCCCATCTTCGCATCATAACTCATGAAGAAAAGACATAATAATTATTATGACAAAATAATATTTCATAGCTATACATATAGATGTATACATAATATTATATGAAATAGTGTTTTGTCTTAAGTCTTTTCCTAATGAGTTATGATGCGAAGATGGGGATATTATGGCAATATGTAGTCTTTCGTGATATGAACTAAATACTGTAGAGCGCGCAGTGGTAGGCATGCTGGTGGGCGGGCGGTACGGCACACCAATTTTTTTTGTTTTTTTTTCAATATTCCTGATATTACCATACAAGGGTTCGAATACAATTTCGTTTTATTTTTAAACTTTCACATAGTTTTCGTCAGCCCTTAGTGCTATCTGACGCACAAGAAATCAAAACACCTTGAATTAAGTTACTTACCAGGCGAAGTTACTTGATTACTGGGCTATTACTGATTTGAATTCGTTCAAGAACATGCATCCGGTGTTATTTATTTTATTACAGAAAGAATAATATGTGACGTCGGTACGACTTACAAAATTGTATGCCCTTGGACTAAAATTAGTTATTTTTTCTAGACCAGAACCGAAACAGATATTGTTGCAAATAAAATTTACAAAAAAACTAACTAGGCTGGCTATAAGTAGTTATCCATTTTGGCTCAAATTTAAATCTCATGTGAGAATACAAATGAAAAAAAAACATCCGATTTTAATTTGCTTATACATTCATAAAAGACTCGGTACAAAAATCAGTGGAGATAAAAATATGAAAAAGTGAAGCCTAGCACAGTGACCCATTTGTTTTTTTTCCGTCTGCCATCAATTAACATGTTCTATCTTATCTGTTATCAATGCATAACAATATGTCGGCGTAAAAACAGTTCGTGATTGTGCCGCGAGGAGTGGCATGACCTGAATCTATAATGTTCATTGAAATGTAATGGCTTAATAGATAATATTGACATTTTTATGGTGGTTGAAACGGACAATAAATAAATGTTCAATAACTTACAGTAATTATTTTGGCTCCTATTTGGTACAGATTGGACTATGGGTTACTGAATAATTGATACAATATCAACATTGCACTACCTAAAAATAATATTGTTTCTTTTCATCGCTTTATTTCTGCTATATAGCCAGTTGAGCTATTAAATTAGAATCATAATTAATAATGATAGGTCCGGTAAAAATGATAAGCCAAAGAAAATAATAAAATAAGCTAAATAACATTAATGCTAATGATTTTTTGAATTGTGGGTGAATTTTGTTGACGACAGTGATTTAATTCGGGCCAGGAAAGGCATACTGCACTATTTTATCATTTCATAATATCAGCTCGTTTTTTTAATATAGCTACAAACGTTCACATAACAATATTAATACATAACTGCTCCACATACTTATACATTTTTTCCTCATACCACTTTCTGAAACTACTTTCTTCTATTCGTAACAAAAACCGAAGTTGAGCTCATTACCACATGCGAGGGTGTTGCGAACAACCAGTTCTCGCCAAATAAATTATGATGTCAACAGCTGTGCCCGTACAGAAACACCTAATTATGGAATACTTGGAATAATTTCGTATGTACCGTCTGTTATCACTATTGTAAGCCGCCAGAGATAAATTAAGAGCTTAAATTGTTTTTGTAATACGTTATTGTATTAACTTTGTTTTTACGTGAATCTCAGCTTTGTTTGTGTAACGAAAGTCGAAAAAAGCTAACGAATTGTCAGTATTTCCATAAGGAAAAGTAGAATGCAAATTGAAAAAAAAATAGGTTTATTTTAATCGATAACATTACATAATGGCTAGGCTACCCCTAACAAATAGTTACCTAAACTCACTCACGAATTTAGGTTACGTTATTAAAAATTGGAAATAGCCCCTTATGGATGTAGAAAATTATCCTTACTAATATTATAATATTAGTAAGGATAATTTTCTACATCCATAAGGGGCTATTTTCGCATTCGCATACTTTCGCATTTATATATAAATGCGAAAGTCCGTTTGTTTATTTGTTTGTTTGTTACGCCATCACGTCTTAACTACTTAACTGATTACCTATCATGAAATTTTGCATACACGTTGTCAGGGGTACAGAAAAGAACATAGGGTACCTTACATCCCGAAAAAAAGTATCGTTCCCGAGGGATAGCAAAAAACCTTTCCACGCAGACGGCCGAAGTCGCGGGCGGCCGCTAGTATTTTAATAAAGAGATTTTGATGACTGCTTTCCCTTCTACCCTAGACAGGCGTGACTTACGATCTCTTACTGTGGAAACGCTCTAAATAATTCCCAGTAATTCCGTTTCTCACCAGAGAGTGTCCCCCCATTGCCAACGACTATTGTGTGGACTCAGGAATGCGTTATTGCTTTGTTTCTCGCTAAAAGCCTTAATGTACGGTGCGGTCACGCCTGCGCATCTATTGGACATTCCACTGTTGCACAATCGTGTGGTATCCTACCTTTATGTGCTTACAGTGAAATACAACGAGGTTTCATCTCTATTCAAATGCACTTAAAGGCTTTTGATTCAAATCAGACGTTGTCCTAATAAAAGACGGTTGGAATACATTGCAAATTTTACACGAATCCTATATTGAAAACTGATAAAAACTTAGTCGGAGGTTAAGTGTTAAAATAACTGGAATGTCATTTCCATTACTTTCATATTGGAGACTTTGATATATATCTTATATTATCACAACTTGATGAGTAAACTCATAGTCAAAATAATTTGTGGTAAAATACATAAAAGATTAGAGACTAACATTTCTGAAACAAAATATCCTATCCTATCCTACTAATATTATAAATGTGAAAGTTTGCTTTCTGGATGTGACCGAGGAACAGCTGAACAAGCTGGAACGTCTACAAAATTTGGCCATACGTTTCATATTCGGTTTACGTAAATACGATCATGTGTCACAATTTCGCTGTCAGCTTAAATGGCTTCCTATACGCCTTCGCCGTGATATGCACATCCTTTCTGCCCTCTTCAAAATCCTCAAGGATCCCAAATCACCTAAGTACCTCGTTTCCCGGTTCCAGATGCTTCCTCCTCCCTCTCGCCCTAGGCGGGCTTGCATCACTAAAACGCTGGAGCTACCTAGAAGCAACACCAGTTTCCTCCGTAACTCCTTTTCTGTTAGAGCTGTACAGCTTTGGAATAAACTCCCGTTAAATATCCAGGATTGCCCTAACGTCAAGACCTTTAAATCTAAAGTTAAATTGCACTTTCTAGCACAATTATCGTACCCTGAGTCATAAATAACATCATCTCATAATCACTTACATATTTATTTATATGTATGTATTGAGTATGTATTTAATGTATTTAGGTATATTATATATTTTTTTTTATATTATTTATGTATATGTATTTTATATATTATGAATAAGTATAGATTTTGTATTATCATCTTATTATTTAGTTTTTTTTAATATGTCGTGCACTTTATGGACCTGCTTTTATAAATCTCTGACACCTCTTAGGTTGGCTGGAAGAGATCTCTTTAGAGATAAGTCCACCTTTGCTCACAATTATTGTTTAGGCTTCCCATCCTATTATCCTTTACTTATTATTTCCCCTCCATTTCAAAACAACTAGCGCCATCTCTGGCGCCAATACGTAAACCTGGCTGCGCGACATTAGCGCCACTAAAAAGAAGACATTCAATCTCTCATCGAAACACCGCGTGCGCGCCGGGTCATCGCCCGCTGAAAATCCTTAAATTACTGTGAAAAACGGTGTGAAAGACGGAGCCGGCTCCAAAGATCGATCAAGGAACATAACAGACGTGAGTGCCAGTGTAGTGCAAGTGTCAACAACCACCAGCATCTTCATTTGGAGTCGTCACTGCCGCCGTTGGCGAAGCGGTGGCCAGCTACCTGTAAGTCCTTTTCCTTCAGCCTGTTACCTATCCACATTAACCTCTTGTGTAGGTACTTGTTAGGGAATCAAGGAAAATTAATCTCAAACTACGAAACCAAGCGGTTTCATTTTTTGGTCCTTCGAGCCGGATGCCTATGGTTACCGGTTTTTAACCAGCTTAAAATTCCATTTACAGTCCAATTTTAAAACATATAAAGCTAAATTTTAATAAAAACAATCGTTAACGTTGCATTCCTAGCGTAAATTATAAGTACCTATCTATTCAACTAGAGCGCTGTGTGTTCGCCGAGCGCCGGCCATTTTTTTGTTTACCGATCATTTACGATAAAAGTAAATCACATTAAATCTCATTCGTAATTACGTATTTTTAGATAAAATTACGTGTTTATTAGCGAATTTTATCGTTAAAATTGGTTCATATATCGATTTTTTGTCTTTTCATATTTTGTATTAGGTAGGTACCTACATACTTATAGAAAATGCCTGACGACCAACAGGCCGCCGCTAGTGATAGTGCAAATAGTGCATTAATGAATGAAAGACAATTAAAACTGGTTCAAACGCAGCGAGAATATGCGTTTCGTGATATGCAAATTTTGATGGATTTATCTAAAAATATTCACTCTGATCAATCAGCATTAACTAAATTCAAAGCTAGGTTCAAACGGATTGAGAAATTACGTAGCGAATTCTTCGAGTACACTACTCAGATAAATGAATTAAAGTTAATCTTAAAACCAAGTGAAAAAATTGATTTGAAAGTTGTCCAAGCATTTGACGATTTATACTATAGTGTGATAGCCGTCGCGGATATTATTTTTCCGAGCGAAAGCGAAGGTAGTGTCGACACGGCTCACGCCGCTCGCGTCTCGACAAAAGTCGGCGCGTGTGCCGCGTGTGATAGTAATTGTCATACCGCGAAACCATTCTCGCAAGTGCGTTTACCTAATCTTGAATTGCAAAAATTTGATGGTAACATTGAACTTTGGCAAACATTCTTTGACACATTCTCGTCACTTGTGCATAACAATAATAGCATAAGTTCGATTGAAAAATTCCATTATTTGCTATCATGTCTTTCTGGTCAGGCTTTGTCGCTTGCCAAGGGCATTCCGGTTACGAGTGAAAATTATCCAATTGTTTTCGATGCTCTTATTGATAGATTTGAAAATAAACGCGTTTTGGCTTATAATTATTTGGAAAAAATAAGTAACTTTTCACCTTTAAAAAATAGTAATTTTTCCGATCTTAGGAATTTAACTAATATTCTAAACGAAACAGTTAACGCCCTTCGGGCTATGAAAATAAAACAATTGGATGAGTTTATACTTTTTTATTTAGCTTCGCGCGTTCTAGATAGCGATACTCGTAAACGTTTTGAAATTCAGAATAAGGAACAAATACCTACTTTTTCTGATTTGTTAACCTTTTTACAAAGTTATGTCAAAGTATTGGAGGTCAGTCAATCCGGCACGATATCCGGTTCTGGTACTCAATTAAATCAATTAAATAAAATAACTAAACGCCCCTTAGAGGTTCGAAACAAAAACTATTATAAATCTAATTCGTTGCCGTCCAGTGCCGGCGCCGTCAATGCTTCGATACCTAATCAGTATTCGGTGACCTGTATGTACTGCGGTGAACAACATAATATTTTCAAATGTTCTAAGTTTCAATCACTTAACATTCCTGAAAAGAATAAAGTCGTGTTTAAACAAAAGTTATGTAAAAATTGTTTACGTCCAAATCATAATGTTGATCAGTGTTTTTCTAAATCTTCTTGCTCGGTTTGTAACAAGCGTCATCACAGTTTGTTGCATGACGGTGGCGGGACCACTGTCGCGGTACCTGGTATTTCAACCGAAGTGACTGACTGTTCGGATGGGTTTAGCGGGATCGAACCGCCTATCGTAAACGAAACGTCGGTAACTACTAGTACACACCTAGGACATAGCCGCGCTTTGGTTTTACTCGGTACTTGTACGGTGCGCGTTTGCGATCCGGCGGGCTCCGCTCAGCCTGTTTTGGCTAGGGCACTCATCGATAGCGGTGCGCAGGACTGCTTCATGACGTCATCGCTCGCGCAACGTATGCGCTTGCCTATGCGCCGTTGCAAACTAACCGTCGCGGGTCTAGGTAAAAGCGTAGTGCATCAGATAAAAGGGGAGACATCCTGTACGGTACAGCCTCGCGATTCAGATAATCCTAAATTTAATATTAATGTCATAGTTATGGACACAATTACTAGTAAAATGCCGACAGTTCCAATACCGCCGGTTGTACGTAACCACTTTAAACATTTAGTACTTGCTGATACGCAATTTGACAAACCGACAGATATCGACTTATTATTAGGCGCGGAGCAGTTCCACGCGATTTATGACGGCCAACGCCTCGATTTGGGCAACGGTCTACCGGTTGCTTTACACAGCGTGTTCGGGTGGGTTCTCACGGGCAGGGTCGATCCCGTTAGCCGTCCCCCATCCACAATCTCTTCCCTCGTGGTTTCCACTCGTGCATTAGATGACGTGGTCAAGCGTTTCTGGGAGGTCGAAGAACCACCAAAAACGGAATTAGCGAATCCGGAGGACGTTAAGTGTGAGGAGCTGTTTACCAGTCTAGTTTCCCGCGAGCCTGACGGGCGATACGTGGTGCCGTTACTGTTAAAAGACTCATGCGAATCTTTAGGCGATTCTTTCAATAACGCAAAGTTGCGCTTAAGTAAGCTCGAAAAACGACTCGAACGGAATTCCGAGTTAAACAAAGATTATGGCGATTTTATGGCTGAGTATCAGAACTTAGGTCATATGCAACCTTCAAGTTTGGGCTCAGGTAAATTCGTTATTCCACATCATTGTGTAGTCCGCCCTGATAGTGCGACCACAAAGCTCCGTGTTGTTTTTGACGCCAGCTCAAAAACAACAAATGGAAAATCGTTAAACGACATTGTTTATACTGGACCTAAGCTCCAGAATGATATCGTAGACATACTTACCAAATTCCGTTTGCAACCTATAGTGTTCACAGCCGATATAACAAAAATGTATCGCAACATTGATTTGCGCCCTGAAGATAGGGTGTGGCAACACGTACTCTGGCGATCGTCACCTTCTGATCCTGTCTCGGAGTACGAGCTAAGAACGGTTACTTATGGTGTGACTAGTTCACCATATCTAGCAATTCGTACATTGCATCAGCTCGCAGCCGATCACGGCTCTGACTATCCTAAAGCTGCTGAAGTGGTTCGCCAGGACACATTTATGGACGACATAACGGCGGGGGCACCTACCGTAGCCCAAGCACTTCAGTTAAAAGACCAACTTGTAAACCTTTTGGCTTGTGCTCAGTTTGAACTCCGCAAGTGGAGTAGCAATTCACCTGAATTTAATGCATCTCTTCCTGTTGAACACTGTCAGGTTCCAAAATCATTTTGTGATGAAAATCACCAACATATTATCAAAATCTTAGGCGTCCAGTGGGACCCCCTTAAAGACTTTTTTACTTATTCAATTTCAGCATTGAATTCAAGTTTCACTAAGCGTGCTATTCTGTCATGCATCGCTCGAATTTACGATCCCGTTGGATGGCTTGCACCCGTTGTTCTGATAGCAAAATTTCTCTTGCAAGATCTTTGGCGTCTTAATTTAGGCTGGGACGACACTGTTCCCACAGATATCGCTGAGAAGTGGCGAAACTTCCTCATTGAATTAGAATATGTTAAAAACATTACTGTACCTCGTAAAGTTACAGCTGATGATGCTGTTCAACATCAATTAATAGGATTCTGTGACGGGTCCTCAAAAGCATATGGATGCTGTGTTTATTTGCGCAGTGTCGGTCCTAATGAATGTCAAGTGCATCTATTGATTGCCAAGTCTAAACTGGCTCCTATAAAGCCATTAACAGTAAACCGCCTTGAACTCTGTGGCGCTGTTTTACTTGCACGCGTCCTTAAACATATGCATAATTTATTAAAAACTAAAATCCCAATAAATCAAATCATTGCGTTCACTGACAGTAGCACTGTGCTTGCCTGGCTACACATCGAACCCCATAAGATGAAGACGTTCGTTGCACATCGAGTTGTTAAAATAACAGACGATATGCCCCTCGAGCACTGGCAACACGTCTCCACTCATGACAACCCAGCGGACCACTGCAGTCGAGGCTTAAGCTCAATAAAACTCGCTGAATGTTCCTCCTGGTGGGTAGGTCCGGACTGGGTGGCGAAAGATACTTCCTATTGGCCAGGTAATCCTCATTTGGATTGCTTCGATGATATTCCGGAAATGCGTCCCAACGCGTGTCTAGCTCAGGCTACAACAGATGAGCCTAGTCTCATATCCACATTATTAGAACGCTATTCTTCTTTAACGCATGTGCAGCGCATTCTTGCTTGGTGTTTGCGATTTATATCGGCGTGTTCACGCCATTCCGAACACAGTAAAACGCTTACCGTTAAAGAATTGAACTATTCGCTTCAGTGTTTGATTAAACATGAACAGCAGTCGTATTTTACTGATGACGTGCAGAGTTCTAAGGCTATCCAGAAACTCCGTCCATTTGTAGACGACTCGGGTCTCCTCCGAGTGGGGGGACGATTAAAACATTCTAACTTGCCTGTATCTGCTAAACATCCAGTCTTATTACCGAAAGGTTCACGTCTATCCTTACTGATAGTAGATTATTTTCATATAACTTACTTGCATTGTGGTCCTCGTACCCTGCAATCGATTATTCAACGTCAATTTTGGATTCTTGGGATTCGTAATTTGATTCGTTCCAGACTCTCAAAATGCGTTAAATGCTTTAAAGCAAAACCTATTCCGTGTCAACCTCTAATGGGAGATCTTCCATCTTCCCGAGTCCAACAAACGCGTTGCTTCGAAAAAGTTGGAATCGACCTGGCTGGACCTTTCTTAGTGAAAGAAAGCCATAGAAGAAAGGCGCCAACTTATAAGGCTTACGTATGCGTTTTTGTATGCCTTGCCGTAAAGGCAATACACATCGAAGTACTCACTGAGCTATCCACTCCTGCGTTTATTGCGGCTTTAGACCGATTTGTTTCCCGTCGTGGGCTTTGTACTTTTATAGTTACCGATAACGGCACCAATTTTATCGGCGCGAAACGTTACCTTAACGAATTATATAAACTCATATGGGAAAATCGCGATCCCATATCATTTAATCTCGCAGAACGTGGAATCATCTGGCAATTTAACCCTCCAACCGGTAGTCACTTCGGTGGAATTTTCGAAAGTGG
Organism: Agriphila tristella; assembly: GCA_928269145.1. Lineage (NCBI taxonomy): Eukaryota > Metazoa > Arthropoda > Insecta > Lepidoptera > Crambidae > Agriphila > Agriphila tristella. Next base: position 30,311,579 of record OV743432.1, read on the forward strand.
AGTTAAATCCATGAAATACCACTTAAAACGGGTAATTGGATCGCAGATTTTAACTCTTGAAGAGTTGATAACTGTACTTGCTAAGGTCGAAGCGGTACTGAACTCGCGACCGTTGTGCAACATATCCTCGGATCCAGACGAAGTAGATATTCTAACACCGGGGCATTTCTTAGTTAATAGTCCTTTAGTTGAGGTTGAGGAGCTCGGTGGCGCAGTGGTTTAGCGCCTGGCCCAGCGATTGCGGAAGTTAAGCAACGTTCGCAAGGGTCGGTCATGGGATGGGTGACCAAAAGTTTATTATCTCGAGCTCCTCCGTGCTTCGGAAGGCACGTTAAGCCGTTGGTCCCGGCTGCATTTGCAGTCGTTAACACCCACCAATCCGCATTGGGCCCGCGTGGTGGGTTATGGCCCATCCTCCTTACTACCCATAAGGAAGGCCTGTGCCCCAGCAGTGGGGACATCAAAAAATGGCTGATGAAAAAAAAAAAAAAAAAAAAAAAAAAAGTCCTTTAGTAGCGTTACCTGAACCTGAACTGGCGGATCAATACGTGCCGCCTCGAGAGCGTTGGCAGATGCTGCAAAAACTTACCCAATCATTCTGGCGTATCTGGCAGCGTGACTACCTCCATACGTTACAACAGCGTGCGAAGTGGTTTCGCGGTCAAACTAACGTACAGTGCGGTGATATTGTATTGCTCGTTGATAACAATTTGCCTCCATTAGATTGGCGTTCAGGGCAAGTGACCGCCTTACACCCTGGCGTTGACGGTGTGGTCCGTGTCGTTACACTCCGTACTACGCGTGGCCTCCTTCGGAGACCAGTCACTAAACTTTGTCCGTTGCCTATAGAACATTAACTGTATCGGTTTTCATCGGTACAATTTCTTAGTTTTAAGTTCTTAATTTGATAATTTCTCAATCTTAATTGTAAAACCAAATTCATTATTAAATTTTAAATTATTGGTAGGAATGAATGCAACTTTAACAATTGGTTCTTCATTGGCTTCTTACCTTTTGTACTTTTGAAATCGAGACGATTTCAAGTGGGGGGATTATGTTTAGGCTTCCCATCCTATTATCCTTTACTTATTATTTCCCCTCCATTTCAAAACAACTAGCGCCATCTCTGGCGCCAATACGTAAACCTGGCTGCGCGACATTAGCGCCACTAAAAAGAAGACATTCAATCTCTCATCGAAACACCGCGTGCGCGCCGGGTCATCGCCCGCTGAAAATCCTTAAATTACTGTGAAAAACGGTGTGAAAGACGGAGCCGGCTCCAAAGATCGATCAAGGAACATAACAGACGTGAGTGCCAGTGTAGTGCAAGTGTCAACAACCACCAGCATCTTCATTTGGAGTCGTCACTGCCGCCGTTGGCGAAGCGGTGGCCAGCTACCTGTAAGTCCTTTTCCTTCAGCCTGTTACCTATCCACATTAACCTCTTGTGTAGGTACTTGTTAGGGAATCAAGGAAAATTAATCTCAAACTACGAAACCAAGCGGTTTCAATTATTATAATGATTTATGTAACAAATATTATTAGTGCAATAAAGAATATAAAGTTTGTGGGTTTGGATGTTTAGATGTTTGGATGTTTGTTCCTCAATCACACAAAAACTACTGAACAGATTTGGTTGAAATTTGGCACACAGATAGTAAATAGCCTAGATTAAAACATGAAATACTTTTCATCCCGATATTCCCACGGAAACGGGGACCACGCGGGTGAAACCGCGGGCGGCCGCTAGTATTATAAATGTGTAAGTTTGTGGGTTTGGATGTTTGTTCCTCAATTACGCAAAAACTACTTAACGGATTTGGTTGAAATTTAGCACACAGATAGTAGATAGCCTAGATTAAAACATAGAATACTTTTTATCCCGATATTCCCACGGGAACGGGAACCACGTGGGTGAAACCGCGGGCGGCCGCAAGTTCTAAATAAATATTATCTTATCAATACATTGACTAATAAATCAGTATCAAATATTTATAGACTTCCAAAAGTTGGTGTCAAACTTATCAATGACAGCAAAAGTTTGGCAACGAATTTATCAATTTAGCGATCTTAGGAGCTTTGCTAAGATAAATATTTCCTCAGTTTTATATTATTAATACGTTGACATTTTCTCACAATGACTTGTATAAGAAATAAAATAAAAAAAAAGCTTTTTAAAAGGCAAAAAGAAGGGTTTTATAAGTTTGACGTGTGTTTGTATTTGTCTGTTTGAGGCAATGTAGCTCTCAAACGAATGGACCGATTTAGATGTAGTTTTTTTAGCCTAAAATCATTTGACTGGTTAAGTCTTGTAAAAACTGGAGTCCTTGAGCTTAATTGATATTTTGACGACATTTAAATAAAAACTTTGGAATTATGAGTCTTTTGAAACCCGCAAAGTTTAATAAAAAGACTCAAACCCTTTTCAAGCTCGCTGTTTTCAACTGCAACCAAAATTTTTCTCCATACATGTAATTCCTTTTACGTTACGTTACGTTTAATAACATCATAAGTTATTCAGGAAACCGTGAAACAATGTGTTTAATGTTTTCGAAAAGTCGCAACTGGAAAATATGGCTGTCGTCATTATGTGGTTTGTTTCAAAATGTTGGAATTTGAGTCCGTGTTAATGTTACCTGCTTTTTTTGCATAATATTTTATTACTTCATTATTTCAAACGAGAAAATCTAAATCTAAGTTCATTTTTAGCATATTGAAAAATATTGTTTGTGACCATAAAACAAGTGCTTTAGCTGCTTATTCTGGAATCGGAAAAAGTAGTAAATAGTTACGTCTATGTGTACAGTTTAAGTAGAACTTTATCGCTTTGTTATAGTTGTCGTTTGCCATTGATTTCTGTTTAAAAAAACCAATAGATTTTTAGAGTGGTAAAGTTCTGAACTATAACGGGTGTAACAAGACCTTCAACGAAGACTATACTTGGGAAACCAATAGCTACGAATTATTGAAGCTAAAATTATAAAAATGTTATTTCTTATTTTTTTTCCATCAATGTATCCCATGAGCACGCACATAAACGCTGCCTTTTAACTCGGCCGCACGCAGCTGTGTAGCATACATTGCGTGGTAATGTATGCAAAGCTTTATTAAAATCACAAGCAAGTTTCCCAGCAATAATTTTGAAAAGAAATGATCCTGATGATGGGCAGAAAAATCACAAGCAAGTTTCCCAGCAATAATTTTGAAAAGAAATGATCCTGATGATGGGCAGAATACGTAGACCTCGACTTCGTTGTGGGTCTTGTTACACTCGGTATTTATAGACGTGATTCTACCTGATGTTGTTCAATATTTAATAATTTTATTTTCAACAACCCAATATTATTCTTTCACTTTCCCCAGTACCCAATGGCATACCTAATCATGGGCTAAATGTCATTATGGCACTCTATTTGAAGTGAACAGAATTTTCGATCAGCTTCGCTTTCATTAAGGAAATTGCTTACAGTATCTTGTTTGCATAAATTTGCATGGCCCGTGTGCCTTCACAAAATATTTCGATCCAACCTCCGTCCTCATGCATGATGCAGGGAAAGGACAAATATGGGACTTGTGTACTTAAGGGCCCGGCCACATCGAGCGCTATCAACTAGTAGCTTTTTTTAATGCACGACGGGATAGTGCTTGGCCTTCACCTCACCTGATGTTAAGGGACGATAAGGCCGAAGGTGCAAGCGCACTACATCCGGAATCCTCATCACTGAGGAGTTCCTTAGCCAGTTGGCTATCTCACCTCTAACAGCCGGAACACGTCATCATCATCATCATATCAGCCACACGACACCCACTGCTGGGTATAGGCCTCCCCTAAGGATCTCCACGACGATCGGTTCTGCGCTGCCTGCATCCACTGGCTTTCCGTGACCTTCACCAGATCGTCGGTCCACCTTGTCGGGGGCCTACCTACGGAGCGTCGTCCAGTGCGCGGTCGCCATTCCAGAACCTTTCTGCCCCAACGGCCATCGGTTCTTCTCGCTATGTGTCCCGCCCATTGCCACTTCAGCTGAGCAATCCTTCGAGCGATGTCGGTTACTTTAGTTCTCCTGCGGATCTCCTCGTTTCTGATTTGATCACGTAGGGAAACGCCGAGCATGGCTCTCTCCATTGCACACTGAGTGACCTTGAGCCTCCTTATGAGACCTAAACGGCCGGAACACAACAATTTTCAAATTGTTGTTATGGCGTCAGACTTAGGTAAGATGGTGGTAGTTAGACAGGCGGACTTGAAATAAGCCCTACCATGAGCCCTACCATAAGGATTATAACTAAAACTCCAACCAAACTACTGCAAGTGGAGCCTCGTCGGTCGATCGTAGAGGAATGAGGGAACTAGTGTAGTGTCTACTGCGAGAGTAGAAGTTAAGCAAGGGCGTAGATTACAGTTAATACTCAAGATATGAATTCGGAGCTACCTAATTTTAGTAAATAAATATAGCTGTTGATGGGACGGGTCCTAAGAACCATATCTGCTTGGGATAAGCGGCAGCGATACGCTCCGATAATTTAATACTTACACCTGAGGAATTTGCTTCAATGTTTATTTTTTCATCACTTATCCTTACGTAGTTCCTTTATGTTTTGATAGGCGTATGTGTGGCTCAAACGGTTGAGACCATAGACATTGGAAAATTTTCGCTGCGCGTTGAGACTTTAGGCGAATCTAGCTTATTTGTTTATTTTTATTATGTCAACAGGCTTATCTTCCTGTGACCATGGTCCGTGCCGTCGATAGGTACATTTAATTTGTGGTAATTTAATATAAATAATCAAAAGTTTTTAACAGTCAAGTATTCAAGTTTCAGAGGCATATTAAGAAACCTTGGATGTTTTCTTTTTTTAAATATTGAATGACCTGATTGAACCCCGGTTTCTGAAGGTACTTTATAGAAGGTATAATTTATCAGAGGGTCCTCATTAAACATCCAATAAACCACCGGCAATTAAATGAGAAGCTGGGAAATAAGCGAGTCTATTTTATATGGAGCATTGCAAAGTTGCAAAGACAGTTTCGGCCATGAAGGCCAAAGGCCAATCTCTGCTTTGTCGCCTCTCAGTGCTTCCAGTGTTATCGTGTCAAAGTCCACTGTAATTTGGTACACGTGAATGCATAGTAATTTTACCGTTTCTAAGGATCCTCCCTGCTCTGTTATTAGAATATTGTTCTTGAATGTTTGCTCCACAGATAATTCTCATGTATTCTACGAAATTCTAGCAACCTGCTGAGTTTCACCTTGATTAAATTAAAGTTGTTAATTTACGAAACGAAACTTACTTCTGTTCATATTAATTAACAGAGCCCGTTTTAGAATAGTTTTAGTAAGTAGGTCACATCAAAATACTCAAAATTATTTGAGTTTTAGAGACCGTTCACACTGGGCATAATTTGCAGGAGGTTTGTAGTGAAAACTCAGGTCGAGGTAGGGTTGCCAAAACTACTATTTCCATTCCATTTCGGCATAACACGTTCGGAAATCTCAAAATAAAAAAACTTTTCGATTTCAAGTTTCGTAGGTCGAATGATTATAGGATGTAAAAAAAGATTGTTCGTATGGATTGAGGAGCCACTTTTCGTATTTTAATGAAATTAATATACTTATTTAGTAGTAAGTTAAAACATTTTATAGGATCTATCCTCGATGTACTTTAAAAATTATATGAACATAAAGGTGGCTCCTCAATCTAAATGTTGGGATTGAGGAGCCACGTCAGACCTAGTAACATCATGGATTTATTTTTATCATAATTTGGTATGATTTTGTAGCATTTGAATAGTTTGTAGACAAAATTTAAGCTCGGTAATATTAAAATTAAAAAGTTACAATACATCGTACATATACGTATGTTGCAACGAACATGTAACGGAAGGTAAATGATACGTTACACTATGTACAGTGTTATACTTATGTGTACCCGGCAGGTTGATCAATTTAATACATATATCCTCAACTTACCAGTTTGAATTGAATAATATATCACTAGGATACTATTCAGGGTTATCATTGGTCTTAAGTACTTAGTTTTTCTAACCTCCAATATCACCTAAAAAGGGCAAGCATAAAAACCTTTTTTATTCCCTTAAATGTTCGTTCAAAGCCCTACAATCTATCTAGCCTAGCCTACGTCGAAGGAATCTATGATCCTACAGCCTTACATCAATCATACTTTAACCAAGCAGCCACCGCTCAAAACCACTCACCTCCCATTCAAAAGACTTAGCACGTCAACTACCTTTTTAAGGCATTGATACATTCATATTCAGCCATAAATCAAACTAATCTACATTGCATTACTATTAGAGCTATCCCTATAAAAATACCCAGCGATAAATACTTGAATTATCAACTCTAACTTATACTAAGAAGGTTCGAAGTCAGTTGATGCCCGTTCGGGTGTTTTGTCTTGTCGAAGTGACCAAATATTTTTCTGTCTTTGAGCCTAGCGCCCGGAAAAAATGGAGCACGTTTTCTATTATTCTTTTGTTCAGCCCCTTTTGAAGAAATAACGACCGTGAGTCGAGAGGCCTAGAGACCATAATAAGATGACACTTGCATAGGAGATTGAGTGAATTCCGCCACGGAAATGGCAAGACTTTCTTTTCTTTTGTCAACTAATAAAATGGAAACTGTAAAATGTCGAATGTCTTTATAAATTAACGTTACTTACCTGATAATACTATTGGGCTGAAGACAAATCTAACAATATCTCAAATAAAGAAATCCGTTCAGCCGTTTGAAAGATATGAGGTAAGGAATAAAGAATACAAACATACTCGTACAAGATACAAGCGAGTAACCCTTTCCTTGTAGTAGGGTAAAATGTAGGTATACCTACGTTTAAGTCTATGCCTACGTTGTACAATTGACAACATTTCATTTTGAGAAAATACTAAAATGAGAAAACCATTTCGAGATTTTAGTGTTCTAAGCTCATATATTTTTTTTTCAGAATTTTTAGATCAGTATTTTTTACGTTAATTAAAAAAAATCTAAAATAAACGCGATATAGGGAGGCTGAGATGAGTCTCTTTGCCTTCTATTAAAAAAAAACAGTGGTGCCAGCCAGGTAAACATTATCAGGCACAATAATATCAATATAATAATAATTAATATCAATATAATAATTAATATCTCAGTAATGTATGAAAATAAATGGAAAAGAAAAAATACGTGTTGCCTAAAAAACGATAAATTTTCATTATATCCATAAAAACACGTACCTTAATATTTTGAAATGTTGTCAATTACGATAACCAACTTTATAAGTAAAGTTGCCGAGTATAGCCGACATAGTAAAATTAATCTTATTGCATATTGAAAAAATAAACTGTAGTAGTAGTTTTTGTCATTGAAAATGACTTTTAGATTGCTGGGTAGGTACTAGAGCTCCCATTTGGGAGTTTAGTGCGACACGGCGATTGTATGGAAGCTATTGGTAGTTCATAGATAAATAGGATGTCAAAGGACGCTGATTAACGAGATCTATCAGATGGAGAAGGAATTAAAAAAAAAGAAATTAAAAAGGTTATGGTGTGAAAATATTTGAATTTTTGAATTTGAGTTGTAGCGCATCCAGTACTGTGGTATGGAAGTTGGGTGTGTATGAGAGTTTATATTACATATATGTGGTGAATGGAGGATTTTCGGAACATTTTGAACAATTTTCGTTTTTTTTTCTATTTTTGGATTTTATATTTTTTTTATTGTGTGTTCATTTAGTTTATTTCCTTATGCCTGAATTTCATTTTCAATGTCCTAGTAGTTCGTGCTATGCAGGGGAATCTGTGCATTTTTTATTTAAAAAGCGTACTGACTCTTACATAGTGGTGGCCTCGGCAACTTAAATTACTTTGAATTCGCAAGAAGTAACCATGACCTTATTTTTTTCAGCTCTATGAGAATCTTTCAGTCTTCAAACAGAATTTAAATGGCAATCAACACTACAAACACAGCTCTGGGGGTCTACCATAAGCTTTTAAGCAATGTTGTACTCATTTTACGTCAATGTAAAATGAGTACATCATAAGGACGTAGAGGCTGTGCGGAAAAAGAACCGTCTTGGGAATAGTGCTTGATTTATTTTATTTATTTATTTATTTAAACTTTATTGCATAAGAAAATACAATTGGCGGACTTAATGCCTTAAGGCATTCTCTAAGAGTCAACCGGAAAGGTTGTTAAAGAAAGAAATCGTGGCGGCAAAAAAAAAAAAAGATAACTAAGTTACAAATTACAATATCCGTTAATCATAAATAAGGATCAATATAAACATACATAACAATACATACATAAATAATCCTAATTGCTATAATATTAATATATTATATGAATATTATATAATAATATACTTACATGTATAATACATACACATAAGATAGTATAGCATAGGTCAGATTTGATGAACTTAAAGTATGGAACTCAGGTAGTGTTCACGAATCAGTCTTTTGAATACGAACTTAGTTGGGGCACTTCGAATATTCAGGGGTAATGCGTTCCAGAGTCGTATAGCCGAAAGGGTGAAAGAGTCGGAGACGAAGCCAGAAGAATGGACAGGAGTAAGCAAGAGAAGGTTGCTACTAGAACGAAGGTCACGTAGATGAGAGTCACCCAGAAACTGAAATCTAGATTTCAAGTATTCCGAGGTATGTGGATCGAATAAGATGTTGAAAAGCGTACAAACAACTCTCAGGTTCCTACGCTCGCGAATAGGAAGCCATTTGAGTTGCTGACGATAGTGAGAGATATGGTCGTATTTACGTAGTCCATATATGAAACGAATGCAATTATTAAGAAGTCGATCCAACTTATTGAGAAGGTTTTCGTTGAGGTTAGAGCTGCAAACATCAGCGTAATCGATAATAGGTAAGGTTGATTGCCGTATTTGTCATGTCCGTCACCACCATAGAAATAGAATGTCAAAGAACAACAATGTCAATAAACAGGTGATCCGAAAAACGATTCATACATTCGATATTCAATAAGATACGTAAAATATGACTTAGATTCATAAAATATGACTATAATATGGCAAAGGAAATTAATAAACTATGTTCCATACTGTTTTCTTCGTCGATAAAGGATATTGTATGTGATATCTGATTACACGTGATTACTTGGATTGTTTCTTTTTAACCGACTTCCAAAAAGGAGGAAGTTCTCTGTTCGGCTGTATGTATGTTTTTTTTTATTTTTTTTTATGTATGTCCACCGATTACTCGAAGACGGCTGAACCGATTGAAATAATTCAAACGTTATTACGGATACGGATGATCGACCATAATCTTCTTTGTTTATGTACCGATTTAGATGATTCTTTTTTTGTTTGAAAGAGGACACTTTAGTGATGATATCATTTTGATTTCATTGTTATTGGACCTTGGATTTTAAAGATACACAAGGGAACTCTTCAAAATCAAATAGAAACTGTGTAGTGATTGAAATATTGCTAGGATTATGACAATCTTAAACAAATTAGGTATCTAACTATGGTCAAGGACGTTTTGGACTAGACTTGAACTGTGAAGGAACAATGGAACTCCTTAAAAACAAACAGCACGAACAGTGGAAATTGAGTTTTTAGTGGTAAGTATAAACCACGCAAAAGTGTGAAATATAAAAAAAAAATACATAACATCATCGCTTACATTTACATAATATACATACTTTGGGTAAAAGGTATAACTACCTAAAACAGAAGGTACTTACACTGAAAAGAAAAAAATAAAAAATTGTTTAAAAACAAAAAAACCGACTTCAAAAAACCTGAAAATAAAAACAAAATTAGCTTCAAAATTAAATACCCCTAAAAAGCAAGAAATAATTTTCAAATCATTAGATACGCATATCATTGTAATTAAACACGTATAATGAAGTCGGGTGGGGCTGGAGAACAACTTCTTTTTTTATTCTAGAAGCCCCACCCGACTTCATTATACGTGTTTAATTACAATGATATGCGTATCTAATGATTTGAAAATTATTTCTTGCTTTTTAGGGGTATTTAATTTTGAAGCTAATTTTGTTTTTATTTTCAGGTTTTTTGAAGTCGGTTTTTTTGTTTTTTGTCACATCACAATTACTAACAGAACAAGACACCATGGCCCCACGATACCCTTATTTAAAATTCTAATCAAGAATACCAAATATTTTAAAGAAATTGTGATTGCTCTTGTGCTAGGCGGGACGCTAGGGGCTTTTACTGTAAAAATGTTGGCACATTGTCACTTAATCCTTTGTCTCTTTTCTTCATAGACCGTGTTCGTATGATGTTAACTTCTCTTTTCCACGCTTTGTTGGTCTTCTTGAGCGCAGCGAACATTTTTCTATGTCAATTAACTAAGCATTTGTTACGGAAATTAGAAATAACGACAGTCAAGATAACCACCAAGTATTAAAACAATTTTATACGTTTACTGAACCTTTTCATAACTGATTGTTTTACTAAACATTAAGTTTGTCATAGGGTCCCGCAATGTAGGCACGTGAAGAAAACACATAAAAATAAAATATATTTTAATATGGTTAAGTAATTTGTTTATGTTCTGTATCAAAAATGAAAATGGAAATACCTATCTATCACCATTAAAGAAGTTCTGTTTAATTGATTCATAACATTTTAACGACTCAATAACGACAGCTCTGCTAGCATGTAATTTTCAGGAACATTATCTCTTAGTAGGTCCTAAACTCTTGACGCTCTCTCGTGTATAGTCCAAAAGGTCGTTAGTCGCGCGCGTTGAGCCGAAATAATTGAATTACGGACACAGCAACGGGTACGGTGTGGCCACAGATCTAAGAACGGATAGATAGATCGCCGAAAATGTAAAGAATTAGGCATTTAATCCTTACTAATATTATAAATGCGAAATTCCGTTTGTTCGTTTGTTTGTTACGCCTTCACGTCTTAAATACTGAACCGATCATCATGAGATTTTGCATACACGTTGTCAGGGGTACAGAGAAGGACATAGGGTACCTTTTATCCCGAAAAAAAGTATTGTTCCCGAGGAATAACAAAAAAATCTTTCCACACAGGCGAAGTCGCGGGCGGCCACTAGTAAATAAATAAACAAGCGGCTTCGTCTGCGTGGACAATTTTTTTGCTATTCCTCGGGAACTGTACGTTTTTCCTAGATGAAAGCTACCCTATGTCCTTTTCTGTACCCCTGACAACGTCTATGCAAAACTTCATGATGATCGGTTCAGTAGTTAAGACGTGAAGGCGTAACAAACAAACAAACAAACGGACTTTCGCATTTATAATATTACTAGCGGACGCCCGCGACTTCGTCTGCGTGGAAAGGTTTTTTGCTATCCCTCGGGAACTATGCTTTTTTTCGGGATAAAAGGTACCCTATGTCCTTCCTTGTACCCCTGACAACGTGTACGCAAAATTTTATGATGATCGTTTCAGTAGTTAAGATGTGAAGGCGTAAAAAACAAACAAACAAACAAACGGACTTTCGCATTTATAATATTAAGTAATGATAATGTATGTGATTCCAAAGTAAGTAGGTAAAGCTCTTGTGTTTGGAAATCAGAGACAGCAGTGGTAAACTAGTAACTCAAACACCCAAATCTGGGGGGTTATTCACGATTGTCGGAAACTAACTTTCCGAATCGAATCGGAAAGTCTGTAGTCTTCGATCTTATTTCCTACCTTATGCTACCAAACTTTGTAAATGCATTGCGCATTCTTGAACTTCCACGGAGAGTGAATCGAATGCCAGTCGTATTTAAATAGCTATATTTTTGTAATATCGGAGGATACGAATTCGAATCGAATGCTTTCGAGTAGATTTTCGACAATCGCGAATAACTCTTCTGAATCAATATAGAAAAGTTCGATTTCTAAATTTACCCAGCCGAAGATTGAAGTCCGGACGGACCTCAGAGATCGCGACACCATTAAAACCGGTGTGCAAGCCACTCAACAACGGAGGGTGTCAACATATCAAATAATAGAACGTGCACGTTGCCATTCGCATTGCCTATGATCTAAGCTCCAAAAACCTTCGTTATCAATATTGTCATTAATTTGATCTTTTTTAACCGACTTCAAAAAAAGGAGGAGGTTCTCAAGTCGACGGTATTTTTTTTTTTTTTTTATGTATGTTTTAACATAGCTTCGTCAGTTGTTACCCGATTTGTACAATTCTTTTTTTATCTCAAAGAACATAGTTCGTGTGTGGTCCCATAAAATTTTTTCAGAGATCTGGCCAGTAGTTTTCTCATAATCCTGAAAAATATCAATTATTTAGCTCGCCATCGTACGAGTTTTTATAGAATTTCGGACATAACATCTTTGTTTATGAACCGATTTAGATGATTCTTTTTTTATTTGAAAGGGTATACTTCAAGAGTGGTCACAATTTAATTTCATCGTTATTGGACTTCGAACTTCGAAGATACACAAGGGAACTCCTCAAAGTCAAATAGTATATGTAAAGTGATTTAGGTTTTGGTAAGTTTATGGCAATCCAAAACAAACCAACAAACAAACGATGCGACGTTCTGGACTAGATTTGGACTACGAAAACACAACGGAACTCCTCAAAAACAAACAGCGTGAATTTGGAAATTGAGTTCTGGGCATTTTACCATTGAAAATGTTATAATATAAAGTTAAAAAATATTTACACGCTGCGCTTACATACCTACCACTAAAAAGTTGAAAATAAAAAAGCTTTTTAAAAAAAAAGAAAAACCGCCTTCAAAAAACCTGAAAACAAAAACAACTTAAAAATTAAATACCTCTAAAAAGCAAGAAATAATATTCGAATCATTCGTTACACATATCAATATTAATTAAACACGTCTATTGAAGTCGGGTGGGGCTGGAGGACAACTTCATTTTTTTCTAAAAGCCCCACCCGACTTCATTAGACGTGTTTTATTAATATTGATATGTGTAACGAATGATTCGAATATTATTTCTTGCTTTTTAGAGGTATTTAATTTTTAAGCTGTTTTTGTTTTCAGGTTTTTTGAAGGCGGTTTTTCTTTTTTTGGTACGTTAGTTTTAATTAGCTACTCGTGCAAGTTACATACGTACAAGGTTTTCACCGTTTTCAGTTCACAGTTATATTTAGAAAAAGTCATAAAAAATACTAATACTTTACGCCGGTTTTCAAGGCGTCACCATCTCTTGAGGTCCCGGGTTCGATCCCCGGCTGGGTCAATGTAGAAAAATGAACTTTTCAATATTGTCCCAGGTCTGGGTGTGTATCATACCACCGTTGTTTCTGATTTTCCATAACACAAGTGCTATAGCTACTTACTTTGGGATTGGAGCAATGTATGTGATGTTGTCAAATATTTATTTATTTATTAGTTATTATTTACTACACGTGACCCTGACTTCCTATGGGAGTTTAATTTGGTATTTCCGCTATTTTTTATTACTGATAAAAAATCATTATAACGAGTTTGTCTTTCTTTACTTCCCCGACAGTTCTAATCTGAGCTTTCTTTGCTAGGTCGATCGGTGCACGCAAATCTCGCCCCTGTCGACTTGACGTGCGCTGGGACGTTAATCTAATTCTTTACCCTAATTTCTGAGCCATCGTGATGTGGATATCATAAAGTCCATAATAGCTTGAAAATATGTGCTTCAAGGTGCTTCAAGTATCAGTAGTAAAGAAATCAACTTGTCACCCGTTTCTGAGATTTTTACTTTTCAAATGTCAGGTAGGCACAGCGAGATAGCAATGAGAAAACGACGCGCGCGAAAGCGAGACTGCCCCCCTAGCCAAAGTAACATATCGATACCTTTGGGTAGAAAGGTCGTATAAACCAAAACCCGACTTTTCAGGAGAGACGAAAAACGTTTTTAATTTTAAATAAAAAATCATAACTTTTTTGTTTTTGAAGTTATAAAAAAATGTCTAAGAAAAAAGAATCTTAGAATTCGGGAATGAAAAAGGCTAAATCATCAAAACCTATCTATCTTATTTAGTTTCGAAGTTAGCTTGGATTTACGTCTTCAAAAAGCAGTTGTTATGGTATTTACACCCCACAAAAATTGACCTAAAAATAACTCTATAGGTCGTATATCCCTTTATGGTAACCTAAGGTCATATTTACTGACGTAAAAACCCATAAAATGTAGATATTTTTGTTTTAAAAACCATTTATAATGAGAGCTAAATGGAAAGCTGACTATTAAAAACAATCCAGTTACTCCCAGAACATGTAGAAAGTCATAATTATTTGTCTAATACCCAATTATGATCGATACGAATAAAATGAATTCATTTGTAATATTAAATTAACTTTATTTTGCTACATTATTATAATATTATTCGTATTATAATTTTAAATTCCTTTTTTGTGTATAATATATATTATCATACATATTATAATGAATGTTATGTTGTGCCATATTGTGTATGTAATGTTGTATTGAGCTGAGAGCAATGAAATTAACTCGGCTAAGTTTCTTTCATTTTTTTTTCAGTACAGAATCTTTTGATACAAAGAATTAGAGTTGGTACCATTTTAAAGCACTAGCTTTGAAATGAAATTGATAACATAAAAAATCAATTAACAATAATTGATTCTTTAATGTTATCAATTGCTCTCAAGTGTAGTTTGGGTTACTCTTCTATAGAGGTTAAAATTTGATAATGGCGTATCAGATAATAACATCTCGCCTTAAAAACTGTAAAAAGCATTGTTTATAATCTGTATTATCACTAATTTGTATCTGTTAATGAGTTTGGTATGAATGGTATATTGGTATATTGATCGAAGAAGTACATTAATATTTTGGGTATAAATTACTTATCTGACATTTGGCACACATCCATAATGCAAGATGCCTTCTACTATTCCTATTAGTCAAAGTTAAAGTCAAAATGTTTATTTATTCAAATAAACATAATAATTAAGCACTTTAGAATAGTCTATATTTTCATCCATCTATTAAGTAGGTAGGTAGGGTTTAATCGCAATAAATTTCTTCGTGCCGAATAGGTACTCAACAATTTTGCATTGCTTTCTTTTTGATTTTTATTAAATTTGCGTTAGTACTAAACATTAAAACACTATCCAGATAATATTATGTTTAAATTATTTCCGCTGTTATCGATGCGAAACCAAAAATTAATGCCATACAATATTGCACCTTATGCATATAGAAATAAGCGTTATTTTATTGTGCCATTGATGTCTACCTGAAGGGTGTATAAACCATTTCCTTAAAAGCGAATTAAGGTTGTATACACCATTTCCTTAAAAGAGCATTATCAATATTGAGTCGTAAAAACCATTTACAATTAATGTTGGATTTTACGCCCCGAGTTTATAAAAATAATGGTTGTTACATCTTATCAAAACTACAAAAATGAAACATTTGGCTCTTACGTTGATAATTTACCTATCACAAGACGTTATGACCATAAATTTCTGGGTCGTATAAACACTTTTTTTGCGAATTTCCGTATTTCGTATATAAAGATCGATAGAGAAAAAAATTCTGAGAAAAATGGTATATAATATAACTCAATTTGGCCAAAATGGTTTATACGACCTTTCTACCCAAAGGTATCGATATGCAAATTTTCGTTATCGCATCGCTTCGAAACATGTATGGATTTGACGTTTTAAAATTCGATAGTTAACGAAACCTTATGTCAATCCCATACATGTTTCGGAAGCGAAGCGATAACGAAGATTTGCAAATGTTACTTTGGCTAGGCCCTCTGATTTGGCAGGCATTTGATAAACGAAAAAATCACGAATAAAGAGTGCTTCTTTAAGATTGTGAATATTGATGATTGTTTCTAAATAAATCTTTATAATTTTTAAGAGGCATTTTCGTAATTAAAATGTAACAAGCCAAAATCATTAAATCGTTTTCGGGTTCAATACATGTCTAGATAAAGATATAAAGAAATATTATATCTTATTTTTAGATCTGTAGGATCTTTCAGCGTCATTTCATCAAAAAGTGTCAATTTTCTTTAAAGAAGCTTTCATTGCGTTTGTAATCTACCTACCTAGTTAAGAAGAAAAAAATATAACATTAAAAAATGGCAGTATGTTTTATAAACATTTCTTCTCCTCATACGTTGTTATAATGATAAATGAGAACAAAACAATAATCTCTTAAAAATCTTTAGATACCTTTAGACATATACCTAATGCAAAGCTGTTAAACGAATCTAAACAGTTTAAGATGTAAGTACTTTTAATTTAATACACATTAAAAAAAAACAAGGTTCTTAAGCAATAGAAAATAAGTTTCCTTTCAGACTGTTTAAAAAGGACAGACAAATTTATTTTAGTCTATGTCCGATTCGACTGCAGGTCACGTTTTGCATAGAATAGGAATATCTCCTTTTAATAAATTCTTTATATTTCTTACTTTCTTTCCTTTTAGTGCGACTTCGAGTCTTTTTTCTTTAGACAGGAAAGAGAAACGGCCACCATCAATCTTATTTAACGTTTTAATGATAGTTTTGTATCATTTGCAATCAATATATTAACCAATTTTTTTTTTACATTTTTTTTATAATAAACATTTCTACAGCTCCTGACTCTGACAAATGTCCTGTTATTAGGTATGTGAGCAAAAGTACTGCTTTATCATGAGTTGAAAAATGAACTTGAAGTTTGAATCTTGTGCTTACAAGACAGCCCAGAAAAAGTTGTTTCTTGAAAAATATTCAGGTAATATGAAAGAAAGGCAATGTGTGATGAGATTTTGTATGAGAACATACGTCGCTACAAACAGAATATATTCAGCCGAGACGAATAATGAGATGGTGGAACTAGGAAGAAAATTGAATATTTGATACACGGCACCCCTAGTGTTACAAAACCCAGGGTGTGACTGGATATATTTGACTTGCCACTGTTTATGATAAACTTAATACCAGCTGTGTATGCAAAAATATTTGGAGTACCTAGTATCATAAAAATAATTTAGTAGTAAAGTCAAGTTAGTAGAGAGATTTGAGAATTAAAGTATTTAATGAAAACTTACTTTTTTCAGAATTCATCCATGGCTTTTTAGCATTTTATATGTTATTCAAATGTAATTCTAATTAAGCATTATTTTAAAACAATTTTTTTAAGAATTTACACAACCTTTTTCACGTTTCAGTCTTTCTTAAAAAAACTGACGTAGGTAGATTCCCTCAGATCAGAGTTTAGTAAAAAAACAGTAGGTACTACTTATAATACTAGTTTACAATAGAAATTCTACTCGTAGTACTAAAATTTAACCCTACACTACACTACTGACCAAAATTCAAAAAGAGTATCAAAACATTTGAACTTCTACTAAGCTAGCTAACCAATCTAAAAAATAAGTTTTCCTTCCAACCCCAACTTAAAGAAATAGAACACTTAGCTACCCATAACATATTACACAACTTTGAACCTTTACACATACAGGTTGGAGTCTGTAATAGATTGTCGGTACTCGAGAGCCTGTAGGACCCTTGTTAACGCAAATCGGATCCCATTTCTAGGAGCTTAGGTCCACAAAACTTATTGTTATGGTAATAAAGAGCACAATAAATCTATTTTTATTGCGAACCGTTCGTATGAGAGCCCAGTAAGAGATATTATGACTCGAAAATTAGTACTATGGGATCTGTGGGTGATGTTAGTAGATAAAGTAGAAAATCACAGAAATATTTTTCATTATTCTGTGCGGGAAATGATTCGTTCGTAAACTTTTCAAAGTTCTTACAGTATTTTTTTTATCCATTCCTTCATTTATTTGAAGATAAAGCTGGTCAGGTACCTAATTAATAATTTTCTTACTTAAAAATATGGGACGAACAACCTAACAACCTAGGGTATTTATTTACTAAACAAAAAAATAGTTTAAAAAGAAAATGAAAGAAATCTTGGAAATTTCGAAAAATCTTTATTTTCAGAAAAAAATACTTAAGTAGGTAGGTACATACTTAGTACTTACTTAAATTTAATGAAAAGTCACAAACATTTTTATATAAGTAACAAAATCTTTACTATTTTAGTTTACATTCAATCTTGAAAGTAATAAATTACTAAGTAATTTTCTTCCCTCGACTAGACAAGACAAGGCCATCTCAAAAGATAAGACAGGTGACAGCGCCATCTACATTTTGCCGGGTAAGGTGAAGTGACAGCGCTGTTTTACCGGCCGGCCGCTGCGCGCATGCGCCCCGCAGTCGAGGCCAGGGTCACCGAATGATAACCGCGCACACAGCGCCGCTTGCCGTCAAAGTGAAATGTGCGATTTGACAATCATAATGTGTTTATTGAAGTGAAAAGTGTAAATATTTGCTCAAGAATCTTAATAAACATTAGTGAAATAAGAAAACGTAAGTATTTTGTTTATTTCTTTTCACTTTTTTAGAAGATTAATGATTAATTTGCTAGCATACTTGACTTAACCTTTCGTTGACGTTTCTGCGCATGTGTGCTATTATTTTTTTATTGGTTACGTTGTTTGATAATTTGGTAATAATATTGTAATAGTACGATTTGTAACTTCCGGTATCAATGTTAGATGATTTATAGTAATAATATTGATATTAAAATATTGTTTTGGCACTGCATGATCTTATAATAGCAGAAAAATAAAGCGCGATTATTTAAAATACTCCGAGTTTGAACATAAGTCGTTTACAATAATTATTGAATATGAATACAACCACTTCATCAACATAAGTACTAATTATTCAGTAAAAACTTATTAAAAAATACAAACTTATGTAGTGCAGAATATTTTTTTCCATATATGGAAAAGTAACTAATAACTATTCTAATTTCAGATCCAAAATGAATGTCAAAGCGGCGCTGGCCATCACCATGGTCTTCGTGGGATGCTGCTCGAACGTGGTATTCCTCGAGCTGGTGGTAAAGGAAGACCCTGGCGCCGGAAACCTGGCCACATTCCTCCAGTTCCTATTCATAGCCACTGTTGGCTTCTGCACAGTCGGCAAGTTCGGCTCGGCCCCCAGAAACATACCCTTCAAACAGTACCTCATCCTCGTGGCCTTTTTCTGGAGCAGCAGTGTCGCCAACAACTATGCCTTCAACTTCAACATATCCATGCCTTTACACATGATCTTCAGAGCAGGATCCTTAATGGCTAATATGGCTATGGGCGTCTGGATACTGAAGAAGAGATACACGCCCTTAAAGTATTTAGCAGTATTCATGATATCGGCGGGAATAGCCATCTGCACCATACAGTCTAGTGGAGAAGTAAAAGCCCCTAGAGAAACTCACGAAGATGCAATCGAAGAAGAGAAGTTGAAGTTTATCGATTGGCTTTGGTGGTGCTTAGGTATCTTCATTCTCACATTCGCATTGTTCGTATCAGCGAGAATGGGCATATTCCAAGAGTCGTTATACTCCAAACACGGAAAACATCCTTGGGAGGCTTTATATTACACTCATCTATTACCATTAGTATTTTGGCTGCCAACGACGCCCAATTTGATTGGGCATATAAAATTGGCGACAGAAACTCCGACAGTGGAGTTCTTAGGCTTAATTATACCTAGACAAGTGCTATGGATCATATTGTATGTTTCAACGCAAGGGTTATGCATCAGTGCCGTTTATGTTTTGACGACAGAATGTGCGTCCTTGACTGTCACTTTAACTGTGACCTTGAGGAAGTTTGTTTCCTTAATATTCTCCATAGTTTACTTCAAAAATCCTTTCACAGTGGGTCACTGGATTGGAACACTACTAGTATTTATAGGAACTATGGTATTTACGGAACTGCTACAGAAGTCCGTGGCGTTTTTCCTACCATCAAAGGAGATTAAAAAGAAGAAAATGTAAATGACTTTGCCAATGATAGGAATGTGCAGCTTCTGTTATCGGTTTTGTGTAATGATAAGTGATGGTGTATTAAGATTTGTGAAAATAATAATATAGATCGTGAAATGTGCTTCAAGAGGGGCTGTTTGTGATGGAATGTAACCAGAATGTTGCAACAAGTTATAAAGTATTCAAATATGTACAAATATAACTGCAAAAGTAGGAACACATCCACAACATTAATAATTATGCAACAAAATGTGAAATTCGTCTACGGAATAATAGATCAGTTGAATATATGTAATTATTTTATTTATTATGATGACTGTCAGTTTGTTAGATATAATAACGTCTTATCACGAAAAACCGTCATCTAATATTTTGATCATATCAATATGGTATAGAATGTGAATCGGTTTTTTTAATTGTTTTGAGGTTACAGTACAATACAGATTTTAAAGGTAATTCTATCTTATTTTGTAAATACTTTTTGAAAGAAGGGATTTTTGATTTATAATTCAACTAACACTTGCCTAAACAAAATTATAATTATACGAAGATATATAATTATACATATGCGAAGTCATAACTTCAAAATTTATGTGTAGAATACGATACAAAAACTAAAAATTACAAATATTATAAATAGCATCGATTTTTTAGATTCCGTAGGTAATGATAACTGTGTCAACTAAAAGGACTTTGAAACATTTGGTTATATTTAGAAGTTATCGAAAATGTGAAATTATATCTTCGATGAAATCGATCGTAAATTAGTAAAGCAATTTTAACTAATTGATTTAAAACTAAGCTTTTTAATTATGTTAGTTTGAATTGAAAAGACTATATTTAACTTTTATTGAACAAAGTTGCTCATAATTTAACTTCTATTTTTAATATAGCTTATTTAATAAAATGTGATATTTCTTTTCTCGACATCTTTCGAGTTTCGACCCCTGCTATGAAAGTTGTATTGAAAAAAAATACGATGAACGAGTAGATGTTCGTACCGCAAAAGAAGCCCAGTACAAATTCTTATTGTAATGCTATTTTTATATTAAGAAAATTTATATACAAAAATCGACTCACCCTCTATAGCATCATTCGTCCCGTGTGAGTCGCTTTTTTCGAGTAATTTTTATAGTATTTAATCATAGTATTTTTTTTATTCCACAATGCAACTTTTTAACGAAAACTAGCTTATTAACCTATTAATAGTACATATTCAAATTAAAACCATTACGTTTCAAGGAATCGTAATGAATATCATTTATTCATTAAGAATAATTTACAATAATTATTTAACAATAATATTTATCTTGCTGTATTGTTATTAGTAAGGTCGGGGTGTTTGGACACCATTACTTGTTTATAATTTTTGCTCATTAGCTTCTGCTACTTAAGTAGCTATTACATTACATTACTTAAATAATGATAAATTGTATCCGGCATTATTTTTATTATTTATACAAACTAAACTGATTTTGATGCAAAATTAGCGATCACTGTGCAAAAACTGGATAAGTGTAGCCGCGGATCGACTCAGTGGCGTGCACTCGGAGAGGCCTACGTTCAGCAGTGGACGATGACAGGCTGATGATGATGATGTGCAAAATTCATAAAATTGGAACAAAAGATTTTTTAAATAAAAAAAAAGCATTTATGAACTTTTAATTATTTATCGAATCAAACATAGCGGCCTTATTAATAAACGAAAGATGGTATAACCAAAAATATAATGCTAAGCAATATTACTTCTTACGTTTGAGGCCTCAAAACGTAATACGAGTATTCCTACCTAACTTTGTGGTTAAACTAGGTGTAATATTACTCTTCGTTTATTAGTAAGGGGGTTAGTGGGAGTGAATTTTAGTTAAATTGAAATGTTACAGCAGTTTTTTATAAGTTGTTAATGTTATTTTGTAATGTGTTTTAAACATATGAATAACTGTAATAAATATTTTGATAGAAAACAGGTCTATTTTTATTGTCTGCTCATGTTTATTAAATATTAAGAGTGTAATTAAAACTAAGTTAATAACTGATATACTTAAATACTTTTGTGATATAAAAAAACGGAAAATTGAATATTTTTTTTGGTACCCTTGTGGCATAGTAGGATATCTCCTTAATAGTACGGTAACCGATTTTTTTGAAATTTAACTCTGTCCAAAAATAATAATTAGGTATCCAAATTGACCAAATCTATCAAAAGTTAACTGGCCGCACACACCATAATTTATAATATAATTCCTCCATCATTTTACAAAATATCTCTAAAACCATAAAGGTAAACAGTTATTTATAAACCAAGAAGCTTGGAACAACTCAGACGTTATTTCATCAATTTTATGTAAATAGAGCCTAAAGACGGAATTTAAACTCTTATTTAAATCAAGGCCGCGTCTGAGATAATTTTGTGGGGAATATTTAGAAAATTTAATTAAATATGAATTAATAAGGATTTGTGCAATGTAATCTCATTACCTATCTATATCTGGTATTTCTTCATACTTCACAACATTGTGCAATGATGACTGTGCATATTATCTGAGATAATAATCAAGTAGGTGCTTAAATTGCGTTGTCATTCTGTTTACTTGTACATTCGTTTAGCGCTTGGCCTTGCGATTGCGAAGGTTAAGCAATTTTCGCAAGGGTCGGTCATAAGATGGGTGACCGAAAATGTATCAGTCTTTCGTGCTTTGGAAGGCACATTAAGCCGTTGGCCCTGGCTGCATTTGCAGTCGTCAACACCCACAAATTCGCATTGGGTCTGCGTGGCGTTACGATGGCCCATCCTCCTTATCCATCCATAAGAAAGGCCTGTGCCCCAGCAGTGGGCACAATAAAAATGGCTGATGTCGAAAAGATGACGAAGCGGGATATATTTTTTCTACCCAGTGCTCTTTTATAAAATAATCCTAATTTAAACTGAACTTACGTAAACAATTAAACTAAAAGTGACTAATAATAATACACACAACAACAATTTTTTATAAATTATATAATCTTATTAATTGACGTAGGTATATGATGCAACAACGCAAATAATACAAAACACGACAATACGCCTGAAAAAACTGTAAGTCCTTGGGATGTGGTTTTAACAAAGCCGATTCTTAAACAATGTACTAAAATAAACAAGCATTTTTCTTCTTTCTCAACATTTTCTTTCGACAGCAAGAAAAAAATATTACGTAACATACACTTACCACAGGAAAAAACGGCAAAACTGTTCAGTTAGCTGGTACTTAAAAACCACAATTTAAAACTTCGTCGGAGCATAAAAACCGCATTGTAAATTCTATGAAAAAAAACAGGCGTCTTTACAAGCTCTCTCTCACAAGATAAACCGAAAAATGTGGCCCATATGGTTATCCGTACCATGCCGTAGCCTCGATTGGGCCAAAATTAGTGAGCGCCGAAGCGAGCGCCCGCCTTGCGAAATTTCCTACCTCTACTTTTCGAAGCTTTCCACAACAAACGAGATTGCCCCTAAAACCAGCGGAAGAAGGGTCAAGTGTATTCTTAGTGACTTCCTGTAAAATTTGCAGCGTCGCAAAGCGAACGACGACGGAATTTCAACAAGTTTGACCCCCGTTTTAGGTGCATTCCTGAGCTGAACTCTTTGCAATCTTATCGTATGGGACTGAAGGTTATTTTCCTGTGAAGTTTAGGAAGCCCGGTGCAGCGCAGACATTCTTGACGAATGTTGCCAAAACTGGGCAGTTTTCACCCCGTTGCCGTTGTTTTATTGTTTTGTTTGCGCTTTAGTTTTATTAGGGCGTTGGGTTTAGAATGTGCAAAATTCTAGATAAGTGGCTTAAGCGAATAAGTGAATGTCACATTAGGGCACTTTATTGTACTAAGCCGAGGAGAAAGCGTTTTTATAAGATTTTTTTAAAGCCTGGATCACACCGAATGTTATTATACCTTACACCGCATCGTTATTATTCTTATGTTATACTAGTGGTTCCGTGAGCTATAGACCTCGCGAAAAAACAAAATAAAATGTCGCCATGAAGTTTTCAAAGCACACAGTAGGTACGTGAGTATTGCAGCTAGATGGTGCTTCTAATTTTGATCATTTTTCAAAATGAGTGAGTATTTTTTTTATAAATTTGGAAAAATTGACTTGACTGAACAGTTATATATAATTATCGAACCTACTTACAAAATTTCACCAGAATCTGTTGAGAAATGCCACTTGTAGAGGAGATCAAACAGCCGGAAAGCTGGAATGAAATATGGTTTTTTACATAGCTCCGTCATTTTAAGAAATTCCGAAAAAATATCTCGACAAAAAAAATCTATATATTTATCAAACCTGCTCACAAAATTTCACCGAAATCGGTTGAGAAATGCGACCTGTAGAGGAGAACAGACAGCGCCGGAAATACGGACTGAAATTTGAATTTTTTACATTATCTCCGCCATTAAAAAATAATGAAAAACTGGCTTGTAATAAGAAATCTATACAATTTTCAAACCTGCTTACAAAATTTTACGAGAATCGGTTGAGAAATGCGACCTGTAGAGGAAAACAGACAGCACTGGAAAGCCGGACTGAAATATGTAATTGTAACATTTCTCCGTCATTAAAAAAAAAATCAAAAAACTGGCGTGACAAAAAAAATCTATATTATTTTCGAACCTGCTCACAAAATTTCACGAGAATCGGTTGCGAAATGCGACCTGTAGAGGAGAACATCCAGCGTCAGAAAGCCGGACTGAAATACATTTTTCTTACATATCTCCGCCATTACGAAAAAATTTGAAAAAATCTATAGTCAGGTGGGGTAAGTGAAACATACTTTATTTTTATTTAACAAGGTGTAGTAAAGCTATAAAACTCGCAATTAAAGTAGCTGTATAGGCAATGTACTCCTAATTAAATCAGCCTTTAACGGTTTGAATATAAATATCTAAAGACTTGCATTAAGCAACAAAATCACGAAAAGAATATAAAAGCTAAGAAGTGTTTCACTTACCCCTAACAAGGGGGAAGTGAAACAGTGGCCAAAATAGCTTTAAATATTGTGTTCATTTAATTAAAAACAGGACAAAAGGATCATGTTTAACCGTTAATATCCAAAATGTATCAAATTCTCATAAAATAGTGTCCAGTTTTAAAGATTTATCAAAAAAACATCGTGTTTTGCGTTTTGAAATCTAATGAATTTCTTTTTGGTTTACTAGCTAGGTTAATGATCGCAGCGATATCTTGTTGTATTAATTTATCGACACATCGCTATGAGAATAAACTACGATAGTTTCTTAGATTATGGTTGGGTGTTTCACTTACCCCGGTGTTTCACTTACCCCACCTGACTATATATGATTTTCAAACCTGCCCACAAAATTTCACGAAATTCGGTTAAGAAATGCGACCTGTAGAGGAGAAAAGACAGAGCCGGAAAGCTGGACTGCGATATGTTTTTTTTACATATCTCCGCTATTTTGAAAAAAATCGAAAAAGTGGCGTCACAAAAAAATTCTATATTATTTTTAAACCTGCTCACAAAATTTCACGAGAATCGATTGAGAAATGCGACCTGTAGAGGAGAACAGACAGCGCTGGAAAGCCGAAAAACCTGTTTTTTTTTACATTTCTCCGCCATTTTGAAAAATTAAATAAATCTGGCTCGACAAAAAAAATCCATATAATTTTCGAACCTGCTCACAAATTTTCACGAGAATCGGTTGAGAGATGCGACCTGTAGAAGAGAACATACAGACATACGAAATAACTTTTGCCCAAGCTGAAGCAGAGACGCTTCGCTCGCACTTCGTGCTCGCTCGGTCAATACTATGTCACACACATAATATACCATAACATTTCATTCGGTTTGACCCAGCCCCATTAGCATGACTTCCGAAACGCGATATTATAGCAATTTATGACGTTTAACTGTCAAAAGACAATGGATTTAGACAGTAGAGTGTCGATAAAACGCTATGTCACGTGATATACATATAGATTATAGGTATATATACACCGTCATTTTGTAGTCGTTTTAATTAACTTAAGGGTGTGTTGTACCAATGAAACTAAACATTTTTGCCCAAGAAACATGGGTCAAAAAACGACAAAAAATTTTGGTCCTCCCATACTAACTAAACAGCTAAAACATTGTATTTGTATGGGAAAGTCCAAAATTTTTGTCGTTTTTCGACCCATGTTTCTTGGGCAAAAATGTTTAGTTTCATTGGTAGAGCACTCCCTTAAGTTAATTAAAATGACTACAAAATGACGGTGTATAGTGTTTCGGTGGTCATGCTAGGGGGGCAGGTTGAACAAAGTTTCGTGTTGCATTGCTTTAAAGCTTATTGATAATTACTTTATCAGCCATTACGATAATATTTCCCATAGACAAAAAGTCTTTGAAGATAATATGGTAATGTATTTAGTAGAAAGTGTCAAACCAACTCATTACTTAATTAGGTACTAAATTACTCACTACACTACCGAGTTATTGGCGGGAATCGGAATGGCTACGTATAATTTATTTAACTTATTTACTTAACTTGTGTAGTTTAAATGCGATGCTGACTCTTTCGAACAATATTGTCAAAAAAGTGACAGCATCAGGGTGTTCAACCGATCTCACATACGTAAACCTAAAAGAAAAATACTTTCCTTAATTTTTTAGTTTTTCTTTAGGCCTAAATATTTTCATGCAGTATTTGATACTAATACTTATAATATAAAGAGTAACGTGACATCTGGTAGTTTTCCCAGTAACAACATTGTTAATATTTCAGTAGACACACACGCCTGAATACTGCTTATTAGCAAATGGCAACCTCGATAAAATATAAAATAACCTTATCTTACATGGTACCTATTATTTAACACATATTATGATGAACAAAACACAACAAAGAACAAATGATGAATCAAAAACACAATAAAGATAGTGAAAGTTAATTATTAAGAAGTACTTTTACAACCTCACACATGGTACCTATCGAATAACTGTTTCTTCGGACCATCAACTGAACAACTTTTAGTATGGGACCAACTCTCAAATCGCGAGAAAAAAGGTTGTTTCATGCAAAAAATAATAACGATAATATCAAAATGTATGAATCAGCTAATTTTTTTCGTGATTTCAGAGTTGGTCCCATAGTAAAAGTTGTTCAGTTTGATGGTCCAAAGAAACGGTTTTTTCATTTTGGGTTCATTCATTGACACGTTGTCAATCACATACACTTTATAATTGCAGAGATGCAGAGCCTGAATTACTAATCTTGCTGATTTTCAAACTTCGTTATCGTGTTCTTTGTGTATTTATTATAAGTTATACAATAAAATAATAAATCATAATAAATCTTAGACAACATCACAAACATTGTTTAAATAGCTAAAGCACTTGTGTTATGGAAATCGGAGACAACTGTGAAACTACAAACACCCTACTAGACCTGAGAAGTGAGAATATAGAAAAGTTCGTTTTTTAAATTGACTCAGCCGGATATCGAACCTGCCCCCCTAGCCAAAGTAACATTTGCAAATTTTCGCTATCGCTTCGCTTCAAAACATGTATGGATTTGACGAATGTTACTTTGGCTAGGCCCTCTGCTACCTTAGAGATAGCGACAACTTGAAAACCGGTGAACAAACCACTCAACTTTATTTTACCTAACTTATTTATGAAGACGGATGTCGTTATAAATAGTTTCGTTTATTTGGGTTCCGTACCCAAAGGGTAAAAACGGGACCCTTTACTAAAACTTCGCTGTCCGTCTGTCTGTCTATCTGTCTGTCACCAGGCTCTTTCTCATGAACCGTGATAGCTAGACAGTTGAAATTTTCAAAGATGATGTAGGTATTTCTCTATAAACAGAATCTAATAAATCTCCCATACAAATTATCAACAAAAAATACATTAAGTACTTCTACTATCGGTCAAGAGATGGCGCTGACTTTAAACTGTAATATTCTATATCGTAGAAAAAAAAAGTTAGTTATTATTCTACTCTGCAGTGTATTTATACTATGATGGTACGGAACCCTCGGTGCGCGAGTCCGACTCGCTCTTGACCGTTTTTTTTTTCTCAACAAAGTGTTTTTCTTCGTAACGTGTCGACTCGGTATATCATTATATTTGTGAGGACCAGAACTCAGCCACTGATATAGCATTATCAGTGGCCTTGTATAGATCCTCGCGTGTGCAGGTGTTGGGACACGCAGGGCATGACAGAAGATGTGCCATTGTCTGGGGGGAAATACCACACAGACATGCGCTCTCCGAGCTGTAGCCCCACCTGAGCATGTTCTCCCTGCTTCGTCCTACTTGAGTCCTTAGTCTATTTAAGGACTTCCAAGTTGCCCAAGGTAGGTCATGGCCAGGGGGGAGTTGTTCCGCCAGCTCAGTAAGGAGCCTCTCCGAGTGGCGCATGATGATAAGTCCGGCGCACCCTGCGGGCAATAGTCTGCGGACGGCAAGTCGGTAACGCAGACTAGCCGATCCTCCCATCATGACTCAATGGTAAAAAAAAACAAAGTGTTAACCAATGCGTTGTTTCAGATGGCGAGCCCATCAAGCTGCCGGAGAACCTCGAGAGCCTCCCGCGGGCGGAACACTTCGCCGCCCAGAGGCATCGATGGAACACCAACGAGGTGAGTGCCATAGTTTCAGTTTGAAACATATTTATATCTCGAAACGTCCGTACTATGGGCGGCGGCGTCGCTTACGGCTTAACCAGCTGCAACAAAATTCGTTTATGTTGTGACGGGCGCGGCGGCTGTTGACCATACAACTGAAATGGCTAACTTCAGAACGCTTGCGGTACAAAACGACGGTGTACCTATTTTAATTTGTAAAATTGACTCTTTGCCACATTCTCGAGTGTAGTTGCAATGTCTATTGTCTATTTAATCGTGTTGTAGTAATATTTATCAATATCTAGTACGCGTGTAAATCTTAAAAGTGAACTTGAAATAATATGGCATAGAATAGTAGTAGGTACCTATCTATTCGTTGGTTGATGGAATGTTTTTAATTAAAAATACTTTATTGTGGTAAATAGAAAGAAGAAGCTAAAAATACGTTTGTCAGATTGACCCAACTCATCAACTAATCTATATTCAACTGATTATGATCGATCACCAACAAAGATAGGATTTTTCTTTTGTATATTTCATAAAAGGCAATATAAATAAATAAATAATAATAAATATAATAAATATTTCACAACATCACATACATTGCTCCAATCCCAAAGTAAGTAGCTATAGCACTTGTGTTATGGAAATCAGAAACAACGGTGGTATGACACACACCCAGACCTGAGACAATATTGAAAAGTTCATTTTCTACATTGGCCCAGCCGGGGATCGAACCCGGGACCTCAAGAGATGGTGACGCCTTGAAAACCGGCGTGCGAACCACTCGACCACGGAGGTCGTCAAATATGACTAAAAAGATCAATTTGGGCTGAAAAAGTTGGATAATTTCTAAATCTTAATATATAAAATCGTAAACTGAATGACTGACTGACTGACTGACTGACTGACTGACTGATCTATCAACGCACAGCCCAAACCGCTGGACCTAGAGACTTGAAATTTTGCACACAGATACTTTATACAGTGTAGGCATCCACTAAGGAAGGATTTTTGAAAATTCCATCCCTAAGGGGATGAAATAAGGGATGAAAGTTTGTATGAAAGTCCCTCAGTTTTGAAGCTAGAATCTTCAAATTTTGTGTTTAGGCTGACGATTGAAAATTAATAAATACGGGTCTCAGCGTTTTTCAAAATTCTACCCCCGAAGGGGTCAAAAGGGGGATGAAGTTGTGTATTGAAGAAAATCCTTCATTTAAAGTAAAAATCGCTAAATTTATAATTTAGGCTTATGGATAGAAATCTAAAGCAACGTATATTGTTTTTGTTAGGATTTCAATTCCAAAGGGGATGAAATGGGGGTGAGAGGGTTAAAAAAACCTAAAAATAGTTATGGATGTCGTTATCGGGGTTTTGTGGGATGACGATTGCAAAAATGACATTTATTTTGAAGTCCAACCACGGTGGACATGATTTAACCCCTAAAGGGGTGAAAATGGGGTCCAAATTGTGTATGGAAAATAATATAAAATAGACATTACAACTTTAAACTTCGTAGGAGCACATCTAAAAATAAATAGGCAAATATATATTTTGTTATTTTGAAAATCAACCCCTTAGGGGGTAAATGGGGTGAGTAAACATAAAAATCGATATAGATGTCGTTATTGGGGTTTTCTGGGATGACGATTGCAAAAATGATATTTATTTTGAAGTTCAACACGGTGGACATGATTTAACCCCTAAAGGGGTGAAAATGGGGTCCAAATTTTGTATGGACAAACAATATAAAATAGACATTACAACTTTAAACTTCGTAGGAGCACATCTAAAAATAAATAGGCAAATATATATTTTGTTATTTTGAAAATCAACCCCTCAGGGGGTAAATGGGGTGAGAAAACATAAAAATCGATATAGATGTCGTTATTGGGGTTTTCTTGGATGACGATTGCAAAAATGACATTTATTTTGAAGTCCAACACGGTGGACATAACACATATGGACCTGGACCTGGACATGCACATCCAGGGAACGGGAACGGGAACGGGAACCGGAATGGGCACGGGCACGGGAACGGAACGGAACGGAACGGAACGGACCGGAACGGACCGGACCGGACCGGACCTGACCGGACCGGAACGGAATGGAACGGAACGGAGCGGAACGGAACAGAACGGAACAGAACGGAACGGAACGGAACGGGAACGAGAACGAGACGGTAACGGGAACTAGAACGGGACGGGTACGGGAACGGGAACGGAAGGGGTACGGGACGAGTACGGGACGGGATCGGACGGGAACGGAACGGGAACGGAACCAAACGGGAATGAAACAGGAACGTAACGGGATCGGAACGGGAACGAAACAGGAACGAAACTGGAATGAAACGGGAATGGAACGGGAATAGAACAGGATGGGAAAGGGAACGGGAACAAGAACCGGACGGGAATGGAACGGGAACAAGAACGGGAACGTAAGGCGTACGGGACGGTTAGGGGACGTTTACGGGACGGGAACGCAGCGGGAACGGAACGGGAATGGGAACGGGAAGGAAACGTGAACGTAACGGGAACGGAACGGGAATATAACGGGACGGGAACGGGAACGAGAACAGGATGGGAACGGGACAGGAACGGGATGGGAACGGGAACGGAAACGGAAGGGGTACGGGACGGTTTCGGGACGTTTACGATACGGGAACGGGAGCGGGAGTGGGATCGGGAACTGGAAGCCTTGTGCGAGGCCCGCCACACGCGGCAAATGTCTTGCCTCGCGAGGCAGCGCGCTTGATGGGGACTCGCGTAATCGCGTAAAAATGGCTGGCCGGATCCTGGTTGAAGGTTCCTTAAAAGGATTTCGTCTAATATCCACGCGGACGAAGTCGCGGGCAGAAGCTAGTATAGTATAAACAGAAAACGTTTTATTCACTAAGGGATGACATTTGACCCACTTTGAATAGTCTGAAGGTAAATTCACATAAGTGTATGCAAACATTTTAACAACTTCCCACTAAAATATTTAACTCCGCGCTGTAAATAAATGGTCAATTTAGCGGTAGGTACGTTAACAACAGAGATTTCTGTTCTAAAATGATTCATTAATTAGCACAGGTTAGTAAAACAAATGGAGCTACCGATCTCCATAAGTTCATATCTAAATATAGAACTGAATAATTACAAAGCGACTACATGTAACGAATTCTGTAATAAAGCACACGGCCGCTACGAACGTGTGGCTTGATTCATGTTTAATGCAAACAGTCATGTGTGTCTCATATCTCGTCGTCGCTATGTTTCACCCCTACTTAACGTGGCGTAGATTAACTTTCAATCCCCTACTATTGTCATTGATTCAACTTCTTGTGAGTCGTAATCAGACATTATGATGTATACTTAAAATAATACGGGACCTAATTGATGTCCTTGAGGGAGTGCTTTTTAAAATCTCGGTATTGATATATAGATTAGAATTTGTGATTATATTTTATCTTATACAATTGAACTAGTAACTAAACAGTAATGATAAGTTTATCAACGCAATCGATAATATAATTTGATAGCGCACTTGGGGTGTCAAATAATAATATTGTATTGATTGTAGGAGACATAAAAGGCTCGTGCCGATATTTTCTGCTGTTTTACTTCCGCTGTTGGTTATCCTATTAATGTGTTATTTCTAGACACCCTTCAGCCGTGTTATTAGATGGAAGCCTTCTAACTTTATAATGATCCTCATACATACTTATCATGCCTGCAACTTTGAGAATTTAGTCTTGTCTTGGGTAACTTTCGCTTAACTTAGTCAACCATGAATTCATTGGCAAGAAGAAGATAATAATTATCCTATTTAACATCCAAGTAGTATAATTTTTAATAATAAGTAAAAAATATAATTACATTTTAATATTAATCATGTTCAAGATGTTTGTCAAACAGACTACTTTGTCAATAGCTCTTCGTGATTCTATAGTACCGATGTCAGACTCAGATTAGGCCCTAATGAAATGCACAGTGTGTAAATTACCTGGGCTGGCCATGTGTGTAACAGTTATTATGATAATGGCGTCGCATGACCTATGGCAAAGAATATATACTCCCTATGGTGTTAGGACCACTTTTGCGTACCTAAATTTGAATTTGTTTGAATTATTTTGTCTACATAATCGTTTTTGAGGCAATTTTGGATCGACAGTTTATTTTGATAGTGAACTTATATTTTAGTGACAATTTTTCATAATATTCTTGTTGATCATTTTTGCATAGGAATTTTAAAATTCCAAATTGACTGGCATATTTTTTCATTATTTTAAGAAAATACTTAACTCGCTTCTCAAAATGTTAAAAACAAGCAATTTTTATTTTCCTTTGTCAGCTTTATAACGAGAATAGCGTTCATCTTTACTTTTACGATGTTACAAAACCTTATCAAGAATTAATATTACTCCTCAAAGAAACGAGGAAGTTGTTTCTGAGGAAACACTTTTCTTTATTTGGCTCTAAACACAATTTTACTACCAATTACTGTTGGGTAACGGATCGAATGCTTTATTCAGCTAGAAAATAGTGTCCGTTGAGTGGAATTAGGGATGTTAATCGCACCATTGGGAAATTAGGAGTCGTCCAAGGCGGTTGGTTATCTTAAAACGGAGATTATGTGTTACTTCAAGATTTGTGGACGTACAATTTACTATCATTAAAGAGTCGTAAGAGATTTTAACTTCTTTGTTAATATTGATAATGTTATTTGCTTCTTATTTGGCAGTAGATTACGAAAACTTACGAATGAATTGTAAATGTTTGGCAGAAAAAAGTAAAAGGGAATAGAGAAACAAGTCCGTGATACATAATATTTTGCGATAGTGTAAGATTACAATACACAAAGAAAAAGACGACGTAACCTGTAAGTGAAAAGTATTTGTAATAGTATAAGATGTACTAGTTTAAGATGTATTAGTTTAGCTACATTTACTCATGAGTAACAGGTTTCTCCCAAACACCACAGATTTAAATGTAGAGAGTAGCTGACTACAGACTGGTCCTAGACGTGAGTAAATGTTTTTTTTTTATCTATTTCTAATTAGTCCACCATTAGGTATATATAAATGATAGAACTGAGCTGGTAAACACATGGTAATTCAGGATTCTTCCATTTCGTTTTTGTACATTCATAATAAGTTAAACTTGTCTGGTCCTAGACACGTCTGTAGTCAGCTACTTTCTACATTTAAATCTGTGATGTTTGGGAGAAACCTGTTAAGTCCAAAAGGGACGTTTTATTTTATTTTATTTTATTTTAAGAAGAACGTTTTACAGACAAGTTAACTTATCACGAATGTACAAAAACGAAATGGACGAATCTTGAATTACCATGTATTTACCAGCTCAGTTCTATCATTTCTAAATAAGGTGGACTAATCAGTAATAGAAAAAAAATATTGAAAAGCATTCAAAACATTGTTTTGCCCAACTAAAAAAACACCAAATTGTGGATAACAGGTTTCTCCCAAATACCACAGAAATGTAAATTGGTTAATAGTAACATGGTAGTCCAACCACAATTTCAAAAGAACAGACTTTCTCGTGTTTGCAACTTTCAGCTTAAATATTTCGGCCAATGTACCAAGCAGGACTTAAGTATCATCTAATTAGTGAAGAGGATTAACTAGCTCATTGCCTAACTTAGAGCAGGTAACCAAGTTAGCTTAACTGCACGGTTAAGTAACTACTTAATCCTCAAGTTATAAAGCAGCCGTTAAGTTCGGTGTCGAGTTAGCGGAGTATAATGCATTATAGAAACTAAGGAAATCCTTTGAAGGCACATAGTTAACTTCGTTATGCCAAGTTAAGAGCGAAAAGGATTCCTTGCAGTATAGGTCTTGTTCGTAATTTTATGTTAAATGTTTTGAGGGCTTTTCAAAATCATAGATAAAACACTTATATAATTCAAAAAATGAATAAAAACTGTAGGCTCGATAAATGGCTTCGATACACTGACCTGATTTTTTTATATAGAGGTCAGTGCTTTGATAAAAAGGTAAGTGATGTCAACTTAAGAAACAGAAGGGAAACTTTTTTTAAGCACAGGCTGTTTATTTTTTATCGCCAATTTTTCTTGTCAACTAGTCTAGTGAAAATAGTTACTTGGTATTTTTTTAAATGTCACTTGGAAAAGCCCTCTGTTGTACAAACAATTTTTTTTCATACAATAAACTCTCTTTATTTTTCGTTACACAGAATTTATCCACATTTACGGACACAAAAGTGATGTTTATTGCTTATAAATTGAATTTGATTAAACTATCAAATTAAATTCAGCGTCGTGGTCACGTAATCACGTTACGTCACTAAAAACAGGCTTAATAAATAACACAATTAAATCAATTTTTGTACCTACCGTTAAAATGTTTAATCTTAATAAATAAACGCATTATAATCTCATTCACAATTTTATAAAGTTGCTCTTCATTGCAATGACCGACGCGTGATCCGATCTCATGAACTTAATTCAGTTTTAATTGTTTTCTTTTGTTTGCAGTGCTGAAAGGCATATGTGGGGTATTTATTGTTTGATGCTGGAATTTAACCTGGAATGTGTACGTCATGCACCAATAACAATGTTGTTGTAATTTAATAGCCTTTGCACAAACATCCAAACCACAATATAATATAAAAGTAAGGGGAAAGAAGGATCGGAGTCAGTGTAAAAATTTTCTCTCCTTTTTACATGTACTATTAGTTATTCTGTGACATTATGTCCTTGACAAAGATCTTTCTAGCAAGTTTCGGTAAAATAAATATATGACGCTAGTTCGCAATGGCCCTTTTTGCCATTTTCTTAATATGTCATGACATAGTAAGTTTATTTTTCTAGCAGATGGCGTTATTAACTCAATTTTATTTAAACTGACTATGATCCGTTAGCATAACAAAACGAATGACGATAGTATTTTCGAATAAGCCCGCGGCAGATCTGTCGAGAATACACAGACATTATTATTTGGTTCCCAAACCCTCTTAGGCAAATGAAAACAAACAAAAGGTCTCCGAACTTTCTTAAATGACACCAAAAGTTGTCATACCGTCAGTTTGATAAAGTACCACAATAACCAGACGAATTCCGTCCATTATTGCCATAACACTAATGTTGTTGTGTCGTTGTGACATTAGCGGGGTATGTTGTGTCGTTGTTACATTAGCAAATATGTCACTGTATAAGCTGAGTTGAGATGTCTGAGTAGTGAGTCAGCGGCGCTAGTAATGGCCCTTGGGGTAGACTTGTCTGTAGTATATAGTACTATTATACAGGGTGTCCCAAAACTTTGCCACATGGAGAGAAAGTACCTTAAATATTGAAGATAGGAAATTTTATTGAAAGAAGACTTCATTTTATTTAAAAAATTAATGCGAACTGCATTTAAAGATTTTTTTAAATTTCGCATTATTTCCTACACAAATTGACACAATACGTAATCATTAAAATTTAAATGTACAATTTCATGGTCTTCCTTTTGTTTAAGATGCTGTGTTACTTAGCAAAAAATAATCTTAATGAGTAACCCTTTCGATCGGTATCGTAAAAATAAAAGATTGTTTTTTTTTTCTAATTTGGTAGCTTCGATTCCTGGTTAAAGCATGCAATTTTCCGAAAATCTTTGAATACAATTCCAATTATTTTAAAAATCAAAGTGAAGTCTTCTTTCAGTAAAATTTCCTATCTTCAATATTTAAGGTACTTTCCCTCCGTGTATCAAAGTTTTGGGACACCCGGTATATTCTCTGTTAGTGTTTTAGGTAAGTGAAATACTTTCTTGCGAGATTGTGCGAAAGGGGCGTTTTAAATGTTTGATATGTATTAATGTTAAATTTGACGCAAAAAAATCAGCTGCTTCATACATTTTTATATTTTCATTATAAATAATAATGAAAAAAAAATGTATGAAACAGCTGATTTTTTTCGCGATTTCAGAGTTGGTCCTATAGTAAAAGTTGTTCAGTTTGATGGTCCAAAGAAATGGTTTTCTCATTTTGCGTTAATTCTAACACGTTGTATAAAGGCTTAATTTCTTCCTTGCTCTCTCCACCTTAAGAGAGGATAGGCTATCTTAATTTTCTTCTTAGGAGAGCCGTTCATTGTTTCCCTGTTTCTTGAATTCTGATTTCAGTTGTTGCAGTATTTTAATATAATAATTTCAAAATATTATTAGACGTTTGCCACTTCATTTGCCTCATTTCTATTTGCGAAAAAAATTAAGTATTATTATTTATTTAAAAAATATAAACTTAGTTATTTACGTTATTTGAATCCCCAATTGTAAGTTTTGCAGTTAGGGTCAAACTAATTATGCAAACAAAATAGAAAAAGTAATGTCAGTATTTTTTTACACAGATATAGGCCATTGTGTTCACTATTTACTTCAAGTAAACGCTTAATTTGTCAGACTGGATATTCTTGTCACAATAATCAGAATATAGTTTCCCGGAGGCAGACGAGAGATGACACAATTACATCATTCATTCCAAAACTGGAACAGCCGCCGTCTACTCTCAATATCCGTAGATCGGAGCTTTTTAAGAAGAAGAACCAGCTCACAGAACCACTAGTTAAGTATATTTAATTTATATTTATATTCGGATTTCGAGAACTAGAGAGTAAAAGCTCCCAGCCCCGAATGATTAGAAAACCTACTCCGAAAACCGAATCACGATGTTTGGACGGGGACCCACTTCGTTACATTATTATCTTAAAAATAAGTTCCAAAATTAAGAATATCAAACGAAAATCGTCCTATTTTCGCGAATCCTTTTGCGTATTAGACCCTCAACACCAGGGGTCGTGCTTAATGAACCGCGAACGTTACATGTTCATTCCCCTCTTTATAAGCGAAAATCTATTTCCTTTCGTCGAAATGGAGCAATGAGATTGCTGATTTCTAGAGTTCATTGGTTAGGTGTTTTGGGGTTGTAGTGTTGACGAGTTTTGTAGTCGATTGGGTAAAAAGACAGGACTAGGTAAAACAAAATAGGGTCGAATTTTAATCTAGTTAAAGAGTATCTATTCATATTAGTTTTAAGTTTGTGGTACCTAGGTACCGATAGTTCCAATGTTATTTCGCTTGCTTTAGTTTGATTTCAGAGTCATACCTACTTTAAAGTTGTCTAAACTTTCCAATCCACAATTATATACTACCATAAAGTACCACTTAATGCCAAATATTATTAGAAAATATGTTAGGTTTACATAAGAGCTCATATTACTTTAGAATTTAATGTATAATATTTTGTAAACAAATTACCTACGCTTTGTAAAGAAAGTCTTTAGATAAATACATTGGAAAAAGGTAAAAGCTAAAAAGAAGGATTATTTTTCCGCCCAAGGTCATCATCGTCGTTCTTTCCACTTCACATAAATTCAATGGGGCAATACCGGTCCGTAAATCTATCTTTACACGTCACCTGATCCGTGGCTGTATTTGCATGCACAAATGGATCGCAGGAAGGCGTAAATAATGGGCCTCAGTGAAACTGCGTGCTTGTTGCTTTATAGAGTGATTATGAAACGATGTGGTGCTCTTTCGCTGAAAAACTGTTGGGTTTTTTATTTGATATTTTTTCTCTTATTGTGAACAAAAGAGTAAGTTTTTCTTTGACACTCGATAAATGGCTATTTAAATAATGGTAATGGGTCCTAATTTAGGGTCCACGGCGATGCTGCACTTGTTTTCTAAAAAGAGATTAGGAAGATGTGCTGAAACCGGTTGAGCGGTTTTCTATTTCATGTATTTGCACTTTTCGTGACCCTTTTAAAAAAGGCTATGCAGCAATGTGCTATTTATTATTTTATGTTAGAAACATGGCTTTGTTTAAATTTATTTAAGTATAATAGGTATCATATGAACTTCCTTAACACGGGGTTTAAAACCTGTACTAATTATTAACTGTTTTGGTAAGCGATCTTGACAAAAAATGGTTCTTTATAAAATATCACTGTACTCAAAAGCGTATAATGTGTAAAGTCTGGAAGATATTGCTAGCAGAGAGGTCTCGTGAAATACGGTTATGGCGAGGGCTAACTCGCGGTATTGACGTGAAAGCCTCATGAAAAACGCTTTCCAATGGCTTTGGTGTCAAATAAACGTTACGTATATCTCTAACAATTGTCTGTAATACACGGTAGGCACTATTGACAGTTGTCGCAAGTAATGGACAGGCATGATAACAGTTTTGGACAGTTATCAGTAACTAGCAATAGGCCGTTCAGTTACTATTTACTAAAGATAGATAATTACAAAGTTTAACTAATTATTGCCAGCTATTAAAAGCTAACCTACCTTTTATTCTCAACTACCGAGGAATTCCAGAATACAGCAATAACTTTTGTGAGTATGGTGATATACTTACTATACTTGATATGCTTGGATATTGGACTATTTATCAACGCACAGTGTCCCAACTATCACTAACACGTAATATGTAAAACAAACAAACTAATCTCAGCTCTATTTCAATTCAACGCAGTGCGTTAGTATAGGCCAGGGTCATTTGAGTATTGTACTTGAATACGAGTGAACAATTCTCAAATTATCAGACTCTTAATGTTACATTTATGTCAGTTGCATATACAGGATGTCCCAAAACTTTGCCACATGGACGGAAAGTACCTTAAATATTGAAGATAGGAAATTTTACTGAAAGAAGACTTCGTTTTATTTAAAAAAATAATGCGAACTGCGTTCAAAGATTTTTTTCAAATATCGCATTCATTCCTATACAAATTGATACAATACGTAATACTTCATTAAAATTTAAATGATAAATTTCATGGTCTTCCTTTTGTTTAAGATGCTATGTTTCTTGACAAAAAATAATACTAATGAGTAACCCTTTCGATCGGTATGGTAAAAATAAAATATTGTTTTTTTTTCTAATTTGGTGGATGCGATTTTTCGAAAATCTTTGACTGCAGTTCCAATTACTTTAAAAATCAAAATGCAGTCTTCTTTCAGTAAAATTTCCTATCTTCAATATTTAAGGTACTTTCCCTCCGTGTGGCAAAGTTTTGGGACACCGAATATTTATATATCTTTTGTGCAGTAGGAGAATTAAAACGTAAAATAATTTTACAGTTCTCTTGTGTTTTGTTTAATTTTTGTAGAAGAATATGAGACGTTCATCCCGAATGAATTAGTACTCGCAGAACATTTAACGCAAGTTTTAGGACTACGTGAGAATACTGAAAACGGGACTTTCATTGTTCTTTCGTCTACAAAAAGACTATGAATATTTTCTTTGAATTTATTTGTTGAATGTAAAAATTAATGGTACCTAGGTTAAGCGTCAACTTTATATATATAAACATTTTTCTATTTGCAAATAATAAAATGACTCTTATATCGCCAGAATTTTCTTATGCAAATGAACATTCCAGACACCAATTTTAATCAAAATTCGCGTCTCTATTTTTATTGCCCCAGGGCGATTCGCACAAAAATAGGATGACGCTTGATATATGCCGTGCTGTGAATCAATTAATCGTATTTTGGCGCCAAAACAATCCCCCATGTTTGTTATAAATGGCGTCTGTCACGCTAGCCAGTTCGAACTGGTTGTAAGGAATTTTATTTCTTTTTGTACATCTTTTATGTGGTATGTTTCCATAACATTGGATTTGAATTCATGTAAGATTATGTAAGGGCTTTACAAATAAACAGTGTGTAAGTTTGGGTTAAGTAACTATTAACAAGTGTCTCTTTTTTGGATGACAGTATTATTTTTCTTACTTACACTATTTATAAGAGGGTATATGGCACAGGTGTTAAGATTTGTTTGAATGTGTTAAAGTCGCATTACTAATTTCCCAGCAAAAATGTAAACAAAGAAACGTCACTGTCAAATTGACAAACGGACCCTGATAGAGACATTTTCAGATATTGAAAACCTTTGGTCACTTTTAAAACTTTTTAATTTGTATATTATATTTTGAGTCATTATAAATATAATGTCATCCAGGGTTATTTTAAAGTAGGATGGTAATTAGAAATTTTATCTTTATAACCAATCATAATTTTTGATGTCAAAAGTTCTTGAAACGAACTGATAAGAACACTTTACTTAGATATTGCCTGTGTGTAAACTATCAAAAATGCGTAGCATCACCGCCTGTTCGCTCCAATACCAAAAGACAAATATGTTACTACTACAGCTACTACTAGTAATACTAATTTATATGAAATTTTATAAAAAGACCAAAGGTTAATGTGTACGGTTTGCAGTTGATGTGTGCACAGTGTCATAAAATGTTTTGTACTATAAAAATGTTATTATGAAATATTAAATGAGCGGTTTTCTGACAGCTGAGAATTTTAGTTTATTTTTATGTTGATAGATGGCGCTATTAAACTACGTAGGTTTTTTTTAAATTTTACTCCCAGGGGCCCTACTGCCTAACTCAAAGCAATAGCCAAAGCGATAGCTAGGCTCTATCCGTCCTTGTCATATCATAACACGATGACAAGGACGGAGAGTGCACTGACGTCATAAACTAAAGCCAGAGTCAAAGCGATAGAGTTAGGCGGTAGGCGACTTAACTGTCAAATTGACAAAATCCTTTGCTTTTTTTTTTAAAAGTTACATACTTAGTTGAACCACGACATCTAGCCGTCTTTTAGGTACTACTTTTGTTTTTTAAACTGCCTTTTGAAAACCGCTCATTATATTACTCTTTTTGACGCAAATCTCATGATTCAGAATATTCATCTAATCTATTTTTATAAGGTTTGTGATGAAAAACCATGTAAGTGTGTTTATTTCTTGACTTAGCAATATACTATTTCTCTTTGTGTTGTTTTGTTCTGGCAACACCTTTGTTTACATTTTTGCTGGGAAATTAGTAATGCGACTTTAGTTGTTCATTTGAAAGCAGTCGTATTGACGTCCACAAGCAATAGTGGAAGACCATTGACACTCGCTTTAGCCTTTAAGCCTGATTAAGGTGTCACTGCCGCGGTAGTAATCTTCTCTGGAGGGAGGCAATGGTTAAAAATCTATGAGTCGTTTCACAATTAGGCTACTTCCCATGTGCATGAGCTATATTTGCGCACTATTCCCTTAAATGTATAAAATCTAAGCGTTAGGAAGAGCGCGAGCAACTTTTGTCTTCTCAATTATTTTGTCTCTGACATGGTTTGTATGAAAAGTTGTCGACTGTCGCGTCGCTACGTGTGCGCGAGTTCTCATACAAACCCGTAGACTTGATGCGAGAGACAAAATAGTTGCGGAGACAAAAGTTGCTCGTGTGCGCTGGCGCTAATGAAGTTACTACACGGTTAATTTAATGTACAGCCCAGTGGTTGATTTTTTTCCTTCACATTTCAGAAAAATAATTGAATCTGATAAGTCTTGGGCCAACCCTTTATATTAGGGCTGAGACCGCGAATGTAATATGAAGAATCCTGCCTAGTATTCTTTGTCCTACTTTATATAAATAAAATGAGTTCGCAACATTTCCTGTGTGCGCTAATGGCCGTTGTCACGCCAACCGCCAGGGCCGCTTATAACCGGATGGGTCTAGTACTAATATGTAAAACTAGGAATTTAGAATAAATATACACCGGGAATAACGCACTAGATAATTTAGTGGCTTTCTTAACGAAACCAAAACGAATATAGCACTGCCGGACGGGAAAGCCGGTATTAATATGCAAAAGCTGAATGAATTTATACATGGGATGGGTGAAACTGTATAATTTTAATTATACTGAAATTCCATGACAGGGTCCATCTATGTTTTGTCATGGATCGTTTGGTTTATTAAAGTTTGTAATCAAAAGTTGAAAAAAGATAAAATGGGTGAGCGAAATCCTACAGATAATAAGAGCATACTATTAAATTTTTCTAAACGATTTGTCTTGTAAGTTAAATAATGTAATAGGGTTTAATAGACACTTTTTATGTCTTGAATCCCTGAAAAATATAAGAAGTAGGGAAAAATCACGACAAACTGTTAAGAAACTGGGCCAAACTGTAACGTCAGTGGTTTTATTTAATAATATTAAGTCGTTTCAAGGATATTAAATTTAGGTTAAGTGTTCAAATGCTTATCTTTAAACAGTTCAAATAAACCAACTAAACGTTGCGTCAGACACAATTTCCCTTTAAAATCCGTGCTCTAATTCCGACTGTAAGCCTCAAGATGTTTAATTTACCACGTGTGGCGATTTACAGTCAAGAACAGCGCTTAAAATTCTTGGATCACGCGAGCTATTCAATAACCGGCCCATTAACATTCGCGGAGTACGGCGAAAATGCGGCGGTACACTACACTTCCAAGACCATTAGCATTAAGGCGGTGTTCCCACTAGAGATCGGCGAACGATGAGCAGAGCGTGACGAAAAAATCCACATGCATTACTTTGACTGCATTAGTAGTTTCCCACCTGTTTGCTACTACTTTCATTCAGGTCAAGGGAAAGGGTTTGTGGCACGAGGTATTTGTTCATACGCAATAAAGCGAGATAACCCATATTATATGTTGGTAGAACGAGCAAGACAATATACCATTTTTGTTACAAGATCGAAGATGTGAATGTGAAGTTCACTAGATACCTACCCTCCTTCTTTAAACTACACAGCTGTATAGTACGAGGCATATATCTTGAAATCGGGTGGGGATTGCGCGGAACGCATATTGTGGGCATGCGTAGCGGTGAGGGGCGCGGGCGGCGGGAGAGGGGCACGCGCTATTGGTCGCTCACAAGAGCACATGCGCGAACTTATCCCCACTCCGTCGAAAAAATTTCAAGATATATGCCTCGTACTGTACGCATTCACGCACAACTCAGTATCTCCGCTTATCTCTGGTGGAAAGACACACACTCTTTCTCACCCTCGCTCCGCCTATTTTTCTAGTCTTTCGCAACTCAGCTACTCACCCTCGCTCCGCCTATTTCTCTGATGTAAACGCAGCCTAAGTGCCGTCCGAATTTAATCGGTTAGCGTTTTCACCCATGGTGTGAGGCCGAATCAAATCATCTATTTGCATATAACATGGTGCCTTTTGGTGGTTTTCGGCCTGATTTACTCCAGTTCATGGTTTATGCAATGACATTCGTCCAAGGCAATGACTGAACTGGGTGCTATATATGGAAATTCTGAGATACATTTCATTTTGTGCTGGGTTCGATAAGTTTAATGTTAACCCACATTAATTAAAAAGATGCATAATAAATTTATTTTTGCAAATTAGTTTCTGTTGATGTATAAGTCGTAAGCATTGAGGACGCTCAACTTGTGAAGAAAAGAGTGAATTTTTGATACCATTTTTGAATTTATTTCATCTAAAGGAAACCTGAATACTTTCATAGGCAAGTTTTCCCTAAGACAGGACTTTACTCGTCTGTTTATACACGTGCAATAACAAATGCGAAAATGTTAAATTTCTTTGTTATTCACTCCGAATTGATTTCCTTGCTTTCGCAGCTGCAAAGCGTTCCAAAGTTTTCAGATACCAACTCTTTCTCGAGTCAACAATGAGCATGATTTATACAGGCATATTAATGCCGGTATAAA
Organism: Agriphila tristella; assembly: GCA_928269145.1. NCBI lineage: Eukaryota > Metazoa > Arthropoda > Insecta > Lepidoptera > Crambidae > Agriphila > Agriphila tristella. Next base: position 30,355,516 of record OV743432.1, read on the forward strand.
TCCTTTATGGCCCGTAGTGATTCGTATGGATTCTAAGATAAACCGAACTTTGTAACTTGACGTGAAATCAGACCTATGTTTGATTAGTTTAACGAGAAGAGAAACTTTGTAAAATACATTTTCCAGAGCATGTTGCGTTGAAATTGGGATCGGTTGGTTTATTACTAGTGGCTCCGTGAGCTGTAGACCTCGCGAAAAAATAAAATAAAATGTCGCCATGGAGTTTTCAAAGCACACAGTAGGTACGTGAGTATTGCAGCTAGATGGTGCTTCTAATTTTGATCATTTTTCAAAATGGGTAAGTATTATATCTCAAAGAATGTTTCTGCTTTCGCTCCGCTTCCACACTGTCCTCACTGCGCTCTTTTTCTAACCTTACTCTTGGTATTCCTCGCCATTCTACTGATTTCCTCTCATATTCCCTCTCTGTGCATGCTGTACGGCTGTGGAATTCCCTCCCAGAGGGTATCAGGCAAGCTCAAACTCTGAGATCATTTCGCGATCAAGTCAGAAGACTTTCCTCTCCTCTACCTAATACACTATCGTATGTCCTGTTCTTTCTTTCACTTTAAAGTTTATTCATAATTCCTCTCTTTATATCTATATCTGATATCTCTTTCCATAATTGCACCCACTCCCCCTGAATCCTCTTCTTCTTATCTCTTTACTACTCAAGGTTGCCTGGAAGAGATTGCTATTTAGCAATAAGGCCGCCTTTTGTGTGCTTTCTTTCTGTTTTTGTGTCTATCTGTATTTTTTTTCCTCTCTTGTGTGCAATAAAGTGTCTATTATTATAATAATTTTTTTATAAATTTGGAAAAATTGGCTTGACTGAACAGTTATATATAATTATCGAACCTACTCACAAAATTTCACCAGAATCTGTTGAGAAATGCGACTTGTAGACGAGATCAAACAGCCGGAAAGCTGGAATGAAATATGGTTTTTTACATATCTCAAATTTTACAAATTTCGAAAAACTGTCTCGACAAAAAAAAACTATATATTTATCGAACCTGCTCACAAAATTTCATTGAGATCGGTTGAGAAAAGCGACCTGTAGAGGAGAACAGCCAGCGCTGGAAATACGGACTGAAATTTGATTTTTTTACATTGTCTCCGCCATTTAGAAAAAAATGAAAAACTGGCTTGACATAAGAAATCTATACAATTTTCAAACCTGCTTACTAAATTTTACGAGAATCGGTTGAGAAATGCTACCTGTATATAGAGGAAAACAGACATCCCTGGAAAGCCGGACTGAAATATGTATTTTTAACATTTCTCCGTCATTTTGAAAAATTTCCAAAAACTGGCGTGACATAAAAAATCTATATTATTTTCGAACCAGCTCACAAAATTTCACGAGAATCGGTTGAGAAATGCGACCTGTAGAGGAGAACATCCAGCGTCAGAAAGCCGGACTGAAATACATTTTTCTTACATATCTCCGCCGTTACGAAAAATTTAGAAAAACTGTCTCAACTTGAAAAAATCTATTTGATTTTCGAACCTGCCCACAAAATTTCACGAAATTCGGTTAAGAGATGCGACCTGTAGAGGAGAAAAGACAGAGCCGGAAAGCTGGACTGCAATAGGGTTTTTTTACATATCTCCGCCATTTCGAAAAAAATCGAAAAAGTGGCGTGACAAAAAAATTCTATATCATTTTCAAACTTGCTCACAAAATTTCACGAGAATCGCTTGAGAAATGCGACCTGTAGAGGAGAACAGACAGCGCTGGGAAGCCGAAAAACCTGTCTTTTTAACATTTCTCCGCCATTTTGAAAAAGTAAAAAAATCTGGCTCGACAAAAAAAAATCCATATAATTTTCAAACCTGCTCACAAATTTTCACGAGAATCGGTTGAGAAATGCGACCTGTAGAAGAGAACATACAGACATACGAAAGAATTTTTGCCCAAGCTGAAGCAGAGACGCTTCGCTCACACTTCGTGCTCGCTCGGTCAATTAGGGTTAAAAAAAGAGTTTGGTTTATTTTTCACTAGCGGCCGCCCGCGACTTCGTCTGGGTAAAAAGTATTTTTGCTATCCCTCGGGAACAGTTCATTTATTCGGGATAAAAAATACCCTATCTCCTTTTCTGTACCCCTGACAACGTGTATGCAAAATTTCATGATGATCAGTTCAGTAGTTAAGACGTGAAGGCGTAACAAACAAACAAACAAACAAACGGACTTTCGCATTTATAATATTAGTAAGGATTACTGAAGACGTGGGCTCTGGATTAGTATGTTCGGTAATGTTTAACTTTTATGACTTGACCTTTCTTATTGCTGGAAGAATACGCCTTTTAGACAAAAATAAAAATGGCTATCTAGCTATAAGGCAGCCAATTTTAACTTTTTGCTTGCAAAGAATAGTGAAATAACTTTCGTTGCTGATTAAAAACTGACGGGGTTGAGATTTTGCATTCCATTAGATTATTTTAGTGCAAAGAAAAAATTCGATAAAATAATTGACCGAGCGAGTGTGAAGCGCGAGCGAAGTGACTCCGTTTCAGCTTGGGCAAAAATGTTTTCATAATATGTCCGGCTGTCCCACAGTCCGGGTGACCGTTTGTTTGTTCTCCTCCACAGGTCGCATTTCTCAACTGATTCTCATGAAATTTTGTGAGCAGGTTTTTGGCGATTCAGTTTATCGAAATTTTTCAAAATAGGGTAAAATTATATTTTAGTCATTTTGAAAAATGTTCGAAAATATCACAAACGCTAGGTCAACAGTTCTTAAAACACCTTACAAATAGACATTAGTGGCTCTGTAGACACTAATGTCTGTTTGTGAGATGTTTTTTTCTCTTTCTTTTTCATAGGGTGCATTTTTTTAATATTTTCAGTATTTTTTTTAACAAAGCTTCTATTTCTGTGTATATTTGAGTTCGTAGCATATCTAAGTTACATTTTACCTACAAACTTCCCCAACAAAGTCGTAACTTAGTCACCTTAACCTTACTATTGACCTTTCGAAGGGACCAAAAGGAAAACGAAAACAGTTTTACTTTTATTATCCACGCCTCATTAGGTGAAGCTTCTGACTTCCCTCAAAGTGCACGGATTAAACTGTGAAAATGTACCGTATGTCTGTGGTGATAAAAGTCAGATTAGGTTGGGATCCTGACCCTTGTCGGATATTGGGACAAGTGCTCGCATTGAAGTTGTAAAGGCTACGTTGTTGGCCAAACATTATGTCAAACGTTCGCGAATCTTTTCTTAGAATTCATGAAGCAACAAAATATTGAGGTATTTTAAAGGGTTTTTCTTTTTGCTGTTTTTTGAAAGAAGTCTGAAAAAACATCAATAGCAAGGGCACAGTATTATAAACCACCTACCAGTAATTCGACTCTTTTGTTGATAAACGCATGCCGCCAATGCGTAGGTATGTGCACAGTAACTCCGTCAAGGGTCAGGGTTGTCACAGCAAAAACTACTCAAATATTTTACATAAGAGTTTTAACTTGTAATGACGAAAGAATAAAAATAGTCAATAGAACCTTTTCAAGAATAACATCGTAACAGTGTATTAGTATCGTAACAGATTAAACAGAAACAGCAAACATGAAACCGCTGACATTTTATCGCGATTTCAAAGTTTGTCCCATAGTAAAAGTTGTTCAGTTTGATGGTCCCTATCAAACCTTGACGAGGATTTACAATTAAAAATTGAACAAATCCTGTAAACCATTACGACGTTTTGAAATTTTACACATTTTACACTTCTTAAAACGTACACCCTTTCAAATTAGAGAGCGCAAACTAGAGGAGATTGCGTTCGCCGACTCTGCCGCTCACTTCCCGCGTACCCCCCATCGTTGCCCCGCGCAAGTACATGAGTCGGACAACTGTTAGTAGTATTAAAACTGTGGCAAGGGGTCATAGGAAAATACAAATTATTTTTCCCAAACAAACAATTTATATTAAGTTCAATCCTTCCTATTACTTTGTGCGTAGTTACTATTAGGCATTTGATCGGTGCGAAATGAAGTTAATTTTTTGACTTGGTAACATGTTTAATACACAAACTATAGTTATATATTTAACCAAGTTTTTTGGTAGGTAATTATAAGTTTTTTTACAAAAGTGAAATTCCAAATAGGTACTTACCTAACTAAATAACCTCGGCGTTTAACTGTCTGGTTAAAACAACGTAGTTAAAGATAAGGATTAGATCGTAGTTAACGCTAATAAAACAAAATAACGACATGCAACAAAACAAAGAGATGGGTGCTATGCTAACCTCAGCTTATTCGGGCTTTATTTAGATACTTAAAACTGTTTTCTCGAACAAATATCTGGCAAGTGCGACTTTTAGTCCCGTAGTATTTTTGATGAAAAGTACTATTAAATGTCATTGAATTTGTTCTGTGAGACCTTGCTGTTTGCCAATTTGCAAGTTTCTGGATCAAATGAAAACACTTACCTCATGCGTTTCAATTAAAGATTTGATTTATATAGAGTGAAAATGATATACATAAATGGCCGATATAAATTTCATTTTGACACGTCACGCGTTCTTGAGAAATATGGTCTTGACAGACAGACGGCAATCGAAGTGTATATAGATTACATTTTTTCTTTTGAGGTATGGAGCCCTAAAAAAGAAACACGAACTAGTATTATATGCGTAAATAATTTACTTAGGTCTGGACCTGATAGTCAGATTAAATTGGCTATTCATTATTATCAGTTACACTTAATACCAAGTTACTAGTCTAGGATCATATTGGTAAGCTATTTAGCATTATAATGATGATTGATGTAGGTAACCATTCTGTGACCGTGTACCGGCTATGAATGACATCGTGTCTCTGAACCCAATTATGTTCCGACGCGGGCCATCTGATTAGCTGACGTAAGGGTATGAATTTTGTTAATGTGCCGCCCGCAGGCGAACCGAAAGTAAAGGCAGGGGGGCACTGAATACATTCTAAAGAATTAAAAAGTGAGTTAAATTCTTTCTGTTTTCCAAAAAGAAACAATGTAGAGTCCCAGAACAATGCAAGCATTAAGAAATAAAAGCACACCTGTAGAGTGATGGATAAATTTCAAGATTGTAGAAGTGTTGCTTAGATTTACTGTGAACAAATAAAATTTCCGAAACTAACGAACTTTCAGTAGTGAAGATGAATTGGTTGTATAGACAGAAATATAGAAAAATAGTACACTGCTTTTGTTAAATCGAAATTACATATTTAACTTTTTAGTTATAAAAGAAATATCATTTTTTTTTTTTTTTTTTTTTATATTTGACAACATCACATACATTGCTCCAATCCCAAAGTAAGTAGCTATAGCACTTGTGTTATGGAAATCAGAAACAACGGCGGTATGACACACACCCAGACCTGAGACAATATTGAAAAGTTCATTTTCTACATTGACCCAGCCGGGGATCGAACCCGGGACCTCAAGAGATGGTGACGCCTTGAAAACCGGCGTGCGAACCACTCGACCACGGAGGTCGTCAATTTGATTTGATATTTTGAAGATTTATTCCGACATTAAAGAAAATATTTCTCTTCCACTTTTTCCATCTGTGCGGGAGCAATTCCGTTCCAATGAGAATTCGCTGAGAATCGGAAATCAACCGGAAATTGCGAGGAATAAGCAAATAGTGCCGCCATAATTTATGCTGGCATCTACTTCCAACCGTTTTAGCCCTATCGTTGAGTATGTCATCATGTTTTGCTAATAGCACAGCACATACAACCAGATTATTGGAATTTTTAAAACAACAAGCAAGGAAAACCGAGTAAAATTCCAAAATTCAAAATCATTTATTCAGTCTAGGCTGTTACAAGCACTTGTGAATGTCATAGAAGCTACGCCATCGGTTCGCAAACCCTAAGCGGGAGACCTTGTAACGAGAAGAACCGGCAAGAAACTCGTCAAGGGCTGCTTTTTTCTCCCTGTATACCTATATCATACAGAATCATCAACATTGAAAACCTCTACATATAAAGTGAGGTCATTTTCCATCACAATAATTAACAAAAGTTTACACGCAATGCAAATTAACAAAAGTTTATACTACATATCAGATAATAGGTAGTTGAGAAATCAACTAGTTGAAAGTTATCTGTCTGCTTCTCGAAAGTGCACCTAAGTAGGTAATATTTACCAAAAAACACTTGATACAAGATCTAAAAATAATAAAAAAAACGCAATTATTGGAATTCATTATAGTATTTTCGGTCACCGTTGGAATCGAAATCAAAATTCGTCGCAAGGAAACTCCTCCCGCCATTTCGGTATCCGTTTTTTTAACACTGATTCTAGCAGTTGCGTATAAGTTATTTTTAGTGAATATAATGTTGCACGAGGTACGTTTATTGAGTAATTTGGGTAAGGTTAGAAACTGTGTATGAAAAAAGTATAAAATATTCACTAACAGTTACCAATAAATATTAACACCAGACATACTACAAGAATATTGACAATCCTGCATTAATAAATTCCAGAGTCAGACAACCCTAATCAACGATAGATATAAAACTACCATAAATTGACCTTGACCCACAGAGAGTTTTACTATGGTCTTCTATAAGATATTGCCTCAGCTCTCCAATGTTTTATTGACACCTAAATAAATCACATTGTTTTTTTTTTCCAAAAACATTAAAACAGTTCAGTACACCACTGGCTTTTAAACGAATAGCGGTTTCAGAAAAACGGTTTTATGTTTGCAATAAAACTTCGGCTGCACCCGCGAAATTGGTTAGGCGATAACTTAGATTTGTTTTCGGAGCATAAGTTAGTTTTAGTAAGCATAAGGCGTTTCGTTCGTTTCCCCTTTTTATTGTTTTGTTTCGTTAGTTTTATCTAGAAATAGAATGCGTAACTTCTTCATCATTTTCGAAGTTGCTTAGAAATGGGAAATAATTGATAACATTGGTTTTAGCGAGCTACTGTGAATAGGCATAACGAATGATTTTGAAATCCTCATCCGTAATGTAGGTACACGTCTACTATTTACGAAAAAAACTTTATTTCGGTAATAAACTAGAGTTTAACAAAGTTCAAAGCCTTTTTTAAATATTTTTTCAATAGCACAAGAAAAAGCTCACAGGTGTCATAGCGCCGCTCTGACGTCACGCCTAAGTAAATAATGAAACATTAACGTTCGGTTGACACAACTTTCGAGCGGCCCAGTGACACTAGTGACAGTGAAGTTTGTTAGTTTACCTAGGCGTGACGTCATGCGCTGTGACTGGTGTTTCAGACAAAATGGCCGATTGCAGTATTTTAATCGTTTAATTTATTAAAAATCTAGTTAATCTCAGATGTCTTAATAAAACTAAATCAGTCTATTAAATCCTTTTAATGTCTATTATCCCCTAAAATAATTAAATCTTTGATTATTTGATACTGTCGTCACGCCTATTACATTATTTTGTAACTACAGCGGTTGTAATCATGCATGACACCGCTTTATACAGTGTTGTCGTCGTAGCTTCGTAGTTTATTAGAAATAAGAAACAATGTTAAGTGCCCCCGAGACGTTCAAACGGTTTGATTCAAACACGTAGGGTTTGGTTTGATTTCAACAATTTTGATCGTTTAGTTTAAAAGTAGTTTGAACGGTTTGTCAAACATTTACAGGTTTGAAGCACGTTGATGAAATTTAATATTTTTGTTGTTTGACAAGCCGTTTGATCGTGTTCCGACGCGTTTGAACTAACTTGCCTCATATTAGTATCCTGTTTTTGTATTATTGGTTCAACTTTGAGCAAAGAATAGGTATTCATTCATTCTTAGAAAGTTTTTATATAATCATCTGGCTGGTGTGGTAGCTTCTAGCACTTTCTGTAGATGTTCGTGTGTGAAACGCCTATTTTAGTTTGTACAATTCTCTGGACCTAATTATTTTTCTTTTACTCTTTTTATGCAGGACATTAACGTTATAAACATGAAAAAATCGCGATGCTTGTTCGAGGGCATCTTGTCTGCGTCACAAGTCTAATTACGACAACATACTGAACCAAACTGCGCAGTGCTGTTTGACAGATTCTTCAAACTGACATCAAACTGTTTCATCAAACACGTAAAGTTTGAGTCGAACCGTTTGACCGTCTCGGGGGCCCTTTACATACTTATAGCAACCTTGACCCTTAAAGGTGTAGGTACCACCAGAATTACAATACGTTTAAAGTTAGGTCCGGCATAAGTGACTAGCTTCTGAAATAAGTAAAATTCAAAACAAAATGAAAACTGAAAACTCAAAATGCTCAATAAGACTCAATAACAGAAACCGACATCAAAATAGTATTTTCTTGTTGTGATCGGGATCCCATTGTTTTCCATTGAGTGCATAAATAAGGCAAACGAAATGGGCCGCCGCGGATGCAGGTTGTTCGGCCATGTAGGGCAAAAGGGACAACTATTAATGGTGGATGTGGTACTTCCATTGCGGACGACTGGTTTGATACAAATTACTAGGAACGGACGATTAAAAAAATACGACGAATCGTAGAGACACATATTGCGCTAGCAGTCATATTTTTATTTTTTTCAGTGCATTTTAATTACAGACTTTTAATTAGTTCATGGACATAGTTCCTTTCAAATACTATTTTCATCCTTGTAAAAACTTGATACCTACTTGACAGATTTTCTTATTGTCATTAAAATTAAGGCTATAAGACATTACGTCTGAGTTAGTTAAAGGATTCTTCTAAATTTTGAGTCACTGCAATTATCAATAATAGTTTGGCACTGTTCAGCACTCGAATAAATTCATGATAAGTTCATTAATAAACTCAACTCTCAAAACGTAATTATCTCTTTTCCTTGTTTATAAAAACAAGTATCACTAGTTTTACTAGTCCAACATGATAGTTCCGTGACAGTTTAATATCATTATTATTAGATCTACATTCTGTGGTCTCTATTCCCTGAACAAGGTTATTAATTTATGTAAAACGTCCTTTTACAGATTCGGCCCATAAACGACCGTCGGGCACGAACCACTAATGATCACAGGCACCATTTAGTAAATACAAGAGCTGACTTTTCTTATATTAAAGTAATTAGTACTCGTGATTAGGCTTCCTTTACACGCGATGCTTAGTTGTTATTACTTGTAGGATTTTTGTTGAGAGATGAAATGGAATAATAGTTTACCACCAAATGTAGAGAATACACGTAAGTAAGCACAATCTAAAACCGGCATTTTTCATGACATTGTCGACATTGTGTGTGAAATGTGTGTAGATGAGCATTAAAACATCTAAACCAAGAACTTTATATGTAACACTGGACTTTGTGTCACCATTGGAGGCTTGAAGAACGAAAAAAATACCTTGAATGACGTCAATGATGTTTTCCTTTTCTTTCATTAGGGTGACAACAATCTTGTCCATTCGTAGGACATGAAATAAAAGACTTTTTAACGGATACTAGCGCGGTTTTATTGAAAGTACTTTGGTAATTAGTTGGTATTTGGTTTTTTAATTTAACTAACAACTAATTACCAAAGTACTTTCAATAAAACCGCGCTAGTATCCGTTAAAAAGTCTTTTATTTCATGTCTAGTGAGCGCGTAAGCTTGAGAAGTGAATTCGTAGGACAGTCAGTACAAATAGATAGGTACTTACTAGTCTTACAACAGGTAGGTAGGTAATTACTGTTAAACGTGAAATATTGTAATAACAAAATGGACTCATCTATCCTATAAATAATGACTTTGGCATGTACTAATAAATTTTAACATCATGTAACTAATTTAAAGTGTGCCGATATTTACAGTTATTTAGAAAATCTAATTAATTTTTGCACATGACTTGGTTAAACTGACTATGGATTGGGATATTTTGTACTTAGCATGGCAATTTCAGTCAGTGTGAGAGTGATAAACGAAATCTGCAAAGGTGAATGACCGCTTCCTCGACCTTTCCCTCCCTAGTAAAATATCGTGGCTCTCATCGGGCAGTATTCTTAGAGAACCACGTGGCACAGTGTCATAGAATATGAATATAAGATTCTTGATCTAAACTAATCTATTAAATATAAATGACATAAATATTAAAGTTTCGTGATCTAGTAAACTTGACTATTAATTCGAAAAATTTAAACCGATATAGGTAACTACACTGAAGCGGTAAATAAAAGACTTCAATCCCAACAATATGTCGTAGAAACAGTTTCAGCTTTTTATTTCAGTATCAAATCGCATTGCCTTAACGTGTGTGTCCCAACCATGTGACGTCGCACATACATTTCCGTTCGGCCCCAGCCCTTGCCCCTTCGCTTAACCTTTTTCCGCGCACCTGTTTGTTGGGAATAAATAATGTACATACAATTGGGGCAGGGTGATCGGTTACATTCGAATCCTGAGATTCAAAATAGTTTTGTTTGTTGTAAAAGCTGTATTTAAAGTTTGTTTAGTTGTTTTTCTCATAGTTAGGGGTTAGGGAAATCCATGATCCAAGAAAACAAGGTCCGGCATAACGGAAGTAACACAAACTTACGTCACTATCTAGTTGCGCGATTAATATACTACTATGTGCAAAGAATGAAAGATTTGTCTGTAACCCTTATCGTCAAAATTATTATAGTGCATTTCAATTGTGATTTCTTTCTTATAAAAAACGAAAGAGTTCAAGTTAAAGATGATAATTTTATTTAATGAAAATTTTCAATATCGATAAAGTCAAAGTCAAATAAGCTTTATTCAAATAAACTTAATTATTAAATAGGTACTTTTGAATCGTCTATATTTTCCTACCACCCGTTCCAGACTTTTTTTGACAGCGGAGATGACGTAAGCTAGTGTTACCCACGTAAATATATTATTCACGTGGGCAACACTAGCAATATATTATTATACCACGGCCAAATATTTTAGTCTAAGTTGGTTATTATGTTTTTCAGTCGATCTTTTTTCCACAATCGTCTTTTCACATGTTGTGGTATACAAAAAATATGTAAGACCAGAATATGTACCAAAATATAGGATTGCTGATGTTTAATTTTCAATCAACTTTAATTTTTTATATGTTTGTGCGTGTTATGTAAGCAAATGTTGGTAAACTAAATAAAAAAATAAACTATCGTTAAAAATTATTAAAGTTATCTATAAGTTTATGATCTACATATTATGAAGAGGAAAATGGGTCACAGTAATGAATTTTATAGGTGTACATTTTCGAAAACAGTAATGAATTTTACACAAATTAACTGGACCAAAATTCATTCTCATTCCAGTTATTACGGCTAGCGACTGTTTTAAATGGATCATTGGTACATGCTGCACATTAAATCATACATTACCTTTATTAGAAAAAATCGCATGTTACCTAAAACGGCATAGGCCACGAAACGCGAATTTCCAAATAGCCGTGCTTAAAACTGCTGCTATTATAACAAACTGGGGCCAGGAATGGCCGAGTGTAGTCGCTTTTCGTTTGTTTAGTACGCCTAGCTCATTTATAATATCTAGACATTTGCATATAATGAGAGGGTTGGTCGAAACCTACCCTCTTTTTGCATTTTACAAGTTGTACCGTTTTAGTGGGACTGGATTTGGCTGTTTTATGCCTTGTGATTTGGGTGGTTGTGATGTTAGTTTGGCACTAATATCTAATGAATTCTAATGATAATTTAACAATGACTGAAAATTCATATGATGATTGATATATTATGTATTGATTTTTTTTTGCTTTTTATAACGCTGAAATTGTTCTCATGATACTACTGATTAGAAAACAAAGCAAGCATTGAATGTAAGAAGTTTTAATTTTTACTTTCGCTTTTAATTTTTAAGTTCCGTCACTTTATACAGTAAAACATGATTGAAGAGTAAAACGTTTAAAGTTTTTCTTAGGACACAAAGTTTAAAGTGACTCGTCCATGGAACACAGTGACAGGTGGAGCAGCGTGTGAAGTGTGTAATGCCAACTAACCCAATTTTACGCATTATGTATGACACATTTTAATTACGCGAAATGACATACGCAAAATGACACATACGGGAAATAATAATAATAACCGAACTGACACATACGCGAAATGACCCACTGTGTGGTAAGCGTAAGAAGAGAGAATTCGCACACGCCCCGCCCGTCGCTCCGTTCCGTGGCCAAGTTATAGAGCCTTCAGCAATGGTCTGTGGAGAGCGCCGCTTGATCACGCGCCTCACAAAGCGATACCCGCCGTTATCGGCGGGGCGTTGCGGCTCGGCTGTGGCTCGAGTAGCTCGAGTGTCGTTCCCGGCTCAAGTGTCGGCTTAGATACAGCTTAGGAAGCTGTCAAAACTTAGCCGGATTAGCTTGGAAATTAGTACCTATTTTTTTAAACACATAAATCCACGAAGACTTTGAAAAGTATAAATGGTGTAAGTAACCAATTCGTTAACTTAAGTTCACTTAAGTGCTATATCCTCAATGTATGGATGCTGTAAACAAAATTTCATCAACGAAATAAAAGTACTGTTCATATAAATTAAACATATTTATTACAAAATCTACTTCTAAATACCTAAAACAAACAAAAAGTAATTCTCGTTGTATGTTTTTTACAAGTTTTGATTTAATTAATTAACGAAATCACTAATACAAGGGTGAAAACATATTAGTTAAGTAAACAAAAACATTAATTGTAGCGTTTAATTTAACGGATTTGTGGAAAAATATTTTCATAAGGAAAATGCTTCTTTTTAAAAAGTACAAGACTTGTATGTTTTGATAATAAGGGCACTGATGGTCATTAATATTGCCATAAAATAAACACTAAAAAACCCTCCTACCTACTGGATGAGCTTTACTTGATCTAAATAAACATAATTTAGAAATACTTTTAACTACTTTTATTACTTCAAAATTCAGTTTTGGTGTAAATGTTTAAAAACCCTAATTCCCCGCGTTTTCCCCACATTAACGCTCTCCCCACAAGTTACCCAATCGGACTGAAAATCCCCGCATATTGGGGAATTCCCCACAGATTGGCAACGCTGACGATGCCCTAATAAGCTAGTTTTTTTATAATGTGAGTGTTTCCTTCGGCTACTATAAAGTAATAATTAAAAAAATCTCCGTAAATCTGTTAAAAATAATAGCTATTTATTACTTTGTCTACAGTCAATAACTTTGGAAACAATGTCGCGAAGCTATCATAATGTTTCGCGTCAAAGTTCCGCGACAAAGTTGCAGGCGAGTCAGCAACTTTCAACAAGAAACGTGGGAACGAGAAAGATAGCCGATCGAGATGCTCACAACATAATATGACTTACATCGGGTAAAAGTTAAGGATCTTTTTATCCTTTGGTATTTAATCGATCTTAAGATAACAAATTCTGCATAAAAAACATAATTTAGAAATCATAGTATTAATTTTGTTTTCAGAATAATATATACAGGGTTATAATAATTATTATGGTTTTCAGAATATTATTTTTATGCTGTACCACAATTCTGGAAGTAACAACTTCTGTTTTACTAACAAAAGTTCAATAACATTAACATTTATTTACAGAGATATCGTAAAATAACTTTTTTCTGTCGGTCGGTACATAAAAAAAAACCGGCCAAGTGTGAGTTGGACTCGCGAACGAAGGGTTCCGTACTATAAAACGGCAAAATAAATCACGTTTGTTGTATGGGAGCCCCCATAGAATATTTATTTTATTCTGTTTTTTTTACTATTTGTTGTTATAGTGGCAACAGAAATACATCATCTGTGAAAATTTCAACTGTCTACCTGTTGTCGTTATTAATATCGAGCAATCATACATATTTTGAAAAGTGAGATTGAATTCTTCAATTTAAAACTGGTTATGTGTCTGTACGCGAACTTTCATCAAGTAGGTCAAATATGCCCAATGACCTTTACTTATGACATTTCAAAATTATCTACACACTAAGTTATACACGTACAAAAAACCTCTTTTTTATTAGGACTAATATTAATACGGCATTCAGAATTTAATTTTCTAATTGCACCAAACATCTCCAACTCGGTTATCAAAACTACAAATTATGCTGAAAGATTTCTTGCACATAAGTATTCCGTATATTTCCAGCGGCCATTCCACTGAAAGCAGTGCATTGATCATTTCGAGACGTGAATGCGAGTTGCAGACTCACGGGTTGAGTTATGGTCGCCTTGCTGACTCGGGGATAAATCAACCGACATACGGAAATATGAGTAAAGATGGGTTTGCACTAATTCGATATTTCCAAAATTAACGACTTGTATGTGATTAAGCTATTCGTTATTAGTACCAGTGTTATGTTATCTGTGTTATATTATACTAGCTTCTGCCCGCGACTTCGTTCGCGTAGATATTAGAGAAAATCCTTAGGGAACCTTCAACCAGGATCCAACCAGCCATTTTTACGCGATTAGGCGGGTCTCCACGTTCCCGTTCCCGTTCCCGTTCCCGTTCCCGTTCCCGTTCCCGTTCCCGTTCCCGTTCCCGTTCCCGTTCCCGTTCCCGTTCCCGTTCCCGTTCCCGTTCCCGTTCCCGTTCCCGTTCCCGTTCCCGTTCCCGTTCCCGTTCCCGTTCCCGTTCCCGTTCCCGTTCCCGTTCCCGTTCCCGTTCCCGTTCCCGTTCCCGTTCCCGTTCCCGTTCCCGTTCCCGTTCCCGTTCCCGTTCCCGTTCCCGTTCCCGTTCCCGTTCCCGTTCCCGTTCCCGTTCCCGTTCCCGTTCCCGTTCCCGTTCCCGTTCCCGTTCCCGTTCCCGTTCCCGTTCCCGTTCCCGTTCCCGTTCCCGTTCCCGTTCCCGTTCCCGTTCCCGTTCCCGTTCCCGTTCCCGTTCCCGTTCCCGTTCCCGTTCCCGTTCCCGTTCCCGTTCCCGTTCCCGTCCCTTGGATGTGCATGTCCAGGTCCAATCATGTCCACCTTGTAGGATTTCAAAATAAATGTCATTTTCGCAATCACCATCCCAATTCCCATGAAACCTCAAGAACGACATCCACATCGATTTTCATCTTTACTTACCCCATCCCTAAGGGATGATTTTCAAAATAACAAAATATGTGTTTGCCTATTTATTTTTAGACATGCTCCTACGAATTTTAAAGTTGTAATATCTATTTTATATCTTTTTTTCATACAAAATTTGAACCCCATTTTCACCCTTTTAGGGGTTAAATTAAATCATGTCCACCGTGTTGAACTTCAAAATAAAACTCATTGCAATCACCATCCCATAAACCTCAAGAACGATATCCATATCGATTTTTATGTTTACACACTCCATTTACCCCCTAAGGGGTTGATTTTCAAAATTACAAAATAAATGTTTGCCTATTTATTTGTATATGTACTCCTAAGTTTAAAGTTGTTAGTCTATTTTATATTATTTTTCCATACAAAATTTTAACCTCATTTTCACCTTTTTAGGGGTTAAATCATGTCCACCGTGTTGGACTTCAAAATAAATCTCATTTTCGCAATCACCATCCCATAAAACCTCAAAAACGACATATAAATCGATTTTTATTTTTACTCACCCCATTTAGCCCCTAAGATTATCAAAATCACAAAATATATGTTTGGCTATTTAGTTTTAGACGTGCTCCTACGAAGTTGAAAGTTGTAATGTCTATTTTATATTATTTTTCCATACAAAATTTGAACCCCATTTTTACCCCTTTAGGCCTAAAATAATGGCAACCATGTTGGACTTCAAAATAAACGGCATTTTTGCAATCGTCATCCCAGAAAACCCCAATAACGATATCCATATCTATTTTTAGGTTTTTTATCCCTTTTCACCCCTTTCCATAGGGGTTGAAATAATAACAAAAACAATATTCGTTGCGTTAGATTTTCATCCATAAGCCTAAATTATAAATTTAGCGATTTTTACTTCGAAAATAAAGGATTTTCTTCAATACACAACTTCATCCCCCTTTTGACCACCTCGGGGGTAGAATTTTGAAAAACGCTGAGACCCGTATTTATTTATTTTCAATCGTTAGCCTAAACACAAAGTTTGAAGATTCTAGCTTCAAAACTGAGGGACTTTTATACAAACTTTCATCCCTTATTTCATCCCCTTAGGGATGGAATTTTCAAAAATCCTTCCTTAGTGGATGCCTACACTGTATAAAGTATCTGTGTGCAAAATTTGAAGTCTCTAGGTCCAGCGGTTTGGACTGTGCGTTGATAGATCAGTCAGTCAGTCATTCAGTTTACGATTTTATATATTAAGATTATCTGTGCTACGAGCAATACGAGTTTACCAACTCCGAAAACTGCTGTAGTCATGCTAAGCTGTTGATGTAAGTTGCCCATAGATGCTTTTACTGCCTATAGACTATTTCATAACACATTACACAAAGGTAATTACTAAATCTATAATATTTATAAAATATGAGGAAATTAGGTTAGAAGAACTTGTTGTTGGTGTTTAACAACAATTTCTTCTAACCTAATTTCCTCAATCACTCCACATCATGACAACGCAAATTCATATCTTAAATTTCTCTGCAAGTTGGCCATCAAAACTGATCACTCAGTTCAGCAATCTCTTATCTCCACGTACATTAATAAAAGATATCCGAGATATTTTCGGCCCCGGCACAGTATAAACAATGTGCCATTAAAACAACATTAATCATGTAGTAGGCCGTTAGGCAGTTTCATAAAATGGCCCAAGTTCTCAGTCCTGAGGTGAATATGATGTACAATATTGTACAAGTTAGATTTAGAACTTTTGAGGTTGTATTCCAAAAAGTTTGTCAGGAACTTTGGTTTGGACCTTGATAAAATAAGCTATTAAGATTTGGAAACTCTCGTTATATGAATTTAAAGTTGGTGTTTTATAAGTTAAAAATCTTTTATTGGCGTACGTGTGTTGCAACGGTAGCCCCTTTTACAATAAATTCTAGTACCGTAGAGGCATTTTTGATGAAGTTTTGTGTTGCCAAGTCTTATTTATTTGTTTGATAGATGTCGTAGATGTTTATATTGTTACTTTATAGCTAGCTTTAATCACCATTCTGATTAGGTTGGGAGTGGGACTTACAGTTTTTATTATGTGCCCGGATTGAAAAACAAAATTGCAATCTGTCTTGACAAACAACTTTAATGCTATACCTACAACTAATTATTAATTGTACAGGTGCATTCACTGCTTTTAGATTATTTGAACAGAGCCAATTGATGACTTTTATTCACAACATAAGACAAAGGCAGTTACTTAATCTATAATTTTCATAAAATTGTTCAGTGGTTTGCAAATTGAGTCTAACAACAGAATCTGTGAAGGTTCGATTCCAAGCTAAGTTATATCGTAAGGTAACGTACTAGGTTTCCCTACGATAACTTAGTTTAACGAGACAGGGCCCATTAACACTTTTTGTTTGTAATCACTTTTTGTTACTCGTCTCTTGTACAATGTTTTGCTTTGTGTTGTAACGGTTCAAAACTGAACATGCTATTTTATCTCAAATATTTTTCGAATTGAGCATAATATTATTTAACTATCGAACGAGTTATTATAATAAAGAGTAGTTCAGGTTTTGAGTTAGCAATAATGTCGGAAGTTCTTTTAATCTTTCACGGCGCTAAAATTCAAATATTAGTCTCTGTCTAGGTAACGACGCTAATAGGCCTAAAATTTATTTATATTTATTATTGTTTATTTATCAAATTTTATTAGAGCCTCTCGAATATCATTATAATAGTTTATTTTAGAAGATTACTTAAAAAAGGATTGAATTCGGTGTTAATTATTTCTGTAAGTTGTCAGTAGTGTCACACCACGTGATGTGTTTTAGCTAAAGAACGAAATTAAATATAGTAGGTCATTCCAGTGGATCAATCGATGAGAAATCGATTGCCAAATGGTAACTGAGGGTCGCAAGGCAAGTCCCATATCCTTTGCCTAATCATAGTTGTAAATTTAAATTTTGTTCTAGGAAATATTAGACATTAGTTAGATTTGGGGGATGAATGCAAGTTTAGTTGGCTTGGAGAATTTTGTAGCGGATCTAGTACATTTTGTTAATCGTGGCGGTATTTGCTTAAATAAGGGTATTTTGTTATACCATGCCTTGCTTCATGACACAGTTAAATTGGAGATTTTAAATTAAAATGGAAGTTTAATTTGATTTTATAATATGGTTTGATGTTCAGAGATAATACAGAGAGAAAGAAAAGAAATGGAACAATGTTTTATTCTGGGCGGAGTTTAGTTGACAGTTTAGTGGTAAATTGAAAACTCGAATTGTGAAATAAAAGGGAGATAATTAATTAATAGAAATATTGTAAGGATAAATCTAGAAATATTATTAAAAAACATAAACAATAGTTATTGAAGGTGTAATAAGGAAGTATTTCATGGGAACATGTGGATGGAGCCTAATAAAGTTTGTCTTGTCGTTGGGTGTTGTACGAAGAAAGATTGATATGAAGTTTCTTCGAAAGCGGGATTTTATGCTGCAGGTTTATAACTCAAATGAGGGTAGGCATTTAGAAAATGTAAAAGTAGTCGGATGAGTGTTGCCAGTTAGGGTTTTTAAAGTACCAACATTGTGATGCTAAATTGATCGGAAATTTTAGGTTTAATTGGACCGAATACTTAATGGAAAATGTTGTAATACGTATTCTAGCAAATTGATTCTAGAGGTTATGATATTTTGGGGAAGGCGAGATAAAAAGATTGAAAAGGTTGGATTCTAATTGTAGCATATGGGGGGTACAATTTGTTGTGAATATAAGATTCGTATTGATCAGAGTTCTATGATTATAGTACAATAATTTCATATGATTCTGGATAAGTACGCTGAATATTATTCAAAGTTGTTAATTTTGTTAGAAATGATGTAAGGGGGAAAACTTGTTGATTTATTTATGATTGAAACATTGTTTCATACAATTGTATGAATTGCTTAAATCAAATGTAGTTGAAATGTCGTATAGAGAAATAATTAGGTAACAGATTAATTTTAATTTGGTTACAAATGGAGCGTCATTGTGCGCTTGAGTATAGAGAATCTTGAACATAGGAGGTTATTAGTTAGTTGAATTGTACGTTGAAATTATTGATTAGTATAGGGGTTCATTTTGTAAGATTAGCAACTTAAATATTATATTTACAAGTTGAGTAAGACAAAACTGAATTCTCCCCATTTTTGAAGGAGAAGGGAAAATTTTAGGAATAATTTATGTAAAGTAGGGAAATGAAGGTAGGAAAAAAAGATGCTTAGGTCGTGTGGGGTGAGGTTCCTGGAGTGAGTGAATGATTTTGGGGGGTTATAAAAGACGTGGCTCGAGGGAAATCGCTCTCTTTACTTTCCTCGTCGTCAACGTAGCATCAACTGGAACCTCGGTAGAAGCCGTCGATACCCTCTTTGTAAGATAGCTTCGAACAAGTAGTATTTTTTATAACGCAAGAAAACAGCAAGAAGTCAGGAAGAAAGTGTTTAATTGAGGTTTTGACGTATAGGTCCGCAACCGGGTGCGAGTCTTTTGCATATACGCTTTAATTAGGGCTTATATGGTATAAGTAAGCTTGAAATTAAAGTAGGTAGATTTTGTTTGCGAATTTTCATAATGTAAAGTAAATTTCCCAATAAATCTAAGCATTTTCCGATTTAAATTTGTTTGAAATTTATATAAGCAGTTGGGGAACGATAAAGGGGGTTTGGTTGTGAATAAATATCATTAGTTTTGAGTCTCTAAGGGGCGTTCGGTCAATCCTCAAGGGGTTAGGTAGAAGTAGCCTGGTATGTGGCGTATCAGGCGGGCATCTAAATTTCTAGATTGCCTAGCTAAGTCACATAATGTTACCAATTGTGTCTTAACTTAGTGGGAGACTTCGTCCAGCCGCTGAGAATCTAATTCCGCCCACTGATTAAGATCTGGAGAAATTGGTATCATTATTCCGCTGTAGGTGCCTATTTGTTCCTTCCCAATCAAATATGGCCACGTACAAGCTGCTAGTGGTGGTAGACGAGTCATGCTTGCTCACGCTCTACAGATTCAGGGCTTCGGTGATGAGGTAAGCATCACAAATATTGCATAGGAAATCTAAATTTAGTCGCTGGTAGGCAGGTAAACTCATTAGGTTTATAAATTCATTGTTAGGTGCGTAGGAACAGTAGGTTAGGTTTGCATCTCAAGGCGGGAGGGAAACTTGGATGCTGGTAAAATATTGGACGTTCTCAAGAAGGTCGAGCTGTCAGCAAGGTAACAGCAGTAACGTTAGATAAGCTAGGAACTCTTATATAGGCGAAGGAGAGGTAGGTCACTTCGTAGTGTATCAGATTTAGGTAGGCCGCAAATAGGTTGGTGTGCGACAAAATGGCTGTCGAAGCGAAACATAGGCAGGCGGTGTCGAGAATGGTACCAACAAGATGGCTGCCGCAGGTCATTCAGTGGTACATAGGAACTTGACTAGGATGTGATGAGGTAGGATGATTTAGGAACGGAATCTAGGAAGCGCAGAAGTGTTAAATATAGTGAACGAAAGGTTATGTGAAACTACTGGGTAGGATCCGACGGAAAAGTATCAATCTTCCATAGTAGGCGCCTTAACAGAGATCTATTAAGGCTATGACTCAGTGTTGTGAATAATTACTACGATGCGCTCAATTGAGTAGACTTTGCAAGCTCCAGTAAGTACCCACAAGTTGACCGATCCGAAGGAAAAGTATCAATCTTCCATGGTAGGCGCCTTAACAAAGATCTATTAATGCTTTGACTCAGTGTTGTGAATAATTATTATAATGTGCTCAATTGAGTAGACTTTGCAAGCTTCAGTAAGTACCTACAGTTTGATTTACTATTAATTAGAGCTAGATTATAGTTGAGATAATCTGTTTTGGTGATTGTGGGAGGAGTACTAAAACAAGATCTGGGCGTATGGAATAATCCCGTGTTACCATTAGACTAATGTTGAATCACAGTTTATGGAACACTAGATCATAGTTTGAGTAAACCTTTCAAATTAACAGAATGAAGGTTATGACTAACAGTGAGATAATACTTTGAAAAGTATCTACCTACTATGAAAATATTATATTATTTAGTGAATACATTAAATTCACAAATAATAAGTTCAACATATTATCTGAGTTCAAATATTACAACTAGTTTCAACCAACTCAATTTGAGGATGAAAGAAATAGAATTTTATTGATATCAAATATTGCATAGTCTACTCAACATTTAATTGAAATATCGCCTTTAACTTTAAATGAAATGATCTGAAGTCAATTCGGTTTATGGTTGTATATTTATAATTTAGCCGAGATTAAAGTATGAGGAATCCGTCATAGAACTTTATTACCTTGTTTAGAATTGTCTTTCCTTCAGAATATGAGAACTATCAGTGTCCCAAGTAAATGGATAGTAATGTTGTGTCCATCTGTTATAATGTTAAACAATCATACTAGAATTATTTATTAAAGAAAAAAAAATTGTAATTCAGCCATCACAATTGAAGGAGAATTCTTCATTGTGAAAACTGATAGTTCGCTTGGGAGCATTTTGCTCCGTCCTCTTTTGTTGAAACAGACTGACAAAGACCAAATACCTTAATATAATAAACTTACTAAGTAAATTTATCATGAAAAAAATATGGCTGGCCAGAAGAGGATTACCCAATTCCGGTGTCGAGATCCATTGTATAAAGCGGGGCGGTGCTTGTACCTTAGCTGGCAAAAACACAATTGCATACTCACTACTTGTACAATAACTTAAGAAAGTAAAAGAATTCTTATTTAATAGCGCTGAAGATTTTATTATACTTTGATCTCAGGCGACTATAACTTCTTAACTTACCTGAAATAATCTCTCTTATTTAATGATCTAAGTTGACAATAGATAA
Organism: Agriphila tristella; assembly: GCA_928269145.1. Lineage (NCBI taxonomy): Eukaryota > Metazoa > Arthropoda > Insecta > Lepidoptera > Crambidae > Agriphila > Agriphila tristella. The sequence continues at coordinate 30,377,312 of OV743432.1, forward strand.
TTTACATTATTTAGAATAACGTCATACATGGCATATAATTTGACACTTGGCAGCGGAAGAAAATTATCCAAATTTAACTTTTCTCTATAACCCGACTTACCCATTTTACCTTACAGTCTATTATGGTTGAACATACCCTCTTTTACCTTATAACAATACTCCATTTAACTCATAAATTCACTTTGATCATTTCCTATCAACGTAGGTTTATTTCACTCATACTTACTTCATCAACGGAACGTAGTTGGGAGCGTTTTCCCCTCTATTTATAGTATTCCCATTTATTGACACTAAAGAACTATGGGGTTTCCCTTGGTAGTATGACAAATATTAAGAATTAATATGAAATTAAAGTAAACTCACTTAGGAAAAATATAGACTTAATTTCTATTTCTCTGGTTATATCAATAGAGCAATAACTTTCTTTTAGTGGTATTTTCATTTAGAAATAAATGTAATAGCAGGAATAATTAAAATCTAGTAATAAAAGCGAATACTTCTATTGGAAAATGAAAATCAATACTAATCACACTTTTAAAAGAATTTGGGTTCACTAATTATCACAACCAGGGTTCCTCCATTAGACATTCACAGGTCCTCTCAGATCACACAAAGCTTGTTATTAAGGTTCTTTGTAGGTTAGTTAAGGTTGAACAAAGTAAACTTAGTTAATTGCATTTTGGAGGTTATTTAATCCAGTAAAATTAGGTTCCAATAGTTTAGTTGTAATCAACGGTGAGTAGTAAGCGGATTTTGATTGTCCTCCTGTCCTGTAGGTTATTAGGTTTCCACTTAGGTTTTAGTCTCTTTCATAGGCCGTGATCATCTAGTTCCTTTTGTCTTTAGCCGGACGGTTACAGTGTTAATAAACGATATAACATAACATAACTAGGTAAGTATAATATTATTTTCATTCTATTTATAGTTGTGTCTTTTCCCACAGTATTGTACTGTTGCAATGCATAACTATACCAAACTGAGCATTAATGAGGCTATTAAATAGTGCATCGCTGCCTATAAATTTAAAACAGTAATTATCATTAATATTAAGCTTGCAATATTATCCAAGGAATAACATGAATTAATAACAAACATACTACCATCACATAAACTAGTCCTTACTAATATTATAAATACGAAAGTCTGTTTGTTTGTTTGTTACGCCTTCACGTCTAAAATTTTGCATACACGTTGTCAGTGGTACAGAAATGGACATAGGGTATCTTTCATTCAGAAAAAACGTACATTTCCCGAGGAATGGCAAAAAAAAACGAAAGCGACAAAGTTTCAATGTTTTCAAGCATAAAGATATTCGTACATCCGAAAACTTTGGATCAGTTACATAGTTTCTTTTAGTGTAGATATTTGCCGTCTAAATACCGTGATTTTTTGGAAATTCGTTATTAGAATAATTTTGAAAAAAATGAGAAGAGAAAAAGATGTATACCAAACATAACTTCTTTCTTAATGATGGAATTAATTAGAAGGTTCATAAAGTCCCACGGATCGACTAAATTAACAACAACAAATTATTTTCTCCTAGGCTTAAGTGTTTATAGTTAGTTACCTATCAAAATGAGTTCTAGATTTAAGTTAGCAAACAACTTTAGTTCCGTTTTCCTAATTTGCATCATAACTGCATTGGATTAGGAACACGCCAAACTATCATAAGTAAAAACTTTTGTAGCTCATTACAAAAACATATTTTTAATTTCCAATGCAAAGTGAGGTGCACCAGTCAGTTAAATTTCCGGTACTTTGGTGTAGCGAGCGATTTTATTTTGATTCTTTTTGTTTTCTTTAGAAATGAAGTAGGTATGCTTTTTATATGTTCAAAGATTTTGGATTTTTAGCGCTTGACAAGGCGAGATTAGGATCATGGCTGCAGTGTTTCCTGATAGATACAATCTGGGGACTTTCAAGTCGAGAGTGAATAGGTTATACTTCTAGACTAGCGCGTTCCATCGTAGATCGCATGATTGCTCACCACCAGGCGTGATAAGCGCTTGACCGCCGTCAAGCGCTTATCTTTCTGCTTAAAAAGTGTGTTAATAAGCCAAATATTGCTCCTTTTGTTACTATTTCATAATTTTGACTTTATATTATTATAAACGTTTATTTTGATGATGGCGTACAAGCAGTAATCCTGTCTGTTGAGCTAAAACTAAAAATCCAGGGTTATTCGTTTTACTTTTTGAATTTTACTTAGCAGTACTTTGCAGTAACTTTTTTGGGGCCTACTCCCACCTTTTTTATAAGTAAGCTTATATCCAGCAAGCTTGTTACAAGCTCTAAATGATATCACTCAAATTCGTACCACGACATCAAATAACAATCTTGTTTTGTGCTGGGAATGAACGAATGATTAGGTACACATAAAAAGCAAAGAAATTATGCTTTGTAAATAGTATACCATTTTATAAGAAATATATGTACTAGAATAAAACTTTATGTATAACTAGCGGCCGCCCGCGGTTTCACCCGCGTGGTTCCCGTTCCCGTGGGAATATCGGGGTAAAAAGTAATCTTTGTTTTAATTTAAGCTATCTACTATCTGTGTGCCAAATTCCAACCAAATCCGTTCAGTACTTTTTACGTGATTGAGGAACAAACATCCAAACATCCAAACCCACAAACTTTCACATTTATAATATTAGTAGGACTTGTTTCCGCCCGCGACTTCGTCCGCGTGGATATTAGAGAAAATCATTTGGGAACCTTCAACCAGGATCAGACCAGCCGTTTTTACGCGATTAGGCGGGTCCACACCAAGCGCACTGCCTCATGAGGCAAGACGTTTGCCGCGTTTGGCAGACCTCGCACGAAGCTACTTGCTTGGTATTAGTTATTCTGTTGCTTGGATGGGTGCCTAACCACGTAAAAACGGCTGGTCGGGTCCTGGTTGAAGGTTCTCAAATGATTTTCTCTAATATCTACGCGGACGAAGTCGCGGGAGGAAGCTAGTTTATCACAATAAACAGAAATGGGTCGAGAGATATAAAAATCCCGTTCCCGTTTCTTTACCCTTTCCCGTTCCCGTTTGGACCCGTCCCCGTTAGGTGCAGTGCAGTTCCCCTTTGTGCTCGTTCCCGTTCCCAATCCTGTTCAGAATTGAATCCACATATGTCTCCTCTCCCTCTCACTCTCCCTCTCCCATCCCCCTTCCCGTCTATTTGGGCGACAATAAATTCCCATTTTGGGTATCAAAAATACTGAACATAGCGTACTGAAATACTATGTGGGTGAAGGACCGAGGGCGACTACAGATATTGAAAATGGGTGACTTTAAAATACAAATTGGGTAACGGGCGACCAAATTACTATTTTGACGACAACCTTAGGGCACACAAAATATAAAAAATTGGCATTTATTTTATTTAAAAAAGATGACTACTATCCTAACCGATATGACAAAAAACAAACAAACGAGAAAGCAGCCTTATAAAAACGTGTTAAAAATACCATGTTGGGCAGCTTAAATCAGTTATAATAGTTATCTACTTGGTATAATAGTTGCCCACTCAGTATTTTTGTCACCCATTTAGAGTTTCCTCTGCTAACTTAAATTATTTATCACCCATATGTAGTCGCCGGTTTTGAGTATTTTTGTAAGTTAGTCGCCCGTTTAGTTATTTTGTCGCCCAAAAAATAAACTGCTGTCCAGTTTAGTGTTTGAATATCCCATTTACAGTCGCCTTTAATTATTTCCAGTCACCCATTTAATTAATTCCCTTTTTCATGTCATCATTTCATAACTCGTTCACTCAATCCGTACCATAAATCCGTACCATGAGCTGCCTTTTTGACAACTAGCAATCTTGTTTTACGTCAATTATGTCAAATCTAGCGATCTTTCAGCGATCTTAAAAAAGGTGTTTTTGTGCGACACAATCAACATGATTTAAAGTAAAATTTTCCAAAAGTAGATTGTTCATAGTGAACAATATATGCATAATTTACTCATATTTCTTGGCATATTGAGTGAACTTTCTTTAAAATATGACTAATAAATAAGTTATCTTTTACAATTATTTTTAGATGACAAAAAAATGGTACGAAATCACGAAGATTTACTGTGAAGAAAAAGGCGTCGTATTTAACCACGCCCAGAACATAGATCTAGCGTCCAGAATGTGAAATTTTTTACTTGATGATTATTTGTTCATTGGGGGATTTCATTTGTAGCAGAACCACAGAATACATAATAGTACAAGTGCAGAACCAGCTTGTTCATAACCTGTGCGACAATTGGAGGCTTGTGATGAAAAATCTCAAATTTTACTGGTAGGTATTTTGTTCGTGAGTTCTCTTTCTGTGAGTGAACTTGTGCTCTTATAAATCTACAAAACTTCCTTTTAAAATAAAACAGTACATGTCTCATTGCCTTTTTATTAATCATCTTCTAATGGGAACATATTACTAAGACAAGTTGTCCCTACTAAATAAACAAAATCAACATTAATTACAGCAAGCCCACCTATGATAGTGCTAAACTATATTAAGGTAGGTAGTGATAAAATTGTTACAGTATTGTTGTACAAAATTATCCTTTTTAAGTCGGAAGCTTATGGCGTTTATGGGTTTATCACCGTATGATTCCCTGGCAAACCTGCAAATAACCAAAAATAATGTAAGTAGGTAGTTAGATTAGATACTCTAACACAATTCAATCAAGCGGTTACGAGCACTTCAGTATAAAACGACTTATTTACACTAGGTACTTGCTCTTAAGACCATAAAACAATAAATATAATACACCAATTTACTTACATGAACTTAAAAGACGTTGTGACAATATTCAGCTCTTTGAAGTAGAATCCTATCCCGTTTACTGCAAAAGTATTAAATTGTCCACTTTTAAGATATCACGTGTGTGGTTGATTTATCAATAAATTATTAATACGTGGTTATAAATTATATCAATCGAAGGATTATAGCTGTTTAGTGTTTAAGTAAATATTTTTTTGATCACGAGACGAGTGACATATTTACGCTACGCATGACATAAGTAGGTAGATACCTCTTTGTTCATGTCTATTGTTGAAACCACAGAATAAATAATCACAACATAGCGTATTTTTTTCTATATCTAAGCAAGGTATAGACAAATTATTAGTAAAATTATTCGTTCTTTCCCAGTCCTTTGCGGGAATAATATAAGGTTGTTATATTATCATAGTTTGTTTGACAGAAATGTCATGGTACGAATCTATGTAGAGCTCATATCAACATCGCTGGAAAAAAGATCGTTTTGAAAAAGGCTGGTTTAAACAAGCTGTTATTGCTTTGTCATTATAACACATTACATTTTGCATTAATAATTTTTATCATCAAGACTTCCTCATCACGAGCACAAGTAAGTCTTTGTTATACAAACGAAAGGCCTCCACAGTGTGCGTCAAAAATCTTCTAAAATATTTTGTTGTTTAGTGTGAAAGTGTTGTATTTATAGTGTTCGTGTTCACTCTGATAATTTATTATAAAAGAATAATAATAAATTACGCTTTATTGCACACAAGTACAAATATTACAGAAAAGGGGACAAAAATACAAAGAAGAAAGTATAGAAAAGGCGGTCTTATTGCCAATCAGCAATCTCTTCCAGGCAACCATTGGATGTAAAATAAATAGAAAAAATTAAATATAGGGGAGTGGGTGCAATGATAAAAAGGGAAGAACAAGTGTGTTATATGAATACATACAATAGTTATACCTAAAGATATATACAATTAAAATAAAGGAGAAAATAAATAAATGGTCAATCAGAAGAAGAGGAAAGGAAATGCCTTCTAACTCTATCTCTAAAAGACTTGGGAGTCTGAGATTTGTGTTTACACGGACAGTCGCCATCAGTATATCGTAGCAGACAAGGTGACCAAATACTTCTGATCAGTTTAAAATGTCAATAAGTTCCATACACTACAAGTTACCTTTACAAGTTCTGATGCCTTATTTACCTTTACAAGTGACTGTGCGAACCAAATAAATATTCGTAATGTTCGTGTTCATCATGCTCTTGTTCGTTCGTGTCTACACGCCTTAATAATTTTGATTCCATCCGGCCTGTCACTTTTATGATCGCCAAAGGATCGCTAGATTTGACGTATTAAAATGTATGCTTAGGGTTGCTAACAAGAATCTTATATTAATAAGATTCTTGGTTGCTAACCAACATAGTAGGTATATTGTATCCGGCGTTATTTTACTTTTTCATGGGTAGATAGATACCTACAAAATAAGTATCGAAAATACTTTATACTTAGATAGACTTACTTAGACGTATTAACGCTTACGATTATGGGAAGAATGTTAATGTTAAGAATGGGACGGATTTCTGTGAGCGTTAGAATGGCTGGTTGTCTGTTTCGATTCACGTCAGGCTGGACACCAAAAGTTGCTCCCTATTTGCGACCATTTACGATTTACCTACAGTCAAATAATTGCTAAACTTTGAAACAAAATAAAGGGACTTCAAAATGACCAGCCATTCGGTTATCAGGCATAAGAATAAATTAAACTTATTCTTATGTATCAGGATAGCCGGTCAAATCCCGGTTGTGTAAACTATTCAAATTCTGGGCACTCGTTGTCTACACCATTAACTCTAAAAATTCATGTTATTATTTACTTGAGTAATTACTACCTGTATGCAGAACAAAGAAAATATGATTTGTGAGTTTATCCTTACTATACTTGGTATCGACTATAAGTTGACATAGTTTCTTCCAGAAAAAAATGTTATAGAACTTGTAAAAGATAGTTACTACCTTAAACTTGCGTTAAGTTGGCAACCTTAGATATTTTTTGACAAAGAGTGAACAAGTTAAAGATGATCGCAACAAAATTGCTAAGAAATTTGAGGTAGAAACAACCTTCTTTATAGGACGTCGTGGTACGAAAAGTCAATGTAAGACCTAAAAGACATTGCTATAAGAGCTCGTTGTAGGCCCCGCCCGAGGTTTTTCAACAGTTAATCAAGATTTTTAGATCTACGCCAGTTATTGATTCTTTTTGATCATAGATAGTATAAATAACTAAAATAAGATTCAAATATCAGCCGTTGTCATCCTTCGGTTTCAATCAAAAATAGTTTTCTAACGATTTATAATCCAAGTCCTACTAAATAGTCTAGCGCCAAATTAGTGGTGTAAAGTTATCCCAAAATGTCCCGAATATGAGATCACACAATGCAAAGGGTCAACAAAGGCCCTAGAACATATTTCAACCCTGCGGATGGCGGCTTCGCACATTGTTCGGTTTAGCGCCGCCCGGGGAAATTCGGCCCTTTTGTCTAGTTTCGGACAGAAATAGTTAGGGTTAATGAAAATTAGGACACGGGTCATTTGATGTCGATATATGGTAACGCTTTCATTTGCTAGACAATTGTTATTGTTTATTGAGGTTGTTTGTGTAATATAATAGCAGTATTGAGTAGCTTGGAATTCTTATTAATTATTGTAAATGCTAAGGTGATTTTGTCTTAATAACTACTCAACCAACCATCATGAGAATACACGTTGTCAGGGATACAGAAAAAGATATGTACAATGTACCTTTCTTCCAGGAAAAAGTACAAGGGCCCTATTTTTGAAATTATTCTTTTGGAAGCGTTCGTGTGACTTCGGCATAGTGTCACATGCCGAAGTGCGTTTCTGATATTATGCGCCTAAAGGCTCTTTTCTACTCATTTAATCGCATACGGTGTAATTGTCACAACATGCACTCAAACAGCACAAACTTATCTGACTCGTGACGGCGTCGCTGTCGTCTGAGCGATTAAAAAATCCGGATTTTGCTATGTCGAATGAAAGTTAGTAGTTAAGAGCGAATTATTTCAAAATATAAACCGTTCCCTAAATCGCGGGCAGCCGCTCTTCAATAAAAACAGTCGACTTGATAACCTCCTCCTTTTTTTGAAGTTGGTTGAAAAACTTAACCCTATATTAACAAGTTTTTTACTCCTATAATAGAATAGGGTTAGATTACTTTATTTAGCTCGACCGATCCACGTAACTCGGACGTAGGAGGTGTAACAATCGGATATTAGGTCCGAGGTGCGGACGCGGGCCGGCCGCGATCGATGCCCATTTGCCCGCAATTCGATTTTAATCGGTGCGATCTAACGATTTTTTCTTGCGATCTAACTGATTGAGGTTTCGTGGGAGAATATTTAATTTGACGAATAGGTTTTTTTTCTGGAGAAATTTGGTGTGGCTGCGATAGTTTTTTCGCGTCTTTTAAGGGTTAACTTAAAAGGCGCGACTTTGGAAAGATACTATCAGTTTTTGGTAAACTTGAGCGCAGCGAAAATTTTTCTATGTCTATGGGTGTAAGTGTATTTAGAAAAACATGACACGAAGTACAGATATAAAAGTTGCGATTTGTAAAATCGAAATCTTTTTTTAGTACGATATAATTGGTATCACATGATTTATTTTTCTATTTTATAAAAAGTTTACTTAGACAAGTTTTTGATTTTAATTTCAAAAAGTGTATTTTCAATTAAAAAATATATCCCATAAACATTTTTTCTTCATGAATTTACATTATAAAAGATATATCTGCTTTTACTAGCGATCGCAGACTTTTTTGATGTCTGTAGATACTGCTCACTGAAAAATGTTCCTTACATAATTCAATACGAATATCTCACTAAAATATTTCACAATTTATTTGAGTGTTTTTAAATTGAACAAATAAGTCAAAAGAATTTGTATCCCTATGTAGGTATCTAACGTATTAAGATAAGGTTTTAAAATAATATTACTCAATCAAATAATTGATATGTAAGACTTTCAATAAAAATAACATATTCATTACCTACAAAAACTCTTATAAGAGCATAGACGCATTTCGGAAATAAAAAGACGATTTTATTAAGCTATAAAATTTACTCCATTACTCCGAAGTGATGCGCCCTAAAATACACCTTAATATTTGGTTGTATTTGCTGAAATGTAACGGCATTTCTACGTGGCTTAACGATATGATAGCAAAAACTTTGGAAGCTATAAGAAGTTGAAATGGAAATTAATTCTTATTTGTGTCCTAGTACGGTTTTATTTTGCGTGAGGGACAGAAGTTTTTCAATGTTAAGTTTTGAAGTTGGCTTCTATGTTTGAAAAGCTTATTATGTGGTAGAGGTGACGAAGCGATAGTGTGTTGTTTTTATTTTAGTTTGCAACTACATAACACAATAGGGCTATGAAAAAGCAAAATAGACCGTCGGCCCCATAGAAATAGAATGTCAAAGAACAACAAAGTCAATAAACAGGTGATCCGAAAACGAATCAATACATTTTACATGAGATACGTAAAATATGACTTAGATTCATAAAATATGACTATATTATGGCAAAGGAAATTAATAAACTATGTTCCATACAGTTTTCTTTGTCGATAAACGAATAAATGTAGCGAAATTTGGTTTTAGAGAAATGTGTGGCAATCTCTTATTTACCTTTGAAAAGTGTGATTACTTGGATTGTTTCTTTTTGTTACATCACAATTACTTAGAGTACAAGACACCATAGCTCCACGATACCTTTATTTTAAATTCTAATTAAGATTAAAAAATATTTTAAACAAACTGTGATTGCTCATGACGCTAGAGGCTCTTACTGTAAAATATGTTGGCACATGTCACTTGATCCTTTGTCTCTTTTTTACATAGACACTGTCCGTATGATGTTAACTTCTCTTTTCCACGCTTTGTTGGTCTTCTTGAGCCCAGCGAAAATTTTTCTATGTCTATGGTCGGCCCAGAGGCTCATTTTCAATACGAGAACAAATTGGCAAAATAGCCATTAGCTTGGTGTTATCAAATATCGTCGCCTGGATTGCGAAGCTTCTGGGAGATATGCCATCCTGAACATGGCCTCAGATTGCAAAAAATAAATCGATCGCATATTAATGAAAATAGTGAACAGGGTCGTAGGTGGCACCATTACTTGAACATTTTTTGTGTTTTATATCGATCGAATAAGAAACAAAGCTCACAAGAGCTTGTATGTGAAATATACTTACCTCCTCTGACCTCCTAGATTTTTCCTGAAAGTGACGCAAGTCTATGCTTTTATGTACGTCTGGGACCTGCTTCAACCCTTGAATGTAAACATGCCAATATGAAGTCGATTTTTATGGAAAAAAAGGCTCTATGGTTCTACCCTGGCCATGCGCATGCTTCCTGAAAAGTAACCAAGCCGATATCTAAAATGTTTGTAATGATGCCACCTACGACCCTGTTCACCATTTATATCAATATGCAATCGATTTATTTTTTGCAATCGCGGAAGCCATGTTCATATATCCCAGAAGCTTCCTATTTCGCAACTTAGGCAACAATATTTGATATATATGCTATCTTGCTAATGTGGTCTCGTCCCAATATGCGATAGATTGAAAATGAGTCTCTGAGCCGGTGGACTAAATTTTTTTTTAACGAAAACTTGCTTCTTTTCTCATATAAAAATTATTCAAGCTTTTAATTCATAAACGGCCTTCATATTTAAATCCAACATCTGCATATACTGTCAAATAAAGAACCCTAATTATGGGGCGACGTCACCCTTTACGAGATCGTAACGGCACGGCATTTAGCTTCAGCTATAAAACTCTCGATGAACTCTCCGCTAGAGCCATGGTGATAAGCGGAGCGTGGGCGTTTATGGGGGCTATAGAAAGAGTCGTAAATATTATGGTGTTTAAAGTTGAGGCAGTAAAATACTTTGGGGGTTGTTGAAGGTTGTGTCATCAATGCGAAAGTTGTTTTCTTCTTTGTAATAAACAGATAATAATAGCGAAAGGATGTAGGTATCTAATCAAATAGAATGTAAAGTCATATTCTGTGGTGTAGTGCCAATAATTTTTGTATGTCACATTTGTTTTAGATGCCTGGAAGTAGTTTAAGTATTGGAATAAAAAACGCCTATTTCCCATGTCCATCAGCCATTTTTATGTCTCCACTGCTGGGGCACAGACCTTCCTTATGGGTGGATAAGGAGGACGGGCTATAACCCACCACGCGGGCCCAATGCGGATTGGTGGGTGTTAACGACTGCAAATGCAGCCGGGACCGACGGCTTAACGTGCCTTCCGAAGCACGGAAGAGCTCGAGATAATAAATTTTTAGTGACCCATCCCACGACCGACCCTTGCGAACGTTGCTTAATCTTCGCAATCGCTGGGCTAGGCGCTAAACCACTGCGCCACTGAGCTCCTCTATTTCCTATACTTTTATCAATTAATTTATAAATGAATAATTTAGTTTTTTAATAAATGTTTTGTTTAATTTTATCACTCGTGGTTGCTTGTTAGTTTTAATAAATAATTCAAAATTCTAATCTTACTTAACGGTAACAAGGTTCCATTTAGTTTGCCATAATCGCTGTTCTAAGCTTATTGAAGCACCGGCTTTATTCAGTTATGGCGGGTAGAGTGGGTAGAGTGTACGTCCCTCAGGGTGTGAATTCTAATGATCTCTCTCTAATTTTCATTTAGAATTTGGGTCAAAAATTTGTTTGTTTTCATAATCTTTCGTGCTCTCTTTATGACCACGTTGTTTACATATTTAATAATTAGTTTATCAGGGAAAGCTTATTAGGAGATAATCTGGGGGCCTTCAAGTCGCGAGTGAATAGGTATCTTCTAGGCAAGCGCGTTTCATCTTAGATCACATCATCGCTTACCATCAGGCGTGATAGTGGGCAAGTGCTTGCCTATCTTTCTTTAAAGAAAAATAAAACAATAAAAGATAAAATAAACATAGTCAGTTAAATTATATCTAAACTAGTGGCCGCCCATGATTTTGTCTGCGTGGACAGTTTTTTAGACCCCTCGGGAACTGCACGTTTTTTCTGATGAAAGGTACCCTATATCCTTTTCTATTCCCCTGACAACGTATATGAAAAATATCGTTGATTAAGGCGTAACAAACAAACAACTGACTTTTGGATTTATAATATTAAGTAAGGATCCATCCATAAAAACGAAGCTCTTGTTAACAGATACCATCAATTTATTAGAAAATTAATTAGTTATCGTTGTTGAAAGCAGTTAGTTTCTATTCAACAGAAAAGAAAAATGATGAAACTATGCGAATAATTGCTAATTGCTGCCACCTGTGGGATGGGTCCGCAAAGTACCAACTAGCCGCACTAGACTCGGTTGAACGCAGAGCCAGAAAACTCATAGGGGATAGTAAGCTAGTAACAACTAAGCTTCATAGTCTTTCCCACCGCCGTGAAGTAGCTCGTTTGGCGGTGTTCTACAGGTTATATTTCGGAGAGTGTGCTCTTGAGCTGCATGAGCTCATTCCGCCATCCCCGTTCTATCATCGGTCGTCCAGACGCACGGCGGGGTATCACCCCTATTTGGTTGACATTCCATGCATGCGCACGAAGCGTTTTTCGTCTTCCTTTTTAATGCGCACAGCCAAGGTGTGGAATTCCCTGCCTGCGTCCGTATTCCCGCAAGCATATAACCCAGCGATATTTAAAGCCCGAGTGAATAGGCTTCTTCTGGGCAAGCTCGCTTCATCTTAGCCTTATGGTTCTCGAATGTGGCCAAGAGTAAGCCCATTTAATGTAAAAAAAAAAAAAAAATTTTGTCTTCATGCAGTTATGTAGCACTTTTCTTTGTAAGCACAAAATAAATAATAGTTGTTCTGAAAGTTTGACTGCTCCAAATGAGAACTGTTTTTTTTTACTATTTGGATAATTAATTTGAAAAAATAATAAATACTTCATAATTCTAAATTGTAAAGAAAAGTTTTGCATTTGCTTCTGTTCGTTTTCTCCCCGAACAATTCAAATAACATTTTCTAATAATCAAGTAGGTACATTCAAAATGTAAATAAGAACCAAATTCGGCCGCCCTGATATATGTGGCCTTACATAATTTATATGCATATGCCGTATTATTTACTATGCCATTTTGTCCCTTCTGGTGTTTATGATATTCGGGACGCGAAGTAAAATGGGACGTGCCTGAGCTCACCCAATTTTTAGGGACGATACAATTTTTATTTACGTTATAAATAAGTGTGTTTTTGTAACGATAAGAACGGAATGGTTTGTAATGAGTTACATATATCGGTTTGACTTTTTTCATTTCCATTTTAGGGTTTCGTACCCAAAGGGTAAATACGGGACTCTATTACTAAGACTCCACTGTCTGTCTATCCGTTTGTTTGTCTGTCTGTCACCAGGTTGTATCTCATGAACCGTGATAGCTAGATAGTTGAATTTTTCACAAATGATGTATTTCTGTTGCCGCTGTAAAACAGAATAAAAAAATTATTTTAGTGAGGCTCCCATGCAACAGACGTGACTTTTTTTTGCCGTTTTTCGGGACGGAACCCTTCGTTCGCGAGTCCAATTAACACTTGGCCGGTTTTTTTTAATTATTTGTGTTGTTCTTAACTTGACACAAAGGATTTTCTTAAATGGGTATGAGGATGCAACATCAGAAGCGTTTAGCTTTTTATAAGTCTATTAGTTAGATGCACTTAAATAAATATGGTCTAAGAAGCCTTGAAAAATGACCACTACATCAATATTTTTTTATCCCTAACAATTAAAATTTATGGTAGAACATCTGCCTTTATTGTTCCGTGCCTGATTAATATGTTACCTGTGGGTTTGGTTAATAATATTAGGCATCGAAGATATATCTAAATGTCACGAAATGTACGTCTAACTCGTTCGAATTTTATGTCCTAGTTGTTGATTTATAAATCTTAACATCTAATAGCATTCTTATAAACCTTTGTGGTTTTTGAAGTTATTATCTATACATATAAAACTCTGAATTGATTGATTGACTGATTCATTCATTCATTGTTGGGATAAACGTGGAGCCCTAACGCCTGAAGGTAGAGACACCATTTTTGGAGGGTAGATACCTTTCATGATGTAGATGCGCATCTACATCATGAACTAAGAAAGGATTTTAGAAAATTCCCGCTATACAGGATGCTACAGGTTGTTTAAGTTTGTATGAGAATTTGTATAGGGTTGAAGTAGAGACACCATTTTTGGAGGGTAGATACTTTTGATGGTGTAGGTGAGCACTAAGAAAGGATTTTAGAAAATTCCCGTTATACAGGGTGCTACAGGTTGTTTAAGTTTGTATGAGAATTTGTATAGGGTCTAAGCAGAGACACAATTTTTGGAGGGTAGATACCTTTCATGGTGTAGGTGAGCACTAAGAAAGGATTTTAGAAAATTCCTGTTATACAGGGTGCTGCAGGGTGTTGTAGTTTGTATGAAGGTAGAGACACCATTTTTGGAGGGTAAATACCTTTCATGGTGTAGGTGAGCACTAAGAAATGGTTTTAGAAAATTCCCGTTATACAGGTTGCTACAGAGTGTTCCAGTTTGTACATGAATTTTTATGAGATTTAAATGTGTGAAATGAGGTCTACAGATAAATACCTAGGTATATTGGCAATCCGCGACTTTCAAAATAAATGCAAAACTATCTTAATCAGGCGAACGAAGTCGCGGGCAAAAGCTAGTTAAATTATAAAATTCGTAACTTTGTTTTCCAGTGGTAATTAAAAAAGATCTGAAACTTTGAATTTAAGGGACGGCAGTTTATAAAGACTGCCGTTATGATTTGAATTAAGTGCCTACGTATATTTGTATAATGATATGATACATGACGTTTCCTTCGTTTGGACAAGTGTTACTTACAAATAAACCTTATGCAAAGTTAACTCTCCGTTTCGTTCCGTCCGATAGCAAAGTCTTGTCTGACCAAAAATAAATCGTTCCTAAACTACCAACCTGTCTATGCAAATACTCTAACTGTCCTCTTCACCCGTTTCCCTGTCCCATGACCTCCCAACGTCTGAAAAACCAAATGATTTCCCAAAAGAGTCGGCCGCATATTTCCTTTTACCGTACATGCTTAATTTACGACAAAATGGCCTCGGACAGGGCTGAATGCAAAGGAGGGTGTTTTTGGTGAATTTTTTATTCGATGTCAAGTTGTTGGTGCTGATTTGTGGCTGGGACATTTTGGGACATTTGGGACGTTCGGAAGTAGATTCAAAGGGTTGTGTTGTATGTGAACTGCCTTGTTTGTTGTTGTTTTTGGATTCGATAGGTACGTATTTTGTGAAATGTATCTCATCAGATCTTTTTTTTTAATTTAAATCCTCATTATCTTAGTTACATTTTTTTTTTGAAAAATACATAATATTTAATGTTATCATAAATAATATTAGGTACAAGAAACAGCATTAGAAAAAATTGGCTCCTAGCTTTTCAGATGGGATGCGAACCCACACCTACGGATGAGTCTATTTTTTCTTGTAGTAAGAATAGCACTGTGGTCTGTGAATGTTTAAAATCGAAAATTGAATGTAGATTAACCTGTTTCTACTTTAACAATTTTCATTTTGAAACCGTAGCAAAAAAGTGTATTTTTATCTCGTAATACAAAGACATTGCAGTTTGTTAATTTATTTACCCGGAAAGATAGTACCATCACCACACTTAAACACTTTTTATTACTGTGGTAGGTAAATAAAAAAGAAACAAACACAAACAAAATACGACTCTATGTACAAACTAAATAAGGGTTAGAATCTGTGTGACTGGGTTTATGCAGTTAATAAATTACAAAACACCTCTTTAACACTGTTTTTCTTGAGTAAAAGTAACAATGTAATGATTGTGATGTAAAGGAAAAGATTTTTTTTTGCAGAATTAATATGTTGAACAAGTATGTTGGTGTATTGCATGCTAGTCTAAACATAATAGAAAATATCAAATATTCAATTTAAATTGTCTTGTAAAAGTTATCTTAGTTAGTTAGTTAGTTTTTATTTCGAAAAAACCTCTTCAGAAGTCTAAAGTTTGAGATTATTTAGAAACATCATTAGATATTCAAGTCGAAATTGCTTTAAATAATTTGTATCATCAATAATCACAATCGTGTAGGAGCATTTCTCTTCAATCACTATCGTTATTTACTAAGATTAATTTCGTGATACTTAGTCGCCTATCTGCCTCGCGGCCGGCGCCCCGGTGCGCGACGTTTTCTCATTTCTATTTCACTTTACTGACATAAACTTGGTGTTCTGTAGTTGTCCACGCAACTGTACAATATTTGTATGCCAATCCTTGTTACCATTTGAAGAATGTCCTTACTAAGAAAAAATGATCAGCTTTTGTGAAATGACTTTTAGATCTGGCTGTCATGGGATTTCGAATTTAGACTGTTTTATCGAGATGGTGTGGCGTATTTCCAAACACGTCTATGTTAGCTTACAATTTGTTTTAATTTTATTTAATGGAAAAAGCTCTGAAAATTTTCTACCGGTTAATCAATCAATACTATATTAGTTATTTATTTTGGTACATTGAAAACGGTCTCCATGATTTCGATTGTACGTTTACTAGATTTCAACTAAATTTTAATATTGTCGATCACGTCGGGAGCAACCCCCTGTTCTCTTTCCCGTAATATTTAACGAAACAAAAATCAACATAAGTGCGATATGAAAGTGGTTATAAATATGAAACCTCTTCTGCAAAAAGTGACGTACTAATCCCTACAGTGTTAAAGGGAACAGAAAAAGAAATTAAACCTCTTTACTTGTTATTCTGTTCACACGAGGCGGGAAGTGTGTGTCTTGATTTATAAGGGCTGTATCACCAAGTGTTGTTTACACATTTTATTCGGTAAACCATTTTGCTGGAAACACTCATTGCGATGGCACAACGGCCTTTAATATGGTGTTAAAAGAGAAAAGGGGATTCGGAAGCGTTTTTTGTTCAAAAAATTGAGCTTGCCTGTATTTTTTTTTTCAAATTTAGTTTTTTTTCATCCAATAGTGCAAAGTATGTTGGTTCGAATTAATTTTACGCCTTAAAAGATTTTTAACAAATGAAGTTTAGTAGATATAGGTACACATACAGCATTACTAAACTTAGGTAGTAAATAACCTAAGCGACTAAATAAAGTTTAAAAAATTTACTTCTCATTGAAGCATTTTAATAGATAATTTATGATATGACAATCTCTAATTTTGATTATTTAAGTATCAATCTTAACATTAGTTTGACTAATTTTCACTTCAAAGTTAACCCCTAGCTGACCACAGGAATAATTAAATCGTCACTTGTACTAATCCCAAACTTTATACAAATCCTACTCGAATATCCATTTACATACTACGGTTTTAATTACAATATGTTGGTACAGCCGACGGCACATCAAATGTGACATCTTGACCTTGAGACCGTCTCTAGGCACTACGTAATTAAAGTTGTTTTTGTAATACAACTGTTACATCTGACCTGTCGTCGTGTGTACATCCAAAATTGCCTACAAGGACCACAGTCATAAATAACTCAGGGTCTTTTAGACCCAAACGAAAGTTTTAATTGAGTTTGATGGTATTTTCGACTTTAAATAGAAGTGTTAAGTGTCATTGTTGAAAATTGCCCCAATTGGGCATAATTGTTCTAATGGAAAAATCGTTAAGTCGTTAATTGGAAATTGATCACTAAAGAAAAGAAGGACAAAGAATAATATGATTTTGTCTGTTCTATTTTAACTCAAATAAAGGTAAAACTAATATATAGAATCTGTGAATTTCTACATAAATACATAAATTTAACTAAATTACATTAAAAAAATACGATATTGATCCTCACAAACTTGGTATGGCAAGGGATGAAATTATGGTGAAGGTAAGCCGTTCTACAAAAATGATAATGATCGGCATAGTGGATCGGTGGGGTGGGATTTTTAAAAGGTACCTAAGCCGATGGGAATCGGCTTGTATGGATCCTTCGCCACTTACTTACTATAAAGTCGCCAATACAGTATAAATATCAATACTAAATAACATAAAATAAACTATAATTAAAAATAAATAAAATAAAATAAACTACTACACTTTAATCTAATTAAGAAGCGAATGCATATTTTGTATTGAAGATTCAATAAAAAAATACAGCAAACACTATCGTATGAAGAAAAAGAAAAGAAAGTACATCAATATAAAAACACTTTTATTGCCGTTTGCAAAACAAGCATGCAAAAGTGTTCAAGAAACACCTGAAAGATTCGAGTGGCTAAAATATTTACTGGAACTTGTTTATAATGTTGACTAAAACTTGCTAATAAGTTCATTCAAATATTTACTTAAACTTGCTGATTATGATTGTATTTCCTTGTTGCAGGAGATCGCCGCCATACTCATCAGCTTCGACAAGCATACCGAATGGCAGTCCAAAGAGGTGAAAATACGGTAAGCATTTTTTTATTTATACCTACCTTCCATTTGGACCCTCCTAATGGGTCAAAAGTACCCACAAACTATAGTTAAAGTTATTGCAAAACTCAGTAAATAATCTTTTGATGTGCCTAAAGTTACTAGCGCGGTTTTATTGAAAGTACTTTAGTAGTTAGTTGGTTTTTATTTAATAAAACTGCGCTAGTCTCCGTTAAAAGTATTTAATTTCATGTCTAGTGAGCGCGTAAGCTTGAGAGGTGAATAGAATTTTCATAACTTAAATCCATGTTTTTTTGGTTAGCCATTAATTCTTTTAAGTATTAAGACCTGCAAATTGCAATAATAGTGTTACCTACTCATAATCTGTATAGAATTTCCTCAAAACACTTTATTTCTAATAACAACAGTCAGAATTAAATAACGCGCATACTTACATTAACTTTTTTCTCATAAAGAAAGCCTAATTAACTCTAGCGCCAGGCTTGAAGTGACTGTTAAACTTTTGAAGTAGTACAGTAGTCCATTTCCTTATTCAGTAGACTTCGGTAACAAAAAAGTGAAACAAAATCCGGTAAGAAAGAAGGAAATTACGAGTCCTCCTTGTAAAAAGTCTAGAAAGAACAAATTGAACTATCAGTAGACTAACGTCTTCCACTTTAGTTTTTTTAGACTGTGGCGCCAGGGACGGACTTGGAGAGATTTAGGGTGATAGCGATTAGTTACTTGAAGTTAACTTATTTATAAATTTATTAAAACAGTATATTCTAAATGTTTGTGCATTCTCACAGTTTGGTAGCTTGGGGTTCAACTGAAAATCTAAGCTATGTTTTATAATTCGGGTGGGTAGAACCTGGGAAACAGCTTGAATTCTGCATAATACTAGCGTTCATACAGAAGAAGATCATTTATATCATCAAGGGATAGTATCCCTTTTAAATGAGCGACCAGTTTAAATGATCTCCGGTTACTTAAGTACTAAAATTTTTTCTTTGTTCTATGGGGATACCTACCAGGGGATTTTTCTATTGTCCACGTGGACGAAATTGCGGGCGGAGGCTAGTATATTTATAAACCGAGTTATTGCATATGTAAAAAAAAGTACTTAACTTTATCAAGTTGTTACTTTCTAAAGCTACAGTTTTATGGCATATTTTATTAGGACATATTTTATTTTAATAAAAAAAAACTATTTCAACGGCATTGACTACTTTTGATTTCATAAAGAAACAAAACAGATTTTTCAGTTTTCATATCACTACTAAATTAACTGTTCTTTTAACGTTTGTAGAATCGTGATGAAACATGAACAAAAACCGATACCAATGATACTTAAATTTATGTACAAACTTTGGTTTCGCGCCAAACATAAATTCTTTGTTTAAACTTCCCCTTTCTTCGTCTCTGCGCACGGCCCCTAATTTGGCGCCCACCGTGGGACCCGTTCCAAGTTGTAACAACTTTGAGCAAATTAAAACTTACACAGTGACTACTGCTCTCTTTGTGTGCGCCTCTAAAATATTAACTCTTTATGGGGGCGTAGTGTACTCGGGACTCGAGACGCGACCGCGGTGTCGTTACTCTAAAATTTTAATCTTAGTACACGCTGTGATTTAGATTTGGCCCGTGGGATGGGAAGTGTTTTGAACTTTGGTTTTAGATACTTCCGGGACTTTTGGGAGTTTAAGAATTGTGGCTAATGACGTCGTAAACAATAAATAAGGAATGCCTCCTCCTAAGTAACATTATAACAAAGAGAATTTGAGAAAGTTCTAAAACTTGTATTTCTATATTTAGTCAAGTGGTTTTCAAATGAATAAGAAACAAAATTATTTAATTTTGTTAATGTACAGAAACACGCAAAAAAGAATGATGTTCTAATTTTTTTTCTAATATAAGTCTAGATAGGTAAAATAATACAAAGTTTAGTATGGAGTAGCAAATAATACTAATTTTATTATTTATATTACTTAAGAAGTAAATATGAGTCCCAAGTTTATACATTATTTTAAATTTACTCCTAGGTCTTTCATTAAAACGTTCACATTTCCACAAGTAATAAAGCAAAATAACAAAAATAATGGGCATTTTATGTAGCAATTATTTTAATTTACAGCAAAACTAAAGGTAGAACGGTTTTCGAACGCTTTATTTTCTGCTAGACAATGAAATGGGAAAAATCTGAAAAAACCTGAAAGCGAATTAAAATAACAGCTTTCAGTATCTTACACAGCAATTCGCATTGAATAAAATTACCATAACTGTAGTTCTCTGACACCGTTACAGCCAAAATAACCTTTTAGTTTGAATAATATTTGGTCGATAAAACTATCTATGTGTTGTGTTTATGTGTGCAGTTTTATACTTCTTTCATTCATTTGTAAATATTGCAGTTTATAAAGGGTTACTAAAGTAGCAAATCTTTTGTAACCTAAGTGATGCAATAATTATTTTAATAATTCATAATGACACCAGACACAAAACAAATCTATTATTTGGGGGATACGCTTGGCAGAAGTCTACATTATCATAGAGGTATATCATAACTTTTTATAATTTTTGCAAGACTTGATCTCACTATGTTCTTTTATGTCTTGATTTTTTTAAAGTAAGAAAAACGTCACAGTCATGCTTATGTGTCTTATGATTATATATCTTTTTATTTATTGTTAAAGATACCTATTTCAGCGATTTTGTCAAAATAGGTAATTTAAATTATTCATGATAAAAATTATGGCATTGACAGGCATTGAACTCAAATTAGACCGTTCATCAAAGATAGTGTATTAAAAAACGCCGTTTACTATATAAATACCTACGATACGTCTTGTAGAATATGTCTTGTGTGTCTAATAGTTTTATTTTATTTTATTACGTTGAGATTACATATTTTTCCTTTAAGTTTTATGCATAAAACTAGGGTAACATTACGATTATTAATTGTTTGAAGTCCTTGGTTTGAAATTATTCCAACCAAACTTTAGAAAGACCAACTTAACCCTACAGTTACCGCTACAAATAAATCAGTGATGAGTACCGAAAAAACGAGGTCGCACTAACTATTCAATTGAAACGTTCAACTAAAACTTATTATTTGAACACATAACTTATGGTTCGCAACCACGAACCTTTAGGGTCAAAGTATGGCAATAAATCGGAGAGGAACAATAATAAACTTGGCTAAGTAACAAGCAATAACTGCGAGTCACGGCAATATCAAGTTTTTATTTGGAAATTAATTCTTTATTGCTTTCAGTTAGAAAGTGAGTTACTGCGAGTGGATTTGGAACTTATTTGTGGGTATTTAGGGTTGTGTTTCCGCAAGAATGTTTACTGTTTTTTGATAGAGATGATTGAGGAAATGTATAATGCAAAGAACTGGGTTTGTCCTATCTAGCACGTCATCACCCCTTCTTAAACAAATGACAATCAATGACATCAACAAACAAATGAAAACTGCCTCACCTCGGTAGACGTCACCAATATTTCTTAAACAAATGACAATCAATGACGTTACCAAACAAATGAAAACTGCCTCACCTCGATAGACGTCACCAATATTTCTTAAACAAATGACAATCAATGACATCATCAAACAAATTAAATCTGCCTCACCTCGATAGACGTCACCAATATTTCTGAAACAAATGACAATCAGAAATGTCACCAAACAACCATAGAATGTCCCCCACAGACACACGTCATCAATCTTGCTCACGTCACAGATCTACCAGGATTAGTTCTGACTGTTCGACTGCTAAGAGGATGGAGCCAACTGAGAATTATTATTCATAATCACTTGATGGACCACTTACGTTCAAATTGCTTGAAATGTTGAGGCACCGATTTAATCGTATTAGTAATTTAGTTCGCATGTGAGGTTGCGTTAAGGACTGCAATTTGTCACTCTATCTAGTACAACGAAATGTAACAGGTTATACCTACCTAAGTATATAGGTACTTTAAGTTAATTAACTCATTCCATTAATGTAGACTAGAAGAATGATTGTCATGATCATGAAAAACTGTGAAGACGTGGGGAAAAATTATATTGAACAAGAACATCACAATCACCATATTTGCGTAGCACCCTGTTATTATAAACTATCATTTAATGTGATTAGAAAAGATTTTCATAGAAATTTTGTTCCACTTTTAAATCAAACCAAAAGGTATGTGTAAATACGAGTAGCTATGTAGAACCTGTGATATATTATTAAAAAAAATATACTAATTATTCGATAATTTAATTAACTAGTCATTTTATAGGTTCCTGGTAACTCTATCTTCTGATAAAATTTGAAATAGACCAGCCCCCCTACTCAAATGGCCATCATTCTATGCTTTTGAACGCTACGCTTGCTATTATGTAGCACGCGTTGTCAGTGTGTAGCATCGCCGTTTCTTTTTTGATAATACCGTACAAAATATTTTTTCTTTAGAGAATTTATTTTGAGTTGATTTCACCCCTCATTTAGTTTTTATCTAAAAAATAATAATAAATGCTTTATTTATTACATGCTGCACGGTCTAGGTACAACTTAATTTCCTCTAGCAGACCCACAATTTACATATTTCTAGCCCATCATAGATCTATTTAGATTAGCCGGACTGGCTACAAGGCTACTAGCTGACAAACTAATTCATAATTAGTTTGACGGCCGTGGCTTAGCATAATCAGCTATAGCACTGCGAATTTACATGACAGTTACAGATTTCATAGTTTTATAGACAGTTCATTTAAATGAAAGTCTAGCCCCCCTCAAATGGTCAACATTCTATACGTTTGAACGCTACGCCTAAACATAAGCAATAGACGATCAAATCACATATCGCAAACTTATGTAAATCACAGACTTTGATGTATTGTATGGAATTGACAAGTTTACGGCACGTAATGTTATAAGTAGTTTACTGCATATTTCAAAGCTTTTATAGCAACACCAAGCAAGTTTTCAGATTTTCAGAAAAGCAAAGATGACAGTTGTTGTGAACGAGATTTCATTTGGTTATTTTATTTAACGCGGCGAGAGTCGCTCGAATAATAATTTATAGACAGAAAACGCTACTGAGGTAGAACCACTGGTCACTGGTTTGAGGGTGTGCCAGATTCTCCAATTTTACTTGCTGTGGTTGAGTTCGGCCAGGCAAAGTTTCAAACGGGTGGTGGGAGCAGGCGGTTTGAACACCCGCTAAACAGGATTCTGTTCAGCGAAAACCTGGTAAGAATCTTGGAAATATTATTTCCCACGCCACGCCGCCATGCCGCATAGCACAACGTGTTCGTGGTCGGTTTTCCAGTTGGCTAATCATACATATTTTGTTGCAGCTATGGGAAGTTAATTTTATTCGACTTATCCTTCGTTTTATGAAAATACCCTACTTTGGGACGGTGTCCATCCACGGCCACGTCACCGGCCTGAACAAATTGCTGTCCACCGAGTCCTAATTTCATTCAGGACTCACAGGAGCATTAATAACTAGAAGTTGTCATCATATCGGACACATGAGGTCGGTGTAACTTTCAATACAATTTAGCTCTTTTAGTGAACCGTGGTATCTCCATGTAGGGCTCGGTTTCTCGACGTAGAACTGTAACTTTTACTTATTGCGGCCCAACGCACACCAACCAAATCGAATCCATGTAGCGACCCCTGTCGCAGAGCTAGTATTTAGAATTTTTCTTTTATGTAAGGTGTAAACCAAATTTAAACAATAGAGACTATTCAACCCATACCATCTTTTATTTTTTTACACCTTATATTTAATTTTCTTTGTTCCGTGGCTCTCCTCGGGCAATATTCTAAGAGAACCACGTGGCAAAGCATAGAATGATGGCCATTTGAGTAAAGGAGCTGTTCTACCAGAAGATAGAGTTACCAGGAACCTATAAAATGACTAGTTTATGATATAATCGAATGATTAGTATTATTTTATTTTATGATCCTATATCACAGGTTCCACATAGCTACTCGTACTTACCTTTTCGTTTGATTTAAAAGTGGAACAAAATTTCTATGAAAATATTTTCTAATCTACATTATAATAATAATATTTACCCGCAATTCAGATGAAAATTCACCTGTTCAAAATATTTAAGTTTATTTATTTCTGATCTGTTTTCAGGAAACCACTCTCCTAGTTTGCAATTCACTTTCAAGTTTCACCTGTAACGGCAGAAACCGAAATAGAATTTGTAAAAGGCGATATCCGATATTGCACTCAGATTTGATCAGATTATGCAGTATTTTGTTAAGAACCCAATACTCGTACTCACTCTACTCATGTACCAGCTAATAGGGCAATAAAAGAAAACGTAACTAGGTACTTCGTCCTTACAGTTATTTTACAATTCATCATGCATTGTAAAATAAACTAAAACTGTTCCGTTCTAAAAAGAAATGCGAAATGTAATTGCCGTTTTGCCATTTCAAGGAACCTCTCGAAATATTTCATGCCGAATTCTTCCACTTTAGTAATGATTTAACGGCTATATTAAAATCTTTCGTACACGATTTTTGAGCGAAAATATTCATAAATTTAGACGGTAATCGTTTTTATAGCGGAACTTGACACAAACATTCTAAATGGTCGCGTTTGTTCCCTTGATTTATAAGGTTCGATGGTACTTTTTTAAGTTTGCCACTAAGTTGAAGTTGGGCCCTAAACTTGGAAAAGTTAGGTTATGTTTGCTTATAACAAGGTCATTCAATTTGAACTTGCCTTTTTTCATGTTTATAAGTAAGAAAAATAGTTTTAAAATGGGTGTTAAATTTTTCTGTACACATTCACTATTTATTTGATCTTGTATGTTCGACTTTTTGGACTGTTATAAATATTTTTATTGTTGCTTTGAGAACAGAGCCATCTCTCGCGCAACATTTGACTCCATGCATACTGATCAGCTAATATCCTCACTCAATCTGCTTAAACACTACACAATCGAACTCTGCTCTCAGATTTAGCTAACCCAAACAAATAGTACTCCAAAACGGACATGACTAGCTAATTCGCGATAAACTGTGGCTCATGAATCCGTCCTTGTCTGGTATTTATAGTTGCGATTAGTGTGATGGAGACAGAAGATCTAGTTAATGCTGACGAATGCGAGCCAGGATGGGCACCGTTCCCAGTGGAGTGGCTTTTGAAGAGTTAAGCTGAGTGTTAATGTTTGGAGTGGTGTCATAATGTATGGATGGACGTACGAGTACCATCGAGGGTATGCTGTGCTTTAAGCCGAATTTATCTATCGTTTGAGTCGGCTGTGGTTCTGTTTGGCGTATGTGTCTTTCTTGTTTTGAGGAAGTGTTATTTTTTATCGCATATCTTTTTTTTTCTGGAAATCGACGACAAAGGTTTCTCGTCTTCTGATCCTTGTGCTTGGATTCGGTCATATTCACTTTACTTATACTTGCTTTGTCTATTTTAATCCAAAGTTGGCTTTTCTTACTTGGTCTCTGTAAGTAACGCTCTAGGAACATGGGAGAAATAGCACACGACAGACCATAACTCCTGTTTAAATTTATTAGAAACAGAAATTACAATTGATACGCTCAAGTCAAAAACAGACCAGATGCAAATTTTTGAATTTTGGGAATTCAAAAAAAACTCTCTGGTTTAAAAAAAATGTACCAAGCATCGGAAATATAAAATAAAATAAAGTAATTGCATTTTTTAGTCACACTTTCACGTTATCAATATAAACAAAGATAATCTCTTTATATTTTAAGAAATTAAGACAAAATTATTTATATATATGGTCTGTTTTTGACTTGAGGTCTAGTTTGGCTTCGTAAAATGATACAAATATACAAAATTTTATATTTATTCATAGCCAGTCTCATTCCCATCATTTTCATCAGACTCGGAATAATTTTCAGTATCATCAGGTCTCATATTTATTTATTTAAAATTGAAAAAAGTAATTTTCTGGAAAATATAGATAGAGCTTTTTTATCATTAAGTTTCTCTTCTTTCATACGCATATTTTTTAGATTCATATATTTTAATCTGTTTTGTCCGGATTAAGGAAGGTTACCGGGATTTATTCTTTATTCTTCTATTGAATTCAAGACAAAAACCACCCATCTAACCGAAACATGGTCTGTTTTTGACTTTAGCCGAATTTTCGGTCATGTATTTTGACCGTTTAAGTTGAGAATTTGGTCAGTTTTATATATTAGGCATGTAGATTTCATAAAATACTACCGACCAGCATCATTAGCTCTATTTCGCCAAAATTGCTTCTTGGTCTGTTTTTGACTTGAGCGTATCAATTATTGTACCTCTATTTCCAGTTCTTTTTTGAGTCTGAATTTCTCAACTG
The DNA here is from genome assembly GCA_928269145.1 of Agriphila tristella. Lineage (NCBI taxonomy): Eukaryota > Metazoa > Arthropoda > Insecta > Lepidoptera > Crambidae > Agriphila > Agriphila tristella. The sequence continues at coordinate 30,403,891 of OV743432.1, forward strand.
TTGGTTTATTGTAGAGTTAAAAGCTTCAGAACATTCCAGAGGCACCAATTAAAAGAGACAATATTGACGGTTTGCTCCGCTGAGCTCCAGAATTACAGTTTACTGATAAATATTTACTCAATCGAAGTTTGCTAGAACTTATACTGTTGATCGCGGATCCTTTGAGTAGTTAAAATACAATATAATTACAATAAAACATTGAAAGATTTTAAACAAAGTTTATTATTAATTTAAGATAAACTTGCTACAAAATTAGTATATTAAAATAGAAATTGAACCGTCAATATCTTCCTTACTGACATTTATTTTATAACAACATTTCAAGAACATTTAACTTTTTTCTGCCTATCTAATACAAATATTGGTTGAGCTAGATTTTCAGCAAATAAAGTAAAAGTATTGCGAATTTGGATTAAAAATAGGCTTGTACTAATAAGATTTCTGTGCTTATCGTGACAACTTGTTATTAAAGCAACATTACATACAGTATTACTTCATTTTTACTTCTACCCCCTAGCATGACTGACGAAACACGATATATATCGCGTGATATTATGGCGTTTTATTGACACCTGTCAAAATCCATTATCTGTTGACAGTTCGTTATATCATAATTATGGTGTTTCAGAGGTCAAGCTAGGGGGGCTTGTATACGTCGTGTAAGCTGTCGATAAATAAAAATATACTTTTAAATAGTTAACGTTGATTACAACCGACAGTAAATCTTTTGACCAACCAACTTTATAAATCTAACCCGTCGCTAGATACCCGGGATACTTTCCAGTAGAGCCTATAATTTGTCCATTTAGGGCCCGGCGTATTTGAGAATGTCGTGCAGTACGGTACGGGCGACAACTATCTATTAGCTTTGTTGTTTGTTGTATTATTAGCAGGGATCGCTTGGAAGCGTTTTAGTGTGGAGAGGTTTGGAGTAAACTCAATATCGTACTGGAATTGAAGGTTTTGCTTTGATACAGAATGAAATAGTGCTTTAGTAATGATAAGGCGCAGAACGTCAAAAGCGCAAAATGTCAAGCCATCACAAAACGTCAAAAGAGCAGAATGTTAAAAGAGCAAAACGTCCAAAGCGCATATGTCCAAGGAGCAAAACGTCAAAAGCGCATAATGTCCAAGGAAGGAGCAAAACGTCAAAGGCGCAAAATGTCAAAACATTTTGATTATGACCCCGCGTTCCGAATCACGCTCACAGCGCTGTTAGCGCGAATCCGACCAAATCAAATAGTCACAAAGTATTACACAGATAGGGTATTTGTATACATACTTCATTTAATGGATTATACGCTAACAGTGCTGTTGGCGTGATTTGGAACGCGGGGTGAGTTTAACCAAACCACCATGATTTAAAACTTATTTTGATGAATTTTGACGTTTTTCTCCTTGGACATTATGCGCTTTGGACGTTTTGCTCTTTTGACATTTTGATCTTTTGACGTTTTGCTCCTTGGACATTATGCGCTTTGGACATTATGCGCTTTGGGCGTTTTGCTCTTTTGACATTCTGCTCTTTTGACGCTTTGCGCCTAAACGATAAAGAACACAACGTGTATTCTATTTTAAACGTAATCTCACGTTGACATTCCGCCAAGGGTTATTTTATTAGCAAAACTAAAAATGTTCAAATCTTTGAAATGTTTTTGCAAGCATAACGTTTTGAGTTTGGGTGCCAGTCTGGCATATTAACTAGTTTGAAGAAAGTACTGGTCAATAAATTCATACACTAATTAATTACTGTCCAGTAGGTAGGCTGATCTGATTAACTTCTAAAGAAAGCAAGGTGACTTTTCAAAGAGAGCCCATAGATATTTAAAAAAGTTTAATTGCTATGTGAAAATCTTTTCTTCATAGTTAGTTTAAACTATTTGTATGTAAACACCCGCTTTTAAATTCACCGTTCTGACGATCCTTTAAGTTTATCATCCAAATATGTGTACCCGCACCAAGTCCCCTACATATCCCCTAACCCAAGTTCTCGAACCAATGGCCACTGTTTGTGATCGCACGATGCATGTTTGACTAACCAGATTTATCGTTACGATTGATTTCCACACAGGCTGGTGAGTTAAGAGACAAAAGTAAGGGTTATAGGAATAGATTTAGTTAGTACCTTTTAACATTGTTATAGATCAGTTACCGTCAATCCAATAATCGCGTTTGGTTGCTATACATTGCAACGTACAGTTTTTGGATATGCTTACCAATACTGTAACTTGCACTTTTAAAAAGACACACTAATTCGATCAGATATTTTTCAGTTTTTGTCTTTTTTCAAGAGGACCGTTCTGTGAGAGAAACCACTAACCAGTTTTCAATTTAGAAATAGTTGAATTCAACCTTTGTAGATTGAAAGCACCCGCAATACAGCAACCATATTACAACGATTAAGTGAAGAAGGATTATGTGAAAAAACGTTAGATTTCGATAAAATTGTTGGATAATATACCTTTATTAGATTAGGAATACAGGTTTTAAACGCGATTTTAACTAAACATAGGTGTTGAACACCTACTTTTTTCCCGACGTTTCGACCGAGTTGCATCGGCCGTGGTCACGGGCTGACTGGAGCTGCGGTGTTATGCCTCCTCCTCTGCATCGGTGGAATCTTCATCCACCGTCGAACAGTTTTTCCAACTATGACACCGTTAGTATTGTGTGTGGCGGTAGTTGGAAAAACTGTTCGACGGTGGATGAAGATTCCACCGATGCAGTTCCTAATCCAATAAAATGCAACGCGAAAGTTTAAAAATTATACATTTACTCATATCGTATAATTACCTTCCCGATAGGTAGCTAAATAGCTTGACTTCCCACACCAATCTCCTAATAATCGAGGCATTACGTATGTAATCCAAAAGCCACATCTAATGGTGTTCCCGACGCAAACAGGCTGCATAATTCAGCCGCCCAAACATCCGCCTTATTGACACACTTGCAAATACCGCCGCCGCCCAAATTGCTTTACAAGATACATGGAATCATGCAATTCTGGCTGACATGATAGCCAATAGAAAGCTTTTAAATGGTGCCTTTGCACTACTTAAGACTCAGACACACGAGCGGCAGTTTGCTATAGACTGCATTGGTCGGCACTAGCTGTTGGCAGGTCAGCAGCAGATATCGACATGTTGATGGCATCAGCCAGTCGGCATTGTATACAACTTTTGCTGTTGCTAGCTTTCGGCGCGTTGGCAACTGTTGCCGACAAATGGCGACAGCCGCTGTCGATACGCCGACGAAGTGCTGCTTGTTTGAGTACTTAGGATCTGCTTCACGATAGCTTCTGGTTTAATTTAAAAATGGAACAGAATGTCTTTGTAAGTGGTCTGTCAGATTTTAAAACAAGAACACATCCGGAGCTCGAAATCAAATCGAATCGGGTATTTCTAGTACCGTCATTGTTTATGATTTCCAAACACAAGTGCTTTAGCTACTTGAATTGGAGCAATGTATGTGTACGTTTAGTACCTAGTTTGTTCTAGTTATACCTTTTATCATGCCTTTTAATATTTCAGGTAGGTTCTATTGTTGTGGGCTAAATTAGTCCAGTGGAGCGACAAAAGGCTGATATATGGCGGGCCATGGCTCGCAATTTGCACACTGATCTGATCTACGTCATGGCCCCTAAATTGAAGTGATAGTTCGGTTTAGAGAAGATTTATTTCGCCCAAATTTTGATGAAAATAAGAAACATGGGAAATAACAAACAAAACAAGAAAGAGGTGATGAATTTGACGATATCTTTTTGACTACTTATTAATTTCATAATTAGATTTGAAACATCCAATTTAAATTGAGACTTCTTCAATTAGAACTCCTACTCTAAAATCAATTAGAAAGGACAGGCTTTCGGTAAATTTAATTATCCCAACTTAATTGTTGAACACCAAGTGAATTTTAACAAACCTGGGACCCCATCGCCTTTGTTTTGAACTACGAAACCAAAATACACTTTATCTCTTTAGCTTTATATTTTTATTTAATTTTTCTTGAAATGGCGTGCCTAGGATGTCAATTGCGACAAAAAAGGTAACACAAGAGACATGTATTGGTACCCATAATAACCGATAAGCAACAACGGTTACTGGTTTATCACTGAAAATTATTTTTGTATGCAAAGAACGGAAAAAGTTCAACATGTCGCGATAATACGCTGTGCCGCAAATTACTTTTCTATCAGAATCTACCAGAATTTTATGTCCACGAATAAGTTAATCTACAAGCATTAGTACTAATTCGTAAACCTTTCTTTTATACAATAAAATTTCAACCTTTTTTTTATTTCCAATGCAGAGCAATATCCCCAATCAATTGGAGAGGCCGGCCGTTGCAAATGTAATTGCGCCGCGGCAATTGTTAACGTGCGATGCATTCTAACGAACCTTTCGAGTTTTCTTTTAAAACTGTTGTTAGATTTTTCACTTGGAAGAGAATTATATTAAATCATTTGTCCTGGTTTCGTGTGGTTAGCTTTGAACATTTTTTGCTTTCAGTTAATGAATAAAATTTTAAATAAACTATAATATTTAACTTAACAGGTTCCGATTTGCACCTCTTAACAGGCCGAATCTACGTAATCTATTGAACAATTACGCCTCCATTTATTAAATACTTCAACAGATTCATCAACCATTTTTAGGTTTCCCTTTATTATTAGAATTACCAACATTTTTGTTAGTTCCATTCAAAATCCCATAACGACATAGCTTTCAGTGGCGTCACTCGTAATCTATTGCGAGGCGACGACTATTCAATCTAATTGCCCCGTTAATGTCTGATGCGGGTTGCATTTCCAACTGCATAGCTGAACTGGTTTGAGTAGTTCTCAACCAAAAACTTCAAATTGATTTATAGAAAAAGTCGCAGGTACTAGACTAGATAGTACGCACATTATAAGTGAATAGTATAATGTACACGATTTCAGTAATGTAATAAAGGAGAAGTTTGACGAATTAATTGAGTTTTTACAGTTCTTTAAAGATAGGTTGAAAATTACTTGATTTTAATTCATATATATTTTGTAAATAATAGACAGGCATTGTTAAAAATATTATTATGACTTTATGTTTATTTATTAGAATGAGATTTATTCTGTAATTAGTGCTAGGGAACGGTTCTTAGATACCAGCAACTTTTCACTTAGGGACTTTGTCGCACGCCGCACAAATTAGAGACAGTTGAAGAGACGCACTGAGAATTTAAATTAAATAGTGTACCTAAGCTTTTTTTTTAATATATAATAAAAATAGAGAGGGCTCGTAAACAATTAAAAGGATAAAGTTTTATTAGTAGCACAATATTTAGTACCTAGTTAGTTGAAAAACGTGTGTTTTATGAAATTTAGATACAGTAATTATATTTTTTTTCACATATATAATAATTCTTAATTACTTACAAACTTAAAATTTAAATTTTTCATACTACGCTCAACCTGTGCGAATTTTAATATAAAACGCGAGCTACAAAGTATCCAATATATTAAAGGTATATGTATACTATAGACTAAATAAATGAATACTAAACATTGTTTTAATAGAATTTATAAGAGACCGCCGGTACTTCAATACATAGCTTGCTCTTTCCTATGTAGGTCACAATTAACAAAAGTCATTCTTTTAAAACAATTTTACTAATGAAACTAAATTTTTTCATAATTAAATCTGAATAAGGAGCGAAACGTCAAGTTATTACAAGTTAATGTAAAGTGTCACCGTTGGAACTAACGACTTACTTCAACTAACGACCGTTGAGTTATTTTTAAACATATAAGTTAAAGCGGATTTAACTGGATGAATTTTTAGATTTGAGGCATTCACAATGCAATTTTTATATGAAGATATTATATATATTAGTAAAAAATACTAGAAAAAATCGACTCACCCGTAGCACCACAGACGGGACAGAAGTTTGCTTTACAATGATGTTGCTTGTGATGACCTTATTTCATGTAAGGTCTGTTTAATAGGGCACATTGAGTACTAACTAACTTTAAAGTTGAACAGTTAACTTATTTTTTCTGTTCGCTATACGAAGTCGTAGCATAGGATCGTAGAACCGGCTACGATGTATTACGTAGCATACTACAAAATGTTAACCAATTAGCGTGTTTTAGATGCCACGCTGCTTAAACATATTAAATATTAGGAAAATATTATACAATATTAAGCCATTAGCCAGTTACATTCATAAATGAATAAAAACTATGTTTTTTTCTGCTTGATTACTGTTATTATAATATGAATCTGAAGTGCACATTTTCATGTTGAAATTAATTTTGTGTTATGATGGTGGGATTATTATAAGCTTGACCACATTAAAACAAGGCAGAAAGAACCAGCATTGACTTACCTTATTAAAAATCAAAGTCCAAGCAGAGGAGGTTGCATTTGCATACCAGTGTGATATGCAACCATCTTACTTAGGTACATTGTATTTCTTTTTGTGTTAGCGACAGTCTTTTGTTTTGTTAAATTTTTGACACGAATTTTAATATGCATATTTTATACAAGCCTTAAAATTATTTCAAAATTGTATTCTTAGGATTTTGATGTATTTATAATTTCCCGTGTCACCGATAGCACCGATGTTGTAATAGTTTTGTTCACAATAAGGTATGTTTTACTCAGGTTGTTAATACTTTTCATAATCAATGTAGAAACTGGCCATGGAAGTGAAAGCCTATTATTATAAAGGCGTCAAACTTACAAGTTAAATGCAACCTTATGAATAATTTAAAGCTCTTTAGTGCGACATTTTTATTAAGGTTATACTTAAAAAATGCTTGACGGCAAAGTCATCACAAGTTTGAACAAATGAGAACGAATTAATTATCAAGTCTGCTCAATCATTTTGTTAATTTAATTATGCAAAATACTTTTTTTGCAGATTTTTTTCTGTTAGAAGGGTTGGGGTTGTTTCAAAGTCCTATTTAGAAGTTACAAGCGGCCGCGGTTTTGATCAAATATGAAGTTTCATATTTGCTCAAAACCGCGGCCGCGTCTTAATAGTTATTAAGAAAGTATTTTTTTATTTAAATAAAGTATTATTTCATGAGATTTTGAATCGAACAATGTCGAAACTTCACATTGTGAATGACGAACATTATCGAATGAGGTAAATTCGATACTGTTCTAGTACAACGGTATGCAGGTGTAGATCGAAACTGCCCGATTCGTCAGTGTTCTCCGGGATGTGAAAGAATGAGGGCACGTTGGCTTAGTTTAGGTCAGTTCGTTATTATTTAGTTACGCAATATAATAACCGACTTTAAGAAACGGTTATCGAGTAAAACTATCGAAATTGGTAGATTCGATCGACTTTCGCACGCGTTCGTGTAACAAATTTGCCACTTTCGATAAAATTTCAGATTTTAAAAACATCGAATACTATCGAATCAGCCACATTTCGATTAAATTACAGATTTCAAAAGCATTGAATACTATCGAATGTGAAATATCTCGGAAAATATATATAAAACATTAGAATTTGTATTATTTACTATACCGGGTGTCCCAAAACTTTGCCACATGGAGAGAAAGTACCTTAAATATTGAAGATAGGAAATTTTACTGAAAGAAGACTTTATTTTATTTTAAAAATTGAAGCGAACTGCATTCAAAGATTTTTTTAAATATTGCATTATTTCCTATACAAATTGATACAATACGTAATCATTAAAATTTAAATGTAAAATTTCATGGTCTTCCTTTTGTTTAAGATGCTGTGTTACTTAACAAAAAATAATCCTAACGAGTAACCCTATCGATCTATATCGTAAAAATAAATGATTGTTTTTTTTTCTAATTTGGTAGGTTCGATTCCTGGTTAAGGCATGCGATTTTTCGAAAATCTTTGAATACAGTTCCAATTATTTTAAAAATCAAAATGAAGTCTTCTTCCAGTAAAATTTCCTATCTTCAATATTAAATATTACTATTGAAGATAGGAAATGTACTTTCCCTCCGTGTGGCAAAGTTTTGGGACACCCGGTATATATATATTTATTACTATATATTTGTATTAGGTACAAAAAAGAGAAAAAATAAGCTATCATTCAGTAAATAAACTTTTATGACACAGTTCAATATTACGATTTTGTGTAAAATTTTGTGACAAAAATCTTTAAACTGCTCTACCGTAAAGTACGTGATTTGCAGTTTCGATACCTTTCGTTGCGGCAGTCAATATATTCAGCAGGTTTTTTGAAGTTTATAACGATTATATTTTTTTTATCCCCAACGGGATAGTACTTGGTCTTCCTCACCCGATGTTAAGTGACGGTAAGGCCGAAAGTGTAAGCGAATTACACCCTGAATCCTCATCACTGAGAAACTGGCTATCTTATCTTTAACTGCCGGAACACAACAATGTTTAAATTGTTGTTATAACGTCAGACTTAGGTAAGATGGTGGTAGCTGGCCAAATTATTGGACAACATCATAAATATTGCTCCGATTTTAAATTAAGTAGCTTAAGCCCTTGTGTTATGGAAATCACAGATAATGGTGGTAACCCAAACACGCAAATCTGATGAAGAAATAAGATGCCAAAAATTACCAATCATAACTTTGTTTGGCCAACCACAATACCATGGTTTCTTTTCAAATGAAGGTCAAAAGAATGCTAACTTTTTGCTGAGTTAGAGAAACTTTGCCAAAAGAGTTGAACAAGGAAATTGGGTCGCTAGTAGGAATAATGTGCAGATAGACGTTTTTTAATCATACTTGCCTTAAAAGGTTCCGTAGCTTTTTATGAATTATTAGGGAGAGCAGTGTGCTAAAATTATACACACTTTAAAATTGCTAAATAAACTGATGGACCTTTACATAAGTCACGTCAATGGTATTTTTCATACAATAATGTACTGTTACTTTTTTAACGATGGAGCCACTTAGCGCCGTGTTTGTTATCCGTTATTGACACTACAATGCAAGTTTGTTATTACTAAATAACTGGTGTTATTTTTCGGGATATTTATGTATGCTTCTCCACAATCTACAACTAAATATAACTTGTTTTTTTAAATATTTTTTTCTTATCGTCTATATTTCTTAGAGATCCCTAGGAAAATACAGAAAGTGATAAAAGTGTTTTATAGCTGAGCCTTTCTTGGGGTTCGTTGCAACACGCCACAATTAGTGGCATGTCAGAACGGCACCGAATGCCGTTGTTTTTACTGGTGTGCTTGTAAAAACTTTATTGGCATCTAGAGTTTAAAATGAGGCTTAATTTTTTTGAAAACATTGCAAAATCTGTGAGATAAGTTTACGGAATAGATCGAGATGTTGTAGTTAATAATTAAGATAAAATAAATTACTGGCTGTAGCTTCAAACCTAATATCAAGAAATACATATTTATAACCCACTGCAAAAAAGAAGGAGGTGGTTATCAATTAGGTTGTATTTTTTATGTTTGTTACTTCAGTATGTAGGTACTTCGTAATTTTTGGACCAATTTGGATTTTTTATTATTTTTATTTTTAATAAACAAATTGCACATTCAACCCAATAAAATGTAGCGATAGTGCCAGTATGTTTATTTATTTATCTCATAAAGTATAATTATTAATAAGAACAAACTTGTTCATTTACAAATAATTAGACTTTTTGCTTCTCTATTAAATGCATGTTTTGATTTAAATGAAATTTGAATTCGCGTAAAAATACAAATGTTGCCAAGCGCCAATAATAAAATCAAAGTAGGCAAAGAATACTTGCCAAGAAAATAGTTTGGTGCTCAAACAAAACACAACCAAACCTATAATTACTTATGAAAAACCGACACTGTAGAGTCCATTATAACTTTCCAACAATTGAGATAGTCGTAATACCGTGAGTTTTAGTCCCACTCATAAAATCGAAACACCACAAGACAAGGCAAAGAATACTTGCCAGTAAAAAAGTTTGGTGTACAAACAAAACCTTTAGGCGCATAATATCAGAAACGCAAAATAGCCGATTTGCAAAATTGTACACGCGCAACTGTGTGTGTAAGTCTAGGGTTACAGTGCAGTTTGTACTTGTACTGCGTTTAAATTCATAATTCGAATTTTTTGGTAAATAAAGTTACGACCATAGAAATAGAATGTCAAAGAACAACAAAGTCAATAAACAGGTGATCCGAAAACGAATCAATACATTTTATATGAGACTAGCTTCCGCCCGCGACTTCGTCCGCGTGGATATTAGAGAAAATCCTTAGGGAACCTTCAACCAGAATCCGACCAGCCGATTTTATGCGATTAGGCCGGTCCCCACCAAGCGCGCTGCCTCGCGAGGCAAAACGTTTGCCGCGTGTGGCAGGCCTCGCACGAGGCTGCGCGCTTGGTGGGGACCGGCCTAATCGCATAAAATCGGCTGGTCGGATTCTGGTTGAAGGTTCCCTAAGGATTTTCTCTAATATCCACGCGGACGAAGTCGCGGGCGGAAGCTAGTTTATTACAACAATCAGAAGTGGGTCCAGAGATATTAGTAGTATCCTGTTTCCGTTTCTTTACCCTTTTCCGTTCCCGTTTGGTCCCGTTCCTGTCCCCGGTTTCCGTTCCCGTTCGCGTTCGCTTTCGAGCGATCGCGTTTGCGTTCCCGTTCCTTTCTCGTTCCCGTTCCCGTTCCCGTCCCCTGCGGCTGAATCATGTCCACCGTGTTGGACTTCAAAATAAATGTCATTTTCGCATTCCTCATTCCATAAAACCTCAAGAACAACATCCACATCGATTTTCATGTTAACTTGCCCCATTTACCCCCTAAGGGATGATTTTCAAAATAACAAAATATATATTTGCCTATTTATTTTTAGACATGCTTCTTAGAATTTCAAAGTTGTAATGTCTCATCATCATCATCATATCAGCCGCACAACACCCACTGCTGGGTATAGGCCTCCTCCAAGGATTTCCATGACGATCGGTCCTGCGCTTCCCACATCCAGTGGCTTCAGGCAACCTTCACCAGATCGTCGGTCCACCTTGTCGGGGGCCTACCCACGGAGCGCCGTCCGGTGCGCGGTCGCCATTCAAGAACCTTTCCGCCCCAACGGCCATCGGTTCTTCTCGCTATGTGTCCAGCCCACTGCCACTTTAGCTGAGCAATCCTTCGAGCGATGTCGGTTACTTTAGTTCGCCTGCGGATCTCCTCATTTCTGATTCGATCACGCAGGGAAACGCCGAGCATGGCTCTCTCCATTGCACGCTGGGTGACCTTGAGCCTCCTTATGAGACCCATAGTTAGCGACCACGTTTCACTGCCGTAAGTCATTTTATATTATTTTTCCATACACAATTTGCACCCCATTTTCACCCCTTTAGCAGTTAAATCATGTCCACAGTGTTGTACTTCAAAATAAATGTCATTTTCGCAATCACCATCCCATAAAACCTCAAGAACGACATCCATATCGATTTTTATGTTTACTTACCCCATTTACACCCTAAGGGGTTGATTTAAAAAACTACAATATATATGTTTGTCTATTTATTTTTAGACATGCTCGTACGAAGTTTTAAGTTGTAAAGTATATTTTATATTGTTTTCCATACCAAATTTGAACCCAATTTTCACCCCTTTAGTGGTTAAATCATGTCGACCGTGTTAGACTTCAAAATGAATGTCATTTTCGCAATCGTCATCCCAGAAAACCCCAATAACGACATCCATATCTATTTTAGGTTTATTTACCCCATTTCATCCCCATAGGGGTTAAAATACTACCAATAACCATATACGTTGCGTTATATTTCCATCCATAAGTCTAAATTATAAATTTAACGATTTTTACTTTAAAAATTAAGGATTTTTTTCTATACTCAACTTCATCCCCCTTTTCACCCCATCGGGGGTAGAATTTTGAAAAACGATGATACACGTATTTATTAATTTTCAATCATCAGCCTGAATACAAAATTTGAAGATCCTAGCATCAAAACTGAGGGACTTCCATACAAACTCTCATCCCTTATTTCATCCCCTTAGGGATGGAATTTTCAAAAATCCTTCCTTAGTGGATGCCTACACTGTATAAGGTACCTGTGTGTAAAATTTCAAGTCTCTAGGTTCAGTAGTTTGGGCTGTGCGTTGATATCTCACTCAGTCAGGACTTTGAATTTTATATATATAGAAGATAAGTAAAATATGACTTAGATTCATAAAATATGACTATATAATGGCAAAGGAAATTAATAAACATACTGTTTTCTTTGTCAATAAACGAATAAATGTAGCGAAATTTGGTTTTGAAGAAATGTGTGGCAATATCTTATTTACCTTTGAAAAGTGTGATTACTTGGATTGTTTCTTTTTGTCATATCACAATTACTTAGAGTACAAGACTCCATAGCTCCACGATACCTTTATTTTAAATTCTAATTAAGATTAAAAAATATTTTAAACAAACTGTGATTGCTCATTTGCTAGGAAGGATCAAGTTAAATGTTGGCACATGTCACTTGATCCTTTGTCTCTTTTTTACATAGACCGTGTTCGTATGATGTTAACTTCTCTTTTCCACGCTTTGTTGGACTTCTTGAGCGCAGCGAAAATTTTTTTATGTCTATGGTTACGACGCATTGCTTTTAATATCAAAATAAGTTGACGTTGTCAAACACGACTAAACGAGCATACGATTCGGCATACGAACTCGCGGGGTGGGGTGATGTAATTGATTCTGGGGCGGGGGGAGAGTGTCCTTTCTGTACGGTAGTACTTTATCTATTCTGTGACCGAACCTATAATTACTAACAAATAACCAACACCGTTCGTGTAGAGTAAATATAACTCTCCAACAATTGAGATATTCGTAATGCCGCGAGCTTCGGTCCTGGTGTTTATGGCTCGTGCCGGCAGTAATTTCGACGTTTTTCATCGATAAATACCGAAATGTGGGTGAAATTATTCGGTATCGATGATTTATGCTCGCCGATTGTCGCTGGGAATTCGCCGATTGTTTTCGTAGCCTAGTTTTTAGCGGTAAATGCATTTTCATAATCCAGGCTTCAGTCAAATACGGACGGAGCATGATGAGCCTCTGCTTGAATAATAAAAATATGTTGCCTTAATAGAAAGAAGGATGCCCTTTCTGACCTGTAAATGGCAATTAATTGTCGTTTATAGAGAAGTTATATTGCTCATAAAATTGCATTTATATTGTTACTAGCGGCCGCCCGTGACTTCGTCTGCGTGGAAAGGTTTTGTTGCTATCCCTCGGGAACTATACTTTTTTTCAGGATGAAAGGTCCTATCCTATGTCCTTCTCTGTACCCCAGACAACGTGTATGCAAAATTTAATGTTGATCGGTTCAGTACTTAGGATTAGGACGTGAAGGCGTAGCAAACAAACAAATAAACAAACAAACAAACGGACTTTCGCATTTATAATATTAGTAAGGATGTATACATTTATACCTATAATAAAAACCGACAGTACAGATATAGAGAAAATTTATATTAAAGATAAGATTAGCAATAATTACAATGAATACCTATACTAGACCATGTCACAGTTTTAAATTATACTGTGACCATGTTCATTCCCCTCCGGATCATAAGGTTTTAAATACGAAAACACATGAATGTCAAAATGACAAATTCTCAAAACCACCAATCCCAAAATGACCATTACATGTTTTTTAGATTGCCAAATTAAAATTCAATAAATATTAGTATTCTGCGGTAGCAACAATTTAAATTAAATTTTATTTTTGATGCATCAAATTTATAAAAAGCTATTTGACAAATCAACGCTTGTATGGGAAGTGAAAATTTTCCATGAAATTTGTAATCTGATGATTCTTTCTTCAGTTAGACCTGAAATTGAAAACATTGAAAATTTACGTGGGTAAAGATTATTCAAACCATATAATTATATATAATAAAGGAAGGAACCGAAGCGAAGCGATGGCGGGTCGCTAGTATTGTATAAATGAATATGAATAGGTTAAAAACGCAGGCCTAAAGCACAAGTAAAAGCCCCGATTAAGAAAAAAATTGCCACTATATCCGAATTTATATTTTGTTAAATCATGATCTCATGCAACCTTTAAATTCCCATTTGCCGGAGCACAGATTAAAACCTCTACATACCATAACTTTTGCGTCCCGATTCCGGCTAAGTTATTTTTATTGTCTTTTCGACGCTTAATTAAAATGAGTATGGGGATGTTTTTCACAGATTTCGGTAAAGCCTCTTTGCTGACACTGATAAACAGGCATCGAAAAGCTGAATATTATGCTTAATACTTTTCAGTGGCATAGGCCGGTTGTATAATGTTGTTTATTTTCAGTTTTCTCATTTTCGTCTTGAATCCTCTGCGACATTTCGAATTTTCAATGGATATTCTGTCAAATTATTGCGCAGATAAGGAGCTCGGTGGCGCAGTGGCTTAGCCCTGGCCCAGCGATTGCGGAAGTTAAGCAACGTTCGCAAGGGTCGGTCATGGGATAGGTGACCAAAAAATTATTATCTTGAGCTCCTCCGTGCTTCAGAAGGCACGTTAAGCCGTTGGTACCGGCTGCATTTGCAGTCGTTAACACCCACCAATCCGCATTGGGCCCGCGTGGTGGGTTATGGCCCATCCTCCTGACGACCCATAAGGAAGGCCTGTGCCCCAGCAGTGGGACATCAAAAATGGCTGACAGGATTGCGCAGATAAAAAAAAAAGAAATTGTGTTTTAATGATGAACATAATAAAAAAAAATTGTGGGGGCGACGGTAAATAACCACCTTTTCTTACAGATTGTATAAAAAACAATATTTCTCATTTATGTCTCTCTGCCATCAATATATCATAGATTTGTATTATGATGTGATGCCATGTGTCCTTTTTATTTATATCGCATTTTACTATCTTATTCGTTCTCAAAAAAAGCAATTGGGGGGTTTATCAGCATCCTTGAAGAATACCAGGTCGGGTAAATGGAACGACGAATATGACCCGGTAGCTTACATAAAAAGCGGTGCACCAAGTTCCCACATTCTGAAAGACTGTGATGATATATTTACTAGTTCATTGACAAACGACGATATTGTAATACTAGGCATAGGTATGCACGATGACAACATTATTAAACTTGAGTCTGAATTGCATATTGTTCTAAATAAACTTAGAAACTGTAAGGTACTCATAGCACCGATATTTCACTCGAATTATTTTAATGTGAAATTATTAAATAATAGACTAATGAGGTGTTCAAATATCTATTCCAAATGTACCTTTATTAATTTGAACTCCTTTAACTGTCATCAAAAGCGTAATTTCTTGCACATTTTAACTGTTAAAATTAATGTTTGTATTGACAGCGATCTCTACAACAACGTGTTCCTCAATCCAAAAAATATTGCACAAAATCTTAAAAACAGAAATTGTAGTAATAATGTTGACAAAAATAGTGTTCTTTGTAGTTTTAAGCAATCTAGTATACTTGACTATTTCTCAATTGTAAAGAAGACTATGCAATGTAATACGGGTACAATTGACGAAAGCGATAGTGCTGACGAGACTTTTTTTCGATCCCAGCCCTAAAGGAAATACTACTGTAAGATTATTTCACCAAAATATGCAAGGCTTGTTAAATAAATTAAACTCATTAGAAATATGCATTGACGATTTTAAAGAACAAAGTAAAGAACTTCATGTGTTGTGCTTCTCTGAGACATTTGTACAAAGAGGTTCAGAAAGTAATATAAAACTTAAGAACTTTAAATTAGCTTCATCTTTCTGCAGAGCTAGTGAAAAACGTGGAGGTGTCTGTATTATGGTTCGTAAAGAATTAACTTTTAAGCCCATTGATATTTGTTTAAATCTATCGATAGAAAAAGTTTTCGAATCTTGTGCTGTGGATATACCTGAACTAAATTGCATAGTAATTTGTATTTATAGAATCCCAGGCACATCACACTTGTCAAGATTTATGTCACTTTTGGATCTGTTATTACATAGATTAATAAGATACAGCAAACGGAATATTATTATAGCCGGTGATATGAATGTCAATATTCTTCAAAATGACTCTACATCACAAAACTTTAAAATGCTGTTCAAAACGTATAATTTTGACTTGCATATAAATGTTCCTACGAGACAAAAGACATGTATTGATCACATTGCTAGTAATATCAAAGATGCTAAAGGTAATGTTCATAACCTGCAGCTGTCTGATCATGATACGGGACAGACTTTAGAATTCTTAACCTCGAAAAAAATTATAAACACGACATCATGGTACAAAACTATTAGAGACGCAAGCAAATGCAACATCAATACTTTAAGAAAATGCTTATCTTGTCTTAGCTGGAGTGATGTTTATGAAAATGAAGAAAGCTTAAATAAGGCATTCGATAGCTTTTACGAAGATGTTAGGCTATTTTATGATTTATGTATCCCAATAAAAAGAATTAAAATTAACGCAAATAATTGTAAACCTAAGTGGATTACTAAAGGGATAAAGAAATCTAGCAAAACAAAACGTTCACTAAGATACCTTTACTATTTAAACAAATCACTGCCTAATAAGACTAGACTAAAAAAGTATACAAAACTGTTGAAAAACTGTGTAGATAAAGCCCAGCATATACAGAATACCAGATTTATTTCTAATGCTAAAAATAAATGCAAGGCAACTTGGGATATAATTAAAGACAAACACGACAATACTTATGTACATAAAGAAATTGATAGAATTATCGTAAATGACGTAACCATAACCGATCCAAATGACATTGCCAGAATATTTAATGAACATTTTTTAAACTTTAACGATAAAATTGACATTAAAAACGCTCCTACAAGACATGCTATAGATCCAATAAATAACTCCCTATTTTTAATGCCCTGCTCAGAACAGGAGACAAAAAGTATAATTGCTTCCTTGAATAACACCAAAGCAGTGGGAATCGACGAACTCCCTGTCTGGTTATTCAAACTATGTGCCGAGGAACTTGCGCCGGTATTGACTTTTCTTATAAATCTTTCATTCCAAGAAGGTAAATTTCCGGATGCTTTAAAGCTCTCTATAGTAAGACCAATACACAAAAAAAACTGCAAACAAGAAATTGGTAACTATCGTCCGATCACCTTGATATCAATACTATCTAAGATATTTGAGAAGGCTTTAGTAAAACGGATTATGGAATTCTTCGATAAGTACAATGTCATAGTTAAAGAGCAAAATGGATTCCAAAAAGGAAAGTCAACAACACTTGCTGCTTTTTCACTAATAAAAGCTGTTGCCGAGTTCATCGACCTTAAACTACCTACAATATCATTATTTTTTGACATGTCACGGGCCTTCGAACTCGTTGATCACCACATACTTTTGCAAAAGTGTGAAAGATATGGCATTAGAGGACAAGCATTAAACTGGATAACAAGTTACCTCTCCAATAGAAATCAGTGTGTCGAAATCAACAAATTAAATAGCAAGAATGAAATTATTACGCATAGGTCTCCATTCATCCACAATAAGCGTGGTGTACCGCAAGGAAGTGTTATGGGTCCGATATTATTCCTGATATATATAAATGATTTACCCAGTGCTATAAATCATCAAACCATTTTATTTGCAGATGATATATCAGTTATAGTATCAGGAAAAAAGGAGAATGAGACCACTTCCTTCCAAGAAACCCTAAATACAACCGTGGTATGTATCGATGATTGGTTGAACAGAAACGGTTTGAGTGCAAACATAGCAAAAAGCACGTTTATACAATTTTATAATTACCAAGCTGCTCGCATAAGACCAGAAATAGCCCACAAAGACGAAAAACTTAGTGAAGTTAGCGAAACGAAATTCTTGGGTATAATACTTGATCAGCACCTCAACTGGAAAGCACATATTCAAAACGTGTGCTCAAGGCTAAGTAGATTTGTCTTTGCACTCAGAAGGTTGAGACACACGGCCGGTGAAAGTGTAGCCTTGACTGCATATTATGGTCACGTATCTTCCCTACTAAGATATGGACTAATATTGTGGGGCAATTCCCCAGATATATCCAAAGCGTTTATTATTCAAAAAAGATGCATGAGAGCCATTTGTGGAGCTGGACCGATGGACACATGTCGACCTCTATTTGTTAAATTAAAAGTACTTACCTTAACAGCAATGTACATCCTGGAAATAGGAATGTTTGTAAGACATCATTCCCAACTCTTTCAAAAAAAAGACGTGTCGAACCCAAGACTGCGACCCAGAGACAATCATCGTCTCCAACGGCAAACTTGTAACAGCGCCCTTTATCAGAAGAACTGCTATAGTATGGCTATCCAGGTTTATAATAATATTCCCGTTGAAATAAGACGCCTACCATTTAATCAGTTTGTATCCAAATTGCGCAGCTGGTTGATTGACCTATGTCCATATGACTTAAATGAATATGTTAGTTTTAAGTAAATGACATAATTAATATTTACCCTCTATTTTAAATAAAATTCTCATAGGTTTAATTTATTATGACGCATGACATTGACATATCCACATTGACATCGAAATTTCCACTGACATATCCTTAAAATGTAAAGTTACCTATCTATAATTTATTTCTTAATTTAATTCATTCTTTTTAATAATCAATCCATTCTTTTAATGTAATGAAATTTGTACGCCAAACTTTGGTGAAACATGTTGGTCTATATCACTAATGTAATGTACCATCTGCAATATCCATGTTTTGACAAATAAAAATTCTTATTCTTATTCTTATTCTTATTCTTATTCTTATAATTTATTAGGTTTTGTCCTTATTATATCCGTCTATCTTTATAGGTCTATCCGCTAGTACGTAGGAATTCTAGGTCAGCAATTTCCGCTATACAAGTACCTATATATCTGTTAAATAGTCTGTATATGACTTTAGAAGTTTCAAAAGAACTAATCTCCAAGAAATTGTATTCTAATCATGACGTTGAATATAACACTAAACAACTACATATATTATGATTACACTATCATTATTCTAAAACAAGTTCAATTAATCACGTACACTACAAGCAATCAAAAATTATCCTTATCAAACAGAAATGAGGATTCCATTTGTTCTTCTAAAATGAATTTGTCTCTAATCTAACAAATTAATTTGTCACACTTTAAAATGTTACCTGTCGCCACACATGTCACATTTGCCCGTGATTTAGATAGCTGTGACCCTATCAGAACGCGTAAAACTCGTAGCAATCCGCTGACAGACCAATCGTCTGTGACGGATCGCTTCAAAGTTTACGCCTAAAAATCGGGACTAACACAGATCGCGCTGATTTATGCGACGAACGCGCGATTTATATGTCGCGATGGCCATGAATCGCGCGACTATTTGCGCGATATAGCTTGCTTGTGACGTCGCGAAATATTGCCCCATTAAAGGTTTTATAGCTTAAAATAAATACTGACGGTAAGGACGCAATCGGTGTCATTGTATAACTATTTAGTTATTTAAGTTAAAAAAAAAACTTTAATTGTCCAATACATTATTTTGTTGTCTATTATATTTATAAATTACCGTATCTAAGTCTTATCAATATGATCATAATTAAATGAGATTTTATGGTGTTTCACTGATTTTCTACCCGTTTAACATAATTGCAATCCAATTTAATTAGTGTGATACGTAAATCAACCTTCAATAGTAATACTAATATGCTTTAAATCCAGTTAGTTTATTATCCAATTCATTTAAATACGATATGCGGTGCGGTCTAATTTTAGTGTGGTCATGTTCCCCTAATCGGGATTCACATACCACTGTCGTTTTATTACGGTTAAAGTTGTAAAATGGTGGAGGCTTAACTTCGATAAAAAGCTTTGAGGTACCTACTGAATTTAGAGATGTTATTAAGAAAAAAAGTATGTTTTTTTGTCACCGTTGAATTTGACGCCATTGTTATAAATCAGGTTAGATGCTGTATTCGATAATATAATTGATAGTAATTATTTTATTTGGTATTGACGCAATTATACAGCAGAATAGGTACTGCAATCAATAATTAGGTACTAAAATCTATAATAACATTTTCATAATTCAAGTGATTCATACCGACGGCAGCAAAGAATAAGCGGTTATATACAAAATCGTTACTTTTCAGGAGAGACGCGCGAAACTTTAATAGAAAAATGCAGATATCTCTTTGTTCTTTGCTGCCGTCGATATTATCCAGAGGACAATTACCATCTCCTTCTTCTTTAGAATTAATTCCCTTCGAATAGGAATTCTGCGTTACTTGCCGACTGGTCCGATAATTCGGCGTCGCCTGACATTCCGGTTTTTACGGCCGTGCCATAAATCCTCCTTTTGGAGGCTGCTATAACTCAAACGGTCAACTGACTTCACTATTGTTCACTCGGATCCTACATTGAACGTGGCTAGATTTAACACTCTGGAAGAATTGAAAAAGTATGTCGAGGGTTTTAATTTTTACTAATATGTTTTATGTCAAATTTTGCTCCATATAGATTCATTAAAATAATTTACTGTCTTGACTTTTAACGAAAACAAATGAATAAATCAGTTTGTGGATATTAACCTCGTCCAAATTCTAAACTAAAATCAAATGTTCTACTAACATTTAGTTAAATAGGTATCTAATTTACTAATAAATATTATACGGATTCAATTATGCTAAAAGAAATTCCTGTTAGACGAAATAACTCTTAAAAAACGTTATTTAAGAGCCAGACCAAATTCACTTGGTTAAGTTAAAACCGACTTGGTACTTTACGAAGAATCGTCAAATATATTTCAATTGACATATCCTAAATCAGACCAAATGGAAATACATGTATGTGTTGAATATAAAAATCGAGGAGTTTGTCCCCTCCTTCAGCTAGATCCCGATTTTGTAAGTCGTAAAAAGTTATTGGAAGATTCAGATTAGGAATTTATTTAAAGCTCGAAGGCGTAACTTTGGTTCATTTTACAGCTCACTATAAATCTAGCCGCCTTACAACGGATTTAATAACTCGGCGGTTTTGAATCTGACGCGGATAAGCTATTGCAGTTAATCCGAGAGTCGCATCCGGATTCGTTTATGTTTATGCCTGTATTGCTTGAGCTTTTGAAATCCTACTAATATTATAAATGTGAAAGTTTGTGGGTTTAGATGTTTGGATGTTTGTTCCTCAATCACGAAAAAACTACTGAACGGATTTGGTTGAAATTTGGCGCACAGATAGTAGATAGCCTGGATTGAAACATAGAATCTACTGAAACTTTTTATCCCAATATTCCAACGGGAACGGAAACCACGCGGATGAAACCTCGGGCGGCCGCTAATTTTTAATAAATAATGCGTGGAAATAACATATTTTGAGTTTCGATTCAAAGTAAGAAATGTTTATGCTTTAACGCTTAATAAAAAAGTTTTTTAATCTGGTTTCATTTAATGACAATGCTATTTTTATAAGCTAATCGAAACCACTTAGTAGCTTAGTTGTTTCGAGTGTCCGTCTGGATTCTAAAAGGTCATAGGCCCTCTTTTCATTTGAGACTAGTTAGTGAGATGAGTTATTTTTTTGAGTTCTGTACTCAAAGGGTAAAAACGGGACTCTATTACCAAGACTCCACTGTCCGTCTGTCTGTCCGTCTGTCACCAGGAATTGTCTCTCAGGAACCACAGACAGTTGCAATTTTCTGTTGCCGCGCGCTATAACAACAAATACTAAAAACATAATAAAATAAATATTTAAGGGAGCTTTCATACAATAAGCGTGATTTTTTTGACAGAACCCTTCGTGCGCGAGTCTGACTCGCACTTGGCCGGTTTTTTTTAAGTTTTTAATTTAATATTTTGTTAACAGGCCAAAAAGCGGCTCGATGCTGCTGTACAGCCGGAAGAAGGTGAGGTACCGACGTGATGGGTACTGCTGGAAGAAGAGGAAAGACGGAAAGACCACCAGGGAAGACCATATGAAGCTCAAGGTTCAGGGGACTGAAGTGAGTACTATTGCTGACTATAAACATATTCCTATTAAACAGAATGACTAGTTATTTTGTAAAGTAAGTTTTTGTAGGTATATTCAGAAGCATCCGGGTTAAAAACATATCACATTTTCTAATTCCAAACTTAACATCCAAAATTAAAGAATTTAGTCGTTTTACATAACCTGACGTGCTGCTGTAACAATGCTTTTCATAATTCCGGATAGCACACCATTCGTGCCCCAAATCTCAAAATAAGTATAGACAAAAATTATAAGAATATAAACATCAATGATTTGAAAATTGTATTTAATACGTCTGACATAACCATCTCTCAACTATAGATTTTTTACCAATTTGCATTTGATCGCTCTTCATGCTTCTGACGTCACCTCAAACAACCAACCTTACCACTGCAATCAAATAAACGAACCCCCGTTTTATTTCCAAACACAAACCTAAAGTGCTGAGGTTACTCGGACAGCTTGAGCGATGTTTCAAATCGAAACGAAAGAAAAGAAAATTACGGCCTTTTCAGGGGAGTATTCAAGTGGCCAATGAAACCTGAAATTCCGCTTTGACGCCTGCCTACTTTCACTGGCACGTCTCACTTCACGAAAGGTTTCAAAAATGAAACTATAAAAACAGCTTAGATTTTCAGAAGTTTTCGGATGGTCTGGAGTTTTATGGCTAGGATTTTTGCCGATGGGTGTTACTACTTTTAGTTTTCGAGATTAAATGAAAATTTCAGTGCATCATAAGTCTGGGCTGACTGCTTCTAGAAGATGAGGCTGCATTCTCCGATGCAGTGTTTTAAACCGACTATGGTCTTGCTCTTTTTTTATTTTATGTTCAAGAGCAATTTTTCTATACATAGCTAAGAGCAGTATTTATTTTAATGCCCCACTCGTACTCAAACGTTTTGAAGTCTAATAAGCATGCTTCAGGGTTTTTAATAACTTTTTAATATTTCAAAGCCACACGCAAGCCACAACAACGTGATCTCAAACCAACGAATGCATACAAAACAATCAATCTCCATATTTCGATATTAAAATATGGATGGATCTCTCATAAAACCGCAGTTATCGGTTCCAATCAGCGAAGCTGGCTCCATGCTTAATTGATATGGTTTACTTATTCATTTCGGATCTTCTCGTTTGCATTGTTACAAATCTGTGGTATCGGTGATGCCTACAGGTATGGTAATGGATTTGCGGCTCAGATATTGATTGAACATGAATTTACATTGAGTTCGGTTGTGGATAAATTTGGGCTTTCTAATTGGGAAGAGCACTATGTATGGCGTTGAGACGTATGGGTAAGTTACCTGGTTAAGCACACCTGGTCCCGGAATTTGTGAAGGTTTTAGCTTAAGACTTTAAGCTTCGACATGGAAATGTATCACATCCCAAGTTTTAGATGAGTTACTTCCCGTGCGTGTGAATGTAAATCAGTAATCACAGCCCTTTAGACACATAATACCACATACGCAAAATACCACCTTTACGCAATACGCCATAAACGCAAAATACCACTTACGCAAAATACCAACTTCGCAGAACACCAACTTTGATTTACGCAAAATACCAACTACGCATAACACCAACTTTTTCGTTATTGACTTCTTGAAAAAAAATACTTTCTGTACTTATTTTGCTATCAGTACCTAAAGACGAATTCTCCAGCAGTTAGGACTCCCGTTGAGGGCTGTGGGGAGTATGCTAACCGAACTGATGAACAGATATGATCAGACATGATAAGACTTTACATTCCTGCTAGCCTGTGGCCACTCCACTTGAGTGACAAAATAATTCTAAGTCCCAGGTGGTGTTTTGCGTTTATGGGATTATACGAGTACGTAGTTGGTATTTTACGTATTTTTTCTACAAATCCGCAAAACACCACAAAATCCCGAGTTGGTATTTTGCGAATGTGGTATTATGCGTCTAAAGGATCACAGCTCTCCTCTATTTTAGTAATTCTTTGGTTTTCAAATTAAAGACGAGTATAACCTTCATTACAATTTAAATCTTCAAAATACGGACTGGCTGTTTTCAAATATTGATCGAAGTCTTTAATTTTTATTAAAATTGTTTACGGGTTATTGTTTTTAATGGTTTCAACAAATGCTCACATTTTAGTATGATCCATACAAACATACATATGTACCCACATAAATACATACTTTTAACTTCATTACCCTTCCTTGGCTCTGCCGTAGTCAGGTGAAAAATAATGGAGCTTTATCTACGTTGTTAATTCAAATTAATTGTGAAATACCTATTGAAAGCAAAGCCAACCCAGCATTGATATAAACATTTTTAAACCAATAAAAAGACTCTAATTCACATTTAGCCGGCTTATTCTCGCAATGATACGAAGTGCACGCCACCCAGTGTTTTGTTGCCATATAAGCTGTTTGGAATAATGCCAGGTGGGGTGTGGTGGAAGTGATTAGATGTAGCGACCTTGGAATCCTTAACCTTGAAGCTGGCAACACTGATATGGTTCGTTAGTTTGAGAGGAACAGCAATTTATTTAAGAATCTTATTTTGATCAGATTAGACAGATATGTATAAATCAAGATGTAAGCAGATAGTGTATCTGTGGATCATATAATATTACTTAATTTCCCAGTAGGTAAAGCAAAAATGTAGCAGAAATGAAAAGAAGTAGTATGTAGAAGAAATGAAAAGAAGTTGCATTCAATTTTAAATGAAATTATTGGAATTAGGTTTAAGATTTTAAATTTTTTCGTTAACCTAACTATCACAATAAAGAAATGGTATCCTAAAATCTAGTTAAATTAAAAAATATGATAGAATTTGGATGAAGTCATAGTATCATGTAAGTTAATCGGAACTTTATCAGAATCAGTGAAACCTAAGTTATTGAATAGTTTTCTCTATTTATTTCAATATTCTCTTATAATTTACACCAAACGACCTGGGCACGCAAGACTGTCACTGGTTTATAGGCAAAAAGGCCTCCGGTGGTGTAAAGGGGCTCTGCAAAGCGTACCAAGTTTAGTCTTTCAAGATTAAGCTGTTCCACGGCCGTGGAGCGGCGCGATACAAAAAGATTTGTAGTGACAACCGCCACTGAGAGGTCGGGAGTGTCTCCATTTGTCTTGTGATAAATGCAAACATTTGCGCTGGGGATGTTTCTATCTGTATGCCTCGAGGTGTCATATAAACGTAGTTTAAGATGTTAATTCTAAATAAAGGATATAATCTTACCCTTTTTCATTAAAAGTTTATGAGCATTGACACAGTACAACATTTTAAAGTTTTACCTTACTTATTCAAAGGAACTTATGAATCCGAGACAATCAAAGAATTATTACATTTGTTATAGAAAAAGGCACATTTACATGACCATTAAAAGAGTATGAGTAACCTTATAGTTTAGACAAAACATATGAAAACCTAAGAATGTTTGTAGAAACCACAAATGATAGAAACAAAAAATATTTATAACCACTTTATTCTAACAACGTCTCCACCAAAACTCTTTCATTGCTTTCACGAGCAAAATTAAATATATTCCTATTGCTGTTACTCTAGAGTCGAAATTCAATGAAATAACTTTTTAACAAAAAATAAAATAAGGAATATACTTTATTTATTTGAAAACTGTAGGACTGGCTTAAGACATTAATGTTTTGTCTGGTTTTGAAATTCAGAGTTTTTAGATACATTTTATCTATAGGTAGATCACCCGTAAAGAACTGTATAGCACTGAAGATAATATGTCCATCAGCCATTGTTAATGTCCCCAATGCTGGGGCACAGGCCTTCCTTATGGGTAGATAAGGAGGACGCGCCATAACCCACGCGGGCCCAATGCGGATTGTTGGGTGTTAACGACTGCAAATGCACCCGGGACCAACGGCTCAACGTGCCTTCTGAAGAACGGAGGAGCTCGAGACAATAAATTTTCGGTCACCAATTCCATGACCGATCCTTGCAAAAGTTGCTTTGCTTAACCTCCGCGCCACCGAGCTCCTTAATAGATAATAATATATAACATTATAAAATGAAATAGGAGTTTATGATACAAGGTTGGTAAGGAGTTTTAAAAAACCTTAACAACCGTGTGCCATACTACGTTTTTCAATACATTTGCGAGAAAACATTATAGGTACTACTGAAATTGTAATCTATACATATAATAAAACTGTAAATTCTAAATATTTGCGCGCGAATTACGCAAAAACCGCTAAACGAATTTTGATGGATTTTTCACAATTTAGTAGATTGAGGTCAAACTTAAAATCTAAGCTATGTGTCATCAAATTCAGGTGGGTGGAACCAGGGAAACAGCTTGAACTCTCTGTAGTACTAGCTTTCATAGACTAAAGAATTCATAGACATTTAAAGCTGGTTGCAATATGTTTCTACTGTCTACGCGGATGAAGTCGCGGGCGGAAGCTAGTAGAAATAAAAAAAAACGTTCGTAAACAAAAACGCACGGCGCCGGCGGGCGGTAAAATCAACTTTCCGCACGCTGTACTAATTCGTTAACAAAAACGCACGGCGTGCGGTAAAATCAACTTACCGCACGCTCGACTGTCATCGTAAACTTACATTTTCGAGCAACTGTATTGAAAAATAAAATAAATAATGTAAAATTAAACAAAAGTGTTTTTTATGCAGAATGGGATAGTGCTTAAGCCTTCCCCTCACCTGCAGGGCTAAGATGCGCGCCGTGACATATCTCGTGGGTGAGACGAAAAGCTGATGTTAAGTGACGATAAGGCTGAAGGTGGAAGCGCACTACACCAGGAATTCTCATCACTGTAGTAGGCGTAAAAAAATGGAAGTGTTTAGTTAGCTCCGTGTTAGTTCAAGTTTGAAGTCGCTGGCTGCGGGCAACGCAGCACCGTTGTCAAGATTCTCAGGGTAAGGGACCTATGGAAATCAGCGTCGTAAAGATCCTCAGAGTAAAAGACCTGTGCGAAGCAGTGCGGCTGGTAAAGGAAAAATAAAACTAGTTATATAAGCTTTTAGATTTTGCATTCACAATGCTATTTTTATATTAAGATGAATAAATAATGAAAAATATTAGAAAAAACAAAAATCTAAAAGTTTAAAATTGAACTGTTTCACATTAATTGATTGTCTGGCACCCGGAATGGGTGCTACAGTCGAATGCGAAGTAGTTCTCTTCACATTGGTGAGATGGCGCTGATCTTCAGCGGAAACGTAAAAAGTATTAGAAAATTTCGCCAAATCCATCAGCGGCTTGGTAGCATAATTGGTAGTGGATTGGGCCGGAATCCTGAGGGTGCGGGTTCGAATCCCGTCTAAGTTGCTACGGGTGAGCCAATTTTTTCTAATATTTTTCATTATTTATTCATCTTAATATAAAAATAGCATTGTGAATGCAAAAATCTAAAAGTTTAAAATTGTACTGTTTCACCTTAATTGATTGTCTCGCACCCGCAATGGGTGCTACAGTCGAATGCGAAGTAGTTCTCTTCACATTGGTGAGATGGCGCTGATCTTCAGCGGAAACGTAAAAAGTATTAGAAAATTTCGCCAAATCCATCAGCGGCTTGGTAGCATAATTGGTAGTGCATTGGGCCGGAATCCTGAGGGTGCGGGTTCGAATCCCGTCTAAGTTGCTACGGGTAAGCCGATTTTTTCTAATATTTTTCATTATTTATTCATCTTAATATAAAAATAGCATTGTGAATGCAAAAATCTAAAAGTTTAAAATTGTACTGTTTCACCTTAATTGATTGTCTCGCACCCGCAATGGGTGCTACAGTCGAATGCGAAGTAGTTCTCTTCACATTGGTGAGATGGCGCTGATCTTCAGCGGAAACGTAAAAAGTATTAGAAAATTTCGCCAAATCCATCAGCGGCTTGGTAGCATAATTGGTAGTGGATTGGGCCGGAATCCTGAGGGTGCGGGTTCGAATCCCGTCTAAGTTGCTACGGGTGAGCCGATTTTTTCTAAAATTTTTCATTATTTATTCATCTTAATATAAAAATAGCATTGTGAATGCAAAAATCTAAAAGTTTAAAATTGTACTGTTTCACCTTAATTGATTGTCTCGCACCCGCAATGGGTGCTACAGTCGAATGCGAAGTAGTTCTCTTCACATTGGTGAGATGGCGCTGATCTTCAGCGGAAACGTAAAAAGTATTAGAAAATTTCGCCAAATCCATCAGCGGCTTGGTAGCATAATTGGTAGTGCATTGGGCCGGAATCCTGAGGGTGCGGGTTCGAATCCCGTCTAAGTTGCTACGGGTGAGCCGATTTTTTCTAATATTTTTCATTATTTATTCATCTAGTCATATAAGTATAATGCAATACTTATCCAAACACGAGTCAAATCAAAAATTTAAGAGCTCTTTTACTATCATCCTTACTAATATTATAAATGCGAAAATACTTTTTTGTTTGTTTGTTACGCCATCACATCTTAACTACTGAATCGATCATCATGAAATTTTGCATTTACGTTGTCAGGGGTACAGAAAAGGATATGCCTTTCAACCAGAAAAACGTACAATTTCCGATAGCAAATAACTGTCTACGCAGACGAAGTCGCGGGCGGCCGCTAGTTGTAAGTTTTCTCAAGAAGAACCGTTGTTTTGCGTCGACAGTAGGTAATCTTAAAGCTTAACATTTCATTAAGGAAGCAGGTTTTTACCAACCTAATTTTTCAAGAAAACACCTTTTCTCCGAAGGCGGCCATCCATTTGTTCTAAGCGCAATAATAGTTAGTTCTGGCGTTGGGCCAGACCACCTAGCGTTATTCGAGCCTTCTGTCCAAGGCTTGGTGGAAAATTTAAAAACACTGCCTAGTTAGGCAGACCAATTTATAGCGGAATAAAGTCTTGAAATGAAGGACGGTTCAGCATTCAAATCAGGGTTTAGAATCCATACTTTAATAATATAAAATATGTAAAAGTAATACATTTTCGAACCGGAAGCATCGAACCAATTTTGATGTATTTTCGTTGCTACAGAATTTTGGTCCATGGCAAGGTCTAAAGCTATCTTCCGTTGCGGAAATAAATATCGAAGGTAGTGAAATAGGGCATAAAAGTTCGTATGGGAATCTTGAACAAAGTCCACGCGGACGAAATAGCGTGCAGCTCAAGGACATTCTGGACTAGAGTTGAACTCGTAGGCTCAACGGAACTCCTGTGGAAATTGAGTTACTAGAGGTATACCATTGAAAAATGTGAAACATTAGAACGTTTTATTTTATAAAATCATCGTTTACATACTTACCACAAAAAAGTTTAAAATAAAAAAGCTTGTTAAAAAAGCAAAAACATCATTCAAAAACCTTAAAAAACAGCTCTATGACGACTTAACGACTTCAAAAGACGTGTTTTAATTAATCGATTTGAACATTACTTCTTGCTTTTTTATAGAGCCGTTTTTTAAGGTTTTTGAAGGAGGTTTTGCTTTTTTTTAAAGCTTTTTAAACCAATACTATACTTCTGTTATCGGCGATAGCAATTATTATTTAACAAAAAACTTATTAAAGAATAAGTTGTGTTCCATTTATCTGTCAGCAAATATTGTTATTGTAAGCTACAAGCCGATAGCCAACACCCCGAGAACAGCCCGAGAAACTAGTTTTAGAAGTGTTTTTTCAGGTCCACCTAAAGTTTGCAAAATGCTTTCGTTTCATCTGCAAAAGTTGTTTTAACTACTTTTACTTTTAGTAATATTATTTTTGAGCTATTGAACTCGAAAGAAAATAAAATAAAAAATCTAGACTTCTAAGCATTTTTATTTATTTCTTTCTTCTGCAAAATAACAAGTTTTCGTTTATTCCATAAGTGGTATTAGTTGCAGTTTTTAATTTCAAAATTTATATATTTAATTTTAACAATTAAATTGGTGAGCATAATCACAATAGACAAATTTGTAAACACATCACTTAATATTTATAACTTGTATGAAAGTATTTGATTGCCAAACGTCCTTTCGGAGCATAGTGCCAGAAACGCAAATTACCTTACACGCTAACGTTAAAACAAGTTTACAACAACTTCCTAGTTTTCGCAAAACTCAAACATCTGAATACTCAATTTCTAAGTTCGTCAGACGTATTAATAAATTCGTCTTGTTTCCCACATGCGCCCGTGCCGGAATTTGACGTGAACTTTTAATTAACTTCCGAAACATACCACTTTTACTTCAACCCGTTTGACGGATGACTGAGCATAAATTCCGAAAACTTTTTAATCCATTCAATCCGAATCTGGAACGTTTGAGCTAAAGCCGACGTGGAATGGGTTTCACGGCATTGAAGCTAAAATGGAAGATTCAAGAGAAAAAATATTAATATCAACTCCACAGTGTGGATTAAAAACTTAAATTCTTACGGGACACTCGAACAATCTTT
The DNA here is from genome assembly GCA_928269145.1 of Agriphila tristella. NCBI lineage: Eukaryota > Metazoa > Arthropoda > Insecta > Lepidoptera > Crambidae > Agriphila > Agriphila tristella. The sequence continues at coordinate 30,434,190 of OV743432.1, forward strand.
AGTTTGATAATTATTGGTTCCGCACTTCTTCAGGGAATTGCTCAAGCATTATTTCGCACAAATGTTCATCGCAAAAAAGTACCTTCGCTAAAATGTTCATCGCACAAAATTGTTCTTTAGCGCACACAAACGTTCTTTCGAAACGCTCATCGCTATATCGTCATTTGATCTTCAGTAACACAATAATGATTTTCAGATTTTTCTCTTCACCTTGGCACTGCCAAAAATTAATCTATCTAGGTCAGCGGAAAATACCCCATGGGTTTTGATTTATTTAGAACCGAAATATGCAAGATAAATGCCGTACGATCTTTTGATGGTATAGACGTGTGTAGACGTGACAGAATTTTCATGACACTAAGGAAAAAAGTCTTCAATATTTATAATAATCGCATTTTGATACTTACGTCCACGTATTGCAATTGAGCATATTGCTGAGAAAATAATCTACACAGACCAAAAACCAAGTGATTCTGGATTCCGTTTCCTTTTGAGGTAGGTATCACTAAAACCTAATAAGATCACTTCGTTTGTCCATCTGTCTATCTGTCAAGACGCATTTTCACTATTTCTATGTCCGTAAATTCAAGCAACCCCGATCCCACAAGGCCGGTTTATTCGGATTATTGAGTCTCAATAGGGTCGATAAAGTTTTTTCCGGGTCTCTTTTTGCTTCGACAGGGTCCCTGATTTATTGTAAGGGTGGACACGCTTTATGGACAACATTATAGATTTCAATTGTTCTTTAATACATTGCTATGTTTCCGCCTTTGATTTCGTTTCCGGAATCACGAGATTCAGTTTTATTTTTGGAACTAAGTTTTGCTCACAATGCTGCCATGAAATATTGTTTGCCGTTGGAGTTTTTAGAATGACAATATCCTGTCTAAAGTCCTTCTCTAGATCCAATCTATGTCATTACCAAAACCAATTCATTACAGGAGTAAAATCACGAGAAATACACAACAAAAAACCGGCCAAGTGCGAGTCGGACTCGCGCACGAAGGGTTCCGTACCAAAAAACAGCAAAACAAATCACGTTTGTTGTATGGGAGCCCCCCTTAAATATTTATTTTATTCTGTTTTTAGTATTTGTTGTTATAGCGGCAACAGAAATACATCATCTGTGAAAATTTCACTTTTTTTTTTCCCTGGCGGGTAGTTGGTGAAAGAAGTCGTAATTTCAAAACGCTCAATTTTAAATTTCATATTTACAAAAATATTGCTCAAAAGATAATTTTCATGACCAAAACTATTAGCTAACACTATTACCCACCCGCTCAAGTGTTATCTCCTACATAACTTCAGCAAATCCAGAATCCGAGTTCACTTCACAATGGACCAAGTTCAAAACACTCTTCTGGGGCTTATGGAAACGTTCGAGAGCAGAATGGCGAGCTTCGAGGCTGAGCTGCAGAAAACTCCGTCAGCAAGCATCACAGGTTTGGCCACAGATTTTGCTGCATTTAAGACCTTTATCATTGGATCACTCAACGGGCTTCAGTCACAAATTCACATACTTGCTAAGACGGTTGATAAGCTCGAAATGCAGGGCCGTAGAAAGATTCTAATGTTTCACGGTGTGCCAGAGCAGGATCAGGAAGACCCCTCCCATCTGGTGGCAAAGGTCATCACAAATAACCTCAAGATAGATGGTTTCACACCAAATGATATCAAGCGGTGTCATAGATTGGGCCGTACTAGCTCTTCAAAGCAGAAACCTCGTCCCATCATAGTGAAGTTTCACCAGGTCGACACACGAGACAAGGTTTGGTTTGGTAAAGGCAAGTTAAAGGGCACAGGTACAACTTTGTCAGAATTTTTAACGCATTCCCGGCACAGTGCATTCATGGCAGCACGAGAAAAGTTTGGTGTCAGTAGATGTTGGACTCGGGAGGGCATTATATATGTTCTCGGCCCCAACAACACCAGATCTCGCGTCACAAGCATAGCCGAAGTTCATTCGTTGGAGCTTGGACCAGCAAAACCTGCCGCTCCGCCCTCTGGGCCGGCTCCGAAGACAAGGCGGGCTGCAGCCACGAAGAAGTAATTTGTCGCTTATCACTACTGTAATCATTCCACCTTGTTTACTCATTAACTTTGCCAAATCACATCACTTTATATGTATGTACTTATATTTGCTTTTGTAAACTTGTTTCTTCACTATTATTTTAGTAGGTAAAATTTGTTTTTGTCTTGTCTTGTCACTTGTCACTCGTTCGTCACGTCAAGTCAAAGTCAAAGTCACTGAGTGCGTTCCGGTGGACTAATCGCTGAGCCATCGGTCCCCGTGATTCATTTTGGCCATAGAATAAAATTTAACTTTTTAACAATTAATTTCTATTATTCAGGATGTGTACTGTGGTGGTCGGTGGCTTTGCGGTTAGTATGAATGCACCTTGCAACGTTCCGTTCCTGTTTTCGTTAATCTGTTTTTCTGTTGTGTTTGGTTGTGTTTACGTTTTACTGTTTTTAAACTTAACTTGTTAAATCTAGTACTAAGCACTTGCGGGTGGTTAATGGTGTTTTATTGTTTTGTTCAATTAACACTATTGTTATATTATATACATAGGTATATATTTATATATTATATTTTTATTTTATATAGGTATTTCTTTTTATCGTTATTATTATTTATTTTTAATATTGTAAATGTCGTCGACTGATGAAAATGATAGTTTTTTATCGGCAAATAGTAGCCTTAATGATAGTTTCTCTAGCATCCCTACCTTATCCGAATCTCTAGACTCATGTTTCTCCGATGTTTCAAAAAACTTCAACGTAGTTCATTTAAATGCTCAAAGCATTCCGGCTCATTTTTCTGATATGCTGGCAAGTTTTGACTGTAAGAACATCCATGCCATACTTGTCTCCGAGTCATGGCTTAAGCCATGTTTACCGTCCGCTTCTTATTCACTGCCAGGCTTTAACCTAATAAGGAATGATCGTACGGTGGGGGCTGGGGGCGGTGTCGCTATTTATCTCCGTTCACATATACCTTTTACTGTGGTTGACATGTCTCCGCAGCCGCCACCGCAACAAGCTGGTGAGCATCTTTTCCTGGAGGTTAGCCTGTGCCATTCAAAACTTCTTCTCGGCGTTTACTACTGCCCTTCCTCTCGTTTTAATTTCTTTTCATCACTCGAAAGCAAGATAGAACTTCTCTGTCCCTCTTACAGTCATACTATTTTAATGGGAGATTTCAACACTTGTCTTCTCAAAAACGACTCCCGATCGGCTAATCTTCTCTCTGTTGTACAGTCTAATAACTTAGTTCTCCCCCCATTAAATGCCACTCATAATTTTCCAAATTGTACACCTTCACTTCTCGACCTTATTGTTGTCTCTTCCTCCCAACACATCGCCAAGCATGGTCAATTCCCAGCTGATGCCTTCTCATATCATGACTTAATTTACGTCTCGTACAAGTCTCGTCCTCCAAAGGCAAAGCCCAAAGTTTTAATGCAGCGCAATTTTAGTGGTATTAACCTAGAAAATCTGAAGGAGGATGTCGTTAATACCGACTGGTCTCAGCTATTTAACTGTGATTCCGTTGACGGTAAACTTAAACTTTTTATGTTGACGATCATCATGTTGTTCGACATTCATGCTCCTTTGCGTCCTGTCAAAATGAAGCACCGTCCATCACCATGGCTTACCGACGACATCAAAGGTATTTCAAATTTAAAAAATATTGCCAAAGCTAGGTATAAGCGTCGTCCCACACCTTACAACTGGGAAAAATACGTCAAAGCTCGCAATCGCTGCAATAAGGTGTGTAGAAATGCGCAACGCCAACATATCCATAAATCGGTTGATAATGAAGATCCAGCAAAAGTCTGGCAATTCCTTAGATCTTTGGGCATTGGAAAACAACGTCAAACCTCACTTTCAAAAAATTTAGATTAACTCGCTGAACCAACATTTTACTTCCTCGCATAACTTCGACTCAACAACCAAAGCTGATACTTTGAATTTTCTTTCATCTCTCCCGTGCCCAAATTACTCATCCTTTTGTCTGCGTCAATTCACTGATTGTGATGTTAAGAAGAGCATTATGTCCATCACCTCTAATGCTGTTGGTGGTGACTGTATCGGCCGGAAAATGATACTCCCTATTCTTGACGAAATCCTTCCCATTATTACGCACATACTTAATCACTCTATTACTACTGGTGTCTTTCCATCTGCTTGGAAAGATGCTCATGTTACTCCGCTACCTAAAAACCCCAAACCATCATCCTTCACAGACTATAGACCTATATCTATTTTACCTTTTCTTTCAAAAGTTCTCGAACGCCTTGTGCATTCACAATTGTCCACTTTTCTTCTTAGCAACCAACTCCTTAATCCATATCAATCCGGGTTCCGTCCAGGGCACAGCACTACCACAGCATTAGTGAACATCACAGACGATATCAGGTCAGGAATGGATAGTGGTAAAGTAACGATCCTTGCCTTGCTAGATTTTAGCAATGCTTTTAATTCTGTTGACCTCGATATCCTGCTCGGCATACTTCGCTCTATTAACATATCTCCAACGATGATTGACTGGTTTCGTAGTTACCTGTCTGGACGCCGGCAGCGTGTTCACATTGAGGAAACTTTTTCCAATTGGTGTGATATCACTGCTGGTGTACCACAGGGTGGCGTGCTGTCTCCACTACTTTTCTCTATTTTCATCAATTCCATTTCATCACTGTTAGTTTCATCCTACCACCTTTATGCAGATGATTTGCAAATATATACACAAGCGTCGATCGATCAACTTGACCGAGCTATTAACATTATTAACAGCGATCTTGCTACGATTTGTGACTGGAGCAGGTCACATGGACTAAAAGTGAATCCTTCCAAGACTCAAATCATTGTCATTGGCAGCTCCACGTTCACAAACAGAATCATCTGGTCAAATTTACCTGTCTTTAAATTTGATGGCGTTACCCTGACTCCTAGTGATTACGTAAAAAATTTAGGTGTGTTAGTTGACAAAAATCTTACGTGGGGACCTCAAATAAAAGAAGTAAGTCGCAAAATGTTCGCAGCAGCTGGTTCCTTAAGAAGGTTACGCAATTTTCTTCCCATATCCACTAAAACTGCGCTAGCACAATCTCTTCTTCTACCCATCCTAGACTATGCCGATGCCAGCTATCTGGACCTTACAGAGGAGCAACTGAATAAACTTGAGCGACTCCAAAATTTCAGTATAAGATTCATATTTGGGCTACGCAAATATGATCACGTGTCCGCTTTCCGTGTCAAGCTCAAGTGGTTGCCAATCCGTCTCCGCCGGAATGCGCACATTGTCACACTGCTATACAATATTCTGTTCAATCCTCGTTTTCCGCCATATCTAAAGGCACATTTCCATTACCTGCATGACACTCACTCGCGAGTTTTGAGATCATCGGAGAACTTGATATTGGAGATACCCAGGCACTCTACTAAATTCTTTGACAAATCCTTTACTGTCCAAGCTGCTCGTTTGTGGAATGAACTACCGAACGAAATAAAGCATGCACAATCTATAGAGAGTTTTAAACGCCAAGTTAAAGAACATTATCTGTCTTTGCCGTCATAGATTTATTTTTACTTTATCCTTTGTTTGTCGAAACGATATTTATTGTATTATTGTATATCTAGATCTAGTAGTTTGTTATATATATATATATTATTATTATAATTATGTTTACGCATATATATTTATGTATTATATACATATATAAATTATATAAGTAGATTTATGTAAATATTGTATTATTAAATTAGGTTAAACTATATTAATGAACGTTTTTTGTTCCTACGTTTGAAGCACCATAAACTGCCCATTCCTTATTTTTCTTTCTGTTCTGTGTAAATAAATGGTTGCCTGGAAGAAATCGCTTTTCAGCGATAAGGCCGCCAATTGTTCCACTTTTGTACTGTCCATCTATGTATTTATTATGGTGAACAATAAAGTATTTATTCATTCATTCATTCAATTTCACCTTTCTAGCTATCACGGTTCATGAGATACAGCCTGGTGACAGACAGACAGACAGACAGACAGACAGACGGACAACGGAGTCTTAGTAATAGGGTCCCGTTTTTACCCTTTGGGTACGAAACCCTAAAAAATCACGAAAAATAATAATATATCTTTATTTCAGGCAATAAACCCATAGGACTTGTCCGGTTTCCCTATGACAAGTACGGGTAAGCGCCCCCGGACCCTCAGCCTCCGCTGCTGCAACCTCTCAACCCCCCCGCAGCAACGGTGTCCTTTTTGTACCCTGATCCGTCCCATTTTACACACTCCTATACCCACCTCACATCCCTATCCTAATCCTATTCCTTCCCCTCTGCTAAGCTAAGGTCTGCCGTGCCGATGGCTGCATGGCTAGGGGCGTGCCTAGTCATAAGCGTGCCACCCTGGGAAATTGGTGCCCTCCAGGCGTAAATAGCCTTACCACACACGCGGGGCTCTGTGTGGTGGACAGTTGTCTTTCCCTAGCTAATCGTGGGAACAAAATGGTTTCAATTTTTTTTAATAAACCTGGCTGCGGCGATAGAGTTCGCCACTCATCACGCGTAACTTGTTTCTCTCGGGGCGAAAAGCGGGCATCGGAGACCCGTTTTGCTACGCTGAATGTATGTGGAGCGATCGAGGAGAAAATGGATGAGGTGTGTTTGATTATGAAAGAAAAGAAGTTGGATGTTTTATGCGTGAACGAGACGAAAAGAAAGGGCAAAGGAGTCTCAGAACATGGCCCGTTTAAAGTTCTGTGGTCGGGCGTTGCCGAAAATGAGCACGCGAGTATGGGCGTGGGACTCCTGCTGTCGGAAAGGATGATAGAATGCATGACTGAGTATGAGTGTGTTAGTCCCAGACTTCTCTGGGTTAGACTCAAAGTAGGATTACTTCGGATACGCGTCATTGGCGTGTATGCTCCCGATATATCCAAGTCAGCAACGGAAAAGGAGGATTTCTGGAAAAGTGTGGAAGACATCTTGAATGAATGCAAAGATAATGAAAGGATAGTTATGCTTGGAGATTTTAACGGATGGGTAGGTGTGAGAAGAGAGGGATGTGAGGGAGTTTTAGGAATATATGGAGACAAAAGAGTAAATGATAATGGCAGGAGTTTGATTGACGTATGTTTAGAAAAGAATCTTGTGGTAACGAACACCATGTTTGACCACAAGGAAATTCATATGTACACTTGGCAGAGAGGGGAAAAGAAGAGTATGATCGATTTTGTGATTGTTGATGAAAGACTGAAGGGCAGAGTTGTAGACACCAGGGTCTTTAGGGGTAGTAACATTGGAACAGACCACTTTCTTGTAGTGTCTCGGGTTAGTGGTCTGTTCAAAAGTTGGCGTCATCGTCCCACAGTGTCAACAACGGAGCTGACTAGAGTTAAAGTTGAGAACCTGGATGAAGTGGAAGTGCAAAAGACATATTTGTGCAAATTGAAAGAACGATTGGGAAATGTGGCTGAAGTGAAAGATGGCAAGCTTGAGGAAGTTTGGGAAAAGTTTAAAAAAGGTGTGACTGAAACAGCTGAGGAAATATGTGGAGTGAGTAAAAGGAAGAATGCTCCCCCAATAAACTGGTGGGATAGTGAGGTAAGACAGATAGTGAATGAAAAGAAAAAAGTATGGCAGGATCTGCTGGCCATCAAAGCCAGTAAAAGAGTGAATGCAAGTGTTACAGAAGAGGATGTTGATACAGTTGCAAGGGAGTTTAAAAGGATTAAGAAAGTAGTGAAAGAAAAAGTAGACGAAAAAAAGAGAAAGATGAAAGAAAAGTGTGACTTCAAACTCTGTGATAACTTTCGAGACAATATAAAATTGTTTTGGAAACAAGTGAAAACGTCTCGAAGTGGATCACATAAGTCTAAAATGAATGTGATAAGAGATGAAAAAGGTGAGCTAGTGACAGATGAAAAAGGTGTACTACAGGAGTGGATGAAATATTTTGAGAGTTTGTTTGAGGCGGATGGCTCTATGCTAGAAGCCTCGGATAAAAGGGTGGAAGACGAGGAAGAGACAGAAGTGGATGAAAGAGATATATATATGGATGAGATTATTAGTGCAATGAAGAGCATGAAAAAAGGGAAAGCAGCAGGATATGACAGAATTACTGTTGAAATGCTGAGAGGTGGGAAAGAGCTGGTTGCGTCCTGGCTGTGCCTGATCTTTAATAAATGTTGGAACAGTGGCAAAGTGCCGGAAGATTGGCGTAAAGCCGTGGTCGTGCCGCTGTACAAAGGGAAAGGGTCACGGCAGGATGCTAAAAACTACCGCGGGATCAGTCTTCTCAGCATTGTCAGTAAATTGTATGCAAAGGTACTGATTGAAAGAGTGATGCAAAAAACTGATCAGAGTATTTGGGATGTGCAAGCGGGATTCAGAAAGGGAATGGGATGCACGGATCAGGTCTTCTCCTTGAGGTGCTTAACCGAAAAACACCTGGCTAAGCACAAAAAGGTTTACTGTGCCTTTGTGGACCTGGAGAAGGCCTACGATCGAGTTGACAGGAATGAGCTATGGAAGGTGTTGTCCGAATACGGATTGGAGAGCAGACTGATTCATGCACTGAAATCTCTCTATGAGGATTCCCGTGCATGCGTCAGGATTGACGGCGTATACACTGACTGGTTTGGCATCTCTAGGGGTGTCAGACAGGGATGTGTTGCGTCACCATGGCTCTTTAATCTGTTTTTGGACAGTTGTATGAAAGGTCTGAAAGAACGTGACTGTGGGGTTGTGATGAATGGGACTCAAATCAAGTGCCTTCTCTACGCTGACGACCAAGTTATACTTGCGTCTTCTGCGCAAGAGTTGCAGGAAATGATGTCGGTTATGAATGAAGATTTTGTGAGAAAAGGGATGAAAGTGAATGTAACTAAGACTAAAGTGATGGTGTTTGAGAGAGATGAAGAAATGACTGACTGTACGGTAATGTTAGGTGGCGAAAAAGTGGAACAAGTCCGTGAGTTTGTATACTTGGGGAGTTTGTTCACAAGGGACGGAAAGAGTGAGGAAGACATAGAAAGACGAGTGAAGAAAGGAAATTCGGTGAGTGGTGCTATACACTCGGTTATGAGTAGCCAAACCGTTTCTGCAAAGGCGCGAATGGCTATTCATAACGGAGTGCTGGTACCGACACTGATGTATGGAAGTGAATCTTGGGTATGGCAGAAGAAGAATGAAAGCAGAATAAATGCGGTAGAGATGCGATCGTTGAGGAAAATATGCGGAGTAAAACTGAGTGATAGAGTGAGCAATGAGGTGATTCGCAAAAGGTGTGGTCTGAAAGATGATATAGTGACAAGAATTGAGAAAGGAATGCTCCAGTGGTTTGGTCACTTAGAGAGGATGAATGAAAGGCGAATCACGAAAGAGATATACTGTGCGAATGTGGAAGGAACGATTGCACGAGGGCGTCCCAGAAAAACCTACGCGGACCAAATAGAGGTTATTATAAAAAAGGCTGGTGTACGCAGTGACAAAAACCGCAGGGCATGTATGAAAAGAGTGATGGATATGAATGAAGCGAAAGAAGTGTGCAAGGATCGTAGCAGGTGGCGATCCATAGTCTCTGCCTACCCCCATGGGAAACAGGCGTGAGTGTATGTATGTATGTATGTATGTATTAAATTAAAATTTACCCAAATACAAAACTAAACTAAACTACACTAAAATGATTTGCTTCACGTCAAGCTGTCATTCGCGACTCTGTGAATTTTAGACCAGTGTCTAAAAACACATTGTCAACATCACTATTGATGTTCTTGAGAATAGAATTGTCGCTTTCACGGACTCTTTCCCAAAACGATGCTGATCGCGATCGGAGAATGGTAAAGAAGTCGGCATCACCTGCCTCGGTAAACATTTCCTTGGCGCTGCAATGTCTCGGCAGCTTCATCAGAATGCGGAAGGCGTCATTATATTGGACTCTAATTATGTTAAAAAATTGCTTTGTGTACTTCAACCACAGTTGGCAATTACAAAACTCTAATCCAATTATGCTTTGAAGTAACTTTACTTCCATCCAAGATATATTTATTTGTCAATGCCCATCATTACCAGAGCCTCGTGCCGTAGATCCGCCCGTAAAAGTCTAATTCACTCAGAGGTAGCGATCGCCCAAATATTAGCCGAAAGCCTAGGTCACAGGCGTCGAACCAAAATCAACTGAAATAAAAATATACGAACAAGAAATAGGAATCATACTACTTCATTACTTATGCGGTTAAGTAAATGCCTATTTATTCAAACTTATTAGTTATGCATAAAAAGATAACAAAATTCTGTGTCTATTTACCTCAGAATCGATTTTTTTTGCAAATAATTATATTTTTGTTTTTAAATAAGCTTTTATTTATTGGTCTTCTCTGTCGTTTTCCCTTACCTTTTTTAATGACAAATGGTAGTGATCTACTCACCATTTACTGAGTTTTGTTCCTCACGTACGTTATTTTAGAATAGGACCCGTCTAGGAGAAAAAAATTGCCGTCAAATCCTTGGCCACGATTCTCGCCAGTCTAATTTTAGCGGTTTACTGTCGAAAACGAACATCCAATATAAAAGAATGTTGCTATATTTCTGATTCTGGAATAATATATCCATAATTTACATTCTATAACAATATCATGCATAGCATTTGAACGACCATGTTTGCGCTTCAACAACATATTTTTTACATCAATCAGTTCGATCCCGTTTTTTACATGGTGAGTTTATCAAGAATCCAGCGGCAACAAAGTTTCCTAACTTTTGTAGGTGATGAAATTTTTTGATGAATCTTTTATTTTATTTTATGTCATATCAATCCTCAAGTATCCTCAAATTCTCCAATAGTTTATTATGTCGGATTTCTTCAATTAATCATCTGACAATAGTCATATTTTGCACAGTGATCGCATTTAAATGCCGACCTTCACCAATTTCATCATAGGAGAGACAAGAATACAATTACATCCTACATACTAATACTTTACGAAGATCAAATAAAGTGTTTTCTTTTCTAAAAGCGTTGAGAAGTGAAGCATTGCAAACTTGCGGAGAAAGAAAAGTTTCAAAATCATAAAAAATGACGACGAACTTCGCATTGTAATAAAAAACAAATGACTTGTAACTTCCGGACAATTTTTATTTTAATTTCATAAACAATTTCAACATAACAATCTTTATTGAAATATTTGTGAGTTGCCAGAAGTGCAAAACTTTCAGTATGCGCCATGTATCTAGTTCCACAAAAACAAGCCAATTACTGCTTTTGAAAATATAAATAATCATTTAATAAGCAGCTTATCAGTTACACCACACAGAATTTTAGGCGTTTAGATATCCCCGAAAAATCCACTACCAACCCGGTTATTGGGCAAAATGGGCTCACTAAAATACGACATGGCAGGCAGTAGTGGCGTGGCCAACCAGAACACCTATTCCAAAAACCGAACGACAATAATCGGACGAAATTCGTTTGCTTCGTGACATTATAAGCTCAGGAATAAGGTCCAAATTAAAGTAAATCGAATGACGAACATCGGCCAATATCACGATTCTTTCTTCATAGTTGGCTATCCAGTTAGGTCTGAGTGGCCATTTTTGGATCGCTGATAAAACCTGGTATTCGAGGAACAAACAGAATTGATATTGAGTAAAGAATTTTCTCAGCATTGCTAGAAGTCTCCTTATTTATTTTAATTTATGATTTTGGTTAAGTACTTAGATTTCATATTGGCATATTTTCATTTTGTGAAGTCGTATAGTATTAAATAGAATTATTACCTTTTATTTTATAAGGGATACGATTTAGCATGGACAAACAAGAAATGAAATCACATTTTTACTGTGAATTATAAGTAATTTGTATTGGAAACGTTTCTTAGATAATTTTTAAACAGGTAGAGGTAGAATGTAGGTGAGTAGAGCTTACCAAAAATCTTGTAGCTTAGTTATGCTCAAGTTATATCTATTTATCTATAGATATGATATGAGGGTCCTAAAGCTCAATATAAAATATAGGTTATTAGATAAACTCTGACGCATATTCCAGTGGAAGAAGTCACTTTGTTGAATATTAAGTTAATTTAAATTTATTGGGTGATTCCGTGCACTTGTTAGCTTCAGTTTCACAAAAATCTATAGAATGAACATGAAAAATCTGAAGTTTGAGGTAGGTAGGTACTCATTCCTTGAAATAGACGAAAAAAGTATAAAATATGAGCTTTTTCTTCTATAAACTTGAACATGGCGTCGCAGTCGTAGAACAAAGACGGATCTGCAATTTAGCAATTTTACAGGATAGCCTTTCAAAGATTTTGTATTGAATATTACTCCATATTTTTAAAACTAGTAATTCAATTAACGTGAAATTTGGACAAGTTGTTATGTATGAGGACTTTTTCAATGTGATTTACAATACAAATTCGTAATATGTATAGTTTTCGTAAAAAGTCACATCGGTCGTTGTTCTCTGGAGTATAATGTGACGTATGACATCAACCGACGTTATTGTATGGAGTTAGATTTTTTGGTTCATGACGGATGATACTTTCCGTCAATGTTCTAAGAAAAATATACACGACTAACAAAGATGTATTGTGACACGTATAAATACCGTTAATATTATTTTATACCGAGTTAACACAAAAATCAAAATAAAAAATATATATATTAGATCCCTAGGACAACGACGGATTTGATAAACCGTCGTTGTACTGTGGATAAGTAAATTAAATCTTAAATAATAACCAAACAACACGCAAAGTCTCAGTAAAGCAATAAGTTTATTTTAAACCTCGCTGCGAGTTACATGTGCGCTTTCCCGTAGAACAAGAACGAAACTACTGATCCGCCGCGGTGAGCGGGGTGCGGGGGACGTGCGCCGTCCGCCGAACATGGACGCATTCATTAATCTGGCGTTGTATTACGCTCATAGAATCAAATACGTCGTTATTCTAGACTATATCTCAGGCATTTAATACCTTTTTTTCAAAAAAGTGTCTTCAATCAACAAAACACATAATTACATGTTTATTTATGCAATAAACAAAAAATGAAAAAAAATCAGAACCGTCTCTGTTCTACGACTGCAACGTGGCTTTGAAATAATTAAGGATTTTATAGAAACTTTTAAAAATTAAAAGTTAGCTTTTTAACCTCAACTTTATTTTTGAAATATTCCTACGAAAGGTTTTATTAAAGTTTCGATTTACAATAGTATTTTTGTACATAGTAATATAAAAAAACAAACGGGAGGCAAATGAAAAGCCAACTTATTAGACTGTCCTAAATTGCAGTCAACGACACAGAGTTAGACTTTAAATGCGAAGACTATAAGGTTCAAGTATAATTGGAAATTTTAGAAAATGTTGAATAACTCGATGTGCTGCTGACTGTACCTACATAGTCATTAAATCTTTACTATAATATTATAAATGCAAAAGTCCCTTTGTTTGTTTTTTACACCTTCACGTCTTAACTACTGAACCGATCATTATGAAATTTTGCATACACATTGTCAGGGTTACAGAGAAAAACATAGCGTACCTTTTATCCTGAAAAAAAGATTGTCCGAGGAATAGCAAAAAAATTTCCACGCAGACGAAGTCGAGGGCAGCCGCTAGTAAATTAAATATTATTTAAAGACACATTTCAGTAGGTGAGAGTAGTGCATAATTTGAACCTATCCAATGTAGACCTTTCCACAAATATCTATAAAGTGGTTGGTAGGCCAGCCTCGTGTCGTGCAAGGGGTCAAAACAAAGCTAACTCGGAATTGGCACCTGCGATAACGACGTTACGAGCCTTTGGGACTCCGGTCTGGTCTAAGTGATGGAACTTAGCTGTTGCGAAGGAACGTTGGTTTGGTCGGGTGTGGTACAAGGAGCAAACTCACAGCGACATTCTGAAGGCCAACAATTAACCACAAAGTGACAAAATGATAGGTGCTGTTTTGGCCTCATATCAGTCGAACGTGGAGTAATGCGTTTGGTTGAATCTGTTTCTGTTCCTTAATTAAACGATAATTGAAAGATATCAATGTTTAAAGTGTAATAATTACTTGATAATTTAAAGTTTTTTTTTTGACAACATCACATACATTGTTCCAATCCCAAAGTAAGTAGCTATAGCACTTGTGTTATGGAAATCAGAAACAACGGTGTTATGACACACACCCTGACCTGAGACAATATTGAAAAGTTCATTTTCTACGACCCAGCCGGGGATCGAACCCGGGACCTCAAGAGATGGTGACGCCTTGAAAACCGGCGTGCAAACTAGACCACGGAGGTCGTCTAGTAGTTTCTCGTAGTTTCTTCTAAGTAGAATTGAAATTAATAAAATCCTCATTCACAACTTATTAAAACTATTACCGATTTGAAAATTCAAGAAGAAATCACGATAGCGATATTTTTCTCATTCATATACAAAATAAAACATTGCAAATAAACACTGCCATTTCAATATTATAAGGTCAGTAATTAATTCTTATACCGCTGTAGATAAATTAATTTCTAATTTTTTCTTTACTTACTTTTTTATCCTAGCCGCTACCGCCTACAACTTGAACATTTCAACTCTTCCACAGGCCCAGTTGTACAATGTATTATTCAGCGCGAACGTGCGGCGAGTGGTGTGCAACCACCCTTATTGGTGCCGACACCGCGATACTACATGCATTACCAAAATGTGAAAAAAAAAAACGATCCGTATCCAAATTCAATGATCGCTCAGGGTTCTCAATGTGAATTCACTCTTTTTGAAACAAAAACTTGGAGACACTTTGAGTTCGAATGTCAAATAAAGAATATTATTTTTGAAACAAAATTAAATTGCGAAGGTATAATAAAAAAGAAGGAAACAAACCCTGATATAACCAAAATAAAACACTCTTTTTGAATAGATCTTACTTACCATATTTAATTTAAATGACCAAAAATGATTTCATAACACTTTGTCCAGTCAAATCACAGTAATTTTGAAATTTACTTTAATAACACAAAATGTAAAGAATTTTTTAATATTTTGTCACAATGCCGCCATTACATATCAAAACGTCAAAACGGTCAGGTCAGAGCCAACAAAGTTGCAAAAAGCTAGGTGGCACTAAAAGCGTGCACGGAGACAATAGTTACCATGGTATAAATTGGTAGACTAGCAACCGTTTAATTTCTTGATTCACAATAATTTCAGTCTACATTTAGTTGCATTTCCTCACAACATAAAAGTTCTATATACGGCGTTTTTTGATCGAGGGATATCCCACACGATGGGTATTGAAAAAACATTTTCAAATTCCATACAAAAAAAAGATTGTATTTTATCTCCCTCCCATACAAAAATCCAAGATGGCTCCCCTTCTATAAATGATCTAAGGGTTCAGAAGGTGCAACCTGCCAAAGGATAACCCTCGATCACCAAACGCCGTATTTTTTATTGAGCACACGGGACTAAGTTAATAGATTTTTTAGTTATTGTCGTACTTACAAACTCTTGGAAAAATTCACAGATTTTACAGTCCCCGCAAGAATCGGAGCATTGAAAATGAACACAATAATTTACGAAAAACCAAAATCAAATCAAATGCAAAGTCCTATTATATTTTTAAAGTTACCGTTAAGTTTAAATTAAGTAGTACCTATTTATTTTTACGATTGTGACACTCGGCTCCGCCTCGTGTCACAAAAGCGCCCTTTGACTGTCTCGACGTGGCCGAAATAGTATTAACCAATTTTCAAAATTCCAACGAATGCACTTCTCATCTGCTTCTGCATCTTTTAACACTATTACCATGACGATCGGTCAATAATCATAGAAGCTACATCACTTTTTAT
This sequence comes from Agriphila tristella, assembly GCA_928269145.1. NCBI lineage: Eukaryota > Metazoa > Arthropoda > Insecta > Lepidoptera > Crambidae > Agriphila > Agriphila tristella. The sequence continues at coordinate 30,450,023 of OV743432.1, forward strand.
GTACGAAAACAGCCGTTTTTCTACAATTCCAAATCTAAAGGGACCACCTACAGGTCATAATTATAAACCGATTTTCAAAATTATTTCGCCATTTGATAGCTAAACTCATACCCTTGGACCCTTTTTTTCATTTTTTCTTAAGTCGGTTTTTTTTCCGAAATATTTACAATTTAGTGAACAAACATCCCTCAAAAAACCCGGAATTTTTGGAATTTCGCAAAATTCCAAAAAAAGTTACAAGCGGATTTTCAAAATTCAAACGTTCACACGTGTCTCAATAAATTCCTCAACTTTTGGTACTATTTTTTTTTCGATTCTTTCAAAATCCTTGGAGATATGGCCAAAAATACGTCTCAGGCGATTTGCATCTGATAACCATTTTCAATGGTAAAAAATACGTGTTTAAATCCAACATAAAAGGATATAAATAAATCTGACCTCTGAAAGTATTTTCTATTCCAAATTAAAATAAATGGTTTTATTTCGCATCGAACCCTGAAAATTTACAAATGTGCAAACATTGATAGTTTCACTTACGCCACATGTGGCTTCACCAACTACTTAAAAATGTATCGGATTCATGAATATTGCACTTTCGGCGTTACTGAAGATTCTTTCAGATAGTTTCGTGTGTTCTTCAAAAATTTTTTTTGGGTGTGATACATGTAAACGATATTTGCGACGAAAACCAACTATCGTAAATGATTTGCAGTACATGCCTGCACTTAAACAAATGCGCCTACCTTACTCCCATGGAAAAGAGAAGTGACCCAGTGGCAATGGGTGAAATTGTTGCGAAGGTAAGGCGTTCTACAAAAATGTTATGATTTGCATAGTGGATCGATGGGGTGGGATTTTGGTAAAGGTAAGTCCACAGATCTTTTTCTTTGTTCTGTGGCTAAGCCGATGGGAATTGACTTGTATGAACCCTTCGACACTGGTGACTTATGTGTAATGTAAATATACCAAATAAAAAAAATATGAACAGAAAACCTATGTTTTTCCTGACAAAAGAGGAATTCCGTATTCGTCAGAAGAAAAGACAGCCTATATTTTTATCTGACGAAAGTGGAATCTGATGAACGTGTCCTAGATCAAAATACTATCTATAAAAATAATTTGCATGAGGTTCATTACTCATAATCGTGGATGTTCATACACTTATTATTGTATTGTATTCGTTAATTAATATGCATTGTGAAAACTTTATTTAGTTTGGGGCTTGGATCCGTAACGATTTTAGTTGAAAATGCAGTTTTATAGTGCTAAGAATTCTATAGCAAACAGTGCAAAAATTTTTGTTCTACGACAAAAATTGACGAAGTAAGTTCGCTGATCGGGAGGCGCGATCCGGCCCGACGGCTGTGACGTCACACGGTTCGAGTCGCTCTAAGTTTATATGAAGTCTATATGGCCCCCGACGCATTGTGGAGGCAATCGTTCTCAATTATTAAGATAGAATAATGAAAATAGCATCAAAAGATGCGCTACTAAAAGGCCTATAATACTGTAAAAAATGTTGTTAAATGTTTATATACAGGGTGGATTTTTAAGACGGTACATAAAGGGCAGGTACCTTAACCGTTATCGTTACAGGAAAACGTTCCTGGGAGACCTTCCATAACTTTTTAAGATATTAACTGCATTCACATTTCTTTCATTCATTTCATTTCTTTGACCACAATTAGTGAAAATGATATTGCCAAGTATATGTTATCCATTAAGAGTAATTCTACCGGAATTGATGGTATAAACAGAGACATGATACTTTTGACACTTCCTCGAACTTTGCCTATAATTACTGGTCTGATCAATAGATCTATTTTGAACGGTACAGTCCCTAGTTTATGGTGTGCTGCTTTAATTACTCCTCTACCTAAAGTCGACACTCCTACTAATCTTAAAGACTTGAGGCCAATTTTATTAGTATTTTGCCATTTTTGTCTAAGGTGTTGGAGAAGGCTATTCACCATCAACTGAATGACTTTGTAACGGAAAATAATTTATTGCCACTGCACCAATCAGGTTTTCGTAAAGGTATGGGAACTGAATCCGCGCTGCTGGATGTGGTGGATAACATTCTTGTAGAGCAAGATGCTGGAAACAGCACTTGTTTGGCGCTCCTTGACTTTTCCCGCGCTTTTGATGGTATTAGTGTTCCGTTGCTTCTTTCCAAGCTTGCATATTATGGATTAGATCATAACTCCCTGAAATGGTTTGATAGCTACTTCAAATGCCGCACTCAAGCTGTGAAGATTGTTGAGCCGAATGGTAATTATTCTTTTTCTGAGTTTAAGTCTGTATGCAGGGGTGTACCTCAGGGCTCTATTTTGGGACCTTTGCTGTTTGTGCTGTATAGTGCGGATATTGCGAAAGTTATTACAAACTGCAGATATCATCTGTATGCAGATGATGTTCAGTTATATATTTCATCTCATCCTTCAAAGTTCAGTGAAGCTGTAGTAAAATTGAATACTGATCTTGACTGTATTGCGCGGTGGGCTGACAGAAACGCATTGGCTCTTAATCCACTAAAATCTAAATACATGATTCTGGGTTCTAAGGGGCAGCTTTCGAAAATTGATCGCACCTGCTTGAATGTGTCTATTCGAGATGAACCAATTGAACGTGTCAATGAAGCAAGGGACCTTGGTATAATAGTTGATAGCAATCTACGCTTTGAGACGCACGTAGCTAATTTGGTGCGATCTTGCTTCTATCGCTTAAAATTGCTTTATAAGATTCGTCATCTACTTAGTGAACAGGTTCGTATAGCTTTGTGCGAGTCATTAATACTCTCCAAACTCAATTATGGAGATCTTGTATATGGACCACGATTGTTATCTAGTACTCAGAGGCAGTTGCAGCGAGTGCAAAACGCTTGTTGCCGTTTCTGTTTCAACATACCGCCGCGTAGTCACGTTACTCCCTACTTAAATAGGCACTCCATTCTTAAAATTAGTTTTCGTCGACATATACATCTTGCTGGGTTATTATTTGACATTATAAAATATAGTGAGCCCAAGTATCTTTTCTCTAAGTTGAATTTTATGCAGGGTCGTGGTGGTAGCAGTATGAGACCGAGGCGCATAGTGTTGTCTACCCAACATCACCGTACGGTAGCTTTTACTGGCAGTTTTCGATACCAAGCCACAAAATGTTGGAACACCATTCCACCCCCTATAAGACGTATGTGTAAGACCTCTCTCATAAAATACCTTAAACTAGAATTTTTAGAAAAACAAAAATTAGGATTAGTGAATGTTTATTAGCTTGGTATTGAAACTAATTGAATTATTTATATTTGCCCCTTGGTATGTTGTACATAGCTGCGAGTATGCCGAAATTGATATTATTGCTTAAGCTTGTCACTTATATAATAATACCTGAACGTGCTTTTAAATTACTCTAAATATTATCTTGTTGTACCTGCTGCTTATTTATTATTCACTGTGACACATTATTACCCACTACGTATCTAAATTATATATGTATATTTATATAATTACCAATAAGTATAATTATTATATATTTTTAATGTATTGAAGTACACTCTTTTGTTTTGTGTTATTGCTTGCGACCAAACGATGACAGGGACTCGGCTGAAAATCAGTGTCTGGTTCCTCGGAACTATCAACACTGAGCTGAGTTCCTTTTCAGACTGCCACTGCTGCACACTCCGGTACGGTACTATCATGGACACTGTGTTAGTTTTAAGTTATCTCTCAATTGTTCCTGTTATTGTTGTTTTGTGTTGTAGTGGTTTATGAATAAATAATTATCTTATCTTATCACAGATTTTGGAAAAAGTTACCGTTAGCAAAAAAAATGGTAAAATACCATAAAATAAAATTTATGCCAATCAATCCTATTTTGTGTGGGGATCAAAAGTAGTGATGAAAAAGACTCAAGTCTTTTAAGTCTTAATAAAAAGACTCGCCTCCGTTTTACGCGACTCAAATCTAAAGTAAAGATTCGACGTTCGAGTCTTTTTAATAAGACTCAGTTGTATGTTAAAAGACTCAAAAGACTCAAATGACTCGAGCTGTTTTTAAAAAGGCTCACGACTGAGTCGTGTATCCAAATACTTAAAGCTCAACCTTTAAGCTTCCTAAAAAAGTCTAGAAAAAAAATAAAGACGATTCAAAAGCGCTTAATAATTAACAAGTTTATTTTAATAAAAAGATTTTGCCAAGAAAATAACAACGCAATATTGAAAATATAGAAAAATCCAAGATGGCGGTCAACTTTTTTGTTACTGGGCTGATTTCGATGAAACTCGGTTTTTGGTACTATTTTGACAAGAAAATAATAACGCAATTTTTTAAATACTAAAAATCCAAGATGGCGGCCAACTTTTTTGTTTTTAGGCCGATTTCGATGAAACTCGATTTTTAGTACTATTTTGACGAGAACATAACAAGGCAATTTTTAAATACTAAAAATCCAAGATGGCGGCCAACTTTTTTGTTTGTGGGCCGATTTTAATGAAACTCAGTTTTTGGAACTATTTTGACAAGAAAATAATAACGCAATGTTGAGAAAATTTAAAAATCCAAGATGGCGGCCAACTTTTTTGTTTTTTGTCATTGAAATCGGCCCGATTTCGATGAAACTCGATTTTTTGGTACTATTTTGAAAAGAAGCGAAATCGGCCTACAAACAAAAAAGTTGGCCGCCATCTTGGATTTTTCAATATTTAAAAAATTGTCTTGTTATTTTCTCATCAAAAAAGTACTAAAAATCGAGTTTCATTGAAATCGGCCCACAAACAAAAAAGTAGGCCGCCATCTTGGATTTTTAGTATTTTAAAAATTGAGTTGTTATTTTCTCGTCAAAATAGTACTAAAAATCGAGTTTCGTCGAAATCGGCCCAAAAACGAAAAAGTTCGCCGCCATCTTGGATTTTTAGTATTTTAAAAATTGCGTTGTTATTTTTTTGTCAAAGTAGTACCAAAAACCGAGTTTCATCGAAATCGGCCCACTAACAAAAAAGTTAGCCGCCATCTTGGATTTTTCAATACTTTCAACATTGCGTTGTTATTTTTTTGTCAAAAAAGAACCAAAAACCGAGTTTACCCGAAATCGGCCCACAAACAAGAAAGTTGGCCGCCATCTTAGATTTTTCAATATTTCCAACATTGCGTTGTTATTTTCTTGTTAAAATAGTTCCAAAAACCCAGTTTCATCGAAATCGGCCCACAAACACAACAGTTGGTCGCCATCTTGGATTTTTAGTATTTTTTAAAAATTGAGTCCTTGGCCCTCGGTATCGGATTTTTTTTAGGTTTTATAAAGTATTTTATTTTATTTTAATTTTTTTTTTGTTTCAATTTTTTTCCTAATAAATAGTAGATTGTACAACAAGTGCATAAAACGCATCATTTTACCCGAGATGTATTATATCCACCCGAACCGCAGGCGAGGGTGGATAGTCAAGTCGAGGGTAAAATGGGTTTTATGTACGAGTTATACACTCTGCTTTTCACTTCGATTGTGAGGAAATTAAGCAACAATAATGTAAAATTAAAAAAAATCTTAAAGTTAGGTGACAAATTATATATTTTTGGAATGTGTTCATCAAGGCCTTTCATTTGAAACCCATACCCAAAAAAAAAAAAACTTATTTTTTTGTGACATAATATATATTTTTTGGATGTGCTCATCAAGGCCTTTCATTTGATACCCATATTAAAAAAAAAAACTCACTTATAATTTTTTTTTATCAATGCCTTTCAATAAAATTGATACCCATTTTCAGAAATAAAAAAAAAGTATTATAACACAACAAAAAATGAAGAAACAGAATTAAATAACAAGTTAATTCAACGAAATTGTTATAAGATTTTTCGACGTCTTTTTCATTTTTCAAAATTTTACTGTTCCTTGTCATACAGGGGTCTATAGGCACCAGTTCATTACCATGCCAGTTCTCTCCAACATTAGTTATTTTAACATAACTAATTTATAACTTAATATAAACTCGAGAGCAGAAAAATCGCACCACAACAGGCCTATTTTCATACAAACGAGGTAACTTTGAAGCTCTGGTTCTCCGCCCAGGATTAAAAGGGCTCTAATCTAATGATGGTAAATTAAAGAATAAATGGAGGAGGCTCAAAATACTAAGGAAACCTAACGGATTCGTTGAGACGTTTAGCTCTGGTTTAAACTTAAAAAAAAATACAAGCAAAAATTACATCAAAAGTATGTAAAATGTAACACTGAAAACTCCATACAGGCTCTGGTGTAAAAAACGCTTCTGATACGTTGGGTTTCTTTAGCGATCTGAGCCTCCACCATTTATTATTTAATTTGCCATCATCAGATCAGAGCCCGTTTAATGCTGGGCGGAGAACCAGAGCTTCAAAGTTACCTCGTTTGTATGAAAATAGGCATGTAGTGCGATTTTTCTGCTCTCGAGTGTAGTTAATATGAAATAAGTTCAATGTAACTTTTGAAGAGAAAAATAAAGGATATTATTATGATTATTAAAATGAATGTTAATAATATAAAAAATAAGCTATTGACCGAATAGAAGTTTTAACATTACTAAAGGATCTTTTGAGACACACTGATGGACACACAGTCATGCTAATGAAGTAAATGTATTGATTGAGTTGCACAAAGGAGCAATTACAGTCTAATTAACCGTTAAGCGCAGACCGTTAGTGGGTTCACACCCCGTGCCATAACTCAACTCGTGGGGCAATTAGCCAATGGTCCCAATGACCCTTGCTATGCGAATTAAACGGGTGATTGAGCTCAGATTGAGGCTGGTATTCTTTGAGTCATATCTCTTATTCTTGAATCTGAGTTTTATCTATCAAAAGATAGTAAAAAAATATACTATCAAGATTCAATATTAACCGTATGAGTTTCGCATTTTTTTCTATCAACTTTCAACTATTCAATTTTTATCGATAAAACCAAAGCTAAATCGTTATCGTTTTAGTTTTGTTTACAGAAAAATAAACGCTTTAAATTTGTTAAAATTATTGAAAACGATGGCTAGGGAGCCTAAAATGCCAATCTTGGACAATTTAAATGAGAATTCTAAAGATAAATCAACGATGTTTAGATAAATATAATCGAAATGACAACGTAACGGTTATAGTTTTATCGTTCAGAATTAGCGCGATTAGGTCCCAAGTTAGCGTGCAGTAGAAAGATAATGTTTCTGCTTTTGTTACATTACTATTTAATAAGAGTTGTCAACCCAACTAGGTAAACATTAAGATGATATTGATACAAGAAAAATATAAAAACCCATACGGTTCATATTTAATGCTTCATCTGTATGAATAGGTTAATATTTATGGTTCAAAAATATTATGCTTCGGGATAGTAAAGGATTTTTATTCTTTTTCAGTGTATCTACGGGTGCTACGTGCACTCCGCCATCCTGCCCACTTTCCACAGAAGATGTTACTGGTTGCTACAAGTAAGTACAAAATTAATACACTGTAACAAATAAACATTTTGTTCAAAGAATTAATACACTGTAACAAATAAAAATTTTGTTCGAAGAAGTTACAGTATACAATGGACCCCTCTGTGCGTTAGGGGTTAAATATAAACAATGTAACAACTTTAGCAAAACATATACCTAACTACCTTACGAAAAAAATCTTCACTGAAATGAAAAAAAAAGTTCAGTTTAGTTCTATGTGTCGGTCACGAAATTCACGAGATTCTCTTCTCAGAGCTATGATTCAAAAACTTTATCGGTGATGTCTTTTACCAAATCAGCTGTAGTACCTTTTCATTAGTAAATTGCAAAAAACGTAAGTGTTTCTCTATATAGGTCCTAAAATCCTACAAATGCGATACCTTTCAAGAAACATATTTCAGTTTCGCTTCACAGTCATCATCTAAATGTGAGACCTCGAAAAGTACCTCACTCACCGAATTGAAACCGCGAATGTTCCAATATTCGCAATATTTCTTCCGGAATAGCTTCCGATATTAATAGAAAACTGGAAAAATTTTCAATTTATACCAGCCAAGTCTTGTGAAAGCTAAGTAAAAGTTTTTATTGGGTCGTAACGGTAATGTTTGATATATGCTCCTTATTATAGCTTGTTTATTGTCCACTTGTTGTTTTACGTTGTTGACTAATCTGGAAATTATATTGTTTAAATAATATAGTGACAGCAGAGTTGCAGGAAATGATGTCTGTTATGAATGATGATTTTGTGAGAAAAGGTATGAAGAGAAAGTGAGAAAGTGAATGTAACTTAGACAACAGTGATGGTGTTTGAGAGAGATGAAGAAATGACTGACTGTACGGTTATGTTAGGTGGCGAAAAAGTGGAACAAGTTCGTGAGTTTGTATACTTGGGGAGTTTGTTCACAAGGGACGGAAAAAGTGAGGAAGACATAGAAAGACGAGTGAAGAAAGGAAATTCGGTGAGTGGTGCTATACACTCGGTTATGAGTAGCCAAACCGTTTCTGCAAAGGCGCGAATGGCTATTCATAACGGAGTGCTGGTACCGACACTGATGTATGGAAGTGAATCTTGGGTATGGCAGAAGAAGAATGAAAGCAGAATAAATGCGGTAGAGATGCGATCGTTGAGGAAAATATGCGGAGTAAAACTGAGTGATAGAGTGAGCAATGAGGTGATTCGTAAAAGGTGTGGTCTGAAAGATGATATAGAGTGACAAGAATTGAGAAAGGAATGCTCCGGTGGTTTGGTCACTTAGAGAGGATGAATGAAAGGCGAATCACGAAAGAGATATATTGTGCGAATGTGGAAGGAAAGATTGCACAAGGGCGTCCCAGAAAAACCTACGCGGACCAAATAGGGGTTATTATAAAAAAGGCTGGTGTAAGCAGTGACAAAAACCGCAGGGCATGTATGAAAAGATTGATGGATGTGAATGAGGCGAAAGAAGTGTGCAAGGATCGTTGCAGGTGGCGATCCATAGTCTCTGCCTACCCCCATGGGAAATAGGCGTGAGTGTATGTATGTATGTATGTATGTATGACAGCAGACATCACATAATACCTCTAACTATTATAAACACGTTGTTTCTGTCATGAACCAAATTAGTGATATAGCTTCTAACTATCTTACTTTACTGTTGTTCATTTTTAAAACCTAATACCTACATGCATTTTGTAAGTGAATATGTTACGGCTAATACCTGAAGTGTAGCTACATCTAGTTTTAGCCGGCTAAAACGGTAGTGTTTGGTTAAACCTAGGTGTAGCCGATTTGCTCGCGGCTAAATACTAGGTGTAGCCGGTTAAAACTAGTTCTAGTCTTCTTTGTGCTTCTAGTAAAGGGGAGTAATTAATGGGGTTATTTATGTTGTCTATTAAAAAAAAAACACGTAATTTGAGGCTTACGCTTCACGCTCGCCTTAAATTTCTAACCTATATTCGGGACCTACAGGGATACAGATCGATTACACCTAGATTTAACCAACAGCTATCGGCTATACCTATTTTTAGCTGGATAAAACTAGATTAAGCCGCACTTTGGGTATTAGCCGTAACAAAATTATAAATAGTGAATAAAACATTATAAATAATTTTCGGAAAACACACCCAAATTATATAGTCACCAAATAAGCAAAGTAGGTATGTTATTATTGTCTAAATAACAGATCAGTTCGAATATAATTATAAATGACATTGTGAACAACTATGATTAAAAAATAAATTATTGTGCTATTCACAAAACTATTTGTCCCTACTAGGATTTGAATTCGGAATCCCATGTGCATTACTGTACTGATGCACCTTGACAAAACTTGGAATTTGCACAGCTCCAAAATCAGCTATAATGCCCTGTGACCAAATTCGAGTTAGTAGCATCGTTAGAAAGCTCTTAAAAATAGCTTTAAAATGGTCGGCTAGTTTTGAAGAAAAAACAACTAAAACATGAGAATTCCGCCAACAAATAACAGATTCAGTATCTAAAGCCCCCTATAACACTATATTGTTGCCATGTCATAAACTAATTTTGGTTAGACTAAAAAAACAATGTTAAGTTATATTGATCAAGTTTAAACAGTTTTTTATGATCAGCAAATTTTTTGGCAATGTTATCTTAGCGGATTTTGATACTATAATATTGATATCCCTCATTTGTGCTTGATACGGATTCGATTCGCATTGAGTTTTTTGTGGGTTTTTTGTGTGTAAAAAGTAAATAATTGTAAACTTTATCGTCTGATTCGTCCTACGATTTTGTTAGCATAAAATCGTATCAGGTCAACGCGATATCCCGCCCGCCCGCTCGAAAGCGAATTAAACTTTAATATTTAATTGCTTCTGCACAGTTCATTGTGAGGCGGATTGTGGGATTAGGTTACCTCCATGTGGGTATATGGGTATATCTTTGATAGTTTGAACAGTGGTATAGTTTTGATAGTTGGGTTGTAATTTTATTTTTCTTACTTGCTAAAGTCTTCATGGAACTTTTTGTTGAAGAAGTCAGCTTCCTATTTTTTCAAAAGTATCTCTACGTTGAATATAGACACCTATTTCCCATATTGTCTTCCTCGAAATATTTAAATTAGGAAATGCCAAAATAAAATCAAATAAATACTAGCCTCTAATCTAAAAAAATATATACAAAGTAATAGAGTGAAAATTGCGTCTGATTTGTTTCCTTTTGCAATTAAAATTTTATTATTGTGAATACACAAAATAAAATAAAACTGAAACTTAAGACTTGCTCATTTTGATTCGACTTAAGTAAACCCATTAAGGGTTATTTACATGAAGCGACTTGGCAGGCGATTTTGGTCAATTAGCGCTTTCGAAAATCGCTTGTAAAATCTAATCGCAAACCTAATTTCAACGAGGTGGCGATTCGATTTTACAAGCGATTGTCGATAAAAAGCGCCAATTGACCAAAGCCGCCTGCCAAATCGACTCAGTGTAAATACCACATAAGTACAGAACTACCGTTCTACTGTTTAAATTGGGACCAAATCGAATCGGCACACGATCGGAGCCGTTTTCGGGGAACCGCGGGCGTTTAGGGACTGTTATGCCGGCATAATAGTCGGCATTTTGAAATGCCATCGAGCCCGCAGCGTAAATGCCGGGCGATAATTGAATTTATGATTGCCCTAGTGTTGTGAGTAACAGGTGTCGTTGTTGCATTGTGTGCTAGTTTAATCGGCTGCGTTATTTTAGAGGTCGTTTTGCCACTCAAAATGTGTTCACCGTTAATCTGTTACGTTATTAAAGACCGTGTTGTATGATTCACCATTATTCACGGCTATTTTGATCAGTTAAGGACGTGTAAATAAATTATTTAAGTGGTCTAAAAACATAAATACATGGACATATATCTGACAAACGTCATCGCTCGGGAGAATGCTCAGCTGAAGTGCCAGTTAGGCCATAGCTTGTATTAAAGGGTTACTTGGTAAATAAAAAAAAAACAAATAAGACGTGCTAAAGGTGCTTAAATATAACAGTGGCCTCCCGTATAAAATGGCCATTTAACAGTCTTCTAAACATGTTCAAATTATATGTCGAATAAAAAAAAACTTTGATTGTAAATAATTATGCTTCCTTTATTCTAGAAACAAGTAATACTTAAGTTTCATTTCCTTATTGTCTAAGTTTCACCTTTGAACAGTCCTCTTGTATTGAACTTCCTACAATTTTTGCTCTCAAAGCGCTCCGTCTCGTTTCTTATATCTTGAAGAGAGAAAAACTTTTTCTGAGCTCTTTGATTTTCTATTTGCAGCTTTATGGTGAATTTTCTTATAGAAATTATTCAATAACCTTAAAAATTGACGGAAATAATTATAAAATGAATTATTATACCTTACATCTTAGCAAAAACTATCAGGGCATAGTCGACTCATGATTCTGAGTCTATCTGAAGTGGAATTTTCCGTCGCAAAATTCATAAAATATTGAGTGTTTTTTTTTTCTATCACGAGTCTGTCTTAGTTGCATAGAACCTTTTTTTAATGCACTTGCCCACTCGCCACCGGTTGGTCGTACGGGGGGTCATGGGTGGTATTCACCCCATTGCCCCGGCTAAATTTACAAAAAAATAATTAAAATATTGAAATGTTATGAACTCGCAATTTACAACAACAGCGGTTTGCTAAAGTTCGTTAGATTAATCTCTTAGAATGCTGATCAGATTAGTTGTGTATATGTCGTAGGATAATTGTACAAATAGGATTTTTACAAAAATCCTAGTATGATTGTAAAATACCGGATAATTAGAATCTAAGACAGATTTTTGCATTCGTCCGAGTGATGTTTAGGATTTTTACAAAAATCCAGAGGTAAATCGCCAAAGACGATCACTTTGCGCGCGCTGATTGGCTGACGTTAACGTTATGGACTGACGGATGCTCTGATTGGCTAACGGCAATATTGCTGCATCCATTGTTATTAATGTGATTATTGTCAAATATTTCTCCAGCGTTTTGTTCTAATTTTACGTTTTTTATTTAAAAAAAGAAAACTGAGTGCTCAAATCTATCAAGAGACATTAATGTACGCTGAGTGAAGTGAGTGAATTGGATATTATTAGAGATGTACCGACTAGTCGGCGACTAGTCGGTAAAGCCGACTAGTCGGCCACATTTGTAGTCAGCGACTAGTCGGTGACTAGTCGGCAAAAAGCACCGACTAGTCGGCCTTTTACTCTATTCATATTTTTATGTTGAAAGTAAAACTTTACAACCAATAACAAACAAAAAAGGAAATAAAATGGATACAAGACAATAGGCCCTCGAAAGTAAAATTTTTAAAGCTAATTTAACAATTTATTTGCTCAATGAATAAACAAGGTAAAAAATTATTGTTAAGTTGTAAAACATGTGTTTATAAAGATTTGGGAGATGCCCATCATTAAGACGCAGCTGTGCGTATGAACTTTCAACTAAAAAGCAAGTGATAAATTTACCGAAAACAATGATCGGCTTAGCCGACTAGTCGGCCGACTAGTCGGCCGACTAGTCGGCCAGTCGGCTAGTCGGCCAAAGTGATAGTCGGCCCATCTCTAGATATTATACAATACAAATGCTGGGCTCGATCAGTGCAGTCAATTTAGAGGTTAAGTATAACCGAAAAATAACTTTTCTACACAGAGCTAAGAAAATTCTACAGCGCTCGTCAACATGTTTGTGCAAAACCTTGTTAAAACTTTAATTGAAGAATTTAATTCGGCAAAATTACGAAATAACCCCAAAACCCCTCAGCAATATGTTCTGACCAATCAGATTGAAGATGTTATAAATCGTCTCTTAAGACTATCCAATCAGCATTCAAGTTTACAATTGTCCGAAACATACTGGGATTTTTACAAAGATACTAAAATTTTCTCGGACGATTGCAAAAATCTATCTTAGATTACAATTATCCGGTTCTTTACAATCGACCTAGGATTTTTGTAAAGATCCGGCTTTTAGGATTATCCTACGACATATACATAGCGATCTGAATCTTCTCCATTCACTCTCTAGATGGCCATCATCAGATCACAGCTAGGTCAATCCTTAGCGGAGAACCAAGGCTTCAAACTCACATCGTTTGTATGAAAATCGACTAGTGTCTTTAATTATGTGACCGCCACTGTATGTTATTATAGACAAAGACCAATGTGGGTCTCTTCGCGGAATGACTGGTGTATACCTAGGTTTGACGATTGATTTTAGACAACCCCCAAAATTAATTCTTATTTCGTCCTTTGGTGATGTAATTTTAGGCAAACCTCGAAGCGCCTAAAGTTTTTGTCAAACTTCAAAAGCAAAATAATCTGTTTCGGATTTATCCTAGTCCAGCCTTGTCAAACTCAAAATTATTGATGGGCCAAATGCATATATGCATTATTCTACGGTCAATATATTGACCGTACAACCAGTGGGCCGTTAAAACCTAACTTTAAAGAAAATTAAAACTCATTGCATGGGTAAAGTGTTACTTTTTGAATTGAAATATTATTGATGATGATTATGGATGATTTTAAAATTGGATCAGGCCGCAGTCAAACGTGTAAAGGGCCGCATGTTGCCTGCTGTTCGTTCCTAGGAATGAACGACGAAATTCGTCAAACGTTGATTTGTAGGTACTGCACTAAAGCCACGCTGGCTTCGTCCGAAGTGTGACATATACTATCATATACATTTCAACGCAACGCTACGCGCTGTGCTGCATCTGCTCATAAATAACAAAATAATAGCAATTATAATAAACCAAACCAACATATATGAATAAATTAATACTAATAGGGGTAACTGCTTCTAAAGCTAATCGAATTTCAAAGGCAATATTAAAAAGAAAAATTCAAACGATTATCACGACTACCCTAAGATCTTTAGCTCTTAATTTTATCAGTTTTGTTTTAGCGTAAATATTATAAACCGACTATAAATTATAAAATTAATTAATGTATTTTGTTATACTTATCACGGTTTTGTTGAGAGCATTTTCAATTACATACTTAGAAAAACAGTTTCTTATTAGAAAACGCATTTCCTATTCAAGCCGTTTGCTTCTAACATCATTAAGGGTTGACGATTTCATAGAGATATTTTTTTTATACAACCATTCCCCCTAGGCGATATTTCCCAATTTGATATAAAGTACAGGTAAATATTAATAATTAGGTAGGTAGTGAGACATGTGACTTTTTTAACAGGTTAAATTCCATTCAGGATAGTTAAACCTGAACTCGTTTGAAACTGTAAAAAGATTAAAACGAAAATATTACCCGTTTTAAAAAAGTGTTTTAAATCCGAGTTGCACAAAGTTACAGCTCTCATAGTATTGTCGACATTATTCTCTCATGTTAAACACGAGTTAATGAAAAACCACCAATAACTATAATAAAACACACGTGTGGCAACCCTGCGACGGCCATTACATAAATAATGGAGCAATGTTTATTGCCACCATTTTGAAGACAAATGGATAGTTATTACGTTGCACTCCGTTTTACATTCTCTCTTCGCGTTGGAAATTAAAATATTGTGTATTACTTATTTTATACGTTGTTTAACTGCGCTCGAGTCGATTTAGTGCCTGTTATGCGTGAGGGTTGTCACTTAAAAGTTTTTTTACGAACAGTGATCTGTTTACACAAACGCTTATTTGATCAATTTTTAACCTCAGTCAAAGATGTTATATTAAGCGTGCCCGCAGACTACAGACCAAACTGTCGGACAATAGTCGGAATCAGTATGGAGAAGTATGCAAGTGCGCACACTACAACGATTTGGTATCGGCCGATTCTTCATATAAAACCAACTATCGGCCGACAGTTTGGCCTGTAGTCTGTGGGCAGGGGCACGCTAAAACAACAAAAATAAAATCCTTACTATATCCTCACTATCACTACATAGTATAAAACAAAGTCGCTTTCTCTGTCCCTGTATCCCTATCTATGTATGCTTAAATCTTTAAAACTACGCAACGGATTTGATGCGGCTTTTTTAATACCTAAATAGAGTGATTCAAGAGGAAGGTTTATACGAGAACGGGGGCGATACTGGCGACGGGCGACGAACGCCTGCCGCTTGCACCTCTCACGACCCCCGTTCTCGTCTCCCCTCGCGCCTCTGTGCCTCGCGGGCGGGGACTCATTTAACCGGTCGGCCACCTGACAGATAATTCTTAAAAATTCTGCATCCGAATAATTGTTTGAAATTAGATAGCTTTCTTAGTCGAAATTATTTTTTGGCTTGATGATCGGATTAGTTACATAATTTAGTATGACGTTACCTTTTTGCTTGAATCACAAATATGCTTATATTTTCATGTTTGAATTTTACTTATTCAACGTAATAAATTAAATTAAATTTTTATACCAATTTAATACTTTCTCGTGCAGAAATAGACAACGCGACAGCAGACTTCAATTCTAAAAATAAAATATCACAAAGAAACCTACAAGTGTAGAGGCGTCTTTGAAGTTACTGTTAGAGCTAACCCTAGGTCTGGCTAAGTGCACTATGATGTACCCCGCCATCCCTTTGCTTCCTTCCCCAGTTTTATGAGCTCTAGGTACCCTCGTTATTCCACATTCTTCAAATAATTAATTGTGCTGTAAATTTTCACACGTCACTGAACTTAAGATGTATCTCGTTCCAAGTTTTTTTGAGCTAACTGCTTTTATATTTATGGCGACAGAGATTTGTGTCTAATTACTGTTTTGTTTGTGGAGTGGGGGATAATGTTAGGGTTGGGAGTTATGAGCGGCAAATATTATTCTGTTTTTAGATACAGATTAAGGAGTCCGATGATTACAAGCGTGATCATTGAAACGTAATAGAACTATTACAAGATAGTACTTAAGTGTATTAGTCTAATTAATTTAAAACTATCTGCTGCCCGCGACTTTATCTGCGTCGAAAATGTTTATGCTGTCCCTCGGGAACAATACTTTTTTCGGGATGAATGTTAAGATTACCCTATGTCCTTCTCTGTACCCCTGACAACGTGTATGTAAAATTTCATGATGATCGGTTCAGTAGTTAAGACGTGAAGGCATAACGAACAAACAAACAAATAAACAAAGAAACGGACTTTCGATAATAATAATAAGTAAGGAGTAAGAAAATATTAGTATGTTACTAATTTCGAGTTCCATTTCCAAGTCGAAGTACATACTTCATTCAATTTGTTAATGCCCATGTAAATTATTTCAAAACGTAGGCAGTTTTTTAGAACTCGTCTCGATTAAGAGTTTTCACTCTTTTCAGAATCCCGACATAGTCCTCGTCCACTACCTGAATGTGCCATACCCAGACGACAACAAGTTGGCCACAGTGGCGCCCAGCCTAGCACTGTGGGCGGACAAGAAGGAGTGGACCAAGGATGAGCTGGTCAGCCAACTGAAGCCGATGTGTAAGTTGACTATGCACTGTTTATAAAACCTACCTTATCATGACAGCCATGAAAACCGGCCAAGTGCGAGTCGGACTCGCGTACGAAGAGTTCCGTATCAAAAAAACAACAAAAAAAAAACACGTTTTTTTGTATTGGAGCCCCACTTAAATATTTATTTTATTCTATTTTTTTAGTATTTTGTTGTTTAGCGGCAACAGAAATACCTGTAATATCTGTGAAATTTTCAACTGTCTAGCTATCACGGTTCATGAGATACAGCCTGGTAACAGACAGACAGACGGACAGCGGACTCTTAGTAAAGGGTCCCGTTTTTACCCTTTGGGTACGGAACCCTAAAAATCAACGCAACTGAATGATTGAAATAATTTAATAGCTAAATTAGTTTAAAGGTGTACTTTCTATTAATATAATTTTATGCATTTGTAGGAAATACGTGCCTGAACTTCTAAATAAATTCCTTTCACAGATTTTTTTTATAAATGTTAGATAAAAAATATGACATCAGCATTCAAGAAGCGTAGCAATTTGCTCAGGTGTTACTAACAAAATAGGATAGCTGAAAGTACTTGAAATCTAGACAGAATAATTGGATAAGTCGGCTTCCCAAAAATAATAAAAAGACCAAAAAAAACCGACCCTATGAATATGGAACTAGTTTCTAAATTAAAAATGTAACAAGACCCATGAGATCTACATAAATTTAAATAACCATGACAGATAACAAGACTATAATCAAAGATCCCACTTTCAAAATTTCATAAATGTAAAACAGTGGGAATTAAAGCAAAACACGGAAAGTTCCGCACCCTCTGATGAATATTTATGAAATCAGCAGTAAAATTCAATTTCATTATGCGGTATTAATCCTATCTTATCGTAAATGCCGATAATTATTTCATTAATGGGTGCAAGTTCCAATTTATTAATTAAACCTTTCAAGTAGTAGTGATTTGTGTCTTTCGAATTTATTATCTGGAATGTGTTTTGTATTAACCAGAACATATTATTTCAGTTTTCAGTGAAGATGAGCCAGATATCAACAATGAATTGGAAATATCTGTAAGTAAAACAAATAACTTCAATAATTATTAGAAAAACACATACTTTCTTCATTCGTATTAACTATTTATTATTTGTAGGGCAAAATGTTTCAAACGGCGGAAACGGTGGAAGCGATTGTCGGCCAACTTATGGAGAAGCAAAGGGCAGCAAGAGCTGCTGCTTTAGCACGCCAACTCGAATGTGGATGTCCAGATTCCACATGCCAAGATTCAAGGACATGTGCCCATCCGTTACGACGCATTCAAGCCGCCAAACCACCACCTTCTGATCACCACGTCTCTTCAACTACAGGCCCTTCACCAAGACCTATGTCTCAACCACCCAGACAGTACACTAGAGACCACAGACCTTCGCCCCAATCAGCGTCACCGTTACTTCTATCCCTAGGACAAATTCAAGGAGGTGGTGGTCTTCTCATACTTAACGGAACGAGCAACACAGCTCAACAGCATTCGTCTTTAGTGTCACCCTTGTCGGTAACGTCATTTGTCTGTGAAGAACCAAGAGACAGGTACAGACAACAATACAAGCCCACCTTCGTCCTAAAGCGAGAGATACCTGATAGCCAACCATCGTCATGTCTTCACAATACGGAATCTTATGAAGTAGAAAGCCAAGTGGATGAAAAAATAGAGATAGAGACTTTTGATAAGAAAATTAAGATTGAACCAAAGAGTAGAAATCAAATGATAGCAAGTGCGCCTGCGACGCCATCTCGGTACCCAGATTTAGTGGAACGTTTAGAAAGTAAGGTTTTGACGGATAACTGTGATGATACTTTAGTATTACTTGGTACGGATGGTCATTTAGGATCTAGTGGATTTTTCGATGAAACATTAGAATTGTCGCATGAAGACATACAAAAGACGTTGTCTGCCAATATGCCCTACGGCTTAGATAGGAGTAGTGTTCGATCATCAGAGACAGCCAATGTTATGGTATCAGGAATTGATACAATGGATTTTATAGAAAGTTGTGAAGCGGTTGCGTCACCTACGCATGTTGTGGACGATAATGTGTTTGTGAACTTGGACGCTTTTGATATGTTAGGAGATTTTCCTGAATTGGAAGTATTGGACCCCAGTACGATATCAACACATGTAGTGGTAAGTACACGATGACACACAGTAATAAATGAAGACGGAGGTTAGCCAAGGGAAAAAGTGAATTTCAGTATTTTTCATCTCTATAATATTTTTCACTTAAAGCTTATTATTTCAAGAATCATTTATATTTTTTAAGCATTTGTACAATTTATAAAATTTAATATTTCCAGCAATCCCATGGTAAATCATCACCAGCCGAAGACAACAACGAAAAAATGCAAACCGATAGTAATGAAGGTGCTCTTAGTATAACAGACTACTCTCCAGAATGGGCATACCCTGAGGGTGGGGCAAAAGTCCTCATTGCTGGACCCTGGACGGAGTCATCGGATCAGTACACGGTGCTGTTTGATAACTTTCCAGTTCCATCCATACTAGTGCAGAATGGACTGTTGAGGTGCTATTGTCCAGGTATGTTGGGTACATCAAAATTTGAATCCTTGTAATATAAATCATACGAGTTTTCTAGAAGCTGCTAAACATTAAGACCATTAATGCACAACTGGCTAGCCACAATGCGGCGCTCCATTGCAGCGGACCGCCTATTTAATATGTATGTAGGTAATCATATAATTCCAACGTCTGACTTACGGCCAGCCGGTCTGCTGCAATGGTACGTGGTAAAGTCGCGCCGCATTGCGGCTCGGTAGTGCGTTGTAAACTTGTAGGCGAAAACCACTTGGACTAAAAATTTAAGATTGTTCCTTCATGAGTCTCCTAAATAATGATTATGTTTAATTCCAGCACACGAGGCAGGTCTAGCAGCACTCCAAGTAGCGCGAGGTGGTCGGGTAGTGTCGGACACCGTAGTATTCGAGTACAAAGCCGGC
Source organism: Agriphila tristella (assembly GCA_928269145.1). NCBI lineage: Eukaryota > Metazoa > Arthropoda > Insecta > Lepidoptera > Crambidae > Agriphila > Agriphila tristella. The sequence goes on from OV743432.1 coordinate 30,469,870, forward strand.
CCCCCCGCGGCGCCGTCATCGCCAGCGTCGGCTCCGCTACCTTCGCTGGACTACCGACGGTTCACGCTGCTGCAGCGACTCCAGCGGCTGCATGGGCGATTACAAATCAAGAGTGAGCCGATGGATGATAACAACCAGGTAAAATATCCTTTGTGTCCTACTACAAATATGCAAGCTCCCTTACAGAGTGTTTAAAGTAATGGAAACATCTGCTACTGGATTCCCCTAACTTAGTTTTATCTGAATTTAACTTTGTCACTATAATCTACATATATTAAAATTTTCACTAATACTCTTTTCTTCATCAATGACTGTTATCTCATGTTATATTAATTTCAAATTTCAGATTGAAGACGTCCAACTTTACTCTAATCCAAAATTTGAAGAGCGGCTGGTAACTTTCTGCCGATCTCTCAGCTTGCGATCCACTGGGACTTCCGAAGGTTTCACTACTGAGCCTGGAGAAGACGGGTCAACTATACTGCACTTGACTGCAGCATTGGGCTACACGAAATTGACCACAGTGCTGTTGAGATGGCGGCAAGATGACGGCAGCTTGGCGTTGGAGAAGGAAGTTAACTTGGGAGCGAGAGACAGTGAAAATTGTACACCTCTGGTAAGATAACACATATTGTATAATTAATACGGATTTAATTGAGTTATTTTGGGTAGACACAACGTAGATTCGTTTGATTAGAAGAGCCTTGTCTTGTTACGAAACTCTACGCTGCCATATATAGTAAATTAAAAACATAAGTAGGTGCTGGAGTTCAATTAAACCATCAACTGTGAGCGTTTAGGCTTTAGAAAGCGTTGCAATAGTCATGAATCAACTTTTTTTATTAGGTCAGAGAGTTCAAAAGAGCAATATTGAGATCAGTGGCTGACCGTTAGTCATATTTGAACACTCCTTTATCTATTCAGCCATCTTTGATCAAGAATAGCCTAGATGTCCGGTCAGAGTCTCAAAAATGGTACCTCAAATAGCGCCCCACTTACAAATTGGGCGCTTATTTTGCACAAAGTGATAAAAGATGTGTTTTTGTACAAGATAAGCTATTTTGTACAAAATAAGTGATGTAAAATGTAAGTTTGTATAAAATAAGAGGTGATTATGTACAAAATAAGCGCCAAGTTTGTAAGTGGGACGCTATTTAAAGGGTGCCATTTTTGCATTCCTACTGTTTTAGTTCGTGAAGCGTCATCTAGGATATTCTTGATTGAAGTCAGCCACACACTTTTCAGCATCAATTCCCCTTTTCGTAATTCCAGATGGTAGCAAGTGCAGCGGGCCACGTAGAGACGGCAGTAGTTCTGGCGCGGTGGAGCGCGGGCACGCGGTGCGAGGCGGGCGCACGCTTCGCCGCCGCCGCTGCGCGCCGCGCCGGACACGGCCAGCTAGCCGCCTTGTTGGACAGGATACACCCACCGCCGAGGGATGGCGTGTTTTTGAGGCCACACTGGTAATTACGGCAAACAGTTAATACCAGATAGTAGGAAGTGCAGTGGGCCACGTGGAGACGGCAGTAGTGTGGGCACGGTGGAGCGCAGCTACGTATTGCACAAAAACAGGCAGCTGGCGGCCTTGTAGTATAGGAAATGAAGCGATCTTTTGTATGGAGACCCCAAAATTAAATACTCAGTCGATGAAACTTTGCAGGGATGTAACATAGCATGAACCAAAACCTATGTACAAATATCCAAAAACAAAAAAAATATCGATTTGGATTATTTAAAACGATACTTTATCATACTGTAAAGTTTCGTATACTGAGGATTTACTGTGGGGGTCCACTACCTTCCTTTCCTGCACTATTGTTGGAAAGAATACACCCACCGCCGAGGATTGGCGTGTTTCTGAGGCTACACAGGTAGTTATCAAAATAGTATGGTGATTCTAGACAGCAAGTTCAGCGGGACATGTAGAGACAGCTGCCGCTGAAGGATAGCGTGTTTCTGAAGTCTCATAGGCGAAAAAATGTGAAGTAAACCAATCCGCAGAACTCGTCAAATGCTGCGGATCAGGTAGAGATGGCAGTGCTAGTGCTGTATTAGATAAAATTTGCTGGCTGCGTTAGTGGACAGGATGCACCTTTTACTGAAGAATGGCGTATTTCTGAGCTTCATAGGAATATTGGAAAAAGGTATAGTGGCGCAATCTGCAGTGCTGATAAATTGACTGACTGAGTTCAATTGTATTTTAACGCTACTGATAACCGAACACCAAAATCTCCTCTTTGACTCAGCGATAGTTTTTACCTCATGCACAAATAAATAAATGACTTATAAAATTGTTTACAAAGTAAATTTTGTTTCTATTGATGAAATGGATGGAATAATACAGGAGCGTATTTTTTCAGTTTATCGCAGAAAGGAAGAGCTGGCAGCCTCGAAAGCAACTTGGTGAAGAGACCATCGATAGATAGTGGAATAAATATGGCTGACGCATTCAGATCCAATTCTGCAATTGACAAGTCTGAGAGTTCAGCCAGGTAGATAATGTTACTGATTTATAATATCTTGTTCTTGTACAGGATCTTCATTCATTTAATGATATACAAAAACCTAACTGTTGCAGGTGGGAAAGGAGTATGTCATTACCACTAGACTCTGACACGTCCGAAGACAGTCTAGGTGACTCCAAGATCGGGCGTCGGATGGACTTGGCTCTCTGTAAGTCCCACCAAAAGGTTTATCTTGATACACAGTTCAGTTTTCATTTGCTGATGATTATTTATTTATATCGGCACTGCGCCTACGATTATCGAAAGATCAGATATTGGATTTCGTTCGCTGCAATCACTATTTCGGGTATTTCCTAAGTATAGCAATGGTCATATAAAATGGGTTCTCGTACTGTACATAATTTGTACAGCTTTTGTCTGTAATCAAAGAGGAATCGTGCTTAGTCGTAGACAATAAAACCACAGCACAGAATCTTCTATTCACGGAACTCATTTCATTGACCAAGGTATCACATAGAAATCGAGACTAGATCTTCGCAAGTCCCGTTAGGAACGCGCCTCATAAAGCACAAACAAATGAATATCGCCGAAAAGAGAGCAATCAGTAGGCTCTAGAAAATGTAAGCACCTAAAAAGAGGTTAAAACGAGCGAGCAGGCTGTTTTTGAAATTGGAACAATAAGGTGGTCGAAGTAGGTATAGTCGGGAGACGAGGATATTGAGGCGGCGTGCTCCCCAGGCGAGACGTCGCGGCGCGCGGCCAGCCCGCTCATAGACGTGGAGGCGCTGTCGGACGGCTCGCCCGCCGCCAGCCCGCCCCCGCCCCCGCCTCCGCCCCCACCCCCGCCGACAACCAAAGGTCAGTCGCGACTCCAGAAACGGTATAGACGGGACGAATCAAATTAATCTCAATTTAAATGTCCTCTCTGCTGGGGCACATGTCTTCCTTATGGATGGTTATGGAGGAAAAGAGAAACTTTCTTGAAAACGATGGATATAGTATTTTCGACGGACATAAGTCAAAAATGTCTTATTGCAGAAATTTTCGGCTCAAGTTCGTCGAATAATATTTTAATTAGGTTTTCTTTGACCAAATCTAAATATATAATTTGGATCCCGATTCATTTCAATAATTTTTGGCACTCTCGTTAGTAAAAAAGAAATCTGATCTTATAGATTGATTGAACCTAATGTTTACACCAATCTCCATTTTTTAAATCATAATAACCATGATAAAGATTGCTGTTTTTTGATTTGATTTTTCTTACCAAAAAACATATATGAATTACCTAGTTTGAAAACTACTAATAAGGTATACAGAGTGATAAATTGGCAATGGTTTATTCTTGGCAAAACTGTTCTATACCATTTCGAGTCGCAGTTTCCCTCCGCTCCTATCTCAGTGTTGTGACTGTAGTAGTGCATCGCCTCTCTGGCTCTCTTCTTTCAACCGATGTCGTCTGTATATCTCTGTCCCTCTCTGTTGCCAGTCTGTAGTCGTCATGACCACTGTATGTCGGTAGACCACTTGTAGATTCTTCTGTATTTTTGTATCCAGTAATGAGCGGAGTTCCCCCAGTGTTGGTGTTTGTAGATTCCCATAAAAGCTGAACCGAACTATTTCACCAATACCTTTAGAAGCTAATGTTAATACTTCTATTGGTAAAGGAGATTCGTTTTTATTACTAAAATCATTATCAATATCACAACGGTATTTTACAATGTTAAAATAAAAATGATTATTATTTTTGGAAACATACTTTAGTTCGGTTTGGCTTACTCGATGTTGTCAATCGATGTCGCTTTGAATGGTTCGTATTGGTCTATCCACAACCACAGTACCTTCAAACACATCCATATCGATTGGCTTTCCTACTTCTTCAATTCCAGTAAACACGAAGACTGCGTTGTCAAAAGTCAGAACACCATTTTAATCAAGAATACGTGACAATTTATACACTGCATGTTGCTAAATTGCTTGCATGAAACGATATTTATTGGACGCTTTTTATGTGTAGGTAGATTGCAGTATTTTTATATGTAAGGTAAGGTATGAATGTTTATCCGGTTTGATTGATTTGATTTTTGGGTAAATATAAGATTTGTCTAGTAAAGAAAACTCTTCACAAACAAACGATACTTCAACTATTATAAAAACATTTTAATCATTTCTATAAAAAACCGATGACTATGATTGACATAATAATGGTAAAATATTTTGAACTAAATTGTGATAACAATTTGCTGGTGTTACTATAATGTAAAATTTCTTAATGTTGAACTTAAATTGAATCTAAGCAACACTGAACAAATTATTATTGTAGTATTGGTAATTGTATTGTATGAGGTTCCACATCATCTAAAACTTTCAGGGGAGCAGGATGATCGTGTGTTCACGCTGGCGGAGCAGATCATAGCAGCCATGCCAGACAGAATAAAGGTAACACTTTTAAATCTCAAACTGATACGGCTTTTGTTTTAAATATCAATGTTGATACAAAAATAAATTATAAACAAATAAGATTCAAGCCATCTTTCTCGGGTTGAATCTGTAGGAGTCATCCTTCAGATGTTTGATCATTGGTAGATATAGATAACAATTATAGTATTTGAAGGTAGACAGAAATTCAATTCATTCGCAGTAAAAAAAATAAACTTCCTGATTATTATTATTATTATTATGATTCTTTGGATTTAAATAGCACAGACCATAAAATCCTGATGCTAGTATATTAATTTTCTTTGAATTGCTTTCACGACTTCCTTAATGATTTGTATTTTTTTTTGACTTTCCTCAATGATTTGTGTGTTTTAAACATAGAACGAAAGTTCGTCGTTGCTGTCGGGCTGCGGGCTCGAAGGCAGTTCCGTCGGCGGCGAAGACACCCTCATGGTGCCGCTCCTTGACGACACCACCACCTTTAACACTGAATTCAGCTTCGAGTTCTGCGATAACACTTACAGGTTCATCATCAATTCGTACTTGATACTAACATACATAGCGCTGATATCCATGCACTAAAATCGTTAGCTTAATAAACTGATTGGATTTAAGTTTATTGAATTCAACTTTATCAATGACATTTTAAGGTCGGTTGTACAAAACTCCTTTTCAGGGAGGCGGGGCAAAAATTTTAATTGTTTTTGGGCATATCTTTAGGCCATTACAGTCTCGGCATTTTCAAAAACTGTAAATAAGTATTTGATGTGAACTAGTACTATAGTAGTTTTTATCGTATAGTTAGTTAACAAAACTTATTCATCAAGTTTGTTAGGCTATACAGACATTTTTAATTTAACAGCTAGCGAAATGTAAGTCCACACTAATTTATTATGTAAATTGTAAGTAAATTCTTAGATGGAATATCAATTTCTATTAATTGGCTATTGAGGAAAGCTCACCAGGCTAATTTGAGCTCTTTATAACAGTACCGAGACCGACTACTTAGATAAGAAATATGGCTATGAATGAAGACGATTCAACAACGCCATTAATTTTTTTTCATTTTATTATTTTTTTTGGTCACTTAGAGAGGATGAATGAAAGGCGAATCACGAAAGAGATATATTGTGCGAATGTGGAAGGAACGATTGCACAAGGGCGTCCCAGAAAAACCTACGCGGACCAAATAGGGGTTATTATAAAAAAGGCTGGTGTACGCAGTGACAAAAACCGCAGGGCATGTATGAAAAGATTGATGGATGTGAATGAAGCGAAAGAAGTGTGCAAGGATCGTAGCAGGTGGCGATCCATAGTCTCTGCCTACCCCCATGGGAAACAGGCGTGAGTGTATGTATGTATGTATTTTATCAAATAGATTTCATCTTCGTTTTTTGCTTTCATATCTGTAAAACGTTTTTTTTTATTAAGAAGCTGTTTTTATAGTATGTATTGTCAAAATTACATATTAGCACGTACCCAAACTTACGACTACTGAGTTCGTTGAAAGATCTGAAAAATCTGATAAGTATCGTTTCAGCTTTACTTTTAGTTATGAGCTTAGCGAAGGTCTCATAACTTGTGACTTGGGGGGAGAATAACGCCTTAAAAGTGCTTAGAACTTGTTTTTTGTTACACAGAGTTGCCATCTCTGGAGTGTAAGGTTCGATTCCGTCTGCGTCAATTTAGAAAACTAACATTTCTATATTGTCTTAGGTCTGGGGTGTTTCCACCGCTCTTTCTGTTTTCCATAACACAAGTGCTTTAGCTAATTTCTTTAGAATCTAAGCAACGTATGTGTTGGTTCTTAATTATTTTTTTATTTTATCATTACGACACCGAAGCATTACATTACCGGTCGGTTTCTGAATTGAGAAATCGAAGATGAACTATGTCAGTACTATATTATTATTAGTTCCGTGGAAAAGCACTACTTAAGCACTATTTCTGTATGCAGAGTAACATTTGAGTAGTGCTCAACTTTAACTTCTCAATTCAGAAACTGACTGCATTAGGGACACTGGGACTAGCACTATAAGCAGCTTCGTTAATCTCTCGTCAACGTTCGTGAACACTCGTGACTTTCCGTCAGGTATTGCGGCGGGTCGACGCCGTGCTCGTCGGGCTCGGTGTCGCCGGGCTCGGCGCTGTCACCGCCGCCGCCCTCGCCGCGCCCCGCCGCCGCCGCCGCGCCGCCCTCCGCCACCCTGCAGGAGTTCCTCAACGCCACTTCTCACTTCTCCAGTCTTACTCTGAATGGTAAGTTATTTATATTCCCAATGCTAATGTACATGAATACCTCAGGCCGCGTACTCACCGACAGGTGGTTTGCTTAGCGCCTTGCGCCTAGATATCTATTTAGTAGGCGACTAGCCTAGTGAAGCGCCAAGCGTACTGTGCGGCTGGTTGCGAACATTCGTTCTAACGTTATTTTTACTTCGATACATATCTAGGCGCTAGGCGCTGAACAAACCACCTGTCTGTTCGTACGCAGCCTTACGGATACACAGGGCACACATAAGTCATCTTTATTAACTAGAATACCTAATAGCGATTGTGATTCAAGTTATATAGAACCGTCTCGTACAGCATTTCTCTTTTTGTTACACAAAAACATCGTTAGTTAGAAAACTACTCGAACACTTCCATGCCCTTCGAGCCGGTCGTTGTCAAGCAGTATTATCGCTTTAACAGATAGATCAATTGAAAATGTAGCTGGCTGATTCTATAAAGCTTATAGAATGGATGATCCAATAGCCCTAACATCTCATAGCTCACCGCGCAGGTCAATAATGTTATGATTACAAAAGCACGTGGTAGACCGGTGCCCACATCTAAGCGTGCTTTTCGAATCACAAAGAAAGCTTGAAGGCAATTTTGGCCAACCATCCAATAACTAACACTAGTTACTGATATAATAGTCAAGGTAGTGCTTAATCTCCGTTCAGTTCATCTATAACGTCTCTGGCCCTGTCCACATTACCACGTCACGACGTCGTCAATGTGGAACGGTGCTGTGTCGCGACATGGTGCGTTGACGTGACGTGCAAATTTACGACGCCGCAACATTATACGTTGTCGTGCCTTGTAAAATTTTGATACATTGTTCACTCACGTACTAGAGAAATAACAGTTTCTTTTTAAAAATTGACATAGCAGTCTCTTTCTTTATATGGATATAGTCTTGTTTTTACGATCGATTCTATCGATTTGCGGTTTTCCATTGATTTTGAGCTTCCGATGCGTTGTTCCGCGGCAACGTTGCCGTACCGTGCATTAGCACGATGCGACAACGCACCGCGCCGCGACAATGCACCGTTCCACGTTGACGACGTCGTGCACGTCACGAGTGTCGTCGTCATGTGGCCCTCTCTTAAATGCACGTTCAAAATGTATTTCCACCCAACAGACCGAGAACAACGCGAGCTGTATTCAGCCGCGATCACGATCCAGAAAGCATACAGACAATACCGCGGTCGGCAGCTGCAACGGCGGGCCGCTGCAGCCGCCATCACTATACAGAACTGCTACCGGCGGTACAAACAGGTAATATTACCATACTAAATACGGTATATATAATAATATTACTTACTATTATACGCCTTACAGTTTACACCTTATTACTATGATCTTAGGGTTTAATAACGATTTAACAACACGAATTGAATTCAGTCAAAATCAGCAATATCAGCAATTTCCGTTCGAAAAACGTCATTTAATAAGATAATAATGTTAATTGTTGAGGCAAGATCTTTTCACCATAGCGGCGTGTTCATATCGCTACATAAGCAATCGACGAATGACAAACAGATGCAGGATTATCGAAAAGTGCAATGACGTGACATTGATTCGATATATTCGCGCTGCTGTAAAAAAACCAGTATCAATTGGGAATATATAAAATTGTTGTAGTACTACAAGACTATTTAATGATAGGGCGTTTATTTAAAGCATTATGTTTTGTTTAGTTTGCGTATTTGAAGCAAATGCATGCAGCGGCTACGGTGATACAGCGAGGGTATCGCATGATGTGCGAGCGTCGCATGGCCAACACGCCTATCAAGTAAGTTATATTAGGGAGATACGTCAAAAAAAAATTTCACTTTTTGATGTAATGCCTTATGTCGCGGAAATATCCTAGAGATCTAAAAATAAGATATATATTTCTTTAGATCTGGCTCGATACATTTTCATTTTGAAAATAACTCTTAAAAATTATTAAGATTGAAATTACTTAGAAACGACGTTAGGTATTCGAGTTAAAATTGCTTTAAAAAAGGGGTATCATCAATATTCACAATCGTGTAGAAGCATTTCTCTTTAATCGTACTCTCATTGTGCAGGAGGACTTACTCTCAAAGGCGACAGAATCAGGCGGCGAGGAAGATCCAACAGTTCATGAGGCAAACAAAGATCAAGTAAGTCTAGAATACGCTCACAATAAATTATATTGCAAAAAAAACAATTAAACCTACGACAAATGATGAGTATATCTGTATAATTAGCGAGCACGTTTGTACTAGAACTATTGAAACTGATTTATGTAAATCTAATGTGTATCGCTGTTGGTGTACCTTAAGAATAAAATAAAAAAAACCATATGAATACTCTTATTGATATAGGTTATTTCATTATACAAAAACTACAAAGTAAATAGATACATAGTTCCATAGATAGAAATTGAAAATACTATAGCTTGCCCTTCGCTCAGTTTATGATACACTAAATATAAAAAGGTGATTGATAATATCCATTTATTTTTAAAAACACTACGAGTTACTACAAATCAGTTTTCGCCAACTCATCCAAAAGGCGATAACAAAAAGAAACTTTTTCATAACAAAAGTTCACCCTCATTTCCTGATAGCATCGAACTTTATAAAAAACGACCATTGAAAGTACGTCATCCGATAGCTCCTATAATGTCGTCAGAGGACCTATGAAATTTCCGCAGAACAAGTTCGTGCCTTCGGAGTTTGAGGATTTTAATAAGAAAGTTAAGGACTTCGTCAAGTTTGCTTAGTTAAAATTATATCTATCTGCCATCGTGTAGATTGATGGATTTAATCTAACAAGGACAGTTTGCCTTGGCCCAGGATTTTAAATTTTTAGGGCGTAAGATAAAAATTAAAAGTATGTCAAAGATTGTCACAGATTGAAAGATGCTTGGTCTAAATCGTTACGTTATTTAATTATATTTATAATCATTAGTAGAAAAACCTTTCAACCATAACTGTGACTTTGAAATTCTTTACTACAGAAATAATGCATGTAATTACTTATAAAAGACAAGTACATAACAACATTTTCAGTTCTAAATATAATAAATCTCATTAAATGAGTACAAACCATCTTTTTGAAAATAACATCGTCCCAACCTTGCCAAATCACAAGGACGACACGGACCCAAATTAATTTGAGCCCATCGAGTTGTATTTTATCCGTTCAATTACTAATCCATTCTTAGTTCCCTGCCGTACTTGGCAAAGGAAACATTTCGTTTAGCAAATTTTACTTTGTTCGTGTTCTCTGTACTGGACGGATAAATCACTTAGAACAAGTTGAATTCCGTAATTTTGTCAGTACTTAGTGTCTTTGGACGTCGGATTGCTTAGACGTTTTCGGACTTTTGTATTTAATTAAATCGACCGGTCGGTTCGCTGATTCTTGTTTCGCAATGGGGATCATTTTTGAAGAACTGTGTCTGTGTTGAGTAATGCTTGGATCTTTGTTCCTTTAAAATCTAAGTAATTTAGGCACTTATTAGATCACCGTTTTCAGAAATTTGTCTAAAGGATGTCAATTTCTATCTTACAAACTTTCTAATTGATATAAAATAAATTATTTTTTCATGCTTCTAGTACTTGGGAAGAGTTTACCACAAACGTAAGTGCTAGTTACTTGAAAGTTTCAGCTCAAGTCATGTATAAATGCAGATTTATTTTTGTTTAAACTTCAAGGATTAGATTAACTTTATTTGTTTTCGTATTACTTATGTCCTACTTTAGCAATGACTTTACTGTTAGCAGTTATTTTTTCTTTTTCAATTGGATTTCAAAATTATTAAGCTCCTTATCCCGTTCCACCATTGGCCTCCACTCTTGTTTTCCAAGTTCATGTGTTGTTATGTTTGCAGGTTGCAGAACGCGCGAGCCGAAAACGCGAAGGTGGCCCGGCGGTCGCCGGGTGCCCCCCAAAACTTATCGCCGCGCATCATCAGTACGCCTCCCATGTCCAATAGGTAAACCACAACTCACTTTCCAACTTTATCTATATAATATAAAGACCCATTCCAAGATTCATGGATTCCATCTAAACTTGTTCAGAGTAAATTGGTGAGAAAAAATGATCTTAATCTAATGAAAGTTCTACGTAGACGTTTGGTTGACAACAATATGTCTCCTCAAATCATGTTGTTAGTTAAACATTTGAGATTAAAAGATATTATAAATTAGAAATGTAACATTATACTCGTATCTTTTCTAGGATTGTCGATTATCTGGCGCCACAATCGCCTATGAACGCCGACGAAGACTTGCTTCTCGAACTACTATTCAAAATGTAACGGGCATACCACCAATTATTGTCGTCATCAGATATAATTACATCGTCTAATGAAGAAATAACACAGTTCAATTCAGTGTCCTAATCGTTTTAAGTTTCTAGAATATACTTTCCAGTGGAGCCTTTATTTCAGGTTTGGTGTTCAAGAGTGTAACTATTTCGAGACATGTTTATAACGTTTACCTTTTTTATTTTACTCCACTAAGATGTATAGGTTGTACAAGAAACTCGAGGACTGTTTGTGTAAATATACATACGTATTGTTTAAAGGACACGTTAATTATTTACATCTTTTCGTTTTATGAGCGCTTATCATTTGACTCGCGATGTACCGTTTTTTTCACAACCTATATATTTGTTATCTTTAAAATATTTCTAAACAGGTATTTTCTTAGAGTTGTGAGATGACTCAGGCCTTGTCTACTTAAATTTTAACCTGTCGTTTTGTGATAGCTTTATTATGAAGAATATGTATGAAAAGTTTTGACTTTCACAGATTCGAAGTGATTCAAATCAGGCTCTTTAATTCATTCCTTACGTAGTTTTTATTTTATAAATGACTTGTTCAGAGTTTGGATTCAAATTTGTCTTTATTTTAAACTCTTCAGGTCATAGACAGGGTTATATTTAGTATAAATTTTATCGTATTTGTATTATATTTTCATAACGTATTTTTGAGATATTTGTTTAGGACATTTATTGGAATCATATTTTTGAAAACTCTAAATTGGATGTAAAGTAATTATCTAGATCAACAACGTATTGGCTGATTTTGATTGAATCTGAAATGAAATATTGATATAATTCCATGTAATGTTTATAACGGTCAGTACTTAAAGTCGGCTATAGAATTATATTGATTACGTTAATTATATTTTTGAATTTGTATGTACGGTCACTTTGTTCGTTTGCTTGCAAAGGTGGAAAATCAAGTCAAAACTTGAAACTTAGGATCTGTTGTAGATATCCGTGATGGAGTCTTAAATTACGTAGGTTAAGTACAAATTCAAATTATTAAAAGCCACTGTTCTTATAAAGTAGTTGCACCTAGCGTAAAATACAATAAACCCGACGAGCTGTGAGTATTTTGAGATTTTATCGTATTTAAGGGAATTAAAAAGTAATTATGCAGTTATTATAGTTTGACTACTAGTCAAAAGTTTATGGTGTAGGTTTCGTTCCAGCCTAAATAGATTAATTAATTTTATTAGTCTATGCAGTGACGCCTTAGGAATCATCGAACATGACCTATCTTTCTTTAGAGTTAGATCGAAATCTTATGGAAGCTTGTCTTAATTTAAATTATCCATACTCATATTCTGTAAGCGTCGTTATATTTCTTCGATGACTTCATCATTGTTGTTTTGTTTTAGTCCATTTCTAGTTCCTACATCGAAACTATTAAAATCGTTAATGAATTCTCTCGTACCTACGATTAGTTGTTTAGATACTGTTTTAGAACCTCGATAAAGCTATATGCCATACTACCTAGCGTTCATGAAAAAAAAGGTTGTGCACCATTTAATATAGAAATAAACTACCTAATATTCCCTTTTTCTGAATTCTCTGATATTTTAATGTAGCATAGTTTATAGTTTAAGGTATTAGAATAATCATAGCTTAACCATAAGACGACTTATGGCCGTCGAGATATTTTCGATTCGTATTTTTATAAAGCAAAAGTTACGAACGACTACGATTGCTTTGCTTGTGCAGGGCCAAGGTTCAGGTGCAGTCGGGATTAGTTTGTTACCGGTTAATTATTTCTTAAACGGTGTTGATTTTTTGATTATTATCCTCTTTAACTTCCTTCTTGTTGATTTTTGGATCTTGATCTTCAATTGTTAGTTTTATATTTCACTTGAATTTTGATAGTTTTGAGAGGCCCGGTGTTGAAATCTGTAGATGTTAGATTCACTTTTAGCAAGATTTGTATTGGATATTGTAATATTTGGATTTAGTAAAAAATTATCGCTATCCATCTTAACTTGTTCAGAGTAAATTTAACTAGATCAAGTAAAAACGATATGACACGCGACGTAGAATGAAAAAACCGTCCAGTTGTGGCGGCTTTTGCACCCTCCGGTGACATAACGGCAAAAGTCGCGTTTAGGCAACAAGTGAAAATGGCACTGTTGACATATAACGGCGTTGGCGAAGATACTCGATTCGCTTGAATGGTCAGTGGGCACCCGAGGGCGCGAATACAACATGTATATTTCATATTTTTGGATCGCTAATTTTAAGATGTTATATTTATATATGTATATGTAGTAATGGCGGATACAAAACAGTATTTCGATAACGTATTGCGCCAAAAGTTTTGATGTATTAATTTTCCATAAAAAGTTATTCTCCCATCGTTTTTTTTCGAACGGATAATAGTTCGTTTAGCTAGTGGTCATGCATATATATTTTTGGATAGCGTGCACGATTGCTTGCGCTGAAGGAAGCGGGGAATAAAAGTATAAAAAAATATTTTTAACTGTAACACAGAACCTCTGGAAGCAATAATTATTTTTGTGGTGAAGAGAGTATTTTATTATCCACGCGATCGTCACAGACAGACGTAGACCGCTTTTTAGTGCTACCGTTGGGTGCTCCTTTGAAAATCTTTTTAGTGGAAATGTAAGTAAAAATGTTGACGCGTCTGAAAACGACTTTTATGGACAATACGCATTCAAGTAGGCTGTGTATGCTAAGAGCATTTTCGTTTGTCTCGGTGTGTATTGTACTTGGATGGTAAGTACAGAACTTACGGGTATTCGGTTTACATACTTGCTGCAAAGGTCGTAATGTGAAAATATAAACCTCGTTCGAAGAATATAATCTATACCGAAAAGGTTTGAAGAGAAAGTCGGCTTTTCCTGCAATTAAGGACGGAAAATAGAGGTGAAAATGTTTATTCGGGCTTGCCCTGGAATGCGAAAGCATTATCCAAATTCCACCAAATTATTTGGAATTTCCGACGGAAATTCTGCAATAAAAGGAGCAGACTAACGGTGGATTTAGTGATTGACCACTGCTAAAAAGATATAGTGCACTAGAAGTAGGGATAGTTAGATAAATTACTACTAATACATAAAATAATAAAAATCTTGAAATCTATACATAGAATTTAAAATTAAAAGTTTAACTAATACTTTTTATTATTATATTGTGTCCTATTCGCCGTTATTCGAAGCCTTGGTAAACAGATCGAGAATAGCGAAGCCTTTCCGTTTCCCGTTCAGCATCATTATTATAGGTCTATCTTACCAAATTACGTCACATCCGTATCCGATCTCACCCCACTATGTTCACTAGGCGGCCATTGCTGGTTTTCGCGCTCATTGGCGTCCTTTTTTCGCAACCGTTCACATCTAGTCAAACGCTGTTGGCGTTCGAAATTTAAAAATTTTGCCTAAGAAGGTCAAATGCTGTTAGCATTCGAATTTTAAAGTTTTCTAAAGTAGGTCAAACGCTGTTAGCGTTCGTAAAATTCTTAATTCGAATTTAGATTTTATATTACATATTTTTGTTGAAAAGTAACATCTTACGATTTATTTTCGGTTATTTAAAATGCGTGTGCGTAGAAATTCCAAAAAACCATACTTAAAATCAGTGTTAGTTGGGTCCGACTTTGTGTCGTCTCCGTTTTCGTCATGTTCGTGGAGTAGCAGAGAACGAGGGCGAGGGCATGGATCTACAGTAAATATGACGCGTGATTTGAATTGGATTGAGGTAATCTAACTTCGCCATAAGGTCAGTGAAATTTTTCCATTATTTAATAATGATATGATTCTACCCACGATATGTTGAAAAATAATTTCTGTTAATTCTTACATTCGTAAAATTGCCGTTCATGAGTGATATTCGCTTTTGGCCTATGCGATCTCCTAAAAACGTTATAATTTTGACAAATTTAATGCTTATGAAAATTTTTATGTTACGGAAAACAAGTTTCGTTATATTGTCCTATTCATTTTTGGTAAAGCTATATTGTGTTGAATGTGAGCTGAGTGCACAAATACTTGTGTTTCTAAAAATATGAGAAAGTGTATGCTGCTTGAATCCTAGCACTATCCGGCCATTGCCGTGGCATTTCGTTCGACTCATAGTTTTACTTGACCAGTGTTGAGATTAACCATTATGCCCTATTTTATTGAGATATGTTGTTTAGCCGTAGTCGTTTGAACGAGTATATTTTTTTTTTAAGTCACTGCTTTGAATCTGATTAGTGATACGTAACGAGGCACTTTGAACAAGAATAAGTAGTCAGTGGTTTTACAAAAGAATCTTGCCTGTAAATTGGTGTTTAATTAAAACATTTAAACAGTCAGATATTGACTTGATTGCGGAATATTACAATTGATGGCGTATTTGATGCAGCGGCAGTAAACGCTATCAATGCGCAAAATGGCCCGGGTTCAATTCTCAGTAAAATGAGCGCACTAATCTTTTCTTGTGTATAAATAAAAATGAATGCTTTTTATTTGTATGCTTTCCAAAACCATTAATTTGATTGTGATGAAACTTGAAGGACCTTATCTGCGTACACCACCGAAGGTTCCGGCCCAAAAAAAAAAAAAAAAAAAAAAAAAAAAAAAAAACGTGTTTTAACCTTTGATTGAATATATGTGTGATACTGATATATATGCTTGTCAGGTACAGCTCTATCAATAAAATTAATTGTGGGAACTGTTTTAAATAATTTGAAATCTATTTTTAATTGCAGGCAACTCAAAAGTTTATCATAGTAATTAGATATTTTCTATTATTATTATTATTATACCCCTCGGTTCCAGCTTGTTCCGCAACTGAACCGGGGAAGGTCTATCGGCTGCTCCTGGCACCGTTGACACAAGTTTATGAAAGTTGTATTTACATAATTTTGTAATTAAAACATGCTGTTTACTTCCTCTATGGTAGTAAGCCCCACATGTTAAGAGCTGTGTGAGTTATAACAATATTTTTAATTTGGATTTATCCGGTCGCTTTTGAGCACCGTTGATTGAACTCTGGCGGTCACTCCTGATGGATTCCGTTGATTAAGTATCTTACTATTTAACATAAATTCGGTCACCCTCTGATGGGCACCGTCATTATAGTTATGTAATATCAATAAATATATTTACATTCGATAAACATTTATTATGGTTTAACATAAATTCGGCCGGTCGCTCCTGAGCACCGTCGGTTGATGTTTTGATATAAAAATTATTTCGGTTGCTTTTGATGAGCACCGTCCAGGCACCGTACATATTTTAACTTATTTTATCTTATTATTTTATTTAATTATTCTGTGTAAATACTGTCCTTAATCCCTGAGGGGGAGGAACTTAAAAAGGGGATCATCCAAGATATTCCCGTACTTCTGGTGGGCACCATGTTTCTAACAACCACTAGTTGCTGCTTACAGAACAACCAGAAGATGACATTTTGAAATTTTCTTTGGTGAGTTATTTATTCATATTTATTTTTATAACCGTGGACCTGGTAAAACAAGTTATTACGATTGAATATTTCAATCAATATATTTTCCAGTTATTTAAAATGTTTCTTTATTAAAAATATCGAACCGGGTGCTAGCTAAGTCAGGGTGTCGCAAAGGAAGTTCACCAACAGTTGCGTTCTGGTGCTTCACTGGTCGCTGCCGTGGCACACTCGATGCGCTCGCTCGGCTCGCGCTTTATTTTGCCGTTTTGTGACCAAAAGGTCACAGTTTTAATCTAACCTAACTGGTGATGTCCCTTTTGGATACACTGTAACCAAAATAAGTGTAGCAGATATTATGTTTTGTTTGAAAATTTTAAATTCATTTGTATGCTTTGAAGACTAATATTGTCTCATGAGTCCGAGGACAGATCAGATATCCTAGCTAGTTTTAAAGCTGTGGGTTTAGTTAAGTGGTCACTGCAAGGGTTGTGCTTGTTTTACATTTTAAATTTTATGAAGATAGTCTGATGATGTTGGTTTTATTACAAAGTGCATTGATATCCGATTTGCCGGGGGCGTGTAATGTGTATGTACATAAATACATAAAGTGCTAGTTTTTATTGTACTTTGACCACGTTGTGGTGTACATTAATAGATAGGAATTTTAGAAATCACTTTAACTTGTAAATGTTTCGTTGTGATATAAACCCTATTTGATTCTTGGGGAATCTCGATTTTACTCAGACCTTGATTGAATCATTCTATATTTTGATTATAATCTTAGCACGGTGTAGATATCAAGTTAACATTTTGTTATATACTTACTTAAATACTTGTTGAATATTTCAGTAGAATATGAAAGCACTTCTATTTAGCTACCATACATGTTACATAGGTATTCTGGAAATCATTTTAAAATAATACCCCTAATTGCACTTTGACATAAGTCAGTTGTTGTAAACACTGTCGATCTGATGTTATATTGGTTGGTGTCTGCGATTAAGTTACTTAAATATGCTTTCCTAATCAAAGCTTAACTACCATGGGGCAGCACTGGCACCCGGCTCTTGTTTATTTATCCGGGTGCTAATACTTGATTTGTTAGATAATAGAGGTAATCTTCTTGGTGGATGATTCCAAAGTATTTATGTGATTTTAATTGAATAATTAAATGCAAGTATATTAATTGTAATTATTATTACTATCATTGTTGATATGCAAAATTTTTGCTATATTGTTAGAAATTCAAGTTCAAACCGAATGTTATATAAGTATTAAGTTTATGCTGCGTGCAGTTTTTCCGATGGCCATAGAAACCATGACATTTAGAAACTTAATTGATTTAATTTTCTTTTAAATATTTATTTTATAGATTGATAAAAATAAAATATTTTATTTACTTACCTTTACTTACCTACAAAAGACGAAACTTTGTCTACAGTAAAGACATGTTGAAATAATTAAAGTCATATTTCTTTCTTTGATATGCAGTACGGTCATATTTGTTCTTTTAATACATCTTTTGATTTTATCTATTACATTTATTATTTTGTCTATACCTAGTATTTTGATTCCCAATGTTAAGATGTCATTTAATTTTGCGATGATAATTAAAAATGTTACAGTTAAGTGTAGTGAGTACTTAGCTAAATAAGTATGTACCTACTTAACTATTTATTTTTTGTTTTGTTTTTGGCTAACACAGCTGCTGTGTGCTGACTACTGCTGACCAATCGAATACTAAATGTTTTATTAAGTGTAAAAATTCAAAGGGACTTGTTAATGTTAATTAATATTCGATAGCAATTTATATAACACTTACGTACACGTATTACAATACTAGTGCTTGTTCCACCTACACATAAAATTTATGTTAGACGTGACACAACAAGATGTCGCAGACAGTGGCGCACACATGTCTGTGTGCTCTCTAGCTAGCTAGTCGGCCTAAGTTAATCAACACCAAAGGTTAAATCTAAAAAAGTTACCTTTGGCTTAAGTCAGTCGTATAACGTTTATTTTTGGGTAGGTATTTATTGAGTTCAGTTCGCAGTTTACGTTAAAGTAATTTAATCAAGTATCTGATATAGAAGTAATAACTTTGTGATTGCGTTCACAAAGGTTTATTTTATTATGATATCTAAATCCAGTTAGGGATTTTATAAAGATCTTTTTAGTAAGGTTTGTATCTTTAAGTGAAATAATTGTGCAGCAACTGACACCACAGTTGTAATTAAAGAATCTCAGAAGAAAACGTTGTCTTGTACAAGATAATTTTGAAGTAGGCGATCGACGCGACTTAAGCAGAGATGCACTGTCAGCCAGCAGTCATATTAAACGATAACATGTCTAAAATATTATGAGTTAGATAATGTATGTTAAATAATTACTTAAGTAAATTTTATGAGAATTTATATAAAGCTAATTTGTCAATGGACTTAGTTTCAGTTTTAATTGTTATGTTTTTGTATTTTTTTTTTTCTTCCCTTTACTAATTTTAAAGAAAGATTTCTTTTGATCTAAATTAAAATAATTTTTAAGAGTAATAAACTATTTATGATTTAAAGTGTCACATTGGCGTCCTGTCCCTGTTCACCAGGCGATAACAAACAATGTCTCAATCTGTTTACCAAGGCTTCGAATAACGGCGAATAGGACACAATAGGAGCGTTTTACCTACCATTAAAACGCATATTGTGTCTGAAGCCTTATTCGAAGCCTACCTTCAAGGGCTGCCTGGTATGCATTCAATGCTAATTAGTTGTAAAGTATTTTTCAGATTTTGAGACTGCAATGAGCGCGAAAACCAGCAATGGCCGCCTAGTGAACATAGTGGGGTGAGATCGGATACGGATGTGACGTAATTTGGTAAGATAGACCTATAATAATGATGCTGAACGGGAAACGGAAAGGCTTCGCTATTCTCGATCTGTTTACCAAGGCTTCGAATAAGGCTTCAGACACAATATGCGTTTTAATGGTAGGTAAAACGCTCCTATTATAAGAAGCTTGTTCACACATTTTAACTTCATATTTAGTAAGTAATCTTTAAGACTAAAAATGATAGTAATGTTGCTAATGGTACTGGAGTGGATTTAGTGAGATTACGATTTGTTTTATTTTCGAGTGAACCGTGGTAGGGGCAAGGAATATATTCTTGACTTTCTTTACAGATAATTTTTAATGGAATATGTATAGGTACAAAATTGTGTACTTAATATTTCAGTCCTAATACGTCGTTTGTATATTTCGAACCCAAAGCTATTTAAAAATGTATGCCAAAGGCAAGTTCTTATTTTTTTAAATGTGATAGATAAGCAATCAATTATTTGGAGCATGTATAAGTTATTCTTAGGAAAGTTGTAAATTGTTTTATTTCAACAAAGTTGTTTGTATGTAAACTTCTAAATAAAGTTGATTGTTTTTATTTTTATTTTATATTCCTTAATTTTAAGACTTAATCTATATAAATTGTATTTTATTTAAAAAATGTGGACACACATTTAATTTTGCTGAAGCTTGCTTTGTATTTTTTTTATTGTTTTCATAAAAACAAGCCTGCCTAAAAGTGTATTGCATATCACTTAGAAAATTATGACTTATTAAAAATTTTCGAATATTTTTTCTTTCATACAGAGCAGCGCTAGTGTAAGTTCTCGTCCTTTATATATTTTTATTCTTTAAATAGCATTTTTTATGAATATTGTTTTTTTGCGTTTTACAAGCTGTGATTACAAAAAGTTGTTGATTTTTCACGCCCTTCTTAGTTTAAATGCCATAAAATATACACTCTTTTGGTTTTTATGGTAAACTACTTTTAAATTATTGTGTTATGCGTTTATTTTGTAATTTAATTGTGATACAAGAAAAGTTTTTATAATATTATTATTAAAATATTAAACATTCCCTTTACTTAAAAATACAAAAGGGAGAAAAATAGAACTGTTGATTATGTTTTGATTACTAGAATAGAATTAAGCTAATTTTATAGTTGATTTAGTACTTAAACTATTCTTTGTTTGTACCGTCTTAAGTGTTATAATTAAGTAGTGTTTTTTTTAAGCTATCATAATTGTTAACTGCCAGCTTAAGGTTTCTAAAACACCAAATGTGGAAGATTGTATGTGAAGGCTTGTGAAATGTCCAAATTATTATTTTTAACAGGTTGTTAAACATTTTAATGTGTAGATGGTTTACGATTGTATCTATATTAATCTGTCTAGTCAATGATTGTGACTAAAGTTGTCAACCGCTGATTGTTAAACCGATATAAAGGCTGGTTTACATGTTATTAAGTAATCAAGTAATTTTTAAACTTTATTTTAAGTGACTTAAGACATGTAAACAATGAATTTAATGATAAGTTGCAAGTTACATTTTAGCGTGGAAGTAAAAAGGAGAATAGGATTTTGTCTATATTTCCGTTAAGTTTCTCTAATCTCTTGACATTTTTTGACAGTTATTGCATATTTTTGGCGCGTCTATGTAGTTGTTTTTGAGTGACGTATGTAAAGTGTAGATCTTTTTGAAAAATGTCGATGTGGACGAAATAAGACGCTACAGTAAAGTTTGTGCAATTTTGATATTTCCTTCCCTGCCTATTTCATTACCTACCCCTGATTACGCTACTCTGTTGCTAACAATATTCTTGTTTGAAATTGATTGAAAGCGTTTAAAATCGATTGTTTTACAGTTTGTGTGAACATTTCATTAATTTCAATCGATTTCAAACGACAATTGTTAGCAACAGAGTTACATAATTAGAGGGCTGGTCCAAATTTTTTTATAGCAGTAATTCAATACTTGAACACGTTGTTTGCCGTCCATCGTTAGCGAACTAAAAAGTTAACTGATACTTAATATTTAAGCGTTGAAAACATGTAAACGCTTAGTTAAAATTAATTTAAAATTTAGTTAATTACTGGACTATTTAGTACATGTAAAAGTCATAATTTTATAAAAAATAAACATTTTGGTACAGATTGCAAAACATTAAGAAATTAATTCCCCACCGTCCGTCGTCGCGATATGAACCTACGACATGTCAAGCAAGCACCCAATTCTATTAATTAATTTTTACTTATTGTAAACGCAATTACAGTCAAAATACAGTCGAATTAGTCAAATTAAGTACCGGTACATTTCAAGAATCTCATTTGGACGTAAAGGTCATCGTTATTAGGATTGAAACAACTTTGCCACACGGAGAGAAAGTACCTTTACTAAGAATTATTTATTCTTATAAAAAATTTTACTGAAAGAAGACTTCATTTTGATTTTAAAATAATTGGAACCTTATATTATTATATACTTCTAATATTAGTACTATTATTCTGTGATATAATGGCGTTTGATTCCGCCTAATGGAAACGAGCGCGGGAAAATAGAGTCAAATTATTTTTACTAACATTACTATTAAGTTATTAACTAACAGTTTTATATGTTAATATATGTTTAGTTTTTTAGGTATATATCTATGGGCCATTGTTGCCTGATACAAATAAATAAAAAATAAATATAAAGTGAGAATTTGCTCATCGCCTCGCCATTCACCGCGTCGCGTGGCCAGACGGTTCGTCATTAATCGCCTTTTAGGACTCTCAAAATATTAATTAATATTTAATTAACTCAAATTAATAATTAGTAGAATTGGGTCCCAGGTGCTTCATCTTGTCATGAATTTGATCATTTCGTCCTTTAGCTAAAAAAGCGTTTCGCAATACGAAATTGTCCCAATGAGTCTCGATTGAAAATTAACGCAATTCTTATACAAAAATTGTGTTAATTTAGGTAAAGACAGACATTTCAACAAATACGTACTTGATAGTACGTATTTTCAATGTTACGTAAGAATATTCCTAGGTATATGTTGCGTGTGTAAGAAATTGTATGTCAAAAGTTATTTGTTACATAAATTGGGCTTTAACTCCCTTTTACATATATTTTATTTTTAATATCCATGGGACTTAAGAGGCCGTACGTTCACGTTTTGCCGCTTTCTCGCTCCCACATTTCATGTTTTCTCAAGATTTCTTATTTTTTTTAATTAGGGACATTTTAACATTATATTTCAGTTTCGTGTTGCTGAAAAAGTTGTCATAAAACGATGTAAAATATTCGTAATCTTATATTGCGAAAAGTGGCCGGAACACGTTTTATAATTACAACTCAGATTTAAGAAATCTTGAACAAAAATGAAATGTGCGAGCGGGAGAGTGGCAAAACGTGGACGGCCATTACTTTAACTTAACCATTACCTGTCTTATTCAGAGATGTTTCACAAAACTGGGGTTTGCACAGTCTTGCGACTGTTCTAACAAAACCTGGCTTAATGCTTGTAAACCAATCACAATGCACCTTTTAATCCTTAAACGGTGGGACTAAACGTAAAAATGTCACTCTGACTGAATACGATTTGCGCTAGAATGGCGTTAGTCCGCAGTCTAACGCCATGTTTACTTTGGCCCTTGTTTAACGAACGCACTCTGAATAAGACAGTGAGACTTTAATCCAAATGTGATTTCAATTCATAGTAGTAGCACTAGTAGTAATATTTACAGAAATTATTCGGTAGTTTACTCGATATAATCGATACGGTTAAACAAATCAGCGGTTGACAATAATGCTCGTCATAGAGTTGTTCCTACGATTTCGAAGACGTCATCATGGATGTAAAGAAAATATTTGATTCTTGACGAAAACTAGAAATGTGAAGATTTATTTGATTACTAAGTATACATCTTCGGATGTACTGAAAAATTAAGTAGATGTGCATTAAGTGAACATTGTATTTTATGTTCATTTAATCTGTATTATATTTTTTCCTAATAAATAAAATATATTCTACAGCTTTTAAAAGGTTTCCCCTGAGTTTAATTTTAATATAACACTCGCAGATATCTTTATTTTTTAGAAATCGTTTAATCAAGTATTCATTGAAAACTTTTCTGGTTTTCGTTTTGAAGATATTATGATTCTCTATAATCCAAATGTGATTACAATGCGTATATTAATTTTAGTTATTTAAGCCTGATTCACACATCAGTGAAGTCACAGTTCCGGCACAGTACCGCCACCGTGGTATTTATTCTTTCATATTTTTTTTTATGTACGCGTCCACACCTGTCAGTGTCAGTGACGAAACAGTGCTCTGCGTCAGTGAACGCGTGTTCATAGAGAATGTATGAAAGAATAATTATTACGGTGGCGAAACTGTGCCGGAACTGTGATGGAGCTGTGACTTCACTGATATGTGTAAATCAGGCTTAATAAGATCAATCGGCATCAAATTTATTTTTTAAGATGTAAAATAATAAAAAAATGTTGGACATTATGTATAAGTGAGACGTTGAGTCTATTCGGATGTGTACTTTGAACAAAAAAATCTTCCTTTGTAATTATTATAATCTTTAAACACTACAAAATTGTGATTGAAAGCAATTTAAAATATTACTGCTGATTATATTTTGGATGTTTTATTTATAACCCCATCATGCAAAGATTAATTTCCTTTTCTCCTATCAGCACGAAAAATGTGCTTTAGACGCGTAAAAACTTGGTAAAAACTCTCAGCAAAATTGTTTTTTTTTTTAATTTCTAACACCACCTTTTGAAATAGTAAAGAAATAATAAAGAAAAAAAGTGACAAGGGCGAGACTTGTAAGCGTAGGAACAAGCGTACGCAGCGACATCTACAATTAGCTTTGTGCTGCCAACCCAAGAGTTTGAGAAATGGATAGATAGAATGCTTTATGTTGTCGGAAATGGACTAAAAAGTATAAAAAATAAGATACACAGATGTACAATACAAACATGAAAGTCTTTGCAGATATATATACCATGGTACAAGAAAACAACGTCTGGCATCACATGAGTATACTCGTACTCAAAGAGAATGTAAAAAAAAAACTAGCGTTGTACTCGTACTCATGTGCTGGCATTCCGGGCGATGCACAGTCATATGTTAATATCAAAGAAATTATAAGTGCTTCGTACAACGAAGTACTTATAATTTCCTTGGTTAATATACTATAATATATCTATGGTCATACGTCACTATGCAGTTGCACGACTTTATAGTAACATCAAGCTTAGAGTAAGACGGGCTCGAATCGAAGCCATCGCTGCTCGAAGGTAACAAGCGAAGAATGAAGGATTTTTTTCTGTCACACTCATTACATGGGGTTGGCAACGCAAAGCTAATTGTAGATGTCGCTACGTACGCTTGTTCCTAAGACCGTAGACGTTCAGAACAAAATGTATGGGAAAATAGGAATTTATTTTGTGTTTTTTTTAGCGGAAAAAGACCCATTGACCCAAAAATGGATATAAAAGACTACTCTACAATGCAAATACCGGAATTTAAAGCAAAATTAAGACGTTTTAATTCTTACAGAATTTATAAATTTTTTCTATACCCAGTTTTTTCGGAAATTTGTAAGTGCCAACATTTTTAAAGCCTATAAAACAGAATTTAATCATTTTAAAGCATAAAAAAAACTATTTTTTAAGTAAAAGTCCTTTGTTTTCATAGTTCTCGTAGAACAAGCGTACGGAGCGCCATTTTGACAGTTGCCTTCCCCGATAGCGGAGATGACGTATGACTGTGAAGACCCACGTCACTTCCTCTGTCTCGGAGTACTATAACGTAGTGATTATTTCCTCTGTGACTATAACTAGCGCTGTATTGTACCATGGGATAATTGATAATTACACCAAGGAATTAAAAATGAGGTCGTATGAATTATGATTGATTTAAATATAATGACTAATTAGTGTTTTTGTAAATAAATTAATAAGATGGGATATTAATAAATAAGGAAAAACAACGTAATGTATAACAAAACGACGAGTATCTACTTTGAATATTTTTTTTTTCAGCATCGGTTTGATCTTACTATTTTTTGTCTAGCATAAAAGATATTGTCTTACTCCAAAAGAGTTGAGAACTTGAGATAACAAATTTAGAATGCTGAATTTAGCTTTTTACTAGGAAAGTTAGGTGAAAATAACTATTCTCTTATATTAACACTTTTCTCGCTGGTAGATGTGAAAAGATGTATGTTGTGTTCGTGTTAACACGAGACCAAATTTTTGTTCTGCCTCATGCCTTTAAATCACTCACTGTGCTCAGTAGTCTATACTAGACTTCGCTACTCGCAGTACCTACAAATTGACTTTGGTTTCTTGTATAACAAATAACTATTATTACAATTACAATCGACGGCAAAGCTCTCTATTACCTTATTTTAACAATACTTTCTATTATAGAGTGGAAACGGCAGGTGCTAATTTGTTTCAAAGACAATTTATTCTTTTAACCACTAATTGCCGTCAAACGTACGAAAAGATGTACTTCTTTATAACATTATAGCTACAGGAAAAATACAAATGTATTGTTAAAAAATTCGTTTCAATATCTTTCCTTTGAAATATGTTAACACGTTGTAAGGAGCTGAGGCCAATAAATGTTTTCCTTATGCCAAGGTCGCAATGTACAGAAAAGGTTAACTTTTACATCTCGAGGAAAATGAAAATTTTCGTTTCAGTTTTGCCAAATTTACGTTTACGAAAGCACCGTGGCGGAAACGCCATCGCGACGGCATTTCCGAACTATTTTCGTGTGTTTTTCGTGCTTTCGCGACGGCAACACTCTACTTTCATGACGACGATTTTAAAGTCGCGTACCTATATCGAATGTAGATACGTATTTAAAAACGACGAAAATATTTTCGTGAAGATAATCGCGAAAACATTCGCGACGGTACTTTCTTCAATGTAAATCTCCCTATGAAACTTCTACAGCTATCAAGTTTAAATTCTCAGCCATTTAAAAATTGGAATCGGTTTTACAAAACGATTGAGGCCGGTTTAAGAGGAGCGGTAACTGATTGGCAATTCTCTTCGAAGGCACGTAAAATTTTAATGGCCCTATATTTTATTACAGCGACAGAATCTCTTTGATTAAAAACCCCTAGAGAATTACCAATTTTCGACTTGATTATTGCCCTGAGGTAGTTAAAGCGCAATTTCTAGGTAATTACATTATTAGTGACCGTAAATAAAATGAATTGCTTTTTTTGCTGTCTTTGGTGTGTCTTGGTGAGATTAAAATGAAATTGGTTCAGTGGTATTGATAAAATTTTAATTTAGAATAGATAGTCAATATTTATTTTCGACCTTACTTCAAAATTTGACCGGACTTCTAAACAACGTTTTTATTGAATTTACTTTCAATAGAGATCTGCAACTAAAATTCCCTAAAGCCTATTTCACTCACTGTTTTCCTGACTATTAAATAATTATTAAGTGCTTGCAATTCTAAGTAATAATAATCAGTAACACAACAATTAAGAATGACGTTAATTAATACTACATTTATGCATTGAATAATTTTCAAATAGGTAGGTATATTATATATAATTTTAATAGTATTAATTTAACAGAAGAATGTCAAATTATGATAAAAAAATGCTCTAATAAATTATCAGTAAAAACCCGACATGTAGTTTTTTGAAAAAAAAATGTTTTGAATTACTTTATTTACTTATCTGCTTTTGGTGAAAACAAGACACGTATTACACAATAATAGCATGCTTCATCGTCACGAACAATACTCCAAATCACAGCTCCATTTATATTAGTCTCTACCAACAATAGAGCAAATTATGCTCGCCCGAATATTCCACGCAATAGCCCATTTGCTATTATTTCGACTGATTTCGTGTGAAAGCACAAAATACATGTGAAAGTTACATGATTCGATGTATTAAATTCTCCGAAAATTATTTGGTATTCAGGCGTTACTTTATAGTCCATTGATCATACAATTTTATTGGTCATACAATTATCTATATATATAAGAGAGTAAATCACTGACTCACTCATCACGAAATCTCAGAAACTACAAGTGCTAGGAGTCTCAAATTTCGCATGGGGGTTATTTTTAAGGTGTAGGTGCTCACTAAGGGGGTAAAACAGGGTGGTAAAGTTTGTATGGGAGAAGGCGATTCCTTGGCCCGATTGACTTGAAATTTCGCATAAACATTATGATTAAAAAGATTAGGATTTTGAACTTTCTCTTGGGTTAAAGTTGATAACTTTCGTGATTAGGTATTTTAATGTCTTTCCTAGCTGCTATATTATCATTTTGATATTCGATAAAATATGTTTCAAAGAAAAATCATTAAAGTAATAAAAATAACTGAAAATTTACCGTCAACAACCAAAAGTGTTAACAAAACAGATTAATATTATGCCTCATGAGTGTTGTTTTTTGGCGATATTAATAAGGAAGAAGGTAACTTTGCTAATTTAACTACGTAATTAACAATAAACGCTTTATTAGTTTTAACCTCTATACGCAGAGAGAACTTAAATAAAGCTGATTTCAATCAGATGTTTCGCAAAAGAGCAAAATGCGAATGCTTCCGTATTTCTATAAAACTTTCGAGATTGTACAAGTATGTCTTTCATTGATGCAGTTCTCAAAGAAAAACTATTGCTGAGTTTGTATAGCTGAAAAGCTAGATAGATCCTATGAAAAGGCTTGGACATAATACTGCTTTTCCAGAAATCTTTTTGTAAGAGTATTTTTTGCTAGTCTTTCAATTATTATTAAGCTTTTGATCTGCATAAATTAAAATACAAGTCACAGTAATATGTGTGATAAACTTACACTGGTTGTTAACATTTACGAGCATATATTTATGCTCGGCAGTAGTAAAAAAAAACTTATTATTAAAATATTTTAGATTTTTCGCATAATTATAATGGTATTTTGGGGTGCGGGCGGGTGGTCCCGTCTGAGAAGTGCACCGAGTGAATAATTTTTTTTAGTACTTTTCTAGTACACTGGGTGTAACAAGACCCTCAACGAAGCCGAGATCTACGTATTCTGCCCATCATTAGGACCATTTCTGTTCAAAATTATTGTTGCATACATTACCACGCAATGTGACGCGTACAAAAGACCGCGCCTGCGAGTGTATGCTACACAGCTGCGTGCGGCCGAGTTGAAAGGCAACGTTTATGTGTGTGCTCAGGAGATACATTGACTGATGACGTTTTGAAGCCATTGTTTGTTACGAAATACATGAAGTTTTGATAACATGTTTATTTAGACAAAAATTAGGAAATAAGGAATAAAATAATACACATTTTTTTTTGGCCTTGAATAACTTCGTAGCTATTGGTTCCCCAGATACAGTCTAAAAGACAAAAATGATCCCGATGATGGGCGAAATGCGTGTACTTCGGCTTCGTTAAATGTCTTGTTACACCCGTTACTATTTATTTTATTATTGAGTTAAATCTAATTTTGGTAAATTCAGCATCGGTCGTACACCTATGAAGTTCTACAAGTACCTACAGCAGATAGAAAACTTTCTTTCACGTCTGTATTTACCGAATGTTCGAAGTGGCTCAAGTCGCGATCCGAAAATTCTCTTGAAAGAAATCTCTCGATTCTTTGAAAAGGATTCCGACATTCTCAGATTCAGATATTATGATCTTTAAAATTCGGGTGTTTTCAACAAAGATTTTGCTTCTTTACGAATAGGAAGGAATATATACTTAAATACGAGTAAGTATATAGTGTGTTTAACAAGGTGTTTTATTTCAATTAACAAGTAGTACTCAAATTTAAAAAAAAAAAATAACTTATCTATAACTAAATCCTGATTCCTTCGGTACCATAGGTGATATACGAAATGGTGCTGGCATTATATACGGCAAGCATAAGTCCCGTGGAGGTAGTGCCGGTAAAGGCGCGCTATAATGACGTTCACCACTAGGTCCAAAAGTGTACTGGGACACTCGAGTGGTGAAGTGAGGTGCTTGAGGTGGCGGCGGGAAGTACTTCCTGTGTCTATCCAACCAGTTGTTCACCTGTGGACAAAAAACTGGTGAGTAAAGAAAGTTATGGCATGACAAAATATTTAATTTACTAGCGACCGCCCGCGACTTTGTCTGCGTAGATAATATTTTGTCTATCCCTCGGGAACGGTTCCTTTTTTCGGGATGAAAGTTACCCTATGTCCTTCTCTGTGCCCCTGACAACGTGTGTGTAAAATTTTATGATGATCGGTTTAGTAGTTAAGACATGAAGGCGTAACAAACAAACAAATAAACAAACTAACGGACCTACGCATTTATAATATTAGTAAGAACTAGCGCCGCCATTGGAAAAAAAATTACAGTGTTTAAACGAAATTGTGAATTGTGTTCTTCCAGATGTTATTTTCCAAAGTGGCCAGTTTTATCAAAAAAAAACTCCATAAAACTAAACGCCAGACTAGAAATTATTGTTTAAGCAATAAAAAGTACCACAAAGCTTCTTCAGAGTGCACTATAAGAACAGAATTCACAATTTCATCTTTATTTAAGCACAATGTTTTTTTTCCATAATAATAATTAAGATATTCTCGAAGTTGTAAGACAAATCCTGTAAGAAATCAGCGGCTTACACGAAATACTTACATAGTCACAACGGCAAAGTGGTTTTACTATTTCTTCAAATGACAGTTTGGTATGGTTGCCTTTCTTCACGCCTACATTGTTTATATCATGTGATTTATAACAAACATTGCTAGATACGTCAATAGCTGGATTAAAAAAATTATAGGCCATGTTTAAACTCCATGCAAGTCGAAATAGAAATGGTAATATCATTTGAAATTACTGAAGATTTATACGGAGTTTAAATTCATTAGTTAATGATAGCCGTTTTGCTTCGGCCAAATTACTAAAATATTTTAAATTCTTGCCATGCACAGTGGTAATTTGTTATTGCACTAGTTATTTGTTAGTATATTATTTAAATTTCTCTTCGTTTTTTTGGACTAGCCTCCGGCCGCGACTTTGTCTGCATGGACAGTAAGAAAAATGCAGGGACCAGGGGGCTGATGTGGGCTTTTCAAAGTGACATTTAAAAAAAAAAATAGTAACTATTTGCCTCACTAGATGGTTGCATGGTTTTGTTACACGGTTCCTGTAGCCTTATTCTGGCTCCATCATCAGATCCTTGGATACTATTTTCCAAAAGAGTATACTCGTCAAGCGTTGATGGAAAGAGATGAGTAAAATTTGGCTTTAAAAAATAAACGGCCTGTATCAAAGAGGAAAGTAAGCGCTTGCTGGCTGACATCTGCCCAAAAAAAAAAACATTTTAGGATTACATCTGCCTGCCTACCTGAGTACTCTTCGAAGATTAGTAAAAAAAAATAGATTGAGACATACATTTTTATCAACGCCATCAGGCTCGATAGCGAGCCTACAGCTTTTTGTCATTTTGAAAAGCCCTCATTGTCTTATTTCAAAATCTATATTTTCTTTTGACAGACGGATGTATACATTGACACTTCTTTTTTAACACATTTCAAAACTTACCACAGAAAGCAATTTGTCACATCCATCTCACAAAATAAAAGCGATTACGGTAGATTACGGAATTAGACAATAAGTACCTACCCAGCTTAAATTACCTCCTTAGTGTATGAAAGCTAGCACTACGGAGAGTTCAAGTTGTATTTCTGATTCTATCCACCCGAATAAGATAAAAAATTTATAAGATTTTAAGTTTGACCCTTGTTTGACTCCAAGCCACCAAATTGTAAAAAGCCTATCAAAATCCGTTCAGTGGTTTTTGCGTGATCCGTGTACAAATTTAGAATTTACAGTTTTATTATGTGTTTAGATTAGAGATACTTTAGGACAAAAAGATAATTAATTTTGGGGTTCCGTACCCAATCGGTAAAAACAGGTCCCTTTTACTAAGACTTCACTATCTGTCTGTCTGTCACCAGGCTGTATCTCTTGGACCGTTATAGCTAGACTGTTCAAGTTTTCACAGATGATATATTTCTGTTGCCGCCATAACCACAAATATTAAAAACAGAATAAAATAAATATTTAAGGGGGGCTCCCATACAACAAACGTGTTTTTTTTTTGCCGTTTTTTGGTACGGAACCCTTCGTGCGTGAATCCGACTCACATTTGGCCGGTTCTTCCATTCACAAAGCATATGGCATAGGTAAAAGAACTGCGTCACATTGCTTAAAATGAACAAATGATTTAACAATAGTACATAGCGTAGTTTATTGATTTATTGTTTTAAAGTTATGAATGAAATAAAAATATATACCTACGTAAGCTTAGAGCATTCAACTAAGTACGTAAGTATCAAATTCTTTTGTTCTATTTTTGTTTAATGTACTTTCACTAATGTTTTTAAAGATTACATAAGTAATGAGCGAGTAATTAATGCTAATCCAAGGATTTACTATTAAGTGCTCGGTAAAATAATACATGGGTAAACGATTAATTATACTTAATGAGCTTCTTTTCAAGTCCTTTTATGCCTAATGATTTGAAATGGAACGAGTTTGGAAAACCATTTCTGTAATTACTGTAAAGAAATAAGATTATTTATATAAAATATCATTTAGAAGCATATTTTTAGTCTGATTTAATGAAGAATGTAACAAATATTTTAGCCATTCGCTATGATTGAAAAATAATGATGTCAGAGCAATTTTCATGAAATACGAATAAAATAGCGTATAAAATGATTGGAATTTGAAACTTTATCATACTGTAAAGTTTCGTTTACTTAAGATTTACTGAGGGGGTCCACTACCTTCCTTTCCTACACTAAGGCTCGTATTATAGAATCGAACTCAAACTTAAATCTCTGCTTGAGTACAGTTAGAAAGGGATAGCGCTATATGCGATGAATAGCACCATCCCTTTCTAACTGTACTCAAGCAGCAAGCAGTGCTTGAGTCTCGTCCTATAATACGGACCTAAATGTAAATGAATTTAAAACAAGTGCGTTCCTTACCAAAAACGGCAAAAAATCTCGTTTGTTGTATGGAAGCCCCACCTAAATATTTATTTTATTGTGTTTTTAGTATTTGTTGTTAAAGCGGCGACAAAAATACATAATCTGTAAAATTCAAATTCAACTGTCCAGCTATCACGGTTCATGAGATATAGCCTGGTGACAGTTAGACAGACAGATAGACAGCGGAGTCTTAGTAATAGGGTCCTGTTTGTACCCTTTGGGCACGGAACCCTAAAAATGAGACTTTTAAACGTAGGCATACGTTAAGAAAGCAATTTAGTACTTATTTAATTTATCACAAGAATGTTTAACGCACGGGTGAAAGAAAGTACATATTACATCACATTAAGTACCTATAAGCAGTTGATCAGTTAAAACAGCATTCATATATTATACAGGGCGATACAAACAATCCGCAATGCCGAAATATGGAACTATCAAACTGAATAACTCTTACTATGGGACCAATTCTGAAATCGCGAAAAAATTCAATTCACAATAATTTATAACGAAAATATCAAAATGTATGAAACAGTTGATTTTTTCGCGATTTTTCAGAGTTGGGTAGTACTATTATATATTTGTGGTTGGATCCTATAGTAAAAGCACAGAATAAATAATTGGTAAAAGTTCAGTTTGATGGTCCCTATCTACCAAATTCGGTGTTGCGGGTTGTTTTGTAACACCCTGTATGTGTATACTAAAACAATTTTTATACTACTTTTTTCAAGTGCTCTGTGAAAATTAAATACTTACTTATATAAAAAATATTCTGTTTTTATTGTTTTTCTAACTACACCAGTGTTTTGAAAATAAATCTGCTGAAAGTCTGTGGCCTTGGCTGAGGCGGTTACTAACCTCCGCAACAGTCTTACGGAAGAGTTTTCTACAATCTGTATACATCGTGATATTTTAATAATTAGTACCCGCAATTGGGTGGTTCTCATGATTACAAACAACTTTTACTATGGGGCCAACTCTAGGGACGCATTTTGAATCATTCGAAATGAATCTTAAACTCATGCACGAAAGCAAAACGTATACGAAATCAATTTCGATTGCTTCCAATTTTACGTATTTTTGAAACAATAGAAATGAGCGTTGCCCTAAAACTCGAATCTTATATTTTTCATTTCACGCAGAAAAAATTAAAACCGGACAGCCATAACTCGTTGTTTTAAAAACCGGTATTGAGTAACGGGGGAACGGAACGTAAATTAAAAAGTTATAATGTCATTGTCTGTCAGTCATTTGATTTTGATATTTCTCTCTCTTTCACGTCATTTCTACTGGTAGAATATCGAAAACGAGTGGGTCAGACCACTCGTTGCAAAACCACGAGTACGAATATTCAAAAATAGCGATTTTAGGGATACGCATACGAATTTTTCGATTTCATACACGATTTGGAATTCTAATGATTCCAAAATAGGGCCCACGCGAAAAAAATCAACTGTTCCTAGGTATTGCGCTTTTGCATGAAACAACAGATTTTTTCTCGCAATATCAGAGTTGACCCCGTAGTAAAATTTCAACATGTATAAAAAGTGATATTATAATACATTTCAAAGTTATAAATTCACCACACCTAAGAAGTAATGACAAAACCTAATTATCAGTATAAACGGGCCCTTTGTCAAGAAATCCATTTACAGCATGGAATTAAGCAGCACCTAGCCCTAATGGACCTCTTTCATAACCTTTTTACGGCTAATGACCTGAAAAAAGGTAATTTGCAGAACTCGTTTCGGTAAATACTAAATTAATTGTGATTAATAATTTAATTTAAAAGTTACTGAAACTGTAAGTGGCTGTGAAACGACCATAAATATTATTTTTGTAAATTTAATCTTTGAAATAAATATACTGGTTCGCAATTTCCTTTTAATTTTTTTAATAATTTTGGTATTTTTCATTGTATTACGTGTCATCACATCATTAGAAATAATACGCCCAATGCTGGGCAATGCCCGTTGCAGTCCATCAATTAAAATGAAATAAATACAATTATCAATTAATAAATGTACTTACTAGAAAAAAATCATTACACGAATTGATCATTTTCTCAGGCGGGACTCTAACCCGCGACCTTTTTTTCTATATTATTTAACATTGCATATGTTAGGCCTAGACCAAAATCTCGCATTGAGCAAAAAAACAAGCTCAGCGTTGCCGTTGTGGTCATTGCCAAAAATCCACAACATTCGAATGTGAGGTAGTGCATTTTTTTATTTCATCAAAATGAATAAATGAGTGAACAAAAATTTAATGCAGTAATTATGCTCTCTGGAACGTAAATTTTTATTTACATAAACAATAGGGAACATTTGAAACAGCTAAGTTACAATTGGTTTGAGCTGTACGTTTGCCTTTCCTCCGCCAATAGTTCAGTAAATTACAGTTTGTAGTGCCAAACCTAATCCAGCAACTTGGATATTAGCGCGATGAGCTTAGTCTCGTTTACTTTAGCTTGAGTGTGAGGTTTAAATTAAAACGGGTTTCGTTAGAGGGATCGTACTAATAGAATGCGACTACGCGATCATCGCACGAGTAAGCGACGCGACCATCGCGTGTTCGCGCGATGACAAGAAATGTGTGTCCTACAACGCGAACGATCATCGCGTGAAGATTGTAGCGTACCGATGACGGGACGCAATCATCGCCCTCGAACACCTATTCGCCATCAGTATGTTTGATCGCAGATACATACGAACTTCGTTCGCGCGAATAGAATTCCAACATTTTAGTCACGCGAACGCATCGCACGAATGCCAATTAGGACACCTAATATCTGGGCGACCTGGGTTATTACTATTTTTTGTAATATGGTGGTGTTTAGGTGATAATCTACATTGTTATCTCAAACTATAACTACATTTTTTAAACTTGTCTAAAAATTAAAAAGAAATATAGAAACTTGAACATATAAAAAAGAACGAAAGTACAACACTGAGCGAGATTCAAACCCGTAACACTGATTTCTTGCCGTCCGCGTCTTAACCCGCTGGACCAGACGAACAGTGGCCGGCAGGCTGAAATTAGCGACCATATTCTGCGTCGAAAGAGAAACGCATAAAAACTCGAAAACACGCGTTTCCCAAACATAAAACTAATCTAGATCGATTGTTTACTCCCGGAAACCCCCAAATACCAAATTTCAGCGAAATCGTTAGAGCCGTTTCGGAGATCACAGAATTAAATTTTTAACAAGAATTGCTCGTTTAAAGGTATAAGATTTGACATCAGTATGTTAGATCGCGGATTCGTACGACTAAAATTCGCTCGAACATGCGATGATCGCGTAGTCGCGTTCTATTAGGAAATTACTGTATACTGATAATTTTTTTAACAATTTATCGCAATTTTTAAAGACTACTTCTACCAATTTATTTATTGCCTTCTAAAATGGCTAAGCTAAGCTCAGCTTAACTATGAAAACTAAATACAATTTCCAGAAAATTTTGCCTTATAATAACGTTGCAAGAGCAGATTACCAAAGTTTAGTAAAGCCAAAATAGGTTTATGTAGCAATTGCAGATATACCAAAACATTTGTAAGACTACTCGTAATGTCATTAGTAAATTATTAATCCTTACAAATATCTTTTACTATTAGTTATTCTGTGCTAATATTATAAATGCGAAAGTCCGTTTGTTTGTTTGTTACGCCCTTCACGTCTTAACTACTCAACCAATCGTCATGAAATTTTGCATACACGTTGTCAGGCAGGGGTACAGAGAAG
Source organism: Agriphila tristella (assembly GCA_928269145.1). Classification (NCBI taxonomy): domain Eukaryota; kingdom Metazoa; phylum Arthropoda; class Insecta; order Lepidoptera; family Crambidae; genus Agriphila; species Agriphila tristella. Next base: position 30,506,343 of record OV743432.1, read on the forward strand.
AACATAGGGTACATTTCATCCAGAAAAAAGGACTGTTCCGAGGTATAGTAAAAAAACTTTCCACGCAGACGAAGTTGCAGGCGGTCACTAGTTAATTAATAAATATTACAAGTCCACAACAATTATTAATTACTTATATGTTTATTATTGTTCATTCTAGGACCAGGGCCCCTATTTTTGAATCGCTCGGATGGCGTCGAGCGCTCGTTTCTACTGATTTTCGTTCGACAAATCAACTCAAATGTATGGGATGTCGAATGAAAATCAGTAGAAACGAGCGCTCGACGCCAGCCGAGCGATTCAAAAATAGGGCCCCAGAAACATATTTTGCATAAATCGACAACAACCTATTTTCATTTTTCGCATTCTAACCTAGTAATACACTAGCCTGCCTAGCATGACCGATTTATATCGCGTGATATAGCGTTTTATCACGTTTAACTGTAAAAAAGACAAAGGAGTTTGACAGTTGAGTGTCGTTAAAATGCTATATCACGCGATATAAATCGGTCATGCTAGACAGGCTGGTTTTGTACAATTTGCGAATCGTATATTTGCCGTACCTACTTATTGCATATTTTGCAAGAGGTCCACATTTTGCGAATTGTACATTATGCTACGACGGGAAACGTTGGTCGGTTCAGTTGATCCGAATGGAAAAAGGGAACATTTCACTATTATATTGACAATAATACAAATCTGTAAAACAAAAATGCAGGGGTAAAAAGTGCACGTAATTTTTCGCTATATTATAAAAGTTTTATTCAAGAGATCATTATAATCTACTGAAGCAATACCTACCACTGAAAACTCAACTGAAGCCCAAAATAAATTCATGAATTTTGATTTGATCCCTACTGTCCATGAAATTTCACAAGCGTTCGTCCGATGGTCAACTGTTCGTGAAAATCTAAAACCATGTTAGGAAGTCATGAAAGCAAGCAACCCTCGCGTACCTATGTGTAGACTTTGTCTTGTGCCGCAATTTATAAGAGCTAGCGATTGTGGAAATGATTAAGGAGTTTAAAAAATAGCTGCTATTAACCTTGCAAGGTTTAACAGTTCGGAGTTCTTTTGTTCTTTCTTTGAGATTCTTTGGAAACACAAAGGTACAGCAACAGTATATCAAGGATACAAAACTGACAAAACACTGCAATGAATTATTGTAAACCTTAAATTGCTCGCCTTTAAGATTTAAGTTTAAAATTAATTGAGACAATATGATACTTTGTGAAAGCCCAGCGTACCGTAGACTGTACAATGACAGTTTTTTTACAATCCTACTAATATTATTAATGTGAAAGTTTGTGGGTTTAGATGTTTGGATGTTTGTATGTTTGTTCCTCAATCACGTAAAAACTACTAAACGGATTTGTTTGAAATTTGGCACACAGATAGCAAATAGCCTATATTAAAACATAGAATACTTTTAATCCCGTTATGCCCACGGGAACGGGAACCAAGCGGGTGAAACCGCGGGCGGCCGCTAGTCAACAATAGAATCAAATTAATGTAGGGTCACTACCCTACATTGGTCACTCCCAGTAAGAATAATATTTTTGTACCTATAATATTATAATAAAAAATAACAGACAAACTGTTTTTGATAGACTTTGATAAACTATAATAGATAGATTGAACTGTAAATGACAAGAAAAATTCAAGCGATATATTCTGTAACAAAATAAATGCTTTTTTAAAGCTTTCACTCCTATGACATAGCCCAATCAGTCTGAAGCTATCAAGCGAAAAATTCAGCCGACCCTTTTCAGTAAAATCGGCTATTAAAACACGGACTTATGCATATGGGACCAGATCTTTAGAGACGAGGAAACTAGGAATTGGTTACGAAAAATAAGTTCTGTGAATATCTACTTCGCTGATGTAGGTTGAAATACGCAGACCCTTTATTTTCTTTTGTTTGGATTTTGTATTCTATTAGGAAAATATTCTTGAGTAAAAATGGTAGTTGAAATCATTACTTAACTATGTATACTTGTTTCATTTACACAATGTTGGAAGAGTATCATCAACAAATCAATTTATTTCAATCTGACTCAGCACTCCCATTAATGCAGAGTGAAGCAGTACAGAATCAATATCATTATAAAAGCATTATTGTTCTCGAAAAGCTAGCGGATACAATAAATTTGCATTGCTTCTCGTTCTAAGGTTATTTAGAGAAGGGCGCTAACGGATGAGGTAGCTTCCCGTGAAAGAAACTGCATTTGATACTACAGAAAATACTTATAACTATGTTCATATTATTATTAATTTACGGCAGATTTCTTTCTAAAAGTACTTAAGGGCTTTATAAGACAACCCAGCAATCATATTTAGAACAGTGCATTTAATACAAAAGCGAAACAAATAAGTAGCTGGTTTGGTCTAAACTGTTATCCGAATGATTGATTTTTTCATTTGTTTAAATACCTAAAATCCTCCACACGCAAAGCAAATCGCAGATGGCGCCAGCGGTGACACGGCCAATATCAATGATTTTTAATAATAAAAATGTAAATGAAAAAAAAAATGGAAATGTAATTTCTGACGTATTTTTAACCAATAAATTCAAAACTTTTGATTGGTTAAAATCGTCAGAAATTGCATTTGATATTTTGAAACAACCAATTAAACGATTTCAGAACAGTAATTTGTAGTGCCATTAGTTTCTCAGTATGCATTGCATCTCCATTGATGGCAATTTATTACAATACAATCATAAACATTGTTTTAAGACAAAAGTTTCAAAACAAAACGTTGTTTGGTAAGTAGGTACCCAATTCCAAAATTAGACTTAACCAACTGCAAAACCAATTTCCAAATATAATAGTTATTTAAAAGTTAATGATGTAGGTATGTGACAGATTGACTTGCGATTTGTTTGTCTTTGTGACGGCTATGATAAAAATACGACTAGGTACCACAGGAATAATGAACAGAAGTTTTTTGTTTAAGTACCCTGTGCGACTACTCTGATGCAAGGCTCATGACCCCTAGAAATCAAACAAGTTTTATTATATTAGCTTTCGCAGAACTTAAAAAAAACAATATTTTTGATACAATTCTGTTTACATCACTTAACTTTAACCGCAACAAGAAAATGGCTCTTGACAGCCCTGATCGGGAGCCTTAAGCGAGAAAATATTGCGAAACATTGGGACCACAAATTGATAAAAGTGGGGCAATAAATAACATTTTACGCCTATTTTCGGCGCACACTAAGCCTTATGCAAGCAATCGCATTTTGTTTTTTTTGTAAAGAGAGACGTTTACGATTCTCGAATCCTGATGATTAGTTATGAAGGTAGAATACAAATAGGTAATGGGTGGGAAATTGGATATTACCTAGGCCAGAATTAGCAGATTTATAACGTTCAAAGTAATATCGAACTAAAAGTGCTCTAGCGTAATGATTATACCGCGTCGCGTTGCCCGCGATCAACTAAATTAAGTCAAGACAAAGGTTTTTATCTATTTTTTTTAACAAATTGTTGATTTTAAAACCTTACATTCAAATCAAAAATATGTCTTACTTATTATTTTTACTATCACGGAAACCATTTTTTTAAACAACAAAATATATGTATAGGTATTAATTTCATCCAATAACTAACGAGATAATTGAATTATAGGGTAAAACGTCGTTTCGAAAAAGAAAATTATGTACATTAATAATTGAACAAAAAAAAATTATCTTCTTCCTAAGCTTCCTTCGTAAAGTTACATCAAAATCATTTTTTTTGAAGACGTAGTAATTTCTACTTTTTACACACAAATAATTCCTAATACAGTGAATTTTGTCAGTCTGGCCTCTGTAATTCCCTTCCAGGCAAGCAGTTAAGTTGGTCTTGTAGAAATGCAATGTTTGAATTAAAAAAAATCCAAACATGATCGGTAATTTGATTAGTTTAGAGCATTGGTCCGTGCGGGTATGACTTGCGCCTGAGAAGCTACGGGTATTTTTTCAAGTACATCAATAATAAATAATATAAAAAAAATAACAACAGGCAGAATATTGCTTGGCATAGACCGCATTTATACAATAATACAGAGCACAAGGAACTAATACTTCTGAAGAATCAAAGAGGTATGTAAAAGTATCATCATTATACATTTCCCTCGTGTTTAAACAAAGCCTGATTTTCTTTAGAAAATGTGTAAACAATGGCTGCTTTTTAGGCAATTTTCTTAACAAATTATCAAAACCAAATTTTATATGTAAGCAAGTATGTAATTGTCATTTACTAAAATTCCTCATTACAACGAGTTTTCCAACTTGTCAAATTAAAGTTACTTAAATAATAAAATTAATTTTAACCGAAGCACTAAATGGGCTTTTCGCACAAATAATTCATTGTTACTCGATCAATTGATGCTAATTGACATTTATGAGTATTCAATTAATTAATGGCTTCGGCATTCGTATCATATTATAAGTAATGTTACCGACACGGTCATATCTCTAGATTCGAAGGAAATAAGTCAAAATCTAATATAACCTAAAATGTGATTAGAAAAATAAGTTTCTCGCTTTAGCAGAATTAAAATACCAAATCAATAAAGGGACCTAATAAAAACGTGCTGAATAAAAGGTTTCTGACTGGTTCAACTTTTTAATAAAAAAGGCATACTTACAATTAATGTCATCTTGGCTTTTGAATTAATTTGATTGATACTAGTGATTTTAATTTAAAAACCTATATTTATTATTTTTTCGTTTATTGCGAGTTGCAAAATCTACAGATCAAGTAGTAAAAAAGTACTTACTATTTTAGTTCCAAAATTCTAGAAACAACAAACTAATATCAAATGCGTGATAAATAATTCAGTAGGTATACTTTTGAAACTGTTTATAGCAGCTTCCGAATAGCACAATTTTCTAGTTTAATTTTAAAAACAGAACAGATTTTGTACTTAATTTTATGAAATTTAACTGGTACCTACCCCTAATCTGAATAATATTTTTTCACAAAAACGTCCTGTTGTGAAAAATGATTTGTAAGTTCACGAATTTTATCAATCAAACAAGAACGAACACCGAACGAAGAATAACGGAACATTTTTACCATTTCAACGGCTTAGCACACTCGTTCTCAAAAGCTACTCGTATGCATTTTGGTTTCTATTTATTTTAGCTGAACCGTGCCAAACAGCCAGGGTCCAAGGCTAGGCTCTAAGTCCGAAGAAAAAAGTATAAAATCCTAGAGCGTTCGCGCCAAACCATTTTAAAATTGGAACTGGCGTACCTTCTAAGCGGATTTTTATGGCGACAAGGTTATTTTTGCAGTTCTGTAGGACTCTACGTCTTTGGGATAGAGTTGAAAGTTTTGAAATTATGTGTGAAAGAAGTTGGCGGATCCACAAAGCCCGTGCATAGAGAACACAGATTTCAAATAAGGAATCTCATGGCTCATCCGATTGGACGGCGTATACGTTGCGTATACGACTTTTTCGGATGCACGCCTGGTGCACTACACCAGAGTCCTGCACCTAGGTACTCACTATAGAATTTAATTTTTCGAAACTTCGAGCGCCGTCAAAGAGTTAGGATTATTCGGGATCAAACGCTACGTTTTCTAGAAATTGATTTTTTTCTTTCTTTTCGTCAGCCGATTCCACTGTTGCACTCCAATTTGGGTTGGTATTCTTTTGTTTTTGATTTTATTTCAGTTGCCATTTTATATTATTTCTCACATAAGTATGAAATGATTTGCCTTTTTTATATTACTTACTTAAATATGATAATTGATAATTTATATTTAAACTATAATTATTTACAGATCTGTTGATTCATCTGTAACACAAATTAAAGTAGTTATTTTGTGTCGGTAACGTAAAAATAGTAAAATTATGGATTCAAGCGTTAAGTACCTATGGTAGTATGTGTTGAAAGTACCAATCCCATCAATGGTAGAAAGAAAAGATATAATTTAATAATGTATTGCATAGCTTTATTGTGTCCAAAGGCCGATAAACAATTCTATATTTAGTTCTCGCTATTTATATCCCCATAAAGTAATAAAGGCTTTCCTATTTTTCTTTTGTCTCATTCACAGACACAAAGGAACAATAATTACAACAACCACTACAATAATTAATGTTTCTATGTGAAACAGTTTGTCACAGATACGGGAGCGTCAGCAAAAAAGGATATTGCCATTAATCCTCGTATTAATGGCCCGTGACATTCCCTGTTTTTCGGACCTTACTTTATCCCTGGATTATACCCATTCTATAATTAAGTGGCTTTTTCAATTTATTACTGATCTTTTATTAAGTGGCATCCTGGCTTTGACGGTAATTACATTAGTTAAGGAAAATTAGGTAGTATTTTTTAAAGGTTTTTTTTATATCAAGTCCTACTCCAAGATAAACAAAATTTTGCGTTGCCCACTTAATATTCTCTTAAGTACCTACTAACCATAAATTAATAACAACATTTTGGTACTTAGTTGATGATAAGTAGGCTTGCCATAATATTTGAAAGGAAAGTCCGGACGGATAATGCGAAAAATTTTTTGGGTCTATCTTCTAAATGTACGTTGAAATCATTAAAACACGAGAGAGCGAGCGAATCTACAGTAGTTTTAGTCTCTACAGTTACTACTGTAGAGTAAGACTGATACCTACCTAACTGGTAGGTAAATGAATGACATTTTGAATGTTTGTGGATGTTTGTAATCAAAATACTTACAATCAAAATCAATGGAACAAACGGGCGGGTCAGCAAATTATGAGTAAAATAAAAAATGTGAATTTTTAATAATTAAGTAGGTATTTAATTAAATTAATGTTCAAGCTTATGCACTTAATACTTATTAATAATAATCAAAGTTAATAATATGACTACATATTACTTGCTCCTTCTCCATTGTCAGCTTCATAAACGCGACTTACTACTTATATCAATTAATAAGTGATTATCACCGGAAAATGGCCTATTCCTTTTTAACTAATGTCGAAACATACAATAGGAAGATATTTTGCTTAAACTTTTCAGAGAGTATTCTTTAGATACGACAAAACTTGTCGAGTCGCTGTCTATGTCACCTCATAAGTTGTGCTAGCCATGCAGTTACCATAGCGCGCGCGATGATAAATATTAAAATCCGGACGTCATAACAAGCCCGGACGAAAGTCCGGACATGGTTGTCAAATCCGGACAATCCGGACTAAATCCGGACGTATGGCAAGCCTAATGATAAGTGACTGTTTTGGCACACAAAATCAGTTTGATCAATACGTGTTAGAATTTTAAACCAACATACTATCATACTATCACTATGAACTTTATTCTGATTTCGGCAGAAAATGATAGAGAGGACTCCAGAAAAGTGCGGAGCGGTTACTCAATATACAGGGTCATTCTAAACTTACCATCCAAACGATGCGATGTGTTCAGCCCATGAAACTGAACAACTTTCCCTAAAGCGGGGAATTCACTACCAGACTGCCCGCGACGGGCTGCCCGTCACGGGCAAGTCTGTCTCATGTCTGCTCGTGAATGCTAGGCAACGGACACGGGCAAGCCCGTCGGCCCGTGCCCGTCGCCTGCCCGGAGAATCGCATTTTGTCTGCGCGGGCACAGACAAGTCTGAACGTGAATGGTCACGCCGGGCAGCCCGCCTGCATTTATGCGTTGAGAGTGCTACGAGAGTGCATGTTTGTTTCGAATATTTTGAATTAACGAAAATAAATAGTTTTGGCATCTTTCTTTCATTTCCATTTCCAATTACTTACCAATCGCATCCTTGTTTGTGGAAAGTTAAAAGCAAGGAATATATGAATAGCGACCTAAGAAATGCCGCTTACAACGAAGTAATTTTAAAGACGTAGGAAATCAATAAAAATGCTGAAAAAATAATAAAGAATTCATGAAGAATTGTCTCCGTCTTCTTTCTGCCATCGTATTGTACAGTTGAACTGAAGCTCATCGAAAGACTAAATGATGGCCCGCTGTGTGTGTTCTCAATACGGGCAAGCGACAGACTCGGGCCGGGCCGGGCGGCCCATGGGCAGTCTGATAGTGAATTCCCCGCTTAAGGAACACAGAACCAAACATGTAAAAAAAAATCGACCATCCATACAAATCAATTCCATACGATCAATTTAATATGGGTGAACAAAATTTTGTGGCGAAATTCGACACATGTTTCTTGGAGAAAGCAGTTCAGTTCCATGGACTGGACACATCCTTGAAATTTGGATGGCAAGTTTGGAATGACCCTGTATAGTAAAACTCCTTATTACTTATAAAAATAAAAATTCCTACAAAAAAATAAAAAAATAAAATATTTAGTCATAACAGCGTCTTACAATACAAAAATGATATTGATTTGCAGAAAGTAACTCTTTGTACTAATAGAAATAAGTCAGTTAACATATTTTCTTTATTTCGACAGCACCATTGGCTGTAGCGTAAATATTCCGTCGCCATTGTTAAATTGGACATGAACGATATTATTGTACAAAGCATACAGCGTTAGACCGGGAGCCAGGTTAGATAAATAGTAATGTCATGATTATAAACATAAAAAGAAGTGTAAAGCGGATAATAAGCTAAAATATCTTATAGAAGATCGTACACGTGTTATTACAAAAGATTTTTAAACACCTGTTTAACTTAGACAATGTTTAATGTGATGCTTGTCACAAATTTAATTTAAATTTAATGTGAGTAATGGGATATTGTCACTTTTTGACAATACTGAAAGAGAAAGCATCACATTAAACATTGTCTAGGTTAAACAGGGTGTTTAAAAATCTTTTGTAGTAACACCGTTGATCATTTATTATAGTTTTGTTGTTTTCGTTGGTGAGTTACTCTTTGAAAAAGGAAACCTTTGGAAGTGCCATAAACTGCAATAACAAAGCAATCGTGACGTCAGGCGCGTGCCGTGTCCGCCATATTTAGTTTCTGTCACATGTTACAATTTCAAATCGATGCTCTTAACATAAGGTGTATGTACACTAAGCAAAGCCGCCATGTTTTGTTCCGTTTGAATGGAGAACAATGAAGTAGGTATGCACGCTTTTTTCGTAGGTATGCCTGCTCCCCTTACTTCCCTTCTCTAAGGAGTTACTGCATACAATCAGCTTAAATTAGATAAGTTTGAGGCGATTTTTTTCAATGGCTCATTCTTATTTGTAAGTAAAAATTACGTGAAAAATATCCAAAATGTTGCAAAAAAAAACCGTAATGTCGAATACTTATGGTACATTGGGACCATCAAACTAAACAACTTTTACTATAGGACCAACTCTGAAATCAAGAAAAGATGATCAACTGTTTCATAAATTTTTGTTTGTTATAATTTTTTATATGACTATGTTTTTGCGTTTTACACATTGTATATTTCGTTTGTAAAAAAAATATATATATTAAAAAATATATAAAATAATACTACTAACTCCCGGTCTATCAGAACATTAGCCCAAGTGATATATCTCAAATTGAGCAAACAAGACGCTGGAGAATGGAGGCAAACAGACAAAATTGGATCAGGAGTAGAGCGGGAGTCCCCAGTCACGGGCATAATAACCTACATAAACAAATATGGCGGCCCCGCTATTGATATCGTAGAAAAGTTGGGAATTGCTGTCTACTTGGCGTTGTTATAAATGGTATACATATGTGTGAATGATATAATGAATATTATAATGTGGATGTTACTGTAGTGCATCAGGGATGTTTGCAGAAGCGCGGGTAGACTGCTTTTACGCGACTATGCGGAAGCGATGCGCCTCCCTGGTGCGCAGAGTGAGGGGCAGCGCCAACAGCATCCTGAGCATGATAGCAAGCAGGCTGGACTGTCCGTACGTGAATCATTGCTGCGTAACATCTGCCGGGGTGGTGCATCGGTGATTCGCGTACGGACTGGTGGCACCATTATTTATCATTTACATAATAATATTAAATATGATTCTACTAACATAGGATAAGCTAAAACTTTGTTACTAACAAAAATGAGTCTTTGTTACTTGAATTTAATAAATAATAATAATAATAATAAATGGAATGCGATTGTTTTTTGATTTGGATTTTTCATAATCTGACAGTGGCCCGTGTAACGTGTAACTTTGGCATTGAATAGTTTTTGTTTAAAGAAAAAAAAAATAGAGCGTTGAACGTACATATTTTTTTAATCATTTATTTCAGGCTACTAGGCCCTTTATATATACCTTGCAGACTAACATAAGTACCATATTAAAAATACATTTGATCAATCTATTTGTTTACACGTACCAAAGGCGGTGACGTGCTGCGCAATGCAATCCATAGTGTGTGAAAAAAATATGTGTGTACCTATTTGAAAAAAATATGTGATATAAGGTGCATTAAACTATTAAATACTTAAAGGGAATGTAGTGGTACTAACTACTTGAGGCGACTAAAATTAAGCAGAAAACCATTGCTCTCTTTATATGCACGCACGCATTTAAACCTGCACAAAATTAGTATAAAAGTTCGAATGAATCTGTACCCACTCTGTAAAAGTATCGGAACGCCTTTGTGCATATTTCTTTTTTAATTAGGAAGCTGCCGACCTACCTTCAGCCGCCGTGAAGAGGGAAAATTAAAAATTGAAGAGCCACTCACACGAAAGAGGTCTCGAGCTGACGACTCTAATCTGTGGTGTACACAATCTGTCTTGGCAGTGGGCTTTTACATGGGTCAATTTTGGTCACTTGTGACGATCGACTTTAGTCACCTAGCAAGTCGCTTGTAAAATTTAATCGCATCTTTGACGGTGTCGCTCTCGTCTATGTAGTCGATGGAGTAACCTAGGTGACAATGTAATAACACTTTTGGCTAACGGAATTGATAGTTTGTTCAGTCACCTGCGGCCTAGGCCGAAATGTCATTTATAGTCCAATCAACGGGGCTTATGCAACCCGAATAATTCTCCCGTCTATAAAATTTGGCATGTGATGAAGTTAGGTAATACAGATTACAGATGAACAATAATCCAATAAATTTTGTTACGAGAAGTTAGGTATTTTTACCTAAACATGAAAATCGCTTATATCTCTCTGTGAATATTTCCTCGGGCTAAAATACTTTCTGTATACGTACTTATGTATTAGTTAGAATAAGTATGTAAAGAAATCCAACATTTTTTCGATTTCAGATTTACCACAAATTTTAATTTTAATATTTTTCAATATATCTTCTGTTGAAAAATTTATTAGCGGATTATTATTTTTTAATATGTTTTTATACCTTTAATATATAGCTCTGTTCAGTAAGCCAATAAATTTTCTTCTTTAATCATATTTATACATAAACGTATAAAAATGGACCGACTATTTATTCACATTACCTCTTTAGACCAAAAAATAAAAATAAATGATTAAAGAAAAAAAATTATTGGCTTACTGAACAAAGCTATAAATAAATTAAAGGTATAAAAACATATTAAAAAATAATAATCAGCAAATAAATTTTTCAACAGAAGATATATTGAAAAATATTAAAATTTTAATTTGGGGTATCTCTGAAATGGAAAAAATGATGGATTTCTTTACATACTTATTCTAACTAATACATAAGTACGTATACAGAAAGTATTTTAGCCCGAGGAAATATTCACAGAGAGATATAAGCGATTTTCATGTTTAGGTAAAACTACCTAACTTCTCGTAACAAAATTTATTGGATTATTGTTCATCTGTAATCTGTATTACCTAACTTCATCACATGCCAAATTTCATAGACGGAAGAATTATTCGGAAGTCGCCATACAACAAATATCCTCATTGATTGGACTATTACACAGTCGATTTTGGCCGTGCGACAAGGTTGTGTGGCTTTAGTCACCCGTGTAAATCCCATATTAGATTTATAGATACGCAGTTCTGCCGCGCTTTAGCAGGCTGGAAATCGTACCTATACAGTGATTTTGTTTTATTTTCCAATCCAACACACAATAGTAAGGGCCTTTTGTCACATATAAGTATTTACAAAAAAAAACAAAATTTGATCCAACAAAAGACGAAAGTTGGCACTTCATTTTCTTTCATTCAATATTAGCCGTTGCGTAAAGGTATTATTTTATTTTCCTCATAGCGATCGTTCCCAAGATAGTAACCCAATACCCTAAGCCGGTAGGGAATAAATCGCTAAATTTATTGTTAGGGAAATTCATTCATGTCTATTAAAAGAGAAATAGATACATCTTTCCCTTTGGGACTTAAGCTTTCAAAGCGATTCTTATTTTTTGTTCCTTTTCATTTTATAAGAAACAAAGTTAAAACTTAGTACACCTCAAGAATAAAACATGTAAAATTTTAACCATCAAATCGAGATGCAATAAAAAATTATGATCCTTACTATAATAATATACTATATAATATACTATCCTTACTAATATTATAAATGCGAAAGTCCGTTTGTTTGTTACGCTTTCACGTCTTTACTACTGAACTTTTTTTTTGCTATACCTCGGGAACAATACTTAGAAGGACATAGGGTACCTTTCATCCCGAAAAAAGTATTGTTCCCGAGGGATAGCAAAAAAACTTTCCACGCAGACGAAGTCGCGGGCGGCTGCTAGTAATGATATAAAAACCCGATGGTTTCATCCTATACACATCAAGTTCTATTCTTTTTTATTTATTTATTTAAACACAACATAATTTTTCACAATAAATAATATTTAGACGCCAAAGCCCGCCGTAGTTTAAAACTGTGCTTTTCTAATAGTGAAAAACCGGCCAAGTGCGAGTCGGACTCACGCACGAAGGGTCCCGTACCAAAAAACAGCAAAAAACACGTTTGTTGTATGGGAGCCTCCCTTAAATATTTATTTTATTCTGTTTTTAGTCTTTGTTGTTATAGTGGCAATAGAAATACATCATCTGTGAAAATTTCAAATGTCTACCTGTTATCGTTATTAATATCGAGCAAAAAACGGCAAAAAATCACGTTTGTTGTATGGGTGCCCCCCTTAAATATTAATTTTATTCTGTTTTTAGTATTTGTTGTTATAGCGGCAACAAAAATACACCATCTGTGAAAATTTCGACTGCCTTGCTATCATGGTTCATGAGATACAGCCTGGTACAGACAGACAGACAGTCAGACGGACAGCGGAGTCTTAGTTATAGGGTCCCGTTTTTACCCTTTGGGTACGGAACCCTAAAAACTGTAAATAAATTCACCATAGTTATCATTATCATATTTAATTTTAACAATGGAACAATTTTATTACAATGATTCTTGATCAAAGCAATGATTGTGTAGCTTCAATAAAAAATAAATAAAAAAAGTCATGCTCACCATAAAAGTATTTTGTTACATATTGTAGCCAGGGACCAGAACCCTTTAGATTTTGATGTACTTCTCGTATTGTCATGATGCTATGATTGTTTTGTTTGCACATCGAATAGGGTCTATTAAAAAATCTATGAATCTATTTACCGTATTATATTTTTAAAATTTTCATTCTGTAAATACTCAAAATCCAAACGCACGAATGGGTTTCTAAAGGGTTTTTCTCTGATTGTAGCCCAACGTTTCTAACACCCGTATTCAAGATCAATGTTCAAACGACTGTTGCCTATGCGAACGCACTACGTTGGAATAGAGCTATGTGATTGGTGCGTTTGTTTTGCGTCTTACATGTGATTGGTAGAAAAAAAAAATTCACAGATTTTACAGTCCCCGCAAGAATCGGAGCATTGAAAATGAACACAAAAATTTACGAAAATCCAAAATCAAATCAAATGCAAAGTTCTATTATATTTTTAAAGTTACCTAGGTAGTACTTACCTATTTATTTTTACGATTGTGACACTCGGCTCCGCCTCGTGTCACAAAAACGCCCGCTGACTGCCTCGACGCGGCCGAAATAATATTAACCAATTTTCAAAATTCAACGAATGCACTTCTCGTCCGCTTCTGCATCTTTTAACACTATTACCATGACGATCGGTCAATACTCATAGAAGTTACATCACTTTTTATGTACGGAAAAAGCCGTTTTTCTACAATTCCAAATCTAAAGGGACCACCTACAGGTCACAACTATAAACCGATTTTCAAAATTTTTATCAATTTGATAGCTAAACTAATTCTCCAGGACCCTTTTTTCATTTTTTCTTAAGTCGGTTTTTTTCCGAAATATTCACAATTTAGTAAACAAACATCCCCCAAAAAACCCGGAATTTTTGGAATTTCGCAAAATTACAAAAAAAGTTACCAGTAGATTTTCAAAATTCAAACGTTCACATATGTTTCGACAAAATCCTCAACTTTTGGTACTATTTTTATTTCGATCCTCCCAAAATCTTCGGAAATATAGCCAAAAATACGTCTCAGGCGAATTGCATCTGATAACCATTTTCAATGGTAAAAAATATTGCCGTGTTGCCGGAAAAGTTATCAATTATTGTTACTTAGTGTTACCGTGTTGCAAGATGTTGCTCTACAAAAAAAAACTTTGGTGTGGATGCACTATAAGATTTTCTCTTGTTAGCGTTTCATCTCAGTCATGAAAACTATAATGAAAAACAAACGACTTTTTTAACGAGAGATATTTTTCAATAAACATTATACATGGTTATTTGTAAAATACTAAAGCCTCGCAGGAGTAGATTACTAACATCATAAACAACAACATTTGTTTTACGACTTTTCTGAAAACAGAGAAGAAAAAAAAAACTACTTTTCATACAAAACTCAATCAGCTGTTTGGACATTTTGTATGAAAAGTCGATTATTTTTTGGTTGTTTTCGGAAAAGTCGTAGAAAAAACGTTGGTGTTTATGATGTTAGTAATGTACACCTGCGAGGTTCTTGGTGTTTAACAAATAACCCTGTATACCAATATACCTACGAACGAGTATAGGTACCATACCAAAATCTTTTGTTTAAATTACAGACAACACTTCTCGTATCTAACAAAGTCTTTGTCTAGTTAGCTCATCTCATCGGATAAACAGCTTCCATTCCTCAGGGGACCCCGAATCGTCTCAAAAGCCACTACGAGATAAAATGGGAGATTTTGAGGTCCTTTGTAAATATCTCTTGTACTCCTTAATTTTTTCTTTAGAAATTTGGATTTACAAAGAAAGTCTTTCTGAACTGTATTGTCTTGGGCATAATAATTCAGTATTAAAAGGGTTGTGAAAATAGATATGAGTATGAATTAGAAAAGTTATGAAGTATAAAATAAAATCTGATTATACCACATTTTGATAGTTTTCATGCCGCAATATTATTGTGCATCACTGAAATCAACAAAAGAGCTCAAAAATTACCATATTTTTTACTGACTATCGTTTCATTTGAATTCAAAATGACTTAGAACAAAAGTTATAGGTAATATTTCTACTAATAGTGTGTTTATACAAAAAAAAAACTTAATGCTTTGAAAATTACTGGTAATTTATAACGTGTCCTTAGAACTGCATATTTTTTGAATAATTTTGCACCAAGTTTGCATAATATTTTCTGATGCAATATCAGATTTTCTACAGCTGTTACAATATGTTGGTATTCAGAATACGAGCGCATCTGCGACGAGGAAAATAAATTTTCTTTATTTATTCAACGTTTAAACTTTAGAAATAATTTAATTCAATGCCTCCAACCGGGTTTATTCTTAAAAAACGATTTGAAAAAAATATGATTAAAGAAGATGAACGCCGATGATTACGTTAAAAAATCTTACACAGTTTAGATGATTACTATATTTTTTTAAGCCATACATTATGCGGTGATGTCAAAAATACGAAAACGATTTGAATTTGCGTCTTTTTGTAAACCATGCAGTCCAAGTGCCATCTGCAAAACCGCTGTGGTTTCAGCCCCATAGCCCATACATATATTTATTTTATTTGCCATACCAAAGTGAGCCTTGACACTGTTAACCTAAGTCTTAAACTGATCCGTTGGTTTTATTTATCGCACTTGCATGACTTAACACGACATGATTCGGACATGCGACAAAGTAAACATGTCCGGTAAAATCTGGCAAAGTTGCGCGACATGTTTCTGGAGACTCGTGTTGCATCAATTTCGACCCTAGTGAGTATCGATACGTTGCACTAAGGGTTAAGTCATATTAGACCAGTTTTTAATACTAGCATCTGATCTGATATAAACAGTCTAAAATGAAAAACATAAAAAAAACATCTAAAGAATATATAAGTAGCGAAAAAAGTAACTTACTCAATTATTTTACGCGCTATCTCAGTCACACCTATAAAAAAGCCACATAAAAAGTCTTCAAAAGAGGCATTTTAAAACGGACCGTAATTAACTGGCAGTATTTTTACTGTAAATTGAAAATTTAACAACACAAGGTCAAGGACTACTCAAGATCCTAATTTATTTTTTACCTCCTTGGGTGGAATATTTCGTGGAAAGTCATTTTTCCTTTAAAGACGAATGCTTATTTAAAATTAAATGCTTGAAAGTCTGTTTAATATTGACTTTCCTTGTTAGGAAGAAAATTCGAATGGAGTTGGTTAGGTATAAAGATGCTTATAGGAAATTCTAAGACACGCGAATCCTATATTTCTGACATCCTTACTAATATTATACTTAATTTAAATTATGTGAAAATGAGTTTGTTGGTTTGTTATGCTTTTACATCTTAACTATTCAACCGATCATGTACGTTGTCATGGGTCAGAAAAAGAAATAGGGTACCTACCTACATTCCATCTCGAAAATTAGTACTGCTCCCAAGGGATAGAAAAATAACTTTTCAGGCAGAGAAAGTCGTGGGCGGCCCTCTAGTCTGATATCCGTTTAAATGTAATAACTAGATAAAGTAAATAATGTTGCCAGCATTAATGTAATTTATGTTTTAAATGGCTTTCTCATTAAAATTCAAATGGTTATTTTGGTGTAGAATCCCCTCAGCATACTAACTTTTCACCCCCCACAATTTGTTTTTCCTTCTCCACAATAATGTACATAGGTACCTATCCATAAGTACCTACCTACTTTTAATTTCCGCTGTCTTTAGTACGATGATAACCTCGCAAATTACATATTTCTGAGAAAATTTTCGATACTCATTTTCGACTTAATTTTTTGCTCATAAGAAAATTTTAAGCTTCTCCTTTCTAGAGTTTATAGAGAACTAGCGGCCGCCCGCGGTTTCACCCGCGTGGTTCCCGTTTCCATGGGAATATCGGGATAAAAAGTATCCTATGTTTTATTCTAGGCTATCTACTATCTGTGTGCCAAATTTCAACCAAATCCGTTCAGTAGTTTTTGCGTGATTGAGGAACAAACATCCAAACCCACAAACTTTCACATTTATAATATTAGTAGGATTCGTAATTAAAAATTCTCGAAATTTTGTTTTCAGTTGCGATTGAAACATTAATTATGGATAACTATTTTAGGTAATTGAAATAGTTTTACAACAATGCAATACTTTAAAGATGTAGGTAGTGATATAATAAGTATTTTTTACAAAAAGCTTTTAAACAATTAAATCAGCAGTTAGGAATATTATCGTTAAAAATAAAAATGAAAGCCAGCCCAATCAATCAAGCTTATTACCAAAACCCATCAAACGTAGTCGTGGGCAACGACATTTAATTTTAACCACATTGTGAGATCTCAATAAAATTCTCCATTAAATCCAACATCGAATCAAACCTAACTTTAACAAGAAAAACTCCCACATTTACGGATTCCCCAAACCATATTCAAGATCACAGCAATCTAATTCCGAAGTTATCACACAAACAGAAAACTCATTTCGCAAAATTCTCAATCCTCCTCCTTAAAATCCCAGGTCCATCGAAGTGTTGATAGACTGGCCTGGGAGACCCTATTTCGTCTGCATTACGAATGTATGCAGAGGGTTATCTTTTATTGAAATCTTGTAGAGTCACTCGCAGCAGTGTGAACATTTCACCGATATTCCACTAAAGCTGCCTATTCACATGCGCATCGCGACCTTGTTGATGTAAATCGAAACAACAGACAGTCGTACGGGAAGATAAGAAATCAGTTTTAGAACGAAAAGATTGAAAAGGGTTTTTTTGGTGCAGTTTTATATTTTTCCTCCCTTTTCCTTATCGCTTTTCTAGTTGGTTGTAGTGTCATCTGTGTTTTACGGTTGTGAGTTAGAAAAGCGTTTTCGCCTCTATGGCCACTTTCATGGCGGTATTAAACGCTAGTTTTTTTTGCATTCTCTTTGGCGGGATTCGTGTAATAGACATTGCGCTAGATCTGCTAGACGTGATACTCCTATTACGATCTAGTAGCTAGATGAATACGTAAGTAAGTTACAGTTAAGTTCGACTTTCATTTTGTTAATCATTATTATTAAAAATAGGTGTCCAGGAACTTTATTCACATAATTTTGTCTTATTTATAGAAAAGTAAAAATCCATACTTAACATAGTAAATGTTTTTTTGTTTTGTTAAGAAATTTATAAAATAATGATTGAAATTCCTAATTATTTTGTAAAACATAACTTAGTCTGGTTTAGTGACGTAGAACCTTGGACGAATCAATTCGTCCAAGCGTAGAACCAATAGATTCATATTTTTTCTGTGGTTTAACCACTACTAAAGCGCACAGTATTAATTATACACTTTTGTAACTAGTGGATATTGAAGTTGATTATACAATAATTTAAGAAGTCATCTGTAACGCATCTGTCTCTTGTAGCACTCATCCGCCGCCAAACAGTACCAGCGGCACCGCGGTAATTCCGCCATGGTTCCGCCATGAATTGGCTTCTATCGACGACGATATCTACATAGCGGTTTCGCGTCATTACTTTGCGCACTTTGCGCGTGTGTCAACGGTCGGAGCCACAGAACAAGAAGGCGGAGCCGATCGGGCGGAATCGCGCCTGAAAAATTGGTTTCGCTTGTCGAAGTAGTGGCGAAAGCTACGCAGTACTGCGGTGTTTCGCGGCGGAGATGTGCAACAGCTGGTGTGTATGTTTAAAACACATCGTAAGTATAATGCGGTTTTGTCCGAAATTAAAGAAAATAAAATTTAAAATAAAATATTTTAGATGTGAAAGTAATTAAATTCTTCAGTCTGTTTACCTTTTCACAGCTGATAAATTGATCTAATTTTTGATAAATTTTGGTATATAGATAGATTGAACCATGGGCAAGGATATAGCTACCTTTTATTGCAAATATTTGTATTGAAGGGCGTGTAAAGTTTGTATGGGACTTGAAACAGAGCGATGGACGAATATCGCGGGTAGCCTGTTCGCCCTTGTTTTATTAATAACTAGCGACTGCCCGCGGTTTGACCCGCGTGGTTCCCGTTCCTGTGGGAATATCGGGATAAAAAGTATTCTATGTTTTAATCTAGGCTATCTACTATCTGTGTGCCAAATTTCAACAAAATCCGTTCAGTAGTTTTTGCGTGATTGAGGAACAAACATCCAAACATCTAAACATCCAAACCCACAAACTTTCACATTTATAATATTAGTAGGATTAAAAAACGAATTTGTTTTGCATGAATCTCAACGTGAATAACTAGCTTTAGTGCAGTCTGCACTTGACAATGCTGATAATTTTAGAACCTACTGATACTTTGGAGCTGGTCCAGGAAGATATTTTTAATTTCTCTATTCTACGGCACATTTTTCACGTGCGAAACTTTTCAGCTCTTGAGTATTTCAAAGATGAAATTAATGCACTGGAAAAATAATTCTGGACGAGAACTGTAAATTGCAGTACCTAATATACTTGTTAAATTATGTGACTATCATCAAAACATTTAACACTGGTTTGTTTTGATCAAATAATTTGTTGAATTATTTTTTGTGCTGGCATTAATCATCAGATTAAGAAATCGGTATTCTATCTTAGTTTTACTAATTTGTTATATAAATGAATATTTTGTGTGAGTGACTATGTGAATTTTCAAGCTTTATTATTAATATTTCAGGTATTGATTGATGTGATCGATTGTTGAAAAATATTTTGGTGGGTATTTCATCTATACTTATCAATATATTTAATTGTTTTCTGACTCAGCTGTTTCGAAAGAAAATATCTGCATTTAAGATTCCAACAGAAATTGTCGGCACATTTTGAGTAGTAGGATAATATGATCACATGAAATACTTTACGATCCAAAAGATATACGCATGAAATAAACCTATTATCATCTCGCCGACCTTACACATCTTTCAAGATTTAAACAGACCGAACAAAAAATTCACCAACAATTTTTCGCACACTCAACATTGTATGTATGAAAATGAGCACCATTTATAAGGTTTAGGAAATTGAGACATAAATTGTTACGGTCGAGGGGCGTAATAAAAGTGAGAACACGCTGTATCTGTCTGTTACGATGTGATATTGTATAAAAACAATGCATAGTTTGTAGGTCTAATTTTGTTACTTGAGATCTATTCTGGTATCAGCTAATCGTCATTTCGTGAAGTCTACTGAGAAGTTGGTGAAATAAAATAAAAAATCCAGGGACTTTCTATGATTATCCCGCAATCACACAATACTCGTAAACGTACATCTCATTCTTTAAAAATCTTCCCGCTGTTTCATATTTTTTTAATTTTGCTTATTAAAGAAACATACAGCTCTTATAATATAGGTAGGTATAATAACTATGACTAGATCATTAGCCAAAACAGTTTCCAAAGCGAAGACTATAAATGAATTTAACTTAAGAGAAGAAAAAATTTAAAGTTTTCAATAATAATAATAAAATTTAGAAATTTTAAGAATTAAATTAAATGGTGGATAAGTACAATTTCTTGTGTTTTTGTGTGATGATCTCTGTTTCAGCTTGGGCAAAAATGCTTTCGTATGTCCGTCCGGCTGTCCCACTGTCCAGCCAGCTGTCCGTCTGTTCTCATCTACAGGTCACATTTCTCAACCAATTCTCGTGAAATTTTGTGAAAAGGAACTATAATTAATATGGAATTTTCTGTCGATTCAGATTATCGAAATTTTTCAAAATGGCAAAGATAATATGGGGAAAATCATATTTCAGCCAATTGGAAAAGTGTTCAAGTGTTCTTTTAATATATATCAACAATATCAACACCAAGAAAACTCTATCTGCATCAATCAATAGTCACAAAATGCAATTATAAAATTGTTAAAATACAATCGTAGATGTTTTAAAAATAAGTTTCAGTGATGAGTGTGAACCAAAATCAATTTCAAACGGAATTAAAACAAACCTCACGCGAACAAAAAACTGATAAATTGATTTCGAGTTCTAAAGCCTGCAATGGGAAGAGCAAAAAGGTTGAAGGCTTCCCTTGACGGATTTATGGTGACCCTGCCTGCAAACCGTTTGCAATGTTATGCGGTGCTTGGATAGACATGGCTTGATATATTAAGATAGAATCTGCGGGATTTCTTTTAATTAATTTACGAAAATTGGTTATTGATAAATAATTGGTGTTATGACAGGGAGATGTGCTAATGCCGAAATTCATCTTTGTAATTGATTGAATAATCATTTGTAAGTTACGGTAAACAATTTGCTTGGAACAAAATAAAATATAATTAATTTCACCAATTCATGTCAAAAAAGTTCTTGATAAGGGATAAGGATAGCGAAGAATTCCCTTTTCCTGTTGAGATATTTGAGATGCACAACAATAGAAACAAATAAATAAAGTTAAAGTATCTAAATAAGAAATCATCTTAACGCCGTCTTAACGTAATAACGTCTATATATATATAAACGTCTTATTATAATAATATTTTCTAGTGAGCCCAGATTATCTGCAGCAGTAATAATTTTGAAATAGGACTGCAATTTTCTGCAGTTTCCACAAAAAGAGCGTTAACTTGGAAACTTGGACGAATCAACAGTGGAAAGCGATCCAATTTAAATGAAATAATGTGTAATTAGGGTAAACAAAACACTGCGTTAAGTAGATATTGGAAATGAACATTGATTTAAGTTATACCTAAGTTTTGATGGCTGGTTTTCAATACATAAGCCAATCTCGCCGTCAGTCAACTAAATCCGATATCTATTTTTAAACTAAAAAGGTTTAATACCCAATGACCTCAAAACTAAGCCTTTTTTGTATAACCAAAGGACCTTTGTGAAATTCTTATATCAATAATAATGGGCCATCCCCTTTATCTTCACAGAGGGACAATCTGGGACGCAAAGGATAATCCTGATCGATTTAATTCGAACCGCGGTTTAATAATTAAATTCACTGTCCCCTGCCAGGATTACTCTCTCTGGGGAGGCGACAGAAAAATCAATGCTTATTACTTCAGATGGGGTCTGCAAAACCCTGAAAAATACATAATAGATATAGGATTTCAAGCAGTAAATAGTGTGTCAGACATTTTTGTGTACATTTCTATTAATATAATATTGTTCATTTCTAAATAAGCTTGAAAAACTTTATCACCATCATCATCATATCAGCCACACGACACCTACTGCTGGGTATAGGCCTCCCCTAAGGATCTCCACGACGATCGGTCCTGCGCTGCCTGCATCCACTGGCTTTCCGCGACCTTCACCAGATCGTCGGTCCACCTTGTCGGGGGCCTACCCACGCAGCGTCGTCCGGTGCGCGGTCGCCATTCCAGAACCTTTCTGCCCCAACGGCCATCGGTTCTTCTCGCTATGTGTCCCGCCCATTGCCACTTCAGCTGAGCAATCCTTCGAGCGATGTCGGTTACTTTAGTTCTCCTGCGGATCTCCTCGTTTCTGATTTGATCACGTAGGGAAACGCCGAGCATGGCTCTCTCCATTGTACGCTGAGTGACCTTGAGCCTCCTTATGAGACCCATAGTTAGCGGCCACGTTTCACTGCCGTAAGTCATCAGAAAAACTTTATCAAAGATTAAAAAAGAAAATTATGTATGCATTCTGGTAACAAATAATAATAAACATTACAATGAACTTTTGGAATAAAGTAAATGGCGAATATCAGAAGAGCTACTGATAAACTTACGAGGGGAGTTCAAAGTGTTCTCGGTATGGATATGAAAGAAAAGGCAGAAAAATCTGAAATAATATTATTTTTTAAATAGTCCCCTCGAACCCTTCTTACGACGCGAAATACATTTTTCAGTAGCCTCAAAAAAATTACATTCCAAAAAATTAAAAATGATCGTCCATAGTGGCCTTAAACTCTTCATCGTTGGAAAATCGCTTTTCACGAAGCCCTTTTTTCAGCTTCAGGAACAAAAAATTGTCACTGGTACCAGATCTTGGCTGTAAGGTGGTTGATGGATCTCTTTGAAACCACACTCCTAAATAGCAGCTTTGGCAACGCGCATCGAGTGAATCGAGCACCACAGTGGTCG
This sequence comes from Agriphila tristella, assembly GCA_928269145.1. Classification (NCBI taxonomy): domain Eukaryota; kingdom Metazoa; phylum Arthropoda; class Insecta; order Lepidoptera; family Crambidae; genus Agriphila; species Agriphila tristella. Next base: position 30,529,624 of record OV743432.1, read on the forward strand.
ATTTTGGTCAACATTTCGCGCCTGTCATTTTGTTTCATTCGAAGCACGATTGTGAAAAACTAATGATGGTCTTGCCTGTAAGGTGGTTGATGGATCTTTATGAAACCACACTCCTAAATAGCAGCCTTGGCAACGCGCATAAAGTGAATCGAGCACCACAGTGGACGATTTTGGTCAACATTTCACGTCTGACATTTTGTTTGAATCGAAGCACGATTGTGAAAAAACTAATGATGATAAACTGACGAAATTTTCTAATTGTCACCTTGGATAATGTAGTAAGAGAACCATAGACAAACATAAACAAAATCCTGATACCGAGAATACTTTGAACTCTCTAGACATTATAGTATCTGTTACATGGTCTGTGTTGTTAAGTGACTGACATATTGAGATATTCGTTTCGCGATTTATTCATCAATTAATAATGGGTGTTGCTCAGTAGCCTAATACTTAATATTCACGCAAAATTGGACCTTTATGGTGTGTATGTACACTATGAAAAAGGCTTTTTCATGGCGACTTTTCCATCACAGATAGAGCGGAGTAAAAGCTTAAAAGCCTGTCCATCTATATTAGCTTTGAGGTGGTGAAGTACTTAGTACGCGGTAGTGTGTGGTTCTTTGCTAAAACGTAGTTTAGGGACCCATGAAATGATGGTGTGGTGTAAAACATAACATTGGGTATTGAATAAAAATCTAAGCTCTCATCTAGTAACAACATTTTATAAGTTGAGTAAGACAATTATGATTTTCCTTGACAGTAAATCTTTTTCTGTGAATTGTGCGAAGTTGTAGTCACAATCACTTTGTGAATCAGGAATAGTATTTTTATAGCACGAATACGAAATTACAGTTGAAATTGCAATTTGCTCAAAAATGGAAGTTTACGATGACAGTCGAGCGTGCGGTAAATTGATTTTACCGCACGCCGTGCGTTTTTGTTTACGAGCGTTTTAATTTCTACTAGCTTCCGCTCGCGACTTCATCCGCGTAGACAGTAGAAACATATTGCAACCAGTTTAAAATGACCCCTTTAGTGTATGAAAGCTAGTACTACGGAGAGTTCAAGCTGTTTCCCTGGTTCCACCCACCTGAATTTGATGAAACATAGCTTAGATTTTAAGTTGGACCTCAATCTACTAAATTGTGAAAAATCCATCAAAATTCGTTTAGCGGTTTTTGCGTCATTCACGCACAAATATTTAGAATTCAGAGTTTTATTAATGTATATGTTACGGCTAATACCCGAAGTGCGGCTAAACCTAGTACTAGCCGGCTAAAACTAGGTGTAGCCGATAGATGTTGGCTAAAACTAGGTGTAGCCGATTTGCTCGCGGCTAATACTAGGTGTAGCCGGCTAAAACTAGGTGCAGCATGGGATATAAAGAAAGTTTTTTCTGTTGTCTGTTGAAAAAAAATAACCTCGAAATTTAAGGCTCACGCTCCGCTGCGCTACGCGCTCGCCTTAAATTTCTAACCTAACCTGGGACCTACAGGAGTAAAGCAGATCGGTCACACCTAGTTTTAGCCAACAGCTATCGGTTAAACCTAGTTTTAGCCGGCTAGAACTAGGTTTAGCCGCACTTCGGGTATTAGCCGTAACATATAGATTACAATTTCAGTAGTACCTATAATGTTTTCTCGCAAATGTATTGAAAAACGTAGTATGGCACACGGTTGTTAAGGTTTTTTAAAACTCGTGACGATTATAAACCCTCGCCTGCGGCTCGGGCTTATAAAACGTCAACTCGTTTTAAAAACCTCCTTACCAACCTTGTATCATAAACGACTATAAACGTCTCATTTTTGCAAAGCCAAGTGGCTGTATATGAATCTAACCATAGACAAGCACGATTTTTTGAAATATCAGCTTATATTCTACGTTTGCCACTTGTCTGGGGAAATTTCCAAAGTTCGAACGTTATTCGAAAATTGATTACTTCTTTCATTTAATTGAAAAAACAAAAGAACATATTCTTTTATGCCAAGAGTAAAACCTGTTTTCGTAATTTTATTTATGGAATTCATTCCCTCCAATAAAATTGAGGGCTAAATATAAAAAGTTTAGCCTTTCTCATACCGTATTCTATTTGCGCGGTAAGGAATAAAAAGTTAAAATGTATAGGTGAACGCTCGCTGAGTGTGAATGCGACGGTGAATGCGACTGAATCGTAAAACACGCCTGCCTTTTATGATTTACTTGAAAATTTTTCGTGTTACGTGATACGCTAAGCGCAGCTATTGGTAAGTTTTATGAAACTTTTCACTTAATTCATTTCTCCTAACAAAGACTGTATCAACTCGTTGAAATTTCATTAAAATTAAATTGATATCGTGGTAAGAAATATTTTAACCACATAATTTTTCATGATAAATAAAAAAGACTAATTCCAGGCTTTATGTATAGAGAAATTCCACGTTGAATTTTGACCTATTGAAGGTCAAAAGTGACGTCAAGCTACGCACTCTATATTCTTTCTTCATTGCGCACTCGACCCGCACAGCGGTAAATTAAAAATTCGCGGCATAGGCCATGTATTAGGAATTTGTAAGTCGCGCCGCCGCTGCTGTTCGTTCCTTTGCGTTGGCCACGCGGAGCGACCATCTTATCTTACCTCTAACGGCCCGGCCACAAACCGCCGCGGCAGGCGACATAGCAAGCGAATCCGGTAATTAATCACTGCGTGGTCGTGACGACGAGCTGAGAGACCTCCATCGAGATAAAGCGCAGTGATTCTTGAATTCACTTGTCGCGCCGCCTGCCGCGGCAGGCTGAGGCCGGGCTGTAACTGCTGGAAAACAAGTTAGACTTAGGTAGGCCCACCTCTAACATCAGAGCCCTATCACCGATCAAACTGTATACAAATGGATGCAGGGGTCCTGGCCTGGGAACCGAACCCTGAATCTTATTCGGGTGGGCGAAACACTAGCTAGATCATAAATGCGGTTTATCTATCGAGGCTCAGTGCAAGTGCAAGACTAAATTTGCTCCTGAATTCATTTAAATGTCGACTCCAAATTCTACTTCTTTAGTGTTAGACAAAATTTTAGTCTTCATCTTTGTTCATGCATCATAAAACACTAAGTTCAATGTACATTCAGCTGACATGTTGCTGACAGTTTATACAAAACCGTAAAAAATGACAAATGAATTTAAAACCTTATGATTTTGAGATTAATGTTTAAAATTGGTTGAGGAAATTCGTCATTTTGCGGAAACCCAGCTCGCCCTTGATTGTACTTTATGTCGTACGTCCTAAAGCGTAAAATCACGTAATTTAAAACGCACTTAGTCGTAATAGACGTGGCCCGTTTGCAAAAGGAACCGTGAAAGTTGATCTCAGTCCTCTATATGAAATTAAAACGAACTTTTCATTGAAAAACTCAGTTTGCGACAGACATTGAAAAAATGAAATGAGTCGACGGAATGCAATGCAACGCTTTTTCAGTAGAGCGCGAAGTGTTACTTAACTTAATTATATTTTTCCAGACAGTTTCCAGAAGAAGGCAGACAAACAAGTTATCATGGTCTTACTTAAGTACGTCCATGTGACAACTCGTCCTAAATTTAAAAATATACTCGAAGGTGGAACACGCCTACTTAAATCACCTTTTACTTTGAGAAAATCCAAATTATATCGATCAGAATTCACAAAAGACGTAACAATTGAGAATACAGTATAAAGTGAGAATACAGTATTTGTGGTCATACCCGCGTATTTTTTCATAGAAAGATCACAAAATGTTGCAATGCAATGTGTAATTAGGGTATCATCCAAAATGAAATAGAGTTTCAGTGTATATAGACCAATTTTTTCTAACTTGGAATAAATGTAGGTAAGTAGTTATTATGAAATCGCTTACGAACTTAAATAAAAGAATTGAGTATTCTCTTATTATTGGAAAGTTGGTTCCATAATAATAATTTGTTTTATGTTTGATAAGTTACCAAAGTAAGTTGGTAAAAAACAGCTTAAATGTATACAAAATACCTAAATAAGTAAATAATTCAAGCAAATTCAGTATTTTCTTTAGAAACCGAAAATACATTTTTCTTGATTTCCAATTTTCCAACTGAAGAACTACATTTAAGCCAAGTGCTTTTACTGCGGTTAATTTTTTTTCATAATTAAATAAACAGCAAAGCTAACGATAATTTAAAATGATTGTATACTTTTCAATAGATGGACGAAAATAGAAAGTGCGATGATCTTTTAGTTTGGCACCCAATGGATTGTTCGCTTTATTAAATTGTTCAGTGGTATCAGTTTAGAATTAAGATGATGATAAGATCCAACTATCAGTCACGTTAATGGTTTACTTAATCAATTCGATTTTATAAAAGATTTTTCACCCTGAAACTGGTAGACTAGAAATAGACAAAAAATAAAAGAATCATCGTTTACAACTTTACAGTTATAAATAATAGAATTTATAACTGTAATAGTAACAGTAATAGAGAACTCTATAAAAGGTCTTCTTATATTAAGAAAATAAAATAGTTATTGCTGGTTTACAAACTAAGAAGCTGCTCTTTCCGCTGTACTAAAATAATATTAATGCACAAAAAGAGTATAAAAATCACATTTGATAGTTTTTCTACCGTCAACACTAGTTAAAAGACATTGTAATAATTTATAAATTACTCTCTGCTTTATATGCTTTTTCTTCCAACTATGCTTTAATTTCATCACAATCACACTAAAAACTCAGTACAAAGCGAGTCTTTAATGCTCTAGAGCATTAAAAATGAATGAAATTTCATTATTGCACAGTTTTTTTTAATCGCACCAAAAGATGCCAATTTCAATGGATTATATCTCTATTCAGCCAGCCGATATCAATACTTTTTTTTTACGAACGTATTATTCGTTTCTATCCTACTTGTTCCAAATTTAAAAATTCACAGATTTCGCAGTCCCCGCAAGAATCGGAGCATTGAAAATGAATACAAAAATTTACGAAAAACCAAAATCAAATCAAATGCAAAATCCTATTATATTTTTAAAGTTACCTAGGTAGTACCTATTTATTTTTACGATTGTGACACTCGGCTCCGCCTCGTGTCACAAAAGCGCCCGCTGACTGCCTCGACGCAGCCGAAATATTATTAACTGATTTTCAAAATTCCAACGAATGCACTTTTCGTCTGCTTCTGAATCTTTTAACACTATTACCATGACGATCGGTCAATAATCATAGAAGCTACATAACTTTTTATGTATGGAAACACCAGTTTTTTTAGAATACCAAATCTAAAGGGACCACCTACAGGTCACAATTATTAACCGATTTTAAAAATTATTTCGCCATTTGGTAGCTAAACTAATACCCTAGGACCCTTTTTTCATTTTTCTTAAGTCAGTTTTTTTCCCGAAATATTTACAATTTAGTAAACAAACACCCCCCAAAAAACCCGGAATTTTTGGAATTTTGCAAAATTTCAGAAAAAGTTACCAGTAGATTTTCAAAATTTAAACGTTCACACGTGTCTCGATAAATTCCTCAACTTTTGGTACTATTTTCATCTCGATGCTCTCAAAATCCTTGGAGATATGGTCAAAAATACGTCTCAGGCGATTTGCATCTGATGACCATTTTCAATGGTAAAAAATGATTGCTGCTAACTGTGATTTAAAAAGGAAAGATATTTAAAAAAGTGATTTGGCGGGAACTTTGTTAATTTTGCTTGACAATATATTTGGAAACGATAAAGTGTGATACTATCTGATTTTGAGTGCTTCGGCTTCGAATTATAATGGAATCATCTAGCGTCACATAACTACGGAAAACATTCTAAATGAAGCTTCTTTTAATTTCAATAATTAAACTTCTATTTTAGCTGTTTGATACGAGTTTCTTTTATCTACTTTTCCTATAGGTAATAGTTGAAAGAAAAGCAGATTATGCACCTCGCCTTAAGTAATTTATATTGCCCTCGTGACTGTTAGATTAGAGCCTCTAAATCAGGCACTCGATGCAATAATAAATTATTTTGTGCTCGATGCAATAATCTACTATAATAGCGTATACTTGTAGATTCTAAAAGCTTTAAAGCACAACACACAAGCTAGGCAATGCAATAAATTGCATATTAATAAGCATTTAACAATGTGTGGAAATTATGTCGTCGCAATGTGTCTCTGTCACGCGATAATGGGTTAAATAAATAAATGGTGTAATGATTTAACTTGTGGTTTAGTCAAGTTAATAACGGCGCGTTATTTTTATTGAAATCTTTATGTAACTAGGTACTTATCAGTGGCAAAGGGTCCATACAAGCCGATTCCCATTGGCTTACCTTTAAGAAAGCCCACCCCGACTATCCACTATGCAGATCATAACATTTTTGCAGACCGGCTTACCTTCGCCATAATTTCACCCTTCGCCACTGGTACTTATTATTTTTATGTAACGCATTACATACAAATGTGATGCATGCTTCAAAGAATTCCAACTGGCATTTACGAGTTTGGCAGCGTTAACGTATATCTAGTACTTTTGTTTTATTGTCATTGTTAGGAAAACATGTAAGCTGCTCTGTAACGGGCAAAGTTGGAGCGGTTCAACTTACTTTGTAGGTACTTAAACTTTAAGTTTTATGCCTAAGTGTCCGGACACGAAAGTGGCGGCGGCCGAGCGGTGGCGGGGCGGCGCGGCAGCGGAGCGGCGGCGGGGCGGGGCGATGAGAACGTGGGCACGAAACTTAGCGGTCGGTCAGCCGCGCTAGTAGTGTTGTGACAGATGGGCTAAATACCATTAAGGGCCCGTGGACCTACCGATTTGACCTACTGGTAGGACCACGGTATACCACTAAAGTAACTTCTTATTTTTTTTTATTTCTACTGATGTGTCAAATGTGATGTTGCTATGGAAACAATTTCTTGTTAAATCAATACCGAAAAATATTCAAAGCACGAAATATATCCTATGTCTAAAAATTTTATTTAGTTCGAAAAAATGGTCTAAGTATAGGCGTTAACTAGTTTCAAAACCGGATTCTTTGCTCATCTTGTGTTTTTTAAATGATGTCCAAGATGCCGACATCCATACTGAATAAATAGGTACTACCTAGTAATCAAACAGACACTATTATATTATTCAACACAACACTACTGTAATCGCGGGCTACCAAACCCAACTAGTTTGTTCATTTGTTTTCGTCGCTCTCCTCCCGCCCGTGCATCGCTCGTCGCCCCGCGCCGCCACCGCCCGTTTCGTGCGCGTCTCCATACTGTGCCATACTGTTGAATGCATCGCCGCCGCTCCGCTGTCGCGCCGCCCCGCTGCCGCTCCGCCGTCGCAGTTTTCGTGCCCGGACACTAAGTTACAGCCGCATCCTAAGTGATTGGGCTCCTTTTGACGGCCTAAGTGAGTGCTTTGATTTTTAGTGTTAATTAAAAAGTCAAAGGTTTACCAAGCTTAAGTTAAGTTTTGATCATAATGTGAATAGGTAACTGAGGTAAACAATATTAGACTAACCGAAATATATTTTGTTTTTTTTACATTTTTTTGTAGATTAAGGTAGCTTTGGCTAATGGTCAAGTTTCTGTTACAATAAATGAAGGGAACTCCATTGTAAGTGTAAGTTAGTTATACAAAATGAATTCAATTATGTATTTTTCAGCGCAAATAAAAAACCTGTATTAACTCTTAACATCCCGCTTCAGTAGATTTTACGAAATTTTACGCCATTAATTGTAGTAATATAAATTGTTCTATTCTTCAAGAACTTTAAATTGGTAAAAACGATAGTAATTTGTTTTGTCAATTAAAAAGTGCGAGCTAGAAAGCTTCATATAAGTTCTCACTTTAATCCGCCATTAAGTGCACCACCAGACCATATTTATTTTGGAATTACCAGGAGATTAGGACTGTAGTGGAGGTTACAGTGCAGTTGTGGATTTGGTAAAAGGTAGACTTTCTGCAGTTACAAGTACAAGAATATTGATGGATGATCTGATCACATAGAGAAGCAAGAAGGCATTAGAATCTAATGATTAGATGATAAGGCTTTCCATGTGCCTAAAGAACTAACTTCCGTATTCATAAAAGTTGGTTTTTAAAACTAGGGTTATATTAACAGCACTCAAATGGCCAACATTCTATCCGTTTGAACGCTACGCTAAATATTAAACATGTGCAATAAACAAACCACATGTCACAAGTGTATGTAAATCACAGACTTTGATGTATTGTATGGAATTGATAAGCTTACGGCACGTAATTATAGTTTACTGATTATTTTAAAGCTTTAAATAACATAGCGTTCAATTAGATAGAATGTTGACCATTAGAGGAGAGGGGCAGGGTCTCTTGTAGTGCTTACAGCTATGTAAAAAAAAATCAAAAATATTTTTATTGACCTTTAGGTTTAAAAAAAAATATTTGACTATCCTAAAAGTAGGTCAAGAAAAAATGATGTGGGTTCTGTACTCTTAACACGAACATCTATTGAGAAAAAACCCTAAAAACGCTCGTAAGCGTATTGTAACGGACCCCCCCCCCCCCCTATCTAACTATCTATATAGCTATGTAACTAAGTACCTATATACCTAGCTACCTATCGGGGACATAAATCCAGGTCTCAGGCAATAGGAGTTTACAAGCACCATACGGGTTATCCGTACCATGATACCGAGTGTATTAGTAGGGATAAATACACCCAACTAATCTTGGTCATCGAAACCAAGTAAAAGCTTTATCTATTAAAGATAAAATAAACTTAATTAAATTTATGGCCATAAAGTGATCGTTAAGTAGTAGGACCTCTACGTTGTGTAAAATTAATTCAGCAACCCAAAATCTTTTAAAGGTAAGTTTAAAAGAAAATAAATTAGTGATTTCAGAAACGCTTGCATAGAATTTACATCTTATAACTAATAAATATACATATAAATAATAAATAAATAGTATAACAAGTAATTTTGTATAAGTATTGTTTAGTGTAGATAGTATGAAAGGATATTAGGAAAATTATAACCAACATCAAAGACCAGACCAAATCAGTCTTTGATTTTGGTAGCCCATCTTCCACCAATCCCCAAGGGCTCTCCAATCCACGCCAGTGCGATTAAGCACAAAAGTTATTTTTTAGCATTAACCATGATGCATCAAATACAAAATGGAATAGGTTAGATGGAATGAGAAAATCTGATTTCTCAAATAAATATGTTTGGATGAAAATACTTCCAATCCAAAAGATGTTGTCCCATCTTACTGCCACTATGTAGTCATACAGATAATGATTATGTAGCCCTTAGATAGAACTATACAGAACGTATCCAAGGAACTACAAGTGTTGGTGTGCCAAGCTGCGAACAGACGAGGTTTTAGTGATATCTCATCTGAACAGAAAGGAGTCTGCGCTACCAAGATTGTTCAAAATGTAATCTTCAGGTCAATTTCATCGTTAGTGATGAAAGACAAGAATACAATCTACTTAATCGTAGTGCACTCAACCGTCAGTCAGAATAAGATTTGTATTGTGTAACTTCTCGGTTAAACATAAGCATGCAGTCACTGCGAAGCATTCATTAAATTCCTCCACTGAGATTTCTCAGTATCCAAAGAATTTAACTACTGGCTAAGACTCAACATACATCAAGCTAATGCTCAACAGAGAATGATAAAGTAAATTAAAGTGATTTGACTCAAACCACTGTTGTAAGTGTTGATGTATTTATGTGAAGAATTAATCTGTATGACACACAGCAATTGCAGTATATGAGAGAGCATACAGTCAAACTGGAAATGTTGTTCAAACCATTATTGAACAAAATAAATATTTATATTATATTTCAAATATAAATCAGGCATTCTCAAAGGAACGGTAGGGATAAGAATAGACAAGGTTTTGTCAGAGATAAATAATACTCTATGAGTAATATTCACTTTTTACTCAAACCAATACCGCTGTTATGAGCTTAGCCATCACTAATAAAATTAGTCATAGGAATATTAATCCAAATATGGTTTCAATATAAAATTGACACGGGGTGGGGATGAGTTACTTTGTTTGTCTTTTATCCCAAGGGACTTGGCTTGATTAAAGGCAACGCAAAGCAAAACTATAATTGAACAGTTTCTAAAGCCTAGAAATTCAACAGAATATCTTGGCCTAGTCCTTTGTTTAGTAACAGTCCTAGAATAGAATATGATTATGTCAGTTTACACAGGTATTCTGGTGGTCGGTCAACCTAACCCAGAGTTATGCCTTTAGGTAAACCTCCACATCTCATAAATATTAGACTCTTACTAATCAAATTGTTGAGAACACCAAAACCCTTGACAAACAATCAAATTGATTATCGTTCAATGGCCCTAGTATTAACTGATACTATGTACCACATAACTAAAATAAACACAAAAGATTTACTTAGCGATGAGATAAGCACACATCGTAACTGAACTAGGAAACCATTCAAGGAACCCTAAAATAAAACAACTGATGCATTAAAATCATATTTGGACCATAGACCCAGATAGACTTCAATAAGATAAATATTATTATTATAAATTATGGCAGCTCAGCATTACCTCATTTCTGTAATTAAGTGCCAACCAGCAGGTCCAATAGCACCTGATTACAGAAACTACACAACAATTCATTACCTCAACTTGAGATTTCATCGGCTTCAGTCGAATGACCAAATACTGAATCCACTCAAGTCTACACTATATGTATTGTTAGGAGTGTATATGAATAGTGTGATATGTGTAATAAAATATCTGCATAAATATTATAATAATAAAAGCAAAATAAATCATATTTTATAAAAATATGAATTTAAAGCGATGAAATCCGTCAAACTCAAAGTTAGCCGTTTCAACTTTCTGATAATTATTATAGTAAATACTATATAAAAGAAAGCTAATCATATGAGTTTAACAGTATTACACCCTCCAATCAACTCAGAAAAATGAAATTCAAGATGTAATTCCTGAACTTCTTCGACCAAGTTGATCGACCAAACTCGAATCCATTAATGCCCACAAAATATATTACTTTATATGTGCATGAGTAATGTATGGTGTATGTGACTATATTTGCATAAATATTATAATAATAAAAGCAAAATAAATCACATTTTAAGAAAATAAGTCTTGTATGAACGGCTATCGCTTATTCTCAAATTTGATTATTTCAAATTACTAGCAATTATTCTAGCTTATACTAGATATAAAGAAATTATTTGCATAAAAACAGCGACAACAAATTCATACAAAGCTCCAAAAAAATAGATTTTAAGAAGTAAAATAGCACAGCGGGAATTCTCATTATGAAACTTTAAAATTTGTAGTTATTGAGAAATGGATCTTCCAAAATAGCACTATTTCAGTTTAATGATGACTATTTAAATAATTTAGACATGGAATAACACTCTCTAGTTAAAATTTTCTCCAGCACAAATTTTAATTTATGAAATTTAAAGAGTCTGAAAAATTAGTCGCAAAGCATAAAACATAACACACACAACTTTGAATAAGCCCTAAAAATTTCCCTAGTATTATATGAACAGATTTCTGGACAATCAATACCAAGATTAATATCATACTGTAAAATTGTATTTATTGCGTTGCAATAAAATTTTAAAGAGAAAATGAACAGAGATTTTGTCCAAACATCGATCATATCCTAATCTTACATACTACACTTACCCCGAATTATTTATTGGTAAATAAATAATTTCCCAGCTGCTGAAAACCACTGAAATTCACTTTTGCTATTATCTAGAAACAGCCTGAATAAATCTCATTTCTTCAAAAAAATAAATTAACCAAGCATTAGGTAATTTTTTAATGATTTCCTTTCGCTTTTTACAACAACATGTAATAAACGATATTTTTGACATTAAATATGAAAAATTTATGTTTCAGGCAATTTTCTAGAAAATTGGCTAGTTTTTCACTATACACACGCGACACGAAATTCAGGCTTTATTTGGAGATGCTACGAACGGAATCATCGCGATCCAAATTTCCGTCACCTGAATTGATTACAAAATAAAAACCAAAACACTTTTCTATTCGCGAACCGCACAAACTAAAATAGAAAACACTTTTCGCGACGCGAAGAGCTCAAAACTTGTCTTCTAAAACAAAATATCGTCGATTTTGTCGAGACCGCGAAGTCAAGCTCTCTCTCTACCTACTTTATAATAAGCAATTTCTAGCTTTATGAGAAACAAAAATTAATTCAAACAAAAGTTACTCGAAGTTTTGATTTTAACTGAATCTGCTCGGTATTTTGACACTAAAACCTTGTACAGAAAATCCATCTCTAACATCAAGGAAAACGTCATTTTTTCAAAAGAGAGACATTTCCAGACCAGCACAGAGCAGTTATTCTGCACAAACTTCAGGAACCATCCAAGGCATCATGACAATCTGGCCAGAATTGCCAATCACCCCCAGACATTCCATCAAAACACAGACCAGCATACAATTTCAAAACAAAATTTTGAACAAATATAATAATAAATTGCTTACCATAAAATCAATGAATTTACCTACCTACAAAATACGAGTTATTTCTGTACGTAGAATATTTTAAAAAAAACGACAATTAAAACTTATGGACAAGGGCTGTCCTTAAAACGCGATTTTTAAACATTAATTCCACTAATAAAATAATATTACTTCTAAACACGTTTATGCAGTAATTCCAGCATTATTACTTCTCGGAGGTTAAAATTAAACTGACCTAGAGCAACGATCGGTAGTCCTATAAATACTCAAACCCACCGAATCTTCTAGAACATAAAAACCGTTATTTCTCTATCGTACTCCCAGGGGATTCCCCCATTGTTCTCACGATTTTTCCCAACAATGCTCAGTGTTCCCATACTTTTACCCTACAGTGAATTATTTATTTTATAATAAATAAATTCCTAGTGGCTAAATTATTGCATTTCAAATCCAGGAACTAAGACAAAAATACAACAAAAATGCTTTTAAACTAGATCCCGAACAATGTCCGACAATTTCAAAGCTCTATCTAATAGAAAAGGCAAAATAAAAAATTACAAATATAAAAAAACTTAAATACATGAATAAATATTAAAATAATATATGGATAAATACATAAATAATAGAGTGACACTACACAACTTTTGAAAACCCTTATTTTTTATTTCATTTTCCCTATTTCCGTTATTTTGTAAATAAGTAATTTAATCTTTACTCGACAGTCCTCTTTCATTATACAATGTGTTCATTAGGACAATATTAACTATAATTATCCTTTTTTTTATCAATTTACACCCAATTTTTAAAATTTATCATCATTTGAACTTTCAACAATATTAGTACCAAAGTTCATAAATTTCCCCAAATCGTTGTAATCAGTAAAAAGCGAGCAACATTTACATATTCTAGGCAGATGTGAGTGAATGGCAAGACTAATTTGCTGGTCTCTAAAAAAAACAGAACAAATACTTTGACACGTAGGGTTGCCAATCATATTCTTAAAATAATTATTATATTATTTTTTTCACTACATTATACTTTTTACTTATTGAAACAATAAAAAAACATAAAATATTGTTTTCAACGTACTTTACTAGTATCCATAGATTGGAGATTGCTATTTTGCAAAGCATTCGCTTCCATTCGACAGTCCAAATCGTTTTCCATCAGTTGCAATTTGTATGAGATGACTTATATTATGATACAATATCAATTGTATGCATTTAAAACAAAGTATTGGTAATTTTCTTTAAAAATACTATTTACTTTTTTTTTATCGAACGTAACGTATTTCATAGATACCATATCGAATTTTGACAGCCTTAATTCGAATGGTAAGACCGAAATTTTGTCTATTGTCAATACTGACCTCCATTAATTACTGGACAGGGTTCAATGTCGACTTGGCTTTTCTAACTCAATACGTATTTTACCTATAATATTTTATTTTAACATAAACCTTTACAAATTGGAGCATTGATTAAATAAATAAAACATATCTTTTACCCTAAAAGTAAGTTCTCTATACAACAAATTTTTACCGTATGTTCTGTGATAATACAAAGTAATAACAAAATACATTTAATTGACTAAGTTACGTAAATTCTTTAATAAAGTGTATCATTTTAACGTTTGTTTGTTGGTTTTATGTACTAAAGCAAGGTTTCTATACGTTTCAGGAAAAATATGCAAGTGTTTTGTGAAAACTACAGTTTGAAAATATTAACCTACAAGGATTTGATACTCCATAACAGAATTAATCACATTTATGATGCTTCAACAATAAAACAGGTAATAAATTAGTATTTTGTACTGTAATTTCTTATCCATTCAAAAGTGTCTTTGTTAAAAAATGACAATTTTTAGTCATTTTTCTAACCTATTTTTAATAATATTTTCATGCATTTTAAGAAATAATTTACACATCAATATAATAAGGACACTTTGTATAGATCAGATTAGCTTCAACATTAGAAATTGATTATCAATTAGAAAAGTTCTAAGCATTTCTAAGATGACTTAAATTTTCAATGTTTTTATCATCAAAATTTTTATTTTTGAGAAATACTCAAAAACTAAAGAATCTTTTAAGACAATTCTTATGTTGATTTAATGTATTAATGTAGTATATACAAATATCATAAGCTTTCAACATTTAAAGCATAATAACAATTAACTTTTTGAAAAATAGTAATATTGATCATCGGTGAAAATCTCAAAACTTGATTTTTGTTATTGTGAACTGATTAAGTAACAGATTCTGCTCAAACCAGTTTACTTATCATTAGTACCATTAGTGTGTTAAAATAGAACCAAAACATACTCAGATTTAAGTAGTATTTTAAAGAAAAATTTAAAATTGAAATAATTATCAATTTCTATACTCCTTAATTTTGATGTTTCAGAGTACCATTCCCTTTATGGCTTGTAATGATGGTCTGGAGACATCAATGCTATCTACACATCATCAACAATGAAGAGAGTCACTCCTGATCAGAAAACCATATGAAAATGACAGAAAGGACTGAAGAAAAATGAAGAAAACAGATTACTAGTTTCCATTGTTTGAAAAATCATATTACTATGATTTTCCAAGTAACTCTTTGTCTGTAAATTATGGTAGTATTTAAGTGTATTATTTTACTCGTTCCTGATGCATTTGTAATACAAGAGGATAATAAATTGATTCAACCAAACCAATTGTATAATTTTTATTGGGTTTTCATCAAAGCGCCATCTATACAATATCCAACGTACTCCCATTCTGTAAATCTTTGTAACAAAAAAGTAAGCAAGAAAATAGTTCCAAATAATTCCTTAAGTGGCTCTGATTGCTATACAAACTACCGCCATCTCTATATCACGAACACAACCTATAACCGCCACCTGGTGACGAGTAGCACACATTTCTAAATAATCTAAGTATGGTTTTAATAAAGTTTAATCCTTTTATAATATGTTAACTAAAAATTAAAGAAGCATTGAATTTTATTATGCATAATTTTATTGTGATAGACACAATATTACAAGGTATTTTCGAATTATTCGGTAGTACAAATTACTTATACTCCCTCTGGTGGTAAGTAGAAACACTTTAAGTACCTTTTATTTTTACGTTTTCGATAAAATGTTAATTGTTTATAAATAACCAAATATAAATAATTAAAATATTTAGTTTTAGTATATATTATTTTATTGTGATAAATATGAGTTTATAATCCGTTGTTTTAGTTATTTCTCGAGCGTGGAATCATACATGCGCCACCTAGCGGAACAAGCGAGTAACAGCTGGAGAGATTAGTGGAATTCAATATAATTTACAACATGAATATTATTATTTATTCATTAAATCAATGAATAAATCAAATCTACATTAGTAATAGGTTATTAAACTATTAAAATTAAAGCTGTTTAGTCAAAATTGTTTAAAGAAAAGTTTAAATTTCATATTAAATTTTAATTCCAACGTTCCTACATTACAGTTGTTTTAGAATATTAAAAGCAGATTTATAGTAGTAAATCTAAGAATTACTAGTAATAAACAAAAAAAAATCGTCACTAGGCGAAGGTATACTGTCATGTACTATATTTCTATTAGTACTATATAGAAGTGCCTGATAAAAAATATACGGCAAACCTTCTTTCCGTTGAAATAAAATGACATAATTTTGAGGCAATCGAGGATTGGATTGTCACAATCGCCCCTTAATTATATAACGAAATTAACTGGAGTTATAAATTACATATCTTAAACAATACAAGATATATTAATTGCCGCAAAATATAGTAAAATATAAAAAGGATAAAGGAACGAAGATATATTGGAAAAATGAAAAAAAATTTTTTTTTTTTTTAAATATTTTTATTATTATTATTTATTAATATTATATATATATATATATATATGCTGAGTATCCCCCCTACCCCCAGAAATGACCACCCTACGCCCCACCGACCACATCTGTTGAAATTGTGTTTAACAGATTATAAGTGAGTGAGAGCGTAAAATAATAATGAAGTTATAGACCACATAAAGTCTGATCAAAGTGTAATATGTTTAATAAAGGTTGATAAAACCTTTTAAACACTCCGACAGATGTGATCGAGTCATTTCCCTGACCCTTCATTCCCCAGTTTTTTTTTTTTTTTTTTATATAAATTATAACTATTTGTCTTAATTTTAAACTAGTTACATCAATAATGATTGAATCTCAATTTTGATTATAATTCTTACTTGGACAACCTTCAATTTTCACTGATATCTAGTTTACTTTATATTTACCATATGAGATTCTAATATATGTACTTTTGTACTTTTCTTACATGAGACATTATTTCCAACAAGAACCAACAATTAACATTTACCAATAGCAGTAAAATAATCATATACCTATATATAGAACAAAGTTTAACCACTAATAGTAATTAAGATTTAAAATACAAAATTAAATAATAAGGATTGAAACTTTGAAATTAAGTTACTAAAGATATAACCTTTGAAATTAAATAGTAAAAATATAAACTACAAAGTTAAACAGTTTAGGAATAAAGATTTACATACAAATTAAAAAATTGAAATATAACTAACAAAATTATGTAATAAAGTATGACCTATAAGATTAAGTTAATGAAACAAAACCTACTAAATTTAGTTATAAAACCATAACCTACAGAATTAAGAGAAAAAAAAAGAATAACCTACAGAATTAAGAAAAAAACATAACCTACAGAATTAAGTATAACTAGCAATATTATAAATCAAAATTTCCTTAATCCTACACAAAACTAACAGAAAGTTAACATTATTGATAATATTTATTTAAATGAATAGTATTAAAATTACCTCTTATCTGTTTAGTTTTAGGGTCCATCAAAGTATAGACATTGGAGAACGGAATAGCACTAACTACATAAGGCCCTTCATAAAGTAATTGAAACTTTTTAGTAAGATTCTTTTGTGCTTCCGATTTGTTAACCTTACGAATTTTTACATAGTCTCCTATGTGGAATTCAATTAAACGATGAGATCTATTAAATCTTACTTGTCTTTTGACACTATTATTTTTCAAATTTTGTCTCACTTGTTCTCTAACATCATCAATGTTCTTTGTGTTACTTAATTGTGGCAGACAATTGTCAAATGACATACTGTTGCTTGTACCATAAACTACTTCATTAGGGGTATACCCAGTACTTTCATGAAATGTATTGTTATACAAAGATTCTATTCTGCTTAAGATTGTTGCCCAACTTTTATGGTTTTTATGACAATATGTTCTAAATAAACGTCCTAATTCCTTATTAACTCGTTCTGTGGTATTAGGCCGTGGGTTTCTAACTGTAGTGTAAATAGGCTTTATATTTATGTCCTTTAAAGCTTGTTTCCAGCCATCAGATGAGAATTGACTGCCATTATCTGTCATAACAACTTTAGGCTTGATTATACTAGCAAATTGTTTTAGTTTAGAAATTACAGCTCGTGAAGTAGCCTTTTTTAAATCATACAATTTAACAAACTTGCTAAATGAGTCCTGGATTACAAGTATATACGCAGCTCCAAATCTACCTTTAGGCAGAGGCCCATACAAATCTGCCATTACTATGTCTCCTACTTGTTCTGTTACAATCGACTTACATTCTCCTACATATTTTATATTGTCACTTTTAGAAACCTGGCAAATGTGACAAGTTCTTAGTAAAGTTTTCACAGTTTTGTTCATTCCAATCCAATAAAATCTATCTTTAAGGTATTTAAGTACCTTATAAGCCCCTTGATGACCCATTTCTTTGTGAATTTGAAGAATTGTTTCTTCCCTCAATTTTGTTGGCAAATAAATAACATGTTTATCTGAATCAATCTTAAAATATAAAACATTATCCTTAATATAACATCGTTGAGCAATTTTACCTAATTTACCATTTGAACTATTACTACAGGTATTATTTACAATATTCATAATCAACTGAACTTCACTATCACTAGCTTGAAAATTAGATATATTTTTTAAATCAGCTATTAAAGTCTTATTTTTATTAGTTTCCATATAATGAATCTCTGGACAATATACCCTATCTTCTTGTATCATAGCTGAATCAGATGGAAACCTAGACAGAACATCGACAGCGACGTTGTCTTTACCTTTTACATGTTCAATGCTATAGTCAAATTGTTCAAGGAAAAGTATCCACCTAATTATACGACTATTGTATAATTTCCACGATCTAACAAAGGTCAATGCTTTGTGATCCGTCCTAATTATCAATTTGGCGCCCCTTAAATAAGTCTCAAACTTTCTTAGACAATATATTATTGCCCAGAACTCTTGTTCAGTAACCGTCCATCTTAATTCAGCGCCCCTCAAAGCTCTACTACAGTATCCTAATATTTTCATTTCTCCTTCATCATCATATTGAAATAAGACTCCTGCTAAACCTACTCCAGAACTATCAGTTTGTAAATAGAAAGGCCTAGACATATCTGGATGATGCAGCATTATCGTTTTCAAAAATCTATTTTTCAATTCTTCAAAGGCTACCTGTGCTTCTGAAGTCCAGGTCCAGCCTTTGTCTTTTTTCAAAAGCTTACATAAAGGTTGAATTATGCTATTATAATCAGGAATGAATCGTCTATAATAATTACAGAGTCCTAAAAACGCTCTTAAATGTTTTATTTTCTTAGGAACTGGAAAATTCTTTATAGATTCTATTTTCTCAGGATCTGTTTTAATTCCTTCTGTGGAAATAATGTGTCCTAGCATTTTTACTTCTTTACAAATGAATTTACATTTTTCAAGATTGCAAGTAAGCCCTGCTAACTTTAATTTGTTCAATATGATGTCAATATGCTCTAAATGTTCCTCTAAAGTCCCCTGAGTCAAAATAGCGAGGTCATCTAAGTAGTTAACGCAGAAATGTCTAACTTCCGGCCCTAGTATCTGGTCCATGGCTCTGCTGAAGCTCCCCACTGACGTTTTAAGCCCTTGCGGAAGAACATTGTACATATAGGACTTCCCATTGAATGTAAACCCAGTATACTTCCTACTTTCTTCAGAGATTTTAATTTGAAAGTATGCATTATTAAGATCAATTATACTTATGTAATTAACACCATGAAATGAATTCAAAACGTCTATTTGCATCGGCGGGGCTTCTGATTCTGCCACCATATATTTGTTAATTTCACGTGCATCTAATAAAACTCTAATTGAACCATCTGGCTTTAATGTAAAAGTTAATGGACTGCAATAAGGTGTTGAACCTCTTGAAATTATCCCCATATCTACCATTTCAGTTAATTTTTCTTCCATACGTGACCTATAAGCATATGGGACAGGATAGGAACGTCTTATAACTGGACTATGATCTGTCATTTTTATGACATGCTCATAACAGTTTGCACGACCTAAACGTTTAGTAAATACATCACCATGTTTACTTAAAACTTGTCTCAATTTATTGACTTGATTTCCTTTAAGAGGAATACCTGTTTTAATTTCTTGTAAATATTTATTGAAGTCAAAATCACTATCTACTTTTGCAATTTCTGAAACTTCTTGTCCCTCAAATACGTATTCAATAAATGGAATTAATACTCTTTGCCCTTTGTGATTAATGATTAACCCAACTGGAGGTGTTTGCAATCTTATGTTGGTATTGTTTGCTATAAGCCAATCGAAACCTAATATTACTGAATGGACTAATTTAGGTACAATTAAAAATCTAATTTCCTTTTCAATTTCCCCAAATTTTACTGGTAATAAAACCATTTGCTGAATTTTGGCACTCTTTTGACCAACAGCCCCGCGAATTTGTATTGGCTTAACAGGTAACATATTCAATTTATTTCCTACTTGTGACTTTAATGTTTCCCAAAATGATTCTGAAATACACGTTATATCGCTTCCCGTATCAACAAGACATATTACTTGTTTATCAAAAATCTCTACTTCAACCTCAGATTTAACCATTTCTAGTTTGTCCGCAGTAATATTGTCTTCTTCATCAAATAGTGAAGAAACTATTTCAGTTTGAATTGATGATTCTTTATTCAAATCTGATTGAGTTTTTAACGTTTTTACTATCTGTGATTCAAAATTGCTTAAATTATCATCATTATTATCAGACCCTAAACCTGCTTTACCACATTGACCTTTGGTAACTATAGGTTTAAGCAATCCATCTCCATGTGTGCCTAACGTCTGTCCAGGTTCCCATCCGAGACCTAGCATAATTTTTAAAGCAACAGGAGTTAAATCTGCCTCATTATAAAAAAATGTTGATGCATCGAGGCGTGTTACATCAACCCCTACTCGTTTAAATTTGTTGATTCAGTATTTACATTTAGATCATTATTAGGGACATCTACAACATTAACTACGTTTGTATTCACCGTCTTGTTTGTTGCTACTTGACGCGCTGGCCTTTCGTTGAACTGCCTCTTCCGATTTAAATTGTTTCTATTGTCTTGATGATGTTGGTTGGCTGTTGTGGGCTTTTGCACAACATTTGATTGAGTATTACTTCCGTATTTGAAGTCTGTTTGTTTATTCACATTGTCTAACTTGCGAAGAAACTCAGTGGCTTGAAGTATGGAGCTATAATTAGACGTGGACCACGCGTACTGAACATTTTTGGGATAATGACACATGATGTCGCTTATTAGTTGTCTCTCCTGGATAGGATAAGTTAACATTTTCGCTTGTCCACACAGTGTGATGAAATGGCTCAGCATGGACTGTTTTCCGTCCCAAGAGTTCTGAACTATTCTCCTTCTTAAATCACTTTGCTCTGCTTCACCCCAAAAATTTTCCAAAAAATCCTTCTTAAAATCTTCAAAAGTTATCCACCTCTCTCTATATAGACGTCCCCAATTTCTAGCGTCACCTTCAAGACATTCGATAATGGTGTCAATGACATCATTTGCCCCTGGTACAGATTTTCTTAGATATGCAGTTAAATCCTCAATAAAAGTCACGGGATGTTTGTTTTTCGATGGAAATTTAGGTTTCTCAGAAGGCATCTGTGCTACAGGATAATATAGAGTAGAAGGTCCTGGCTGCACTAAGACTGGTGTGCTTGTAGCGCCCCCTTGTATAGAAATATCTTCAGATTCCACGGGCGTAGAAGTAACAGCAATTCTATTTTCAATTTCAGCAATTTTGTTGTTAATTGTGCTTACTGCACGTTGAACCACGCGATTCATATATTGTAATGGGTTGATTTTCTTCAAAACCGGAGAAGAGTCTGATGTGGAAGCCCCACAGGTCGTCATTCTGGACTTCCTGGTCTCCACTGTCTTGGATTTAGATTTTTGTTTAGGCATTTTTGATAAAATTTGTAATCACTTTCACTTTAAAAAAAAATAACGTTCACTTTCACCATAAGTTTTCACTGTCTAAACTCACTTATAGTTATTTAAAATCCAAATAACCGAAATAAAAGAATAGTAAGAAGTAAAAGTCAGAAGATATAAAAAAAAATTATAAATACAAATCACTTAATTGTTGCATAATCGCTTAATTACCAATGTTTAATCATATTCACTTAAAATTTATTTTTTGGAAGTCACTGTCTTCACTATATTAACCAAATTCAATAAATTCACTAAATTATCTTCACTAAATTAAGTCACTATCTTCACTAGACTGAGTCACTTTCTCTTATTTATCTAACTTATCAAGCTAGATTATTCGCACATCCAACTCGATGCACTTTAGATTACTCCTGAAACAAAACCGCAACACTGAAATATCTATATTGAAAAAGAGAGAATTTTTTTTTTTTTTTTTTTTTTTTTAGTCTTATAACATGAACGCGTTTGTGCCTCAAGATTTTAAAAGAAAAATCTAATTAATAAAATCCGTTAAAATAAACAATACCAATAACCTGTTAATTATTTTTATAAAATTCTAATATTTCTTTTCACTAATAGTACGTAAGATATTAAAGTACAAAGCCTTTTCTCTACATTTTTTATTTTTATTTTTTTTTTATTTTATACCAATTTTTTTTATTTTTTTATTTACACATTTATCTTTTTTTAAATTTTTTTTTTTTAATTATTATTTTTAACTATCTACATTTTATTTTATTTTAGTATTATTATTATTAATATTTTTATCTACCTTTTAAACTGATATTACTATTTTTTTTTTTTCTCAAATTTATTAGCTTTTTTTTTTTTATTATTATTATTTATCTACATTTTATTTTTATTTTATTTTAGTATTATTTTTCTTTAATACCTTTTGTTTAATTTATTATTTACATTTTTATTATTTTCTTTTTTTTTATAATTATCTGTACTATTTTTATATATTTTTTTCTTATTAACATTTTATTTATTTATTTTTTATTCTTATTTAAGAAACCCAAAATTTTATTATTGAATATTTTTTTTTTATTAAAAACAATTTTTGCATTATTTATTATTATTATTATTTTTCCTATTTAATTTTATTTTTTATAAAACATTTTATTTATTTATTTTTATAATAACAATTATTTTTCTATTTTATTTTATATATTTTATTTTTATTTTTATATAAACATTTTATTTATTTATTTTAAAAATAATTATTATTTTTCTATTTAATTTATATTTTTTTTATTATTTTTATATAAATATTTTATTTCTTTATTTTTACATTTTTTTTTTTCAAAATTAAAATAAAATATTTTTGACAACCCTAAAATTTAATAAAACCAATTGAAATATATACCTAAATCTCCTATAAAATTTAATTTTTACTTCAACCATATTAAAAAAAAAGAATTATAAATCTGACATGAATCTATAAAATATTCAAACTAAATATGTAGTTTGTATACTAACAGCGCCCTCTATCCAACTAGTAGTGAACTAAACAGGTCCGCCAAAAATAATTACAATTTAACCAAACACTTTCTATAACCTAGTTCCAATAAAATCCGTTAGATGACGCTTATTATCTATCCGTAATCACGCCCTCTACCTATCTTGTAATGAACTAACCTAGTTCAGAACCATAAAGCACTCAAATACTTTCTCAACTTAGTTCCAACTAAATCCGCCAGGTGGCGCTTTTGTTATCTATACGTATTCACGCCCTCTATTTATCTAAAACAATAACCTAAACAAGTTCGCAACCACTATATAACCAAATCTTCCTACAACATATTTCTAATAAAATCCGCTAGGTGACGTCTATTTTTTTTTATGTAACATTAACCTCTTGAAAATAAATAAAAAAAAATTAAGAATAAGTAACGAGTATAAACCCATAAACTAAAATAATTTGGCTATATTAACCGACTAAGGCGAACAAAAGAAAACATAACAGAGGGTATATGAGATATTTTATTTTTTATTTTTATCCATGAAATATCTGTAAAAATGCTATTCAGTTTGTATCACTAGTTTATACCGCATAAAAAAAAATTGAACAAGAATCGAACCCGCAATTTCCGGACATCCGGTTCAATGCTCCTACCACTGAACCATCGAGTCACTAGGACATTTTTATTCTATAATTTGTATAAACTAAATTGATAAATAAAGACTAGTTGAACAATATGAAATTCACCTCGTTCGTCTACACAGTAAAATTCTCAAATACTAAGAAAATCCGCATAATGGCGGCGCTACAAATAATAAGTCAACAAAATATATTCATTTTCATATAATGTAATCATAACAGCTAAGTAATACCGAGTTAAATTTATACTAGAATTTGAAGAGAGAGAAAATGAAAGAAAAGAAATATCCGCAAGAAGGCGCTATTGTCCAATGCAAACTATTCATTACTTAAAATAGTAATTTTAGCATTATTACTAACATAAACAAAGTAATCCCTCGTCAGTATATTTCAATGAGTGAGTTAAATGCTCTTCAGAGCTACAATCAACGGCATGCTACTCTGGTTTCCAAGAAAGAACAATGATATTCAATCAATTTTATTCTTAAATGCAAGACTATTAAAATTTAAATAAATTACATATTTATGACAGTCTTGTGCAACCTTATGTGCTGTTAACTGTACATAAATTCTTATCAAATGTTCACAAAACAATATTTTTTCTAAGATATTTGTGTCAGTAAGTAAAAAAAAAAATCTTTTACTATTATGTCAGCGTGAACTTATACAGATTGCACTTAAACCCACTCTCCAAACCCCAAAGGATACTCGGTTCGCGACTCCAAACAACCTTTTCATAATTCAGAGAGTGAACAAAAGACACCCGTATAAATTCTAACTCCTATTCCGGAAAGATACATAAAAAAACAAAAATTTTAACTGGGAATCTATGTACAAAATGAACCCCAAATACTTGGACAATTTTACAAAGCGTCGTCGAGCTAATACTCTACACATCTAAGTATCTCTCACTTAAATTCTTACTTAACTCATTAATACCTTATCCTGATTGCAAAACTAAAACTTATCATTCCAAAACTTTCTTCACTCAGGAATCGAACCCGTCACAACCCTCAAGGTAACCACTACACTACTCAGGTCAACAATGTTTACAAGTCTAAACTAAGCTAAACCGTGCTTTTATTATGGTACTTGATTATGGTCGATGTAACTCATTCTATCACCGTTCCAAAAATATTAACAAAGAGAGTTATGCCGCTAAGAAAAACACTGTTATTGTTACCGTTAAGTTATATTTATTTAGTCTGTTTCAATACTTTAATATCAATTTATTAAGACTTCTTTTAGCAGGTAAGCATTCCAAATTCAATGTTTTAAAGTTATAAGTTGCTATTCTCTACCTAAGTACTATGTCAAGTTAGTTGAAATACAATAAAACTAATGGAATCATAACAACTTTTGTAATGGCATATTGTTAACTTAAAGACAAAATCTGTAGTTTAATTGATGTTGATCAAAATTGTTAATTCATCTCATTGAAATAATGATCAAGTATTGTATAAACCTTGGTGTGCTAGCTTCTTTCTTTATAAACTGAAGACTATTGATAAGATAAAAATTTACTGTTATAAAACCTTAAGGTTCTAAACCATCTACACATCAAAATAC
Organism: Agriphila tristella; assembly: GCA_928269145.1. Lineage (NCBI taxonomy): Eukaryota > Metazoa > Arthropoda > Insecta > Lepidoptera > Crambidae > Agriphila > Agriphila tristella. The sequence goes on from OV743432.1 coordinate 30,555,122, forward strand.
AATTGTATTTAGTTATAATAAGTCATTTTCATACCTGTAAACAACAGCTGTTTTTCTTGAAAGTTGAGTTAACAAAAACATCTCCTAACTTCAGTAAAACCCACAAAATTTGTTGTTTCTATGATAAAACTTTTGGCACTTATCATACACACCCATACAACGCACTAGTTAGCACAATATTTAGATTATTCCTACTTTAAAACCATTTATTTTTATAAACGAAGCAATGAAAATTGTCACTAAGTTTACTCCAAATAAATCACAAAAAAAAACCTTTTGATTACGAACAACTATAGGTCTACGATCAATTTTTCGCTTATTTTTCATATAAACACATCACCTAATGTACCTTTTTAGTTTAATTTTATCGCAAAGAAAACTTTTCTTTCAAAACAAAACAACGGAAATTGCAACCTTTTTATCCCCGCGTTCCAAATCACGCCAACAGCGCCGTTAGCGTATAATCCATAAAATTAGGTAGGTACACAAATACCCTATTTGTGTAATATTTTGTGTTTTTTTAATTTGGTCGGATTCGCGCTCACAGCGCTGTGAGCGTGATTCGGAACGCGGCCTATGAAACTTTCATCTGTCATATGTCAAGTCAATACGGGTGCATTCCAGCAGATCAATCGCTAAGTCATCGGATTTATTACGTAAAATCGATGTCATCACAGTATATATTTCAACAAAATATCGCTTTCGATACCTAGTTATTGAATTAATAATTCTATCCTCTTTTGTTTTTATGGTTAAAACGTACTAATGTTAAAATGACAAAAGTATTAGTTAACACCCCGGGCTGCATTCAAACTACTATTTGTTTAAGCATAAAAATTGAGTAGTAAAAAAAATATTTATTTAAGCTTCTTTCACACCAAGATTTAAGCTTCATTTACACTAGTGAAAATCTAATATGACGCATAGTTGCTAAAACCAAAGATTAAATATTAAACATAACTAACGTCCGCTAATTAGCGCCCCTAAATCCCCAACAGTAATCTGCAGTTTAAAATAATATTGTCAGTAGTTATTGTCAATAAATTTAAGAAATTATATTTATGCTGCTAAATATTTTACAGAAACGCCCCCTCCATAACATTTAACCAAATAATCGTTAGCGCTATTTAGTTTTAATAAAGCTCTTTCTATAACCGTAAACACCATAGTTATTACCGAATAAATGATCAGAACTTCTAACTTAATAAAGGAAATAGCCGTCAATTTATGTCATGTAGTAGTCCCTTAACTATTGCTGCAAAAGCATACATATAAAGCCCTAATACACCGTAACCAGACTCTGCGTGCACACACGTGTGTCACGTGGACATAAAATTTGCATACAATTTAATTATTTGAAACCTATAAAATTGTCTATGAGCAAATTAGTAATTAATCTGTCGTTCGCTTGATTTATAAAATAGAGCCCGACTGAGTTCTCGAGGTTTACCATCAGCAAATAAGAAACCGTTCAGTCCAAAAGCAGGCCCCAAACAGGATCACTTAAGGCCCATTTTTCATATCAACCATTGAGGTCACAGTACGAAAAAGCAAGTCGGCTCAATATAAGGCCTGCTATAAAAGCTCATATTATCAAACCCTCAGTCTTGATCTCGGCTATTGGCAAAAGTAGATTCAGTCAAAACCTTAGTATGAAAACCTATTAAAATAATTTAATGATAATGCAGTATGACCTATAACCTTTGCTTTGTTCTAGAAAAGAATAAAATCGTTCATAGTGTTTTGACATTTCTAAGTTCCGATTTATGTTTATCGAATAGAGTTGTTAACCGAATAATCGATAGTCAAAATATTCAATGAAAACAACTAATCGATTCTAATTTTGTCTGATCTTTTAATGGAATTATTCTTATCTGTATTTTTCAATTTAAATTTTTAGAAAGCAATAAAATTAGTCACTAGAAAACAAGAAAGTCTTGTTTCATTAATTCTTAAATATCGATAAAAAAGTGCTAAAACTAACTAAAAAGCTATCATTTTCGTTAAGAAAACAGTTATTTGGTATTTATTTTTTTGTAATTTATCGTTAATGTCATATGGAATAAAGTATTCCTTGCATTTCAATACAATATTTCGTATACTTAAAATGAAATCAAATAAAGTCGATAATCGAATCGATAAAGTTTACGATAAAGTGAATGCAACCCTATCTGTCAACACCTTTATCTGTCACAATCACACAATACTTTTTCGTAACCTAAAAGTTAATGTTTATTTTATTAATTATTTAAAAATTATGTAAATAACTACGTACTACACCGTAGTACAATTAATAAAACAAATTTCAGGTTTTCAGCAGTAAGTTTCTCGTCCGTTTTAATTATTATTCGAATGCTATCTGTACTAAACTTTTCTTATCAAATCGCCGCAAATTTCTTGTAAAATTAAAGCTATTTTGTTTTTATTTTCAGCCTATTCTATACGCATTATTGCTACCTAACTTTCTGCACACTAACAAGGAAGAAAATTGATAAATAGCACAAAACAACAAGAAGATAAATATGATGAAGATTGAAGAAATATAACAATGCTAGAGTTATTTGTGGGAAAAATAAAACAGTGAAAGCTAAATAAATACACAAGAAAGAAACAAAGCACGAAATAAAACAAACAAAATAACTGTAAAGAAATGAAAGAAATAGAAATAAATGTTTCATTAGTATTACTATTAAAATGCTAAATGTAATAAAGAAAGGAACTATTAAACGCACAGCTGTTAAAGAAATGACTAAATTTTTCATTTAAACGCTTCCCATTAAACAATGCAAGCAAAACTATGAAAACAGGGTGCGGCTACATATTAGGTAATTTAACTTTCTACTTTATTATCTATTTTTTCACATAAAAGTGTAAAATCTGAACGCTCATGTGTAGTAAAAAAAATTCTACATCTGCACCACTATTTCACAGTTCTGTTAAGCAACACAAAAATAAAAAAATAACTTTTGTTTGTTATCATAACAAGCGTCTCTGAAGCACCAGTTCCTTCAAACTTTTGAAACCTTTTATCTGTGGTCACGGCACCAATTGTAACGGACCCCCCCCCCCCCTATCTAACTATCTATATAGCTATGTAACTAAGTACCTATATACCTAGCTACCTATCGGGGACATAAATCCAGGTCTCAGGCAATAGGAGTTTACAAGCACCATACGGGTTATCCGTACCATGATACCGAGTGTATTAGTAGGGATAAATACACCCAACTAATCTTGGTCATCGAAACCAAGTAAAAGCTTTATCTATTAAAGATAAAATAAACTTAATTAAATTTATGGCCATAAAGTGATCGTTAAGTAGTAGGACCTCTACGTTGTGTAAAATTAATTCAGCAACCCAAAATCTTTTAAAGGTAAGTTTAAAAGAAAATAAATTAGTGATTTCAGAAACGCTTGCATAGAATTTACATCTTATAACTAATAAATATACATATAAATAATAAATAAATAGTATAACAAGTAATTTTGTATAAGTATTGTTTAGTGTAGATAGTATGAAAGGATATTAGGAAAATTATAACCAACATCAAAGACCAGACCAAATCAGTCTTTGATTTTGGTAGCCCATCTTCCACCAATCCCCAAGGGCTCTCCAATCCACGCCAGTGCGATTAAGCACAAAAGTTATTTTTTAGCATTAACCATGATGCATCAAATACAAAATGGAATAGGTTAGATGGAATGAGAAAATCTGATTTCTCAAATAAATATGTTTGGATGAAAATACTTCCAATCCAAAAGATGTTGTCCCATCTTACTGCCACTATGTAGGTAGTCATACAGATAATGATTATGTAGCCCTTAGATAGAACTATACAGAACGTATCCAAGGAACTACAAGTGTTGGTGTGCCAAGCTGCGAACAGACGAGGTTTTAGTGATATCTCATCTGAACAGAAAGGAGTCTGCGCTACCAAGATTGTTCAAAATGTAATCTTCAGGTCAATTTCATCGTTAGTGATGAAAGACAAGAATACAATCTACTTAATCGTAGTGCACTCAACCGTCAGTCAGAATAAGATTTGTATTGTGTAACTTCTCGGTTAAACATAAGCATGCAGTCACTGCGAAGCATTCATTAAATTCCTCCACTGAGATTTCTCAGTATCCAAAGAATTTAACTACTGGCTAAGACTCAACATACATCAAGCTAATGCTCAACAGAGAATGATAAAGTAAATTAAAGTGATTTGACTCAAACCACTGTTGTAAGTGTTGATGTATTTATGTGAAGAATTAATCTGTATGACACACAGCAATTGCAGTATATGAGAGAGCATACAGTCAAACTGGAAATGTTGTTCAAACCATTATTGAACAAAATAAATATTTATATTATATTTCAAATATAAATCAGGCATTCTCAAAGGAACGGTAGGGATAAGAATAGACAAGGTTTTGTCAGAGATAAATAATACTCTATGAGTAATATTCACTTTTTACTCAAACCAATACCGCTGTTATGAGCTTAGCCATCACTAATAAAATTAGTCATAGGAATATTAATCCAAATATGGTTTCAATATAAAATTGACACGGGGTGGGGATGAGTTACTTTGTTTGTCTTTTATCCCAAGGGACTTGGCTTGATTAAAGGCAACGCAAAGCAAAACTATAATTGAACAGTTTCTAAAGCCTAGAAATTCAACAGAATATCTTGGCCTAGTCCTTTGTTTAGTAACAGTCCTAGAATAGAATATGATTATGTCAGTTTACACAGGTATTCTGGTGGTCGGTCAACCTAACCCAGAGTTATGCCTTTAGGTAAACCTCCACATCTCATAAATATTAGACTCTTACTAATCAAATTGTTGAGAACACCAAAACCCTTGACAAACAATCAAATTGATTATCGTTCAATGGCCCTAGTATTAACTGATACTATGTACCACATAACTAAAATAAACACAAAAGATTTACTTAGCGATGAGATAAGCACACATCGTAACTGAACTAGGAAACCATTCAAGGAACCCTAAAATAAAACAACTGATGCATTAAAATCATATTTGGACCATAGACCCAGATAGACTTCAATAAGTTAAATATTATTATTATAAATTATGGCAGCTCAGCATTACCTCATTTCTGTAATTAAGTGCCAACCAGCAGGTCCAATAGCACCTGATTACAGAAACTACACAACAATTCATTACCTCAACTTGAGATTTCATCGGCTTCAGTCGAATGACCAAATACTGAATCCACTCAAGTCTACACTATATGTATTGTTAGGAGTGTATATGAATAGTATGATATGTGTAATAAAATATCTGCATAAATATTATAATAATAAAAGCAAAATAAATCATATTTTATAAAAATATGAATTTAAAGCGATGAAATCCGTCAAACTCAAAGTTAGCCGTTTCAACTTTCTGATAATTATTATAGTAAATACTATATAAAAGAAAGCTTATCATATGAGTTTAACAGTATTACACCCTCCAATCAACTCAGAAAAATGAAATTCAAGATGTAATTCCTGAACTTCTTCGACCAAGTTGATCGACCAAACTCGAATCCATTAATGCCCACAAAATATATTACTTTATATGTGCATGAGTAATGTATGGTGTATGTGACTATATTTGCATAAATATTATAATAATAAAAGCAAAATAAATCACATTTTAAGAAAATAAGTCTTGTATGAACGGCTATCGCTTATTCTCAAATTTGATTATTTCAAATTACTAGCAATTATTCTAGCTTATACTAGATATAAAGAAATTATTTGCATAAAAACAGCGACAACAAATTCATACAAAGCTCCAAAAAAATAGATTTTAAGAAGTAAAATAGCACAGCGGGAATTCTCATTATGAAACTTTAAAATTTGTAGTTATTGAGAAATGGATCTTCCAAAATAGCACTATTTCAGTTTAATGATGACTATTTAAATAATTTAGACATGGAATAACACTCTCTAGTTAAAATTTTCTCCAGCACAAATTTTAATTTATGAAATTTAAAGAGTCTGAAAAATTAGTCGCAAAGCATAAAACATAACACACACAACTTTGAATAAGCCCTAAAAATTTCCCTAGTATTATATGAACAGATTTCTGGACAATCAATACCAAGATTAATATCATACTGTAAAATTGTATTTATTGCGTTGCAATAAAATTTTAAAGAGAAAATGAACAGAGATTTTGTCCAAACATCGATCATATCCTAATCTTACATACTACACTTACCCCGAATTATTTATTGGTAAATAAATAATTTCCCAGCTGCTGAAAACCACTGAAATTCACTTTTGCTATTATCTAGAAACAGCCTGAATAAATCTCATTTCTTCAAAAAAATAAATTAACCAAGCATTAGGTAATTTTTTAATGATTTCCTTTCGCTTTTTACAACAACATGTAATAAACGATATTTTTGACATTAAATATGAAAAATTTATGTTTCAGGCAATTTTCTAGAAAATTGGCTAGTTTTTCACTATACACACGCGACACGAAATTCAGGCTTTATTTGGAGATGCTACGAACGGAATCATCGCGATCCAAATTTCCGTCACCTGAATTGATTACAAAATAAAAACCAAAACACTTTTCTATTCGCGAACCGCACAAACTAAAATAGAAAACACTTTTCGCGACGCGAAGAGCTCAAAACTTGTCTTCTAAAACAAAATATCGTCGATTTTGTCGAGACCGCGAAGTCAAGCTCTCTCTCTACCTACTTTATAATAAGCAATTTCTAGCTTTATGAGAAACAAAAATTAATTCAAACAAAAGTTACTCGAAGTTTTGATTTTAACTGAATCTGCTCGGTATTTTGACACTAAAACCTTGTACAGAAAATCCATCTCTAACATCAAGGAAAACGTCATTTTTTCAAAAGAGAGACATTTCCAGACCAGCACAGAGCAGTTATTCTGCACAAACTTCAGGAACCATCCAAGGCATCATGACAATCTGGCCAGAATTGCCAATCACCCCCAGACATTCCATCAAAACACAGACCAGCATACAATTTCAAAACAAAATTTTGAACAAATATAATAATAAATTGCTTACCATAAAATCAATGAATTTACCTACCTACAAAATACGAGTTATTTCTGTACGTAGAATATTTTAAAAAAAACGACAATTAAAACTTATGGACAAGGGCTGTCCTTAAAACGCGATTTTTAAACATTAATTCCACTAATAAAATAATATTACTTCTAAACACGTTTATGCAGTAATTCCAGCATTATTACTTCTCGGAGGTTAAAATTAAACTGACCTAGAGCAACGATCGGTAGTCCTATAAATACTCAAACCCACCGAATCTTCTAGAACATAAAAACCGTTATTTCTCTATCGTACTCCCAGGGGATTCCCCCATTGTTCTCACGATTTTTCCCAACAATGCTCAGTGTTCCCATACTTTTACCCTACAGTGAATTATTTATTTTATAATAAATAAATTCCTAGTGGCTAAATTATTGCATTTCAAATCCAGGAACTAAGACAAAAATACAACAAAAATGCTTTTAAACTAGATCCCGAACAATGTCCGACAATTTCAAAGCTCTATCTAATAGAAAAGGCAAAATAAAAAATTACAAATATAAAAAAACTTAAATACATGAATAAATATTAAAATAATATATGGATAAATACATAAATAATAGAGTGACACTACACAACTTTTGAAAACCCTTATTTTTTATTTCATTTTCCCTATTTCCGTTATTTTGTAAATAAGTAATTTAATCTTTACTCGACAGTCCTCTTTCATTATACAATGTGTTCATTAGGACAATATTAACTATAATTATCCTTTTTTTTATCAATTTACACCCAATTTTTAAAATTTATCATCATTTGAACTTTCAACAATATTAGTACCAAAGTTCATAAATTTCCCCAAATCGTTGTAATCAGTAAAAAGCGAGCAACATTTACATATTCTAGGCAGATGTGAGTGAATGGCAAGACTAATTTGCTGGTCTCTAAAAAAAACAGAACAAATACTTTGACACGTAGGGTTGCCAATCATATTCTTAAAATAATTATTATATTATTTTTTTCACTACATTATACTTTTTACTTATTGAAACAATAAAAAAACATAAAATATTGTTTTCAACGTACTTTACTAGTATCCATAGATTGGAGATTGCTATTTTGCAAAGCATTCGCTTCCATTCGACAGTCCAAATCGTTTTCCATCAGTTGCAATTTGTATGAGATGACTTATATTATGATACAATATCAATTGTATGCATTTAAAACAAAGTATTGGTAATTTTCTTTAAAAATACTATTTACTTTTTTTTTATCGAACGTAACGTATTTCATAGATACCATATCGAATTTTGACAGCCTTAATTCGAATGGTAAGACCGAAATTTTGTCTATTGTCAATACTGACCTCCATTAATTACTGGACAGGGTTCAATGTCGACTTGGCTTTTCTAACTCAATACGTATTTTACCTATAATATTTTATTTTAACATAAACCTTTACAAATTGGAGCATTGATTAAATAAATAAAACATATCTTTTACCCTAAAAGTAAGTTCTCTATACAACAAATTTTTACCGTATGTTCTGTGATAATACAAAGTAATAACAAAATACATTTAATTGACTAAGTTACGTAAATTCTTTAATAAAGTGTATCATTTTAACGTTTGTTTGTTGGTTTTATGTACTAAAGCAAGGTTTCTATACGTTTCAGGAAAAATATGCAAGTGTTTTGTGAAAACTACAGTTTGAAAATATTAACCTACAAGGATTTGATACTCCATAACAGAATTAATCACATTTATGATGCTTCAACAATAAAACAGGTAATAAATTAGTATTTTGTACTGTAATTTCTTATCCATTCAAAAGTGTCTTTGTTAAAAAATGACAATTTTTAGTCATTTTTCTAACCTATTTTTAATAATATTTTCATGCATTTTAAGAAATAATTTACACATCAATATAATAAGGACACTTTGTATAGATCAGATTAGCTTCAACATTAGAAATTGATTATCAATTAGAAAAGTTCTAAGCATTTCTAAGATGACTTAAATTTTCAATGTTTTTATCATCAAAATTTTTATTTTTGAGAAATACTCAAAAACTAAAGAATCTTTTAAGACAATTCTTATGTTGATTTAATGTATTAATGTAGTATATACAAATATCATAAGCTTTCAACATTTAAAGCATAATAACAATTAACTTTTTGAAAAATAGTAATATTGATCATCGGTGAAAATCTCAAAACTTGATTTTTGTTATTGTGAACTGATTAAGTAACAGATTCTGCTCAAACCAGTTTACTTATCATTAGTACCATTAGTGTGTTAAAATAGAACCAAAACATACTCAGATTTAAGTAGTATTTTAAAGAAAAATTTAAAATTGAAATAATTATCAATTTCTATACTCCTTAATTTTGATGTTTCAGAGTACCATTCCCTTTATGGCTTGTAATGATGGTCTGGAGACATCAATGCTATCTACACATCATCAACAATGAAGAGAGTCACTCCTGATCAGAAAACCATATGAAAATGACAGAAAGGACTGAAGAAAAATGAAGAAAACAGATTACTAGTTTCCATTGTTTGAAAAATCATATTACTATGATTTTCCAAGTAACTCTTTGTCTGTAAATTATGGTAGTATTTAAGTGTATTATTTTACTCGTTCCTGATGCATTTGTAATACAAGAGGATAATAAATTGATTCAACCAAACCAATTGTATAATTTTTATTGGGTTTTCATCAAAGCGCCATCTATACAATATCCAACGTACTCCCATTCTGTAAATCTTTGTAACAAAAAAGTAAGCAAGAAAATAGTTCCAAATAATTCCTTAAGTGGCTCTGATTGCTATACAAACTACCGCCATCTCTATATCACGAACACAACCTATAACCGCCACCTGGTGACGAGTAGCACACATTTCTAAATAATCTAAGTATGGTTTTAATAAAGTTTAATCCTTTTATAATATGTTAACTAAAAATTAAAGAAGCATTGAATTTTATTATGCATAATTTTATTGTGATAGACACAATATTACAAGGTATTTTCGAATTATTCGGTAGTACAAATTACTTATACTCCCTCTGGTGGTAAGTAGAAACACTTTAAGTACCTTTTATTTTTACGTTTTCGATAAAATGTTAATTGTTTATAAATAACCAAATATAAATAATTAAAATATTTAGTTTTAGTATATATTATTTTATTGTGATAAATATGAGTTTATAATCCGTTGTTTTAGTTATTTCTCGAGCGTGGAATCATACATGCGCCACCTAGCGGAACAAGCGAGTAACAGCTGGAGAGATTAGTGGAATTCAATATAATTTACAACATGAATATTATTATTTATTCATTAAATCAATGAATAAATCAAATCTACATTAGTAATAGGTTATTAAACTATTAAAATTAAAGCTGTTTAGTCAAAATTGTTTAAAGAAAAGTTTAAATTTCATACTAAATTTTAATTCCAACGTTCCTACATTACAGTTGTTTTAGAATATTAAAAGCAGATTTATAGTAGTAAATCTAAGAATTACTAGTAATAAACAAAAAAAAATCGTCACTAGGCGAAGGTATACTGTCATGTACTATATTTCTATTAGTACTATATAGAAGTGCCTGATAAAAAATATACGGCAAACCTTCTTTCCGTTGAAATAAAATGACATAATTTTGAGGCAATCGAGGATTGGATTGTCACAGTATCCGCTGACGGGCGCTTTTTTGTAGCTGCGATAATCGCGGCGTTAATCACGGCGATAGTCGCCCGTGAAATGACACAACAAAGGTTTTATTTAGCCAGCGACAAAAAAGCGCCGCGATTATCGCCGCGTTTATCGCAGCTACAAAAAGTAGCTCGTGGGCGTTAACGTATTCAACTCTGCGTATGTTCTTTTCTCAGCGACAAAAAATCGCTCAGCGATTACTCGGCCGTCAGCGGGGATGCTAAAAGTATTCGATGGAGGATTTGTCTATGGGAAATCTCATTTCGCTTTTCTTCGCTAGGTGGCGCTGTACAAACCCATACAAAAATTATTAAACCATCGATTTTTTTACGCGCGTGGTATTTCTCGATAGATGTTCTTGTTAATAGGGGTTCTGATTCCACTAATGTATTGTTTAGTTCAATTTCGATTTCCGATGTATTGTGGCAATGAGTGCCAAATAAAGACAATAATAAAATGATATTATAACCACTTTTGGCTAGAATGGATTTTAAAACTTACAGAAAGAATGAAAACTGTTGAAGATGTATTCAAAAGCATGATCTTAGCTTTTTTTTAAATAATTACCTGGTTTACGAGTAATAAAAATAAATGTATTGGCGGCGCTAGTAGTAGGTACTACGGCGCCTTAATGTGTATTATTTGTTGAATAGTGTCAGTACTTGAAAAAAGAAAAAGATTTTAATATTGTGAGTTTTCCATAAGTCTTTCATGAATATCAAAAATACCACCAGAATTTCTTCCATTCTTAGCTAAAGTATTTCGTTCCTAGAGTAAAATACAAAGGAAGGATTTTCAATCGTAGTTAGCTTCACCGTGGGAGGCGTTTGTGCCCACGACCCTCTAACGGCCCGGCCACAGCCAGTGCGGCAAGCAAGGCGGCAGGCGGCGTTCAAAAATCACTGCGCGTTATCTCGATGGCGGCCTTTCAGCTCGTCGTTACGACCACGCAGTGATTATCGAATTCGCTTGCCGCGCCGCCTGCCTCGCCACCTGCCATGCTGGCTGTAGCCGGGCCGTAACGCTCTAACCACGCGAAGGAGCAAGCAGCGATGTGGCGAGTGAATTTTCTCACTGGCCGGTCAAAACGCCTGCGCTTGCGTTTGTGTGTGGATGTGGCTTAATAAAAATCATCAATAAATCTCAACTCATGTTAAATTTCAAAAAGGCCTTTTCAAATTGACAAAAAACTGTAGGCTCGATAAATGGCGGTGATAAACAGGCAAGTGTCAACTGTAGAAAACGTGGGAAAAAGAAAACACAATTCACAATGAACACACCATGAATATAAGATTCTTGAACACACCCATATAAGATTCTTGAACACACCGAAAACACCGCAAACAACCAACGAACGCTAAGAAATGAAAACGTATTTTTTTAGTTTATTTTTCAAAGTCAATTTTGACACTTCACTTGTCCATCAACGCCAAAACCATTTATAGTACCTTTTTAAGAATCGGACGTTTCTATTTCACTCAATGACTACAAAATATGAAATACAAATAGTACCTATTTAATCCTAATGACGATCGATTGGGATTGATTATAAGAGTATCGTTGCAATTTTTCGTTTCCTGCGCTTCTGCGTGAAGCCGTGAAAGCTGTAAGTATTACTATTTTTTTATGTCTGGTGATCGCACCCGCCATCGCGGCCGCTTATCAACGTGACCACGCACTAAATCGGAATAGGTCGTTACTGAACCATTGAGCTTCATAGACCTCTCCAACAAAAGTGTATTTGCTATTGTCGTTTGAGAGAATACTTAAACATTATCGGTTTTAGTTTTTAGTTAACTCTATTTACAAAAAAATGTTGATCTTTTGAAGTTATGAGAAAGAAAATGTTTTGCTTATTAATTTAGCATTAATAAAAGTGCGTGATTTAAAGCCTTAGATAGATAATGCATTTTGACGCTGGTTTTGCAAACCTCTTTTTAAAAGATGTAAACTTTCTATTCTAATCTAATCTCTGATCTAATCTTGAATAATAGTTGATATTATACTCACATACATATTAGCCTTTTTTATTTCGTGAGAGAACAATATTAAAAAAAGGTGTGAAAAAAAATCGGTGGTTAGTACGACTATAATTTCATTATCAATGTGAGAAAGCTACGCTTTTGGTAATTGGACAAAATTTGTTGTCTTTGTAATACTGATTGCGATTAAAATAAATGGTATAAAAAGTGTTAACATTTAACAGGACGGTGTTAAACAAGGAACTAATGTGTGACTTGTGTCACACGGCGAAAATCGACCATAAATGGAAATTCGGCCTACGCCACAGGTGATTGAACAAACTAAACTGATCCAGTGGATAAAACTGGAACTAAGTTTTTACCATTGAAAATGGTTATCAGATGCAAATCGCCTGAGACGTATTTTTGACCATATCTCCAAGGATTTTGAGAGGATCGAGATGGAAAAAGTATCAAAAGTTGAGGAATTTATCGAGACGCGTGTGAACGTTTGAATTTTGAAAATCTACTGGTATTTTTTTTTTAATTTTGCAAAATTCCAAAAAATCCGGGTTTTTTGGGGGTTGTTTGTTTACTAAATTTGTAAATATTTCGGAAAAGAATTGACTTAAGAAAAAATGAAAAGAAGCGTTCCTAGGGTATTAGTTTAGCTACCAAATGGCGAAATAATTTTGAAAATCGGTAAATAATTGTGACCTGTAGGTGGTCCCTTTAGATTTGGAATTCCGTACATAGAAACTATGCACGTCCTACAACACAATTCGGCTCTATAGGGCGACGTTTTAGAGCGCGCTATGTACGCGTTCTGTTTGGCAAACCTTCACAGTTAACTACAATCGGCCCATGTAAAAAGCCCTTAAGTATAATTTGCTTTAAAAGTGCGATTGCTTCAGTTTCGTTGTTGTTGTACCTATTCGCAATGAAAGGAGCTTGGTCAACGGATATTAAACGATACGGCCCGATGAGCACACCGTATAAGCTAAATTCTTACAATAACAGTAATGTTCTATTTTGTAGATGTGGCATTTTTACTCGACTGTCCAAAAAACGAAGAGTGTATTGCGTTCAGAGTTCATGTATGTTTGTTTGTAAGTATGTGAGTTTCTTTATTCTACTATTAATATAATTTTTTATTTTTCTTTTAATGTCCTTACTGCTGGGGCACAGGCCTTCAATTTGGGTGGATAAGAGAATGGGCTACCTACTACGCAGGCCCGATGCAGATTGCTGGGTGTTAACGCCTGCAAATGCAGCCGGGACCAACACCTTAACGTGCCTTCTGAAGGGTGGAACTCGAGATGATACATTTTTGGTCACCCATCCCATGACCGACCTTTGCGAAAGTTGCTAAGCCTCCGCAATCGCAGCGCCAGGCGCTAAGCCACTGCGCTACCGAGCTCCTCAGAGGACGATTAGTACATGTACTGCTAGTAAAGAAATTACATTCAGCGCTCACTCCTAGACTTAATTTAAATTTCCTATCTACAATTCCGTACAACACTAATGACCGTAAACTAAAACTGGATGTAAATTGATGATATTTAATTAAATTAAGTTAAGCTCGTAAAAGGATTCCTGCGAACTCATGGCTAATCAGAAGTTTTCCGACATTCAAAAGTTGTTAACTTAAATTACCTGTCGCTGCCAGTAGTTAAGACAGAACTCCTGTTTTGGAATTAGGGATGGTGAAAAATTGCTCTCAAATTGTACAATTATGTAATTCACAGTTAGCTTGGCACATTTTTGTGTACCTACCTGCCTAAGATTTGATTGAAGACTTTGAATGACATGAAATAATAACTGCGCATTTAAGTAAGTATATGATTTATTTGTCATATGTTTTTGAAGTGAAAACTTCTTTAGCGGCGTACACTTTTTTGTAACGGGTAAAAAATGACAAACTCGCCTCAGGACCCTGATCGAAAATTTGTAAGACGGATGGAGAGTAGACAGCCGGCGGCGGAAGTATCCCCCTCTTTTTCTACGGCAGCGCGGCGAAAATGGCGGTGCGTCGTTTTGGCGTTCGGCGGGTTGATTTTTCTGAGAGATAACCTTTTTAATGTAATATAAATTGTCATATTTGTGTACGATAGCGCAATAAATAAATATTGTATTCTACCACATAAATGATAGTAATTTTGTACTGATAATTAAAACAATTCGTGCAAAATTATTCCCTAACCATTCCAAAATATCAAAAATGCTCAACGTTAATATTCAAGTTTTCACTACTGCCGGCACTCCCGGAGTACAACCCGTCGTTTTTTTTAATATAAGGTTTATTGAATAGAAACATATTGTACAACCTCCGCATTAATCGGGTATTTACACGGGGCGACTTCGCAGATGATTTGCTGGTCGATTTTAGACAACTATTCAAATCGCCAGCTCATTGAAATTAAGTTTGCGATAAGATTTTACAAGCGATTGTCGATTAAAAGTCGAAGTTCGCCTAAAGTCGCCTAGCAAGTCCCCAGAAAATAGCTCCGTGTAAATGCGCCCACGAGTCGATTTTCCGGGCGACAGTTATTTATCATAATCGCTGTTAGATTCTTGCACCACCTTACTTTAATAATAACAAGCTTGTTAAAGTACCGGTTAAGCACAAGTTAGCCAAAAAAAGAGGTTGCTATCCAGCATGATGTCCTTTGACAAGTTTGACGTGACAAATAGGTAGCATTATCATTTGACGATAACTTTAACTTTGACAGCGTTTTGGTGCAACTCACACTTAGTTTAAAAGATTGCTAATGACCATTATTTCACTCTGTATACTCTGCGAGCAAAATAAGAATAGGACTGTCAAAACGGCCATTTTTGTTTGCGTTTCACTTCCACTTTAGAGGTGTAGCATGTGCAAGAAAAGGAAAAAAGATCAAGATTGCCGTTTGACAGTACCATTTTTATTTGGCGCGAAAAGTACACACGCGCACATACACAGACACACTAAAGTTCACACACGCACCCCAAATTAGTTAACTTTTTTCTTCAAATATTTTCATAGACGCAGTTTTCACGTTTGTTGATTACTAAAACCAGTATGCCGTATCCATAGTTAGTGTCCAATAGTTTCACCCACCGATGGGTACGGAGCAAGCTCGAGCGCACATTGTATCAGTATATCAGGGCTATATAGGAGACGGCACCCGTACTATGAATAAACAACACTGTGCTATGAATATTGAGGCACAGGTTAAAGGTAGCTTAAACATGAAACATCAATATCTAGGATGGTAGATGCAAAGATGGTACCTACGTAATTGTTAAGGCTCAGTTGCACCAGCTTACTTTAACAATAACAAGCTTGTTAAAGTACAGGTTAAGCACAAGTTAGCCAAAAAACCAAAAAAAGAGGTTGTCAGCCAGCATGAGGGCCTTTGACAAGTTTGTCATGACAAATAGGTAGCATTATCATTTGACGATAACTTTGACAGCATTTTGGTGCCACTCACACTAAGACTTGAAAATTTCATGAAATATTATTTGAAGTCAAAGAGAACTTACAAAGAGATAAGTAGGTACTTTTTGTTGCCCGTGTTACTACCAATTCTATTTAGTCTGTTTATCCTTACTTCTTTTATTTGGTAAACAATCATCACCCAATCTTTATTCAAAAAAACTATAATAAACATATGCTTTTCCACACATAGATTATGAAAGAAATTGCTAAATTAGTGACAATTTGATTTAATAAGACAACATTTTCAAATAATGATTTAAGTTTAAAATTCGTATGCCAGCTGTCAAAAACTGTTTACTACTTCTAGGTTGTACTTATCGCTAAAACACGACAAAATCAAAATTTCGACAAAAAAATGTCATAGGATCCTTAAGTGACGCTATTGCCCATAGTACCCGCGCATTACATAATTGAAGGTGACCTGTTTACAAGAACAAGCTAACGTCGATGTCTGGGATGGAAGAATAGTATTTACATAATTTATTGTTATGGACCTGAAAATTTTATGAGATTTTAGTAAGAATCAAAGAAAACTTACTTGATGGTTTTAATGTATCTTGTCGAGGAGATCGGTGGCGCATTGAAAACGTGGAATTTTAAATATAATACGGACAGATCTTTTAATTCTATTGTTAAATAAAATATTATATCAGATTTTGACTGAAAGCCAAAATTATTTGTACTCATCATCATATCGTATGGCCGACTGCGTCATCATCCTAAACCTCCAGTTGTAAGTCTCTTAGCCACTCCTCGGCTGCGGGCGTCAGTTGGTGGAGTTCCCTTAAACCACCACCGGGGAAACAGTACAGCGGGCAGTCCTCAGCGACGTGTTGTAGGGTCTGGTCTGGGGCCCCGCATTCACAGGCTGCTGAGTCTTTTAGGCCCCATTTATGGAGATGGTGATTTGATCGCCCGTGTCCTGACCTGAACCTGTTTAGTTTGACCCATATTGCCCGTTGTGCATCAAATCCTGCTGGTTTGTTCGTTGGGTTCGGTATTAAAGATTTGTGCGGGTGGTCAGAGGTTTCCCATAAAGAAGTCCATGCTTTTTTCATGCTGAAAGGGGCTCTGATATGTTCGTCAACCCATATGGGGGATCTGGACGGAAGACGTTGGCATGGGAGATGGTCGAGTGTTTCCCGGATTGGCATGTTTTGTCTCAGACATTTTTCCCATTCGGAAGCCGTCGCGTTACACCTACGAAGTTCTGGTGGTGGTATATGCGCCAGTGCAGAAAGCCATGGTAGAGGGGTCGTTTTAATAAGTCCGGTGATGATTCTCATGGTTTCATTGAGCTGGGTATCAACCTTGTTGGTGTGCGCGCTTTGGTACCATACGGGTGCACAGTATTCGGCAACAGAGTAAACCAAGGCTAGTGCTGAAGTGCGCAGGACTGTGGCTGAAGCCCCCCAGCTGGTGCCAGCAAGACGCCTGATGATATTTTGTCTGGTCTTTAACTTTTGTGCTACGCCTTCCAGGTGTTGTCTGTAGGTTAGAGATCGGTCCAGTACGACACCTAGATACTTAGGCGCCAAGTTGTGTTTAACCGGTTCCCCACAGAAGAAAACATTAAGCTGCTTGTTTGCCAGACAGTTAGTGAGGTGGTATGCTGCTACTTCCGTCTTCGCTGGGTTGGGGCAGAGGCGCCATCTACTATAATATTCACCCATCGTTTTGAGGTCTGCAGTTAGCGCCGCTTCACCTTCTTCAAATGTTTTTGCCTGGAAAGCTATAGCAAGATCGTCGGCGTACACGAATTTGCGGCTTTTTGTCTCTGGCATGTCATGAGTGTAGGCGTTAAAAAGAACTGGTGCGAGTACTGATCCTTGCGGGAGGCCATTTTTAAGAAGTTTATGACTGCTCGCTTTTTCCCCTAGGTGTACTTGAATGTTTCGGGGTCCCATCAAGGTTTTCACTAATTGGAGTGTTCTTCTACACGGTATAATTTGACCCAGCTTATGTATATTATTTGTACTGAAAAAACATTTATTCTAGCCTTTCGTTGAATATGAAGTAGGTAGGTATTATGTAAAAACAAACAAAAAATGAGGTCGATATCCACTTTTAAATGTGTTTTTCACTATGGAGATACAAAACTGCAAAACTAACTGCAATTAGTATTAAAGTTGCTTTAAAGAATATGAACAATTTCATGAAAACTAAACCCAGTATTAACCTCAGAATATCTAACTTCACGAATGAATAATTTCTTTGAAAAGTCGGAAATGCGTTTAATTAAAGCGTTAAAAATACGTTTGCTAATTTCCTTTGTGAGGAAACACAAAAGATGTCCGGATAACGTCGCCCATTGTGCTTCAAGTCAAGAGATTTAAGAGAACGGTTCCTAATATTACCAAAAAAGTATTTCAGCTTCAATTTTTGGATAAGGATTTTTCATAAGAGTATACTCCGTTAAAAAATTTGAAGAAAATAATATTTTTTGCACTGAGTCGTTTAAAGTTCAATATTTAGTCTTTGTAAGTATTATGGGCAACAGCGTCGCTTAACCAGTTTGCAACAAAATTCGTGAGCGCGCGTATCGCCCGTGCACGAACTAAACGTATGTGACAGCGGGCGCGGCGTGCAAGCGATTTTAACCTTAGCAGTGGTTAAGCGACGCTGTTGCCCATGGTACCTCTTACAAAATATATACCACAAACTGCACCTTATTAATTTAGGGTAGTATTTAATCGGGTAACAATTAATTCACATTTTGGGTATCAAAAATACTGAATATAGCGCACTGAAATACTAAGTGGGCGACGGACTGAGGGCGACTACAAATGTTGAAAACGGGTGACTTTAAAATACGAACTGAGTAACTAGTTATTCAGAACGGGCGACCAAATTACTATTTGGGCGACAACCGTAGGGCACACAAATTTAAAATTTGCTATTATATTTTATTTAAAAAAGTAATAATCTGTACCATGTTGGGCAGCTTAAATCAGTTATACACCGTCATTTTGCAGTCGTTTTAATTAACTTAAGGGTGTGTTGTACCAATGAAACTAAACATTTTTGCCCAAGAAACATGGGTCAAAAAACGACAAAAAATGTTGGTCCTCCCATACTAACTAGACAGCTAAAACATTGTATTTGTATGGGAAAGTCCAAAATTTTCGTCGTTTTTCGACCCATGTTTCTTTGGCAAAAATGATTATTTTCATTAGTAGAGTACTTCCTGAAGTTAATTAAAATGACTACAAAATGACGGTGTATTACCTATTTCGTATAATAATTGCCCACTTAGTATTTTTGTCACTCATTTTGAATTTTTACTGCTTACTTAATTTATTTATCTCCTATATATAGTCGCCCGTTTTACGTATTTTTGTAATCCACTGTTTGTCGCTAGATTAGTTATTTTGTCGCCCAAAAAATAAACCGCTGGCAGCTTTAGTATTTAAGTATCCCATTAACAGTCGCCTTTAATTATTTCCAGTCACCCAATTAATTAATTCCCTTATTTTTATTTTCATTATAAGGCCTCCCATCATCCCGTCCATATTATTTCTTTCGGTCAGTTTTTCTGAATCCAATTTTTTAATCCTCTTTTAATATCTAATTCGTGTACCAATTAACTGACTTCAAAAAAGGAAGACTTTCTTAGTTCGTTGAATTTTTTATTAACGTTACCACTGTGCGGATACAAGCCTTCTTTATAAACCACGCAGGCCTACTATTTTAATGACCCAGGCTAAACTAATACATGTATCATTTAGACCTCTACTTTCTAGGAATGTTAATTAAACCTTAATCTTTTAATAAAAATTATTTAAACTTTACAAAATAAACTTGGATCACTTTTATGGCGTCCATTCAAAGAAATTGCTCGCGGAAGAAAACAAATCTGACCAAATAATGCTTAGGTATACGAAGAATGTTAATGTTGTCCCAAAATATTCAAAGGACAAGCTCAAATTGTCCCAGAATTTAAATTGTCCCAGCATTTCCCATTACTGTCCCGGTCATTAACAACTAGGTACCGCACTCTGAAGGACTAATTTCACAAGTCAAGTTTACCCACGTTTCAGGCTGAAATTTCACAAATCTCGTTTTGTAAACGTTTGTTTGTTACTTCAATTCATTTTGTGAATGTTTTACGCCTTTTTTGTTGGGACCGTAATAATGTTTAAAAAAAAGTAATGTATTTAAACATCAAAGTAATATTTTTTCTTAGTACTAAACGAGTTTGTAATTGGTACCAAAAGGTCACAGTTTTATTATTTATACATAAATATTATAATAGAAAATAAAACGATTCAATAGCAATGAAAGAAGTGTAATAAGATAAGTTAATATCAATAAAACGACGAGTATTTTATTTTCTTCTTTGTAAAAAAATAATAACGTTTAACGTACACGATAGCAGTAAATAATTTAAAGACATTTTATGAAAATAAAAATACCATTAACTATAAATTCGTTCTAAGTAATAGGTTTAATGTACAAAAAATAAATTAACCAAAGAAATACATAAACTGGATGTTCTATTTAAAAATACTGATTAATTTCAGCATTTAATTAATAGCATTTATTTAAAAACACTCCTTAACTGGTTTATTAAATAATGTACAAAATAAAAAATCATTAAAATTAATTATAAAATAAAATAATTTACCCAAACTTAACCCATCCGCAAACTACAATTTATAAAACAAGACATAACCTAATATTACCAGGGTTGCCACCTTTTTTAGATAAAGATTTTTTTTTAACTTCCATAAAACAAAAATAAAAGACGCAGCATAAAAAGGTACATGATGAATTTTATTCTTATTTATACATAAAAACATATTTAGTGTTACTTTTGGCAACTGTTTACAAATATTTGTCTTTTATAAAAAATAGTTAAATACACAAGAGTTGAGTAAATAGAGTATTTTTGCGTATTCTATTGCTCTCGTAGATTATAGAGTACACCTGCACGAAACGTGGACAATAATCTATTTAAGAGTACGGGTAACAACCCTATATGTGACCCTTATAAATAACGCAAAAGGCCCCGACACACGGATACTGCGAAAGTTAAATCGGCGAGATTAACCCTAGATTCTATTTCTAGTTTTGTGTTTATTTGGGTACAAAGGGTACACGAGGAAAATCGGGAAAGTTCTTGGGACGGTTAAAAAGTAATCTTGTTAACTGATTTTGAAATCGTTGATAAAAGTTGACTATAGTCTTATATCTACAGGGTTTACTGTTAACTGTCTAATAATTTTAGTGTTACAATGCAGTTTTAAAAAGCTCAATTTCATACAGGGTAATTTTGTGACCTCTCTACAAAATCAAATATAAGTTCAAGGAAGTAATAAAAAAAATAGGTGAGATAATTAAGAATTATATCTTTTCAAATTCTCAGTTTTCAGCCACTTTTTATGTCCAAAAAATTTAGGTGCGCACGCTCACCCTCGCGCAAGCGACGCGAGCGGGGGAAGGCGGGTGGCCGGAGGGGGGCTTGCGCGGGTCGACCGTGCGATGCGCAAACAGTGACAACAATTTCAATTTGTGTAGGGAAAAGTTTGGGGTAAAAAAGTAAAAAAAAAATTTTACTTCACAAATTGATTGTACTGCTGTTTCGTTTGTGTTTGATTGTAGGTATTTATAATATTTTGAGAATATAATAGTTTGCGAATGTAATATTTTGCGAACAAAGGTCATAGAATGACCTGACAAAATTTGAAAAGGGGTCCAAAAATGACCCTGTATAGAAAATATAACTGGTCTCTAATTTATTACTAAGCTTAAATATGAAGTACTTACCTAATACTTCCATCTGAGTTGGGTTGAAGACGAGTTTCATTTGTCTACTATAAATTTTTACTTCAAATTACTAAAGAAGATCTTCAAAGTATATAGTTTGAGTGACATAACGAAGTTCCTCGTGAACTCAAGACTGATTGGTTGGAGTCGATGACACGGAGAATAGAAAAAGTTTCAAGTGCTTTTTCTTTGTTGATGGTACGTACTTGCAAGCAGGCATTTATTTTCGGGTAGACGGCTTAGAAAGGTAATCACATGTAATGTGCATGTAATAGTCTGATTTTTGCTTATATACAGCATGTCTATGCGTTTCAATTAAATTAAATTAACAATGTTAAACATCGTTTCGAAACAAATTTAACAGATAATGAGAACACAACTCAGTCAAACTGTTTGCTTAATAATTCAATGCACTAGAAACACACGGTTAGGTCTTAAATATCTCTTAAGACTGCTCAAAACTTGTACCCTTTTCAGTGTATAGAAATACCAATAAAATTCCTATGGAACCAAATATATGTACATATTACGTAGGTACTTAATCTTGAGTAATACATTTATTGTCAAATACGAGTATGCAAAAATGACTATATAGAAATAAAGAAAAGACCATCCTGTCTCTTCGCAATGTATGCATTTACGTGTACACAATATTAGATTTAAATTTCAATGTAAGATAATTAATGGTGTACTTATAGATATTCTATCACACAACATGATGAAATCCAATAGATTGAACTAAGAACGGAAACTAAACAAACAAAAATAACAAATCTTGGATGGTATTCAATCATAGGAAAGTACTCTTTTATCTGGCAAGGTTGAAGTGTCCTTTCACTACATTGACCAGGAAAAAATGCCTAATTCTGGTTAAGGGGCTCGCACACCGAGCGATGCGGGCGTGGAGACTGCGCGGCAAACAAATTGAGACGAATTTTGTATGTCACTCAGATTTGTTTTTTAGTCACTATTCAAACTATAGTCTGTTTATCCTTACTTGTCCTTTTTAGTAAACAGCTTTTGACAGTTGCCATACGTGTATTATAGTTGTTATTAAATCAATTTGTCACTAATACCTAATTAATAATTTCTCTTGTAATTTGAGTGAAAAATGTGTTTGTACCTATTGGATTTTTTCAATAAAGAGTTGGGTGAAGATTGTTTACTAGTTAAGACGTTAGTAAAGATTCTACAGGGATGTCTATGAAACTGACGAATTTTATGTTAGGAATATGGTAACGCCATACATTTTTGGTCTCTCATGCGAAATAGATCACGTCGTGCTAATCTGGTTTGTATGTTTTTTACGTAGGTATTTACTTGAAACTATGTTTCATAGATATTTTTATTTTATTTCATAAAATTTTGTATACTGACCAAAAAATGTACCCTGTATGATAAAATACCTGCCAATAATTTATACGTATTCACAAAATATTACTATGGGTCTCACAGTGCGGAACTACAGCGTCCCACAAACCAATCAAACGTAAAACGTATAACAAACGAACCAATCACAGAGCTTTATTTCAACGCAGTAAATTCGCGTAGTCAAGAGTCGTTTTCAGTGTTGTTTCACGTTTGTGAATTTTAGCCACTCCGCGCCACACTGTACCGCGTTGCGTGTGTAGAGCGCCTAAGGGGCGGAATTACGTTTGTGACATAAGTTACAATGTAATGTACTTTCTGGCATTTACTGTGCCGTTCGCCGCCATATTGCCCTCGTTTGGGAAGCTGGGCAAATGAACAGTGTAATGGAGTGTTGAGAAAACATATGCTAGTTTTAGTGTTGAATAAAAAAAATAAAAAAAAATATCCTCCTTATCCACCCATAAGGAAGGCCTGAGCCCCAGCAGTGGGGACATCAAAAATGACTGATGGACAAAAAAAATAGAGACATTTAATTAGAACAATAAACGTATAGGGCCTGTTTCGCAGGTTACATAATAATAAAATAACGAATTTTAACTTTCCGATGAAGTTATTTGTCGAATAAGGTAATTGGAACCTGTCCGGGACCTGAGTAATTGGCCCTTACATAAACTAGTTTATGTAATTTTAAAGAACTCTTACGAATAAATATAAACGAAATATTATTTATATCACTATTATCTGCTGATAATAGTGATAAATTTTTTTTTATTTATATTGAGTTTGTGTGTAAAGCACCCTGTGAAACACAAACGGACATACGAGTATTTACATTTTAAATTCAATGTCGTCCCTACATACATCGGTTTCGCCAAGTTCCTTCGATGGAAATCAATTGGAATACATTCAAATTAATGAATACGTAACATATTGGAACATGTATCGTAAATTCGAATAAAGGAGCTGTATGAAAGTAATATAAATTTGGGAAGGTAACTAAATCTTTATTTTAATGTTACATAGAAATAAATAGATTTTTGCTCCTTGTCCTTTTTAGTAAACAGTTTTAACATGCTTTTTTTATCTTAAACTAATATAAAAGCTGTCGTGATAAATCCATTTTTATGACTTTTTATTGTTCTAGTATTCTGATATATTATTTTTATTTAATTGTGTTTGATACGGCACTTTTCACGAATCTAGTCACAACTACTCAAAAAAAGATTATACAATACACTGTTAATTTAAACTAGTATAATTATTTACTAATGAAATAGGGATATCAGACCACGTCACTGAAATGTATGTGGAGTTAAAAGTAAAAATATATTGTTTTAAATATCCATGGTTATTGACGTTATTAGAATAAAATATATCGGAATTTATTTATTTTTGAGACTCCGATGATCGCTGATGAAGACAGTTCTTCCGTGATCATGGCGCATTCAATTGCGCCGAAATATCTGAGTCTCAAAAATAAACAGGTACAATAACATGGTGTAAATCCCGACATAGTTTATTCTAATAAAAAAAACCACACAACAGCAAGACGCGTGCGTGGACGCAACATTCTCTTCATGTAATCAAAGTCTCTTTTTACACACGATGAATGAGCCCTAAATTCAGAAATCAGAAAAATAAATTGACACAGACAAACCTCATTACCTAACGTCTTGATTTATTATTAAAAATTGAAATTTTAGCTGCACATACTCGAGTAGCAAATAGATAGAAGAGATACGCCCATTACTTTTATAGATATAGAAGTATAATTCAGAATCTTCATTTGTGGAAAACGAAAATAATGGTTTGACATACCTCAGAAACCCAAGAAATTAAAATATGTATGTATTTACTTCTTATACCGAAAGTCAAGACTTCAAGAGAGTATTTATGCCAAAGCAAATAGACGAGCGCTGAATCAACAAGATTCGTGAAATCCGACAGGAAGATTCCTCCATAAAATCTGAAACTAAATTGGTTGTGGTTTAAATTAAGCAGGTGCTTTATTTGCGAACAAAGGTTACGGAGTTTTATTTAGGACTTTTCCGAATATATATTTAATTTACTTGGGTCAATTTTATATAAGGTTAACACACCAAAGAAGAAAAAGGGCAGTTTTGTAAAGAATGCTTTACGGCATAGTATTTATTTAGAGATTAGTAAAGTTTATTCTACAAACTGTTACCAACAAACTAAAGTTAGGCAGGCTCCCATGTGGACCGACGATCAGGGGAAGGTCGCAGGAAGCAAGAGAGGTAAGAACTAAGAATATGTTACATCTTAATTTTAGACTAGCATAGTTATAGTCGTAGAATATCTTTTGATTCTAATTCTTGATAATAGTCATGTGTATTATTCTAGCTCAGTGATCTTACTTATTATCTACATTCTACATCATATATAGGTAGTGTGTTTAATGCCCAGTTTCAGAGGAACTTATCGGTGGTTTATCGGAAGGGTCTACCTTATCTGGTATCAAGTTAATTTTATTACTTTAAACCTGGATAATGTGGACCCCACCGATTAGGTTAAACTTAAAATAAAGCACCTCGGAAACCGGGGTTAAGTAAAGGATGTTAACTGTCTACAAAAAACTAACATGTAATAAAGCCAATGTAATAACAAACCGTCTACTGAATTATGACTTAGAAACTTCTGACATGCATCATTTTGAAACTAAATTGTGTTTGGCAACTATTTTCATTATAAACAACGTGATGAAATATATTAGTCTAAGACTGAGTTTAAACCACGTTTGGTTGATTTATTGCTTTTTATCCGAACTAATTACAAAGTTTTAAATACATTTTATTATGATTAAGATTTCAGACTTAGCATAAATTATATTGTTTTAAATTTCCATGGTTATTGACGTTAATAGAATAAACTATGTCGGGATTTACACCATGTACCTGTTTATTTTTGAGACTCCGATATTTCGGCGCAGTTGCATGCGCCATGATCACTGAAGAACTGTCGATTGTTGCGTGCGGGTAGATGTTATTGGCAGACGAATCGGTCTACCCTCCGTCTAGTTCTTTTATTACTACGTTCGATACCGGTACCACTGTCTGGAAACTCACTATTCACTCGAATTTGTTCTCGACACACGACACTCACTGTATCTGTACGCGAAACGGCACTTTTTTTATTTTTGTTGTTTTTACACAACCGGACTACTGGATTCCAGACACTCGACAATTTCGTGAGGATGGGTTTAAATTGTCGAGTGTCTGGAATCCAATCGGAGTCTCAAAAATAAACAGGTACATGGTGTAAATCCCGACATAGTTTATTCTATTAGCATAAATTGGTTTACTGCTAAAATATTATTTTAGCAGTAAAACCAGTGTTTTAAATTTTTGAAATTTTATCATCCGCAATGCAATCCGCATATTTTTATATAATACTAAATAATCTTATAGAAAAAATTTGACTCGTCACCAGATCATTTTCTCAGGCGGGAATCGAACCCGCAACCTTTGAAATTCCGGTCAAAGCTCTTCCATCTGAGCTACCGAGTCAGATGGAAGAGCATTGGACCGGAATTCCAAAAGTCGCGAAAACCAATGTGTTTTTTTTTATATATTTCTGGATTAATGTATTAAAAAAATTGTTTGAATAATATATTTTGTCAAATACTTTCCCAGATAAGAAGACCAAAGATTTTTTGTAGTGAGAGATTTCTAAATTGTAAGACTTTAATAATTTGTATCGATGGTCAATGTAGAACTGGTTTATTCCCACTACTGATGTACAAATCCATAAATTTACAGGACAGCCATTTTCAAGCTTAGGACACACCATGAAGCCGTATTAATATTTTACTAGAATCTAATCTAGCTCGTAGATAGTGAATAAGTATTACTAACAGAATAATTTTCTTTGCTGCTTCTGATAAGCAACCATTATTTTATCACCATGGCGAATTTAATTGTTTTCTTTCGTATTAACACAGGCTTATTTAGCGTATGTATTGCTAATCTATCCTAAATATAATGATTTGGCTAAATGTTCATCAAGTAATGGTAAAAAATAATTTCCCCTTTTTTTGTTTTTCGTTCAATGGAATTATTTTTAGGAATACTGAAATTTTATAGATTATTTATTATGTGCCAGAACAGACTGAGTCTAAAAAGTTTAGTGTTAAGCTAAGACTAAACAGGTTTTACTCACACTTTAACAGTGTTTTTAAACTAGTCAGCCCGGTGAATGCAGCGCCTTATAACATAAAAAAAGAACGCCTTAGAACAGATTTAACGCTGAATAGTGCAATAGTGCTAGAAGTGCAATATTTCAAACAAAAACTGTCTTTCTTACCTCTAGGTAGCAGAGCTAATTTAATATCGACAAAGAAACCATTCAGTAGTAAAGTTCTACCCACACTACGTGTTTATAAACTAGTCGGCCCAGTGAATGCAGCGCTTTATAACACAAAGGATCGCCTTAAAACAGATTTAATGCTCAAAGTGCATTATTTCTAACAAAAACTGGCTTTTTTACCTCTAGGTGGCAGAGCAAATTTAATATCGACAAAGAAACCATTCAGTAGTAAAGTTCTACCCACACTACATGTCTATAAAATAGTCGGCCCAGTAAATGCAGCGCTTCATAACATAAAAGGATCGCCTTAGAACAGATTTAATGCTGAAAGTGCAATATTTCAAACAAAAACTGGCTTTCTTACCTCTAGGTGGCAGAGCAAATTTAATATCGACAAAGAAACCATTCAGTAATAAAGTTCTACCTACACTACGTGTCTATAAACTAGTCGGCCCAGTGAATGCAGCGCTTTATAACACAAAGGATCGCCTTAGACCTCGTTGCATTATTCAGAGATGCGCTCCTTCTTACTTTGCTAAATGAAATAAATTTCCATTGAACTCCTTTTTTCTACGACTTGCGGCTCTTTTACCTAATGTAGTATTGTTTTCATTTGTTGAAATACTTTTCAATATACATAAACTCATCATAATAATCTCGTAATCAAAAAATCCACGCATGGTTAAATGGATCGACGTTGACCTGGCTTCATCCCAATCAGAGTGCCTACTACAAAGAAATCGTGTGTAGGACATCGTTTTGTCATTCGATTTAGTTTATTTTTAAGCTAAATTTTGATAATAGTATCAGTTTAAAAATTAAGGACTTCATGTGACTAAAGTCCTGAGATAATAAAGAATATCACAAAGTGAAGACAGACGACGTTAGCGTCCGAATAGTTGGATTCATTCGTTAAAAGGAGACGAAAAATAAGGCGTTGGTTTTATTTTTAACCGACTTCAAAAAAAGGAGGAGGTTCTCAAGTCGACGGTATTTTTTTTTATATATTTTTTTTTATGTATGTTTTAACATAGCTTCGTCAGTTGTTACCCGATTTGTACAATTCTTTTTTTAACTCAAAGAACATAGTTCGTGTGTGGTCCCATAAATTTTTTACAGAGATCTGGCCAGTAGTTTTTTCATAATCCTGAAAAATATCAATTATTTAGCTCGCCATCGCACGAGTTTTTATGGAATTTCGGACATAACTTCTTTGTTTATGAACCGATTTAGATGATTCTTTTTTTATTTGAAAGGGTATACTTCAAGAGTGGTCACAATTTAATTTCATTGTTATTGGACTTCGAACTTCGAAGATACATAAAGGAACTCTTCAAAATCAAATAGTATAAGTAAAGTGATTTAGGTTTTGGTAAGTTTATGGCAATCCAAAACAAACCAAATCATGGTTTGCGATGCAACGTTCTGGACTAGACTTGGACTACGATGACACAACGGAACTCCTCAAAAACAAACAGCGTAAATTTGGAAATTGAGTTCTGGGCATTTTACCATTGAAAATATTATAATATAAAGTAAAAAAATATTTACACGCTGCGCTTACATACCTACCACTAAAAAGTTGAAAATAAAAAAGCTTTTTAAAAAAAAAAGAAAAACCGCCTTCAAAAAACTGAAAACAAAAACAGCTTAAAAATTAAATACCTCTAAAAAGCAAGAAATAATATTCGAATCATTCGTTACACATATCAATATTAATAAAACACGTCTAATGAAGTCGGGTGGGGCTTTAAGAAAAAAATTAAGTTGTCCTCTAGCCCCACCCGACTTCAATAGACGTGTTTTATTAATATTGATATGTGTAACGAATGATTCGAATATTATTTCTTGCTTTTTGGAGGTATTTAATTTTTAAGCTGTTTTTGTTTTCAGTTTTTTGAAGGCGGTTTTTCTTTTTTTTTAAAAAAGCTTTTATTTGGTAGGGCGACCGAAAAAGTTAAGTCATCAACTGTCAATTAAAAAAATGGAAATCAAATCGCGGCAGGGTTGCCAATGGTACGGTAATTGCCGTATTATACGGTAATTGGGGTCAAAAATTAACCTTGACACGGCAGCCTATGCCAGAAGTTTACATACAAGTACGGTTATTTCATACGTTCTTATTCTTTTATAAGTGCAGTATTTGTATTGAAAGACGGCAATTTTGGCGATTTTCCACTGAGTCGTTTAGTAATTCAATTATTTCAATGAATGTTCCATGAATCTTCAAATTTTCAGCAAATATTTCTGTTTTTTGTCACAATCGACGGCAACAGACTATAACTACAGATTAACAATTCATAACGCTCGATATTGGGCCCGTAAGTTAAGAATAGCCTAAAGTGGATTTAAGAACGTCTTAAGGTTAGTGCAATGCAATTTTTTGAAAAGAATGTCTTAAGTTAGTTAAGAAAAGACTTGGCGATTCTTAAGTTTAGTGCAAATGGGTGTGACAGCCTCACAGTTTGTTCTGTGGAGAGCCTACCCCATGTACCTATTTAAAGTAGCGTAAAGTTTAGTAACTTTATTCATAATCAATTCTTGGTAGATTTTTTAAACGATGTATTTTTCTGCAAATAAAATGAATAACTTGTCTAAAAATATAGGTAGAATGCAATGAGAGTAAAACACCGCTTTTGTCGAAAAGTATCGCATTAAAGTCCGATTCCGCAGGGAAAATGCACACAGGCTCTCGTTCCGAGTTATTTTCACGTTCATTAAGTAAATCTTGAAATAGCATTTTGGATATAAACTGGATTTAGCACGCAATTATATGCGAGTAAGCGTTCTAGTGCAGGAGATAAGTGCTTATTTCTGCTGGTTTTGTTTAAAATTAAATTATTGCATTTAAATTCATTTAATGGCAACATGTGCAGTTTTTTTTCTTTTTGTTGAGGAACAAACAGTCAAACATTTATAAACGTTGCAAAATAATACGATGTACTTAAAGACCTATAGTTCCCTATATTGTTACATATAGAAATAAAGTTATCGCAAAAAATAACATAAGTGGATTTATGTAAGTATGTCAAAAAATTTTGTTTAAATTTTAAGCTTAAATAATTTTTAATTTACTAGAACAGGTACTTGATTAATAAAGTAGAATGAGAAAGCACATTTTTAACCGACTTCAACAAAACGTTCTCAATTCGATTGTATGTTTTTTTTTTATCGTTGTTCGCGCATATCTTCGACATTTATGGACCGATTTTGATGATTCTTTTTTTGTTCGATTGAGTTTGCTTGCGAGATGGTCCCATTTTTTTTTAAATCGGTCGGGTAGTTTTCAAGTAATCCTGAAAATACTATGATTTTGCATCAACTACCTTGACGACTTTCTTATTTATGAACCGAATTAGATGTTTTTTTGTTGGAAAAGGGATACTTAAGTGTAGTCTTTTTAACCGACTTCAAAAAAAGAAGTTTCTCAGTATGTTTGTATGTTTCTTTGCGATTATCTCACGTTTGGCTGAGTCGGTTTTACTACCTAAATAATATACCTAATACAGAAGGTACTTACACTAAAAATAATAAAATTGTAATAATAAAAACAAAAAAAACCGACTTCAAAAAACCTGCCTATTAAAAGCAAGAAATAATATTCAAATCATTAGATATGCAATATCATTGTTATACAAAAACACGTCTATTGAAGTCATGTGGGGCTTTTAGAATAAAAAAATAAGAAGTTGTACTCCAACTCGAAAACTTTGTGGAAGTTTAAAAAAAAACAAAATTGTAGTTTTAATAATATGTATCTGAACTTTGAAAAAAAAATAGATAGAAAGTCCTTGAATTATTTCCAGCTGGTAGGTAGAGTATACCGGCCTGACTACTGTACTAAAACAATCATTTAAAGAAAAGTTTATTCGGATAACAAAACTGTTAGGTACATAATAAGTTACCTAATCAAACAATTTTCCAGATTAAAGTGTAGATTTTGGTGTAGGAAAAGCGGTAACGTAACAGAAAAATCTACTATCCCTTAAACTACGCTGTCGGTTTGCGGAATAAAGCGAAAGCTAGCGTAAAACACAATTTAGAACCTGTTGTGCTTTTAACAGGACTATTATTCATGTAGTTATTCAACCCGCGGGACGTTATTTAGCAATACTTGTAATCTGGGATAGATTAGAACCCTTCCTTGCGTAATAAACACATTTGAAATATGTGAGCTTTTGGAGGAAAATGGGTGGAAATGTTCATAATATACCTGAATTCACCTTAGAGAGATAATTTTAGTTTATAATTTGACTTGTAAAATATATCTCATACGAAAAAAATGAATATTTTCTAGAGCTTTGGTTGGTAAAAAGAGTTTGGAGTTGCTAACACCCACCAATCCGCACTCTGTTGGGTATTATGGCCCAACCTTCTACCCATCCCTAAGAAAGCCTATTCCCAGCAGTGGGGGCATTCAAAATGGCTGATTGTGATAAAGATTTAACACCGCCTCATGATGAGAGTACTCACGAAAAAAAAGCTTTTTTTAAAAAAGGAAAACCTCCTTCAAAAAACCTTAAAACAAAAACAAAAACCGCATCAAAATTGTCTCTAAAAAGCAAGAAATAATATTCAAATCATTAGATACGAGATACGCATATCAATTTTATAAAACACGTCAAATGAGTCGGGTGGGGCTGGAGGACCACTTTTATCGTTCTAAAAGCCCAACCCGACTTCATTAAAAACTCGAGCAATTTTTACCAGTATTTTCAGGATTACTCGAAAACTACTGAACCAATTTCAGATTTTCAAAAAGTGTGAGTCAAAACCAGCCAAGTGTGAGTCGGACTCGCGCACGAAGGGTTCCGTACCAAAAAGCGACAAAAAAAATCACGTTTGTTGCATGGAAGCCACTTAAATATTTATTTTATTATGTTTTTAGTATTTGTTGTTACAGCGGCAACAGAAATACATCATCTGTGAAAATTTCAACTGTCTAACTGTTGTCGTTATTAATATTGAGCAAAAAACGGCAAAAAAATCACATTTGTTGTATGGGAGCCCCCTTAAATATTTATTCAATTATATTTTTAGTATTTGTTGTTATAGCGGCAACAGAACCTGTGAAAATTTCAACTGTCTAGATAACACGGTTCATGAGATACAGCCTGGTGACAGACAGACAGACAGACGGACAGTGGAATTTTAGTAATAGGGTCCCGTTTTTACCCTTTGGATGCGGAACACTAAAAACCACACTGCCCATTGCATTAGACGGTTTTCAATTCTTTTAAAAGCAAGAACAAAATCACTTGAATATCTTTCTTTCTCAAAACAGTAATTTCCTGTAATTTTATTTTTTTTAAACTTTTTTGCTACTTCTCTCCCTTTCATAATTCTAAAAGAACTATTAGCTTTAGAAATAAAGTGGAATCCATTGAGGAAAGCGAATAAAATTACCTGTGATACGAATCATTGTGCTCCGGACTGCAGTGAGGTTGGGAATGAAATTAATTTTTAATTACTTTACCGTGGTTGCAATGAAAGGGGATTAGGGGAAATAGTCTTTAGAAAATTGTGACGAAACACGATATTATCGCGTGATATTTTAGTGTTTTATCGACACTCAACTCTGTCAAAATCCATTGTCTTTTGACAGTTGAACCTGATAACAAAACTTTTTTATTAGCGGTGCAAAGCACGTGCAAAGTAAAGTAAATTTTGTTTTTTTTTTATATTGTGTGAGTTGCACCGAAACGCTGTCAAAGTTAAAGTTATCAAATGATAATGCTACCTATTTGTCACGTTAAACTTGTCAAAGGACATAATGCTGGCTGGCAATCTCTTTTTTTAGCTAACTTGTGCTTAACCGGTACTTTAACAAGCTTGTTATCGTTAAAGTAAAGTGGTGCAACTCAGCCAAGACTCAAAAGTTCATCAATCAAAACATTTCTGGCCAATATTCGAAATTTGAAAATAAATAAGGTTGTGACTTTGTGACAGAACCTAGGACTGCAAACTAATATCTATTGTGTTATTTTAAAAAATTGTTTTAAAAACAAAAAATCGACTTCAAAAACCTGCCTCTAAAAAACAAGAAATAATATTCAAATCATTAGATACGCATTATCATTGTTATAATAACAACACGTCTATTGAAGTCGGGTGGGGCTGGAGTACAACTTCCTTTTTTATTCTAAAAGCCCCACCCGACTTCAATAGACGTGTTGATGATAATGCGTATCTAATGATTGGAATATTATTTCTTGCTTTTTAGAGGCAGGTTTTTGAAGTCGGTTTTTTGTTTTTAAAACATTTTTTTATTTTTAGTGTAAATACCTTGTATATTAGGTATATTATTATAGGTATATTATTTGGTACTCGTGTAACGTGTGTCGACCAGGGTGGCGTACCTTATACTCAGAATATCCAAACGGTGTTCGCTGAATGTTATACAGGTTTACGCACCGACCTCGACACACCAAGATGACGAAGTGGAGGCTATGTATGAGGAGATCTCTAAAGCCATGCATAGCTACAAAACCCACTACACTGTTGTGATGGGGGACTTCAATGCAAAGTTGGGGAAACGATGCGGTGATGAGCTGAGAGTGGGGCAATTTGGAGTTGGGCAACGGAATGACAGAGGCCAGATGCTGGCTGACTTTATGGAGAAGGAGAACCTCTTTATGATGAACTCCTTCTTCAGAAAGCCGGAAAGCCGGAAGTGGACCTGGGTCAGTCCGGACGGTAAAGTCAGAAATGAGATAGATTTTATCATGTCGACGAAAAAGCAAATATTCAATGATGTCACTGTGATCAACGCTGTTAAGACGGGGAGCGATCACCGATTGGTACGTGGCACATTGAATATCAACCCAAAGCTGGAAAGATCTCGACTGATAAAATCAACAATTCGACCATTGCCGGCCCATATTCAAAACCCCGAGAGCTTTCAACTCGAACTCCAAAACCGCTTCGAAGCCTTTGAGAATAGCATAGATGTGGACGATCTAAACAACATGGTGGTGGATACTGTCCGTACAGTAGGGTCCAAGCTCTTTAAGACCCGCCGTCCCAAGATAAAGAAACTCTCCGACCACACACTCCTACTCATGGATCAGAGACGTGAAATGAGGCTCCAGAATTCAGTAGATGCTAATCGTTATCGGCAGCTTAATAGACAGATATCTAAGTCTTTGACGAGCGACCTTCGCCAATTTAATACGAATCGTATTAAAGAGGCTATCGAGCGGAATAAAGGCTCCAAAGTGTTCGCGAGAGATCTGTCTATTGGGCAAAGCCAGATGACGAAGCTGAAAACTGACGACGGACGCATCATTTCATCAAAGCCTGAAATCCTGAGGGAGATCGAGAGCTTCTATGGGCAGTTATATTCCACGCAGACAGCTGTTGAAAGCAAGGCTAAAGACCCCAGAGCCAAGCTTACCCGACACTATACCCAAGATATCCCGGACGTCAGCCTGTACGAGATTAGTATGGCTCTCAAACAGCTGAAAAACAACAAGGCGGCGGGTGACGATGGAATCACTACAGAACTTCTGAGAGCGGGCGGTAAGCCGATACTCAAAGTCCTCCAGAAGCTCTTTAATTCCGTCATCGTCCAGGGCAGAACGCCAAAGACATGGAACATAAGTGAGGTGATCTTGTTCTTTAAAAAGGGTGACAAGTCCCTCTTAAAGAACTATAGACCCATCTCGCTTCTGAGTCATATCTATAAGTTGTTTTCGAGAGTCCTTACGAATCGTCTCGCTCGCAAGTTCTACGACTTCCAACCTCCCGAACAAGCCGGGTTCCGAAAAGGCTTTAGCACCATAGACCACATCCATACGCTGCGGCAGGTTATACAGAAGACCGAGGAGTATAATGAGCCACTTTGCTTGGCGTTCGTGGACTATGAGAAAGCCTTTGATTCGATTGAAACCTGGGCGGTGCTGCAGTCTCTCCAAAGGTGCCAAGTGGACTATAGGTATATCGAGGTGTTGAGGTACCTATACCAAAATGCCACCATGACGATCCGAGTACAGAACCAGAACACAAATCCTATCCAACTGCAGCGTGGTGTGAGACAGGGAGACGTTATTTCTCCGAAACTGTTCACAGCTGCGTTGGAGGACATCTTTAAGCTCTTGGACTGGAAAGGACTCGGCATCAACATTAATGGCGAGTACCTAACACACCTTCGTTTTGCCGATGATATAGTCCTTATGGCTGAGACCATGGAAGACCTGAACACAATGCTCGAAGATCTCCGTAGTGCTTCCCAAAGAGTGGGTCTTAGGATGAACATGGAAAAGACGAAAATTATGTCAAATGCCCATGTTGTACCCTCTCCAGTTCATGTTGGGAACACTACACTTGAAGTTGTTGACCATTACGTATACCTAGGACAGGCAGTCCAGTTAGGTAGGTCCAACTTCGAGAAAGAGATCTCTCGCCGAATCCAACTCGGGTGGGCAGCATTCGGGAAGCTTCGAAAAATCTTCGCGTCCGACTTACCTCAGTGTCTCAAGACGAAAGTCTATGAACAGTGTGTGTTGCCAGTGATGACTTACGGCAGTGAAACGTGGCCGCTAACTATGGGTCTCATAAGGAGGCTCAAGGTCGCTCAGCGTGCAATGGAGAGAGCCATGCTCGGCGTTTCCCTACGTGATCAAATCAGAAACGAGGAGATCCGCAGGAGAACTAAAGTAACCGACATCGCTCGAAGGATTGCTCAGCTGAAGTGGCAATGGGCGGGACACATAGCGAGAAGAACCGATGGCCGTTGGGGCAGAAAGGTTCTGGAATGGCGACCGCGCACCGGACGACGCTCCGTGGGTAGGCCCCCGACAAGGTGGACCGACGATCTGGTGAAGGTCGCGGAAAGCCAGTGGATGCAGGCAGCGCAGGACCGATCGTCGTGGAGATCCTTAGGGGAGGCCTATACCCAGCAGTGGGTGTCGTGTGGCTGATATGATGATGATGATGATGATTATTTGGTAGAAAAATCGGCTCAGCCAAACGTGAGATATTCGCGGAGAAACATACATTCATACAGGTTAAACTGAGAGAGAACCTTTTTTTTTGAAGTCGGTTAAAAAGACTACACTAAAAGTACCCCTCTCCCAATAAAAAGAAACATCTAATTCGGTTCATAAATAACAAAGTCGTCAAGTTAGTTGATGCAAAATCATAGTATTTTCAGGATTTCTCGAAAACTGCTGAACCGATATGAAAAAAAATGGGACCATCTCGCAAGAAAACTCAATCGAACAAAAAAAGAATCATCAAAATCGGTTCATAAATGACGGAGATACGCGCGAACAACGATCGAATTGAGAACCTCCTCCTTTTTGTGAAGTCAGTTAAAAACATACAATTTGAGCTACTTTTTACGCGAGGTCTACAGCTCACTGAGCTTTTAGTAAACAAAAACTTCTTGTACCTAGTTACGAAAAAACAATCACTTACCTTACCTCACGTTCCTTAAACACCTGAAACTAAATAATGTACTCCAAATTTTCACCTTCCGATCATTGATACAGCACGTACCTTATAAATTACTATAATATTTTATTGAAACCCCTGAATTACTCATTGGTTAGCCCGTATCTGTCTTCGGAAGCCACATTAGTATGCAGAGCTTGGACAAGCGTAAGTTATGGCCTCTAGGGCCCATATGGGATGTGTTAAGCCATGGGTTGCCTGCATCCATCATGTTAGTTGAGAAGCACCTGGTCTCGTACGAAATAATCACTCTGATGAGCGGAAACTTATACAGGGTTATTCTGCAAAACACCAACAACCTCGCAGGAGGAGATTACTACATCATAAATAGCAACATTATTGTTCTACGACTTTTCCGAAAACGGACAAAATAAAAATACTTTTCATACAAAACGGGATCAACTCTTCGGACATTTGAATAGAATGTCGATTTTTTTAATGTCTTCGGTAAAGTCGTAGAATAAATGTTTGTTTAAGATGTAAGTAATAGTTTTTATAGATTTTATGTACTCACAATGCTATTTTTATTGTATATTTGAAAAAAAAAATAAAGCGGAAACGTAAAAAGTATTAGAAAATTTCGCCACTCCCGCTAGCGACTAGGTAGCATAATTGGTTAGTGCATTGGGCCGGAATCCTAAGGGTGCGGGTTCGAGTCCCGTCTGAGCTGCTACGGGTGAGTCGATTTTTTCTAATATTTTTTCAATGATATTAATAATCTTAAGTAATAGTTGTTGGTGTTTTACAAATAACCCTGTGTAGTGTAGGTAGTTTTTTTAGGGCTTACAGTCTTTATTATAAATATTTATTTTTGTTTAGTGCAAAGCCTCTGGGCTTATCGTAATTAAAAAAGGATATAACTAACTACCTACCTAGAAATTGATGAAATTTATCTTAACATGATTCTCTTTTATGAAACTCAGACTGCAAACCTTTTGCATAAAAAGACTCGCGATATCGGACGCAATTCGTCGTTTAATTTACTTGATGAATGAAAACTTTATTCGTGAGTTAGTAGTCACGGAGTAAGACGAACATCGTCCGCTTATCGTGATTGCTTTTATGTAATAGGCCTGCAGATGCAGAAGTCAACAGCATGGAAGCCTATCTCTATTTGGTTCATGAATCAACCTTAATATTCAGTTAACGGCATTGATACTATGTAAATTTGGTCGGTTTATCAGCAGCTCGCGTCGAGACCATTGACTGTACATCTTTACTATACGACCGCGAAGGGAATCATAAAAAATATTATCAGAAACCGGCCGTTTTGATTTTACGACCTGAACAAACAGACGGAGTTACAAGCCAGAAAATTTGGGCTCCTTCGATATTGCTTTATTTCGTTGATGTTTATTCTTAGTGTTATATATTTAAGTGGTCTTATTTTTGTTTTGAGAGTACAAATATTTTTTTAAATTTGAGATTTTAGCATTGACAATGCTTTCACAATTTAGAAATGTACAAATTTATTCATAAATTATATCTGAGCTAACAAACTAGATCTTACTTGTTTGAAAATAAGGTTCCTTTTAATTGAATGATCCACGTTAAATACGGATCTTGACTTGAATAATATGGTCAATGTTTAATTTAACATTCACAGAGAACCAGAGGCAACTAATGCTATTAGAGGCTTACTATTGGCTACCCCAAACTAAGTCATGTTACCTGAAATAACAAAATTTGCATGTAGGCACTATTGTAATAGACCAAATTGTATACGTAAATCAAACGAAGCCTACCTTCGGAATTAACCAATGTCTCTTGGCCGTATACAATTGTAATAAGGCCCATAACTTCCCAACTACAACGCAAGGGTTAAATTATGTAAATTGATATACGTTATTGGTGTTATTGCAACACGAACATCTATTGTTCTGTATCCAATTACTTAATGGTGAATAATGTACCCAATATGCCCTGAAAGGTCATTCAGAAATTCATTACAATTATTATCTTGGGAACATGTAAATTAAAAGATGTTATCGTTCAAAGTGTAGTGCCAAAGTTTCTGAAGCTATTGGTACCTACACAATTTTTGCAAATTACTAAATTGACGGACCCAATTCCACTAACATGCTATACACGGAAACGAAATAGCAATAAATATATAACATTTCTTCAGTTGTTTAATTAAACTTTATTAGGAATACATTTCAAGTGTTTATTATCATTTGTCACGTAATCTTCGTTGATCCTGCAAAATCAATGCTTGGACAATTTCACACAGCGCCACCTAGCCCCAAACTAAGCTTGTAATATGTAGCCTAGACAACTGATAAACTAATTTACTTATATAGGTACTTTATATAATTATATATTATACTTATTATACATAGTAAACCCAGACACGTCACAGAAATTATAATATATCTTTTCAATTTCTGCCTAGACGGAAATGGAACCCGGGGCCTCTTGCGTCGTAGAAGATTTTGACCACTGCACCACTCAGGTCGTCAATGAAATCTACAATCATTAATTCTGTCCCCAAAAAGACATTGATTTTTTTATCTAACTAAACTATAATGTACCATCGCCGCTGGGACAGTCCGATACAGACTGTGACCACTCATTACTGGCCGAGTCGCCGCTGCAACTCTTTAATCAACTGCCTCTGCAATCGAACTATCGATTGGACTCCTATTTACAATTCACGATACGTAATAATATTATTGTAGTGTAAAGTAGAGCAAATGTGAGCATTTCCATGTAACGTTACTTTTTAACAGACTTCAAACAAAAAGGAGGATCATCATGATTTTTTAGCGATGTTCGCGCATAACTTCCATAATGTTTCGATATGATTCATATCACGTTTCAGTGGTTATGCTAGGGGGCCAGGGGCCGTAGCGGCTAACTTACATGGCTATCGTAATCGCTTTCGTTTGACAGATAGATGTTACACATTGCTGCTTCTGTTTGGCATAAAAACTTACCATAGAAAAGTAGCAATGTACTTATCAATCATATCCATCTGTCAAATGAAAGGGATTACGATAGCCATGCCATGTAAGTTAGCCGGTACGGCCCCCGGTCGCATATAAGTAAAATCTAAGTCTCGAGTTTTGATGGTCAAAAAGCTCAGTAGTTAGTTTTTGCGCGCAAACTCTACCTCCCCAGTTTGAACGCAAAATATTTTTTTCTGCTAAACTAAATTTTCTTTACCTATGAAATTGACGTTTTGTATGGAGAATTTTTAACAAGTTGCATTTTCCATTCACTTTTTTCATAATTTATTTAACAACTGTGAACGTTATTGTAACAAAACTTTTCTGTAAGTACAAATGTTTGAACATTAAGCTAACCACTTTTTCATAATGTATTTAACAACCGTGAACGCTATTTTAACAAAACTTTTCTGTAAGTACACGTTTGAACATTAAGCTAACCTAGGCAAAAAATAAGTTTCGGCTACGTTACAACGGATAAAGTGGACATTTTTGCCAAATATCCAGAAACTTATAAATAATTTAAAGTACTGAAGTTATGTGCTTCTCTGTGTGTGAGAACAAAACACCAATTTCATAGGTAAGGACTCAATATTATAGTTTGGAGAACTGTGGGTGGCATATGGATACAATAATTTTGAATAACGTTGATCAAATGGATTGTCCAGAAAACCACACCTGCATCGCAACGAATCATTGATCAAATGGATTGTCCAGAAAACCACACCTGCATCGCAACGAATCATAATTGCTAGTTAGAGTGCATTTATTATTCTTACTTGTCCTATTTGGTTGCGCTACTTTTGCGTTCAGATCTGGGTTTACTGGATTATATTCGCAAAAACTTGGAAGATAAGAAGTCATTTTTTAAAAATAAAAATACGCTACCACAGTCGTGTTCAAAGACAATTGACAACTGAATTTT
Organism: Agriphila tristella; assembly: GCA_928269145.1. Taxonomy (NCBI): domain Eukaryota; kingdom Metazoa; phylum Arthropoda; class Insecta; order Lepidoptera; family Crambidae; genus Agriphila; species Agriphila tristella. Next base: position 30,596,117 of record OV743432.1, read on the forward strand.
GAAGCGCGCTCATTGGTAGATGCACATTCAGTAGATAGTTAGAGTTTTCGGGCAAAACCTAACTACTGAGTTTTTTGACCAATCAGAGATCACCATCAAAACTCGAAAATTCGATATGTCCCTCGGTCTAGCTAAGTGTTTGAGGTAGCTACCGTTCGTTGTTTCTATGTCGAGTGCTTTAGCTACCTAATTTACTTTTGAATCGTAGCAATGAATATGATGATTGGAATCTATCACCCAAAATTATTCAATAAGTATTGATTGAATTATTTGGGTGATAGATACCAATTGCCATTTTAAAAGAGAATTAACTCTTGAACATTAAAGTTTAGAGGTTACAAGGACTGGCTGGTACTGGCCAGCAAGTGTCATGCATTTTAACCTTAGTCTATGAAAATGAAACACAAGAAATACTTATTTCATTGTTTTCTATCTATCGGAAGCTGCGTGGGATTTCTTGAATTAAATATGTACACAATAGTTATCTTGCAGGTGAGCTCGATGGCGCAGCGGTTTAGCGCCTGGCCCAGCGATTGCGGAGGTTAAGCAACTTTTGCAAGGGTCGGTCATGTGATGGGTGACCAAAAAAGTATTGTCTCGAGCTCCTCCGTGCTTCGGAAGGCACGTTAAGCCGTTGGTCCCGGGTGCATTTGCAGTCGTTAACCCACCAATCCGCATTGGTCCCACGCGGTGGGTTATGGCCCTTCCTCCTTATCCACCCATTAGGAAGGCCAGTGCCCCATAAGTGGGGACTTTAAAATGGCTGATGGTCACAACTTGTTGTAGGTATATGTGTCTGATAAAAGAAGCTGTTTATGTAAGTAATTAGCTACTTAGTATGTGGGTGAGGCGCTACTCTGCAGCAGTTGGTAGGTGAATTTACATCACTAACAAATACATTAGGTATCTTAAACAAATGTCCTTACACAAATGTCATTGATCCGTAGTGGTGAATAGTGATGTTGGGTGGCAATCAATTAGAGCGGGTGCCGCGTCCGAGCGTCTTTAATCAATTGCCTTCTCCGTCTCGAATATTGATTGAACGACATTTTATTATACTGTGCGATTTAAACTTAGTACCTACTATACACTTGGTTTATCTATTTGATTGTAAAATAGTCTCCCTCTCTTTCTCTCTCTTCTCTTTACTATTTTCCTCGTAGAAGATACTTAGAAGGTACTAACTAAATACTTGGTTTATCTATTTGATTGTAAAAATACTCTCTCCCTCCCTTTCTCTGTATATTTACAATTTTCCTCGTAGAAGATAATTTAAACTTAGTACTAAGCACTTGGTTTATCTGCTTGTAAAAATACTCTCTCTCTTTCTCTCCTTACAATTTTCATTGTAGCAGAAAATATTACAAAAAATATTAAGATGAATAAATAATGAAAAAATATTAGAAAAAATCGACTCACCCGTAGCAACTCAGACGGGATTCGAACCCGCACCCTTGGGAATCCGGCCCAATGCACTACCAATTACGCTACCGAGCCACCAATGAATGTGGCGAAATTTTCTAATACTTTTTACGTTTCCGCTGAAGATCAGCGCCATCTCACCAATGTGAAGAGAATTACTTCGACATTTGAAGGCAGCCCATTACAGGTGCTAGACAATCAATTAAGGTGAAACAGTTTTATAATTTTAAACTTTTAGATTTTTGCATTCACAATGCTATTTTTATATTAAGATGAATAAATAACGAAAAAATATTGGAAAAAATCGACTCACCCGTAGCAACTCAGACGGGATTCGAACCCGCACCCTTGGGAATTGGGAAAAAATATTAGTTTGATAAGGTAAGAAAAACATAGATTGTTTGGTAATGAATTACCTATTAATTATTATTTAATGAAAATGTAATTATTTACCAATTTTCGAATCTTATTCAATTAAGATATCAATCAAAACTTGTTTTGGAAATTTCGCTTTATAGTTAGGAGGCAATTATTTAATAAGTCGTCTCCTTCACGATTTTCGTCGGACTCTCTTCTATATACCTAAAACTGGTATGTATGTGTTCCTTGTGCTCTATGAAACACGAAACTGACGGTTTTAAGAGGAGGAAGTGGGGACACGCACAGCAGTGACGTCACAAAGATGGTGGGCGACCGTACCAAGTTTTTCTTTATTTCTCGAGTTCTACTGCATCAATTTCGTTGTTTGATATGTCATTTGAAAGGTTATAAAATTGTCTACGATTGTTTCATTAAAACTTATTAATTTAGTATTGTGGTTTTTAAAATATGAACAAAAATATGTTTTTTTTTTGAAAAACTTTTTTTTATATACCGGTATAACCACGTTTTTCTAAATAAAAGAAACAAAACTGTAGCTAATTTTATAACAAAAAATAAAGTCAATTTTATTACCTTCTCAAAAATATAAACATCATTCATCAATCATAAACAAACAAGATGTGACCAATTCTGTAAAGAAAGTACTCATCTGATTTTGATCGCCGTTTTCACTATTGATTTTAAAATGGCGGGTGACCATACCAAGCTTTTCTTCATTTCTTGAGTTCTATTGCATCAATTTCGTTGTTTGATATGTCATTTGAAAGGTTATATAATTGTCTATGATTGCTCTTTTAAAACCTACTAACTTAGTTTTGTTGTTTTTAAAATATTAACAAAAATATGTTTTTTTATTTTTATTTTTTTGCACAATGATAAAAATATGACCAGAGTAACTAAACAATGATATTATTTAGCGTAATATTTTATTGCGAAAATCAAAGCACGTTTCATTATCTTCTCAAAAAGATAAATATCCTCACTTTACAATAATAAATAAATAAATTGTGGCTATTACCGTAAAGCAAGTACAGATACCGGCATATAACTTGACAAGACAAAGATAAGACAAAGATGAGACAAAAGATGCGCAGCAGCTACAAACACTAAACTCGGCGTATTTTTTGTCTCATTTGTGTCTTGCCAAGTTTAGTATAGGTATCCGCGCCACGCAACAACGTTGGGGTAAATGACCTTGCGAGCAAATGACTCGCGCCTAACGTCACTCACGGTAGGGATGTTCGATCCGGGTACCTTGTATCGATATTTTGGATCGCAATGGATCGTAATCTATTGTATCGATCCATGGATCGATCCACTAAAATTGATACGATTTTTTGGATCGATCCAGTATCGAATTAAATATTTTAGAAAAGTCGAATTTTTAATCACACTTTATTATAAAAGTGATATTAGGTACCTAATGTATTTAGTAATGTTTAATAAATTAATAAATATTTTTAATTTTGCCAATATTTGCATTTTAAAGTACGCAAAAACAAAATTAAGAGTTGCTGGTTGTCAAAGTGAACAAAACGTTTTAACGAAGTAAAATTGCTCTCAAACTAAACAAAAAGCAATATAGAGTGCGTTTTATCGGTTATTACCTATGACGTTATGTTGGTACCTACTCAGTAAATTTATTATTATTGCGATGGAATAAGGTTCAAAATTGAATAAATTTCCGGGGTACCAACATAACGCCATAGGTAATAACAGATGAAACGCACTCTAATAGTTAGGACGAATTTTATGGTACATTGAAATATGATATGGCAACAATTGATAGGAGATTTTTTTTATAAAAAATATGGATCTCTTCGTCGCCCGCTATGCTATAGTATTTTAAACAAAGGAAAAATTCAAGTTCAAATATTCTCTAAGTAATTACTATATACAAATATAATATATATATAATACGATAAATACATCATACGATATTTTCGATCCGATCCGCTATGTATGTGTATCGATCCGCCAAAGGATCGAATGCTATTGTATCGATACAAAAATCGAATGGATCGTAACGCATTGTATCGATCCACGCAAGTATCGGATCGGATCGAACATCCCTAACTCACGGCTAGTTGCGATGCAGTGCGGACGTGGATTGTTACTTTTTTCGTGGGAACGCCTATTTTTTGCAAGTTTTGTTGTATTTGATGGCAGTAATATTAATACGAGTTACTAAGGACGACCGTGAATCCAAAATTATAGTTCCAAAATCAGAGATCACCATCAAAACTCGAAAATTCGATATGTCCCTCGGTCTAGCTAAGTGTTTGAGGTAGCTACCGTTCGTTGTTTCTATGTCGAGTGCTTTAGCTACCTAATTTACTTTTGAATCGTAGCAATGAATATGATGATTGGAATCTATCACCCAAAATTATTCAATAAGTATTGATTGAATTATTTGGGTGATAGATACCAATTGCCATTTTAAAAGAGAATTAACTCTTGAACATTAAAGTTTAGAGGTTACAAGGACTGGCTGGTACTGGCCAGCAAGTGTCATGCATTTTAACCTTAGTCTATGAAAATGAAACACAAGAAATACTTATTTCATTGTTTTCTATCTATCGGAAGCTGCGTGGGATTTCTTGAATTAAATATGTACACAATAGTTATCTTGCAGGTGAGCTCAATGGCGCAGCGGTTTAGCGCCTGGCCCAGCGATTGCGGAGGTTAAGCAACTTTTGCAAGGGTCGGTCATGTGATGGGTGACCAAAAAAGTATTGTCTCGAGCTCCTCCGTGCTTCGGAAGGCACGTTAAGCCGTTGGTCCCGGGTGCATTTGCAGTCGTTAACCCACCAATCCGCATTGGTCCCACGCGGTGGGTTATGGCCCTTCCTCCTTATCCACCCATTAGGAAGGCCAGTGCCCCATAAGTGGGGACTTTAAAATGGCTGATGGTCACAACTTGTTGTAGGTATATGTGTCTGATAAAAGAAGCTGTTTATGTAAGTAATTAGCTACTTAGTATGTGGGTGAGGCGCTACTCTGCAGCAGTTGGTAGGTGAATTTACATCACTAACAAATACATTAGGTATCTTAAACAAATGTCCTTACACAAATGTCATTGATCCGTAGTGGTGAATAGTGATGTTGGGTGGCAATCAATTAGAGCGGGTGCCGCGTCCGAGCGTCTTTAATCAATTGCCTTCTCCGTCTCGAATATTGATTGAACGACATTTTATTATACTGTGCGATTTAAACTTAGTACCTACTATACACTTGGTTTATCTATTTGATTGTAAAATAGTCTCCCTCTCTTTCTCTCTCTTCTCTTTACTATTTTCCTCGTAGAAGATACTTAGAAGGTACTAACTAAATACTTGGTTTATCTATTTGATTGTAAAAATACTCTCTCCCTCCCTTTCTCTGTATATTTACAATTTTCCTCGTAGAAGATAATTTAAACTTAGTACTAAGCACTTGGTTTATCTGCTTGTAAAAATACTCTCTCTCTTTCTCTCCTTACAATTTTCATTGTAGCAGAAAATATTACAAAAAATATTAAGATGAATAAATAATGAAAAAATATTAGAAAAAATCGACTCACCCGTAGCAACTCAGACGGGATTCGAACCCGCACCCTTGGGAATCCGGCCCAATGCACTACCAATTACGCTACCGAGCCACCAATGAATGTGGCGAAATTTTCTAATACTTTTTACGTTTCCGCTGAAGATCAGCGCCATCTCACCAATGTGAAGAGAATTACTTCGACATTTGAAGGCAGCCCATTACAGGTGCTAGACAATCAATTAAGGTGAAACAGTTTTATAATTTTAAACTTTTAGATTTTTGCATTCACAATGCTATTTTTATATTAAGATGAATAAATAACGAAAAAATATTGGAAAAAATCGACTCACCCGTAGCAACTCAGACGGGATTCGAACCCGCACCCTTGGGAATTGGGAAAAAATATTAGTTTGATAAGGTAAGAAAAACATAGATTGTTTGGTAATGAATTACCCATTTGTAAAGTCTTCACTAAAGATAAAGCTGAAAAAAATATTAATAATTGATCGGCTTAAGATGTCATGAATACATGATACTAAAATTGTCTGTCTATAACTTATACACTTTTAAACATTCGCGTTGCATTGTACTTAATTAAAATAACTGGAATTAAACGCGTATGTATGCGCAAAATAGCTTGGAGGTTTTGAACTTCGCGCGGAACGCTGTGCAGTAGACGAATACAGGGCTTGCGCGGGGACGGGGCGCGGGCGGATGCACTCGGAACTATGGACCGTGCGCGAAATATCACTTGCGGCTAAGTTCCGAGCCGCCAGCCAAGTTATTTTGCGCATATTTATACGTAAGTATCGATACAACTCCGTCGAAACGTCGGGAAAATAGGTGAGTGTGAAAATACCTATCATTAGTTACGTACGCATTTAATTCCAGTCTATAACTTTATTTGAATTTATTTAATTAGCTTTACTTACATCACTCGTGCGTAAGAGCGTGAAGTACGTACTACACGCAACACAACTACTCGCTGAAAAATTATTTGGTTCCCGCAGTGGGGTGGTTCCACTAATGATAACAAGCAACATTAACTTTGGTGCCAACTCTGATATCGCAAAGAAAAAACCAGCTGTTCCATTCATTAAGGTTGAGTAAGTATTTCGCTTTTGTATGGAATAGCTGATTTCTTTTTCGCGATATCAGAGATGGTCCTATAGTAAAAGTAGCTTGTGATCATGAGCAAAACCACCCCACCGAGGGAACCAAATTATTAAAATTTCATGCTGTATATACTTATTAATAGTGGAAATAGACTATTTTTAACTCCAAGATTCCCTGTGCCAAAATTATAAATGGTGACATCGATTAAATATAATTATCATATTAATTTGACAATGTCTGATCGCAAATTTTTAGAGAATAGCTGAGTTAAAGTCGTATTTTGTAAATGTTCATGAAGCTAACCGAAGTTTGCCCACTGGTCCGGAACACGGAATTAAGATGTCATCGTTTTGCGATTGTTTTGCTGATGTTTTGTCCCCATTTTCATGTTCGAACAGTGGACACAATCACCAACATACAATAAACAAATTTTCGTTACGAGCAAAGTTAGTATAACTTTAGGGATAAGTTAAAAGCCTTTACAATTTATACGAGTCTATAAGTAAGGTATCTTGTCTCGCTGTGTCTTAATGAATTTAAGAAACCAAATATTACAATTCTCACAAAATTCTAACCCGGGCCTACTGTTTAGAAAGCTGACTGGCCCTTATTCAACTTATAAAAAAAGGAAAATGTAATTATTTACCAATTTTCGAATCTTATTCAATTAAGATATCAATCAAAACTTGTTTTGGAAATTTCGCTTTATAGTTAGGAGGCAATTATTTAATAAGTCGTCTCCTTCACGATTTTCGTCGGACTCTCTTCTATATACCTAAAACTGGTATGTATGTGTTCCTTGTGCTCTATGAAACACGAAACTGACGGTTTTAAGAGGAGGAAGTGGGGACACGCACAGCAGTGACGTCACAAAGATGGTGGGCGACCGTACCAAGTTTTTCTTTATTTCTCGAGTTCTACTGCATCAATTTCGTTGTTTGATATGTCATTTGAAAGGTTATAAAATTGTCTACGATTGTTTCATTAAAACTTATTAATTTAGTATTGTGGTTTTTAAAATATGAACAAAAATATGTTTTTTTTTTTTAAAAACTTTTTTTTATATACCGGTATAACCACGTTTTTCTAAATAAAAGAAACAAAACTGTAGCTAATTTTATAACAAAAAATAAAGTCAATTTTATTACCTTCTCAAAAATATAAACATCATTCATCAATCATAAACAAACAAGATGTGACCAATTCTGTAAAGAAAGTACTCATCTGATTTTGATCGCCGTTTTCACTATTGATTTTAAAATGGCGGGTGACCATACCAAGCTTTTCTTCATTTCTTGAGTTCTATTGCATCAATTTCGTTGTTTGATATGTCATTTGAAAGGGTATATAATTGTCTATGATTGCTCTTTTAAAACCTACTAACTTAGTTTTGTTGTTTTTAAAATATTAACAAAAATATGTTTTTTTATTTTTATTTTTTTGCACAATGATAAAAATATGACCAGAGTAACTAAACAATGATATTATTTAGCGTAATATTTTATTGCGAAAATCAAAGCACGTTTCATTATCTTCTCAAAAAGATAAATATCCTCACTTTACAATAATAAATAAATAAATTGTGGCTATTACCGTAAAGCAAGTACAGATACCGGCATATAACTTGACAAGACAAAGATAAGACAAAGATGAGACAAAAGATGCGCAGCAGCTACAAACACTAAACTCGGCGTATTTTTTGTCTCATTTGTGTCTTGCCAAGTTTAGTATAGGTATCCGCGCCACGCAACAACGTTGGGGTAAATGACCTTGCGAGCAAATGACTCGCGCCTAACGTCACTCACGGCTAGTTGCGATGCAGTGCGGACGTGGATTGTTACTTTTTTCGTGGGAACGCCTATTTTTTGCAAGTTTTGTTGTATTTGATGGCAGTAATATTAATACGAGTTACTAAGGACGACCGTGAATCATGGAGCTGCAACCCGTTGCAGTGTTACAACCAACAAGTTCAAATCGTACCCCAACCAGATGGGACCTTTGTGTTATATGCCAAGGTGGCAGCAAAGACCTGCGTGAGGCCACAGAAATTAGTATCCGAAAGTTTAAAGAATCGTTTGAGACTCGCAAGGAGTTCTTAGATTCTTCTTCAACAAATTTAATTGATCGACTTCATGGTAAGTGATTTCCTACATTTAGATACCTACACTTATAAGTAATCCTACTCATACTACAGATTACCCGCTTGCCCAGTTGCTCATTTATGTTTACCATAGGTTTATTTTATATCTAAACATGCAGTAAAATTGTAACTGGTTGATGCCGAGTAGGTATGTAAAATATAAGGAAGAAGGTAATAGGTATTCATGGATGCCGTCGCCTTTGCTAGTTATAAGTAGGCAGAAGCAGGTCTGTCTCACCTCACTCCCCGTATAGGTATTGAAAAAATTCTTATTCTTAGTTGAAAATGTACCTACGTGCGGCGGCTGCGGCAGCCGTCCATGTCGCTTGCTCAAGCTTACGCGTTATTAGCCTGCCTACCGCTACCGCTTTGCATAGATATCGGCCAAGATACAAATCGACAGAGGGCCGCCGCCGCCGCACGCCCGCCTCTGCATCTGCACAGCACCCGCGATTTTTTATCAAGCTTTTTCGCCTCACGATTATTTACTAAAGTTTAGAATATTTTCAACTATTTTAATTACCAGAATTCTGGGAAGGAAAAAGTAACTATCATTTTCAGTTTCTTGTAACATCGACCCTAGCGCGCCGCTGACTGAATCGATTTAGCCTATTATGAATCGTCTTCCAGGGTTATAAAAATAAAATTGGTATGCAATAGATTTGGGTAGGTATCTAAACGAAACGGTGCTTAACTCTGACCCGAGCTAAATTGCCCCTTAATATTGAGCACATTTATAGATCTAATTATATTTCCAGGTGAAATTGATTATTTAAGTAACTTCCAAGTAAAATGGCACAAAAATTGCTACGCAGGGTTCACTAACAAAGCTGATATTAAATGCATTGAGAACAGGTTTCTAAAACAACTAACAGCTTCAACAAACAAGGCAAGTAGAGTGACGCTTTAAAATACTAAAATGTATCCGCCGTTATGGGGTGTCTAAATTAACGCGATTACTTGTTAAAGCCAAGAACTTTATGTAATATATTTTACTTTTTCTCCAGGATCATGTTGAACAATCCGAAGTCCAGCAGCGTACGTCACGAAGCATTATTGGAGCAACCAACCTTAATATTTGCATTTTATGTCAAAGGAAAAAAAAACATAAAGGAACACTTGAAAATTTGGTTCAGGTTCAGTCCAAACAGGTTGTTGAACGATTAAAACAAATAGCTTCGACAGACGATGTATTAGGATGTAGATTAGGGCTGCAGGATCCTATCGCAACTGAAATGAAATATCATTGTTCTTGTTTGTATAAATATCAATGTAAGCCGCCAAAATCTGGGGATTTGTTTAGTGTAGCTTTTACAGAATTAACTCAACATGTCGATGAAGGGTTTGCTTCAGGGCATATATATGCACTCAGTAGTCTCACTGAGATGTACAATAATATCTTGGCTGGTATGGGAAAAGAAAAAGCTAATTATAAACCCCACAGGCTTCTTCAAAAAATCAATAATTACTACGGAGACAGAATAGAATCCGTAGCCCAGCACAGAAAAAATGTGTCTATTCTTATAGTTCCAAAATTACCAATGGACAACATTTCATTTTGAGAAAGTACTAAAATTAGAAAACCATTTCGAGATTTTAGTGTTCCAAGCTCATATTTTTCTTTTCAGAATTTATAGTTCAGTATTTTTTACGTTATTTAAAAAAAACTAAAATCTAGTCCAAATTGGGAATGTCAGGAAGTTTGAGTTGAGTCTATTTGTCTTGTATTTATATTATCTGTGCATTCATTAAAACATAAAATCCATTGTCATAATAAATCATAGTGACAGAATGTCATTCAAGCTTATTTCTGATCAGACTAGTAAAATGTAGAAATTTATAAAATATTCTTGTAAAAAACTTAAAAGAAAGTCATAGCATTGTTTGGGATACTTATGCGTTACCAGTGAAATTATGTCTTGTGTGATTAAAGGCTATAAATCTCACACAGGAAGAACTTAAAATAATCAATAAACATTATGATTTCATCGGTAAGTTTATATTGTTTTAGATGTTTTTATGTAGTGTAAATAGCTTGAAACTATTAAAATATACTAATAATTTGTGCAAATAGTCGTTTGTGTCCAGTTCTTTGTTGATTTTTCAAATATCAACTTTTTTATTACATGTCGTAGAGGTTATATTATTTCGCCTAGTGATGTGCATTTCTATATCGATATTTGTTTTATTGTACTTTCTTACTTTATATTTGATGGGAACAAAAAGTAGAAAACCATCACATGGCTTGGCACATCTTTCTTTTATGTAAATAAATAATAATCACGTAATTTACATTTTAAAACTCAAATCAGTTGTAGCGTAATGTTTTGTATGTAGGTTCTACTACAAGCTCAATTTATTCTTTGTTTTAGGCGCCACCGTTATCCAACAAAACACAAAACGTAACACGTCAGGAGAGCCTGCGAGCTATCGACATGAAGAAATTACCTATTTATAGTTTGCAGCGACAACTAGAAAGAGTTAAAAAAGTGAACGCCTTAAAATAATAAACACTGATATTTTTAACGTGTTTTTTTTATTTCCTTGACTAGTTTCCGCTAGGTTAGAAACTATGTGTGTGCTTTTTATCCAAAATGAGTTCAGTCTTTTTTTCGTGATTGATTAAGAAACAAATAAATATTTGGTTTAAATTAGTTTTTGTCGATTTTTTACATTTTATATTGGATAGTTCTAAAAAGTAAAAAGATGTGTAATCAACGATATAATACTTACGACCTCCATATAGTTAAATAATAAAAAAAAACAGTGGGTGTTTGTCACTGTCACGTTTTGTTTGTTGATGAATTGTTACTTGTTTTCATCGTTGTTGAGAAATATTATTTTTATGCTATTCTCTCTGATTTTTTACTGAATATAAAGCGCACATCTAGCAGCTCGTGTTTAATTAAAATATTGTTTGTAAAATGACTAGCAAAGGAAGCGCAAATGTGGAAATTTGTCAATCGAATTTTTCGAAATTTTTGCAAAATGTCTGAGATATTAAAAAAAACATATTTCAGTCCAGCTTTCCGGCGCTGTTTGCTCTCCTCTACAGGTCGCATTTCTCAACCGATTCTCGTGAAATTTTGTGAGCAGGTTCGAAAATTATATAGAATTTTTAATTAGGCCAGTTTATCGAAATATTGGATATATTTAAAAAAAACTGGCTTTAAAAATATCCCGCATTTGGAAAATTTTTCAAAATTAGAAGTGCTATCTAGCTGCAAATATAAAAAAGCTGAAAATATTTATATAAGCTGACGACATTTAAACGTCGACTTTCTCAAAATGAAAATGTTGTCTATTATCGACATCACTTACAGAAATCCCATGCCACATCACTATCGAAATCATGGTGTCATATTGTCACAGATAAGATCAGAATTGATTTTTTTTGGCAAAAGCTACACATTTCAACTTCCTGACAATGTACTTACGCTCTTTTAGAATGAGTAAGATATCAAACAGTGATTTAATATACAAAAAAACAATTAAAAGTTTAAATAAAAAATACGTGTCCCCTAATTTTGTATCTACTTTCATTATACAAAGTCAAAACGACATATTATATTTTTGAAAGGTTGTCCATTGCTGTTGCTATTCAGGTCTTGAAACGTCTTTGCAATGAACAAAGTGAAAATGTTACATAATATGATACATTATCAACAACTAAGGAAATGGGAGATGAAAATCAACTTATGACACGATGTTTTTACACGTCGCTCAAAAAATTAAGTACGATTTGTCTTTGGTGGAAGGTTTAGAAAATAATGTCACAGAAATAACAAATGATGCTGCAGCACGTATAGTTCCAGACAGCTTGCAAATGTTACTAAACCTAATTTTGACCAGTGAAAATAAAACAGACGATTATCTTGAAAGGCAATCGTTGAGTATTGGCCAAGACATCGTTTTTGCTTTCAATAAAAAACTGACGCCTAAACATATAGGGATTGCACTGACAGTGCACCAAGCAACTAGATCAAAAAAATTAATAGACCATATCAATGCTGCTGGACACTGTGTTAATTATGATACTGTTCGAAGAATAGAGACATCACTAGGAAACCATTTGTTGCAGAAGTTTCAAGCAAATGGAAATATTTACATCCCAGAAAATTTAGTGTCAAAAAAGTTTGTTCATTTTGCCACTGACAATATTGACATTCTAGAGGAGACCCTAGATGGCAAAAGAACATTCCACGGAAATCAATAATAGACTCAAATAATTGCATTTCAACGTGGTAACTCAAATAAAGACGCGGAAGCTGTCCCTCTTGGAAAATCAAAAACACTAATTGATATACCTCCAGAACTTTTAAATGTTCCAAGTGGCCCTTTCATAAAAAACCCATCAGTGCAGCCTGCTCCAAATATTGATAAAATACCTTTTCAGAAAGCCCTCAGATCAAATTTATGCATCGTCGTGATATGACATGGTTGACATGTCGCTCTGAGAAGGCTGCAGAACAGATTATCCCTTCATGGACTAATATGAATAAGGTTCTAACTGAAGTGAACCACTAAATTTCAAGAATCGGATATATACCTATCCTACCCAACCCAGCCCATGAGACTGATACTTTGTGTGCTGTCTTGAAACGTTGTCAAGCTGTAACAAAAGCACTTGGTCAAAAGCATACGGTCATTACCGCTGATGAAGCACTTTATTGTAAAATGAAGCAAATACAATGGCATAGAGACGAGTTCAGTAATGTTGTGGTACGTTTAGGCGGATTTCACTGGGTGCTTAATTTCATGAAATTGATTGGAAAACATTTCGCAGGGTCTGGTCTAAGTGAAATCTGGATTGAATCGGGCGGTTTTGGGGAAAATACAGCTAACAACATTATCGAAGATAAGCAATACAATCGTGCTATTCGATCTATCAAATTAACGTGTGATGTTTTATGGAGACTGCTTATGCCCAAATTAAAGGTATGGGCCACCGAAAACAATGAAACTCTAGAATTTCAAGATCTCATGAAAACTGAAACGGATTTCTCCAACTCAAGCTTAAACCTTATGGAAACATGGCAAGCCCTTGAATCAAAAGTTAATGCCATATTTGAATTGCTGGACAAATTTGATAAACACAACAAAAAAAACTCGCTCTATCAGTATTGGCGCACTTATCTAAACTTGGCTGGGCTAGTCCTTAAATTCATTCGTGCTGAAAGAGAAGGAGATTGGCAACTACATATTGAGGCCGTCTCACAGAGGTTACCGTGGTTTTTCATCTATGACCGCACTAACTATGCGCGATGGGGAACAGTCTATTTAACGGACATGAAAGCGCTATGCGAAACTGCCAAGGAAGTATACGAAGAGTTTTCTAGAGGCAACTTTGTTATGAAACAAGCCAAGACAACATTTAACCAAAAGTCCCCGGATTTAGCTCTAGAACATGTTAATAAAGTTCACAAAATAGCTGGAGGATTAATCGGCATAACCAGAAATGACACAGCAAGATACCGTTGGTGTCTAACATTCAATTTGCGATCGCATTTATCTGATATGGCAAGAAAAATGACTATGGGCGAGTATGACGATGTTCATGAAAACTCATACAATAGGTCCAGCCTTTCTATTGTCTAATTTCAAAATCTATCGCAATCGCTTTCAGGATGTAACACATTGATGCTTCTCTTTGGCACAAATAAACACTTACCAAAGAAATGCAGCAATGTCTCACATCCATCTGTCAAATGAAAGCGATTGCGATAGATTTTTAAATTAGACAATTAGCCCCCAGTTCTGAAAGAGACGAATTGGATACACAAAAAATTTTCGAAACATTAAAAAAAACTAAATTATTTGAGAAGGAAAATGACAAATTAATAAACATTTTCACTGGTGAGACTGCCTCAGATGAAATTGCCACAGATTTACTAGGTGCCAATACTCGTGGCTCACAACTTGCTGAGGAATTTTTGGTTCAACGCTTAATCGACAAAACAGTCGATTTCAACAGCCCCTTAAAAAAAGTTAAGTCGAAAACATTTCGTGATCTGTACAAATTAAATGTGGCGATGAAATCTTCTAAAAAGGATGTGACAATAAATGCAAACTCTCTAATTAGACAAATGTTTTCTGCCGTAAAAAGTGGCCGGCAGGTCGATCTGAAGCAAATTTTGCAAAATGAACTCAAAGATCCTCCCCCTTCTCTATTCGACCCAAACGGGCAACTGAGACAGAGCCCTAAATCTGTATTGGCTAATATTTTAATAGATAAAACCGAAACATGGGTTTCGCTGATTTCTGAACACAAATTAAAAACTGCAGTGTTACTAGATGGTCAAACTTTGATCCAAACAATTGGAAAACCAAAAAATGCAACCACTTTTGGCGAGTTAGCAAGTGTATTTTTGAAGACCGTTATGTCTCAATTTAAAAAAGAGGAATGTCAGAGTCTGCATATACTTTTCGACCGATATAATGAACAGTCTATAAAATCTGGAACAAGAGAAAAAAGAAAGCAATCAGTCACTCCTGTGGAATTGCAAATTGCAGATTCTTGTACTCCTTTACCGAGAAAATGGGATCGTTTTATTCACCACTCCGGCAATAAGGCTAATCTCGCCAAATTTATATCTGAAAATATAGGTCTGCAAGCGACGAGTCTTGGAAACGATTGCGATTGCGAATTATTGACTGCAGGTGGGTTTGAAGATCATCTTGATGTTAAAACAAATATGAACCGAGATATTCATCATTTAATGTGTAATCATGAAGAAGCAGACACGAGGTTTGTAATACATGGATAGATGCTGCCCAGATGGTTTACGATACACTGATAGTAAACAGCAGGGACACTTATGTCATGTTATTGTTGACCTATTTCTATGAAAAACTACCGCCAAAAGTATGGGTTCAATTTGGTACATCACAAAAATCGATCTATGTGCCTATTCATGACATAGCCCAATCGATGGGACCAGAAAAGAATAATTTACTTGCCTTTCATGCTCTAACGGGCTGTGACAGTACAAGCTCACTGTCTGGTTTTACCAAAAAGTCCAGTTGGAAGGTGTTCACCGAATGGTATAAACTTCTTGACGAATTTGGTTCTGAAGAGGAACTAAGAGAAGACGTAATGATGAATGCTGAAAAGTTTATAATAACCATTTACTGTGACAAAAAACCTACACTTCAAGCCTTAAACAGCATTGGTGACGTAAGAGCCGCAGTTTTTTCAAATATTAAAAACCTAGACAAATTAGCACCTTCTAGAGAAGTTCTGAAGCACCATTTGCACAGAGCTAATTACCAGGTTTTTATTTGGAAAAATGCAAATATCCCGATCCCAACCTTACCATCACCAGAAAACTGTGGCTGGAGGTTATACAACAATTCCCTAGTTCCCATCACAAGCCTGAAACCTCCAATATCTCTGCAAGATATCGAGCTCATATCGTGCCAGTGTAAAACAGACTGCAGAACAGCGAAATGCGGCTGTGCACGCTCAAAGCAAAATCTATATATATAAAATTCAAAGTCCTGACTGAGTGAGATATCAACGCACAGCCCAAACCGCTGAACCTAGAGACTTGAAATTTTGCACACAGATACCTTATACAGTGTAAGCATCCACTAAGGAAGGATTTTTGAAAATTCCATCCCTAAGGGGATGAAATAAGGGATGAAAGTTTGTATGAAAGTCCCTCAGTTTTAAAGCTACGATCTTCAAATTTTGTGTTTAGGCTGATGATTGAAAATAAATAAATACATGTCTCAGCGTTTTTCAAAATTCTACCCCCGAAGGGGTGAAAAGGGGGATGAAGTTGTGTTTAGAAGATAATCCTTTATTTTTGAAGTAAAAATCGCTAAATTTGTAATTTGGGCTTATCGATGGAAATCTAACGCAACGCACATTGTATTGGTATAATTTCAACCCCCATGGTGATGAAATGGGGGTGCAATGGGGTAAATAAACCTAAAAATCGATATGGATGTCGTTATTGGGGTTTTCTGAGTTGACGATTGCGAAAATAACATTTATTTTGAAGTCCAACACGGTGGACATGATTTAACCCCTAAAGGGGTGAAATCGGGGTTCAAATTTTGTATGGAAAAATAATATTAAATAGACATTACAACTTTAAAATTCGTAGGAACACATCTAAAAATAAAAAGGCAATTTTATATTTTGTTATTTTGAAAATCATCCCTTAGGGGTAAATGGGATAAGTAAACATGAAAATCGATGTGGAAGTCGTTTTTGAGGTTTTATGGGATGGTGATTGCGAAAATGACATTAATTTATAGTCCAACAAGGTGGACATGATTTTAACCCCTACAGGGGTTAAAATAGTCTTCAAATTTTGCATGGAAAAAGAATATGAAATAGACATTACAATTTTAAAATTCGTAGGAGCACGTCTAGAAATAAATAGACAATTACATAACTATTTTGTAATTTTGAAAATCATCCCTTAGGGGTACCTAAATGGGGTAAGTAAACATGAAAATCGATGTGGATGTCGTTTTTGAGCTTTTATGGGGACAGGGACGGGGACGAGATACCTACTAATATATCTGGACCAATTCTGATTATTGTAAAAAACTAGCTTCCGCCCGCGACTTCGTCCGCGTGGATATTAGAGAAAATCCTTAGGGAACCTTTAACCAGGATCCGACCAGCCGTTTTTACGCGATTAGGCGGGTCCCCACCAAGCGCGCTGCCTCGCGAGGCAAGACGTTTGCCTCGTGAGGCGGGCCTCGCACGAGGCAGCGCGCTTGGTGGGGACCCGCCTAATCGCGTAAAAACGGCTGGTCGGATCCTGGTTAAAGGTTCCCTAAGGATTTTCTCTAATATCCACGCGGACGAAGTCGCGGGCGGAAGCTAGTATAAATATAAACCTAATTGACTTTTACCAAGAACAATCAACGCTTGAATTAGGTACTATACTTAACTATTGTATTAGTTAAAGTTATGTAATTTGAATAAATTACACTAAACAATATTATAAAATCTAATTATTACATCAAAGCTGTTCACCTCTAAGCTTTAAGTTAATATTAAAATAGAAAGTCACAATAGCTATTGTCACCAAAGCATTCCTTTGTGCGTCAACAAATTAAGTTTGAAGAATGAATTTCTCGAATGCTAAAAATGCTGAGTTTGCCGCCCAAACCGAAAACGCTCACCAACAAAATTCGCTTTTGAATTTTCGGCTATGCCGCTTCGCAAATGAGATAAAGGCAGCCGGAAAAAGGATTATTTTATTATACTTATGAGATTTTTCGGCTACAAACGTTGTTATTCGGTTCGTTGCACACTGATAGTCGGCGTGAAAAGTGAAATGACCAACCGTTGACCAAACCGGATTGAAGGAAAAAGAATTTGAGATTTTGTGAAACGGAAAAAATTTACGTGCTTTGTGAACCTAATAGGTTTTGAATTATTAATTATTGAATATTACAGTATTGTTTTGAAGATGAAATAAAATTAAGGTTTAATAATTTATTTATTAGACCATCTATGAGAAAATAATTTCAGCTTAAAAATCAAAGTACTTGCAACGCCTATTGATAATGGTTCACCAAAGCTCGAAACCAAATATGTGCACGTCATTCATTGCTAAACGAATTTGCAATTATCAGGGACTAGGTATATCTACACTATCTATATTTAATTGTATCGTTTTATTTTGAACAAAGTGTCTTCTTAAAGTACACTCGAAAATACACTAGACTAGCGCCAATCGTATAAAGCCTCTATGGTCTACTGGTTCGTCCACAGACCATACAACAAGTACTTTTACCCTACCGTGTAAGATGCAGGACAGGAGTCTACAGTTCGATTCCCAGGAGGGGGTACATTTGTACTAGGATTGGTTGGTGGTAGGGCTTATTCAAGTCCGCCTGGCTAGCTTTCACCATCTTAAGTCTGAAGTCATAACAATTGAAAAAAAGTGTTCCGGCAGTTAGAGGTAAGATAGCCAGAAGAGTTCCTCAGTAATGAGAATTCCGGGTGTAGTGCACTTCCACCTTCAGCCTTAACGTCACTTAACATCAGGTGAGGTGAAGGTCAAGCACAAGCCAGTTGTGCATAAAAAATTCTGTGTAATCTATAGAAAAGCGCTGCTCGGACCATATTCGAAAACACTTCCGTCAATTTTTTGTTACTCCAAGAACTGACTATAGCTTGGTTTATCCTGAGAATGCATGTCTGTAAATGCCTATGGTGTACGTAAATACCATAGGCAACAGTGTCGCTTAACGTGGTGGCTTAACTCCTAATAGTACAGTAGCCCGTAATACATTTAAATTACAAAAATGTTACCGCTCGCCGTTGTGATATAGTTATTTATTACGAAATTATAGATCCTTTAACCCAAGTTTTACAGATCGCAACCCGCCGTAACCTATATTTGTATATCTCCAAAAATGATATTTTTTTAGTTTTCGAGGTTTACCACATGGTTTAGCTATTGTCGTGTTCTACAGCTTTGTTTGATTGCCACTGATAATAGTAAGACTATGAAAAGCAGCCATAGACAGATTTAAGACCAGATGAAAATGGATGGACTTTATCTGGTCTTAAATCTGTGTATGGTCACTTTCCATAGGCTTACTATTATTAGTGGCAATCAAACAAAGCTGTAGAACACGACAATAGCTAAACCATATGGTAAACCTCGAAAACTAAAAAAAAACATTTTTGGAGATATACAAATATAGGTTACGGCGGGTTGCGATCTGTAAAACTTGGGTTAAATGATCTATAATTTCGTAATAAATAACTATATCACAACGGCGAGCGGTAACCTTTTTGGTAATTTAAATGTATTACGGGCTACTGTAGTGTAGGGTTAACATCGCTTGCACGCTGCGCCGTCACAACATACGTTTAGTTCTTGCAGTGGCGATACCTGCGCACAAGAATTTTGTTGTTAACTGGTTAAGTGACGCTGTTGCCCATAGTACATGGAAAACGGTGATTTGCTCCGGTCGGCTGTTCTACCTTTTATTATTTATGGTGTTAGTCAAAACTGACTGAGCAATAATAGTTCTGTGAAATGGCGGCTGATTACGAATGCCTTTTGATATTCATTGAACATTGATTTCTGACTAACTGAATTATGTGATGTTGTGAATGTGTTTGTATATGTTATAGCGAAGTGAATAGGGTTTGATTATCCTTACTAATATTATAAATGCGAAAGTCCGTTTGTTTGTTACGCCTTCACGTCTTAACTACTGAACCCATCATCATGAAATTTTACACACACGTTGTCAGGGGTACAGAAAAGGACATAGGGTACCTTTCATCCCGAAAAAAGTAACTGTTCCCGAGGGATAGACAAAATACTATCCACGCAGACGAAGTCGTGGGCGGAAGCTAGTAATTAATATTGTGTAGTTAGTTATTACATGAAATTGTGCATTATGTTATTCTTATAAGTTTAAAGTTTTACGTAGCTGTTATTTAGTGACGCGTCAAACGTTCGATGTGCTTTTATAGTACAATTTTTATTATGTAGTGCAAAGTAAAATATACATTTATTTATTTATTCAGTGTGCAAATAAAATCAAAATACCCATGCCAACATTTTCATTCATTGGTATTATGGAAACTCATAACAAATAATAGGTAACTTGTAACTCTAATGAAATTTAGAGAGGATATGTTCATAATCTTATAAAAAAAGATTTTTATATTAATAAGTAACCTATAAATAGACATTTTATCTAAGTATTTATTTTTAAAAGATAGATAGGCAAGCGCTTGACCGCTAGTAAGTAGTACATAAGTCTTAAGTGGCAACTTAAAGTTTGATAGATACATTTAAGATTCAATACATTTACCTACATGCACTTTGAGTGCTTCAAACAAATATAGAGATCGAGTCTTACACATTTGTGGTCTCAGAGGGTATTGGTGCAATACGGTGAATGAGACGTATAGACAGAGATCATATTCAGTACAATACACAGGTATTTTCAGTAGGTATAATAATTATTGATAACTAAAAAGTAGGTTATTTAGTGTTTCAACCCTCCAATAAACATAGTCTGACTGATCTACCAACGCACAGCTCAAACTACTGGATGGATCGAGCTGAGGCACGCTAATAGTCATCAGGACGTAGATATCCGCTAAGAAATTATTTTGAAAAATTCAACCCCTAAGGGGGTGAAATAAGGGTTGAAAATATTTTTTTTATGAATATCCGTCTGTTTCGAAGTCGGATCTTCACGTGTTCAAGGCTACGATTGAAAATATTTTTTTCACTGCCTCAGCATTTAAACATAGGATAGTTTTTATCTTATATAAAGGATCCCAAAGAATTTTCTCGAATGTCCACGCGGACTAAGTCGCGGACTAAGTCGCGGACGCAAGCTAAAACATAATAAAACCAGTCCTAAAGAGCGGAGTGTCCTGGTAGTGCAAAAGCGTTGTGTGATGAAAAGGATCATGCTGCATTCTGGGCCATGATGCGCATTAACCATACATATCTCAAAAAAATAGATTCTTCTTTAAAATAGCTTGAAGTAGCACAAAGTTGAGTGGTAACTTAAGTTTGATAGACACTTGAGTGTTTCAAACAAATATCGGGATCGTGTGTTAACCCAGCTGAGGTCTCGGAGGGTATCGGCACAGTACATTAGGTGAATTGAAACGTATATTGACAATGAGACGAGCTCGTCTCTTTGACGTGTCGATTGCACGAAACATGAGGCGTTGCGGTTGACTGTACCTTTAATTACGTCTGTGGAGATTGGAGTAGCAATGTCAATGTTTTGGTTTTGGTAAAGTAATGAGGTGTGGTTTACTGATTAGTGTGGTTGTTTAATAACGACCTATTATATTTTTAGCTGGAGCATTCGATCAAGAAATCTTAGATGTCCGCTAAGAGAAAACGGCACCTTGAAATAACGCCCACTTTCCCCAGAAAAAAATATTCATGTGGGGATTCGAATTTTCGAACCACTTTTTGTTTTGACAATCGTCGTTAACATTTGCGTGCTCTTTTCTTAGTTCGTACCTACTATGCGAGCCAAGTAAGAATAGTACCACAGAATAAATAATAGTACTAATAGTACTGTCAAACGGCAAACTTGATCTTTGTTACTTTTCTTGCACAGCCTATACCCTGAAGTGGAAGCGAAACGCAAACAAATGTGGCAGTTTTGACAGTACTATTCTCATTTGGCTCGCGTACTTTATATATTATGTTTCAAAGCTGAATGTGGAAAGATGTCAAAAGAGACACCGGACGTCCGTTCTCGCCAACGAGCGACATGAGAATGTTCTAATTGCACTACTTTCTCGCATACTTTTATATTCGTGTGCTTTTCAATATTTTAGCTTGGAACAAAATGGAGTTTCGAAAGCAGAAACAAGAAAGTTAACAACATGTTTTTTTAATTTAATTTCAGAGTATGCTTGTTGCAAATTGCTAGCAGCCAAAAAAACCGAACGTACTGTAAAAACGTGAAGAGTGAGGAGGTAGTCGGACTTTTTTCTTGCGAAATACTCGTACCAATAGATAAATATAATTATGTAATTATAATTAACCCAAAAATCTTTTATTTTATTTTAGTTGTAAAATACAAAAAGAACTTTGTGTTACGGTTTTTGTAAAGACTAGCTGAAGCAATTAAAGCAACGTAAAAAAAATATTATGTCGAAGGAGGATCGTATACATATATTGCAAAGATTCGGTATCTTTGCAATAATCCTATGTCGATTGAAAAAGACCGGATAATTATCAAAGATAGATTTTTGGCATAGTCCGAGCAATGTTTACGATCTTTGTTCATTTGTTTTATATGAAAGCACCATAGCCTTCTATATCTTCCAAGCCCTGAAGTTGAGCAGAACGGCAACATCGCATGTGGTCAAGCACATAGTATAAAATTATTTTAAAAATTATTTATTATTTGTTTTTCCTATATTATCTATGTTTAAACTAGTTGTAAATTGTGATGTAAGATTATTTCAATAAAGTTTTATATTTATTATTATTATTTATTTATTAGAACATAAGGTTTGAGTCAAATTATTTGAACTTTTCGGGGGTCCTTTAGTACGATGAGCATTTTGATCTAAGCCTCCTCTAGCAATAAATCTTACATCATTGGAAAGGTATTTAAATTTGAAACACTTTATTGTATCACTATAAACGTCAACTATTAGTACTTTGAGAGTTATAACGCTCTAAACTTGACAATTTTTTTTAACATTAATGACCTAAAACTCCGAAAAAACTAACAATTAATATAAAGTATGTTTGCAGAAAATATTTGTCATATAAAAACCTTTCTTACGATATATCATTCATTTCTATAGGTGTGGTAGATCAACTCCCATAGACAATAAACCACTTTTATACTTTAATAACCTTTAACTCCAAAAGTATTAACAACTGATATAAAGTATATTAACAGCAAATATTTGTCTTTAAAAGACCTTTCTAATGATATATAATTTATTGCTAGAGGGCGTGTTAATCAACTCCCTGCTGAAGAAAATCAACAAAAAAGATGACATCTTTGACAGCCATTTTTTCCTGCTTAACATTGATATTTTTCTTATTGTTTAATATACAAAGCATTTCAATAACAGATCTAAATTATTTTCATATTTTAAACCTCACACAATTACTATGAAAAAAAATATCGACCTCTTAAAATTTAAATATTCCCATACATTTAGTATGGAGACTGGCCGACGACATGACCACGAACTGACAGTAACAGACGTTGCCAAACTTATGTTCACGGCTTGCAATTAAAGAAGGCTATGGAAAGCACTGACCTGAAATTTTTATTTTCTATTTAACTGGACTGGCTGTCTGTATGATTTGACAGCAAAGTTTTTGTGCCTATTTGAAACGCCTCTAGCGTCTGTCTAAGACACCAGACATTAGTACCATGTCCCTCACGCTATGCTCACGCTACGTCCTACAGCGCCAAAATGGCGGAAATCAAATAGGCACAAGAACAGTTTGACAGCAGCCAGTCCAGTGGAATATATAGAAGTCAATGTATGAAAGCTACACTGGATTTTTGAAAAAAAAAACCTAAAATTACTCTGAATATTGCAATATTGCAATTTATTGTCCAGTTTTTTGATATCATGGGTACTTACTAGAATTTTTGTAAAGATCCGATTTTTTCGAATATCTTACGACATATTTATGCCATCATCAATATAATCCTTACTTAATATTACAAAGGCGAAAGTCCGTTTGTTTGTTTATTTGTTACGCCTTCACGTCTTAACTACTGAACCGATCATCATGAAATTTTGCATACACGTTGTCAGGAGTACAAACAAAAAAGGACATAGGGTACCTTTCATCCAGTAAAAACATATACCTAGCTCCCGAGGGATGGCAAAAAAACTGTCCACGCAGACAAAGTCGCGGGCGGCCGCTAGTGTATGATAGGAGTATGCCATATTGAAAAAGAATTATGTTTTAATCAGCATAACTTTGACGATGTTGATGAGTAGGTAGTATGTTGCTTGCTATGCTCTGTTAACTAAACTCGATAATTCAATTATGTTTATATTATTATATTACTGTGATTTTGTGATGTGATTTACGTGAAAATAAGTGTTTTTTGTTTTTCTTTGTTAATAGTTTTTATTTGCACTGTTATTATGATTATGAATAATACTTTGTTTTGTATTTTGATTGATTTATAGTAGTTTAACAAAGTACTTTTAATTTTCTTGATGTGTGATTTTATAATAAAAAAATTAAAAAACGTGTGATATTATAATATAAAAGTAAACCTATATTATATTTATACTTGTATTTGTCAAGTGCACAGTTATTTCTCTTAAATACTTATCATTTTAAAATCAATAGTGAAAACGGCGGTAAAAATCAGATGAGTACTTTCTTTACAGAATTGGTCACATCTTGTTTGTTTATTATTGCACTACAAAGATGTTTATAGTTTTGAGAAGGTAATAAAATGGACTTTATTTTTTGTTATAAACTTAGCTACAGTTTTGTTTCTTTTATTTAAATAAACGTGGTTATATCGGTATATAAGAAAAATATTTTGAAAAAAAAAATATTTTTGTTCATATTTTAAAAACAACAAAACTAAATTAGTAAGTTTTAATGGAGCAATCGTAGACAATTTTATAACCTTTCAAATGACATATCAAACAACGAAATTGATACAGTAATACTCGAGAAATAAAGAAAAACTTGGTACGGTCGCCCGCCATCTTTGTGACGTCACAGCTGTGCGTGTCCCCACTTCCTCCTCTTAAAACCGTCAGTTTCGTGTTCCATAGAGCACAAGGAACACATACATACCAGTTTTAGGTATATAGAGGAGAGTCCGACGAAAAATCTCAAATCACTTCGCCGCCACCTGACTATTAAGAGTGCGAACGAAATCGTACTTCGAAAACTCTAATTAAAGGCAACGGTCGGTTAACGGCGAAACAGCGAAAGTTGCGCCATCTGTGCGCCTAACGGGACAACTGGATCCCAATCGGATCCCGCCCCGGATCACCGATGGATCCCAAACTACAGTAACTTTAAGTTGTTGATTTTAAGTTGGTGATGTTGGGATTTTGTCGAGCGTAC
The DNA here is from genome assembly GCA_928269145.1 of Agriphila tristella. Lineage (NCBI taxonomy): Eukaryota > Metazoa > Arthropoda > Insecta > Lepidoptera > Crambidae > Agriphila > Agriphila tristella. The sequence goes on from OV743432.1 coordinate 30,621,272, forward strand.
TTAGGGAGAAAGTTTCAATCGCTTGCTGTGAAACGTGTTTTTAAAGTGATTCGGTTTACGTTAATACAGGGTCATTTTTGGACCCCTTTTCAAACTTTGTCAGGTCATTCTATAACAGCAGTACAATCAATTTGTGAAGTAAAACAAAAAATTTTTTTTTACATTTTTACCCCAAACTTTTCCCTACACAAATTGAAATTGTTGTCACCGTTTGCGAGTCGCACGGTCGACCCGCGCGAGCCCCCCTCCCGCCACTCGTCTTCCCCCGCTCGCGTCGCGTTCGTGACGGTGAGCGTGCGCGCCTAGATTTTTAGGATATAAAAAGTGGTTGAAAACTGTGAATTTAAAAAGAAATAATTTATAATTATCTCACCAAATTTTTTTTTATTACTTCCTTGAACTATTATTTGATTTTGTAAAGGGGTCGCAAAATTACCCTGTATATTATTGATTTGTTATTTGTTATCATAATGTTTGATATTTTATTTTGACACAATAATAGCTAGTATTTCGAAAAGTAAAGTGGCTAATGAAAAAGAAACTGTACAATTAGTCTGGGTTTGAGTTGTGCACTAATAATTTTTAGTTCAATTTAAATTATGTGCTTTTACTGTAAGATATCATTATCAATTTATATTTAGTATTTGAGAAAAAGTTCTTGAGAGACAGATAAAACGGAGTGAAATAATAAAAGCATTTTTTTCCCTTTTGTGATCTAAAACGAGTTTTACTTAGAACGACCTCAGGACAATCCTTTAATTTGATATTTATAAAGACTTTAAATTAATAATCATTGAGATTGTGAACCAAAATTACTAAAAGGAACATTATGCACTATCGGTAGACATGCGATGTATTTAATAAAAAGAAAAACTTCATGTTATAAAAACCAATAACACTACGAATTTAACAGCATTTACTCATGTAAAACCGATGCTGCATGATACTATAATAAGTATAAAACGATATCAACATTACCGTGACAATTATACATTTCACCGCGCCGTTGCTTCCGTTAAATTACCATTTAATCCAACAATTGGCCAAAAAACTGATTGAAATTAATCGGATGCACGGAACAAATAACAATTAAGTGGTAAAACGAGATTTAAATATTTTAATAGTTTGATCAGAAAATTTTGTAACATTATTTTTATTGCTATAGGAAATCAACGTGTTTCTCTGCAAAAAAATACTTCCTGGCTTTTTTTTTCTCTAAGGTCAATGTTCAACAAATTTTCTAAATTCACTTAAAAATATAACTATAATAAATACGTTTATATTATAAATAAGTCTTACCCTCGTATCTATAGACGCATAAGTAATGACTTGAGTAAGTACTTGCAATTTTCAAATGCTTCTAATATTTTATTCACATGCGATTTATAATTAAATTATTAGTTCAGTTTTGTTGCATTTATGATTAACTAGCCGCCGCCCGCGGTTTCACCCGTGTGGTTCCCGTTCCCGTGGCAATCCTTACTAATATTATAAATGCGAAGGTCCGTTTGTTTGTATGTTTGTTACGCCTTCACGTCTTAACTACTGATCCGATCATCATGAAATTTTGCATACACGTTGTCAAGGGTACAGACAAGGACATAGGGTAGCTTTCATCCCGAAAAAAAGTATTGTTCCCGAGGGATAGCAAAAAACTATCCACGCAGACGAAGTTGCGGGCGGCCGCTAGTATCAGGATAAAAAGTATAATTTAAGCTATCTACTATCTGCGTGTCTTTCAACCAAATGCGTTCGGTTTCGGGACTTGGTTGACATTTGGCACACAGATAGTAGATAGCCTAGATTAAAACATAGAATACTTTTTATCCCGATATTTCCACGGGAACGGGAACCACGCGGGTGAAACTGCGGGCGGCCGCTAGTCTTACATAATTCTTACATTACTTTATCTTCATTTAGTACAACAAAGCGAAAGTGCCATGAAGATAATGAAATCTAGGTAATAATAATGTTTATTTCAAGATCAGAATCGTGCAGCTAGAAAATTGCTATGCGTTGTGCTCATTCAATTAAGAGAACAACGCGTTGCGTGCCGGGGGTTAATGTAAGAGAGCTTGCCCACACTCTTGTAGTTTTTTACACGACTACCTAAAAAGAGAGTGTATTGTGTTCAGGGTTCTGGGCCTATTTCTGTAGTCTCTCACCTTTGTCCACCGCTGGGGAATATAGAAGGAAAAAAAAGGTTTTTTCTGTATTTTTCTTCCCCATATCCACCAGTAGTAGACAATGGGAATAGGCCCATTCATGTATGTTTGTGACTTTATTTCACCATAACTTCTAAATGCCTTAAAAAATGATATTTTGGGGTATTGTTAGAATATTTAAATTATCCCAAGTAACAAAAGGGGAATATATAAATGCACTTTAAAAATAATGTAACACACTTTAAAATGTTTAGCTTCAAAATTTATTGAATGAACTATAAAAATAATGGTTTCCACTATAAATATGCTAAGCTTTAAAATTAATACTTTGCACTATAAAATTTAATTGATTAGCTTTAAAATTAATACTTTACACCTTACAAATTAATTTCTAACTTTAGCACTGGTAAACAGACGTCTAGGTGCGACGACGAGCGGGCGCAGCGAGATGTGAGAGAGGAGCCCAGGAGGAGGTAAGGTTCCATTGTGACCAACTACGCCAGAACCGACCTGATTGATGGCGTATAATTATGCATTATGCCACAAGTTGTTTTCATCTTTCCATTGGTCAGATGGTGGCAAGTCTGACATGGTTGGACAGAAACTAAATGGTGTCGGAGTTGGGACCAATGGTTGCGACACAGTTAAAGTGCAACCATTATTTTTGTAGTGATAATATCAAATTATAGATCTATTATTATTTTAAAGTGCAAACCATTATTTTTGTAGTGATAATATTAAGTTATAGGTCTATTATTACTTTAAAGTGCTGATATACAATTTTATTGCTGTTTTCATTAAATTTATAGTGCTATTAAATACATCCCGTAACAAAAAGTCAATATGTGAGTTCATTACGCCGCACAGTTCCGGTTAAGAATAGGACTGTCCCATCTCATCCCGTGTGTTGCCGATGACGACAACCTCAACACTGTACCATAGGATGAAACGCCAAGCAGCAGGAGCGGGAGCAGAATGAAAACACCTTTCTTGATATATGCCCATATATTGTGGTTATGGTTACAACTTGAGATGGGCGTGCGAGCTTACAAATTTTCCGATGGTGCATTCTTCACGCGCGCCCTCGGGCGTGCGGGTATGTAGATTTTGGTTTTCACCATTTCTACCGTATCTGGTGTCGCGCCCTGCCGAAGCAGAGCGGTCTAATGGGGTCATCCCCCCCCCTCCCTAAGTTTCTTCACCGACCGTCCTCAGCGCGGTCCAGCCCGCCGGGTGAGACCCTTGCGGGAGGCCCAGCGAACGACCTGCGAGCGGACGGTGGACTTATCGTGAGGGGGGAGCGCCTTTAATGAGAGGGTGGAATCAGATTACAGTGAGAAAATGCAAATGTGTGGTGGGTATGAAGCTAATTTTTGTTGGAGGTAGTTAATGCGGTGGTGGGGGCTCGACGTCTCGCGGCGACCGCGAGAGGGAGCCACTATGCAGGGCTGCGGGCGGTGTAGGTGCATCATCTGGTGAGGTGGGGGCGAGTTCTCTGGGGAGAGCGCGGTTGCGTCTGTCTTGGCGGCGTTCATACGCCGGCGCTATGTCACGTAGGTGAGCGTGGGTGGATGCGTCGGCTCGGGCGAACAGGTTGCGCGCCAGCCGGGTTATGAAATCGTCGAGCGACTCCATCTGGAGATCCCTGCTGATAGTGGCGTTTCTTACGAATTTATCTGCGTTGACGATGCGACGGAGTGCCATATTCTGTTGTGCGCGGAGGCGTTTTCGCTGCGGTTCCGCTGCGAGTGCATACCAAGCTGGGGCGGCGTAAGTGATGATGGAGCGCACGTAGGTCTTGTATATACCCAGCTTGGTTCTTAGCGGAAGGCGGCTGGAGAGAGCAGGATGAAGAAGCGTTCGGGCGGTTTTTACCTTTATGACGGTCTTATCAATGTGTTTTCGCATCGTTAGGCGCCGGTCCAGTGTCACGCCGAGGTAGGTAGCAGTCGGCGTCCAGGCTACGGGTTCGCCGTTAATGGTGAGCGGTGGGGGGAGGCGTGTACTGCCCCCGAAGCAGATGGCCTGGGTTTTCCCGACGTTTACAGACAGTCGCCATCTGTCCAACCATTTAGGTAGAGCGTCGAGAGTAGCTTGGATTTTGGTGGCAGCGTGGTGTTGGCGTATCGAAGTGGCAATGTACGCCGTGTCATCGGCGTAGAGCGCGAGCTTGACATCCCCCACCACGGGGACGTCGTTGGTGTATGCCGAATATAGCGCCGGGGACAGACAGCTGCCCTGCGGTACGCCCGCGCGGACGGGGCGGGGGGCGGAGGTAGAGTCTTCCACGGCGACTTGTATCACCCGGTCGCGTAGAAAGGCGGCTACCACCCGCAGCAGTCGTAGTGGGACGGAGGACATAGAGAGCTTATAGAGTAGGCCTTCGTGCCAGACTCTATCGAAGGCCTTCTCCATGTCCAACATGACGGCTACGGGGAGCTCATGCTTGTTGATGCAAGTTGCGACGTAGTGGAGCACCCGGGTAAGTTGAAGCGTGGTCGAATGCCCAGCGCGGAAGCCGTGTTGCTCTGGGCGTGGCTCTATGTGTGGCAGCAGGTGTGGAAGGAGCAGCTTCTCTAGGACTTTGGAGAGCGTGGCGAGGAGGGTGATGGGCCGGTGGTTTTCGGGGCGGGCATGGTTTTTGCCCGGCTTGGGGAGCATGATCACCCTACCTTTCTTCCAGTCCTCTGGGAAGTGCCCTGTGCGGCATATTCCATTATAGAGCCGCGCGATAGCGGCGACGGTCTTCGGTGGTAAGTGGCGCAGATGGTCATTGGTTATGCCGTCAGGGCCCGGAGCCTTCCGAGGTTTAGTCCTGGCTATCTCTCTCTGCACCTGACGGGGAGTGAAGACGATCGGGTCATCCAGCGGTGAGAGCGGTCGAGACAGGCAGTTACTCACATGCGACTCTACCGCCGCTACGTGCTCGCTGTCTGAGGTGGGATTCGGCGAGAACTGCGTTTCTAGGTGAGCGGCGAGCAGCTCCGCTCTATCCTCCGAGCGGTATCTGGGCTGCCCGTCGGGGTGAAGCAGCGGACGGGGTGTGGTCGGCGTGCGGTAGAGTCGCTTACACAGACGGTGGACGGAAGTTGGTTCATCGCCCGCCTCAGTGATGTAGCGCTCCCAAGCGTAGGCGGCAGCGTCGTCCAGGGCGCTCTTTACCTCGGACACGATTTTGTTGAGCTTCCTCTTGGTGGTGGGGCAGCGGGTTTGGCTCCATAGCCTCTGCAGACTGCGCTTTTCAGCGATGAGATCCAGCACCCGTGACGGTAGAGTGGATGGTTTAACCGTACACGGGCGGGTGTGCGAGGCGGTAGTAAGCGCGGCCTGGATGGCAGCTGTTAGCTCCGCTGTGGCCCCCTCGACATCAGCGGGGGTGTTGATGGGCCGCGTCGGCGTGTGGGCGGTGAGCGCGGACTGGTAGAGCTCCCAGTCGACGCGCCTCCGCGGGGCAGGCAGTGATGTGCGGGTTGGTAAGGCATCGAGTGTACAAATTACCGGCCGATGGTCAGAAGGCAGGTCCATCATCACCTCCTGGTTAATGGTCGCTGGGATGTCTTTGACGACCAGAATGTCAAGGACATCTTCGGTGCCGTGGGCTGCGTCGTAGTGTGTGGGCTCGTCCGGGCCCAGGACATCGTATGAGTGCTGGGTTGCGTCATTAATAAGTATACGACCTGCTTGGTTGGTGGCGATGGAATTCCATGCCGGGTGTTTGGCATTTAAGTCGCCGGCTATGATGGTGGGAGAGGAGCGTAGTAGGCTTCTCAACTCTCCCATGTCGAAGCGTGATGAGGGCGACTTGTAGGCGGCATAGAGGCGGATGTCGGTGCCGGCAATATGTATGTCAACACCGAGTGCGCGGAAGCTGTTGATTTGGGCCGCGGGCGCGGGCTGGTGGATAATGCGCCTGTGTACCAGCACCATGAGTCCCCGGCAGGGCCGGCCGTCGACGTCCGAGACCTCGTCCTGTCGGTAGATGGTGTAGTTTGGAAAGCGCACTGAGGTTGTGGCGGCGAGTCGCGTTTCACTCACGAGGGCGACGTCAATATGGTTTTCTCGCAGGAAGTGTAGCAGCATTCGCCGCTTCCCCGTGAGTGTCTCGGCGTTCCAGTGGACAAACCTCAGCGGCTTGAATTTACCGACAGGATTTGAGTGAAGCAGGCCTGGAGTTGCTGCGCCATGTTCTGCGAAAACATGGCCAGCATTTGCTGTACTTGCGGCGGCATACTACCGGCGCTCGTTGGATGTTCGTTTACCGGCTGAGGTGGGTAGCCGGCGAATTGTTGTTTAGCGTAAGTGCTGCCCCCTGTGTGCGGTGGTGGGGGGCCGGCTCCGCTTTGTGGCGGGTAGTTGTAAAACGCGTCGGTGGGGGGGCGATCATCTCTCCTTGTCGCACCTCGCCTTCTCTTCCCACCTCGGTGTGTTGGTTTCCGCTTTCCAAGCGGGGGTGGAGCGGCGGGCCCGCGGTTGGTGGCGGGGTTGGCGGGGGCCATAAGGGTGGCTGGAGCCGACTCGCTTACCTCGGGCTGAGTGATCGCGGCCGAGGTGAAAGGGCCGGTTTTGGCCAGAGGGCCCGCTCTTTTGTTGCGGGCTTCCCTCCTTACGACCGGGCAGCCGTGGAAGTTGGCGGGATGAGGGCCATTACAGTTGGCGCAGCTCGCCGGTTCGGCCCTCGGGCGCGGGCAGTCGGCCGCGGCGTGCGGGGCTCCGCAACGCACGCAGGCCATGGGGCGGTGGCACCCTTTGGACGAGTGCCGGGCCCTTCTGGGCAAGCTCGCTCCATCGTAGACCCTGTCTTTGCTTTCTGGGCAAGACTGGGGTCAAGAGCAAACCCATTCAATATAAAAAAAAAAAAAAAATAATACCTAAACAATACCTATTTGAGCTAAAACTTAAATATCTCACAAAGTATAAAACTTACAGCTACGCTAAATATCTCATTTTACAGAACATTTTGAAAGCAACAATTTAAAACCAAATAGAACGTTACACATTAATAAACTTCAAAGTAATTAAAAACACAAACTAATTGACTTAATCAGTTATAACAAGCTACTACAGTACTTACATGAGAAAATCACAAACACAGATTTTATCACTAGGAACGCACTTAGTGTCCACAAATAGTCTTTTTGCTATACACATTTTAATCACTTTTTCCACTGATTTCACTTGATTGAAGCTGTCCGTAACACCGTGGGTATCGTAGAAGGCGATAGAGGGAAGTTTTAGGGACCCGGTGCAGACCATCGCACAAAGGGTCACTCAAATGGCAGCTATAAACTGTCAACAACAGCATTCCCAAGGAGGGTTGGTGTCAGGCAGGCGGCCGACCGTAAAACTTTGCCAAAACCTAATGCAGTATGTATTACATGCTGCGCCGACCCCAATAGTGGTCGTTCTACGAGCGCAAAATTTTATTTTGTATAGAGCACTACAAATAAATTGGGATAAGGACAGGAGGATGATGATGATGATTACGCAATTTTGTAATACTTATTGAAATAGTAAACAAATAAAAAATATATACCTATTAAAAACACGACACGCCTAGCAAAACACTGTGACACTGTCGTGTTTTTTTTTATAATAACCACATGATAAGGCCGTGGTAGGTGGAAATTTGGCATATATTTTATTTATAAAACGCGACTATTAACCTAATCGAGGTGACGAAAATACCAGGAAGCTTAAATCAGTTATAGTTACCTACTGTGGTGGTTACAATATTATAGACACCCACTCAGTATTTTTTCCTTGTCTCCCACATGGTATAGTTGCTCGTTTTACGTATTTTTTGTAATCCACCGTTTGTCGCCCATTTAGTTACTTTGTTTCTAACAAAATAAACTGCGCTGTTAGGTTTAGTATTTAAGTATCCCATTAACAGTCGTTCTTTATTATTTCCAGTCACCCAATTAAAATTATTCCGTTTTATTCTAATAGCACAACGCGCTATTTAGTAGCAAAGTAAATATTTTCTGAATATTACAATTCTTGCTTATGCTATTTTATTTTATTTTACTTTTAAAATTTGTTCCATTTATTAATAAGCTTGACCCTTGTATGAACGCCCTCTTACATTGTTTCTTAGATGACCCAACTGCTACCTCAACCATGTAATGCGAATGCGTGAGAAAGCAAAACTCGAAACAAAAATCCCAAAGCAATTAGTCGATGTGACGCCCTAATCTACTCCCTTCTGATATTTTGTAACGTAATACGTGAGATTGTGGATTTATTCTCTTGAGAATTTGGCTTTTAATTATACAAAAAATGTAACATATTTTTATAACAAAAAACTATACATAGGCAAATAATGCATTACATTCTTATTGGCAGCTGTAAAGTTAACCGTGTGGTCGTGTCCCACGTCCCACCACTCGCCTCTGTCACCCACATACCTATCTCCATCGAAATTGGTTTTCTGTGCATCGTCTTGAACGATGTTCCGACGGGATTGTGCTTGGCCTTCAACTCACGTTTGGCAAAAACTCACGTTTGTTGTATGGGAGCCCCCCTTAAATAATTATTTTATTCGGTTTTTATTAATTATTATTATAGCGGCAACAGAAATACATCATCTGTGAAAATTTCAACTGTCTACCTGTTGTCTTTATTAATATAAAGCAAAAAATTGCAAAATAATCACGATTGTTGTATGGGAGCCCCCCTTAAATATTTATTTTATTATATCTTTAGTATTTGTTGTTATAGCGGCAACAGAAATACATCATCTGTGAAAATTTCAACTGTCTAGCTATCACGGTTCATGAGATACAGCCTGGTGACAGACAGACAGACAGACAGACGGACAGCGGAGGCTTAGTAATAGGGTCCCGTTTTTACCCTTTGGGTACGGAACCCTAAAAAGCAGTATTGCAAATGTTTATTCTCGAAGGAGAAAACGAACTTCTGATATACTCTTCAATATTCTTTACTTTTTCCAGCAAGTCATGAAAGAAACTTAGTCTGAGCTGAGTCCGAGCAAGTTTAGTGACAGAGTTTCTAAAAGATTATTTTGCCTTGTGTGAGTTTGACAATACTTATTGTTTTCAGGCGAAGTTTTGTTCAGTGATTTTAAAATTTAACCTAACGTTACGCTTGTTTATAAACAACAGAATAATCGAATTTAGTCGGAGTATTAGTAGTGACGGATAAAGTTAGTAAAAATCTTTTCTTTTTATAGTTTATTGCCTTTAATAATAAAAGTAAAAAATATTTTTATTTTTAGCTAACTTCGCTTTTTTGTGCAGAAATACAAACCAACTATTTAAAAACCGTAATTCGGTTCGCAAACTTCAAAAGTTCGGATGGAAAATATAGTCGGGTTTTACGTATTTTCAGCTGAATTCAGACCAATTGGAGCCTCTCTACCTATGCCCTTGATTTATAATGATAATACTTGTAGTTAAAGCGCGTTTTACCAATGGAAGTTTGATATAGCACTTTAGGATTAACTTATTTGTATTAAAAAAGAAATGTCATATTGCAATTTTTTTGTAATGATATATTGCGCAGCAGTGTTTATGGCTGACAGTAAATATTGCTAATCTGTTTCAATAATTACAAACTACACTCGAGAGCAGAAAAATGGAGCCACAGGCCTTTTTTCATACAAACGAGGTAATTTTGAAGCTCTGGTTCTTCGCCCAGGATTAAACGGGCTGTGATCTGATGATGGCAAATTAAAGAATGAATGGTGGAGGTCCATAATACTAAAGAAACCTAACGGATTAGATGAGTCGTTTAGCGCAGGGTTAAACTTAAAAAATATACAATCTAAAATTACATCAAAAGTATGTAAAATGTAACACTCAACACTCCATACAGGTTCTGGTGTAAACGACGCTTCTGATTGGTTGGGTTTCTTTGGCGATAAGAGCCTCCTCCATTTTTGGTTGGCCATCATCAGAAAACACCGCCTTCCAACCCTGACGGAGAACAAAGGTTTCAAAGTTACCTCGTTTGTATGAAAATAGGCCTGTGGCTTCATTTTTTGCTCTCGAGTGTAGTTCAGTACCCTTAGTGTAGTTCAATACACATGCAGTTGAGTACAGTACCCTGCACGAACAGCTATCGAAAAAAATAGCGCGCGTAAAAACATTCGCTAGTATAGTATTATATTATCTGTGGCTAGAGTAATTTTGTATGGGAAATTTGGACAGTGCCATCTATCGCTTTAAATTGGAATTAAACTATCCATAGATAATTCTCTATCGAGAACCTATTTTTACCCGCGTTTTTTTTCTCGATGGCTGTTCGTGCTAAGGGTACTCTACTCAACTGCATATGGCACAAATGAAAATTAAAAATACATTATATTTTTATTGTAATCAGATCTAGTGGTCTAATAACATTTTTGTAATTTGAAAATTAGTATGTTTGAATATTAAATATCATTTCAGTATAATATTAGCAACAGCATTCGAGATAACGTCGAGATAGCAAACGTATGAAATGAATCCAGTTTGCTACAGAATGCAGCATTTGATGTTGTAGAGATAAATTTTAATGAGCTTGGTGTGTATGGGAATTAGAACTAAATGTCATACGACAGAATATAATTTAGTTAAACATAAAATATGTCTAGATACTAAGGTATCTAATATATACCTAAAACTATTTCATGATTGTTGGTTATATACAGGATGAAAAAGTTTGCCACACGTAGAGAAAGTACTTAAAAAATATTGAAGGTACGAAATTTTACTGAAAGTAAACTTCATTATGATTTTAAAAATAATTAGAACTGCATTCAAAGATTTTTTAAAAATCTCCTGCTAGGAATCGAACCCCAGGAATGAAAAAAATAAACATTTTACTATGCCAATCGAATGGTCTTTAGAATTATTTTTCTTGAATAACACAACATATTTAACAAAAGGAACACCATGAAATTTAACTTAATAAAAAAAATCCTATCTTCAATATTTAGGATACTTTCCCTCCGTGTGGCAAAAATTCATTATGTGTTTTATGTAAATGGGTGTAATTTGGCTGAATAAATTAAAATTCTATTCTATTCTATATTCTATTTGGGACACCTGTATAATGTATGCCAGTATAACTTAGAGGCACTTTTCTCGACAGAAACTCAATATACTAGAGTCTGTCTAAAAAATCGGTTTACCTGAGAAATTATTAAATTGTTTATAAAACTTATACTGGTAACCCTGTTGGTGCTGTCAAAATTCTATGTTAATTTTGACAGCACCAACAGGGTTACCAGTATATGTTTTTTTAAATAATTTAATAATTTCTCAGCTAAACCGACTTTTTAGACAGACTCTACCAACAAGATAATTAGTGATAATAAAGACGACCTAAACATTACAAATCTCACCTCTACCATCAAACTGAAGCTATCAATTACCCACGTTTGTCCAACAAAAGAAACTTCCCAAAAAAACTCCAACCCAACTTGAACAAATTGCTGCGGGCCTTAATGAGTTTTTTCCCGCCTTCCCTAATTGAATGTCTGCGTCCACACCTTGAGACTGTTTGGCATACAAATCGGTTTAATTTCATCAACACTATTTACGTCTTAGCCTGCCGTTCAGGCTACATTTTTAAAAAATCGGATCCGGAAATTGGGTACCTACTAAAAATGTCTCAGAACTTTCTATGAAGCAGTTGGTATTCGTCATGTTTATAGTTGAGAGAGCTTGACCTTAACAAAAATACAATTATTAAAAAATAGCTTGTGTTAAAACATAAAAGAAACGAAACACTTTATTAAAAATAATTAAAATTACATGAAATAATATGGCACATATTTAAGGTCAATCAGGACCCTGCCTCAGCTCATAGTGTTGTGAATTAAGCTGATCAATTTAAACAAATAATAGAGATTAATTTTGTTTCAATCCCAAATGAGGATTGGTTTGATGGTGTAAGCTGGGTTGCTTACAGACAATGCAATGATAATATGGTTCAATCATTTTTATTGGTAGTACTAGTTTATTTTATTTTGCTTTTCTTTCCTTTGTTGCTTTTTTATTGCCTGCCGTTTGAAGAAAAGTATAACAATATATTGTTCTGATTCCAATATGAATGACAATAATTTTCGTATTTTGTAAAGTGTCTTGATACAAGTCCTTTTTTAAAGTTTAAAGATCATTTTATTGAATTTATTTATTTATTTATTTATTTATTTATCGTTTTTGGATAGCTAACAGCTTATAAACATACAGATAACAACAAATATATATAACCAAAAGCTATTGACAAGCTACCACATGTAGAATTCAAAAGAAATTGATCTTAAAGCAATCATAGCCCAGAAGGGACAGGTGCGCAACAGTATAATAACATTAAATTAGATTTTAAACATTAATTTAATAACAGTCGTGATGCTGTTGAAAAACAAATCAATATTGGCGTCAGCGTTATTAATGGCGGAACAAGCTCTCATAAGGAAACTGTTATGCCTGTAGTTGGTGTGCATAGAAGGAATACTAAATGGTCTATATGAATCGTTGCGGGGCGCTCTTGTAGGTATTTTGAAACGAATTTTATAAAGTAGTTCCGGACAATCCACTGAACCTCTAATCAATTTAAGTAGAAATGAAACATCTGCAATATTACGTCTAACAGAAAGTGGTAGCAGGTGAAATTTAGTACAACGATCTTCGTAAGATGTTTTAGGAATTTTGAATTTGAAATTTAGGAACCGAGTAAATTTTTTCTGGATCTTCTCTATATCATTTATGTATGTTACGTAACAGGGGTTCCAAATCTGGCTAGCATACTCGAGATGGCTGCGGACATAAGCACAATAAAGGATTTTGATGGTTTTCATGCGTTTAAAAGGCTTAGACAGGCGCATAATAAACCCTAGTGAACGAGATGCCTTATTGATAGTATTGACAATATGTTTATCATATAGCAGTTTAGAATCAAGGATGACTCCCAGGTCTTTAGCTTCCTGACGAATGGATAATTTTTCATTTTTGATACTGTAACTACTATTAAAGGGATTGATTTTACATTATAGTCCCGTGTTTTTACTATCGATAATATTTATGAGTAAAGCTTTACTTTATACTGATTTCATAAATCCATTTTTTTGGTTAATGTATCTAAAGTAACCGACATCGCTCGAAGGATTGCTCAGCTGAAATGGCAACGGACGGGACACTTAGCGAGAAGAACGGATGGCCGTTGGGGCGGAAAGGTTCTGGAATCGCGACCGCGAACCGGACGACGCTCCGTGGGTAGGCCTCCGACAAGGTGGACCGACGATCTGGTGAAGGTTGTGGGAAGCCACTGGATGCGAGCAGCGCAGGACCGATCATCGTGGAGATCCTTAGGGGAGGCCTCTGTGCCTATACCCAGCAGTCATGGGTGTTGTGCGGCTGATATGATGATGTTTTTTTTTTGGTTTACTTAATTAATTGCAACATTTATTTGTTGTTTTCCAAATACTTATCAGCGGCAAATTTGCCAAAAACAAACAACAATTCAACAACAGTCGAATTTCAAACAGGCATGTCCCGGCTCTGTCCAATTAGTGATTTTCTCTTTATAATTGCCTATTCTTACGCCAATTACGGACGGGCGTCGATTCACTCTATATCCGGACACAGTGGAAAATAATTAGACAGAGATAAATAAGGAAATGACTGTATGTAATTATACCACAAAAGTTTTCGCTTTTCTACATTTATTTGTGCTGTGAGTCAGACCTAGCTTTTTACCCTTGACCTCTGTGATTTTTTAATGGGAGTTATAGGCGAGCGCTTGACCGCTATCACGCCTGGTGGCAGGTGTCAAGAAGAAGCAGCGCTTGTCTTGAAGTAACCTATTCACTCGCGGCTTGAAGGCCCCCAGATTTTACTTATCAGGAAACACATACTCAGCAAGGAGTTCCAATCTCTAGCGGTACGGATGATAAAATTAGAAGCAAAACGCTTATTGCGAGACTTTGGGATATCCACCAAAAAAACGGTGGTGTAGATTCTTACGTCTGGTTGTCCGATGGAAGAAGTAGAGGTTGCGGAATTAGGTTGTGCAATTCCGCTGCACACTCTCCGAAATGTAACCGATAAAAAACCGACGCAAGCGTAAGCTTGCAACTTTGCGTCTATGCTCGAGGATTTTGGGCTTATTACAGAAAATATTGTAGTTGCCGATGAGCTTTTTGGCCCTCCGCTCAATGGATTTATGCATTTGGAGCTGGTAATTAGTGGAGCCATCCCGAAGATATGAACAGTATGTACTTCATACACGATTGAACTTGTGCTTAGTATAATATTGCGCAACTATTTCGTTGTGAATTACTTTCTCACCTTTGCCAGAACGCCAAGCTTTTTAGATGCCATTTGTGATTTGTGTTGAAGATGACATGCCGAAAAGGTAATAGGCACGGATACACCTAGAAAACTATTGCTTATATTCAAAATGTATTGTGTTGACATAAATTTTAAAATTTGTCAACGAATTCATTTCTCGTGAGTCTCAGGACTGTACTCGAGCTCATGTTAACGCTTATTATTTAATCTTTTTTTGCGTTGCGTACTTCGAAACAAACAAAAGTTTAATACAAATACTACAGTTATTAAAAAATCATTTAATATTTGCATATACAATACATTTATTAAATAAGGTTGTTATTGTAAGCTCTAGTTTAATATTATTAAGCCCGTCCGATCTAGATTACCATATCAGCAAATACAAAACTATCTAATTACTGGATGAAATTTAATTTCTCCGAGCAAAAGGGACACAAGGAAACAGTGAGAGAAATTTACATTTCATACGATTCAAACGCCATATTATGGAAAATGTACAAAAGGTGCTCGTTTACCGGGAATGTGACATCCAAGCGACTCGGTAGCTCAGTTGGAAGATCATTGGGCCGGACTTTCAAAGGTCGCAGGTTCGATTTCCGCCTGTGAAAATGATCTGATAAAGAGTTGAATTTTTTCTAGTATATTATTTAGTATTACACATTCTTATGAATTTATTAAGGAAATCTTAAGTTTCTTTAAGGAAATAGGTGACGCTTTAAAAATATGTTTACAGAAAAATAATACATTTGAACACAATACGAAGCGTTTTGAATGATTTTCGTGCTAAGAGTACTGAATTTTCAATTCAATTTTGTGACTAATTATGTTGAAGACGTAAAAATACGTGTGCATTTTTATAGCAATTTGTAAGCTTGTTTAAAATACAAAGGCAGAGTTTGCTATCTGCTGGAACATGAGTAGCAATTCGCATTGCGTCTACACTTTTCTATGCTTCTAACTTTTTAGTTACAATTTGCAATGCAGACTTTCGTACAGAAATGACTAAAGCCCAACTAAGTGGAATAAAATAACTTTTCCAAAACTTTCTTGACATGTTTTGTTAAATAAACTAGCTTTATCAAAATCTTCTTAGCTAAAATCTTTAGTAAACGTATCTTAAGGTGGCACCCTGAGCGAAAGTAGCGCCGCGAAGAATTTTATTTAATATTATAATTCTAATACACAATTTTAACAATGTTTTACGTGGAATTTTTAGAGGCTACAGTCTAGTATTTTTAGACGGTATCGTTACATTCCCACGTAGTCACTGCTAGAAGTAGATAGCAAAACTGCCAAAAGTGGCTGTTTTACCATTGAAAATGGTTATCAGATGCAAATCGCCTGAGACGTATTTTTGACCATATCTCCGAGGATTATGAGAGGATCGTGATGGAAATAGTACCAAAAGTTGAAGAAGAGTTGAAGAATATGAAAAAATGAAAAAAAGGGTCCTAGGGTATTAGTTTAACTACCATATAGCTAAATAATTTTGGAAATCGGTAAATAATTGTGACCTGTAGGTGGTCCCTTTAGATTTAGAATTCTAGAAAAACGGGTGTTTCCGTACATAAAGAGTTATGTAGCTTCTATGATTATTGACTGATCGTCATGGTAATAGCTATCTTATCATCTGTTACAAGATGCAGAAGCAGACGAGAAGTGTATTCGTTGGAATTTTGAAAATCGGTTAATAATATTTCGGCCGCGTCGAGGCAGTCAGCGGGCGCTTAGTTCACAATCGTAAAAATAAATAGGTACTACCTAGGTAACTTTAGAAATATAATAGGATTTTGCATTTGATTTGATTTTGGTTTTTTGTAAATTTTTGTATTCATTTTCAATGCTCCGATTCTTGCGGGGACTGCAAAATCTGTGAATTTTTGACACATTTTGCTACTTCTACGAATGACTCGAGGATATGTAGTGATACCTTCTAAAAATACTAGCCCATGTGCCCTAAAAACTCCACGTTAAACATCTTTTTCTATTAATAACTTATTTAATAATAACCTCTGAGGGCGCCACTTTCGGTCATACAACCACCTTAACCTTATAATTTCATAGAGTTTCTGTTATATCTGACAACTTTTTTTAATTTAAGGTGGCCTTAACTTTAAGATAAGTTTGGCCGTTAATGTATATTTTAGCCTCTATTTTATCAAATGCTTGTTTTAACACTAAAGAGTGGGCTACAGATTTTTGTGCTGACCTTTTGATGTTTTTTGTAAGTTCTCGATTTGAAATCACGACAGGCAAGTTTTTCAGCGCATTTTTAATACACCGTTAATTATTCACCTTTTATAACTAACTTTATCATCTCACTTTATTATTTTCAACTCTATTAATATCTTACTCTATTATTTCTTAAGATAAATGTTCTGGGTATATTCAATATACTCTGTGTCGGTTTTGACAGCATGCTAATCTGGCAATACTGCGATCTATTTAAATGAAGCTTTGCTCTTTATTTTTTATATCCAAAATCAAATACAAGATAATTACATCGGAGATGATATATCAAGACAACGTGTGTCTGTGTGATTTTGGATATAAAAAATAAAGAGCAAAGCTTCATTTAAATAGATCGCAGTATTTATTTAATACCATCCTAGAAACATGGTGTCAGTGTAAAGAATGAAATATCTCACTAATAAAATCCATTCAAGTAAGTGAAAATTTATACCAAACAAGATGGCTTCGCCAGATCTGGCAAAAATAATTGAAAAACAGAACGAACTGCTTTTACTAATACAAGCACAAATGGGGACATCGGATAAGAGTAGGGTTCATATTCCATGGCCTGCACCCCTTGACGTTGAATCGCCTGATCCAGGAGAAGCGTTAGATTTCTTTAAAACAACGTGGCTAAATTACGCTACAGCGGCCGGCTTAAAAAAAGAACAAAGACCCTTAATCAATGCAATCGGGCATGCTGCCATGAAAAAGTATTTGCATTTTGGCCTCACTGAAACGGATAAAAAATCCGAAGACAAGATTTTTGAAAAATTAGAACAAACATTAAAAAAGAAAACCAACATTATATATAGCAGATACCTATTTAATAAGAGAAATCAACAAGAAAATGAAAACATAGAAACATACATTACAGAACTCCGTAAATTATTGAAATCATGCAATTATAGCGTGAACATCATGGAAGAAATGTTACGAGACAGAATTGTAGTAGGCATTAAAAGTCCAGATATAAAGAAAGAATTACTGAGAGCAGAAAACCTGGATCTTGATTTTACCATCAAAATTTGCAAATCTGCTGAAGTTACATCTGAACAGCTGCAATCCTTGTGTGAGGAAAGTGTTTTAAACATACATAAAATAAATAGAAACCAAAAAAATTATACTTTGTCATGCAAGTTCTGTGGAGGTAAACATACATTCAATAAGAAGTTTTGTCCAGCATGGGGTAAAAGATGTGAGAACTGTCACGGTAGAAATCATTTTATGAAGGTATGCAAGAAAGCCAAAGTTGTGAAACAATTATATACACACAATGATCATGAAGAAAATCAAGATGATAGTGCAGAAAGTGTTTACATATCGAACATTCGAACCAATGATCAGTCAGGCTACAAGGAAGTTAAGCTCCGGCTAAAATTTCAAGATAATGACAATTGGTGTGATACATTCTGCACGCTGGATACTGGGGCTCAAGTCTGCGTGGTTGGAGTGGATGAATTCATGAAATTAAGCAAGTGTAGCAGTCTTAATAATCTACGTAGAACCAGTTTAAGACTCAAATGTTTTAACGGATCAGATATCGAGACTTTAGGTATGACTGTAGCAGAGTGTATCTATAAAGACAGGAAATTTAAAATCGAATTCCACGTGGTCAACGTGAGCCATCAGCCATTGCTGTCTGAATCTGCCTGTGTTTCTCTTGGATTGATTAATTACTGCAACATGGTAACTGCAAACTCTCCGATCAACATAAGTGATAAGGAAGCCCAAAACATTATTAATAAATATGCAGATGTCTTTGAGGGATATGGTGAGTTGCCGGGTACTGTTGATTTGGAAATTGATGAAAGTATTCCACCTCGCATTCAACCAGCTCGCCGAGTTCCAATGGCACTTCGAACACCCCTGAAAGAAGAACTAGATAGGTTAGTAGAAAATAATATTATTGTAAAAGAAGAGTCTCATACTGATTGGGTTAATAATGTGTTAATAGTTCGCAAAGGAAAAAAATTTAGAATATGTCTTGATCCTATTCCATTGAATAAAGCTTTAAAAAGACCTCATTTTCAATTCACTACATTAGAAGAAGTGTTACCTGAATTAGGTAAAGCTAAAGTTTTTAGTACTGTAGATACATTAAAAGGTTTTTGGCATGTTAAACTTAATGAAAAAAGTAGTAAGCTCACTACCTTCTGGACACCCTTCGGTAGATATAGATGGTTGAGACTTCCCTTTGGTATCTCTTCGGCGCCGGAAGTTTTTCAGCAGAAGTTATTATCTGTCTTACATGGTTTAAAAGGTATTGAGGTAATGGCGGATGACATTTTGATTTATGGTGTAGGAGATACTTTTGAGGAAGCAGTTAAAAACCATAATGTTAATCTAGAAAACCTTTTAAAGAGACTCAGGGAAAATAATTGTAAGCTTAATAAGGATAAATTAAATTTATTGCAGAAATCTGTGAAATTCTATGGACATGTGTTGACGGATACTGGTCTCAAAGCAGATGAAGAGAAAATCACAGCTATCAAGAACATACCTGTTCCTACATGTTCTAAAGATGTATCAAGACTCCTTGGGATGGTAACGTACTTGAGCAAATTTATAAAAAAATTAAGTTTAAATGTCAGCTCCTTAAGAGCTTTAATAAAAAAAGAAGCCATATGGCAATGGACTGAAAAAGAAAAGTCGGAGTTTGAACAGATTATTTCATCGCTAAGTAACTTGCCTACTCTCAAATATTATGATATGAATAAGCCTTTAATAGTAGAATGTGATGCTAGTAGTATGGGGTTGGGAGCAGCACTCTATCAAAATGATGAAGTAGTTGCATTTGCTTCTAGAACTCTAACTAATACTGAAAAAAGATATGCCCAGATTGAAAAAGAAATGTTGGCCGTAGTATTTGCTTGTTTAAGATTCAGTCAGTATATAACAGCAAATAATAATACTATTATTAAAACGGATCATAAACCACTAGTAAACATATTTAAAAAACCATTAGTAGAGGCTCCCAAAAGGTTACAGCTCATGTTAATAATATAATATATATAATAATTTATTTATTTCAGATAACAAGATCCATAATATTATACAGTCATTCATACAATAACAAAATAATTCAAATAATTCCTGGTGCATGCATACATTAGATAATAAGTAATTATCACAAATTAAAAGTCATATTAATGAATTAAAATTTTAAAATGTCAAGATGTCAAAATGATCCTTCAACGGTATGATTTACAAATTAAATTTATTAGTGGTAAAAATAATTATGTGGCAGATACTCTATCAAGGGCACCTCAGATGCAGAATGATTCTCAGAACAACTTAAATTATAATAAACAAATTTTTAAATCATTGGTAAACATAGTTCGGCGAAATATCTCAAAATCTCAAATAAAATTATGAACGACATAAAAACTGAAACTGAGAATGATCCTGAATGTCAGTTGCTCAGGAAATACATCATTAACGGATTTCCTAAATATATTTCAGATATGCCTGAAAATCTCAGATGTTTTTTTTAAATTTGCCTCAGAATTATCCATTCAAGAAGATATAATATTTAAAAATGATCAAGTTTTTATTCCCAAATCTATGAGAAATGATATGTTGTCCAAAGTTCATATAAGCCACAATGGATTCTCCAGTACGCTTAAATTAGCAAAACAAAATATATTTTGGCCAGGCATGTCAGAAGATATAAAAAACTTTGTAGAGAAATGTAAAATTTGTATCAGGTACTCACCATCCCAAACGAGATTCCCAATGCTATCACATGACATACCAGTATTTCCATTTCAATACATATCCATGGATGTATTTAACGTAAAAGTAGGTTCACAATCGCTAAATTTCCTGGTAACAGTTGATCACTATTCCAATTTCTATGAAATTGATAAGATAAACAATTTTTCCTCTAAGGAAGTTATAAACATATGTAAAAAAAACTTTGCAAGATATGGTATTCCGCAAAGAGTTTGTACTGACGGGGCTACTAATTTTGTTAACAAAGACTTCACAAGATTTGCTAATGATTGGGATTTTGAGCATGTAACTTCTTCGCCACATTACCCTAAGTCCAACGGGACTGCAGAGGCCACAGTAAAGTCAGCAAAAAAACTCGTCATTAAATCTTGTGAAGCCGGTGATGATTTTTGGAAGTTATTATTACACAGCAGAAATACGCCTAATAGTGAAGATAACCTTAGCCCTGTACAAAAATTCTTATCTAGAAAAACTAGTACCTTATTACCAAGTTCATCAGAACAATTTGTTCCCAAATTGTTTACAAACATACCTGAAAAAATTAAAGCAAGAAAAGAAAAATCTAAATATTATTATGATAAAAAATGTAAAAAATCTTTTGTTTTACAAGTGGGTCAGAATGTAGCTGTACAACTGAATCCCGAAATATACAATAATTGGAAATTAGGATTTATTGTTGAGAAAGTAAGCGAACGGTCATATAAGATAAATGTAGATGGAACAATATACAGGAGGGATCTTGTACATATAAAACCCTATAAAGGAACTTTATTTGAATCAATATCTAATACTAATAAAGAGAGAAAGGAGGGAAAATCTGTAATGGCTAATAATAATACTGAACGTAGTCTGGGTTCTAATGAAAATAATTATAGTATTAATAACAGTAACTACGGTTGTGAAATTGTTATGGAAAACGATGAAAATTCAAATTCAAATGTTGTAAGCCCCGATCAGCGTTCTAGTTCAGATATTATAAGCATGGAACATACTAGACCCGTTAGAATGAAAACTGTACCAACTAGATTTAAAAACTATGTGTTAAGTTAATATTTATTAAACTTGTTAAAACAGAGAGGATGTTCTGGGTATATTCAATATACTCTGTGTCGGTTTAGACAGCATGCTAATCTGGCAATACTGTGTCTTGATATATCATCTCCGATGTAATTATCTTGTATTTGATTTTGGATATAAAAAATAAAGAGCAAAGCTTCATTTAAATAGATCGCAGTATTTATTTATTACCATCCTAGAAACAATAAACATTAAAATTCAAAGTAAACGACAAATCATACAATCAGCCTTTAAACCTTTTTTAAGCTCCAACTTTCTGGTACTATTATTCGGTAAAAAAAATGTATTCTACCAGAGTTTTCTAAAGAGTAGCACCGTAGAATGCATTCTTTTGCTGCCTTTTTGTCCGCCCGGTCAAAGTTCAATAAGATTTAAGTTTCACGGAAAAGGAACGGTAGCCCGGTATTGCGAGGACCACCTAATAAACTGTGAACTAACGCAAAAAACCAAAATAAAGTACACATTTTTTTATTTCTATCTGGAAACGCAAAAGATTTATTTTTATTTGAAACTAGCGGCCGCCCGTGACTTCGTCTGCGTGGAAAGTTAAATAAATAAATAAATATTTGACAACATCACATACATTGCTCTAATCCCAAAGTAAGTAGCTATAGCACTTGTGTTATGGAAATCAGAAACAACGGTGGTATGACACACACCCAGACCTGAGACAATATTGAAAAGTTCATTTTCTACATTGACCCAGCAGGGGATCGAACCCAGGACCTCAAGAGATGGTGACGCCTTGAAAACCGGCATGCAAACCACTCGACCACGGAGGTCGTCGAAAAGTCGAAAAGTTTTTTGATATCCCTCAGGAACAACTTTTTTCGGGATTTTCGGGATCTACCTACCACAAAAACTTTTAATCAAACAAGTGATTGACTATGGCAGTCTTTTGAATATTTATAAATATTACCAAGGACTGATTTTTCAATGTCTAGATAAAATTTATTTGCTTGATAACGTATTAAACCGCCAAATTGAAAATATTTGTCATTTATTTATGGTATTTTTTTTTAAATGCCATGAACATATTTTATTCTATTTGGTGAATAATTTAACTGACTGATATCTGAGTATTAAACTTGTTAGGATATTTCCAAGTCTACACTTTTAGTAGACTAACCCTCTCTCAAAGAGTCTTTATCGAAAGTAGTGGATTCTCAAACGAAGAGTCTGTTTAAAAGTCACCGTGAGTTTGGATTCATTGTGCTGGCTAAACGTAAAGACGACTGCATACTTACCTGCATTTCCGTAAACGACATTAGAAAATAAAATGTGCAATAGACAGAGAACTTTAAAGGAAACATTTTAAACCTAAAAACGTGGGGCGCGTTTTGTAAAATTTGTCATCCATATTGTCTATAGCATGCGCCCCACGTTTTTTGGTTTAAAATTTTTAGGTTTAAAATTTCTGTAGGTATAGGTTATTAGGTTATAAATATTTACAGAAGAATTTATTTTTTACTTTTTAGTTTGTTTTTACTTGTCCGTTTTAATATTTTTAGTCCGATATTCTTGTAATAATTTAGTCCGTTTTAAAAACGTGTTTTTAAAAAATATTTCTTTTCAGTAAATTATTATTTTATGCTTTTTAGTTAACGAGCTAAGACTAAAAATATAACATCTCCTATCGGACCACTCGTCAAAACGATTCAAACGAGCCCAAACTCGATGGGGTTGCATGGTTTTATTACAAAGTCCCAGTGCCCTTCTTCCGGCTCCAACATCAGACCCTGGAAACTATTTCCCAACAAAGAACTCGTCAAGATTCAAACGAGCCCAATCTCGATGGGGTTGCATGGTTTTATTATAGAGTTCCATTGGCCTTCTTCCGGCTCCATCATCAGACCCTAGACACTATTTCCCAACAAAGTCCTCGTCAAGGCGATTCAAACGAGCCCAAACTCGATGGGGTAGCGTGGTTTTATCAAAGAGTGCCTATGGCTTTCTTCCGGCTCCATCATCAGATCTTCGGACACTATTTTCCAACAAAGTACGCGTCAAGACGATTCAAACGAGCCCAAACTCGATGGGGTAGCGTGGTTTTATTATAGAGTTCCTCTGGCCTTCTTCCGGCTCCATCATCAGATCCTCAGACACTATTTCCCAACAAAGTACTCGTCAAGACGATTCAAACGAGCCCAAACTCGATGGGGTGGCGTGGTTTTATCATAGAGTTCCTATGGCCTTCTTCCGGCTCCATTATCAGATCCTCGGACACTATTTCCCAACAAAGTACTCGTCAAGACGATTCAAATGAGCCCAAACTCGATGGGATTGCACGGTTCCAATATTGAGTTCCTTTGGCATGGCCTTCCAGCTTCATCATCAGACCCTGGACCTTATCTCCCATCAGAGTACTCGTAAAGACGATTCTAACAAGCCTAATCACATTGGGGTTGTATTGTTTCATCATTAAGTTCCTGTGGCCTTCTTCCGGTTCCATCATCAGATCAGCTCAATGATACCATAATATTGCATTGTATTCCAGTTCTGACCTATGTTCAAAGTTTCAAGTCTCTAGCTCATCGGGAAGCTAGTTTAAAATCGTTCGCAAACTTTGCGGACAAACAAACACACAAACAAACGAGAAAGCAACCTAATAAAAACGTGTTAGGCTGGCCCCAGACCTACCGTTTCTTTGCTTACCGGTTTACATTCTGATAGAACAGAATGGAAACCGGATCATCGCCCCACACACGCCGGTCGCCGGGCTTTCTTGATTCGCGCTCAGTCGTAATCTAGCGCTCGCTGAGAGAGGTCGTCTGACAAATCAAATTGTGTGATAAATGTAAGCGTCAAAACCGCTGGACCAAAAGCGATATCTGATGTTATGAAAACCAAAATGCAATACCTTTTTACTACTATTTGATATCTAACTTCAAATATTTAGCAGGTACCTCGATTGACAGCGACAAAACGTGTAAAGAAAGTGGCCAGATATTCTGACGTCAGGTTGTCTGGGCCACACTTTTTTTCCATAGTTCTAAACAACAAAAGTTTTTTATCTCTTTTTAAACATTTAGTACCTTTTAAGTACCTTACCAAATATATATTTTCAAACTTTGGCGTAACTACAAGAAACATTTTAGGCATGAACCTTTTTTTTTGATTGTGGATATTTAATTTGACACAGGAACTTTGTGATAAAACCATACAGCCCCATCAAGTATGGGCTCGTTTCATTCGTCTTGCTAAGTAATCTGTTGGGATTGGGAGGTAGTATCCAGGGTCTGATGATAGAGCAGGAAGAAGGCCACAGGAACTCTGTAATAAAACCATACAATCCCATTTAGTTTGGGCTCGTGTGATTTGTCTTGACAAGTACTGTGTTAAGAAATAGTGTTCGGGGTCTGATGATGGAGCAAGAAGATGGTAAGGCAACTTTAAGAAAGACTGGATATGATATGAGATGGGTGACCATGTAGTACTGCGACATAGTTTACATTGTTTACCAAATAGGACAAGTAAGGATAATTTTGTGTTAGCTATTTACCTAGTTCTGCTTCAGATTTCGTTGACCAAAAAAAGGGACCAAATAAGTAGAAATTTGTATAAATCAAAGTAAATCAAATTTTAACAGATATAAGCAATAAACTTGAGTATGTAGGTAGGTACTTACCTATGTTTCATACATCTTATCAGTCAACATGTAGGTAGGTTAGGTACCTACCTCACGGTTATCAAATTACGCAAATCTGTCAAAATTCAAACTACAATATCATAAAAATTATTTTATTTTAATAAAAACATGCTTTAGTAAAGCCACTTTTTAATAAATCCTATTTCCATCGTAATTCTTCAAATCACTAATCATATAATATGACGTAGGTAAGCTTCGAGCAACAAAAGGCTTCGTTAACGAAGGGAGACGCCTTAGCGATATTACTCTATTCAAATTATTCTGGCATTTTTTGCGGGGGGGGGAAAATGCACACAAGTGCAGTTCCGCATACCCACATACAAAAACTACACTGTAATGACGACACTCACACATAAAAAATAAAACAAAACAGCAAAAATTTGTGTACGGATGAGTCACACATCAAAATATGACAGGTTTTTGACATAAAGGGCTGGGCTCAACTGTCGATGCAGCAATATCGATACGGAAAAAGGAATAAAGATTACAAACTCAATCATTTTACGATGGGGTGAATAACAACAAAGAGGTCATTTTTATACGCTCGAGCTTTATACAAAAAGCTCGAGAGTGTAGGTGATTGGGTTGGGACTAATGTGTACCCAGGGAAGTTGGGCTCAGGCTGCTGACACTGAACACCGCTCCATGACAGTACTGCCATCTGCACACCCAACAATTTGAATTTACAACAATCGGTGATCGCTCCCCGTCTTAACGTTGATCACAGTTACATCATTGAATAATTGCTTTTTTACCATCGCCACTCTAAAAAGTGCGTTTAATTCAACCATAAGAGTGAATAATAAGCGATTTTAAGTTATACAGAGCGATGCTGAATCTTCGGCTACTATTCAGCTCTTAGCAGTGTTATTTGCTTTAATTTGAATATAGTTTATTTAACAGTACTACTTACGGTCAGTATTCAGCTTGGATAAGAATCGCATAAGTCTTTCCTAACTACAACTCGACCAAATTAAAACGGTGTCATGAACTTAGCTGTCATGCAGCTATCATGCGCCTAATTATCTTGCTCGAGAGACGGCCGTTAGTGCCTCGAACTAAATTCTCTTTTTATTCACTTGTTGTATAATCTACTATTTCGACATTTATTTCGCGATATCTGTCGCGATCACATCAGTGCAGAGCAAATCATGCAAAAATCTCGCAAATGAATTTGGCGCAGAATCAGGGCCAGATTGACCAACACTTTATCGACAAACATTATTTAACGGTAACATCACTAAGTTGCCCATTGGCGAGAACTCGGATTTATCTAGCGACAGATCTGTTATTTGTACGGACGAGCCATGGACTAGCAGACCCGATGTCACTGAACAAATTTGACAACTAATCAAGAATAAAATATACGAATTTAATGTTTAAATGTAAACAAATAGCAATAATACGATAAAAAATTACTTTTATATGAAATGTAAAACCGTCTTTTTGTATACTTGATGTTCAAGATCTCTTTTAACAGCAAAAAACTCATCAATTCGACATTTTAAACAGAGCAGCGTTCACATGCGCGACTGGACTCGGTCTAGAAAGAAATCCGGGCACAACTGGTTTTACTAACGCGTATGCCCATTTGGGCTTGTACTTCGGCAGAGGGGAAACGCTTCGTATGGCTTCTCTTTCTGTAGAAGCCCGTCTTACTCTAAGTAGGTAAGTAATGAAATCATTGTAGTCAGCTCCTAGTCTATGTACAAAAAATAATTAAAAAACTTTATATTATAGATCCCTGATGCTTACCCTACAAGGGAAAATTGTTTTACATAGAGATTGCCTACATTATACATATGCATTTTGATGATTGAATAAGCTACCAGTCAGCCAGTGTTTAGGCTATTATCGCTCGCTCACGGCTCGAGTTGGCCTACTTATTTGATTCTACTATGACTGCGATAACGAAAGTTAAGCAACTCTAGGAAAGGCCGAGTATGAGATGGATGACTGTTTGGGACCAGAGTAACGAATGTAAAGCTACTTTTGAAGAGGCCGGGTATGAGTTGGGTGACCGTGAGACCGTGATAACGAAAGTTGCTTAACTTTCGTTATCGCAGTCCTAAACGATCACCCATTTACGCGGCTATTCCGAGAGTTGCTTAATATTCGTTACTGCAGTCCCACGGTCACCCATCTTATATCATATCAGGTCTTACATAGGTTACCTTACTTTCTTCTTGCCATCATCAGACCCCGGACACTATTTCTCAACAGAGTATTTATCAAATCAAATTAAACGAGTTCAAATTCCATGGGGCTGTGGTCTTCTTCCTGCTCCATCATCAGACCCTGGACACTACTTTCCAACAGATTACTTAGCAGGACGAATGAAACGTGCCCAAACTCGATGGGGTTGTATGGTTTTATTACAAAGTTCCTGTGTCAAACTAAATATCAATTTTAAAAATCTTTCAAGCTTATTTTTTTTTATACTTATGCCAAAAAAATTGGAAAAAAATATATGTTAAGGTACTAAAAAGGTACTAAATATTTACAAAGAGATGAATTAGTTGTAGTGTTTAAAACTATAAAAAAGTGGTCAATACAACCTGACGTCAGAATGTCTGGCTAAGCGGCCAGAGAGTGTAAAGAAAGTATTTTCACAGATAATATAAATTTTCACAGATAATATAAACCATGCGCAATTATTGTCATGCAACGAATTTTAACGTGTTTTTTCATTCATAATATTTATTTCGTAAAACGCAATAAAAATTATGATAAAACCTTTTAAAAAAATTACGTCAGTGTCCATGAAAGTCTTGAATTTTTAGGTAAGGTAAGAAGTGATTAAGAATTGTGTGAATAAAATCATAGCCTTGTAATGTACGAGTAATAAAGGTGAAAATAATAATGTCCAAGGCAGGACAGGTATATTTTAAAGTTGTTTGTGAAAAGAATTCGAAAATTCTTTTTCGTTCCTTTCTAATCCGTTTGATATTGAGAGTAGAATTTCAACAGCTGCGTTGTTTACTGAACGAGAAGCGAATGGCCGAAACCATTCATGCTTCTATTCGTTCTTTTGTTTCAAATGTTCTTTTGTTCTATTTTACGTACCTACAAAAAGTAAAGTAACGCTTGCGTTTGAAATATGGGAATAGTTGAATTTTGTTACTTTTAATTTAAAAGAGCTGGTGAAATGGTAATGCGAACTACTTACTTTTTATTTCATATTTTTTAACCACAACGGATCTTTTGGATTTACTGAGAGAAGCTTAAAACAACGTTCTCTTGCATTCATTTTTATGGCAGTTTAGCTTTTGTTCGCAACATACAATACGGTGACCAGTTTATTGTTTATAAATGTATTTTAATTTATTATTATTATTAATAATTATTTATGTCAGTGGGCCTAAGGCAGAAAATCATCTTCAAGTAGTTTTGTATCTATTCAATGTGTTCTATGTGCTTTTCGTACCCCTGACAAAGTGCAGGCAAAATTTACGCTTTTGCCACAAAGTAAAAAGTTATAATATTTGTGAATAATATATAATAATATGTATTTATGTATTGTTTTCCAAAGAAAGCGGAGCTTCATGAATTTCGTTATCCTAAAAAGACATCGAAATGGTTACCTAAGCAATATTATTCATAGATTCCTCATCGTAACAATAATGTTTACAATAGCACAGAATACATAATAGCACAAGTACAATAGTGAGACTTATTCTACAAATTGCTGACTAAGTCAACTTCAGCAAGTCTCAACAAGTAGTTGTTTGAGTTCCATCGCGGGCTCCTACATCGCTGGGTTTGCGTGATCTACCAAGCCTTCAATGTAAATACTCGTACATTATCGAGCAAAATAATGACTCACTTAGGTACATAGATGACGAAAATATTTGAGTCATAAAAGCAGCAAGCAACCGTCTTTCCAAAATGGCGGAAAATAATATTTTTGGTTTAAAAGCAGTGCAGTTACTATTGGACGCAAAAACTGCAAACTTATTAAGTCAAACAATGAAGCTGATTGCACTAAAAGACTGCATTTAAAATTGCTAGTTTTGATAAATAGGATGTTGCTGCCTTTACTTCCATAAGACTGATTTCCTATAACACTCATGATAATTCTATGAAATCGAACTAAAAACCATTAGGGTTTAATGTGTAACTTAAAACTATTTTTAAAATATAACATTAAATTAGTCACAATAATAAACAAAATAAATAATGATAATTTAAATAGCATCTTAACATTTAAATCTCGACGATCTATCCTTATAATTAATTATCTTTGAATATAATAGCACGTCCTCACACCTGTTCGCTTCCCCGATGGGATCCATACTGATAGAACTTTAACTTTTACCACTTGTATGAAAACTATGGAATGCAATAAACGTTTTGAGTATTGATTATTGTGAGTATAGTTAATTTGCTCGTCAGTGTAGTTAAATCCTTCCGATGAAGCGATGTCTGTCTCAGCTATTATAAGATAGGGATTTACAATTCAATGGGTTTTGACTAGAGGAAAGACATCGTTAAACTAGCATACGGATTGTAATGCGAATCATTTTCGTAGATGTTGTTTAAAATGAATAAACAAAACAAGTTAATGGGGGTATTTCATTAGATTTTTATCTAGGTCTGAGGTCACCGGATGACTTCCCCTAGAAATGTGCAGAAAAGTACCTACTGTCAAAACCGTCATATAATATAAGATCTTGAGTGTAATCCTTACGAATATAATATTATAAAGGCGAAAGTCCGTTTGTTTATTTGTTTGTTTGTTTGTTACGCCTTCACGTCGTAACTACTGAACCGATCATCATGAAATTTCTCATACATGTTGTCAGGGGTACAGAAAAGGACACAGGGCCTGTCTGCCTTTCATCCAGAAAAAATGTACAGCTCCCGAGGGATAGCAAAAAAACTGTCAACGCAGACGAAGTCGTGGGCGGTCGCTAGTTAGAAAATAAAAATCCTTACTAATATTATAAATGGGAGAGTCCGTTTTTTTTTTTATGCCTTCACGTCTTAGCTACTGAACCGATCATCATGAAATTTTGCGAACACGTTCTCAGTGGTACAGAAAAGGACATAGGTTACCTTTCATTCAGAAAAAATACTGTTCCGAAAGATAGCAAAAAAATCTTTTCGCGCAGACGAAGTCGCGGGCGGTCGCTAGTTAATTATAATTTTACTTTATGATTATTAATGTTAAAAAAATCATTTTTAGTCGTTTTATAATACCAAAATTGCAATGCTTGGGAGCTAGGCGGCTTGACAACCTCTATACGAATAATGTGTTTCAAATTTCAATTTTAATATTCAGTAGAGCAATTCAATACATAAAGCGTTAAGTTTTTATTAATTATATTTTTCTATTCATTTTTTTCCAATGATTTAGGACTGGCTTAGGCCAAAAAAAGCTGACTGTGCTGTTATTAAAAACGATGTGACTAACGAAGAAACGTTTAATATATTAAAACCCTTTTTCACAAAACCCTTAATCGGAGTTTAACTCACAATCAATCACACGCTCAATCAATTAGCAAGGCGTCAATCAAGCGAAAAAACTGCGAGAATTTCAGTTAAACCTTTAATCAATGAGGCGATAAATCGTTTATATTAGGATTTCGAATTGAAATCAAATGGGTCAAATTTTTTTTTAATAATACCTATATTTACAAAAGTTTTTGTATCGAAAACTGACCTTTCCAAGACAAACTAAGTTAAATATTTCTAAGAAATTAGCAAAATTTTAGAAATATTTTTCTTAGAAAAACTTGTATACCTACTTTCAAACTTTAAAATGCTGATTGCTGAAAATTCTGTTTTTGTGACATGCCTTGTTTCGCCCCTGTTCCCTTCATTTACAATGCTCATCATCATCAGCCTATCATCATCCACTGCTGGACGCAGGCCTCTCCAAGTGCACGCCACCGCTTGATCCGCGGCTACTCTCATCCAGTTTATGCCAGCCACCTTGCGAAGATCGTCGCTCCACCTTGTCTGAGGGCGTCCCACACTACGTTTGCCGATACGCGGTCTCCAACCAAGAACTTACAATGCTATTTTTATTATATTAATAATACTAAATAATATACTAGAAAAGTTCGACTCGTCACCAGTTTCTCAGGCGGGAATCAAACTCGTGACTTTTGGAAGTCCATGTCCAACTCTCTTCCAAATGAGCTGATCTCACTGTTAAATTAATTTATCTATCTGTCTATATCAGCCTTTCGTTCATCCGTCTTCGGACATAGGCCTCCTCCAAAGCTTTCCACGATGTTCTATCTTGCGCCACCTGAAGCCAATTGCTACCAGCATGACTCCTTAAGTCATTGACCCACCTTTCTGGTGGACGACCTCTACCTCGCGTAGTTTCTCTTGGCTTCCATTCCAGTACCTTCCTGGTCCATCTCTCAGTGCTCATGCGACCAATGTGTCCGTGTCCTGCCCATCTCCATTTACGGCGTTGGATGGTATCCACGACGTCGATGACCTTCGTGTTAAATTAAAATTAAGTTAAATTAATATTAATGTTAATATTTTGTAATTATATTTTTTTGCTAAAATCTCAAATTAAAATAATTGTAAGTAGGTAAATATTTTCAAGTTTAATTTTCAATTATAAAATATTATTTTTATTTAAATAATAACTAGTGGCCGCCCGCGACTTTGCGTGGACAGTTTTTTTCTATCCCTCGGGAACTTATTTTTTACTGGATGAAAGTCCTTGGCTTCTATGTACCTCTGACAACGTGTGTAAAATTTCATGATGATCGGTTCATTAGTAAAGACGTGAAGGCGTAATAAACAAACAAACAAACGGATTTTTGTATTAATAATATTAGTAATGATGGTATAGTTGCAAATGAAGTTGCACCTACTAAAAATACATAATGCTTCTATTTTTATTAACTGTTTACATGAATAAGAGAGAAGAAAAATAATTTCGTAGGTTATTTGCAGAAATAGCAAAGATACACGTACTGAAATAGGACATGGCATCATATGGAGTCGACAAAAATAGCTCGAGTTTTTGATACCTACTATCGGGCTTTTAATTAGAAACTAAACTGAGGCCTGTGGAACTCAAGTATCAGGACAAGGAACAATTTTTTGTAATGAAAGTAAGCCTGGCCACATATACAACGGAATTTCGATTCGGAATTCCGAACGAAATATCGATAATGTATAAAAAAATTCCGCACGGAATAATCCCCGCATGTGTGTGGACTGACCATAGATTTGTATGGATTAGCTGCGTTCAGAATTACGTATGTACGGAATTTCGTACATACTAGTCAAAATCATATACCCTCCGATTTTTTGCCTCGACGTAGTCGGGTGAAAAATCACTTCTTGTTTTGTTTCATACAAAACAAGAAGTGATAATATTTTTCACACAATTGCAAATAATTCAGAACTACCTATGATAAATATTTGAAAAGTTAAATCGTTCCTACCTAGTTCTTAGGCATAACAACAACCAACAGCATACTAAAAATCATTAAGTTTTAGAGGATGGAAAACGTTAATGGTAAACATAGCTCATCAAAATTATAAGTAGCAAAGACGTCTGCTAAAACTAAACTTTAATACAAGAGCCGGATATTCGAGAGGCGAAATTAACGTAAATGGGTTACCGGAAGTGTTTAGAATTAGAATTGTAGCGAAATGTTACACTTTGTAGACGCGCTAACTAATTATGACAGAAATGAAAACTGCTATAGATGAAATTTACATTCGTAAAGTGTGAAAATTACAAATTTTCTCGCAATTCGGTCGGCTAAATGTTTTTGGCCTGGCCAAAACATAAATAAAAAAGCCTTTATGACTCAGGGTGTACCAGTACTTTGCCTCACGCAGGGAAAAGTACCTTAAATATTGAAGGTAGAAAAGGTTATTAGGCGTATTTGACCTGCTTGATGAAAGTTCGCGTACAGAAACCAAACCAGTTTTTGATTGAATATTTCAACCACACTTTGCAAAAAACCTATTATTTGTTTATGTACCGACCGTCAAAAAAAGTAATTTTACAGTATGAAAGTAGTATTGTTTAATGTTATTAAACTTTTGTTAATTAAACAGAAGTTTTCACTTCCAACATTTGTGAAAATGTGTGGTACCAGCGGTAATAAACGGTTGTATTGTCTTTATTTAATTTTTTATTTTGTTTATTATTGAAATGCTATGATATAATTTAATAATGTTAATATTTTTTTAGGGACCCGGTACAGACCATCGCACGAAGGGTCACTCGAGAATGGCAGCGAGGAAACTGTCAACAACAGCATTCCCGAGGAGGGTTGGTGTCAGGCAGGCGGCCGACCGTAAAATTTTGCCAAAACCTAATGCAGTATTAATTACATGCTGCGCCGACCCCAAAAGTGGTCGTTCTACGAGCCCAAAATTTTATTTTGTGTAGAACACTATAAATAAATTGGGATAAGGGCAGGAGGATGATGATGATGATATAATGATAAAAAAATAAATAAACATGTCCTGCAATAATGCGACCTATACCACTGAGTAGCAGATACATTTATCTACATACCTAGCCCTATTTCGTTTGTGTACGCCTTAGGACAAATGTTCGAGCAAAATGCCCAATGACCTTTTATTGAAAAATGACTTAATTTTGTTTTTAAAAACAAATGGAACTGCATTCAAAGATTTAAAAATCGCATACAATTTGATACAAAGTTATACAATACGTACCTATTAACTTAAAACTTTGCATGCAGTTCCATTTATTTTTAAAAACATAATGAAGCCTTCTTTCAGTAAAGTTTCCTATCTTCAATATTTGAGGTACTTCCCCTCCGTGTATGTTTTTCGACATTCTGTATAAACAAGATTATGCTAAATATCTAAGTGATAAATCACTGGATGACTGCTGTAACATATAGTTGATGTTTTTTTCAAATTCCCACAAATATAAAAAAAAAAACAAATTCTGTGACAGTTCAGAGTACTTGATTGGTGTGAATAGGCTGAATGACGGTTAATTTCAAACAATGGCCTGCTAAAAAGGCTTTTTAATAAAGTCCATCAAAATCACTCGTTTTAAGAAAATAAATTTCCGTTTACAAATGTTTGATGAAATTTATTATCGTCATTATTTAAGGGCTGGCTTTTATTTTTATTTTCTTGTTCTTGCAATTTTTTTAGGGAGGTACAATTTTATTTCAAATATTAAATAGCAGTGGCAAAATATAAAATCATTTTAGTTATACTTGCCTGTAGTGGTTTATTCTCCAAGTATACTTGCGGCAAGTATTTGACGTGCTCTGAAAAATTTCACGTCAAATGTTTCTAACAACATTTTGCCCTTTATCTAATGATATCACTCAAACTCTAAGTTGTCTATAAAAAAGTACATTTTTGCTACCAAATTGCAAATATATAACACTCTCGGTCAAGTTTTGCAATAAAGTTTAAGATAGTGAAATCTTTATCAAACTGAGCTATCTCGCTCAAACAGTACTCTATCCAAAAACGTTAAAACGTACTCTACGTTTGAATACAAAAAAAAAATTTATAAAACAAAAAACCGACTTCAAAAAAACCTGCATATAAAAAGCAAGAAATAATATTCAAATCATTAGATATGCATTATCATTGTTATAATAGAAACACGTATATTGAAGTCGGGTGGGGCTGGAGTACAACTTCCTATTTTTTTTATTCTAAAAGCCCCACCCGACTTCAATAGACGTGTTTTTATTAAAACAATGATAATGCGTATCTAATGATTTGAATATTATTTCTTGCTTTTTATAGGCAGGTTTTTTTAAGTCGGTTTTTTTGTTTTATAAACAAAAAAACCGACAGCAGCCGCCCGCGACTTCGTCTGCGTGGAAAGTTTTTTTCTCTATCCCTCAGGAACAACACTTTTTTTCGGGATGAAAGGTACCCTATGTCCTTCTCTGTACCCCTGACAACGTGTATGTAAAATTTTATGATGATCGGTTCAGTAGTTGAGACGTGAAGCCGTAACAAACAAATAAACAAACGAACTTTCGCATTTATAATATTAGTAAGGATTTTTTATTTTTTTATTTTTAGTGTAAGTAAGTACCTTCTGTATTAGGTATATTATTTAGGTAGAAAAATCGACTCAGCCAAACGTGAGATAATCGCGAAGAAACATACATACATACTGAGAACCTTCTTTTTTTTAAGTCGGTTAAAAAGACTACACTAAAGTATCCCTTTTCCAACAAAAAAATCATCTAATTCGGTTCATAAATAAGAAAGTCGTCAAGGTAGTTGATGCAAAATCATAGTATTTTCAGGATTACTTGAAAACTATCCGACTGATTTGAAAAGAAAAAAATATGGGACCATCTCGCAAGCAAATTCAATCGAATAAAAAAGAATCATCAAAATCGGTCCATAAATGTCGAAGATACGCGCGAACAACGATAAAAAAAAACATACAATCGAATTAAGAAACGTCTCCTTTTGTTGAAGTCGGTTAAAAACGTTAAAACGTACTCTAACGTTTAAATCTTGAGCTACGTTTAATAGCTCAAGATTCAAACGTTCCGACTTTCGTTTGGAGTTACTCGCTACAAGTTAAAGCCCTTTATCCGTACAATAGCAAACCATTACTGTAAAGTCTCTAGTTTTCAAGTACCGTACCATTGCGAAGAAAAATAAGGGTTAAGGCACACTGTACAGTGGTGTGACTGGGTGTGAAATTATCGCTTTTCATAACTTTTTACTATAAAATACAAAGGTAATACTTTATAGCACAAAAATAACCACTATCTCATATAGTCATCCATAATACTGTTAGTAAAATATAAGGTGATGGATATTATATTTAAGTTTCGTAGCCTGCATTTTAAAAGCAATTAATACAGTTTGGCACCTAATTATTGTCGCACTTAGCTTTTTCTTTCCTTTTTCGTCAAAATAACTATAGTAGATCAAGTAAGTAAATATTATTTATTCGACTTTGGGATTATGCTGCCTGCTTCCAACTCATTAAGTTAGTGCTTTCCGTGGCAGCCTATAATTAAGTCAACACTATGTATAGTTACAACATATTAATGTGATTCTTAACAAGTAGGGGTGAAAAATTTTTTTGGTTGTCCAAAAAATAATACATGACATTATCATCCACGTTGACTTAACCGATAAAAATGACCTTAGAGTTAAGTAAAGAGATAGAATAAACCTTGAAATATATCTCTCGAGAACCTCACCCAATAGATAGTCGCTAAATCTAACCAAGCGCCAATACTTCTTAGATAGCCAATTTGCAGACTACGCGACGGGAGTGTGTAAACACATTACCTCACTTCAGATCTTCAGCACCACTGACACAGAGTAAATATAGATAAAGCAGTAACACAACTACGTACAAACGGCCGAATCAGTGCTCACACAGACACATCTCGCTATACGAACTCTAAGTAAAGGCCTACTCAAACCGGACCGGTATCCGTTTATGTGCGCTAAAAATTCCACGTAAAGTTTTATTAAAATTGTGTGCTAGAAATACAATATTAAATAAAATTCACCGCGGCCCCACTTTCGGTCAGGGCCGACCAGTCGTGGTGACTCGTGAGTGCCGCAAAGTCATCGTCGGTCGTGTCGTTTATTGCCTGTCACATTCGCTCCATCCGCCCCCACCACGCACTGAAAATACCGTATCGCTCCGACGGACGGTGCGTGACGAGAAAAGGGCTTGTTAGTTACTGCTTTAACCATATTTCACTGTACCACTGACCTTTACTTACTTATATGGAAATTCTCGAGAGCTTTCAACCGGCAAGTAATGGAAATTGGGGGCTAGGAATTCGGTAAAAATACGATCTCCCCGCAAAATTGGTGGAGTGTTTGCATTCTTCCTTGTATTTTTAGAAGGCTGGATTTCATGGCGGTACGTATACCATTTTGGGGTTCACACTCGAATAAGTTTCGGCTAATCAAAATATGTAAGTAAACCTTTTTTGTGTCTTTCATTTTCTAGACCAGACCATGGACGAATAATATTCAGTCCATGACCAGACCTAGCATTTTATTTAAGGCGCTGTAGGTAGTGAAACTAGCGCCACCACTACATTTATTTTTATTACTCGTAAACCAAGTCAATATTTAAAAAAAGCACAAGTAATAATCTCTTAAATTGTGTCTAGTATTTTTTTAATAACTCTTCAACAGTTATCATTCATTCTGTAAGTTTTAAAATCCATAATTGCCAAAAGTGGCCACTTTGAGCAAAAATTGATTTTAAAAATTACATAAAGAATGAAAACTGTTGAAGAGTTATTCAAAAAAAACTAGACACAATTTAAGAGATTATTACTTGTGCTTTTTTTAAATATTGACTTGGTTTACGAGTAATAAAAGTAAATGTAGTGGCGGCGCCACTTTCACTACCACCGCGCCTTAAGAAGGCAGATAAAACGTTTTTACCCGTTCCATATTTAAGCAACAAAACTTATTTATCAAATTATCAGGCCCTACAAAATACAACCAATAGCTTTATTTTAAAACTAACTTCCGTCCATGATTTCCTCCACATAAGAATTAACTTTAGGTATATTATGAAAAAATTCAGCTTGATTTAGTGATTTGATCATTTACTAAGATAATAGCTAAGTAACTAGATAAGGATGAAACATTATTATCTATAGTAAGTTATCGTATCATTGTTCACGATATAACAGCCCAACTTTACCTATCGTGACCTACGCACAGAAAACTCTAGATTCTTGAAT
The DNA here is from genome assembly GCA_928269145.1 of Agriphila tristella. Taxonomy (NCBI): domain Eukaryota; kingdom Metazoa; phylum Arthropoda; class Insecta; order Lepidoptera; family Crambidae; genus Agriphila; species Agriphila tristella. Next base: position 30,659,130 of record OV743432.1, read on the forward strand.
GTATTAAAATATTAAACAATGTATTTCAACATTGCCGCTTCCAATTTAATAACAATAACGGAAATCAGGCGTACGTGACTGAAACCAGTTAGATTCGAGGACTAAATGTGGACCTCAATAAATTTCGTGCAGTCACTTGTTCATATTATTATCTCGAAATTAGCATAATGTCAGGAACTAATTTATGTAGAAATGTGTTTCGTACATAATTGCAAATCATCGGCGTTACAAAATGTTTAAAATGTTATCCACGAAAAATTTACCACACAGCTACAAATACGACAAAAAAATATGAAAATTACGGGAAAAGGTGCACAGGATTTTTTCCACACGCTCAATTCAAGAATATTTTTCGAACAAAGGTGTGAGTGAGCATACAGTCTACTTCAAATTGTAATTTTAAGTGATAAAATGTTTTTTTTTACTTTATTAAAAAATATTGTGAATTAAGAATAATTTGATAATAATATTAGTTTGACGTAATTAAGAACGTACTTACACATTTATTTATTCCAAAAATGTTATAAATTATCAGCGGCATAAAACCTCTTTCTTGTTACTAAAAACATAACTGTACTACCCGATCTGTTAACTCGCATAGATATTGCAGTAAGGTACTAACTTAAATTTGTAGGGATTATTCTATAACGCACTAGTGTATAATATTTTTACGCCCGGTGTGTGTTATACCTTTGTTTATGGCCCTAAATGTAATGTAATAAAGCTCACTTTACGAACAAGTTTGTTGAAAAGATACTTTTGATATAGTAAAAGTGGTTAGTTGATATTATAAGGTTACTTAATTTGATAACTCATATTAATATTTTGCTGCATTTATAATAATTATCTTTAATACTCTTTATAATGCAATATTCACAAGCAAACAATTCAAGTCTTATTTAAGTTTCATCAGTTTAAAAACAAATATTGTTTTTTTTTTTGCTGCATTTATAAATATTTTCAATACCCTCTATCTATACATACAATGTTCACAAACAAATAATTTAATCTTATTAAAATTCCGTCAGATTAAAAAAACAAATATTGTCCAAAACCCACATAAAACAAACACTTGACCACAAATACACCTCGCAAAGCTTCATAATTAAACAAAGCTCACAAAAATGAGACCACCTCTGTAATGAACTTGAAAGCACAAAGCTTTCTCATAATCCAGCCATGGAATTTAATAGGCTCGATGACGTCAGGCTTTGAATGTCAAAATTCACTGTAAATACTCTCAAAGGTCAATAAAAAACAAAACAAAGGTCACAAAAATGACCGAATAATTAACTTGAAAGTACAACGTATTTTCCCGTCATCCGCCGTGGAATTTAATTCGCGCGATGACCAGCTGTTAATGTGACGAGGCGTTGTAAGGCTTTGGATGCCAACATTCTTGTCGGTCATAGAAAGGTCGTGTCATATGCTGCTTCCTTCGTAACACCTGTCGTAGTGAAGACGCGGTCAGAATAACAGCGGCGAACAAAAAATGTATTTAACTTCTAATAAATTTATTTTTATAGCATTTGCTAGCTAAATCTACAGGTAAAACATTTCCATCATGAAAGTTATAAAATATCTTGTTTACTAAGACTGAAATATTTGCTGGGCTAGTAGCCAAATATTTTGATATAATATTGTCACTATCTATTTATAATAGAAAATTAAGGCAAACGTCCAAATTCTTCTCAAAAGTAAAAATGAACAGGTAGAGAAATTACTAAGTTTTTATTATGAACAGCATTATCCAACAAGAGAGTCTGAATATTATTAAATGTTGATGCACAGAGAGAGATATATTATTTATGAACTTACTTAGTGAGAATAATCAGAATGATAGATCGTGTGACGAATGACTTCTTCTGATCTTCTTTAAGGCCACTACATGGCATAAGACTGCGCCCGCAGGCCTTATTTTAATTCAATATTCACGCACCATAAAAAAAATCAGGTCAATGTTCAGGTCAAACGAGCAAGAAAATTAGTTAAGATACAGGTTTTATGTTTATAATACAGGTTACATGTAAAGAGTGTATAGCATAAAGTAACTGACACTATTATAATAATAATGTTATGCAATAAAAATTATGCTGTAAACGTGGCTGTGATACCTGAATCACAGTTTTCTAAGACCAATATGAGTATAAGTACCGCGCTTCTATCTCATTTAGGGCCGTAACATGTAAGGCCACGTACATTGCCTTGCCCGTTAACAATGCCACATTCGTGCGCCAGTAAACAATTAAGTGAGTATGATGACATAGACTCTGAGTTTAAGTTTTAACTGAAGATGAAGATGAAGAAGAGAATTAAGAAACCTGGGCGGTGCTGCAGTCTCTCCAAAGGTGCCAAGTGGACTACAGGTATATCGAGGTGTTGAGGTACTTATACCAAAATGCCACCATGACGATCCGAGTACAGAACCAGAACACAAATCCTATCCAACTGCAGCGTGGTGTGAGACAGGGAGACGTTATTTCTCCGAAACTGTTCACAGCTGCGTTGGAGGACATCTTTAAGCTCTTGGACTGGAAAGGACTCGGCATCAACATTAATGGCGAGTACCTAACACACCTTCGATTTGCCGATGATATAGTCCTTATGGCTGAGACCATGGAAGACCTGAACACAATGCTCGAAGATCTCCGTAGTGCTTCCCAAAGAGTGGGTCTTAGGATGAACATGGATAAGACGAAAATTATGTCAAATGCCCATGTTGTACCCTCTCCAGTTCATGTTGGGAACACTACACTTGAAGTTGTTGACCATTACGTATACCTAGGACAGGCAGTCCAGTTAGGTAGGTCCAACTTCGAGAAAGAGATCTCTCGTCGAATCCAACTCGGGTGGGCAGCATTCGGGAAGCTTCGAAAAATCTTCGCGTCCGACTTACCTCAGTGTCTCAAGACGAAAGTCTATGAACAGTGTGTGTTGCCAGTGATGACCTACGGCAGTGAAACGTGGCCGCTAACTATGGGTCTCATAAGGAGGCTCAAGGTCACTCAGCGTGCAATGGAGAGAGCCATGCTCGGCGTTTCCCTACGTGATCAAATCAGAAACGAGGAGATCCGCAGGAGAACTAAAGTAACCGACATTGCTCGAAGGATTGCTCAGCTGAAGTGGCAATGGGCGGGACACATAGCGAGAAGAACCGATGGCCGTTGGGGCAGAAAGGTTCTGGAATGGCGACCGCGCACCGGACGACGCTCCGTGGGTAGGCCCCCGACAAGGTGGACCGACGATCTGGTGGAGGTCGCGGAAAGCCAGTGGATGCAGGCAGCGCAGGACCGATCGTTGTGGAGATCCTTAGGGGAGGCCTATACCCAGCAGTGGGTGTCGTGTGGCTGATATGATGATGATGATGATCTTCTTTAAGGCCAGATAGATGTAAGGCCGCGTCCGTAGGCCTTGCTTTAACGATGCGATATTCACGCGCGAGTGAACATCAAAGTGAGGAAGATGACAGATTATTTGTTGGGAGGGTGGTCGGACACACGGCTTTTTCCGTTTTGTTATGTACATAAAACTTCATATCATCCATAGTACGAAATTGCAATTTTTATTTATATCGGGCTTATAACTAAACTTACCATCCAAATTTTAAGGATGTGTTCAGTCCATAAAACTAAACAACTTTCTTTAAAAATCATGTGTCGAATTGCGCCACAAAATTTTGGTCATCCCATACTAAATTGATCACGTGATCTCTTTGATGTGTGATGGATAGTCGTTTTTTTTTACATATTTGGCCATGTGTTCCTTAGAGAAAGTTTTTCAGTTTGATGGATTGAACACATCCTCAAAATTTGGATGGTGAATACAAATGAGCCTGTATACCAGCTATAAAAAAAACCGGCCAAGTACGAGTCGGACTCGTGCACGAAGGGTTCCGTACCAAAAAACGGCAAAAATCACGTTTGTTGTATGGGAGCCCCCCTTAAATATTTACTTTATTCTGTTTTTAGTGTTTGTTGTTATAGCAGCAATAGAAATACATCATCTGTGAAAATTTTAACTGTCTAGCTATCACGGTTCATGAGATACAGCCTGGTGACAGACAGACAGACAGACGGACAGCGGAGTCTTAGTAATAGGGTCCCGTTTTTACCCTTTGGGTACGGAACCCTAAAAAGCACAACAAGTCTATGAGTTTACATTCGTAGAGGTTTTATTTACTGAAAACAAATTTCTTTTGAAAGACATTATTAACATAAACCATAAAACCACTGATTCAAATCTAAAACCTTTGGTCACTACGTGTTAATACAAAATTTTTACCACCTCATTAAGGGCCCCATACATTAACCGCGACATTCAATTCAACATCACAAACAACACTATATCTACTAGTTTTCACCACGCATCCAAATATAACTTGCAAAATGTTCAGTTCAGCGTGAAGACGAGGATCCATCGATAGAGCAAATTACTCATGCTACATTACTTCATGGTTAACTTTCTGACGAGTAAAACTTGTATGATGGGTTCTGAGGGGTTAATACATGAAAAGAAAAGCGATAATCGTACGATGTTCGTTCTACTTCGTGATACTATTCAACTCGTGTTGGCATCAGCTATCTTTTAGGGTTCCGTACCCAAAGGGTAAAAACGGGATCCTATTACTAAGACTCCACTGTCTGTCTGTCTGTCTATCTGTCACCACGCTATATCTCATGAACCGTGGTAGCTCTAGTCTAGATAGCAACTGTCTACAATTGAAATTTTCACAGATGGTGTATTTCTGTTGCCGCTATAACAACAAATACTAAAAACAGAATAAAATAAATATTTGAGTGGAGTTTCCATACAACAAACGTGATTTTTTTTTACCGTTTTTTGTACGGAACCCTACGTGCGCGAGTCCGACTTGCACTTGGTCGGCTTTTATTATCCCCACTTGCTGGGGCACAGGCCTTCTTTATGGGAAAATAACGGGTTAACGACTGCATATGCAGCTGGGACCAACGTCTTAACGTTCCTCTCGAAGCAAGGAGCAGCTCGAGTTAGTACTGGGATGATGACTAATGAAAAAAATAACGAAATACTTATAAAAATCGTAAACATATAAAACTTTTAGAGTAGCTTGTATACCTCTTGGCTTTATATGGCGAATTATTTGTTTCATGACCTTTCAAAGTTGGGCGGACAAGTCCATTTAAAAAGTATACAATTTATTAAAATAAATAATACATTTAATTAGTCCATAAAATTTAAAGCAAATTTGTCTAAGAAACCATTTTGATAAACGCAATATTTAATATAGCTGCCGAAGAAATTTCCTACGCGTTGCATACAAATTACTCAGCGTGACGTTATAATTGAGTAGTATGGAGCGTTTTCGGGTGAATCCAATTTTGTACATTTCAAACTGTTATATCTCCGGCTGTTTTCATGCTAGCGAAATAATTATTATTTCAATTCTACTTTTTTTTTGATAGGTAATTTATGTAACATAAAATAAAAAAAATGTCATCATGCCTATTTTGATCAATCATCTCAAGGACGAGCCTTGCGAAACTTGCTTAACCTCTGCAATCGCAGGCCAATGCGCTTTGCTACTGCGCCATTGAGTTCCTTACTCAACTCATGTCACCTTTTAACTCATGTATCAACTAGTGGTGTAACGAATATCCATTTTTAAGCCATTTTAATGCGGATTGATATTCGCGAATGCGAATACGAATGCGAATATTCAGTTCTAACATGGTGGAAAGTGAACAAGCAGAATTACGGGCTTCTTTTTCTTAAAGCATTATTTAATGTCACCACCAATGAGTGTTCCGAGCGAGCGCGTGTTCAGTGGGCTTCTGTATACACCGCATTGGAACAGACTTGAAGGAGAAAAGGCTTTCACGCTTTTCCATTTAAAATCCCTCTTCTTCGGTTTAACTATAAGTTGTTAAATAAATAAGAAAAATTACTTTTTGTTTATGTTATTTTGTCTAAGAGAAGTTTAACACAGGAATAACCTTTTTGTTTTTAAGCCTAATTTAAATAGATAGGAAATAGGAAGGAACATTACACCAAATGTAAAATTGAAGGCTGATTAATTACTTACAGAGATAATTGTTAAGCTAGGTTTTAGAGTTAAACTGAAAAGAAATTAATAAGTACTTTTATTGTTTTATTTGCCTAATATTGTTTTTTCAAACTATAATTTTCTAACGTTCATATTCGAAAAATAATTTGCGAATGCGAAAGCGAATGTGAATCTCATAAAATAAACGAATATTCGCGGATGGCTAATGCGAATATTCGTTACATCACTAGTATCAGCTTCTTAAATCAAGTAAATCGAACGACGAACATCGTTCGATATCGCTATTCTTTTTTGTAATAGGGTCCTCTTGATATGAGTCGGATTGATGGACTGAAAAGATAATTAGATACTGATGAGAGAATATTAGAAATTTTGGAATATTACATTCTGTAACTTCTGTAATTTATCATGAAAAGTGTTTGAAAGGTGGCTTTTATGCTTTTATATGTGACTAGCGATGGAAGTTTTTATGGATAATGTTTTCTTAGCAGACCAATATATCAAATTGAAAAGATCTATAAAAAAATATTTGTAACTTCACAAAGTCGACTCAAAGTTAAATCAAAACTTTTTTTTTGGGCTCTTCACCTTAGGGGATCCGAGCTACCCTACCCCACGAGGGGAAAGGAGGTGGAAAATCCTCATTGGATACCACCTAGCCGGTTGCTACTGAGCTAATCTGGTTATGTCAGACTTGTACTGACTAAAACCGCCATAGATTGGTTGCGTGCCCGGACAGGCGACGAACCTTCAACCGAGGCGACTGCCCTCCCTCAGGGGAGAGGACAGCGCAGACGTCACATTTTTTGTGACGACGATTGTGCGCCTATAGGCGTATAATATCAGAAACGCAAAATAGCCGATTCGCATAATATGAGATTCTTATAATAACAGATTCTCAAAATAGCCAAAATTGTACATTTACGGGCAAAAATGTCAGGAAATAAAATCCGCAAAATTAACTAAAAAAAATTTTAATTCCATAGAAATTTGCGATACCATATGGATCGCCTCGTGTTCTAACGAAGCTAAAACAAAGATCACATTTTTAATTGTAGGTAGTGTAGTTACCTATAAATAGGTGACTATATTATCTGATGTTGAAATATATTGAAAATAATAAAATAAAGTCTAACTAGAAGTACCAGGACTACATATTTACAAAGGAGGTATTGATATCTTCTTTTAAATTCAGGTACACATAAGTATGTCAAAAATATTTTATTTAAGGCCTGGGCACACCGGATGCGTAGACACGCGCGTGGTCACGCGTGCGTGTACACGCGCGTAGTTACGCACGTAACCCCCTGACACACCGGGTTACGCATACGTCTACGCTTACGCATACGCATACGCAACGCAGCCTGTCCCTTGCGTACCCAGCGGGCACACCGGATGCGTAGACACGCGCGTGTATACGCGCGTGGCTACGCACGTAACCCACTGACATATACCCAGCCGCTGCGGCAGCCATACTTTTTATGTTTGCAATTCCTGTGCACGATGTCTGATGATGTGATTCAAGAGTGATTCAAGAGGAAGGTTTATAATTATGTCATCGTGTCATATTCCACACTACACCGAAGCGAAGCGAGGGCGGGTCACAAGTCCTTTTTTTGCCAAATGCGACCTTTGATTTGATTTGATTTTTTGGGACATTCCCCATTCCATAATACATTATTTATTTTGTTAGAGCTGCAAGTTTATGCAGTGCTTTCGATGCTAGGCTTCCTAGGCGGCTTAATTTTTGCCGACATTTTCATATTTCTACATACATAAAACCTCAACTTATAATTCACCTATACCTTCCTCAGGAATCACTCTATCATTTGGTAAAAATCGCATGAATATACGTTTAGTAGTTTTTGAGTTTATCGCGAAGGCAGACAGACTGACAGACGTGGTGAGGGACTTTGTTTTATAATAATGTATGTAGTGATATCAAGCAATAGATGACTAGTTTAAATTCATAGAAGTGACGAAGTTCTCTATTTGTAAGAAAAAAAGCAAATTTCATAGGTGGGTCCCGAACAAAACAACTGAATGCGTAGTCACGCGCGTGGTTACGCGCGTGGTCACGCGCGTGATCACGCGCGTAGTGACGCGCAGGAAAGATACGTGCGTGTTCGTATTTGTTCGGTGTGACGTCCAATAGGGAATGCCATTGAGTACAACGTCATCAATGCGTTCCGCTCTGCGTAAGTACGCAGCCTAGTTGTCTCATGAGAGCTGCAATGCGTAGGGTTACGCATCGGTCTACGTGCACGCGTACGTTACGCAAGCGGTGTGCCATATCTCATAAAGTTTCAGGTATTACAACGTCATGGTACGTCTACGTGCACGCTTACGCATACGCTTACGCATCCGGTGTGCTGGAGCCTTTAATTTAATTTTTTAATTGGATATTTAATTTAATAGAAAAAAATACAAGAAAAAATCGATTCACCCGTAGCAGCTCAGACGGGATTGCTGCTATGGGTGAGTCAATTTTTTCTAGTATTTTTTCTATTAAATTAAACTTAATACAATACAATACTAATAGCCTTATAAAGCCGAATATGGTAGATAGGGACCATCAAACTGAACAACTTTTACTATGGGACCAACTCAGAAATCGCGAAAAAAAAATCTGCTGTTTCATACAAAAATTAATAACGAAAATATCAAAATATTTTCAACATACATGAGTATGCCTGATTTTAAATAAAAGAAGATATCAAGTACCTCCTTTGTAACTATGTAGTCCTGGTACTTCTAGTTAGACTTACTTATTACCAAAACACCCACATATGACAAAATGAAAAACTTATAAATGACCTATTAGTTTCTTTGTCATCGATTGTACTTTGGCTATTTTGAGAATCTTTTATTATAAGAATCTCATATTTTGCGAATCGGCTATTTTGCTTTTCTGATATTATGCGCCTAAAGGGACCTGAGGGGTCGGGGTGATGGGGTTAATCGTACTCCGTCGCCTCCAGGAGGAGGTTCAGGTCAGACGAAAGCTTGTTGGGAGGGTCCGTTAGGACCGATTTAGGTCGGTGGGAGTACGGAGCGGAGGAAACAGGCGGGTCACAGTCCGCTGCGGAACGGATGAGGGGGTTAGGATGGTCTAAATCAAAACTTATCATTGAACATTATTAGCTACTTATGTTTATTTTTTCACGGCGCTAAATCATAAAACTATGCTATTTTTTAAAACAATTAAGATTATTAATTCCAGGCTTTTAATATATAGGTACCTATTTATTTTAATTGACTGATATTATCTACTACACAAATGTTTTCGTTATGTTGTATATTTTCGAATAACTATAAAAGACTAGGTAAGTACCTCGCTCGGATATTACAGACTAAATAATGTTTTAATGAATACCATAAGCTCGTAATAAGCTCGTAACATAATTTTCAACTCGAATCAAGCTTGTGTTTTAGAGTATTTGAACGTCCTTAACCTGTTTCTTCCCGAATTAGAATAACTGGAACCGTTTTTCTGCCAAGTTCATTCAGAACGCAACATGTCAACACAAAACACTTACAATAACACTTACAGTTGGTATTTGGTTTGATTTTTGATTTTCCGACGTTTCGGCACCTTTGCAGTCCCCCGTGACCACGGCAGCTGCAAAGGTGCCGAAACGTCGGAAAATCGAAAATCAAACCAAATACCAACTAATTACCAAAGTACTTTCAATAAAACCGCGCTAGTATCCGTTAAAAAGTCTTTTATTTCATGTCTAATGTACTTACTAATGTTAGTTAATTACTGTTAACTATTTTGGTCACAAATTAATGATTTTGAATAGAAAAAACTATTACAACTGATTTCAACTGATTTACCACATAACATTTTGTTATTCAAGATAAAATATATTTACCAATACAGATATTAATAAAATTAAGAATTTTCGAAACTTTACATTTTTTATTATAAAAATGAGTGAATTTTTAATTAAACTTATGCAAGTAAATGAATTTACCCAGACTTCGACATATTTATCAAGTAGACTGAATATCTACCTATATTTTATTTAAGATTTAGTAATTTTGCGTATCAGATTTTTAATATTTAAAAAATAAACACAGAATGCAAATTCATTTTTTTTTATTATCCTATCCTTACCTCTTAAAAGAAAAATAAGCTTTATAATGTATTTATTCATCGTGAATAATACATTAAAATAAAAAAAAAATGCTCGTAAAATTTAGATATGAAGGCCTATAATACAGCGTGAACTTTTAATGATCTGGTTCCCGCAGTGGGGTGGTTCCACTCAAGATTACAAGCAAATTTTACTATTTGGTATATATATTATATTGCGAAAAAAAACAGCTGTTCCATACATTTAGGTCGAGTAGGTACTGCGCTTTTGTATGGAATAGCTATTTTTTTTAACGCGATATCAGAAATGTCCCCATAGTAGAAGTTGTTTGTAATCTTGAGTGGAACCACCCCACTGCGGGAACCAAATGATTAAAATTTTAGCGTATATAAGCCTTATATTATAAGCTTTCTCAGCTAAAATTATGATGTCATGCCATTGACCGCCAAAAATAACGGCTTAATGACTTTTTCGACCGTGCACTCGATACTCAGTAACCCACATTCATCAAGTAAACATGTTTCTGGTATGTCAGACATTCGTACTCCCGCCTCGTTGAATGCGAATAGAAAAGTAAGATTCCTAAATATACCTAACACTTCACGAATGAGAGTCGTATCTTTTTTTAGATTTCAGCCAGCAGCGTATAGTGTTAGCCCACCCAGTATCGTTGTGTTAGGCGCGCGCACTAGAGTAAGTTTGATAAAACTATTATTTTATAACTCAAAAAAAGGTTGCGAACCCCACGATGGCCTTTGAAAAGTTCGTTTGAAAAATGTGAATGTCAAAAAAACTTAAAAGTTTGAATTTCGAATGGAAAGTGCTTGAAATCGGACTCTTGGTTTCGCGCCTTTTTTTGGAAAAGTGTTTGATGGATTTGTGTTTTGTGAGTGTAGTGAGTGTTAGACATGTTTAAGAGAAATTGGATACGCCTCACACTGAAACTCTTAATACTAGTATTATTTTTATCGTAATCAAAAAGTTGATTATAAGTTACAGATTATACTATGTATTTTTCAAGTCTTTATACAGCTTACATATATCCCTTTTGAATTTAAAATCATTACCCATTAATCTATACTAAGAAGGTATTTGTATCAATTTTACATCTCTTCTTAGAATAATATCAATGTAGGGACAGTCAAAAGCATAAGACCGTCGACCTAAAAAAAAGGTTTTTACCTTAGGTTTAAAAAAAAATATATTAGGGGTAAAAAAAAGTCTAAATACCTTAACGTTCCCTTAACAAAGCACAAAGGACATGAAACGAAATCGTGAAAAAAGTAGGTTTAGATGTACTAATTTAGGTATCACCTAAAATATAACTGTATGTATGCATAATAAAAAAGTATAAGTTTAGTTGCCATTACAGATATATTTAAAATGGTTCAGCTAAAAGTCTAAAGGTATAGGTACTTACGACGAAAATTTATTTACTTTTAGTCATTAAAATATAAAGTAAATTTCTAGAAATGAAAATACTTACTCGTGAATAGAGACAAAATTAAGTTTCTAACTCGCAAAATCAACTTTAAACTTCGGTATCAAGAGATCCGTAGAATCCGAACTAGAATTCTCGCTCATTTTGTAAGGCTAAAGTAAAAAACTTTAGAGACAAGATCGAGTACAATGTACTAAAGGGTTCCGCAGTCATCATAATCATCCGCACGCCCCCTTTTCATCTACAACGAGATAGTGCTTGGCCTTCTGTTATTGTGGCACCAGACTTAGATAAGCTGGTGGTAGCTAGCCAGGAGAACTTGAAATAAGCCCTACTACCAACCAAACCTGGGACCTCTGCGACTTACAAGTATGGGCGAATCACTAGACGACAGAGGAGGTGCCATATAGGCCTTCCCCAAAGATTTCTAAAATGATCAGTTCTACGGTACCCGCATCCAGCGGCTTCGAACGACCTTCACCAGATCATCAAGGTCACTTTTTCAGGGGCCTACCCACGAATATGAGTCATGGATGTGGGCAGCGCAGTACCGATCATCGCTGAGATCCTAAGGGGAGGCTTATATGAGCAACTGGAGTCTTGCAGCTGATATTTTGATTCATAATGTAATGTCATACCTTGAAACACTATCTTGATGTCAGCTACCTGAATACCAAAAATCTTATTTGAACCTATCTGCAGAATTTCTAACTTTGTGGTTAAAAGTTTTTTTTTCCTCACAAAAAGACAAAATGTCACTTAAAGGAGAATAAGTAATAATTATAACACATTCCGTCGTCCAACTATACCTATCTACTCAATTTGTGCACTTTAACTTTGAAAAGTAATAAATAAAATTAGTTGTGGGTCTTAGGATGAACATGGAAAAGACGAAAATTATGTCAAATGCCCATGTTGTACCCTCTCCAGTTCATGTTGGGAACACTACACTTGAAGTTGTTGACCATTACGTATACCTAGGACAGGCAGTCCAGTTAGGTAGGTCCAACTTCGAGAAAGAGATCTCTCGCCGAATCCAACTCGGGTGGGCAGCATTCGGGAAGCTTCGAAAAATCTTCGCGTCCGACTTACCTCAGTGTCTCAAGACAAAAGTCTATGAACAGTGTGTGTTGCCAGTGATGACTTACGGCAGTGAAACGTGGCCGCTAACTATGGGTCTCATAAGGAGGCTCAAGGTCGCTCAGCGTGCAATGGAGAGAGCCATGCTCGGCGTTTCCCTACGTGATCAAATCAGAAACGAGGAGATCCGCAGGAGAACTAAAGTAACCGACATCGCTCGAAGGATTGCTCAGCTGAAGTGGCAATGGGCGGGACACATAGCGAGAAGAACCGATGGCCGTTGGGGCAGAAAGGTTCTGGAATGGCGACCGCGCACCGGACGACGCTCCGTGGGTAGGCCCCCGACAAGGTGGACCGACGATCTGGTGAAGGTCGCGGAAAGCCAGTGGATGCAGGCAGCGCAGGACCGATCGTCGTGGAGATCCTTAGGGGAGGCCTATACCCAGCAGTGGGTGTCGTGTGGCTGATATGATGAAACAGTGATTTTCACTTTCAAAATTCGGAGGAGTGGTGCGTTCCAATCCTCCGAATTTTGAAAGTGAAAATAATTTTCATAAAAGTCATTTCATTAAATGGGTGATCTGCAAGCCTTTTTGGAATGGCCAAGCAATATTAAGCACCTACTAATTAGCTGCTAAGCAATTGATTTCCAGTTGTAGAATCTCGAATAGGTAGAAAAGAGATTGTCAAGAACGTCGATTAATTCGTCATACAAATATTAAAACTTCATTATTTTCTTATTTAGATTTTGAAAATTTTAGCTCGCGTCTTTATTATTATAAAATCTGTGGTGTTTGGGAAAAACCTGTTAATTTCAATTTGGTAATTTAAATACATGTTATTGATTTTTGTTCTATATTTTCTTATCTATTACTGATTAATCCACTTTATATAGAAGTGATAAAACTTAGCTGGTAATTCAAGATTCGTCCATCTCGTTTTTGTACATTTGTGATAAGTTAACTTGTCTGTAATATGTGCCTTTTGGACTTAACGCGTTTTTTCCAAACACCACAGAAATATATTCTTACTAGCGGCCGCCCGCGACTTCGTCTGCGTTTAAAGGTTTTTTGCTATCCCTCGGGAACAATACTTTTTTTCGGGATGAAAGGTACCCTATGTCCTTCCCTCTACTTTTGACAACCTGTATGCAAAATTTCATGACAATCGGTTTAGTAGTTAAGACGTGAAGGCGTAACAAACAAACAAATAAACAAACAAACAAACAAACGGACTTTCGCATTTATAATATTAGTAAGGATATTAATAAGGATTTAAATCTGTAAACCATTTTCACGGAACCCCAAAGCGAGCAAACAATGTAACAATAAAGTTTCATCTCCTTGGTATGGTAACTTGCCACCGACAAGTCTTTTTACAGCTTATTCTATTGTAGTACATCTGTCAGCGTTTTTTTACAACACTCGACGAAGTTGATAGGAGTAGTAAACTTGTGGAAATGTACCAGTTTGGTACTTATGAAATAACTAGCGGTCGCCCGCGACTTCGTCTGCGTGGACAGTTTTTTTGCAATCCCTCGGGAACTGTACGTTTTTTCTGGATGAAAGGTACCCTATGTCCTTTTCTGTACCCCTAACAACGTCTATGCAAAATTTCATGATGATCGGTTCAGTAGTTAAGACGTGAAGGCGTAACAAACAAACAAACAAACGGACTTTCGCATTTATAATATTAGTAAGGATACTAACAAGATAACTCAGAATCATATTTTATGCTTCTTTTATACGAATTGTTGTTTACTTTTGTATTTTTTTTAACGAATTTATGAATAACGATACTGGAACTTCAATTCTTGTTTATTGAGGAACAAAGAGGATGAACTCATTAGTTATTTGTATTTTAAACTAGTGGCCGCCCGCAACTTATTCCACCTGAACCCTAGGGAACCTTTCACCAGGATAAAAAGTCGTCATACGTTTATCCAGGACCTAGTCTATCTATCAGTCAAATTTCATCCAAATCGGTCCCGCCGTTCTTGAATAATTGAGTCAACCCGACTTTGTTCTATTTTTATACCTAATGAAAGGTATTGTTATGAAAAACCTTAGAATAATGACACCTAGAAACCGAGCCCATTGTATGTAAAGTGAGGGAAAAAATTGAGCCAAAATGACTCAGTTTTCCAATTTATTTCCTTCACATGATACCTAATCGTAACTTTAATCCAATAAAAGAGTAACAATAACCTAAAGGTAGGGAAATTGAAAAAAAAATGTCTTTATAGGTACGATTAAGTAACGTATGAAGGATAAAAATCGGAAAACTGGGCCATTTTGGATATGTACGTTTATTTGCCTCACTTTTGACAGTGCGCTTTGTCGAGAACTATCGTTTTAGGCTGTTAATATTCTAAGTGAAATGCCTAATTCTTAAAATATATCGAATTTAATAAAGTCTCTTTTGAATACCGTGTTTAAGCTACAGCAAGAATGTAATAGTTAAAGTGAGTTGCACCAAAACGCTGTCAAAGTTACGGTTATCGTCAAATGATAATGCTATCTATTTGTCACGTCAAACTTGTCAAAGGACATCATGCTGGCTGGC
Organism: Agriphila tristella; assembly: GCA_928269145.1. Taxonomy (NCBI): domain Eukaryota; kingdom Metazoa; phylum Arthropoda; class Insecta; order Lepidoptera; family Crambidae; genus Agriphila; species Agriphila tristella. The sequence continues at coordinate 30,674,362 of OV743432.1, forward strand.
AACCTCTTTTTTTGGCTAACTTGTGCTTAACCGGTACTTTAACCAGCTTGTATCGTTATAGTTAGGTGGTGCAAAGAGTCATATAATTAGGATTATTTGAAAGCTCTCTTACCGAATTAACCAAAAAAAACAAAAACAGCTTAAAAATTAAATACCTCTAAAAAGCAAGAAATAATATTCGAATCATTCGTTACACATATCAATATTAATAAAACACGTCTATTGAAGTCGGGTGGGGCTGGAGGACAACTTCATTTTTTTCTAAAAGCCCCACCCGACTTCATTAGACGTGTTTTATTAATATTGATATGTGTAACGAATGATTCGAATATTATTTCTTGCTTTTTAGAGGTATTTAATTTTTAAGCTGTTTTTGTTTTCAGGTTTTTTGAAGGCGGTTTTTCTTTTTCTTTAAAAGCTTTTTTTATTTTCAACTTTTTAGTGGTAGGTATGTAAGCGCAGCGTGTAAATATTTTTTTACTTTATATTATAATATTTTCAATGGTAAAATGCCCAGGGGGGTAATTACGTAACTTTGTTACAATCAACTCTGACAGAAATCGCAGTTACATCGCTGCTTTAGTAAGAACCAATGTGACAACTATCTTATCTAAAGCAGCAATGCAACCGCGCTTTCAATCGATTTCAATCGAGAATTGTTAGCAACAGCTTTACGTAATCAAGGTACAGATTTCAATTTTCAAATTTTCGCTGTTTGTTTTTGAGCAGTTCCGTTGTGTCTTCGTAGTCCAAGTCTAGTCCAGAACGTTGCATCGCAAACCATGATTTGGTTTGTTTTGGATTGCCATTAACTTACCAAAACCTAAATCACTTTACATATACTATTTGACTTTGAGGAGTTCCCTTGTGTATCTACGAAGTTCGAAGTCCAATAACGATGAAATTAAATTGTGACCATTTTTGAAGTATACCCTTTCAATTAAAAAAAAATCATCTTAATCGGTTCATAAACAAAGAAGTTATGTCCGAAATTCCATACAAACTCGTGCGATGGCGAGCTAAATAATTGATATTTTTCAAGATTATGAAAAAGCTACTGGCCAGATCTCTGTAAAAAAAATATGGGACTACACACAAACTATGTTCTTTGAGATAAAAAAAGAATTGTACAAATCGGGTAACAACTGACGAAGCTATTTTAAAACATACATAAAAAAAAATAAAAAAAAATACCGTCGACTTGAGAACCTCCTCCTTTTTTTGAAGTCGGTTAAAAAGAAAGGTGTTGTGTTAATAAGGTTGAACCAAACTATGTAACAATACTGAAACAAGTGGTAGTGTTGCTTAAACTGAATAACTTTCTGCAAGAAAAATAGGTCGAAAAAAAATATTTCATACTCTCATACAAAATTGGTGAGCACCTTACATGGAAAGACGGAAAAAAAATATTTTGTCGACCTATGTTCCTTGGAGAAAGTTGTTCAGGGGATCTATTAATTGCGTAAAGCAGTCACTTGGCCACGATAGTCGTCCGCAATTCGTTGGTTGTAGCTATAACAAACATTTTGAGTTTGGCTATCGTAGCCCATAGACTATTGAACGAATGATGTCGTATACGCGAGAAAACAACTGTCAAACTAACGCAATCACTTCTCAATATCGCATACCGAAAGTGATATAGGAAACAATCAAAACGAAGCTCGGAAGTAGCTGCGTGTATCACATTGAACTTTTCGTAATAGACCCCCAGTTTAAGCAACACAATTCATCTGTTACAGTATTGTTAAATAATTTGGTTCCATCTTTTATAAAAAAGTACTTACCTAATAATAAAACATCGAAAACCTCTAAAAACTATAAAACAATAACACAATAACCAACTGTGTTAATTAGCGTTTGTAACAAATCTTTTGTTGGTTAGAACAAATAAATGTAATACTTTTTCAAGGAAAAAGAACAATAACATAAAATAACAAAAGAGGATTTGCTAGTTAATTATAATGAGTGCCTTTCTTACAGGTGCGCGGCCATATTGGGGAAAATAGGAGAGTTGGTGAGAAAGAACATGATGTTTCCTTTTTTCGACTAACAGGTAAGATTTCTACTTCAGTTTTTGTGCTCCTTCGTTTAAGTGTAGCCTGCAAAAAGTTGGAGCAAAGTTACGTACCGAAATTTCCACTTGATTTATATTTTGCTTTGCTACGGTGCTTTTTGTTCAACGTTGCCTTGAGATGGGTTAAAAAAAATCAACTTATGGTGAAAACAAATTATTCTGATTTTAACCTAAAACTTGTATGTGCAACAAGTAGAATACTTAATAGGAAAATGCCTCTAGCTAGAGAGTCAAAATGTTATTAGTGAAAATGTAAATGGCTTTTAGAAACGAAGTTTTCCACGGTTTAATGGTTATAGTTTAAAGATTGAAAAGTCGGTCGTTTATGTAAATTTAATTAAATCAGTTATTGGTGTAACTTGTCCTGAATATTTATTCATTTTAGAAAACCCTCCGCACGCGACTACGTCCACGTCGACCGAACTTTGACCAGGATAAAAAATATTTAATGCTTTAGTCAAAGTTATAAACTATCTGTACGCTAAGTTTCATCTAAATCCGTCGTCGTTTAAGCGTGAAGAGGTAATAAATCTGCACACATACATTTTTGCATTTATATTAGTAAGAACCAGCTTCCGCTCGCGACTTCGTCCGCGTGGACATTCGGAAAATCCCAAGGGAATCTTTGACTGGGATAATGAATACCCAATGTTTTAATCTCTATGCTATAAACTATCTGTGTACCAAATTTCATCCAAATCCGTTTATCGGTTTTTGCGTGATTGAGTAACAAACATCCAAATATCGTAACTTTCACATTTCTAATACTAGAAGGAAGTAAGATAGTAGGATTTATGTACTTCATGGGTCATTTTACACTGGTCAATTTTCCGGTCGACTTGCTAAGCGACTTAATTTCGAAGTGGCGATTCGATTTTACAAGCGATTTTCGATAAAAGTCATAGTCGACTAAAGTCGCCTAGCAAGTCACCCAGAAAATCGACCCATGTAAATGCCACATTAGATTCAATAATTAATCCACTAAAATCACGTGATTACCACTGAGTCACCTGGCACACCTGCGCCTTCCGCCTCTCACCTGTGTGCACCGTCCTAATAATAGTTCAGTGCCTATTTGCGGACTGCTTATGTAAGCCCTGAGTACATGTCTGGCAATTTGTTGACTGTACTGACCATCAGCCCTTTTTAATGTCCCCACTGCTGGGGCAAGGCCTTCCTTATGGGTGGATAAGGACGATGGGCCATAACCCACCATGCGGGTCCAATGTGGATTGGTGGGTATTGACGACTGCAAATGCACCCAAGGAGCTGGAAATAATATATTTTTGGTCACCCATCCCATGACCGACCCTTGCGAAAGTTGCTTGACCTCCGCAATTGCTGGGCCAGGCGGTAAACCACTGCGCCATCTAGCTCGTCACCCCGCACCAACTGTACTATAAGTACGAAAAAACCGTAATCGAATCGAATTCGAATCGAGTTTGTATAGAAGTTTAGAAATACAACAACCAACTATCAACAAGATATTAGAAATTGAGAGTTCTATTAAAGAAACTACTTTTTACGCGAAACAATGCTAAGCTTCTTAAGTGATTCATGCATTTGACCTACGATTTTATGAAAAAAGTCAATGAAAACCCACTAACAATTAAGTGTTTAGCAAGCATTACGAAAAAAAATCGTGATGTTCGTAGCAAAGAGAATGTAAAAAAACTAGCGTGCAGTTCGTAGTTCGAATTATTTAAGCCGGCGTTGCTCTAAGTTTAAGATCTTATTACCAAGGTACGATGTTACGAAGTGGTACGAATGTCAAATTATATTCGGTTTTCAGAGTAGGCCCAACAGATAAGAGAATATATCCACAAATTACGTAAGCGCTTCATCTACACGCTTTGTCTTCGTAATTGCAATAAAACTCGCATTTGCCACCCAATCGACTCATTTGGACGTGGGCCAACACTATTGTCTCATACAGTAACCTTCTTAAAATATAGTTAAGACAGCTTAATATTGGATAAATTCTCTTGGTACCAAAATATTGCAATGGTAAAGAAAATTGGTAATTGCAAAAGTAATTGTTTGTATTTATCAATAAAATGTTTGCATTAAGAGCGCGTGGTCTGCGTAATCTTCATTGAGGTGGTTATATCACCAAAAGTTGCGCCCTCAGAGGTTTTTGTTTATTAAGTTTTGTTGATAGAAAATAATTTTAATAAAACTTCACGTGGTATTATTAGGGTCCGCACGGTCTAGTATTTTTAGAAGGTATCACTATATTTCTTCGTAGTCAGTTACCTTTACCTTTGTATAATCAAAGAAAATAGAGATCATATTTCTCATTCTTAACAAATCACCTAAAGATAAACTTGTCCTCAATTTTCAAGTCTCAAAAGGGGATATTTCAAAAGTCCATTGAGTCTTGAATGAAAGCAAGTTTGTTTTGTAGAGGCGGCAAGAGTTTCGCCTCGGATAATAATGTAACAACGTTTGGCTTTAACTAGATAATGCAATTTTGTACGGAAGATGTACAACTGGGACTGGGAATCAAGTAAACCTGGATGAGGTAGTTTAACTTTTAATCTTTTTAATTTATTGAATACGGATAGGTAAGGAGTGGGGATTTTTTTATGAGTACAATTTTTCAAACAATTAATGTGATGTTATTACTACTTATTTAATTTTTATTTACCTGAACTAAAGTATTGTTATTATGTTTACTATCACGTTTCTGTCTTTCATTAGATCTTTTTTAATAAAAATAGTTGCATTGAATAAAGAAGTGTATTGTCCCAGTAAGTACCTATTACAAACAAATTATTAATAATAGTAAACATTGACTTTATAAAGCAACTTATTTTGCGCCATTAATTTCTACCTTAATTTTAAATTAAATTTCTTTTCAAACACATTTTATCTTACGTTGAAACTATAATATTATTGTAGTTTAATGAAAACATTGATTTGGCAGCTAATAACATCAGATACATATTAACAATCCTAATAATTGAACACAATTACTTGATCGTAGTTTTACTTGAATTCTTAGAATAATATTTAATAATGTTTTAACTCTACGTTAGGTTACGCGTGTTAAGTTTGTAATACAAAGTCAATATTTAATGACAATCCCTCCGCAGACTCAGCCATTGAGCCGAATATCCTGTTTACAACAAAAGTACAGTTTTAAATGTCAACAGAGTATTAAACATCTTGAGAGCTCTGCCGCATCAACAGCACACAATGCTGTGGCAATTGCAACCGTGCGCCGAATGGCAAAGTTCGTTATTCATATAGAAAATTGGCACGAAATACCGTAGGTACCGTAATTTTCTTTGATGCTTGAGGAAAAGTTTTGTTACTTACAGTTTAAATTGGAACTCGTTAGTGATTCTTGCGATTTTAAAGCTCTGGATACAAGAGCTGTTTATATGGATCTACCTACTAGGTCGCAACTTCGTCGGCGGTGACTTTCTAGACAAAGTCAGTTTTGTAGAAACTGAAATGAACTTTGCTTACGACAGATGAATAGATTTGCCGTATTAAAAATCGATGGTTAGTGAGAACTCATGTCTTATCCATACATCTTTCAATAGTTATGTTATTATCATTGCCAGCAGGCCTATTACATAAAAAGATTCGCGATTATTCATCGTTTAGTTTTCTTAATATTGAACCTTATTCTAGAGTTAATAGTGTCACCGCGATTGTTTTTATGTAATAGGCCTGCAGATCCCAAACGACTTCTGTTTTTGTCCCGCTATTCCACCCTTTCTTAATCGCGATAAGAATTAGCCTATGTTATTCTGTCTTATTTTTCCATTATTATAATATATTAGTAAACGTTTGGAGTCATTATTTTTCGGTCCAATAACATTCTGTAGAACTTCATTCGTTTTTGCCTTCAAGTTTCAAACGACCTAAAGCTTCAAAGCAATAAAACTTCAGCCGGAAGTGACGAGATGCTCGTTAGCGGCTTCTACTTCCTGTGTGTCTTGAACCACTTTACCTGTCTCTTTCAGGAAACTATGTCTCTTTCTTCTTATGCTTATGATGGCATAAATATATCATAGGATATTCGAACAAATCGGATCGTAACAAAAATCCTAGTAGGTACCTATGATAGCAAAAAACTGGACAATTAGACTGCAAAATTGCAAAAATTCTGAGACAGATTTTTTGCAATCTTTAGTGTAATATTTAGGTTTTTTTTTAAATCCAGTGTATTGTTTAACATGGACGCTGCGCGCCCCGCCCCGCCCCGCCCGACGCTCGGCACTCTGGCCGTTCACTTAGGTTAATCGCGAATGACCATCATTTTGCTTGCGCTGATTTGCTGACATCAACGTCATACCTATAACGTTATTTCAGCTATAAACTGACGGATGCTCTGAATCAGCATTCAAGTTTTAAATTGTCTGAAACATACTGATATTTTTACAAAGATCCAAAAAATTGCTCGGACTATTGCGAAAATCAATCTTTGATAATTATCCGGTTTTTTCCAATCAACTTAAGATTATTGCAAAGATACCGAATCTTTGCAATATACGTACGTACTTATACGATCATCCTTCGAGATAATATTTTTTTACGTTGCTTTAATTGCTTCAGCTAGTCTTTTACTTACTTAGGTTAAAGCTGAAAATCAGCGATTTGCTCGCGACGCGAGTGAATATGACGCTGAGCTGCGACCTTTGCGTACTGCTACGGCACACACACATCTTTATTATGGAATAGACTACTGTTTTTTGTTTGTTGTATTATGTACCTATTTGTATTAAATGAATATGTATGTGTCTGTAGCAAGAAATAAAATGTATATCTATACACATATATCTCTCTATCTTTACAAAAACCGTAACACAAAGTTCTTTTTGTATTTACAACTAAAATAAAATAAAATATGTTTGGGTTAAATAATTCCATAGTACATAATTTTATTTATCTATTGGTATTTTGCAAGGAAAAAGTCTTCATTCTTCACGTATTTACAGTACGTTCGGTTTTTTGGCTGCTGGCAATTTGCAAAATACTCTGAAATAAAATAAAAAATATCTACGTTCATGTTGTTACCTTTTTGTATCTGCTTTCAAAACTCATTTTGTTCCAAGCTAAAATATTGAAAAGCACAGCAAACCCGCAATTTGAGCGCGAATATAAAAGTATGCGAGAAAGTAGAACATTCTGGTGTCGCTCGTTGGCGAGAACGGACGTCCGGTGTCTCTTTTGACATCTTTCCATATTCAGCGGCGAAAAATATAAAGTGCTATGCGAGCCAAATAGGAATAGTACCTACTGTCAAAACGGCCTGTTGCATTTAGCTTCTACTTCAGGGTGTAGGATGTGCAAGAAAAGGAACAACATATCAAGATTGCCGGTTGATAGTACTTTTAGTACTATTATTTATTCTGTGGTACTATTCTTATTTGGTTCGCATAGTAGGCACGAACTAAAAGAGCACGCAAATGTGACAACGACTGCGACTGACAAAACAAAAAGTGGTTCGAAAATTTGCATACCCATATGAATATTTTTTTCTGGGGAAAGTGGAACGTTATTTCAAGGTGCCGTTTTCTCTTAGCGGACATCTAAGTTTTCTTGATCGAATGCCCCAGCTAAAAATATAATAGGTCATTATTAAACAACCACACTAATCAGTAAACCACACCTCATTACTTTACCAAAACCAAAACATTGACATTGCTACTCCAATCTCCACAGACGTAATTAAAGGTACAGTCAACCACAACGCCTCATGTTTCGTGCAATCGAGAGTACACGTCAAAGAGACGAGCTCGTCTCATTGTCAATATACGTTTCAATTCACCTAATGTACTGCGCCGATACCCTCCGAGACCTCAGCTGGGTTAACACACGATCCCTCTATTTGTTTCAACAGTCAAAGTGTCTATCAAACTTAAAGTTACCACTCAACTTTGTGCTACTTCAAGCTATTTTAAAGAAGAATCTATTTTTTTGAGATATGTATGGTTAATGCGCATCATGGCCCAGAATGCAGCATGATCCTTTTCATCACACAACGCTTTTGCACTACCAGGACACTCCGCTCTTTAGGACTGGTTTTATTATGTTTTAGCTTGCGTCCGCGACTCAGTCCGCGACTTAGTCCGCGTGGACATTCGAGAAAATCCTTTGGGATCCTTTATATAAGATAAAAACTATCCTATGTTTAAATGCTGAGGCAGAGAAAAAAAATATTTTCAATCGTCGCCTTGAACACGTAAAGATCCGACTTTGAAACAAACGGATATTCATACAAATTTTATTTTCAACACTTATTTTATCCCCTTAGGGGTTGAATTTTTCAAAATAATTTCTTAGCGGATGTCTACGTCCTGATGACTATTAGCGTGCCTCAGCTCGATCCATCCAGTAGTTTGAGCTGTGCGTTAGTAGATCAGTCAGTCTCTTAGACTTTTATATATTTAGATTCTGTAGTAATAATTACTTCAAACTATGTTTATTGGAAGGTTGAAACACTAAATAACCTACTTTTTTAGTTATCAATAATTATTGTACCTACTGAAAATACCTGTGTATTGTACTGAATATGATCTCTGTCTATACGTCTCATTCACCGTATTGCGCCAATACCCTCTGAGACCACAAATGTGTAAGACTCGATCTCTATATTTGTTTGAAGCACTCAAAGTGCATGTAGGTAAATGTGTTGAATCTTAAATGTATCTATCAAACTTTAAGTTGCCACTTAAGACTTATGTACTACTTACTAGCGGTCAAGCGCTTGCCTATCTTTTAAAAATAAATAGATAAAAAGTCTATTTAAAGGTTATTTATTAAAAAATCTTATAAAAAATATATCCTCTCTAAATTTTATTAGAGTCACAAGTTACCTATTATTTGTTATGAGTTTCCATAATACCAATGAATGAAATTGTTGGCATGGGTATTTTGATTCTATTTGCACACTGAATAAACAAATAAATTTATATTTTACTTTGCACTAAATAACAGTTACGCAAAACTTTCAATTTATAAGAATAAATATAATGCACAATAATACACAATATTAATTATAATCAAACCCTATTCACTTCGCTATAACATATACAAACACATTCACAACATCACATAATTCAGTTAGCCAGAAATCAATGTTTAATGAATATCAAAAGGCATTCGTAATCAGCCGCCATTTCACAGAACTATTATTGCTCAGTCAGTTTTGACTAACACCATAAATAATAAAAGGTAGAACAGCCGACCGGAACAAATCACCGTTTTCCATGTACTAGTTATGGGCAACAGCGTCGCTTAATCAGTTAGCAACAAAATTCGTGTGCGCAGGTATCGCCACTGCACGCTAGTAATATAATAAGTCTATGCCACTGCACGAACTAAGCGTATGTTGTGACGGCGTCGCGTGCAAGCGATAAGCCACCATGTGAAGCGACGCTGTTGCCCATAGTATGTACCATAGGCAACAGCGTCGCTCAACCATTCCTAAGGTCATAATCGCTTGCACGCCGCGCCGTCACTACATACGTTTAGTTCGTGCAGGGGCGATATGCACACGAATATTGTTGCTAACTGGTTAAGCTACGCTGTTGCCCATAGTACGTACACCATAGACATTTACATACATGCATTCTCAGGAAAAACCAAGCTATAGTCAGTTCTTGGCGTAACAAAAAAATTACGGAAGTGTTTTCGAATATGGTCCGAGCAGCGCTTCTTTATAGATTACACAGACTTTTTCATGCACAACGGGCTATAGTCCGTGAGCCCACGACAGTATTTAGTTAAAACAAAAATATTAAGTTTAAGGTATTTCGGCCATTTCAGAACTGACAGACTTATGTTTACTCTCTCTACGATTGAAAACTAAATGATGACACGGGTCTCTTACTGATGCCACATGTCGTAAATATAATCTTAAAATTTTGACCGAAAGTGGCAGATTTTCTCAAGCTTCCGGCCGATTTTATTTGCGATAATCTTCTGATCCTCGCTCAGCACAACTTTTCCGACCGTTTGCCATGCATTTCATCGTGATGTCATATGACGTAGGCAATACTGTCGTGGGCTCACGGACTACTAGTGCTTGGTCTTCACCTCACCTGAGTTAAGTGACGTTAAGGCCGAAGGTGGAAGCGCAATACACCCGAAATTCTCATCACTGAGGAACTCTTCTGGCTATCTTACTTGGCTATCTTATCTCTAACTGCCGGAACACTTTTTTTTATTGTTATGGCTTCAGACTTAGGTAAGATGGTGGTAGCTAGCCAGGCAAACTTGAAGCCCTACCACCAACCAACCCGAGTACTCTACCCCCTCCTGGGAATCGTTCCATAGACTCCTGCATCTTACACGGTAGGGCGAACCGCAAGACCATAGAGGCTTTATATGGCGCTAATCTAGTGTATTTTCGAGTGAACGTTAAGAAGACACTATGTTTAAAATAAAACGATAGAATGAAATTTAGATTGTGTAGATATACCTAGTCCCTGATCATTGCAAATTCGTTTAGCAATGAATGACGTGCACATTTTTGGTTTCGAGCTTTGGTGAACCATTTATCAATAGGCGTTGTAAGTACTTTGATTTTTAAGCTGAAATTATTTTTCATAGATTGTCTAACTAACAAAGTAAGTAAATTGAATTATCTTTGAATATTTAAACCTTTATTTTATTTCATCTTTAAAACAATACTGTAATATTCAACAATTATAATTAATAATTCAAAACCTAGTAAGGTTCACAAAGCATGTAATTTTTTTTCCGTTTTACAAAATCTCGAATTCTTTTTCCTTCAATCCGGTTCGGTCAACGGTTGGTCATTTCACTTTTCACACCGACTATCAGTGCGCAACGAACCGAATAACAACGTTTGTAGCCGAAAAATCTCATAAGTATAATAAAATAATCCTTTTTCCGGCTGCCTTTATCTCATTTGCGAAGCGGCATAACCGAAAATTCAAAAGCGAATTTTGTTGGTGAGCGTTTTCGGTTTGGGCGGCAAACTCAGCATTTTTAGCATTCGAGAAATTCATTCTTCAAACTTAATTTGTTGACGCACAAAGGAATGCTTTGGTGACAATAGCTATTATGACTTTCTATTTTAATATTAACTTAAAGCTTAGAGGTGAATAGCTTTGATGTAATAATTAGATTTTATAATATTGTTTGGTGTAATTTATTCAAATTACATAACTTAACTAATACAATAATTAAGTATAGTACCTAATTCAAGCGTTGATTGTTCTTGGTAAAAGTCAATTAGGTATATATTTATATAAAGTCTCAATTACTTTACTCGATATTCAAGAACTTGATGCGTAATTTAACTAAAAATAAATTTAATTAGTATAAAATGTAATAGTGACTTGTGAACACTTTTTAATTACGGATTATTTTTATTACTGGAGCAAATTATAAATGAAACTTTAATCTGTAAAATAAACATAAGTTACAACCTTCAAATATTACAACGAGAGTAAATTTTTTGATTTTCTAACCTCTGATGTTACAATTATGTAAATTGGCGAAGATGAAGAAATTCTTGACATACCAGGACCTTCAACCTATTGAAAGTCCACGGCAGGAGAGATTTTGCCATAACTTCCACGCTACTGGCAGGCAGGTTGGATGTCGTATTTTCATGGGAAAACACTGTAGCCCATTTTCTGGTTTATGAAGGTTTTAGATGTACTATGTACTCTAAGTTAATAAGTTTGGGGTGTCATTCTACCTTATCCGACGCCACATAGCTGGATTGATTTATCGGCGCATAATGTCACGTTAGTATATTTTATATTTTGTATATATAGTATTTATATAAAATTAAAAAATAAAGAAGTTAAAAACATATATGACATTTTGCGAACGTGATATTATGGGTGATATTATACCCCAGGAGGGTCTTAAAAACCTAATAAATCTCCTAAGATAGCATGCCGTGAGGATTTACACTTGAGGTATAATTTAATTTTTTCTACCTTTTTCATTAATTAATAGTTTCTTCTCAGCACTATCGATTGATGTAAAGAATTAAAATAGTACCATTTTTTGGCTCTTAATTGATCTTTGAAATGTATCAATTTCTTTGAATTATATGAACTGATTCTATGCCGAAAAGAACTTAATTGCAATCTCACTAAGTCGATTTTGCTTTTTTGGTATAAGAAACGAAACGTTTCTTGCTAAAGAAGAATGAAATACAAATTCAAAAAGGAAGATTTACGCTCCTTTGTGCCCGTTCCTATGAAATTTCTGAAATAATTCTCAAAAATATTTTACCTTAACAACATTAAGGCACAACATCCTCGTAAGGAGGGAGAAATAATTAAATCTTAAAAGTAATAAAATGCAACCTCAGAAATTTTAATCGCATTTTTATGCTAATCTGGAAGTAGACTTGTGATATATGTAGGTTTATAGGGTTGCCAACATAAATATGCTTTTATATCAGCAGCAGGATACTCACTGCTGGGTATAGGTGTCCCCGAAGGATATCCAGATCGATCGGTCTTGCGCTGCCCGTATCCAGCGGTTTCCCGCAACCTTCACCAGATCGTCGGTCCACCTCGTCGGGTCCTGCCCACGGAGCGTCGTCCGGTACGCGGTCGCTATTCCAGAACCTTTCCGCCCCAACGGTTATCAGTTCTTCTCGCAAGATCCCAAAAGAAATATGCCAGCCGTGCCAGCACCTTATAAATAAATAAGCAAAGACAGTTAGAGCCCGAGTTTAAATAAATACGAGGCGAGAGGATCGCGAGAACTCTCCAGATTACGGACCAACTTGCTTCGATAACTTAGTAGGGTTGTCAGATTTTCAGATCTAAGCATATTGCTGAATGTCAATTTTCATTAAAATTTGATTATTCATATAGAAAATTACAATTTGAAAGTTGCGGTGTAAGCGCAAATAAACGTTTTCAAATTGAAGTTGAACGAATCAAATTGCAGTTAAAAGAACCCCATTTTGAAATAACTACGCTGAAATAAGCAATTTAAGTATAATAATAAGATTTTAAAGTGACAGGCTATAGTTAAAACGTTCTGTTTGTTGGCGAAAGGTTCAATGGTTAACCGTTCTATTGGCGAACAGTTCATGGTTTAATCGTTTGTTGGCATATCGTTACACACTCTATGTAATATTAGGATAGCATAATGAAAATGCTGTAGGGGCTAATACATCTACAAAAGAAAAAGTTGATAGATAACCATGGACATTTTACTAGAAACTGACGAGTGATAACCCGACCCGTTCGTTATAGGTATACCTAGTTTTATTGCGGTTTCAATCAGGTTATTTTCATTTATAAATACATTTTGTTTAATCACTACTCGGGTGGTTTGGACAGCCCTGACCAACCAAATTTATTTACAATTTTCCTTATGAAATACTCTGAAATGTTCCAAGGGAATTTATTGGAGGACTTTGCCGAAGTAATTCTGAGTTACAACCTTTTACTGAGTCTAGTTCCGCCGGAGTGTACTACAACGGGATGATATTATTTTTAATTTGTTTAAGTCGGCGTTAATAAAAATATATAATTATATATTTAGGACAATCATTATTAGGTACTAGCTGATGCCTGCGACTTCGTACGCGTGGACTTTATGACTCCGGCATATAAATACGAACTAATGTAGTAAGTTACATAAAAGAGTACTTGTAGCAGTGTTATAATGTCAAAAGTCAATAAATTATTTTTGTTGGAGGTTATTTTGTGTTATTATATTATGCGAAACAACTTTAACGTGATCTCTTAAATTTCCACATCAGATGATCTTCGATTTTTGTAAACACATTTTTATGCAAATAAATTAAACTTGTTTCTGCATCAGGTGTTTCAGATCTTCGATTTGTATACCTCAGCAAAAATGCTCATCAGGCTAAACAGCTTTTGTTAATTTTACTCGTCATGCGTCATTTTTATATTTTTTATAGTTTAGTAAGACCATTATGGTCCTGCATAAGGTGTCCCATTTTCCAAAATCAACAAATATACCAAAAAAAGTTTCATTCGAATCCGTGCAGTATTTCCGGAGATTAGCGTGTTCAAACAGACAAACAGACACACGTTTTCTTCAATTCTTACTCTATTACTATGTCTCCATCTCTCCCGAAATATTTTTTTTTAAATAAAGAATTATGTAATGTACAGACACACGTTTTTACTGTTTTATTATATGTAAGGACATACCCGGCTGTGTCAATTTAGAAAACTATTTTTCTACATTGTCTCTGGGTGTTTGTGGGGTACCATCATCAATGTCTCTAATATAGTGCATTAGAGAAGCTGGGTGGCGCAGCGCTTTAGCGCCTGGCCCTACAATTGCGGAGGTTAAGCAACTTTCGCAATGGTCGGGCATGGGATGGGTGCCCAAAAATTTATTATCTCGAGTTCCTCCGTGCTTCGGAAGGGACTCTAAGTCATTTTTAATGTCCCCACTGCTGGGGCACAGGCCTTTCTTATCCTTATGGGTGGATAAAGAGAAACTTCTATCGTGTTATTCGTATAACTACTACCTATATATACATTTAGAAGCTATGGTGCAATAACACATATAAACAAATATACATGAACCCTGAACACAATACACTCTTCCTTTTTTTAGCAGTCGTGTAAAAAGAGTAACGCATTTACGATACCAAGAATCTTAAGCTTTCTCCAGACTAGTCCGTTTTGGCATTACTTCAACGCACGCCTAACCAAACTAGCGATGTATGTTAAAGATACGGTGATCTGATACGCCAAAATGATACAAGTCTGGACAAGGCTTTATATTATGACATAGAATATGAATATAAAATTCTTGTAGGATACCAATGAAAACTATTCTATTGTTCCTCGTGAGAGGTCGATTCGAATCCGCAACTATTTACGATCACTAATCGCTTGACCATCTATACCATATTTGACGGGGTGCCACAAAATTTAACCCGCTTGGTGGCACTACGCTGCTGGAGACCTTTGTACGAGCATTTACCTACAATTTACCCGTTAATTTTAAATTATTTCTAAAAATATTTGATAGTAATGATACTTATCATAGACGTTGGACAGTAAATTAATTATAGATCAGATTGAAAAAAAAAGAAAACCAAAATGTGTTAGAAGAAAAATTTACTCGTATATTTACGAAAATTCGCTACCGACATCCAAAAATTAGTGCACTCAGAAAAAAAACGTCTAACAAAGCGACAATAAACGCTTTGTTAGAATTTTATTGTCACCCCACGTAAGTGAATTGTTGCTGCAGCTATGTGGCCATTGTGCCAATTACAACTTTTTTATTGTTGAACAAATTTTTGTCATTTCAGCAAAAGAAACATTGATCCTATGACTAAGTATGTGTACTTAAACGGGGTAGCAACGTAACGTTGTTAATTTATCAACGTTGTAATGTGATGCTATAGCAAAGTATAATCTATCAAAATAACAGTTGTTACTATGTTTAGGTAGTGTTGTCAGTAAAGCAACCTTTTTAACTAACAAAATACAAATTAGTCATCTGCACAAAATAGCCTATATAAGATTACAATAATGACATTGTCGCAATCGCAACCTGTTTTGTCTACCTGGCAATTTATTTATTAATCGAGTTAGTTTGTTCTTGTTGTTGGTCAGAGTAAGACGCGTGTTGTGCGGTCGTGCTTTATAATCAAAAAAACTATGAGCTGCCGCACATTGAGCCACTAGCCGTGGCCACTAAGAGACCACAAGCTGCGGACGAGTATTTTCGGCGCAAACCGAGCGTCCGAGTGGCCGCCTTCGAGCCACAAGCTGAGGGAGTGGCCCGCGCTCGCTACTTCTTATGGAGGACATACAAATTGCCTGGTTATGCAGGACCTGGAACAGTGCGTTAAAAGTTGCCCAACTATGGAGGCTGGAACAGTGCGTTACAAGTTGCTCAACTATCGAGGCTGGAATAGTGCGTTACGAGTTGCTCAACTATCGAGGCTGGAACAGTGCGTTACGAGTTGCCCCACTATGGAGGCTGGAACAGTGCGTTACAAGTTGCCCAACTATGGAGGCTGGAACAGTGCATTACAAGTTGCTTAGCCACGGAGAACCTGGAACAGTGCATTAAAAGTTGCCTAGCTATGGAGGACTTTGAAACTTTTACCACCTAATTCTATTGTTGCGATTTATACCTTTTAGCCCACAATATTAGTTTTTCGTTTATTTAATTGTAGTTGAAACATAAATAAATAGTTTTATGATTGGAATATTCATATATTTTCATTTTTACCTTCTCATAATCATTTTTCTTTGTCATTATGCCTATTGCAAACACAGTAAAGTAACATTGCCTGTCTTTATCCCTGCACTATACTTTGTTAGTGGTACACCATGGAAAAACTGATACTCCTCGTATCTTCTGCCTTTATTATTACAGAGTATGCATATTGCGTATCTTGACCGGAGTTCTCTGGCACCATGTAAGTGCAAATGCTGCAATGCAAAATATGTGATGTACAATGAACTCCGTTCAGGGTACGCATACCCCTGGAATAATATGCAGAAGCTTCGGGGAGTATCAATTTTTCCATGGTGTACCACTAACAAGTGCAGGGATCGAGACCGGCAATGTTACTTTGCTGGGGTAGCAAAATATATTCGACAAAAGTTACTTTGTTGGAGCAGCAACAGTGATGTTGATAAAGTAACAAAGGAAGATTGCTAGTACAACAGATCTAGGGACAATTTGCTTTTGTCATTTTAGCAAAATCCTTTGTCATCAGAACAAAGGCAAAAGCAAGTATTGCGATAGGATCAATTTTAGCATTGTGACTGCATCAATTTCACTTAGATAGTATGACAATTTTTTATTGCTATAACATCAATATTGGCAACTTAGTTCCATTGGCAATTTAAAAAATGACAATAAAAACGTTGCTCTTGTAACTATTTACCTTTGACGGCTCCCTAGCATCAAAGTTTTTTTGTTGCAATAGCAATATTTTTTTCTCAGTGTGGCAAACACACAAACAACAAAATGACAGGTCTACATCTACTAGCGCCAAGTTAGTGGTAGCGCACCGACTGGTGGACGATTTGTGAATCAGCAAAATTATCTTGCCGTTACATAAAAACAATATCCGTCTTCAATCGTCACTTCCTTAAGCGTACAAGCCTATTTTTTTTCTACTTCATTAATTTGTTTATTACACAACACAGATTTATATTTGCAAAATCATCAGATTTATAAAACAACGGGTTTCGTTACCTTTTTCTTGGGCAGTGTACTGACAATACCATGAATAACTCGTTAAGCGTAATTTTTTACACCCTCAAACGAGTGATGCGGGCAAGGGTACAAAAGTTTCGTGTAAACGCCCGGATCCGAAAATAAACTTTGAAAAATTTTATACAAAATATTTGCTGTCGCGCCGGGCGGGATACATAAAACATTTTACGAGTTAAATTGTTTTTGTATCAAGGAACTTAATCTAGCAGATGCTTGTTTTATAAAAATCTAAAACACAGTTATAAATTTTGTAACAAAATAACGATGTTATCAAACTTTTCGCTACCTATTAAAATGTTGAAACAAAGATTTCAGTGCTTAAAATATTTATCAAAAATAAAATTGTTTTGGATGTTTGTTAATTTATAAGCTAATATTTATATAGAATTATTGAGTATTTTCAAAACAAGCACGTGTAAATGAAGTATAACCATAACAAAGCGAAATATTTAAAACTCTTTAGCTATCAAACTACCTTCACAAATACCTCATCTCATAACATTATTCACAACATCCTTTTTATACCGGTCCCAAACTATAAAGTTCCAACTTACTGTAACCCAGCCAACAGTAAAACTAAGCCGTTTAGATTTCTTCCTATCACCCTAATAACTGGTTTACGACCCCTGCATGATCTGAATGTACCCGAAATATCCGAATGTATTATTCAATATATCACCGTTATTTTTCCGGATATGTGATCTGCGAACATCCTTATTGCGTAACGTTCGATTATGTTGATTTGATTTATTGGTGTCGTAAAATTATCGGAGTCACTTTTATAGGAAAACAAAAGGTTGTGTTATCCCAACCAACCAGAAGTATTTAAAAACTAAAGATTTATTCAAATCAAAGTGATGTGAGACTTTTTAGGGTTATTTTAAATATTTTTGTCAAAAAAAAAAAGATATTTCCATAAGAGATATAGTAATAAGATAAATATTTTACACCTAACTTAATACCTACTAAACTTCCATGATTTTGACTAGGTCTTAAATCTTTAATGCTTCTATAATAACTATGTCATTTAAGTTCCAGCCAGCCATTATACCTACTTGAATAAATATAAGCACCCGAATGTTTTAGCTTTGTCATTAGGTGTAAAAACAAGGCAATTGTATAGCTGTCCTACATCAACAGTATAACAAACGCTTTGTAAATACTAGAATAAAACATTTATCATATTACTCGTGCTTTCATAAAATACGTTTACTGTGACACAGAAAAACAATCTTTAATTTCACTGACATACGAGGTAGTTTTCAAAACAAATGAATTCATTGAAGAATGGGCTCCGTTACACAAGGAATTGGACTGAAACGCGATTACGCCCTATAAAAACGTCGTTGGCCGACTTTCCCGTATCAGAAATATGGAAACTCTGCCGTATTCTCAATATGACGACCACATAAGAATATTTATTGAACTTTACTCTTTTAAGGTGGGTACACATTATCGAGAATCTCTTGTGCTTCGTGAACCTGCCAATGTTAGTGAAGAGGCCAGTTCCTCAGTGACGAGGAGTCCGGGTGTAATGCGCTTCCTGCCTTATCGTCACTTAACATCAGGTGTGGTGAAGGCCAAACACTATCCCGTTTTGCACAAAAAAAAGTATTTTTCACTGTCAACCCTGCCAATGTTTACGTACCACCTACAAACCGACCAAAAATGTCGGTCAGTGAGCTAATTCAATTCAATGCGGCACACTCCATAGAGTTTTACAGGCACATACGTGGAAATATTAGCTAACTCGGGCCCGGAGCATTATGCACGGACATGTATAAACTTTCCGCCTCATTGTGCAGCCTTTGGTTAAGAAATGTTATCCGTTGAAAACTATGCTTTTAAGTTGGGTTGGAAATCTAATGATGAAGCTAAGCTATTTATTTTTAATCAAGTGCGGGATAGTGCTTGGCAATAGCCAATACACAAAAAACAGGTAAGGTAATAACCCAACCTGATGTTAAGTGAAAATAGGGCCGAAAGTGTAAGCTCACTACACCCAGAATCCTCATCACTGAGGAACTGGCTATCTTACCTCTTGCGTCAGACTTAGGTAAAATGGTGGACTTGAAATAAGCCCTACCACCAACCTAACGTAGTACCTCCTCTTGGGAATCGAACCTGGGTCCTGGGACCCCTGCGTTTTACATTGTGGGCAAACCACTAGACCCAAGAGGCGGTAATTTTTTTATTATTTTTCTTTATTCTAAAACTTGAAAACAACAAGTATAAAACTGCTAAGGAAAGCAATCAAGATATTTTTAAGTTAATTAAGACTATTTGAGATAAATTAAGTTAAAAATCTAGGGATTAGAACCGCGTCATTAGGTATTTATCTAAATAAATCAATTTCCAATTATTTACAGACAAAAAATATAAATAATAAGAAAGCAAATTGACAGTAATGCAAACAAAATCTGCTTCATTTGGATAAACAAAGTTCTGAATCAGGATGAGCTAAACAAAAAGACGGCCACATAACATTTTCCGAGCCGATAAGCATCTACATTGGTGATAAACTGGTTTCCGCCATATATTTCACTCGTTGCTTCGAGTTATTAGGGTTCCTTAGGCCGACCCTTAAAAACACTATAAAAAGAAAAATACAAATCAAGCAGCGCGTCTTACCCGCCGTGATGTAAAGGGTTAAACCACAGGTTTGAAATCGCTTATGCTGCTTTCACACGGAGGCAGAACAGTGAGATTAACGTTTTCACACAGTTGCAGTACTGGCTGTTAACTTTTCTGCCTCCGTGTGAAACCAGCATTAGCGACCTATAAATCAATTCATTGTTAAAATTGATAGCTATTTGTAAAACGATAGCAATCCTTCCTGCCGTACCTTGAATCGAATCCTTGATATTTGCACAAACATAAACATTCAAATACATACATTTGCGTGAATAGATAAAATTAAACTCTCCTTTATTTCCGTTTCAACATATTCTCATTTCGACAGATTTTAGTTTCGCCTGATTTTTGTTTTGACAGGAAAAGTACAATCATAACGAAAATTTGTGACGTGATCTAAATGTTCGTGTTTTGGATATTAAATAAATACTTATTTATGTATCCTACACTGAGAAAAACGGGCTACTTAAAATTGGCAAATTTGTAATGCACTGGCAGCCAGATACGTATAATGTGCTTTTCACATGAAATAAATAAGAGCCATACTTATAATGAGCCGACACCATGTCCAGTAAGTATGCGGCATAATGCCCTGTAAAGACAATGTAAACGAGTTACTTGTAATGAGGCCGAATCCTTAATACGTAAGCCGCATCATGAAATTACTGTGCCCGCACTGTTATCGTTTACGTATGCGGTTTAATGATGCCGCATATGTATTAACGGAGCAGCATACGTAATTTACTTAACCCGCAACAGGAAATATATATGCGCTATACGTACGAAGTTATACAGCTGCATTATTTCAGTATCCAGGCTCTTTACAACAGTAACTGGTTGCCAAATCATTGTACTGACTCCGTCTCATTAAGTAATAGTCCGGGTTACGTACAAAATGTACGAGCAGGGTCGGAGATATGCCGATACATTTTACGTACACGGGATAATTAATAATGTCTCCGCCTACATAAACATTTACGTATCCTGGCTCATTTTACGAACTCCGTTTACTTACTGGCAGTGTTCGGTACATAGAATCTTTATGACGTCAGCCGCATCATGAAATTACTGTGGCGCACTCTTTACAGTTACGTATGTGGCTTAATGATTCTGCACGGAGCAGCATACGTAATTTACTTTACCCGTAACATGAAATATGTATGCGCTATACGTACGAAGTTATACAGTCGCATTATTTCAGTATCCAGGCTCTTTATAACAGTAACTGGTTGCCAAATCATTGTACTGACTCTGTCTCATTAAGTAATGGTCCCGGTTACGTACATAATGTACAAGCAGGGTCGGAGATATGCCGATACATTTTACGTACACGGGATAATTAATAATGTTTCCGTCTACATCATCAGTTTTTACGTATCCTGGCTCATTTTACGTACTCCGTTTACTTACCGACTGTGTTTGGTACGTAGAATCTTTATAACGTCAGCCGCATCATTAAATTACTGTGGCGCATTCTTTACAGTTACGTATGCGGCTTAATGATTCTGCACGGAGCAGCATACGTAATTTACTTAACCCGTAACATGAAATATGTATGCGCTATACGTACGAATAGTTATACAGCTGCATTATTTCAGTATCCAGGCTCTTTATAACAGTAACTGGTTGCCAAATCATTGTACTGTCCCTGTCACATTAAGTAATGGTCCCGGTTACGTACATAATGTACGAGCAGGGTCGGAGGTATGCCGATACATTTTACGTACACGGGATAATTAATAATGTCTCCGTCTACATCATCAGTTTTTATGTATCCTGGCTCATTTTACGAACTCCGTTTACTTACCGACTGTGTTTGGTACGTAGAATCTTTATGACGTCAGCCGCATCATTAAATTACTGTAGCGCATTCTTTACAGTTACGTATGCGGCTAAATGATTCTGCACGGAGCAGCATACGTAATTTACTTAACCCGTAACATAAAATATGTATGCGCCATACGTACGAATAGTTATACAGCTGCATTATTTCAGTATCCAGGCTCTTTATAACAGTAACTGGTTGCCAAATCATTATACTGTCTCTGTCACATTAAGTAATGGTCCCGGTTACGTACATAATGCACGAGCAGGGTCGGAGATATGCCGATACATTTTACGTACACGGGATAATTAATAATGTCTCCGTCTACATCATCAGTTTTTACGTATCCTGGCTCATTTTACGAACTCCGTTTACTTACCGACTGTGTTTGGTACGTAGAATCTTTATGACGTCAGCCGCATCATTAAATTACTGTGGCGCATTCTTTACAGTTACGTATGCGGCTTAAAGGATCATTCTCACAGCTCCGGCGCGTCACCGGCGCGTCACCGGCCCGTCCGTCAACGTCAAAAATATGTGTGAACAAGCAGTTCAGATCACCGGCGCCGGCACGTCACCGGCGCGTCGCCGGCTCGTTTCAGTCAAGTCAACGTCGCTTCACCGGCAAGGCAAGCAGGGCTGCCACTTTTTTGTTTTAATAAAGTATAGGTTGCTATAATAGGTAGAAAAAAGTACATTGTGGTATGGAAATATAGAATTATTTATTTATTCCAACTTTAAAAACCTACTGTTTAAGTATTGTTTTTTGGAAATATTTTGGTAACTTTACTAGACTTAATTTACTTATTCCACTAAGTTCAAGTAAAGGTAAATATTATTTTCTCGAATTATAATAGAAATACAACAACGTATGCGAATGTCGGATTTTCGGGTAAACAAATGAATGCCGGAACACAAGTGAAGGCATGAAAACATTGTCTACAGAAATTGTTGTATTATTATTAAAATTCGAAAAATAGTACCTTTGCTTGAACTTAGTGGTAAAGGTGAATTAAGTCTAACAAAGTTACCAAAATACTACCAAAAACAATACTTAAACAGTAGGTTCTTAAAGTTGAAATAAATAAATAAATACTTTATTTCTACACCACAATGTACTTTTTTCTACCTATTATAACAACCAATAATTTATTATAATAAATAAGTGGCAACCCTGTTTGCCATGCCGGGGACGCGCCGGTGACGTGACGGCCGGCGACGCGCCGGTGACGTGACGGCCGGTGACGCGCCGGTGACGTGACGGCCGGCACGTCACCGGCGCGGCGCGTCGCCGGCGAGGCACCGGCAAGACAAACAGGGCTGCTACTTTTTGTTTTAATAAATTATTGATTACTATAATCGGTACAGAAAAAGTATAATTTATTTATTTCAGCCTTGAAAAACATTTTTTATAACTTTTGTTCATATTTCGGTAACTTTGTGAGACCTTATTCATCAGTTCCACTAAATATTGGTAAGGGTACAATTTTTCGAATTTTAATAAAAATACAACGTGTGTGGATTTCGGGTAAACAAATGAATCTCAGAAAAACAAGTGAAGGTCAACAATTTCTTTTTGCGAAATTGTTGTTTTAAGTTGTCATTTGTCAATCTTAAAACAGCAATATATCTCGAAAAATACTCATCCTAAAGTGGTGGTGTAAATTTAGCCTATAATACTCGTATTTACCAAAATATTAAGAAAAGTGTAAATAAAATGTTTTTAAAGTTGAAATAAATAAATAATACTTTATTTCCAAACCACAATGTGCTTTTTTTTCTACCTATTATAATAACCAATACTTTATTGAATCAAATAAGTGGCAACCCTGTTTACCTTGCCGGCGACGCGCCGGTGACGTAACGGCCGGCGACGCGCCGGTGACGTGACGGCCGGCGCGTCACGTCGTTTTAAGAGTGCGTTGCTGTTTTCTTGTCAAAATAGTAGCAAAAACCGAGTTTCATCGAAATCAGCCCACAAGCAAAAAAGTTTGCCGCCATTTTGAATTTTTTAATGTATTCAACATTGCGTTGTTATTTTCGTGTCAAAGTTATATCAAAAAGCGAGCTTCATCGAAATCGGCCCATAAACAAAAAGAAAAGGAGCAAAAACTAAGTCACATGTTTTTCTATTCTTTATTTGAAGAGCATAAAAAGAAGAAAAAGAGACAAATTTAAAAAAAATATTCTTACCTTTTAGAAAAAAATGTCAATTTTTTTTCAAAGAATATAACTTGAATTTTGAATTACCAATCTTATTTTTCTTATTAATTTTTGATATTCAAAAAGGCAAATCACAGAGTGCCAACCCTTACACCTTTAGTCGTTGCGTCAACTGCCTAGCTAGACGAACAGCGGTTCTAGTAAGGGTAACATTTTTCGAATTTAAATGAAAATACAACAATGTGTGTGGATTTTGGGTAAACAAATGAATGACGTAAAATTAATTGAAGGTCAACAATTTCTATTTGAGATAGGAATTGTATGGTATCTTAAAATAGCAATATCTCGAAAAATACTCATCCTAGACTGGTGGTGTAAATTAAGTCTAATAAATTTACCAAAATATTACCAAAAGTAATAAAAGTAAATGTTTTTCAAAGTTGAGATAAATAAATAATACTCTATTTCCATACCACAGTGTATTTATCTATACCGATTATAGCAATTAATAATTTATAAAAACAAAAAGTAGCAACCCTGTTTGCCTTGCCGGCGACGCGCCGGTGACGTAACGGCCGGCGACGCGCCGGTGACGTGACGGCCGGCGCGTCACCGGCACGGCGCGTCACCGGCGACTCAACGGCAAGGCAAACAGGGTTGCTACTTTTTGTTTTTATAAATTATTAATTGCTATAATCGGTATAGATAAATACACTGTGGTATGGAAATAGAGTATTATTTATTTATCTCAACTTTGAAAAACATTTACTTTTATTACTTTTGGTAATATTTTGGTAAATTTATTAGACTTAATTTACACCACCAGTCTAGGATGAGTATTTTTCGAGATATTGCTATTTTAAGATACCATACAATTCCTATCTCAAATAGAAATTGTTGACCTTCAATTAATTTTACGTCATTCATTTGTTTACCCAAAATCCACACACATTGTTGTATTTTCATTTAAATTCGAAAAATGTTACCCTTACTAGAACCGCTGTTCGTCTAGCTAGGCAGTTGACGCAACGACTAAAGGTGTAAGGGTTGGCACTCTGTGATTTGCCTTTTTGAATATCAAAAATTAATAAGAAAAATAAGATTGGTAATTCAAAATTCAAGTTATATTCTTTGAAAAAAAATTGACATTTTTTTCTAAAAGGTAAGAATATTTTTTTAAAATTTGTCTCTTTTTCTTCTTTTTATGCTCTTCAAATAAAGAATAGAAAAACATGTGACTTAGTTTTTGCTCCTTTTCTTTTTGTTTATGGGCCGATTTCGATGAAGCTCGCTTTTTGATATAACTTTGACACGAAAATAACAACGCAATGTTGAATACATTAAAAAATTCAAAATGGCGGCAAACTTTTTTGCTTGTGGGCTGATTTCGATGAAACTCGGTTTTTGCTACTATTTTGACAAGAAAACAGTAACGCACTCTTAAAAATGTAAAAAATTCAAGATGGCGGCTAACTTTTTTGCTTACGGGTCGATTTCGATGAAACTCGGTTTTTGGTACTATTTTGACAAGAAAACAGCAACGCAGTGTTAAAAATGTAAAAAATTAAAATGGCGGCCAAATTTTTTGTTTGCGGGCCGATTTCGATGAATCTCGGTTTTTGGTACTATTTTGCCAAGAAAACAGCAACGCAATGTTAAAAATACAAAAATATCTAAGATGGCGGCCAACTTTTTTGTTTGCAGGGCGATTTCGATGAAACACGGTTTTTGACACTATTTTGACAAGAAAACAGCAACGCAAAGTTACAAATGTAAAAATTCAAGATGGCGGCCAACTTTTTGGCTTGTGGGCTGATTTCGATGAAACTTTATTTTTGGTACTATTTTGACAAGAAAACAGCAACGCTATATTAAAAACATAAAATATGCAAGATGGCGGCCAACTTTTTGCTTGTGGGCCGATTTTTATGAAACTCGGTTTTTTGGCCCGTTTTGGCCAGAAAACGGCATCACCGAGTTTCATCGAAATCAGCTCACAAGCAAAAAAGTTGGCCGCTATCTTGAATTTTCACATTTTTAACTTTGCATTGCTGTTTTCTGATCAAAATTGTGTCAAAAACAGAGTTTCATTAAATCGCCCCGCGAGCAAAAAAGTTTGCCGCCATCTTAGATATTTTTATATTTTTAACATTGCGTTGCTGTCGTCTTGTCAAAATAGTACAAAAAACCGAGTTTTATCGAAATAGGCCCATCAACAAAGGAGTTGGCCACCATCTTGAATTTATTCCATTTTTAACTTTGCGTAGCTGTTCTCTTGTCAAAATACTAGCAAACACCGAGTTTCATTGAAATCAGCCCACAAGCAAAAAAGTTGGCTGCCATCTTGAACTTTGACATTTTTAACATTGCGTTGCCGTTTTCTTGTAAAAAAAGTACAAAAACCGAGTTTCATCGAAATCGGCCCACAAATAAAGGAGTTGGCCACCATCTTGAATTTATACCATTTTTAACTTTGCGTAGCTGTTCTCTTGTCAAAATACTAGCAAACACCGAGTTTCATTGAAATCAGCCCACAAGCAAAAAAGTTGGCTGCCATCTTGAACTTTGACATTTTTAACATTGCGTTGCCGTTTTCTTGTAAAAAAAGTACAAATACCGAGTTTCATCGAAATCGGCCCACAAATAAAGGAGTTGGCCACTATCTTGAATTTTAACCTTTTTAACTTTGCGTAGCTGTTCTCATGTCAAAATAATACCAAAAACCAAGTTTCATCAAAATCGGCCCACAAGCAAAAAAGTTGGCCGCCATCTTGAATTTTTTTACATTTTTAACATTGCGTTGCTGTTTTCTTGTCAAAATAGTACTAAAAACCGAATTTCATCGAAATCGGCCCACAAACAAAAAAGTTGGCCGCCATCTTGATTTTTTTAGATTTTTAACACTGCGTTGTTGTTTTCTAGTCAAAATAGTACCCAAAACCAAGTTTCATTAAAATCGGCCTACAAACAATAAAGTAGGCCGCCATCTAGAATTATTTACATTTTTAACAGTGCATTGCCGTTTTCTTGTCAGAATAGTACCAAAAACAGAGTTTCATCGAAATTGGCCCGCAAACAGAGAAGTTGGCTGCCATCTTTATTTTTTTACTTTTTAATATTGCGTTTCTGTTTTCTTGTCAAAATAGGACCAAAAACCGAGTTTCATCGAAATCGGCCTGCAAACAAAAAAGTTGGCCGCCATCTTGAATTTTTTACTTTTTTTACATTGCGTCGCTGTTCTCATGTCAAAATAGTACCAAAAACCAAATTTCATCTAAATCGGCCCACAAGCAAAAAAGTTGGCCGCCATCTTGAATTTTTTTACATTTTTAACATTGCGTTGTTATTGCCTTGTTAAAATAACACCATATACCAAGTTTCATCGAAATCGACCAAAAAACAAAAAAGTTGGCCGCCATCTTGGATTTTTTTATATTTTTAACATTGCGTTGTTATTGCCTTGTTAAAATAACACCATAAACTAAGTTTCATCTAAATCGGCCGAAAAACAAAAAAGTTGGCCGCCATCTTGGATTTTTTATATTTTTTACGTAGCTTTTTTGCGTAGCTGTTTTATTGTCACAATTTTGTTAAAAACCGAGTTTCATCGAAATCGGCCTACAAACAAAAAAGTTGACTGCCATTATTGATTTTTCAATATTTTCAACATTGCGTTGCTATTTTCTCGTTAAATTAGTTCCAAAAACCGTGTTTTATGGTAATCGGCCCACAAACAAAAAAGTTGCCCGCCACCTTCGATTTTTTTTATCATTGCATGTTGTTTTCTTGCCAAAATAGTTCCAAAAAACCGAGTTTCATTTTAATCGGCCCTTAGGCGACGGCTACACGTCGTGGTAAATATCGTGATCCAACGTCATAGAGCAAATTTTAACCATGGAAAGTAAAATATTGAATATTCCATACAAATTACTTTCAATGGTTAAAATTTACTTTATGGCGTTGGATCACGGTAAATACCACGCGTCTAGCCGGCGCCATAAACAAATTGGCCGCCATCTTAGATTATATGTTCTTAGCATAAACTTAATATAGCGAAAAATTTTCTAAGTCTATGGTTCTTAGTAGGTAAGGTAACTCGACGTATAGATATCCCGAAACATTTTAAGTAGTCGCATTAGTTAAAAGATACCCTGGAACCGGAAAAAAACAGCCACTATGCGTATCGGAATAACCGCATGCATTATACTGCAGCCCTATTACGTAAATAAGTAAGCGGGCTCATTATAATGAACCGCGCTATTTATAAATAGCGCGGTTACTTACGTCGTCGTACTGCGCATTTAACGTATTTGGGGTTGCCATCACATTAAATTATGTTGTTTGGTGGTCATTAGCTACTTTATAAGTTTATTTAGCGTATTTTTGTTTGCTCTGTTTTTACAACCAAGTGGGCAACCACTTTAGTTGACTAAAAATATAAGCGAAACTAAATAATTCTGTTAGATGCAAATTGCTACCATCTGGCTACTTTCTAACGTTACAATTTTGTATTTTAGTTAGTTAGTATTGGAATGTAAGAATCGAACGAAGATACAGGGGCCGGGCGAAGTGCGAACCCTCGCAGAAAAATTCTCCAGGAACAAATTTTCAAAATTTTTTGGCAACTGTACCTACTTTTTTGTTCAGTCATCTTTTATATTCAGTTAAATGATTTTCTGTCCCGCACTTGACTTAATCTTTGAAATTTTTCCTTGGATAAGTAATTTGGGAATTTTTCCTTTGCAGTACATTTTTGTCGTCATATAAGAGCGCGTTTATTCTTTGTTTTTATTTTACTTGACGCATCCATCCGGAAAGCGTGGCGTGTCTAGTTTTGCCTTCGAATAGAATTTAAAAATTATGTACAATACTAAGTTTTATTGTAATGATGAATGAATAAAACCGGTTTTATATATATATTTTTGAGGTGCTTCGGTATTTCGAAAAATTTTATCTGGTCACACTGACCCCCGCGCAACGCAACGCAAGCACAAGCAGGCAGAGAGAGTGCGAGTGAGTGACATGACGCAGCGGCGGCGCGTGCCCGGTGCCTATTACGTTACGAAGTTATGGAAGAAATTAAGGATATTGAGGAAGATATTAAGTGAAATACAAAGATATTAAAAGTGAAATACTTCCATTTCTTGAAGGTAAGCCAATGCTCGTCAGTAAAGTTCAAAACGTTTATTTCACTTTTCATGTTGTAGGTACAAAAGTTAAATACTAGTTTTCTTAAATTAGTAAGGCTAGTTTTATAGAAAACTTGTAGAATGCTTGTCAAGCCAAAGATTTAAATCGTTAGATAAGCCCTTACCATAGTAACAGCTCACCGAAATGTGTCAACATTCAAATGAGTGAATTTTCACATACAAACGTGTTTGACGTAATTATTGTTGGTTTTATTGAAAAATCTGAATAATACTAATTACAAATAAGTCCATTGCTTGTTGGATAAAGTTGTAAACCTGAACGGACAGCATTTTGTCTTAAACCAGGGGGTTAAATCTGCTAATTTTATCGTAAAATCGTGTTTCAATGTTGTTCGAATGGTAATGCTTTTTGACACAGTTCTTGTTTCTTAAACCCAAAAACACCATGTGTTTCGGTTTTGGGTATAAGAAACAAGAACTGTGTCAAAAAGCATTACCATTCAAACAACATTGAACCACGATTTCGACGTTAACATAATGCATTAGCAGAATTGACCCCCATCTTTTTTATTGCCGATCTTTTAAATTCCATTTTCGCAATTCCAAAAACATTCATAAACATGCTCTAACTGTCGATGAGCTCTAAAGTTTGTTTCTTAGACTACTCCATTATTTAATACCTACCTAATTAAAGTATAAAACATGAGATTATGAACATATAGACAACTATAAGTTTTAAACATGTAGGCAATTACAAGTAGGTAGGTACATGACAAGTTTTGTATACAACATTATTTTATTTGTATTTGTATTTTTCAGTCAACCATATAACCACAATCCTACTCAAAACGCTGTAAGTACGGGACACTAATGTCGGTGATAATGCAAAAATCTCTACAGATTGTTACTGCAGCTAATAACAATGTAAGTTACTCATATGACATTACTCAGTTTGATAACAAAACGTATTAAAAAAATTGTCGAATTGTAGCGACCATTTTATATGTTTCTGTTCAATAGAGATTTTAATTTGACGCCTGATGGGCAATTTTTATTTTATTTTATTTGAAAACCAACAGCGTTACCATTTATTTTTACTACAAATTCTAACCATTAAAGCAAGGCCAATTACAGATTTTCCATAAAATTACCTTACTTAGTAAATTCCAAACAAGAAATTAATACAATAATGCAATGATAAGACAACAGTCGCAAAGTTATTAGTCAATACTCTATACTTAATTAACTTAAAAAAAAGAAAATCACTTGTTATACTTATACTGGTATAACATTCACTTCATTTCTAATTCAGATTCATCTTAAAATTTCAATAGATTCCTATTAGATTAAACAAATAAACACATTTTTATTTATTATTTTAAGTATTTATTAAAAAAATGTCAAGATGGGCAATAATTAAAAAAATTGTCAGTCACTGATAGTAAAAAGCTTACAATATTGTAGAATTGTAATGTAATACAATTCTGACAGGCGGCCTCATCCCTTTCAATCTCTGCAAAGTGGTAAGCAAATAATAATTACTAGTCAAATTCGAGTCGGGCTCGCACCACGAGGTACCGGTTATGTATATGTTGATACAAACATTCTTTATTCAACAAACAATTCTATCTGATAAAACTAGAAATTGACAATTTTCAGATTTTCCTTTACATTTGCTGACGACCTTGCTTCTTGCTATTTTTAGGGTTCCGTAGCCTAATGGCAAAAAACGGAACCCTTATAGTTTCGTCATGTCTGTCTGTCTGTCTGTCCGTATGTCACAGCCACTTTATTCCGAAACTATTAGGATTACACAAGTGAAACTTGGTAGGTAGATGTATTCTGTAAACCGCTTTAAGGTTTTCACATAAAAATAAAAAATAAAAAAAGTTTAAGGGTGGGCTCCTCATACATGAAACTGTAACTGAAAATTGTTTTTCATCAAACCTATACGTGCGGGGTATCTATACAACGTGTTAATGAAAAAGCGCAAAACCTCTTAGGTGGTGATTGTGCTCATGAATATGAACAACTTTTACTATGGAGCCAACCTTGAAATCGCGAAAAAAAAAACAGCTGTTTCATACATTCTGGTCGAGTAGGTACTGACACCTTGTATGAAAAAGCTGATTTTTTTTTCGCGATTTCAAGGTTGGCTCCATAGTAAAAGTTGTTCATGAGCACAATCACCACCTAAGAGGTTTTGCGCTTTTTCATTAACACGTTGTAGATAGGTCTTTAAAAATGACATTGAGTTTACTAAGACTATTTTTTCTCAAAGTTAACCGTTTGAAAGATATACACTGCCAAAGTGGTAAAATGATTGTCCCCCCCCCCCCCCCTTTAACTTTTAAAATAACAGAGTGAAAAATCTAAAAAAAATATATGCTGTAGATCGTAATAAATACTTTCAACGAAAATTGGTTGGAACGAGATATAGTGATAATTTTTTGAGATATATCACATTTTCCAAAACCGCAAATATAACATTGTCATTCATACAAACACTATTAAAAACAAAGTTATTTTTGCATACGGAAAATTATAGTGGTATTCAATATGGTATTGTATACGGTAACTACGGAACCCTACTGCGCGTGGCCCGACACGCACTTGGCCGGTTTTTTTTTATAAGTGGCTATATATCTTTAGAATGCATTCACTTCGAGGTTTGAATTTTACACCCCAAAAGAGACTGCAACCCCTACATTCTTTGATATTCTCCATACTACTTATATTACCTGTCAATTTA
The DNA here is from genome assembly GCA_928269145.1 of Agriphila tristella. NCBI lineage: Eukaryota > Metazoa > Arthropoda > Insecta > Lepidoptera > Crambidae > Agriphila > Agriphila tristella. The sequence goes on from OV743432.1 coordinate 30,706,167, forward strand.
GTATCCAAGGGTGTGTTTCATAAAAAAATATTAGTTCAATATTATGACCAGTAATAAAAGTTAGTTAGCCCCAGGTTAGAAAAACAGACTGTAATAAATATTTATTTGTTCGTTGTGCGTCACTTCTGCCGTAGCGGGTGGCCCGCACCAGTGGGTGAGTGTGCCAGTAGCGTGCTGTACTACAGCCCAGTGTCTAGCTAGCCCCGTCCAGCCCCATGCCGCCGCACACGCGCTTGTCAGAAATAATCAAAAACATGGAGAGAATTAAAACAAAATAAATCAATTTAAGCAAAGTAATGTTTATTAAATTGAATCGTCCAGTCTCTTTTAACCTACCACCTGTTCGGACGTCTTTTTTTTAGCTGAGAGAAGAACAGGCGAAAGAAACTCGTCAGCTTTATCAAATCAGATATTTACAATTAAATCGTTACAAACTACAACAATATAAACTTAAAGTTATCAGTTAATCTCTTTATTAAACTATGATACTAGTTACCAAGCAAATGCAAAAGAAATCTGTCTATAATGTACTTTACTTATTATTACTACAAATAATCGGAATATTCATAAAATTGGGAATGAAAATTAACAGCAGATAGCCTTTGAAAAACAATCAACTCACACACAAAACAATTAATTCAAAATAACACAATACAATGAAGAATTTACTTAACTTAAATCCCGTAGTGCTCCAAACTTAAAAGTGAAACGTATGCTCCATTTCCCATTCCTTAAATACCCACTAAATTCAACACAAAAGGTTTACCCCTCACACCATTTTTTAACCAATCATAATCGACCATACTATTTGTACGAAAAAGTAATATCAGAGATAATATTTTATAAATCAATTACGTTGTAATCTTTTTGAAACTAAATCCCAATGAATTACAATAATTGTTATATTAATTACTGTAGTCTTACTTGCTTAAATTCTTGAAAATACGTTCAGCCAATGATAGGCGTTACAACTAACTATCGTGAAATTATCAAATATAATAAATGGTAACTCTTTTAAAACTTGCTAAGATATGTACAAGATATTTACATTATTTTTATAAGAACTGAATCAAATTTAAATGTTAAACAATACATGATTTGATCATACTATTACCAAACATTATTTATCTGAACGTGTAAGGCAAAGGCAAATGTACATACAGCCAAAAATACAATTATTGGAAAAAAGCTTTACTTAAAATCCGTCACGGCCATTCTGACAAGTACTTCGCTCTCGAAGTACAATTTTAAACTTATGTTAGATATATTAATAACAATCATAATGGTCTTTAAAAGTTACAAAACAGTCACTGTTAAAACCACTACTGCCAACAATGGGCATTAGTCTTAAAAATAGTCACAGTCAAATATGGCTCGCAAGCTTCTCAATCATGGCTCGCAAGCCTCTTAACATGGCTCGCAAGCCTCTGCCCGCAGGCACATCTCAAGTCATAAGTCATAAGGCAATAGACCATCATAATTATTATCAATATAATCTCCCACTTGTCTCATTTGATAAACAATCTTCACGCATCTCTTTATTGATGTAAAACTATTAACCTATTATAAGTAACAATTTTGATTTAATAAGACACAATATACAAATATTATATATATATATATAAATCGACGAAGACAACTGTCAGAAGCTGTTTACTAAATAGGACAAGCAGCAAGATAAATTCACTGTATCAATATAACTCCTCATAATGAAATTCAATCAAAATGATCAGAAAACAAACTTACTAAAACAAATTATTATAACCATTATCATCATCATTATCATCATCATCATTATCTTCAATCATCATAATTATAATCATCACCATCTTAATAATCCTCATTGCAAACAAATTATCATAACAATTATCATCATCATCATCATCTTCAACCATCATCATTATAATCATCACTATCTTAATAATCCTCATTAGCATAATTATCATCATTATTATAATTTTCATATTATCATTACATAATCTAAATAGAAATCAAACTGTAAATCGAAATCATGATCAAAATCTAAATCGAAGTCATAATCTAAATCGAAGTAATAATCTAAATCGAAGTCATAATCCAAATCATAATCATAATCCAAATCAAAATCAGAATCTAAATTGAAATCAGAATCGAAATCGAAATCAGACTAAATCAAAATCTCAATCGAAATCAGAGTCATAAGAAATCAGAATCGAAATCGAAAACAAAATGGAAATCGAAATCTAAACCAGAATCTAAACCAGAAACAAAATCGAAATCAGAAATATCATAAATTGATAATAAGTGTAAATTGAAACTCAAATATTATAAATCGAAACTCAAAATTGAAACTAAAATGTAAAACGTAAATGGATATCAAAATGGAAATTGAGATCAAAATTTAAATCAAAGTCAAAATGTAAATCAAAATCAAAATGTAAATCAAAATGTAAATCAAAATCAAAATGTAAATCAAAATCAAAATGTTAATCAAAATCAAAATGTTAATCAAAATCAAAATGTTAATCAAAATTAAAATGTAAATCAAAATCAAAATGTAAATCAAAATCAAAATTTAAATCAAAAACAAAATCAAAATCAAAATCAAAATGTAAATCAAAATCAAAATGGAAATCTAAATCAATATAGAAATCAAAATCAAGATATGGAAATCAAAATCAATATGGAAATCTAAATCTAAATGGAAATCGAAAACAAAATGTAAATCTAAATCAAAATGAAAATCCAAATCAAAATTAAAATCCTAGTCAAAATTTCTATTTCAATGTGAATCCAAATCAAAATGTAAATCCAAATCAAAATGTAAATCCAAATCAAAATGTAAACCCAAATCAAAATGTAAATCCAAATCAAAATGTAAATTCAAATAAAAATCCAAATCCAATGTAAACCAAATCAACAAAATGTAAATCGAATTTAGTAAAATGTAAATTTAGATCGAAACCTAAAAATCGAACCCTTAATCGAAATCTATACTCTAATTCTATTTTTTAATCTAAACCTAAACCTAGATTGAAATCTAAGTTGAAATCTAACCCGAAATCTAATTCAAGATAAAAACCGAAATCTAAATCTATCAAAATCTAAATTTAAAAACGAAATCGAAAATTGAAACTGAAAATCGAAACCGAAAATCAAATCATAGAAATCAAATTCGAAAATCAAGTCCTATAATCAAATCCGAAACCAAAAATCATAATTATAAAAACAAAAATAAAATAAATAATCAAAACCGAAAGTATAAAATCTAAAGTCAAAACCTAAATCAAAAATCAAAACCGAAAATCAAAATCGAAAATCAAAATCTAAAATCAACATAAAAAATTTAAACCGAAAATCAAAACCAAAAATAAAAACCAAAAATCAAAATATAATTTTATCATGAACTTGGGTACAAACAAAAGTCTCTTAATAAATTACTCAAAACATACGCGTCTGTTGCAATTTAAACCCACCCGATCGTAAATAATAAATCCGAATGACATCGAATCATACATTTTAAACTTTTAACTTCTTGGCGTAGACAACATAATCAAATCTAAACTATTTAATTAAATCTATATTTAGATACACCTGAATAGGTTGACTACCTGTCGTGTTATCAATAACAAAATTATTGAAAATTTACCAATTTTTTACCAAAATTATAACTATAAAGTACCCATATATAGTAATTAATATAAAGTACAATTATAATTACTATTATTAAGTAATTATGATTAATAAGATTAATAATTGTGTTATTGTGTGAACATTAGTTTAGCATGTAAGCTTATTTCTTATCAGAAAAAAGCACAAATTAAAAAGAAACAATATCAGCCTTTTTAGTCACACATAAATTTCTTATCATTATTTTGAATTTCCAATAATGCTAGGATTACTCTGCGCAAACATTACTGAGCGGAATTCTATTTTATAGCTAACTTTTTTAAGTAAAAGAAATATTGGTCAGCATCATATTATTATACATTGCTCCGATTCTAAATAAAGAAACTAAAAGCATTTGTGTCGCTGTCGCCCAAGACAGCGCCTACAGAAATATTCGTTGTCTTAGTTGAGACAGCCAGGAATCGAACCCGGGGATCTCGAGAGACAGACACGATGAAAACCAGTGTACTACCCACTCGACATTGTGGGTCGACAAAATAAATAATAGAAAAAATAAAAACTTTCAATAAATTTAAATTGAGAATGAGAATGCTAAATACTGTGGCAGGGTAAGTAAATAAAGGACAAAAGTAAAGACACTCTGCTTTAAATAAGGGAAACAAAATAAACCCTCAAATGAAAAACATTAAATTCTTACTTAAATGTTACTACCTACTTTGCGATTCGAAACATACGTAGAAATTAAAAATTAAGAAATGATTAACTATAAAAAATTTGGTAGCAATGAATAATAATAGGTACTAGTGCAGAAGTAAATTGGCTGTGCTTCAATAAAATTTAAATTTTCTAAGTCTAAAGTATCTACAAACCCAAATGTTTCATTGTAAACTTTACACAGACTTAGTAAAAAGATCTACCTACTTATTACGTACCTACAAATGAACAATTTAAACTCGTTTTAATCGCATTTACTTAGACGCCAGACCAATTACTCAGGCTTTTGATAAACCACATCAGTATCACAAATACCGTCACAAATTAATTTTATAAACATCTTTAGTTAATATTAATTTCTCAATAAATTTGATGTAATTTCGTCGCAACAAATTTTATTCTTTTTCCACATCAAAACAATAAATAAGTATTAAACTAACAAAGTAGCAATCTCGTAAAATAAATTATTAAAACACAGCCACTAATGGCCTTACCGGCTAGCGGACTTTGAAGGAGGATCTCTGAAGACTTCTCCTTTACTTCTCATTCTTCTTTCACTGACACCAGCTGGCTGCTACTCAGGTCTCAGGATCGCAACGGCAGCGGAGCGAGGTCTCGTCAGCATCCACCCTGAAAATCATCAGGAATTGGTGTTAATATTTTGTAAATGGACCGAGTCGATACCCACTTCTGATGTCAGAAATAATCAAAAACATGGAGAGAATTAAAACAAAATAAATCAATTTAAGCAAAGTAATGTTTATTAAATTGAATCGTCCAGTCTCTTTTAACCTACCACCTGTTCGGACGTCTTTTTTTTAGCTGAGAGAAGAACAGGCGAAAGAAACTCGTCAGCTTTATCAAATCAGATATTTACAATTAAATCGTTACAAACTACAACAATATAAACTTAAAGTTATCAGTTAATCTCTTTATTAAACTATGATACTAGTTACCAAGCAAATGCAAAAGAAATCTGTCTATAATGTACTTTACTTATTATTACTACAAATAATCGGAATATTCATAAAATTGGGAATGAAAATTAACAGCGGATAGCCTTTGAAAAACAATCAACTCACACACAAAACAATTAATTCAAAATAACACAATACAATGAAGAATTTACTTAACTTAAATCCCGTAGTGCTCCAAACTTAAAAGTGAAACGTATGCTCCATTTCCCATTCCTTAAATACCCACTAAATTCAACACAAAAGGTTTACCCCTCACACCATTTTTTAACCAATCATAATCGACCATACTATTTGTACGAAAAAGTAATATCAGAGATAATATTTTATAAATCAATTACGTTGTAATCTTTTTGAAACTAAATCCCAATGAATTACAATAATTGTTATATTAATTACTGTAGTCTTACTTGCTTAAATTCTTGAAAATACGTTCAGCCAATGATAGGCGTTACAACTAACTATCGTGAAATTATCAAATATAATAAATGGTAACTCTTTTAAAACTTGCTAAGATATGTACAAGATATTTACATTATTTTTATAAGAACTGAATCAAATTTAAATGTTAAACAATACATGATTTGATCATACTATTACCAAACATTATTTATCTGAACGTGTAAGGCAAAGGCAAATGTACATACAGCCAAAAATACAATTATTGGAAAAAAGCTTTACTTAAAATCCGTCACGCTCGTACTACGCACACCCCGAGCAGTTCCTGCCGCAGCGGGTGGCCCGCGCCCGGCCGCCGCACCAGTGGGTGAGTGTGCCAGTAGCGTGCTGTACTACAGCGCAGTGTCTAGCTAGCCCCGTCCAGCCCCATGCCGCCGCACACGTGCGTGAACTACGCGCACCCCGAGCAGTTCCTGCCGCAGCGGGTGGCCCACGCCCGGCCGCCGCACCAGTGGGTGAGTGTGCCAGTAGCGTGCTGTACTACAGCGTAGTGTCTCGCGAGCCCCGCCCAGCCCCATGCCGCCGCACACGCGCGCGTACTACGCGCACCTCGAGCAGTTCCTGCCGCAGCGGGTGGCCCGCGCCCGGCCGCCGCACCAGTGGGTGAGTGTGCCAGTAGCGTGCTGTACTACAGCCCAGTGTCTAGCTAGCCCCGTCCAGCCCCATGCCGCCGCACACGCGCGCGTACTACGCGCACCCCGAGCAGTTCCTGCCGCAGCGGGTGGCCCACGCCCGGCCGCCGCACCAGTGGGTGAGTGTGCCAGTAGCGTGCTGTACTACAGCGTAGTGTCTCGCGAGCCCCGCCCAGCCCCATGCCGCCGCACACGCGCGCGTACTACGCGCTCCTCGAGCAGTTCCTGCCGCAGCGGGTGGCCCGCGCCCGGCCGCCGCACCAGTGGGTGAGTGTGCCAGTAGCGTGCTGTACTACAGCCCAGTGTCTAGCAAGCCCCGCCCAGCCCCATGCCGCCGCACACGCGCGCGTACTACGCGCACCCCGAGCAGTTTCTGCCGCAGCGGGTGGCCCGCGCCCGGCTGCAGCACCAGTGGGTGAGTGTGCCAGTAGCGTGCTGTACTACAGCCCAGTGTCTAGCGAACCCCGCCCAGCCCCATGCCGCCGCACACGCGCGCGTACTACGCGCACCCCGAGCAGTTCCTGCCGCAGCGATTACTCTACGGCTCCACCTGCGTCTTAACGCATAGCTTAAAGCGTTAATCTAGACGTGACGCAGATGTAGCCAAGACTTAACTTTCTCTTCTCTTCTCTTCTAACGTCTTTAATTTACAAACGTCATTACAAATGTCATTAAATGTTAAGTGATAATTCACTAGAAATTAACATTAGCGGCGTTAAAACCTAATGTAGCCAATACGCATTTTTATCGCTTTAATTAAAGCGTAGTTGGACATTATAAAAACTGTCTAAGGCATGTTCATACAAAAGTCTTGTTTTTAGTGTTCCTACTTTTATATGCTGTTTGTTTTCCTTGAATATAAAATAAAATAAAATTATCACTAACGTGAACGATAACGCAGGTGGAGCAGTAGCATTAGTGTTATCAAAAAGTTTATGAAACTGAAAAATGACAACTAATAAAATTATTTTATGAGTCTAATAAAATTAGCTAATAAAATCAGTAACTTTTATGAAACACGCCCCAGGTTAGAAAAACAGACTGTAATAAATATTATTATTAGTTAAAAAATACATTTACAGTTCATTGTGCGTCACTTTGATGTTTGACAGCTCGACTGATGTCATCTCACTTTGCCCTTGATGCCCTTCCTTTTGTTAACATATCCCACCATACACATATAAATTACAGGTATTGACTATGAAAAATCAAGAAACATTACTGTGGCTAAAAAACAATGTCGATCCATGGAAATCTGTTGAGGAAAATTGACACTGCAGATCACCGCCTAAACCGCATCCAATGTGGAAAAGGTGATATAGCGGATTACTTCAAAGATTTACCAGCCTTAAAACAATCACAAGGCTATACCTTGGTAAGCATATATACTGCAGCTTTATTTTTTTACTTAGTCTTTGTGGTCTTTCTATAAAAACGTACGCAATGACATAGAAATGACAAAAGTTTGTTTATTTCTTTTAAGACAAATATCTGAATTTTGATTGCCATGTAAAATTCATAATGTTAGTTTCCGTTTCTGCCACGATTCTTCTCTTTTCGCACAGACTCTACACTCTTGTAATACCAAAAGTAACACTCGCGCGCTGCCGACATTGCAGAACTAGCTATTGTGCACGCACTAAAAGAGACAAGCTATTTTAGTGCTCGCTTAACAACCCAATAAGCTCTGTGGTTGCGATCCGGACCTTTCTCTCCAGTGGAAATAACTAAGCGTACATTTATTGTATTTATTCTTTTTTTCAGCTAATGAATGATTTCAGTCGTCTGTATCCGGGAAAGGAAAACAAATTATTTTGCCTTATCACCATCAAATATGAAGAAATTATAAAATATGCTTCATTAAAATTACGAAAAATTAGAGACGAAGACACGAGAACAAAAATAGCAAATATAATTGCACTGATTGACGGTAAGAAGTTTTTCTCAAATATTCGTTCTTACTATAAAACCATCATAAAATTAAGTCTAAAAAATTAACCGAAACTTTTTTCTTGGATACAGAAGATAAACCGAGACATCCTGCAATATTGCTTTGAAGTTGCTGGCTTATGTCATCAACATTTCACTTTCACGGAATGCGACGGCTATATATCGCAAGCTGCTTTTGAATCCGACGTATCCAACAAGATCATTCAAAGAAAGCATAATGTTTCACGGGTACGCCAATTTGACGACCATGTAATTCTAGAATAGTATGATTAATTAAGCTTGTTGTGGTTTTTTTGTAACTAAGTATGTCTCAATTTTTGCGATTGAAAATAAATAATATGAATCTTTTATGTCTATTTCCTTTTAAACATGTTAAGCTATAAAACTTGTACAGGGTTTGCTTTGATATTGACGACCTCCGTGGTCGAGTGGTTCGCACGCCGGTTTTCAAGGCGTCACCATCTCTTGAGGTCCCGGGTTCGATTCCCGGCTGGGTCAATGTAGAAAATGAACTTTTCAATATTGTCTCAGGTCTGGGTGTGTGTCATACCACCGTTGTTTCTGATTTCCATAACACAAGTGCTATAGCTACTTACTTTGGGATTGGAGCAATGTATGTGATGTTGTCAAATATTTATTTATTTATTATTTATTTATTTATATTGCTGGCCTATGTCATCAACATTCCACCTGCACCGAATATAAAAGGAAAGCCAGCGTGGAAGCTACCTAGAGCAGAGGTATGCGACTGCTATATATCCAAAAGTTTGTTTATTTCTTATAAGACAAGTGTCTGAACTTCGATTGCCATGTAAAATTCATAATGTTAGTTCGTTGTGCGTCACTTTGACGTTTGACAGCTCGACTGCTGTCATCTCATTCTGCCCTTGATGCGCTTCCTCTTGTTAACTCATCCCACCATAAACATTTATATGTGGTTTACGTGTGTATTACAGGGATTGTCTATGAAGAAACATTACTCTGGCTGAAAAATGAAAAATCATGGAAATCTGGAAACCATGGAAATCTGTTGAAGAAAAGTAGGCGGAAACTGCCTAAACCGCATCCAGTGTGGAAAAAGTGATATAGTGGATTACTTCAAGGATTTCCCAGCCTTGAAACAATCACAAGGCAATACCTTGGTAAGCATATACCGCAGTCCGCAGCTTTATTTTTTACACAATCTTTGTGGTTTTTCTATAAAAACGTACGCAATGACATATAAATGACAAAAGTTACTCATTCTTTTTTCAGCTAATGAACGATTTCAGTCGTTTGTATCTAGGAATGGAAAACAAATTATGTTCCTCTTATGCTTCATCAAAATTGCGAAAAAATAGAGACACGAGAACAAAAATAGCAAATATAATTGCACTGATTGACGGTAAGAATATTTTCTCAAATATTAGTTCTTATTATTAAACCTTCATAAAAATAAGTTTTAAAAAATTAACCGAAACTTTTTTTCTTTGAATACAGAAGATAAACCGAGACATCCTGCAATATTGCTTTGAAGTTGCTGGCTTATGTCATCAACATTTCACTTTCACGGAATGCGACGGCTATATATCGCAAGCTGCTTTTGAATCCGACGTATCCAACAAGATCATTCAAAGAAAGCATAATGTTTCACGGGTACGCCAATTTGACGACCATGTAATTCTAGAATAGTATGATTAATTAAGCTTGTTGTGGTTTTTTTGTAACTAAGTATGTCTCAATTTTTGCGATTGAAAATAAATAATATGAATCTTTTATGTCTATTTCCTTTTAAACATGTTAAGCTATAAAACTTGTACAGGGTTTGAGAACGGAATTTCTTCTGTTAATAACCTTGTAAAAGTTAAAAATAAAAAATGTTGTATCATGGCTGTGTACACTAAATGTATATGTATCGTGAAGTATGATTTTATCTAAATTACCAATTATTATATGCTTTTCACTTACAGGTCTGGACTTTGGTGCTATATCGGTGCAGCTGTTAAGTTTGCTATAAAATTATTTTGCATAATAATAATAATAATAATAGCCGCACTAATATCGTACAAGTTCAACAAAAGTAGATAAAGCTTGACCAGAGTTTAAAAAAACCCTGCAATAAGGACGCGACCTTTGTGATTTATTTATACGTAACTATTGCCAGTAAAAGAAATTAAATGTGAAAAATGCCGCATGCGGGTTTTTAAAACATCTGGTCAGCTTTAAAATGATACATCATTCTTTATCGTACCCGCACCAATATTTATAAGTAGATATCTATGTAATCAGTGCAGGTTATACTACAAAGAAGCATAATGTTGTATAAAACTTATTAACTGTTATAGTAGAGGTATGAACGGGAAGTCGAAGCGTGGGCAGACCGCCATTCCTAAGATGTCAGGGCCTACCTCAACCAGATACGCCGCAACAAGGACGATATAGAAAAACCATGGGAGAAGCATATCTCCAGCAGTGGACAAATATATATGCTGAGAAGACAAATAGAAGGTATGATACTAGTGTGGGACAATAAGGCACCATACCATTCACCATACGTATGTACATAGATGGACGGCTATTAGACATACTTGATTTTTAGGGTTCCGTGCCTCAAAAAAAGGAAAAACGGAAACTTAAAAATCAAGTGTGTCTAATTAGACTCACGCCCGAGTACATGCGATACTGCTGCGGGTATAAGGCATGATGCACTATTGCACTACGTGTTACGTATTGCACACTATGCCTTACGATAATTGCACCTGTATTTTCCTTATGTTGGCATGGTACAGTCAGTGTCATTTATATACATATATACAGCCATTGAGTCAAAATATGTAAACACCAACCTTATTATCAGTGACATAGAGGTGTGTAGATATTTTTGAGCTCTTGTTAACGTATTTATGACGCTGGCCGTACATACATAGGTGTTCAGATAATAATTTTGAATATTAACCAATCAAAGTCAATTAAATTTTGTAGACATGGTCTAGAAAGTAATACCTAGGTCTGTGGTTTAATACAGTTTCGTAAAAATGTATAGTTTAAATATTACAGGGGGTTTTCATATTTTCATTAAAAACTCCCTGCAATATTTAAACTATACATTTTTACGAAAATGTAATAAACTATAGACCTAGATATTAGTTTCTCGATCGTGTCTACAAAATTTCATTGACTTTGGTTAATATTCATACTAATTATCTGAACACCTTTGTATGTACCATGCCAGCATAAGGAAAATACAGGTGCGAGTATCGTAAGGCATGGTGTGCCATACGAAACACGTATGGTGCACCATGTCTTACTATACCCGCAGCAGTATCGTACGTACTGTTACATCCCTTTGATGTATAGTTAGTTGCTGACGACCCTGGATAATATTGCTGATCCAGCGTCTGGGAGACCAGTTGGACGCGCTCGCTTCCCGAGCGCCTCAGTCTCATTCCATCCTCCGTGACGGCTGCCATTTCGCGAAATTACTAATTCCTCGTTTAATTTCAAATCCTTTTTTTTAAAACCCAAATTGAGAGACTCGTCCTAACATTTGGTGGCAGCGTCAAGGGATCTTAAAAGGTCCTCGGTCCGTCTCCGTTTCAAAGTTCTAAAATCCATAAAAAAGTGCGTGAATTTACGCGTATATGCAAACTCTATTTTCCTCTGTGTCTGTGTCCAGTGAAAACTCTGTATCCAGTGTAAAAATCTACTTCTATATCCTGCATAAACTTACCTCTGTGTCCAGTGAAAGAAAAACGTATAAACAGCGTAAATCACACGAGTCTCGTCTCTATCCCTAATAATCTACGTATCCAGTGTGAACTTACCTTTATATCCAGCGTAAACTTACCTCTGTGTCCAGTGAGAGAAAGCATATACTTTACCTGTGTTACCAGTGTCCAGCGTAAACTACACAAATCTCATCCCTGCATCCAGTAATCTCCGTGTCCAGTGTGAACTTACCTCTATAAGCAGTGCAATTCCCCGGTGAAAATCGTCTTATCCCTGTAAACAGTGCATAAACTACGAGCAACAAACCCTTGCAAAATCCAGAATCCAGATCCATAATCAGTACCATCGTCGCAGCCGTCCGTCGATTACATCATCAGTGGCCTACAACATTGTTGCAGTATTTTTACGAAGTCATAGTGCATCCGGCCGATCGTAATGAATCTTATCGCAGCTTTAACCGTTGTCGTGTTCTACGAACTGTGAGTCGTATTTTTGCTTATTGACTATTGTAAACAGTGACTTTAATCTTGTTATAAGTGAAGAACTTAAATTCATATTGTGCTAAATTAATTTACTATCTCGTTTTCGTTGTTAATTTGAAGAATACTATATCTTTGTTAAAATGCCTGAAACTAAGTCAGACCCAACTCTGCAAATACCCATCAATGTCGATTTGCCCGCCGATACTGATGACGAAAGGGCCCCTAGCCCTGTAGAAAAACAAAAGAGAGGGAAAAAAGTTTCCACCCCTCAACTTGAAACATTAGATTTAAATATCATTTTAAAATTTATAAAACCATATGATGGCAGTAGAGAAACGTTGAATTCTTTTATTATCAATTGTAATAATGCGTATGAATTAGCATCAAATCAGCAGAAGCCCATTCTTTTCAAATATATCTTATGTCAACTCCAAGGAAAGGCGGAAGTTGCCTGCTCAATAAAAGAGTTTCAAACTTGGGAACAACTCAAGGAATTTTTAAAAACCCAATTCAGTGATCGCAAACACTCTTCACACCTTCTGATGGAATTACAAGAGAGCAAACAACTTCCGGCCGAAAACGTAAGCCAATTCGCTCTTAGAATCGAAACACTGTTATCACAATTACTCACCGAAATCTCACTTAGTAACTGTAAACTTAAAGAACTCCCAGGCCGTACCGCGGCTATGGAGGAACTTGCCCTCCATCACTTCCTAATGGGTTTACACCCAAGAATCTCTAACATAGTCCGATGTAAATCACCGAGATCTTTAAATGAAGCCACTAACTTTGCAATTTCAGAGGAAAGAATCCAACAAACCTTATATAAAAGGAGCATTCCCGAAGCTAGACGCGATAATCGCCCAACAAGAATGAACAATCCTACTAGACCCTTCCAGCCACAAAGGCCATTCTCAACCGCTCCGCAAAATCGCAACCCTAACTCCGCTCCTAATTTTCCTACCAGTTCCAATACAATCACGTGCCGGTACTGCAAGGCTCCCGGTCACTCTATTGAGCAGTGCCGAAAGCGAGAATATAATAATAGGTTCCGGTCCTCGCAACCATCCTCTGGTCCTGTCCCGTTCCGCCGCGTCAACTTCAACGAAACCGAACCTCAAGGTTATGACGAGGTCGACGACCACTACGACCAGTCACAAGGTTTAAACTAGAACCCGTCTCGTTTAGGTGTCGCCCGAGACGCCATCTTAAAAAAGACACCACTATTCCAAGAAAATCCACTGTATCTACTGAATCCACTGTATCCGCTGAATCTATAAAAAGAAAATCCACTGTATCCGCTGTATCCACTGAATCCGCTGTATCCGCTGAATCTATAAAAAATAAAACCGCTGTATCCACTGAACCCGCTGTATCCACTGTATCCACTGAATCTACAAAAAAGAATTCCACTGTATCCACTGAATCCACTGTATCCACTGAATCTACAAAAAAGAATTCCACTGTATCCGCTGTATCCACTGTATCCACTGAATCTATAAAAAATAAACCCACTGTATCCACTGAATCCGCTGCATCCGCTGAATCTGTAAAAAGAAAATCCACCGTATCCGCTGAATCCGCTCAACCTACTAAATCCATTCCTAAATGTACTAAAACAAATACTAATTCTACCAAATCCTCTGAAGCACGTACCAGTTCCACTGAATCTAGCAATCCTACCAAACCCACCAAATCCATAACTACAAAATCTGAAGAGATCTACGAAATCACGCCTGACCCTTCAATAAAATCATTGCCTTACGTAATTGTTAACTGCGAAGCGACAGTACTTCCACTGACCCTCCTTATAGACACTGGTTCTTCTATAAGCCTAGTCAAAGATTCCACTCTCAAACCCAATCTTCCTCTCCAGAAGGAGATTCTCAAATTAAAAGGTCTTACTACAACAACGTCACAAGACGATGTCATTCCAACTCTAGGCTCACTCAATTTACAATTATCACTTAGTGACAAAAATCCCAAATACCGTCTCACTCACAAATTCCATGTAGTAAGCAACCTAGATTTCCCTTATGATGGTATTATCGGTAACGATCTTCTGACCGAATCTAAAGGAAACATAGACTTCACCTTCGGCATCCTTACTTTAAAGAATTCTTACATCCATATCTACTTCTCGGAGCCCCATTATACAATCCCTGGCAGAACCGAAACTGTCATCGAATGCTCAGTCTCTAACCCTGAGATAAAAGAAGGGTTAATCCTTGATCAAAATTTATCAGAAAATCTATTGATTGCAAATTGTATTGTCCATGTCAAGGAAAACAATAGAGTAAACATATCCGTTGTCAATACCTCTGAAGAACCTGTTACCATAAAATCAGATCTTAAACTTAAACTCGACTCTCTCGACTCTTTCGACTCTTCAGAATTCGTAGACCCACCTATAGGAATTAATCATGTCAACACTTCATATAACGGTTTTAAACGCACAGAAGAAGTTCTAAAGCAACTACGCACCTCACACCTCAATAAAGAGGAAAAGAACGCTCTCTTACAACTATGCTCTGACTATTCCGATATTTTCCACCTCCCAGGGGAAAATCTTACCCATACAAATGCTCTCAAACATGAAATTAAGACAACAACAGACATCCCAATACATACTAAGACCTATAGATTCCCTGAAGTCCATAAAGCTGAAGTACGAAAACAAATTGACAAAATGCTAGAACAAAACATCATAGAACCCTCTGATTCCCCTTGGTCATCACCTATCTGGGTGGTACCCAAGAAACTCGATGCTTCCAATACTCAAAAATGGCGCGTAGTAATTGACTACCGCAAACTCAATGACGTCACAATTGGTGACACATATCCCCTTCCACAAATTACCGAGATATTGGATCAACTCGGTAATAGCAAATACTTCTCTACCCTAGACCTTGCCTCTGGATTTCATCAGATTAAATTAAATGAAGCCGACAAACCTAAAACAGCCTTCACAGTCCCTGAAGGGCACTACCAATTCTCCAGGATGCCATTCGGCCTTAAAAACGCCCCTTCAACCTTTCAAAGGTTAATGAACACAGTCTTGTCTGGTCTCCAAGGCATTAGATGCTTCGTATACCTCGACGACGTAGTCTGCTATGGACACGACCTAAAATCCAGCATCGGTAATTTAACAGAAATCTTCCAAAGAATCCGTAATTTCAATCTCAAATTACAGCCAGACAAATGCGAATTCCTAAGACGTGAAGTCTGCTACCTGGGGCATATAATCACTGAACAAGGCGTCAAACCGAATCCCGAAAAAATCAAGGCCGTAATCGCATTTCCTACTCCAGAGTCCGCTAAAGACATAAAGTCATTCCTCGGCCTCGTTTCGTATTATCGTCGTTTCATTCCGGACTTCTCCAAAATTGCCAAACCCCTTACTCAACTTTTGAGGAAAGATACTAAATTCAACTGGGAAAACCAACAACAAGTCGCTTTTGACACTCTGAAACAAAAATTGACCACTGCACCTGTCCTTTGCTATCCCGACTTTACAAAACCATTCGTACTTACCTGTGATGCCTCTAACCACGCCATCGGCGCTGTTTTATCCCAGGGTCCCATCGGTAAAGATCATCCTATCGCGTATGCATCCCGAACTCTAAATAAAAACGAAGTAAACTATTTCACTATGGAGAAAGAACTCCTCGCAATTGTCTTCGGATGCAATACATTCCGACCATACCTATATGGTCAAAAGTTCCAAATCATTACAGACCACAGACCCCTTAAGTGGCTTTTCAATCACAAAAACCCTAACAGCAAGATGCAGCGCTGGCGTCTGATGCTCGAAGAATATGAATACGAGATCATTTATAGGAAAGGTAGACTTAACTCAGCCGCAGATGCTCTTTCCCGTTATCCCGTAAATCCCGTCATTCCAAATCAACCTGAAAAAGAAAATACTAACCCTGACTCTACCGACGCCAACAACGACAACATACAACCTCCATTCAGCCCGCTGACTCTCGATGATCTTGGCGTCAATCTCCCTGCTACTCCTGATTACGACAGCAGCAGCTTACCTCAAATAGACTTGTTAGACGACGATGACGATTTCCCATTCAACTACAGCCCCACTGATCCTACTAAATCTAGCAAGGTAAAATCTCCAAAATCTGATAATGCGCAAGCATCAACTAGTCGAGAAAACTTACCTGATCCAACTCCTTCGATTTCAATGCAAGATCCTGCCATACCTGCTATTTCAAATCCTGAAACTCAAGAAAACCTACCCGACTCGACACCTTCCACTTCAGCCCAAGATCCTACTATATCTGCTACTCCAAACCCTGAAATCCAAGAACCTGAACAAGCTCCACTGAATCCTGAAAGCTCACCTGCGCAAGCTCGCGACTCTCCTCCAGCTCCCGATGATACCTACACTAACGACGAATATTCCAAATTCCTGAAAGAAATTAACAATAAAAACAATCAATTTAACACTAAAATCACTGAACATAACCAGTCCCTCACCAAAACCCATTGTAAAATCATCCTAATCCCTACGTCTATAGACTTAGATGAATCCAATCCGTACTTACCAGAAATCCTAGAAAAAGTGACAGACGAAACACGTTACAAAGAAAAACAATTGTACTCTTTCGAAAAAGTTCAAACCAATGATAACAAAAGTACTTACCTTATTTTCCCTAAAGTACACCATTTCGATGAATGCACTTATCCAGAGATTTACCGAACACTTAAAAACATTAAAACTCATTTAACCTCAACCGAAGACAACATTTCCGAAATTGCTATTTCTGACTTTAGAAATCCATTCCAAAGTCTATCTTTTGCAAAATTATATAACATGATAGTGTACATCTTCCACAATACTAATATACAAATAAATATTTATCACGATAGTATAATTTATCCAACTCTCAGTGAAATTAAAAAGATTCTAAAAGAAAATCATGATCTTCCCGTTGCAGGACATTTAGGCTGCAACAGGATGCTTAACCGTATCAAAGAGAAATTCTACTGGAAAGGTATGAAAGGTGACGTAGAAAACTATGTCAAAGCCTGCACTTCATGCCAAGAGAATAAAGCCCTTCGACAACTCAATCGTGCTCCAATGCAGATCACTACTACCAGTACCAGCCCCTTCCAAAGATTAGCTTTGGACATCGTCGGTCCTTTACCCGAGTCCGGCCCTGCCAAATTGAAATATATAATGACTCTTCAAGATGACCTCACGAAATTCTCCGTAGCTTATCCTCTCCGCAGTGTCTCCTCAGAAGAGACCACTGATTGCCTCGTACACTTTATTTCTCTGTTTGGAATTCCTCAGACTATCCTCACCGACCAAGGTACCAATTTTACAGCTGATCTCTTTAAAAAGACTTGCAGCTTCCTGAAAATCAAACAGCTGTGGTCTACTCCATATCATCCCCAGACTCAAGGAGCTCTCGAGAGGAGCCATTCTACTCTTAAAGAGTACCTTAAATCCTATGTAAATGATAATCAAGATGACTGGCCACGATACGTTTACACAGCAATCTTAGCCTACAACACCGCTACCCACAGCACTACCAACTTTTCACCATACGAACTATTGTTTGGGCATAAAGCCTTCATTCCCGATTCCCTGTATAGCCAAGACCTCACCACATATCCTGACTACGTCAGAATGCTTCAACATCGCCTTAAACTGTCTTGGGAAAAAGCGTATCAAAACATACAACATTCAAAAGAAAAATCCAAATCCTACTATGATGCAAAAACCCGATCTATCCGATACAAAGTAGGTGATTACGTCTACTTGAAAAACCATTTGAGACTTCGTAAGGCCCTCTCTCCGATTTGGAAAGGTCCTTACAAAATCCTTGCCGTTCACGGAAACAACACTGTAACCTTACTAATAAATAGGCGCCATGTGAAACACCACTTTGATGAAATTAAATTAGCAGGCGTCTTTCCCAGTAGTCCCTAAGATTAGGAATAGCGTATTTTATTCTTTAGTAATTCTACTATTTTACATGTTACTATTACATTTTTATTATTATACCTACTATAATTAACCTTCTATATCCTTAGTTTTATAACATTAGGTTTTTATAACAGTCGTTATATAACTTAATTTTATTTTCAGTGTGCCAACCTCAGTAGCAACAAGTTTTGTAGAACAAATCTCATCGAGTCCTGGCTTGTATTTCGATTATGTGGGAAAGGTTAAAATCAAAAACGGTAATTTAAACTTAGTCATCCCGATAGATATTACCCACATACAATTACACATTGAAAATATAAATTCTGTGTTAGAAACAGTTACGTACTTTTGCAATAAAACAAAAGAATTTGACGAATCAGAATGCGAAAATATAATAGAACCGCTAATTACCCATTATAAAAATATGGTTAAAGAATATTCATCTATAACCCATTTAATTGATGACAGATTGAAACGCAGAGCTTGGTTTGGCGGAATAGGTACCGCTTTTAAACATATATTCGGCACCCTAGATGAGGATGATGCAGAAAAATACGATAGCGCTATAAATTATGTACAAGATGATCAGAAAAGGATAGCTTCATTAGTAAAAGAACACATATTAGTCACAAGATCTACATTAACCAGATTTAATGAAACTATTGTAAGATTGAAATCTAATGAAGATAACCTTAACCTAGCTATCGATAAACTTTCTGTAAAACTTAAATATTTATCCAATAGAACAGATCATTTGTCAGTAATGTCCGGTTTAAACACAGTTTATAATAACTTAGAAGCATCCATCCTTACTTTGTCTTTCCAAATTGAAGATATTACAAATGCTATTTTACTTAGTAGAGTGAATATTATTCACCCATCTGTAATAACACCACAAGAATTGTACAAAGAATTGACTGATAATTATAAATATTTACCTAACGAATTAGAATTTGTTGTACCTCTGGAATTGAAACTTATCCATAAAATTATGAATATGTCAAAATTAATTAGTTATTACTTAAATAAGAAAATAATGTTTATACTTACAATCCCTCTTACAAATCCGCTTGAATTTTATTTATATAATAGTATTCCTTTGCCAATGCCTCATAATGTAACGAATCCAAATTCATTCAGTGTTATAATTCCTAGTAGCAAATATATCGCTATTACTAAAGATAAGACCCACTATTGTAATGTAAATGATATCAATTCTTGTCAAACTATTGACCATCAAAATTATCTATGTAAAATAATGAACATATTTCCAACATCTGCCAACCCCAATTGTGAAAGTGAATTGTTATCAAAAGTAGTTTCATCCCTTCCGGAATATTGTAAAACAGAATTCGTTAATGGCGAATTGGATATTTGGAAACCAATTCGTAATAATAGATGGATATTTGTACAGTCAAAATCTAGTAAATTAACAATAGATTGTCTTCACTCAGAACCGATTGATATAAAACTATTAGGCACTGGAATTGTATACATACCTATCCATTGTAAAGCATATTGCAAGAGTACTAGACTTTTACCCGATTATAATGTTTTGAATGTAACCATACCTTCCATAAACTTAGATTTTAATTTAATTAATGATTCTTGTTGTAGTATAAGTAAATTTAAAGAAGTAGCGAATAGTGTTCCCTTGTTAAAGTTAAATAACATAGATTTAGAAAATTTACCCCTAACACAAAATTTAGATAAAGATATGATACAAGATTTAAATAAAATAATAAATAAACCTCATTTCATCCAATACGGGGCACACTATTCTACGCTTTTAATATTTATCATTATAATTGTAATTTCATTTTGTGTATTTAAAATATTTAGGAAAATAAATAAAACTGGCAGCCTTCACCGACAAATGGAAATTCCAAAAGTAATGTTTAAAAAGAAAATTACAAAACAAGATGATAAACAATCAGAACATGAAGTTACAGAATTAGTAGATATAGAAGTAGAATCTAAACATATAAAAGCTCCCCCTTCTCCAAAAACACGCAGACAAATATAAACCTGAATACATAATTATATACATAAATAAATATATATTATAAATAAATAAATAAATATTATTAATAAATAAAATAAATATGTAATTATTTTAACTTTGAATTACTTAGTCATAAACTTCAGAATATTGATCCTGAAGTTTATTTTTCCATGGGGGGAGGTGTTACATCCCTTTGATGTATAGTTAGTTGCTGACGACCCTGGATAATATTGCTGATCCAGCGTCTGGGAGACCAGTTGGACGCGCTCGCTTCCCGAGCGCCTCAGTCTCATTCCATCCTCCGTGACGGCTGCCATTTCGCGAAATTACTAATTCCTCGTTTAATTTCAAATCCTTTTTTTTAAAACCCAAATTGAGAGACTCGTCCTAACAGTACGCTGGCGTGTTACATAAGTATGGTTCACCGTGCTTTACTGTTCCCGCACCAGTATCGTACGTATGCTGCCGTAGTATATACGCACGGTTCATCATGCCTTACTGTACCGGCAACGGTACCTTACCTCTACTACGACAGTTAATACGTCGGGCACATCATGCTTGACTGTGCCCGCTACAGTATCATACGTATGCCACCATGGTGCACACGTATGGTGCACCATGATTTACTGTGCCCGCCACAGAATCGTACGTATGCCGCCGCGGTGCACACGTATGGCTCACCATTATTTACTGTGCCCGCTACAGTATCGTACGGTTGTCGCCGTGGTACACACGTACGGCTCACCGTGCTTTACTGTGTCTGCCACAGTATCGTACGTATGCCGCCGCGGTGCACACGTATGGCTCACCCTTATTTACTATGCCCGCTACAGTATCATACGTATGCCGTCGCGGTACACACGTACGGCTCACCGGGCTTTACTGTGTCTGCCACAGTATCGTACGTATGCCGACGCGGTGCACACGTATGGCTCACCATTATTTACTGTGCCGGCTACAGTATCGTACATATGCCGTCGCGGTACACACGTACGGCTCACCGTGCTTTACTGTGTCTGCCACAGTATCGTACGTATGCCACCGCGGTGCACACGTATGGCTCACCATTATTTACTGTGCCCACTACAGTATCATACGTATGCCGTCGCGGTACACACGTACGGCTCACCGTGCTTTACTGTGTCTGCCACAGTATCGTACGTATGCCACCGCGGTGTACACGTATGGCTCGCCATTATTTACTGTGCCGGCTACAGTATCGTACATATGCCGTCGCGGTACACACGTACGGCTCACCGTGCTTTACTGTGTCTGCCACAGTATCGTACGTATGCCACCGCGGTGCACACGTATGACTCACCATTATTTACTGTGCCCGCTACAGTATCATACGTGTGCCGTCGCGGTACACACGTACGGCTCACCGTGCTTTACTGTGTCTGCCACAGTATCGTACGTATGCCGCCGCGGTGCACACGTATGGCTCACCATTATTTACTGTGCCCGCTACAGTATCGCTCATATGCCGTCGCGGTACACACGTACGGCTCACCGTGCTTTACTGTGTCTGCCACAGTATCGTACGTATGCCGCCGCGGTGCACACGTATGGCTCACCATTATTTACTGTGCCCGCTACAGTATCGTACGTATGTCGCCGTGGTACACACGTACGGCTCATCGTGCTTTACTGAGCCCGCTACAGTATCGTACGTATGCCGCCGCGGTGCACACGTATGGCTCACCATTATTTACTGTGCCCGCTACAGTAACGTACGTAAGCCGCAGTCGTAGTTTCAGGAGTATTCAGTGCGACTTGCGCACTACGTATGTACGTAGCCGGATGTCGGGCTACGTACGTACGTACAAAAATCGACCACTCGTAAATTACGTAACCCGCTCCATGATGATCGTCAGTATGCCGACTACGTATGACTGACTACTTACGCGTAATGTAGCGGGTTACACACGTCATTGTGGTCGATTTTTATCCTTATTTTACGTAGTGCGGCAGAGGAAATTTTTCTCAGTGTATACTATAGGAGCAATAGTATAGGTCTTGTATAGGACCTATACTATTCCATAGTCTCCCTAATATAAGCTCTGCTTTACCTTGTTACCTTAGAATAATTAGGCCTAGAACGATAGTTTACTATGAAGCGGTCTGTCAAAAGTGAGGCAAAATTGAGATTTATGCGTGCGTAAAGTGCTTGTGTTTACGCTCGAAGAAACGCACACAGCAAAAAAAAATGTTACCAATACATGATTTTTTTTTCCTTAAAAGTAGGGAAATTGAAACCATTGTGGTAATTATAGTTGCGGTTGTATAGATTTCACTGATTAACTGTAACTAGAGTTTGCTTGTCAAAACTAGAGAGGGCAAGGGTTTAAAACCTCTATATGTTATATATTTTTTTTAAATAAGATGTCGACTGTGCAGTGTTAAAAATGTCAATAATAAAAGATGGTGGCCAACTTCTAATTATTCTAAGCTTGTTACTAAATAATTCGTTGTCAGTTTCCCTAAATTCATTCTACAAACAAAATAGAATATTCCACCAACACTAAACTTTCTCTAATAAACACAAACTCCAAGCCATATAAAACACTCCAAAGAGCAAAAGATTCCCAGACCAAATAAAAAGGCTACAGTATTATACTGAACCTCATAAACAGGAGACGTGACGCATCCTCGTTTTTTTTCCTTTAGATCGCTAGCTCTAATTTTCCTGGGGGTAGGAAGTTATATTGTACTAGCGGACGCCCGCGACTTCGTCTAGGTGGAAAGTTTTTTTTGCTATTCCTCGGGAACATCACTCTTTTTTGGGATAAAATGTACCCTATGTCCTTCTCTGTACCACTGACAACGTGTATGCAAAATTTCATGACGATCGGTTCAGTAGTTAGGACGTGAAGGCGAAACAAACAAACGGACTTTCGAATATTAGTAAGGATTACCGCTCGCGACTTCGTCCGCGCGGACTTTCTTCCAGGGGCCCAATCGTGCATAAGCGCGATTTTTTTGACTGATGCCTATTTTTTTTTCAAAAAAATTCTATGTTGAAGTTAAAGTTTCAAAAGCGCTAAAAAGCGCTGTTGCTATCTATGGCGCTGGACACGTGACTTGTGTGATGTCACCTATACAAGTAAACATTGTACTATTTTAACCTTAACATTTTCTGTTCCAACGAATCCCGAAAGCCGAAAAATTTATCAAAAATTATCAAAAAACTACTTCTGAAAGAACCTAAAGAACGAATAAAAAAAACTAAAAGCACGTATTGTGATCAGTCAACGAAAAGAAGTAAAGCCTTATTTTATAAAAAAAATATTGTATTTGATTCAAATTAATGTATTTTTTTTTCGGTGAAATTAATTATCAATAAATACCTATACTGAATTTAGTTTATGTAGGTACTAGTTTAATATCTTTTTTTACTGTATATCTGATTGATACGATGACCATAGTTTGTATATTTTCAATGTTGTCAATTATACCCTATTTTCCAAACCAAAGCTAAATCTTCGCACGTTTTGTTTACAGAAAAATACTCGCTTTAATTTGGTTAAATTTTATTTTATTTTAATGCAAAATAAAATTATTGCTAAATAAAATGTAAAAGTAAATATAACCTAAATGAAAACGTAACGGTTTTGATTTTATCGCTCAGAATTAGCGCGATTGGGCCCTGTCCCTATACCTTCGAACTACTATCACCTAATGATATTAGAATAAAAGAGTTAATTCTCGTTTAAAATAATCGGTCAAGAGCGAGTCGGACTCACGCACTGAGGGTTCCATACCATCATAATTGCACCATCAAACCACACTGCAAAGTAGAATAATAAATTAGTATTACAGTTTTAGGTCAGCGCCATCTCTTGACCGATAGTGAAACTAATGTTAACTTTTTTAGAAATTTGATCATATCTAAAAAAGTGTGCTATATTGAGACATCGTTTTATTTTTCCTGTAATCTTTATATAAATTGCTATCACATAGAATTATTTCAGATTTTTTTCTTTGCAAACTTCGGAGATAAGGGGAGGGGAACGGTATTTTTTTTTACAATTTTCATTATAAGTCGAAAACTATGCGGCCTAAAAAAAAAGAAAAAATGATTGAAAACGTGCAAACGACGTTCTTTCATATGATACCCCACATGCCCTAGTTGCCCCACTTCAAATTTTTAAGACCCCTTTTCAGCCCCTGTTGTAAAAAAGATATTTTTATTTATTTCTTATTTGCAAAATAGTTGGGCAAATGTCAACTTAAACTATTCCAAATATCAAGTTGATACCATTAGTAGTTCTCGAGATATCCAGCTGTGACAGACAGACAGACAGACAGACTGAGTCACACCATAAGGGTTCCTTTTTTACCATTTTGGTACGGAACCCTAAAAATCTAATATCATTGCTTTCAGTCACTTCGATATTAATTTCTGTGACAGAAATACCCTAATATATGCATACCATGAGGAAGTACCATAGTCTAACTAACGAATCTAATTTTTACAGGGTTATTTTTTAAAACACCAAAAACCTCGCAGGAGATTAGGTACGTATTAACATTCTAAACAACAACAATTATTGTTCTACGACTTTTCCGAAAACAAACAAAAACGGTTCGACTTTTTATACATATCTGTACAGTTGATCGAGTTTTGTATGAAAAGTAACTCGGTGGTGCTTGGTAGAAACCCGTTAAGTCTAAAAGGAACATTTTACATACAAGTTGACATTCACGAATGTATAAAAACGAAATGAACTCGTACGAATCCTGAATTACCATGTGTTTACCAGCTTAGTTCTATCACTTCTATATATAAGGTGGACTAATCAGAAATAAATAAAACAAAATATAAAAAAAAACATTGTATGACCCAACTAAAAATGACTATATTGGAGTTAAGAGGTTTCTCCCAAACACCACAGATTTTTTTGTCCGTTTCCTACTCCTATCCTACGAGGTTGTTGGTGTTTCACAAAATAACCCTGTATACCTAATAAAAGTTTAACAAAACGGATCCAGAAGTTCAGACGTGAATAGGTAACAGACAGACAGAGTTACTTTCATATTTACAATATTTAGAACGGATACTTTATTCCACTTTCCACGTCCATGTTTTCGCTCCATCCTTTAACTTTGCGCTTTTTTCATCCAAGAAATGAGCTACGTTTTAATTCGGCCATTTTCCGGCCTCGTGTTATTTCCGTATGTTTTGTTTTCGGCTTGCTTTACACTGTTCTTTGCATTTCGTAGGTTATGAAATATGGATATTAGAAGGTGTGTTTTATGGCAGTTTGGGAGGGAATAAATAATGTTTTTCTTACAATATTGTTGTTAAACTCTTTTTGTAGGTGTTATTTTATTTGAAAATGGAAGGTTATTAAAAGGAAATCACTACAGTATAAAACAAAGTCGGTTCCCGCTGTGTATGGTTAGATCTTTAAAACTACGCAACGGATTTTGATGCGGTTTTCTTTAATAGATAGAGTCATTCCAGAGAAAGGTTTATATTAATAAAACATGGTGTCAAATTCCACACTACACCCGAAGCGAAGTTAGGGCGGGTCGCTAGTATTTAATAAATAGGCAAAAGATGAAGGAGCTCGGTGGCGCGTGCTTTAGCGCCTGGCCCTGCGATTGTGGAGGTCAAGCAACATTCGCTAGGGTTGGTTATGGGATGGGTGACCAAAAACTTAGGTTCTCGAGCTCCTCCGTGCTTCATAAGACACGTTAAGTCGTTTGTCCCAGTTGCATTTGCAGTCGTTAACACCCACCAATCCGCATTAGGCACGCGTGGTGGGTTTAGACCATTCTCCTTATCCACCCATAAAGAAGGCCTGTGCCCCAGCCGTGGGGTCATTAAAATGGCTGAAGGTCATGCAAAAAACAAAAAATTGGCCCATTGGATGGATAATTCAGATTTTGAACAAATTACCTAGATTTCGATCTTGAAATTCCCTGTACATTATTCCAGGTCATTACTTGATTTCGAATAGCACAAGATGAATAACTAATACTAAAAGGCTTTTAGCCGATGCTTTTTTATAATCATGAACGTTTACGATCTCGATTATCCAGAATTTGGAAAGCTCGGAGTTCCATGAATTTTAGATTCTCAATCTTTTTACTGTTGCAATTAAGGTGCAATTCAACTTAGAAAATAATGTAGAAAATCGTGATAATATTATTCTGACCACATCTTGCATTTTCATTTCATTCGCGTAAAGAATCAATTAATCATTTCGCTCAAGAGATGCCCGCCCCAATCCATAGAAACAATAATACATTTCAACACGCTTACTTCAAAAAAAAAGAATATCCCAAGGGTCCTTTCTGCCCTAGGGAAATAATAAGAATAAGACAAATCGACGCTCGGCCGGGCCTGATTCTCACTGGCGTTTAGGGTGGGTGAAAAATGACCGCATGTGTGGAAGGAGGGATGAATTTTTTTGACGAGAACGTGAGGGTTGAGTTGTGTCATTTCTTCTGTCTTTTTTATCAGATTTCAACGTGTTCTATTTGTAGCACGGGTATTCAATAAGGAGTGATATTTTTATCATTGACTTAGGCAGGGTCAATTTTGTACCTATGGAATAAAAAATTCACAGATTTTACAGTTCCCGCAAGCATCGGAGCATTTAAAATGAACACAAAAATTTACGAAAAACCCAAAATCAAATCAAATGCAAAATCCTATTATATTTTTAAAGTTACCTAGGTAGTACCTATTTATTTTTACGATTGTGACACTCGGCTCCGTCCGCCTCGTGTCACAAAAGCGCCCGCTGACTGCCTCGACGCAGCCAAAATGATATTAACCAATTTTCAAAATTCCAACGAATGCACTTCACGTCTGCTTCTGCATCTTTTAACACTATTACCATGACGATCGGTCAATAATCATAGAAGCTACATCACTTTTTATGTACGGAAACAGCCGTTTTTCTACAATTCCAAATCTAAAGGGACCACCAGAATTATAAACCGATTTTCAAAATTATTTCGCCATTTGATAGCTAAACTAATACCCTAGCACCTTTTTTTCATTTTTTTTTTAATTCGGTTTTTTTCCGAAATATTTACAATTTAGTAAACAAACATCCCCCAAAAAACCCGGAATTTTTGGAATTTCGCAAAATTCCAAAAAAAGTTTCCAGTAGATTTTCAAAATTCAAAGTTCACACGTGTCTCGATAAACTCCTCAACTTTTTGTACTATTTTCATTTCGATCCTCCCAAAATCCTCGGAGATATGGCCAAAAATACGTCCCAGGCGATTTGCATCTGATAACCATTTTCAATGGTATAAAGTGATGTTACTCAGGAACCAGTAAGATTATGTAGAGCAGTTATATAGTATCAGAAATTTTTACAATTGTGTTGTTAAGTGAAATGTGTAAAGGTAGAGATTGAAGTTCTGTTAATAACTTGAACGGATATAATTTATGTTTCTACAAAAATATTAATGGTAATAATGATTCTTCAAAGTTCATTTCTTTGTTACAAACGTTGCACTTACTAAAGTGATACTTACTTCAAATTGAATCTTTGAATCTTTTTACTAAAGAGAATAAGTCAAGCATCCCTAATTTTACATGAAAGACAAAAACTATTTATTAAAAAAAAATCTTTAGCAACTATGTTAAATATTTAGTTTAAAGAAATAGTGTATTCTATTATAATAGATTAGTGTAAAATTTGGATGTATATTTTGACACCTTTTGAAATACTAAGCTAATTTAAAGTTGCTCGACCCTTTTCCTTTGGTATCTAAACAATGTTTTATAGGAAAATATTAACATAATTATTGTTTAAAAAATATTTTATTTTCATTTTCTATTATATTTTCATAGTAGTATTTATGTTTAGCTGCTATATTGTATTTCATGGTACGGTTTAGGTCTTTCTATTTATTAGTGACTTATTTCTTTTTGTAAATAAACGAAAAAAAGGAGGCTCTTTATCAGACTATCAAATGAACTGACTTATTTCCTCTAATTGCATCAAAATTGCCATACCCGAAAAATTTTGATTTATTCCCTTTAATAAATTACCGACTTTATTAGTACTGTGTTGTAGCGACATCATATTCGGCTTTTTCGGTAGCTCTATGGTCAAAATTTATGAGTAATAATAATAATTTAAAATATTTTGTTTCGAATGCAAAACAATTCCCAGCCATGTTTCTTTTGTCGGGGCATGGGGCATTCTTGCTTCGGCGCCGGACCCTTCTGGTCGTGTGCTATATAATTCATAAGTGAAGAAATAAAAAAGCATTTCAAGTGGAAATATTCAGTTTCATTTATATAGCAAATAGGGCGTCGTTCGTACAGTACCTATCTATCTGTTCTGTTCACAATACTAACTAAAGTCACCTCATGAGTGTGTTGATCTTGACTAAACGTAAAGGTGTCTTGAAAATTCTGTTTGTATTATCAGAAAGATCTGAAGATCCAAAATACTCGTATTTTCAAGATTATTTTTGTTATTTATAAACGATCACTCGCTTTTTATAAATTCCACGATTTGTTACGTAATTTCGAGTTCGAATTTTGCAGATACAAATTTTAAGAAAATTCCTTAAATGTAAGGCTCTTGGCTTACCCCAACCGTTTATTCTGTGCATTTCTGTTTTTATACTTATATAAATTCAGGTTTGGGATGAATGCCGGCTAATGTACACTCCGTGACCTTTTTGAATAAGTTTCGTTAATTGAATGAGACACGCAATTTTAATATTACTGGTTATTCTGCAAACCGAGAATTTGTTGTAAACATATTTGTTTAATTAGATGTAAATGTTAGTCATATAAAATCATAGAGATTTATATTGAACATGATCAATTAAAATTTCTATGATTCTATATGACTAACATTTACATCTAATAGAATTTGAACCGCTTCGATTGACCACACGTCATCAACAAAATATCTTTATTATTTTAACATTATAAGTAAATATAGTTAAAATAACAATAGAAAAAAGACAGTAGTTGGAATGAGAGTACATGCATGCAGTTTTACATATTTTTTAAAATAAATGAATGTTTGCTTTCAATAAAATTTGCCATATCAATATTTAAGATCTTTTTTCCACCATGTATAACCAAGTCTGTTAAAGTGCTAGTACAGTTTGAAAGTCAAAGCGTAAGATGGATGCAAACCACTTAACTACAAAAATATTAATATAAAATATTGTTGCTTTAACTACTTTTTCTTTAACATGAAATTTTAACCATTATAAAATCACTTACTCAAAATTACAACAACATTAATTTTCCATCCAACAAGAAAATTACTAGCAGCCTCCATTTTCGGGAGTTGAACAGAATTTTCGGGCGCGTTCGGTTCTCTCAGTAATGAGTCCCATTAGCCCAGAATGCAGTAACGGCAGGTGCGAATTAACGAATTTAGAAGATACGCCCTCAAAATTTAGTAATTTCTACCTACATAAATTTTTAAACATTCGCGTTACATTGTACCTTAAAAAACATGGATTAAACGCGTACGTTACTTAATGATAGGTATTTTTACACCTACCTAATTTCCCGACGTTTCTTTCTGAATTTGGCTATAAACGGCAAGTAAGACATATTTTAAAAAAACCGGCCAAGTGCGAGTCGGACTCACGCACAAAGGGTTCCGTACCAGAAAACGGCAAAAAATATCACGTTTTTTGTATGAGAGCCCCCCTTAAAAATTCATTTTGTTTTGTTTTTAGTATTTGTTGTTATAGTGGCAACAGAAATACATCATCTGTGAAAATTTCAGCTGTCTAGCTATCACGGTTCTTGAGATACAGCCTGGTGACAAACAGACAGACAGACAGACGGACAGCGGAGTCTTAGTAATAGGGTCCCGTTTTTACCCTTTGGGTACGGAACCCTAAAAAACTAATAATCGCACTATTTTCGTTCCACTTATGACATAGTAGAATCAAATCTTATGAATTTCTTTTTATCAAATCTATTTATTATTAACTCAATATCATTTTTCAGTTTGACGACTCCGTACGAAATATATAGGGAGAAAAAAAGCAGCCCTTGACGAGTTTCTTGCCGGTTCTTCTCGTTACAAGGTCTCCCGCTTAGAACTTGCCAACCAATGGCGTAGCTTCTTTGATATTTACAAGTGTTTGTAACAGCCCAGCCATTTAAATCGAATTCTGTATAAGGTTCGAAATCATTAATCAAACGACCAACTTGAAACACGCGATTATCGCATTTTTAATCATTTTTTTATTCAAGTTATTATGTTAAGATACACATTTAGGTACCTAAGTCTTTTCGTGTTGTTAAAAAACTAATATTATTTCCAAGCCACTACCTACATTTAAAATTACTTTACCTGTGTACCTAGTTTTAAGCACATTATCAACAACCAGATTACGCAACTAAAAATAAAATATCTTTCCCATCAACATAAATAAGGACAGAGGCTTCCAACTCCAAGGGTCGTATTGCAGATAAGAACCGCGGCCCGCTGAGAAATGGCCGTCACCGCCCTCCGGTCGTTTTGATATGCTTTTTACTTCCAAAATCGTCGCTTAAGCTATACGTATACTACTTTATTGGTTTGGAGTACGATTTATTTTGTTACCGTCTTGAAGAGACGGCGATATTGACAATGACAAATGAAAATCGAATGTGCAATGGGTATTGAAGACTAGCGATTGTCGACTGTTTCAAGCACGGCCATTTTGTAACACAAAATTAAATCCCAGACTTTTTTAGGAGAGTGGAAAGCGGAGCAGCCTAAATTTAATTATCTCAAAGATTTTGCAAAGCTATACTAGGTACTTTAGATGTTTTTATTTCATCACATCAACTGATGGTAGTTTATTAAAACCGTATTTAGCATAATATACAATTCAATTACTTTTAAATCAACCGTAAAAGTAAAACTGGCCTTGTTTATTTTTAAAATTGTCCGACAAGCATTTAAAAAGAAATTAAAATGTTAAAAAAATAAGTACCTACTTTATTCCCATGAAGAAGGGAAGCAGAAAGGCTTGTACAGTTTACCTTCAAAAGTAACCGAACACGTTAACACTTTGTCAGACCAAATGTATAGCTTGCTCTGTTTGCAATCGTACTGTGTAAGACAATCATTGGTATGACATGGTACTAAAATGTTTAGTCACTTCTAAGGCTCACAGTTACTAAGGGTCGGTGCACCGACATCTGCAGATAAGGATGTTAAACGGCAGTGAAAAATGGCTATCATCACCCCTACCATTTTGTAATAATTTCTACTTACAACTGTTAAAGAGGATACCTCGTGGATTTTCATGCTTTTCAATTTAGATTTAGTCCTATTGATCCTTCTACAATTGTTCTAATTTTGGAATATGTTAAAATAGACTAATAAATACATCTTTTGGTTAAGCTCAAAACATGAACGGAAACAATTTTCTCGATAAAAAAAAATCCAAAGTTGATGCCTCTCATATCATTTTTGCAGTACTGTAAGCAAACGGACTCATATTTTGAACTGAAATTAAGTTTATAAGAAAAGTAATAAATAGTTCCAACTTCTGATAAAACCACTTTTTTCAAAAATAATTTAGTTTTTTAATAAATCAACTATTTTCATAATGTCGCTTACGTTATTTTATTTCGGAATGCGTGCGCTATTGTTGTCCCTTTCTTTGCGCTGGGAAGCTATATTACTTTACCTCTTTGCACTGGAACTTCAGACGGCCGCGAGCCTTTATTGAGGACGGACCTGTGCTTGAGCGCTCCAAAAATTTACCAGCCAAAACACGTAAAATGACAGTTATACTGACAATGACAGTTTTAATTGCTCCCACATTTCAAAGACAAGAGTCTATAATACTCATGCAACCTATTTTTAGGAGATGGAATTTATCAACAGAACAAAACTTCCAAGAGTCGCCATTGCGTAACAAAAAATGTATTATCCACAAAAAGAAGGTGGGTGATTCGAAATAAAGTGTATGGACGAAATGAGGTCGCATGTATGAAATAAATATGAAATAAGAAAAAATAAGAGGAAGCACAACGTAAAACAAAATGACGGGAATCTACTAAACTCTTTGAATAATTTTTTTCAGCAAAGCTTTGTTCCACAGTGTTTATGGTCTGTGGTTTGATTGAACTATTTTTAACATATAAATTAATGGGGAAGGCAACTGTCAAAATGGCGCTGCGTACGCTTTTTCCACGGGAACTATGAAATAAAGGACTTTTACTTAAAAAATCATTTTTTAAGCTTTAAAATGATTAAATTCTGTATAATAGGCTCTAAAAAGTTGGCACTTACAAATTTCCGAAAAATCTGGATATGGAAAAATTTGATAAATTCTGTAAGAATAAAAACGTCTTAATTTGGCTTTAAATTCCGGCATTTGCATTGTAGAATAGTCTTATAAAACAATTTTTGGTCAATGGGTCTTTTTCGGTAAAAAAAAAACACAAAATAAATATCTATTTTCCCATACATTTTGTTCTGAACGTCTACTGTCTTAGGAACAAGCGTACGCAGCGACATCTACAATTAGCTTTGCGTTGCCAACCCCATTAAGTATTACGTTTTGTATAGTACCGTATGCGATTATTTAAAAATATTTGAATGCAGTTCCAAAGTTTGAAATTAATAAATTTAAATGTATTTTAATGGCAAATAAGTTTGCATATCAATCTGATAGGATTATACGTGGCCAAATATAATACAAAAACATAGAGGAAAAGACAAAATGATCTATCAAAGACAATGCCAAATTGACTTTTCTTTATATTGACAAGCCTAAATTTTATATTGTTTACGTACTTAATTAATAATAACTTTAATATAAATACGGGTACAAATTATGGGTAATAAAAAAACACATGCTACTAAACGAGCTACCTTGAAACGCCGACAACAAGCCGCTGCTGGTTTGCGAACAAGGAAAAAGTAAGTACCTGCCTAAATTACCAGAATTTATACAATAATAATTATTTATGATTTCATTCCTATGGCTGTAGGCCTTCAAGCCTGGTCATCATTGCAGCCCTTGCCGTTCGCGCTATTAAGGCTGAAACCGAAAATCAAGAGCTGCAATTATGACCACGCTGCCGTGATGACCTGGACCTGCGCTATGTTGCAATGCAGTCATTATAGACCGCGACAGTAATGTACTTAAACTGTAACTATGTAATTCATTCACAGAAAAAAAAAAAAATCTCCAATTGATTTTTTTAGGATGAAAATAGATCCAGCAAATATGACTATAGAGGAAATGCCTTTACCTACTATTACAAACAACAGGTGAGAAAAAATATAACTGAATAACGTGACGACATTTTTTATAGATCCTAAGGTAAAGTGTTACCGGTGTTATAAAGCTATTGTTTTAATTACAGTTCACTTTTACATCAAAATGAAGTTCATGCAATATCCCCTATTTTTCCAATGCAAGAAACTTATCAACAAAGTATGGAAGATGTAAGTCTCTTTTCTCCCTTTTATTATTTCGGCGAGCTTAAAAGTATTTTATTTACAAATCACTTTTTTTCCATTTTAGGTTTCAGCAAACAATTTCGAACTATCTGGTCATCATCGCATTGTGGATATACAAAGCTTTTTAAAACAACTAATCAAAATTTCAGGCCATGATTCTTTATTTCAGTGTGGCCTGCACACTATGGAAATAAAATCAGAAAGAAAGAATAGCTTTTTGTCCCAGTTTGTAATAATTTGCAATATGTGTAAAAAAGAATTTATTTTAAAAAATTCAGAACTAAACTTAAACAAATTAGCTGTAGCAGGAGCAATAGCTGCAGGTTGTGGTCACGCCCAGTTGAGACAAATTTCAGCATCGTTAGACATACCAATTATGTCTGAACACACTTACAATGTAAGCCAAGACGAAGTGTTCGACGAATGGGAGGTCACGGCATGGGAGTCGATGAAAATAGCTGGAGAACAGGAGAAAGAAGCGGCTTTAAAAGAAAAAAGTGTAGATAAAAATGGCATCCCAATTATAGATGTAATATTAGATGGCTGCTGGTCTAAAAGATCATACAAAACGAATTATGCCGCTTTGTCCGGCGCTGCCGCTATTATAGGTCGACGATTTGGCAAAGTGTTATTCATGGGCGTAAAAAACAAATACTGTTGCATTTGTGCAAGAGCTGAAAAACTGAATGAGAAGGTAAAATTATACAGATTTCACTCTAGTAAACTATGGTAACTGGTAATACCCTTGTAAAGCCGAATATGGTAGATAGGGTACCATGCATACAACTCCAAAAAATATTATAAATTCTGAAATATTATATTATATTTCTTTATTTCTGAAGCCGCGGCGGAAGCAGTGTATATTATAATCTACTATTGTTTTAGGTCAAGCAGCATGAATGTTTCAAAAATTTTAATGGATCTTCCACGGCCATGGAAAGCATGTTAATATCCGAAGGATTTAAAAATTCAATAGCAATGCATGGACTTATATATTCAAGATTTATTGCCGACGGTGATAGTAGCACTTACTCAAAAATTTTAGAAACTAGACCGTATTCCTCAGTAACAGTTGAAAAAATAGGCTGTAGAAATCATATTTTAAGAAATTTTTGTACTAAATTACAACAATTAAAAACTGACACTAAATATGGTATAAAAGATAGACAGTTACTAACTACTTCAAAAGTTTTGTGTGGTAGAAAATATATTTGTGATTCTATCAAATACCACGGCTCACAGCAAAATAACAAATCAATTAATATTACAAACTTGCATAAAGACATTAATAATGCAATGTGTCATTCATATGGATTTCATGATAACTGCAATAAAAATATTTGCCAAGAACTAACTCAAAATCTAGATGTAAAACTGAATTTTAACACTCAACTTTTTCAACAAATTTCTTATCTAAGTAGGAATTGCGCATCGCAGGCAAGAAGTTTAATTGAAAATGTAGATAGTAACATTGTAGAACGATTCAATGGTGTGATAGCTAAATTTGTGGGTGGGAAAAGGGTAAATTATGCTCTCAAACGTGCATATCAAGCAAGATGTGCTGGTGCGGTTGTTTCATTTAATACAGGTCGACTTTTCACTGCAGTCTATAGAACGATACATAATAAAAGTCCTCGATTACTAATGAAGAAATTTGAATTTGACGTGGAAAGGAAGAGATCTTTTAACAAAATGCGAAAAACAAAGAAAAACAGAAAATTGTTCCCAACTAAGACTAACTTCGAATATGGTGAAAAATGTACAAAACCTGATATGACCCCAGAAATATACGAACTTTCAAAAGCAGTCTTCCTACAGAGTTTGGAAAAGACGGAAGATGAGCGTCACGAGATAGAGCAAAGAACCATTCTTCAAAGTGAGTGTGGAGAATGGTTAGAGCTCCGAAGAAATCTTTTGACGGCATCCAACTTTGGAAAGATTGTGAAAAGAAAAAAAACCAATGCATGTGATAATGTCGTTAAAAATTTGCTTTATAAACCTGATATCAGTTTTGTTGCCTCTATAAACCACGGTAAAAAATATGAGAGTATAGCGCTGGAGCAACTATCAAAGCTAAAAATAATTGATATTAAGCCATGTGGCCTGTTCATCGACGAAAAACATCCATTTCTTGGAGCAACGCCTGATGGGATCACAGACGACATGATTATTGAAATAAAATGTCCTATAGCACCGTTCAAGATTGGAATAGATGCAGCAATTAAGGAAAATAAAATGCATTTTTGGAAAATAAATAAGATTACAGGAAAGATTTATATAAACAAAAATTCTGACTGGTTTTATCAAATTCAAGGCCAACTTCATATTTGTAAAAAGGAAAAATGTTTATTAGCTGTGTGGTATGGGGAAAATAAAATACGAACAGAAATCATAGAAAAAGATGACAAATTTTGGTTTGAAAATATGGAGCCCAAATTGTTATCTTTTTATTTTGATTGCTTGTTACCCGAACTTATAGACCCACGTCACCCAAGAAACATGCCCATTCGCAATCCTGACTATGTTATCAACAAAACAACTACCCGCAAAAAGACTAAAGTAAAAATTTCATCATCATCATCCGCCTAATTATACGGTCATATATTATTTCCCTCATCTTCACTTCGAACTTCAGATAACCCATCATTGGGTACTAAAGTCCGAAGAGGTGCAATCGTGTATGAGAAGAGTTGTAAGTAATTAAATTGTAGGTATATGTATAGTAGGTTTATGTGTACATAATAGGTATATAAGTGAACTATTTTTCTATATTTTTAGTCATATATTTTATCATTTAAGTACTCTTCCTTTGACTTTATTATCGTTTGTTTAATAATACAATATGTTTGGTTAGCGATATCGGAACTTTTAAAGGCAGATAATATGATAAATTTTATCGGCAAAACCCCCCACATGTTGGACTCTATCCCTCTCCTGTAGGAATGACAGGCATTTTAAATTTGACTTTTTATTTTAGATGGCTTTGCACTTAATTAAGTAAACTTTTAACTTTAATTCACCGTGAACAACATAATGTCCACCGTGTCGTGTTGGACCCTAAAATATATGCCATTTTCGCAATCAACATCCCATAAAACCTCGATAACGACACCTATATCGATGTTGGGCTTTTTTTACCCCATTTACCTCCTAAAGAGTTGAGTTTGGAAAACCGCGAAACACGTTTTTGCTTATTTGTTTATAGTACGAAGTTTTAAGTTGAAATGTCTATTTAATATTTTTTCCATACAAACTTTGTACCCCTATTTCAACCCTATAGAAGTGGAATTTCCAAAAAACCCTTCTTAGTGGGTGTTTACATTGTATAAAGTAACTGTGTACAAAATTTCAAGTCTCTAGGTACCATAGGCAACAGCGTCGCTTAACCACTGCTAAGGTTAAAATCGCTTGCACGCCGCGCCGTCACTACATACGTTTAGTTCGTGCAAGGGCGATACGCGCGCACGCGAATTTTGTTTGTTGCTAACTGGTTAAGCGACGCTGTTGCCCATAGTACAGTGGTTTGGGCTGGGCAATAGTCTGTCAGTCACCCCTTCACTTTTATATATAAGAGATTGTATTTTTGTATAATTAATAAACTAAACATGAAATAAAACATTTTTTAACGGATACTAGCGCGGTTTTACTGAAAGAACTTTGAAGAAAAACCCCAACAACTACGTTAAAATACTTTTATTCTCGTATGATTACACAATCGGGTTTAGCAACAGAGTACAATTCCAGCAGTATCCTTTTCTCAACTTCTTCTCTCGACGGTCAAACAACAACTAAGCCAGCAACTGACTTCGTTGCTGGTTTTATCGTCTGCTTCTCCCCACCACTTAACTCCCCATTCCACTTAAATTGGCGCGAAAGTTATGGCGGGAAAAATGGCGGAGCTAAGAGGTGGTGTTGCCAATTTAATAAAAGGAAATACTAGTTACTATTTTTTTTTAAATATTATTTGAAATCATGACAGAACTTTGGTAATTAGTTGGTATTTGGCTTGATTTTTATTTTCCCGACGTTTACGTTTTTACGTTTATTTTCATTTTTCAATTTGAAGATACCTACATAAATTTATCAAAGAAAATGTTCTAAATACAATGTATTGCGACTCCATCGTTTCTCTATTCTTCTTCTTTAAACTTTCGATGAAACCTCACAGGCATTTGGCGCGAAAATCAAACTTTACGATTGAAGGCAGAATGTCACTATGGGATACGAGGGGTGAGTGGGCGGAGCCTGTAAAAAAATTTTTTCACGAGGCGTCGTCTTAATGAAAGATTTTGGAATGTCTTTTGCAAATTATTAAAGTTAATTTTCCTTATTTAAAAATGTAATTATGTTACTTCGGAGAGCAGGATTGAAATTATTATAAACTTATTTAATACATCTATCTATACACAAGCACACTTTGTACCAGACGCTGGAGAGCCATGAGAGAGAGAGGACTTGATTACTTATTTTCGTTTCAAAACAAAACAACTAACATAAAAAAAAACAAATCATATCAGCCGCACGACACCCACTGCTGGGTATAGGCCTCCCCTAAGGATCTCCACGACAATCGGTCCTGCGCTGCCTGCATCCACTGGCTTCCCGCGACCTTCACCAGATCGTCGGTCCACCTTGTCGGGGGCCTACCCACGGAGCGTCGTCCGGTGCGCGGTCGCCATTCCAGAACCTTTCCGCCCCAATGGCCAGCGGTTCTTCTCGCTATGTGTCCCGCCCATTGCCACTTCAGCTGAGCAATCCTTCGAGCGATGTCGGTTACTTTAGTTCTCCTGCGGATCTCCTCGATTAGATCACGCAGGGAAACGCCGAGCATGGCTCTCTCCATTGCACGCTGGGTGACCTTGAGCCTCTTGAACTAACATAACAATTGAGTAAAATCAACTCAAATAGGTACATACCGAATTTTTTGTTAGGAACTACCTTGAATCATCTTACTAACTAAAATTTCCGTACAATTTTACAACTTTTTAAACACTATATAGTCTGCTTGAGGTTAAACTAATCTCATTTAGGTGAAACTCAAACACCCTTGAGAAGGGCTATTGAAAGGCTCTATAGTCCCATGAGTAGACTCATGTTACAGATAAGAGCCGAGGTCAGTGAGAAATAGCCGTCGTCACTGTGCGAAAAGATTTCTGTAAGGGCGGACATGACAGGCGTAACTCTGACTTCTAAACCAAATTGATGGACATCTATTTTATTAGCTTTTTTTTTCATTATAAAATTACAGCACTTCTGACACGAAACGCAAAATCATTACCCACCGCGTCATATCCAGTGTAGTTTAAATTTTTTTTAGTCCCCATCGACCAATTAAATAAAAACTAAAAAACTACGACTTTATTTTACTTGAAATACTGTGCCTTCTAGTTATACTCTTTATGCATTTTTAATTCCAATTTCCAATCCTTTGCGCGCATGGATTTCCACTTTCCATGGGAGTAAAAAAACATCACATTAATAGCTTAGGTTGCGCGCTGTCAAACAGTGATTAAACCAGTCAGTATTTCCTTTTATTTAGAAGAAGATTCTATAATTTTAGGTTCCACTTCAATCTTTTAAATGCTTGGCGACTATAATCTCTTGATAGAACGATAAACTAATGGTAAAAGAATTATAGAAAAGTCATCCCAAACAAGGTCATATACCAAACTAATCATCGTACCGAATACAAAAGTATTTTCTCCGCCAAAACATTCGAAACAAAGTATGCAATAATTTAATTCGATAATAACCAAAGGACAATGTTTTATTGTTTCTCGATCCTTCCATTAACAGCATTCGGAGGAACGAAACGAAAATAAAAAAGGAAACACCGATTTGCCGGCCAAATGGAGGGTAAATCTAGCGAGAAGTGAGTATCATGGTACGCCATTGGTGCCTTGTTATCATAAATTGAGTGATGGATTGAATGAAAACCAAAATACTTTCGGGCTTTTGGGCGTGAAAAGAGATTTGTGCTGTACCTTTAACGCTTCGTTAGCATCATATCTTTTATTTGGTGGAGTGGTGACTTAAACCTTCGAAAACTTTGACTTAACTTGCCGTCATGGGGTTGGAAAACTGTGACAGCGGGGGTGGATATATAGAGACCCGCTTTTTATTATATATCAAGTGCTATATTAATATAAATGTAGACGTATTGCTTTAAAGACGTTTTGCAAGTTAGGCTTTCTGATCAGAAGGGAAAATTATGTTTGTTATAAAACAAATGAAAATATCACTCAATAATAAGTTTTTATTATTATTAGAGCGTTTAAAAAACAACAAAAAAAAACTTTTTTTCTTATTAAGTGTGACAAGAGATAAAAAACCGGCCAAGTGCGAGTCGGACTCGCGCACGAAGGGTTCCGTACCAAAAACGGCAAAAAAACACGTTTGTTGTATGGGAGCTCCTCTTAAATCTTTATTTTATTCTGTTTTTATTTGTTGTTATAGCGGCAACAGAAATACATCATCTGTGAAAATTTCAACTGTCTAGCTATCACGGTTCATGAGATACAGCCTGGTGACAGACAGACAGACAGACAGACAGACAGACAGACAGACAGACGGACAGACAGACAGACAGACGGACAGTGGAGTCTTAGTAATAGGGTCCGTTTTTACCCTTTGGGTACGGAACTCTAAAAACACAAGTACCTAGATTCGGGTTTTTCGGTTTGGGCGCGTGAAAATAGCATTTAACATTTCAAGTTGAAATGTAAGTTTGATAAAACGATTTAGTTTTCTTACTCTCATTCATACTAAAGTCGAAATAATGAAGGGGAATCTGTTTCTAAATCTAAGATAATAAACTCCAGGGATTACACAATAAACCTCATATAACACAAATAAATGGTAAAAGTAAAAAATAAAACATCGTCAACGATACAAAAGCAAAGTTATTTGTTTTATGAGTCATTACAACAGCAAAATATTATATTAAAGGGAGTTTTTAAACTCCCTTTAATATTTTAACAACAAATACCTTTGCCTCACATAATAATTATTTCAAACGAACACCAAATAATAAAGTTTAATCTTCCATATTAAACCTAACTCATCCTCACACACGTAATTAATTTACTTCCAAAACAGGTGTTTCTGCATGATCCGGGCACTTCGTTTTAATAAGCGCCCCAATATAAGGTCACAGCATTAAAATATCTCGTCATATGTTGTATAATGGAACTTAAACCAGTAGACAAAGTTTGATGCTTTGATAATTCTTACAATCTTTTTTTTATTCACAATGTGATAGTTGATCTTCACCTCAACTGATAAGTAACGATAAGGCCGAAAATGTAAGCGCACTACACTCGGAATCCTCACCGCCGAGGATCTGGCTATCTTACCTCCAACTGCCGAAACACAACAATTTTTAAATTATTGTTATGCCGTCTCAGACTTGGGTAGATGGTAGTCTAACCAAGCGGACTTGAAATAAGCCCTACCACTAACCAAACCAAGTACAAATTTGTACTCACCTTCTGGGAATCGAACCTGGGACCACTAGTTTTTTTTTACATTCTCTTTGCCTGGGACCCCTGCGTCTTACACCTGTCAAGTGGGCGAACCACTAGCTAGACCACAGAGGTGGTTAAAAAATATTGG
This sequence comes from Agriphila tristella, assembly GCA_928269145.1. Classification (NCBI taxonomy): domain Eukaryota; kingdom Metazoa; phylum Arthropoda; class Insecta; order Lepidoptera; family Crambidae; genus Agriphila; species Agriphila tristella. The sequence goes on from OV743432.1 coordinate 30,747,706, forward strand.
CGCACAAGTGTCGCATACAGTCCACTATCTCCCATATGAATAAAGGATCCTCCACTTGCGTGAGTGAGAAAAAAGTAAAGTCCGAATTAGGGGTCTGTGTAAATTCGCCACTGCAATTAATTAGTCCATGGTCGGTCATTAAGTCTATTATTGAAGAAAAAACAATAATTAAGTAGCAACGGATGTCGTTTATTTTAGTAGGTACCATCAAAATTCCATGGTACTTCTTTCATGGTACGGAGGATCCATTGACAAAAAGTAAAGTCCGAATTAGGGGTCTGTGTAAACTCGCCACTGCAATTAATTAGTCCATGGTCATTAAGTCTATTATTGAAAAAAAAATAGTTCAATAGCAACGGACGTCGTTTATTTTAGTACCATAAAACATTTCGTGGTACTTCTTTCATGGTGCGGAGGATCAACTGACGAAAAGTGGTCCTACAATTTTATTAATAGACAAATGAAATGAAAATCTACATATTATCTTGTTTGTTCAGTACCAGCTCCTGCTACAGACTCATTTTAATTTTAAGCGGTTTGATACTAAGGCCCGCATTTATAAACCACTAACGTTGATAGCTATCTTGAGATAATACTTGAGATGTTCTTCTTATAGGAACAGCATCTCGGGTACGATCTCAAGACAGCTCTCAACGTTGAGTGCGGTTTATAAATACGGGCCTAATTAACATTCATTAATTATCATGGAACGCTTTTATTTATTTAGTTCTATTTCACTATGTTACTTTTACATTTTAGGCACTCTCTAAAATAACTCTGTTGCTGGGTTTCCAAAATACAATTTTACACAATAATTATACAATTTGTAAATTCAAATTGCGTTGTTTAAGATTGGACTCTATAAAACGACAATAACAGTAACAAAAACATAATGAAGGAGTGAATAAATTGATGATGATAATAAAGATCTTTTTTAGAGTAAGGAATAATGAATGACATTGTAATATTTGATATTGGTGAAGATCTTTTAACATTATCCACACTTCAAACAAAGACTTCACACTCTTTGTGTGTACACTGTCCATCATGTGTCATTTGGCGTATCGCCAAACCAAGCAGTAGCCTACTCTGTAACTCGCTTTAATGTGTACATTATTATTAATTTTACCAGCATTGGTTGATGAACCGTACTGTCGCCACAGCGGATTTTGCCAGAAATTGCTAAATAAATTTGCTTGTAGTATAGTGCTTTCACCGAACTTGGCCTTTTCAAAGTAATTTGTGTTAAGAGATCACGTTGTTTGGATGAATTTCAAAATGGTGACAAAGAACTTGGAAGACTTAAATAGATTTACGAATTTGCATTGTGGCGTTAACGTTAATGAGATTATTAAAGTAGACGCCGTTATTGTAACACTTTATTATATAACAAAGAAAGTATTAAAAGTTCTAAATTTTCCCAGCTGAAGATTGAACCTGGAACCTTAAAGATAAAACCTGTGTAAAAACCAGTCGACCACAGAGAATTACTATTGAATTACAAACTACCTAATAAAATATTGAATCTTGAGATGTTAAAGTGGTATGCATGCACTATAAAGGTGTGTTAAGTGGTTCAGTCTGACCTTTTCATTTAATTAAATGAACGCGTGCGCACCGCAAAGAGCGATTTGACATTTTGCAGACGAATATTCTCGAAAGCAGGTCGAGCGAAATATCTTTAGCACTTATTTATTTTGCATATAGGTATGATTTATTATACAGTATTCAATAAAACTGCCAAAATAGTAAAATCAATAAAATGAAAATGTGAATTGAAAATCCAATTGAAAATATATGTTGCAAATAACATGTTAGAAAAAAAAAACAAAGTAGCAAAAGTGCGGTTACTATTTTTATCTACACTCACTGGTACAGAAGCGCGTCTTACTCTAAGGTTCCATATATGAATTCAAAAAAGGTTATATAAACACGTAGGTATTTTTTTTATTTTTGTGGATAGGTAAAATAAAAAAAAAACTCATAACGTTGCAGTCAACTGCGTCATAATAGTAGATTGTACAACAAGTGCATAAAACGCATCATTTTACCCGAGACGTATATATCCACCCGAGCCGCAGGCGAGGGTGGATAGTCAAGTCGAGGGTAAAATGGGTTTTATGTACGAGTTATACACTCTGCTTTTCACTTCGATTGTGAGGAAATTAAACAACAATAGTGTAAAAATTAAAAAAATTTTTTTTTCTCAAATTTTAATGACAAATTATATATTTTTGGAATGTGCTCATCATGACCTTTCATTTGATACCCATATTCAAAAATTGAAAAAAAAAATTTTTCTTTCTTAATTTTTTGTGACAAAATATCATTTTTTTATAAAAATAAATACAATTTTGGAATATGCTCATCAAGGCCTTTCATTTGATACCCATATTCAAAAATTGAAAAAAAAACTATTTTTTTTACAAAAAAAATATAATTTTGGAATGTGCTTATCAAGGCCTTTCATTTGATACCCATTTTCAAAAATTGAAAAAAAACTCATTTTTTTGTAAAAAAAAATATAATTTTGGAATGTGCTCATCAAGGCCTTTCATTTGATACCCATATTCAAAAAAATAAAAAATAAAAAATTATCAAGGCCGCCTTTCAATAAAATTGATACCAAAAATTGATATTCAAAAATAAAAAAAATATTATAACACAACAAAAAATAAAGAAACAATGAAATAACAAGTTAATTCAACGAAGTTAAATTGCGTGTGTGGCTGTTTACCTGACGACCTTTGTCTTAAAGTCTGAGACTTAGACGAAGATTTTACTTTATGCACTAGAGCATAAAAAGCGATTTTATGCAGCCTATACCCAACATAATAATACATAATACATAAATATTTACACATATTATTCTAACAAGAATTAAGAAGGACCTTGAATCTCAGCAACCTAAAGAGCAAGCCGGTTTCAGAGCTAATTATTCAACTTTAGATCACATATTTACATTAAGGCAGATTATGGAGAGATATCTGGAATATGGAAAAACACTATACATCGCTTTTGTTGACTATACTAAGGCATTTGATTCAATACTCCATGATAAACTGTGGACAGCGCTGAAAGAACAAGGAGTTAACGAAAAATATATTAACGTACTTCTGGAAATATATTTGGAAGGAAAAGCGAAAGTAAAGTTAGAAAAGAATGGAAATGTTTTTAAACTTGAAAGAGGAGTCAGGCAAGGCGATCCTATATCACCAAATCTATTCAATGCCCTACTAGAACACATTTTCCGAAGCTTGGATTGGTCAGGAATGGGAATTAACATAAATGGGGAGTACCTGAATCATCTCCGGTTTGCCGATGACATCGCAATAATATCAGAGAGTCACGATCACCTTCAATATATGCTTCATACTTTAGATCTTAGTAGTAGAGAAAGTGGTTTGGAAATGAATCCAGAAAAAACCTGTGTTATGACTAACAGTGAAAGAAGGGAGATTCTTATTCAAAATAAGAAAATCAACTATGTAGATGAATACCTATATTTGGGCCAAAACATTAGTTTCAGCGGTCATTATATCTCAGAGGTGGAAAGAAGAATAAAAAAAGCATGGAACGCATACTGGTCTCTGAAACATATTTTCAAATCGAAGATGGATGTTAAACTAAAAAAGATAGCCGTAGATTCAGTTGTAACCCCAACTCTACTATATGGGTGTCAAACATGGCCCATCACAAAAGACGTCATTCATAGAGTACAAATATTTCAAAGAGCAGTAGAAAGAAGTTTACTAGGTTTTAAGATAAGTGACAGAAAGAAAAATTCAGAAATAAGAAAAAGAACTAAAATTATAGATGCTGCTAAGATGTTATGCTACTTGAAGTGGAGATGGGCTGGACATATAGCCCGAGTGACAGATGACCGATGGAGCCACAAAATGTTACACTGGTATCCGAGAGACGGGCGCCGGCAGCGGGGGCGACCGCGCCGACGATGAAGAGACGACATCAACCAAACTGCGGGCATCACGTGGACTCGACTAGCTGCTGACAGGGGCGCTTGGCACAGGATGGAGGAGGCCTTTGTCCAGTATTGGACAACCCAATAAGGAAAGCATGCGGTAACTAATGAGGTATATAAGTAAAAAAAAAAAAAAAAAAAAAAACAATATATAAAAAAAAAACCCAACAAAAAAAAAAGTTACAAAAAAAAATATATATAAATACATATAATCTTAACAATAACATATAATAAGTAAATACAAACACAAATACACAAATTGAATGATTATGAAATGTTATTATGAAAAAGAATGAACTCAAATTTATAATGTATTTTTATAGATATACGATAACTACATTATTTTCTGAATTTAAAAAGCGATCTGCATGTAAGATGTTATTTTAAATGATTGTAATTTTTATGTTTATTGGTAATAAAGGCTATTATTATTATTATTATTATATTATACCCAACATAAAGACGAACTTTACGAGCATGAGAAGTGAAAAATAACTTTTTTTAAATTTTTATAGCACACTTTTACTTTTTAATTTATTGGCGCGTACCGTATGGGCTCATTGTAGTATCAATGGTCTGTGGTGCGGGGCGCGTCATTTTTAAAGCAATACAAAAATGTTATGATTTCTATTTTCAGTTTTTGTTGTACTGAATTATGCATATTTTTTTATTCTTGCTTAAAAATGTATGATAGCAGTGAGATAGCAGTGAATGTGAAAAAAAATGGACTCCGCCTGATATTTTAGATGCAGCGTCGGAAATGATGTCAAGGTAATATGCCTGTTCTGATTCGTCGTATTCCTGTTTTTTCGGATTAATATGGTATAATACCAGCAAAGTCTCTCTCTCTTTTTTAACTTTGATCTTTTATTTAGTCTGTACCTAGAATCCCAAATTGTATGAGTGTAGATAAAGTAGTGTATGAAACTGCACATAACTAGGTATTAAAACACTCGTGTTTTAATACCCCTCATTATGCATCCGTTTCATAAATTATTATTATTAAAGGAACTTTAAATTCTATCCGACAGAAACTGTTGCATTTCATTTCAACAGCAAAAAGATAAAAGACCAAGCATAAATCAGTGATTCGACTCTTGATACTTAAGCTGCGCTAGTATTATTCAAATTATATCTAATACACGATAAAAAAAGTACCTACCGTAAACTTATTTTAACAAGTGCAGCAAAACCACATTTTTTACTACATTGTAGCTGGAATATAAACTTTATGCGAACGGGTTATGAAATATAGGGTGTGAACGTGAAGCTGGGTTTGACGTATGGCCTAAACAAAACTAAAGATTTATAGGGCGATCTATTGTGCAGTTGGTTTGATTTTTTTTGAGGAGAATATTTTGATGTATTGTTTTCCATGGCTTTATGCTTATACCCAAGATATTGATTTACTTTAAAAAGTACATAAAAATACATAAAAAATGTAGATAATCGATAATCAGATATTGCAAAAACATATTAGCCAAAGCCTATTTTCAAAAAAGTAAATATTTAATGTAATGTGGTATTAATTATTGCCATTCTTGTTTCATTGTGTTATTTTTTTATTTTCATCTGACTCCTTTCATCCGGGTCAGTGTAGATTAGATTTATGTCTAGTTCACATTATTCCAGTTCAGTAATGCAGCGAGATTAGCCAGTCCAGTGCTAAGCTAAATGTCACTGGAATGGGTGCATTCCAGTAATATCTAGCCTAGCTGGATGGATGATGACTAGATTTACCAGCGCTGGGATCTCTCCCCGTCTAGCATGACCACCGAAACACGATAATTATTATGATATAAATAAAATGTAAATCCGTTATTGGCATCAAGCAAAATTTGTAAGATAATAATTACTCTTAATTTTTAAGTGCTGTAGATTTTGTAATAATAAATAAAAAAAAGATATTGATTTATCGCTTTTTACTGTCAAAAGACATTTTTCAGTTTAATATCGATAGATCGCTATAGCTCGCGATTACGTGTTTCAGTGGTCATACAATAAGGGCAGGGCTAGATGTACCATGACCATCAGCCTTTTTTAATGTCCCCACTGGTGGGCCACAGGCCTTCCTTGTGGGTGGATAAGGATGGGCGAGAAACCACACGGGTACAATGTGGACCAAAACTGCTTAACGTGCCTTCCGAAGCACGGGCTGGGGCTCTATTTTTAAATCGCTCGGCTAGCGTCGAGCGCTCTTTTCTACTGATTTTCGTTCGACATTTGACTCAAATTTATGGAGATTGAGTCAAATGTCGAACGAAAATTAGTAGAAAAAAGCGCTTGACGCCAGCCGAGCGATTCAAAAATAGAGCCCCTGGATTGTTAACTGGAGTAATGTGACGGCTTAAAGTGCCTTCCGAAGTTCCGAAGCACGGACTGGATTGCTTACTAGAATAATGTAAACTGGGCATAATAAGTACAACCGCTGTCGCTTATGCCTTGTATGTCTTGCACTGGCGTGTCGCCAGCCGCTGCAGCCTGCGGAAGCGCAGATAGACAACAAAAGAAATAAAGCTACCCATTGATGGTACTACATAACGTCGGCCGCGTGAATACTATTCCTGTACACTGCCTCAGTCGAATATGTTTTAAAATAAAACGTTCGAAAAGAAATTCAAAACTGAATTCAGTTCGAACGTTTTATGTTGCATTCGTTTTGCTCGGGGCTTTGAGAGCTTTGAATTGTAATATTTATAGCGTTAGGTTTTTGTTTTATAATGTTACTGCTCCACCTACGTTAACGTTAATGGTAATGTCCAACTACGCCTTTGCTAAGGCATCAAAAATATTCAGAGTTGGTCCCATAGTATAGTGGTCATGAAATTATTGAAATTGTAATTATTTTATTTTTAATTTTTTTATTCTGATTTATTTGACATTGTTTTATAATTGATTTACTATTTCTTGCTGCTATATTGTTTTTGTAATTGACTTGTTTGTGTTTTGGATTTAGTCTGTAAGCTTACAAGTGTCTTTATATAAATAAATAAAAAAAATAAAAATAAAAAAAATAGTAAAAGTTAAGATGAATAAATAATGAAAAATATTAGAAAAAATCGGCTCACCCGTAGCAACTTAGACGGGATTCGAACCCGCACCCTTAGGATTCCGGCCCAATGCACTACCAATTATGCTACCAAGCCGCTGAGGGATGTGGCGAAATTTTCTAATACTTTTTACGTTTCCGCTGAAGATCAGCGCCATCTCACCAATGTGAAGAGAACTACTTCGACATTCGGTTGTAGCACCCTTGCAGGTGCCAGACAATTAATTAAGGTGAAACAGTACAATTTTAAACTTTTAGATTTTTGCATTCACAATGCTATTTTTATATTAAGATGAATAAATAATGAAAAATATTAGAAAAAATCGGCTCACCCGTAGCAACGTAGACGGGATTCGAACTTTGATGGTCCCTATTTACCATATTCGGCATTAGGGGGTATTTTGTAACACGTTGTATATTATTCCAAGTATTTTATAACGTTGTTCTTTTTCTTTTTAGAAAACGATACCACCTTTCGGCAGAGGAGTTTTTAAGAAGGGTTCGTGCGGGCCCGCCACCGGCCGGGCCCGCCACACACCAGCTGCTTTACAAAGTACGTATTAAAAATAAATCTAAGCTATCCTCCTTATCCATTCAAAAAGCCTTTCGGAACGTTTGACATGTTTCCCAAAACATCTGATCCCATATGCCTGTGCCTCAGTAGTAGGGGCATCTCTGCTGATGGTGATGGATTTCGAGGTGATCTTCTATCTGAGTGTAATACTCTCTGAATCTACAATTGTAATACAATGACGTTATATTATACACGTTTAAAAGTGTATTCATTCGTGTTGCATTTTATTAGATACAATCACAGGTATTAAACGCGGTTAAACTAAACATAGGTGTTTAAACAACTACCTTATCCCGACATTTCGACCGAGTTGCATCGGCCGTAGTCACGAGCGGAGTAAAGCTACGGTTTCCTAGGATGACGGTGCCGTCATACATATTACAACCATAATTTAGCGGCGTTGAATGTTGTCTATGTAAACAATACGATGACACCGTAACGTCAGAAACCGCACCGCTATATTTCGGCCGTAATATGACGGCACCGCTATCGTAGGAAACCCGAGCTTTAGCCGAGTGGTCGCCGTGGTCACGGGTTGAGTCGGCCCGTGACTACGACCGATCAACTCGGTCGAAACTTTGGGAAAAGGTATGAGTAATATAGTGAGATATGAGTATACTAGATAAGACTGTAACACAGAACAAAGTTTTTTTTTAATAATTAGACTTTACTTATTGACGTCAAAATTACTACAGACTAAAAGAAAAATAAGTTCTAAGTAAAGGTTACGACTTATCTATCACAATTACGTATAAGTTTTATGAACTAAAAACAACAATTACAATACAAGTTTTTCAGTAATAAAAACATTCCCGAGCTCTTATTCAATTCAATTCATTCAAATAGATAAGAAAATAAAATTAATGATGGCAGCAACTCTTGTTATAAATGTAATGAAGTTGTGAGCAGAAGTCCGTAATAAAAATGAATAAAAAATGACAGTGAACCTACTTAACTGAAAAAAACATACTTTGGGTCCTTTCAATACGTTCAAATGAAGACAGATATGAACCATAATATTAGCTATTATTTTGACCTCTATTTATAATGAAACAAGGAGCATTTTCAACTGTTCGTGTTGTTGAGAAACCGTTGCTCACTGTACCATTTCTTCTCTCTCATTTGTCCTACTACAATAAATTCTGGAGCGGTGGGGTCATAAAAATAAAAACGTCTCCCTTTAGTGTTGATGTTATCTCCAGTTTTTTTACTGTTTTGTAAATGTTTTAAGAGTTTCAAAACACCTTGATGGTGTTTTTTCTTCTAAAGAAAGCATTTAGAATCTTCTTTTGAAAGGAATCTACTTAAAACTTTTTAGGACACTTGTGTTTTGTTTGATGTTAAAATTAAAATTAAGATCTTGTATTTAGACTAAAAAGAATAACGACAAGTATAATTATTTGTTACCATACATTTGTTTTTTTAGTAAGTCTTTCGAATTTTCTAAATAGCTATCAATGCATCAGCTGTGCGGCGATCGAAAAAGCGGAAAATCACCAATTCCTCACCCATGGAGTGTCGTAAAAGATGACTTATCTAGGGTAAAAGGTCTAAAACTTCCCTGTACTAGAAAATGTGCAGCAGTTTGACCACCTGTGTGGTCTAGTGGTTTGCCCACCCGTGCAAGACGCAGGGGTCCCGGGATCGATTCCCAGGGGTTACATTTGTACTCTGTTTGGTTGGTGGTAGGGCTTATTTCAAGTCCGCCTGGCTAGCTATCACCATCAGTGATAAGGATTCCGGGTGTAGTGCGCTTCCACCTTCGGCCTTATCGTCACTTAACATCAGGTTAGTATATACTGAGAGATGAAGGAAACGCGTCTGTGCTATAATCCGTTTATTGCGAGACAAAAGCCCGAACATCGATGCCTTAGTAGCTACCCCCCCAATAGTATGTATGGATACCCGCATTACATACATAACACCTCACCACTTATTTAATAACAATACAATAAGAAAATATTTATTTGAAACAAAGTAATAATTAGAGTGACTAAACTACTTACTCTCGTTATCTTACAAGGTAAATACGCGCTAAGTAATATACATATTGAAGAAATCAATCAATTTCTAAGCCATATCTTTTAACCGGGTGTCGTACCCGTCTGGAACTTGATTCATGGGTTTCGGGCGGCGGCGGCGGTGCAGGTGAGGGAGGCGCGGGTTCAGCCCGAATTGTACTCTCATGGTCAGAGTCGGCGTCGCGGGCGCGGCCACTGAGGATCGCGGGATTGGTTGTATCATCGAGTGGTACTACCGAGTCTGTCTCATTTTCCTTGCTATTTTGATTTAGTATAGGATTAGATGAAGGGGCCGTCAAAGAACTTCTAGACCTCCTCTTTAGCTGGTCGATATGCCGATGTGCCTCCCTACCCGTGCTATCCCTAACTCTGTAGTTGGTCGAGCCTAGTTTCTCTAGTACTTCTCCGGGAAGCCATTTTTGATTGTCACTAAAGTTTCTAATTAAAACATGTTCGCCCGATTGGAAATCACGTTGTGCACCTCCTACTTTGTCTAATTGCCGCTGTTGCGCTTTCATGACAATGTTATTTCTATCCGGTTTTAAAACATCTAATCTCGTTCTTAAATTCCTATTTTGTAAAATACGAGCAGGGCTGTCCCCAGTAGCAGAATGCTGCGTATTTCGATACAACAATAAATATCGATGAAGTGCCGCTTCCACATCGATATTATCTTTAAGACGACGCCTCGTGAAAAAATTTTTTTACAGGCTCCGCCCACTCACCCCTCGTATCCCATAGTGACATTCTGCCTTCAATCGTAAAGTTTGATTTTCGCGCCAAATGCCTGTGAGGTTTCATCGAAAGTTTAAAGAAGAAGAATAGAGAAACGATGGAGTCGCAATACATTGTATTTAGAACATTTTCTTTGATAATTTAGGTATCTTCAAATTGAATGAAAAATGAAAATGAATACAAATACCTAACAATAGTTTATTAATTGTAAAAAAATACTATTATTATTAATAAAGTTGTACCATTCGGCGTTTTTCAATACATTTGCGAAAAACAGATTTGTAACTTTTGCGACAGAGGTCCATTTGGGGCCATCCATAAATTACGTCACACGTTAAGGGGGTCGATGACGTGTGGAGGGGTCCTAAATTCGTCAGTTCCAATTCAATAATTATTACTAGATATAAATCGTAAAATATGTGACGCCATCGTTTCTAGTTTTGCCCTTCAGAAGTGCGAGAAAAATAGTTTTAGAATTTTTAAAGCAATATTTATGGAGAAATGGATAATGTGACGTCACAGCTCGGCACGGCGAAACACACACCTTTGCTCACATTTTTTTATCTGGCCTACCCACATAAAAGAAATAGGCCATTCAAAATGTCACATAAAGAAAAATGGGCAAAAGACGCGTTTAAGCCCGACCATTGGGTTTAAACACATAATTCCCCCCTCCCCTCCCCCCCGTAGGAGCTAAATTTAATTAAACAGATTTTATGCAATATGTTGTGTTTAAAATGAAGATTATTGAATTTACTCAAAAAAGCTTGTAATATGGTAATTATTTTGACAACCTTCTTTGAACAAAGTCGAGGTTGCCGTGCTCCTCCGATGGTGACGCAGCAAAGTTGTATGGGATATCATTATTGTCGAGTTTTAGCCACCAGCAATTTCCTTTGAGAATCCATTATTGTCGAGTTTTGTTTCAAACATAGTTGGCTGAAAATACAACATTGTACAACGCACTTGACGTCGTTCATAAACACATCCCGCTCGCACACTATACGCCACACCTATCGCTCTCTCATTCACACTTGTTGTGGTAAGCGTGGTGAGCCGCCATTTTCAATCCCATTCTTTTTCTGCGCGTGTGTTGTATTATTGTATGTAGATGCATTATCGCTTCGCCAGGTATTCAGTGAAAAGGGAAGTACTTCCACCGAGCTAGGTGACTGTGCTCGGGGACCGCGGTCCAACCGTTGACACAACCATAACACACACAATTTTTGCTATTTGCTAACATTTACCATGCAACAAAAGCTATCTATTCATGTATTTGGTTCCAGGCTGAAACAGCTTTTTTTGCCAGGGTAATGTTTAGAACGTGACCCCAGCAAAATCTGTTTTTCTTAAATATCTTAAAAACTACAATTCACACAAATTTTGCTATTAGTAAACAAATTTCTCCTCATGACACACTAATTATCTGATAAGGTCTCATCTCTCTAAAGCACAACTTTTTGCTGGGGTAACGCACTCCATTTAACCGGTCGGCCTATAGTACCAATACGAACAAGAATTGTTAACGACATAATCGCCTAAAACGTCACGTTTTCAAGTTGTAAGCTATTAAAGTTGAACTGGTGGCGACACCACTGGGTAGATTTGAAGCTAAAATAAAACGTAGGTATGGGCTCTAGAATATTGTTTTATGGTCATCTAGGTCCCGTCTAAGTTGCTACGGGTGAGCCGATTTTTTCTAATATTTTTCATTATTTATTCATCTATAAAACAGCTTATGTCACTTTGTTAGATACCTACTTATTATAGCGTGCGCATGATGCGTGCCTAAATAAATAACGTAATAATGCGAGACGTAAGTATTCGTTTTGAGATTATTTATTATTATTGCTATTCTTTTTGCTTTGCCGTTGTCGCGTAAAGAGACTAATGATTCTGCAAAATAATAATATTTGTTCACGATCGAAACTTGTAAAAGTTAAAAGTTGTACCACGGGTCGGGAAAGAAATTTTATTTTACAATATTTATTAGTTTATTGTTTTGTTACGCAATGGCGACTCTTGGAAGGTTTGTTCTGTTGATAATTTTCATCTCCTAAAAATAGGTTGGATAAGTATTAGAGACTCTTTGTCTTTGAAATGTGGGAGAAATTAAAACTGTCATTGTCAGTATACTGTCATTTTACGTGTTTTGGCTGGTAAATTTTTGGAGCGCTCAAGCACAGGTCTGTCCTCAAGGAAGGCTCGCGGCCGTCTGAAATTTCGGTGCAAAGAGGTAAAGTAATATAGCTTCCCAGCGCAAAGAAAGGGACAACAATAGCGCACGCATTCCAAAATAAAATAACGTAAGCGACATTATGAAAATAGTTGATTTATTAAAAAACTAAATTATTTTTGAAAAAATTGGTTTTATCAAAAGTTGGAACTATTTATTACTTATCTTATTAACCTAATTTCAGTTCAAACTATGAGTCCGTTTGCTTACAGTACTGCAAAAATGATATGAGAGGCATCAACTTTGGATTTTTTTTCTATCGAGAAAATTGTTTCCATTCATGTTTTGAGCTTAATCAAAAAATTTAGTTATTAGTCTATTTTAACATATTCCAAAATTAGAACAATAGTAGTAGGATCAATAGGACTAAATCTAAATTGAAAACCATGAAAATCCACGAGGTATCCGATTTACACAATTTAACTGCATTTTCTGCCGCACCGTTGGACGACGGATGATATGGTGCTGAAAAACATTGCTCGATCCCATTGCACTTAAAGAATGTTTTTAAGGTGTCACTGGTGAATGGAGGTCCATTGTCAGACACTACAACGCGCGGTAAACCAAATTGAGCGAAAAGACGCCTTAGTATTTTAATTACTTCAGAAGCATTTGTAGTTGTCATTTTAAAAACCTCAATCCATTTTGATGTCGAGTCTACAATGACTAAAAACTTAAAATTATTTATTGGACCCAAAAAATCCATGTGCAACCGTCGCCAAGGTTGCGGGCACCAAGACCACGGGCGCGGCGCGTGCGCGGGCGGAGCGGGTGCCAGTGCCGCGCAAGTATGGCACGCACGGCACAGCGCTTCAATCTGCTCATCCAGCCCGGCCCACCACACGTAACTCCGCGCCAAACTTTTCATCTTTACTATTCCTAAATGTGTTTCGTGTAGTTCTCTAAGTATATTGTCTCGGCACCTCTCTGGAATTATCACCCTATGTCCCCACATGAGACACCCTAACTCTAAATATATTTCACTTCTACGATTAAAGTACGGCTGTAATTGTTTAATTTCGACTTCAGCTGGCCAACCGTCCTGGACGTAACTGAGCACTCTGCCTAAAATTGAGTCTTTCTTTGTCTCATAGCACACCATTTTAAAGTCAAACAACAAAGCGTCTCGAGCAAAGTGTAAATAAGTTTGCTCTGGGAGGCACTCTTTCTCCGTAATATTATTTTCATTTAAAGGTAAGCGAGATAACGCGTCAGCATTATTTTTATTAGTACTTATGTACTCGATATCAAAATTGTACGCGGACAAAATGATAGCCCACCGTTGAAGACGGCTCGCAGCCATACACGGAACACCCGCTTTTGGGCCAAAAATAGTCACAAGTGGTTTGTGATCAGTGCGCAATAGGAATTTTCTACCGTACAAATACTGATGAAATTTTTTTACGGCAAATATGATAGCGAGTGCCTCGCGCTGTATCTGACTATATTGTTGCTCGGCCGATGTGAGTGCACGTGACGCATAGCTGATCGGTCGCTCGCCGGCGCCGCTCGCTGTCTGCTGCGCGAGTACGGCCCCCACCCCCCGAGCGCTCGCGTCGCATGTCACTATCAACGGCTTATCTTGATCATAGTGCGAGAGCACGCCTGCACTTGTTAATAACTTTTTAGTTAAAAGAAACGCTTCTTCACATTGTTTACTCCACTTCCAACCAGATGATTTTTTTAATAAGCTATATAATGGGGTTAAGTGTGAACTCAGATTTTTTATAAATTTTGCATAAAAATTAACCATACCTAAGAAAGATCTTAACTCCGAAACATTTGAGGGTCTCGGTAGTCTAATTATGGCTTTTATTTTGTCGGGATCTGTATGAATACCATTTTTATCCACGATATACCCTAAATATGCAACCGAGTCAGCGAAAAAATGGCATTTGTTTTTGTTTAAACGCAACCCATTTTTGTGTAGTCTTTCAAAAATAGTTTCGAGTATTTTCATATGCGTGGCCGTATCTTTTGCTGAAATGAGCAGATCATCCATAAAGACCGATACCCCCGGAATATTTTGCATAATACTAGTCATAATTCGCTGGAAAATCGCAGGACTAGAAGCCAAACCGTATACCAGTCTATTATATCTAAATAAACCGCGATGGGTATTTATAACGGTGTATTTCTTTGACTCGTCTAACTCTATTTGATTGTATGCTGAAGATAAATCAATTTTTGAAAACTGAACGCCACCATTCAGTTCAGCAAACAATTCATCTACCCGAGGTAAAGGATACTTATCGACCAACAAAGAGGGGTTAAGAGTTACTTTATAATCGGCACATATACGTAATTTACCATTCGGCTTACTCACGACAACTAGGGGCGTGGCCCACTCAGAAAATTCAACAGGCTCAATCGTACCGTTTCGAAGCATGTTGTCTAGCTCCTGGTCCACTTGCTCCCGCAGTGCGTACGGCATAGGGCGCGCGCGACAGAACACCGGCCTCGCGCCTTCCCTCACATGCAGCGTCGCCTGACCTCCTGTGTACTTTCCCAATTGACCATCGAATAGTTCCTTATACCTATCGAGTAACACATTAATATTATTACAACTATCACTTTTCAGTTCGTGAATACAGTTATTATTAAACAAAGGAAGTTGTATACCAAGTTCTGTTAACCACTGCCTTCCCAATAACGAAGTTGTACCCCCGTCAATGACATACAAATCTAATTGTTTCGTACAATTTAAATATTCAACTGTAGGCTTTATTAATCCCATAGGGTTTACTTTACTACCATCGTAAAATCGTAATGTCACTGAACAAGATTCCAATGGTAAATGTTTAAATAAATTACAATAAGTGCGTTTGCTTATACATGATAATGCACTACCAGTGTCCACCTCCATTAACAGTTCTATGTTATTTAAACGTATTGGAATGCTTACCGCTGGATAATTCTTCAGTGACATTTGATAAATCTCCTCCTCCTCTGACGAAGGTTCCTCAGTTTCATTTTTTTCTTCCAGTTCTGTGTAATGTTGACTTGATTTAGTACGTCCACTCCTCTCTTTCCAATTACCACGTTTCGTATTCCTGTGGGAATTCAGTTTATTCCTAGAACCCTTATCGGGACACATCCGTTGTAAGTGCCCCTTCCGCCTGCAACTGCTACATTCGTATGAACGAAATCTACAATCCTTTATCAAGTGATACACAGAACCACAGCAGGAGCAGCAGTCGCCTCTGGCCTGATACTGGTCGCTACTTCCAGAAGCACGATTCAGGGATAATCCATGAAGATCTTCTTGCAGCTTTGTCGTGATTGCTAGTGGTTTTTCTACTTCAGCCGAGTTTCTCTCCGCAGCCTCCAGCGCGGTAGCCAAAGAAATTGCCTTACCGTACGTTAGTTCAGTCTCTGCAAATAACCTTTGGCGAATAATGTCATTGGCTAGCCCACAAACCAATTGGTCTCGCATGTTGTCTTCGAGTGATTCCTTGAATCCACAAAACCTCGATAGCCTTTTCAATTCTGCCACGTAGTTGGCGATAGTTTCTCCTTCACGTTGACGTCTTTGTCTGAATTTGTACCTCTCTGCCATTTCCGACGGCTTCGGCTGCAGATGATTTCCCACAATTTCCACGATTTCGTTAAAATTTAGACTTGACGGTTTTTTGGGACTTGTTAAATTCACTATTAACTCGTACGCCTTATCACCAACGGTTGCGATTAAAGTAGGCACATGAAACTCCTGCTGTATGTTGTTGACCATAAAGTACATTTTTAAACGGTCACAATATGTACACCAATTTCCACCGTCCACATCAAATTCCGCTATTTTTCCAATCGACATAGTTTTATTTTTGTTTTCACTAATATTACACTGGAAAACCTCAAAACACGCGTTAGAGTTGGAAAATCCTCGTTGCCAAATAGTATATACTGAGAGATGAAGGAAACGCGTCTGTGCTATAATCCGTTTATTGCGAGACAAAAGCCCGAACATCGATGCCTTAGTAGCTACCCCCCCAATAGTATGTATGGATACCCGCATTACATACATAACACAGGTGAGGTGAAGGCCAAGCACTATCCTGTTGTGGAAATAAAGTGCAGCATTCCGATAAAAACGCTTGAACACTTCAACCCGCCTGTTAAGCGTGGAGATGGAGATTGTGGCGAAATGCTTCCGGGGGAGGCCAACGTTGGTACTGCAGTGGGCTGCAATCAACGAACTAAGATACTTAGTTCGTTGGCTGCAATGGGCTCTGATTATGAAGTTGATGAACTGCGTCGTACAAATGTTTATTGAGAATGTGTGAAACAGCATCCCATAATGAGTAAAATATTTGCGGAAATTCATAGCGTTATCATTTTCTTTAAAAATATATTTCGAAATACCAAATGTTTTCCTGCTCTTGCGCTTAGTTCATTAGTTTTATCATCACTAAACTAAATGCTTTATTCGATAGTTAAGTTAAAAATTCATTTTTACAGTCTCTGCCGTAAAATCAGCCGCGGTTGAATAACATGTTTTCGCGAAAATCTTTTTAAAAATATTCCTGAACGTTCACCCTTTCATAACAAATTTAAAGCACTGAAAAAAGCTGAATCATTGATATCTTTTAAAATAATTTGTAAGAACTCTTTTTGTATATACGTACTATCCAGTAAATTGGTGCTTTCGTAAAAAAATGTGAACCTAAGTCTAGGTTTTTAATTGAAAGGACTACGTTAGATTACTAAATAGCAAAATGATTATGCTTATGGTATCTTTAACTAAGTTTTTAATATTACTAATTCTGTTTAATTATTTCACTTTGTAACTTTAACATCAACAAGTGTCTGGAATAGATTTTTAAATATTTTTTACTTCCCTGTTGTATAACCAGTTGAACATGGCATTTGCACCACAGGAATTTCCTCTGTTTCCACATTCGCCAACTTCATTTTTCGCCAATTCCTGATTCACCAATTTTTGATTTGCTAGACAGCACATTTTAGTTATTAGTGCATGGTCAGGTGTCGTGATTACATTAGTTTATTCTTATATAAGTATTAAATATTAAGTAATGTCTGACTTTTCAGTTTTCAGTACAGTTTTACCATACGATTGGTCTATTTGAACACCAGAAATGTCAAGATAATTTCACAATGAATTCCGACTATAACCGTCAAACACATTACTTAGAACCGCAGAGCGAACTTCGTGATAGTAAAATTAATCAAAATATGGAAGTTGCAGTAATATAGGGAGAAACTCTCACCCGCTGTGTCTCCGCCTTGTCGACTTTAATTAGCGACAACGCCTTTGGAAACCACTGAAAATTATTGGTTGTAATTTGTTTCAAAGTTTCTTGAAGTTTCAATTTGAAGGCCTACTCTGAAAATCGTAACATGATATTCAGAGGACGTTCGTGGTGGTTAGTGACATAATAAGCCCAGGAAATCCGAAATTAAGTAGATCGATTGATAAACATCGTATGACTTTCGGGATTTATTTTATGTGGTAGGCTGTATTAAATCGATATTGATTCTTTATTTCTATAGGATTCTGGCTGAACTGCTAAATGGCCAACATTCTATTCGTTTGAACGCTACGCTTACTATTAAAACTTTAAAATAAGCAGTAAACTATAATATTACGTGCCGTAAGCTTGCATCGAAGTCTGTGATTTACATAAGTTTGTGATATGTGATTTAATCATCTATTGCTCATATTTAAGCTCTAAAAGTAAGCGTAACGTTCAAACGAATAGAAAGTTGGCCATTTGAGTGGGGGGGCTGATATGATATTCATTTGGTTTTATCGTAAACAATTTTCTACCAGCCTATTTATAAATTTTCATTTAGAAAAATAAGTCTGTGTGTGACGAAAAATAATAGTTTTGTAAAAAAGGCGGTCGTAAATAAATTACAATTTAGGTAATTTTAACACTAAGTCAAGTGACATTCAAACATCATTTTCGAATTATCAGAAACAGAATCCACAACCAATAGTGATATTTAACAAAATACTTGCCCACTAATAGGGAATATGCATCAATTTTTTTTTTAATCTTAATCTAAAGTATAATGCGTGAGAAAATTAACTGTAATATTAAAACTCTTCTCTTGCGTTTTTTTCTCGTGATATAGTTACTTGAAGTTAGCGCGGAGCAGCACCCGCCGAAAACGCTCCATACAAAATGGTGACGTCACACATCACGTTTCAGGTGTGTTTCGGCGCGTTTAATATGGAGTTAGCCAATAATCTTCAATTATCTCCCTAAATTTTGCGTTTAAGTACATATGTGTCATACAAAATATTGTTTCTTATTCGATATTCTATCTGACTGTAAAGTGCATTATATCCGAAAATAAAAAAATAAAATTGTTATTTTTCCCTGATTTCATCGTGTGATAAAACTAAAATAATACATTTTTTTTATTTTTTTTCCTGTTATATCATGTTTTTATAAGTGTCCGCAGCGATCAAGCTCAAATTCATCAAAATCGGTGACTTATGCATATTCCCTATTGTCTAATTTTAAATCTATAGCAAACAAAGCTTTAATTTGACAGAACATTGATACTTGTTTTTGACACAAATAAAAACTTAGCTAAGAAATGCAGCAATATGTCACGTCCATCTGTTAAATGAAAGCGATTGCAATTGCTATCGCAAATCTATCGATTTTAAAGTTAAACAATTAGCCCCCTTTTAATGTCGATTTTTTTGTAGAGTTAAAATGTAACATTCCAAGTCTTTCAAAATCTAAATACAAAAATTTTAGCAGTCCAATTATGAGTAGGTACGTCTATCTACACGTTGCAGACAGTATGCAAATGAGTCTGCATAACAGCCGAGGCGTTAGTACCAAACAGTCGACGAGACTCAAGCAATTTCCAAGACGATTGCGCCTTGTCGGAAAGCTTTAAAAGGCAGACATTTTGTTCTTTTGACACACCGAAAAGACAGAGACTGTAACAAACTCAAACAAGGTCTTTTCTAACTTTTAGACAGTGATTTGTCTCAATGGTCTACGAAGAATATTATGTAGCACAGCACCTTACGTGAACCATGAGTATGGTTAAAAATTATTAATAAAAGTCTTTAATATAGAAACTTATTTTTAAAATAAAAGATAATAATACACCTTTTTCCCGCCTGCAAGAGGGTTATGTTTTTCGCACGTATCTTGTATGTATGTTTGTTTGTTTGTATGTAATATTCTTTATTACCTCTTATCTTTCAAACGGCTGAACTTTTCCATGATTAACATTTCGTTAGATTTGTTTCGTCAGCCCAAGTGTTCCTAAGAAGGTGGCGTTATAAAAAAAACATGGCGGCTGTACGGTGCTATTATAAAAAAAAAATTGTTTTAGAATAAGTACTGCTATTTGGGTGTCAAATTAAAGGACTTATTATAAGGATTTCAAAAAGGTATATCATGACAGCAATATATAATAACTAAAAAGAAATAAATATAAAATAAAAAAACCCGCCTGCATAAAAAATTCACAGATTTTACAGTCCCAGCAATAATCGGAGCATTGAAAAAACCTGCCTCTAAAAAGCAAGAAATCAATTATTCAAATCATTAGATACGCATTATCATTGTTATAATAACAACACGTCTATTGAAGTCGGGTGGGGCTGGAGTACAACTTCCTTTTTTTATTCTTTAAGCCCCACCCGACTTCAATAGACGTGTTGTTATTATAACAATGATAATGCGTATCTAATGATTTGAATAATTGATTTCTTGCTTTTTAGAGGCAGGTTTTTGAAGTCGGTTTTTTGTTTTTTAAAACAATTTTTTATTTTTTTATTTTTAGTGTAAGTACCTTCTATATTAGGTATATTATTGGGTAGAAAAATCGGATCAGCCAAACGTGAGATATTCGCGGAGAAACATACATTCATACAGGTCAAACTGAGAGAGAACCTTTTTTTTAAGTCGGTTAAAAAGACTACACTAAAAGTACCCCTTTCCCAACAAAAAGAAACATCTAATTCGGTTCATAAATAACAAAGTCGTCATGTTAGTTGATGCAAAATCATAGTATTTTCAGGATTTCTCGAAAACTACTGAACCGATTTAAAAAAACATTTAATGGGACCATCTCGCAAGAAAACTCAATCGAACAAAAAAAGAATCTTCAAAATCGGTTCATAAATGACGAAGATATGCGCGAACAACGATAAAAAAAAATACATACAATCGAATTGAGAACCTCCTCCTTTTTGTGAAGTCGGTTAAAAATGAATACAAAAATTTACGAAAAACCAAAATCAAATCAAATGCAAAATCCTATTATATTTTTAAAATTACCTAGGTAGTGCCTATTTATTTTTACGATTGTGACACTCGGCTCCGCCTCGTGTCACAAAAGCGCCCGCTGACTGCCTCAACGGCAGTCGAAATATTACTAACCAATTTTCAAAATTCCAACGAATGCACTTCTCGTCTGCTTCTGCATCTTTTAACACTATTACCATTACGATCGGTCAATAATCATAAAAGCTACATCACTTTTTATGTACGGAAACCAGGAATAAATGATCGAAGACGGAAACACCCGTTTTTCTAGAATTACAAATCTAAAGGGACCACCTACAGGGGCCCTATTTTTGAATCGCTCGGCTGGCGTCGAGCGCTCGTTTCTACTGATTTTCGTTCGAAAGCTCATTTATTATTACATACATTTGTAGAACGAAAATCAGTAGAAACGAGCGATCGACGCCAGTCGATCGATTCAAAAATAGGGCCCCAGGTCACAATTATTTACCGATTTTCAAAATTATTTCGCCATTTGGTAGCTAAACTACCCTAGGACTTTTTTTTATTTTTTCTTAAGTCAGTTTTTTTCTGAAATATTTATAATTTAGTAAGCAAACACCCCCCAAAAAACCCGGAATTTTCGGAATTTTCCAAAATTTCAAAAAAAGTTACCAGTAGATTTTCAAAATTCAAACGTTCACACGTGTCTCGATAAATTCCTCAACTTTTGGCACTATTCCAATCTCGATCCTCTTAAAATCCTTAGAGATATGGTCAAAAATACGTCTCAGGCGATTTGCATCTGATAACCATTTTCAATGGTAAAAGACAAGTCAACTGAAAAGATGGAAACAAGATTAAACATTAAAGGCAACATTATAACATGCAGTCGGAGGCATATAGGTAAC
This sequence comes from Agriphila tristella, assembly GCA_928269145.1. NCBI lineage: Eukaryota > Metazoa > Arthropoda > Insecta > Lepidoptera > Crambidae > Agriphila > Agriphila tristella. Next base: position 30,769,436 of record OV743432.1, read on the forward strand.
TCAAATCCTTACTTTTTAATATTATAAATGCGAAAGTCCGTTTGTTTGTTTATTTGTTTGTTACGCCTTTACGTCTTAACTACTGAACTGATCTTCATGAAATTTTGCATACACGTTGTCAGGGGTACAGAAAAGGACATAGGGTACCTTTCATCTCGAAAAAAAGTAAAGTTCCCGAGGGATAGCAAAAAACCTTTCCACGCAGACGAAGTCGCGGGCGGCCGGTAGTCATTCACAATGTAAATTTCTTTTTGCACGCCTCCGACTGCATGTTATAATGTTGCCTTTAATATTTAATCTTGTTTCTATCTTTTCAGTTGACTTGTCTTTTTTAATATCATCTTTTTATCTACTAATAAAAAAAAACAAACGTACCTACTTCTATGCGAATTTGCAGAAGCATCGTATACAAGGTTATTTTTAGTTATTACTTAACCTCTCGTGGGCAACCCCACCATCAAACTGAACAACTTTAATTGTGGGAACAACTTCGAAATCACGAAAAAAAATTAGCTGTTCCATACAAAAGTACAATCCTTTCCTACTCCATCGAAATGTATGAAACAGCTGATTATTTTTTCGCGATTTTGAGGTTAGTGTCATAATGAAAGTTGTTCAGTTTGATTGTCTGATCAAACCCACGAGAGGTTTTGTTTTAACTAAAAATAACCTTGTATGTCATTTACAGTAAACAAACGCGAAAACAAAAGAGGATCAATTTACAAAAGTATCGAAGGCACAGATGTAACAGATCGCTGTAAATTATGACCCTCGCACAATGCCTTCGTTCCAGCGCGTAGATGAGTCACTTTACACCAAAGAGTATTGAGTGGATGTGTGACGTATATCAAACAGGGGGAACGCGCTCTCTGACTGTGCTCCAGGGGCTCATTAGTGCTCTGTGGAATAGCTTTAAAGTAAATTGCGGTTGAGTCGAGAAATAGCTGCCAAAGCTGCCTTACATTGGCAGTAATTCTTGAATCACAATTCTTGTTTTGTTTCAGTTTACTTAGATTACAAGATAAACTTCATATTTGCGAATACCAATAGCTAAGTAGATTTTAAGAAAATATTTCATAGAAGGTATTTCTGCGCTTAGTATTCCGAATAAACTGAAATAAATTAACGAAGATATCGCTCATGCTTGCGTCAAAAAACCGAAACAAAGGAACTTATGAAGATTATAATCTTTTGAAGTGCTGCCATACTCTAACTTTTCTTCTATTTATTGATAGAAGATAGGTATATCACGACATTCCTGCAAGTTGATGAGAAAGTTTAGTTTTATTATTGTTTATTTTCATTAGGTTTATGAAATCAACAATAAATATACACCGTCATTTTGTAGTCGTTTTAATTAACTTAAAACATTTTTGCCAAAGAAACATGGGTCGAAAAACGACAAAAAAATTTGACTTACCCATACTAATAAAATGTTTTAGCTGTCTACTTAGTATGGGAGACCCAAATTTTTTTGTCGTTTTTCGACCCATGTTTCTTGGGCAAAAATGTTTATTTTCATTGGTACAACACACCCTTAAGTTAATTAAAACGACTACAAAATTACGGTGTATAAACTATGAAGAATTTATTATAAACTTTCTCTTTGATACTTCATTAATGCTATTGTAAGTTGTAAAGTTCCTAAAAGTACTTGAAGCTACCACGATCTAATTTTGCCAATTAAATTCAGTTCACCTATTTGGCAGCTAAAATGTAGCAAACTTCGTGAGTCGTTATGCAATATGTTGCACGTTTTGATACTAATGAACACTTTAGTCGAATAGGAGAACACTATACATTACGTTTGAAGCTTGCTTTGTAGTTGTCGAGTGTTAAATTTCATTAACTAACGACTGATATTAAAGTAATGTAAACTAGGACATAATTACTAGCTTTCCCGCGGCTTTCCTAGATTTGGTCATTAAATGGTACTACATTTTTCAAGCAGAACCTGACAACATGTATACAAAATTTCATGATGATCGGTGGCGTAGTTAAGACGTGCAACCAACAACAACAAAGAAACTCACTTATTTTCGCATTTATTAAATCATTGGGATTATTATATGGTTTTCAAGGTACACTACGAAATTCATGAAAATTTTACCAATTGTCAAGTTAAAATAAAAACAAAATTATATCTTCCACTTCTAATTACTTTTGGATCCCGTACCTCAAAAGGAAAAAAAACGTGTTAAAAGGGGAACCCCTATAGGATCACTTTGCTGTCCGTCTGTCTGTCAAGGCATTTTATCTCAGGAACACGTGAAGGTATCGAGTTGAAATTAAAACTGTATACTCAAATCTACAGTTCCTTGAATCTGTGAAAAACAAACTTCTAAGTTAACGTAAAAAAGGTATCCTTTTTTACGTTAACTTAGAAGTTTTTTTATGGGTGTTTATGCCACAAAAATTAATATTTCGACACTCTGAAGGAAATCAAAATATATAGGGTTCCCGTTGACCTAGAACTATGAAATTTGGCAAATATCGTCTTTTACTACATGTACTTACAGAGAAAGGTCCGAAAAAAATGTAATTTAATAAAAAAATAGTCTTTAAGTACCTACAAAGTACGGAACCCTTGAAGGGCGAGTTTAACTCTTACTTGCCGGTTTTTTTTACTAAAAGTGGTATTATTTACTATGTCAGTGCTAAATGAAAATTGTTCCAACAGAGGAACCCATTCACAGGAACAATGTAAATCAGCAGAGCAATTTTCCCCAAGAAAAAGGTGCGTAGAATTAAGATTTTTTTGAGAAAAAAACCAATTTTGTCCCACCATTACTTTTAACGGGACTAACGTAGGCCGTTCTTCTCATGATGCCCGTTATAGCACACATCTCAATGTAAATTAGCAGTTAAATAAAATGTTTTAGCAAAAAAGTTTACAAGATAATTGGATTTTCTTTGCTATTTTCTTTTCAATTTGGATTTTTTGTAGACCCAACAATTGGTAAAGAAATTTTTTTCAGGACTCATTTAGATTACTGTTTTGTCTTCATAGGTCAACATGGGAGTATTGTTTTGTTTTACTGGTAGGTAGGTAAGTCTACTGGGATCAAAGTTCCCAGTAATTTTACTTGTAAATCTATTGAGAAGGAAATTCCTAATAGTAATTATTCCTCTTCCCACATTGGGAGAATACTGTTCTTATTATCTGAACAATGCTCACTAAATCCTAAACCACCCAAGAAGATTTTGTGAGTATTTACTAATTCTGGGTAAGGTTAGTTTAGTCTGGTGTTTACACTTATACATCTTTTGTTTTTTACAAAAATCTGTGCGAAACGGGCATCAGTTTTTAGGCTAAAACACTTGAGTCAGTATATAATTTAATTAGTAACTCTGAATTCGGTTTCCGTACACCGCTATAACAGAAACGATTATTGTCTTTTCGCCTTAACTGTTATGTTAAACGCTTCCATATAATTGAGTATTCTACTTACTTGAATTAACTGCAAGCGCGTGTTACGTAATAACAATGTTTGTTGATATAAGGATTTGCATTAAATCCGCTATTTGCTGTAGGTATCTCGTGTAAGTATAGCAATATTGATAAATGTAAATAAGTAAGAAAGCTTTACTAAAATCTATGGAATTTACTTTATATTCTTTCTTCTTTGTGTCTAAAATAGTTAAAAATATTGAATTCAAGATTTGCTTATACACCTTCCCCAAAATTGTTATTTTTATTCTAATTTCTAAGGTATATCTTATTTCAAAATTATTTTCGTTGCAAATAACAAAAATATATTATTATTGTGAGAAATACTTTTTTGGACCAGTATTATTATATTACTAGCGGCCGCCCACGGTTTCACCCGCGTGGTTCCCGTTCCCGTGGGAATATCGGGATAAAAAATATTTTATGTTTTAATCTAGGATATCTACTATCTGTGTGCCAAATTTCAACCAAATCCGTTCAGTAGTCTTTGCGTGATTGAGGAACAAACATCCAAGCATCCGAACCCACTTACTTTCACATTTATAATATTATAGTAGGAAGTAGGATTGTAAAAAAAACAAAGAAAAAACGCAGCATTAAAGCATTCGGATTATTTCAGCGAATATTTCAGTTAAAATTTTAATCATATTGAATATAAGTTTTTAACTAGTTTAAAGTTAAATGTCCATTGAGAACGGGAATTAAAAGATCTTTTAGAGAAAGCGAGAAATGGGAACAATTCTAACACTTGACGCTATTATTCAAGTGGGGACCCTAGCTTCAAGCTTCGCTTAATTTCATTGCAGAATGCTTTCATTGCGAGGGAAAGTATGTATGTATAGTCTGTTTTACTTGTACTATTTTGCTAACAATCTCAACCGAGTTGGGTTGAGATTATTTAAATATTCATTTACAAAATACAACAAATGTTTTTCCACACTAAGATTATGAAATAAATATTTTTAATTATTATTAAAATTTAAAAGACGTTGTGTTTAAAAGACACGTGGTCTGTGAGGTAAAATGTTACGATGAAAATGAAAAATGAAAAAAATGATAAATGATTATTTTCTACCACAAAGTTTACATGGTATATAGTACATATATAGTACATACAGTTTATTAAAATAATAGGTAAGTATAGAAATATTTTTCATAATGTTACTCTGTTTTGCTATATTTATTATGGAAAATAACCTTTCGGAACGTTCAGTTTCTCAAAATATCTGTTCCAATAATATCGAATCCAAAATCATAATTTCCTAAAACATATATTTTTTAAAACATCTGTTTTTTTACATATTTATCCCTAAAATGAACTACGCAATCAACATGGGTTTATTCTAAGCTTTTGCTAAACATCGATTTTGTAAAAGTCAAAACCATAAACTTTTCGAGAACGAAGTTAATTTTAGTTTTTACAAATTTAAATGTGAAACGTCTAGGTCGGCAGATTTCAATGCGCTTTAATTGTTCTAATATCTGTGTCTCTATCTATGGTGTTTTAATAGTGCTGCTTTTGGACAAACAAATATGATTGAGACACCCATTGAAACATGATTATTATGTTAACAATAGCGAATTGAAGCCCTTTTTCGAACGTTACAATCGTTACAATGCCACACTCGGAAGTGAGATAATGAGATACAAATTGTATTTTTCATTGTTCCACTAATAAGAATCAGTTGTGGTTCACGTTGTTTACCTTATAACCAATTTTCCCAGTGATTATTTTTCTAAGAAAATGTTATTATCATCAAAAAAAAATACGCTTTAGTGCGTCTGTGATTGACACTTTTAGAAAATATAATATGTATTTTATTTAATTAATCATTGAAAAAAGTGTCATAGCATTTACGTTACTGTGTTTAAGTTAAATCGAGGTAGTGATTGATCCATAATTCTTCAAAACGTAAACTATTAAATTGTACCTTTAGATAGAACGTCAAACTATAATTATTTATTAGACAAGTAAAAACAAAATATAATACTAGGTGTAGCCAGACGCATTCTGTTAAAACTAGGTCTTCCTTGTGCTTCTACTAAGGGAAAGTAATAGGGGTATCAAGAAAGTTATTTCTGTTGTCTGTTAAAAAATACTAAGTACGAAATTTAACTTCTATTTCTAACTTATATTCGGAACCTACAAGAGTAAAGCAGATAGGTTACACCAGCTACCGGCTACACCTAGTTTCAGCCGTCTAAAACTAGGTTTTGCCGCACTTCGGGTATTAGCCGTAACATATATACCAAATTAGGCATAGACAAAGCAACATTATAATATTTGTTTTGTACTGTTCCATTTCCATATACTGTGACTTAGTGTTAAATTATATTAAAAACAGGTACCTAACTAACAAGCGCAAGTAAAAGCATTTAGCGAGAAAATTACTTAGCCGAAATAGCTACAATTTTCTAAAGTATGCCGGCCATTAAGCTTGGGGATGGCGAAATGTTGAACACTTTACAATAATCATAGTAATAAACTTTCATAGCAAATATGAACGAACACAGTTATGCTAACCCTACATGGTTAGCACTAACATTGCTTTTATAAGCTTTGTATGGTTCCGAATATTGTACACTTAAAACAGAAGTAAATATTTCGCAACAATTTTTAAATTGTTGTTATGGCATCAGTCATAGGTGAGATGGTGGTAGAGCCAGGCGGACTTGAAATAAGCCCTACCATCAATCAAGCCGAGTACTACCTCCATTCCGGGAATTGAACCTGGGACCCCTGCGACTTACATTTGTGGGCAAACCACCAGACCAACAGAGGCGGTTAAATTTTTTAGGAACCCATTATTTTGGTATAAAAAATCACATGTAAATCACTACATATTATAAAACAAAGTCCTCCACCGCGTCTGTCTGTAGTTTTTTCCTAATAGAGTGATTCATGAGGAAGGTTTATGAATATAATTTGTCAAGGTTTTGTGTAAATTGCTTGAAATATAACGATTTGTTGGAGAGGTCGGAAGTAGGCAAGCTGCCTTACCTGGGAGCTTTCATCGAAAACGTTTGCCTAATTCCTTTGAGATATAACGAAAAAAATTGTTTAGGTTACTCTATAAATTACTTTAATTATTATTGTATAGTACCAGTATAGTTTGCGATACCTCTTAATGCGCTTCAGTGTTAAATACACTGCCGGACGCCACGCGCTAACAATAAGTTTAAAAACCATTAAATCGTTAAAACGATAGTCATAATCGAACCAATCGTTGAAGGCTTTAACTCGCTCGATTTATGTCAATTATACTAGGTGATAATAAAACGTTATGAGTAGATTTATGACGTCATAAAACCGCGGTAGTGCGCGGGCGTGTAATGAGAAGGTATTACGGTTTCATTAAAATTTAACTATTATGAAGGTTGGTGCGGTGGTGTCGAGGGATATGGTTTAGTAAGTGAGACTATGTATATGTAAAACCTACTAGAGGTTTATGGAGATGAATAATGTTGTTGATTAGTTTGATGACCGAAAATACGGAGTGACGTCCTCCATGGTCAAGCGTTTTGTTCTCAGTTGTTTTACTGGGTAGTTCTACCGTAGAAATAATGAGACTTTTTTCTCATTGGTGCTACAAAAAGTCATATTATTTCTACAGCAGAACTGCCCAGTAGATCGAGTGGATCAGCTGGATAAATACAGGGTGTTTGGTAATAGCTTTATAAAGCCGAATACCATCAAACTAAACAACTTTTACTATGGGACCAACTCTGAAATCACGAAAAAAATCAGCTGTTTCATACATTTTGATATTTTCGTTATTAATTTTTGTATGAAACAGCAGATTTTTTTCGCGATTTCATAGTTGATGCCAAAGTAAAAGTTGTTCAGTTTGATGGTTCCTATCTACCATATTCGGCTTTATAAGGCTATTACTAAACACTGAATATAAAAATAAACTTTCATGTCTGGGTGTTAATGATACCATCGTTGCCTTAGCGTAGTCTGATTTCCATTGAAAAGATTTATCTTTATGTAATTTACTGTAAATATGTTGTTTTAATACTGAGTTTAAAAGATTTAAATAAAAAAATAATTTAGGCTTTGAGAAAAGCTTTTAGCTTTAAAAGCTTCTGTCTTCAAACAAGTAGCTTTCTTCAATGTCTAAGTTTAGGGCTCAAAGTTAGTATTATGCATACAAAATTATCATACGCAAGTGTACATAATGTGTGTTTGATCTGCTTACATTTACTTTGTGCAAAATCTTCTTTCAAGATAGCTTACTTATAAAGCTTTCCAGTTTAAATAGTGATTTGAAAGGGATTTCAAGGTTAAGGGGCTGTCTCCACGAGAGAATTGCCGATGAAATACGCAGCAAGTCGATAACATACATGCTACGTATTTCTATACACTCTCTGCGTGTCTGTCTACACACGGCGATGTTATCGCGACGATAGTTGTATGGAAATATGTAACACTAGCGGCCGCCCGCGGTTTCACCCGCGTGGTTCCCATTCCCGTGGGAATATCGGGATAAAAAATCCTATGTTTTAATCTAGGCTATCTACTATCTGTGTGCCAAATTTTAACCAAATCCGTTCAGTAGTTTTTTCGTGATTGAGGAACAAACATCTAAACATCCAAACCCACAAACTTTCACATTTATAATATTAGTAGGATTGTTGCGATTCTCTCGCTCGTGGAGACAGCCCCTAAGGGATTCTAAATATGACCTTTTAAAATAGGTTTGTTATTTTGAAAACTGTCAATCAAAATAACAATCAAACGTCAAAGATTTCTGTATAAAAAAATACAAAAAGTACTACCTATACGTAGCATACCCTATCAAGGTATATTTTTTATATTAAAATTAATGTTTGTTTGTTCTTTATAAGTTTCTAAACTATACTTTCGTACGAGGTATTATCGCGCATGCTGGGTACAACTATTGGTTATCAAGGTATTTTTTTATATTAAAATTAATGTTTGTTTATTCTTTATAAATTTCTAAACTATTCTTTCGTACGAGGTATTATCGCGCATGCTGGGTACAACTATTGGTAATTAAAATATCACAAATGAGTTTACGTCTACTATACTCGATAGCGACTATAGCAAGTACTCCTTATTATACTAATGTTTTCTTACCCTACCTTACCAATTATGTCATGTAAATAATAATAAAGTAACATAAAAGGTTTCAAGCAATAAATAATTTCAAGGAAAATTGTTTTTAAAAAGATACAATGTTTTTTAGACTGTCTCGGTAGCAAGGGTAATAAAAAAGTGACGTCCCAAGAGAGAAAAAAATCAATTACTTTTTAAAACTTTACCGGAGGCTTCGGGTTATGACAAGCGTTCAACTTTTATCGGCTATTATTTTTTATGCTTTTCTCTTCCGGCGTTTCGATTGCAAGATTTTTTTAAAATGATTAAGTGAATATTTTCGGTGAGAAACCTTGACATATTATTATACTAAATGATAAATTGTTAATTTTAGGCACCAGTAAGTATGTGTTTAGGGAATTACATAGTTGCTAAATTGAAATGTATTATTATGGTCTGATTTTGACCAAGTTGTTGTGTCAGTAACCGTTATATGTCCGTGTCCGTCAGCCATTTTTAGTGTCCCCACTGCTGGGGCACAGGCCTTCCTTATGGGTGGATAAGAAGGACGGGTCTTATCCACCACGCAGGCCCAATGCGGAGGCAGGTGGGTGTTAACAACTGCAAATGCACCTGGGACCAACGGCTTAACGTGCCTTCCGAAGCACGGAGGAGCTGGAGATAATATTTTTTTGGTCACCCATCCAATGACCGACCCTAGCGAAAGTTGCTTAACCTCCGCAATCGCTGGGTCAGGCGCTAAACCACTGCGCCACCCAGCACCTCAAATTACATAGTATTGCTAAATTAAAATGTGTTAATACAGCCAGATTTTGACCAAGTTATTTCTAAATTTGTAATAAATTACTTATCTTCTTTTTCTTAGTTTTTTTTTGTAGTTTTCTTATGATAAAAATAATATTGTTTAGCTAAACCGTCGTTAGAAGTTATAAAGCATCGTTGACAATTTATTGATGATAAAAATAAGACTAATGAGTAACCATTGCCTACTCATACGTAATAACAAAAAAAACTTTTACAGTACGAGGCAATTCTCTATTTGAGTGTTTCGCTTATGTATTTGTTTTTCGTAGTCTACGACGATATGTCTGGAACTGCCAAAGTTGTCTATCGGAAGCTCTCAACGCGATCATAAAGTTGAGTAAGTAACTATTCGCCATACTGATGTTAGGATCTCAATTCTTAGATAACTTTGTCGTGTTGAACAACTTTGAACATCGAGCTTTTATACCAAACGTATAGTTTTTCTATCAGATAGGTAAACAGAGATATACAATTAAATAATTTTAAAAATAATAAGCTTTCATTTTCAACTAAGAAATGGGTAAGCTTTTCGCACGTGATTACAATTGAATATAAATAAATAAATAAAAATAACTTTATAACTCAATATAAGTTTAACATAGTATTGAGACACCCCAGAGAGTAATACAATACTCCTATTGGGGTTGACTCGCTCTTCCAAAGACAAAACATAAAAATTTAGTATGTACTATGTATACATAGTAAAATAAGTTTTTTTTTTATTTAACACAAGGTAATATTCCAAGTATGTGTGTGTATGTAAGATATAGAGACATAAAATCTCAATAATATTTTTCTTTATTTTATTTTGCTAAGAATATCGCCATCAAATATACCTCTTCAAAAAATATATGAAACAATTTGTACGTACAAAAAAGGCGATTTGTGCGCCCATCTGTTCGAATCTATCTAGAAACCATTCACGCGATAAGTAATCATTTGCGTCATTTCTCATCCACGTAATTACTTTACCCACCAAAATATTGTTAGATTTTGTGAAATATAATTACATAACAAAAGGGTTTAAGAGTTTATATTTTCTAGGTTTGATTTAGTAATATTTTACAGGTAAATAATTGTTGATGTTTTGATTTTACAGGCTACACTAGTCAATAATTGGAAAAAATAAAATGTTGATTGTTTTTCCTATGATACAATTTAGTTTTTTTTAATAAAAAAAAATACGTGAAAATAACCAGCCAATAGGCTACATTAACGTATTTTTCCAATTATTATATTTTTTTTTCAATAATTTTCTTAAGATTTGACGTATTAATGAAAAAGTTTATATTATTACCTACTATCAAAGACCAAAACATATATTTTTAACAAGGAAAACATATAAAATTATTCATAACTTCATTAGTCGTTGCTTGTTTAATGAAAATTATCAATGAATCATATTTTTGCAATCAATTATTTATTTATTTATTTGCCAAGACATGGTGAATACAGTTTTTACACAATTAAATCAAAGTACAGCATGAACTGTCGAGTTTAACGATGTGCAAATATATTATCATTTTGTGAATAAAGTTAATAATATTATTAAGACAGTCTTGATATTATTAAATCCATTATTACACGACAGTTGCGACGGTCTTGTTGTCTGTGTGTTTGGACAATAATACTTGAAACTAGAAATATAATATGATAAAACAACACGTCTTCACACAAGATCACCTGTTGCTGACGACTGATAGTTCTCGGAAAAATAACTATGATTCATCATCTTCCGTCATACATTTTCAGTGGTAACGTCAGAATTTACATAATGTTTTCCAGAGCCATAGGGTGAAAACACAACACACAGAGAGCCTAGACAAGTGGCAAACGCTTGGCTTAATAAAAATAGAATAGAAGTGACAGTAGGTGTATTATTATTTATTTGAATGTTAGGGCTCTGCAGCTCTGATAGAGCTGTACTGTAGTCACTGCGACCTAAAAGATCTATTGTGACCCGCCATCTAAATAGTGACTCTTTAAGCCCTGCGGCGTCCAGAGTGACTTAGTATCTTCCTGGCTTTAAGAGTTTTTACTACCTCTCGATTACGTGTCGCCCCAGATGGATGCTACGCTTGTGGATTAGGGGTCCACAATCACATAAGAGGTGCTTGGGCGTTTCCTGGTCCTCATTGCAATATCTGCAAAAGATGTAGTGTGTTAGGTGTTTGAAATTAATATTTCAAAATGCCGTAATTGTCTATGGTCAGCGACATCCTATGTCAAGTACATACTAATTTTTATTTTATTAAATTGTAGAAATCCACTTAACTATAGTACCAGTGCGGAAATTTCGTCCAAGGGAAATACTAACCTTTTTCAGTAAGCTTTTTACCATAAATTACACTGAGATGGTGCGGTTAATTACTAGCTAGCAAACTTACTATTGAATACCATAACAAAACCAATCCCAATCTTAATTCAAGTTTAATTTAAATGTTGTTAAAATCTGAAAACTATAATAATGTTATCGGGTTATTTCAATGTTAATGTCAAAATCTATTTTAATGTCAATTTAGTTCACTCAATGGCATAACATTGGGCCCTATATGGTACTGATGTCGCAAATCAAGAGTACGAAACATTATAATTTTAATGTTAACTTGTCAACGCCCAAACGGCCCGATCGGGTCACACAACAGTGAAAAATCTATTGTGTCTCATTTTCCGAGGCTTGAGGGATTAAACAATTGGGATTGATTTCAAAAGTAAGTTCAAAAAAAATGATATCGCAAAAAAATAGACGATATTATATTTTTATACAAAACAGACAGACCGACGTTGTCTACATTAGAAGCATAACAATTATTCAACTAAAATCTTCTCTCAAAATGTAATTTGCAGACAAATAACTAAGTAATAATTTTAACTATAAGCCCGCATGCACGTTTCAGATGGTTTCAGGATGCCCGCATTATGTAGGTTCCCAGTCCGTACTAAGACTTCATTGAAGGTTTTAATAGACTACTGTGTCTAACTTGGCGGTTCAAGTGTGTGGTCCAAGTTTAGAAATGGGACAGAAAGATTAACTTAATGCGTCCTCTTGGAAAAAGAAATTCTACCTAGAAGACTCTATTATCATTTCATTGTTGACGACTCTGTATGAAATATACAGAGAGAAAAAAGCAGCTCTTGACGAGTTTCTTGTCGGTTCTTCTCGTTAAAAGGTCTTCCGTTTAGGGTTTGCGAACCGATGGGGTAGCTTCTATGATATTCACAAGTGCTTGTAACAGCCTAGACTGAATAAATTATTTTGAATTTTGAATTTTTTTAATTGAGGTTGCTAGCTTACCGGTTTTTTAACGGATACATTTCGGCGAATGTACAGTACAACCTAATTCCGCCATCTCCCTTCATCTATCGGACTAACCAGACGTTCGAATCAGCGCCACCGTTTTTGGTGAAATATTCCAAAGACTCGCACTAAGCGTTTTACTTCAAATATTATCATCCGTACCGCTAGAGACTGGAATTCCTTGGCTGAGTCTGTGTTTCCCAATAGGCACAATCTGAGGGCCTTCAAGTCGCGAGTGAATAGATATCTTCTAGGCAAGCGCGTTTCATCGTAGATTGCACTATCGCTTACCATCAGGCGTGATAGCGGGTAAGCGCTTGCCTATCTTATCATAAAAAAGTTACAATATCGCTTATAATTGAGTAAAAAGTATTTATTAATTCCGCTGGTTTCATTAGTAAAGTTTCACGAGCTCGATTTTCGACAACGAAGGTATGATATTGTTGTCTTTCGAGCAGAATAGCTGTTTGTGTTTTCCATTAAACCGATGTTTTACGAAAAATAAATTGTTACAAGTCGTTCAAAATAGTGCATATATATTATGTACGTAGGCGTTACAAGGATTTGTTTTTACAGCCCGGTCGAGTTAACTCGGGACCTGAAGCGCGATAGACCCCTGTCGTTTTCTCCTTTCCTCACGACACCGTCGTCAATTTTTTGAAAGTTTTCGATAGATTATCGATAAATTATTTCTAGCGAATGTACTTACGCTATTGGCATGACGACAGTGGCGTGAGGCAAGGAGAAAAGAGAGGGGTCTATCGCGCTTCAGGTCCCGAGTTAACTCGACCGGGTTATAATTAGTTTTACACTCGCTGGAGTTTATAACTCAGACCTACCCCTTAGACGAGAGTTACGACTCAAGTTACGTAACTTTATCATTCTCTTGTTCAGCTGTTTATTATTCAACTGTTATACTCTTTAATGTACGAGGCTATACATAACAAAGCCTATATTACAGTTCTGACTGAATTGAGATTCAACTTGAAATTGAACGACGCGACAAGTCTTAAATATTGATTTAGTATTTAGTCTAAGCACGTTGTGAACTAGTTTCATTAATATTTGAACTAAGGCGTATCAAAGAGGTAAATTTAAAGCTGTCATTTACGTATGTGTAACGTTTTGCTCCGAGTCCAAAGTGAAAAGCTAAAGCACTTGGGTTATAGAAATCAAAAACAAAACAGTGGGTAGGTACTGTTTAGTTCATGGAGGGCGAAGACTTCTATACAAATAAATAATTATATTGCGAGTCTCAAGCACAAAATAGAGAGACTAACAGAAGTTAAGCTGAGTACTACAGGCGTTCGAGCATCGCACACACACAAAGACAGCTCTCACTGCTTCGTCACGTACCAGAACTGCCTTGAGATTGGTTAAGGGCTTATTCCACTAAACCACAAAGCCATTGTTCTCGAAATTTTACAGTTCATAAATTCATTCCACTATAACCACCAAAGTACTTATATGTACCAAAAATAAATAAAGAGTATTTCCATACTTCAGTTCTACTTAAACCCAAAAACAGATACTCACTACAAAGAAATAGTTTAAGTGGAAAAAGATTCTGGTTGGGAGTTTTTGGCGCCATTTTGTCTAGTACGGTTTGGTGTCTATTTTAATTATTTGAAAATTGATTCATAGTGGATATTGTGTCTTAAAATTGGTGCAGTTTTGTGGTAGAAGTGTCTACGCAACTGAACAATATGTGGGATAATTGAAATAGGCGCGATCTTGGTTGTGTGGTGGTGTATTGTAGTGGTAGCTACCTCTGCAGAACTTTCCGAGTAAACTGTCTTGATATACTTGTTGCCAAATGCTCCAAGCAGCATTAGAATGCAATGCACCCGCATTCTAATGTAAACTTAAACTGAAACAATACTTACCACTGAACTATTAATCACTTGACACTGGCAAAAATTACTTCCAAGAGGAAAGTGGATTGCCAAAATAAAAATAGAAGAAGAAGAAGATTCCGGTTATACAGTGTTGGTGAGAGGTGTCTATGTGTGCGTTACTCGAGCGCGCGAGTGCTAAGCTTAACTACTGTACTCTCTCAATATTGTGTCTCAAGATTTACATCAACTCTTTTTTTTTACTTCTCTAGACATAAGTCAGAATGAGCTTTCAAAGATTTATGTATAAAACATTATATTATGCGACTTAAATCAAACTGGCCAAAGCAATTGTATTACGATACGTGGGTATCACAGTATTCACATTACCATAAACAACCAGACCATAGATGTATCATCTAAAGAAAAAAATAATTTCTAATGACGGCTTTTCACAATGACAAAAAATTGTAGGCTCGATAGATAGCGTTCATAAAAATGTATGAGTTTTTGTGATTTTTTTTACTTAGCTTTGAAGAGTACTCAGGTTGGCAGGCAGATGTAAACCTACAATATTTCTCTTTGGGTAGATGTCAGCCAGCGAGCGCTTACTTGCGTCTTTAGTATAGGCCGTTTATTTTAAAAGCTTATTTTGATTCATCTCTTTCCTTCAACGCCATCTAGTGAGGCAAACGTCACTTTGAAAAGCCCTCATTTAACCCAGCCTGGCACCGAGACCGGTACTTAGATGGCAGCACAACGAAAGCCGGTACACTATCCACCCGACGGAAATTCCAATAATAAAATGTACAATAACCCTGAATTTTACCCCTTCGTAACAACCGCCATTATACAAATTTTATCTTCCCTGTAATTTTCCTATAAATTTCAGTAACATAGTGCTTTCCGCCACGCGTTGTTGACTCGATCCGCTCAGTTAGTGGCATGCTGCGTTACGTCTCATAGGGCAAGTTAACCAACTGGGTTTGTTACCCTAATAGTATTGTTAAAAAAAAATTACGACTTCTCGACATTTTTAGGCTTCCGTACCCAAAGGGTAAAAACGGGACCTTATTACTAAGACTCCGCTGTCCGTCTGTCTGCCTGTCACCAGGCTGTATCTCATGAACCGTGATAGATAGACAGTTGAAGTTTTCACAGATGATGTATTTCTGTTGCCGCTATAACAATAAAAACAGAATTAAATAAAATATTTAAGGGGGCTCCCACACAACAAACCTGTTTTTTTGTTATGGTACGGAACCCATTATGCGTGAGTCCAACTCGCACTTAGCCGGATTTTTATTTACGTTTTGACATCATTCTGTAAGTTACTTTGTTATAAATTAAAGCACAGAACAATAAAGAAGAATAAAAAAGTCATGAATGTTAAAAAAAAAACTTGTTTTTAACAATCATGGCTTATAAATATACTTACTTACGCGAATATCGTTTTGTCCCAAAGGTTGACTGGTAGAGAATGCTACTAGCATTAAGTCCGCCTCTTGTACCATTTAGTATTGTACAATAAAGATATTTAAAATAAAATAAATAAATAGTGCTAGTAACGTTATTTCATAATATAAAGTACAATTTTTATTAGTAGGCAAGGCAGCTTATCGGGCATACAACTGCGTACAGAGGTGCTATATTAAGGATCCTATATAGCTCTCAAGTGCTTAAAGTAGCAACTTTTTGCTCTTTTCCCTACTACTTCTACGACGAACTATATTTTACTAAGGTTATTGTTTATAAATAAATTATAGAATCTTAGCTTCAATATGAGCATTGAATTTTCGATACATTATGTACCTAGTGAGCAATAAATTTAATTAAGACGAGGGCACTACTTTGAAGGCTATAGGGCCCTTAAACTGAGCAGCTATGTTTGTCAAGATGCTTGGGCTGTGCTGTGTTTTCTGTATTATAGTATAATGTGAAATTCAAATGTAAATACATTAACATAAAATTAGTTATAATGACTTTAAATATCGCATCGTCGGACTAAGGTAAAAATATAAAAGCTTGTCTATAAATTGTATGTCACTGTGAGATTTCACAAAAACAGTTTTTCAGTTTATTTGTGCCAATTAAGCTACCGTGCCAATTTTCTTATATAGTGGTGCTATTAGATAAATTTTATCGATGTTCTTAAATTTTTGTTTGGGGAAATTTGTATATTTAAAATAATCTCAAATAAAATACATCCATGACTCATCATATTGATAAATCATTATGTTTTTTATTTTGTTTTTTATGTACAACGGATTAGTACTTGGCCTTAACCTCGCCTAAAAATATAGATCCACTATTTTTAGGGTTCCGTACCCAAAGGGTAAAAACGGGACCCTATTACTAAGACTCCGCTGTCCGTCTGTCTGTCTGTCTGTCACCAGGCTGTATCTCATGAACCGTGATAGCTAGATAGGTGAAATTTTCACAGATGATGTATTTCTGTTGCCGCTATAACAACAAATACTAAAAACATAATAAAATAAATATTTAAGGGGGACTTCCATACAACAAACGTGATTTTTTTGCAGTTTTTTGCTCGCTATTAATTAATAACGACTGCAGGTAGACAGTTGAAATTTTCACAGATGGTGTATTTTATTGCTGCTATAACAATAAATACTAAAAACAGAGAAAAATATATATTTAAGAGGGGCTCTTATACAACAAACGTGATTTTTTTTTTTGCTGTTTTTAGTACGGAACCCTTCGTGCGCGAATCCGACTCGCACTTGGCCGGTTTTTTTAATAATAAACCTAGACGATTCCAACCTTCAATATTATACAATCAACCACAATGTTTTTTCTGATAGCTCAGTCCACAATGCAAATTACACCTCTAGGGTTTATTATTATCCTAGATAGGTACCAAATAAAACAAATTACCAAGTGACACTGAGGCCATTTCAAAGTTTTTGATAAAAAAAAGTATCGATAAGATATTTTTAATCAATAACATTCTCGATAAATTTTATCGATAACTGTGTTGATACTTAAATAACCTTTGTTGATGCTGGAGATAAATTTGTTAATGCCATAAACAACTTTGTTAATACTTTTATCGACACTTTCGATAAATGTCTCTTGGGTCCGCACTTTTGGACGCGCTTATTAAGCGTCCGATTTATTTTATCTTTCGATTCCAACCGTCAGCGGTCGGTAAATCGTGCGTATCCGCTGTGAGTGCAGATCCCTCCATTTCGGGCGAGCAATTAGTGGAACGTACTACCTATTAAACTCCTTTTAGAGAACTGTATCTACTGACGGGGAAAAGATTCTTGGAAAATACCGCTTGTAACTTCTCTTAGAGTTATCTGGTCATTTAAGGAGGGTGCTTTTCGTAAGCTTTTGGTCTTGCTGCATTTATAATAGAGAATTAAGTTGGAATTTTTGGCTGGGCTTCAGTGATGTTACTACGCTTTTTGTGCTAAATACGCTCAAATATTAGGTATATACGGGTTCAAGTATGAAATTGCCGTTTTGTATGGAGAATGTTTAAAGGATTTACATTTTCTATACTAGTATAGAAAATGTAAATCCTTTAAAAATTCTCCATACATGCTAGCATTGTCTTAATTTATTTACCAACCGTGAGCGCTAATGTTTTAAAACTTTTATGTGTTAAAAGTTAAAGTTAAGTTAAGTTTAAACACTGAGCTAACTAATGCTACATGTATTAAGTAAAAAAACTGTATTGGCTAAGTTACAACGAATTAAGTGGTCATTTTTGCTAGGAGTCACTTTTAAGATAGGTACTTTTTTGATGTTAATAAAAATATTGCTGATACTGGGCTGTTATGGTCATAATATGAAATAATTACTACACTCGCGAAAAAAAGTATAAAATTATAGGCCTATTTTCATACAAACGAGGTATGTTTGAAGCCTTGGTTCTCCGGCCAGGATTAAACATGGTGTGATCTGATGATGGCCATCCAGGGAGTGAATGGAGAAGATTCAGATCCCCATATACACCCAATTGATCTGATCAGCATTCTAAGAGCTGTTTGGATATGTTTAAAAAAATACGAAAATAGCATCTTAATATATAAAACAAGATACTGATTGGTGACTGACTTATCAACGCACAGCCCAAACCGCTGGGTCTAGAGACACCAAATTTGGCACGTAGGTTCCTTATGAGGTCTAGGGGTGCACTAAAAAAGGATTTTTCAAAACTCACCCTCCAAAGGGGTGAAATGGGGGTCCAAAGTTTGTATGAAAGTTCCCCAGTTTCGAAGCTCTTCAAATTTTGTGTTTAGGCTAACGATTGAATATTAATATACACGTGTCTCAGCGTTTTTGAAAATTCTACTCCCGAAGGGGTGAAAAGGGGGATGAAGTTGTGTAAAGAAAATCCTTCATTTACGAAGTAAAAATTGCTAAATTTATTATTTAAGCTTATGGATGGAAATCTAACGCAACGTATATTGTTATTGCTAGTATTTTGGCCCCTATGGGCCAAAATAGCGCAGCCTCGTTCGAGGCCCGCCACACGCGGCAAACGTTGTGCCTCGCGAGGCAGCGCGCTTGGTGGGGACCCGCCAAATACGTAAAAACAGCTGGTGGGATCCTGGTTGTAGGTTCCCTAAGGATTTTCTCTAATATGCACGCGGACGAAGTCGCGGGCGGAAGCTAGTTAAAATATATGGAAATGCTGTAACTGATAACTCTGATCCTTACAGCTCTTAGAATGCTTCTCAGATCAATTGGGTGTGTATGGGGATCTGAATCTTCTGCATTCACTCCCTGGATAGCTATCATCAGATCATAACCCATTTCATCCTGGGCGGAGAACCAAAGCTTCAAAGTTACTTCGTTTGTATGAAAATAGGAAAATGATTCCATACTTTTGCTCGCGAGTGTAGTCACAGAAGCATCTTTAACATCATAGAAGATTTGAGAGCCTTTGTGTGTGAGCGGCAATTTTATACTTTAGCCCCTATCACCTATTGAGGAACCAACATCTAAAAATATCCAAATATTGGTACAACCAAAAAGTTCAAATAGATGACAAATAAGTAAAAAGTTTTAAGAGGTTTTAAAAAATTCGAACTCTTTGGTTGTGTTTTTTTATCACTTTAGGCATTCTTTAACATTTTGGGGTATTGGCTTTCTCCGTATAAGTAACGCTGAGTGTTCTATTTCTGTATTTACCTCCTGAAATTTGGTCAGCAAAATACTGTAAGTTATGTTGTCAAATATTTAAAATATTTATATTTATTTAAAACAGGAATCTTTTCAATTGAAAAGAATCCTGTTAGGTTATAACCTACCTAATCTATTTCAAGCCTTAACAGGAGCATTCTTTTTACGACTGCGCGAATTTCTGGTAGGTACCCCATCTAAGTTACGACCTGCAAGTTTATGGCTCAAGAATGATGCAACTTAGTTGCTGATAAAGAAATCGCTAGAGATGTTGTAAGAAATTTTGTTGCAGATCAGGCAAGCAAAATAAATTATTTGCAAATTACAATTATTTTCTTTACTCTAGTAGTATATGATAATTAATATGTATTTATATTTCATTACGGAAACATATCAAATATTGAGGAGCTCGGTGGCGCAGTGGCTTAGCATCTGGCCCGGCGATTGCGGAGGTTAAGCAACTTTCGCAAGGGTCGGTGATGGGATGGGTGACCAAAAATTTATTATCTCGAGCTCCTCCGTGTTTTGGAAGGCACGTTTAACCGTTGGTCCCGGGTGCATTTGCAGTCGTTAACACCCACCAATCCGCATTGGGCCCGCGTGGTGGGTTATGGCCCGTCCTCATAATCCACCCATATGGAAGGCCTGTGCCCCAGCAGTGGGGACATGGAAATGGCTGATGGACATGGACGGAAATATAACGTGTTTTGTAGTGTGTTTACTTGTTATTATTAACAACAGTAGGTATTTAAACCATAAAATAAAAACATTTTGCTGAAGAACAACAAATCAAAAGATCAGTTCTTTAGTCTTATGGTTTTATTGTATTAGGAATTTTCGTTTTTATTTTAAATAGCTTAACAAAGATGTAACTTCTATCAGCTTGAGAATAAGACACAGCTTACAATAATACGTAGCCATATTATGTCTCATAGACCTCATAATATCGTAGCTCGTAGTCATCGTAGCAGAGAGGTTGTTACGAGAAATTTTATGTAGCACTGTAACGCTACGAAATCTTTTATGGTGTCTTGTTATTAAAGTCTTTAAACAAGCGTTTTCCATTATCATTTTATTGTAAAAATAAAAAGAATTCTACTTAGTACATTCTTAAAAGTTCTACTTTATTCTGTGATACGATATTGGCTTTAACAATGAACGTATCTATCGGACCTTGCCTTATTTTTTTAAAGGAAAACAAAACAAAAACTATGATAGGTATTTATTTTTAACCGACTTCATCAAAAGGAGAAGGTTCTCAATTCAATTGTATACTTTTTTGTTATTTTTAGGGTTCCGCACCCAAAGGGTAAAAACGGGACCCTATTACTAAGACTCCGCTGTCCGTCTGTCTGTCTGTCTGTCTGTCTGTCTGTCACCAGGCTGTATCTCAAGAACCGTGATAGCTAGAAAGCTGAAATTTCCACAGATGATGTATTTCTGTTGCCGCTATAACAACAAATACTAAAAACAAAATAAAAGAAATATTTAAAGGGGGCTCCCATACAGCAAACATGTTTTTTTGCCGATTTTTGGTACGGAACCCTTCGTGCGTATGTCCGACTCATACTTGGCCGGTTTTTTATCGTTGTTCGCGCATATCTTTGTCATTTATGGACCAATTTTGATGATTCTTTTTTTGTTCGATTGAGTATTCTTGCGAGATGGTCACATTTTTTTTCAAATCGGTTCAGTAGTTTTCATGTAATCCTGAAAAAACTATGATTTTGCATTAACTACCTTGACGACTTTGTTATTTATGAACCGAATTAGATGAAGTTTTTTGTGTTGGAAAAGGGATATATTTAGTGTATTCTTTTTAACCGACTGCAAAAAAAAATGGTTCTCAGTTTCACCTGTATGTATGTATGTTTCACCGCAATTATCTCACGTTTGGCTGAGCCAATTTTTCTACCTAATAATATATCTACACTAACTAATACAGAAGGTACAAACTTACACTAAAATTTAAAAAAAAATGTTTAAAAATCAAAAAAACCGACTTCATAAAACCTGCCTCTAAAAAGCAAGAAATAATATTCAAATCATTAGATACGCATTATCATCGTTTTAATAACGTCTATTGAAGTCAGGTGGGGCTTTTAGAATAAAAAAGGAAGTACGAGAAGTACACTTCTCGTGCGTACCTACGTACGGTACGTTCGTACCCCACCCGACTTCAATAGACGTTGGCATTGAGCATGGTGCTCCACACAAATACTTTTATAACCGTATACGTCAAACTATTATTGACTGTCAAACATGGCTATATGTATCAAAATAGTTTAACAAGTGCTTAATAGAACTGGATACAAAGTAATTTGCAATTTATTGCTACAATTTGCTCGTTTTGAAAATATGACCCAAATCGCACATTATTATTCAAAACAAAACAATACGCTTTTCAGCTTAATGTAGGGCTTATGTATCTGAACAAACAACACTAGAAAGTGCATTGTAAATCAGAATGCAAAATGCTACATTAAAATTTCATATTTTACACTGTACCTTATTTCTTAATGTAAGTTGCAGCGGAAACACAGAGACTGCATTTGGATGTAAATAAACATTTTATGTAAAAGGTTGTAGCATTTATCATTTAAATTAGCTATAAGTCATTACAAACGTTTGGTTTTTTAATGAACACAACTTAATTATGGTAGGTAGGTAGATCAAACTAAAATAAATTTTAAACCTATAAAAATCGATTGATAAATGTCACCTTAAATTGTAAATACCGTTACATTATAATTTATCTTGCAAGATTGTAATTTGACAGAAAATTACGATCCATACCATACTGCTTGCAATTAAACGCATTATTTATCGCATTATTGGACGCTTTATTTATCATACTAATTAAACGTATTATTTTATTACGATAAAACCACAATTTAGAGCCAAACCGCACTGTCGACTGGTCGACGAGCAACTCGGTCTCCCGGCAACTGCAACACAAAACGCACGGGTCGACGACTAAGCCAGCGACTCGATACGTGTAGTGTTTCTGGTACAGTCATGCAGGCAGAATCTAACTTTGCAATAATTAATCAATTTTCAAATAATCAAAATAATCCACATTTAAAATTATAAATAATCAAAAACTAAAACTTAAAAACGAAAAACTAAAGCTTTTTCGTCTTACTTGAAATATTAATTTTGTAGGTCATTATAACAAGAGAAAATAATAATTTATTAGGTATATATATCTCCAATGTGCTATCGTAAGCTGTGTGGGGGCTTTAGCAAAATATCAGGAATTTTTAGTAGAAAACAGGCTTCTTGTCAGCATTTTTAGATATATACCATCTGGTAACCCTGTACGCGACGTGGTATAGCGTACAGAGATATATTTATTTGCTGATTATTTTATGACTGTACTGAGGAGGGTCAATTGTCATGGCAGATGGGCAGAGTTCATTAGTTAAGTAATAAAATAAATGACATTATAATAAGTAAATAACCTACCTAAAATCTTTTTCTTCGATTGTTAATCCTTCACTTCTAAATAACTCTACAATTTCCTCCGACTATTGTTTCTTTATTCCTATTAATAAAATATTCGTTACTTGATAAATCCCAAATAGCTTTTCGCAATTCTATTTCTAAAATAAATATTTCAGTATC
Source organism: Agriphila tristella (assembly GCA_928269145.1). Lineage (NCBI taxonomy): Eukaryota > Metazoa > Arthropoda > Insecta > Lepidoptera > Crambidae > Agriphila > Agriphila tristella. Next base: position 30,792,694 of record OV743432.1, read on the forward strand.
GAAAGCCATGTTGTGCGCGACGTCCAGTCGCTGCGACAGACGCTCGCAGTGCGTACGCTTCCATTTGAACCCGTGTATCTCTCAGTCGCCGAGCGACTGGGCGTGGCTAATCGCCCGACGATTCTGAGTCGCCCAGCGACCGGGCGACCAAGTGCGTACGCGTCGATATAAACTAGTAAAAATTACAGTCGCTGTCGACAGTCGCTCGGCGACTAGTCGACAGTGCGGTTTGGCTCTTAATCACAATCTGTCGTGCGTTAAATTGTCAATTGTGACGTTCGACTAATCAGCGCGCGAGGTGCGTTCCGTCGAATGCCATTTCATAATTTGATGGTTTGACAATATATTCTGTGGTTTGACTTCGATAGATTAATGTATCGGAAATTATGCGTAAAATTGTAAACAGTAGGTATATTACGGATTACAATTTTTCTACAGTTTACAATCTTGCGAGATAGATTGTAAACTGTCCCTATCTATAAATTTACAGTGACAGATACATGAAATAGTGGTAATCTACAAAATCAGTTTAGGTAAACGGTAGATGAATACCTAAATGAGGTATGTTTAAAGCAAAAAAAAACTGTAAAAAAAGCTACGTTGGTAGAGTTCTTAAAAGCATTTTCATTTGCTTGATGTTTAAAAACTTCGTGAAAATTCATACTATATGCAGCCCCTTTTCTGTTTGAAATGTACTTTAATGTTTATTTTTTACTTGAAAAAGTACCGTTCTCATTTTATATTTTTCTCGTGAGCACTTTATTATCCTGATACAAAACTCATAACCGTGTCAGTGTAATGTAAAACTTCGCACGTTTAAAAACTATCTTTCTTTATTTATTTTTTTATTAAAACAGGTCTTTTTCTACTTGTTGCAAGGAATAAATATTGTAAAATTGTTGATCCACACATTTGGCAACAAAATAAAAGTCTCAATGTTGCGATCAAGTTTGAAGGTTTTCGTTTTGTGTAAATATATACTTACTTCGTTTCTTTTAGAACCCGTTACTTTATCGTTCTCTACCATGTTCTTTGATTTAAAAATAAAGTTCCACTATATAAAAAAAAAATGGTCTTTGTCATTGTTAACTCAAAACTCTGAACTCGAAAGTTTTATGAACAATGAAAACCTAGAACAATAAGAATTCGAACAAGTAAGTATAGAAGCGGGAAAACATCATTCGCTACCCTTTGTTTAACCAACCACAAACTTTATATGAAACAGTTTATGGTTCCTACTAATGTTTTAAAAAATTAGTAAAAATGAAAGTGGTCGATACAAAATTAGGGCGTGCTGTATTAGCTAATTTAATTTTTACATTTTTCCTTTTTAACTCCTCTAACTGATATCGAGGTAGTCAATATCGTGGTTTTGCTGAAAGCTATGCCTATATTATAAAAAAATTAGAGAGCCTGCGATGCTAATTTTGAACAATTTAGATAAGAATTCTAAACCAAGGATTTAATGATGATGTTTCACAATAACATTACGTGCAAAAAAGTGGCTAACGAAGACAGCAGACAGCGATCCCTATCATTTCCATGTTTATTTACAAATTTCATTAGTCGTTTTGGATAAAGGATGCAATTCCTGGCATCAAGCCAACCTTTGAACAGTAAACGACTGCGCGCTGCAAAGTCATCGAATACATTTATTATTCCAGCACAAAGGTGGACAGAGAGGTGACCGAAATCCACTTGTGATTTACTCGAAAAAAATTATATCAAACTAAATTTATGAATAGCAAATCCATATCTGTTTTTTTTTCAATGATTTGCACTTACATTTCCTTTCAGTAACATCCTTCTGGCCTCTAATTTTTATAACTATTTTAAATAAGTGGTTATTCTAATGTTCCGAATCACGCTCACAGCTCTGTTAGCGCGAATCCGACCATATTAAATAGTCACAAAATATTACACAAATAGGGTATTTGTGTACCTACTAATTTTAATGGATTATACGCTAACAGTGCTGTTGGCGTGATTTGGAACTAGGCATGACATGACACTTGACATCGAGCATGTTTAATGACATTTTTATCAGTGTTACAATTGTTGGTTGACCATTAAATAAAATAAGATAATCATAAATCAAATTGGAAATATACTTATATAATTTTACTCTGCTTTTTTCACTCAATCCACAAGTAACGTGATAAATATTCTGAAACAGAGGGTACAATTTATTTTATGAATACAATAATCCATTATTTCTAAAGTATGTAATTTAAATGCATGAGTTACTTTAGGCTCAGTCGTTTTTAAACTCATGTTACATGTAAGTTAAAAGAATGAGAAAGTACTTACGTATATAATTGTTTTATTTTGAAACGTATTAATAGAGTTATAATATTTAATGTATTTTTAGGTAGACTAGCGGCTGTCCGCGACTTCATCTGCGGGATCAAATTTTTTACTTCTTTTTTGAGAAAAGTACCCTTTATCTTTTTCTGTGACTCTGATAATGTGAATGCAAAATTTCGTATGAAATCATGTTAATTACATGAAATCGTAACAAACAAACACTTCCGCATTTATAATAAAAGTGAGGATAGACAATTTTGCAAAAATAAAGAGAAGTAAGTAGATAGCTTTAAAAGTTCTTAAAGTGTCAAAAGTTAACCCTTCATACACACAACTCTATTCTACTCTTCCGGCCGCAACACGTCTATTAACAATTTGGTCACTTTACCAAATCTCGTCATCTTTACGTCATAGCTTTTCCCAGCCGCTACTTCACCGACGTTTGCGTCAAAATCGCTGAAAATAGAACGGATGTTTTGATAGCATTCCTGCCCACACGATACTGGAGTTGATCAAATACTGGTAATAGCGTAGGGTTAAATGATTTGAAGTATGCAGATTTATTATGCGTGTATAATTTTTTAAATGATTCAGTAACATGATTTAAAGCTACGGATTTCATTGTAATTCGTAAAAAATAAAATTTCAAAAATTGATCGAATATTTACATACAGAGTGGTGATAGGCGGGGTAATGCACGATTACCGACTCCGTCAGGCAAATAAAAAAAAATCATGCAAATTATGTTTATAAATTTTACTGAATATAAAAATTATACGCACATATTAAATACAGTATACGAAAGTTGAATCAATTTTAATCATTCAATGTCAGTATATGAGATAGGCATTTTCTCTCCGAGTTTTTCCGAATTAAAAACACTATAATAAAACGGCAACAACCACACAACACCCACTTTTAGGACAGACTCATTAAAAATATTAATAATGTCAGTTCTAGGATTACTTAAATAGGGTGTTACAACAACTTCTACTACTTATAGGACCAATCTGAAATCACAAAAAAAAAACTGCTGTTTCATCTACCTTCGGCATTGCGGGTTGTTTTGTAACAGCCTGTATAAATAAAAATCGTGTTTCTACTTTGAACGTCCACTTACTGAATTTATAACACTCTTGTATCTCTTTTATGCGCGCACGCAAGAATCGGTATGTTAGCTATTCAATGTTGGAGGTCGTCGATATCTTATTTCTATATTTGAAAGAGCTATTTATAGATACAAAACATGTAGCGTTTTATATTATTTTTGGATATTTGCTCTTTCGTGTATTTGTAACTCCTTTTTTAAATATTTTGAGTTAGAATTTTTGCAATAAAACTGTGAAAAAATATCTTACAGACAGACAAACAAACGTTAATGAAAATACAATTTTGCTTTGATTGCTCTACTAATGCCCTTTATTTAGGGTTTTCTTAAATATATTAAATAAAGGAGTGTACAGTTTGAGTACGTTTAGATACCAAACAAGGTTGTTGAAGTATTTCAAAATAAATCGTACTAGTGCATTGACAAAATATCATTATATGACTAAAATAATAATGATTATGAAAAACAAACATCTGTGATTTTTAACCGCTAGTGTGGTCCAGTGGTTCACCCACACATGTAAGACGCTGTCCCGGGTTTGTTCCCAAGAGGGGGTTTCAATTTGTACTCGGTTTGGTTGGTGCTAGAGCTTATTTCAAGCCCGCCTGGTTAGCTACCACCATATTACCTAAGTCTGACGCCCTAACAACAATTAAAAAAAATATGTTCTGGTAGTTACAGGTAAGCAGTGGCGAAGGGTCCATACAAGCCGATTCCTATCGGCTTTCCTTTTAGAAATCCCACCCTTGCAATCCACCATACAGTTAGGAGAAATTTTAGAGAAATTATTGGTCCGGCTTACCTTTGCCATATTTTGACTCCTCGCCACTGTAAGATAGCCATAGTTCGTCAGTGGTGAGGATTCCAGGAGTAGTGCTCTCGAAACTTGCGCACAGGTGAAGACCAAGTACTATCCCATTGTAGTTAAAAAAACAAACCGATGTCTCACTCACTTCCTAATCACTCACACTTGACTATTATGTATCAACTGCGTCATTACTCATTTGTTTACTATTTACTATACACTAATAAAAATAAACACGTCCAATTGATAGTAAACAAAGAAATAATTAAAACGTAGGTAGTGATCACATGGCCACTGACAGCTACAGCAATTTATTTACGCCAGAGCCAGAACAAACAGAGAGTGACATAGAATAGATGCATTCGAGATGTGGTGTTGGAGGAGAATGCTTTGGAGACCCTGGACGGCCAAACGCACAAATGTATCTATTTTAACACAATTAAATATCAAGACTTGGCTGTCCACTGTCGCTTACATCGCGTACTTTCATACTTTGGCCACATAATGCGAAGAGAAGATGAAAGTCTTGAAAAGCTAGTCGTGGTTGGTGGAATAGAAGGCAAGAGAGCCCGAGGTCGTTCGCCAACCAGATGGTCTGACCAAGTAAGAGTAGCAACCTCCTCAAGCAAATTCCATCAAGCAGTGAGAGCAACATGGACCAAGACCGATGGAGGCAAATCGTGAAAGCAGCCGGTGATCACGATCCTCAGTTATCAGAGAACGATTAAGAGAGAATGAAAAACATAATCGACTGCAAAAATACTGAGGATTTACGAGTAGGTATAATCACATCAGATACTAAATTACATTAATGTAAAAAATCACAATTATGTATTTTCCTTGAAATAGAAAACATACGTACTATTCTTATTGTATAACTACATTGTATTTACGTGATGCTACCTTACAAAAATTAAAATTCATCGTTACTAACATCATATCAGCCCCACACAGTTCCCACTTTTGGGAATATGCCTCTTCCCAGAATGTAGTTACATTTAACTAACTAAACTTAAGCGTTGTCCGAACCAATTACCTATCAACACATTGTTTTTACCGAAGGATTTAATTTAATTATTATTACAATCACAATCAAATATCTCAGCAACATAACGCGCACAGCTGAGCGGTCTCCTTAAAAAATACTGAGGAGCTCGGTGGCGCAGTGGTTTAGCGCCTGGCCCAGCGATTGCAAAGGTTAAGCAGCGCTCGCATGGGATGGGTGACCAAAAATTTATTATCTCGAGCTCCTCAGTGAAGCCACGTTAAGCCGTTGGTCCCGCCGTTGGAGCCGTTAACACCCAACATTGGGCCCGCGTGGTGGGTTATGGCCCATCCTCCTTACCACCCATAAGGAAGGCGTGTGCCCCAGCAGTGGGGACATTTAAAATGGCTGATCAACAATAAAACTGACTAAATTTAACCTCTGTCTGAACCAATTATCGGTACACGTTATATTTATCGAGAGTGCACATAGCTGGAGGGGCACGCGAGCAATCCACTGCGATTAATTTTGGCTCCGCATGCCGCTATTTATATGAGAGTCATTAGCATTCGTATCGAAAAGGACGGATCACCGATCGTATATTTGTAGGTGAAAGTTGATTGTACTCATAATGTCAAATGAACGTAATTATGTTGAAAAAATAGAAGAGAAAATTCAAACTATAGTATGGTCAAATTAGATCGATTTTGCAAAAAGATTGAAATTAACTGTACACAACAGGAATGGTTCAAACTAAGAGGAAACTTATATTCATTAAATATGGAATAATTAAAATGTCTTTTAATTATTCCATAAAAAATTACAACTACACGAATTACTTCTAATCTTTTTGCTAATGTGACTGGATTACTATCAATATTTTATTGAAACATGAGATGTAAAACTTTATCGTACTAATGTGAGTTTTTTAAAAATAGTACAGTCAGTCAGTAGCACAAAATGTAAAAATCTCTTATTCAGACGATTTTGATTTTACTTTAGGTATATCAATAGAACAATGTTCAGCCTGGGCAATGTATGATGTTTTAAATATTACAAAAAGAATACTCACTAAACATTAACTATTTACGAAAAGACCAATTTATGAATGGACAGCCATCATACACCGAGTGACTTCATGCTGTTGTGATCCTCAGTCATGAGGTTACGAGGAAGAAGAAGTTTACCTACCTCTTTATACGACCTGCAGGCCTATTACATAAGAAGAACCGCGATAATCGGACGCAATTCGCTGCTAAATTTAATTGATATTGAACCTTATTCATGAGTCAATAAGTGTCACGGAGTGGAACGAACATCGTCCGCTTATTGCGATTGTTTTTATGTAATAGGCCTGCTGTTTATTATCCAGGAATTGCGTCACTAATCCTAATGGCGACCAATATAAATCTTCCCAATCCACATACAAATAAAATTACAAGAATTCCCTTATAAATTTGTCTTCGACCACTAAATTTACGGCCTTTACGTGATCAGTAACATTCGACTATCTACGAAATTGAGATATATTATGTTTATTGCAGGTAAAATTCGCTGAATAAGATACTAACCATTCGCAGAATTAAGCATTATGGACGTTAAGTATGAGAAAAATATTTCTTTCTCGTTTGTTTTTGTCAAATAAATTTGGAAAACATGTATATGACGTGTTCAATGATTTGGTGCTTCATTATTTATTGAAATAAAATATTTATTTATCACTGAATCTTGTCCAGCAGCCAGCAACAATAAAATTAATCTAATAAGTAGGTATAAAGGTTTTTTAAGACCTCCTATTTAATGTAATTTTGTAAAGATACCGGGTAAACACTGAGGAGCTCGGTGGCGCAGTGGTTTAGCGCCTGGCCCAGCTTGCGGAGGTTTAGCAACTTTCGCAATGGTCGGCCATGGGATGGGTGACCAAAACTTTACTATATCGAGCTAATCCGTGTTTTGGATGGCACATTAAGCCATTGATCCCGGCTGAATTTGCAGTAGTTAACACCTACCAATCCACATTGGGCCCGCGTGGTGGATTGTGACCCCATCCTCCATTTCCACCTATAAAGAAGGCATGTGGGGACATTAAAATGGCTGATGGTTATACCGCGTAAACGAAGAAAAAAGTTTCAAATCTATTAAGGTACACAGTTTTAAAACGCGGTGATGTCAACAAGTGATCCGAATCTTGAAAACTATTTAATAGTCATAAAAAATAGTTTTGAATGTTTGGCATGAAACCACATCAGCTACAGTTACTCTAAAAATAAATAAGCCGGAAGTATGCATCACTAGGAAAACAGTTGGTGTAACTTTTTGACTGTTTTCAGAGCTTTTGTTACCGCATAATAAAATTATAAAAGGTAGATCGCAGAATAGGATCTTTTTTATTAAGTTGAAATTGACTTAGAACTATTTCTTTTAAATAAATAGTTCTTAGTCAGCTGCAAGATTTGACCAACATAGTAACAAACTTTGCATGTTTAATAAATGCTTATAATAATAAAAATAAAATGCTTAATAAAATAACCAAACTTACTGTCTTGGTTATCGAAGGTTTGGCATTTTTACTATCTTGGATTAGATATAATTAGTTTCCAAGATGAATTAAGAATGTGCCGTAATTTTTAAGGTCGTCATTAAATGAGATGGCAACATGAACATTTACGATCACAAACGAACGTTTCTGCAAACAATGAGCTTTGTCTCGAAATAGAAAGTATGTAAACATCGAATAATTTCATCGTAAGCGGTTTCATCTAAATTAAGATACACGTGCGAGATTTCCATTTCCTTTCCTACGGTAAATAAGAAAATCATATATTTCGTACAGGTTTTGGAGAACTTTTCCAATTTATTATCATGTTTAAAATAATAACTTAGAGAAATTTTTATTAAAAACGCAAGGCAGTAAATCCTACTATATCTTGTAATATTATAAACGTGAAAGTTTGTGGGTTTGGATGTTTGGATGTTTGTTCCTCAATCACGCAAAAACCACTGAACAGATTAGATTGAAATTTGGCACACAGATAGTAAATAGCCTAGATTAAAACATAGGATACTTTTTAACCCGATAGTCCCACGGGAACGGGAACCACGCGGGTGAAACCGCGGGTGGCCGCTAGTATTATAAATGTGATAGTTTGTGGGTTTGGATGTTTAGATGTTTGGATGTTTGTTCCTCAATCACGCAAAAACTACTGAACGGATTTGGTTGAAATTTGGCACGCAGATAGTAGATGGCCTGGATTAAAACATAGGATATTTTATATCCCGATATTCTTACGGGAACGGGAACCACGCGGGTGAAACCGCGGGCGGCCGCTAGTGTCAAATAAAATCATACAGCTCAACGAAACTTTAGTTAGAAATACCTTTCTTCATTCGAGAAAAAATTCTTCAATAATAAATATATAGCCTTGTAACACAAAACATGACACAATATCCTTGAAATTCCTCCGTTAGTTTTGGAACTGTCAGTGCTCCACAAAATTATAATGATTTTAAACCAAGAGCAAACGTTGCAAATGTATATAAGAATCATAATGTTTCTAAAATAGAGTTTCTTTGTTACTGATATGTGTTCACAGTTATCCAAACAATAAAGAATGTAGTAAAACAAACCATTTTAATTAAAAAAATAAAGTGTAATGAGCAAAAAATGCTGATACACGTATGTAGGTATACAAAAAAGTAAACAAACGTTGTCTTGCCTATTATATATATTTGAGTGGAAAATTAAATAAATAAAAACGGACAAGTGCGAGTCGGACTCGCCCACCGAGGGTTTCGTACAAATTTGTTGGTACTTAAAGACGATAAAGACTATTTTCCCTGTATTTGTAAAATACGACGATATTACTTGCCAAATTTCATAGTTCTAGTTGAACGGGAAGAACACTATGAATTTTTACCGACTTCAAAAGGAGGGAGGTACTCAATTCGACCCGTTTTTTTTTTGTTTTTTTTTATGTAAACCGATTACTCGAAGACGGCTGAACCGATTGAAATGATTCAAACGTTATTAGATCAGGTTTTATCCCAAGTTGGTCCCATTTTTTTAAATTTTCAAATCGGTCCAGTACTTTTCAGGAAAACCTGAAAATACTGTCGTTTTCGTTACCATTTTGTGAACTTATACGGATGATCGACCATATCTTCTTTGTTTATATACCGATTTAGATGATTCTTTTTTTGTTTGAAAGAGGATACTTTAGAGATGATACCATTTTGATTTCATTGTTATTGGACTTTGGATTTCAAAGATACATAAGGGAACTCCTCAAAATCAAATATGAACTGTATAGTGCAGCCGCGAGTACACTAAAAAGAATAAAATAAAAAATTGTTTAAAATAAAAAAAACCGACTTCAAAAAACCTGAAAATAAAAACAAAAAAAGCTTCAAAAATTAAAAACCTCTATAAAGCAAGACATAAATAAATAATAAATCTAAATAATAAATTTCAAATAACTAGATACCTATGCTCTTAGAATAAAAAAAAGAAGTTGTCCTCCAGCCCCACCCGACTTCATTAGACGTGTTTTATTACAGTGATATGCGTAGGTATCTAGTTATTTGAAATTTATTATTTATATTTATTATTTATTTATGTCTTGCTTTTTAGAGGTTTTTAATTTTTGAAGCTTTTTTTGTTTTTATTTTCAGGTTTTTTGAAGTCTGTTTTTTGATTTTAAACAACTTTTTTGATTCCCTTGAGAGTGTCGAAGAGTGTCGAAATATGCGTTTATGCGAAATAGACAGCTGTATATTTTTTTACGTAAACATAGAAGTTTGATTTTTTATAGCTTCGAGGGACCGTAAATTTGAGAATATGGTTTTAATTTTAACTCTATACCTCCACGCGTTCCTGAGATAAAGGGTCTTGACAGACAGACGGACGGACAACAATATAAGGGTTCCGTTTTTTCCTTTTGAGTACGGAACCCTAAAAAGGTACCAAACGACACTGAAGAAAAGCCAGACAAAATGAAAGTTACAATGATAGAATACAATCGCACCTCATACGTGTCCAATGACCTTTTCACGTCCAAAAGTAAACTGTGACGGTTAGAATAAATCCGCAGCATGCGCTCGCGTCGTTTCCCAAAATAAAATCCCGCGCACACAGTATCGTGTTCCTTTCAGTATCTCCTGAGCTCCCACGAGCGAACCCAGCCTGTGATAATATCTAGTCGAATAGTTTCCAAACAGTGCCACCATTGCTGCTGCAAAATGACAAGTAATCCTTCAGTGTTTTGAACTCCCGATTTCACCTACAGCTAATTATCCTGCTTGTGTGGATTGGATTGCCAAGTGTTTTAACTTTTTATGTGATTGAGCGGCTGTAAGTACTTGCTTTGTTTTATGATAATCACGTTATTTCACTTTAGCTGCTTATCACGTTTCCTAATTCCTTTTGAAACTCTAGTTTATTACTCATTTTATCAGTGTGTGATAATTTGATTAATTTATTACCTTTTTAACTATTTTTTTCGATAGGTACAATCCGTTGGAAAAATTTAAGTCCTTTGTCTTTATGTGTTATAGCAATGGCTTAATTTTATTTCACTAGTTTATCTTGGCACTGATCTATTTCCTCAAGCTCCGCACTTTCAACAACATTATTATCCACATCTTATTTAAGCATACCATCTGCCACCTGTTTTACGTCAACCATTACTTTATCGCTCCTTCTAACCAATTTACTGTTATTATCCTATACTTGAAATCTTTTATCAATTTCAGCTTTTAAAACAGAAACAGGTTTATATTCCTTTTCATCTTTACTTAGTTAGTAAATTTCAAATTCTCCATCCCTTTATAAATCTTTGTCCGGAAAACGGTCTTTGGAGATTAAATCATTGGCTAAAATAACCTCAGTACGGTCTTCATGCAAAACATTCTCGTGACTCGAATGAGAATCTGCTACGTCACGCCGGTTTGATTTAGACTATTGTATACTTACCAAGAATACAACTTTTCTTCAAGGTAGTTCCTGTACGTTTTATTGCCTTTTAGTATAAACAGGATGAATTTATCAACGAAGGTTATTCTTTCAACTAATTTCAGGAATGTATTCTTATATTAAACCTTTAACAATTCCATAACTACATTGTAACTATATTTGTTATGACTTTTTTTTATTACGTTACTTCATAATATGTACACAAGTGTGTTTTGATATTCTGTCGCGTATTTGGAAAGGCGTGCATAATTTTAGAGTCAGTCCTATATTTTCTCGCAATACATTCCCAATATCTGGCATATGTCCCATTCGCATAGTTTCCTGGATTTCATCACGATTTCAATATTTTACGAAATTAGTTCAAAAATATAAAATTATATTTTTCAAACAACTAGCAGCCGCCCGCGACTTCGTCTGCATGGACAGTTTTTTAGCTATCCTTCGGGAACTGTACGTTTTTTCTGGATGAAAGGTACTCTATGTCCTTTTCTGTATCCCTGACAACGTCTGTGCAAAATTTCATGATGATCGGCTCAGTAATTAAGACGTGAAGGCGTAACAAACAAACAAACAAACGGACTTTCGCATTTATAATATTAGTAAGGAAGATTCGTTCCTATATTGTTACCAGACGATGAGTTTGTTTCTTGCCACCCAAGAAGGTTTGTTTTGGTGACACTTTAGGTGTAAAAGTAGCAAATATAAACATATATTTGTTAAATTTATACCAAAACAATAGGATCTTGTTTATTTCAATAAAATTAGTTGTAAACTTTGACGATTTTTACACGACTGCCCAAAGCAAAAAGAGTGTTATGTGTTCAGGATTCATGTATGTTTGTGGGTATGTGAGTTTCTTTATTCCACCATAACTTCTAAATGCCTGAACTGATTTGGATAAATGGGGTATCGTTAGAATCCTTACAGCATTCCGAGTGACACTGGCTATATTTTTTTTAGAAAAAAACAATATGGCGATTATACGACGCCATTTTCAAATGTGAAAAAAAAATTTTTTTCTTCTATTATTACAATATGGGCATCAAATGAAAGGCCTTGACAAGCACATTCCAAAACTATATAATATGTCACTAAAATGTGTGAAATAAAAATAAATAAATTAAATAAAAAAATATTAAAAACACGACTGCCCTGCCAAAAACGAACTAAAAAGTTAAACAACAAGTGTCATTGCAGTCGGGGGACCTCTTTGATCAAAAATTGTTCCATAATAAGGTCCCCCGACTGCAATGACACTTGTTGTTTAACTTTTTAGTTCGTTTTTGGCAGGGCAGTCGTGTTTTTAATATTTTTTTAATTTATTTTTCATTCAGTTCAAAGAGTTTCAGAGATGGGCAATACTTTTCTCAAAAACTTTAAATAAAAGTAATCATGGTCATATTTCTATCTTTTTCTAAACTTCTGCACTTATTTATTTAAATCGAATTCAGATTCGTATTTCAGCTCTGATTTCTTGTGTAATCAAAAACACATTTGCCCTTTTTGTTAATAAGAAAATGGTTTCTGGGTTCTGAAAATACAAAGCTAATTATAAATTCACGCCAAAATCCGAGTTCAATGTATTTCTGTTTCAATTCCCTCATTGGTTATTAATACTCGTATTTTATTGGGAAACTTCCGTTTTAATTCGCGTTGAAAGTAAATGTTAACAAATGTAGGTATAGGGTTGGAAATGAAATGATTATAATAAAACTTCGATATTTTTTTAAAGTACATACTTATTTAAATTCAATTTCTTTTTTCAATCAATTAAGTTTCGATATCAATCCGGAAGGAGCATTTAAAGTAATTTACTACCTTTAAATTATTGACGTAGATAAGAGAGCTTAATCAATTATAATTGTTTTATTATGCTCGAAGTTTCGTCCACACACAAAATTCACGACATTACCCGGCCTAAGATATTAATCTAATCACTAGAAAAGGTGAAAATTCGCTCAGACGATAACGCATGACCCAACCTCAACCCAAACTCAGCTCAAACTCAACTCAAACTCAACTCACCCGCAGCCTACTCCTTGAAATACATCACTTACAATTTTGAGTCTTATGACACATTAATAAGCTCTTTTTTTATTTTGTCGATGCAACTGCACACTCTCCGCGCTCAACCCGAATTCAACTCAAACTCAACCCGTACACAACCCAAACTCAAATCAAACTCAAACCGAACTCAAACCGAACTCAAACCGAACTCAAACAGAACTCACTTCAAACTCACCTGGACATTACACAGGACCTTATTAAAGTGTCATAAGACTCAAAATTGTAAGCGATGTATTTCAAGGTGGGCTGTGGTTGAGGTGAGTTTGAGTTGAGTTTGAGTTGAGTTCGGGTTGAGGTCGGGTCGTGTGTTATCGTTTGAACGCAGCCTAACACGCTGTGTCCATCACTATTGTCATCACGTCACTTACATTACATAGGTACGTTTTTGTCAACGTATGTAACTAATTACTATCTTCAAGGACGCTTCCGCGAAGCGTAGTACGCCTCAACTTCTTTGTATGAAGTGTAGCCAAATACGAAATTTCACTGATTCAATGTGAGTAAGGTAAAAAAATAAGTCTGCCAAAATTTATAAAAATAAATATGACGTTCAAACACGTGGGTTGATAGGCAAACAGTTGTATGCTTAGAGCATTCAAATTGGTTTAATTCTCTAAGGTTGTATGGATGTAACTATATTCTAGTTGTAAAATGGATTCTAAAATATTTTAGGATTGTTGTTAACCCTTGTAGTTAGGTATGTTACGTAACATACTGTATGGTTAACATACCTAACCACTAAGGTTAACAACAACTGCCCCCCTACTCAAATGGCCACTTTTCTATTCGTTTGAACGCTACGCTTACTTTTAAAGCTTAAATATGAGCAGTAGACGATTAAACCACATGTCAAAAACTAATATGAATCACAGACTTTGATGTATTGTATGGAATTGACATGCTTACGACAAGCACAGGGAAGTGTATTGGGACCTCTACTGTTCCTTATTTATATAAATGATCTTCCCAAAGCTATTAACCACCCCATGATTTTATTTGCCGATGACAGTACCGCTATTTTTGCTGACGATGGCTCGAATGTAGATGGATTTGAAAACGAAGTTAATAAATCTTTGACATGTATAATTCAGTGGTTAAATCAAAATAATTTAAAAATAAATCTTTCTAAGACAAATACTATGACATTTAAAAATAAAAACGCAAAATTTGACAAGCTAAATATCAACTATCTAGACCAATCAATAGAAGAGGTTCATAATACAAAATTCCTAGGTATACATATAGATGATAATTTATCATGGAAAACACACATCGAAAACATATGTGCAAGGCTAAATCAGTACGCATATGCTCTATATATGCTACGTAAGGTTGCGAGTATCAACACTTTGCTTTGTGCCTACCATGCTCATGTAGTTTCAATATTGAGATATGGTCTTTTGTTTTGGGGAAACTCCGTTGATAAAGAAAATATATTCAAAACACAAAAAAAATGCATTCGATCAATGTGTAAGCTCCACCAAACTGATTCGTGTAAGCCATTTTTTATCAAATTGAAGATACTAACACTCCCTTCGCTATATATTTATGAAGCAGCATTATACATCAGAAACAATCTGAAAAATTATGACACACTAAACAGTAAGAGACATAAGTATACTTTAAAAACGCTAGGCTGCAAAACTAGCAACCATAGGAAAAGCATTTTTTTTTTGGGAATAAATATTTACAATAAACTACCTCAGCATTTGAAAACAGAGGCATCGTTAAATTGTTTTAAATATAAACTAAAGCAAATTTTACTGGATAAGGCCTACTACTCTGTAAATGAATTTCTTAATGATGATAGCATTAATTAGCTATTTGACATAGAATTCTTGACATTTGACTATGGTTTGAATGCATGATTTTATATTAATTTATTTCTGACATTATACTTGCTATTATTTATTTTATTAACTATGATTATTATTAAGTTGAAAAGATATAAATGTTTTGAATTGTTGATATTTATTTTAATGTAATTAATGATTCATAATTTTGAAATGTAACAAATCAAAATGTAATTAAATTGATTAGATTATAAACGAATTTTGCACGCCTAGTAAGGTTGAATATGGAGAGCCAAAATTTTCTTTACATCACATTAGTGTAATCCACCCATAATCATGCAAATAAATTATTTGATTTGATTTGAAGCAATTTTATAGTTTACTGCTTATTTTAAAGATTTAATTCTAAGCGTAGCGTTCAAACGAATAGAATGTTGGCCATTTGAGTAGGGCCTCAGGTTTTATTTTTAATAAGGTTTTGAAATAATTAAGCAGATGCTATTTAATGCTTTATAATCATTATTAACCTTATCACGAACAATCGTATAACATGTGATTATTGCTAATTTACTATGTGAGTAAATAAATTATTGATAACGGTGACTTTTTTTTTTGTGCATTTATTAGTTAATTTAATAGTAATAGCCTTATAAAGCCGAATATGGTAAACAGGGACGATCAAACTGAACAACTTTTACTATGGGACCAATGGGATGGATGGGAAAAATCAGCTGTTTCATACATATTATTGATATTTTCGTTATTAATTTTTGTATGAAACAGCCGATTTTTTTTCGCGATTTCAGAGTTGGTCCATTAGTAAAAGTTGTTCAGTTTGATGGTCCCTATCTACCATATTCGGCTTTATAAGGTTATTACCAAACACCTGGTATAATTAATTTGCTCAGTAGTCTCAGTACTCAGGATTCAAGATTCTTTGCTAATTTCAGTACTATCAGGGCTCCATAATATAGTATGAGAAAAGCACCTAGCGCTCGGCGTCCTCTGCGTGGACAAAATCGGCAGGGTTGTCCGTCGCGTCCTCGGAATCACTGTAGCGCGTTTTCACAGGCTCTTACGATTCCCGCGCTTTCATTGCCGCAAGCTGCAACCCTAATGTAGGTCCGAAAAGATAGGATATATGCGATAGAAAGAGATGCAGCGTCTAGGTATATATAGCCGTTCGTAATTAGCGCCGTACAAGCTGAATTCCACTTTGTCATGTTGAAATTAGAGTTGCTATTTATTTAAATGGTTCAGTGGAGTGCATCTTCTGTACTTGTACTATTATTTATTCTGTGGTACTACAGAATAAATAATTTCTTGGTTTCAATGGTACTATTACGAAATCCGATGACTCAACAAAAAAAAGCAGAAAGCACATCAACACCTAGCTAATACTAATTACTTTTCCATCACACAACTGTCCGATCTTATATAAGCAATTCCTAATTCATTGTTCTTTTTGTTTAAAATATCGTATGTATCTTAAAGGTGTTAGAGATCACAATCGCTTGGCTGTGTATAAGTACTTAAGTGAAGTTCGTGAGAAGCGACAGACGGCTTTTCTATTTATAAAATCTGCCGGATCTTTGTGGATATACTCGGAACTCTAAATCCACCTAACCGCGGAATTGAACTATGAGAACCGTTAGAATAATGTGATATTTCTAGGAATTTGGATTATTTATAAGTTACTAGCGGTCGCCCGCGACTTTGTTTGTGTGGACAGATTTTTTTGCTATCCCTCGGGAACTGTTAATTTTTTTTCTGGATGAAAGGTACCCTATATCCTTTTCTGCACCCCTGACAACGTATATGCAAAATTTCATGATGATCGGTCCAGTAGTTACGACGTCAAAGCGTAACAAACAAACAAACGGACTTTCGCATTTATAATATTAAAGTAAGGATCCTTAGTCATAGAAATATCATCATCATGTCTACTATCCTTTTCTTGGACTGCGTGTTTTCACTATTATGGTTAATTAAGTTATCCGCTAAGAATGGAATTTTGAAAATACCCATGAGTAGTAGAATTTCCCGCAAATAAAGTCGTAAGTAGAAGCTAGTTTATCATAAATTGAGAATGAATAGGTAGGTAACCTAAAAGTACTACTTATTTGTATTGGTTCTGATTTGCAATGCGCACGTTTACAAACTTAACAAAACTTATTGAATTTTTGAGATAATTAATATATTAGAAAAAATCGACTCACCCTTAGAACCTTAGATGGGACTCAAACCCGCAACCCGCTACCGAGTTACTAGTGGGAGAGGTGAAATTTTCTTGTAGGTACTTTTTACGTTTTTGCTGTAAGCCAGCGTTATTTCATCAATGTGAAGAATCTAATGTCATAACTTCTGTGTGCCTACCATGAGTTGTTGCAAACTGCATTCGCTATCGAAAACTAATATGTTCTTTTTTCACTAGTATGACTATGAGCAGTTTATTCCATAGATTTCGATAGCAAAAATAGTTTGCAGCAATTCATGGTCACTCACTTTATATAAATTAAATAAAAGACCACTTCCACCACCGTCAAAAATCACTGTCTTTGCTCCCCCAAATTACACTATTAAAACGATATCCATTCTTTCACAGATACGTAAAGCAGCAACACAAAAATGGAGTCGTTCGAATCGCTGTTGACGTGCTGTGTCTGCCTTGACCGGTTCAGGAATCCCAAACTGCTGCCATGCCAGCACAGCTACTGTATGGAACCGTGCATGGATGGCCTAGTCGACTACGTGAGACGACAGGTAATGCATATCCTTCAACTGAATTCAGATTTCTGAGATTCAGGATTCAGGAGATTATTAATCAAAATATACTGAATCCACTATTTAATAAAGATGTACAAAGGCTTTGTTGTTGTTCTGTGTACATTGAAGTGAAGCCTGCAAGTTGTTCTCATACTTTTTATTCAAATATGAATTTCTTTTTAAGCTTTGGAAAAAGGCAACATTAACTTAAGTAATTGTTTCAGGTCAAATGTCCAGAATGCCGAGCAGAACATAGAATCCCATACCAAGGTGTTCAGGGATTCCCAACAAATGTCACTCTTCAGCGCTTCCTCGAATTGCACGATCAAATAGCAGGGGAAATTCCAGATCCTACTGCTGGGCAGGTTATGGAAAGATGTAACGTTTGTTCAGAAAAATCGTTCTGTGCACCATGCGCCCATTGCGACAAGAAAGTTTGCGAAGAATGCAAGTCAGCACACATGGAAGTACTTCGTCGTGAAATTTCTAGAATTAATAATCAAATACGACGAGGTGTTAACAGACTCCAAGATATATTAGGAATTGTTGAACGTAATACAACAAATCTTCAAACAAACTGTGCTGCAGTTGCTGGAGAAATAGATGAAATAAACAAAAGACTTACCAAAGCGCTTAAAGATAGAACTGATTTTCTCAGGAATGAAGTTGATCGTTATTTAGCAACTGAACTTAGAAACCTCACTCACCTCAAAGATAATTTAGAGTTAGAGTTAAGTAATATACAAAGTAATTGTGATATCGCCGATAAATATATAAACGATGATGTCGAATGGGAGGATACTGAATTGGTTGACACCAAAGAAATTTTCTTGAAAACAGTAGAATTTCTAAGAAACTTTGATTACGAGGCGGGTGACTATAACCGTAGAATGCGATTCATCATGACTCACGATCCCAATCAGTTAGTATTACATGTTGCTAGCTATGGTGAGTTGAATATAACTCATCCAAATGTTTACGGAGGTAGCATGCCACAAACTACCACTGGTCTAACGAGGTCTAAGAGTGATCATCGTTTAGCCACTCAATTCCGACAGCAAGAAGAAGCAAAAGGTTACACTGAAAATGATGAACCCATACTCGGTGGGCGTAAATTCGGTGAGAAACGACCACCTCCACCTGAAAAGCCCACGAGAGATTATGGTACTACAGATGATTACAGTGGATATGAATCTGAGCACAGACCATCACGTAGGTTCCGTTCACGTTTCGTAAGAAGTCACCAACAAGATAACGATTCAGACACGGAGCAAGCAACACGTGCTGTAAAAGCCGAACAAGTCCAAAAAGAAAAGGAAAAAGTAACAGACACTGAAGACGCTACTCGAGGTCCACTCAGTGGAATATTCCGACTCAATGATTGTCCACGTGTCATGCAGAAGATATTAGACGTCGATAGTGGGAAAAAGAAGGAAAAAAAGGAACCTCCTCCACCCCCTAAGCCAGTACAGCCTACGCCTCAACCACGTCGTCCCCCACCACCAGTACAGAGGCAACAGAGTGAAGATGACGAAATTTTGCGACTTAAGAGACAAAACAAAGGAGCAGCTTCCTCTCAAGAGCCAGACCGAACTCCAGCACGGCCCGCTGAAGAGGAGCGAACCTCTGTAATTCGTAAACCACCAACACCGGCTCGGGAGGTGAGTTGGGAAGAAGAAGCAGAATAAATTGATACGATAATACAAAATAGAAATTAGAAAAATCATCGTTACTAACAATGAAAATTTGAAATCTAACGGCATTCCATAAAATACACTCCACGCTTAACCTTATTAGCATGTACTACACAACACCACAGATGTATAAGCAATTTTGGTGTCCAATCGAATTTCAATATATTTCTCAGGCGTCCAGTGATGGTGAATCCGATGAATCTGTTGGATCTTTGCAACGGACACAGCGAAAGAATATAGCTCCAGCACCAAAACCAGTTACACCAGTAAGACGGCCCTCAGGGTCTGAAGCACCAACACCACACCGTCCAGCAGCTCGTGCTCCTAGCACAGAATCTAGCGCGTCAACAGAAAGTTCCGGCTCGGCGGTCAAGCACACAGGTGCGATACTAACTATTGAAGAACTAAAAGCCAAATATAGCAAAGATGGGCCCCTACCAAAACCCGGTATTCGTTTCTTTTCCGCAGGCAACGAGAGAACAGCACCAGTGACGAGCAATGGAACAGTCGGTGGCGCACAACGGGTGCAAAGCCGCTTCGTGGGATCTCAGAGGCCAACTCCCGCCCCGGCGCCCGCCGAGCCGGCTCACGAAGATTCTGACACAAGCTCAGAAGAGGAAACTGATTCGTCGGAGGAGAGTGAAGAGGAGCCTGCTACGCAAAGAAAGCCCGAGAGTCAGGCGATGACTCGAAGTGACATTGGTCCGCTATTAGCACGCAGCACAAACGCTCGTAACGACGCTAACGATAGCAAAACCAAAGAAACACCTACACAATCTAGATACCGCACGAGACAGGCGTCACAAACTGAGGAAGAAACTACCCCTCGTTACGGTTCCAGTGCCTCTTCATATAATAATCGTTATGGTAGCAAACCCAAAGAAGAACTTGAGACCCAATCATCGTTAGATGATGACACTAAATACCCCACTGCTCGATCGAGGTATCTTGCTTTGAAAGAACGGCGTAACCGTCTCGCTAGGAGTAAAAGTAGCCACACCGGTTTCGGGGTCGGAGACGATGACGATCAAGACGATCCCGTCTCTCCAACAACTGCTTCGCCATCAGCATACCTTGCGGCTCGATACGGCTCCGGCACGGGTGGTACGGAGTTGTCTCGCAGCCGGTCTTCCCACGCTCTTAAGTCGCGGGAAAGTTCGCCTGAGCGCCCCGTTGCCGGCGAAAAAGACGGCGCAGCTCTCAGTTCTTGGGCGAGGTACTTGAAAAACAAGTACGGTACGCGGGGCAAAGACCGTGACACGAGCGGTAGTACTTCGAGTACGGCGCGTCGTCTGTCTCTCGGGCTGCCCTTACGTTCAGCCAACGAGCTTGCCAGTTCTGATGATGATTCAAAAAACGCGGCAGGCTCCCCCATCTCCCCTACGGCGGCTACAGCAGCGGTAGCAGGTTAGAGAAACGAGTGGCGTGTAAATAGGTTTGAGGCTTGAACAGAACGAGTGTGTGTATAATTTTTACATTTTTCTAATGTGTTCTTCTGGTCATAGGTTTCGCAGCAGCAGGTTCCTCCCCTAGGAGCCAGTATCTGCAGAAACGCCGTTTACAATTCAGCGTAGGGAGTCGGGGGAGCGAACCCGGATGTTTTACTTGGCCTCGTGGCATCGCTGTAGGCCCCGACAATACTATGGTCGTGGCTGATTCATCAAACCATCGAGTTCAAGTAAGTAAAATTTATATTCATTTTTCAATACATTATTTGATTATTGTAATCAAGTAAGAGTCAGTAACGACAAAGTAATCCGAAATACGCAACCTCCTCTTCATTATTACAGACCCATTATGTAAAAGTTTGGGATTCGGCATTAGATAGAACGTAGTGCGTGACTTTGACAGTTTATCCAACAGGTTCTGAAGATTATTCTGTGTTTTTTGTAGGTGTTCGACTCTAACGGAATCTTCGTGAAAGAGTTTGGACAGTATGGCAGCGGAGAAGGTGAATTCGACTGCCTGGCTGGTGTCGCAGTCAATCGAATTGGACAATACATTATTGCAGATAGATACAATCATCGCATTCAGGTAAATATCAGTGTAAATAGTGAAACAAGTCTACATCAGTCATCATAATTTAAGAATCTTGTGCACTACACTGAATGAAACGTCAGAGGTGGGTCTTATGAAATTAACTAATGTAGTGTTTCATGGGTAATAGAATTCATTAGGCGTAATTTCAACCATAATAAACTAGTTTGATGAAAGTTAAATATAAATGTCAATAACAATTTATTGAATGTCATATTTTATTAGCAATCAGCTTTATTTTTTATCTCATTTCTGAAACAATTTTATATTCAGCATTAACTTCATTAACCTCGAGAAATCAATCTCATTTATTTACTGGCGTGGCGACTACGTAGTAATTTGATTTTTAAATTAAAGTCAAAATTGTGCCGATAAATCATGTTAACGGCTGATTCATTAAAATTAGAGTCCGAAAGCAAATTGCATTAATTTAAAAATACAGCCTGTCTTTCATTATTATTAACTCGATTTAGAGTTTTTTTTTCCAAATAACGAATTCATCGCATTTTTAATATTAAAAGTTCCAATTACCTATTTACTTTGCTATTTTTGTTTATGTCTGTCTGCAAAATAAATGTTGCGTCTTATTTAATCTCATATACCTTAACGAAATATTAACATACGTTTGTATCCAATATAATTTCAAAGAATATATTTTATATACATCGTTCTTCACAACGTAAATCAACATATCAACATATTCTGATAAAACCAAACCAGCGCACTAAAATGTCAAACATAAATAAATTTATGAGTCCACAAAGAAATGTAAGACGAAAAATATGCAACAGTGGTAACAAGATTTGAAATTGCAGAACAAAATGGAAGATGTTAGATCTCCTGCGGCATATTTCATGTTTGGATGTTGTTGGTTATGTATTGAGGGGATTTTATGAAATACTACATTCGCGCAAACAATACTAGAAGGAATATCAGCGAATTAACATTCTGGATTTCAATTAAAAAAGACAGAATTATTTTATTCCGTGTGGTAACTAATACTTAAGAGGCATATTACATTTTGACTGTGATTTTTGCGTATAATGGGCAATTTTGGCGTTCTCGATCTCAGAAACAAAAATACATTAACACTTTTGACTTATTGAATGGTGCAGAATAGCTATTGGAATAGTTCATAGCGGCCTCGCTTTTTTGAAAATTTGCTTAACTTTATAATTAAACCCGAAATTGCAGAGAAAGATTTTCATAAAATGCGCGAAGGCACTTTTTTGAGCTCATGGATTGAACAACTGTGCTAAACAATTGAAATAAAAAAAATTGAATGTTATCTCTTATATAGTCGAATAGTTCATAGCGGCCTCGGAATTTTGAAATTATGTATGGAATATGTGGGAAAAAATCCCAATCAAAAACCATAAAACTACTAAAAAAGCTCAGAATTAACTGTGGATTTCTCTTAGATACATTATTATTATTACGTAAAAATTAAATCATAATAATCTTTACTTCATAAGAAAATCAAATTTAATACTTTTAATTGTTGTTTGTACTTGTTTGTCTTTCTGTGTATGTTCAAAGTTGACTCTAAGAAATCGTTCACCAAGTTCCATTTTCCTTTCTAACCCTTTAACTTTCCAGTGAATCATCATATTACTTTTTGTCGCGTACACATATAAATGTATTTAGTAGACCCAAAGGTTTCTCTAGGTTGTATCACTAAAATCCGTCAAAATCGAAATTTCGACGAAAAAATGTGATTGGGCCCTTAATACCAACGTAACAACGTAGATAATAATAATTAATCATCCAAAAAACAAAATAAATTCATCTTAAAAGTGAAATCTGTAAAAAGCTGATTGCATTTTTGAAAATCATAAAACTATATATATAAAACCATAGAGCATCGCGGCCTTCTCGGAAGGGAGTAGCCATACGAAGCGTTCCCCTCTGCCGAAGTACAAGCCCAAATGGGCATACGCATTAGTAAAACCAGTTGCGCCCGGATTTCTTTCTAGACCGAGTCCAGTCGCGCATGTGAACGCTGCTCTGTTTAAAATGTCGAATGGATGAGGTTTTTGCTGTTAAAAGAGGTCTGGAACATCAAGTATACAAAAAGACGGTGTTACATTTCACATGAAAGTAAATTTGTATCATATTATTGCTATTTGTTTACATTAAAACATTAAATTCGTATATTTTATTCTTGATGAGTTGTCAGATTTGTTCAGTGACATCGGGTCTGCTAGTCCATGACTCGTCCGTACAAATTTCAGATCTGTCGCTAGATAAATCCGAGTTCTCGCCGATGGGCAACTTAGTGATGTTACCGTTATATAATGTTTGTCGATAAAGTTTTGGTCAATCTTGCACAAATCAAATTGTGTCAAAAGCATTGAAGAAATTCATTGGAAAAGATTTATTCCCATTCATCACCTATCACTCTTATGAAATTGATTTTACAGACCATGATTTAGAACTTGCACGATTAATCATGGAAAAATACATAGACACTAGAATTTATTTTCTAATGAGAAAATCGAACCCAAATAAATGCATCCGCCAAATTTACACAAAATTAATTAATTTTAAAAACCGCCCGCGTGGATATTCGAAAAATCCTTAGGGAACCTTTGACCGGGATAAAAAAAGTATCCTATGTGGTAGCCCGGGCTCTAAATTTTTCAGGAGAAGCGTTTGAAAATTGGACATTCTGTATTAAAGTACAGTTCTTCTTAAATAAAAAAAATAACAAGTTATATTTTAACTACAACATTAAACTTTATATCAAGGCAAAAATAAACATCTTACAATTTTGTAAAGTAAAGACGATAAAGTAGCAAAAAACTATAACAAACTTTTTGGTAATTTGGTAAATCTCCTAAAAAAATTAAAAAAGCTTATAATAATTGCCACATTCCCAGGAAATTCAGAGTCTTTAACGTTGCGGTTTCAATAAAATTGTTTTTCCCGGAAGTGGAAATTCCGTACCTTTATCCGATAAATAAAGATAATTATAATAATAAAGATTAATACGTAATTTTTTTGAGTTTGTTACCTTTATTCCTTTTTCGAAATTTATCGATATTGCTGCATCGACAGTTGAGCCCAGCCCTTTATGTCAAAAAATTGTCAAAAACGTGTCATTGTGTTAGTTATGACTCATCCGTACACAAATTTTTGCTGTTTTGTTTTATTTTTTATGTGTTAGTGTCGTCATTACAGTGTTGTTTTTGTATGTGAGTATGCGGAACTGCACTTGTGTGCACTTTCCCCCCCCGCAAAAAATGCCAGAATAATTTGGATAGAGTAATAATCGCTAAGGCTTCTCCCTTCGTTACAAACGAAGCCTTTTGTTGCTCGAAGTATAAAACTATGGAAAACTTTGCTATAATGTAAGGATGATTAATTATTCTTTTAATTATTTTTATTGGTTTTTGTTTTTTTTACATTATGTTTTTGTTTTTCAGGTATTTGACCCTGCGGGTCGATTCCTCAGAGCTTTCGGCAGCCAGGGCACAGGAGACGGAAAGTTCAACTACCCTTGGGGCATCACCACGGACGCGCTTGGCTTCATCTACGTGTGTGACAAGGAAAACCACAGAGTCCAGGTACATTAGAGTGGGATAGAATCACGTCCTTACTAATTTAATAATAAACGCTTGCTCAATCAATTAAAAGAAATGTAAATTGTTTTTTCGTGACTTGTTAGTGATTTTTTGGTCAAGTTTACCTATCAGAACTACAATGACCAAAACCTCATCTGAATTGTAGTTAACATAGTATCAAATTTAGGTACGTACCCATGTGTCTTAAGCTATTATTAGTGATGTACAAGACTTGAGTTCTCCGAGTCCTTTTGTCTAAAGCTCGGAGTCGTTTTACAGGGCTCGCCTTGTTTGTATGAAGCTCGACGACTCGGGAGTCTTTTTCAGAGCTCGAGCTTTTTTCAGAGCTCGGACGATTTCGAGCCCTTTTCACGGCTCGAGCCTTTTTGAGAGCTCGGTCAATCTCGAGGTTTTTTCACGGCTCGAGTCTTTTTCGGCGCACTAGTTGTGATGGGCTGCTGATAAATGAGGATAAGTAGAGCTAAAGCACAGTAGATTAAGCATCTACGGTGCTTTTTATAATATAAGACATTCATCTTTTTGAGTTCTAATTTTGGAGACTAGATTCAGATTTTCAGGGCTCTGCGAGCTCGATAGGCTCGGCTTTAATATCTCCGTAAATAATAATATTGTAAATATTATTGTTATTATATTGTAAATATTATTATTTACGGAGATATTAAAGTCTAGTCTTATTTAATAATATTGTAAATATGATTACTTATTTGCAGAGATACTAAAGTCATAAACATAAACTCTAAGCTTTTTATGAGGCTCGCGTTCATTTTAAGGCTCGAGCTCTTTTGATAGGTACGAGCTCTTTTTACCCGACTACGGCGAAGCCAAAACGGAGGGTATATGATTTTGACCTGTATGTATGTATGTATGTTTGTAAATTCATCTGTTCCCTCATAACTTCTAAACTACTTGTTATAATTCGACAAATGCGGTATCGTTAGAAGCGTCTTAATCGTCCAATGAACATAGGCTATATGGCGTTACATTAAATTGAATGTGGCGCCCTCTAGAGGAGTTAAAGGCATGAACTAAAAAAAAATATTTTTTAATAATGCCGTGGTACTAATAATTTGGTACCCAATACCAAATGAAAGGGCTTAATGAGCACTTTTCAAAAATATATAAATTGTTAGCTTTTGCCCACGGGCAAAAGCTAACAATTTATATATTTTTGAATTTTTGAATTGTGTAAGCAAGCAAAACCACGGTTTTGCTTGCTTACACCCTATTGACAACTCCAAAATATTTAAAATAAAAAAGAAGTTTAAAAACTAAAACCCGACTACGGAAAAATCGTGCTCTAAAAATTAAAAAACAAGAAGATATTCATAAAAAGGATAACCGTAGCCGCATGCCACTCAAGCCTGTGCCATGCGTGTCTAGGACAAAGTGGCATGCGACTACGGTTATCCTTTTTATGAATATCTTCTTGTTTTTTACTTTTTAGAGCACGATTTTTCCGTAGTCGGGTTTTATGAAGGCTAGAACTCTTTTGAAACCTTGAGGCGTGGCTCAGAGAGCTCGTTTCTCGGCTAGGCTCGAGCTTACGAGCCTACCGAGCTCACCGAGTCCTACTAATCCGACTCGAGTCTTCAAAAGTAGAACTCGACGACTCGAGTTTTGTACATCACTAACTATTATGCAAAGTCTCCGTGAAAATCTGTGGAAAATCATAGCGCTATTATCAATTTTATATAATTTAATAAATTAAGACGTATCATCATAACATATCCCTTTAAGTAACTTAAACTGGATTATCAATGAAACATCAAAGCATTAAAATACAAGAATTAAGATTAATATTGAAAATTTTCTTGTATCAAAAAAGGGAATTAGTGTACACTGTAGTTGTTTTCAAAGCCCTTTTGTTACTTAACTTACAGTCAGATATTTTTATGGTCTTAAACATTATTATATCTTTGCCCAGGTGTTCCAATCAGACGGCACGTTCGTGGGTAAATTTGGATCATTCGGCTCCAAGCTGGGCCAGCTGGAACACCCCCACTACATAGCGGTCTCCAGCACCAACCGTGTCCTGGTCTCCGACTCTAACAACCATAGGATCCAAGTGTTTGATGTGAACGGAAGGGTTCTCTCGTCGTTTGGAGAAGAGGGCTCTGAAGATGGGCAATTCAAGTTCCCGAGGTATGTAGTAAAATAACCACATTCCACATCAGCCATTTTAATGTCCCCACTGCTGGAGCACAGGCCTTTCTTATGGGTAGATAAGGAGGATGAGCCATAACCCACCACGAGAACCAAAGGCGATTGGTGGGTGTTAACGACTGCAAATGCAGCCGGGACCAACAGCTTTACCTGCCTTCAAAAGCACGGAGGAACATACAATTATGGTTCCATGACTGACCATTGCGAAAGTTGCTTAACCTCCACAATCGCAGGCCAGGCGCTAAACCCCTGCGCCACCAAGCTCCTCAGTAAAAGTATAAATTTTAAATTCAATCATAAAACAAATAGCCCTTTTAAAGGCATAGGCTTTACGAGTAGGTATGGATAATGAGAATCAGCTAAAACCTCCACGGTCGCAATGCCAAAGAAAACTTATAACTAGATTTGCAAAATTAAATGTAGACCATTATTGGCACTGATTCGTTAACCCTAAAGAGCAAACGTATAGGCTGAAAGCGCTCTGTCTCATACAGAGTGTCCCAAAACTTTGACGCACGGAGGGAAAATACTTTAAATATTGAAGTTAGAAATTTTTACAAAAAGAAGACTTCTTTTTATTTTAAAAAATTATTGGAAAGTATTTAAACATTTTTGAGAAAATCGCATACGATACCATACAATACGCAATAGTTAAAATCATGGTTATCCCTTTATTTACTAGTGGCTCCGTGAGCTGTAGACCTCGCGTTAAAAAGTAGCTCAAATTGTATGTTGTTTAAAAAATAATCTAAAAGATGTCGCCACCCCTTTTTCCCACACTGTTCACGAGCTTTTCAAAGCACGTAGTAGGTTACGTGCTATTTGGTATTATTTGGTAGGTATATTCGCAATTAGATGGCGCTTCTAATTTAAAAAAAAATTTGGAAATGGTGATTTTTGGTAAATTTAGAAAAACTGGCTAAACTAAAAAGTTATATATAATTTACGAACCTGCTCAGAAAATTTCACGAGAATCTGTTGAGAAATGCGACCTGCAGAGGAAAATGGACAGCTGAAAAGCCGTAAAACCTGCTTTTTTAACATATCTCAGCCATTTTGAAAAATTTAAAAATCTAGCTCGACAAAAAAATCTATATAATTTTCGAACCTGCTCACAAAATTTTACTAGAATCGGTTGAGAAATGCGACCTGTAGAGGAGAAAATCCAGCGCCAGAAAGCCGGACTAAAATACATTTTTCTTACATATCTCCGCCTTTACGAAAAATTAAAAAAACTGTCTCAACTTAAAAAAAAAACTATATGATTTTCGGACCTGTCCACAAAAATTCACGAAATTCAGTTGAGAAATGCAACCTGTAGAGGAGAAAAGACAGAGCCGGAAAGCTGGACTGCAATGTGTTTTTTTTACATATCTCCGCCATTTTGAAAAAAATCGAAAAAGTGGCGTGACAAAAAAAATCTGTATCATTTTCAAACCTGCTCACAAAATTTCACGAGTATCGGTTGAGAAATGCGACCTGTAGAGGAGAACAGACAGCGCTGGAAAGCCGTAAAATCTGTTTTTTTTAACATATCTCCGCCATTTTGAAAAATTAAAAAATCTGGCTCGACAAAAACAATCTATATAATTTTCGAACCTGCTCACAAATTTTCACGAGAAACGGTTGAGAAATGCGACCTGTAGAAGAGAACATACAGACATACGAAAGAATTTTTGCCCAAGCTGAAGCAGAGACACTTCGCTCGCACTTCGTGCTCGCTCGGTCAAAAATGCTGTGTTATTCAAGAATAAAATATCCAAATGAGTAACCCTTTCGATCATCGGTGTCGTAAAAATAAAATATTGTTTTTTTTTTTCATATTTGGTGACTTTTCAAAAATCCTTGAATGTAGTTCCAATTATTTTTAAAATCAAAATAAAGTTCTTTTCTCTCAGTAAAATTTCCTACCTTCAATATTTAAGGTACTTTCTCTTCGTGTGGCAAAGTTTTGGGACAACCTGTATTGACAAACAACATAGGCCCTTGCGTGACGTCCCCATTTACTTAACTTACGAAGTAGCCAATGAAAACCAATACCTAAGTGAAATGGAGCAAATTAAATTACATTTAACATTTTCTGCGCTCCCCTGATATTATTAATGAGAAAATCCGTACGTTTGTTTGTTACGCCTGTCTTAACTACTGAAACGATCATCATGGAAATACGTTCTCAGGGGTATAGAGAAAGACATAGACCTTTCATCCAGAAAAAAGTACTGTTCCCGAGGGAAAGGAAAAAACTTTCCACGCAGACGAAGTCGCGGGCGGTAGCTAGTTATCTATAAAATATTTGAATTTCAAAATCATTCGTAAGGAATTAGCAATTTCAAAAAATATTGTAATTATTGAGGCTGGTTACGATTCTAAACAGAATTTTACATTTAATTAATTTAAACTGGGTAGTTCAATTAAATTGGGCAAATAATTTAAGTCACCACAATTATGTGTCAAAACTATACAGAGAGCAAAGTCCTTAGGGAAATCTGGTATTGAATTATTGTTTTTCGATTTCCCAATCCACAGGGTTTCAAGTTATGAGTTTCGAATTTTGGGAGCCCTTACAGAGGGCTTGGCAAGTTACGGCGGCTCGTAAAATGTGGTCAGCTGCTTTCCGATTTCTGTTTACGCTCCTTTACAGTCGGAACCTTAGACCGATATTTATTGAGAACTAGCGGCCGTCCGCGACTTCATCTGCGTGGACAGTCTGTTTATTTTCCTTTCAATCGAAATTATTGGCAATCTTTAAAAATTAAAATCTACCTCTGGTATCGATAAATTTTGCAATAAACATGATAAAAATATGAAAGTATAACGATTTTTTATTTTACTATAGTACAATAAAAAAATCGTTACTCTCATGTTTTTTTTTAGCATCAGTAGATTTTATTTGTGTTTGACTTGTGTTTTTTATGTTTATTTCACATTGAATTTTGATCACTTTGATTTAAGATATTTTCACCATGTAGGCCTGTAGAGATAAGCCTCTACATCCAAACTTTTATTATCTTTCAAATATTTATAATAGGGTGGATTAGAAGAACAGTTTTATTTTTTTAATGCAGATTTTTCAAACCATGTTCCCCAACAAATTGATAGCTTTATTTTATTAAACGTGATGTCATTATTATTCATCGTATTATAATACTTAAAGTTCAGCCAAGTAAGACAAAATCAAATAAATTACGCACAGGTGAATTAATGAAAAGACCTATTGAGAATTGAACAAAGCATTTTAACACAATTAACATGTATAGGTACAACAAATTATTTACATTTTCTTACATTGTTAGCATTCTCAAATAGTTTTTTTAATTGAATTACTTTCCTGGTCCAATGTTTTTAAAAAGTCCTAAATGTCTTTAAAAGTAATTATATTTAGGGTATTGCTAAACAAGGTTATTTTTAGTTAATACAAAACCTCTCGGGGGGTTGATCGAGCCATCAAACTGAACAACTTTCATTATGGGAGCAACCACGAAATCACGAAAAAAAAATCAGCTGTTCCATACAAAAATACAATCCTACTCCATCGAAATGTATGAAACAGCTGATTTTTTTTTCGCGATTTCAAGGTTGGTCCGATAATGAAAATTGTTCAGTTTGATGGTCTGATCAACCCCACGAGAGGTTTTTTATTAACTAAATTAACCTTGTATAAAAAGTAATTGTATTTAGGGCATTGCTATTATCGCTTCAACCTATACTCTCCATTATAAAGTGTCACTGCGCAACAATATCAACAGATGTGAACCTTTATATTTTCATATCTAATTAATTGAACCACAGTTAAGATCATAACAATAAATTAAGTGAACTTGGCTTGTTTTCTGGCTGTTATTAATATCGGGACGGGACCGATCAACAGTGTTATTCTCATCGTTCCAGTTTTTACACCTTGACCGGGTTCTTGAAGCTACGAGACTAATATTGAACGTAAAAATAGGGCTGCCACATTGTAATTTCAAGACTAAAGTCTGACCGTTGGGGCGGAAAGGTTCTTGAATGACGTCCGCGCACCGGACGACGCGACGCTCTGTGGGTAGGCCCTGACAAGGTGGACCAACGATCTAGTGAAGGTCGCGGGAAGCCACTGGATGCGGGTAGCGCAGGACCGATCGTCGTGAAGATCCTTGGGGGAGGCCTATACCCAGCAGTGGGTATCGTGCGGCTGATATGACGATGATGATGATTTAGCGCTGTTGCTAAACTGATTATCGCAACCTGTGACGGGCATCGCTTATCGCAACGCGCAATGAGTTTAATGGTATATTCAGGAGCTGAACACTTTAGTACTGTGTCGTAGCAACAGTTTTTACAGATTTCTTACAGTTTGAAACTTTTCTCAAAAAATTTCTATGACAAAGTACTAATCGCAATAAGTTAAAGAGTCCCGTTTTACGTTTGTATTAATTCTCCTTTAACAGATTTTTTGTATTAGTAGCCGTGAGATTAGGTGTTGTACATCCCCATACACCAGCCCTATTCCACCATCGATAGAAGCACTAAACGCAGATTAGCGTACCACCCTTATGTTGTTGATATCCCAACTTTCCAACCATCCGCACAAAGCCTTTTGCGAATACTTTTAAAACGCGAACAGCTAAGGTGTGGAACATGCTGCCTGCCGATGTGATTTCCAATAGTTATAACTTGAGTATTTTCAAGGCTAGAGTAAATATATAGCCGTTATAGGTATAGGTGAGCATTTGCAGCAGGTGTGATTGTTGACAAATGCTCACTTATTTTAAATTAAAAAAAAATCTTCGTTGTTTTTGTCGTTATTTGATCCTTTCGAGCGATTTGTATCTTGGTATTTGTGTTACAGTGCCAACGTTTAGTTGCTAGCTAAAGCTTTTCATTACGCTATCAGTAGGTACTATATTTTTATGTAATCTGTACTAGCAGCAAGATTAGTGATTATCCGTATTCTAAAAATTGGTCTGAAATTATATTATAAAAACGAATAAAAGATTTAAAGTACGTACGGTTTTAAACCGACGCGTGGCAGCCCTATGCGTGGCCTATTTACGTGATCTGTGTATCTATCGGCTGTAACATACGCTTGAAAAATTTAGTATTTATGTGCTATAATTTTAGTGATACTTTTTGCTTAAATAAAATGTTCCATGATCTGATGAAACTTTTAAATAAAGTTGGTATTTTTAAAACGGAAACTGAATGAGCGAATATATAGGTATTCTTGTTCATCATAGTAAAAACATACAAGAAATACAAGAAGGGAAAAATGGGTGGTTTTAACGTATACTTGGTTATGTAGCTAATAATTGCATATCCTCAGAATTAATTAAACTTTAAGTAATAGATAAACTTCTATAATAGTGTGACAAAGTCTATAATAGTGTGACAAAGACAAAATCTTTGTGTGACAAAGTCAAGATATGCGGTCTCTCACTTTTTTTCTCGATTTTCACCATAATATGTAAAAAAAATCCTTTACTTTCATGTGAGCCTGCAACAGCCTAAACGGAGTAAATAATTTGATTCGAAGTTGACCTTTTCGTCAGATAGTAACTTCTTTTCTTCTTCACAGGGGTGTAGCAGTTGACGACCAAGGTTACATCGTGGTCGCGGATTCTGGCAACAATCGCATCCAAATCTTCCACCCTGACGGCACGTTCCTTAGGGCTTTCGGATCCTGGGGCTCTGGGGATGGAGAGTTCAAGGGCTTGGAGGGCATCGCTGTCATGTCTGGAGGGAACATCATCGTTTGCGACCGGGAGAACCATAGAGTACAGGTGTTCTGAGGTACTTACAACGTTTTTCTTTATTATATTGGGTCTAAATGTTCTGAGTCTTGATTCAAAAGGCTAATTTACATTTTTTTTCCAACTTTAAACTTAAAAATAATCACAGAGATTGTTGATTGGTCATTTTGCGTATTTATGATTATTCACATAGTCGTCGCAATGTCAGTCGTAGGCTTGTCGAATCCATTCAATATAACAAAATGTTTGCAATTTACACAAGCTTGCGACACGTGAAGCATGCAAAGGGGACCCTGAGCGAAAGTGGCGCCGCGCCGCGGTGAATTATATTTAATATTATAATTCTAATACACAATTTTAAAAATGATGATCGTGGAGATTTTACAGCCCACAGTCTAGTATTTTTAGACGGTATCGTTACATTCCCTCGTAGTCTCTGCTAGAAGTAGATAGCAAAACTGCTAAAATTGGCCGTTTTTGACACATTTGCTATCTACTTCTACGAATGACTACGAGGTCATGTAGTGATACCTACCTTCTAAAAATATTAGACCTAAAAAGCTAAGCTAGCCCTAAAATCTCCACGATAAACATTATTAAAATCTTTTTCTATTAATAACTCATTAAATAAAAACCTCTGAGGGCGCACTTCCGGTCATACAACCGCCTTAAGTAGGTACAGTACGAGGCATATATCTTGAAATCGGGTGGGGATTGAGCGGGACGCATATTTTGGGCATGCGTAACGGTGAGGAGCGCGGGCGGCCGGGCCGGCGGGAGAGGGGCGCCCGCTATTGTTCGATTACAAGAGCACATGCGCGAACTTATCCCCACTCCGTCGAAATTTCAAGATATATGCCTCGTACTGTACCAATAAATTACCGATTTCTTTTATCTTAGTGCTGTCTAGAAAAAGGACCGGTAATTTGTCTACCAACTTTAGTAAGATCATTCGGCATAATTTATCTGAGCGTAAGCACAATAAGGAAGATTCCAATTTCGTTTCTTATGCTTCTATAATTTAATTTTAATAATTATATTCGAACAACAGTAAAACATATTTTGATATTACAAATAACGACGAAGATAAAGCAGTTCAAAGGGTAAATGACTTGCATTTTTCGTGCAAAATTTTACGAAATTTGTGATACCACAAGCACGACAATAATAAAGAGAGTTTACTCTCTCTATTTTGTGCCACAAGTCTCCTTTCATGTAATTTCGTAAAATAGGACAGAGAACAAGAGTTTTTTTTTTAATTTGTTTTTTTGTTACAGATGGACAAAACCTATTGCGATGAACTAAGAGAATCATCTATAAATGCTTACATTATTACAATTAAATTGTAAATGAAATTTTATGTAAATAATATTGTTATGCTTTCAATTTATTTACATTACATTACATTTTTGTATGTTATTCAGCAAGCTTCATTTTTAAATAAAGTCATTGTTTTGCCAAAATCAAAGTTCTTTTATTCGTGTTTATCATTATTCATATTTTTATTTATTATTATTATTCTACTTTGAATTTACTACAAGAGATTTACTGTAAAAGGAGGTTCAATTTATCATAAAAGTCTCCCAGTACAGAAAATCTGATATTTTTTACTCTTGAATAAATGATTATGGTCAAATTTAGACTATTGGGCTATTATTAGTTAGTTAAAAATGAAAAATATTATTTTCAAGTAAATAGGGGCCACTATATACCTATTGTTTTCCATACAAGCGAGCTTTCTGAAAGGATTTTTTAATATAAATTCAATTTGATTTAATTTGGATCTTTTATTCTTCGAAAGCTGTTATAGTCTACTTGCAAAATTGACTGTGTGATTTCTTCTATTCAACATATGTCAGTTAGAATAGAAAATAATTGGAGTTTCATACAAAATTAAGCGAAATACTTTTTACAATTGGCTTTGCTAACTTTTTGAACATGACCGGAAATCTCAAAAACATTTCCATCCAGCCTAATCTGTAAAAAAACACCTTTTATTTTTTAACCAAAGCCAATTCTAACTGAAACACGGTGAATAGGAGAAATTATATAGTAAATTCGACAGTCAAGTCCGTAAGTTGACTACAGCTTTCGAACAATATCAAATTCAAATAAAATTAGATTAAATGTAGGTATTATTAAATATGCCCTTCAGCAGTTATCTCTTTTGTATGGAAAACCATATCGTGGCTCCTATTTTCTTTTGAGCAGTACCTATACAGGGTTATTTGTAAAACACCAACAACTTCGCAGTCGAGTGATTACTATCATCATAAACAACAACATTTTGTTCTACGACTTTTCCGAAAACAGACAAAAAATGTCTGGACAGCTAAAGCTCCGGACAAACTGACGCAAGCGAATCGCGCGATTGGAGCATTTTGACAGATTTTGATCACGTAACTCAAAGCAATAGCCATAGCCATAGTCATTGCCATAGCAATTCTCTAGGAATTTCATTGACAATGGCTATGGCGATGGCTGTCGCTTTGAGATACGTGATCGCAATCGCGAATTTCGCGCGGAATTCGCCTCAGTTTGTACGGAGCTTAATCGAGTTTTGTATGAAAAGTCGAAATTTTTTTGGCTGTTTTCGGAAAAGTTGTAGAACAAATTTTGTTGTTTATGGTGTTAGTAATCTACTCCTACGAGGTTGTTAGTGTTTTACAAATAACCCTATATATTCAAACTAACTATCCACAACTGTGCAGTAATCATTTTATTTCATTCGGTCGTACTAAAAAGGTTCGATACAGTTCCCGTTTGTTCGCAGCGTCGTTTCCTAGAATTCCTTATCGTTTAAAGGGATCGAGAGAATTGAAGGCTGCGCTGATTTCCCTGAGGCACCCTTAGTAAGTACTGTGAAAGCTTTGAATATCGGTTATTGTGCTCATTGATTATATTATTATTTATTTAATATACTTGAAAAAATACAACTATCATCAGGTCCATTCTCGGACGGGAGTTGAACCCAAACTTCGGAAGTCCAGTCCAATGTTCTGACCGCTGAGCTACCGGACTTCCAAAGTTTGATCTGGTGTGAGTCGTATTTTTTCTAGTATATTATTTAGTACCTATTGCATAAAAATTGCAGCGTGAATGCATAATCAACTCTCAAATTTAAATATTACTAGCGACCCGCCCTCGCTTCGCTTCGGTTCCTTCCGTTTTAGCCAATTTCGTCCTTCCAACAACTCCAAAAAAAATCTATACCATCCAGTCGTCGCTCTGTTTCCGTCTCGTTCGAGTCCCGTCATCGGTGTGAGTAACGCGCTGATAGTTAAAATTTACTCTGTGGTGATCTAATTAGCGGTTGGTCTGCTGGAATGCACTCCTGCTTATGTTAATCTTTGACTCCCTGTCACGTCACGTGGCGTGACAAGATCCGTACAGCAGTGGTTTTCAAGTTTATCGCGAACAGACAGACAGACGCGGTGGAGGACTTTGTTTTTTTATAATATGTAGTGATAACTTATTTTTCAAAAATCTATTTTAGCCATAAATTCTGAAATACATTTTATATCGAAATAATTATAGATTAACATTAAATACAATTCTGCTTTCCTGTGATATGTTTTCTAACAGAAAATAATATTTATAGGATTATAATAATATGTCGTAAATAAAAGTACCTATAAGGTCTGCTTTGCTACTTTACTATGTACAACAGTAAATAATTTATTGAATTCAACTTTGATGAAAATTTAATTCCTTTGGCTTTCCAAGTATAGCCAATTACATGTTAGTAAGAAATTAACTCGTCAACGCCCGGAAAACGAGACACAATAGATTTTCTATCGTTGTCCGGTCGCTGGAGACCGCTCGGGCGTTGATGAATTTACTAACATGACTTGGTGTTTCTTAATCAAGTAACAGTTATTTTATACGAGGGAACCAAAGACAGAAATAAAGTACCAATACATAAATGTTGATTGAAACCTAAATATTTACATTTTGTCACTTTTTCTTCAAAACTATAAGTTTCCTATCTCATTTCAAAACCACATGTTTCCATACAACAATACATATTTCTGTCATCTACTACTGCTATCTGCCAGTAAACTTTCAGGTCTGAGATAACGAAACCAGCCCTCAGTCACGTAACGTCACTGTTTTCACTGTTGTGACGTCAATACTGCCTCGCTGTCGAATGCGTAATCAGATAGCAAGTTTTATGCAAACAACGGTTTCGCACCTTCGATCATTTCGCATCTTCAATACCTGTGACATATGATTGGGTTACATGAGTAAAGAATGGATTTCATCGATATACACTCGAAAATTTGATAAAGGATGTGTACGAGGGTGGATTGATAAGTCCAAAGAATAAATTCATTTTTCATATTTTTTTTATCTTAAAAAGAAACTTTTTAAGGAATCTTTACACTTCCTACATTTTTTTTCAAATTCGGCAAAGTAATAATACTTTTAGAAATAAAAAGCTAAAGCGACTTCTAACTTTTCTTAATGACCCTGTCAACCCTCTCGGCGGCACTCATGACATCAAAACTCATCGAATGAAGATACGAATCCTTCCTATTCTCTAGATTCAACCCACTGAGATTATTTACTACAAATGTCTTGGGAAGCAAAGATTTTCATCAAGCAAAAGGTGGTGTTTGAAATGGGCCCTCATTTCAGTTACCAGTTTTCAGGCGATGAAAGAAAAAATAATGGGTGAAGGAAGGAGGTATTAACTTCGTTGGACTGAATACTAGCAGAGCTACAATAAGATTATGTAGAGAAATAAAATAAAATATATATAAAAAAAATGTTTCTTCATTACAAAGTCATGGACTTATTATCAATCCACCCTCGTAAGTAACACAATCTTTTGACCTAATGAAAATGTTTAAAAATTTGAAGATTGATGTATATGCAACACAATTTACCTACTTACCTAGGAGTTTTGTAAGCCTATTTCCGTTGTCTACCATTTTCCCTTTTCCCGATATCCCCAGGTGGGGGACCAAAGTGGGGGAAAACTTGAATAGGCCTTTTGGTCCTAATGACAGTATTGAAGTCGAAAGCAAAAAACGATTCCAAATTCTCCGCTACCATTAAAGCGAAACAAATAAAATCTGCGGCTAATGAATAATTACGTAATAAGATTTCAAGAGAGGAATAATGAATAAATAAATTTTGTAGTCTTCTCGGTCGCTACGTTAAAATAAATATTACCAAAATTTCCCAATTTGAGGTCTTCATTACCATTCTAAGAAACAAAATCCTTTGAATCTTCCACGAATAATATTGTGATTTGAAATCAAATTGTTAATTTTCGTGAAATCTGAGAAAACAAGGCGAATTTTGAGGCTCGACAAAACAATAAAGTTTAAATTATTTATCGTCTTGAACCATCAAAGATTATTTGGAAATTTTGAACTCATTCATTGACCGCCATCATAGCGAGGTTTAACCAATTTACGCGTTGTAATTGATTTCACAATAGCAGGGCATAAAAGTATTAAAACAAATTATTTTTATTCTGATTCCTATGATGTTTTATTTCTTTATATTACTTCAACTTTATTAATATGCTTTTATGATTGACAATTAAGCACTTAAATTTATTTTTAAACGGTTTTGAAATTTACATGCATATACAGAAGGACATAGGTTACTTTTTATCCAGAAAAAAAAAAAATGTTCCCAGATGATAGCAAAAAAACTTTCCACACAAACGAAGTCGTGGGCGGTCGGTAGAAATATTGTAAATGCGAAAGTCCGTTTGTTTGTTACGCCTTCACGTTTATTCAACCTATCATCCTAAAATTTTGAATACACATTGTCAGGGGTACAGAAATGGACATAGGGTGTCTTTTATCCAGAAAAAAACCCCACGAATCTCGAGTAATAGAAAAAGAACTGTCC
The DNA here is from genome assembly GCA_928269145.1 of Agriphila tristella. Taxonomy (NCBI): domain Eukaryota; kingdom Metazoa; phylum Arthropoda; class Insecta; order Lepidoptera; family Crambidae; genus Agriphila; species Agriphila tristella. The sequence goes on from OV743432.1 coordinate 30,831,580, forward strand.
ACGCAGACAAAGTCGCGAACGGTCGCTAGTAGGTGATTAATAATTATTAAATACCTACCTATGCAACACGATGACTTTGTCGTAAAAGGAGACTAAGGCCCTCCGCACATGGCTCGTAAGCACACGAATCGTAGCGTAGGCGTTGATATTGTTCCAGAATATAAACTAGAGCTTCACGTTGACGGAAATTCATCACCAAACACATATAAATTATTTTCTTTTCTATGTTTGCTTTTTAGGCCAGTACGCTACGACTATCGAATTGAAAATAAAATCTCGTACGATACGCTTGGGCTACGACGCCGTGTGAGGGGTGCGATTCGGTTGCCATTAAAACAGTTAATCTAATTTCAATGTCACTAACGTTGACTTCATCTAATTTTTATTTGACCTAAAAATAAATGACATAATTTTTATTTAACCTAATATTCATTTGTCATCATTATTATTTGCCATATTTACGTTTGCTCTAACGTTTATATCCCATTAGTATCATTTGATATATTGCTTTTTTATCTAACTTACATTTCATATACATATCATTTGATCTAATTTTACATGTTATAATCAACTTTTACTATGAAATAGAAATAACTAGCTTTTGTTATTATGATGCTTGCTTAGTTATCAAATCCACTTATGTTTAATGTACTAACATCTTTTAGCATACATATAATTATTATAACATAACAATAACTAGACATGCAAGCAAGCATACAAGTATGCATGTAGCTTGCCAGTAGATTAGGTTAGGTAAGTGTTTTGACCACTCGCAGCGGAGTTCCACAATGCTTGCATGCATGCTGCATGCTCGGTTGCATGCTGCATGCTCGCTTGCATGCTGCATGCTCGCTTGCATGCTGCATGCTCGCCTGCATGCTGCATGCTTGCAGGCTTGCTCGCTTGCTTGCAAAATGCTTGCCGGGGGATGCAGGGGGGCTGGCCCCCTTGCTCGGGGGGGTCGGGGGGCCTGAGGCCCCCCGCTATAAAGAAAAACTTTTAATGCACCTACCAGTAGGTTAGGTTAGGTTAGTGTTTTGACCACTCGCAGCGGAGCGAGCGAAGCGAGCGGAGCTCCACAATGCTTGCATGCATGTTGCATGCTAGCTGCAAGCTTGCTTGCATGCTAGCTGCATGCTTGCTTGCATGCTGCATGCTCGGTTGCATGCTGCATGCTCGTTTGCATGCTGCATGCTCGCCTGCATGCTGCATGCTTGCAGGCTTGCTCGCTTGCTTGCAAAATGCTTTCCGGGGGGTGCAGGGGGGCTCGCCCCCCTGTTCGGGGGGGTCGGGGGGCCTGAGGCCCCCCGCTATAAAGATAAAGTTTTAATGCACCTACCAGTAGGTTAGGTTAGGTTAGTGTTTTGACCACTCGCAGCGGAGCTCCACAATGCTGCTTGCTTGCAAAATGCTTGCTGGGGTTTGCAGGGCGGCTGGCCCCAGGCCCCCCGCTATAAATAAAAACTTAGTGTTTTGACCACTCGCAGCGGAGCGAAACTGTAATGTTGGCAGTAAGCTAACTGTTTAAGAACCCTTCATGGAGGATTTAAAGCATGGGTGTGGATAAAAATATATAAGTAATGAAATCATATTTTTGGGCTAAGCTTGTTTTATAGCATTTAAATCATAGGTCCAATAAAATTATTTTAAATGTAGAATAGAGTAAATGAATGTTATTATGAAATGTGCTATAAATCATCTGCTAATTAGATCAAATGATTATTGTGTCAAATAATTTTTATATCACATGTATTTAGGTCAAGTGAAATTATATTAACCGTATGTTATATTATTTGATCGGTATGTCAAATGAAATTATATGAAATGTTATTATATCCTCTGATCGTTAGTGCATGTAAATTTAGGTCATACATTACACACCCCGTGTGAGGACTTCTTTGAACATGTTCGTGCTCGTATTGCTCTCGTACGACGCGCGTGTTACGATACGCTTACCCCGGTCACTCACATGCGCGCAAAGGTTCGTACATTGTACGAATGTTTTCAATTTTGTATGGAAAATCATTCGCGAAGTCATTCGCGAAGGTCGTCCTACACATGTGGGTTTTACGTATTCGCAAACCTTTGCGCACATGTGAGTGACCGGAGTGACGCTACGATGCCGTGTGCGAAGGGCCTTTTTATACCAGGGTATCAGCGGTTTTGAGATTAACTTGGAATATTTCATTTGTGAGAAAACCAACAGCGTAGAATTAAAATATACATATGTATAAGTAAATAAAGCAGTTTACAGGTTTCCCTTAAAATAACAATGTATACTATACTATACATTGTTAGTTTAAGGGTAGTAGGGTAATGTATACTATAATACTAGACATTTAATGAGTATTTTGAAAAAATATTAGTCTCTTTATATTTTGAAAGTAAACAATAAAAAGTAAAAAAACCGGCCAAGTGCGAGTCGGACTCGCGCACGAAGGGTTCCGTACAAAAAACGGCAAAAAAACATGTTTGTTGTATGGGAGCCCCCCTTAAATATTTATTTTATTTAGTTTTTAGTATTTGTTGTTATAGCGGTAACAGAAATACATCATCTGTGAAAATTTCAACTGTCTAGCTGTCACAGTTCATGAGATACAGCCTGGTGACAGACAGACATACAGACAGACGGACAGCGGGGGCTTAGTAATAGGGTCCCGTTTTTACCCTTTGGGTACGGAACCCTAAAAACTACGTGAATAAATGTTTAAACTACATGAAAAATAAAAAAATAAATAAAAAATAAAAATATTTATGCCAGAGTAGTTACTATGTAAAATGAAATAAAAAAGTAATGATAAGGATATCGAATAATTTGGCCTTTAATAGGATAAATCCACAAATCCACTTTTTCCTAATAGGAAAACTTCGCACTTCCTGTAAAAAAAAACTTGCTCAAAAATCAATGGAAAAAAATTAAACCATAAAAATACAAACTACGCAGTGGGAATGTCCACAATATTCCGATTTTACGACGAAAACGATCATAAATTTTCCAGAAAGGTACGACCGGAAAACATTTCATGAAAGTGGTTGGCTATAGGCCGTTAAGGTGACACCGCAGAGTCAAACATCCAATAAATTTGTTTAAAAATTTCAATATTTGACGTCGAATGGGCCCGTAATGAAAGACGTTGCAAAGTAATGGGGCTATTTTGGAGATGATAAATCGAGGGTCGTTGTACCGTTAGCAGAGAAAGTTGCATTAGAAACAGTTTTATTAACGCCCTTCATAACTCATCATTATATCAAGATCCGTTATTTCCATTTTTGACTCGTGGTCCCACCAATAATGTCATACCGGTCTCTTAGTCCCACTAGTTTTGGGTGCATGGTTCGACTTTCAATTAAAAAAATAAAATACCAAGTATTGTAGGAAAGGAAGGTAGTGGACCCCCACAGTAAATCCTCAGTAGACGAAACTTTACAGTATGATAACTTTATCACACTGTATAATCCTTATCATTAAATATCATAATACTTATTATGATACTTCATTATATGCATGAAACATATTTTTTTAATTATACTAATCATTTATTTTTTGTTTTTGGATATTAGTACATAGGCTTTAATTCATACTATAAGTCGCACTGAAAATGTTTTAATTATTCAGAGTCATTGGGATGTAATAAAAAAGGCATTATTACTTTAACCATGAGTCGTGTATTAATATGTCTGTGAACAAGAAAACATTTGCCTAATGCGATATATTTCTACTCCCAAATTATTTCTACTGTAGGTAACTAACTAATCTAGCACATTTTTTATTACAAAAGGTTCATTCACATAGTGAAATACTTTGCTAAACGAAAATTGCCTATTTGAAAATGAAAACTGTGATTTCAAGAAAATGTTTGATATCTAGTTGCTGACGGTACCAGTCATAATATTTTGGTTGGGATGGGACAAAGTGGCAACGACTAAGTGAGAAAAATAACCGAAGCCTGTTGTGTGAAATTAAGTTAGCTCTTTATTTTGACAGCTTTACTAGTGCCTGTATTATGGGTTTGAACCATAGAAATAGAATGCCAAAGAACAACAATGTCAATAAACAGGTGATCCGAAAAACGTATGTATACATTATATATTATTATGAAATACGTAAAATATGACTTACATACATAAAATATGACTATATTATGGCAAAGGAAATTAATAAACTATGTTGCATATTGTTTTCTTCGTCAATAAACGAATAAATGTAGCGAAATTTGGTTTTAGAGAAATGTGTGGCAAAATCTTATTTACCTTTGAAAAGTGTGATTACTTCGATTGTTTCTTTTTATCACATCACAATTACTTAGAGCACAAGACACCATTGCTCCACGATACCTTTATTTGAAATTCTAATAAGGATTAACAAATATTTTGAACAAACTGTGATTGCTCACTTGCAAAGCGGGACGCTAGGGACTCTTACTATAAAAATTTTTGGCACATTGTCACTTGATCCTTTGTCTCTTTATTTCACAGACCATGTCCGTATAATGTTAACTTCTCTTTTTTCACGCTTTGTTGGTTTTCTTGAGCGCAGCGAAAAATTTTCTATTTCTATGATTTTGACAGCTTTACCAGTGCCTGTATATGAGTTTGCACAGTTAAACTTACTATATTTACTCAATAGCGACTGTAGTAAACAATATTGTATGCAATTTGGCACACTAGCGCCTCTCGCGGTAACTATACTAAAGTCTAAACTAAAAGTTTTCACACAGCGCCTCTGGCGGAAATATTCTAAACTAAAAGTGGTCATACAAAATGTCAACGAGGGCTAACGCGTATGAATTCGACCCTAGAGGCGCTAGTGTCGAGTGAGGTCTTCGAAACGTCGAATGTGATACTTTGAGCGTGAGCTACGGGCGTTTATTTCTAAAATAAATAAAATGTTGTGATTATTTTGCAATACGAGATTCAAAAAGGCAAATATGAATTATATACGGGTCAGTGAGCGTCAGTGCTTTAAAAGCGTAGCTAAGAAAAAGAGGTTTTTCAGAACAAAACGTGACTGCACAATATTGCGGCATGCTGGATATGTTTAATAAATTGATATTATCTAAGATTTGTTTACTTTCACACCCGTAGGGCCGTAAGGGCCGTAGTAAACAAACTTTGACAGAACCTCTCGCGACTGTGGCGCCAACTGGTGAGCTAAAAAACGGAAGCCCTCATTACAGTCGCTATCGAGTATGTCCATCAGCCATTTTTAATGTCCCCACTGTTGGGGCACAGGCCTTCCTTATGGGTGGATAAGGAGGACGGGCCATAACCCACCACGCGGGCCCAATGCGGATTGGTGGGTGTTAACGACTGCAAATGCAGCCGGGACCAACGCTTAACGTGCCTTTCGAAGCATGGAGGAGCTCGAGATAATACATTTTTGTTCACCCATCCATGACCAACCCTTGCGAACGTTGCTTAACCTCCGCAATCGAGCATGATAAGCGTAAACTCATAATACGCCTGCTGCTTTAGCTTTCTGTTATCAAACCCTTTTTTTTCTAACAAAGTTAATTAAACATAAACAGTATAAAGTAAATAGCTTATATCTAAATTATCTTTTTTCATGAAAATAATAAAAATAATTCGCGAAGACTAAAAACATTCATTATGATCTGTTGAGACGTGAGATAAAAATATGTTGTATTCAGTATTCAGTACTGATTCTGATTGGAAAAACACCACAGCAAATAAAAAAAACCGGCCAAGTGCGAGTCGGACTCGCGCACGAAGGGTTCCGTACCAAAAAAACAGCAAAAAAATCACGTTTGTTGTATGGGAGCCGCCCTTAAATATTTCTTTTATTCTGTTTTTATTTGTTGTTATAGCGGCAACAGAAATACATCATCTGTGAAAATTTCAACTGTCTAGCTATCACGGTTCATGACATACAGCCTGGTGACAGACAGACAGACAGATGGACAGCGGAGTCTTAGTAATAGGGTCCCGTTTTTACCCTTTGGGCACGGAACCCTAAAAAACTGTTATGTGGAAAACACTAACCGCTGATTTAACTAGTTGCTAGTAAAGTATTAAACATATTTACGAAATTTTGATTTTTTTTTGTAATGATTTTGTCAAAGTTATTTTGTTGTAGTATATGTATAACTTTTTACTAATACGAGGTTTTTGATGTAGTTTGGTACTCAACGTGATCATTTCATTGTATTTATAGTACGCGCGTTAACGTCAGAAGTGTGTTATCTCTTTGTAATTTTCTTCCATTATGTGAATATTAATTTTTACTAATCAAGCATGATGTGATAACATCCAAAGATTTTGATAAAACTCATTATCTGAGAAGGGTTTCCAAACAAACAATATCGACTCCAAATGTGTCATACACGTCGACACTACATCCAATAATTAATATCACACAATTTGTATCCAAAGTACATTTATCGCTAATGTTGCTGCGTTGTTCCCGTCAAGGAATTCCAGAGAGATAATTTATCAGACACAGACAATGGGTTCCACGATGATAATTACTTTCAGTATAGGTCCTTTAGTTAAGTTATGGAATTTTCGAAGGCTTGTGGAGTACAAAATATTATTTCAATCAAATTATTTGGAGAGTAAATAAGGAGAGATTAGTAATCCCAATTGCATTTGCACAGCGCTGACACCTTGTCGTTCCTGAGGCTTACCTCATTACCTATGATCCATACCAACTTATTGGTTTGGATGAACAGCCTCCCTACTCAAATGGCCAATATTCTATTCGTTTAAACGCTACGCTTACTATTAAAACTTTGAAATAAGCAGTAAACAAAAAAATACGTGCCGTAAGCTTGACAATTCCATACAATACATCGAGGTCTATGATTTAAACTAGTGGCTCCGTGAGCTGTAGACCTCGCGAAAAAATAAAATAAAACACACAGTAGGTACGTGAGTATTGCAGCTAGTTGGTGCTTCTAATTTTGATCATTTTTCAAAATGGGTGAGTATTTTTTTTTATAAATTTGGAAAAATTGGCTTTACTGAACAGTTATATATAATTATCGAACCTACTCACAAAATTTCACCAGAATCTGTTGAGAAATGCGACTTGTAGAGGAGATCAAACGAAAAGCTGGAATGAAAAATGGTTTTTTACATATCTCCGTCATTTTAAGAAATTTCGAAAAACTATCTCGAAAATATCTATATATTAATCAAACTTGCTCACAAAATTTCACCGAGATCGGTTGAGAAATGCGACCTGTAGAGGAGAACAGACAGCGCCGGAAATACGGACTGAAATTTGATTTTTTTACATTATCTCCGCCATTTGAAAAAAAAATGAAAAACTGGCTTGAAATAAGAAATCTATACAATTTTCAAACCTGCTTACAAAATTTTACGAGAATCGGTTGAGAAATGCGACCTGTAGAGGAGAACATCCAGCGTTAGAAAGCCGGACAGAAATATATTTTTTCTTACATATCTCCGCCATTACGAAAAATTTAAAAAAACTGTCTCAACTTGAAAAAATCTATATGATTTTCAAACCTGCCCACAAAATTTCACGAAATTCGGTTAAGAAATGCGACCTGTAGAGGAGAAAAGACAGAGCCGGAAAGCTGGACTGCAATATGTTTTTTTTTTACTTATCTCCGCCATTTTGAAAAAATTAAAAAAATCTGGCTCGACAACAAAATTCCATATAATTTTCGAACCTGCTCACAAATTTTCACGAGAATCGGTTGAGAAATGCGACCTGTAGAAGAGAACATACAGGCATACGAAAGAAATTTTGCCCAAGCTGAAGCAATTTGGCACAGCGCTCTAGCGGTAACTACACTAAACTAAAAGTTGTCAAAAAAAGCCATCTGCATTCGCTATCGAATATTGTAAGCGTGAAAATATGTTACAGTCAAAACTCATATCCGGTCAAAACCACTTTTGACTGCTAAAATCAGGCAAAAGAGGTTTTGACTAAGGACGTTGGTCAAAACCACTTTTAACTGATTTTTGCAGTCAAATTTGGTTTTAACTAATGACGTTGGTCAAAACCACTTTTAACTGCAAAAATAATGGGTAATATTGATTTTAATCAAATTATGTCGGTTAAAAGTGGTTTTGACCACGAATGTTAGACAAAACTGCTATTGAAAGGGACTGGGAGCCTATTTAATAATTAAACAAGTGAAAGTTTTATAACTCTCATTATTTATAAAACTTCGCACATTTCAGTGTATGATCACCGCTCTATTCCGCCCAGCTTCACACCAGTGAAACAGTGAAACGCAACCTAAGCCATGTTAACGTATAAATAGCATTTAAAAAATAATAAAAATAAAAACTTCCTGGTAATTATTATTATTCTTATTTTTAAAAGTAATTTATAATTTTTAAATTTGAGAGTTTTGCATTCACAATGCTATTTTAAACAATACTAAATAATATACTAGAAAAAATACGACTCGCACCAGATTAATACTCATCTGGTGCGAGTCGTATTTTTTCTAGTATATTATTTAGTATTGTTTTAAAATAGCATTGTGAATGCAAAAATCTCAAATTTAAAAATTATATAGCTATTTCATCTTAATCAATTGTCTAAATATCTGGAAAGATATTTCAATTGAATGTCGAGGTAATTCCTCACATTGGTGAAATAACGCTGGCTTGCAGCGTAAGAGTAGGGATATACTAGAAGAAATTCGACGATGTCACTAGTGACTCGGTAGCTCAGCGGTAAGAGCATTGGACCGGATATCCAAAGGTCACGGGTTCGATTCCCGTCTGAGTATTTATCTGGTGCGAGTCGTATTTTTTCTAGTATATAATTAAGTATTGTTTAAAAATAGCATTGTGAATGCAAAAATCTTAAATTTAAAAATTATATAGCTATTTCATCTTAATCAATTGTCTAAATATCTGGAAAGATATTTCAATTGAATGTCGAGGTAATTCCTCACATTGGTGAAATAACGCTGGCTTGCAGCGTAAGAGTAGGGATATACTAGAAGAAATTCGACGATGTCACTAGTGACTCGGTAGCTCAGCGGTCAGAGCATTGGACTGGATATCCAAAGGTCGCGGGTTCGATTCCCGTCTGAGTATTGATCTGGTGCGACTCGTATTTTTTCTAGTAATTTATAAGTTAGCATGGCATAGGTTTCGTTTCCACTGATGTAGAGCTGGGCGGAAAAGAGCGGTGATCATACACTGAAATGTGTGAAAAGCCCGCTTCTTTCCGCCTAGCTCCACTGCGCAGTTGCTGTTAATTTAGCCCTACCCAGACTAGACAGGTGTAGGTATCTAAAGTAAAAGCCCATGGACGCAAATAGCTCTATCTATCCTCCAAAAACTATCAAAATGACATAGTTTCAATATTATATTTAAAATAAAAAATAAAATAAATATTTTGAGATCGAATTTCTGCGTATTTGCAGTTCACAGGTCTCCGTACAATGTCGAATGAATTTTGTATGGACAAAACACTTAAACGTTACACCCTATAAATAGTTTTATGAAACTTTTTTGATGATTTTTCTGGTAATTTTCACTAACCTCCATAACTTTTATGAGTTTTGACCGATAGTCTGCCTTGAAATCAGGCAAAACCACTTTTGACTGAGAATGTTGGTCAAAACCACTTTTGACTAAAAACGTTGGTCAAAACCACTTTTGACTGCGAAAATCAGTCAAAACTGTTTTTAACTAAGAGCATCGGTCAAAACCACTTTTGACTGATTTTTTCAGTCAAAAGTGGTTTTGACCGGATATGAGTTTTGACTGTAACATATACACGACTACGGCCGTATTAATAAATTCTTCCGTCATTAAATTGATTTGTGACGCTGAGTTTTATTTTGCTACCGTACAATACCACACAGTTATATTTACTAAGCTGGGTGGCAGTACTGAGTATGGTCCAGTTTGACCTGAGATTACCTGTAAAATCTTAACTGTCGTATGTTTGCATTAAAAACGGGTATTTGTTCAGGGGGCTTACCATCAGCAAATAAGAAGCCGTTCAGTTCAAAAGCAGGCCGTAAACAGGACTGCTTAAGGCCTGCTTTAGAACTTATATTTGAGGTCATAGTACGAAAAAGTAAGGCAGTTCAATATAAGAGTCCTGCTATAAGAGCTCATAGTAAGGCCCCTGAGCGGATCTTCAATCTACGGATCTGACTGATAATGCTCACTGTTAATACTAATATGGTTGGGATTACCTATTGTTAAACCTGCATGGTCAATGCGAACAGCCTGTAGTTCTATATTCATAAATTGACTTTGTCACTCGCTACCTTTTTCCTCTGTCAAATGGTCACATTAAACCACTGCGTAATATTATAAATATTTTATTAAATCCCATATATAAACAAATGGTTATGGGTAGCCCATCGTTGTGACCGACAGAAAGAGAAGATCGAGCTATGGAGAACGGTATTCCATCGGCGAATCAGCCGGCACCATCATCGTCGTCAGCAATTCACCAGTCAACTTCAGGTATTTCCATCTCTAAACTGAATGGGAAGAATTTTAATACGTGGGCTTTCGCTATCGAATGTCTGCTAACTGATCTTGACCTTTGGGATGTGGTCACAAAACCCATCAATGATGAAGATCCTGACGCTAAACGTAAAGATGCAAAGGCAAGAGCCAAGATCTGTCTCGCATGTGACGAATCAGTCTATCCGGTCATAAGATCTGCGAAGACCGCATTCGAGACCTTCAAAAGTCTCAAGAAGGCGTATGCCGACAGTGGACTGACGCGAAGATTACAACTCATGAAAAAGCTTTTGACAAATGACTTCAAAGGTTTTTTTATTTTTTTTTTATTTTTTTTTATTTATTTATCCAAATAACATTTCAAATATACTAACAATGGCTTTACGCTTATAAACCTACGAGGTTTGTCCAAGCTTTGCACATTCGACTCGGACGATAACATTAAAATAAGAACAATAACAATGCGTCGACAGGAGGTGATATGCAGACTTATCTAAATTCCTCACTAGTTGTGCAACAGGAGCTACAACAAATTGGAGCTGGAGTCGAAGATGAGTTCCTAGCAATAATAATGTTAGCTGGACTGCCAGACAAGTACCAACCACTCGTCATGGCACTTGAACACTCCAACGCCAAAATCACATCGGAGGGTGTAGTATCATCCCTGTTACAAGAAGATTCGCGAGCTGGCTGCACATCAAATACCAAACCAAATGGACCTGGAACCACGGCGGCACTACTTACAAAACAAAGGAAGAAAACCTTCTGTACTTACTGTAAAAAACTAGGTCACCTGGTTTCGGAATGCAGGATTAAAAACAAGAAAGTCTCGACAAAAAAGGTTTATTCAAACAATACAACTGAATTTACACTTTCATCTTGTTTATTTACACATTCATCCTCAGGTTCATAAGATTGGTACCTAGATTCCGGTGCAAGCTCTCATATGAGCAACAGGAAAGATTGGTTTGAGTCCTTGGCTTCCCATATCACTCCTGTAATAGTCGCCAATAAGGACCAACTTCTCAGTAATGGGAAAGGTATTATAATATATCGAGTGTTCCGGCTGGGTAACAATTGATAATAAATTTGTCATACGGATGTTTTCAAACAATTTTAGGCTTAATTATAAGTTTATTTATATTTTTCATTACTGAAACTAATATCTTCGCAAAATTATAAGCATTTAAATAAATCGAAAGTGATTATTTAATTTTATCAACATATTTATTGGTTTCCGGTTGAATTATTTGACTGTGTAATGGTTAATTGATAATTTTATTAAAACTATTTATTTACCATTTTATATTAATGATCAGAAATATTATGACGAACTGTAGTAGTGTAAAAATGTTAAGTAACAAATTATAAGATTTTAGTGCACTGATTAAAAGTATGTAAATTGACGGAAGTGTATTTGCCTTTAGAGCAAGGTTCATTTGTTAAATTTATAGAAATATTTAAGCACACTTATGAGCGTGATTCTATTTCAATAACTCTTACTGTCCATTTCAAAATTGTGTTACGCATGCTTTCTTGGAAATTAATGTTTTACAGATATTATCGAGATAATAAGTAGTGAAATGACTATGGACAGTAACGGTGAAAGAAGTCTCAATTCCCGCCAAGAATAAATGTATAAAAGTGAAATCGAAATAGTGTAACGGGTCAGTCTGATTTTGTGCCTCGCCGAATAATAAGATAAGTATTGAATACCTGTGTTACATCTAAGATGTTATTCTGTTCAGAACACTTTGTTCATTTGTTGGATTGAATGTGTTGTTTTATTGGCATTTTATGCAATGTTCGTTAGAAATGAATAATAAAGACTATTTGTTATTTCATTGTATGTAATACAATAAATTTAAAATAGAAGTGATCACAAAAGTAAAGTTTAATGGTTTATTCATGATGATTAATGTTTTATGATTTGTTTATTGGCTATGCTATTATTCACTATGAATAATAAAGTCTAATGTGTTGTTTTATTTGTAACACAATTTAGAATGTTAGTGATTATAAAAGTTACGTTAAAATATAGTGATTGATAAGATTAATTATATTTTCTTGTAAAATCTTGGTAAATCAAATATTATAGTGATTCATAAGGTCTAAGATGTTGTTTCCTTGATAATGCGAGTATTGCTTTTAGTTACTCAAATATATCCTTGTTAAACAGTGACTTAGTGCTTTTAATTATGTATGCCTGATCCCTTAATTTTAACAATTTCACAAGTGGTGATAACCAGTAAGTCCGAAGACAAGGTGCCAACGAGTTCGAGCCGAGAATCCTTGTGAGCCAGAACAGAAGCGATTGCGTCCGTGAGTTCAAGAGAGGTTTCGCAAGATTCCAGCTCCGACGATAGCAGGGTATTATTGGCACGCAAGCAAAACACAAGGCAAGTCCGTTCCGATTATTTATTATAATAGGCATATATTTATCAAATTCAGTGCATATGTAATGCGATGTTAGGGATGTAAGGTGACGTTGGGAGTAGGATGAAGTGGTTTTTCAATACATTGTGTTCCCTGAATGTTAGAAATATTGAAGTCTTAATATTTCCCTGTAGTCTAAGTTTGCTACAAGTAAAAAATAATTTTAGTTGGAGCTTATTTAAATATGATAAAATTTTACATTTTTTTTAATTAATTTAAAACTACCGCTTGAAACATTAGAGGCTAGCTTTGTAATATTAAAAAGAAGGTTTTTCAGTATTTGGTATTAACATAATCCGAACAGATTCGATATTCAAATGTCGGTTTTTATACAAATACTTAATATCTTATTTGCTGAGTTTAATAATTTCAATGAACGGTTAGTTAATATGGTAGTACATTGACGCTTTGCAAAAACTGTTCAATAATTATAATTATAACGATAATGATGTTAATGTTGATGTTGATGTTGATGTTGATGTTGATGTTGATGTTGATGTTGATGTTGATGTTGATGTTGATGTTGATGTTGATGTTGATGTTGATGTTGATGTTGATGTTGATGTCGATGTTGATGTCGATGTTGGTGTTGATGTTGGTGTTAATGTGAATGTTGATACCTACTGATATTGATATTGATGATTGCGTCCGTTTTTATAAATTATAATGATAATTAGAATTATAAGCAATTATAATGATAATATATCCTAAATTATTATTAGCGGTTTGTAAAATTCTGTAGTTGGAAAGTTGTAAAAGGATGCAAGTTTGTTTAGTAGGAATCCCCCTAAGAGACGTAGGCGTTATGTTCTTACATAGTTCAAGATAAAAAGTTTCCAATATATTTGAACAAAACAATTAGTTACTATGTGTCTAACTGGAATAAATAATTATTAATGTGTAGTGTAGTGTATACGTACAGACTGCCTGGGGAACACCCGGCGTTTGAGTTCATTTCATTGCGGAGCAAGTTTTAGAAAAGAATAGAATAATTTCATTTGGATAGAAACGTGGCTAACATTGTTGATATAGGTAGAAATACATTATATTAGCCAACATGTTTCGATGAACAATCAGTATGCAACATTACGAAAATATGTCTTAAATCTATCAAGTTTATTTTATTATGAAATATAAAAGCTTAACAATGGCTAGTATCAATATTCAATTACATAAGTACCTATACCTTAAAAGTATGTTCGTCTTAAAACGCGGAATGGGTAGTAAATAGGCCAATAACTATAAATTGAGTAAACTTGGAATTGCACCAATCCCTACTAGGAAACTCGATAACCTTTGTTATCATATTTTATTTGGAGTGGTCCAAACAAAGTAATTTATGAGATTTAGCCACAACTGATCATCAAAGAAGTAGAAATAAATTTTATTTATTATTTGTTTTGTGGAAAACCTACTAACAAATAACAACTAGAGTTAAAAGATAATAATTAGTGGATACAATGCTTTAAACAAATTTTTAGTAATATTTAACTTAATTTATATATTAATGTTGAGTTTTAAATAAGTTTTCAAAAAGGACCTACTTCGATCCTGATAGCTTTGAATATGTATTGATTACTTCATCAAGAACATTTTGACATGTATGTATTCTAGCAAATTCCAAGTATAATATGTCGAATGAAAATCAGAACTTGTTTGTGAAAATGTTTAATCAAGAAACTGGAAAAACAAATGGTATAGTCATTCTCTCTTCAAATTAGGAATAAGGTTGGAAAAATCATTCACTTGGGTTCTCTTAGAAAATGTCAGAAATTTAAATTCTTGTCTTAACATTGTTGTCTTGTTGACCTCCTTGAATCAGGTGTCGATAGGTGTTGAGGTATTTAGATTAAAAAAAACCGAGGCTCTGGGTCAATCCTACCAATATTTTTAATCATTAATATTGATGCAATAATAGTTAACATTTATTTTAAAGAAGGTACTTTTCCTGGCCCAGTGGAAAATATGTAGTAAATAAAATTGGTTACTTTGTTTGAAGCAGGAGATAAAAAGTGAGCCTAACTTTTAGGCCAATTTACCTGTACCTGTACGTAGTACATATTATAAGTATATTATAATTACATGTACCCAGTAAAATAATGGGAAAAGAAAATAATTCAAAGTTTTCAATTAATTATTGGAATATTTCCCAATTATTTATATTCAATATAAGATTCAATTTAATTTTTTCCAAAGGTAACAGAGATATTGATAATGAAATTGTTCTAACGACGAAATCAGTGCTCCTTTTTAAGTTTTACATTGAAGCAATATAAATGATCAATCGAAGAAAATAAAATATGTTATTTAAATTACCTAATATACTTTTTAATATTAATTTGAATGCAGACATAGTTTGAGTTTGTTGAAAATACAAAATCTCTAATGTACCTATAAAAATGTAATGATTCACGACGACAATTATATCCAATCTACATATTTATCTTATCAAGATGACTGTTTTGTGACATTTACAGTTTACCTAAAGCGACAAGGCAGGGTTGGCCTACCTTAGTTGATTTCATAGTGTACTGTACTATGAATAATATTCAATAAAAATATATTTTTATCTCGGCAGCTAGTATTGAGAATATAATTTTTACTTCAAAAGATATGTTTAAGACGTCTGTACGGCAAGCTGTACCACAGAATGCACAATAGTACACCTTTTGTTGCGGGATTATCTGAGAGAATTGTTTAAGGAAAAATTAATATGTTGATATGTAAAGGAGTTTAGTTTAAAGCTGTTAGTAATACGGATCAATTGATAAGGTGATACCCATTGTTTTAATACGGGAAAAAGAATGAAGTTGCCGCTCCAAGATTTAGACAACAGAAACTATATGTCGAAAGGCATTGCCTTTCGTTGATGAAATTTCACAACATAGTTGCGATTGCGACACGAGCACACGACAGCATAGAGCTGCCTTCGTATAGATTTAAAATACATGGTAAAATTTGCTCACGAGCAAGGGTTCTTACAAAATTATTTAAAAGACAGCAATGCTTGTTTTCATTTGACTTTATAGTATTATTCTTTTTATAAATATGTTGCAAGGTTGCAACTCTGTATTTTAATAAAATTGGTAATAATAATTACGAGTGGACATATTATGTAAATAAAGCTACTGAAATTATCTTTGCAGAAGCTGAAAATTAGTTTCCTGTCAGCTAGAAAAGTTAAATTGGTGTTAGGGTGATATGAAAGTCGAAAGTTTCCAGTTATTTTGATTTTATATAAATAATAGTATTCATTGAGGGACCCAATGAGTATAAGTGTATTAGTAGTTGCTTTGAATCCTAATTAAATGCATAAGGCAAGTGATAGTGAGATTAGTGAGTCAATTTGATAGCACAGATAACTTATAAATTTGTTGGAAGGATAATGTTACTGCAATTAATAGAATTACAATAAAATAATGGATGTTACAGTAATACGAACACCTTATAATTTTGTTAAGGGCCGTCTAACCTGACGATGCAAAAAGGTTACTTTGTTAAGGGCCGTCTAACCTGACGATGGAAAAAGGTTAATTTGTTAAGGGCCGTCTAACCTGACGATGAAAACGGAAAGTTTTATTTTGTTAAAGGCCGTCTAATCTGACGATAAAAAAAGGGTTTATCTTGTTAAAGATCGTCTCATCTGACGATGGAAAAAAGAACTTTATTTTGCTAAGGGCCGGTTGGTTGGCGAGTATTAAGGACCACCTTGGTGTCATGTAACGGGGACCATCTTAATAAAGTTTATCAGAAATTAAGGGTTTAAATGAATTATACCAAATTTAATGAACTTTCATGGGCAAATTATGTGTAGTAGTTCGAATTAATTAATTTCATGAATATAAAAAGTTAATGAATTGTCCGTTGTATTTATATTGATAACTTAAATAACATTCAGTAAATATTGGAAGATATTTTGTTGAGATTTTTCTATTTAAAAATAAATAACATAGGCCGTCGGATCAGACGATGGAAAAAATAGGTAAATCATCACAATGGAAATTGGATCATTGATAACATGTAATACAAAATGTTTTCTCATTACAGATATCCCCTACAGAAACCACGTGGTTTGCGGGGTCGCAAATTTGTCAGGATGGACGAACTATAATATATCGAGTGTTCCGGCTGGGTAACAATTGATAATAAATTTGTCATACGGATGTTTTCAAACAATTTTAGGCTTAATTATAAGTTTATTTATATTTTTCATTACTGAAACTAATATCTTCGCAAAATTATAAGCATTTAAATAAATCGAAAGTGATTATTTAATTTTATCAACATATTTATTGGTTTCCGGTTGAATTATTTGACTGTGTAATGGTTAATTGATAATTTTATTAAAACTATTTATTTACCATTTTATATTAATGATCAGAAATATTATGACGAACTGTAGTAGTGTAAAAATGTTAAGTAACAAATTATAAGATTTTAGTGCACTGATTAAAAGTATGTAAATTGACGGAAGTGTATTTGCCTTTAGAGCAAGGTTCATTTGTTAAATTTATAGAAATATTTAAGCACACTTATGAGCGTGATTCTATTTCAATAACTCTTACTGTCCATTTCAAAATTGTGTTACGCATGCTTTCTTGGAAATTAATGTTTTACAGATATTATCGAGATAATAAGTAGTGAAATGACTATGGACAGTAACGGTGAAAGAAGTCTCAATTCCCGCCAAGAATAAATGTATAAAAGTGAAATCGAAATAGTGTAACGGGTCAGTCTGATTTTGTGCCTCGCCGAATAATAAGATAAGTATTGAATACCTGTGTTACATCTAAGATGTTATTCTGTTCAGGGGGCCTACAACGAGCTCTTATAGCAATGTCTTTTAGGTCTTACATTGACTTTTCGTACCACGACGTCCTATAAAGAAGGTTGTTTCTACCTCAAATTTCTTAGCAATTTTGTTGCGATCATCTTTAACTCGTTCACTCTTTGTCAAAAAATATCTAAGGTTGCCAACTTAACGCAAGTTTAAGTAAGTAACTATCTTTTACAAGTTCTATAACGAAACTAAGTTGTCATAAGAATGTCAACTTATAGTCGATACCAAGTATAGTAAGGATAAACTCACAAATCATATTTTCTTTGTTCTGCATACAGGTAGTAATTACTCAAGTAAATAATAACATGAATTTTTAGAGTTAATGGTGTAGACAACGAGTGCCCAGAATTTGAATAGTTTACACAACCGGGATTTGACCGGCTATCCTGATACATAAGAATAAGTTTTATTTATTCTTATACCTGATATCCGAATGGCTAGTAATTTTGAAGTCCCTTTATTTTGTTTCAAAGTTTAGCAATTATTTGACTGTAGGTAAATCGTAAATGGTAGCAAATAGGGAGCAACTTTTGGTCTCCAGCCTGACGTGAATCGATACAGACAACCAGCCATTCTAACGCTCACAGAAATCCGTCCCATTCTTAACATTAACATTCTTCCCATAATCGTAAGCGTTAATACGTCTAAGTAAGTCTATCTAAGTATAAAGTATTTTCGATACTTATTTTGTAGGTATCTACCCATGAAAAAGTAAAATAACGCCGGATACAATATACCAACTATGTTGGTTAGCAACCAAGAATTTTATTAATATAAGATTCTTGTTAGCAACCCTAAGCATACATTTTAATACGTCAAATCTAGCGATCCTTTGGCGATCATAAAAGTGACAGGCAGGATGGAATCAAAATTATTAAGGCGTGTAGACACGAACTAACAAGAGCATGATGAACACGAACATTTACGAATATTTATTTGGTTCGCACAGTCACCATCAGAACTTGTAATGGTAACTTGTAGTGCATGGAACTTATTGACATTTTAAACTTATCAGAAGTATTTGGTCACCTTGTCTGCTACGATATACTGATGGCGACTGTCCGTGTAAACACAAATCTCAGACTCCCAAGTCCTTTAGAGATAGAGTTAGAAGGCATTTCCTTTCCTCTTCTTCTGATTGACCATTTATTTATTTTCTCCTTTATTTTAATTGTATATATCTTTAGGTATAACTATTGTTTGTATTCATATAACACACTTGTTCTTCCCTTTTTATCATTGCACCCACTCCCCTATATTTAATTTTTTCTATTTATTTTACACCCAATGGTTGCCTGGAAGAGATTGCTGATTGGCAATAAGACCGCCTCTTCTATACTTTCTTCTTTGTATTTTTGTCCCCTTTTTTGTAATATTTCTACTTGTGTGCAATAAAGCGTAATTTATTATTATTATTTTTAAATAAATTATCAGAATGAACACGAACACTATAAATACAACACTTTCACACTGAACAACAAAATATTTTAGAAGATTTTTGACGCACACTGTGGAGGCCTTTCGTTTGTATAACAAAGACTTACTTGTGCTCGGGATGAGGAAGTCTTGATGATGAAAATTATTAATGCAAAATGTAATGTGTTATAATGACAAAGCAATAACAGCTTGTTTAAACCAGCCTTTTTCAAAACGATCTTTTTTCCAGCGATGTTAATATGAGCTCTACATAGATTCGTACCATGACATTTCTGTCAAACAAACTATGATAATATAACAACCTTATATTATTCCCGCAAAGTACTGGGAAAGAACGAATAATTTTACTAATAATTTGTCTATACCTTGCTTAGATATAGGAAAAAATACGCTATGTTGTGATTATTTATTCTGTGGTTTCAACAATAGACATGAACAAAGAGGTACCTACCTACTTATGTCATGCGTAGCGTAAATATGTCACTCGTCTCGTGATCAAAAAAATATTTACTTAAACACTAAACAGCTATAATCCTTCGATTGATATAATTTATAACCACGTATTAATAATTTATTGATAAATCAACCACACACGTGATATCTTAAAAGTGGACAATTTAATACTTTTGCAGTAAACAGGATAGGATTCTACTTCAAAGAGCTGAATATCGTCACAACGTCTTTTAAGTTCATGTAAGTAAATTGGTGTATTATATTTATTGTTTTATGGTCTTAAGAGCAAGTACCTGTGTAAATAAGTCGTTTTATACTGAAGTGCTCGTAACCGCTTGATTGAATTGTGTTAGAGTATCTAACTACCTACTTACATTATTTTTGGTTATTTGCAGGTTTGCCAGGGAATCATACGGTGATAAACCCATAAACGCCATAAGCTTCCGACTTAAAAAGGATAATTTTGTACAACAATACTGTGACAATTTTATTAGATACTTATAGAAAAGATGTTTCATTTTGAAAAGTGAATATCATAAATAAATACCCATATCAAGTAATAAAGTAATCATTTTCTTTGCTCTTATTTATTTTGTACCATTGCGCTAGCTATAGCTAGGCTTAGCAAAGGGGCCGTGACTTTATTTTTATAAATTGGTTTTGTAAAATTTGTAGTTTGGTTTTGTGCATGTTCTACGAAAAAAAACTTGGGTACCTACCTTAATATAGCTTAGCACTATCATAGGTGGGCGTGCTGTAATTAATGTTGATTTTGTTTATTTAGTAGGGACAACTTGTCTTAGTAATATGTTCCCATTAGAAGATGATCAATAAAAAGGCAATAATACAATACATGTACTGTTTTATTTTAAAAGGAAGTTTTGTAGATTTATAAGAGCACAAGCTCACTCACAGAAAGAGAACTCACGCAGAAAATACTAGTAGAATTTAAGATTTTTCATCACAAGCCTCCAATTGTCGCACAGGTTATGAACAAGCTGGTTCTGCTACAAATGAAATCACCCGATGAACAAATAATCATCAAGTTAAAAAAATTCACATTCTGGGCGTGGTTAAATACGACGCGACGCCTTTTTCTTCACAGTAAATCTTCGTGATTTCGTACCATTTTTTTGTCATCTAAAAATAATTGTAAAAGATAACTTATTTATTAGTCATATTTTAAAGAAAGTTCACTCAATATGCCTAGAAATATGAGTAAATTATGCATATATTGTTCACTATGAACAATCTACTTTTGGAACATTTTACTTTAAATCATGTTGATTGTGTCGCACAAAAACACCTTTTTTAAGATCGCTGAAAGATCGCTAGATTTGACATAATTGACGTAAAACAAGATTGCTAGTTGTCAAAAAGGCAGCTCATGGTACGGATTGAGTGAACGAGTTATGAAATGATGACATGAAAAAGGGAATTAATTAAATGGGTGACTGGAAATAATTAAAGGCGACTGTAAATGGGATATTCAAACACTAAACTGGACAGCAGTTTATTTTTTGGGCGACAAAATAACTAAACGGGCGACTAACTTACAAAAATACTCAAAACCGGCGACTACATATGGGTGATAAATAATTTAAGTTAGCAGAGGAAACTCTAAATGGGTGACAAAAATACTGAGTGGGCAACTATTATACCAAGTAGATAACTATTATAACTGATTTAAGCTGCCCAACATGGTATTTTTAACACGTTTTTATTAGGCTGCTTTCTCGTTTGTTTGTTTTTTGTCATATCGGTTAGGATAGTAGTCATCTTTTTTAAATAAAATAAATGCCAAATTTTTTATATTTTGTGTGCCCTAAGGTTGTCGTCCAAATAGTAATTTGGTCGCCCGTTACCCAATTTGTATTTTAAAGTCACCCATTTTCAATATCTGTAGTCGCCCTCGGTCCTTCACCCACTTAGTATTTCAGTACGCTATGTTCAGTATTTTTGATACCCAAAATGGGAATTTATTGTCGCCCAAATAGACGGGATGGGGGATGGGAGAGTGAGAGTGAGAGGGAGAGGAGACATATGTGGATTCAATTCTGAACAGGATTGGGAACGGGAACGAGCACAAAGGGGAACTGCACTGCACCTAACGGGGACGGGTCCAAACGGGAACGGGAAAGGGTAAAGAAACGGGAACGGGATTTTTATATCTCTCGACCCATTTCTGTTTATTGTGATAAACTAGCTTCCGCCCGCGACTTCGTCCGCGTAGATATTAGAGAAAATCATTTGGGAACCTTCAACCAGGACCCGACCAGCCGTTTTTACGTGGTTAGGCACCCCACCAAGCCACAGAATAACTAATACCAAGCGAGTAGCTTCGTGCGAGGTCTGCCAAACGCGGCAAACGTCTTGCCTCATGAGGCAGTGCGCTTGGTGTGGACCCGCCTAATCGCGTAAAAACGACTGGTCTGATCCTGGTTGAAGGTTCCCAAATGATTTTCTCTAATATCCACGCGGACGAAGTCGCGGGCGGAAACTAGTCCTACTAATATTATAAATGTGAAAGTTTGTGGGTTTGGATGTTTAGATGTTTGGATGTTTGTTCCTCAATCACGTAAAAAGTACTGAACGGATTTGGTTGGAATTTGGCACACAGATAGTAGATAGCTTAAATTAAAACATAGATCACTTTTTACCCCGATATTCCCACGGGAACGGGAACCATGCGGGTGAAACCGCGGGCGGCCGCTAGTTATACATAAAGTTTTATTCTAGGTAGGTACATATATATTTCTTATAAAATGGTATACTATTTACAAAGCATAATTTCTTTGCTTTTTATGTGTACCTAATCATTCGTTCATTCCCAGCACAAAACAAGATTGTTATTTGATGTCGTGGTACGAATTTGAGTGATATCATTTAGAGCTTGTAACAAGCTTGCTGGATATAAGCTTACTTATAAAAAAGGTGGGAGTAGGCCCCCTGAACACTTTGTTCATTTGTTGGATTGAATGTGTTGTTTTATTGGCATTTTATGCAATGTTCGTTAGAAATGAATAATAAAGACTATTTGTTATTTCATTGTATGTAATACAATAAATTTAAAATAGAAGTGATCACAAAAGTAAAGTTTAATGGTTTATTCATGATGATTAATGTTTTATGATTTGTTTATTGGCTATGCTATTATTCACTATGAATAATAAAGTCTAATGTGTTGTTTTATTTGTAACACAATTTAGAATGTTAGTGATTATAAAAGTTACGTTAAAATATAGTGATTGATAAGATTAATTATATTTTCTTGTAAAATCTTGGTAAATCAAATATTATAGTGATTCATAAGGTCTAAGATGTTGTTTCCTTGATAATGCGAGTATTGCTTTTAGTTACTCAAATATATCCTTGTTAAACAGTGACTTAGTGCTTTTAATTATGTATGCCTGATCCCTTAATTTTAACAGTATTGTAAATATTAATATTTCCGATTGTATTCACTTCTCAAGCTTACGCGCTCACTAGACATGAAATAAAAGACTTTTTAACGGATACTAGCGCGGTTTTATTGAAAGTACTTTGGTAATTAGTTGGTATTTGGTTTGATTTTTGATTTTTCCGACGTTTCGGCACCTTTCGTAATCTAATGATACGGTTAGTTCCTTTTGCAAATAAATTAATAAATATAAAAGACGGAGGTCGGCTTTCCTCTCCAAGTTTTATTTCGCCATTTCTTTCTTGGAGAGGCCTCCCAATTTTGTGAAATGGTGGTAGTTTCAGTAGATTCTCTCTCTTTAGCATTAATTAAATCACAAAATCAACTTAAACCAATTAAAAAGATAAATAAAATTGTAAAATATTAATTTCTGAACGTCTTAAAAAATTCATCGCTTGAGGGTAGGCTCACGAGTAGCTTCAGTCCCCCGTGACCACGGCAGCTGCAAAGGTGCCGAAACGTCGGAAAAATCAAAAATCAAACCAAATACCAACTAATTACCAAAGTACTTTCAATAAAACCGCGCTAGTATCCGTTAAAAAGTCTTTTATTTCATGTCTAGTGAGCGCGTAAGCTTGAGAAGTGAATATGTCAACCAGTACGAACTGGATGTTGCAAACAAATTCCGTCGGTTGGAAGATCTTAAGACGAAGCGCGCAAGAAGAATAACATCATTAAACTTCTTGAAGAGATGTCGTGATCAAGATCTCATCCCGCACTGTGTCAGGATTTCTCCAAAACATGACATACGAGGGAGCGCCAAGATCCTACAACAGGCAAGCAAAAAGTTACTCGTGAGCCTTATCCGTGAACATCGTTCCGATTTGGTAGCATTAAATCAACAAATAGATCGCTTGTCCAATGACTTGAAGATAAAACTTGCCACGGAGGACTTTAACCATTACATTCTGGTGCTAAATAAACGCGAAACAGCCGTATACAACGAATGTAAGCATAGACAAATTTCTAAATATGAGAAGTTGCACAAACGTCATCATGCATTTCCGTACGATACGAACCATAGAGTAAAAGATGACACCCGTCAATGTCAAACCCGTGCAGTTGTCAATTTATCAAAACAAATATTGGATGAAGCTACTTTAAAAGTATTAAATAAGGGTCTGAATTTCGCGGTAACACCTCGCAGAATACCGTATGAGGATATTATCTGCAGCGTAGAGGATTGTCTAGTTAAAAATCAGATCAAAAAAGAGGACAGTGAAGCTATACGTCAAGATATTTCATCTGTTTTACGTCGTAGTAAACTGCCCAAGCAAAATCTTTCTTATGATGAAAACGTCGCGTTGAAGAACTTACGCACTAGACCTGAATTAACTATCCTTCGAGCTGATAAAGGTAACGCAACGGTAGTTATGGATACGTCGGATTATAACGCAAAAATACAAGAACTTTTGAGTGATGAGAAAACCTACAAACATGTTAAATGTGATCAAACCGCCAAGATCCTTAATAACACGAAAGAACTCATCAAAAAACATTCAGAACAGTTAGATCTTGACGTCGATTATCTTATTCCATCCTGCCCTATACCGCCGAAACTGTATGGGTTACCGAAAATACACAAAGACAATGCTCCGCTACGTCCCATTGTAAGCCAAATTGACTCACCAACCTACAAATTAGCTAAACACGTAGCGAAAACACTCACACCACTGAGAGGTAATACATCAGCGTTTGTAAAAGATTCCTACCAGTTTGTCAGTGAGATACAACATCTACATCTCGCTGATGATGAAACTATGGTTAGTTTTGATGTTCAGTCCTTATTCACATGCTTACCAGTACAGGACTGCATTGATATCATCAGGAAAAAGCTAGTTGATAACAACATGCCAATTGAATATGCAGAACTACTAGAATTATGCCTAACATCTGGCTATCTGTTATGGAACGAGGAGTTCTACGTGCAAGTGGATGGCGTAGCAATGGGCTCTCCTGTATCCCCCATTGTTGCTGACATTTTCATGGAGGATTTTGAGGAGAAAGCACTAGCCACAGCACCAGTGACTCCCCGGTTCTACAAACGGTACGTAGATGACACTTTCACAATACTACCTAGAGACAGTGTCCCTGCTTTTCTTAACCATCTTAACTCCATAAACCCCAACATACAATTTACTATGGAGTTAGAGACAGATAATAAACTAGCTTTCCTAGACATTCTCATTATCAGGAATCCGAACCAAACCTTGAGCCATACAGTGTATCGTAAAGCAACCCATACAGACAGATACCTCAATGGTGACTCTCACCATCATCCTATACAGTTAGCTACCGTAGGGAAATCTTTGTTTCAGAGAGCCCGCGGCATCTGTGACAAACAACACCTGACGGCTGAGCTTCAGCACGTCAAACAAGTACTGCGTAAAAACAAGTTGCAAGTACCACGCTTTCGTCACAGAAAACGCGACAAACCAGCCACAGAAGAGCGTCAACCTGCCATCCTACCTTATTTGAAGGGTGTCACTGACAAGATTGGAAACATTCTGAAGCGAGCGTCAATCAAAACTTACTTCAAGCCGCCGAAGAAGATCAACCAATTCTTACGACCTGTCAAGTGTAACATCCCCCTTCAAGCCGCAGGCGTCTACAAACTAGATTGTGACTGTGGGCTCTCCTACATCGGGCAAACAAAGAGAAGTATAGGGACCCGCGTTAAAGAGCATGTAGCTGACATGAAACATAGGCGCGATAACAAGTCTGCAGTGTGTGATCACGCCTTTGAGGGGCCCAACCATTACATTAGATTTGACAAACCCCAAATCCTTTCTAAGGAACGTAGATTTATTCCTAGAATGCTCCGCGAGGCTATCGAAATAAATAAATATCCTAATTTCAATAGAGATGATGGTTGGAAAATTCCACCAGCTTGGGACCCCATCATTCACAAGCTGAAGCCCCATACACACACTGCAAGATCTAATGATACGGTTAGTTCCTTTTGCAAATAAATTAATAAATATAAAAGACGGAGGTCGGCTTTCCTCTCCAAGTTTTATTTCGCCATTTCTTTCTTGCCTCCCAATTTTGTGAAATGGTGGTAGTTTCAGTAGATTCTCTCTCTTTAGCATTAATTAAATCACAAAATCAACTTAAACCAATTAAAAAGATAAATAAAATTGTAAAATATTAATTTCTGAACGTCTTAAAAAATTCATCGCTTGAGGGTAGGCTCACGAGTAGCTTCAGTCCCCCGTGACCACGGCAGCTGCAAAGGTGCCGAAACGTCGGAAAAATCAAAAATCAAACCAAATACCAACTAATTACCAAAGTACTTTCAATAAAACCGCGCTAGTATCCGTTAAAAAGTCTTTTATTTCATTTCCGATTGTGCTACCAAAATAAGCGAAGTTCTTTATGTCCCTGGTTTAGCCACAAATCTTTTATCAGTAAGTAATTTAGTGAAAAAAGGTTACGATGTATTGTTTACATCAGAAGGGGCGTCAATCACTTTGTCAGGTGGATGTCAACTGACAGGAAGAGTAATAGCGACAGCTTCAAACCATAAAGGAATGTTTAGGCTAGATCTATATAGGTCGCATGCTCTCTACACGCCTACCAAAGAGTCCCCAACACTTTGGCATAGAAGACTTGGTCATCTAAATGCAAAGAGTATGCAAATTTAAAAAAATAAATGCATAGGCATAGATTACAACGGAACTTTTTCTGAAAATTGTATCCCGTGCCTACAAGGCAAATTATCTAAGAAACCGTTTAAAAAGTCGCAAAATAAATCGAGTAAGGTCTTACTGTTAATTCACTCTGATTTATGTGGACCTATGAGTACACACTCGTGGGGCGGAGCCCTATATTTATTAACGTTTACCGATGACTTTAGTCGAAAAGCTTTTGGATATCTTTTAAAATCAAAGTCCGAAGTTTTTACTAAGTTTATAGAGTTTAAGCACTTGGTTGAGAACCAAACTGGCGAACGAATTAAAGTTCTACGTTCAGATAACGGTCGCAAATATGTCAACAACGACTTGTCTACCTTTTTAAAGGAGAACGGTATTGTCCATCAAACGACAGTGCCATATACTCCTCAACAGAACGGAGTGTCCGAACGCGCAAATAGGACAATAATCGAAAAAGCTAGATCAATGCTTAAAGACTCAAATTTGCCTAAAGCATACTGGGGAGAGGCTGTAAATACTGCCATTTATTTAAAAAACCGTGTACCTACGCAAAGTTTGAAAAACAAAATCCCTGAAGAAGTGTGGACAAAAAGGAAAATCAACCTAGCTCACTTGAGAGTATTTGGTTGTGAAGCCCACATGCTAGTTCCAAAAGAAAAACGAACTAAGCTGGATTCAAAAACTCAAACGTGTATTTTCGTTGGCTATGCTACTGAAAGCAAAGGCTACCGACTTATAGATCCCAAAAACCCTAGATCTATTATAATTGCGCGCGATGTAGTATTTATAGAAGATAAAATACTACAACAGTCACCTACAAGACCCTCTGACGGTGAGGTAGAACTCCCAACTCAATCACAAGAAATCTTTGTACCTCTTGATAACGAACCTGTTCCTCAAACAGAACCTCAACCCCTGCCAGGTATATCGATGACGCCAATCACGTTAACCTCTGAAAATTTATCAGAGTCGGATAAACCTGCTTCTACTTCTGAAAATCCATCAGAAAATTCTGAATATTTAGAGCAAGCACCTGAACCTCAAAAGAGATATCCGATCCGAGACAGGCGCTGTCCTCAAAGATACGAGGAACATCTTTATATGACCTCAGACTTAGAGCCGGAAACTTACAAAGAAGTCGTGGAACACCCACAAAAAGAAAAATGGCTCGAAGCTATGAAGGCTGAATTTGACTCGTTACAGAAACACGGTACATGGATCCTTGTTGACAGACCTGCAGGTAGAAAAACTACAAAATGCAAATGGGTCTACAAAATAAAAAGAGACACGTCAGGGAACACGTAACGTCAATAACCATGGAAATTTAAAACAATATATTGTTAGCCGGTACGGGCCGGATATAGCAAAATTAATAAAAGACCTTGAACGTGTGCGGAAAAAGTGTGAAATTTTAAAAGAATCACTTATATTTTTAACAAAGTGCCGTGACGCGGACGTTATTCCAGTGTGTGTGAGAATAAAGCCCCGTAGTGACATTTACGGTTCCGCAAACGTTCTACGAAGTGCGAGTGTAAAACTATTACGAAAAGTGATACGTAATTGCAGGTACCAACTGGATCAAGTTCAGAGTGAGTTGTATCGAATACATCTCGAGTGCAGTAAGTCTCTTTCAACCAGTGACTTTGATATTTGCGATCGTGTTACATATTTACAAACCCAGCGGATAAGAGAACTACGTGCTGTGAAACAACATCGTAAATTCGAGTTACTTGAGCAAGAACAGAAGTCGGTTACCCCCTACCATGAGAACTCACCCCAAACTCGAACGGTTGTAAACATGTCTAATGTCGACTTGTCTGACGCTGCACTGTCAGTTCTCGAAAGAGGGATGAATTTTGCCATCACACCTAGGCACATTCCCTACGAGGATGTAATTGGTTCGGTCGAGGAAGGTATCAGACGTAACAAAATACCATCAATTGATGCGGACACCTTGAGGCAAGATATTGCCGTGACATTACGTCATGCAAAACCACCACGGGCCAACGTTACGGCTTCGGAGTTGTCTGCACTTAACGAACTACGGAGAGATCAAAACATAATAGTGTTAAAAGCAGACAAAGGGAATGCAACCGTAGTACTGAACGCATCTGAGTATGACAACAAAATCCTAGAGCTACTCAGCGACGAAAAAACATACAAAAAGGTAGATTACAACCCAACAGCGAGAACAGATCGGAGCACACGCACGCTGATAATAGAATGCTCTCACGCATTAGACGATGATATTGTCAAATATTTGTTAAGCCCCAGGAACGTCCAGCCTCCTAAATTATACGGCTTGCCTAAAGTACATAAGCAAAACGTGCCATTACGACCCATTGTGAGTCAAATAGGTTCACCTACGTATGAATTGGCGAAGCATGTGTCGAATGTACTACAGCCGTTAGCAGGACAAACGTCATCATACGTTAAGAACTCCCGTCATCTCGTTGACATTCTGTCACACAACAAGGTCGAGGAGAATGAGTTGATGGTCAGTTTCGACGTAGAATCGCTCTTCACCAATGTGCCAGTGGCGGAGTGTCTCGAAATAATAAAGGTCAAGTTACAAAACAACGATATCCCGATGGAATATGCCAGATTGTTGGAACACTGCTTGTCGAAGAATTACTTCATTTATAATGGTCAGTACTACCTTCAAGTAGATGGAGTAGCTATGGGCAGTCCAGTAGCCCCAGTGGTAGCCAACCTCTGGATGGAACATTTTGAAGAACAAGCCCTCGCGACTGCACCTGCCGAGATCAAACTATGGAAAAGGTACGTCGATGATGTTCTCTGCATAATGAAGGAAAAAAAACAGGATGTTGAAGGTTATCTGGCATATTTAAACAACATTCATCCGAAAATAAAACTAACCTGTGAGATGGAGGTAGACAGAAGCTTAGCATTCCTAGATGTCAAGATTAATGTGCGCGCTGACGGTACACTCAGCCACTCTGTATACAGAAAACCCACACACACAGATCGTTACCTCAAAGCTACTTCGCATCATCATCCTAGACACCTAAACTCTGTCGTGGCATCACTAACAAACCGTGCATATGATCTTTGTGATGATGAACACCTGGACAAAGAGTTACAACACGTGCGCCATGTCCTGCAGAGCAATGGATATTCAGGAAAGCTTCCACCTAGACACACGAAAAAGCACCAGTTACAGAGGCAGGATGTAGATAGACAGCCAGTATTTTTGCCATATGTAAAGGGAGTGACAGATAAGGTCTCAAATATTTTGAAAAAGTACGCAATAAAAACTATCTTCACTCCTTTGAAAAAGGTATCGCAATGTCTACGGTCCCCGAAAGATAGTTTTCCTTTGGAGAAACCTGGCGTTTATAAGATCTACTGCAGTTGTGGTAGCTCATATATCGGCCAAACTAAACGCACAATAGCATGCCGTATAAAGGAGCACATAAAAGCTGTCCAAAACAACGATACGCAAAAATCGGCCATTGCTGAACATTTAATTCATTCGGACACAAATCACTGGATCAAGTTACATAACCCCCAGATTATTTCAACAGAACGCCACTACATACCAAGAATGGTCAGGGAAGCGATTGAAATTACCAAATACAAAAATTTCAATCGTGAGGATGGGTTTAAATTGTCGAGTGTCTGGAATCCAGTAGTCCGGTTGTGTAAAAACAACAAAAATAAAAAAAGTGCCGTTTCGCGTACAGATACAGTGAGTGTCGTGTGTCGAGAACAAATTCGAGTGAATAGTGAGTTTGCAGACAGTGGTACCGGTATCGAACGTAGTAATAAAAGAACTAGACGGAGGGTAGACCGATTCGTCTGCCAATAACATCTACCCGCACGCAACAATCGACAGTTCTTCCGTGATCATGGCGCATGCAACTGCGCCGAAATATCGGAGTCTCAAAAATAAACAGGTACATGGTGTAAATCCCGACATAGTTTATTCTATTAACGTCAATAACCATGGAAATTTAAAACAATATAACGTCAGGGAATGTCACAAAATACAAAGCTAGACTGGTAGTTAAAGGATTCACTCAAGTAGCCGGAGTAGACTACGGTGAAACCATCTCACCAGTTGCTAGACTGTCTTCAGTACGACTGTTATTCGCATTTGCTGCTCTTCGTGAGTTAGTGGTAGAACACCTTGATGTCGAAACGGCATTCTTAAATGGCGATTTAGATGAAGAGATCTTTATGGAACAACCAGAAGGATTCTCCGACAACGCAAAAGGCAAGGTATGTCTACTTAAAAAGGCTCTCTACGGTCTCAAACAAGCACCGCATCAATGGAACGCTAAAGTGTGTGAAGCAATGCAAAAGCTATCTCTCATGCAGACAGCCAATGAACACTGCCTTTACTATAGAAGAGAAGGCGATGATCTCCTTCTCGTAGCCGTCTTTGTTGATGATTTCTTCATTGTCTGCTCAAGTGACGACTTGAAGAATCAGTTCAAAAATGAACTCAAAAAGTTGTTCACTATCAAAGATCTTGGTCCTTGTAAGGATTGTCTTGGCATGAGAATAGAACAAAACTCTGGAAACATATTTCTCGACCAGACAAAATATATCGAGAAACTTCTAATAAAGTTTGGTATGACAGATGCCATTACTGTTTCCACCCCACTAGAACCTGGTCAAAAATTAAATCTTCCAACTAAAGATGAAGAAAATGCAGAAGTTCCATATCAGGAACTTATTGGATCACTAATGTACATTGCAATTTGTACGAGACCCGATATTGCCCATTCGGTCTCATATCTATCACAGTTCAATGCACATTACGGGGGGGGTACACTGGAAGGCTGCGAAGCGAGTTCTTCGATACCTTAAGGGTACCAAAGACCTCCGACTGCATTTTAAACCTGGTGCTCCATTCTATCCCCAAGGATATGTCGATGCGGATTACGGAAACAGTCTTGTGGACCGACGTTCATTCACTGGATACGTTTTCCTAATGAGCGGCGCCCCAGTATCATGGGAAGCTCGCAAGCAGCGGACCGTCGCGCTTTCTACAACAGAAGCCGAATATATGGCTCTCGCAGAAGCTTGCAAGGAGGCAATATACCTCCAGTCACTCATTAGTGAACTATTCCTCACGTGTCATCCCATCGTCATTCATACTGACAATCAAAGTTCGATTAAATTAGCGAATAACAATACATACCATTCACGCACTAAACACATCGACGTCAGACACCAATTCATACGAGACTCACTTGCACACCACGACATACATCTCGAATACATACCTACACACAACATGATCGCCGATATATTGACTAAACCTTTGTCGAAACTGAAGCATTGTAAATGTACAAATTCTCTAGGTTTAGCATAGGTTTGTAATTTTTTAGTTGTGCGTTAATTTTTCATCATGTTATGTCTCTGGTAGGTAGTTAAGTATGTAAGGTTAGCAAGTAAGGTGTAAATAATGATGTTATTTTTGAAATGTGTTTGTACAAAGTGTAGATAGGGTGTTTGTTCTTTGATATGTCGGATATATATTTTTAGGAGCACATAGGTATAGGAAGATACAGGGTGTTCACATTGCGGGGGGGTGTTAAACCTGCATGGTCAATGCGAACAGCCTGTAGTTCTATATTCATAAATTGACTTTGTCACTCGCTACCTTTTTCCTCTGTCAAATGGTCACATTAAACCACTGCGTAATATTATAAATATTTTATTAAATCCCATATATAAACAAATCCTATTACAGGTATACTTTTACTTTGCATAATCATCCTAAATTAATAATAATTTAAATTATAAGTAATAATTTAAATATTTTTGCACAGTATGGTATTCTTACCGGTACTTTAAAAACTTGGGTTATTGGTACTTACTTAACATTAACTTTGACAAAACCACTCCCTTTCGTCTCCGAAATCTCCTCACGTTTTTCTTTCCTCGCAGCCTGTCACTCCTGAAGCATCTACGAATATTTTTCACAACATTAGTTGATACGGAGACAATCAGAAACCAAACCTCTCGAACACCATTAGTCAGGCGCCGTCAGCCGTCCGCGCGAGACGCCTACAACGCACCTATCACAATAATGGCACAAGACAAGAGAGCTAAGCGATATACTAATTTACTACAATACAGTATTATGTTTCATATCATGAAAGTGGTTTCTGTGACTGTTTCACTAACTAGACTTTGCCACTCTTTCTTCAAGGCATAATACTCGTACACCGCATGCTTTTATAGATTGCGTACTCAGCTAAAGCATGTGCTGTTTGCAGCGTATTTGTGTCATTTGCAGCGCACACCTTGCAAAGCCCTAAATTTAATGGTGAGCACGAACTCGAGAGCGAGCGGCGCGGCGGTGCGATAGGCGAATTTTTTCTTCATTCCGCGCTAAATATGCTTCACAATTCGTGGCAACACATGACGTTGTGTATTTGGAATTCATTCGTCACCAAAATGTCAAATGTCAACATTCTGAAATGCCTAGAACGCCTTTAGGTCGTTAGTTTCAGCTTAAACGTTTAGATTACAATGCTCTGTGATTCCAGCTGGATGAGCAACCATTATCATCAACCAATCCACATATCTAACCAAACTAATGTCAGCCATATGGAAAGCCTACGTCCCAGCAGTGCGATAATAAAGATAATGTACCTAAAATTAAACCACTTTACCTACTGATATCGTTTCCGTTAGATCTCAATAATTTTATGAACATTTTCTATGAAACAATAATCTGAAGATCTGAAGTGGAAGCAATAATCCGTAAATGTAGCAGGTAGTATCTAAGGGTGCAAACATAAAGGATACAGGTTTTCCGGTCCTGATATGTCGGTACCGGTTTGCGCCGCGGATGTATGTGCAAACAGGTACCGACAACCTGTTTTCTTTATGCGGCCTCCCATAGAAAAGTATGGCGCTACTTATCCTGTACCCATCGGTACAGACCTGTACAGACCTGTACCCATCGGTACAGACCTGTACCGACCGGTACCGACCTGTAACCTGTTTTGTTATGCGGACACCCTAACGTAGGAAAGATGAAATAAATTGCTCCCAAAAAGAGTAATTAGTACTTAATTACTCTTTTTGCACCTTTATTAAGTACCTTTGAGTTTGTTCCTTAACCCACGCCACACGAGCCCCGGGGGGAACCATTCCCCCATCGTTTATTTTATCTGTAATATTACCGTTTTATCTCAAACGAGGGGCTATAAGGAACTCGCTTTTATTATGTGCCCAATTCGCACAATTTCGAAGATCAGGTGTTAAAGAAGTGCCTTCATAGCGCTGGAGTTTTCAAAGAAAATCGGAAAAATGAGGATAATAATAACGTGTCATCGGGTGTAATAAAGCAATCTTACAACCTCATCGAAAATGTCATGTCTCTTTGATTGATTAAGTTAAGCTTTACCATGTCAGTCATACATAACAATACCATAGGGTTATGATTACTGGACGACGCACCGGACGACGCTCCGTAGATAGGCCCCTGACAAGGGACCGATGATCTGGTGAAAGGCGCGGAAAGCTGGATGCGGGCAGCGCAGGACCGATTGTCGTGGAGATCCTTGGGGGAGGCCTATATCCTACAGTGGGTGACATGCGGTTGATTTGTTGATGATAACTGTAGTGGGGTAGCTCGACTGTGTTGACAGGGCAACGATTAGGTGACGTGCAGGGCAGGGTGTTTTCCCCCCACCCCAGGAGAGACGTGCCTAACTTTCCCATACCTACTGAAAGTGCAGTACCGTTGTACTAGCCGTCATTTCTGTTGTCTGCATCAAGTGTGTAATTATTAATAGAACCATACAGTTCGAATTTCGTTGATATCTACTTCGAAAGATCAATTGTGCAATTCATGTTTGTGTTAAAAATCGATTGTGCGACAAACTGTTGGTCGAAAAGTGAAGAGTCATACCACAATAGAGCTAATCTTGTTCGTACAAAAGATCGATTGTGCGATTCACTTGTATGCAAAAGATCGATTGCAACAGAGTATATCACTATAGAAAATTATAGTATTACACTATGACAATACGCCATAGCATGACGTGTCCGAAAAAAATAATAACTAAGTTGTAACAACTAACCACAATCACAGCCTTATCATAATGCATTAAGAATCATAATTACTCAGCTTGATTCAACAAAATCTGATACTCTTAACTTGGTGCCATCCCGGGACTCCTAAAAAAACAATCAAGGAGTAGACGTTCGAATCAAGGGGCCACATTAATTCGCTTTTTCTGGAATCGGATTGTCTTGATGTTCGTCGTCTGTTTGTCTACCCTTATTAACTTGTTTAATAGGCCTGGAGCTAATACGCGAGGGGAAGCGTGTTTGCTTAGATAACTGTCTCGAGGTCTATTTGCGTCGAGTAAAACAATTCGGAACTCTGTAATCCCGGAATCCCATATAATCGCCTTGGAGATTCGTCTTGGGAGACGTACTGCTTTTATTGGTGACTGGATTCTTAATTGACTTTAAGTTTACTAGGATTTTATTTCATATTGTTCAGTATTTACGCAAAATTATTATTTTTACAGTACTTACATTATGTACATATGTCAAGAGTTAGATCCAACATGCTTGATATTATTTGTTCATAAAAATCAAGCACTTAGTGAAACAAAGTCAAATAAAGGAGAAATAGAATATCAACTTTTATGAAAAACAGTTAAAATTATACAATTAAAAGACACAATATTGTGCCAAAATTCCCGAGACTGATGATTCGCAATAGCCAGTAAGTGGTGTCAAAGTTTACCCCTGTGCGGCACCAAAGTTTGGAAAAAAATTTCTACCGCACAAAGTGTTGTTATAACTTCGCATCCTCTCCAATACTAATCTAGGGTTGCCTATTCAGAATTTAGAATACATGTAAAGAAATGCCCAGTCAAAACAGTTTTAAGTCAAATCAGTTTTTTGATTCATTGCAAGTAATTGAAGTAATCTTTATAGTTATTGAAATTTCCAGTAATAAATAATTTAATTTCAATAATTTGTATTCATGTCAATGCAAAAATACTAGGTTGGTATGTTTAGATAGTTATAAAAAATTCAATGATAAGAAGTAACATGGACTCTGTGTTTATGTACAACCAAGAAGCTTATACCTCCCTCCAATGGAGATTGCACGGCCAGTGTCATAGTGAAGATAGAAAAAATGTCCTTGAGTGACGTGACGGCTTATTGCAACCTCTTTCTTTAGTGTTACAATACGTGTTCGTTGTTCGTCATTCGTTCGTTCGTGAGAAACGAAAACGTATTGTAAAACGAAAAGAAAGAGATAGCAATACGCCGTGACGTCACTAAAGAGTCTTTTTTCAATCTTCACTATGATACTAGGCGTGCAATCTCCATTGTGGGTATAAGCTTCTTGTATACAACTAAAAACCAATGATAAGCTGCGTGAGATGGCACAATAATTTCCGCCATTTTAGATTTTGTTTTTTAATGGCGGGAGATATATACTGATCTTATAAGATGCGCTCCGTGAGAAATCGAGACGTCGATAGCGTTCCGCTCACAATACAACTAATGACGCTCCACTACGGGAGCGTCAGCAGAAAACACATTACCTGACTAAAGTTCCATAAATAAAATAAGTAAGTACAAAATTTCACCTGACTATAAACATTATTATGGACTATTTTGACTACCATGCAGAGTATGATATGACTTTGTATAACTAAATATGACAATGTTATGTAGAGTATGAAATAAGCTACCTGACCACTAACTACGGACAATTTTACCATGGCGAACTTAGTAAAACTACACGTTTGCCCAAAACAAATCGTTATTGTCACAGTTGATGGCTACAATTAAGTAAAGCAAAATCAGTGTCAAAGATAATTTACACACAGTGCCAAGTAAAACAAATCCTAGTATTGTAATAAAGTGGTCTTTCAACACCTCTAAATAAAACTACAACCGTTTGCACTAAACTTAAGAATTGAATGAATGAATGAATAAAACTTTTAAAAAAATTGCTAAGTCTTTTCCTAACTACAACTCGACCAAGATAATTAGGTAAATGACAGAAGCATGACAGAGTTCATGGCACCACTTCGATTTGGTCGAGTTGTAGTTAGGTAAAGACTCAAGCGATTCTCATGTTAAGTGCAAACGTCCGAGACCCATTCTAATCTCGATATTAATAATTATTAAGACTAGTGGTTCTGTGAACTGTAGACCTCGCGAGTCTGTTTTTGCATAGTATAATGTTCACCGCGCACCTTAAAACAAAATTCTGAAAGCTTCCCTTTTGATTTGACGTGACACAGGAAATTGCGTTTTTTTTTTCATTATTTCCGCCTCCACACACCCGCGATCCCTTGAAATTCTTTAGCCATAGAGAAGGAAGGAACCTAACCTTTGTCAAAACGAAAAATTGTATTTTTGTAATTTTATATTTGGAAACTCAGTAAATTTCCACTGCATCCATCAAGTATTTTCATTTATAAATGTTCCCGGCGTGGACATTTTGGCGTATGCCATATATGCGTCTTTATAAGGGCAATAACAAAATATTAGCGAATTTTTTTTTATTTTTTTTATTGGCTTAAATATGATTACCCCCTTATCTCCTCCCTTTTGAAAAAACAAATAGATTCAACGAAAAGTTTCATCTAATTATCGTGCCTGCTCACAAAATTTCACGAGAATAGCTGCACAGACATATGAAAGAATGTTTGCTCAAACTGAAACGGAGTCGCTTCGCGCTCGCTCAGTCAATAAAAAATATTATTATTACAATTAAACCATTTTCTCCTTTTAGAATTCCACCCGTGATACATAGCAAATTTTGTCATATTGATCAATTACTTGAAAAGTACAGTAACATTCAAAAAGCCAGTAAACTATTTTACTTGCGACAATGATTCATATTGCCAAATGACAAATCATGGTGACATTTAAACTAATTTCATTAGAAACCTTTCTATTCACCCACAATTTATTTATTTTCATGTTCATTTTCTGCGTTATAACTAATGATGCTTGACATTTGTATCGTCAACAAAAAAGTAATGTGATTTATTTGCCCTGTTCGCGGTATCTTTTTTGTTTTGCTTTCGTTAATAAAAAGTATTCGTGTTTTCCGTCTTCGTACATTTATTACTTCGTAATTTTTTTTCACCATCTTGCTTCTTTTGATGAATATGTTTCATTCGTGTTATAAAATATAATGCTTGCTCGAATGGAATTCTTTGTAATAATTTCATAATTTTTCTATTGGGTTGTTTTATCTGTTATAGAGATTTTTTTATTCACTACTCTACGATTTTAAGGAATTTTCTTACGTTCTGTAAAGGTTAGAGCTTTTTTAGAGAAAATTCGGAGATAAGTTACTTTAGATAGGTAAATTCTTTTTTTATAAATACGTACGTTTTCTTGATCGAAATAGATATTAACTTTTGATTCTTTTGAGGATACTAAGTGTGCGTTGCACCAAAACGCTTTCAAAGTTAAAGTTATCATCAAATTATAATGCTACCTATTTGTCACGTCCATAGAAATAGAATGTCAAAGAACAACGAAGTCAATAAACAGGTGATCCGAAAACGAATCAATACATTTTATATGAAATACGTAAAATATGACTTAGATTCATAAAATATGACTATATTATGGCAAAGGAAGGTTTTCTTTGTCGATAAACGAATAAATGTAGCGAAATTTGGTTTTAGAGAAATGTGTGGTAATATCTTATTTACCTTTGAAAAGTGTGATTTCTTGGATTGTTTCTTTTTGTCACATCACAATTACTTAGAGTACAAGACACCATAGCTCCACGATACCTTTATTTTAAATTCTAATTAAGATTAATAAATATTTTAAACAAACTGTGATTGCTTTTGCTAGGCGGGATGCTAGGGGCTCTTACTGTAAAAAATGTTAGCACATGTCACTTGATTCTTTGTCTCTTTTTTACATAGACCGTCCGTATGATGTTAACTTCTCTTTTCCACGCTTTATTGGTCTTCTTGAGCGCAGCGAAAATTTATCTATGTCTATGGTCACTTCAAACTTGTCAAAGGACATCATGCTGGCTGGCAACCTCTTTTTTTGGCTAACGTAGGTATGCTTAACCGGTACTTAACAAGCTTGTTATCGTTAAAGTTAGGTGGTGCAACTGAGCCTAATAAGTTCAAACAAAGGACTGTCACAAAACTGTCAAAAACAAAAGAGCATCTGCCGCTAACCTTTCAAAGCAAAGCGAGGTGCAATTACTCCCACAACCCATTCTATTCGTTTAAAATGAGGCTAATCAAACCGGACACAATTTTATTCTACCTAATCTAACTAACTGCGCATTAAAATGCCAAACTAAAGGTCCAGCCGTAGAGTTTTCATATATTAAACACATTCCATTTGGTTGGACCGCCAACTTTTTGGTCACATCGCACACGGGGGGCTGGACCACAGTATGTAAATTGTTTAAACAGTATCTCAACTGAGCTCTTTCCTCATAAAAAAAAGTAGACAGTGCGCGGCGGCGGACAAAACAAGCGTTACAGTAAGTACTGAGTCTGACTGTCACAACGTGCCACTCGCGACGGCTTGCAGCTTGCGTCATGCAACATGCGACACTTGCGGCTGTACTTTGAATTATAGGAGTGAATGGAACCCCTTCTGAGCGATGCGTCACGGCCGCATGCGACACGGTGCGGCTTCCAAAGCATAGTTCGAATCACGAAAGATGACCACAAATGGCGCCCATCTTTGTGTCATAAGTGGAACCTGTTTGTGGAAACTGTTTTGGCAAATGTGTGATTCAATTGTAGTACCCACATTTATTGTAAAATGCTGTTTGTTTCCCTAATAAACTAAAATAAAACTAAAATAACTTATGAAGAAAAGACTTAAGACAAAATTATATTTCATATATTTAAATAATATCGATATATGTATATGAATATGAAATATTATTTTGTCTAAAGTCTTTTTTTCATGAGTTATGACACGAAGATGGACGGAAGGATCGACGCGAAGATGGGTTACGATAGTTCGAATCACGAAAGATGACCACAAATGGCGCTCATCTTCGCGTCGCAACTCATGAAAAAAAAGACTTTAGACAAAATAATATTTCATATTCATATACATATATCGATATTATTTAAATATATGAAATATAATTTTGTCTAAAGTCTTTTCTTCATAAGTTATGACACAAAGACGGGCGCCATTTGTGGTCATCTTTTGTGATTCGAAGCATGGCTGCGAGTGACGCACACATGTCGCATGACGC
Organism: Agriphila tristella; assembly: GCA_928269145.1. Classification (NCBI taxonomy): domain Eukaryota; kingdom Metazoa; phylum Arthropoda; class Insecta; order Lepidoptera; family Crambidae; genus Agriphila; species Agriphila tristella. The sequence goes on from OV743432.1 coordinate 30,871,551, forward strand.
AAGCCGCATTGCTCGGAAGGGTACCTTTAACGCCTTTAAGCGACATCATATCATATCAGCCGCTCGACACCCACTGCTGGGTAAGCGACAATGAGACCACAAAATATTCAAGTAATAGTGTAATATCAGTAGGTGAGACTGTCTGAATTTGAAGCGGACGCGAACTGTTTTAAAATCGAGTGAAGTAATAAGAATTTTAAAGCTCTCGTAGCAACATGTGTATGTGTGCACTTATTGGTCCTTTGTATGTAGTTGAGTTACTGCTGATGCTAAGTATACTTTGTGGCTCTTCGTTAGTTAATAATGACACGCATGGTGGGGAAAAGGGGGTCCAATTCCGTATTAAAGAGTGGGGAGTAATAAAGGCAGCTAAAATTTAAAGTCGAATTTAGGAGTGATCGACAATGGACTGGACGGAAGTTTGACAGAAATAATGAATGGATTTCCCTTTTGAAATCGTTTTAATATGAGGGTTGGGTATTAATTATAGTTTAGGATTTGCGTACGAACATAGTTGATGACTGAGGAAATAATGACTTAACTACTGTTTCAATGGATAATGTAAGAATATAGTTGAGTTGTACCTATCTTAATTTTATTAAAGTTATGCTACTTTAACTTGGGATGAGAACAAAGATTCAGTTAAAGATATACCTTTTCTTCAATTTTTCAAAGACAATTTCGAGTACGTACCTAATTTTTACAAGAAAAATTGTATGTTTAAGTGTAGGTACCCTTTGTTACCAAGTATTTTAGTTACTTTTATACTACTACTATTCCACCCTAATACCTATAAGGCACGCAAGATAAAACAGATCACTATAACGTGTAACTGTGTTATAAAATCACTTACACTTCTGTTCACGCTTCTCAGTTTGACGGAAAAGCACTCAAGACTCTTCAAGTAAAAGCTTCGAGAACGTAAAGCAGTCATCGAGGTTGTTAGTTGAGAGTTCAAACTTGGTGACAAGTTTGTGCCCAAAATATTACGCTTTACGATTTTAAAGACTATGGCAATGACAGTGATGTTTTTCATCATAACGTTTATTTACTCACGTTTTAGTTAAAAATTGAATTAAAATTGTTTTTTTATCCACAATGGGATATTGCTTGTCCTTCTCCTCACCTGATGTTCAGTGACGATTAGGCCGAATGTGTAAGCGCACTGCACCTGGAATCCTCACTACTGAGGAACTGGCTATCTTACCTGTTGTTATGGCATGAGATTTAGGTAATATGGTGGAAGTTAGCCAAGCGGACTTAAATAATAAGCCCTACCACCAACCAAACTGAATACAAAGAAACCGGGACCCCTGCGTTGTACACGTGTAGGCAAACCACTAGATCGCAGAGGCGTTAGTACCAATTAAAGCTTCTACCCATAAAAAATGTATTGATTTCTTTTGAATTCTTATTCTGTTTGTTTTGCTGACGGTACATCATCAAGGAGCGCGAGATATCTGCCGGTTGGGTCAGGTGGGTGTTCTCGGCCACTCGGCGGCTTTTAGTGCGATTGCTCGCTACGCTCGCTTGCTGAGAAGTGTTAATGCTGCCTTTTACTTTCTGCGTAGAAGGTTTGATACCTACTCGGAACAATTAGAACTGATGAGCAAGTGGCAGTGAGGGTAAGTATGTGAAATAAACTGACATAGTTACTAAACTTAGGTCTGGTAAGGTGAAATCTAGATCAAAGTAAAGATACGAAGTGTCTAGATGATTTGTATTATATTGTAAGTATTTCAATGTTACCATCTAAATGTGGAGGTAGCGATTTATTTTATTTTGCTTAAAAATAACCCATTATTTACATTACATATGTACTTTGCTATGTGCTTGCTGTGACACGCCACTTTAAAAAATGTGATTTAAGTTACCAACGTAGTCACTCACACACCTAAAACATACACATTTTTGTTCACACACGCTCAAAAAGCCCGCATACAGCTCATTCCATTTTCAAACACATTCCTCCGATAACGTCCCAACATCCCATTTTCCCTCCACATTTTCGTAACATGAAAACCAGAAAAACAAATGAATGCTAACGCCCAAAATCCTCCGAACACATTAATTTCACAGTGCACAGATAAACTTGATTGCGGCTCCTAACACCGAGCTGTCATTAAGGGCATTGTTTTGAATTTAATATACAGGGAAATATTTCATTACTCCAGCCGTGTCTACAGTATTACGGCCCTGGGATAATTTCAGCCTCTGGACGATTCGACCCAAGCTTGGAACGTTTATGTACGAGTTTATAGGACTCGGTGAGAGGATTTTACTTATATTTAGCGCAGCAAAGCTATCTACAAAACTTATTGAAATGATTCCGAGATACCTTATGACTTGCATAAGCAAGTCAATCATAAAGAAGAAGGAGAAAGCGAAATTCAAATAAGCCACAATGTCACATTTACAAATTTTCGCTATCGCTTCGCTTCGAAACATGTATAGCAGGCTCCAGATTCCTGCGTGATTCACGGTGTGAATTCACGACGTAATTTTGCCGCGAAGTCGGCGTGAAAAGCATGACCCTCCACAATCGCTATCGTTTACAGTTTAGTTCGCGCGCTCGTCGAGAATGGACGCCGAGTTATGCACTGCTATCTTTGTTTTTTAGCATCCCATAAAATGGTTTCGGCATGATAACACTCAATCATCACAAGTTCCTGCTCGTTCGTCCAAATGACGGTCATTTTGACGCACCGTACTCCGCAAATAAATAAAAACCTCAAGGCACGGTACTGTTTTCACGCACGAGTGTGGATGCGCTTGCGTTCACGGGAGGTTCGCGCACCGCGAACCCTTTGAAGCGGGCGCAAATACCGACACCGAACGGGGAACAAGGCGTGAACAGGCGCGAAGCCCGTGAACGGGCGCGAAAACCATCCACATTCGCGCTTCACGCCTTTCACGGGTGTTCACGGCGCGAATGTGGAGCCCGCTTATGGATTTGATTAAAATTCGATTGTTAACGAAACCTTGTGTCAATCCTATACATGTTTCGAAAGCGAAGTGATAACGAATATTTGCAAATATTACTTTGGCTAGGGGGGCAGGAGTGACAATCGTCGATTATTATTTAAAAGATAAAAAAGTTTTGATTTCGGAACTAGTGAACGTAAGGCCTGGGCATACCGGCTGCGTAGACTCGCGCGTGGTCACGCGCGTCTACGCGCGTAGTTACGCACGTAACCCCCTGATACACCGGGTTACGCATACGTCTACGCGGCACGTAATGCAACCTGTCCCTTGCGTACCCAGCCGCTGCGGCAGCCATGTTTGCGACTCTAGTGCGCGATGTCAGACGAAGATTGAGTAAATGGACTAATTTTTTCGCAGTTATTCAATTAGTGTTTCTTTAATATCGTTATTATTTATTTAAAAACAAAATAAAACACCACTTGCTACCGGTAGTACCGGTACTATTTTGTAAACAAATACGCTTGGTTACGCGCGTAGTGACGCGCAGCAAAGATACGTGCGTGTTCGAATTTGTTCGGTGTGACGTCCAATAGGGAATGCCATTAACTACAACGTCGGCAATGCGTTCCGCTCTGCGTAAGTACGCAGCCTGTTTGTCTCATGGGAGCTGCAATGCGTAGGGCTCATGGGAGCTGCAATGCGCATCGGTCTACGTGCACGCGTACGTTACGCAAGCGGTGTGCCATGTCTCATAAAGTTTCAGACATTACAACGTCATGGTACGTTTACGCGTACGTGCACGCTTACTCTTACGCATCCGGTGTGTTTCGCTTCTGAACGAAATTGCCGAAAAAAAGTTTCAACCCGTATTCCAAATTTTGTTACAATGTTTGTAATAAAATTTGGAATTTGTGCCGAAATATCGGAAGACTATTTAATTATTCGCTATTTATTTAGGATGGAACTTTAGATGGGCCTGGATTAAAAAAATAGTAGGCTTTTGAAAAATATCTGTTAATAATAGTTTTCCCTGTTCTCAATGTTAACACAAATTACGGTTGATAATTTCCTTATTTATGACTTCTTTCATTAAAAGGAATCCACTTTCTCGTTGACTTTACCAAATATAACTGTTTTGCATTTGCATTACTTAGGTCCGACATTATACAAAGGCTTTGGCAAAACTTAATAGAATTTAGAATGAATGTTGCCAAATAACAGTTAATGGGTGCTTTCATCCAAATGCAAATGGCGCCCGATATAATTAACGATTGTTTATCTACCCTCTCGGTTAGTCGAGCCAAAATTGCGATTGATATTTTTATAAAAAGCTGTTTTGTAAAATCCATTATTTATAGTGTAAAAGTCAACAAGAGGTCAGATTATTAAGTAAACTATTTATTTATTTATTTTATTTTGACACTCCGACAATGGGTACACTGATTACAGATAATATAATAGCAATACGGCTCTTAGACTAAATGCCCCATTACTTGATGTGACTTTGTGTTGATGATGAGCCAATATTTGTGAAAGATGCTACTTCCGCAAAGGGCGAATACTCTCAGCCACCAGTGCAAGCGAGTTCCTAAAAAACAGGTTGACTCACCAACCAGGCACTGAGACAATATTTTTTTCCGAATGTGGCAGCATTGAGTTTATTTGGTGCACTACGTTGGTCGGTACATAATGGACATAATGGACCCTCCACATGCGCAGGCCAAGTCTGCAGGATCTCTACGTACGCGTAGAGATGTAGCCGAAAGACCGCGGGAGGCCGCGCTTCTCCGTGTGTTCCTGCGGGCCAGGCCTGTGCATGTGGAGGCTCTATAAGAGTTGATACTTGTACCTGTCTACAGGGTGTTTTTTGAACAGTCGACAAATTTGGTATGGCTTAGGCCGTCAAACTGAATAACTTTGTTTATGGGACCAACTTATTCACAGCAAAAACTAATCAGCTGTTCCATAGAAAATGTCAATATCTACTCGACCAAAATGTATGGAACAGCTGATTAATTTTTTGCTCTGATTAAGTTGGTCCCATTGACAAAACTTTTCAGTTTGTCGGTCTAAGCCACACCACAAAAATTGACGACTGTTTTCGATTTCACCCTGTACCTACATACTTTACGTATGTTTCTTCAGGGTTATTCTGAGTTGTAACATAATTATAAAGCCGAATATGGTAGGTACCATGCATTACCCCGGAAAATTATATTATCCTGAAAACTACCACTTTGAGTTTTTGGCGCCATTTTGTCTAGTACGGTTTGGTGTCTATTTTAATTATTTGAAAATTGATTCATAGTGGATATTGTGTCTTAAAATTGGTGCAGTTTTGTGGTACAAGTGTCTACGCAACTGAACAATATGTGGGATAATTGAAATAGGCGCGATCTTGGTTGTGTGAACTGAGACTTTTATTGTAGTGGTAGCTACCTCGGCAGAACTTTCCGAGTAAACTGTCTTGATATACTTGTTGCCAAATGCTCCAAGCGGCATTAGAATGCAATGCACCCGCTTTCTAATGTAAACTTAAACTGAAACAATACCTACCAGTGAACTATTAAACACTTGACACTGGCAAAAATTACTTCCAAGAGGAAAGTAGATTGCCAAAATAAAAATAGAAGAAGAACTACCACTTTTTTTCTTTTTATGATAAACTGTTTAGTTGCAACCCTAGACAATATTATCGAATACAATTTGTGTATTTGCATCTAGGTTTGTAATTTTGCATATACAAATAGAAAAATACTCTCAGCCATGTGGCGATTTTCAGAGTTTGTAATAATTTTGAATAGTACCATATCTACCATATTCAGCTTTATAAGACTATTTATTACCAAACAGAATGTATAGTTTAATGTTTCTGACCACTGAACATTTATTTCCTTGCAATACAAAAGTAAAACGATAAATCATAGCAAAACAGAAAAGTTAAAAATAGTTTGAAAGCCAAAGAGTGCCCTGGGATATAAATTATAAGAAGGCCATTAATTTACAAACTTCCAACAACCCTTTGTTTTAATTTTGAAGTTCAAACGAGGGTAGAATATTTCATATACCTATTAAAAATATTAAAAGACTGCTCAAGTCAATAATATGAACGTAGTTTGAAAGTAAAATAATACATAATAGATTACTAATCAAATTAATCCTTTTGTATTGAAAAAAAATAGTACCTATATGGATACTAAACTAAGCAGGTAGTATTTGTTTTATGAACAAAGAAAATGTAAAAAAACTGGGCAAGTGCGTGTCGGGCCACGCGCCGTCGGGTTCCGTAATTACCTTATACCATACGATATTTAATACCACTATTATTTTTCGTCTGCAAAAATAACTTTGTTTTTCACAGTGTTGGTATGAATGACAAAGTTATATTTGCGGTTTTGGAAAATGTGCTATATCTCAAAAACTAATTATTATATCTCGTTCAAACCAATTTTCGTTGACAGTGTTTATTAAGATCTACAGCATATATATTTTTTAGTTTTTTCACTCTCTTATTAATTCAAAAGTTGGAGGGGGGGACACACATTTTACCACTTTGGCAGTGTTTATCTTTCAAACGGTTGACTTTATGTAATTTTTAAAGACTATAGATACTACTATAGATACCCCGCACGTATTGGTTTGAACAAATTTTTTTTTTCAGTTTCAGTTCCATGTATGCCCTCCCTTAATCTTTATTTTTTTTTCGTTTTTGTGTTAAATTCGTTAAGCGGTTTACAGAATACATCTACCTACCAAGTTTCAACTGTGTAATCCTAATACTTTCGGAATAAAGTGGCTGTGACATACGGACAGACAGACAGACATGACGAATCTATAAGGATTCCGTTTTTTGCCATTTAGGCTACGGAACCCTAAAAACTAGCGGTGAATATGACGCTCTCTGCCAGGTTGTCAATAGTGACAAATCTTAAAAATAATAAATTTTTAATTGAGAAATGATGCAGTATTAATTTTCTTCTTTTGATAACGCTGAAAATTTTCTAGCGCCTGTTCTTATTCGCCTAAAGATGTCCTGAAAACAACGACCTACTGCCTAATTTTGATATTTTTTTTAATCAATATTATTTTGATTTAATTAAATTCATTTTTAGGAATCCGATCCAAAGGGTAAAACCGGTATCCTTACTTATACTCCACTGTCCATCTGTGTGTCTGTGACCAGGCTGTATTTCAACTGTCTAACTATCATGATAGTTAGACAGTTGAAATTTTCACAGATGATGTATTTCTGTTGCCGCTATTATAACAACAAATACTAAAAACAGAATAAAATAAATACTTACCTATATTTAAGTGGGACTACCATACAACAAAAGAGATTTTATAGACTTTGTTCGCGAGTCTGACTCGCTCTTGGCCGTTTATCGTAAATAAGGTAGGTACGTACCTACGTATTTTATAGCTTTATTTACAACAAAATAATAGAACAGTTGTATGTCACGGCGCTCCGTATTAAATTTCCTGGAGCGAAGCTTCCCAACATTTTTACGTTTCCCAAACGAGTCCTTGGCATTGTTCCTTTAATTTGTAACCTCAATTGCAAAATTACTTGAAACCTTTGGGAGACTGAGCAAGACGAACTAGAAGGCTACAAAGTTATATCACTATGTTTATGTTTCCCAATAGACCTATTGGTGAGCTTTCTTTCTTAGGAAACTTTTTCATATTAAATGTTTTCAGGTACTTTTTCCGCATTTATTATTTTAATTTCCTACAAGAAAAATAACCTTTTACGAATAACTTTTGCTAGGTTATGAAGTTAGAGTGAGGTAGTTGAATATTACTATCCGTTCAAAATAAGAAATATATTGTTTAATCATAATTCAAACCAAAAATATTATATTCTTTTTTTTACATTTTTAAACCTTCTGAATCTCATTTCTTTCTTCAGAAGACAATGTTCTTCTATTGCTCCATCCAAACTTTTATCTATGGCTTTATAAAAAAACCGGCCAAGTGCATGTCGGGCCACGCGCAGTAGGGTTCTGTAGTTACCTTATACCATACCATATTGAATACCACTATAATTTTTTGTCTGCAAAAATAACTTTGTTTTTCATAAAAAAAAATCAGTTTGCCGCTAGTAATCATCATTGCAATGTCGATTCTCTGACTGAAAGTGGCACCCTCAGACGTTTTTATTTAATCAGTTGTTTATATTACAGAAAAGGATTTTAATAAAACTTTTCGTGGATTTTTATGGATCATAGCCAAGTAGGTTATTTTTCGTAATTTAGACAATTTTCTACGTGGTAAAAATTTTCTTCTCAAGAGGCAGTACAAAATGCTTTCACACAGTTGGTCGAATCTAAATCCCCAGAGTTTTATCACAAAGGTATAAATGCACTTCCGATTAGATGTTAAGAATGTATAGATAATGAGGGTAAATATTTTGATTAAATAAATATGTAACATTTTAGAAAAAAAGAGTTTTTATTTTTCAGTACAAATCGGCAATTTCATACTTTAACCCCTACTTTTACCGTTTCTAAACCTATTTCTAGTACTATTCATCAATAATCAAATTGTATAAACAATGATTCAACAAACCTATCCTGAATATGAAACAGAATCAGTAACACGCCCTAACAGACGTGTCACTTGTCATGAATATGTAACGAAAGGGAACTAGTGGGGTTAGTTAAACACAAAATAATAATAAGCAAACCTCGACTTGTAAGTACGTTAGCTAAACGACTGCAAGGGAAAGGTCCTAAGGGTTGATATTCATTTCACCACCGATAAAATGGTTGTGAGTTTGGAGCTGATCGCGAGCGAAATGTTTTATTTCAGCAACGAGTTTCTTTTTGGCTTCGTATTTTTTAAACCTCAACAAGTTAGAGCATGGCCTTCATCTCCCATGATATTAACCCATTAATTCAGATAAAATGAAAAGTTTTTCCATTGTTGTCCGGCCTCGTGCGGCCGCTTCGGCTTGTATTCACAAACATCACTCACACGACCCTTGACTACGCGAAAACACTGCGTTGAAATAAATCTTTGTTATTTGTTCATTTGTTTAACGTATTACTTGTGATTGGTTCGTGGGACACGGTGCGTCCGTTGGCACTGTGAAACATCATAGTAATGATTGTGAATAGGGGTGTAAGTCACGATAAGGCCGAAGGTGGTGCACTGCATCCGGAATCCTCAATCACTAAGGATCGGCTACATTTATCACAACGATGTTAAATTGTTGTTATGGCGTCGGACTTAGGTAAGATGGTGGTAGCTAGCCAGGTGTACATGCAATAAGCTCTACCACCAACAAAACTAAGTACAAATTTACGTACCTCTCTCTGTAGGTACCTGTCTCAATATTTTGGTGTCATAAAGACAATCGAGGAACTGTGTGTGAACGGCACTATCTGCGCTTTTGTACGGAATTGACACTATTGTGTCGTAATATAAATGACATTTCGTCTATCTAGTTTTTTTTTACAAAACACAATTCTGTATAAAATATATAGTTTCCTCGTAATAATGACATATTTTTCCAAAATACTAAAAAACGAACAATTGCTACTTACGCTCTCCGTAACTTTGGAACCGTTTACTTTAGCAAGATTATGCCAAATATCATTTTTGTTTGCGATTTGATGTAGATTATTTTTGTTTTAGCACTTTTGCGCTGAACCGTACAGTTTTCAAAATATTTAAGAAAAACTGATAAAACCCAACTTCTCCCAAGAAACCCGACGCACAAAATAGTGTAAATTTTTACCAAACAATAATATGTGGATTTTATAGAATAATTTGGAGCTAGAATGATATTTTTACTTTGGATATCAAGGTCTGGGTCTAATTGCACCATACTATAAAATGATCGTAGGTTTTTTGTTTTTTGGATGATGTCTCAGATTGTGATCATTATAATCGCATAGCGTATTGTAATGTAATATTACTGTTTTAAAATGTGTTTTGTCTTCTTCGTTCATGAAAGAAAAAGACAAAACACTAAAATTGGTTAATTATGAGACTGTTTTTTATGAATAAGACGGTTACTTTCCAAACTCAGCATTTTGCGTGAAAATTGCCTTCCATCACAATCCCATAAAACAGTCCAAATATCTGCAGAGAGAAAGTCCGTAAAGTATTCGCGCTTCAGGCACAAAATAGTCAATCTGTGCAGTATTTTGTGCTTCGGGCATCGATATTTAACGCAAAAATCGCGCGGTTTCATCCATCGATAACGCTTCCTTCCACAATTCGCAGCCTTTCCTTAAGGGCAGATTTCATTGCAGACCCACCTAAGGCCGTGAATAATTCATTTGCAGCGAGCTCTTTACTGAATAAACATGAGCCAGTGAGAATTGTACGTGTATAGTAAATTATTTTTACCTTTTAGTTCGCTTCACCCGATTTGATCACGCAATGAAAGAGATGATAAAATGTAATTATTATTTGATTGGTCTTATTTTGCTACTCGGCATCATAGATTTTTTGTGAAAAGCTTTAAGAAATAGCTCATTGTATCGAGTGTATTCAGTGTTAAAATAAATTGGAAGGAAACAAAATTGATTTTATTTTGATGCACTAAATTTCGAATAGATTAAAAGTATAGTTTTTTTATACTGTTGATAAAGGTTTAAAAACTGTATGACTGCTACCAGTTTCAAAAAATAGTAAGTACCCTATTTGGTTCGTTCTTATCTTGAATAGGTCCACCTGTGTGTCAAATATAAATTATTTGTCACAGAACAGTTTAATACTTAGCAGAAAAAATAAATAAAAAAATATTAAAAACACGACTGCCCTGCCAAATACGAACTAAAAAGTTAAACAACAAGTGTCATTGCAGTCGGGGGAACTTATTATAGAACAATTTTTTATCAAAGAGTTCCCCCGACTGCAATGACACTTGTTGTTTAACTTTTTAGTTCGTTTTTGGCAGGGCAGTCGTGTTTTTAATATTTTTTTTAATTTATTTATTTTTATTTCACACATTTTAGTGACATATTATATAGTTTTAGAATGTGCTCATCAAGGCCTTTCATTTGATGCCCATATTGTAATAATAGAAAAAAAAAATTTTTTTTCACATTTGAAAATGGCGTCGTACAGTCGCCATATTGATGTTTTCTAAAAAAAATATGGCCAGTGTCACACGGGATGCTGTAAGGATTCTAACGATACCCCATTTATCCAAATCAGTTCAGAGGCATTTAGAAGTTATGGTGGAATAAAGAAACTCACATACCCACAAACATACATGAACCCTGAACACATATACACTCTTTTTGCTTTGGGCAGTCGTGTAAAATATACAAATACGTAAACTGAAAAAAACTTTTTTCTTTAACGAATGTTTGGTATTAAATTAATCTACCAAAATCATTTCTCAACCGACCGGAAACATCAATTGGGCTTCATAAATCTGGACCAATCGGGAACGTCCACAGAATATTAACTATTAACCGCGAAACAGAAACGCGACAATACTTGAAAAGTTTTCCCTGTTTTGATGAAATTTATTAAAATCTGTTATTGATCTGAGACAGCTGTTCAGATACTTTAGATCGAATTTGAGAAATGAGGTTTTGTCAGAAGTTTGAGCGAAACATGAGTTTACCTAAAGTACTTGGGCCTACTAGGTATTTAAATCTTGCTATCGTTGGAAATGATAATATCTTCAGTTGTTTGGTAAAGTTAATTTTACTTTAATAGTTTAATTCATCAACGCCCGAGCGGTCGCCGGCGACCGGGCAACAATAGAAAATCTATTACTTGTGTCTCCTTATCCGGGGGTTGACGAGTAAATAAAAGTATCCATTTTAAACAGATGTAAAGATAAAGTCACTCAAATTATTTTTCATGAGAATAAAAACAATAATCATGATATTGTTTTTATTAAATTTTTATTGGCACTCAAATACCGATATTTGTTTAAATCATGTTAATCACATCGAATATTGAAGATGAAAATACTTAGGTACTTATATAAAATTATTTTAAGAATTCTATAATTTGTATATAATACATGCTAATAATGATAATAATAAATAAATAACAATACATGCTTCTAAAAAAGTAAAACTAAATGTGTCGTGTCAAAAGACTTAAAAGTATATATACCTTTTTGTCCAGTTCTATTACAGGCTCCTTCAAGGAACCAACTCCGATTTTTACATCAATAGAAGCCTAACTACGCCTCAGGGAAATTCCCAATTCCTATCGCAAAAAGCCCCCAACTAGCCCCAAAGCACTAAACACCCAATCAGGGTATCCGAAATCCCTTTTAATTACCATCCGTCTTTCTTGTTTCTCGAGTAAGCCCTCGACCCGCCGCCATATTTTTTCGGCCCTGTAAATTATTATTAATGGGACATTATTTCATCATTACAAGTATCCATTTAGAGTTACGCGACCCTTAATTGCGTGGTTGGGTTTTGGCACCCCCTTATTTCACTCTGGGGGTTATTTTAATTTAAAGATTTGGACGTGACGTTTGCAAATTTTTTTGAAGGCATATTGTTTTGTTGGTTGTGGAGTGATTTAAAGTTTATTTTTGTATGTGAGAGTGATTTTATAACGCTTGTTCTCCCATGTGTTTTACATTTTATTCTATTAAATACTCTTGTCAGAAATTGAGTTCATGGTTTTTTTTTTGCTTCAATAAACTGTTTTTCACTTAATAATATACAAGTTTTAAGCTTGAGCTTGTGTTAAAAGTAAATGTTTTGTTTATAATTAATGGTGATAGTGACTATAATTAAAATATGTAAGCGTTTTATTGTTTTAGTAACTAATAATTCAAAAATAAACCGTAGATATAAAAATAACGAAATACTTTCACAATAAAAAAACGATTGAAAAACAAAAGCCGGAAATTTGTATTCAGATCTCGCTTTCGGTATTGTTTTGTATACATTTTCAATTTGGTAAGATAACTACTTTTTACGCAGAAAAATGGTATCGAATTGTTTTTCGCAACTCTACGTGACTTTTTAGCCGCAATTTGTTTACAATAGTCTGATAAAAAATAACATAAACATCATTTAAATTTAATAGGCAGATAGTGCTCAAAAGAAATTAATGTTTGCAAATAGGTAGGTACTTGCTTAAATCGGGAAAAAATTACCTACCTTCATCATATAAAAAAATCTTATTGTTTTGACATGCGAAGAAGTTATGTTATTATAAAAGAAAAATGTTATGGGCATAAATAAAGGATGGAGTTGAGTTTTTAAGGGCGCTTTGGATTTACATGAACATTAATATTGTATAGAGCAAATGATTCTCATTTTTTCGTTTTACTTTGTATATCTAGGAAATAAATTATTATAGCAATAAAGTTGCCGCAAAGTCTAAAAATGTGTCTTAACAGGTGTTGTTGTTATAATCTTGTGGTTGAAAGAAGTTAATAGCAACTAGCAACATTGATTCTAAGTAAAATAACATTCCTACCTAATCTTCTCTAAACCATTTTTGTTTTTTCCTGTGCGTGAATCACGTTTGAACGTAAAACTTTTATCATTATTATACTTATCTATAAACAAACCAGAAAATTATTTTGAATCCTATTTAAAGGATATGAAAGTTCATATTTTATCGTTTGTAAAATAAATCAGTGAGTCACACCACGTGCTCGAATCTTCCGCATAAAACGAAGACGTGTGACGCGTCTGTATGGTTTGTTCATTAATCTTCCTTTTTGGCAGCTTTCTGTTTGTTCAGAATATTGGAAATCCACATCTAATATTGAGTAAGTACGAGCAGCCACGTAGGCTTATGAAGAATTGCGGAATCATCAAGAGAGTGATTGGCCTGAGTGCTAGCTGAACATTCTCATACTGAGATATAAATTATATTCTAGAAAAATACTACAAAAAATCGAATCTCCCGTAGAAAAACGGGACGTGCTACGATTGAGTCGATTTTTTCTAGTATATCATTTGTCTTAGTAGGGGAAAGTCTGGTAATTTGGACCAATTTTTTTCAAACGCATTTTACATACATATTTTTGCACTTTTACAAATGTCTATCGTATAAAATGAAACAGAAACTATTAGGCTTTGCATTTATTAAGCATCAATCAACATGGTTCTTGTGGTTTTAATGAAAATCAACAAAATATAAGATCTGAGCTTTGTTCCAATTTAGCCAACTAGTTTTGTAATTTGGACCACATGGTTGCTAAATTGGGCTTCTATAGATTTCGAGCTTAAAAGACCTTAACAAAATATCATAACTTATTTGCCTAACTTACAAATAATGTGAAAGAGGAAATATGTAGTTAAATCTCATAAATCTAAAAATGTTAGCCTCTCAATTAAGACAATCATCACAAATGTTAGGGATTTGAACACAAGTTTATTTAATCAAATTATGGTAATGCACACACTGTATCCAGTATACTTTGGGGTATTTTTTATCATTATAATTAATTTTGCCTTTGATACATTCATTCTTTTTGGCTTCTAACTCAACGCTGCTATCTTTGTGTGGTCCATTTTAGCCAACTTTATGCGGTTCATTTTAACCAACAGGGTGAATATGCTATAAAAAAATTGAATAAAAATATAATCATTAAATACCGGAAAACTTTTTAGGTATTTTTAATGCACACTAATTTACGCTTCCAAATCATAAAATAGAAACACTGTATACGTCTCTTTAACTGAACTACACGCTTAGCAAGAATCGTTGAAAATTACAACAAAAACAACAGAAAAAGATTTTTCAAAACAAAACACACATGTTCAAAGTCACAGCAAAAACAATATGGCCGAAATATAATGAAGTTAGCTGCGTACCGCTAGGCGTTGCTAACAAAGAAATTAAAAGAATACTTTAAGCAATATGAGGGTGGTCCAATTTAGTTGGCGGTCCAAAATAGCTGACTTTCCCCTATAAAATAGCATTGTGAATCCGAAAAAAAAAACAAATAATTCTCGTTCCAACTATTGCGCTTAGAATGTAAAACACTGAAACTGATCTGTCGTGACATAGGCCTAAAATGTTTAGTTACTTCTGAAGCCGATTGTGAAACCATGGCTGAAGTGTTATGTGGAATTAATTTCAGTACACTCTATAGTTTTCTAATACCAGTGACACCCAGACTAAGAACATTTTTAGGAAATGTCTTTATTAGAAAAGTCTTCATTTATAAATTAACTCACATCATCTCTGTAAGATGGGTCAGACCACATCTTTAGAGCCAGACATGTACAGGCTCCAATTGCTCTTATTAACTTTCTTGATAGATAATTTTACAGAAATCCGCTCCATTTTTTAACTTAAATTACAAAGGTTTTACCCTGAATAAAACAAGTCCTTGGTCACAAAATTGAACACACCCTTAAGTTAAGAATAATCGATTCCCTGATTACGTAATTACCTTCTAGATTCCAAAGCTCCACTAAAGCGGTGGCATTTTTCGGCGCAATTCCAGGATTAGGGGGAACCGAGCGATTTGTTTTAAAGTCGATTCCAGACAATGCCGCCATCGGCTTAATGGCCTATTGTTCGTTGTCATCCAAATAACGATGAACAGTCTTGCGTCAAAAGCCGTTGAGTGAAAGTAGTTTATTCAGAATTTGGAAGTTAGAAAACAAGAAAGAATGTTATCTAGAGACGTTTTGTAACTATTGTATATTTTTAAGTGCGATACGTTTTCAAGTTAGAAAAATCGCAGAGGTACAAAAAATGCTTTGAACTATTTTTAAGTTATATTTACGAACGCCCCGCCCACACGTGCCTAATTACGCCAATCAGGAGCCACTGCCCAAAAACAACATGGCGCCAGCGCACCATAAAATACCACGTGTGACCGCGATAGCGCTATGTAAAAAAGCGAGATAGTTATTATTATCTCAGCCGCTTCACCTTCTTCCGTGGTATAAGGAGTTATTCATAAATATTCAAACATTACGTTGACTTGTAAGTTTTTCAGCTACAATACAACACGTTTATCTGTATAGACACTACTTATTTCAATATTAAATATTTGTTAAGTCACGCAAAAGTGCTTTTGAATTCTATGGACAGAGACAAGACTAAACAATGAGCTTACTGATTTATCTATTCTGTGCTTACACTATCGATTGTTGTTTCAAAGGCATTCGTGAATACATAAGTGTTTTACATAATTTCACCTCCAGTCCTTAAGACAAAGCTTCATACTTCTCTTAGACAATATATTTGATCCATAGACATAGAAAAATTGTCGCTGCGCTCAAGAAGACCAACAAAGCGTGGAAAAAAGAAGTTTACATCATACGGACACGGTCTATGTAAAAAAGAGACAAAGAATCAAGTGACATGTGCCAACATTTTTTACAGTAAGAGCCCCTAGCGTCCCGCCTAGGAAATGAGCAATCACAGTTTGTTTAAAATATTTGTTAATCTTAATTAGAATTTAAAATAAAGGTATCGTGGAGCCATGGTGTCTTGTACTCTAAGTAATTGTGATTTGACAAAAAGAAACAATCCAAGTAATCACACTTTTCAAAGGTAAATAAAATATTGCCACACATTTCTCTAAAACCAAATTTCGCTTCATTTATTCGTTTATCGACGAATAAAACAGTATGGAACATAGTTTATTAATTTCCTTTGCCATATATAGTCATATTTTACGTATCTCATATAAAATGTATGCATTCGTTTTCGGATCACCTGTTTATTGACATTGTTCTTCTTTGACATTATATTTCTATGATTTGATCAGATTGATTGATCTAGTCTGGGAATGATAGTCTCCTCTTTAAACTACGTATATTGACTATCAAAAAACTGATTTTTTTTTCAAAACAATTGACAAAAGAAATATTCATTGAAAGTCGAGCACAACTAAAATTCAACCGATTTTGGGAGAACATAGTTGGGAGAACATAGTCGGATGTAGGTACTTGTGTACTCAATAAGTACCAAACCTAGGTACTCTAATTTGATTATACTAAGGACTTTGAAGGCTATCTAGAAATGAGGAACCTGGGACCCAATCGTGCTAATTATGAATAATAGGTTAACCATTGACCTGTAATAGAAAAAAACGTTTTCAGGTCAATGGCTATAACAAACTGACAGGCTGTCTTCTTTTTAAAGCAAAATCTTAAAAAATTGACAATTTGAAAATTAAATTGAACAGTAATTTCATTGAAATAAGAACAGAACAATAATTTTCATTGAAATTTGGTGCGTTTGGCACCTTCTTGAGTTATACCGTTAGTTTAACTATGTTACTAATTATCCCCCAAAATTAGTGCGATTGTACCCTGATGGCACCCTAGGGACGCTAAACTACAAATTAATGTGACATAATTTGTTATGTAAGGCACGGCTAGGTCTGATTGTGTTTCCAGAATATTTTAACTAATAACTGTTGTAATTTAAATTAATCGCCGTCAGTTAGCTTACACAACTTAGTTTTCGACTTATCTACACATTATTGAGCAAGTCTTATTTTTTATTTATTTTCTAGACTAAATTACATTTGTTTTTACAAAACGTCTACTTATTATTATGGTCAAGTTATAAGTAAGTCAGTATCGCTGTCCCAGAGGTTCTAGATTCTTGTTATGTAATTTTCTTTATTGCCTCTATTAATTGAAGTGATTGAAATCCGACTTCTCGAAGTAATCAAAGCGGTTAAGTAGATATTAATCTGAAGATCCAGACTTTAAAAATATTTTGTTCTTCTCAAAACTGACGATAAATTTTAGCTGAATAAATAAACTTTATCGTATTTTTTTAAAACAACACACCCCTTCCTGTTTACTTTAAACAACCATCAATAACACTTAATTAAACAACAACTACCTCAATTACTCACCAAAAATAGCTTGCTCTACACGTCAATTTATCAACCCCTAATAGTTTAATCCTGTCCTTAACACACAAGCATGAAGAGGTAAGAAGCATGTCTAAGCATCGCTTCGACGCACCCTCATTTCGTTTACCAGTTAAAATAGACCTTAGGAACGCATGATATGTATAGCTTGAATGGGACTAAAGTTGCGTATCCACCGATGATGTGCGAGACTGGAGAGGATGCGTAGTGATGGTGTGAAAATTGCTTAGGTGAGAATTTTCCAAATGAAAGTTGCCACTTTGGCTTAAGGGTCCATGATAGGGAAACATGGTTAGGGGGGTATTTTTTGTATAATTTACTTGTAGCCACAAAAAAATCATACGACAAACTAAAAAGATTCTCTAGTAGCTACAAATTTTAAATTGCGTATACCTCAGAGATGACTGTACAAAAAACAGAAAATCGCCAAAAGCGCCTGCGTAAGTTGATATTTTTGGCGTAAATAATAGCGGGAACGTATTGAATTGGACAAACCTCGTAGGTTTAGGTATAAGCGTATTAAGCCATTGTTAGAATAAAATGTAATATTATTTGGATAAATAAAAAAAAAACAAAATACACTTTAACGTACTGTGAAGTAGCTTTACTTTTATTCAAGAAAGATAATTGTGATAATGATAATGATGAAAAAACAAGAGAAAACATCGAAAAAGGTCAGAAGTGAAGTTATTTTCTTTACTCTTTACATGTAAAGAAAAAGACAATTAATGTTCCAGCGTAACCAAGCCTTAATTATTTAATATTTTGCATAGTGGTCAACTTCACAGCCGCTAATAAGAATGAAACTCATTATTATATGTGAACATCAGTCATTTTAATGTTTTTACTCTTAGGGGTCTTTCTTATGAGTGAATAAGATTAGGCAAAATGTTGGACAAGGATGTATTCGCACAGTTGCCACCTTAGTGTTTCATATTTTTTTCTACAGAAAAAAGCTAAGCATTGAGAAAAAAGGGTAAAGCAGAGCTCTGAGAAATGGTATGTAGCGGACTAGCCAGTCTCGTATCTCAAAACACGGACCAACTACGTCTAGCTGCCTTGCACACATTCCATGCTTGCATCCCCCACACAAATTTCTTGTCTTTCACATATTTCATACTTTCCTGGTTTCACTGGTTTTCTTCTTCTTTTGTTTTTAAATAAACTTTCTCGTTTTGCAAGCCATCTGAAAACCGCTAGGAAAATCTAAAGCTGAAACCTTTTGTGGGTTCCTCTTTCCGCTCAGTTCCCTAATGTATTTCTGCGTGTGTAACAGCCTTAATATGTGAATTACACAGGCCTAGTTAAGGTGGCCGTGATAATATATACCGACTCCTTTATCAAGCGACCTCGGTTACCGTATATCTTACGGCGGCACCCGAATTTCGCCCAAATGGTATTGGTTTCCGTAGATAGAAGCGTGGAACACGAATACTTAGCACGTGCTTAGGTAATGAATGTGTCGATTTTGAAATATGTTTACTTAGGTACTTGAAAATTATTGTCCAACTTGCTGTCCATATCGTCGTTTATATAACAAATCAACGCAAGTCGATTTTTTGGTGTTTTCATATTTGGATTTATTTGATTTTTATAAGATTTTTTTCCACCCATAAGAATACGATTTAAAAAAAATGTGATTCTGTTCACTTACGCGGTTCGTCATTACCGCGTGAGTCTTCATTCCACTATTTATACTGTTTTTGATGACTACTTATTGTTCCACAATAATAAATATTTTTAAGTGAAATTGGGTTAAAATTGGTTTATTTTAATAAAAAAATATTAAAAACACGACTGCCCTGATAAAAACAAACTAAAAAGTTAAATAACAAGTGTCATTGCAGTCGGGGGACCGTTTTGTGGAACAATTTTGAATAGAAGAGGTCCCCCGACTGCAACGACACTTGTTATTTAACTTTTTAGTTTGTTTTTATCAGGGCAGTCGTGTTTTTTTTTTAATTATTTATTTTTATTTCACACATTTTAGTGACAAATTATATATTTTTGAAATGTGCTCATCAAGGCCTTTTATTTGATGCCATATTTTAATAATTGTAAAAAAATTTTTTCATATTTGAAAATGGCGTCATACAGTCGCCATATTAACTTTAAAAAAAAATAGCCAGTGTCACTCGGTGTCACTCGGAATGATGTAAGGATTCTAACAATAGGGGAGGTCAGCTCAATGCGGCCATAGGAGGCAAAGCGGCCATGCCTCATTTCTCGGCAACTAATAACGATAGAACAAAGTTTTATGTTCTGATATGCAGCAAATCTACAGCCCCGCCCCGAGCAGCCATTTGGTAGTGGTCGGAACCAGCATGTGGCCGCGGCAACATGCGAAAGATTTTTGTTCATTTTGTTAAGAAAATTCAGGGTAAACTCAATCTGTTTTGATCAAAACTCTATAAAAGTCAATGTTTTTATTTTACGTCTATTATTGCTTATCTGTTTGGCTTTGTTTGTGTAATATTGGTTCCAACATGAGACAAATTTTATGAGCACAGTTAATTTTTAAAACAAAACGGTGGAAAAAGGCAAAGCAGTCCGGGCAAAGTGGCCAAGTGCTTTGTCTAGCTATTGAATATTTTAATTTAAGTAGAAGAACTGTTGGTAGATAAGTATAAAAAAATTGTTGCGTACCTATAACATTACTAAAATAATTATTAATATAATAATTAAACATAAATTTAGGAAGTATTCGAAGATTCTAAGACTGTAATAATAAATGTCTCATTTGAAACTTAAGAACATTTTTTTTTCATTAGTAGAGTTTTATTTAATTTATTTTTGGTCTTCTTGTTTTTTTAAGCACGATGTTTTTCAACTTTAAATGAATTTCTTGTAATCTTTTGGAATGACCAGTTTGCCCTTACGCCCATGGCCGCTTTAGGCGCTCGCTTGGGCAAAGCGGTTTTTTGACAAGTTTTCGTAATTTACAAATTAAAAGAAACTATTAAAGTTTTCACGGAATGCGATTACACGTTATAAAAGTTTAATAAATTCCCTATCTATTGGTATAAAATACTTTTCCAAATTCTGTTTTTTAATAGCATTTTTTTAAAGTCAAAGTTAAGGTGGCCGCGCTGAGCTGACCTCCCCTACCCCATACATCCAAATCCGTTGAGCCATTTGGAAGTTATAGTGGAATAAAGAAACTCACATACCCACAAACATACATGAACCCTGAACACATATATTATAATAATAAATATTAAAAATATTATTAAACTTTACTTAAACGGTGTACTTATACTGTAATTAGTTTTTGTACATGAGCGGTGTTGCAACATTAATAATTTTTATCACAGTGATTAGTTTTTGTTTCTCCTGAAAATTTGACAAAATCGACTTGCGCGGTTTTGACGATACGACTAAGATATGTTGCTTTTCAGAAATAATGATTATTATTATTTAACCTTGACAGTTTAACTTTCATTTCAAGCAGCTTTCTGCAAACTTACACAATCTTGCCTTTTTTTCTTTATCATAACGGGCATAACCTATCAGTTACCTAGTTGTAACACTACCTATATACAGACTGAAGATCATACATACACTCACGCCTGTTTCCCATGGGTGTAGGCAGAGACTATGGATCGCCACCTGCTACGACCCTTGCACACTTCTTTCGCTTCATTCACATTCATCAATCTTTTCATACATGCCCTGCGGTTTTTGTCACTGCGTGCGTACACCAGCCTTTTTTATAATAACCTCAAGGTCAAGTTCAATATATTTTATAGAATGAACAAGCAAGAAGCAACAAAATAATTGGAGGAAAAACGAATTAAATAAAAAATATCATGTTTCATTTTACACATTTTACACAACGAAAAACAAATACTCATAACAAAGACAAAATTAAAGTCAATGAAGTAAAAAAGTTTTTCGATCTTTACGATAAAATTTTACTCAGTAGCCTGCTATGAATATTCAAAACAAAGATTAGTTCAAACAAAACTAAGTTTCGTGCAAACTAATCCCCTGTGTTATATCAGATTTACCTAAAACAACATCACTAAAGATGTTTACAGCTTGGCTTATTCGCATAAAAACTATCGTTATTTCGCTGCTTAGTTTCAAAATGTCGACCAAGGTTTCAAGTTACGACACTATAATTTTGAAGAGACGACTAGCAATTTCGGTGCGTGATAGTGTCGTTATTCCACATTATGTCGTGATGTATGTGCGTGCGCACTGTGATGGAAGGAGCGATTTGGGTTTTGGCACCATTATCACTTAAGTGAATATATGGTACTATTACACTATAGAGAAATTTCTTGGGGTGCTTCCAAATCTGGTGAATACGCCTGTTTGCGAAAGGTTTGCGAATTGCACGCGCAACACGCTTGGTTTGCGTGATATGAGTTACGATGCGCACCAAACTATTGGTGCACTGCGCGCGTGCTGCACTTAGCTTACTTAGCGATTAGTCTGCTGGAATGCACTCTATGGTTTATTTTATTTATCCGTATTCATACCATAAATATTCCAACCAAACACACCATTAGCAATTATTTTTGACCTAATCGTGGTAGTTTTTTCTTATGTTAATTATGTCAGGCTCTTTGTTCTCTCAACACGTTTTTAAACAACAAAATGTCTATCTTGAATAATAAAAAATAATAGAAACAAATTAACCTAAAAATAATTTTGTGTTTTGAAGAAATTAAAAATAGTTTATCGCTTTTTAGCATCTAGCGTTTATATTTCATAGTGTAAGTAAATAAAAACTATCCTTTTTCAATTTTATAGAAATAGAAGGTAATACCTAAATAAATATGATTAAAAAAAATATTACGTAAATAATTATTGTTTTAGTGACTTAAAACTCTAGATCCGAATTTCGTAATTAAATTTCGACGAACTACTAAAGATACGAATAATAAAGATTATGAACAAATTATTAAAATTGTCGACTACATCCATTAGCAATGAAATGATTCTGAAAGCAATTACTATTCTACAACTCTTTTAGCGATTTAAGCGTCCATCAGTATTAATCCACTATTTATTGCTGTCTGGGAATAAACGGAAGTTTTATGAGAAGTGGGAGATAATTCGGCTGTAAGTATTATATAGTAGCGGAGGTTAAGCAACTTTCGAATGGGATGAGTGCCCAAAATTTACTATCTCGAGCTCCTCCGTGCTTCGGAAGGCACGTTAGGCCATTGGTCCTGGCTGCATCCAATCCGCATTGCGACCTCATGGTGGGTTTTGGCCCATCCTCCCGTAAGAAAGGCCCCAGCAGTAGGGACATTTAAAAATGGCTGATGTACAAGTATTATACACGCTGAAATTTTAACCATTTGGTTCCCGCCGTGTGGTGGTTTCACTCATGATAACAAGCAACTTTTAGTATGGGGCCAACTCTCGCAAAAAAAAATCAGCTGTTCCATACATTAAGGTCGAGTAGGTACTGCACTTTTGTATGGAACAGCTGATTTTTTTTGCGAGGAGGAGAGTTGGCCCCATAGTAAAAGTTGCTTGTAATCATCAGTGGAACCACTCCACGGCGGGAACCAAATGATTAAAATTTCACGCTGTATAGTGTTCAGTGAAGTTGTGTGATACCGATTGTCACTTAAATATTTTATATGATTCCGGCTTGAGTAGAGATAAAAGTACATTATTAGTTTGGATTATCTTATAAAAATCCTAAATCTTTGAATAATCTCTGAGAAAAAGTGAAAAGCTCTTACCGGTTTTTATAACTTCCTCTCGGTACATGACATACTAGGTCATGATTCAATTTGGCAAGCGAATAATATGCGCGTTTTAGACGATTTTAATATATATTTTTCAATCTGTCCTATCGTTACCGTAAATAAAAAAGAAAACGGAACCCAGTGCATTACCTTCTGGGACTACGTATTTGCCGTTATATTTGAAAACTTTGGATATACTTATGTTAAACATAAATATTGTTTTATCTTGTTGTATTCTAGTAACCTCTCTCTCTCTCTTTCTCCTATGCGCAATTCTTATCCCCACATGATTATGGGGTTTCGAATGGGGATGGAAACTGAGGAACTAATGGCGCCACAAGCGGTTGTACCAAAACATTTGATTGGTAGTTTCAAATATCAAATGTCATTTGTGGCATATTTAACCCATCAAAGTATTGATAGCGGTTAGACCGCCGCTGGCGCCATCTGCGATTAGCTTTGCGTTGCCAACCCCTAGGGCAGCGGTGCCCAACCTTTAGCTCGCGGGCAGCTGGTAGCCCGCGGCCTGGTTTCTAGGGGCCCGCGAACAATATGGGAAAAACAAATTAAATAAACAATAACTAAATTACGCTGTATGGTATGAGTCGTTAGTAGGCACGCATGAAATGCATATGCGTAAGTAGGTAGGCCACAGCGTGTATAGTTTCCTTTATATCACTTACTAGCTTTTGGCCGCGACTTCGTTCGCGTGATTAAGATAGTTGTGCATTTATTTTGAAAGTCACGGGTTACCAATATATACCTATCAGTAGACCTCATTTCACACATTTAAATTTTCCCATAAAAAATCATGTACAAACTGGAACACTCTGTAGCACCCTAATATAGGGTGCTAACACCCGTTATATAACGGGAATTTTCCAAAACCCTTTCTTAGTGCTCACCTACACCATGAAAGGTATCTACCCTCCAAAAATGGTATCTCTACTTTCAGCCCTATACAAATTCCTATACAAACTGGAACATCCTGTAGCACTCTGTAGACCGGAAATTTTACAAAACCCTTTCTTAGTGCTCACCTACACCACGAAAGGTATGTACCCTCTAAAAATGGTGTCTCTACCTGCAACCCTTTACAAATCGCTATACAAACTGGAACACCATGTAGCACCCTGTACAACGGGAATTTTCCAAAAGCCTTTCTTAATGCTCACCCACATCATGAAAGGTATCTACCCTCCAAAAACGGTGTCTCGACCTTCAGTCGTTAGGGCTCTACGCCTATCCCAACAATGAATCAGTCAATCAATTTAGAGTTTTTAAAGTATGTATAGATATTTTTTTATTAACGAGCACCACCAAGGTGCTCGCGTGGCTTATCGGGATTATAAAAATAGTCCTTGGAGCTTGGAGCAATACCAGTTGGGCACCACTGATCTAGGGTGTCGTCCTGAGAGATGTATCTGGTACCCTTGATCCGGAATTCCGGACGCTTAATCAATTTAGATGCGGCATCTTTTCTGATTCCGTCTTGACTGTGACAAATGGACGGATGCTTCGCTGATTGCGGTAAGTTCTGTCGTCAGATTCTGTTATTGTTTGTTTGATAGAGAAGACTGCATGCAGAACTATTTATTACTCCGTTTATAAAATTTTTAATTTATTTATTTATTTATCAAAATGTGAACTTACAGCTAAACCAAAACATTCACATTACATTGAAGCATTCGTTAATTGTTTTCTGAACAAAAGAAAATGTAGTTTAATGTATTTTATCGATAAATATAATTTAGTGTTTTTTAAGATAAGTTTCGTAAGAAGTAGGTACTTTAAATATAAATAAATAAATAAATATTTGACAACATCTATAGCACTTGTGTTATGGAAATCAGAAACAACGGTGGTATGACAAATACCCAGACCTGAGACAATATTGAAAAGTTCATTTTCTACATTGACCCAGCCGGGGATCGAACCCGGGACCTCAAGAGATGGTGACGCCTTGAAAACCGGCGTGCGAACCACTCGACCACGGAGGTCATCAAAACTTTATACAGTACCTACCTATTTAATTAATAATATTATAATTGTATTGAGATTTTGTAATAAAACAAACAATTAAGGACATAAATTAAAAATATAATTGTCTTAATTCATAATCAAATATTCTTAATTCATTTTCATAAATAAACTAAAACATGACTAAATATATAAAAAACAAAGACTAAAAAACATTTAAAAGAATAGAAAAATACTAAATGAGTCTACTGGAAATGTTATTCAATTTCATATAGAAGAACTTATTTTTTGTTTTGTACTTATTGAATCAATTGCGTCTATACTATAATATAACTGTTTTGCATTACAACAAAACAATTATTATGTGTGGGATAAAACACAGTGTTGTGTGAAGAAGCTGTCCGTGATAATCTGCCTAATATGTCTATGGTATTAAAAAACTTACCGAATTGTCTCTGATTTTATGAAGTTTACCTCGTGATGACACCAGTTGGCGCTGCTTTCTTTGAAAACGGCGTGTCAACCTTTGACATTTCATAGTCTTCCATCACCAGCAAGGCCTTGCTGCAACACTGTGTTTTATCCCACACATAATAATTGTTTTGTTGTAATGCAAAACAGTTATATTATGTGTTGTTCTAAAACACAGTGTTGTGTGAAGACCTGTTTGTTATCTGCTGGTGTCAAGCACAAACGCTATGATGATTGAGTGACTGAAACATACATTTAAATATAATGTACTAAAAACAAAAAGTTTTAGTTTTAGAGTTTATTTATTAAACAAAAATCTGCTTACATCTTAGCAAAATAAAGAAAAAATAATCAGACTTCTTCTTTGAGATCAATCATATTAATATAATAATCTGTAATGTAGGTACCTAGTCTAAATCAACATACATTCTTTCTATTTAGATTTCTTTCATAATAAGAAAATTTAAATGTTTATTAATTATTAGTTCTACTAACTTAATAATATAATCTTAGCAATTACACACTTGCAAAATTATCAAATAATAAATCACCACAAGAATTATTTTGATCACTCTTTTGAACTTGGCGACAGTAGTACTTTCCAAATGTCTGGCTACTTTTCCAATTAGCTCTCTTAAGAATGTCATCCACAGGTCTGTTTTCTAACCAACCTCGGGATGCTACAGCTGACCGAATGTTTCCCGGAGGAGCATCAATATCAACTTCTCTGAAAATGGTTCTCACCCAATTTGCAATATTTGTCCTGGATGCCGGTTTAACTTGGCCAGTTACAGAAATAAACAAACTTGTAACATTACTTTGAGATCTTCTTTGATTTGAAAGTCGAATAAGTTCTTTAATGTGATTCACTGGACATATTCTCCTGTCTGAGTGACTTATAACCATCCAGCCAGATTGTCTATGTGTGCTAGTGTCTGTCTTCGACCCAAATCTTGGCCAAAGGGTGATCTTTCCAGGTTCTTCTATTGCATGTTCTTGTGAAATATCTAATAATGTCAAATCATGGATTCTTCGGCCTGAAGCCAGTAAAAGTATTAAGGCAGTTCTCCGTGACAAATCAAAAAGGGTGCCAGAGCACGGAGTGCTCTGGAGCCAGTCAAATAGTATTTTGATATCAAAAACAGGAGGTTTTCGCACATCTGGTTTGGCAAGAGAAATGGCCTTGAGTATTTGATGAACAAAGAAATTCTTAGAAATATCTTCTGTTGATGTGGCACTGAATGTTGACACGGCTGACTTATGTAGAAGTATTGTACTATAAGCAAGTCTATCTTCTAAGAAAAGTTTAGCCAAAAATCTTGCAACGTCATTACCAGATGGTGATCTAGGATTTATGTTGTGGCTGTTACACCAAGTAATCCATCTGGTAATGGGAGCCTTATATGTAGCTAAGGTTGATTCCCGCCAGCTACGTCTTAATAGCTCTCTCTCATCTGGGGCCCAATGGGATATTTGTTCTGCCCACCCCCAACTTTCCATGCCAGGAGAGATAACTGCTCTACCTGAGGCGGGCAACGGCCAGTTGTCTGATCTACCAAGGTCTTCCGCAGATCCTCTATGTGTAGTGGTTCCTCCAGAGCTCTGGCCCGGAGGTCTGGGAGCCAAAAGCATTGGGACCATTGGGGAGCTATTACGATGAACGTCCCTCTTGAGAGATTCAGGTGAGCCAATACCTGTGGGATCAGGCTGGGGGGTGGGAACACCCATCCCAACTGACAGTCCCAGGGACGACTGAAGGCGTCGCAAAAAATTGCGCACCCATCTGTTGAGTCTAGAGTGATATAGTTTGGAACGACTGCTGTGGCCGTGGAAGCGAATATGTCCAAATCTGGCACGCCCCATATGCTGAATATGGCCTCCGTGGCCTGGGGCAATAGATGCCACTCGGGAACTGATCGACCCCTGGACAGGCGGTCTGCAATCCCGTTGAGGTTTCCTGGTAGGTAACATGCCGAAAGCGTTATCTCGAGCTGTTCGGTCAACTGCAGGAGTTTGGTTGTTAAGTTTAGAAGGCCCAGGGAGCGTGTGCCTCCTTCGTTTCGGACGTAAGCTACCAGTGTTCGGTTGTCTGATTGTATCAGAATGTGGGCTCCTTTCAATATTCTTTGTTGGTCTAAAATTGCTCCGTACACAGCGTACAACTCTTTGAGGTTGGAGTGCCACCGCTTCTGAAGGTTGTTCCACTTTCCTGATAGGTACTGGTTGTTCAACTGAGCGCCCCACCCTGCATCCGCTGCGTCGGTGGTTAGGAAGTGTGTGACTTCTTTGCGGCGCAACGGTTTGGAGCTGCAGTTTACTGCCTTTCGCCACCAGATCAGATCGTGGTGACACAGGGGAGGTAATGTTCTCCTCTCCCTCGACCGTCCCTTCTGGAATCCTCTCAGAAATAATTGCATCCTGCGACAATGAAGACGTCCTCCGGGGATCGTCAATGTTGCAAAGTTTAAAAGGCCTAAAAGGCTCTGTGCTTCTTTTAAGGTGCAAGTTAGATTTCTTTTTTCTATAAGAGCTATAAATGTCTTTATTTTCTGGACTTTTTTGTTTGGTAAAGACATAGTGTTTCTGAGAGTATTCCAAGTTATGCCTAAATATTCCAACTCCTGGGAGGGAATTAAACTGGACTTTGGATAATTGACATGCCATCCTAAAGTCTCTAGCAATCTCAGCGTTTCCGCAACCTGAGTGTCTAGAACAGACCGGTCCTGGTGAGCAAGAAGGTAGTCGTCCAGGTATACCAACACCCGGAAGCCCCTGGCACGGAGGGTTTCCGCAACCCAATTTGACACCGCTGAGAAAATCTGTGGTGCCGAAGAAAGGCCGAAGGGTAGTGCTGTTAGTTGAAGGATTTCTTTGTTGTAAACTACTCTCAGGAACCGTCTGTGAGCCTCCGCTATTGGTAAATGAAAATAGGCATTTTGTAGGTCTATCTTCACCAACCAATCGTTGGTCTGTAGGAAGTCCACTACATCCGACTGAGAAATTAGATGAAAGTGCTTTGTTGCTACATAAGCATTGAGACGACGGAGGTTGAATATGGGTCTTAGCCCACCGTCTGATTTTTTCACTAAAAACATTTTGGAAAAGAACCCTGCTTCTAGACATGGAAGTGGTTCTAATATATTTTTCTCTTTGAGATCTTTTATCATTTTTGTCATCTCTGGTGATACTTTGGTTGAGAATTTTCTCTGGAGATTTTTGTGAGGAAACTGCAATGGAGGTTTTGTTTTGAATGGGATTCTGCATTTTGAGATTACTTTCAGAATAAACTGGTCTGCACCTAGCTGCTCCCAGCTCTCTACATTGTCTTTTAGACAACCCCCTTTGAAGTTCCCTTTCCGGAAGTCAATTTTGTTTTGGGTTGGCATATGAATGGTCGTGGTTGGTTTTGTTAATCTTGTTACGCCGAAAGGGCTTCTTTGAAACAAATTTATCTTTATGGTCATCTTTAAAATTGGTATTCTTAGTTGGTTTAGTGTGCTGAGATTTTTTGTATGTGTTTTGTTCAACAGAATTGTATGGTCTCTTTCTATTTAAATAAGTTGGAGTATTCAACCAGGTTTGAGGTCCGCCTAAGGAATTAATAACTGGTTGGAGAGCTTCGCGACTAAACAAATGTTCTGAGCTCGGGGGAACGTTATGTAAGGTAGCCCGGAGATTGGTGTTTCCTACCTCTTTAAGGATGCAACCCCGTCTCAATTCTATACACTCAGCTCTTTTACCACAAATCATCTGCATTGTCACTTCGGAGTTTTTAGAGATAGCAGAACTTGGACCAAACATTATGGAAAACTTTTCAAGTAAATTATTTACATTTAAACTAGTCGGTTCCGCAGAAGCCCAATCTAGAATGCTTTGTAAAGACTGTTGAATCAAATGTCTCTGTTCCAAGACAACATTAGATAAACTAGCCATAAGAGTCTCAGTTGAGGCTAAGTAATCTTTATTTTTATTAAAATGACACAACTCTTCATTGACTTTTAAACCCATAAAACCAGGGGAAGCTGAACAAGATTGCATTGCTTTTTTATATCTAATGCCTTTCCAAGCTGGGGAATTAAATTGTTGCAACTTTTCTAACTCTTTGAGGCGCTCCGGATTCGCGGGAGGTATAATTTTATTGTCATCATGATCGATGTGAACATCGCCTAAAGACAAGGTCGCACTAGTCACTGTCGAATTTGGAACTACTAAAAACTGACCCTGCGGTCTATTAATCGTTTCTTGGGAAATAGTGCTAGGCAAGTTGGAACACTGAGTAGGTACATTTTGTGCTATAAAGTTTGAAATGTAACTCACTTGAGCCATTAATGTATCCACTCGTGGATCGTAGGTATTGGATTGTTTTTTGTACTTACGTCTCTTATTTGGAGGTGGAGATGCGAATCGTTCATCCTCCGAGGATGATGAGGACTCTGATTCCGAAGAATCAATTCGGGCTTGTCCCCCTTCCGGGGCGACAGAGCCCGACCTCTCGCTATCGCCATCATTCTTTTCTTTTTCACTCATTTGAGCACTGAAAAAACTGTGTTTTATCACTTTTTCTTACCACTTTACTGAAAACTGAAAAACTTTGCTGTTTCCGCGGCAAAAATCACAAACGCTATGAAATGTCAAAGGTTGACACGCCGTTTTCAAAGAAAGCAGCGCCAACTGGTGTCATCACGAGGTAAACTTCATAAAATCAGAGACAATTCGGTAAGTTTTTTAATACCATAGACATATTAGGCAGATTATCACGGACAGCTTCTTCACACAACACTGTGTTTTAGAACAACACATAATAAAAGATTACTCACGCAAAATAAATTAACAATAAACAATGAGTCTACAAATAGGCTGCATTCGCGTCACTGAATATCGAACAAAGTCTTTGAGAAAATTATAATAGAAAAAGTTTACTCAGACAAAGTAATATCCATTATCATAAAGAACTAGACCAAGAACTATTTCAATATTACGAAAGAGAATAATTCCACTTACGCATGAACTAAATAAAGTACCTACATACTTTTTAGTCTGTTGTCCAATTGAAAGCTCGATTAACTTTTACTTAGCCCAATTTTATGTTTATTTTGATGTAACTAGAAATTATAGAAAAAACGATTGAATTATTTTGTATTTTTGATAATTTATCATCACTAATACGTATTCCACTATTCTTTTCTCTGTGAATCTAAAAAAAATGTTCTATTATTAAGATCAGTCACATGGCGACCCAGAAGTTTAGTGGGTTCGATTCCCAATTGAATGATAAGAAACGAGTTGTTTAAAAAGAACTCGAATTTCAAAGGCACAGGATGTGGCACAGGTTTATCTTAACGGTGGATAAGGAGGATGGAGAATACCCATCACGCGGGCCCAATGCGGATTGGTCGGTGTTAACGCCTGCAAATATAACCAACGGCTTAACGTGCCTTCCGAAGCACGAAGGAGCTCAAGATAATAAAATTTTGGTCACCCATCCCAAGACCAACCCTTGCGAAAGTTGCTTAACCTCCGCAATCGTTCAGCCAGGCGCTATACCACTGAATACCAACAAATAATTAAATATTTTAACAAAAGTTGTTTGCACTTTCTGAGCAGAGGCACTCATGTCTATTGTTCAAGCAGTATGCAAATAATCATACTTAGTTTAAAATAAAACTATTTGCGAATAACAAAACAAATATTCCATTTATTTTATATGCAATGAAACGGTTTCGCTCAGACACGAGTTCTTTTGAAGCTTTGACCCGTGGCTATAATAAGTTTATTCTATTATTATGGTAAATAGCAACCATCTCTATGTTTAATATCAAAGTTTTATAGCTGTGAAATGTGTTAGAAATATGTGACTTTGGTTGGGTATGAAATGATGAGATTTGTTTTGAAATATCTCAGAATTTTGTCACTCAATATAGAAAGATTTATATCACATGCAATTGTTTTACTAGCTAGACAGTCCAAGACCGACCCTTTAGGGTTCTGGTGAATTCTCATCAATATAGTTTAAATATAGCTTTAGGTATTAATGGGAACTTTTTTTAATACTAGTCTGGGTGTATTTACTAGTAACTGCTTATTGCTAAGGCCTGCTAGTATTTCTATAGAGGAACATTAACTGATGTAATTGCGACGTCGAAATCGACAAACTTCCTCGTGAATCTATTCCTATGAAATACAACGTCGTCAAATTAATCAACAATACAGATTCACTTCAATAACGGCTCTGTCGAAACAATTTCATTAAGTCAATCGCTTGATATTCCATAACATTATGTAGGTAACTAGGTACCAAACTAATGGACCATTTCTCTGCCATCGGCATCGGTCGAGTGTTAAATAAACCCGTAACTTAGTCGAAATGCTCCTTGAATATTGATTCTTAGTTAGATTTGCGATTAGTTTAGGAACTTTGGGAAAAGTGCGAGAGTTCTAGAACCTTCATTAAAACTACTAGGTACGTGAGATTTATACTTATCGCAGGTGCTTCAACTAGAAAAGTTCTGTTTGTTTGTAAAGGGATGAACCTGAAAGTACTTATCTATCACAAAGAACTTTTACTTCTGAAATCGACAACCATTATATCTTAATTGGTTCACAAATAATCAACTAAAGGGACTGCAATCAAATGTTACATAGGTAATGTGGTATTTACATGGGTTGACTTGACGAAGACTTGCTTGTCGATTTTATTCAACTATCGCTTTTTATCGACAATCGGTTGTAAAATCGAATAGCCATCTCATTGAAATTCGGTTTGGGATTAGATTCATCGCCTGCCAAATCGACCCGTGTAAATACCACATAAGCGAGCTGTAGGTAGTAGGTAGGGTGAAACAGATAGTAACTGGCCACCCGCCACACGGGCACTTGAACGCATAAAATAAGAGTTCCACGAAAGCAGTGCCCTCTATTGACCCATGTCTGAATTCAGTACTTCACTGGCTTTCATTTTAATTTGCATTTTTACTAACTTAATACTAGGATTACTTTTGTTGAGAAAAAGATGGCGGCCAGTTACTGTATATCTATTATGACAGTAACTGAAAATTATGGCCAGTTACATAATGTATGAAACATGTTCAGTTATTGTATTTTTGATCCTGTTATGCAATCTTTGTAATATAAGCTACCCAACCATATAAAAAAATATTGACTTGAGTGTTTAGAGTCCGACATTATACTTCTCTAAAGTGAAGAAAGTGCTTAAATGGCCAGTTACTGTATGTTTCACCCTACCTAGGTTAGGTAGGCATCATAATATTATATTATGTGATAAACTGAGAAAGACCAGTATGAAATTATTGTAATATACTCCGGCTATTTCAAAGTTTAACTGTATTCTATTAGTGTACTTACTATTCGATTACAAAGAACTAATTACAAAGGAATATCTATTTGTCTTCCATTTTATTTCTAACTTTCACTTCGTTAATTAAAGCGTTGATTGTCAGGATCTTCCAAATTAAGAGAAAACACTGAAAGAAACAAAATAAATAGTTTATTAGTTCTGATTAACTTAATCTTAATGAAAACTAATTTCGCTCCCTTCATTCCTCGTATTTATCTACCCATTCAGCTAAAATGTTTCAGTGCGACGCCTTTTCGGTAATTCTATCACAGCTGTTCCCTTCAAAGCTAGCGATTGGTAGTTTCCCTTCGAATAACTACATTACTACATCCATGCGGAAACAATAACAGTTTGTAATTTCTATTTAAAGTTACGATTACGAGTTAACTACAACAATGTTACATAAAAACCCTAATGCCGAATAAAGTAGATAGGGACCATTAAACTGAACAACTTTTACCATGAAACCAATTCTGAAATCACGAAAAAAACAGCTGTTTCGTACAGAAATTAATAAATAACGAAAATATCAAAATGTATGAAACAGCTGATATTTTTTTTCGCGATTTCAGAGTTGGTGGTTCAGTTTGATGGTCCCTATCTACCATAGGTATTCGGCATTAGGGGTTTTTTTGTAATACTTAGATAGGGACCATTAAACTGAACAACTTTTACCATGAAACCAATTCTGAAATCACGAAAAAAACAGCTGTTTCGTACAGAAATTAATAAATAACGAAAATATCAAAATGTATGAAACAGCTGATATTTTTTTTTCGCGATTTCAGAGTAAAAGTGGTTCAGTTTGATGGTCCCTATCTACCATAGGTATTCGGCATTAGGGGTTTTTGTAATACTTTGTATTAATATAAAATGTTATCGAAATAAAAATATGAAACGATACTGATATGCTTTAAATGATTGAGTAATTAATTGTTGTCATTAGTTTTCGGCATCGGCTAACTAAAGATCGCTGCATACGTGTCAGGAAAACACCTTGGACGGGACGGGAACGTGCTTTGCACCATACATTTTTTCTTGTCCCATCCCGTCCATGTTTTCGTCACGTATTATCCTGTTCCATCCGGCACGTGAAAAAACCCGTCACGTATACTGGAGACCTTAGGCATCATCTTCACGGGAGATGAGTATGACGCGAATATAGTACCTATCCCGCTGTAACGAGGAAAACGTCAACTGCAATGTCGTTGTAGCTAACTACAACGACATTGCAGTTGACGTTTTCCTCGTCTAAATATACAAGGTTATTTTTAGTTAATACAAAACCTCACGTGGGGTTGATAAGACCATCAAACTGAACAACTTTCATTATGGGACCAACCTTGAAATCACAAAAAAAAATCAGCTGTTCCATACAAAAGTACAATCCTACTCCATCGAAATGTATGAAACAGCTATTTTTTTTTCGCGAGTTCAAGGTTGGTCCCCCATAATGAAAGTTCAGTTTGATGGTCTGATCAACCCCACGAGAGGTTTTGTATTAACTAAAAATAACCTTGTATACTAAATTATAACAAGTCGTTTTCCAATAATTAATCAAGTATTTGCTGAAACTGGAAACTTACCAACTTTATCTTCAAAACCATAAAAACAAACGCAGAATTATTAGTCTTACTATTTCGTCCTAATGGATGGGCACACTCGTCCTAATCACGAAAAGACGTCGGGGCTATTCTGTTAACTTGTTTATCCCTTTGCCCTTATTAAACTCTTAAATGACCAGCGCATAATCTGTTTTCCAAATAAAGACCTTAGCGATGTGCTTGTATTTATTTAATACCTACTGAATAGGGAATATGCATCAATTTTTTTTTTAATCTTAATCAAAAGTATAATGCGTGAGAAAATTAACTGTAATATTAAAACTTTTCTCTTGCGTTTTTTTCTCGTGATATAGTTACTTGAAGTTAGCGCGCAGCAGCACCCGCCGAAAACGCTCCATACAAAATGGTGACGTCACACATCACGTTTCAGGTGTGTTTCGGCGCGTTTAATATGGAGTTAGCCAATAATCTTCAATTATCTCCCTAAATTTTGCGTTTAAGTACATATATGTCATACAAAATATTGTTTCTTATTCGATATTCTATCTGACTGTAAAGTGCATTATATCCGAAAATGAAAAAAAAAATTGTTATTTTTCCCTGATTGCATCGTGTGATAAAACTAAAATAATACATTTTTTTTATTTTTTTTCCTGTTCCATCATGTTTTTATAAGTGTCCGCAGCGATCAAGCTCAAATTTATCAAAATCGGTGACTTATGCATATTCCCTATTTTCTCAAGAGACCTTACGTGTTAATTTGTTTTGTGTGAAAGTGAAAATGCCAATCATTGCGCCAATCAAACTCAAATTGCATCTTGCAGGGTTTTATATTGTGTAGTTAATCAGAATTTAATTACTTTTACCATCTGTATACTCGTACCAATACGAACTATATTTTAACTTTTGTATCGGTAAAGTATATGTATGTTTGATAAATATTCTACTATTTTTTTTTAAAGATAAACTTTACTCGGCCTTTCTAATAGTCTTACTACTTTTGTTTAGGGGGTGAATCAACAACATAAAAGAAAGGGAATAGGTTTTCTAATCTCATCAAAAAGGTAACCCTTCTAAAATTATTAAGTAACTATTCAAATCCTTAACTTCATCCATTTAACATTTAACGTTGCGATAAGATGGAATAACGTCTTTTTTATTACGACATAATTTGTGAACTACGCAGATGAGTTACGGGAAAGATAACTCGATAATAGCGAAAGTTTCCCGATTCTAAGAAATTAATGTTCTTGTCCCTATTGCAAAGATTGGATTTTATTGATGGGAGAATGAAGGGGAGCCCATATTCGCAGGTGCCATTTTTCTTTCTGAGTGAGTCCCATCCACCCCGGTGGCTCTGTCCCGGTACCGGGACCGAAGGGAAAAAAAGTTCCATCCGCCCCGGTGAATCGTATCTCGATGTTTAACGATGTCCTAAAGTTAAAAGCAATATCGGCGGTATGATAAAAGATCTGTGCCATCCGCCCTTTTTAATAAAATTCTGGGGTGGGTGATACTTTGCGAGTGCGATCCTCTCCGTTAAACATCGAGATACGATTCACCGGGGTGGATGGAACTTTTTTTCCCATCGGTCCCGGTACCGGGACAGAGCCACCGGGGTAGATGGGACTCACCCATTTTTTTCTTGGCGCGTTTGAATCTTAGGAGGTATTTACACGGGACTTGGCAGGCAACTTAATGGTCGTAATATCCAATCACAAATCTAATTTCAATGAGGATTTGATTTCAAAAGTAATTATTGATAGTTATTTGTTATCTCCAAGAAACAAGGGGATAA
This sequence comes from Agriphila tristella, assembly GCA_928269145.1. NCBI lineage: Eukaryota > Metazoa > Arthropoda > Insecta > Lepidoptera > Crambidae > Agriphila > Agriphila tristella. The sequence goes on from OV743432.1 coordinate 30,908,173, forward strand.
AAAGCGCTAGTTGACTAAAATAGAGCAAGTCAGTCCTGCCAAGTCAACCAATATACCACATTATCAATCACAGAGTGTTAAAAAAACCGGCCAAGTGCGTGTCGGGCCACGCGCAGTAGGGTTCCGTAGTTACCGTATACAATACCATATTGAATACCACTATAATTTTTCGTATGCAAAAATAACTTTGTTTTTCATAGTGTCTGTATGAATGACAAAGTTATATTTGCGGTTTTGGAAAATGTGATATATCTCTAAAAATTATCACTAGTAGTAGTAGTATTTATAACGATCTACAACATTAATTTTTTTAGATTTTTCACTCTCTTATTTTAAAAGTTAAAGGGGGGGGGGGGACACTCATTTTACCACTTTGGCAGTGTATATCTTTCAAACGGTTTACTTTGAGAAAAAATAGTCTTAGGAACCTCAATATCATTTTTAAAGACCTATCTATAGACACCCCGCACGTATAGGTTTGATGAAAATTTTTTTTTTCAGTTTCAGTTTCATGTATGGGGAGCCCCCCCTTAATCTTTTATTTTTTTATTTTTATGTGAAAACCTTGAAGCGGTTCACAGAATACATCTACCTACCAAGTTTCACTTGTGTAATCCTAATACTTTCGGAATAAAATGGCTGTGACATACGGACGGACAGACAGACAGACAGACAGACATGACGAATCTATAAGGGTTCCGTTTTTTGCCATTTTGGCTACGGAACCCTAAAAAGATATATGGTATATTTATCTTTACTTGTCCTATTTGGTAAACAATTTTTATCCAATTCTTAATTTAATTATTTATTTATACTCGTAAAATACAACAAATGATTTTCACACATAGCCTACGAAATTTACAATCAGCCGTTTTTACGTGATTAGGCGGGTCCAAGAAATCAGCCTCGTGCGAGGCCCACCGCACGCGACAAACTTCCTGATTCGCGAGGCAGCGCAGTTGATGGGGTGCCTAATCACGTAAAAACGGCTAATCGGATTTTGATAAAAAATACTTTTTTAGTATGGTTTTAGATCCCATTAAGATTTTCTTGAATGTACATGCGGAGGAAGTTGCGAGCAGAAGCTAGTAAATTAAAAACAACTTAATTTTAACAATGGCTATGGATAGAATAACGCACGGACACTCGAGAGACGGCCTTTGTCCTGTTTAAGGCCCAATGTATCTCTATACCAAAATTCATAAAAATGGATTCAGCGGATGCGTAAAACTGCAACAAACATTAATCGGAGTTACTTTGGCTGACATTTATGATATTGATAATTGTGAAGACTAGTTTGGATTGTCCAAGGAAATCAAGATCAAAGCGATGTTGAAAAAAAACTTACTTGTACTTCTCCGAGTGAAAATACTAGCTCGTAGTTCTTTCTGTAACCACAGTTCTCAAATAGCCAATACAGAATAGTACACCAAGAAATGAGAAATAACTCACAAATGCTTCATCTATTTTATATGAATTAATAAAATAAAGATTACCACAAAATTAATATATTACTACTTACCAAACCACCTCTTATTTTCCGAACATTTAACACAACTCATAGATAACGTCAAAAACACGTTGACGTTAGACGTATTTATAACGAGCAATGTCCTCCGAGTTGTGAACATTTGGACTGCTGTTAGGAAACTTCGAGACCAGGGTAAGGTGACTTCTGAAGTTGCCCAGGATGGCTGCCTCAGTACAGAAGAGATGGAACATGAAGGCTCTAACAATAATTGTTGTGTAGACAAAGTCAACTTTGGTATAGCACCAGCTAGATTGTGAGTGTGGTCTAAGTAATGAGTGAGGTAGAAACCATGACATTAAGATGGTGATTTTCACAAACTAAATAAAATGTTTATACCCATTATGAAAATGTTAGTAATTTCGAAGAGAAAACAATAGAGGCAAAGGTGGTAGTTTGTTCACTTACCTCAATAAAAATACCTATAATTCAATGATGATTGTATAGCACAAGAATATTAAAACGCCGGTGATTCTCTGTCAAAATACAAACTTTAAAAGAAATTCATACATTATATTATTAGAAACATACGTAACTAAGTGGAACAGAGGTTCTTTCTTTACTTAGTTACTACTACAAAGTTTTTTTTTTCTTTCATGTTCCCTATTTCTAAGAGATTTACGAACCGCTCGTCCACTCCCTCGGGACCAACGCGGAATACTTGAAAACAAAACAAACTTTCGGACAGGTTGGACACTTGGGCCAACCCACTCTTCATTATTCCGGTCGCAGCTCGTCGGGTCCAAATTTTCAGTTTTGGATATCATAAGTAATTGCCGAAGAAGTTGGTGTCGAAATAAATCAAATTATAAGTGGAATAGAGTTTGCGGTGATAAGTTGGAAAACATTGCAGTGTTCGAAACTTCTGGTTGGTCTTTCATTATTTGCTTCATGATTTATATTTCTTAGTCCGATACTCTTTAATGTTCTTTATTTATTAGTAGGTAGGTACATAACTGGAAACTATCTACAGAAAAATAAAGCAACATTTCTAGGAATGACTTTATGGAAAATAGTAAGATTTATTCCTTACGTAATCAATTAGTTTGTAAATCTGAGCATTTTTAGAGTATTTTGCAAATCTTGACTCTATTTCAACTAATAATTGGGCACTATTACATTAGGTTGTTTACTTGAATTCGGGCTAACGACTAGAGTTTGGTCAACGAAAGATGAGTCTCGGTTAGAAATGGAACTAATTTTGCGCCTAATTTGAAGGTTCAGTTTCCAATAACTTAACCTCTAAACGTTAATTTAACAGGGAAAGTGGCGCCTCCATTTCCGGTTCATCTTTCGTTGACCAGACTCTATTGTAAATGAACGAAGATGATTTTTCCCGATTTCATACAAAATTCGGCAAGGCTTTCAATACCTGCTTACATCGCGTACTCTCTTACTTTGGCCTCATAATGCGAAGAGTAAATGAGTCTCAAAAAGCTGGTTGTGGTCAGTGGAATAGAAAGAAAGAGAGCCCGAGGTCGTTCGCCAACCATATGGTCTGACCAAGTAAAATAGCAACCTCCTCAAGCAAATTCAATCAAGCTGTGAGAGCAACTAATGGACCGAGACCGATGGAGGCAAATTGTGAAAGCAGCCGGCAATCATGATCCTCAGTTATGAAGGATCCATTTTTTTATTATTTTCTCGTACAAAACATGACTGTGTAAAATAATACAGGTTTGTTCACCTCTGTAGGATTCTTAACTGTTAAAAGTTAAACGATTTTTAACTAAATTACTTTCATTCATACAATAAAACCAAATTATAGCCCGGCCCATATATTTTATCTTTAAACATTTTCCTATAAAGCCGTTATGAACGAAAGCTGTAGAAATAATAGCCCGAAGTCTACGACCAAGATAAGGACGGCCACTGACGGGCTGCCTCATAAATTACAAATTTTAGCAGCATTTTACGTGCGAAACTTTTATGAAGTGACCAGATAATGTTGCTTGATGCGTGCTCTTAAAGATAATGGTGACGTAACTATTACTTCGAAAGGAAGCTTAGTCTTCCCGATTTTTCTTTATGGCGCAGAAACGCGGACGGTTCGTTTCAAAGACCGACGCAAAATCGATGCATTCGAAATGTGGTGCTGACGGCGACTGCTGCGGGACCTTTAGACAGCGTTTAGGACCAACCCCTTCGATCCTGGAGGAACTAAAATCAAGCAGAGATTATCGTCGACTGTGCACATACGAATCCTCAAATATTTCAGACACGTTGTTCGAAACGACCAATCTATGGAACGACTCGTTGTCCAGGGGCAGGTAGAGGGTAGAGGGTCGATCACCTACGCGTTGGAAAGACCTCATACAAACCTCCATAGTCCAGAGTTCCCGATACGCTGAAAACAAGTGCAGGCATATCACGGGTAGCCAATGAAAATGTAGCATCATCAACCACGACCAATCTGTCAAGAGTGAACGACTAAGGAGGAACTATTACTTCGCAGGAACTTGTAGACTAGCCCTTAGAATGTGTCCTAACGAAAGAGCAATATGATCGACTTCGACATTGCTTATGTAAGATAAGGTAACCAATAATGATAATGCGACTCTACCAAAGATATTAGGTACCAAAATGAGACCATCAGCCATTTTTGATGTCCCCACTGCTGGGGCACAGGCCTTCCTTATGGGTGGTGAGGAGGATGGGCCATAACCCACCACGCGGGCCCAATGCGGATTGGTGGGTGTTAACGACTGCAAATGCAGCTGGGACCAACGGCTTAGCGTGCCTTCCGAAGCACGGAGGAGCTCGAGATAATAAACTTTTGGTCACCCATCCCATGACCAACCCTTGCGAACGTTGCTTAACTTCCGCAATCGCTGGGCCAGGCGCTAAAGCACTGCGCCACCGAGCTCCTTTCCTCCAAAATGAGTACCAATAGTTTATATACCAGCAGAAACGCAATATTATACAATAGTACGAGTAAGCATCAACTCCAATAAGATGGAGGTATGGAGAATCGATCTCAACAGTACTAAAATACTTCTGTGCTAGGTGGGTATATCATAAGAACTATTGTTCTTGTTAGATACAAAGCAACGACAGTAACCAAATGATTGAACTATAAGCTACTTCTAAAGCCAGCACCAAGCTTCTATCGATTCAAATTCAGGTTGAAAGACTGCTGTTTGTAATTAAAAGCCTTGGCAACATTGATATAAATTATAAAAGAGTTTGTGAAAACATTGATACTTTTACATTTTCCCAAAACAAAACTCATTTTATTGTTTTATTTTTCCTACTAGGATTTAAAATTAATTAAAATGAAATATTACGCTGAATCCGTCTCTTACATTACGCAGCAATTAATTTTACTTCCTGACTCAATACAATTATAATAATAAATAACTATAAGCTGTTGTAAATCATATCCCCACCATTTGGCACTAAAGGAAAGGATACGGAGTACACAATGAATCATTTGTAGGTTATTTATTTGCTCCAATTAATTTGTTAATCCGTAGTGAAACTAATTAGTATTGCTTCCGTAAGGCACAGAATGAATATAGTTAAAGCAGTAACGCAACTACATACTACGTCCGAATCAGCGCACTACTGTCGCGAGGTCTAGCAAGGTTAGCAATGCGGCCTAGTAGCCCTAGGGTTGCCAGATGGTCAAATCTAAAAATCACCCGGGAAAAATCAGCTAATGCGAAAGTTCTGAATAAAACAATAATTTTGCGCGGATGAAACCACAGACTACAAGATTAGTGGATAAAACTGACTGAAAACCTCGCTGCGCGGCCGTTTTCCCTTAATTTGGAAAAAAATTGTCCAAATAGTTCGATCATCTCCGCCAGTCTAACAATTTGGAAAAAAAATGTCCAAGCAGTTCGACTATCGAACTAATAGTAGGACTGGATGGAATAAAGGCCGTTTTCTCATTATAGAAAGGCAAAAGTACAAGATTAGTGGATGAAACTAACTAAAAATCGCACTTCGCAGCCATTTTTTTTTACAATACACAGTCAAGATTACAACTTACAAGATTATTGGATGAAACTGACTACAAATCGCGCTGCGCGGCCGTTTTCTTACTGGCTACAAGCAATTTTATTTTAAATATTTATTTCTCCCGACAACAACCGCAAAATTCCGACATTTTCTTTCTCCAGAAATTTTAGACTTTCGATCTGGCAACCCTAAGTAGCCCCGACAGCCGCGAGATGCCACGTCGGCGACGTCCGTTGGCTCGTCGCGTCGTCTGCATTGAATACCTATGTAATAAATTTTATTAAATAAGCGAAGGTTGGTAAGCAGGCAGTATCGCCCTCCTCTGCCCGACACTACCGCGTACAGAGAATGCCAACCCTAGTGACCTCTGCCACGCCACAGGGTAAAGAAGAATCTTTTGTAGCCACGCAGACCAGTGACAAGCGACGTGACTCACGAATTCAAAAGACATTTTTTTGTGATGCCGTGAATCATTAATTAGCCGCTATGAGGAGAGCGTTTTCAGCGCGCAATGCACATCGCGTTACCCGTCGCCCGTTCACTACACATGGCCTGGCGGTAACACTAACACCCCTGACGACGAGATGCAACGGAGCGGACATAGGTACTGACAAAATGTCTTAGGTGAGATACTGCTTAACTAATATTATTTACTGTGCGTACTACGTTGTGACGGCGGATAAGTTATATGCGAAGTATTTCGTGCGGTTAGTTACAAGTAGAATGCTTAATTAGAACGGCATAATAAGATCTGTGTTAGAAGGTGTTTGTTAGAACGAATTGTTATTCGATTACCTTTTATTCTACTTTTCTCGTCTCTGTAAACTAGACGAATCGATTAAAATGTTTTTCAGTCACTTATACACTGCTACAAGAATTTATGAAGTCACAACAAGCAAAGTTCATTTTGCCCTCCGCAAAATGTCGTAAAAATAAACATGGAATAAAACCAGTGTGGTATACAGAGAGATATTTTCCGTTCCTGATTTGTGTCATGTCGTTACTTCGCTATGAGAGGGAACAGTCGCGTTTCATCACAATTGATGCTCTCGTGCCCTGCGGAATATTGCGTTGAAACTTGGACGAAAAATATTCGACATTTCTTTGCTTTAACTTTGGCCATTTGACTTACAGTCAGTGAAAAAACTTCCACTCAAATTCAGTCAGTCAAACAAACACAATAAAGAATCGATAAAGTAGGTACGACAAAACTTTTGTCATTTTAATTCCAATATAGGTACCACACAAACATGCACACTGTTACTAAAATTTGGCCCTGCAAATGCTTAAATAACTTTTTATAAAACCAAATTTTTGAAAAACGCAGCTTGACCCACAGGCTGATTATCTAATTATCTAAACCACCTAGTGACCGGTTTCAGTTCACAGATGAATGTGATACATTGCTAGTTTTCTTTGGTATTTTTTTTACCCCAAAAAGAAGTAGCAATATATCTAATTAGATAATCAGCCTGCTTTCATAATAAAATAATTAAAGAACAAGTTCAGCTTATTTAATCAACAAAATCCCAATACAAAAACGAAAACTGCACGCGTCCCTAAAAGCATCAATTCCGATGATCGTTTTCTATTCCAATATGATAGTCCTAGAGGGAGCCACTTTCTGACACTTTCCATTACATCCTGTCATCGCATTTTATTCTTTGTGCTGGCGTAATAGAGATGGAATCGTTTTGCTGACGCACCGATGACAGATGTCAAGTTCTATCGGACAATGGCAGTGTGATAGCGGACCTTTATTTAATGGTAGATCGTTAGGGCGGTAGTTCACTGTGACCTTTGCTATAGATAAGCGGCAATTCAATTGTTTGTTTTTATTTTTCGGACTCTAGTGGCACTTTACTAACGGAACACTTTCGGTTAGATATGCGCTGGGTGCAAAGGTATAATAATCGATCGCAGCGCTCATGGTGGCAAATAGTAGAAATAATGTAGGCTCTGTAATCTGTTTGAAAATGATATTTAACTTGTAACTAGCGATACAGGAACAATTACTTTATATGTTTATTATCACTTAATAAAATTATTAAAGTAGCTTTATCCTCTTGTTTTACAAAATTTACAACTAAAAAAGAAGTAAACAAACCCTGATATAACCAAAATAAAACACTCTTTTTTAATAGATCTTACTTGCCATATTTAATTTAAATAACCAAAAATGATTTCACAACACTTTGTTCACCCAAATCACAGTAATTTTAACACAATATGTGTAGTGTTTTTTAATATTTTGTCACAATGCCGCCATTACATATCAAAATGTCAAAAACAGTCAGGTCAGAGCCAACAAAGTTGTAAAAAGCTAGGTGGCGCTAAAAGCGTGCACGGTGCCAATACCGGATCGGGTCAACTACGAACAGAAAATAATCTGCGCGTACTAACCGATGACAAACAAATATAAAAAAATATAGGTATATAATTAACTTCAATACTGCACTGAATCCACCAAAGACCTAACAGTATCAGAAAGATAATGCTACGAATGGAATTAAACGAATATTAAACGATCAGATTCAATTTAACATTTTGTTTAACTTTGCCGATCAAAATCCGATTGCGGAGCGGAAAATCAGGTTTGGAAGGAATTTATTACGGACTTAAGTCACAGTAAAAATAAAGATCAGTATTTCTTTTTCATACAAACTAGCCTAAAGCGGACCTTTTTTATGATTGACTAGCGGCCGCCCACGACTTCGGACTTTCGCACTTATATTATAAATGTGAAAGTTTGTGAGTTTGGATGTTTAGATGTTTGGATGATTGTTCCTCAATCACGCAAAAACTACTCAACGGAATTGGTTGAAATTTGGCACACAGATAGTAAATAGCCTAGATTAAAACATAGGATACTTTTTATTCCGATATTCCCACGGGAACGGGAACCACGCGGGTGAAACCGCGGGCGTTCGCTAGTTTATAATATTAGTAAGAATAGGCAAGCGCTTGCCCGCTATCTTGTCTGATGGTAGGCGATGATGCGATTACGATGAAACGTGCTTGCCTAGAAGATACCCTATTCACTCGCGATTTGAAGGCCCCCAGATTGTACCTATCGGGAAACATAAACTCAGGCAAGGAGTTCCACTCTCTAGCGGTGAGATGACGTGATAAGGAATCTCGGCATTCTTTGGTTGTGACAGCTAGCGTAGCAGTAACGCACTCAACGTATGGAATCGAATACTGTACGATGCTCCAACGCATTTGTTTATGAAAATTATAACTAGAGATCATCGACAGAATTATAATGTGGCCTTACCTAGTCTGTTGGCCGTATATTATTATGAACACGTCTTGAAATCTAGCGACTGCCACTTAAAATTATCACAACACAACCTATAACGACAGGTCTGATACACCGAATTTTATGGTACAAAGCACGCACTGTTTTCAATCGCAAGGCCCCAATGTAGGACACTGTAGGGAAATAATTACCGGGCTGCAATTTGTAATGAATTTAGAAAACCCAGATTTTTTTATTAACACTCCGCAAACAGTTTTTACTGCGTGTAGGTAGCCGCAGGTAAATATTTCAAAGACATAGGCGAAACAATACTGGTAGTCATTTATACTGTGTTCATGTACTTTGGTTATAGATTTTGATTTGTCGATGGATTATAGGTATTGCAGATTTTCCATTTGTTAGGTGTGTGGTTAATCCCTGTAATAATTTGTAATGATGTTATGTTTCGTGGGTTCTGTGAGAATTTTAGACTAATCATTTCATATTTCCATCGGTTAATACGTTGTTTTTTTTTCAATTAATTTGATGATACGAACATAGAAATATTGGTCAAAAAGCTTTACTTATTATATGAAATACGTGTAATTAATCTATAAAAATAAGAAAATTCTCCAATTTATTCTAAGTTTGGAATGAAAATATCGGTTATGCTTTTTGGTAAGGTTATAAGCATTCTAGCTAGATCTAATTTAAATGAATGATGATAATGAAAATTTATTTGCAAAAGACACGGTTTTACATGTTGGTAAACTAAAAATAGGTTGCTCAAGTTTTCAGCATGCAAAAACCACATTAAAAAACCTGCCTCTTAAAAGCAAGAAATAATATTCAAATCATTAGATACGCATTATGATCGTTATAATAACGTCTATTGAAGTCGGGTGGGGTACGAACGTACCGTACGTACGTACGGGAAGTACAACTTCCTTTTTTTATTGTAAAAGCCCCACCCGACTTTAATAGACGTTATTATAACGATGATAATGCGTATCTAATGATTTGAATATTATTTCTTGCTTTTTAGAGGCAGTTTTTTTTGAAGTCGGCTTTTTTGTTTTTTAATCATTTTTATTTTTTTTATTTTTAGTGTAAGTACTTTCCTTATTAGGTAGTGTAGGTATATTATTAGGTAGAAAATCGGCTCAGCCAAACGTGAGATAATCGCGGAGAAACATACATACAATCATACATACGGGTCAAACTGAAAACCTTATTTTTTTAAGTCGGTTAAAAAGACTACATTAAAGATATCCCTTTCCAACACATAAAACTTCATCTAATTCGGTTCATAAATAACAAAGTTGTCAAGGTAGTTAATGCAAAATCAGAGTATTTTCAGGATTACTTGAAAACTACTGAACCGATTTGAAAAAAAAAAATGGGACAGATGGTCCCAGATGGCAAGAATACTCAATCGAACAAAAAAGGAATAATCAAAATCGGTCCATAAATGACGAAGATAAGCGCAAACAACGATAAAAAATAAAATAAAAAAAAAGTATACAATCGAATTGAGAACCTCCTCCTTTTTAAGAAGTCTATTAAAAATTCGACTGTTAATGTGTCCATTTATATCTTTATTAACGCCTTAAAGAAAACGAAACATTAGAGCCATTATTTTCTCGGAAAGTTTGCGAGAAAACTGTATTCTTTTTGTCATAAAACTGCAGTATAGATTGAGACTCGGGGCTCGGGACAAGTTAAGCGGGCACCAATTAAGAACTGCTTTGTGAGGGAAGCTATACACATGGCGTAGATAAGATTATATTATTATGAAAGTTGTGTCATGAAATATAAAGAAGATGGAACGATAAACCGTGCATGCAGACATACTGCCAGACCCAATAATCAATGCACAGAAGAAGTAGACAAAGTCTAAATTAGTTGCTATGTAAAGTTTGATATTATTAATAAAAAAAATAACGACAGTTGCACCGCAATTAATTATTGGATCTGCCCTACTAGCATAATGCTACTGGCATGTCCATCGAAATATATTCGTACCGTACCGTATATCGCGTGTTACAGCGTTTTATCGAAACTCAACTGTCAAAATTCAGTGTCTTTTGACAGTTAAACGTGATAAATCGCTAATATCATATCGCGTTTCGGTGGTCATGCTAGGGGAGCCGGGGGATAGACATTCAAATCAAACAGGAAATCTTAGGTCAACTAGACTCTATAGCGTTTCCGTCGTAGCAGATTCCTACACTACAAAACAAAAATCAAGAAAGTGTTTTTGAAAACCGTCGAGCGTTGCTCCAGTCTATTCTATACAGAATTTATATTCAGTGGTTGTTTGTGGTTTTCGATAGCTTTGATAAGGTTCCAAATCTTGTAAAAATCAAACCACAATCACATTTTTCTCGTGTTTTATTTTTAAAAGTGAATTAAAGAATGTCTACACTTTTCATCATAGGTTTATACCTTTAAACAAATAAGCGACAATTATGCATTTAGCACTTAATTCCCCAACACATTCCAAACGACCAACAAGCCATTACAACCAAACAATTAATGCGAGTTCTAACTTGCGCCGATAAATTCGATCCCGGGATCTTCCCTATAAGGTTAGCATCCCGGGAATCGCCTAATCCCGTCTGGAAGTAACAAATCGCTGTCGTTTGTCCCAGCAGGCCTATTACATTAAAATAATTGCGATAATCGGACGCAATGGGGAAGGCGACTGTCAAAATGGCGCTGCGTACGCTTGTTCCACAAGAACTATCAAAACAAAGGACTTTTACTTTTAAAAAAATAATACGTTTTTATAGCTTTAAAATGATCAAATTCTGTGTAATAGGCTGTAAAGATGTTGGCTGTTACAAATTTCCGAAAAATTTGATATTAAAAAATTAATTCTGTAAGAATAAAACATCTTAATTTGGCTTTTAATTCCGGCACTTGCATTGTAGAATAGTCTTTTATATAAATTATGGGTCAATGGGTCTTTTTCGGTACAAAATACCACAAAATAAATACTTATTAATTGGATTTTTTTATTTTAGGCATTCACAATGCTATTTTTTATATTAAGAGAATTGATATAATTTATAAAATTTTCAATTATATCAATTCTCTTAAAACACCTATTTTCCATACATTTTGTTCTGAACACTACTGTCTTAGGAACAAGCGTACGCAGCGACATCTACAATTAGCTTTGCGTTGCCATCCCCATTTGTCCTTCTATTTACTTGATATTGAACCTTATTCGTAAGTCAATAGTGTCACAGAATGGGACGAACATCGTCCGCTTATCGCGATTGTTTTTATGTAATAGGCCTGCAGGACAGATCCACCGTTAATTGTCTGTCTTGAATTCTGCGTAAGCCTATTGAAATTAACTTACTACGATTTATAAATAACGTATTGGATTATGGGACTTTTGCAGATATATTTAAGCGTGCGTTGTGTTTGTACTCGTATCAATCTATCAATCGTTGGCGTCTTAGGTAAGATGGTGGTAGCTGGGCAAGGCGAAATTAAAGTAAGCCCTAACACCAACCAAACCAAGTACAAATTTTACCCCCCTTCTAGGAATCGAACCCGGAACGGAACCCCTGCGTCTTACACGAGTAGGTAAACCGCTAGGACACACAGGCGGTTAAATAATTAAGTCTTTTCTATTTGGTATGTCCCCTAACTTAAAGTTACCAACACTCTATTTAAATCTGTTAACCCCGTAATTAAAAGCAAACTCTCATATCATAAACAATAAAGTTAACTATACACAACCCAATAATTAATTACCATGAAGTATCTTATTCCATTCTCAATAAGGTTACATTTAACAAATGTCGCACAATCTTCGAAGAGGCGGACAAATCGGCGTCGTTTGTCCCAACAGTGCCCTAACCTTAATTGTGTCCCTTAATTCTGTAACGCCTACGCCGTAAACTACCGATTCTGTTCGAACGTTGTAGTTGTTACCCGTTTTGTAAAATAAAAAGGTTGGAATAGTTTTTTTTTGTTTTTTTTTATTTGACTCTGCATGTGATTTCTACATGGATTAAACTTCTCGTGGGAATTTGGATGACAAAAATTAGCCTATATCACTCAAGTATATTGTAGCTTTCTGTGAAACAATTTTGCGCATCTAATGAGTGCTATCGTTGATTACCTCCTACATCCAAACATACAAACTATGTATAAAAAAACTTATGAAGAATCGAAAGATTTCAACACAATTGGCGCTTATGGGGGTTTAGATGGGTCGATTTTCCTTTTTATCGACAATCGCTTGTGAAATCGAATCGCCACCTCCTTGAAATTAGGTTAAAATCGACCAGCAGTTCACCTGCCAAGTCAACTCGTGTAAATACCACATTAAATACTATTACTAAGCGATATGAATCTAAAGGTTTCGTGAAGGTCTAAAAAAATTCACAGATTTTTCAGTCCCCGCAAGAATCGGAGCATTGAAAATGAATACAAAAATTTACGAAAAGCAAAACCAAATTAAATGCAAAATCCTATTATATTTTTAAAGTTACCTAGGTAGTATCTATTTATTTTTACGAAAAGCGCCCGCTGACTGCCTAGACGCGGCCGATTTTAATCAATTTTCAGGCGATTTGCATCTGATAACCCTTTTCAGTGGTAATACGCGTTAAAGAAGTATGTAGGCAGCCAATCTTAGGCCAAGCTTTATAACAATAATACAACTGAGCGGCATTATAAGTTACAGACTGTATTTTGTGTCAGTTACGTAATAAATCTAATGAGTCCAGTGTGCCACCAACTTTGTTCCAACCGCGTCAGTGTGAAAGCTCACAACTCATTATGTGCAACAAACTTAGACGTAAACGTTCAGAATGCGGCAAAATGTAGTAACGTTCCAATTCAGATTGAGACTTATTTTATTTGCACCTGTAATTTACTTCCTTGGTTTTTGAACGGAGGAACTTATTTTGTTTAGTTGCTTTCATAGCATCTGGTGTTGAAATGCTTTTATTAAATTCATAAATGTACACGCCATTAAAATTAACGGAATATTGGAGTTCTAGATTTTACAATGCTATTTTCATATTAAGATATAGAATTTAAAAGTAGAAATACTAGAAAAAATCGACTCACCCGTAGTAGCTCAGACGGGAACCCCGTCATTTTGTCTATTAAATTAATTATCTTAACGGAATATTCTAATAAGCTTTTAATAGCATTAATAATGTTTGATCACTTCAAATTATCAAACCGTAATGGAAAGCCTAATTCCATTACCTATAATAAGTTCAGTCATTATATTGCTGCCAAAACATATAACAAAATTACACAAGCTGCACTCTTTTTAGTAAACGTGCTACATAATAAGAAACTTTTAGTAATAAACTTAATGATTTCATCACAAACGACCGATCACATTTGTGCTAAAATAAACAGCCAAACAGTATTTTGTATCATTAAACTTGGGTAAACAGTCGTAAGGTAAATAGATACCCTATTTCCTCTACGGTAACTTTCTTTCATTACTCCTTTGGTAAAGTTTGGAAATAACTGCGTTGTCAGACTCCAATTTAACCCCCCTAACTCCATTTGCACGTGTGCTCTATTTGCTGAAAGAATAAAGTAATTTCTGTACGAATTGGGACACACATGTTGACCTAGCACATGGTACAACACTGAGGTAATATCGGAGGGGAGTGTTTGAAGTTCGATAAGTTAATACGAATATATGGAACTTTCGGTGTCACTGAGATTTGGCAGAAATTATAATAAAATATTATTGAATATAAAAGCAGGAAATTAAAATAAAGTTAGCTTTCAATGGTTATAAAAATAAAGGAGGATTTCACTTAATTTTTTTTTAAACGAAAACGAATTATGCTGAAACTTGCTTGAGAAAGGAGAGCCCTTGCCGAGTTTCTTGTAGTTCTTGTTATCACATCATCAGCCGTTTTCAATGTCCACACTGCGGGGCACGGGCCTTAGGGTGGGCGTTCTTGGTATAAGGTCCCCTAAAGTAGGGGTTCCAAAGATGGAGCGTAGATATTGATGATCAATGTGGCAGCATCTTTCTACGCTGCACATACCACAAAACACGGTTACAACAAGATTTATCACCAATGTAGGTCAATAAAATTCTAATTATTTAGGGTAGTTAAGTAATTATTTAGGTAAGGTAGGGTTGTATATAAAAAAATAACAATTGTTTTTCGTTTTTGAGATTAAACTGGCCGCCAGGTTCATTACCAATTTGCGGGGATAGTATACAAAATAGACCGATTCGAAAAATTTTGTCATTCTGACTGAGCTACTAAAATACTAATCTATAATGTGCAAAACAACTTTAATCAAATGGATATTTAAAAATATAGGATTTTTTTTACCTAACTTACGAAATGATTTAATTTTGACGACATAAATTACTCACATACCATTTTCCTATTACTTTATGAAATAGAATCAATCATTAATAATTTCATAATATTCCCGTGACCTTCATCGACATAACATTATTATTTTACTTTTTTTTCCTCAATTTCTCGAAGAATTTAATTTACGTTATACCATATAATATGTTGCGAACAGCCATTACGCCAGAGGCAGCATCTTAATAAAGTATAATGCAGTTTTTCCTTATTAAAATGAAACTGACTGAACACATATCCGCCCTATATTAGATAGCTTAAGCTTGTAACCCTACGTTCACACGTAGACAAACCGGATCGGACTTTTGCAGGTACGGTTTAGTCACAATATAATTTAAATGTACGAGTTCACACGTGCATTCGGTTTCGAGATCCGGCAAAAAACCGAAACGGGCAAAACTTGACATCCGATTTGGCGACTGCAATTGGATCACCATCACGACACACGACAAAATATAGTTTCCGGTTCAATGGCAATAGCACTTTAGTACATGCGTTCACACGAGCGCTGTTCCAGTTTTTTATCAGATGCCGCGTATTCAGACGATGACATACCATTCGGTTGTAGGCAGAAAAGCAAAACCAAAAACAGAGTATCCGGTTCTGCCGTACACGGTAAAAATCCGATCCGGGAAATCATGTCTCCGTGTGAATGTAGCGTTTTTTTCCGCCTTTACGTCCTACATTTTAAGGAAATCCTTTTGAAAGGAGCGTCTCTATTTCGACTTGGGCCCGAATGCTTTTCTTATGTCCGGCTGTCCGTCTATTTTCCTCTACAGGTTGCATTTCTCAACCGATTCTTGTAAAATGTTGTGAGCAGGTATACAGCCAAATACTCAAAGGCTTCTTAGCTAAAATTTTAAGTTTAGGTCTCCTTAACTTTAAGGAAGCTGTCAGTTTCGTAGAAACTCTATGAAAATGAGAACTTCCTTAAAGCAAGAATTTTATATTAATATTCTGTTGCCTTAAAGTTAAGGAGAATTTTTTTTTCAAAATGACGGAGATATGGGGAAAATCATATTTCAGCTATTTCGAAAAATGTTCAAAAATGTAAAAAAGCTTTACAGAGCCAGTAGTTATTTGTTTAAGTATGTTTTTTCTATTTGGGATCCTTATCCTTACTAATGTTATAAATGCGAAAGTCCGTTTGTTTGTTTGTTACGCCTTCACGTCGTAACTACTGAACCTATCATCATGAAATTTTGTATACACGTTGTCAGAGGTACAGAGAAGAACATAGGGTACCTTTTCATGCATAAAAAAAGTATTGTTCCCGAGGGATAGCAAAAAACCATTTCACGCAGATGAAGTCGCGGGCGGCCGCTAGTAGCGCATACATTGCAAAGTCATAAAATATTTAAATTTTAGTATAAACTTCTATACAAAATCACGCCACACTGCTAAAATCAAGAAAAAAACTTAATATCACTGAAACCTAACAACACGTCGCTCGTTATTTACTATCAACTAGAAATATTTCAAGTGCCAATTCAACGTTTTTTTTTCGTACCTATGCCGCACACGTCACCAACACTTTCAGAAATCTGTCCGCGAGGGTCAAAGATGTGTAATTAGTGCAGTCAACACACAATTACGCGATATAAAACAGCGCACGTCCGCTCGGACACCCTGAAATACGTGACGGGAATGCTGATGACCGCCAGACTTTCTTGGTGCACGTCCTAGGGCACTGACCGTTGAGTTGCGGAAGGTACCTATGTTTCATTCGAAACAATGTTTTTTTTGCTTGTTTTCAGAGCTACTATTAAATCAAAATTAAAATAACTGCGGAGGGCTACTCAAATGGCCACTTTTCTATTCGTTCGCTAACTTAAAAATTAGTGTCGTAGGCTTGTCAATTCCATATAATACATCAATGTCTGTGATTTACATAAACTTGCGACGTGTGATTCGATCGTCTAATTGCTTATTTTTATTAAGCTTTAAGTAAGCGAACGAATAGAAAAGTGGCCATTTGAGTAGGGGGGCAGGAAGTAAACGCGTACGTAACTAAACAGGCAATTTCACACTTAGGTACCTACCTAGGTATTTTCTTGACGTTTCGACCGAGTTGCATCGAGAAAATAAGTAGGTGTGAAAATAAAGTCCATGCGCTTAGATAGTGTCGCTCTTTTATCTCGCCACTTTTGTACGTGCCGCTTCTTGTCAAAGGATGCCGCCGCATAAACAAAGGATACCGCAAGCGGCGTACACCCGCAAGTGAATTTGGATTTTGGCAGTTTACATAGAAGTGCTGTACTGAAAGGTTGTATTTGTTACCGGTATTCCTGTCTCTGAACACAAGTGCCTGCGGGTGTACCGACACTATCTAAGCGGATGGACCATACCTATCATTAGTTACATTTGCGTTTAGTCAGCTTAGCTACTAGACACATGGCCAAATACTCAAACGAATCTTAAAGTTAAGGCCACCTTAAATCCAAAAAAGTTGTCAGATTGATCTATGAAACTGACAGCTTCCTTAAAGTTAAGGAGACGTTAACTTAAGATTTTAGCTAAGAAGCCTTAGCCTTTGAGTATTCGGCCGCAAGTCTCTTGAATCTAGCTTGTGACTTCGAACTTCGAAACATGGTCGTGACAGTCAATAATTCCTGAGACATAATGAAGTTATGATATAGGACGTGCAAAGATTTCCCATGGCGTGTCTAAGTTATTGTAAAACTACGAACTTAAGTAAATCCAAATATTTTAAAGTAAAACCTAAGATTTACTAACACTTAATGGTAAAATTCCGATCTGTTCTGTTTATCTTGTTCATTTAGACCTTTAACCGATAAAAAATTAAATAAAAAAAAAATACTTAGTAAAATCTTAAGTTTTACCTCAGAGACACGGTTAAAAGTTGAAAAAAGTTTATTTAAAAAGTGTTTTAAAGTAATAATTTACAAAATTATAATTTGGTTTGTGTATTAATAATTAACTGATGGGTAATTTTATCGTAATGAATGACTTAAAAGTACTTATAAGATAAATAAAAATAATGCGAGTGTAGAATTTTACAAAATTATATTTTATAATATTTAAGATTTTAACTGAGAGGTAATGTTAAATAAATGATTAATTGTTATGATGGCTAGTTTACTGTTTTATTAAAAAAAAAACAACATTTACCAATCATCGTTGCTTAAACCTAGCATGTTCCAAACTCTAATGGTAAAAGCCCCAAAATTGACTTATTTTTATAAAATCCTTACATTTACCAATTACCAACAACATTTACCAACATGTTGGTAAATCCTAAAATTTTAGTGTAACCTGAGGGCTTTTACAATTATATTGTAGATAAATCTTCTTTAACCTAAAATCTTATTTTCTAAACAGCGAGAGTCAATGCCACCAAAAGGCCAATTTCCAAAACAAAATTAAGATAATGCCATTACAATCTACTTAATAAAAGGTCCTTTACCAAGACAGACACGAGAACCTCAATCAATAACTAATTAATAACAATGGTCGAAGCTCCAAAGTAGCAATCATGAAGCTATTAAGTATAAATTAGCTCCCCTATTATTACAAGTAGATGTATTATTAATCTATGATCCAATGACTGTTCGTCGAATTTCACTTTGTGTCTTATCTTATATGCAAGACTTTTTCCTTTGCCAACTGCTTCAGAATGTTCCTCATGAAGCCAAAACATGAAGAATTAACACAGAAACAAAACTGGTTTCTATATTACTTAGTTTACTTTTTATTTTAGTAATCATGACCAAATCGTTTGCGAATTTAAAGTATTAATATTTCTGCTTACAAATTCATAATAATTGTGTAAAATAAAAAATAAAAAAATTCACTACCATTTAAATATTTCATTCATGATTAGATAATGTGATAATAACTTTATCAATACATACCCAACGACACTTTGGCATATAAATTGGAACACTCTAAAAATGTTGAACTTTATAAAAAACTGAGGATTTGTAATAATGTCAAAATGCATTATTAACGAATCCCCACAAAATATTGTCATGATCATGACTTATGGTTGTATGACTATGCCTTTCGTTCACTGTGAGCTAAGCTATCTAGGCAGTTTTCCTTTCCAGTGTAATCAACGCAAGTGTATGCTCTGCACGTATTTTGTCCCGTTCATGGAAAGGACCAAAACTAAAAAAATCTATCTGATACTATTTTGAAAAAAGAAATAATATGTAGCTTACTTCCGCAGCAACATATGCAAGATGCACCGCCCGCAAAAATATACACATGCACACCACAAAATATCAGTGCACCATACCTGCATTTAGCAAGACAGCAACACACCTTGCACCTTCACCAATTAGGCTACTCTACACTTGTTTCGCCCCGACCCGGAGCATCGTCAGGGGTTAGATAGTGCGTAAACCAACACCATCTTGCATGGGACTAGAGGATCCCGACCGTTTTTCAATCCCTAAATTTTCGGGATTGAGTTTTCATAATCCCGGGATTTTCGGGATTGGTTAATTAATTTAAAAAAGTTGTAAAATATAGTGCGTGACTCAGTGCCAGGCCAGTGCTCTCAATATAATTGCACGCCTATCATTTATTATATAAAATACAAGAAAACCTGTATTTCATTCAAGCAGCATTCCAAGCAAGCAACACAAATTACCGCTACTGAACAAAAATGTATGAACATTCTTCAAGTTTAGTTTAGAAATGAGACATTTTGAATATTATTTCAAATCAGTTTTTGCTAAGAAACTACTTTACTACCTAAATACTAACTAGGTTTTTACATGAAATCCGTCTATTACGTCGACGTTAAGAGAGGTTTTGTCAATTATCTTTATTTGCATAGTTTGTAATTTTTTTTTTCAATTTATTGAAGTTTAAATGAAGTTATTCACACTTGAAAAAATTTTTTTTTATATATAAAAAGTGTCAAACTAACCAGACTTAAAGTCTGGTTAGACTTAATTTGACTCTTACTTTGATTAGTTAGTGATTAGATTAGCTAGGTGTGTATTGTAATGTAAAATATGTTGGTTTTCGTTAAAATTTTGATTAAAGTACCTATACCTAGTTTTAATTGTCAGTTTTAAGGCAGTGCATGGCTGTTTATAAAAATATCCATTGGAATGTACAAGCTTGAAACAAAAATTTACCTAAGCCGATAAAAGAGATAATATCGTATCATATCACTCTTAGTAGAATACAAGCTTTATCTTTTATTGACCGATCACAAAATGAGCTGATTTATTGGCGAGAATGCAGACGTGACAGGTTTTCATAGTGATTTACAAATAGCAACTAAAATATTGACATAAAGAGCCCGCGTATTTTCGCACCACCCGAAAAATAAACGTATGAATTATGCAATACGGCTAGCTATGAACATATTTTTATAGGCGATGTTTGCGCTAAGTAAAGACGTTAGCAAAATTCCTACAAGTACCATACTTTTATAACACGAGGCGGAATTATAGAAAAAATTGAAATTAGTCAATTTTGATCAATTCCGGGTACCAACAGTGTGTTGTTTTGAAGTTTTACTATAAGTATAAATTGACAAAATTAAGGTACATTCACACACGGCATAAAAGACGTAACATCTTGATCTTGAGAGCGTTTTACCATTGAAAATGGTTATCAAATGCAAATCGCCTGAGACGTATTTTTGGTCATAGTTCCGAGGATTTTAGGAGGATCGCGATGGAAATAGTACCAAAAGTTGAGGAATTTATTGAGACACGTGTGAACGTTTGAATTTTGAAAATCGGCTGGTAACTTTTTTTGAAATTTCGAAAAATTCGGGTTTTTTGGGGGGTGTTTGTTTACTAAATTGTAAATATTTCGAGAAAAAAACCGACTTAAGAAAAAATGAAAAAATAGGTCCTAGGGTATTAGTTTAGCTACAAATATCAATTTTTTTTGAAAATCTGTTTATAATTGTGACCTGTAGGTGGTCCCTTTAGATTTGGAATTGTAGAAAAACGGGTATTTCGGTAAATAAAAAGTGATGTAGTTTCTATGATTATTGACAGATCGTCATGGTAAAGGTATTGAAAGATGCGGAAGCAGACGAGAAGTGCATTAGTTGATTTTTGTGAATCGGTTAATAATATTTCAGCCGCGTCGAAGCAGTCAGGGGCACTTCACAATCGATCGTAAAAATAAAAAGGTACCTAGTATACCTTAGAAAAATTATAGGATTTTGCTTTTGATTTGATTTAGTTTTTTCGTAAATTTTTGTATTCATTTTCAATGCTCCGATTCTTGCGGGAACTGCGAAATCTGTGAATTTTTTTATGACCCTAAACTTAACCGCCTCTGTGGTCTAGTGGTTCGCCCACCCGTGTAAGACGCAGAGGTCCCGGGTTCGATTCCCAGGGGGGGTACAATTTGTACTCGGTTTGGTTGGTGGTAGGGTGGTTGATTCGTCCAAGGTGGTAGGGCTTATTTCAAGTCCGCCTGGCTAGCTACCACCATCTTACTTAAGTCTGACGCCATAACAACTCCGTTATGGCGTCAGACTGCCGGAACACAACAAAAATTTGTTGTGTTCCGGCAGTTAGAGGTAAGATAGCCAGTATTCCGGGTGTAGTGCGCTTCCACCTTCGGCCTTATAGTCATTTAACATTAGGTGAGATGAAGGCCAAGCACTATCCCGTTGTGTTTAAAAAAACCCTTTGCAGTAAACTGTTATATCTGACGTGCCATTGAGTAGGTATACATTAAATACCACATTATTTGGTATATTACCAACATGGGTATTAAATCAAGAATTATTGCTGTAAGTATTTATAATAACGCACACTAGGGACATTTACCTGACTTTATTCCACGTTAAGCCATTTCCAATTTCTCAAAGGTACCTACAGTTGTTTAACACAATAATTGACTACAGGTAAATAATTGTAATACAATAGTCTTATATCCTTCCCAATTATAATTACGCCTTCAGGTTTTAGAGCTGGCGCACACGAGTAACTTTTGTCTCCGCAACAATTTTATCTCTCACACCAAGTCTACGGGTTTAAATGACGGCCGAATGCCGGCAGACTTTCATACAAACCATGTGACAGACAAAATAGTTGCGAAGACAAAAGTTGCTCGTGGGCGTTCGCGTAAGGCTACCGGTAAAACTAGGGTTTCCTAGGATAGCGGTGCCGTCATGTTACGGCCGCAATATAGCGGCGTTGACAGCGACACCGTTACGTTAGAAACCGCGCTGTATTGTTTACGTAGATAACGTTCTACGCCGCTAAATTACGGCCGTAATATGACGGCACCGTCATCCTAGGAAACCCTAGCTTAACGATCAATTACGATTGTAAATTTTTGTCGTCAATGCCATTGTTGGAGGAATTGTCAAGCGCTTTAATTGCACGTGTAAACTATCAATTTTTGCATCAGTGAGCGTCAATTACGTAAAATATGACAATCGAAAATTATCGTCACCGAAGCGCTTTAACTACTGGACCGATTATCATGAAATTTTACATACACGTTGTCAGAAGTACAGAGAAGAACATTGGATACCTTTCATCCTGAAAAAAAGTAATGTTTCCGAGGTATAGCAGAAATACTTTCCACGTAGACGAAGTCGCGGGGGGCCGCTAGTCTTTAAAATAATACCTGCCTAAGAATCAATATTACTTATTAATATTTTTGATTAAATAATAAATAAATTAATAGTGTAAAACTTACAGGAATTGAAATCCTGTCTAGGGCTCTTTTACAATAACTATTTGATTTTGTAAAATCTCTACAAAAGGTCGCGATAAGCGCTGGACGCTTAAAAATATCATGAACAATCGTCGTGGAGATCCTTGGAGGAAACCAATGCCATATTTACAGTATTTTGTTTATTATAATAACAATTATTATACTAAACAAAATACTACGATTACACACGCTGAAATTTTATTTATTTGGTTCCCACAGATTTGATTCGACTCATGATTACAAGCAACTTTTACGATGGGGCCAACTCTGACATCGCGAAAAAAATCGGCTGTTCCATACACTACAGTCGAGAAAGTATTGTGCTTTTTATTATCTATCTACGATGAAACGTGCTTGCCTAGAAGTAACCTATAATGATTCGTGACTTGAAAGCCCTTGATTGAATCTATCAGGAAATACAGACTCAGGCAAGGAATTCCACTCCCTAGCGGTATGGATACGGATGATAAAATTTGAAGCAAAACGCTTAGTTCGAGTCTTTGTAATATCCACCAAAATACAGTGGCGCTGATTCGTACGTCTGATTCGTTAGAAGAAGGAAGATGGCGGAATTAGGTTGTGGAATTCCAGTGCACAATCGCTGAAATGTATCCGATAAAAAACCGATAAGCTGGCAACCTTGCGTCTATATGCTCGAGGCTTTTGAGCTTATTATAAAAAAAGATTATCGTTGCCGATGAGCTTTTTGGCCCTCCGCTCAATATACTCAAGCGTCTGCGGCTGGCATTTGGCGGAGCCATGTTCATTCTTTATAATATACTGCTATGGAAACAATTTAAAATAATGTATACTCAAAAACAAGTATATATTTCACTTCTCAAGCTTACGCGCTCACTAGACATGAAATGAAACACTTTTTCCGTGACCACGGCAGCTGCAAAGGTGCCGAAACGTCGGGAAAATCAAACATCAAACCAAATACCAACTAATTTCTAAAGTGCTTCCAATAAAACCACGCTAGTATCCGCTAAAAAGTGTTTTATTTCAAGTAATTTTTTTAAAATAATGAATAATGTTATGTTCTCCTTCATATTTCACCACATCGCGCCAAATTTTAATATGTACTTATTAGCATACAAATAGCTTAAGTTTGTCTGAATATGCTGATGGTACACCTGCATTTCACTTTTGCCAAGAAAATTGCATAATATGGAGTTATTATTAATCTCGTTTGAAGTTTAATGAAATGTTTTAACATATGCGAAATTTAAGCCAAGTTACATTAAGTAACTTATCCATAAACATTTATTAAAATCGTAAGTCATTTAAGGTTTAGCATGAACTCATACATTAGTGGACCTAACTAAATGTCATATTTTTATGTTTCAATACAATGTTGCATCTGCAGTAATATTAACAAATACATGAAACGAAATGTCTTAAAAAATATAAACAAAAATAATAATAATTTATATCAGTTACCTTGCTCTGATCCCAAATCTAGCTAAAGCCATTTTATTGAGGGTAAATCAGAGACAACGATGCGCGCTACCACAAACGATGACATGAAAACTCATAGACATAGAAAAAATTTTCGCTGCGCTCAGGAAGACCAACAAAGCGTGGAAAAGAGAAGTAACATTATATGGACATGGTCTGTGAAAAAAAAGAGACAAAGAAATAAGTGACAATGTGCCAACATTTTTTACAGTAAGAGCCCCTAGCGTCCCGCCTTGCAAATGAGCAATCACAGTTTGTTTAAAATATTTGTAAATCCTTATTACATTTTCAAATAAAGGTATCGTGAAGCCATGGTGTCTTGTGCTCTAAGTAATTGTGATGTAATAAAAAGAAACAATCCAAGTAATCACACTTTTCAAAAGTAAATAAGATATTGCCACACATTTCTCTAAAACCAAATTTCGCTACATTTACTTGTTTATCGACGAATAAAACATTATGGAACATAGTTTATTAATTTCCTTTGTAGTAGTTATAGCCATATTTTATGTATTGTAAGTCATATTTTACGTATCTCATATATAATGTATACATTGTTGTTCTTTGGCATTCTATTTCTATGTGAAAACTCGACCACGGAGATCGTCAAAAAAAATATCGCAAGTTATTTTATTACCGACTTCATTTTTATGTAATAAACACTATGCCATTTCCATTTATTAAAAGTCACAAGAGCGTTAACAAACTGATGCTGAAGTTACATCGATTTTTTTATGAAAACATTCAAATTTTCTCTCGAGCTTATCACAATAGCTTTAGGTATTCTATTTGCATAATCGAATCGATTTCCTCTAAATAACACCTCCATTGTACCCCCTAAGGCTTTGCGTAAAACGGAACTAGATTTTTCTTAACAAAAACAAAATTGGTGTTCGACAAAATGATGATATAAAAAAATAAAAAATGGGATTGAGTTTTTCCCAAGTTTTTGGATTTTTCACACAGTAAAGATTGCACATATTATATTAACCTACGTGCTCCTTTTTGTATATTATAGTTGTGCGTGCATCAATATCGCATTAATTGTCAGTATCGAATTAATTAAATTATTTCTCAAAATCTATTATGTCTAAATGAATTCAAACAATACTATAGTTAATGTTGACAAAAAAAGAACAATGAAAATACGTAGGAAGAGACAAAAATAGCCCAAAGGGACGACTTTGGGGAGATAAGATAAACTTGGCAGAAGAAATAAATAATCCTAACAAACGAGGTCAAATAAATTTCAATATCAGATTTTATACGAACAACAAACTCGCTTTTTCGCATATACAAAATTTTCTTGCCAAAGAATATTTCGCTTATTTAGCGTAAAATTCACACTCATTAGGAGCAAACAGCGGAAGTATTCGAGACTGTTGTTTTATAAATTACTGAAAAAACAACTTTTGTAAGCGGGCGGGCGGCGAAATGAAATCGGCATTAGTATCTACAGGAAAGTTTTCTGGGAAATTATTAAACTGCAATTAGTTTCGGAGGCCGCGGCCGGTGTGGTTTCGTTTGTTCCGCAAATATATAAAATACAGAACATTTTATATCCTACTATAATATTATAAATGTGAAAGTTTGTGGATTTGATGTTTAGATGTTTGGATGTTTGTTCCTCAATCACGCAAAAACTACTGAACGGATTTGGTTGAAATTTGGCACATAGATAGTAGATAGCCTAGATTAAAACAAAGAATACTTTTTATCCCGATATTCCTACGGGAAAGGGAACCACGCCGGTGAAACCGCGCGCGGGCGGCCGCTAGTTTACAAATAAGTTGTGAACAGCAACAGAAAAAAACTCCAATTATCAGTAATTGGATTTTTTTTATAACGAGAATCA
The DNA here is from genome assembly GCA_928269145.1 of Agriphila tristella. Taxonomy (NCBI): domain Eukaryota; kingdom Metazoa; phylum Arthropoda; class Insecta; order Lepidoptera; family Crambidae; genus Agriphila; species Agriphila tristella. The sequence goes on from OV743432.1 coordinate 30,934,293, forward strand.
CATTAGGTTCAGACGTACATGCAGTAATGCAAATAAATAAAATTAGTCGATTTTTATTGTTTATTCAGCAATAAGTTAATTAAACACGTATACGACGTAAGTGATAAAATTGTAGTCATTATCAAAGTCTATTTATTTAAGAAAGTCTTTTTTGTTAAGGAATATTTTGTAAAAGAATCGTAAACTATGATAATATTGTTGTGTAACAATAAACAAATATGAGATTGATCAGATACTTAGATACCTAAATGAATGAAACTGAATTAAATAATCATTTATTTCCTATGGAATACAAATTAGACAGTCACAAGGTATAATAGTATTCTCTGCTCTTGTTGGTGTGGAAAATATTGTAAGGTACCTATTATGATTTAAGTATATCACTAAAGACAAATTCTATGACAATAAACAATAAAAAATTAACATAAATGTCTAGATCATAATAATGTCTCGTCAATTAGAAATCGTTGAAATAGTCCAATAGTTACTTTCTTTACAATACATATTACGGATGAGCCGAGTAGTTCGTTTAAAAATTAAGTTCCTCTTAAAATATGAGACTAGAGGTTTTAACGTTTAATGTTATTAGATTCAAGGCTCACAATCCATTAGCAAGCCATTATCAGCAATTGTCAAGGGAAATTTACTGCGTTGTATTTCACCGTGCTTCAGATAATCTTCTATTGATTATTAGAGGAGAAATAATTTTACTTCCTTCATACTATTAGTTCTACGTCAAAGTATTGAGTTTCATTCTTTCGTAAAACAACTCATTAAAAAGTATACAGCATTGAAAGAAACAAGTAGTTAAAATTATCACCGACGTGTGTAATTTATTAGTTTTCAAACTTCAATCATCGGGCGTTGTACTTAAATTTTTCTACAATAGAAATACATTGATGTTTTACAGACAACTGATTTTGATGAAACTAAACACTAATGATATTACTGACCGAACACATAATTATCTAATAATTAAAATAAATTTTATTTCAAGGTAAATGCAATTATAATTCTATGCTACAAAATAAAGACATTTTGTTAGCCATTGTGTTTAATTCAAAACACGTGTAACAGAAATTTACATAATTTGTAATTAATTAGGTAACTCCTTCACATAAACATAGCAACACAATAAAAATGTATTTATTGCCTTTTAACTAAACAACGAAAAAACAAAATGAATCAATCCGAGTTTTTTTTGTGGGGGCATTTATTTACATTGCCCGGTTCGATTGTTTGGGTGACTTGTTAGGCGACTAGGGCTTTTACCAACAATCGCTTGTAAAATTGAATCGCCACCTCGTTGAAATTAGGTTTGCGATTCGATTTTACAACGGATTGTTAATAAAAAGCCCTATTCGACTAAAATCACCTTTTTTTAGTGAGGGCAAATGCAATCTTTACGTATGCTTGGCATGCTGGGCTCGGTCAGTTAGCATGAAAAGACTAAAATCGCCTAGCAAGTCGTCCGGAAAATCGGCTCGTGTAAATGACTCATACATCCATAAATCAGTAAAAAAAAAACACTAACATTAAAATTTGCAGCTAAATTTTTTACTCCCATTCAAATTGTATTCTGTGAAAAGATTAATGGTTGGGGCTGCATTTTAAGTTATGAGATTTTTAAAGCTTCTGAGGACAGTTTTATTTGACACTTTCGAAATAGAGATAAATTAAATTCATGAATCATTTTAATTAATATAAATGCACCCATTTTTTAAACATACACTAAAATTTAAATCCTTTTCACAGGTCTCAATTTTAGATGCGACTTTCGGATAATGTTGTTAGAATTTCAATTAATGTTGTTAGAATTTCATTTAATTTATTAATAATTAATAATTATTATTATTAATTAGAAATCTCTAATCTTACTTTTGTGATGTGACGTCAAATGTGATCAAATGACGAATATTTCAATTTATGATCACTTCATTTTCGTATAGCGGATAATATTATTATGAATGAATTTCAATAACACGAAGAATTTATAAATTATTTCATCAACCATCATCATCATCATCAGCCTATCATCGTCTACTGCTGAACATAGGCCTCTCCGAGTGCACGCCACTGTGCACGATCCGCGGCTATACTCATCCAGTTTATGCCAGCCACCTTGCGAAGATCGGCGCTCCACCTTGTCTGAGGGCGTCCCACACTACGTTTGCCCATACGCGGTCTCCATTCAAGAACTCGTCTGCCCCAGCGGTCATCGGTTCTACGGCTAGTATTTATTATCAACATTTTCATTATTTTTCTTTTGTATGTTGTTATAATAAAAAGCCATAATTTTGAAAACACTTTTATGGTTAGTCTTTATCTGTATTTGGGAAAGCAAAGTTATTTTTACTTGCTTCATTATACAAACGTAGTGAAATAACAACATAATCTGTTCATACAAAAACATATTTTATTGCCCTGCATTAGAATTGGTAATGAAAATACCGATAGAATCGTGATAAACATATAAAGTAACTATGAGTTTGTTTTGAGATACTAACAAAAGACCGAACAGTACTCAGATCTTATATTTTGAAACGAAAATGTATCGTAGAAAATCACGCACAATGTTACATAAGTCGTGAAAATTGTGAGAGAAAATAAATACTTGTTTTTCCATAATTATTATTGTAAGAAAGCGAATGAAAGCAGATTGTTATTACTTGAAGGTCATGAAGGGTCGGGCTGAATGTGACATGTCGGTTTCTCGTCTATTTTTCTCTTTTATTCAAATAAAAGCTTTTAAAATCTAGTTTCCACCCGCGCCTTCGTACGCGTGGACATTCGAAAATCTCTAGGGATCCTTATGACCGGGATAAAAAGTTATATCACTATGTTTTAATGCAGGCTATTAACTGTATGCCAAACAATTAAATCTATTCAGAAGTTTTTGTTCGTGATTTAATTACAGACATCCAAACAAACAAACATACAAACTTTCACCATGATATCAAAACTTACATACTAGACAACATAATATTCACCGCTTTTTTTGGTTTGGTGGTTGATCTTCGATCAAGAATATCCTAGATGTCCGGTCAGAGTCTCAAAAACGGTACCTCGAAATAAGGCCCTACTTTCAAACTGTGAACCTATTTTGAAAGTACCTATTATCTTCTTTGTTCCTTACTAATTGAAGTTGAATTTGGAAAGAATAGTAATTTGTATCCAGATATTAACATTCATGTGAGGATTCATATTTCAAAATTTTTTATCGCTTTTTTGTTTGTCAGTCGGTGCCCATTTGACTTTAGTTCGAGACGTTACTTACCCATGGTCCCCAGTCCAAGTTCCCCTTGGGGTACCACGAGCCAAATAATTTTGCCCGTGGAACCAACTGAGTAACCATCTCCTTATTTAAATATATTTTTACTGTCCGTGGTACCCCATATCAAATATTTCAAACAGACTTAAAAAATATTTGGGGTACCACGGGCCATAATTATAATTTTCCCACGGTACCCTTTTGTCCTCTTCGGGTGTTCCACAGGCTAAAAATATTTGCTAGCGGTACCCCAAGGCGAACTAAGACTGGACCAAGGACAAGCAACGAAAAGTGATAACTAGGATATTCTGGATCGAAGTGGGTTATTTTTTGGTGATATAAGTGGTAAGCAAAGAGCAAAAGTGGTAAGAAGGCGTAATGACATTAGGTATAAATGGACCGGAGGGTAAAAAACCAGCAACTCTTCATATTACAATGGATTGAGTTGAAAGGGTAACAGAAACAAGTCCTTTGTGTTTCTATTAACTCACGCACTAAAAGTAAAGTGGTGTATTATGTTTACTTTCTAGAAAATAAGTTTATTTTATCAACATAATAACTATAACAATAATAATAATGGCTATTCTCTACTAGGATGGTACTCTTAAAAATATATTGTAATACAAAAATTGATTTTTTATATTATGGTATTAAATATACTTCGGAACCGCAGGGCATGTATGAAAAGATAGATGGATGTGAATGAAGCGAAAGAAGTGTGCAAGGATCGTAGCAGGTGGCGATCCATAGTCTCTGCTTACCCCCATGAGAAACAGGCGTGAGCGTATGTATGTATGTTTTTAGTCAATTGTGCATGTAGTAGAGAGAGTTTAGTAACAACCAAGATAATAAACCTAAACCTCAAACTTTAAATAGCACAGGCAACTATTTTTTTACACTACATTTATGTAAAGATATTTTAAGATTTAAGCCGAAAAGGCCCGAACTTATAGCATGACTTAAAACTGAGCGTACAAATGTACGCTCAGTCATTCATAGTCTTTTAAAAAAAAAATAGGGTGTCGATGATGTTATGTTGTTCTCAGTACAACTTTGTTATCCGAGCAGTAAGTGTGAAACAAAGGAACATCTTTGGCCACCGATTGAATTACCAAGGCCGAGTAATGGACGCAAATGGACACTCTGATGTGGAATTAATATTGAAGCCTTTAAGTACTGACCCGAAACGGCTTTCCTCTATAATTTAGCTTTTCCTTGGATGATAATATAACGTTTACTTGAAACGTTAGCTTGTGTATACTTAAATGTAAGGTTGTCGTAAGAAATATCTGCTCTCCATAATATTTAAAAATGTTTATTTATTGCATAAAATTTATCAAGGCTACTTTTTTTATCTATTACCAGTTACTTTTTATTAAAATTAAATTTGTAAATAGGCAAGTAATTCTACAAAAATATAAGCAATCTACAATTTTAGCAGACAATGCTACGTAGTAGCAGCTACGAAGGGACTAAAGTTACGACGTGCTACGAGATACAAAATCGATACGATAGATTCGAAATAGCTATGTTGATAGCTTACTGCTTGTCAAAGTAACTATTCTACAATACGAAAACAATAATCAGCTCGTGACATGGTACAAAGTTTTACATTTGAGGTCAAACTACTATATCATGTTTATAATATGTAATCTCAAACATTCAAGCTTTGGGCACACGCCGGGCACTCCATACAAGCGCCGCGTTTCAACTACCTAAACTCGAGATTAGAAAAATCGCACCACAAGCCTACTTTCATACAAACGAGGTAACTTTGAAGCTCTGGTTCTCCGCCCAGGATTAAACGGGCTCTGATATGATGATGGCAAATTAAAGAATAAAAAGTGGAGGCCCATAATGCTAAGGAAACCTAACGGATTCGTTGAGTTGTTTAGCTCAGGGTAAACTTAAAAAAAATACAAGCTAAAATTACATCAAAAGTATGTAAAATGTAACACTAAAAACTCCATACAGGCTCTGGTGTAAACAAGGCTTCTGATCCGTTGGGTTTCTTTAGCGATCTGAGCCTCTTCCACTTATTCTTTAATTTGCCATCATCAGATCAGAGCCCGTTTAATCCTGGGCGGAGAACCAGAGCTTCAAAGTTACCTCGTTTGTAGGAAAATAGGCCTGTGGTGCGATTTTGCACACGCGCAACTGTGTACGTGAAGTCTAGGGGTATAGAATGAGCACACGATTCGGCACACGAACTCGCGCGGTGGGGTGAGGTAATGGATTGTGGGGCGGGGCGGAGAGTTTTTTCACTGTAAATTATTACAAATTTATTTGGCTAGAGTCTTTTACTGTGGAACTGTGGAACATGCAATGTTAAATGATAATACATATAAATACTGGAACCACATGTTCGAATAAAAATATACAAACAGTAATAAGAATAGAGCTGTATCGTTATGCTAGTTCATTATATTCTTTTGTTTGACCTCCGCAGCGAATATGTTTTCCACATTTTAAAAACTATTCTGCCCCATCTTTAGAATACATTCCAAAGTTTCGTGGCTTAATAAAAAAATAAAAAGCCGTCGACATCTTGCCTGCTCGTGACAATAGCGGGGGAAAAGCATTGTGGGCTCACACAAGTGTTTTTTAGCGGATTTTTTTGTTATCCATACTTTTTCTTTTATTCGGAGATGGAATCTGGGCTGTTCACTTAAGTTCATTAGTACAAACGTTTTTAGAGATAATGCCGCCTTTTTAGGGTCCCGTCCGTCTGTCCGTCCGTCGTTTGTCACAAAGCTAAAACCGATAAAACTACAGTCTCCATATTTGCACCAAAGATGTCTCCTGTTAACCCTAAGCCAGGTAAACTTTAAAAAAAAATAGAAAGGGGCTCCCAATACAAGTAAGGGAGGATGTAAATAAAAAATATTTTTAACCAAACGTGTGGGTTATCATGTTTAGGTCTCGTTATGTAAACAAAGTCAAAGATAGAATTAATAATTTTTAAAATATTAGGAAACAAAGGCAAAAGAAGCCGACTTTAGCTTTTTTGCCAAAATTTTGTTCCAAAGTGTTGTTTAAAAATTTCCCGTTGACCTATGATCTTGAAATTTGGTGATTATGTTTATTATACCATATTGTACAATAACCAATTTATTGAAAAATCAGATTTTTTATTTTCCTTTTACATACCGACTTAATTTTTCGGTCAAACGCATAGCTAAGATACGCCTCGCCTCTCAGCCCCATTTGGTACGGAACCCTGAATGATGCGAAGTCCTAAACGCACTTTGCCGGTTTTTTTGTTGTTGTCACTGGTTGTTTTGGTGTGTCAGTGGCAATGCTATGCTTTTGTACGCTTATTAAGTTAATATAAAGCTCTATGAAAACATTAGATTTATATATAGCAGGAAAAGCGCAGTAAATATGGAAATTCTATTACGTAATTTGAAGGGAGGAGCTATAAACGTAAATCAAGTGATTTTTTTAATTGTAAAATCTTGCCAGAAGATCTTAATTAGAGACGTCAGATAAAAGAAAGAGTTAGAGAGAGTTCAACTTCTATTACAAAATTATTTGTATTGAATTTAAGCGCGAACATTTCAAATATTTTCATGAATCCATAATAGTTATTCAAGCTACACGATATTCATTGATAAAATTCAGATTGTAGGATCCCAAAGTTGTGAATATTTAATTAGTAAACAAACTAATGTACACATTGTTACAATAAACTAACCTTTGTTATGGAAATGTTATTAAGTCTGAGCAACATTGGCTTACGTAGTTACAGAAATTGGGACGAAGTTAGCAAACTGTAAATGTTGGGTGACGACATAAATTATAATTTAATTGAAGGGTAAAAATATTTTAGTTTTCTACACGTAGTGTAAACAAAAGTGTTGATTGTTGTAATTTATTTCTACTATTAATTTGGTTCATTACCATTCAAACAATGGGGTAATGCCAAATTAAACACCATTTTATATTTAAAACATAATTATTATAGTAGGCATCTAAAGTTAAAACTGTTTTTAGTTAGTAACATTATAACACAATCTTATTCTTTAACCGCCTCTGTGGTCTAGTGGTTCGCCCAGCCGTGTAAGATGCAGGAGTCCCGGGTTCGATTTCCAGGAGGTATGGCTTATTTTAAGTCCACCTGGCTAGACACCACTATATCTTACCTAAGTCTGATGCCTTAACAACAATTTTTAAATTGTTGTGTTCCGGCAGTTAGAGGTAATATAGCCAGTTCCTCAGTGGTGAGGATTCTGGGTGTAGTACGCTTTACCGAAAGGGCCTTATCATCACTTAACATCAGGTGAGGTGAACCATCCCGTTATGGATTAAAAAAATCCGTAGATACATCAAATGAGCAATTCAAACTAGAAATACGCAAATGCAGTCGATATATAGCCATCATGCCAATGTAAAACATAGCATAGAATTCGGAGTTGTCCAAGTCGTTATTTCATCATTAATAGGGAATATGCATAAGTCACCGATTTTGATGAATTTGAGCTTGATTGCTGCGGACACTAATAAAAACATGATGGAACAGGAAAAAAAATAAAAAAAATGTATTATTTTAGTTTTACAACACGATGAAATCAGGGAAAAATAACAATACTTTTTTTCTTTTTCGGATATAATGCACTTTACAGTCAGATAGAATATCGGATAAAAAACAATATTTTGTATTACACATATGTACTTAAACGCAAAATTTATAAAGATAATTGAAGATTATTGGCTAACTCCATATTAAACGCGCCGAAACACACCTGAAACGTGATGTGTGACGTCACCGTTTTGTATGGAGCGTTTTCGGCGGGTGCTGCTGCGTGCTATCTTCAAGTAACTATATCACGAGAAAAAAACGCAAGAGAAAAGTTTTAATATTACAGTTAATTTTCTCACGCATTATACTTTTGATTAAGATTAAAAAAAAATTGATGCATATTCCCTATTGTGTTACCGTAACCAGCTTAATTCATTGTTCTCAGTAATTATTTGTTTTTATTTTTACAGGATTATTTTTAAGTGGCAATTATTTATTCAAATTATTGGCTTTAACGTATGGCAACACGGACGCACGGGAGCAACACTGGAGGCGGTGATGACTGGCGGACGTGTTGTTGACTAGCGAGTGAAAAAACGAGGAATGAAAATGGAATTAGTGTATAGTAGAGAATGATAAAAACAGTTTATTATCGGATCATTTAATAAAAATAAACAAATGTTATGCTTCAAAGGTAAGTATGTCAATAATTGGGGAAAAGATTATCCCGACAATATTAATAGTCAAAGGTTAAAGAAATTGATCGATAACATCATTGAGAAAGACATAATTCTAAGCGATAGATTTTAGAAAGTAACCGTTAAACTGTCTAATTTAAATGGCTAATAAAATCCTAGTCTGATTTATATTCGGAATTCCATTTTAGTATTTATAGTATGTAACAAATCTAAACTTATTGGTCCCGTACAATAGGGAATATGCATCAAATTTTTTTTTTATCAAAATCAATAGTATAATGCGTGAGAAAATCAACTGTAATATTGAAACTTGTCTCTTGCGTTTTTTTCTCGTAATATAGTTACTTGAAGTTAGCACGCATCAGCACCCGCCGAAAACGCTCTATACAAAACGGTGACGTCACACATCACGTTTCGGTGTGTTTCGGGCGCGTTTAATATGGCGTTAGCCAATAATCTTCAATTATCTCCCTAAATTTTGCGTTTAAGTAGATATGTGTCATACAAAATATTATTTCTTTTTCGATATTCTATCTGACTGTAAAGTGCATTATATCCGAAAACGAAAAAAAAAATCGTTATTTTCCCTTGATTTCATCGTGTGATAAAACGAAAATAATCTTTTTTTTTTATTTTTCTTTCTGTTCCATCATGTTTTTACAAGTGTCCACAGCGATCAAGCTCAATTTTAGGAAAATCGGTGACTTATGCATATTCCCTATTATCTCCGACCATACAGTCCACACGGAGAGAGTGCTCAATCAATTTGTTATTACTCTTAAACCTCTCTGTTCCCCGATTTTCTCGGACCATTTCAAAGGCCTCTTGAAGCCATTAAAGGCCTTTCGAGGCGGAGATAATTAAGGCCCGGTTTGATCTGATTTTTCGAATAATAGAGGTAGATTATAAGAACGTTTCTTTGTTAATCTGTTGATTAAGGTGATGTTGTTTTGATCTCTATGAAGAAATTGGAAGCTAAAATAATTGAAAAAGTACATAAATTTACTAAGATACATTTTTCAATAAAATTAGCGAAGTTTTAGGTGATTATTCGTGTCTTAAAAGTTATTAAATAAATGGGCCCGCTAAAAGTATACTTTTAGTAATACGGAACTAGATTACTATTACTTTTATACTAATTCTGTGCGAAAGTATATTTCAACGTCAAAGCAAATCACGATTGATTCCCAGCGAATCTTCTGCCATAACAATTCGTAGCCTTTTTGATGTCTGTGTGCAGTTTGATTAGTAAATTGTCAAAATAATTACATTGCCACGTATAAATTGGGCCGTTTTATATTTTGGGCTTAGACTAATATCCAATGGAACCCAGTCCCCTATGAATGTATAATATGTTTGTAATAGGGAATATGCATAAGTCTCCGATTTTGATGAAATTGAGCTTGATCGCTGCGGACACTTAAAAAAACATGATGGACCAGGAAAAAAAAATATTATTTTAGTTTTATCACACGACGAAATCAGGGGAAAATAACGATATTTTTTTTTCATTTTCGGATATAATGCACTTAACAGTCAGATAGAATATTGAATAAGAAATAATATTTTGTATGACACATATGTACTTAATCGCAAAATTAAGGGAGATAATTGAAGATTATTGGCTAACTCCATATTAAACGCGCCGAAACACACCTGGGGGCCTAGACAAGTGGCAACAAAGCAAACGTTAAGCGTATACGCTTAGAAAAAATGTATGGGATTGACAGTTATCACGTGATCTAGTCGTACCAAATTGTGCATTTGGTAGCCAAGTGTCATTTCGTTCAAATTCGTTCGCTGCGATACGCTTGTACAGTACAACAAGGCGGTTTTGGCACTCGGTTGATAATAAATGGTGGCGCCACTTTCTTTGTTAAAGTAATATTCCTATTGGAAACTGACCCTTATTCTTTAGCTGCCAAATTAGTTCCGATTTTTGCCATTGCCGAAACAGCCTTGGTACACTGTATTCTGTGGCGAAGATAACCTAGCCAAGTGACACTTTTGGACAAGCAATAACGCTCGGTAGCGAATAGTTTTAAGCGAACACCAAAACCTTGACGTTAACGAAACGGTCGTGTGAAATAGCGAGTTCGTTCCAATTAAATTAAATCAAAATGCAAAAATCAAAACCAGCGACGTAGATATAGGTTGCTAGAAAAAAAACGTCGCTGATTGTGCAGCAAAAATGACGAGGAACATCAATTTTTAATAGAAAAGGATTTCAATCGATAAAATGGTAAGTACCCACCCATTTAAGCCCTATTATTAGAAATCTACCTAGTCATTTTAGATTCAAAATACCTAGGTACTAAAAAATCAAAGTTTGTCATAATAAGTAATTTATCTACACCTAACTAAGCACCCACCGAATCTATTAATGTGTTTATTGTCTAGGTTAGGTAGGTATACATGACATCAATATTTTAATAATTTATATTACCTAGGTACCTACACCTACCATGTACCTATATGTGCAGTAGGTATAAATTCTGTAGCTAGACTGAAATCTAACAATTTAAGGAAAATAAATAATAAACAGACCTTTTCATTCTTAAACATATAAGTAGGTAGGTAGGTAAGTGCCTTAGATATTAATAAAAGTATAATTATACCATCTGTCTTATTCGTTTCTCTATTCAAAATTTACTTACATAAACCATGACGATCATGACTTATTACAATAGGTAGGTAATAACCAAAGACTTTTATATTTGTATTGTAATAACAGGTATATTTTCAGATTTGTGATCCTGACTTGAAGATAACTAATATTAAAGCCAGATACGAAGGAGCTATGCATGTCTCTTCTTTGGTCTTCAAACCAAGTGGAACTGTATATGCATAACTTCACTAAAATGGTGAACTAACTTGGTTATTAGGTAAGACATAAGTATACCTACACATTAGCTTTTCTTGATCTTATAATGTGGAGTCAAGCATGAATAGGTACAGTCAACGGCACGCTGGACTTCCACAATCTGTCAAATTTCTTCAATCATTTTTAAACTTTGAGTCGAGCAATTTAATTAATGTTGTTAATTAAATTGCTCGACATAATAAATATAATAAATAAATAGATGACTTTTTTATTTATTTATTTAAGGACAGCTAACAAGAACATGCACCAAAGACAAGGCAACAAGACATTTCAAGAACTTACATTTCAAGTGTTGTCTTTTTTTACAGCTGCCGGTACATAAATTGGCAAGAGAAAGTTGAGACAAAAGATGCGCAGTAGCTACTAACACTGTGTTTTTACCTACTGCGCATCTTTTGTCTCAACTTTCTCTTGCCAATTTATCTGCCGGCAGCTGTACAAGCTGCCATGTTATGCATTGTATTTAACTTATCAGTATATTATTTCAAGCAATAATGTATCTTGTTTTGACATTAATATTATTATTTAGGGCCTATTTCACAAATTCCGGCCAAGTTAAAATGTAATAAATTATATTCCATTTGTATTTTTTTAATTAAATTTAAGTACTTATTAGTATTTTAGCTAAATGTAGATTTTAACTTAAAATTTTTCTTTCAATAGTACCCTGTTGTTTAAGGTGATTCTGGATACCCTTAGAGAGCCTGGCTTATGACTCCTGTATTAAATGCAGCACCTGGCTCTCGAGAAGAAGTGCACACCACACGTCATGTCCAAGCCAGGAATTGCATCGAGCAATGTTTTGGCTTGCTGAGGGCTCGTTGGAGGTGCTTACTAAAGCATACCCAAGTAACATTTCATTGGGGCCTAGGTTGTAAAAAATGCCTTTGGGTTCTATTAAGGACTTAAAAAGGTTAATGCTGTGCCATCTGGTCATATTAAGTACTTGAAAATGATTTTTAAGTCCTAAAACTAATTGTTTATAATTACAACCTTGGAGCTGCTCACAGGAGTTTATATTTACGTTATTTTTACATGTGTTTCAAGAGGATATAGTCCTAGGATCTTGTAGTTCTCGTAGACTCCTGATTAAGTTCTGGAAAGGCTAGCATTATGCTAAAGTGGGAGCTTAAGGTAATTTTTTTAACTTTGATACAACCATAAAGTTATGGAATGTAGAAATCACTTTTAAGTTATTTCTATAACCTACATAAAACCTTTAGACTGTTTTAAAGTTGTCTAGGCAAACAAATTAGGACGGATTGGTTAAAACCCAAACCAATAAGCTATTTTTATGAGCTGAAGGCATGATTCAAGTCCTACATGAATATTTTAAAGCTTTATAGGCATCATCAAAAACATCAGTTGTCTTGCATAGAGATGGGTAGTGGGAAAAAATTCGAATAAGTACCGTATATGTTCATATTTTATCATTTAAATAATAAGGATAGACTGGTGGAGAGATTAGGTGGAATTATTAAATGAGTTGTCTGTTTTTAAACGATCCTATTCAGTTTCACTGCTTGCTATGTAATGGACGATTGATCATAAATAGGTACTTGTAGTAAGAAAAAAAACAAATTCTCCGTATATCCGTACGTATTTAATTTAATCACAATTCATAAAGCACTCAGAATTCTACACAAGAAAATCCATGGTTGTCGATAATATAGAATACTAGCGGCCGCCTGCGACTTCGTCCGCGTGGAAACGTTTTTTGGCTATCCTTCGGGAACAATACTTTTTTTCGGGATAAAAGGTACCTTATGTCCTTCTCTGTACCACTGGCAACGTGTATGTAAAATTTCATGATGATCAGTACAGTAATTAAGACGTGAAGGCATAACAAACAAACAAATAAACAAACAAACAAACGGACTTTCACATTTATAATATTAGTAAGGATAAAGTAGGTAACACAAGTGCGCATGGTACGGAAACGTAACACGAAGCTACGTAGATATCATCCTCATCAAATTTGCAAAAGAATGCGGAAATATTTATAAAAATCTATGGCTGCATGAATGGTCGTTTCACATGACCACACTAGCCAAATTTTTTCATTACAATTTATTCTATCGCATTTCTTGAGAAAAGTACCTACTCACAATCAAAAGCCATGCCAAATGTGCCAATCAAAATATGGTCTCATCCTTAAAGTAACCTCTTTCAAACCGAAAAAGAAATCATCTAAATCGGTTCATTAATCGATCATCATAGGCATATTATAATATCATCATTATTATAGGAACCTACTACGCGTTCACTTCATTCGTGCCGCTACCTCCCGGCCCGCTTCTTCATACCGCGCCCCCGGCGTTGCCTGGGGAGGCGCGTGGGAGGGCGACACAGGGGGTGCGGAATGATGAAGCGGGCCGGGAGGGAGCGGCAACGATGAAGTGAACGCGTAGTAGATTAAAACCATGAAATCAAATGTGATCAACTTGGGAACAAACCTGATGTAATAATGTTCGAATCATTTCAATCGGTTCAGCCGTCTTCGAGTAATCAATGTGTACATTCTTTAAAAAATATATACCTACCCGACGAATTAGATAACCTCCTCCTTTTATTAAGTCGTTTAAAAAGTCTATTTACTAATAGTTTTATTACTTACGGGTCTCAAAAATTCAAAGTTTTTTTTAAATTAAATCATTTTCTATTTAAAATTTAACCAGAAAATAATCGGGTTTAGGTACATCCTATACCGAAAGTGGCAACCCGTAAATTTCTCGTAATTTTTCCGGGATTTTTCCAACACTTAGTTTTTTCCGGATAAAATCCCATCCCTATGCAAGATCAACCGTCACAGGGTCAAACGCAAGTCCTACAGCCAAAACTTAAAAGCTACTACCTAATTATGCTCAACGGTTGTTTTCGCGACTTGCAAGTCTTGAACTACTCCTAGCGATAACCCTAAAGCTGCGAAAACAACCTTGTAGTTCTAAATAGCTCCGCGAGATTACCTTTAGCTCTTATTTTGGCAAACATTAAGAGCTTCTAGCTGTTACAGTTCTGAAAAGATTAATTTTAATGATTTCTAGTAATTTCCTAACGTCAGCCATGTTTTTTCGCTGACATAAAAAAAATCGGAACAAAAAAAGCAATGTATTTTCATTCAATAGGCAAAATTAAATAACGTGTGCTGTAGTATTTAAAAAAATGTTTTTTATATGAATAGACGTTTTATTTTTAATGCAATTTTCCACAAATGATCTTATTTTATATTTTTTATTTATTAAAATATCTTTGAAAATTTCATCTTACGAAAGGCCCTTCTCGTATATAGCACTATTATCCTAAAGTGTCACAATAAAGTGCCAGTCGCATTATTTTTATCATTTTTCTGGACTTTAGCAAGCTACTTATTATTTTTTATAAATACAACACTTAATTATCCTGCCATTTTGAAATTTGGTATAATGTCAGCGAATGTCGCCATTATATGGCCATTATAAATAGTTTCTGTGTAGACAAATCTTATACAGAAACATTTTAAAACTTGAGAGTCCTGGAATGGCATTTATTCAAGTCCATCAAAAAAGTTTTAAGTTGTCATAGAGTTACATACAAGACTTATTTAGGACCTTAAAGCTGCCCTGCAAGGTTATATTAACGTTAAATTAAGGTTGTGTAGGTTATATTTAGGTTCTGTGTAAACACTTAGAATGGTTCTGGATTTGAGCTATAAGTTCTGCTGCAACTCTCAAAAAGGTTCTGAAACTGGGGCCCTTTTTGCACACAGGAGGTTAATACAAGGTTATTATAACGTTATTGCGCCTTTTAGGACTTACGAACAGATTTTCATACAAAGGTTCTAGAACCTTTTCAAAACCTTTCTAGAACCTAAAATGTTACTTGGGTAGGTCACTAAACTATCATCCTTGTGTTTCCTCTAAAAACATATTTTTTTTATACAATACTAAATAATATTTTTTTATCGTACATAGGATAGCTATTTTGGTGCATCTGGGTAGGAATAAGAGATATAAGCCTTAATATGGGTAGCTTAAGTCAATAAAGGCAGGATATAGAGGCAAGTGTAATGCTCTTTTTAATCATTTCTGTGGTGTAGCGTGTCGTGTGAGGCGGGTCGTTACGATTCCTCATTCCTCAATATGGTTGAGCAAAGTAATTGCTGGTTTGTTATACTCGTGAACGGGTGCTGCCAGTAGGGATGGATCTGCTTCTGACTATGTAGGTACCTATCTTAATGCACATTGAATTGTAAGAATTGCATTTATATTTTTTTCAAAAACTTAATAACAAACAATGGGCAGTGTGTGATGTCCAGATTTTATTATAACTTGCCTACTGTGTATCTATGTCTAGTTAATTTTGATTTAGTTAGGTAGTTATACTAATGGGTGAATGAAACCAATAAAACATTAGAAAACTGTAATAATTTTTATTGATGATTGTTTTTATTGAGTACTTACAATTTTTTCATAATAAAATTCATTGTTAAATTGTGTTTTTATTTTATTTACAAGGTTGACACTATCGACCGTTCTTACAAAGCTTTTTCTGTTTCTTCTTGATAGGTTATCCTTATGATTAGGTAAACTGTATTAGTGTCTTTGTCGCCAATTGAATTCAAACTCTTGACTTGAATGACACAGCCGATCATCTCTCAGTTCTCAGTTGACTGGGTTTGTTCACATATTAAAGCCATTTTCTTTTAAGTTGATAGTATCTGAAACCAATTTGTATAGAGATTAGAAAAAAGTTACATAAAAAACTTTTCTACATCAAGTGGAATTATTTACATATTAAATGAAGTACTTACTTACTTGCACATTACCTATGTAAACTTTGTATGCAATCAGCTAAATATTGAGAACATTTTAATAAAATAGTAGGTAAGTATTTATACCTATGTACCGCTGGAAATTTTCACGTTTTTTTATGAATTTATTGAAACTAAATATTTATTTTATGTAAAGGTCAAAGGTGAAAGTCAAATTCATATGACATTGATATAGTAGGGTGGATGCATTCCAGCAGACCGATCGCTAAGTCATCGGTCACCCACCACTGTAACATTTTAACCATGGAATAGTATTCTAGTACATTACAGCCAAGAACGGGAATATAGCAATGTAAATTGATCCCCGCACAAGGCGATTCTGTAGGTAGTGCTTTTCTCAAGAAATGCGAGGAAACTCGATTTAATAAAAAAAATTTTTTTTTATTATTTTGTAATAAAATTATGCACTTATGTGTGTGTACCAATAATGTATGTGAAGTAAAGTATGTGTATGCATGTGTGTGTATGTATAGATTGAAAAAAAAATGTTGTTACAGTATTTTTTGTGACAAATTATAAAATTTTGGAATGTGCTCATCAAGGCTTTTCATTTTATACCTGACCCTTGATCACGTAAGTCTGTTGGTAACAATTCACGATTGAAAACGCAGTTGCATTGCTGCTTTAGTTAAGATAGTTGTCACATTGGTTCTTACTAAAGCAGCGATGTAACTGCGATTTCTGTCAGAGTTGATTGCAACAAAGATACGTAATTACCCCATGTTGTGGCTAATAGATAACGAGGCATATACAGTTAGGTCAACGAAAGATGAGACTCGGTTGGAAATGGAATTATTTTGCGCCTTATTTTAAGGTACAGATTCCAATATCTGAATCTCTAAACGTTAATTTAACAGGGAAAGTGGCGCCTCCATTTCTGGTTCATCTTTCGTTGACCAGCCTGTATCTTGATTTTTTTTTTTCGGCAGAGTGGGAATAATTTCGTACATGTGCTCAAGGTCGCTCAGCGTGCAATGGAGAGAGCCATGCTCGGCGTTTCCCTACGTGATCAAATCAGAAACGAGGAGATCCGCAGGAGAACTAAAGTAACCGACATCGCTCGAAGGATTGCTCAGCTGAAGTGGCAATGGGCGGGACACATAGCGAGAAGAACCGATGGCCGTTGGGGCAGAAAGGTTCTGGAATGGCGACCGCGCACCGGACGACGCTCCGTGGGTAGGCCCCCGACAAGGTGGACCGACGATCTGGTGAAGGTCGCGGAAAGCCAGTGGATGCAGGCAGCGCAGGACCGATCGTCGTGGAGATCCTTAGGGGAGGCCTATACCCAGCAGTGGGTGTCGTGTGGCTGATATGATGATGATGATGATGATGTGCTCTTGTGAGCGACCAATAGCGCGCGCCGCTCTCCTGCCGCCGCCCGGCCCGCGCCCCTTACCGCTATGCCTGAAATACGCTTTCTGCTCAATCCACACCCGATTACATGATATATGCCTCGTACTGTACCCGAAGTGCGGCTAAATCTAGTTCTAGCCAGCTAAAACTAGGTGTAGTTGACAGGGGGGCAGAGGTAATAACCGCCCGGCCTTGACACGAAGCTTACTAGGCTTGATGGGAGGGCCGGGTGCGGCGAGGGACATACTCCTCGTAGTATGACCGAGTCCAAAATGCCGATTGGTATGCGTAAACGCATTCTCCTCTTGACACAACAATAAAAAAGTGTAGCCGGCAGCTGATGGCCAAACATAAGTGTAGCCGATTCGCTCGCGGCTAATGCCTACTAGATGTAGCCGGGTAAAAATAGCTCTGGCATGGGGTATTAAGAATTAATTATTATTTCTGTTTTCTGTTAAAAAAATACCTCGAAGTATTAAATTACGTACTTTCTAACTGTTACTTATAATTGGGACTTATACTCGTACACCTAGTTTTAAACGACAGCTATCGGCTACATCTAGTTTTAGCTGGCTAGTGCCTAGTATCAGGATCAGGGTTTCGCCGCACTTCGGGTATTATATATATATAGGAGAACCGTCCCAAACTCGGCCGTGAGTTTGGGGCGGTTCTCCTACAGTCATTTGTCCGTTGAACCATTAGCCAACACAACTTTTCATCGGCGAATGTTTCTCTAAAATATCTTTCACCTATGAATTTTTACTCTGCATTATCTTTTGCCAACGAACGTTTCGCCGGCACGAACGTTTCGCCGGCAGTCGCTTCAACGGCGATTGTTTTGCCTGAGCAATATTTTGACATTGATCTTTTCATTGCCAGACGCAAGAATATTATAAATAAAATGCGATGCTATATGATAATTTTTTTAACAATCACTAGGTTGAAGATACCCAATTTTTTTGTGAAGCACAATTTTCGTGCTACATTTGGGAAAAACCTTTATTTAAGGTATTTTAATATGAACTGCATTAAAAAAATGTATACCATCAACAAAATAATTTGTGATTGTAATACAAATACAAAAAAAAATGCAGAACGATATCGCTAGACGGTGGCATCAGCATAAATATTTAATTTTTATATAATTTTTATCCTAATTTTATAGCTATTCAGTACTTTACTTTCGCATTTATTATATTGTTTGCGTCTGGCGATGAAAAGATCAATGTCAAAATATGGCTCAGGCAAAACAATCGCCGTTGAAGCGACTGCCGGCGAAACATTCGTGCCGGCGCAACGTTCGTTGGCAAAAGATAATGCAGAGTAAAAATTCATAGGTGAAAGATATTTTAGAGAAACATTTGCCGATGAAAAGTTGTGTTGGCTAATGGTTCAACGGACAAATGACTGTAGGCGAACCGTCCCAAACTCATATTGGCCGTCGTAACATACCCCAAATTAAAAAAAAACAAGATAAAAGGGAAAACAAAAAAAGTTCCCTGTCGATAAAAAATTAAAAACTTCGAAAAAAGATATAAAAGATTCATTTAATTACCTTTAAAAAAAGAAGAACAAGACAGAAAACAAATTTTTTGGTTCGTGTGGCCATGTGAATCGACCAACTAACGCACTTCCCGCACTAGTGCGGGAAGCAAGTATTGAAATTCATTTCCGCATTTGATGAACCTGATACCCAGGGGAATGTAGAACCCCCCGGCCCGCATTCCTTTTCAAATGGAATGATAACATTTCAGAGCATAAATGAGAATACTAATTTATTTTTCAATACAGTTGCTCAAAAATGACGTGAGTTTGCAGTACGAGGTATACCTAAATTTTTTCGACGGAGTGAGAATGTTCGCGCATGTGCTCTTGTGAGCGACTAATAGCGCGCGCCCCTCTCCCACCGCCCGGGCCCCTCACCGCTACGCATGCCCAAATACGCGTTCCGTGCAATCCCCACCCGATTTCAAGATATGTGCCTTGTACTGTACCATGACAGTACAGCGTGCGGTAAGTTGTTTTTGTTAACGGTTTAGTAACGTGTGAGGAAAGTTAACGTTACCGCACGCCGCGCCCGTATTTACGGCATAGTACAGCGTGCGGAAAGTTTATTTTACCGCACGTCACGCCGCCCGTGCGTTTTTGTTTACAGTTTTTTTTTAAATTTCTATTACAATTTTAGTAGGTACCTACCAATATTTTTTTATTGCTAATGTATTGCACACGGTTGTTAAGGTTTTTAAACTCGTGACGATTATAAAAACCCTTGCCTGCGGCTCGGGCTTATAAAACGTCAACTCGTTTTAGAAACCTCCTTACCAACTTTTTATAATAATCTACAATGTTATTGATCAATTTTATTACTTTCCATTGTTAAAATGTACTTAATGGCGACCGATGACTCAGCGATTAGTCTGCTAGATTCACAACACAAGGTCACAAGGTCACAAGAGAGAGAATAGAATGAGCGTTCTCTAGGTCGCATGTCGTTTTGCCACTTGTCTAGGCCCCCTGAAACGTGATGTGACGTCACCGTTTTGTATGGAGCGTTTTCAGTGGGTGCTGCTGCGTGCTAACTTCAAGTAACTATATCACGAGAAAAAAACGCAAGAGAAAAGTTTTAATATTACAGTTAATTTTCTCACGCATTATACTTTTGATTTAGATTAAAAAAATTGATGCATATTCCCTATTTTGCGCTGCACCCGATAGAGCTTTGCAGACAATGTAAAGTTGAAAGCACTTTAGTGGTGCGCAGTCAAAGAGCACACGTCACGTAACGCCTTTTGTTATCGGATGCATGGCTATTTGCACATGAAGTTCTAATACCTAAACTTGCTAATATTTATTACTAGCGGCCGCCCGCGGTTTCACCCGCGTGGTTTCCGTTCCTGTGAGAATATCGAGATAAAAAGTATTCTATATGTTTTAGACTATCTACTATTTGTGTGCCAAATTTTAACCAAATCTGTTCAGTAGTTTTTGCGTGATCGAGGAACGAACATCCAAAGCCACAAATTTCACATGTATAATATTAGAAGGATTTTTGTTACGTCTTCGATATTTTTTTTACTAAGGGCTGACATTTTTTCTGTACGTACGAATATAATTTATTATTTGGATCATGTATTTTATATTGTGTAGGTACTTAATTATTTAATTTCTCTTATTTTATACAAATAGTTTCATTTATATTTTAAATAATAAAAAACCAAGGCATATGTTATGATACAACACCATTACATCGGAATAACTGACCAAAGACTACGTTGAACAAACCCTTTTAAAACTTATTTATCGAATGTTCACCATGCACCATTTTAACTAACATTTTAACCAAAAATAAAAAATAAAAATAAAAAAATATTAATTAAAAACACGACTGCCCTGCCAAAAAGGAACTAAAAAGTTAAACAACAAGTGTCATTGCAGTCGGGGGTCCTTTTTATTATGGAATGATTTGTGATCAAAGTGGTCCCCCAACTGCAATGACACTTGTTGTTTAACTTTTTAGTTCCTTTTTGGAAGGGCAGTCGTGTTTTTAATATTTTTAAAATTTATTTATTTTTATTTCACACATTTTAGCGACATGTTATATAGTTTTCTAATGTGCTCATCAAGGCCTCTCATTTGATGCCCATATTGTAATAATAGAAGAATTTTTTTTTCACATTAGAAATTGGCATTGTCCAGTCGCCATATTGTTTTTTTCTAAAAAAAATATAGCCAGTGTCACACGGGATGCTGTAGGGATTCTAACGATACCCCATTTATCCAAATCAGTTCAGGCATTTAGATGTTATGGTGGAATAAAGAAACTCACATACCCACAAACATACATGAACCCTGAACACATATACACTCTTTTTGCTTTGGGCAGTCGTGTAAACAAGAAAAACAAAACTCACAGATTGGAGCAAGATTCCCTCTTTGAATTAGATTCAAAATCTTTTCTCACAATATCGTTACATCTCCCCAAACTTGGGAAAACTCATTATAATTTTTCCCGTTCATCATCTTAGTACAAAGAGTTTTTACTTTTAATTTCGCCGGTTAATGAGTATTCGATTCCTAAAAAGTGTAAACGAAGATAAGTATAAAAGGGTGGAAAAATAATAGGCTCGGAAAAGTCCTGAGATTCGGTGGAAAAAATAATAGGCTCGGATAAGTCCTGAGGTTTAATATCCGGGGTTCGACGATTAAAACGAGAAAAAAAGAAGTGAAACCGAAGTTATATCCGTCAGGGTACCGCAGGTTGACATCAGTGAAACTTTGTAGCGATGTAGCCCAATTCACGTAAACAGAATCCAAATATCGTTCAAAATATGGGAAAAATATGTGTTTAAAAAATAACAATATTAATAACAAAAATTACGACTGTTTATTGCAAAACATAAAAAAAAAATTTTTACTCATCTTCTGTTTTATTATTATTTGAATTGCAGTACATGATCACGTATTTCTTTAAATTTTCTAAATTAAAATTGTTTAGACGAAATAATACTGATCTTTCAACATCACAGGATGTGATTGGAGCATATTTAAATTTGTATTATTCTGCAAGTGTGAGGGCATGTCTGTGTTGCCTTCTAATGTTCCGCACAGCATGCTGTTAATTTTTTTGAGGGTATGAAATCCTTTGTTTTTTTTTTCAAATAGGTACTTATGTAGCTTAATTTTTGCCCAGCCAATTCAGCCTTCTGATTCTAACCCCGGTCACTCACATGTGCGCAAAGGTTCGCGAATACGTAAAACCCACATGTGTGGACGACCTTCGCGAATGACTTCGCGAATGATTTTCCATACAAAATTGAAAACATTCGTACAATGTACGAACATTGGGGCGCATGTGAGTGACCGGGGTAAAACTTTCTTGTTGATATTTTCTGCTCGCATGTCGTTTTGTCGCAAAGCTTCGATTTTTAATCATTTCACAGCACTGCTGGTCCATTTAACGTAAAATGATGAAAATATGGATAAATTGATATTTTTTGGTGAAATATGGATTTATACTTAAAATATATGGAAATATGGAAAAAAAATTGAATTTTCTCGATCTAAATATCATAATTTATGTAGAATATATAATTATGAACGAAAACCATGTTAATTAAAAATATGTACTTACATATTAATACGGGCCCTAATTATCACAACCATTAGGGGGCCAGATGTCAAATTTATATTGTGACAAAATCAATCAGTATCATTGTCACAAAAATTCCACATTTAATTACATTCTACATTTAATTATACACCATGCCTAGGTATAACAGACGCAATGAGAAAAGAAATTTTGTTGTAAAATGTCGCAGCTAAAGCTCATAAACGCCACATTACGCCATAATATGTTATAAAGCAGCGTATTATATTATTAAGCTCGTGTAAAATTAGATGGGTAAGTAAAATTTAAAACTTATTTTTAAGTACCTTGAAATGTTTTTTCAGAAGTAACTATTTTTCATCACGTACAAACAAATTGTTGGTTGCAATGGAAAGCATTTGTAAATTTTTGTGTAAATATTTTGATTTGGTCGAATAGTGTTATTTCAACAAACAGCTATATTCGTGTCATGTGCAATTTATGTTTTATAATAATAATAATTGTTCAATGAAAACGTGTTCATTTTTTCAGATAATTGTTAACCAGATTTAGACTTTTATAAAATGTATTTTATTGCGAGAATATTCTAGATCGACGATTCTTTATCTAATTTTCTATGAATTACAATGCATAGTAAGTGAGTTTATTATTTCTAATGATTGTAGTTAACGATAAAAAAAAAATACTTTTTGTAAAATGTTTAAGAAGACTTGTCGCCTTCGCCATCCCTGTCTTGAAAGTTCAATTTCAGCGGACTGATGAAAAAAACAATCATTTTTGTCTCTGGTTTCAACAACGTGGTTCTGTCTTGTCTTCGAACTCTGTTTAAAAAAGTCATTTAGATATAGTGGTAATATTAAAAATTATAATTTACTAGCGACTTGCCCTCGCTTCGCTTCGGTGTAGTGTGGAATTTGACACCAAGGGTTCCGCACGCGGAGGACTTTGTTTTACAATATGTAGTGATACCTCTACCTAAACTTTAATATTAGGGGCCTTACAACGAGCTTTTATAGCAATAACTTGTAGGTATTTAGGTAGGTTCTATGTTATAGTTATAAGTAGATATAAAATGTGAGTGCACCAATAAATGAAATAAATAAATATTGTCAAATAAATTATTTCTACAAGATTATTTTTAGTATATACAAAACCTGAAAACTGTTTATTCAGAATCAGTAATAGAATCAAACGCATTTTTTTTAATGATGTTATATTTTGACAAAATAAATTATACTTACATACAAAACCATAATTAACGCACACCCTACTAACGGGACAACACAAAAAGCTTGTAACTTCGTAGTTTTTAAGGTACAATTATCATTTTTTATACTCATTCTGAAAATGTAAATATGTGACCCGTGTTTCAGCTTTCATATAAACAAAATAATGTTGTATAAAACTTTCAAAATAAGCTTCGTTTTAAAACATTATCTTTTCAATTGAACACTTTAAATTTTTTTTTTGTATCCATGATCACATTTAGCGCAAAGTCGCTTAGAAAAGCAAAGCTTCAACGAGAGCGTTCTAATATCTTAACGCAAACAATCGCGTCTCCGTTTAACTCGAAAGCTTTAACTTTGCTTTAATTAATTCTAGCCACTGGTAATTGGTTTGGTATGTTTTCTTTAGCAGATTTTACGGGGACATTCAATTTGATGTGGTGATTAAGTTGAGGACAGAGGAAAGAGAAATGGAAAATTAATTCTGTAGAACAAATTGAGAATGAGATGTTTCTGCTTTATGAGATTAACGCTTTGAAGTTTCTTGTGATTTTGGTACTGTTAGGCGGGCTCTCAGATTTTAGATAAAAATATATTTTCACATGATTTATTTAATTGAATTAGGAGGAAATCAGTTGATCGAATGGTGGTTGAGATGCAACTGACTAAACAACCTGAACTGCCCACGGATGTGAGACCAGATTGCTTACTTAGCCTGTCTTGACATCCCTCATCAATATTCTATACAGTTTTAATATATCATAACAGTGCGCTTGTCTGGATACAACGCCTAAAAATCATAATTACCATCACGATAAAAAGCTAAATAATATAGTCCCTGCGTGTTGGAATCAGAAGGAGGAGATCCGCAGGAGAACTAAAGTAACCGACATCGCTCGAAGGATTGCTCAGTTGAAGTTGCAATGGGCGGGACACATAGCGAGAAAAACCGATGGCCGTTGGGGCGGAAAGGTTCTGGAATGGCGACCGCGCACCGGACGACGCTCCATGGGTAGGCCCCCGACAAGGTGGACCGACAATCAGGTGAAGGTCGCGGGAAGCCAGTGGATGAAGGCAGCGCAGGACCGAACGTCGTGGAGATCCTTAGGGGAGGCCTATACCCAGCAGTGGGTGTCGTGCGGCTGATATGATGATGATGATGATGATGATTGAATGATATAAATAATTGAATTCTATTTAAAAGTTATCTTTTGGTAACAAAATCTGAAAACCATTTTGTAGAATTGATCAAAGAACAACTTTTTGTTTGGTAACTCGTGATTTCTTTTTTAATTTTTAACAAAGTTCAAATAAAGTTTTGTATGAAACAGCTGTAACCTTTTCACGAATTAAGGGTTGTTTCTATACAGAAGTTGTTTATAATGAGCATCGGAAAGATGACACAGATAGAGGTACTTTTTGCTCAGAAGAGCTCGATGGCGTAGTGGATTAGCGCCTGGCCCAGCGATTGCGGAGGTCAAGCAAGTTTCGCAAGGGTCGGTCATGGGATGGGTGATAAAAAATGTATTATCTCGAGCTTCTCCGTGCTTCGGAAGGCACTTTAAGCCGTTGGTCCCGGGTGCATTTGCAGTCGTTAACACCCACCAATATCGGGTGGATAAAGGCTTCAGCAGTGGAGACATCAAAAATGGCTGATGGTCATTGCTCACTGACTAAAATCGATTTCCATGATGAATATTAATGATATTATACACTTTTTAGTAAAAAACTGTTTCCAAGATGTTTGTTTCAAAATAATAAAGAATAATCATTATTAAATTACCGACTTAATCTGTTTAGTTTCATGGTTCCATTTCTTTAATAAAAGTGAATTCTGAAAGCCTTATTTATCAGATGAAACGAATTACTTATACTTAATTTTGATTCCAGTTGCGAGGTTTTGTGTTCTGTTAATAATATTTCGATTAAAATGAAAAGATAAATTCATAAGATTCATATAGAATTCGTAGTAAATAATTTCAACTATGTATAACCAAAGAATAACTCTTAGGTACTTGGTAGAAAGCTACCCCTGATTTTGTAACTTTGGTGCAATCAACTCTCACAGAAATCGCAGTTACATTGCTTGACACCTATCTTGCTTAAAGCAGCAATGTAATTGCGGTTTCAATTGATTTCAATCGATAATTGTAAGCAACAAAGTTACGTAATCGGCCCCCAGATCTCTATCTAATGATTGAAATTATCGACAAAACATAAATTATAAATTCTAATCGAGTGTGACGTTTGAAACAGCTCGAGCAGAGAGCTTTTTTTGAGATAACTGAAAATACTACTTACTTAATAACTACGCAACGAAAACACGAGGTATTCCTTGAAGCGCACCCATTTTCAAGCGCACCTAATGAAGCGCACCTGAACTATTCCTCGATGCGCACTTAAATAGGTGCGTTATCAAAACAAATACCTATTTAGGTGCGCATCGAGGAATAGTTTGCTTGAAAATGGGTGCGCTTCAAGGAAAACCTCAAAAAAACGGGACGCTTGCAAACAAACGTGCAAATATGACGTTTTTGTTGAGCACCCTGTTTTTTCGTTTCAGCAATGGTTTACATCATTATCATCATCATCATCACCAACCTAAAACCAAACCCATTATTAATATCAGAAAGGAAAAAAACGTGCTATGTAGTATGACGTTTTTGTTGAGCGTCCCGTTTTTTCGTTTCAGCAATGATTTACTTCATCATCAACATCATCATCACCACCAACCTAAAACCAAACCCATTATTAATTATAGAAAGAAAAAAAACACCATTATCCGTTTCTACCTGCAAGTACACAATTACTTGACATTAAATCCCACTATCTAAACATTTCTGTGAAGAATGCCTCCTATGCGAGTATTGTTCAGAACAATTAGAGGAAACCTATTCTTTCAGCTTTCAGCGGCATTGTTGTGGGACTTTTATCTTTGGTATATCGGTGTCCGATACTCATTGTTCGTAATTGAATATAAAAGCGGAGAATACAGCCGCGGAGTGTGCGCGATTAGAAAGTTTTCTATTGGAACTTTTTTGAAAATACAGGTTAAAGATGCTGTTACACAAGGATAGTTTCTCGCACGCAAGTGGCAAAAAATTTAATGTGATTGGATCGCATAGAAAAGCTCGCCTTTCAATTCTCGCCTGCGGGTGTTTACAACTTTACATTATGACGAAAACTTGTATGGTTTGATTACACAGTCACGCGGTCTAGGAAAGTTTAAGTAGCGATAATTGTATTCAAGAGGCGTGGCTTGAAACATCTGTTTACACTAGGCAACACAATTAATGCCAAGAAAAAATTGCCACTTGCGTGCAAGAAACATTCCTTGTATAACAGCGTCTTAGTATTTTAGAAATTTAAGTCCAACTACAACTTACCGTGCGTAAACGCAACGCAAGATTACGAACGATTACGTAGATGTATCAGTACAGCAAATTTCATCTATTTCATACAACGAAAAGGGGCATCGACGCCAACTGGACAACCGTTAAAATACGAACAAATACCTATGTAAACAACATATTTATTTATATTCCCAAAAGTATTCCAAAACCATATTTTTAAAGGTATTAATAATTATTAAAAAAAATAATTAGGTATGATGGGGACAGGAAAACTGGAAAAAGTTGATTGACCCGACTACATGAGGGTAGTTCTACATTCAACCGGTGATTTTTGTACCGGTGAATATATTTTCTAATTTCAAACGGTTTGAATTACTTTGAGTTCCATATTCTACCGGCAAACAAAATTAATTAAATTACATGAATGAAGTTTGCTCCCAAAGGTTTTCTACCATTTTTTATGACGTGCGTATTAAGTATAATAACGATCGAATGTCTTCTTAACTCTATGTCTGTATGTACGACACCTACTACAAAGCACAGCCGTAATTATATCTCCATTTTGTCTATTTCTGATAACAATTAATGTTCTTTTTACAGACTCGCTTTTGTCTTTCATTTCTTGAAATTGTCATGCATTGTGACTTTCTTCCTTTACTATACATGGTGTACCAAAACTGCCACATGGACGGAAAGTACCTTAAATATTGAATATAGGAAATTGTACAGAAAGAAGACTTCGTTTTGTTTTAAAAAATAATGCGAACTGCATTCAAAATTTTTTTTATCAATTTCATTCCTGTACAAATTGATACAATAGATAATAATTAAAATTTAAATCTTAAATTTCATGGTATTCTTTTTGTTTAAGATGCTGTGTTACTTGGCAAAAAATAATCCTAATGAGTCACCCTTTCGATCGGTATCGTAAAAATAAAATATTGTTTTTTTTCTAAGTTGCTGGGTTCGATTGCTTGTTAAGGCATGCGATTTTTAGAAAATCTTTGCATTTCCAATTATTTAAAAAATTAAAATGAAGTCTTCTTTCAGTAAAATTTCCTATCATCAATATTTAAGGTACTTACCCTCCGTGTGGCAAAGTTTTGGGACACCCTGTATAGTTTTGTTCTTAGCAAATTACTCCGAATGTATTAAAAGAAAAATAAGTGAAAAACGCTTACTCAACATTGCAATCTTCAAGAAGAAACAGAATACATTTACTATAACCCGACCGCGACTAAAACACCCGGAACACAAAGGGAATGGGAGAGAAACCATTATCCACAATTTTGCCATATAATCTCACACTATGACGTCGTAAACAGAATAAAAACATAATTATACGGGCATGTTCACTATATTCCGAGCCTTATTTCCTTACACACAGTTTTATTTGGACATTTCCATACGAAAATGGGCAGAAGGTGAAACTCCTCTTTTCTTTACTACAGCCGCATTACCATTGTACTGAGCCTGTTGTGTTTTGGTCGTTTTAGAGAATATTTTTTTAATGATACTGCTACTTCGACATTGTTAAATGATTCAGAAATCGTGAATTGGTAGGACAAAAAAAATATAATGTGAAAGTACTACTTACCTAGTAAGTTGTTGGTCTCTTTGAAATAAAGATAATTTCATTTCCCTTCATAAAAATTAATGAAATAAAACTTTTATTGAGATTTACACAAATTATTGTATTCTTACAGATTAATTACGCATTTCTACTTTGTATAACAAATAGAATAAAGACACATTTTTATTATACTTCGACGCACACACGTTAAAGCTTTCGTTTTTTAAAGATTCAAATATGAAAGTTTTCGTTGTCCCGAGGCGGCAGTTGTACAATCCATCTATTAATACGTCTACTATCAAAATCGTCCTAGTGCTTTAATGGCCAATCGACCAGTGAGCAAATTTCACAAGAGATATTTTTTAAGTTAGTTATCGTTATTATTAGAAATTTACTAAAATATTTCCTGCATTAGAAACAGGCAGTATTTAAGTTACATCCAAAAAAAATTTAAAAAAAAATCAATAGCGTGTAATCAGTCAATAAATATGGTAAAATTGGTCGGTTGGCCATTCAAGCACTAGGGTGGCGAAATGTCACACAAATCATGAGAAAACTTTTTATGAAGCTGAAAGGAATAGTCATCAGTCATAATACTGTCAGCATCTGTCAACGAAGTACATCCTAAATAGTAACATACACCAATTCACAACAGCATCACTAGTTGATCCACTCGCATTACGGAATAGCTTTGAACGTAATTTCCTTCTGGCCAACATTTTGTATGTACCCGTGTCTTACAAGTCTAAAGCACTTCTCTTAGGCCACTACGTAAATAGCAATTTTGTGAGATTTAATTAAAATTTTGTATGAAATAAGCAGAATTAAGAATTATTAATAATATGACTATGTATGATGAGCATGATGACGTTGTATGAGAACATGGAGATAGGGATAATAGACAGAAAATCGTCGTTAAAAGCAAAAAAGCAATAGAACGGGGGCAATAAGTGTTCACATATTTGATTCACTCTGGGTATTTTAAGGGATGCTTGAATAACTTCAAGCTTGGCGATGCGATGTCGCAGATATATGAGGGGAAAAAATCCTTTTAATTTACTTTTCTTTGCGAATACTGAAGCTTTATTTCATAAAGTGCAAAAATGAATCTGCAAAACCTAATAATGTTTAATGCGCAAATCTAAAAGCATTTTGAAATAAGTTTTCCATTATCGATATTTTGTTTCTTATTATATCCTCAGCTTAATAGCATTTTCCTACCATTAAAGCTTCACAGAGTACACATTAATAAACCATAAACCACTTAAAACATTAATGTATAGTAGGAGATAACAGAAATACGCAGCCATTACTAATAACAGCCAATGCATTATATAAGACCTAAGTAATTTCACGCGGGTCGGTCAAAGGCCGAAATTGGTCCGTTAGAGTAATTATAACCGGTTATTACCGGTAGTTACTGGCTGAGTGCGGACAATGGCGACGGATGGTCCGACTTCAGTGTCCGGCATGTCACTGATAGAGCATGCCACAAGTGTGACGATGAAGCGACTTCGGCTGCGAGATTTATTTTATTATACAGGTCGGCCAAATGCTGAAACTCGTCCGTTAGCGTAATTATAACCGGTTATTACCGGTACTTGCTGGCTGAGTGTGTACAATGGAAACGGATGGTCCAGCATGTCACTGATAGAGCGTGCTTCAAGTGTGACGATGAAGCGACTTCAGGCTGTTACAATATTTTTTATTATACAGGTCGGTCAAAGGCCGAAACTGGTCCGTAAGAGTAATTATAACCGGTTATTACCGGTAGTTGTTGGCTGAGTGCGGACAATGGCGACGGATGGTCCAACTTCAGTGTCCGGCATGTCACTGATAGAGCGTGCCACAAGTGTGACGATGAAGCGACTTCAGGCTGTAAGAATATTTTTTATTATGCGGGACGTTCGAAGGCCGAAACTGGCCCGTTAAAGTAATTATAACCAGTTAACACTGATAGTTGCTGGTTGAGAGCGGAAAATGGCTACGAAAAGTCCAACTTCTGTGTCCAGCATGTCACTGATAGAGCGTGCCACAAGATTATTGATGAAGCGACTTCAGCTGTGAGAATCCCTTTATTATACAGGTCGGTCAAAGGCCGAAACTGGTCCTTTAGAGTAATTATAACCGGTTATTACCGGTACCTGATAGCTGAGTATGTACAATGGCAACGGATGGTCCGGCATGTCACTGATAGAGCGTGCCTCAAGTGTGACGATAAAGCGACTTCAGCTGTGAGATTTATTTTATTATACAGGTCGTTCAGAGGCCGAAACTGGTCCGTTAAAGTAATTATAACCAATTAATACTGGTAGTTGCTGGCTGAGAGCAGAAAATGGCTACGGATAGTCCGACTTCAGTGTCCGGTATGTCACTGATAGAGCGAAAGAAGAAATGTCATTTGAAATCTTAACTTAAAGGACTATTTAAATAAATTGTTAATGAGAACTTTTTGGGAAGAATTAGTTTTAGTTCTCTCCTATAATAATGATTCTAAAGAAAATAAGAAAAACTTGGACAAGTTTCATCTAAAAATTACTTTTATTTCTTTGTTAAAATTTGGTTAAAATAATCAAACATAATAAACATAAAAAATTAAACATACCTCGTTAAAATAACTTTGCATAAATAAATTTATAAACAAATTGCTTTCTCCACGTCCATTCTCAGTGATATTGATGCCAGACTGCCGCGCGTGCCTATCATGTCCTACCGCGCGACGAACGCGCGGCACCGCGCGTTCATATTATGAATTTAGTCTTACAGAAGTCGGGTAAAGGCTATAACTGGCGGTCTAGATTATTTATAGATTGTTAACACTTACATATTATTTACGTATTAATATAGTTTTAATATTCCAAATTATATGGATCTCTCGTAACTTAAGCCGTGACATCATTTGGTGGTGCCCGCGATTGCGGAAACGGGCGCAATAGTCACGAATCGAGATGGAAAATTGGAATTTTAAAATGGGACTCCCACGCTGCGTGTTTTTAATAAAAAATGAGCGTGGAAACTGAGCCAACACGCGACAATTTCCACATGCAGCGACGACTGAATGAAAATTAGCTCCTGACTCAATTCCAGCTCGGCTGCTCAATTAATTTATCTTTTTTTGTTTTTTTTTTTATCAATTCAAACTGCAAAGGGTTAATGAAACAATGTATCTGTATATTTTAAGCGATTACTATAATAGATGTGTTATTGCGAGTTTATTAATTTTGCATGTTTTATATCCTCTATTGAACACCAATCCACGTTCGTAATATTTAATGCGTCATCAGAAATCAATATACTGCAGCGAAGGCATATGCGAGATTAAAAGTGTCCACAGGTAAACTTCGAGTGACATGACCGATGATTGCCTCACGCCCGTTTATGTCACTGCATTCAATGCTTGACACTGCAGAATGAGGTGGAAATGCGTGATTTTGGGTCCTGGGAATTTCCATTTTTTTTCATATAAAAATATTTAGTAACTAGTGGCTCTGTAGAGACCTCGCATTCGTGACATTTTCCGAAATGACTGAAATATGATTTTCCCCATATTTCCGCCATTTTGAAAATTTTTCGAAAAATGGATCGACAATTTTTTTTTTCAAAAATTTTAACTTGATTTGCAGTATTTTGGGTTTATAGCGCTCTATCGATTTCTCATAATGCATTACATAATATCCCTTTAAAATAATTTTATAATATATTTTATAAAGATATTAGTATTTCCAATAGACTGTATTTCAAGAATTGGTATAAAACTTTACCAATTCTTGAAATACAGTGCAGTTGAAATAATGCCACAATACTGACACATATATATTTCACACATTTTTTTGAAGTATTTTACTAAGTATCTAATGCATAGCACAAAACAGGACTAAAACGAATAGATTAACCCCAGATTTACATATGCATAGTTTGACAGATGTACGGACAGGCCTATGACATTGCCGACAGAATTACAATGTTATCGTGATTTATAGGCGTCGAATGTGATTAAAACATAGAGTTTTGAATTGATTCAAAGCGCTAGTTTTTTTTTCATAGTTAACATAACAACCGTATTTGTTTAGTTGCAAATTATCGAAGTAAATTGCATGCAAATACGGGTGTTATTTTATATTGTTGTAGACGTAACGTAACGTAGACTTTTTATTGTGGGCAAAATTCCAAACGACTATGATAACATTGACCCCTAGGTTTAGTGGCACAGTTTGCACAGTTTTTTTTATGGTAAGTCCATCAGGCTACATTCAGATTCAGTATAAAAAGTATTTCGTTTCTTCTATTCAATTGTTCGGGTTAAGAAAATTGTGCTAAAAACTTTATTCTGTCACTGGTTAGACAGTTTATTTCAAGAGACAGCGTTATTACTTCACTGAATAAAGTTAAACTACCTCAACATTTTCTAATTAAATATTGACACTTGTCTTGTGTTTTATCTTTCTTCAAGGTTCAAGTAGAAAAAGGCAACTTATCTTTAAAGGTAAATCCATAAATACTAGCTGAATCTCTATCATTACAATTGTGTCTGAATGGTGTTTTAATCATATTGCTTTTGACACTGTTGTCAAAACACAAAATAGCAACTCTATTGAAACAACATTGACACATTATTATTACGCTAACATTATCAAAATCGAAGCTGGAGACTTGTAGAGTTATTTTATGAGTTCCTTTGAATGATGATGATGAGTTCTACGGACGATCTCAAATTGTTTTGCGTAAAAAGGTGTTAATGTACCTACACTGATGTATTTAATGGCAATTTTAATATGAAGATATCCCTCTATATAAAATACGTGGGGAGGGGGTGTAGGGATCCCATTGGATAACGCTTTCTGTGGGCGATTTTGAAAGTGCAGTGAATTTTGTGAAGGCTGGTAATGGGATTGGTGACCAATATTTTTAAAAATTAGATCGCCATCCTACTTCAGAATACGCGCAAACGTAACTATTAAAGTTTGAGTCTAGTTGTGGGCCGAAAAGCTTCAAAAATATGGACTTTCTTACATTCGTACTTTATTATGCTTACTACACATAAATCCACAAAATAAAGAAGTAAAAAAAAATACTTTATTCTGTGTTTTAACTAAACAATGTTATCATAAATCGAATCTGCATTTAACTTATTGCCCAAGCGGGTGAAACTTCGCACCAAAAGTAATAATATATCCACGCAAAACTTATTTAAAGCAGTCACCGGGCAAAATGTTATTCACTGGCCACGCAAAAACAGCAATTTAAAATTTCTGGATCGAATAAATTACGCGATCCCAATGTTAATACCGCATTTTTTTAACTTTATTTTAAAAGGACACCTCTACCACAAAGACAGAAGCGCCGTGTTCGAAAATACTACCGTCAATTGTTTTTTTGTTGCGCTAGGAACTTTTTGCACAAAATAGAGATATACTTCTGACTTTCACGCGTACAATTAATTAGAAATATAATACTTTTAACGGATTACAGCACGTATGGTGTTATTTTAGAATAATTATATTTGTAATTATTTATTGGTTTTTTATTTCCAAACGTTTCGACAACTTTCCAGGGGATGACACGCAAAGACCACGGCCTCTGGAAAGGTGTTGAGCGCGTAGCAACCAGCTCTCGAGCAACGCTCTCATAGACACCTCTCACCGACATGGAATAGCCGGAACCTCAGACGAAGTATAGGCTAGTTGACAAAATTTGGAAAATAGTTTAAAAATAAAGTTTGATATCTATTTTACCCCAAAAATATATTATTTTAAGAAAAATAAGTCATTTAGGTAAAATGAATTTTGCGTTTTAAGAAATGAACTCAAAATGTCATCGATAAAGGCCAAAACTGTCATGGCGTCTTAAATGTCGTCACGCCTCGCGAAACATTCGTGTTTGACACCTACACCTGTGTGTGTGTGTTTGTGAAAATGACAGCAACAACAAATGTATCGCGAAGCGTGACGTTACGCGTCTCTGATTAATAATTGATTGGTGTTCAATGTCACGTGATCAAATGGCCAATTTTGCTGATTTTATTTTCCGTAAAGATTGGTAATCTTTATTTATTTTAATGAAAAAAGTGTTTTTTGGTTACTATTAACATGCTTAATCATTAGAATCCTTATGCTAGCCGATTTATTCTTAGTGGAAACAAGCCTATTATCGGTTGCTGGTTGTCTATGTGTGTGTTTGCGTTGCTCGACCGCGCGTAGTACTAAACTCACTTCACTTCTGTAGTCTTTTTATTTTGTGCTCTTTGAGAACTGATATTGCACTGACTATTATCCGGTTTGGCCTGAAATTTCCTGTACGTGAAGTCCGTGTGTGCATGCACGTCCAGGACTTGTTCCAAACGACTCTTTTGTCTACTTTATATTTTGTGCCTCTGCTTTATTTGACCTGAAATGTAATCGCAGCGCCATTTAATTTCATCGGGTTGCGGGCGATGCGAACCTTATCGATTCAAATTTCGAGCACTTTTCATTTCGAGGGTCGAAATGAATTTATTATTCGTTATCGATTTTAACTGCCTTTGAATAACACAAGCTGACGATTGAGCTTTATTTATTACGAAGCGATAAAAATTTACTTCTCAACCGATCATCATGAAATTTTGCATTCAGGTTTTCAGGGATACAGAAAAGGCCATAGGATACTTTTCATCAAGAAAAAAGTACTTGTGAAAAAGATTAAAGAAAAAACTATAATAGTATATAAACACAGATAAAGCCGCGGGCGGTCGCTCGTCAAAGCGGTATAATAAATATTTTATTTCATCGTACTTTTCGTACTGGATTTCTAATCAATATTGAAGTACTGGATTTTTAATGAGATTGGATGCTAACTATGAAAGTTGTGGGAAGCCACTGGATGCAAGCAGCGCAAAATCGATCGTCGGTCGTTTAGATCCTTGTGGTAGGTTTTTTCCTAGCAGTTTTATAACAAAATTATATAATATGTTTATAAGTAGATAGCCAATTAAAGGTCATCACAAAGAGGAATTTAAAATATTATATTAACACTTGCGAACTAAAATTATGCACATTGTTTACTGCCATAAATCATTCTGCTACATGCACAATGGATAAGCGACTTGACTGAAGGACAAAAACTAAGAATGGTTTTAACATAAAATAGAGAAAGGACTCAAGTCAAGCTTAGTACTACACGCACTCGAGCAACTCTCTATTTTGTGGTTCTAATATTTTCCTAATATTTAAAAGTCCGTTTGATGGAGATAAAGAAAAAGTTACCTGTAACCGGAACCCAAATAAATAGTTAAATAAAGGCATAACATCGTATAACTTACTTTGTCACTAATAGAGGATTCCATCCCGGGATCCTGGCCGTTTTTCTTTATCCCGGGATTTACGGAATTGACTTAATAAAAAAAAACTAAATACACTGCGTAAAGCAAAACACTCAGTGCCAGACCACTAATCATACGACTTCATAAAGGCAAAACAGAAAAACATCCGTACTACCAGCTTTATAATCAAAGCGAATACAGCGCAGATTAAAATTTATACTACCAGCTAACATCGCAAAAAGATCGGAAAACAATAGAAACTCCGCGAAAAAAGGAAAACAAAACACAAACGAAACAGTAGTCCTCCAGCGAGAAATATTTCGTTTACAAACTTATTAGGTGTGCAATAAATACAATGAGCGGAAAAATATGGACGCACGATACACATCCCTACTTCATCGAATAACAATAGCTATGTCAATTTTAATACGAGAATAATGTGACCACTATGGAATTGGGTTATTATTGCCACAGGCAAATTTAAGCACTCTCTGAATAACAATAAGGTTCATGATATTACACAGACGGAATTCCGGCCGCCACCCTTACACTGAATTATTAAATTATTCGTGCCATCCGTTATTTGGTCCCTTCGGTGGTGTTTTGTGGAAAAACCTACGCGCCACATATGAGAAGAAAATACCAATCACGCGGATCTCTCTGTCGACTTCTATTTTTGTATGAATTCGTATTTTAGATGTGAAAGACCTCTAGGGAATATCTATATCTTGAAAATATGACTATTAATCCTTCAAGCCCCGGAAAATGTGACACATTAGAATTTTCGTTGTAGTGCGGCCTGATTGGGCCGCACGAGCGTTGATAAATTAATATCGAAATGATAATATTGGCAGATTAAATAAAGTGTCCTTTTTTAGTTAAGTTTTAATATCTATGTTTTTCTAATACTTCTATAAAGTACCTATGTTATTTATGTTTCTTTATCACTGTCACTGACTAGACCTCTCTATTAAAAGATAGAGGGGGTTCAATTGGTAATGAAGCTTATTTTGGTTTGGAAAGGTTCGGGAGGATTCGTATACCGGATAACCCTCCGTGGGTAGGCCCCCGACAAGATGGACCGACGATCTGGCGAATGTTGCGGGAAGCAGCTGGATACAGGTAGCATTGTACTGATTGTCGTGGAGATTCTTAGGGACAAGGAACATTTGTTTTAAGTTCTCCAGGGTAATCATATTAATATTTAAATTTTTCGGCATTACAATAATGGAGGGAGTACCCAGGGAGGGTCCAACGGTTGGAGTCTCGACACAATGTGAAGTTTATCTCATTCGTGGTGGTGGCACCGACCAAACATCTGAAGACCTTCATGAATGAAGATTTTTAGTCAAAAGGCGTCTAGTTCTGACGGTTTCACGGTCGGCTACCAGACACAGCGTTGCGCAATACGTAACCGTTTTTATATAATAGTAAAATAAATGAAGTAAAAGAAATTCTAATGTGTATGTTAGTCTATAAACCGGCCAAGTGCGAGTCGGACTCGCGCACGAAGGGTTCCGTACCAAAAACAGCAAAAAAATCTAGTTTGTTGTATGGGAGCCCCCCTTAAATATTTATTTTATTCGGATTTTATTAATTGATATTATAGCGGCACGAGAAATACATCATCTGTGAAAATTTTAACTGTCTACCTGTTGTCTTTATTAATATAAAGCAAAAAACGTCAAAAAAAACATGTTTGTTGTATGGGAGCCCCCCTTAGATATTTATTTTATTATATTTTTAGTATTTGTTGTTATAGCGGCAACAGAAATACATCATCTGAGAAAATTTCAACTCTCTAGCTGTCACGGTTCATGAGATACAGCCTGGTGACAGACAGACAGACAGACAGACAGACAGACGGACAGCGGAGGCTTAGTAATAGGGTCCCGTTTTTACCCTTTGGGTACGGAACCCTAAAAAGTATTAAACGTATGGGCCATTATTGGGTCGAAATTAAATGATACCTTCAAAAATTCTTTTAAATTAATCAACTTACAAAATATCTGTGTTTATAGTTAATAGTACAATACATCAGTGGCGGGGGGTGAAAATAGACGGAGCGAGAAAACAGTACTTCATACCCAAAAAGCTTATCTCGAATTCACTTAAATTGAAATCGTTGGTAGTGTAAGCCTAAACAAACACTCTCGGCCGGCCCTTCGCAGCCCATATCACTTGACGCTGCAAGAAATCCTCTTTGGACCAAAATTTGTTTCTTTCACGTACCTTTTCATATTCATTATTTGTTATTCGAATGTTCTCTGTAAACACTCGAGATATATGAGCGTATCTGTTTTGAGATGAAACCAACATACCACAATATTTAATAAATGATTTTGAGGTCTAAGTATTTGACTTTACGACGATAATTTAACAATTAGACATATTATTAATTAGGTACGAACCACATAAAAAATTTAAAAAGGCTGCTAGTTAATACATATTTTGAATAAGGTACGAACCACGATAAAAAGGCTAGTATTTAATCACTAACCCCCCAGTTTCTGAGGTACCTACTTTATTAGAAGTTTATTTTTATCGGAGGGTCCACATTATTTGGTTCAAATTACATAATGTGGGCTACGATAAATAAAAGTTAAACCTCCAATAAACCACCGATAAGTACCTCAGAAACCGGTCATAAATCAACAAAAGTTAAGCTTTAGTTTTTATGTCTTAACATACTAATTCTACCAATAAAAACAATCTTTCAAAAATATAATACATGTGAGTTGACTCTATCATTTCATTCCTATGACAATTAATATTTCTGATGCTGATTATTTTTGAAAATTCAAGTAGCCTCAGAGGTACAGTTCGAATCAGAAAAGATGACCACAAATGGCGCTGATCTTCGCGTCATAACTCATGAAGATAAGACTTGAGAGAAAATAATACTTCATATATTTAAATAATATCGATATATCTATATGATTATGAAATAATATTTTGTCTAAAGTCTTTTCTTCATGAGTTATGTCGCGAAGATGGGCGACATTTGTGGTCATCTTTCGTGATTCGAACTATACCTAGAAGATTTTGCAGATCTATCTTGCGGTTTAATGTAAACTGGAACAGAATTTCTATGAAATCATCTATCAAGTAATAAAACTGGCACTTAACTAAATCAATATTGGACAACATCACATACAGTGCTCTGATTTCCAAAAAAAAGTTACTAAAGCACTTGAGTTATGGCAATCAAAGACAACGGTAGAAACAAAAAAATCGAAACCTGAGCCAGTATATAAAAGTTCGTCATCTTAATTGACCCAGCCGGGAATCCAACCCAGGTCCTCAAAGATGGTGACACTTTGAAAACCGACGTGCAAAAATGACGTTTTTATTAACAGCATAATAATTTGACCATAAAAGATGTCATACTCTTTTATCAGAAGCTCTTTTTTAAAAGCCTTCATTTGACAGGTGACCTACAATATAGGCCTGAAATTCCTATTTCAGCACATTAATCAGTCTCCTGGGATAACGTCTTAACGCGTCAGTCACAAATACCCACCAATCCGTATAGACGGGTATTCGGCTCTCAATTTGTCTTAAAGGTCCTGAGAAGCGATGAAAATCGACTGATATTATTATGAGAACTGTTATTTTTACATTAAATGATAGTGGGAATGTTTTGTGACAACACACATTAACCTTTACGATTGTTGTCTGTAGACTTTTTCATAGTCCTTAAAATTGAAAGAGACAACATCTATAAGTAACTAGCGGCCACCCGCGACTTCGTCCGCGTGGTAAGTTTTTTGCTATCCCTCGGGAACAATTTTTTTTTCGAGATGAAAGGTACCCTTTGTCCTTCTCTGTACCCTTGACAACGTGTATGCAAAATTTCATGATGATCGGTTCAATAGTTAAGACGTTGTAACGTAGCGTTACAAACACTATAATATCTTAAATTTACTAGTGATATCAATTACCTTTAACTATCATAATAATCTATTTCCATTCATTAGTACCTAATTAAAAATACTATTTACAATATATTTTTAAACTAAAATAATCGTGCGCGCAGACAAACAGACTAAATTTTATAGTAATACGCTGTTGGCCGCCGCATAACTGCATTCTATTGTTCTTGCGTCGCCCCCCTTCCCCACTACTCCTCTTGCGCGCTGACAAAGCCGGGCGACGCGGCCGGCCCGCTGGAGCAGACAGACTGATTTCTGATTCGGAGGCGAAGCTACGCTGGTTTTAGTCGCGCGTGCACAATAGCTTGCACCGCGATCTTTGATTTTAAAATAGTCATCTTGATATTGTTAAAATTATAAGTGTTTATTAGTGTTCCCATACTGGGTGAGTTGTGCAAATGATTTTCTATGCTTTACTGTGTTTCTGTGTCTGTATTTTGTAACGGTTTAAAACCAAAGTGTAATTTGAAATAACCGTTACAAATGTTTTAAGTGTATAACGGTAGAATTGTGTATTTAGCTGTAGTAAGGCTGTAGTATATAGTTAGATTAGTATTTTCTTTAGTCCTGGCTGAACGATTATTGTACTTTTTTTAGTTTAATTAAGCCATCCGCCTAACCGTTGCTGATATTTTCATTTTAAACTGCCACCTAGATTTCTTCCCTTGTGCTAGCTAAATCTTGTAGATCTGGAGTGCCTCATAATCCGTAGGTCTAGCTAGGTCGTACCTATCTTTCCAATAAAAGATCATAACGATGTTGATCGTTGCGATTCCAGGAACACTTTTGGGAGTGATCTTACACCCCAAAATCTCTGGCCGATTTATTGGTCACTGCACCTGGACCCTGAGGCTATACCTGCAACCTGCTCGCCTGGAGTGAAGCTCGGGCCTTGCATCGTTACCTGACACCTGGAAGACCGAGGAGAGTGCGGTACCTCTATGCCAAATCAGTTCACGTCTTATTATGACCTAGGCGACCCTAATTTAATTATACCCACGCTTATAATTCTAATATAAATAATTATTAAACTTGTATTTCTTATAATTTGCCGCATTTTAATTTCATTCTTTTAAAATAAGAGCGACAATGGCGCCCATATACGTGGTCAAAAGGTCATAGTAATTCGTTAGCTGCCTAGGTTTACTACATTTTAGTCTAGTACCTTGGTGTTGGATCTGCTTGGTGTGCTGTGTTGTTGTAAAAACGATTGTGTATTTTAACTGAAGTGCCTAATGTTTTGTAGTAATTTGTAAAAATAGATTTGAATTTTGTAATTGTTTTTTTGGTTGTTATACCTACCCGCAATTTTTTTTCTTTCTATAAGTAAATGTAATTTTTAATACTATTTGTGTTAAGAAGGCACATCAGTTGAATTAATTAGTTTAGTAGTTAGTAATTTTTACGCTATACTAGTAAGACATTCGGTTTTACTTGTGTGTTTTTATTTTATATTTTAGTTTTTCAGTTTGATTTAATTTTTTTTGTTACACACTATCGTTCTGTAGCAAAAGTTGATTGTTGTAACAGAACGGTATAGGATTCGGCTCACATTTTGTTTTTTATTTTTATTTTTTCTCTTTTCTTCTTTCTTATTGCTATTATTTGCACAACACGCTCAAGTAAACAGTGTTTTTATTACTTATTAAGATAATTGCATTATTTTTTAAGATGGCTCGTCAAATAAAATACTTGCTTTTGCAAAAATCTGAATTAAGTTATGAGGTTGCAATTCGAGGTGAAGTACCTTCTGATAGTGTAGAAGGGTTGCGACGACAGGTCACTAAATTGACTCAGCTGTATGCTGCCGAGGAAATCCTTGATTCCGTTTTTGAATTTTCTATTGATGCTGCTGGTTGTAATGTAACACTTGAAAAAATTAAAGTTAATCTTGACTCCCTTATAGCTAGCTATAATGAATCGTTATTGAATAGAACAAAGTCGTGGTTCAATCATTTACATTATAGGATTCAAAGAATTGAGAAACCCAAGACCGCTGAAGATATCGCTCTTTTAGATAAGATCTGTAGGAGCTTCGATAATTATAGTGCTATTATGAAGGGATTTGCTATGCCTGGTACTAGTGATCCTAAAACTTTAACTTCTCCAACTGCCACTGAAGACGGAAGTTTAGATAGACCAAATATTTCTGGTTTGAATATATCGGTTACATGTGATCGCAGCAGTAGTGACCTATCCAAATTAAAATTTGACGGCAAGTCTTGCGTCCGCGCTTTTATACAAAAAATTGAAGAATTCCGTATCTCCAAAGGGTTTTCTGACACTAAAATGCTTCTTTCTGCAATCGATATATTCAGCGGGGACGCACTTCATTGGTATCGCAGTGTCAAAGGTCAACTAGAGGATTGGCAGACTCTGATATCTCGTCTCAAAGAGGATTTTGATCTCCCTGACTTTGATTACCGAATGCTTTCTGAAATACGGGACCGGACTCAGGGAGCTGATGAAAGCATTACCATATACTTGTCCATTATGGAAGGTATGTTTTCTCGCTTGAGTAAGTTTATGTCCGATGAAGATAAACTTGATATTATACTTCATAATATACATCCTTGCTACTCC
This sequence comes from Agriphila tristella, assembly GCA_928269145.1. Taxonomy (NCBI): domain Eukaryota; kingdom Metazoa; phylum Arthropoda; class Insecta; order Lepidoptera; family Crambidae; genus Agriphila; species Agriphila tristella. The sequence goes on from OV743432.1 coordinate 30,976,902, forward strand.
ACTATCATTGCTGCAAGTCCCCATATGAAGTCTGTAGACGACTTAAGAGTTGTTTGTAGAAATTATGAACGTATTAAGGTTCGTTCTGATAACTATAGGGAACCACCTTCTTATAATTCTAAACTGTTAGCCCCTGAATTCTGCTATCAGTCACAAAAACGTAAGGATAGTAGTAAAAACTTCTACGGACAACCTAATCATTTAAACCAAGTAGTCTCTATAAAAAACGATACTCAATTTAGGCCTTCTTATGCAATTGCTACACCTTATTGCTTTAGGTGTCGTGTCAATACTCATTCGATGAGAGAATGCACGGCCGAACGTACTATTTTGTGTTTCGGTTGCGGAGAAAAAGGTGTTCGTAAACCAGATTGTCATAAATGTAATAAAGGTAAAGTTTCTACAAATGACTCAAAAAACTAAATACTGAAAATTGCAGAGCCACACCACTAAATCATTTTGATAGCTCGGATTGGAATGATTGGCTGGTGTTTCTTGAAAAATTCTTTTCTGATTGCCGTACCCCTGTTTCTGCAATTTTCAATTCTAAGCCGAGTCATGATCCTCGTCCTTATGTTAAAATTTCTATTGCTAATGATCTCTCAGTGTACGGTTTGCTTGATTCTGGTTCAGCTGTGACAATTTTAGGCAGGGATTTTTATAAAAAGTTAATTCAATGTGATTTCATACTATGTACCGATGATAAGATAACTGTTACTGCAGCTGGTGGTCAGAAAATTACTTCTATCGGCTATATTATTTTACCAGTGACATTTGAGAATAAGTTTTCGGTAGTTAAGGCGCATGCTATTCCGGAGATCGAAACCACCTTAATTTTAGGTATCGACTTCTGGAACGTTTTTGATCTTTGTCCAAAATATCTAATGAACACCGAAAATTTGTACGAAAGTGACCCCAGTTTATCAGAAATATCAAATTCCCTAGATATTCACTTACATGCCTACGAAAATCTGGAGGACTCTCAGAAGCCGATCGCTGACGAAGTTGTCGAAATGTTCCGTATGATATCCTTCGCGGAGAAGGGCCTCGGGAGAACTGATCTTATTCAACATAATATTGATACTGGTGACGCACAACCAATTAGGCAGCGTTACTATCGTTTGTCGCCTGAAAAGCAGAGAATTATCACTGAACAAGTTGATGAAATGCTTAGTTTGGATGTGATTCAGCCCTGCGAAAGTCCGTGGTCTTCTCCTGTTTTAGTTGTAGATAAAAAAGATGGAAAACCTCGCATCTGCTTAGACAGTAGAAAACTGAACTCAGTAACAAAAAAGGACGCATACAGCTTACCTTACGTGTCTGAGATTCTTGATAATCTTAAAGATGCTAGATATCTGTCTAGCATCGACTTATCTAAAGCTTTCTGGCAAATATTAATTAGAGAACAGGACCGAGAGAAGACTGCGTTTTATGTGCCTGGACGAGGCACTTTTATGTTCAAAGTAACTGCCTTTGGCCTTACCAATGCTCCAGCAACTCAGCAAAGGTTAGTAGACCGTCTCTTCGGGCCTGAATTCGAGTGTAAAGTGTTTGCTTATCTTGATGACGTGATAATCATCAGCAAAACTTTTGAAGAACATGTATCGCTACTTCGACGTGTATTCGAGAAGTTACGCTCAGCTAATCTAACTATAAACTTTGAGAAAAGCCAATTTTTTAGAAGTAAATTGCGCTATCTTGGTTATGTTGTGGATGATCAGGGCCTGCGTACTGATCCCGATAAGGTTAAGTGTATATTAAATTACCCCACCCCTATCAACAGAAAGGAAGTCAAAAGGTTTCTTGGTACAGCTTCCTGGTACAGACGTTTTATACCTCAATTCAGTACAATCGCTGGCCCTTTGAACAGACTCACATCGACTAAAAAGACAGCGCCGCCCTTTTCTTGGTCGCCTGAAGCTGAAAAATCCTTTCTTGAATTAAAGTCTCGTCTGTTTCAAGCCCCTGTGTTGGCTTGTCCTAACTTTGAGCATCCTTTTGAGGTGCATACTGACGCCAGTAGTTTCGGTGTTGGTGCTATGTTGGCGCAGAATATTTCAGGGGTTGAACATCCAATAGCATACATGAGTCGTTCTCTTACAAAACCAGAGCAGAACTACGGAACAACAGAGCGAGAAGCCCTTGCAGTGTTAACTGCGCTCGAGCACTGGCGGTGCTATCTTGAAAATGGGAAAACCTTTAAGGTTTACACTGATCACTCATCTCTGAAGTGGTTCCTGTCTCTTTCTAATCCTATTGGACGATTAGCAAGGTGGGGTATACGACTATCTGCATTTAACTTTGAAATAGAGCACCGTCGGGGCAAAGATAATGTTGTTCCGGATGCTCTTTCTAGATGTAACCCAATCAATACTATTGAAACTAATCCTGATTTAAATCTAACAAATCAAGATCAGTGGTACTTAAATATTTTCAATGGTTGCCAAGAGTCACCTATTAGTTTTCCAAACTATAAAGTTGAAAGCGGTGTTCTATATAGGTATATGAAGAGTAATAATCCTCTTACCGCTGAGTTCGCTTGGAAGAAGGTTATTCCTCAAGAGAGTCGGGAAGAAATTCTTAAACAATGTCACTCAGAGCCAATTGCTGGGCATTTCGGCGTGTTCAAGACATATAAACGCTTGTCACTTCGATTTTACTGGCCTGGTATGTACTCTGACGTGGTAAAATTTGTCACTCAATGCGAAACTTGTCTCGCGTATAAGCTTCCTTCTCATGGAGTCTTAGGGAAGATGGGTAGACCAAAAGAAATTTCTCGTCCATTCCAGGCACTTTCAATTGACTTGGTCGGAGCGCTGCCTAATACTAGGAAACAAAATCAGTATATTTTTGTCGTAACATGCTGCTTCTCAAAATATTGTTTTCTTTTTCCACTTCGTAGAGCCACTTCGGATTTGATTTGTAAGCATTTGGAAAATGACGTTTTCTTGGTGCATGGTATTCCACAGACTATAATTTTGGATAATGGGAGCCAGTTCATTAGTCGTGAATTGGATAAACTTTTTAAAAAGTACCGAATACCCAATATTCATTTTACTCCGAAGTATACACCTCAAATCAATACAGTTGAAAGATATAACAAAACTGTCATTACGGCTGTATCTACGTTTGTAAATAATGACCACAGAACTTGGGACTTGAATTTGCCACAGATACAATTTGCGATGAATAATTCTGTTAATGAGAGTACTGGATATACACCTGCTTTCCTGGTGCATGGCAGAGAATTGGTAACCTGTGGGTCACATTATTTAGAGAATAGTGACTTTAATGATTTGATATTTCTGCCACGTGATGCTTACGCTGAGAACTTAGGTCACTTATCTGAAATTTTCGGCAAAGTTCAAGCTTCGCTATGGCATGCGCATATCAAAAATTCTCAGCGTTACGACTTACGCCGTAAGGAGTTTGAATTTGAAGTGGGAGATCTCGTCTGGAAGCGCTGTTACTTTCAAAGTGACAAAGATGCCCATTTTAGTAAAAAATTGGCTCCTAAATATCAGAAATGCAGAATTAAAGAAAAGCGTTCCCCTCTAGTTTACTTGTTGGAGGATATAAATGGTCGTGACATTGGTGTTTGGCATATCAAAGACCTTAAAATAGTAAATAGCTCCCTGAAAGGCTGATCTCTTTCCGGATTTTGATGTAGGTCAAAATCCTCTTCTAGGAGAGGGGGTACTGTAACGTAGCGTTACAAACACTATAATATCTTAAATTTACTAGTGATATCAATTACCTTTAACTATCATAATAATCTATTTCCATTCATTAGTACCTAATTAAAAATACTATTTACAATATATTTTTAAACTAAAATAATCGTGCGCGCAGACAAACAGACTAAATTTTATAGTAATACGCTGTTGGCCGCCGCATAACTGCATTCTATTGTTCTTGCGTCGCCCCCCTTCCCCACTACTCCTCTTGCGCGCTGACAAAGCCGGGCGACGCGGCCGGCCCGCTGGAGCAGACAGACTGATTTCTGATTCGGAGGCGAAGCTACGCTGGTTTTAGTCGCGCGTGCACAATAGCTTGCACCGCGATCTTTGATTTTAAAATAGTCATCTTGATATTGTTAAAATTATAAGTGTTTATTAGTGTTCCCATACTGGGTGAGTTGTGCAAATGATTTTCTATGCTTTACTGTGTTTCTGTGTCTGTATTTTGTAACGGTTTAAAACCAAAGTGTAATTTGAAATAACCGTTACAAATGTTTTAAGTGTATAACGGTAGAATTGTGTATTTAGCTGTAGTAAGGCTGTAGTATATAGTTAGATTAGTATTTTCTTTAGTCCTGGCTGAACGATTATTGTACTTTTTTAGTTTAATTAAGCCATCCGCCTAACCGTTGCTGATATTTTCATTTTAAACTGCCACCTAGATTTCTTCCCTTGTGCTAGCTAAATCTTGTAGATCTGGAGTGCCTCATAATCCGTAGGTCTAGCTAGGTCGTACCTATCTTTCCAATAAAAGATCATAACGATGTTGATCGTTGCGATTCCAGGAACACTTTTGGGAGTGATCTTACACCCCAAAATCTCTGGCCGATTTATTGGTCACTGCACCTGGACCCTGAGGCTATACCTGCAACCTGCTCGCCTGGAGTGAAGCTCGGGCCTTGCATCGTTACCTGACACCTGGAAGACCGAGGAGAGTGCGGTACCTCTATGCCAAATCAGTTCACGTCTTATTATGACCTAGGCGACCCTAATTTAATTATACCCACGCTTATAATTCTAATATAAATAATTATTAAACTTGTATTTCTTATAATTTGCCGCATTTTAATTTCATTCTTTTAAAATAAGAGCGACAACGTGAAGGCGTAACAAACAAACAAACAAACGGACTTTCGCATTTATAAAATTAGTAAGGATATGTTTACCTTTAAATAATGTTGACTTTCTATTGCACACCACAACATTGTGATTGATGATACATTCAAAGATTTCAAAGTCTGTTGTAAAGCATACTATTTCTCAATAATCTCTGTCATTGATAACCAATAATTGGATTATAAATTATTCCTGGTAATGGAATATCAAATAATAGCAATGAAATGTCACTATAATGAGGGGTATTAAAACATTCACATGATGATAGTATCACATGAGTGTTTTAATACCTAATTATGTACAGTAGCATAAAAGACTTTATCTACACTCATGATATGTATCCTCTATGAAGAGTTTTAAAACATTGGCTTATTGGCAACATTGAAACCACCAGTGTCATGGTAACCGTATGTCCGAGCGAAGGCTTGTCGCATTCCTTCTCCTCCTCGTCATAAAAGCATCCGAACGAGTGTTATAATGTTGTACTGAATTTCATAATGTAAATTGAGGGGAGGAGCGAAACATGCTCTGACACTGGTTGTTATAATGTTGGCAGTAAACTAACTGTTTAAGAACCTTTCATAGAGGATTTTAAACATAGGTGTAGATAAAGTTTATTTATTACACTTACATATAGGGAGATCCAATCTGCATTGAGCTTGTGTGATGGGTTATGGCCTATCTTCTTCATCCCCCCATAAGGAAGGCTGGTTTTTACCCCATTTGTACATCATACATACATCAGCCATTTTTAGTGAGTGAGAACGGAGTTGTCTCGTATACCAAAAGTAATGCACTTTTTCTCGCTCGCTCGTTAAAATCTATTTTGATACATTTATAATTTTATTTTTAACCACATCCTCTCAATCTGTGCCATAAATCTTATTAATGCACCATTACAAACCAACCTCAAACACTAGTAAACATGATTACACAACACAAAACAGGAATCTAATCAATTCCATCCCAGTTTGCCAGTCAAACATGGTTCTCAGAAATTGATTTCAAATCGCTTGCACTGTTTGCTAAATTTCTAACGAAAACATCACAGTTATGCGCTTTTAGTAAATTAGTTATGAATGCAAAACATCACAGTTATTCGCTTTTAATAAATTAGTTATGAATGCAGTTAAATGACTATTGACGTTGGTCGGTCTGCGAACATTGCAGATTGCCAAATTGGCTAAGCATCAGGTCAAATGTTATTTATTTATTGCGCAGAATAAAACATTTACGATACACATTTAAACCTTTTATCATAGTTATTATTTTTTAATTTCCATTGTGTTTTGAGTACAGAATGCAAGTTTTCAACTTACTTGATTATGCTAACGTCGACAAAATTTTGACGTTAGCTCGATTGATAGAGTGAAAAAATAATGCAGTGTACTCTGTACTTCAAAAAAGCCAATAAAACACCTTAATTAAGGAGCACTCTGATACTCTCATTGATCACTAATTAATTGTTTTGACTAATGGGGTATTTACACGAGTAAATTTTCCCGGTGACTTGTAAAGCGATTTTAACTTTGTCCTACAAAAAATTGCGTCACATTGACTGAAACTGAGATACAACTTTTCTCTTACTCTTAAAGTAAACATAAGTAGTTTTGGCACGGAAACTAACAATGATGTCTTTAACTTCAGAGATATTGTTGAAGTTCCCCTTCGTCTCAAAACACAATAAAACTTTCGGCATTGTCTACACAAAAAGGTTGCAATTTAACTTATTTTAACTCTCATCTTCAAGCACTAAAAACACTTGTGAAATATAACTTATGGTGAGACGAAAGAAATATATCAGGGGGCCTATTACGAAAATAACATACGCAATTGCGTAACGCAGTCACTTGGTCACCATAGTCGTCCGCAGTTCGTCGGTTGTGGCTATTAAACACACTTTCAATTTGGCTATCGTAGCCCAAAGACTATTGAATGAACGATGTCGGATACGCTAGAGAAAAAACTGTCAAACTTACGCAATCAATTTGCAATATCGCATACGCAAGTGCTTTGTAATAGGAAACAATCTTAACGAAACACGGACGCAGCTGCGTGTATCGCGTGAAACTTTTCGTAATAGACCCCCTGCACTCCTTGCCTAACTAATAAATGATAAATAAGTTTATATACCTATTTTAACCAAAAATATTACTTAGCAATTGATAAATCAAAGTGTAATATTGCTAAACCAACTTTTTAGTTAAACTAGGAAGGTACTATAAACCATTATTCAAGGCCGCTAGTGTTATTTAGGTAATTTGTCAACAATATTGAAAACTATTGACTGGATTTACTGGTTATAACTGAACCAGCAAAAAGGTTAATTTTATTGTAAAACGAGCATATTGTATAGGTATGCCATACTCAGCTAAAACTTGCTTGTCGAGCATGTCTCTCGTGAAGACGGACCCTAACGACCTTATGAATCTTATTACAAATGGACTATCGTCTTCATAAATGAGATTCCATTCCGACTTTCTAAAAGTTTAACAATTCCGATTTTCATAAAAAGAAGTGACGCCTCCTAATGAAAATTGTATGGCAGCGAAGAGCAGCAGGTCACTCGAATGAGTGGTTCAATCAAATATCAGCACGCGCGAGTATCGATGCTCGCAAACGATGTATCGATAACCGCTAGTAAGGTATCATTATGAAGCAAAATGAAAATAATTTGTTGGACGAGATAGTTATCTTTTAACTGTAAAATTTTAACGAGAAAAAAATATCTGTTTTGATTTCTTACGTATTTTCTCTGTCATTATTGTACAAGATTATAATGCCTTGCGTCTTGAAATTAAAACGTTATTACAAATGACATAGGAATCCGATTCATTTAAGTCTGTGATATTGTCACTAAATTGAACTAATGTGAAAAAACTCACTTTGATCTTTCATATTAAATTTGAAAATCAAAATAGTAATAGCATGTGAAATTATTCCTGCATACCAGCTGAACTAACGAAAAGGTTCTATTTCATATAACCAAATGGTAATGAAGTCGGTTGTGGTCGATTTTTCGCCAATAACCAGTTTTTGTTCAATCTACATACATTTGCATGGAAATATGAACGGAGACTTTTTACTTTCCATCATTTTCAATATTAAAATTTCTTCCTGACTAAATATTAGAACCTTTGTGGCAATAGCAAGCTCTTTTCTTTCAATACCGATTTGCAAGATCACGCCCATTCTGATAGCTGTAAAAATTCGAATAATTTAATAATTATTGTAACACTATTAAAAGAAACTGATTTGCTGGACTATCTTAAGCCTAAAGAAACAAAATGAAAGAACAACAATACATGGGATACAAGAATTATAACTTCGATTAAAATGTATTACTCTGAAAATTAATTCAAAGATAACAGACCATATTTCAGGGAATAGTTAAATATAAAGTTCCGTACTACACAAATTTACTCTATTGAATAAACAGTAATTCAGGGAATATCAAAAATTAAGTTTCTAGCTGAAGTTAGAAGCTGTAAAACATTATTTTCGTCAATATAAATAGGTAAATCTTAATTTAAGTAAAGTAGTAGCCATAGTAACAAATCATGAACGAAAATAACTTTGTTGCTACGAACCTTTCATTTGTCGTAGCTCGTAGCTTCCGGCTACGGCGTAGACGCAAATCTCAAAGCAGCTTACATCACAGGTCGTTGACTTGACTCCAATATTTGGGCAACGGTCGCGCGATTGTATTTTCTTTTCCTCAGTTTATCTCACTGACTCTTGAGGATACAGAAAATTGCTCAAGTCAAGAGTTCATTGGCATCAAACGATGTTGATAAAGATCAACCGTCTTTTGTTTCGTTGACGTCATATGAGTTTTTCTGTTTTATCTTCCTAACAAAGTTATATGAAACAGTTGACTCATTCTGAAATATACAGGGTGGATTTTTGAGACGGTACATTAAGGGCAGGTACCTTAACCGTTATAGTTACAGGAAAACGTTCCTAGGAGACCATCCATAACTTTTCAAGATATTTTGAACTGCATTCACAGATTTTGGAAAAAAAAGTACCGTTAGCAAAAAGAAATGCTAATACTCCAAAAAAAAGTGTGAATGCCAATTGATCCTATTTCATGTGGGGATCCAAAGACTCTATGGGACCATTTAAGGTATGAGTACTAGAAACGACAGAAATTGCCAAAAACTTTTCCCATACATTTTGTACTGAAAAACGATAAATCAACTCGAAATATTTTTTATTGCCAAACGATCCTGTTTCTTACTGTGATGATACTCTTTAAGGCTAACTGAAATTTGAGTACAGAAACTGATTTTTTTTAGATCTAATGTTGTAGAAGACTGTGCCTGCGTGTGAAGCCGGTGTTGTGACTTACTGTAGTTTCTGTACTCAAATTTCAGTTGGCCTTAAAGAGTATTTTGATCACAGTAAGAAATAGGATCATTTGGCAATAAAAAATATTTCGAGTTTATTTATCGTTTTTCAGTACAAAATATACTTGTACAGTGTGGAAGAAAAGTAGATTTCCTGCGTTCAAAACCTATTTAAAAAACACTTAATTGGTGATAGGTTTTATTTCAATTGAATATTGTACACTTCATTCTGTTATGTTACCTACTTCATTTTAATGTCATTATATTCCATTATCTTGAAATATAATATCTAAGAAAGGAATTTGGTATTATTAATATACATAGTTTCCCTATTCCTCTAAATAATTACTAACTCGGAAGCTTCCTTTGATTTCATGAGCCCAAAAATGTTATACTGGCATATTAATAAAATAGTTACATCACAGAACTTTACATAGAGTAAACATATTTTTTTTTTAACAGAAACGTATTCAACTAAGAGCTTTATCCTTACCAATAATATTAAACAAATATGCACATTCGTCAAAGACAACATAGAGCCGTTTTCTCAAAAACAAGTTTCTAAGTATAAGGCCTTTCGCCAAAGATCAAGTCATAGACTTGAACGACCTAAATATAATCTTAGTTTGGCACATCGTAATGCTTATTCGATGGCCGTTACACTATTTAATGCTCTTCCTGTAGATGGACCAATTTTCAAAAGAAAGCTGCATGAATATCTCACCGAAAACTGCTTTTACTCAGTTCAAGAATATTTAAATAAAAAATAGTTGATATTATGGGTATAGTTCTTTGGTTTTGACATATAGGTACGTAGATAAATTATAAGTAGTGTAAATGTAATTTAAAATTTTTGCATGCTTAATTATAAGTAGATTTTGACGGACTCTATTATTTAAGAACACCAATTCTTGTACTCAAAATTAATGCAAATAAATAAATCATTCATTCATTCATTCAATATAATAAATGCGAAAGTCCGTTTGTTTGTTTGTTTGTTACGTCTTCACGTCTTAACTACGGAACCGATCATCACGAAATTTTGCATACACGTTGTCAGGGGTACAGAGAAGGACATAGGGTACCTTTCATCCAGAAAAAAGCATTGTTCCCGAAAGATAGCAAAAAAACTTTCCACACAGACGAAATCACGGGCGGCCGCTAGTTGTTAAATAAATACAAATATCTTTTTCTCATGAGTTTTACATGGTGGTAAATATTAAAAGTATCATCATGAACCCCATTAGGGCACTTCAATTTTTTCAATTAAATTAAGAACTCGCTTAATTAATTTTAACATTTTCACATATATAATAAATTTAACAAACATAACAAGTACAATACATTTTTTGAAAATAATCATTTACCTACTCGAAAAACTCCTGCATAGAGTAAAAACAGTTTTCCAACAAAATATACTCTTTCAGTTTTCATATGAATGAATTTATATTATTTTCATATTTAATTATTTTGGGGAGTTTATTATAGATTTTATGGCGTTAACGTGTGATCCCAAACTATGGATCTATGGAAATGTTGTTTATGCTTTACTAAAGAATGAAATATAATTGCTTAATCGAAGAATAATCAATAAAAATATATTCATATTTTTTCTTTTACAAAGAAACATACATTTAATGCAGTTTAAAGCTTTAAAAACATTTAATATCCAAAAAAATTGTTTATTTAAACTCATTTGTTTCCACAAAAATTTAATTATTTGTAGTATGCGTGTGCCAAACTACCGAAATTATCTCAATCAGAATTATTATTATTATTACCTACTTATAATAATTTCATATAAATCTATGTTTAAATACCTAGAGTAACCTTGATAAAATCAATAGCTAAAATACTCGTTCATTGATCCACCCTACCTCTGATTTCACGACATTTAATAATGTGCGATTTTACAGATTTATGGGGCGGAAAGGAAGTACACAAGAAGACACCTCAAACTTTACATGTTGAACTCAAAAGTGTCTTTATGCTCTGCGCAATTAACAGTATTTTTGCAGTTCAGCCGTTATACTTGATGTGTTGTCGCGTGTACTTTAACCGCAGGCGGAAAGAAGCGGTGTTTGTCATGTTGTTGATAATTTTCTGTGTTGCATTGCATCCAAGAGTTTTTATATGGAATGGACACGGATTGTTTTTATATGGAAAAAACAAACTTTTTACTCAATGTAAGCATTAACATTGCACTTATTTATGATTAGATTAGTTTAAAATTAATTGATAAGATTAGGTATAATATTGACATTAATAATGTACCTACAGGTACATTCCCGCATTAATTAAGTTACATCTGGTAGTACTATTATACATATATAATATCATCATTATACATTGACATCACTACAGTGTTGTTTCAAAATGTGCGTTCAAAAGAAGAACACAATTACAAATTTATTGTCAAAAGCCATTGAATGAATGCCAACAACAAAAAATTAAAGTAAAACCTAACCGTTTTATTTCAACCGAACACATTTCTCACTCTTATTACAAAGGGAAACATTATAACACACTCCCTTGCGTTACTCGTAATTCCTCAAGTTTCCGACACGTGCCGCGTGATTTATAAAAAAAAAAACACCATTTTCACTAAACGTCCTTCGCGGAACCCAATTTTTCGCGAACGGAGCCTGCGAAGGCTGTATCAACAATTTTGCGCGCGCCTCAACCCAACCCAGTGAAGCACTGACATTCGTACCGCGCGCACGTCAACTCAGCACAACTCCGCTCGTTCAACCGCGACGTACAACCGTACATTTTGAAAAAGGAACGTTATTTTATTTGTTTTTAAAAAAGTTTAGAGATATACGGACTGCGTGGTAGATTTTGGATAAAAATATTGGCACATTATACCATGTGTACGGTGTTTGTGTTCGAACGATGTGGTCTCTGACAGATGTGGGGTAAGGTTGGCTATCCATCACTTAGATGAAAAAATGATCATCAGGGACACAGGACGGTTTTGAACGAGCAACTGCCAGGTATGTTTTCCTTTCATTTACATTGTACAAACTCTTTATTGGCCAGTGTTGCCCAAATTAAGTTTCTATAAAAAGTTAAACAGTATGTAATAAATAAGTTACAGACATAAATTTAAGAGAAGCTTCAGTTGCAATTGTTAAAAAATAATTATCATAATTTTGTAAGCAACGTTTACATTATGTGGCTTATTTGACAGTCATATTTTTTAAACGTATTAACGTTTAAAAATATACACATTACATAGGTAATGATACATAGCTTCTAAATATGTGCGTTTACAGTTTTATACAAAATTCTTTTTTATAATATTGAAGTTAGAAAAATAATAAATACTGAAATTAAATGTCAACGATAAAGGTATGAGAGGACCTGTGTATATTTTAAGCATCAAATCTTTTCAGTTAACCTTAATTAGCCTTATGAAATCTTGAAAATAATGATTTTCTAAGTAAAACAATAAGAACTTATAATCAAGTTTAAAGACTTTAAAACTAATAACTTCAACTGTTGTTTGCGGACTTAACGAATTTCAGGGATCGAAATTGATTAATCTTTATTGGGCAAACTTCAAATTTGAAGGACTTGGCTGAATATTATTATTTTAGATTGAATTATTAATAATAACGTTGGCAGCTTGTTATTGGGGCATGGCGGAAGTAAGGAAATAAGAGATTTTCAAATTACTTTTGAAAGATTGATATTTAAATCAATTAAAAAATTGCTTAAACGGCTTTAGTATTTTGTCATACTAACGATTGTGTTTTTTTTGTAAGTAACAACCCTGTTTAAGAATGTAAAGGTAGTAAGGGTGACACGATCCTAAACTGATAAATTACTAATAAAAAATCTTGAGCATTGCTAGGTTAATTAAGATTTCTAAGATTTTTAGCATTCCAAGGTTTGTTAAGATGCTGTTCCAGGGCTGTTGTGAATACCACGAATTCAAAACTGGGCTCTGGTGGATTTAAGCTATCCCCTGCATTTACTTTGCTGTGAAAATTACCTGTTCCTGATACAAAATCTAAAATTGTTACAAAATTACTATTAACTTTTTGTTCTCCTTAAGGAGCTCCATTAAATTCAAATAGTTTTTTCGCTTGAACCAGTAAAGTAGTGTTAAATTAAATTGAAAACAAAAAACTTTTACATCGCTTACATCTCTCCAAATTAGAATATGTAGACTCGATAAATCTAAAACAAGCCTTTTACGTGATTTTCCTCATTTTAATGGCGTTAATAACAAAAGTACAAGAAATAAATATTTACAATCTAAATTTTAGATACTTGAAACTAACAACTAACTAATCAGTTATCTAAAATTTAGATTTTAAATATGTCTGTTTTAATATAATAGATTATTTATTAAGCTTTGTGGTTTCTGTAAGATATCAAAGGCAAACAAATATACTTTTAAGGTTACATAAAAGTTCTTCTTTCATTTCTTTCATTCTGTCCAATACTTAACAGCAATTATTATTACCTTCCTTATTGAAGCATTAATAATAGTTCACCAATCAGCCAGTATTTTACTGGCTGTTAAAAAACAAATTAAACTTTTATTCTAAGTGGGTATAACAGGATAATACACTCAGTGTCAGAAAAATCGCACCCTTTCAAAGATTTTGTCAAATTTAATTTAATCCTTTGTAATTTAATGTTTAGTGTTGTTATATAGTTCTACCCCTTCGGACATAGCCAACAGTCTCTATAAGATTAAGTTTACATTGCCTCATTTTTATGCAATACTAGCGGCCGCCCGCGACTTCATCTGCGTGGAAAGGTTTATTGCTATCCCTCGGGAACAATACTTTTTTTCGGGATGAATGGTACCCTATGTCTTTCTCTGTACCCCTGACAACGTGTACGCAAAATTTCATGTCGATCGGTTTAGTAGTTAAGACGTGAAGGCGTAACAAACAAACAAACGGACTTTCGCATTTATAATATTAGTAAGGATAGTAAGGATTTGAGCAACTTCATGGGCAATAGTGTCCATCTTGGGTATTCCTTTATTTGATTGAACTGTTGAAGTATGTTTTCTCCATGATCTCGATAGCGAATTTACCCGCATTTCCTGAATTGACCCCTTTTATGGCGGCGCAAGCAATAACGCTTTAAGCATTTAATTATGGTAATTGTTATGTTAATTAAATCAAAAAACAATTATTAAAGTCAACACAAAATAAGAAGCCCGTTTTGACAGCATATAAACGCAAAGTAAAATGTTACTTATGCTAAAGTAATAAAGCTCAAGAAAAATACCGTTCCGCCATTTTAGTGAAAAATTATGTTCGAAAATTATACTTTATTTCTTTGGGGTAGACAATATTTTTCTTTGAACACGTTAACTTTCAAAACGGGCTTCTTATTTTGTGTTGACTTTAATTGAAAGCTCATTCAATGTACTTTCGATAGATATCAACATTTACACAATAAAACGCTAATTAGCAAGTCTAAACTTATTTTCGAAGAGGTGCGATTTTTCTGACGTCGAGTGTATAATTGACAATTAGAAAAAAAGGACATGTATTACAGTTAAAAGTTACTCTATTTGATATACCATCTGTTGGATTAGTGGGAATTTCTCACGAAAACACTTTTATTATTAAACCAAACAACGGCGTTCCTATATGTAAATGTATGTTAAAATATTTGTTTAGAATTTGTTAGAACATTTAGTTTCTATAACTAAAGCAAATATGGCTTGAAATAGCAAAATTAAGTCTGATACTTGATTCCGAGTTAATATTTATGTATAATGAAAGTATTTACCAGATATGCGATCGGAGCATGCACCAAAGCATTCATTTAGCAATTATTATCATTTTATTATATTTTATATATCAATAAATCATTAATTATTAACTAGCAGTTGTTTTTATGTTCCTATCCGGAACTATTAGAAAAGAAAAACAGCGGTGAATTATGCAATTTTAGTTCTTAAACCAGAAAACTTTCTATAACTGTTTTAATATTCATCATCATTATCAATTATCCTCATTACAGTGAAAAAACTTTTCTTATGGAATCAACATAATGGATGGATAAGAAGAATAGGCCATAATCCAACACGCGGGCCTAATGCAGCTATGTGGGTATTAAATACTGCAATTGCAGCGTAGAGTGCCTTCCGAAGTACGATATAATAAATTTTTGGCCACCCCTCCTATGGCGACCCTATAAAAACTTACTTAACCGAAGACCGCAATCAAAGGCATCAAATTTTTTATATTAAATACTAGCTTACCAGACTTCATCCGCGTGGAAATTTTGTAACAAAAAATACATCGTTTTTAACCGACTTCAAAATAGGAGGAGTCTATCAAGTTGACTGGATGTTTTTTTTTATGTATGTTTTACCATAACTTCGTCAGTTGTTAACCGATTTACACATTTTTTTTTAATATCAAAGAACACAGTTTGTGTGTGATCCCATAAACAGAAATCTGGCTGGTAGTTTTTTCATAATCCTGAAAAATATCAATGATTTAGCTTGCCATCACACGTGTTATTACGGATTTTCGAACATAACATCTTTGTTTATGAACCGATTTCGATGATTCTTTTTATTTGAAAGGGTACTTCAAGAGTGGTCGCATATTAATTTAATCGGTATTGAACTTTGAACTTCGAAGATACACAAGGGAACTCTTCAAAGTCAAATAGTATATGTAAAGTGATTTAGATTTTAGTAGGTTTATGTCAATCCAAAACAAACCAAACCATGGTCTGCGGTGCAATGTTCTGGACTAAACTTGTACTACAAAGACACAACGGAACTCCTCAAAAACAAACAGCGTAAATTTAGAAATTGAGTTGTGGGCGTTTTACCATTGAAAATATTTTATAAAGTTTAAAATATGTACACGCTTACATACCTATCACTAAAAAGTTGAAAATAAAAAAGCATTAAAAAAAGAAAAACCTCCGTCAAAAAACCTGAAAACAAAAACAGCTTCAAAATACCTCTAAAAAGCCAGAAATAATATTCAAATCATTAGTTACGCATAACATTCTTAATTAAACACGTCTAATGAAGTCGGGTGGGGCTTTTAGAAATATAAAAAATAGGTAAGTTGTCTTCCAGCCCCACCCAACCTCAATAGGCGTGTTTTATTAAGAATGTTATGCGTAACTAATGATTTGAATATTATTTCTTGGTTTTTAGAGGTATTTTATTTTGTATATAGCTGTTTTTGTTTTCAGGTTTTATGAAGGAGGTTTTTCTTTTTCTCCGTCAATCTCTGTACTATTTTTTTATCAAAATTGGTTCAGTATGTAACAAACAAACATAATTACATTCGCATTTATCATATTAGTTTGTATAAGGAGATACAAAAACTACATCTCATCCACGAGATCAGATTTCATTTGTATCACCACTTTCCACGAGAAATAAAACGCTGTAACTCATTTAATCAGAGAGAAAAAACCTAGCAATAAGTCATCCAATTTTCTTTTCTACAGAAAGAATTTCTTGAGAAAATTACACTGCTATTAAACACCTACTCGTGGAAGCTGGAGTGAAAGTATTTTTTGATAGCGATGCAATTAATAACTTTTTTTAACAACACTCCAGTACATACCCACAGTGAAGCAAAATTGGTCCTATTTTGTAAAAGTATTTGACATTGTTGACATTGCAGTTTGCCCCTGTATTTTAACTTTTGTTTTTTCAATTAACTTGAAAGCCATGGTATTTGTATGGATTGACTTGGCAAGTGACTTGCTAATCAATTTTAATGCGCTTTTTATCGACAATCCCTTGTAAAATCTAATCGCGAACCTAATTTAATGAGGAGGCGGTTTAATTTTACAAGTAATTGTCGATAAAAATAGCTAAGTGACTAAAATCGACCAACAAGTCGCCAGCCAAGTCGACACGTATAAATACTACATTAACCTTTAACTCACTTTTGTTAAGGCATATAAAATCCATAAACAATTATGTATAAGCCACTAGGGTCTTAGTTCTAACTTCGAAAACCAATTCATGATATAGAACCACTCCCACCCCCACCACTGAAAATCTGCGATGTGCCCAGATCTGTTAATAATGATAGTATGGCTAACTAAATAATAAATAAATTAATAAATATAAATAAATAATAAATATAAATATTTGACAACATCACATACATTGCTCCAATCCCACAGTAAGTAGCTATAGCACTTGTGTTATGGAAATCAGAAACAACGGTGGTATGACACACACCCAGACCTGACTAACTAACTAGAGGGATTTCGTCGCTCTGTAAATTATTGATTTCCGGGGCCAGCTCTTAGTATATAATTCGAAAGACATTCTTTCCGCTTCATGACATTAGACCTTTTTAATAAACATTAGTCAAAATTTAGAAACAAGATATAAAATTAAGTAAATCGAATAACGAACATCGTCCGAATATCGCTATTGTTTTTCATAGTAGGCTCTCTAATATCTGAGATCAAAACCGCAATCCAGAAAAAAAAACCACTCTTAATTTTTGGTGCTTAACAATAATAATATGATTTCAACATGTTAGCGCGATTTTTGTTAAATTGTATATGCAAAGTAATTATAATAGCTCGCATACTTTTCAGTCTAGAAATATCATACTGGTTACTCTCTGGGGTGTGATTCGAGCCTGCTTACTTACCTGGGCAATGGAACATTTATGGACTAATTATATTTAATTGTGTGTAATACTCCGTTACAACTTTGGGACTGAGTCAGTGGTAATACCGGCATAAATTAACTATTCTATCAACATAGCTCACGTATTAGTATTCATAGTTAGCAATTTTTTCTAAATTCACATATGATTTCATTAAAAAAATAAAAATTGAAGGATTTAAAAAAATCACCCCAAATAATAACTTTATCCCAGTCCTTTATTAGAAATAAAAAACTTTTTACGGATTCCAGCGCGTTATTTTAGAATTATTTAGTTATGATTTGTTGTTTTTTTTTGGGTTTTCCGACGTTTCGACACCTTTCCAGGGGACGTGGTCACGGGACGACCCCTGGAAAGGTATAGAAACGACGGGAAACAAAAAAGTTTTTTATTTCTAATGGACTGTACTCGCGGAAGCCTTAAAAGTGTATCAGTCCTTTATGCAAAGCAGCTTCATTAAACATCAGCAACAGTAAAAAAATAAGAACTCAATTTTTTTTTTATAGCGAACCCTTCACCTGCAACTCCAATGCAATATTTCAAAGTTTAATGAATTTATTTCCAACGTTTTTATATTTTTAAAAGCACTCCTCTGTTTCTCAAACATTTCACCCGCCGAGGCCGTAAGTAAAAAATGTCAGCGATTAACGTTGTATCAAAGGGACGCTTAATTAAAATAATTGTAGATCTGGCTTCTCGTGTAGGCACAGATTAAATTTAGGCGCGAAATGTAGTCTTTAATTTAAAATGTATTGGAGTTCTTTTTAATTACATTTGTGAGGTTTTCTAACGAGTTTTCGCTTGATAAGGGACCCATTTTTGAAAGGCAACGCGCGCTCTTTACTTATGGGACGTAAATGAAACAAAATTATACATGGCCACTTTTCTATTCGTTCGCTAACTTAAAAATAAGCCATCAACTCTAAAATTATAAAATTATTAATTTTGTGTTTATATTTTTTATTGCGCTGTCTTAATTCTACAATGCCCGCGCCGGACAACAACAGAATAGTAGTTTATGACACAAGGTTGGTAAGGAGGTTTTTAAAATGAGTTGACGTTTTATAATCGTCACGAGTCAAATCGTCACATCTTTTTGACTCACTAACAGACTATTAATTTCGACATCAGTCATTTTAACCGACTTCAACAAAAGGAGGAGGTTAAAATGACTGATGTGAATGTAATATATATATATATATATATTATCGTTGTTCGCGCGTATCTTCGACATTTATGGACCGATTTTGATGATTATTTTTTTGTTCGATTGAGTATCTATTATTGCAAGATGGTTCCATTATATTTTTTTCAAATCAGTTCAGTAGTTTTCAATTAATCCTAAAAATACTATGATTTTGCATCAACTACCTTGACGACTTTGTTATTTATGAACCGAATTAGATGATTTTTGTGTTGGATAAGGGATACCTTTAGTGTAGTCTTTTTAACCGACTTCAAAAAAAAATAAGGTTCTCAGTTTGACCTGTATGTATGTATGTTTATCCGCGATTATCTCACGTTTGGCTAAGCCGATTTTTCTACCTAAATAATATACCTACACTACCTAATACAGAAGGTATTTACACTAAAAATCAAAAAATTGTTTAATCAACAAAAAAACTGACTTCAATAAACCTGCCTATAAAAAGCAAGAAATAATATTCAAATCACGCATTATCATTGTTATAATAACGTCTATTGAAGTCGGGTGGGGCTTTTAGAATAAAAAAAGGAAGTTGTACTTCCCGTACGTACGTACGGTACATTCGTACCCCACCCGACTTCAATAGACGTTTAACAATGATAATGCGTATCTAATGATTTTAATATATTTTTTTGCTTTTTAGAGGCAGGTTTTTTAAAGTCGGTTTTTTTGTTATTTAAACATTTTTTTTAATATCCCCACTGCTAGGTTACGCAGGACTTCCTTATGGGTGGATTGGATAAGGAGGATGGGCCATAACCCACCACCCGGGCACAATGCGAGTTGGTGGGTGTTAATGACTGCAAATGCAGCCGGAAACAACGGCTTAACGTGCCTTCCGAAGCACGGAGGAACTCAAAATGATAAATTTTTGGTCATTCATCCCATGACCGACCCTAGCGAAAGTGGCTTAACCTCCGCAATCGCAGGGCCAGGCGCTAAACCACTGTGCCACCGAGCTCCTTTTATTTAATCTTATAAAATATACAACTTCAACACAACCACTCGTAAATAAGTTACCAAACAAACTCATGAATTTAATCAAAAACTCTTTGTCGCGCCAACTTTACACGTTCAAATTCACTTCTCTTTCCAAACATCATAATTTCCTCTTCACAAATATGTCAAAGTTAGTGTCTTATATTCAAACATTCCTTCGTATACGAAATTCAAGTAAATACTTACCTAAGTACCTGTATCGAGAAGTTCGCTTAATTTACATGTAAAAGGTTCTTGAGTTATGATATGTTTCATACGTCATGTTTTGTTAATTGTTTGATGTCTGACTTGTTGAAAACGTTGTTTGATCTTTCGTGAACTGGTTAAAATAGAGAAATATTGTGTGAGAACAAACATTTGGGTAATTAATGTGAACACCTTGGTTTATGTGAGTACTTTAAATTATTGTTTACTGAGTATGGCCGCCAAAAATTGTACAATAACAATCGTGAATTCGTAACACACGGTAACATTCGTGAATGGAGGTAACACGTGTGAAAATTAAGCCTAGTGTACATTAGTAAACTATTCCTAATAATTACACGGAATAAAATAATAAAATGATTGTTATCACAAGGTAGTTTTTAATTTGGAATCTTAGGTAAGTATTTTAAAATATAAACAATTTGTTCTTCGTAAAACACTTGATTCTTACAAAAAGGAAGGCCTTTTGATTTTAGATTCTTTAGTGTATACTACTCTTTAACAACCGATCACGAATGTTACGTAACACATTAGTAACACACGGTATCATTCGTGAATGATAAAACTCGTAGATATGACCTAAAAATATTATTTATTATGTGACTTTTGAGTTTATGGACGCCGCGTAGTTTGATTTGTCAAAAGAATAATCTTATCTACACACACAATCTAAAATAATATAGAAAATTTGCATTCTGACCATGTTATTCTCACTTGAAAATATTAAAAACTCCCGAGACAAAACTACCGACTACCTTTAAGATGACTTTGACAGTAAACAAAAAGGCGTTTTTTCCTAAACGTTTGGCCAACCTGGAGCTGGGTGTTGCCATGACTAAGAAATATTATCACAGACGGGGAATCTAGCTAGTTCCGTTGTTAATCGTGGTAACTTACGTGAAGTAACATTCGGAAAAAAAAGTAAGACACAGTTTCAAATTAGTTTTACGTATTGTTTTTTTGGGTTATATTATTAAAAGAATACATTAAAACTTAGCAAATTAACATAATAATTCAAAAGTGCTAACGTTTCAACGGATCACAAAAAAATTGTGCAATAATGAGACGTCATAAGTATGAGATGTCTTAGTGGGACACACACAATTTGTATGGGAACCAAAATTAACTCTTTATCGAAAAACAAATTGCACTCGTAGGTAATAGGCAACCAAAATTAATTTAAATCATTCGCATGAATAAAAACGATACTGCGGAACAGAAAAAAATACAAGTTAAACTTTAACAATATAAAATATGGAATTTATAATATTCAATATGTGACGGACACATATTTTTTCCCAAATGTACAATTTTTGGCGGCCATACTCTACTAGCTTTCTGACAGCGGCTTCGCCCGCGTGGACTACAGGTTATGTCGTGTGGTCCCGTGCCCAGCAGTGGGATAAATAGTAGCCTATGTCCTTCCCCAAGGTCCCATCTATATCCATACCAAATATCGTCAATATCTAATCTAGGCTTGAAAGCGTAACAGACGTTATATTCCCATTTATAATATTAATAAGGTGCATTCGGCTAATCCCGAAAATCGGGTAATTCTGGTAATCACTTATTACTACTAAACGCGGCAGATTTTATTGCTCTGGCAACATTCACCTAGACGCCATCTTAAACCGCTCCCCCACCCGCACCACCCGGGTCGCTTTGAGAGCAAATAAGTGTGTCGAATTCAAAATTTCCGAGAACGACTGCTATTTCCCGCATTTTTGGATTTTCAGAATTACCCGAACATCTGTAATTTAGAAGCTTGGTAAGTTATTTAACTAATTGTTTTTTAGCTTGATAGATTTTCGTTTTATTGCACTACATAGTTGGTTTAGAATACTGTAGCTCAAGGTTTTATTATTTTTCGGATTTAGCCGTGTAGGGCAATCCGAGCTAAATCAGAGTTTGGATTTACCCGATGTTGGTTTTCTATAGGAATTGTCAGTGGTTCTCAATATTTATGTTTTTTTATGGAATTATGTTCATTTGTTTTAAATAGTAATTTTTACTTCAGCTACATTTTGACATCTCTGAAAGGTCAATTTTATAAATATTAACAAAGAATTCTCTGCACTATTTTTTTAACTAGTTTTTTTTAATATTTTGATACTTGTATAAGTAGTTTTGGTACTAATTAGGTACAAGCGACCATTGAACGAAAAGTGACACAACTTTTTTGAAACTATAGGCTAAGTAAGTACAAGGTAAAATATTTGTTTAATTTTTAATATTTTTATAAGAGGAATATTATGTTTCTTTTATTTTGAATAAAACTTTATTACTGGCAGTTTTTCATTTCATTTCAGATACTACGTTTTTATTCATACAAATGGTAGGTACCTATGCCACATTATGTATCTACTAAAAGTTTGAGATCCGTTGACTAGTTGTCGGGTAATTCCGAAATTTAATTAGCACTTATCCATGTTTAGGCTCTTCTCGTGCCATTACCGAGAAATCTGTTTTAGGAAGGTAAATCTGAACGAAAATGGAATATACACCTTATGTTAAAAATGAATAAAACCCACTTTTTAGTGTCCTTCGGAATTACCCCTACATACTTCGTAATTGCACCCGAACAAACTAAAAGTAATTAAATTTTTGACAAGTTTTTTTACCAATTTCGAAGATAAATGCAAAAATCCTTGAAATAGACATTTAGGCTGTACATTCAAGTACACGAAGTGACCCGAGTTGGTAGCATTAACTCTACCATTCTGATAAGGTTACTGAAAATACAAACATCTCATCAACTCATCAAAAATCCATTCGTAAATACCCGAATGCACCTTAATAAGTTATGGATTGATGTATAAGGTTAATAACGCATCTTTAATTATTTATTGTCTTTTTATATTTATATATTTTGTTGTTACTTAATTGTTTATTTTATTAAAATGACAATGAATAAATATTACAGAAAAAAAATCGATTCGCTACCAGATCATTTAATTTTCAAGCAGGAATAAAATCCGCGACCATTGGACATACATACACTCACGCCTGTTTCTCATGGGGGTAGGCAGAGAGAGGGGGTAGGCATGGGGGTAGGCAGTCCGGTCAAATGCTCTTCCAACTAAGCTACCGAGTCACTAATTTTTTAAACTTTCTAGTTTTAAAAAATTGCACTGTGAATGCAAAAATCTCAAATTTATTTTGTTTTAGCTTTCTTTTTATTGAACAATCTGGCTTTAACATGCAATTAAACAATATCCTGATTGTCGTAGAATAGAATATATTACTCTACCGTAAGCTATCGTTTTCTCTTTTTCACTCGCATTGATCGTGAGCAGTATATCCGATAGTTTTCGGTAGCGAAAACAGTTTGCATCAACTTAAGGTATAGCCACTGATGGTAGCCCTTTATTAGAGAAATACATTTTTGTATTAGTTCACTTTTATAAAATATATACATGGGTAAAGATTTATTTTTTGCCTTTAGGGCCAAGCGTTTAGTACCCCTAGCACAAACATCTATCAAAAAAAGAAAAGAAGCATAAAAAAACTCGAAAGTGTGTTTTCGCACGATCGCTTCTTTCACTTTTTTTCAAGGCGCACGTGCGCTTTTTAATGCAAATAACAACAAAAACAACATTTGAATTTTATTATTTATTCTGGTTGAATTTCTGTGTCTAACATTCACATGGTATTTCAATATTATAAATAGAATCGCTTAATGGTTTATAAAACATACGCCTTTTACTGTTAATTGTTATAGGCAGCCGTTAAGTAAAGTGCTTTTATATGGCCATACTTAGTTTTACGTTTTAAGTATCTCCGCTTACTATTCTTTGAAATAAAACACTAGTACTTGAAAGTTATGATATAAAATAAGTTATTTTCTAAGATTTTGTTGAATTATTATACTCAAAATCATATTTTTACTGATTTTACCGTCCACTAATGTTAAGCCTACTCCATTTATTTAAAACAATATTAGCTGGTAGCTACTTATTAATTTAATGTAAATTAATCCTTATTCCCTCCTGTTAGCTTTCACATACGTGTGTATTTTAATACAATACACACGTATGTGAAAGGTCAGGAAATAATAACTAAAACTACTTGAACTGAATTTTATATTTTTATTTAAGAGTACAGCCGCAAAAAATCTTTGCCCTCAAACTAATTTACCGACGAAACGCACTAATATTTTGCTCATTAGAAGGAATTATTTATTATAAAGTACTAGCGGCCGCCCGCGACTTCGTGTGCGTGGAAAGGTTTTTTGCTATCCCTCGGGAACAATACTATTTTTCGGGATGAAAAGTCCTACTCTGTCCCTCTGACAACGTGTATGCAAAATTTCATGATGATTGTTTCAGAAGTTAAGACGTGAAGGCGTAACAAACAAACAAACAAACGGACTTTCGCATTTATAATATTAGTAAGGATGATTTATTAGCAAAAATTATTAGAAGGAATTACACGCGTAAAACCAAAGATAACATCATGAATAGACAAAAGTGCTACTATTTATAGACAAGTAAATGAAACCCAACACTTTGGTCGTGAGCAAAGGACGACTGTCCGTATTATGGAAACCTGATACGTCTACCACTCGCCGCAAAGAATACACAAGTACCTTTATTGGAATCATTAATATTAAAGAGTGGTAGAAAAAGCGGAATATTCTGTTCAAATATGATCTGTTAGAAGTGATGAAATTATTTCGGCTTTAAGAACACCTTACATCAGTAGTAATCTTTTGTTTGCTTGACCTAAAGTAGTACTATTACTTTTTTTTACATCATCACATCCAGTGGCTTCATCCACCCTCTTTCCACCTTGCTGATCATCCACTTAGAGGTGTATTGTTCCCACTGCTAGGTACCCACCACGTAGGCCCAATACAGAGTGTGTTACGACAGCAGATGAAGCCAGGACCAACGCGTTAACATTTCTTATAAAGCACAGAGGTACTCGAAATAATATAAATTTTTGGTCACCCATTCCATGACCATGACCCATCAGCTCAGCTGAAGTGGCAAGGGGCGGGACACATAGCGAGAAGAACCGATGGCCGTTGGGGCAGAAAGGTTCTGGAATGGCGACCGCGCACCGGACGACGCTCCGTGGGTAGGCCCCCGACAAGGTGGACCGACGATCTGGTGAAGGTCGCGGAAAGCCAGTGGATGCAGGCAGCGCAGGACTGATCGTCGTGGAGATCCTTAGGGGAGGCCTATACCCAGCAGTGGGTGTCGTGTGGCTGATATGATGATTCCATGACCGACCCTTGCGATAGTTGCTTAACTTCCACCACCGAAGGGTGAATGCGCTAACCCACTGCACCATAGAGCTCCTCAACTTCCTTCCACTTTTTTTATGCACAACGGGATAGTGCTTGGCTTTCACCTCACCTGATGTTAAGTGACGATAAGGCCGAAGGTGGAAACGCACTACACCACTGAGGAACTGGCTGTCTTACCTCTAACTGCCGGAACACAACAATTTTTAAATTGTTGTTATGGCGTCAGACTTAGTTAAGGTGGTGGTGGCTAGCCAGGCGGACTTGAAATAAGCCCTACCACCATCCAAACCGAGTACGAATTGTACCCCTCCTGGGAATTGAACCCGGGACCTCTGCGTCTTACACGGGTGGGTGAACCACTAGACTACAGAGGCGGTGAACCTTGTAAGATACCTTCCTCCGGTGCGCGTTTGCCATTCAGGATCTTTCCGCCCCAACGACTGTCGGTTATTCTCTCTGAGATTCACCCAATGCCACTGAGCAATCCTTCGAGCGATGTCAGTTACTTTAGTCCACCTACGGACCTTCTCATTTCAGATTCGATCACGCAGGTTCACGTCACGTCAGGCTTTGCACAGAGTATTTATGCAACATGTACAGTAAATGCATTATTACATTTGTAATGTCGCCTAAAATATCTTTTTTTAGGGTTCCGTACTCAAAGGGTAAAAACAGGACCCTATTAGGTTATGGTTCCGCTGTCCTGTCTGTCTGTCTGTCACCAGGTTATATCTCACGAACCGTGATAGCTAGACTGTTGAAATTTCCACAGATGATGTATTTCTGCAGAAATGCATCATCTGTAAAAAATTCACAAATGAAGTTGCCGCTATAACAACAAATACTAAAAACAGAATAAAATAAATATTTAAGTGGGACCCCTATACAACAAACGTGATTTTTTGCCGTTTTTTGGTACGGAACCCTTCGTGCGCGAGTCCGACTTGCACTTGGCCGCTTTTTTTAATAAAACTTCATTCAAATCTCAAGTAATAAAGACTTTCATTCGCTAGGGAATATAAGAGAATAAATTAAAGAAAAAGTCATCTGAAATAATACCCTACGTAAATATTTTAAGATTAAACTCGAGCAAGAGTCTTCATTTTTTGTCTCCAATTGAAAAGCAACACAAACTTCGTCGCCGTTTTTCTTCAATTATTTTAAGTAATTTTGTGAAAATTTAATGTGATGAAAGCTGACTAAAGGTTAAGGTTATATTTCAAATATTTTAAATGAAGCCTTGAAAATTTATTCGTTTGTAAATATCCTACAAATTATGAAGCAAGAGATCTTTATATTATACAACTGCCCAAAATAAAAGATGGTGTTTCAGGGTTCATGTATATAGGATTGGAGCAAAGCTCGAAAAATGCTGAACAATACTTAATTTATTTTATCACTTCGGTTACAATCGTCTAACGTCTTTCTCTTCCTCCACATTGACTGCGTCACCTTAAAACAATATAATATCAAAAAAGGAATCTTACTTCTAACATGCTCTCTTTCATTCATCCTTACGTCCCATTCCACATGTATGTTTGTATGTATGTGAGATTCCTTATTCCACCATAACTTCTAAATGCCTGAACTGATTTGGATGTGTGAGGTATCTTTAGTATCCTTATATCACCCCAAGTGATACTGGCGATAGTTTTTTTGAACAAATGTCACCTGCATGACATCATTTTATAATGTAATAAAAAAACAATATGGGTATCAAAATCACAAAAATAATTGAAATAAAAATAAATAATTTTATTAAATATTGGAAACACGACTGCTCTGCCAAAATCGAACTAAAAAAGTTGTCATTGCAGTCGGGGGGGATCTCTTTGACTACAGAACTCGGTTCACGGAACTGCAACACAGAATAAGTAATAGTACAACTGCAATGACACTTTTTATTTACCTTTTTGGTTCATTTTTGGCAGGGCAGTCGTGATTTTTTTTTGTATGTTTTGAAGTAAGCAACCATAGAAATGCAATTTTAAATTGTCTCTCGTAACGTAACTAAAGTATGATCTTTACAAAATAAATAATAATTACGATATAATTGGTTCTAATTATATTTTGATCTTTAAATTTTAATGTCTTCGATCGATTGAAGTAAATCTTGTTTTTAAAAAGTAACGTGTTGATACAAAAGATAAACATTTCAATGGAAAACTATCCGCTTAATAACTACCTACTAAATACTATAAGAATTATGTATTTCTTTACTAATTATCCGGAGCTTCTAGCTTTGAGTATATTTTTTTTACATCTCACTCGTGGAAATTTTATGAAACACTGGTTTTCAAGGCTCTTGAGGTCCCGGCGGGTTCGATCCCCCGCCACAGAATACCCAACAAGCAAAAACGTCATATAAGATCTGACTTGTACGACTTTAAGTCGGATAGCAGTCTTATAATAGTAATGAGATGACTGCTAGGTCCCATAGACGTCTTAAATTTAACTTTTTAGTCGTGCGACAAATATGTCCTAATAAACTGGTCATAGTAACGTCGGCACGACTAAACTATACGACGTTATATTAAAGTTTTAGCTAAAACGTCTATACGACTTGTAGTCGCATTTGAGTCAAGTTTCGACTTTTAAACGACGTTTAACAAAATGGCGGCTTTACTTGGTCTTCAAATAACCTTAAAATGACTTTTTGTCTTTAAAACGTCATATAGAGATTAGTGTGCGACAAAATTAACATGGCTGACATTTTTAGAATTAAATATAATTTTATTAATACAAATTTTATGTTTCAAACGCAAAATTATGAAGGGGCATGAAAATATTAATAGTATTTACATAGGTATATTATCATAAAATTTTAATTCCCAGACGAACTAAACGGTATGAGAGACAGACACAGTTAGCAAGATATGAAAGTTAATTAATACTTACCATTTATTTCCTTGTAATTGATTTATTTTGCACTCAGATCTCAAAACATAACCACAAACACGAGTCACTGACGAACATTAAAAATCAGTCGCACAAGTGTTGTTACTTGACTCATATACAACGTTTTCGTCATTCAAAAACGTCTGTATGACCACAATATAACGAAAGAGTCGTTGTAAAGTTTTGATGCGACTACTGTACGACGAAAGTGGTAATCTTGTGACTTTTCTATGACCATTAAACAACAATGTAGGTCGTATAAATGGGGCCCTTTTCGCGTTGAGCAAACGTTATTATAACGTTAGTGTGACCTATCTTTTGCGTCCAGTGGTAATAAGATAACGTTTGTACGACCATTGTACGACGTAAAATTGTTAGTTGGGTAACTAATAGTACAACCCCGGCTGGGTCAGTGTGGAAATAGTATATTTCATTACGAGTGCGGAAAGCCTGTCATTGCAAGGAGTTCCGACAAATGTCTACCCGAGCCGAGGCGCAGCCGAAGGTGAGGGTTGACAGTCGGAACAAGTTGCAATGTGTGATGGCCGTCGTGGTCTCAGCTCCTAGTCAGCTGAGAAAGACTCAGCTACCTGAGATACTTATTGTATCTGTTTTGATCGTCTAGTGATTTTATATGATTATATTATCCCAAAATATAGCTCAGCTTAAACAAATGTACCTTTTAACAAACTTGTCTGAAAATTTTGATATTGTATACCTTTTAGATAATGAGCTTGAGGTGTGATAGTAATTATTCGATTAAAAAATGATTATAATGATCTTAATACACGTTTGGATTCAAACTTAATAAGAGACAGCCCTTCTATGTCTTCCCTAGATTCCCTATTTCTAATTTTGACAATCTCGTCAGACGGATGTCAATTTCGCTGTCTTATTCCCTTTATTATTATTAATTTTATAGGAGATAATCTTTTCTCCCTTTATTATGGGTGGCCACCAAGAGGGTAATAGATCAGCTTCAGCGCTTTCAATATATATATGTCCTAAGCTAATTCTACGTTGGACTACAAGAAAGAATGCCATCTCACAGACATAAGTTAAATCCAAACAGTGTCTTCAACTTCAGTTCAATATAAGGAAAATTTAATTATTATTTAATCAATCACTACCTCTAGCTAAATTCAATTATAGAGTCAAAGATTTTATGACAGCGTCACAAATCATTCATACTAAATGCATCAGTATTTCAGTTATGTAAACAAATGTGATGAGAGTTAAGAATTTATCTAAACTGAGCTTGTAATTAATCTGAGGCTATCAATTTAAAACCAATGAAATTCTAAGTTCTATTCGAAAGAACCGTGATAGCTTTGAACTTTATCTATAACCATATTGCACCAGCTCAATTATTCAAGTGTTATCGAAAACACTGTAATTCAAATTCAAAGTAAGATAATCAAATTTTGTCTATTACCCAACAGACAAAAGGCATCATCATCGAAGATGATACAGGTATTAATTTAATGATATCTATCGCAAATATCAAACTTCACCTTTGAAAGTACAAGGTCATGCAAATAAACCTATCAGTAAAAGGAATATAAATGGGGATAAATATGAATACAGAAGTGATGGCTAAAGTCATTTATTATTAGAAATGTTTGGTTTGAAAGTTTTATTATTTTGTTATGTTTTAGAAAATGATTTGAATTGGTTTTGACTTTAGTTGATTTGATTGTTAAGTTACTTTGATCATTTAATAAAATGGGTTTAATTTAGAGGATTTGATTATTTTTGAAATTATCTGATTATTATGAAATTATCATAAATATGTCTTTACTTTGAAATTTCTTTGATTATTTGATCAATTCAAAAGATATTATATAGTTATTTCAATCAATTTATAAAATTACTCTAATAGAAACTGATATCGAAACTGAATTATTAATTTGATCAATTTCTCACGATATAGTAAGAAATTGGTCTCTCACTTCAGTTCCTAAAATAATGAATCTGGAAAAACGAAGTGAGATAATAAAAAAACCAGATTCGTCATTTAGTTCCTTAATCTAAACAACAAACATGAACACATAAAATGAAATATAGTGTACTTATTTTAGACCTTTAGTTATGTGAGATCAATATGCTCATCAATTTATTAATTAAGCCACTTGGATGTATAATTTATATGTGAACCGGTCTAAAATACGTAGGTATAAACATTGTCCTTATTTCTAGTACTTAACTCAAGTTTCCGCAGCAGGTGCACCTGTCTTTTATTTCTTTAATTTAATTTTTTTACATGATTCATATTCATGTCACAAAATATGTATTTACGATTTTACAACTTCGTAATTCAAAAGAAAAGCGGGGGACGCTAATTTTCGGTAAACAAAATTTATCAACACAAAACGTCCGTCTAACACCGTGCCTCCGATGCTAATCCTCCCATCTTTACAAATTTCTCTATACAAAGTTAACAACAAAAGAACTAAAACTAGTTTATTCTAATTACATCCTTAATTAGTCTAATTTAGGGTTCAGTTTCCTTTATCTTTGTTTTGTTGCACTTGCACTAAAACTCCGCCTTCAACGCTCTCGTTGACGTATTGGTCCATCCGTGATTCTTTTTCACATCCAAAATATGTCTGGAGTTGGATTCAAACATTCAATCTAGAGTGTTTTTCAGTAATCGTCAGATTAAACCTGAAAACAAAAGGTATTTGCGTAGAAACTGCATTTTTAGATCTTTAAATAGTCAAGGAGACGTGGCATTGTGTCTCCCTAGTCTCTATCCATCAAAACATAAGGTCCAGATTCGGTCAGCAGGCGGTGCTCAAGTTATCACATTGCGTTTCCGAGGATAGAGTTTTTTTATATACATTTAGGTCGCCAAGGCGCGTCGCAAACAAGTGTGGCAAAAAATTATAACTTACAAAACCTTTAATTTTTTGTTAACGATATTAACGAACTAAAATGTCATGCTCGTAGCAATTTATAGTTCTTTCGAGTGGTAGGAAGAGATCGATCTACATCATGTTGGCAACGAATTTCTAAGACGTTTTTAATGGTAGCCACATGTTGAAATGTTTGGCGATGTTTTTTTAGAACAATTGATTTTTTTTTCTTGTCGTGTATGACCTACGGTCTATTACAAATGACGGTTCCGCACGTGTACTGAACAACTATTTTTAATACAGTTGCGAAAAACTGAAGCAATTTAATAAAATAATAAAAAGAAAATGGCGCCAACCGTAAAAGAATATAAGCAGAGATTTTTTTGTTTTTTCACCCATTCTGGGTAGGCAAAGGGAACTTTGCCCATACAGCCAAGTCTTCAGTAGACTTTTTTATAGAAAAATAAGCAATAAGGTCCGTCTTTTTCTTTTCACTTACCCGCTCAAACTTCTATAAGCAGAGACTATGGCAGTGCACGTCATACAGCCAACTTTTTTATATTTATAAATTTAATTTGGCCGATACTAATATTAATTTAATGTTTAAATTTTAATTAAAATTACTTTTAAATCTGATATTGAAACAAATTAGTAGCTTCTTTTTTACACGACTGCCCAAAGCAAAAAGAGTGTTATGTGTTCAGGGTTCATGTATGTTTGTGGGTATGTGAGTTTCTTTATTCCACCATAACTTCTATATGTCTGAACTGATTTGGATAAATGGGGTATCGTTAGAATCCTTACAACATCCCGGGTGACACTGGTTATATTTTTTTTAGAAAAAAATAATTTGGCGACTGTACGACGCCATTTTCATATGTGAAAAAAAAATTTTTTTCTTCTATTATTACAATATGGGCATCAAATGAAAGGCCTTGATGAGCACATTCCAAAACTATATAATATGTCACTAAAATGTGTGAAATAAAAATAAATAAATTAAAAAAATATTAAAAACACGACTGCCCTGCCAAAACGAACTAAAAAGTTAAACAACAAGTGTCATTGCAGTCGGGGGACCTCTTTGATCAAAAATTGTTCCATGATAAGCAGTGTGATTCTGTAAGACCTCATTCTAAACTTCGAATCTGAATCCGCGGTGAATTTCTTGATTGGCATTCTATAAACTCGGTTGATAATTCGGATTTACACTAGCGCTGCCCTTGCGAGCGTGTCAGTGAGTTGAACTAAGCTTATTGAGAGATAAAGTATGAGATGACGTAAGAAGTGGCATTCTGTAAGGAAATTCCCCGGTCACTTCGACGCTCACTTCGAACTCGAACCCGCTTCAATGTGTCAGATTATAAGCATCTATTTTACGAGTGAAAATAGAAGAAATCCTTTAAAAATAGTGTTAAAACAATGTTTTTATGTCTCAGTGTTACAAATTAGTACTATTTGTGGTTAGAAACTACTTTTGAGGTGTTTGTGTAAAGTTTTACATAAGTGATAACAATGGCAAGAATGTTTTTGTTGAAATCTTTATTAGAAGAGGCTCATGCTTTGGATAAAATATAGAAAGAAAAGCGTCGACAATCTAACCAAATTCGAAGTTTATCTCTATTAACCCGAGATGACGATTATGTAAGCGTATAATAGATTGTCAAAGGAATTAATTGACCACTAGCTAGAGAGCTGCTAGAGTATGAGTTACTGCCTCTGATAAAGACCACAAAACGTCGAGGCAAAGGACTCTCAGCTCGTGTAAAAGTAAGTGTTTCATTAAAATGTTTTGTTTCAATGTTGTAATTATTACTATTTGGTATTCAATAATTTTTTAGTCTTCTAAATATTTCTTTTTTTTTTCAGGTAACAGATGTAGATCTAAACATTTTAAATGTGGATCCAACATATGGTGGAGCTACTCGTGATAGCTTAATTTTTAACTATGGTGTTATAAAAGCCCACTTAGAGGCATTAACAAATGCTGGTGAAGAAGTTGTTTTGCTCGGTTAGTTAATCCCTCCCTACCCCTACTTCAGAATATGAGCCTAATTAGGTATAAAAACCACATAACTATTTGATACTTATTAATTTTCAGGTGATTCAGGATATGCTCAGCGCGCCTACCTTATGACGCCAATTAGTCGTGCTGAAGATAATTCCCCAGAAGCTTTCTACAATGACCGTCACGGCGCGGCGGCGCGATAATAAGTCTGTAGTGTAAAATTAAACCAAATCCAAACAAATCACCAATGGACTTTCAATAAAACTGTGCTAGTATCCGTTAAAAGTGATAAATTCACAAGTTAAAGCCCCACCCTAAATTTATTTACTGCACACATTGCAGAATCTAACCATAGGGTTAGATTCTGCAGTGTGTGCAGTAAATAGCGAAAGAAAACTTGGAAAGGGTTGTTGACCTCTGTCTTTTATACTTATCTATTTACAAAAACAACTACTTATTCTATAATAATATATTCTATAATAAGTAGTTGTTTTTGTAAATAGATAAGTATAAAAGACAGAGGTCAACAACCCTTTCCAAGTTTTCTTTCACTATTTCTTTCTTGGAGAGGCCTCCCAAATTGTGAAATGGTTAGATTCAGTAGATTTCTATTTTTAGCACATCGGGAAATATATCGGGTCATTTTGAACTACCATCCAAATTTTAAGGATGTGTCCAGTCTATGAAACTAAACAACTTTCTCTAAGAAACATATGTCAAATATCGTCAGAAAATTTTGGTCATCCCATACTTAATTGATCACGTGATCTCTTTGATTTGTATGGAAAGTCGATTTTTATTTTACATATTTGACCATGTGTTCCTTAGAGAAAATTTTTCAGTTTCATGGTCTGAACACATCCTCAAAATTTGGATGGTACCTAAGTTCAAAATGACCCGATATAAAATCAATCCAAATCCAAACTAATCACTAATGGACATTCAATAAAACCGCTCTAGCATCCGTTTAAAAGTGTTTTATTTCAATATTTCAGCTTCGGCTGTTACAAGCACTTGTGAATGTCATAGAAGCTATGCCATCGGTTCGCAAACTGGATATTCTGAATCAACAGAAACAATCATAAAAAACCGGCCAAGTGCATGTCGGGCCACGCGCCGTAGGGTTCCGTAGTTACTTTATGCCATACCATAATATCATTATAATTTTTCGTCTACGTAAATAACTTTGTTTTCACATTTGTTGGTAAGAATGACAAAGTTAGTTAGTTATGCGTTTTTGGGAAATGTATGCTATATCTCAAAAACTAATTACTACTTATATCTCGTTCAAACCAATTTTCGTTGAAAGTTTTTATTAAGATCTACAGAATCTACCAAGTTTCATTTATGTAATCTTAATACTTACGGAATAAAGTTGCTGTGACATACGGACGGACAGACGGACAGACAGACAGACATGACGAATCTATAAGGGTTCAGTTTTTTGCCAGTTAGGTTACGGAACCCTAAAAACCAGCCAAGTGCGAGTCGGACTCGCGCACGAAGGGTTCCGTACTATTAGTAGTTACTCGAATAATATAACTTACATAAATGTCCATAGCTGGTGGTTCCTCTGTAGGCGCCTGCCTCTGTCGTTGTTGTGGTACAGGAATCTATGATAAATAAACAGATAAATGCTACATATGAGTATATCATTAATTAATCACATACAATTATGAATTAAATTTAAATATCATACATTGTCGATATCAGCATCTTGTATTTGTGATGGAGATAGAGTATCAATTTCCTGAAACAGGTAATAATAATAATAACCAAATAATTCAAATAAAAATACACTTTACATTATTATGTACTTTTCAAAATGCACAATTCTTAGCCACCACCAGCCAGACAGGATTGATGCAAAAAAAATTGTACCTACCTACCTACCTATTGCATTTCTAAATTTCTTACCGGAAATGGCTGTAAGCCTAAATGTGCATCTCCTGTGAAAAAGCTTTCACCACCACACAAAGGAACAACCCTTTCTTCAAGCTCTGACAGCTCCACTTCATCCTCCAGTGTTTAGTTAAACAGTGTTTAAAAATCTTTTGTAATAACAGGGATTATGTTTGCTGTTATAAATTACATATAGATAGGTATATCTATGTTTCAAACTATATCAAAAACTGCATTTACTTAAAATTAATACCTAATAATTGATTGAGTAAAATTAACAATAAGATAAAATTTATGAAACCAAGGAACACACACAAGATTCCAGAAACAAAGATTCGTCGCACATTTGAAGTGGTTTGCTTTGGAGCCGAGGAATGTTAAGTGGTTCTAACGTGTAGTAAAAAAAGCGATGCTTACCTTGGTCCACTGTTTATAATTTTTGATTGTATTCATTCAGGCGCACAGCTAGTTGCTTCCACTGGCGTCGACTTCGCTCTCTGGCATTTTGATTCCTCAAGAAACCCTTCACCATGGGAGGGTTTCTTTCCATGAACTCTACCAGAGTTTCTAGTTGAGGTGAGAGGAACGTGTCGTCTCATTTGGACTGAAACATTATTGTTGAATTAGGAAACAAATTAAATAAGTACTTACGTATTTTAATTCATATCGCTTATAAATTTCATAACCACAATATAAACTTACTTCATGATTATTTCACAATTATTTTCGGTACTGAAAGAACGAATAAAATACAAACAACACAACGCACTGTCGCACTCACTCACTATCAAAATATTGTGTCTGTCTCTGTCTGACATTTTTTTTCGTAAGGGAAGTATAGGTTATATTCATGGAGAGTTTTCTGTTTTTTTACCTATTAACTGTCTCATTTTTTTTAAATAAAGGAATTTAATTAAAACATCATGAATTAGCTAAAATTCTGTGCCAAAACTCAATAATTGTGTCAAAAAACTGGAATCGATAAAACTCGACTAACATGTTGTTGAGTGTGGCCGTCACTAGTACAACGTTGGTCGCTTCGGAGCTCACTTCACTTCGCAAGTGACGAGGTGATGCTTACAGAATGCAAAATCAAGGTCATTTTGAACCTTATGCGAAGTGAGAGTGAATAGCGAGGTGAGATGCGAGTTGATGTCTGAATTTTACAGAATCGACGTAAAGGTCCCCCGACTGCAATGACACTTGTTGTTTAACTTTTTAGTTCGTTTTGGCAGGGCAGTCGTGTTTTTAATATTTTTTTAATTTATTTATTTTAGAAATATTTGCATGAATCATAAAAACTACTGTTTTTTTTTTTTAAAATTCGTGGTTGGTTTTTTCTTTTTAATAGACATTATTTTGACAGTTGGGAAAGAAAACGCACGTGTTCGGAAAAGGTAAAGAAAAAGCTCGAGTGTGTAATAGCCCACATCCCGAACGCTATACGTCCCTGCAATACGCCACTTTTTGAGCAACTGTATTAAAAATAAACTTTCCTATATTGTCTCAGGTCTAGGTGTTTGTGATGTTGTCAAATATTTATTTATTTATTATTAGGCTTTGGTGTTACTAAATGTTTCTCCTTCCCTCTTTCTCTTATAGATTTTAAACTACCCGTCACCGCTTTGATACAATTTTCTTAGGCTTTTGTTTGCCAGTAAATCAATGTAACCTACACGGCGCCGTACCCAGACTATGACAAACGACCTACGTCTCAATCCATCAAGGACGTGTACTCAGGGATTGAAATACCGTTAAAAAAATATAACGATAAATAAAAAATAACGTTAAAAATACCGTTAAAACATTTTATCGGTAAATTTACCGGTAAAAATAACGTTAAAAATACCGTTAAAACATTTTATCGGTAAATTTACCGGTAAAAATAACGTTAAAAGTATTTTACCGGTAAAATTAGCGTTAAATTTAGCGTTAAACTTTACCGGTACATTATACCGGTAAAATTATCGCTAAAAAAATAACGTTATTAATTAGAATAACGTTAATTTTAAAGTTTAACGGTAAAAAACGTAAGAAATAACGTTAAAAATAACGTTATTTACTGAAATAACGTTAATTTCAATGTAACGTTATCTAAATTAACGTTATTTATTGACATAACGTTAATTTTAAAATTAACGCTAAAAAAAGTAAAAAATAACGTTATACTTAAAAATAACGTTATCATTCCCTGCGTGTACTATTACATAGCGCTGATTTTCATTTATTTTGGAAAATATCAGACGTGTTTTTCATGAGAAAGCTGTTACCGTGACCGTGACTTAACACATCGATCCGTTTTACACAGTATTTGTAACCACTCGACCACGGAGGTCGTCAATCTATTCTATGTATGTTTTTTACTCGATCAAGCAAAAGCGGTTGAACTGATTTGGATGAAATTTGACACACAGGATACTTTCAATGCTGAAGTTGCGGGCGGGAACAAG
The DNA here is from genome assembly GCA_928269145.1 of Agriphila tristella. Taxonomy (NCBI): domain Eukaryota; kingdom Metazoa; phylum Arthropoda; class Insecta; order Lepidoptera; family Crambidae; genus Agriphila; species Agriphila tristella. Next base: position 31,014,544 of record OV743432.1, read on the forward strand.
TAAAAAAAGAAATAAAAAATATTTACTAAGCTAAAAAGTGTTTAAAGTATGTTAATCAGGTGAGTTTCGTTCGTATGCGTTTGTTTATCGATAGATTGTTACATAGATCATAAAGTAGGTATTCTAGAAAATGTCTTATTTTCTTTTCAAAATTTCTGTTAAAAAGGGTTGGTGTGTCTTTACTACGCCGGATATTACACGGCTAATTCACTTCACATTTCGGGATTCGCTCGATTAGTGCTGATCGGGTAGGTCATAACTAGTGCAAGTCGGGAGTTGATTATTATCGCCCGATTAAATTAACCTAAGTATAATGCGTGGAGCTGAGCAACCTTTTACCGAAAATGTATCTACATGTTGTCGATTTTGGCGCTTGCCTTTAATGCTATCCAATTTAGTGTATAACGCCCCTTACAAAGAAGAAGAAAGAAGAGTACAACTTATCATACTATTTTGTAAATCGGTCTTTGTTACTTAAGATTACCATAGTGATTGTAAAATTTTGACAGCCTTTTTTCTGCGGTTTCAATATTGTTTGACCCTTACTAGAAAACTTTACTTGTATTTGTATATCATTGGATATAGAGGGTTATAGGCTTTTAAAGTTTAAATAAAAGTTTATCTCTAAACAAAAATAATTTTCAAAGCTTACTTTTAAATTATTTACACCAAAGTTTCTATCAAACTCATTAAGTTAACACTATCAGGTCAAGTAACTAAGCCGGTCTTACGCGATACATGGTCTGAAAACAAATTAAGATTAGGGGATTATAGCTAATACCTGTGCAAGCCTGACTGGACCGCAATAGAACTATGTTTATAGTGTAACAGAAACGTGTTCATTTACGAAATGATTTAGGTACAATTGTAACTGACGAGTCTGGGTGTTACTATGTATAATAACTTATTTCAAAAGTTTAAAAGTAGTATATCAGATGTCTATCACCCATATTAGAAGCTCTGCTTAGTTTGGGGCTAGGTGGTGCTGTCTGAAATAGTTGAAGCATTTATTTATTTAATACAAAGCCTAAATCTTGTATTATGTAAATTCCGTATTATGAATCTTAAAAATGCGCTTCGAATGCGTCTTGGGTTTACGGGCGAGCGAGTCGATGGGTTTAACCGACCGCAAACATGGTTACAGATTTATATGCTGTGGTTACGGTGAGAACTACCAAAGCTAGATAGTTGACCGAGCGAGCACGAAGCGCGAGCGAAGCCTCTTCGTTTCAGCTTAGCCAAAAAATGCTTTCGTATCTCTGTCCAGATGTCTGTCTGTACTCCTCTACAATTCACATTTCTTAACCGATTCTCGTGAAATTTCGTAAGAGATTCGAGAATTATTTTGACTCTTTTATCGAGTCAGATATTTTAAATTATTCGAAAATAAATATTTTTCAGCCTTTCGAAAAATAATCAAAAATATCACAAACGCGAGTTCTAATGCTCACAGAGCCACTAGTATTATAAAAGTAGAAGTCTCGGTTAATGTAATGTTTAAGTTAATTCAGTGCAGGTAGTAAAATAGTTTTAAATATTTTATAGGTACTTATATAGATAGGCGCCTTGGCTTCATAGGCGAACTGACAGGTTAAGCTAACCGCAAACATGGTTACGATGAGAACTACTATACCTAGGTAGTTTTAAGTCTCTGTTAATGTAATCGTCAAATTAATTCAGTGCAAGTAGTAAATTTATTTTAATTTGCTTACATTTTAATTATAAATTATATTTAGAAAATTGGTTAATAATTTTATTAATTTATATTACCCGACCGCAAGCATGGTGTTAATTTAATTACTGGATGTAGTTTATATAACAATTCTCAGTTACCTTTATTTGAATACGAAGTTGCGTTAAAACTGCTAAAGTTTTTGTTAAAATCTAAGTAGTCTAAGTAGTAGATATAGTCATTCTGTCAACTTAAATAAGTAATTTGGTTGATAGTGATAGTTTGTATACATGACTGGTTTTATGATGATAGATTGCTAGATTATATCGAAAAACTTGGTAGCATAACAGAAATAGTAGAAACCTTGATAAATAGAATCAAAAATTCACAGATTTTACAGTCCCCGCAAGAATCGGAGCATTGAAAATGAACACAAAAATATAAGAAAAACCAAAATCAAATCAAATGCAGAGTCCTATTATATTTTTAAAGTTACCTAGGTAGTACCTATTTATTTTTACGATTGTGACACTCGGCTCCGCCTCGTGTCACAAAAGCGCCCGCTGACTGCCTCGACGCAGCCGAAATAATATTAACCAATTTTCAAAATTCCAACGAATGCACTTCTAGTCTGCTTCTGTATCTTTTAACACTATTACCATGATGATCGGTCAATAATCATAAAAGCTACATCACTTTTTATGTACGGAAAGAGCCGTTTTTCTACAATTCCAAATCTAAAGGGACCACCTACAGGTCCTTACACCTTTCTCCCATCACAGTAAGCACCCCAGCCAGTACCAGACGCATCTGAGTATATTTCTAAATTAAAGTTATTTAACTTAAATGTATAAAAACCCTTGTCTACATTCTTAATCCACCAAGTCATATCAGCTTTTATTTCTTGTGTTAAAGTGATAGTTTGATTGTAATTTAAATCTTTTGATAGATGTAAACATTTAAGATGTTCGAATCGTTTTGTGTATAACCAGGAATATTCCAAGGCTGGGCAAGCAGATATAAGTAATCCAATTAATCTTGCAAAATCATGTAAATTACACTTGTCAACATTGATAAAATATTCTAAATAGTGCTTAATCTTTTCCTTCTTATCTGCGGGTAATTCTAATATCATCTTTCTTGAATTGAAAATAAAACCTAAAAACTTGCAAGTTTTACTAGGTACAAGGCAACTCTTTTCGTTGTTTATAATAAAACCTAATGATTGTAATAACCTTATAATAATCTTTACGTTTTTCTCACATTCCGAGTATGATTTCCCAAAACACAGAATATCATCGAGATATATCACACACAATATGTTTTTAGATCTTAAGTATTCCATGACTGGCTTGAACAACTTTGTAAAAACATATGGTGCGGTACATAAACCGAAAGGTAGGCATGAAAATTCATAAATGCAATCACAATATTTAAATCTAAGGTATTTTCTATCTGACTCGCTTATATTTACAAAAAAATATGCGTCTTTTAAATCGACTGAAGCCATAAAATAATCTTGGCTTAATAATTTAGAAGCTGTTCTATAATCTTCTAACTTAAAGTGTTGAGTGTGAATAAATTTATTTAATTGTTTTAGATTTAAAATAAATCTCTTTTCACCATTAGATTTTGGTATCAGAAATACCGATGAAAGAAACTGCTTTGCATCATAATTGCATTTATGAATTGCTTTGATCTCTAAGAGTTTATTAATTGAACATTCAAAATCAATGCGCTCGCTACTTGTTTTTGGATAGGTGGACGGATATTCCTGCTGTGAGGGTTGTGATTTGAACGGTATCGAATAACCATTCACCCACGACAAAATAGTTTTGTCACTAGTGATTTCCGTCCACTTATCATAAAAATTACATAGCCGACCGGCATATGTTACCTCGTCTAACGACGGCCCGCCCTTCGAGGAGGATACGGGGGCGGTGGCGGTGGCGGTGGCGGTGGCGGCGGCGGCGGAGGCGGCAGGTGCGTCGCGCGACCGCGCTGGTACGTCCATTGTGGTCTCGGGCCTGCTGGTGACCGCCCTGCCTCCGGCCTCTTCTGGTGCAGGGTCTTGTAGTTTCCCCGGTTCTTGTGAAAAGGGGGGTTTTTGAGATTCTGAGATTTCTGGATGTTCTTAAGTTCTGCTCCTGACCTTTGGACAGTCTTGGCTGTTTTCAGTCTCTCCCCCATATTCTCGCCAAAGAGAAACTTGTCTGTTTGAGCATTAATCAGTGCATCCTTTAATCCATAGTTAGTAGATGAAATGACAAACTTTTTCCTCGTTTCGGTCTCAAAGTGATGCATGTCACATAAGATGCGGCATGCATCACTGACGGGTTTTACAATCTCTTTCCTTGAGTCGCTTTTTGAAATGATCTTTTCTAAAGCATGTGTGAGCGCTGCAACTGCTACACTTAAGTGTTTCTGCCTGTGAAGCATCGAGGCATCACGTTTGACCAGGGCATCTGTTAATGCAGCTTTTGCCTCGGGATTCAATATCGGAGGAACGAGACGCTCACAGTTTGATGGAATCAAATATTCTTTAAAAATCTTCTCTTTAGCTTCTTTGCTGAGGCCCTTTTTTAAAACCTCATGCCACCTCGTCGCTATGTCCCTATGGACCGAAGCACCAAAAGTTTCCTCTGCTTCAGGTGCATCACCAAGCAGCTGCAGAATCTCATCAGCCAAGTCCACGTCCCCTGGTTCAACTGCATCTGTGGATGTCCCAGTAACTGCCTCATCTGCAGGCACGTTGGTGGCTGGCGGGATCGGCGGGGCTTGTGACACTGTCTCAGCCTGAGGCGGCATCGGCGATCGCACACCTGGCACCTCAGGTGGCGGCGTGGGTGAAAGCGGGAACGTGTACTCCTCATTAGAGCCTGCGCGGGTCCCCTCTGGCGAGGGATCACGAGTGTTGGTCTGGCGTGGACCTGAAAGAACATTACAGTTCTTGAATATAAAAGACGGATATAGCCTTAGTTAAAGTAGCTATTCACATCTTATTTCATTAAAGAGAATGACAAGAGCCCCGACTTTGGCAATTGCGCACTCTGTAAAATGTGACAGAATCAACCCTGATGTTAGTTGTTCGCATCACGAAAAGTATTATCGAAAGATAATTTTATAGTTAGCCACCAAATAAACATTACTTGGTTATGATTTTTATTCATTTTGCTAACCGCCATCTTATGATTTACACAAAAATACGTAAAATAAAACTTACTGTTACGTTCTTCCTCCGACGAATAAAGCCTCTCGCTTCGGTGTCTTTCAAGTTTTTCTTGCAACCTTCTTATTTTTCTTTGAATCCTCTCCTCGTTATCCTCATTTTTTCTCTTCTTTCCCATTTTTGGTTGAAAATTACAAATTAGGTTATAATAAATAGTGCGAAGGGTTCGGCACGGAAACACATAATGAGTTGACAGGTCGATTCAATTTGACAGGTAAAAAAAAAAAAAAAAAAAACAAAGACTAGAAAAGAAGTCTTTAAACGTCCGTGCAAGGGTGACGCTTGGGGGCGCCACTACAACATGTAAGCATAAATCGCTAAGAATGAAGCTGCGAGATATAATACGACTCCGATGTCTCCGACGTCCGAGAATTGATCAGGCCCAAGCTATTCATTTGAATTTTTTAGTTATTTTTTCTATCGAAAATGTTGCTTTGCTGTTTTTGCTAATCAGCCCAGTTTACGGTACTTTCTTTTTCTCTATTTTTCGACTGATATATTTTTGCTTAGTTAGTAATGTACTCTAAACTCGAGCAGTACGAGCTATGAGTTTACCAATTTAAAAAAAAAATTGAAAGCCAGAAAAATACTTTATTTCCTTCTCAAATGTTTATGGTCAAATCTCAACAATTGGGCAAAGACTAGTAGACTAGGAAGGTAATCATAATTTTAGATATATTGATCTTTTTCCTTTGGAGTAATAGGCTATCTTACCTGTAACTGAGAGAAACAACAATAGTCCTGTTACTTTTTTATATACAGTTAATCATGGCATAACATCAAAATCATCCTTTATAATTATATACATAATATTACATCTGATTTCTTCCCGTAAGCGTCGGGCAAACGAAAACATCGTATGTTTGTTCGGAAAGTAATAACCACTCTGTATATTTCCTAAGATACTCAATATTACCGGCTTGTATGCATATTATAATTTGTAGCTTTATTTTGCTTCCATTGAAACAACAGACGATCTGATATTAAGTTTTGATCGTGTTTTGTTTTTAACCATCTTCTGATGGAAATTTTATCCAAACGTGTTTACTTCGTCGGTAATAATAATAAGCCGCCGTATCGTATTAATTTTATTATGTTTCTATCGTATCGAAGTTATATGTTTTAATTGCTTTCGTAACAATTTTTTTATTCCAGTTTGCTTCTGTAAGGAAGAATGTTTTCCTTCATCTTCCACCTTGTTAGCTAAGTATGTAATAAGTTGCTCTGTACAATCATTTGAGGGAATGAATAGCTGGATATGTACTTAATTAAATTAAATTGAATTAAAATAAACTATACGCTCGAATGGTTGCTCAGCTCAAATAGCAGTGGGCGGGACACATAGCGAGAGGAACCGATAGTAGTCGGGACGGGACTTATGCGCAATAACTTAGAATAATAACACCTATATTTATAGAATGATAGTTCTCTACAAAGCGCACTGTCAAAAGTGAGACAACTAAAACAGCCAAAACGGCTCCGTTTCACATTTTTATTTTCCATTATTACCTAATCATACCGAATAAGTACAAAACAGTTTAAATTTTTGTACATTAAGGAGATTAGTTACTATATTATTGGATTTTAGTTACGATTAGGTAACGTATGAAGGATATAAATCTGAAAACTAAGCCATTTTGGCTTAGTATTAGTTGCATACGAGGGCATGACTTCTAAGTGAGCAAGCGCAACACGAGCCCAGACTTTCGCCGGATATAGAAAGGTAAATGAAAAAGAAAATTAATTTTATCCTTTGCTCAGACCTCTGTATTATTACCTCTAATATAATTGTGATCTCTTACTTAAGTGTTATTATAATCAGTAACCTTTTTTATATATTATCATTCCTGCCGAGGTGGGGGCTTTATCGGAGGGTAACGTAGAAAACACTAAATGGGAACTACTGGTCTAGTAGAATACCTAGTTAATATGAACAAACGAGGTGGTTAGCGTTAGGCCACTTTGCAAACAAATACTTTGCGCAGTTTTCACGGGGTAGGTCGCGTGCGCGTACATTACTACGACTACGGCGTTAGCGCAAGCAATATTGGCCTAAAGGGAGAGCGCCGCCTTTCCTGACTGTACCTCTGTGCTTTGGAAAGGATGCTAAAAACCGTATTTATAAATCGCTTGGCTCTAGTGAAACTTAACATAAATTAAGCAATTTAGTTAAGTCTTTAAAATGGATAGCTTTAAATTTAAACGGAGAGACTTTCTTACTTATTTATTAAACTATCATAATTATCTTAAGAGTACAGGTCATTTTTCAAATAAAATCTTAAAACATTCATGAGATGCGATAGCTTTCGAACTAATCCAAAAAAATCCACAAAGATTTCGTAACTAAATTCAGTGACCTTGGCTCAGCTCTTGACAGGCTGTCAAATACATGATTTAGGTCACGTTCACACGATCAGTACGTCCAATACGATTTTAATGTAAGTTTTACTTTCGTACTCTGAAGGATACCGCAATCGAAATAAATGACTGTCGTTGGCGGTTTTTCTTATTTTGGTCCATTTTGTAGTTGTGCCTTGGGTCCGGAAGGATTGTCAACTAATTATTTAGGTGGATTGTTTCGTATATAAACTTAACTGTTTACGTCACGAAGGGAGGAGCCTTAGCGATTCTTACTGTATTCAAATTATTCTGGCATTTAAATGTAAAGAAATAGCAATAATACGATAAAAATTTACTTTCATGTGAAATGTAACACTTTTTTTGTAAACTTGGTGTTCCAGACCTCTTTTAACAGCAAAAAGCTCATGAATTCGGCATTTTAAACACTGCAGCGTTCACATGCGAGACTGCACTCGGTCTAGAAAGAAATCTGGGCGCAACTGGTTTTATTAACGCATATGCCCATTTGGGCTTGTACTACGGCTAGAGGATTCGATCCCGGGATCCCGAAAACCGGGATCCCGGGATCCCGACCCTTTTTCAATCCCGAAATTTTCGGGATTGAATTTTCTTAATCCCGGGATTTTCGGGATTGGTATAATTTTAAAAAAGTTGCAAAATATACTGCGTGAAGCAAAACGCTCAGTGCCAGTGCTCTCAATGGAATTGCTTGCTTATCATTTTTAATTTATAATTTAAGAAAACCTTCTTGTATTTCATTCAAGCAGCATTGCAAGCAAGCAACACAAATTAACCCAGCGGGTTTGCGATGGTTTCTTGGAATAAAACTTCTTTTATTTTTAAAAAATAAAAGAAGACAAATACTCACTCTCACTGGGTTGTTATGTGGTGATATTCTTCAGTTTTACTATTATTCAACAAGAATGTATGAACATTCTTCAAGATTATTCTTCAATGAGACATTATGTGACTAATGAATATTATTTTCAAACAGTTTTTGGCTTAGAATCTTACTTTACTCACAGATTACATCTTTACTACCTAAATACTAACTAGATTTTTAAATGATAGCTGCCATCAATTTTCTTTATATGCATAGTTTGTTAGATATTTTTTTTTTCAATTTACTTAAATTAAAAGACATCTTATTCATTTTTGAAAAATAATAACTTTAATATAAACAGTGTCAAACTACACAGACTTAAAGTCTAGTTAGACATAGTTTGACTCTAAGTTTGATTGAAGAGTCAAACTAAGTCTAACCTGACTTTGTCTGTTTAGTTTTTATAACGTAAAATATGTTAGATTTTGTTAAAATTTGGCTTAAGTACGCCGATTTTTAACCAAAACTTTTTAACGTTTATTTTTGTCTATTTTCATTTGTTGATTATAGAGCCGATTTTTGTAAGATTTCCATATTTTAATTATTAATTTTCAATCCCGAAATAACCCCGGGATCCCGGGATTGGCTTAGTCTAATCCCGAAATCCCGGGATCAGAAATAGGGGCCGGGATCGAATTCCCTAACTACGGCAGAGGGGAACGCATCGTATGGCCACTCTTTCTGGTTCAGAAGCCCGTCTTACTCTAAGCACTGAAACGATAAAATGTTATAAATTTTTTTATGACTGTGACCATCAGCCATTTTTAATGTCTCCACTGCTGGGGCACAGGCCTTCATTATAGGTGGATAAGGAGGATGGGCCGATAACCCGCCGCGCGGGTCCAATGTGTATTGGCGGGCCCAATGCGGCTGCACATACAGCCGGGACCAACGGCTTAATGTGCTGTCCAAAGCACGGTGGAGCACGAGATTAATACATTTTTGGTCACCCATCCCATAACCCGACCCTTGCGAAAGTTACTTAACCGGGCCGGGCCAGGCGCTAAACCACTGCCTCCATCGAGATCCTTCGAGTTTGGACTCGTTTGATTCGTCTTGACAAGTACTTTGATGGTAGAGGTGTACGGGTTATTCCCTGAGGATCTCATTCTCCGAGGATCATGTCGTTGTTTTTATCTTCATTAACTTAATCAATACATATTCGGGATCCTCCGGGACATGATCCTCGGGGAATGAGATCCTCAGGAAATAACCCAAGTGTACAGGGTCTGGTCATAGAGCCGAACGGAAAAGGTCACAGGAATTCTGTAACTAAACCATGCAACCCCATCGACTTTGAGCTCATTTGATTCGTTTGATAGAGGCATCCGGGCTCTGATTAAGAAGCCGGAAAAAAGTTACAGGAAAAAATTAACACATAAGTAGAAAATATTATGAAGTTATTTGCAAGTGCTTTATATAAAAAGTTTTCGCGTTTGTGTTTGAAAAAAAAATTAATTAAAACACCAACCTTTTAGTTATTTTTAAAAATGTGTTTTAAAATAAAATACGAGTATGTATGTACATAGCGATCGTCGATTGTCTAAGAATGGATTATATAGGTATTTATATGGCACTCTTTCTTGTAGAGGAATTATCAACATGTAATCAGCTTTTTTATGTTATTGTAAATAATTAATAAGTATAAACTTTTTCACACCAATTTATGTAAGGGTAAATGTTTTACACCAAGATAGAAGTTGAAATTTTCTTTCATACTTTTTATATATTTATCAGAGGCATCTTTAGTAAAGTCTTGTCATGCTCGCGTCCATGAGAAAACCAGCCTGCGCCCTAATTAAGACGCGATCGTTATCCAAATGAATATTTAACACTTATCTCTTCTCTCTACGCTGTCATTTCATCTACTGACTTTGACAGATATAATTACTTACGTAAAGTAAATAATATTTAAGAAATTAAAAGAGATATCTTAGTAATGATCGATGACGTGACTTTGAACCTTTTGCTAGTACAGGGATAAATTTTTAATAACTACTGACTTGAATTAACTTTTGGAGTCTTACACTATTAATATTATCGTGATCTACCTCCTTCTATGATCTAAAATAAATATTTATATGCCTAAGTTAGTTATTTTATTTAACAACCGTAAACTTAAATGTCACAAAACTTTGAACAAATGTTTGAACACAAGACGTAAAGCGAAAAAATGGTTTTGACTAAGTTGCAACATAATTAAGTTATATTTATTGCTAACAAAAAAGGCTTTTAATATTTAAAAAAATATTGATTTTAATTTTAAAAAGATTTTATCAATACTGATAGAGACTGTCATGGACATTTTTCGATATTATCAAGCTTTGATGAATATTTTAAATCATAGAAGTTATGAGGTTCTCTGAACCTATAATTATAATGATGCAGAAAATATTTGTATTTTATTAACAATATATTTTCTGCTTGATACTCGATAACGCGAACATAGCGAGTTAATAGGTTTCGTTTAAAATGGAAAATGTAATTGCAAATATTTATGCATAATTCTTTTCACAAAACAAAACATTGAAAACCGCAGCTCCTCTTAACCAAGTTTCACTGTGCAATTAATTTCGTATGTAAATTTCGGCGCGTCGGTCCGTCTGTCTTTTGTTTGTTATATCAACGTTTGTTTGAGCTGTTGTTTGCGATAGTTTTATGTTTGTGTTTGAATGCGCAGTAACTGACGTCGTTAAACTCGAATGACGCCTTTGCTTTGTCTTGTTCAGTGCAAATTGCTTGGAAGCTTCTGTTTTAACTAGCACGTCACTGTTTGTCATTAGATTGTAGTGGGCATTTATAAACAACAGGCAAATTTAGTTAGTGGAGATGAGAGATAAAACGGTAACAAAGTAAATAAAAATACCAACAAGTTTTTTGGCGCAATTACAAATAGAGTAAACCACATTCGAGCGCTCGTCTCTTTAGTACACTGGCACAACTATCTATAAATTCGGGTCTTGAATTTTTAACTAACGGGCGAGCTCAACTTCGCTCTTTTAATAGTGATAGCCGGTAAACGGTTTAATACTATGTATCTTTAAGCGTCCGCGTAACGCGGCGATAATCATGGCGCTTTTTTGTCGCTGGCTAAATAAAACCTTTGTCGTGTCATTTCGCGGGCGACTATCGCCGCGATTATCGCAGCTACAAAAAAGCGCCCGTCAGTGGATACGCTAAATCACCTTTTTACGACTTATGGATTTTGTAACTCAAAATCTCAGAGATTCGTTTTTCGTTTTTTATTGTGCTGTGACAGTTTTTTGCGGTTAATAACGTAAATACTAAGTATATCAATCTATCTTGGTCCAAATAAACTAGGTATTTATTATTATTACTAACCGAAAGTTTAATGGATCCCCTTCCACCACCACTGATTAATTTCAAGTATTCTCGTCGCCTTTGCCTTACCTCTGTCTATGGTCTGTGATTTCTATGCAAAGAAGGCGTGCGTGACCCTGTATGTATTTTATGGGAATAATAACAGAAAATCTCGAAGCACCTTCGTGGCATGAACTACCACCGTTTTCAATCGTCCAACAGCTGGAGGCGAACATAAAATGTTCTCAAAACAAAGTTTATCTACATTTCAATTTTCTAGAGAGTACTGGAAACAGCGTATCGCATTCCCTGAATTGCCAATGAAATAAGCATAATCAGGCTACTGAAGTGTTCGACGCCTCTGCAATATTGTCTCTTTGATAGTGATATCTGTCTATTGAAGTCATGTCTCATAGATTTCTCATACGCTGATAGCACAGATGATAGGTTGAAGATTAAGCTTGTGTTACGAACGTCTTTTGTTTTAACTGAATCCGTGCCCTGATATGGAATGAATAGGAATTGTCTTATATGTCGATAAGAGGATGGTTTACATATTGCTTATATCGTAATACCTAAAGTTACAGGAGCCATTTTGCGTTGTGTAAATATGATTAAACGACTACTGTACATCAATGTAAAACGAAATATTTATTTACAACACTTTACAAATTAAAAATAGTTAAAGTTATAGGAGTCATTTTGCGATGTGTAAATATAATCTACAGTAGTAGATCATATTTACACATCGCAAAATGACTACATCAATGTACAGCGTTATATTTATTTACAACACTTTACAAATTAAAAATAGTTAAAGTTATAGGAGTCATTTTGCGATGTGTAAATATAATCTACAGTAGTAGATCATATTTACACATCGCAAAATGACTACATCAATGTACAGCGTTATATTTATTTACAACACTTTACAAATTAAAAATAGTACGTCAATAGTGCTAAAAATAGAACTTAATAAAGTTTATAACTATTCAATTCCAATCAGGGTTATTTGTAAAACACCAACAAACTCGCAGGTGTGGATTACTAACATCATAAGCAACAACGTTTGTTCTACGATTTTCCAAATAACAAAAACAAAACTACTTTTCATAGAAAACTCGATCAGCCATCATTTTTTTTGTCTTTATTAGGAAAAGTTGTAGAACAAACGTTGTTGTTTACCATGTTAGTAATCTACTCCTGCGAGGTTGTTGGTGTTTTACAAATAACCCTGATTGGAATTGAATAGTTATAAACTTTATTAAGTTCTATTTTTAGCACTATTGACGTACTATTTTTAATTTGTAAAGTGTTGTAAATAAATATTACGCTGTACATTGATGTAGAGTAGTAAATCATATTTACACATCGCAAAATGACTCCTGTAACTTTAACTATTTTTAATTTGTAAAGTGTTGTAAATAAATATTTCGTTTTACATTGATGTAGAGTAGTCGTTTAATCATATTTACACAACGCAAAATGGCTCCTGTAACTTAAGGTATTACAATAACCCTGTGTATCAAAATCCGATCTTTCATAGACTGAATGGTTTTTAATCAACCGTGGAAGTTTGGAAACGCAGCGTTGCAAACAGTTTTTACGAGGCACCTACAAAATCTTTAATGAGCTATAAAATTTTAGCTGCCGTTGGGGAAACTGGGGTATTTTGCATGTGAAATTAGTTTCACGTGAAGCTGGAATACTAAATGGGTATAAAAGGATTACTGGAGAGAGATTGACGTGTATTGTATTGGGACTCATCCAGATTTAAACAGTGTATCGTTGAGTAAAGATTGTTTACAATTACTTAAGTTTTACTTTGGTGTGCGTTAATTGGATTTTAAAATGAATATGAAAAGAATACTGCTTATAAAGTTACTTTTAAAGTTTTACTTTACTGAAGAACTGATTTTGATATTTTATATTTGTTTTTTTTTAGTGTCCTGTCGTTTTTTCTTTGTTTTTTTTACTAAAAAAAATATCTATAAAGCCTCTCTGACGCGACGTTGATCCTTTATTTAATTAGTGTTCATAAAAATTCTTTTATAAACTTTACAAACGTAAGATAAAATTACGTAAGCAATTATTTCAGTAAATACTTAAACAGGTCTAGAGAAACCTAGTATGTAATCTGTGAGAGAAACTAAACGATTTGCACACCTTATCAAATATAAAAATTATGTTTACGTTAATAATACAAACCTATTTAAATAAAATGAGACGCATTATCAAATGACCATTGCAATGATTATATTTGTCACCTTAGAATAATTACACCTAGAAACCGTGTCTTCGTATGCAAAGTGAGGCAACTAATACTGAGCCAAAATGGCTCAGTATTCAGATTTATAATATAGTAACTAATCTCTTTAAACTGTTTTGTACTTAGTAGACGGTTCTCACACTGGCGACGTGCGCGGTCGCGGGGCGCCGCGCGCGTGTTTTCCGTTGTATGCAAGTACATCAATTTGTATAGAAAACCGCCTCGTCCAACACACCGAGGCGCGCCGCGGCGCGTGAGCGCGCACCGCCGCGTGTCGCACTTGTACTATTATGTATTCTGTGGTGTCGCCGGCGGCAGGCGAGCGGTTTGCGCCAGCAGGCGCGTTACCGCGGGGTTCAACACACTGCGACGCGCCTCGCGGCTGGTTTTCGGTGATGATTACGATGGCGGGATTCCCTCTGGTTTTTTAAATGTTTCGTGACTTGGATATACGCCCATTTTAGTGCCATTTGGTAGGTACAGTAAGCAGCACATGAGGTTATACAACGCGCTGGGCGCGGAACGCGGCGGGGACGCGTCCGACGCCGAACGGCGCGGGGGCGCGGAGAAAATCGCCCGAATAGGCGGTGCGCTGCGCCGTCGCCGCACGCGGGAGACGCCAAACCGCGCCCCGCGACGGCGCGCGGCGGCAGTGTGAGAATCGCCTTAGGTATGATTATGTAATAATGGACAATAAAAATCTGAAAACGGCGCCATTTTGGCTGTTTTAGTTGCCTCACTTTTGACAGTGCGCTTTGTAGGAAATTATCGTTCTAGGTGTTATTATTCTAAGTTTGTCACTAATTTTTTAATAAATTATGTACATTTACATGCTGAAAATAATTTGCAAATATTTTTCCCGCAAAATCCACACAAATCATTGCTTTCACAGCTGAGTATAACAAACGTGTGCTATAAATTTAATACTTAATTCCATTGGTACCGACACGAAAAATCTCAAATAGCATGTCCTAGGCTCAAATGTAAATCCCATTTCAATTTCCTATATGTTGGAAAAAAAGACGAGGGTGCGACGAAAAGTATTTATTTGGATATTTTCCTCTTTAGTGTGAATAAATCTAAATCTTTTTAGTACATTTCTAACTTGTGAAAATAAACCTTTTCTGAATTTCTGTGAGACTTGTCTTTAGACTTAGGTCTTCAATGTTTTCAAATAACAAGCTGTTGACACCCCTAAACAAAAAGGGTAGATAGAATAAAAAAAAAACGGACAAGGGCGAGTCGTACTTACCCACCGAGGGTTTCGTACAAATTCTGTTTTTAGTACTTTTGGTTGTTTGAGCGGCAACAGATATACATCATATGTGAAAATTTCAACTATCTAGCTATCACGGTTCATCAGATAACAGCCTTGTGACAGACAGACGGATAATGGAGTCTTAGTGATAGGGTCCCGTTTTTAACCGACTTCAAAAAAAGGAGGAGGTTCTCAGTTCGGTTGATTTTTTTTTTTATGTTTGTTACCTCATATCTTAGTCAATTATAAACCGATTTTAGAAATTATTTTTTTGTTTGAAAGTATATAGTTACGAATTGGTCCCATTGTCATAAGGTCAGGATCTGATGATGGGATCCTGGAGCAATCAAGGGAACTCTTCAAATATTATAGGCACACGTATAGTGATTTTGGTATTTTCTTAAGTAACTCATGCATTTGCTTTCGGAAAGTATCATTTTGGTGAAGTGAAACTGATGATGAAGACCATAGATGATCATCGGAACTATTCAATACCAAGTTACAGCTCACACACATAACTTTGTCAATTGTAAACCGATTTTAAAAATTCTTTTTTTGTTTCAAAGCATATAAATTCAAGTTGATTCCATTATCATAAGGTCAGGATTTGATGATGGGATCCTGGAGAAATCTAGGGAACTCTTCAAATATTATAGGCACACCTATAGCAATTTTTGTATTTTCTTAAGTAACTCGTGCATTTGCTTTTGGGAAGCACCATTTTGGTGAAGTGAAACTGATGATGAAGACCACAGATGATCATCGGAACTATTCAATACTAAGTATTTCAGTGGTGCGATACGATTACTTTAATATGGTTACTAGGCTATTTATGGTCGTCATAATGCATATGGTGAAGTGGAGCTGATAGTAAAGTACCAGGAGAACTCCTCAACAGCTAACGCCCCTGTGTCGGTAAAAGCAGTATTTTGTAAAAGACTATTGTAACTTAGATAATATCGTCGCTAAATATATCTACCAGAAAAAAAAGCTAATAGATATGATAATAATAAACTGAAGTAGGTACCTAATTATTTACATAATACAGAAGGTACTTACACTCAAAATATTAAAATAAAAAACTGTTGAAAAAACAAAAAACCGACTTCAAAAAACCTGAAAATAAAAGCAAAAACAGCTTCAAAAGGAAATACCTCTAAAAAGCAAGAAATAATAAATAAAGAAATAATAATAATAAAGAATAATAAAGAAATAATTGGAATATTATTTCTTGCTTTTTAGAGGTATTTCCTTTTGAAGCTGTTTTTGCTTTTTTTTTTTCAGGTTTTTTGAAGTCGGTTTTTTGTTTTTTAAACAGTTTTTTTTTACCTTTGGGTACGGAATCCTAAAAAACATGCTATTCCAACTTTTAAAACTATAATTAACTTTATGATTAAGATCATTTATTTTTGTATCAATGCCTCATTCCCCTTTATTCTGCGCGTACAAAAAACTTACTGAGTGAAATGTATCAACATATCTTCAAGTAAGTAAATAAGTAAAATGACGCCCCAACATGTTATAATTCTCTCCTGTTTTGACACCATTATGTTATAGGGACTTGAAGCTTCGAGAACACCCATTGTTTTCTATTATATTGATCGAAAATTTGAACAAAAGGACTCTTCAAGCGTGCCCTGAGTTCCTAATATATGGAAACTAGCGGCTGCCCGTGACTTCGTCTGCGTGAACAGTACTTTATTTCTGAATGATAGGTTTCCCCTAAGGACGTGCAAAATTTCATGATGATCAGTTGCTTACTTAAGACGTGAAAGAGTAACAAATAAACAAGACTTATGTATTTATATTATTAGTCTGCTAAAATTGTTTTAAGTCCCTACAGTGATTTTTAAATTACAAACACGATAGATTATGATTATAAATGGAAACTACATAGAGCTAAGTATGTAGGTACTAAAGATAAAACAATTTTCTTTTGGAGATTTCACTTTCATCATTCATCCAATGATACACTCATCAACCCTAGCTCAAAATCAATTTTCGCTGAATCCGACGGCATCGTAAAGAACTTTACTACTATACTTCATATTTATAGAGCTGAAGTGATTGCAAGTAAGATTAATATACTTACTTCTTACAAGATGAGGTGTTTCATTCAAGTTTGAAGGAAGGCCTCTGAGAATACCACTCCGAAAATCAAATCACAATCACCAGACGATTTCGTTCATTATTTCTTTGAAAATAAGGTCCAAAATTAAGTTAATCGAATGAGGAAATTCCGATCAACGTATTTTTTTCGTATTCGGCCCTCAGAACTGCTCAGATGGGTGGCTAATGGTTAAAGTTTGGCTTGCTTAGCTTTCAAAGACAATCGCACGTTTTTACTAAACCTGATTCGAGGATGATGGAAATATGGTAGCACACATATAGTCGTAAGTATAATGATAATGTTAGAAGTGTGATAAACAAAGTGATAGTGTAACTATGATGACGCACTTTTGTTTAATTCTTATTTATTGACAACTTTTGGTTTGCTGTTTTCCTTATAGTGTAGGAAAGGAAGGTAATGGACCCCCACAGTAAATCCTCAGTAGACGAAAGTTTACAGTATGATAAAGTATCATAAATGAAACCTATTTTTTAAACTACCCAAATAGTTTTTTTTTGTTGTTTTTGGATATTTGTACATACATACTAGGTTTTGGTTCATACTATATAACATCCCTGCAAAGTTTCATCGACTGAGGATTTAATGTTGGTGTCTCCATAAAAGAGATCGCTTCACTTCATACACTATGTGTTAAACAAAGTGATAGTGTAACTATGATGACCGCACTTTTGTTTCATTTTTATTTATTGACAACTTTTGGTTTATAAGGAAAACAGCAAACCAAAAGTTGACAATAAATAAAATTGTAATGACAAATAAAGTGTAAAAACTCCACTCATAATATTTTTATATTTTTATGAGTCACTTCTATCTTAAATAAATAATGTAATAGAGATTCAGCTCATTTATTTTACTGATGATTTTCCAAGTTTGTTACACTTCAGCAAAACTTAGTTTCTTTTATAAAACAAAGACAGGTGTTGACTTGTGCCCACTTTTAACTAATAATAACTTTTTACAATATGTAATTAAGTATCTAAAAATATAATAATTATATGAAAGCTGCAGCGTTTAATTACATAAACCTGATGGCAATGTAAGTAGAACAGCATATTTTTGCATAATTATAAAACTCGTTTTTTTATATTTATTTTTACCAAATTATAAAATCTGTTTTGGTGACTGTTATCATTACATAAAACTTTTCTTATAAGGAGATAAAACTACATTTGAATAAATCTAAAGCTGACGAGGTAGGAAATAAAAAATAAATTTTAACCTAAAAAAGAAGGGTTTTCTCCTTTCTTGATAAACAAAGGGTTTCCGCAAATAACAAGAATGGATTTAAAAAAGAAAAATCGAACATTCGTTTTTGAACAAACGGGTTTAACAAAAAACGACAAACAATGAGACCGTTAATGCGGATTCGGAAACCTTTCCGTCACCGTTTTGTATTGTTGCAGCTCCGTTTTATATTCAACAAGTACGTTTTATGTTCAACAATTATGTTGTTATTCGAATAAACCTTTTCCACTTTGAACTCAGGGGGCGTACCTACGACGAAAAAAGGATTCGTTATGTAATCGGACGACGTTCGTCGATCGAGTTACTTCAATTTGACCCCTGATGTACCTACTTTACTAGAACAGACACGGCTAAGATTGCTCAACTAAAATGAAGCCCAAACGCCTCAGTCGTATAGTAAGTGGACCGCAAAGTGTGAATCACTGTCCATGGTAGATGAAAATTTTCTTGGTGCCAGCTCTGGTAGTACATATTCCTCAGTGTTTGGCCCTTATTTATGCTAGTGCCCGGTTTCTGAGGTACTTATCGGTGGCTTATTGGAGGTTTAACTGTATCAGAAGGGTCCTCATTATCTAGTTTAAAAGTTAAAATTTAATTTAACCAGATAATGGGGACCCCTCCTATAAAGTACCTCAGAACCGGGGGTAGGTCAGATACCTGTCAGATCCCAAATTCTCAATATAGAATGAAATTTGCTACAGGTTACTGTTTAATTGGATTGAAGTTTAAATACAAATTTGATTAAACTGTCTTATTGATTAATTGTTTTTAACCGTTTATTGACAATTCATCAAAATGTAGCTTTTCGATTTCAAATATTTGAGAAGCAGGTGCGTATTCTAAAATTTATCAACGATCTGAAATTAATAGTTCATTGTTTTCAAACGAATAAAAAGGCTGCTTTCAAATGAATAAAAAAATTTCGTTTATTCGTTACTAGCTGATGCCCGCGACTTCGTACGCGTGGATTATATGACTTCGGCGTATGCATATAAATGAACTAATGTAGTTACATAAGAAAATACTTGTAGCAGTGTTATGGTTCTGCATCAGGTGTTCCAGATCTTCGATTTTTATACCTCAACAAAAAATGCTCATCAGGCTGAACAACTTTTGCCAAGGTGTCATTTTTATATTCCTTATAGTTAAGTTGGACCATTATGGTTCTGCATCAGGTGTTCCATTTTCCAAAATCAATTATACCCTAAGTTACCCCCAGGCTTACCAGCTATATAACAAAAAAGTTTTATTCGAATCTATTCAGTATCTCCGGAGATTAGCGTGTTCAAACAGACACACTTTTTTTTTAATTCTTACTCTATTACTATGTCTCCATCGCCCCTAATATTTTTTTTAGAAATATATGTAATGTACAGACACACTTTTTTTACTGTTTTATTATATGTAAGGATTAACAAACACCAAACGGAAATTTTATCAGAACTTAATGATCTTCAAAAATTTCAGAAATAAACTTTCTCTTTAATGGTACAATTCATTGCTTATTTCTAGACTTTGAATGCTAAAGCTGCTTTCAAGCGAATAAAAAAATTCCCACTTAGACTGGTTTTGGGGTCGTTTATTTGTTCTTAACAAACCCCAAATGAAAATTTTATCAGAACTTATGATCTCATTCATTCTTTAACTTCAGTTTCACAAAGTTCAGAAATAACCTTTCTCGATCGGACCAAAGATAATCGCAACCAAAATCCAAACGAAAGTCAGTAAAAGTTAATTTAGCTGCAAAAATATGTGAACTCTTTAGCTTAGAAATAGTCCGTATTCCCAAGCAATAAGAGCCACAAAGTGACAAAAGTGTTTGTGTATTTTGTGTCTGACTTTACCCTTAAACGTAAAACCTCGCCAAATTTAATTAAGCCCTTCTAACTTTTTACATAAATTGGGCTCGTAGTTTTGTTTAGTGTTCTAATTTCGTTAAACTCTATTTACCTAATTTGATAGTTGGGTTTTGAACTGAAATTTTGTAGCTCAAATACTGTTTATGTACCTAATTATACCCTTAACAAAGCAATACTGTCAAAATTTAGTGCGTGGACAAAAATTATCAAAACTTTAAACAAAAATTGGAATAAGTAGTTTTTTTAGTAAAAATTACTTTAACAAACAATTTTCTTGTTTGTAAGCAAAAGTTTCAATTAATCATAATTAGTTTTGATTACTTTACAAATATTTAATAGCGTGAAACTCGATCATTTTATACAGCAAAAATAAAAGCAATTTAGTCAACTTATCAAAATTTCATCATACTTTCAAGTACCCACTGATTAGTTGGTTTATTCTGTAAAATTATTGTTATTTAAGTTTATAATTTATGCAAATTTAATACATTTTAGTTTGAAATGTTTTACGTTCTCTAAATAACTTTGGTGAGTCATATGGTAATACATATATGAGAATTCCAACTTCAAAACAGATTGTTAACGGTTTACCAAAGTACCTACTAGTAATTCGCAATATTTTAATATATTATTTTGAATTCAATGTTGGTCTTTGAGACGAAAAAAATTACAAATTTGTTTTCCTGAACACACAACAATCCAAAACTGCCTTCAAATGGTTTTAAACATATCGTGAGCGATGTTACAAAATTGATTGGGGATAACTTGACGAACAACTGAAGTATACAAGAATTTCTTGCCTGCCACACGCACACTAACAATTATACGAAATAAATAATGATCGTAATATCAGTCCACACGAAACATTGTGTAGCACCAAAGAATCTGCTGTCAAACACAAGACCCACACATGTATTATTAAAACCGATAATATACCCAATAACTGCGTCCCGTCGTGTTTACAAAACATTGGCGATAACTGACAGAAAATGATAGGTGTCGACCGCACTCAAGCCAGCCACATAATTAGTGGTTTCGGACACGCGATGTGTAGTGAGTGGTGAGCATTACCGGATTATGGCACTTCATGGTGTTGGCTGTGGGAATTAAATGACTGTACGTGTATCATAAAACGGGAATTACCTGATGAGCTATGTAATGGAATTCTAACAGCAAATGTAAGAGTTCGTAGCCAACTACAGGCAGGCAGCTGGCGAGCGACGTGTCGCCGCGACACTACTGATTTCTTTTACCTTCCCTAGTAGAAATACATATAAATTAATAGTGTCGCTTACATTAATATTAAGTAAACAGAAACGTTATGTTTTCTGTGCCGAAACTTAACTGAAAGTCAATAAAACTTTGGGTTCGAATTTTTGACCAAATGCCTCTACGAGGGTAGCGGCGAGATAACAACGTATCATAGGTTGACCGTGACCATACCGACACGTGTGTGCAAGAAATTATTAAAAAGATGTTGTAACTGGTAAACAGTTGTAAACCAGCACTTTCATTTTATTCGAAATTCTCGCGACAATTTAAAACACCCGCCATATTTTTAAACCTTAAAGTTGCTAGACAAATTAGGTAACAGAGCTGTTGTACACCCTGAGATATGAGAACTACGTGCCGAAACTGGGGGTCTACTCCTCACTGCACTTTTCTTTAGTTTCGGACAAAGATTCGGGCGGTTTCTTACTCGATGACCGTTTACGGACGGAATATTCCGTATAACAAATGTTTATCGCAAATCATCAAAAAAGTGGTTTCTATAGCAACATTAGAAGTATCCTCCGTAAATGGGTTTGAACCTCTTAGTATGGGAGGCTGGCATAGTGATAAAATAATTTTTGTTTTTGACTGAATATTTCCTTGATATCTCGGAATAGAAGCGGCGCTGTCTGTCCTGCTTCAGCCTACATTCATGGTCAATATCTGTCTCAATTTTCTCGTCTCTGCGAAATCTGTTTGTGCTTTGTTGTGTTGCAGGCGTCTCAGCATATGCTTAGCCCAACAAAAGGATTAATTAACCTGAAATTTTAAGAACATTTCTGACAGCTCGAAACTACAGAAGTTGCAATTGGGAATAGACCTCCTGGCTAGTTTGTTGCACTAGAATTTCTCCACGTTTCTAGAAAAATATTGTGCGAGGAAAGTGGCCATGTGTTAGCGAACCAGACCGAATAGTTTCTTGTTTCGCCTTCAGTTAAAGTAAATATGATTTTTAAATGAAGTAGCTTCTACTAAAACCTCGACGAGAATAAATAGAGATGTGAAAGAGTGTGTAGTCCGTTTATCCTGACTTCTCCTATTTGTCAAACAATCTTTACCCAACTCTTCATTGAAATACTCATTTGTAAAATACTTACTATTCCACACATAGATTACGAAGAAAAATATTAACAACAATTTGATTTAACAAAACAGCATATTGTTAAATGACAATTTAAGTTGAAAACAAGTATGACAAATAGCAGAAACTATAAATATAAAGATAAACAGGCTTTACCAAATAAATGAATTGTCACACAGACTTTTTAAACGTTTTCCAAGATTGGTGTACCAAATAAATATGTAATGTAGTAATGTAAATGAAAAGTGTTGTAACGTAATTTATTTTTAGATTAGACGCCTGTCTAGTAGTTTTTTACTTGCTCGCTTTGAAGTTCCACGAATTTAGGAAAATAAACATTATAGACATGGTTTGCAAACCGCTAAATTGCTCTGATTTTGCATGGCAACTAAATGGAACAAATCCTAAGTATCCTTTCCTGTATTATGCAACTTAATCCATATTGAATATTCAAAATTCCTTTTGAATTAATGAATGAATATCAATATGCAACGCGCGAACAGGCACTTTTGTCAGCAGCCACGGGGGCTTAAAAAGTGGGATGAATAACAAATTCAGTCTGAATCTCGTTTCGAATGCGGAAGCAAACGTAATATATATTAAAAACTATATTAAATACGAAAGATATATTTTTCTGATTCCTTATTGTTCACTCAAGGTTACTTAAAATAACATACGTACCGAAATTTGTATTTTAATTCATCAACTGTGTAGGTTTCAGTACATCAATTATTTAGTAAATACAGTGTTTCATCATCATCATATCAGCCGGACGACACCCACTGCTGACTATAGGCTTCCCCCAAGGATTTCAACGATCAATCCTACGCTGCCCGCATCCAGCGGCTTCCCGCGACCTTCACCAGATCGTCGGTTCACCTTATCGAGGGCCTACCCACGGAGCGTCGTCCGATGCGCGGTCGCCATTCCAGAACCTTTCCGCCCCAACGGTCATAAGTTCTTCTCGCTATGTGTCCCGTCCACTGCCACTTCAGCTGAGCAATCCTTAGAGTAATGTCAGTTACTTTAGTTCTCCTACGAATCTCCTCATTTCTAATTCGATCTTGTAGGGAAACGCTGAGCATGACTTTCTTAATTGCACGCTGGGTGACCTTGAGTCTTCCTATGACGAACGGAAACCCATGAATATTCCTTAAATATATAACCAAAAGAATATTTACCATACCCCAAGGAAACTCTTCAAATGGGATATTTATAGTGATTGCAATATTGGTAGGTTTATTCATGACAATCCAACACAAAGCGAGCTATGGTCTGCAACGTTCTGGACTAGACTTGAACTACGAAGGCACAACGGAACTCCTTAAAAACAAATGGTGTGAATTTTGAAACTGATTTATAGACATTGTACCTACCATTGAAAATATATAAAGTTGAAAAATATTTACACGCTTAAATACCAAAAAGGTAAAAATAAAATAGTTTAAAAAGAATGAAAAACCTTCTTTAAAAACATGTAAGTAAATAAAAACAAAAACAGCTTCAAAATTAAATAGCTGTACACAGAAAGAAATAATATTCAAATCATTAGATTACGCATGACAGTTTTAATAATAATAAAAAATGTCTAATGAAGTCTGGTGGGGCTTTTATAATTACTTTCTTTTTATTAAACTCTAAAAGTCCCACCCCGACTTCATTATTAAAGTTATTAAAACTTTATTATCAAAATTGTAAAAAGTTTATTATTAAAACTTTTTTAAATTGTTTTGCGTATCCTAATGGTTTTAATATTATTTTTTGTTTTTTAGAGCTATTTAATTTTAAAGGTGTTTACGTTTTTATTTTTAGGTAATTGAAGGTTTTTTTTTTACACGACTGCCCAAAGCAAAAAGAGTGTTATGTGTTCAGGGTTCATGTATGTTTGTGGGTATGTGAGTTTCTTTATTCCACCATAACTTCTAAATGCCTGAACTGATTTGGATAAATGGGGTATCGTTAGAATCCTTATAACATCCCGAGTGACACTGGCTATATTTTTTTTAGAAAAAATCAATATGGCGGCTTTACGACGCCATTTTCAAATGTGAAAAAAAAATTTTTTTCTTCTATTATTACAATATGGGCATCAAATGAAAGGCCTTGATGAGCACATTCCAAAACTATATACTATGTCACTAAAATGTGTGAAATAAAAATAAATAAATTAAAAAAATATTAAAAACACGACTGCCCTGCCAAAACGAACTAAAAAGTTAAACAACAAGTGTCATTGCAGTCGGGGGACCTCTTTGATCAAAAATTGTTCCATGGTAAGGTCCCCCGACTGCAATGACACTTGTTGTTTAACTTTTTAGTTCGTTTTGGCAGGGCAGTCGTGTTTTTAATATTTTTTTAATTTATTTATTTTAAAAAAAAAACAGGTTTATTAAACCTAAGAAAGATGAACATTGGTAAAATAAACTCATACTCATTATAAAGTGTTTATTGCTTTGACCATAATGTACAAAACTCTAAACTTATTTTAGAGCATGGAAAACAATTTGATTAAAAAAAAATTGAATAGCTACGTTAACAACGTGAATAGTGGATATAACCACTTAATAACCACGTAACCACTTAATAACCACGTATGACCGAAAGTGGCACCCTCAGAAGTTTTTATTTAATAAGTTATTATTAGAAAAAGATTTAAAAAATATTTACGTGGAGTTTTTAGGGCCCATGATCTAGCATTTTTAGAAGGTATCACCACATGCCCTCGTGTCGTAGTCATTCGTAGGAGTAGATAGCAAATGTGTCAAAAATTGCCACTTTAAACAGTTTTGCTATCTACTTCCAGCAGTGACTACGAGTGAATGTAAAGATACCGTCTAAAAATACTAGACTGTTGGCCCTAAAAATTCCACGTAAACATTATTAAAATTGTGTATTAGAATTATAATATTAAACAAAATTCACCGCGGCGCCACTTTCGCTCAGGGTGCCTTAACCAGTGAGAGAAACAAACAAATGAAATCATCTTTTAATTAATCAGTGAGTAACAAGCTACAAACGCAGTCATGACTCCCCACGAAGGGTCGTCCTGACAAACTGTTTTTGTCAAATATCCCCCAATACAGCCATTCTTCTGTTGAACTTTCAAGTGTCGAGAAAACAGTTGTCTTCGCCGCTCGTTTATCATCGTCAGCTCGAATGACGCGCTTATCCGCTAGGAGGACTGGATGCCAGTGTAAGTAATTTTGGGTTATTAATTGATTCCCGAATTTTCCATTTTCGATTAGATATAGTGCGAATTGTAAATGAAAGTTAATGTAAAGTGAATGCTCTTATTATCCTAAAGGTTTTTTGACAATCAATCCATAATCGAAGTATGAAAATGTTTCCATTTAAATTATAAAAGCCCATAGTCCACTGCAAGATGATGGCTTCTCCCTTGGAAGAATGTAGCCGTAATGTTCACGCTGTAGATTTTCTGTTCCTCAGAGATGTTAGATTTGCCTCAAAGCTTTGAGGAGCTCGGTGGCGCAGTGGTTTAGCGCCTGGCCCTGCCTTGCGGAGGTTAAGCAACTTTCGCAAGGGTCGGTCATGAGATGGGTGACCAGAAATTTATTATCTCGAGTTCCTCCATGCTTTGGAAGGCACTTTGTCACGACCGTTATTCCCGGCTGCATTTGGAGTCGTTAACATCCACCAATCTGCATTGGGTCTGCGTGGTAGGTTATCGTCCATCCTCCATATCCTCCCATAAGGAAGGCCTGTGCCCAGCAGTGGAGTCATTTAAAATGGCAGATGTCGACTGCCTCTAAGTCACAAATTGCCTTTTAGGTATTCTGCTATCCAGGATAAAAGTATCCTATATTTAATCCAGGTTATAATAGTTATTTATGCAACTGTACTATAATGAGGGGTATTAAAACACGAATGTGGGTTATGTACAGTTGCATACAAGACTTTATCAACACCCATTTTTTTCAAATTTTTATTTGGGAAAGAAAACAATATTTTAATACATATGGATTAAAAACACCCATGATATTTATCTACACCCATTATATGTATCCTCTGTAAAGGTTTTGACTTTCCTCCCCCTCCTCGTCATTATGTCTTCCGCAAGAGTGTTATAATGTTGTACTGAATTTCATAATGCAACGCTTCGCGCGTAGGCGCGCGGCGCAGCAGGACCTCCTCCCGCTCGGATACTGTAATGGTGGCAGTAAGCTAACCGTTGCAGAACCTTTTACAGAGGATTTAAAGCATGGGTGTAGATAAAATTATATAAGTGCCTTATCCTATAACTATCTGTGTGCATCATCCAAATTAGAGATGTTACGAATATTCGCATTCGCATTCGCATATGTGAATGGTTCGCATCATTTTAAACATTCGCATCGACATTCGCATTCGCTTCAATCAATGCGAATGTTATGCGAATTCGAATGTGTGCATATCGTCATTAATTTTTCGCCCAAAGAAAGCGTTTATTTCACGCGGGTAGTTTCGAATTTGTAATTGCTTGTTGATGTGGTCACTCTGTTGCTTGGTTTGTTGATTGTTTTGTTTTAGTTGCTAGTCTGCTCTTATTCCTCTTTTGGTAAATTATTGTTCATTGTGTTTTAAATCTTTTTGTGATAATTAGACAGTTTTTCCTTATGGCACCGAGAAAGAAAAGTGATATTATTTTTTTTACTTCATTGAATTTCGACCTCTAACATGTCATGACAATACATTTTAATAATTATCATAATTATACTTAATCATAATTCTTTATTTGCGTAAAACACGATGAAAATTTTCATACAATAATATTAAAGTGCTTTCTGCAAATTTTTTACAAGTTTATTTCACAAATGGATGTCATAAATTATATGTATAATATTATTTTGTATGTTTTTCTCGTTTTAGTAATAAAATTATTGATTTATAAATTCATATGGATTTTTTAATACTGGAAGTGTTAACATTTGCATTCGCATTCGCAGATTCGCAACCTAAATATTCGCATTCGCGAATGTGTGAAATTAGACATTCGTGACATCTCTAATCCAAATCCGTCTAGCCCCCCTAGCATGACCACCGAAATACGATTAATATCTCGTGATATAGCGTTTTATCGACTTTAAATCCATTGTCTTTTGACAGTGAAACGTGATAAATCGCTTTCTATATACTTTTTAATATTATTACTAGGATTACTTTTTTTAAATGTTATGTAAGGTAAGAGTTTACACGAGTAGAAGGGATTTTGCATTGAAAGAAATAAAATCCAAGTGTTTATCAATTATTGTGTAACTAAAATTCTCATCTTTCACTACATTTTAAAATTACGTAGAATAATAAGACATTAATGAATAAATCAAACAAATTATCGTCTTACAAATAGTAAATTTATTTCAGTCTCTCTTTATTTATTTATACTTTTTATACTCTCTTTTATACTCTCTTTTTATACTCTATTTTATATTTATACTCTCGACAAATTGTAAATTTATTTCAGTCTCTCTTTATTTTAAAATGTCGTTTAATTAAGACAATCAATGAATAATTAAACTAATTGTCGTCTTATCTAAATATTGGAGAAGCGAATATCTCTCAACGAATTGTAAATATATTTCAGTCTAGACGAGTTTCGACTTTACATAAAGTCATGTTAGATCTCAAGGTGTCAAGTGTCTTTAACGTTTGTATAAAGATTTGCATTTTACTATAAATTTAGCATATTATATTACGGTTCTCTTGCTCAAAAATCAAAATATAAATATGTTTTAGCAAATTTTTGGACAAAAATGCAACTGTGTTTTGAGAAATGGCGATAAACATTTTGTCTGAAATAAATATTTAATTATAATAATTTAAGTTATTCGAATTATTTCAGGCATAAATAGATTTAGTATTTTGAGAACAGTTTGCTTTTAAAAATGACGTATAAGAGAAAAATCTTCTACTGTCTTAATAATAATATGAATAATATGATATGAAAAGATTTGGTTCAGACTTGTATAAAGACTTAAAAAGTACCTATTCACTTTTCAAGTCTTTATACAAATCTGAACCAAATCTTTTATCCCTTTCTACTAACTAAATCAGTAGCAAACAACTATCAACATAGTTTCCGAAGAAATCTTCGATTTTCAACTTAATTTTCCGGTCGGTGAATTTAATTATAACTTCCGATGAACTTTATTGAGGACAGGCAGAGTAAGAAATGTTTGTTGTGCGTTATCCTCGGCGTCTGCGGCTGAAACTTTATCGGTTTCTTTTATAATATAATATTAAAATCGGTGGACTATGAAATTAAGTATACTATGTCCACCCATAGATATGTTATTAATCCTGAGTTTGTTAAAGCCGATTTCTCTTTACACTGTTAGATGGTTAACATCCTTGTTAAATTATTTAACGGACTAATAAGGTAATAAGAGTCCTAATGCTGTAACAAATGTGAAATTTCCCTAATTTATATTAAATCCTCTAGTGGTGGGGGTGGAATAACAAGACTCCTAGGGTGTTATAAATACACTAAGGTATTAAATTTCTACATTAAATATGTAAAAAAATTCAAACTTGACTTATTAAAACCTAAACCACCTAAAGCAGGCCTCGCATTCATAATAAAAAACGAAACAAACAAAGAATATAAAACTGTACTAATGAGAGCAATAAAACCGTAGGTGGTCTCGTGGAATGCAGAAAAAATGCATCCCCAAGTTTCTAGGTCACGTCCCCCACAAAGGGGGGATTAAGTCAGATCTTTTACTCATCGTGCCTTTAAATGAATCACGGAGACTTCGGTTTAAAATTTCAACGCCATCTATGGATCGGGTTGACTTGAGAAGTACTTGTAGTGGTCGCGTCGGGCCGTTAATGATTTTAATAAAAATATTAAGTATTTACAAAAATTGGGTAGGTAATCGCATAATTAAATACTCATTAAAAATAAAAACGAATGTTATTTTTATTTATTAATTTAATGCATCTTATCTTGCAACGTGCAGTGCTATTAATTAAATGTCAACAGGCAACATGCATAATTTTTTTTCTATCAAAATCAAAATTATAATGAATGAGAAAATTAAGTGTAATATTAAAACTTTTCTCTTGCGTTTTTTTCTCGTGATATAGTTACTTGAAGTAAGCACGCAGCAGCATCCGCCGAAAACGCTCTATACAAAACGGTCAACATTTGTGACGTCACTTATGTCACGTTTCAGGTGCATTATATGGAGTTAGCCTAGAATTTTCAAATATCTCCCTAAATTTGCGTTTAAGTACATATGTGTCCTACAAGTTATTATTTCTTATTCGATATTCCATCCGACTGTTAAGTGCATTATATCCGAAAATAAAATAAAAAATATCGTTATTGTGATAAACCTAAAATAATAAATTTTTATTTTTCTGTTCCATCATGTTTTTATACTTATCCGCATCGATCAAGCTCAAATTTTTCAAAATCGGTATCTTATGCATGTTCCTTATTACCCTTATTTCCAAGCAAAACTTTTCCGATCCGAGTTATTTTTTTGCATATTATTTATTTTAAAATTATTTCAGTGTGGTGTCTGAGCCAAAATCAAAAGCACCAATATTGTGAGACAAAAATATTCGTAATTGGAATAATCACTAGTGGCTCTGTGATCTGTAATCTTTGAGTTTTTGCCATTTTTGATCATTTTTCGAAACGACTGAACTAGTCTTTTTTGCAATTTTTTAAATTCGAAAAACTGAATTTGACGAGAATCGATTGAGAAAGAAATGAAAAAAAAGAGAAATGCGACCTGCAGAAGAAAACAGCTAGACAGACATACTTACGAAAGCATTTGCCTAAACTGAGCAGAGACGCTTCGCTCGCGCTTTACGCCTTTCAATGAAAGAAAGATCTACGAATCAAAAAGCTAAGATAAATATTATAATTACTTATATTGTTGCCTAACACATAGTTCAACCTATAACATTCGCCTCTTGCCATGAAAACATAAATAAATATAAATGATGACACCCAATTATTTCAAAACAAATCTTATATTGTTGATCATCAACAGTGATTTATAAAACACCTAAAATAATGTTCCATTTGGATAAAACAATTAGGAATAATAATTTTACTACTACCTACCTTGCGAATTCACTAACGCCAAAAGGCGGTATTCAGTAATTGTGCACAAATTGGGCAAATCAAGGGAATGGAGGTATTTTTCTCGAGAGACGCCATGACAGGACAGTGGGCTAAATGATTAAGCTACTGGCCCCATTAACTTAATTTTGTTAAGCTGCCATTTTTCACCGAGACGCTAAAGTCTTTTGTGTAATATCTTGTTTTGTGTAGTTAAACACTTGTATTTTGTTTTTCTTAGTCAGTTTTTAGGGTTCCGTACCCAAAGGGTAAAAACGGGACCCTATTACTAAGCCTCCGCTGTCCGTCTGTCTGTCTGTCTGTCTGTCACCAGGCTGTATCTCATGAACCGTGATAGATAGACAGTTGAAATTTTCACAGATGATGTATTTCTGTTGCCGCTATAACAACAAATACTAAAAACCGAATAAAATAAATATTTAAGGGGGGCTCCCATACGACAAACGTGATTTTTTGCACTTTTTTGGTACGGAACCCTTCGTGCGCGAGTCCGACTCGCACTTGGCCGGTTAATTTTACTATTAATACTGCTTTGTTTTTAAACTTGGTGTAAAAGTTTTATATTCTAGCTTTAGTTAGCTGTTTTTATTATTGTTTTTTTTATCCTATCATATCCTAGTTAAAAGCTGATGTCTGTATTAAAACGGTGAAGAATAAAAAACTTAATACCCGCTCAAAATACACTAACTCATCAATTAAGATAAAAGCTAGTTGGAAGTTAACTTTTATTTTTCTAGAAGTTACAGTCACGATCAATGAAATGTGCCTATACCTACAAGATCTCTATCTGTTAGTGTGATATGGCGTAAAGTAATTCAATAATAAGACATAGACAAAGACATACTTATATCACAGTATATTTATAAGTTTTTTTAAAACAGGAAAGAAGCTCCATGGAAACGTTCTTGTTTGACGGCTAACATAAGAGCTCTAAGCTAGGTTCGCAGTACTTTGGTCGGGGTTGTGACATCGCGTCGCAGTTGTTTTCATAGCGTTCGCGCGTAGCATTCTACGAGACGGCCGGAAAATGCCAACCCTAACGATCCGACGGAGTGCAATGACAAAAGGGCCTAAGTGACGTTAGCTCCTCTACTGTTTTGAAAAAACTTATAAATATACTGTGGTTATATCCTTTTTCATTTCATTACTCGTGCCGTGCGTTATCAGGAGCACATAATACGCACGCACGTAATCTATATCAAGTTAACTTTGAAGTATACTCTAAAATACAGAGAACCATTTATGCTGAGGAAAAACAGCTTATAAATTGTTTCAGATGAGTTTTTTAATGTTCCATTTCTCTCAGAAAGTCGTTCGCTTCTTGTTTTACGTCGCCGTTGCAATGTAAGGAAAGTGTTGGCGAAATCGTAAAGTATTACAAATTGTTTTGTAATTTAGATTTATCGAGTGATAAATTGTAAAGAGAGGATTATTCTGTAAAACATCGCAAAGGTATTGAGTAAAACTTTTTGGTAATATATTTTCTTTCTAAAGAGTAATATAATTTAAACTTTAAATTGGTAATTTTGTAGCAGACAATATGTGCATTTAAAGTTTACTTATGAATTGATCAAATAAAAAAAAATATAATGCTGTCAAGTAGCAATTTAGTGTTCATTTTGTTTATTATTCTTAAGATTAATGAACACGAATGAGTGAGTATAAATTTTTGCTTAGCAAACTATACAAGGAATTTATGTGAAAATTACGTTAACCTTTTCCATGTACGTACCAACAGAATCGCTGATAAATGCTCCTAATATATAAAGCACATGTTGACAGGTAAGATTGATCACATGTGTATAAAAGACCTTTTGTCTACCAGAGACAAAGCTTTGTAAAGTCTAAGAGACTAATCTACTTTAAAACAATAGTGTTGTAGGTACGTTGTTAATCTAGGTGTAAATCGACCAGTTCCTTTAATCAATCCAAAAGTAAACATTTATTCAAGTGAGTCAAAGAGTTACCGGATGATGGATAAATAGTAAACAACCGGAAATGGAAACGGAAATCTGCTGGAAATGTAGTATTTAACTACGTTTCCCGAGAAACTTATTTTAACAAGTAACTTGATTGAGAAGTAAAAAGTTAGGGATAACGCTTGAGTTCAATAAAGTTAATTGTAAGTTAAAATCTAAGGCTGGCTGCTCTCTCAAAATTTACTTCGATAAAAACGACGAAGTCGCGGGCATCAACTAGTCTATATAAATAAAAATGAATTGCCGAAATGTATGTAAGCGCATAACTTTAGAACGACTGCACAAAATTCGATAATTCTTTTTTGTTGTGTTTTTTGTATAAAAGAAAATTGTCAAATAACTGTGAGGAATGACGAAAAAAATATTTTTTCTCTTTTCCGTTATAGCAAATGAATCGCCAAAATGTATGTAAGCGCATACATTTCGAACGAATGCATACTGCACCAAATTAGATAATTCTTTTTTGTTGTTTGTTATTATCAGGACATGGTTTATATTAAAGAAAATTAGTATAGTATAAAAGAAAATTTAAAAAAATGTACGGAATGATGTAAACAATTTTTTCTCTTTTCCATCATTTTAAAGCAATAAAACTAATAGATGTCGCCACCCGTGCGAAGCCGGGGCAGGGCAGCTAGTTATAAATAAATTATTGAGAAGCGTCATACATGGCTAGCAATTTGTGTTATTTAAATCGGTACAACAAACAGCCATATCTGAGAAAATAAAGAAATGATCCTTCTCTACATTGACCCAGCCGGCAATC
Organism: Agriphila tristella; assembly: GCA_928269145.1. NCBI lineage: Eukaryota > Metazoa > Arthropoda > Insecta > Lepidoptera > Crambidae > Agriphila > Agriphila tristella. The sequence continues at coordinate 31,047,965 of OV743432.1, forward strand.
GAATCAAATGAAAACCGGTAGGTATACAAGCCACACTTGAACATAGAGGTCGTCACAATAATACAGGGTGTAAAGCTAGGGTTTCCTAGGATGACGGTGCCGTCATATTACAGCCGTAATTTAGCGGTGTATAACATTGTCTTTGTAAACAATACGGCGCGGTTTCTGACGTTACGGTGTCGCCATATTGTTTACACAGACAACGTTCAACGCCGCTATATTACGGCACCGCCTATCCTAGGAAACCCTAGCTTTAGGGAAACACTTCCCAAAAAAGGCAGGTGGTAGAGATCCAAAACCTGAACAACTAAAAAAATCATACTCCCATACAAAATTATAATTTTTATTAAAATGTAATTGGTCAGCTGACCGACTTACTATGGAAAGGCGAAAAAAATAGTTCATACAATATTACTAAATACCATATTACTTAATATACAAAATTAAGTTCATACAATAATTGAGTCATGTAGAAGCAAAGGTAGCAACATCCACTTTTTTCACTTTTGCAACTTTCAATGTAGTCTGCTAATGTGAAATCGACTTCATCGTTTGACTTAATAATATTGCAGCAAAAATAGCAACAACTCATATAAAATCACAATTAAAGTCATAGGTTTGCAGCAAAAACAGCAATATCCTATAGTACTTAACTGCACTGCTTCGAAACCAATGCAGCAACATCCACTTTTTTCACTATAGCAACTTTGAATGCAGTCTGCTATGCGAAATCAGCTTCATCGTTTGACTTTATAATTTGCAGCAAAAACAGCAACAACTCATATAAATCGCCATTTAAATAATAGATTTGTAGCAAAAACAGCAATATCCCATAGTACTAAACTGCACAGCTTCGAAACCAAAAACATTGATTTCCGCCATTTTACAAAAACTGGATGTTTCTGCCTTTGTTTCTACATGACTCAATATTACTTAATATACATAAATGCGACTCGCACCAGATCCTATTCGCGTGCGAATGCGAGTCATATTTTTTCTAGTAAGTTATTAATATAGTAAGGGAAGCCGCTGGATGCGGGCAGCTCAGGAGCGATCTTCGTAGAGATCCTTGGCCTATACCTAGCAGGGGGTGTCGTGCGGCTGATATGATGATGTTATTAATAATTATTGTGTATAGTATTTTTTCGTCTTGTATGTTCATTTTAAAATATATTTTTTTCTTTTCTTTACTTTTCCTAACCATTTTAAAATGTACTCTCCAATTTTCTCTCCAAAGCTGTAAAATTATACAAGGTACTTCAACCCAACTAGTTTCGATTCAATGTTTGCGGGTGGCATGTAGTTCACACAACCGCAGACTCGCCTACAGTAATTCTCATTTGCATTTTGTGACAACCCTATTGCAGCCATTCTAGCCTAATGTACGATTCACGGAATCGGCCCGCATCCGAACGGATGCGTACGGATGCGGACGCATGCCGACGCGTGCCGAGTTCCAAGCTGCGTTAATTTCAAAGAAATATAGAACTTATAACTACCTATATTGAAAGTTACATTTCCTTCAACAGTTTGTAAAATGCGATCCGATGCGAGCCGATTCCGGTCGGTTTGTTTGAATCGTACATACTCTTGTGGAAAAGACGTTCTTAATTACTACTAATATTACACTATATTTTATTTGAGATCTGTTATGATAAAAACTTAATGCAAAAATATTTTATTAAAAGGTTTGTAAACGAAAGGGACAAAAATCTTGAATTTAAAATAATTTTCGTCCTCGAATTACATTATATCTATTCATAGATGAATGATTTAAAAATGTAAGTCTTTAATTTTCTTATCTCACTTGGATGATTTGAGACAAATAAATGATTTTATTATTGTTATTATTATTATTACTACTTTTCGTGCCCTGTTTTATTTAATCTTAATCTAATCATAAGGTTTTTAAGGTAACAAAAATTTACGACCATTTTGTTTTTATCTATTTATTAACTTTAAAGTTACTAAACACGCTATCTACACCGAAAGGAACAAAAATCTTTATCAAAAACACACTTCAAGACCTACAAAATATTACTCGAAACGCACTTCACGCTCCGCAACATGAATGAAACTGCCTCTCATTCCCTTCACCTTCCATCCAGGCGATCGTCCGTGGTGTTACCGAGGTAATTCCATTTTACACCTTTTTGGTGTAACCCTGCGGAATGACACCTAAAAAATACCTTCGCACACAACCGTTGGGCATTTTTCAATTATCCGGGTAGTAAACCGACTTTTTGATGGAGCGCGTTGGTTATTAGGGTGGACAAGTCTAGCTTTAGTTGATGAATAATGTTCGTTAGAGGCGAGTTAGAATGAATTTACTCTTTGTTGAAATAAGACGGATTGTGGTAAAATCCTGGATGGCGCTTAGCTACAATGTTATTTAGAACACTTTTGCTTAAGGAATTTAATTGGTTTTTTTTTCATAATAAAACATTTGACATTATGTCTAACTGCTTCCGCCTGCGACTTCGTCAGCGTGATCATTTGGAAGATCCCTAAGGGAAAAACCTTCTACCGAGATAAAATGTATAAAAAGTAAAATTTTGCTTACAGATCGTTTATAGCTTGGATTAAGACATAGGGTCTTAATCCAAGCTATAAACGATCTGTACGTCAAATTTTATCCAAATCCGTTCAGCTGGTTTTGCGTAATTGAGTAACAAACATACAAACTTTCACATTCATAATATTATTATAGTATAGTAGGATCCGAACCCTAATATATGGGTAGAAAAGCTATAATACTCTTGCGTCTCTTAAATCATCAATTTTTATTTTTATTTCGTTTTTTTCTGCCTTTTAAAGGGATAAAACAAAATAAACTCTAAACGATAATCCGATGCTGTTCGTAATTTCAATGTGGAAAAGCTACACCTCAATTTCTAACCCCTAAGTTCTGGTAAAAAGCATGTCGGTTTATTACTTTACCTTGTTTGATACTTTTTGATTCCGAATATATATTGTATCTTATGTATCAGTTGAACCGGCCTCGAGTCCCATAACATAGGTAGCTCTAAGGTCAAATATAAATACATGGCGTGACCCAACCGTATAAATCCCTACTCATGCTCGAAGCAAAATGACTACTGAAATAACAATAAACGAAGTCAACTTGTACAGTTGGCCTCAGATGTCGAATATAAGTTTGATTCTTTGTCATACCAACCAAGTATAAAGTGTGTAGGTGAGGCACGATAGTGTCAACTGATCGATTCTCTAAAATGCAATTTCACTGTCCATCTTTGAGTAATCTAGTTTCTGACATAAATATGTTTTAGATATGTACTGAATAGTTTAACCGGTAATTCACATTAGAGAATAGCATTGCTGCTCGCTAGGAATAAAAGTAGTTGCTTTGTCCTCTAAGATTAGCTAATACTTAGTTTAGCTAATCTCAGACTTACTAAACTATGATTTCGCATTCTTAAATCGTCTGAGTTTTAGGTCAAAACATTTATTATCAATCTACTTGAGTGTAAGATCATACTCTAGTTACTATACGATATTATGTAATGATACTACAAGTATTTGTAAACTAAGTTGTAATAATACCTATATATAAGTTTGGAATGAATAAATAATAATAAAAAATGTTGTAAGAAAAAGCTAACTAACCTATTATATTAAGAATTTTCTTGTACCATTAGTCTGTTGTAAAATGGTGTTTCAAAGAAATAAATGAAACTACATACATTGTCAATTCCAAAACAAAGTACCTAGTTGGTTACTAAGTTCTGTAACTATGGAAAACATGAATAATACTAAATTTACAAATAATGCTACAATGAATTATATACCAAATGAAAGCACAAATATTTAAGATTATCATGTATTAAAATTATTCGAAATGACCACCTCTGGCATGAATACACGCCTTTAGACGACGAGGCCAGTCATCGATGGCAGCACGAACTACCACCATATCCAATTCTGCGACTGCCTTGAGAATAGCGCGCTTAAGAGAGTCGAGATTCATGTGGGGCTTAGCACATGCTTTCTCCTCAATAAGTTGCCATATGGCATAATCCAGAGGATTTAAGTCTTGGCTGGAGGATGGCCATTCTTCCTGCGCGATAAAATCAATTTTGTTAGCCCGAAACCATGCTTGTGTAGATTTTGCTTTGTGCGCAGGGGCAGAGTCCTGCTGGAAGACCCATGGCTGGTTTTGAAATAAAGTGTGGCTTAAGGGTTTGACAACAGGTTCCAGAACGGTATCTTGATAGACTCTAGCGCCAGTTTTCACACCTTTTTCACAGAAATGAACCTTACTTAGCCCTGAATAGGACACCCCCAGCCAAATCATCACTGATGAGGGGTGGTGACCTCGTTGGACCCTCGGAGCAATCATGCTGGCTTCTTTACTATTCTTAGCGTATACTCTATCATTTTGACGGTTAAAATTTTCTTCGACTGTAAAGATTTTTTCATCAGTAAACAAGATTTTTCGATGGCCGTTTTGTGCGTACCGCTTTAGTAGAGCGCGACTTCGTGCTAACCTCATAGCCTTCAATCGTGCGTTTAGCAGATGGCCCTTTCGTCTACGGTAAGCGTGAAGCCCAAGGTCATCATTGATAATTTTTTTAAGGGAACTTCTCTTCACAGTCATCTGTATTGCCAATAACTTTTGCTTCCGGACGGGATTTCTCGTGATTCTCGCCTTCACTGCCTTGATCACAGCTGGTGTCCGAACGGTGCGTGGTCTTCCTGATCTTTTTCGGTCATCGACGGTCAAGGTATTACTGTACCTATGGATAGTGCGATAAATAAATTGCTTGTTGATTTTCAACTTTTGTAGCAACTTGAAAATCATATTCGGTGGCTGCCCACATTTGTGCAGAGCAATTACAGCGACACGATTCTCCTTCAACCCCCATTCCATGGTGAAATAAACAAAATATGATATACGTGTGGTATGGAATTATAGCTTATAAAACTGTCAATAATATGTCATTTTTATTTTTTCTTTTCATTTGTTTTAATGGCCAGTAATCGATAAAGAAACTCAGTAGGTAACAGAACTTTTGACCAACCTGTGTATTTTGGTCATCTGGAGCAACGACCAAACGAGATAGCTTATTAAAAATAAAAAAAAACCAGCCAAGTGCGTGTTGGGCCACGTGCCGTAGGGTTCCGTAGTTACCTTATACATACTATATTTAATACCACTATCATTTTTGTCTGGAAAAATAACTTTGTTTTTCACAGTGTTGGTATGAATGACAAAGTTATATTTGCGGTTTTGGAAAATATGATATATCTCAAAAACTAAAAACTATATCTCGTTCAAACCAATTTTCGTTGAAAATTTTTATTAAGATTTTTTTTAGATTTTTAACGCTCTTATTTCAAAAGTTAGAGGGGGGGGGGACACACATTTTACCACTTTGGCAGTGTTTATCTTTCCACCGGTTGACTTTTAGAAAAAATTGTCTTAGAAACATCAATGTCATTTTTAGAGACCTATATATAAACACCCCGCACGTATAAGTATGAAGGAAAAAAATTTCAGTTTCAGTTCCATGTATGGGGAGCCCCTCTTTAATCTTTTTATTTTTGTGTTAAAATTGTTAAGCGGTTAACAGAATACATCTACCTACTAAGTTTCAACTGTGTAATCCTAATACTTTCGGAATAAAATGGCTGTGACATACGGACAGACAGACAGACAGACATGACGAATCTAATTAAGGGTTCCGTTTTTAGCCTATTTTGGCTACGGAACCCTAACAATCAACCAATGACGTTTCCAATTATTTCGGACCTTTACAATATATTTTTATATTGAACCCAGATGGTCTGACCTTTGTTCAGTTACATCATAGTCATTAATAATGGTTTGTTTAAAGGTTGGTTGCTGCAACATGAAAATATGGGTTCATTACCATTAAAAGAAAAATCACATCTACGGGTGAATTGACGGCAAACTTTTATCTAGGTTTAGATAAAAGTTTGCCGTCAACAATGCCGAGATATTAAGCTTTTTAACGACACGTCGTAAAATAATTAATTCATGTATGATTAATGCAACTGTCCCCAAACAAAATGTCGACCACAAACCGGCACATGGATATCAATATGTGTTTAACCTGAATTTATTTTGCATGCAAATTTGCAACCGTCGGTGCCAAATCAATGTTGCAGAGACATTTTTATTTTGATAGTGGTTTCTATTTGAAAATAATTATCTAAATGATAATTCATTGCTAGTATTTGTGGTTGCATTGACCAAATAAATAATTTAAATCCTTGTTGCACCATTTTAGCGTGACGTGTGAAAGCACTCAATAATTCATTATTTTCGTGAGATTTGTAATGATTATAAGGATTTTACAGCTTTTAATTTAGTTTTTGGCTTAAATTATTACCAATTTATTAAATAAGCTGTGTGATAGTTATCAAATAATTGTATTTGAAATAGGTACAACAACTGTTCATGCTTAATTAGCCATATTTCGCGACGTTTGTAAACACTATAATGCCACCAAATATAATCTCTTAAATATATCGATACGTGATAGAAAAAAGTTTACAACAAACCCAGGTACAGTATGCTGGGTTTGTTCTAAACTTAAATTTAATTTACGTTACATATTACAGATAATGATTAAATCCGAAATCCCATACATCACAAGATTACCCGAAAACCTTTCAACGTTAATCTGACAAAATCAAAGCAATGGCCTAATCCTGACCACAGAACTGGCCGAACAAACGACTCAAGGTGAAAATTAACTAGAATGGGATCCGAAACCGCAACTACGCTAATCAGACGATGGGCAGATGGCATAAAGCGATAGAGAACACTAAATTGGATTAGAAGGGGTGTATCTCGATTATATGTATGGGAAAGGATAGGGACAAAGTGACATGAGATGGGGCATGGAATGAATGGAGCACCTGGGGGGATATTACCAACCTCTTAAAACCTGCTAGGTTTATGAATTGTTATAGTTACATCTCTTTCTTGCTGTATAGCAAATAAAAGAGATGCTTTTAAACTTTTAGATTTTTATGCATTCACAATGCTATTTTTATATTAAGGATATTAATATAATTGAAAAATATTAGAAAAAATCGTTTCACCCGTAGCAGCTCAGACGGGACAGACATAGCAATTGGTTAGTGCATTGGGTCGGAATCCTAAGGGTGCCGGTTAAGGTCCCGTCTGAGCTGCTACGGGTGAGTCGATTTTTTCTAATATTTTTCAATTATATTAATATCCTTAAAAGAGATGCATTGATAGCCATTCAGAAAAGTGGCAAGTTTTAAGAGGTTGTAATACGGGGGCCAAGGGCGTCGCCAGCCCATGGCGCAGGGGGGGGCCAAGTTAATATTAAAGAGGATGAGAATGATATGAAATTGTAGGTGCAGTCAACAGCACCTTGTGAATTTATTCAAGTTTTGAGATGTGGCAGGATTTATCGGAAAAGCAAGTCAATTGCACGGCCTTAGGACTTTGATTATTTGCAGTTGGCTTCATTTTTTAACCTCTAGGGGGGGGCAGCGGCCCCCCCTGCCCACCCCTGGCGACGCCCTTGACGGGGGCTAACCACTTTTCTTAACACTATGCCTCAACGGTTGGTGCAGTGGCTTAGCGCAGCATCGGTCTAGTGATTGTTTGTTTTCAATCGATTAATTAGTAAATATGTTCTACAAAATATTAGGTCTTTACCTATGAAATTGCCGTTTTGTTTGAAAAAAGTAAAAGTATTTTTTTTTCGAACTTATTTATTTCTTTTATTCAAAGTAATCACCCCTGCAATCAATGCATCTTTGCCAACGCTGTGGCAGTTTATGGATGCCCTTCTTGAAAAAATCAGCTGGACGTGAGACAACAAACTCTTCAAAGGCGTTTTGTACTGCCTCTCGGGAATTGAATTTTTTTCCCGCTAAAAAGTTGTCCAAATTTTGGAAAAAGTAATAGTCGGTAGGCGCAAGATCTGGTGAGTATGGCGGATGAGGGAGAGCTTCCAAACCCAACTCATGCAGCTTAGAGACGGTCTGTTGTGCAGTATGGGGTCGCGCGTTGTCGTGAAGTAGCAGTGGGGCACCCATCTATCAAGCTTTTTTTATCTTGCCAATCTGTCGCAAATGGACCAATATTGTTTTGATGCTAACGTCAAAAGCTGCTGCCAGCTCAGCTGTAGATTGCGATTCATCTGCTTCCACAATCGCCTTTAATTCATCATTGTTGACCAAAGTTTCCGGACGACCACGAGGTTCATTTTTCAAGTCAAAATTCCCAGAACGGAACCGAGCAAACCAATAACGGGTTGTACGTTCGTTTGTACAGTTCTCTCCGTAAACGTCGTTGATGTTACGTGTCGTTTGTGCCGCGTTGGTGCCACGACGGAACTCATATTCCATAATTACACGAAATTTCGAAGTATCCATTATGAGGAAAAATGTTGAAATGTAATGAAAATACAACGCTAGTCAACAAACAAAAGACTGATTTTGTAAATAGAATGTCATATTTTTAAAACAAAATTAATTTGAATTTAGAATTCATAGCCAATCAAAACTTTTTTTTGTTTGAAAAAGTCTGTACTGCAATACGGCAATTTCATAGGTGAAGACCTATTATATGCTGTTTTCCTCGTAATTTAAATTCTAAGTAGTGCTAAAATCCAGGCCCTCATACAAACTACCAGCCTTCCTCTAAAATTCTCTCGCCTCATGAATCTCCGAAAGATTGTATTAGCATAGAATATTAAATCGCACACTTTTCACAGAAACAAATCTCAGGAGCTTGGAGTTCGAATCGCGTTTACCGACTAGATTAATGTAGGACATTACTCGTCGGTTGGAATCGAATGGGACGCAACTTATTTAGTCGATTTATCGATTCGGGAAACCGGTAGGGTTGCCAACCGTACTATAATATATAGTATTATACTATATTTCGGGTCTGCGTACTATATACTGTTGAATAAATATATAGTACGCAAAAATACTATATTTTCAACATCGAACGCTAAGAAACAAATCTTTCATTTCGTTTAATTTTTTGTGATTTTGGACTGATTCGATAGCGTTTGGCTGTAGTGTATAGTCACAGACTATACAACAAATACTATGTGTGTAGTGTAATTAGTGTATTATATCTGAATTCTGAACGTATCTGTCTTATTGCATTCCGAACTTGTCAATGTGAAATTGACAACTTAAACGATTGATTCATTAATAAAAAAGAGCTTTTGATTAACTTATACTTAAGAATAGTATCACTTTTATTTTGGTTTATGATTATTTATGATTTTGGTCAAAACTTAAACTTGAAAAATGCAAAAAGTGCAAAAAATAATATATTTGCCTTTTTTGCCTTTTCCGTAAAATACTATATTTTTTAAAGTGTAGTGCAAAAAATATAGTTTTAAAAAAATAAATAAGTAAAAAATAATTTATATTTGCCTATTTTTTTTACTTTTCCATAAAATACTAGGTATATTATTTTAAAGTGTACTATATTTTTAACAGCTTAATTTGAAAAATACTATATTTCGCCAAAGACATGTTTGCAACCCTAGAACCGGTGATCGAGTACCTTGTGCGGTATATCCCCAATTTGTTGTGTAATTGAAACTGATTTATAAGTGGCTTCTGCTGAGTCGAAATTGGACTTTTAGACTTGTTTAAATTGTAATAAGTGCAGCTAACAAATTGACATTTTTGTCAACACAACCATATTAAACAAACAGAAGATCATAATATATTTTTCTGTCAAAAGTTTTGAGACTTGTAGGACCCACGCTCAGGTACTGCAAATCAGTGTGCGTTATAGTCTACCTTTATCATGGATCCATACGCGTCATGGCTTTTCTTCATTTCCACAACGCCTTGTGGTCGTTTGGTACGACGCGAATTTCTTTGTGGTATTTCTATGATTACCACACAGCGCGTTCTGGGGGGGTATTACAACCTCTTAAAACTTGCCAGGTTTATGAATTGCTATAGTTTCATCTCTTTCTCGCTGTATAGCAAATAAAAGAGGCGCACTGATAGCCATTCAGAAAACTGGCAGGTTTTAAGAGATTGTAATACGGGGGCTGGGCGTTTTTATAAGAGTCATGACACGAATTTCGCGTTGAGGCAGTGACCAGGACGCGTTGTGAGCTTTTTTTTTCAAAACTCAAAACCCCTAAAGCCGAATATAGTAGATAGGGACCATCAAACTAAAAAACTTTCATTGTGGGACCAACTCTGAAATCGCGAAAAAGAAATCAGCTATTTCATTCATTTTGAATGTTCTATGTTATATGAATGTTATATGTTTAGTTCGATGGTCCCTATCTACCATATTCGATTTCAAAGTTTTTTTTTTGTAACACGTAATAAATAAATAACTTGTATTTTATTTGTAAGTAAGCTACTCAGAACTTACTTTTTGATTGTGAAAGAGGCACTAAGAGGTACAGAATAAATCATAGTACTAACCTTAAATTTATTTGAAAAATAGTCTAGAGTGAATGGAATCTTTTTAACTTAGCAGAGAATGCAATGCCGTCTGCAACTAAGTTGAAAAAAATACATGAACATTTTGAAGATTCAGATAGAATCTCATCTTTATCGACTGTCGTTTCTCTCGCTTTCATAGACTTATTATATTGCTCGCTTTATATAATTCTGTTCATGACAAAATGTTCAGGTTATCTTCATGTTATTTTATAGTTTGCATAAGAGAATAATAAACTTATTTAGTTCATTAATTTTATTTTAAATTAGATAAAACTTATCAAAAACTCTACAGTCAAAAAACTATACTTTTTTCAAAAAAAAATATGACGATAAGAATAGGTACCTATCATCATATGTTTTTTTTTACGCCAGAGTATTAACACGTGCAAAAAATAAAATAAAAACCTTTTTAAACCCCTTTTTCGTCTTTTCCGACACTAGTTTAGAAAAGTTTGATATGAAAGAATTCGAATTGAAACGAATACTAAGCAGGTACGCCATTATCCCCCGTCCTATTCTTGAAATCGGAACTCAAAGTGATCAGGAATTGGGGATTATTTTACATACTGTTGTTAAAATATATACAAAAAAACGACTTGTCTCTACAGTCTGATATGTCTCGAACTCATAAGAACTCTAAATTATTTTCTTTCACCAACTCTTTTACTTCTTCCATGTAAATCTGTTTATTTCGTCAATTGAAATTAGCACCTTTGACTTTGAAACAATGGTACTTGTAGTTTGTTTGTTTGTATGTATTTTGCATATTTATTTATAAATAATGTGTTAATTAATTTATATGTAGGTACACATAATAAAACAAAATCACAAAGTTCACACTTTCAAACTCCAGTGATTTCTCTAACGTTGTCCTAACTAGAACCTCTTCCGTTCAAAAGATTCCATTAAGCAAAATTTCTCTAGGATTATTAGCTTTTTCACTCAGTTGTAAAATCGCAGTAAATTACTCCAGAATTCTTCCTGTCAGTCACACAAATCAAATTAAGTAAAAACGCACGAGTCGCCCGCCGCCGAGCTTTCGCTCGTTCATCGCGATAATTGCGATAGTGACAACCCTAATTGCTTTTTTTCTAACACGTTGACATCTCTAGGCGAGTTTTTATTTGTAAAATAGTTTAGGTATAAATTAAAAGCTACTTTTTACAACAGAGTTAAATATAGAGTTATATGCTAGTAAAATATAGAGTTCCTGTGGCCTTCTTCCGGTTTCATCATCAGATCTTCTCGAGTCGACGGTCACATACAGGTCAAATACGGGCAGCCCAAAACGCAATATCATCAGATCAGCTCAATGACCAACTCAAGTGTCAATTTTAACTCAGAAAACACAATCTTACTGACAACCCTCAAACCAATTACCCTAAATATATTTTCACAAAAGGATCGTTGAAGGGCTAAATAAATACAGAGCACTAAAGGCATACTTCGCAACTGGTTGTTTAGCCACTTTACGTAAAACGGTTTTTTACAGCTAAGAGTGTAATGGGTAGTTTACTACTCCTTGCTTTTAAGAATGAGGCTAATATCTTTGGGAATGTGTGAGCGGGTTATTGGGCTTACCCGTTATGGCTTGCGCCTATAGTTTTATGCCAAGTGGTAGACCTCGTAAATTCACTTATTGTAACACTTTGAACATTAAATGTTCGAAAAATAAATTGTCTTTCTATTATGATGATGAAGATAGTTAAGCTAAGGAATGGTGAAGATAGTTAAGCTAAGGAATAAGATGAGTTGGCTGCGGGAAAAAACTGGAACACCCAAAGAACCCGAGGTAAGTAAGCCACGGAAAAACACAAAGTATATAGGTGTAAACTAAGTAGGTAAACCATGCGTAGGGGACGAAATAAAAGAGTTTTGTACTTAAAATTACTAGAAACCAATGAGTTCAAAACAAAACTTAAAAAAAACTAAATCCTAAGGCAAGTTATATATTTATTCAGCTAACTTCATTTATATAAGTCAGCGTGGAGTCAATTATTCGTTAATTTCCTACCATTCACCTTAAGTAATTTAACTGTACATTTAGGATAATAAACAAGTAAAAGGTTGTCAAAGTAAGGAATATTAATGGCCCTTATCTACTCTAATGAAATAAGCTATAAGCTCTGAAATGTTATAATCTCGAGAATACCTTGCGAAAATACTGAGCACTTAAGGCTAAACTAATAAAGTCTGATTTTTTTAAGCAAAACAACTTGGAGCTGCCTTTGGTCGTTTAAGCGAGTGCGACTTAACCCAGTTAGCTTAGCGCTTAGGCTAAGACCACACTATGTGTGCCCAGCTTAAAAACTCACTACGCAACTTGCGTGGCGACATAACTGTCAATTGGTCGAATACTCAAACGCTACTTAACTTTGAGCAGCTCTCAAACAGCATGCTGTCTTTGTCATATCTTTGATATTTAATGCGACAGGACGACGCGACGTTTGAGAGCCCCTCAAAGTTAATTAGCGTTTGAGTATTCGGCCACTATGCCCTATTTTTGAAAGACATCGACTGCTCTTTTCTACTCATTTTGACTCGACTGCTAATGGCTGGCCTCCTAGACGCTTGCAGTGTGGCCAACTGCGATACCATAGCGTAATAATATCTTTTCCTATAGTGAGATAACTCCTTTATCTTGGCGATGAATTCAGACAAATGACGACTACTTACTACACTTTCAGGAGTGAAAAGTTAGTTATAAGGCTCGCTTCCAGGTAGCCATGGGGGTGAGCCCCGTACCCCGTACGCTGTCAACACGGCCAAGATACCCGACTACAGTTATCAAGGCGATACTATTCACTACGATTAGACACTAAGCTAGTAACTTGATTCTAAGCGAGGCTCTTTGTAGTGTAGCCATAGCCTTAGGAGTTTACTTAACAGTTTAGCCTCAAGGTTGCTTCAATGTGTTACACAAACAGGTGGTATTTTTACACTCTTCAGGTACAGGTACTTTTCCTTTCTTTTTTAACTATAATCAGAACCTTAAGGGTCAATAATAGGAAAACATGTTTTGGGCGGTAATTTTTTACATAGAAAACGTAATGTTTCAGCCACAAAAAATCATGAGACAAGCTAAAGAGTCTTTCTAGTTGCTACAAATATTAAATTGGGCATAAACCTCACAGATGATTGTGAAAAAAATCAGAATTAAAAGCACTTGCGTAGATTCATATTTTGGCGTAAATAATAGCGAAAATGCATTGAATTCTACATCTAAATACACTTTAACGTACTTTGAAGTTGCTTCAATTACTTTTATTCAAGATAGATAATTATGAAAAAGCAACAAACACATCGAAAAAGTGCAGAAGTTATTCTTTACATGTAAAGAAAAAGACAGAGACATAATATGTTCCAGCGTAACCGAGCCTTAATACCAGTTAAACTGAACTTCGAATAATAAAATTGTGATTTAAAGTAAGTATTTGTATGAAAATGAGACCATGTTTTCTCTTGTTATAGGAGGGCGAGCGACAAAGGTGCTATCATGAATGCGACGCGAATACTTACACGCGAGCTGAATGACACCAACAGTAAGTTTCAAATTGTGTTTCTTTTTATATAATAGTATTAAAAAGGAAGATAGTGGAACCCCATAGTAAATCCTCAGTAGATGAAACTTTACATTATAATAAATTCCTTCGTTGCCCGTGACACTACTGCGTGGCACTATCAGTAGTGTCATTGGTAATTTTGACACTACTTCTCTCATAGGTTGATTGGACTCATACATCATTATCATAAATGATACATTTTTTTTTTAAATTATCCAAATCGTTTTTTTTGTTTTTGGATATTTGTACATGGTTTTGGTTTATAGTATATTACATCCCTACAAAGTTTCATCGACTGAGGATTTAATGTTGGGGTCTCCATACAAAAGATAGCTTCATTTCCTACACTAATAACTATTAACCTTTAAGAATAGATAACTTTCTTGTGATGTCTGTGAAATAAACCTTTCTTTTTAGTACAATACGGGAAAACATATGACTTTGATGTCCTCCTAACACCAGAAAGTCCACTGTAAAACGTATGCCTTTTATTATTACTTACAAAATATTACCTTATGAGTATATAATAGTACATTATGATATAAGTGCGGTAAGTTGAAAATTACAGCTGAGGCGATATTGCTAGCCCGAGCCGTAGGCGAGGGCTACAAGAAAGCAGAGGCTGTAATTATCAAAGCGCATGTATGTCATACGACGTTTTATAACATATTTGCGAGGAAATAAATAAAACTCGGACTTTGCATTTTTGCTTGTTTTCCATAATGATGAAATTTTTTATACACTTGTAAGTATTTATCGGTCGATTTTTCTGCCTTTCACTTCGATGGTGAGGAAATCAAACAACAATAAAGTAAAAAAACAAAAATTGAAAAGAAAAACATTTTTCTTAAATTTAGTGACAAATTATATCATTTTGGAATGTGCTCATCAAGGCCTTTCATTTGATACCCATATTAAAAAATTGAAAAAAAAAATTTTTTCTTAAATTTTACTGACAAATTATGTAATTTTGGAATGTGCTCAGCAAAGCCTTTCATTTGATAGCCATATTCAAAAATTGAAAAAAAAATGTTTTTCTTAAATTTAGTGACAAATTATATTTTTTTGGAATGTGCTCATCAAGGCCTTTCATTTGATACCCATATTCAAAAATCGAAAAAAAAAATTATTTTTTTCTTAAATTTTAGTGACAAATTATATAATTTTGGAATGTGCTCATCAAGGCCTTTCATTTGATACCCATATTCAAAAATCGAAAAACAAAAATTTTTCTTAAATTTTAGTGAAAAATTATATAATTTTGGAATGTGCTCATCAAGGCCTTTCATTTGATACCCATATTCAAAAATCGAAAAAAAAATTTTTTTCTTAAATTTTAGTCACAAATTATATAATTTTGGAATGTGCTCATCAAGGCCTTTCATTTGATACCCATACTCTAAAATTTTTTTATTGAAAAAAAAAATCATATAAAGTAAATTTTATTCATAAAATGTTGACCTCTTTACTGATATCAAAACTCTTTGCTAAGATTTAAAAAAGTACCGTTCGTTTTAGACGAAGCATCTTGATAAACCGTGCGTTTTACTTTACATTACCGCACAAGTTCGTAATGAGATACAATACGATATTGAAACTGGCGTAATAAGAGACCCTTTACGAGCAAATATGTTATAAAAGTACATTATAAAATATTTTAGACAAATCACATCAATAACTAAGTTTTGTGGGAATTTCGGTCATAAAATACAGCCTATAGGTCTATTATTATTTCACTCAAAGATTTCTATATTATTATTGAATTCAGATTATATCCTTCCTAAATTACCTCCCACCGATATGAAATCTGAAAACTTTGCCTCAAATAAGTTCTTACCTGTAAATGGATGCTATGGGGCATTTACGCCATTCAACTAAAGTCGCCGAGCAAGTCAGTCAGTCAAGTAATGGGGCATTTACATGGTTCGATTTTCCGGGTGACTACCAATGTAAATGGCCCATTACGATAAAAAATTTGAGTTCGTTTAAAAATGATTTTTACTTTTCGCAGTAATCTATTTTTTTTTTTATTGAGTGTTTAATTTTTTTATTTAGTCTCGTAGGTACATTAAAGTACATGTCAAGATACGTAGACACAATAAAGACAATATACGTACATTTGCATTGCTTGGAAACTTCGCTAAGCTTTTCCTTCTCCTCGGCCCGACTTTTCCAGAACATTTGCTTAAGCAGGGATGGGTCCAAACGGGAAATGACTTTTCGTTCCATTAGAAACAATCCAAAAGTTGAAGTTTGTTCTTTCTTTATCGTCTTTTGTTTTGTTATTGTAAATAAGTGAATCATTATTTATATTATATCTGTGATCTCGGAAACGGCTCTAACGATTTTGCTGAAATTTGGTTTATGGGGGTTTTCGGGGATAAGCAATCGATCTAGATTAGTCATATGTTTAGGCAAACGCGTGTTTTTGAGTGTTCAAGCGTTTTTCTTTCGACGCAGAATATGGTCGCTCGTTTCGTTCTGCCGGCCACTGTCCGTCTGGTTCAGCGGGATAAGACGCGGACGGCAAGAAACGAGTGTTACGGGTTCAAATCCCGCTCGTCGACTTACTTTTGTTTTTTTTATATGTCCAAGTTTATATAAATATTTTTTATTTTTATTGTTTATAGACAAGCTTAAAAAATATAGTTAATGTTTGAGATAACAATGTTGATTATCACCTAGACATCACCATATTACAATAAATAGTAATAACAGAGCAAAGCTCGGTCGCCCAGATATTGTAATAATTGTTCGTGGTTCTGATCTGATTTTATTTTACCATAGTATATTTTTTTTTAATTGTATAACATTCTTAAACATAATGCTGGCTGTACACTCTCGCCCGAATGCTGTCGTCATCCTAGTTTGAATGTCTCGAGCGAGAGCAACCCTGAACACTCTCGCACCGTATCTACAGACGCAGTTGTGAACTTCGAGGAGATGGATGACAAAGTGACGCTTGCTGCTGCCATGCCGTTGTTTTCTATGTCATCAGTTAATAGACTGGCCCCATTTAGTACTATTCTAATGAGTTCTATCTTATAAAATTTCCATGTTCCACATTTTGTAATAAAATTACTAGTTTTTTCCGTGAAAAGACTGCAAAAACGATGCGTTTATAAGACCATACAACAAGTACTGGGCTACTATTGTCTAATTGTAAAAATCTATCGCAATCGCTTTCATTTGACAGATGGATGTAACACATTGCTGCACTTCTTTGGTAAGTATTTATTTGTGCCAATAAGAAGCATCAATGTATCAAATCCTGAAAGCGATTGCGATAGATTTTGAAATTAGACAATTACCCCCCTGGTTATAGCTAAGAGCAAACGAGAGTGTACAACATGGAACCTCTCGCTCGGCCTCGCTAGATATAGCGAAACCCTTTGACTTGTGCGCAAAAAACCGACACGGGGACGAGAACGTGCGAAGTGACAGCGAGACACCCCGACCGAGAGGTAGCGAAAGCTACACACTCTCGCACTTGGCCTGTCTCGTGGTGTCTTGGCGAGAGTGTAGAGCTGGCTTAAGACATAAAGAAGGTTTGGAAATAATATAGATAATTGAAAAAATGTAGCTATTTAATCACATAATATTCATTGCAATTCTTTTATCATTGTCACAGACGTAATAGACTTTAATTCAAAACTAAACTTGAATGCAAAAATGCTATTCCCTTGCGTGAGGTTTCAAATCAAACGTTTAGTTTCCTCGCATAAGCTTTGCAAACTAAAATGGCGTGACTAGAATAATTATTATAAGAAGAAGTTTTATACGATACCTGCATAAAAAGTCCCAATAAATATTTAGCATTATTGCATACTAAGTAAAGCTTGAATGAAACAACTTATATTTTTTTACAGATTACAATATTTTTATCATTATAATTACTATTATCCCCGTCAATTGGTAATACGCTGGAACCTTGTCACATTAACATCCGAGTTGACGTGATCCTCAACTAAAAAGTCATGAAACAAAAAAATAATAATAGATAATCTAATATATTAATTATTGAATTATTATTTTCAATAACATAGGGTCTAGTTATATAAAAAAATTACAATTGTTTTTCGTTTTTGAGGTCAAAATCATGGCCGCCAGGTGCATTACCAATTGACGGGGATAGTAATGACTGATATTATTGGTTTTCATATATTTAAAATAAAAAAGTAGGTATTCTGAAAAGGTTTTTCATACATGTTACAAGCCGAGTATAGTAGATAACCTACCATGCATTATTTATAAACCCTAAATGTCAACACATTTTTGAAAATATTTTTTTTCATGATAAACTGCATAGTGGCAACCCTAGACCTTCTAGATTTTGCTTTTGCCCACTAATGGGATTGATTATAGAAAATAACAGTATATTTGCGTCTAGGGTTGTCACTTTGCAGTTTT
Source organism: Agriphila tristella (assembly GCA_928269145.1). Lineage (NCBI taxonomy): Eukaryota > Metazoa > Arthropoda > Insecta > Lepidoptera > Crambidae > Agriphila > Agriphila tristella. The sequence goes on from OV743432.1 coordinate 31,066,408, forward strand.
CCATACAAATAAAAACCTACGGGTTACTACGAAACACTCTGTACAATAGCGTAATAATCCAAAATTCTTCCTGTAACTTTTATTAAAAAAATAAGTAGAACAGAATTAGTTATATTCATAAAAAGTTATGGAAAGCCTTTAAGCTTGTTATTAAGAATTTCTTTTGATTAAATAATAAAAGGGAGTTATTTGAAAATCATTATTTATAATCGCTCAATAGCGAGAAACGCTCTATAAACCTTTGATAAAGTTATAGCAGGGTACTGCCTTTTTATCCATATTTTAGTGAATAACATGGCCGACTACTAACAAGGGAGTTTTTAACGCCATTTTGTCGAGTACGGTTTGTTGTCTATTTTAATTATTTAAAAATTGATTCATAGTGGATATTGTGTCTTAAAATTGGTGCAATTTTGTGGTACAAGTATTTACGCAACTGAACAATATGTGGGATAATTGAAATAGGCGCGATCTTGGTTGTGTAAAGCTGAGACTTTTATTGTAGTGGTAGCTACCTCGGCAGAACTTACCGAGTAAACTGTCTTGATATACTTGTTGCCAAATGCTCCAAGCAGCGTTGGAATGCGATGCACCCGCATTCTAATGTAAACTTAAACTGAAACAATATCTACCACTAAACTATTAAACACTTGACACTGGCAAAAATTACTTCCAAGAGGAAAGTAGATTGCAAAAATAAAAATAGTAGAAGAAGAAGACTACTAACAACCAAGAAGCTTAAACAACTGATTGGAGTGACAGCTTTCATGTTTTTTTTCGTTTCTTTTTACAATCAGCCAGTGGATTCGCTTGTTTGGCTACGGATTCGTAAGAACGACAACATAGTAACGCTATAGTAGCCCAATGCGAACATTTTCCTAAGTTTATGAATAATGAAAGTTATATGACGTTTATTAAGCCTTATCAGCATTTCAACCTACATTACTCTATTTTTAGGTTTTTATGAATAAGGCGGATCTTTTTTACAAAATGTCTCAGTTATATTTTCCAATTTTTATTTACATGTAATCTATGCGCACAAAGACGTAGTTGCCCTCAGACAGCCGGAAGTGGCAGCCGTCACACGAACCGATACGAGGACCGATGGACTCACATCCGGTGTACGGAAGTAAGAAAAATGTAGGCCACATTTCGTCTCTGGACTGAACCTAGAATAGCTATCCGATGGAATATTTAAATTGCAATGGAAATAAAGGAAAGTGTACTTTACATAAAACTCGTAATATCACTTTTTGGAAAAAACATTGAAAAACGAAAACACCTAAAACTAACAAAGGTCCCTTGGTTCCACTGTACATTGTAAGAATAATTTACCAAATTAGTAACTTATTACTTTAATTTAATTAGTAACTAAATTACTTGGTAATTTACCAAGTTAGAAGACCCAGGACCCAATCTCTGAACGAAAGTTCTGATAATGACAATTCAACCAACGACTCGACGCTAGATGTCACTGCAAGTAGTTTACCAAATGTTTCTTCAAATGAAAATGACGAATTACTCGAACAGCTCAGAAAGGAGATAGATAAGTTAAAATTAGAATTAGTTGCAGCCCACGGTGAAATAAATAACTTGCCTTTAGAAAACTCCCAATTAAAAAAAAGCTTACAGGAAAGTAGAAGTAAGAATGAACTGTTAAAAAAGGCAACGAATGAATTGCGTAGTAGTAATCCATGTTCTCCGATTAATCAGTCAAAAATAAGTACGCCAATGGCTAAAAAGAAAAACCAAAAAAATGATTTACATCGAAGGGACAATTCACCATTGAAAGAAATAACCTGTACACCAAAAAGAAAACCCGCATCTCTTAACAAAACATTAACTAATGAGACGAAAATTGATCATGTCACTAGCTACGAAACGATCGAGAAGAACAAGAAAATAACTCAAAAGGAAATCCAAAAAATTTGCATCTTAAGCAGCAACAAGGACAATAATATTTTTACAATTGCTGAACAAAATTTTGAAAATCGGAAATTAATTCATTATCTCACACCGAATGTCGGCATAAAAAAAATGACCGAAAATTTAGATAGTAAATTAAAAGACTATACCCTTAATGACTATTGCATTATCTTAATTGGAGAAGAGGACTTTTTGACAACAAACAACTATTTTGACATTATTATAAATTTGAGACATACTTTAGAGTCAATTATCCATACAAATATTATTTTATGTGTTCCAACGTATAAATGTAAAGAACATTCTATGATGTTTAACTGGAGAGTAGAAACTTTTAATAATTTATTGTTCTTCGACATATTATCACATGAGTATGCTTATATAATAGATTCTAATTTGCAATTGTCCTATGACTATGATATGTTTTCTAGACGAAATGGTAAATTAAATAATGCAGGTATGCGAAATGTTTTCGATTTTATAAAAGAGTCGATTTTAAACTTAGAAAGTCAAAATAACATTGTTTATACTGATAGTAACTGTAACCACGATCAGCAAACAGCAAATAAATCTGATTTTTTTCGCGTCTAAAATGTACTCTTCTAAATCTAAGCTTAGCTTCATGCACCAAAATATTGCAGGTTTAATCAATAAGTCCGATGAACTTGTAGTTTGTTTAGAACAACTATCCGATAAAAACATTGATATTGATGTGATCTGTATTACAGTATAGTATTATATTATCTGTGGTATAGTATTATATTATCTGTGGTATTACGGAACATTTTATTATGTCTGGCTTCGAAACTTTATTGACAATTCCTAATTATCATTTAGCCTCATACTTTAGTAGAGAAAATTCCAAAAGGGGTGGAGCTTGCATTTTAGTAAAAAAGGGTTATCAGTGGAAATCATTACCTGAAGTGTCAAAACTTTCCATACCATGCATTTTTGAGTGTTGTGCGATTGAATTGGTATCGTTTAAGATTGTTGTTGTGTGCGTCTATAGAGTACCAAAACCTGCAAATCTTAATGTTTTCTTTTCTAAGATGGATCAGCTTTTATCGCTAATAAGTAAAAAGAAATTCTCTAATATAATCATTGCCGGTGACTTTAATGTTGATATCTTAGAAAAGAACAGCACAAGCTTAGAATTTGAGTGTCATCTGTTAAATTATAACCTTAAATTAGCAATAAGGCAGCCAACCAGATTAAAAAGCAAGACATGCCTTGATAATTTTGCACACAATTTCCAAAAATTATGCAGGGCTCAAGTGTTGGAATTTGCGCTATCGGATCACACAGCACAAATATTGACATGTCCAGTGAATAGCATACCGATATTTAAATACTGGCGTATGAAGCGCAGAGACCTTGATACTGAAAATATTTTGAAGTTTAGAGATTGTTTAAAACAACTGTCTTTTTCAGAAATCTACGATACAGATGATCCAAATATAGCATATAATTTATTCATTGAATCCTTTCAATTGTTTTATGGTCTGTGTTTTCCCTATAAGTTGATTACTATACCTGCCATAAAGAGACCAAAATGGGTATCCCAAGGGGTTAAAATATGTAGTAAGAAAAAAAGGTGTCTCCTTTGGAAACATAGACTTAGTGTCCGGACACGAAAGTGGCGGCGGCTGAGCGGTGGCGGGGCGGCGCGGCAGCGGAGCGGCGGCGGGGCGGGGCGATGAGAACGTGGGCACGAAACTTAGCGGTCGGTCAGCCGCGCTAGTAGTGTTGTGACAGATGGGCTAAATACCATTAAGGGCCCGTGGACCTACCGATTTGACCTACTGGTAGGACCACGGTTTACCACTAAAGTAACTTCTTATTTTTTTTTATTTCTATTGATGTGTCAAATGTGATGTTGCTATGGAAACAATTTCTTGTTAAGTCAATACCGAAAAATATTCAAAGGACGAAATATATCCTATGTCTAAAAATTTTATTTAGTTCGAAAAAATGCTCTAAGTATAGGCGTTAACTAGTTTCAAAACCGGATTCTTTGCTCATCTTGTGTTTTTTAAATGATGTCCAAGATGCCGACATCCATACTGAATAAATAGGTACTACCTAGTAATCAAACAGACACTATTATATTATTCAACACAACACTACTGTAATCGCGGGCTACCAAATCCAACTACTTTGTTCATTTGTTTTCGTCGCTCTCCTCCCGCCCGTGCATCGCTCGTCGCCCCGCGCCGCCATCGCCCGTTTCGTGCGCGTCTCCATACTGTGCCATACTGTTGAATGCATCGCCACCGCTCCGCTGTCGCGCCGCCCCGCTGCCGCTCCGCCGTCGCAGTTTTCGTGCCCGGACACTTAAACCGACGAAAGAGAATAAAGTAGCATTCAAAAATTATTCAAAACGGTATAAAAGAATTATTAAACTAACACAACGCGCACAAAATAGCTATTACATTAGTAAATCTGATAATAAAGCTAAGTCTACTTGGGCTATAATAAATAGTTCCAAATCTAATATACCTAAAAATCATATATTGGAATTAAATGTAAACAATGATATTATCACAAAGCCTGAAGACATAGCCAATAGTTTTAATAATTATTTTATAGATAAAATTACACCTATTCCTGGTTCTGGTGTAAATGTGACCTCCACTTTAAATAGCCAGCAAAATTCTATGTTTATGGCACCAAGTACCCCTTACGATATCTTAATAATTATAAAAAACTTAAAAAATACTAATAGTGAGGGACATGACGGCGTAGCTACTAAAATAATTAAGTCTGTTGGGGATCTTATATGTAATCACTTAAGTAACATTATTAATTTATGCATTAGCGCTGGCAGATTTCCAGAAAACCTGAAACTGTCTATTATAAAACCGTTGTTAAAAAAAGATGACAAGCAACTGATGCACAACTACAGACCTATCGCCTTACTTTCTATTATGTCGAAAATTTTTGAAAAATATTTTTATGGAGAGTTGTATACGTACTTAGAAAAATACGACTTGCTTTGTAAGCAACAAAATGGTTTCAGACAAAAAAGGAACATTAATATGGCCATATTTGAATTTCTTAATAATATTTTATTGAACATGGACAAAAGAAATCCTGTTTGCGCTGTCTTTTGTGACATGACACAAGCATTTGATTATGTAAATCATGAAATTTTAATAAAAAAACTTGAAACTTACGGAATAAGAGGAAATGTATTAGATTTATTTAAAGACTACTTGACGGATAGAAAACAATGCACTTCAATTACACGAATAAATTCTAATACAAAATTAGAACAAGTCTATCTATCGGAAACACGTACAGTCAAATATGGTGTGCCCCAAGGAAGTATATTGGGACCACTGCTGTTTATTATTTATATTAATGACATACCTAAATCTGTAAATCATCCGATGACCCTTTTTGCTGACGATAGTACCTTGACAATAGCATGTGATAACCCTGACATTTATGAACTTGACATTATTAATTCATTGACATCAATTATTTCCTGGTTAGATAATAATAATTTAAAAATTAATCTTAGTAAGACGCAGTTAATTCATTTTTCCCAAACAAAAAGACTCGCTCCTGACTTTAAAGTGACGCTTCAAAACACAGAAGTTTATGCAGTAGATAGTTGTAGGTTCCTTGGACTCGTAATTGATAGCAGACTTGATTGGAAATCCCACGTGGAACAACTTTGTAAAAAGGTTAGCAGTGCGGCTTATGCATTATTCAAACTCGCATCATTACTTAGTACCGAAGCTCTTCTTACAGCTTATCATGGATTGGCGGCGTCAATACTGAGATACGGGATTATTTTCTGGGGAAACTCAACTCACAATGATATGGTGTTTAAAAGACAAAAACGTTGTGTGAGAGCTATGTTTGGCCTAAAAACAACAGATAGCTGCAAACCGTATTTCTCAAAACATAAAATTCTGACACTTCCGTCAATGTATATTTTGGAAATTGTCTTATTTGTTAAAGCTAATCAGCAATATTTTGTAAAAATGGCAGATGTTGTTCAGCGTAATCGACGCGATAACAGTCTGCTCTGCTTGCCTCGATCGAAAACAGCCCTTCTGAGAAAGAGTATTTTATTTATGGCACCAAAAATGTACAATAAATTACCTGCATCTTTAAAACAACTTAATTATAATGATTTTAAATATAAAGTTAAAATTTTGCTGCAAGAAAAATGTTATTACTCCATACCAGAATTTTTAAATGATAAATTGTAATTTTTTTTTTCTTTTTTAATGATTTGAATAATGATAAGACTTATATTGACATTCTAATTTTATTTGTTACTGTTAATTTTATGATTTCTTATTTTTGATAATTGGATTATACTTTTATTTTAATTTGTACACCGTTTATGGTAAGACATGTTTGAACCTATTATTTTAAATGATCATCTCTGTTACACATGTTTTGAACAAATAAATTATCTTTATCTTTATCTTTATCTTTAGTTCTTCTCCTTCAAAATAAATTGGGACTTCTTATAACACTATATACACCGTCATTTTGTAGTCGTTTTAATTAACTTAAGGGTGTGTTGTACCAATGAAACTAAAAATTTTTGCCCAAGAAACATGGGTCAAAAAACGACAAAAAATGTTGGTCCTCCCATACTAACTAGACCGCTAAAACATTGTATTTGTATAGGAAAGTCCAAAATTTTTGTCGTTTTTCGACCCATGTTTCTTTGGCAAAAATGATTATTTTCATTAGTAGAGCACTGCCTGAAGTTAATTAAAAAATAAATAAATTTAAAAACATTTAAAAACACGACAGTATACATTGCAGTCGGGGGACCTATTTGATTAAAAATTGTTCCACAAAACGGTCCCCCGACTGCAATTTATACTTGTTACTTTTCTTTTGAGTTCGTTTTTGGCAGGGCAGTCGTGTTTTTAAAGGTTTTTAAATTTATTTATTTTTATTTCACACATTTTAGTGACAAATTATATAGTTTTGGAATGTGCTCATTAGGGCCTTTCATTTGATGCCCATATTGTAATAATTTAAGAAAAAAAATTTTTTTCCACATTTGAAAGTGACCGTCCTTAAGTCGCCTTATTGACTTTTCCCAAAAAAAAATATACTATATATAGCCAGTGTCACTCGGAATGATGTAAGGATTCTAACGATACCCTATTCATTTAAATCCCTTAAGGCGTTTAGAAGTTATGGTGGAATAAAGAAACTCACATACCCACAAACATACATTAACCCTGAACACATATACACTCTTTTTGCTTTGGGCAGTCGTGTAAAAAATGACTACAAAATGACGGTGTATAGTTAGGTAATTAATTGTGATAATTACTAACATGTTGAACTTTTCAAACTTCTTCTCAAATTACCAGTAATTGGTCCCCAAATTATCTAACGTAGTATCAAATAAGTCTTCCTAATAAATACCCAATAGTCGAAACAAACAACAAAATTGGTCAAAGATTATTAGTAAGTATCTACTTGACTGCTAAAAATGTTACCTACATGATAGAATAACATGATCTAATAACGAATTGTTTTAATAAAATAACAACATAATTCCCTATTTATTATTTTTCAAATCAGCTTAATGTAACCTTGTATCGTATTATCTACATACTGTACCCACAACACGCAAACTTAATTTGGCATGGAGTGGGTCGAGTTCTAAAACATCCTTATTGACAATTTACTTAATGTCTTGAAAGATACATAATAAATTAAGTTAATGTCCTTGATATTTTTTTATTCTTATATTATATATACAGGCTGGATTTTTATTCACTCCTCAAATTCGAAGGAAGTGTTCAGTCCATGAAACTGAAAAACTTTCTCCGTGAAACATGTGTCCATGAAATACGCCACAAAATTTTGGTCATCCCTTATTTAACTGATTGCGTGGTCTCTTTGATTTCTATAGAAAGTATTTTTTTACATATTTGACCCTAGGTTTCTTAGAGAAAGTTGTTCAATTTCATGGACTGACTGAACACATACTCAGTAAATAAAAAGACATCCTGTATGAAACTCTTAAGGTAAAATTTACAATTAGGTGATACGAAGTACACAGGGTCCACTAGTATTACAATTCGCGAGATATGATATGAATTATTATGATGCATTGCTTTTGTACCGTACGGCTACAAATTCCAAAGGCATAGTAGAATAACACGACTTTACCCCCATTGGGTACATCACCCCACGTACGTGATGACACGATCGGCAGGGGCCAACGGTTTTCGTAGTAAATGCATGCAATGCAGACATTTTATAGCACGTCCTTGACTCGCCCAAATCCTATAAAGTATGCGTCAGATTGCGTGTTAACGCGTGTTAACATACATTATGATGCGTGTGGTGCGTCAGTAAGGATGCAAGGTTTTTACGATTATGATAAAAATATCGAGGCACGAAACGAGTGAATACTCCGACGATTGACGCTTCCCTGAAAATTTACGTTTGCACCTTAGAGCATTCAACTTAAATGCTCTAAGGTTTTCACGCTCAGTGTGCTTCTATCGCTGACGCCATCTGACGCATCACATCACGTAGCGTGGCGTGTGACAAGTGTGCTTCTAACGTGTCATCACGAGGCGTGGTGTGTCATTATGTAAGCCCAATGTGTATGTGCCCACGGGGTGTGAGGTGGGGTGTCGCTAAAGGAACTGAATGGGTCAAGTGTGCAAAGTAAATTTTCTGTTTTAAGCACTGAAGAATAAAAAAAATGCACTTATCGAAAACAACCTTGCTCTAGAAGTGTCTATGTAAAGTACACTTCATATTAAAAACCTATAGCTTTTTAAAAAGTCATTTCACTTTACCTCGACAGTTAACCGACTGTTTTATCTCCCGTTCATGTTATAATAGATTATAACATTTCCTATCGAACTGAATCTAAAATGCAACACGTTTTTCTCAGATCCAATAAAGCTTCCTTCAATAAAAGTCCGAGAGACGTCTTGCATTCAGAAACGGTTATATCCCGTTTCTTCCTTGCTTCTTGCAGACTTTGAGTGACGTGCAAAAGGCAATCTTGCAATTGAAAACGTTGAAGGAATCCCAATACAATGTGATCGAGAAGATGTATCTTGCTATTTTATATGTCTCTTATAAATTTGAGAAAAAATAACGGCGCTTTGTGCGAAAAGACAAACAATGATTATTATGCCATGTAATTAATATGAATACCGTTTGGTGCATCGGTAGTCGGTACAGGATACTAGTGATCTTGCCTACTCCAAGTGATTCTGTAACTGAAGATCAAAGTTCGAAAGACGTAACGATAAACATTTGTGCGAAAGAAAATACGAACGTTGTTTGTTCTTTGAAAAATATTTGAATTTTTATTTTAGACTGCGAAAGCCGGTGCTTAATAGGGAATATGCATCAAAATATTAATTTTAAAAATCAAAAGTATAATGCGTGATTAATACAACTGTAATATTAAAACTTTTTTCTTACGTTTTTTCTCGTGATATAGTTACTTGAAGTTAGCACGCAGCAGCAACCGCCGAAAACGCTCCATACAAAACGGACATGATATAATAATATGACGTCACATGTCACGTTTCAGGCGCGCTTTTACTATGGAGATAGCCAAGAATTTTCTATTATGTATTTTAAATTATCTCCCTAAATTTTGCGTTTAAGTACATATATGGCATATAAAAATGATTTCTTATTCGATATTCTATATGACTGTTAAGTGCATTATATCCGAAAGTGAAAAAAGAAATCGTTATTTTTCCCTTTAAAAATAATACATTTTTTTTTTATTTTCTGTTCCATCATGTTTTTACACGTGTCCGAAGCGATCAAGCTCAAATTTATCAAAATCGGTGACTTATGCATATTCCCTATTGTAAACAGCTTTCTGAGTGCCTAAAACCTACATATCTCACACTTCGCGCAACTATCAAAGGCATTGAAAATGTAGATAATTTAGAATAGATACAGTATTCTACTGAAACCATTGCTAAATTCAAATTAGCGATAGTTTCAATAGAATTCTGTATCCAAAGAAACTTGAAGTTATAGTTATTCCCTCTGACTTTAAAAAGTTTTTAATGAGAAAAGTTTTAAGTTGGGATTTATGAGAACTTTATAAAATAATAAAAATCCTAAAAAAAAAGAATATTTCTTCGTAATACTAGAATAGAATTATGCGAAAGCGTTCAGAACCTTACTTAATAAGTTTGATGAAGATATGATTTAATTTCAATGGATATTAAGTAAAGTCTGTCCATCCTTACTTGTCTTATATGGTAAACAATCTTCACCCAACTCTTTATTGAAATAATCATTTATAAAATACAACTAATGGTTTTCCACACATAGATTACGAAATAAATTGTTAATAAATTAACAACAATTTCATAAAGCTACTAACAAATTTTTAAATAACGATTTAAGTATAAAAGACGTATGACAACTGTCAAAAACTGTTTACTAAATAAGACAAGTAAGGATGGACAGACTTTACTACAATATTGTGTTGGGGTAAATTCAAATAGGTATCATTAGATTATCATGGTCACTTAGGCAGAGTAAAATAATTATAAAGAAGTGCCACTCGTCGTATTCAAAAACTCTCATGTTATTTAAGACGGCCACTTTGGTGAAACAGTGCTTCTTCCTTCTGCGCTAAAGGTCCCGGGTTCGAATCCTGGTAGGGGTAGATGTTAGTGTGAAGAGCACAAGCAAGCATTTGTTCTCGAGTCATTTATTATTATTTGAGTGTTAAGGGCTATGCAGCTCAAGATGAAACTGTAGTCACTGCGACCTAAAAGATCTATTGTAACTTCCCGAGTCATGGTCGTTTATACAGGGTATCCCAAAACACGAAGGTAAAGTACCTTAAATATTGAAGGTAGGAAAATTTACTGAAAGAAGACTTCATTTTGATTTAAAAATAATTGGAACTGCAGTAATTTTTTTTTTTGAAAAATCGCTAGCCTTTACCAGGAATGGAACCCACCACCAAATAAAAAAAAGCTATTTTATTTTTACGATACCTATAAAAGGCTTACTCATAAGGTTTTTTTTTCGTAAGTAACACAGTATCTTAAACAAAATATAGATCATAAAATTTTACATTTGAATTTTAATTATTACGTATTGTATCAACTTGTATCGAATCGTATGCGATTTATTTTTAAATCTTTGAATGCAGTTCCATTTCTTTTGAACAAAATGAAGTCTTCTTTATTTAAAATTTCCTACCTTTGATATTTAAGGTACTCCTCCATGTGGCAAAGTTTTGGGACACCCTGTATACTTATTTATGTATTCTATACGTTATTTAGTACCACAAGCTCTGCTTATTTTGGGACAAAATAATTGTTGTGAGTTTCTCGAATAAAAAAAAATATTTGTAGCGCTCTAGGAACTCATCGGTAACGCTTCTTAGCATCTGCTTAGGTCCTGAATATAGCCTGGGTTGGCCCGAGATTCCCTGTACGAAATTTCAATGATTGTGTGAACTTTTCTGTCTAATTTCTATATTGTTACATCAGCACCCAGATTTCAGGCCAATTATTGAAAGTTCAATTAGGATAAAAGAAAAAAAACTTAGTTTGAAACTATTGAAACTACCTGATAGTATACTCGGATACTCAACCCGCAATCAGATGTGACACATTTCTACTTCTTTTTGGCACAAATAAAAACTTACCTATGAAAAGTAGCAATGTCAAATGAAGCCGATAGCGATGACGACGACAGTTGCGCAATATAGGGCCCCTGAAACCTTTTTTAAAAGTTTCACATCGATCATTTTATTACATTCATGTAAAAACAAAGTTGGTGCTGCCATTTTATTGAAAGCTTCCTGTTGTACTTGCATTCGGTCATCGTCAAAGCAAGATGGATTATGGCGTTTGGTTGGATTCGGGTCACTTATTTGCCACCACAAAATGACTAACAATTCTTATTTGAAAAATATACTTATCACAAGTTTTATATTTATTTTTGGAAGTCCAAAAACTTTTTAAACTTCTGTGTCCTGATTAGATATGTCTGAACAAATGTATCGCCACTACCATTTTTGGGGCCACTTGGATATTGTCAAAGATGTAGAGAATATCAAGTCATTCTCTTGTTCCTTGGAGATAGTTGCTCTAAGGCGATAACCATGTAACGTGGTCATGGGACCTCTTTCTCAGAGAGTAAAAACTTATTTTTGCGAAACTATGTCTAATTTTTATTCTGTTCTGAAGACTAATTAATAATTCAAATATGATGGGTTCGTTGTCATTAGACCTGTTTTACTCTTTGCACGTAAGTCCAAGAAAAATAGCCATCCTAATGGTATATTCGGATGGCTATTTTTCTTGGACGTTTTTATTCATTAAACTGTAAATTATTTATATTTATGTGCCCTGTAAATGGCTTGTAAATTGCAATAAGTATTAAAATAGTCATATAATGTAACTTGAATATAGCCATAGGTAGCCAACGTCACAGAATACATAATAGTACAAGTCCAACGTCCTAAAAAGAACTTGCTTCAACCTTTAGTCTTAGATTTCTTTATTAGTAGGTTCTTTATTTTGAAATATATTTATAAACTGTGGAATTCGGAGATTTTTTCACCTCTACCTGATAACCATGGCCAGATATTGGTTATCTGTGAAGTTTTTTCCTCCAATAGTTATTATTGTAAATGTAATTTTCAAATTATTTTTGTATTTTTTTTATTCCCACTCTTTTTGAGATCTTTTAGAAGTATCCAGATTCTATATCCCTTTTAAAAAGTATTACCGCCGCGCCGCTATTTTATTGAAAGTCCGTATTTGCATTCCGCCGTTCGGTCATCGTCAAAGCAGGATGGATTAGAGGCGTCCGGGAGAATTCGAGTCACGTCCCCGCTGCGGATCAGTTGATCCCGACTGATTCGCTCGCGGTCGGTGGGTTAAATTTCACAGTTCACGCTACGGACCTACGGATTAGCGGACTGTGTAAACTTAATAGAAGTGCTTATAAGAGTAAATTAAAACTTAGTTTCTTTTAAAACAAGGCACTAATAGTTTTATTGTTGATCCCGACTGATTCGCTCGCGGTCACAGTTCACTCTACGGACCTACGGATTAGCGAACTATGTAAACTTAATAGAAATGCTTATATGAGTAAAATTAAAACTTAGTTTCTTTTAAAACAAGGCACTTATAGTTTTATTGTTGATCCCGACTGATTCGCTCGCGGTCGGTGGGTTTAAATTTCACAGTTCACGCTACGGACTTTTAGCGAACTATGGAAATTTAATAGAAGTGCTTGATTATCTTACGATAAATTGAAACATAGTTTTTTTAAACAAAAGTATTTTTAATAATAAAATATACTACTATAACGAAGGATAGAAAAATAACTGTCCAGTCCACGGACGAAGTCGCGAATGGGGCCGTTAAAGGCCCCATATACCTCAAAGTGGCGCCCTCCTCTTATTTAAATTTTATTGCTCGCTAAAGTAGACACTTTATGCTCTTTTGCCTTCTACTACCTTTATCGAAATATATTTGACTGAGGTTATTGTTTGTAAGTAAATCAAAGAATATAACCTTAGCTTAAATCTGTACATGTACATGTATTTTCGATATATACATATGTACTGAGCAAGCAATAAATTTAATTTAAAAAAAAGCTTTTTAAACATAAAACTTTATATTCTAAAAGCCCCACCCGACTTCAATAGACGTGTTTTAATTAATCGATTTGAACATTATTTCTTACTTTTTATAGAGCTGTTTTTTTAAGATTTTTGAAGGAGGTTGTGCTTTGTTTAAAAAGCTTTTTTATTTGAAACTTTTTTGTAGTAGGTATGTAAGTGATGATTTTATAAAATAAAACGTTATAATGTTTCACATTTTTCAATGGTATACCCCGAGTAACTCAATATCCACAAGAGTTCCGTTGGGCCTTCACAGTTCAACCCTAGTCCAGCACGTCCTTGACAATAAATAGGCACCTTAACTTGGTTTTGATTGTCATAAACCTACCAATATTTCAATCACTGTACAGTTCATATTTAATTTTGAGGAGTTCCCTTGTGTATCTTCAAAATCCAAAGTCCAATACCAATGAAATTAATGTGGTATCATCCTTAAGGTATTTTCTTTCAAACACAAAAAAAAACACCTAAATCGGTTCATAAACAAAAAAGTCATGGTTGAAAATCCGCCTGAATTCATATAAAATGGTAACGAAAACGACAGTTCTTTCGAGATTACTTGCAAACTACTGAACCGATTTCAAAATTTCAAAAAATGGGACCAACTTGGAAACAAATGTCATGTTATAACGATTGAATCATTTCAATCGGATCAGCCGTCTTCGAGTAATCGGTGTACATACATATAAAAAAAAATATACGCGACGAATAGATAACCTCCTCCTTTTCAAATTTTTGAAGTCGGTTAATGAGGGCGCCATTTGAGGGCTATAGGCGCCCTAATAAAAAAAATACATAAAGTGCAAGTAAATCAACACTCGATATTTCCGTAGATCAGCGTGTTTTTTACATAACCTGTCAAATATTGTGATATACTGCTCATATCTATGATGATATCAGTGATTGCATTACTAGATTTACAAAATCCTCTCAAAAATCTAGTGCTGATGGAAAATTTCAATTTAGGGTTTTTGATTTATTGCTATTTGAATATTATGTTTGTATTTAAATTGTTTGCTTGATTTACTGAGGCTTTCTGTCAATAAAATAAAAATTGTACTCCATTTTACTTTTTTTACGTAAACATTATAATTTACATTTCTATCACGAAGAGATTGTTAACATTTTGATCAATTCTGATTCTGATTTGATAAATAAAATCCGTTAATCTTTATAATACCTACATATTTAAAAACTTTGTATGTGCTGCAGAATTTTTACTACCGACCATAGACTTATTATATTTTGCTACCTATTATGCTATTGTGTTCGTTCAGTCGACACGAACTCTAATATTTACAAGTAGGCTTTAGAGCCATGCTATAAAAATATCACGTGTTTTATATCGCTATAAAAGCTTAAACATAGCACTTTGTTATTTTTTATAAAGCCCTCGTAAGCGGTTTTAGATTTTGTATAAAGTCAAATATGAACTGACTTGTTTATTTTTCTCAAAAGCCGTAGTAATAAAATCACTTTTTTCTAGTTTTATTTGACAAATAGGTACCTAGAAGTTTTACAATAACAATAAGAAACACATTTTTTTTTATAAATTAGCCTTCTTATTCATAAAAAAGTTATTGAAGGCCTATATATAAGCTTGTTATAGGGATTTCATAATTTATAACCGCTCAATAGCAACAAATGCTCTATTAACCATTAATAAATTATTTACAGAAGGGTGCTGCCTATTTTATTCCCTATTTCAATGAATAACATGGCCGACTACAAACAGCTGACAATGTGTAATTGTTTTCTTTTTTCGGAAGATGTGGATGTGGATCAGCCAGTCGATTTGCCTGTTTTGTCTATGGATTCGTCAGAACGACTACAAAATAACGCTTTCTTAATACTTAAGATTCTTGCATAGACTTAGAAAAATTTTCGCTATGATTCTTGCTTAATACGTTCGTTCATGAATAATGATAGTTATTATGACGTTTAATAAGCCTTATCAGCATTATAGGTAACTAAAATTAACAATTTAAAGATTTATTTTATGAATAAGACGGTAAGATTTTGTACCTAAATACTACACGAATAGAGACTAGTTAATTATTTCATTTAGGCCGCCACAAACACTTTCAAGCGTCAATAAGCTACCAGAAATATATTTTCACATATCATTATTCTTTATCATTGTTGGCCGCACGTCTTTTTCATCTACTGAAAAGATTGTTTAAGGATTTCTCCCAAGAGCGAAAATAGTGGCAACTCTTGATGCAAGGCTCTTCGAATCCTCTCGAATTTGTTATACGTAAGAAGGCTCAAAGTTTTCTTTCGATTTCGAAACTTCTACTTACGCTCCTCAAGATCCGTAGACAAACTATATACTTAAGCATGAAAAGGGCGAAGCCAGCTCATTGTTTGGTGGAGAGGCCTCCAGCCCACTGCACTCCAAGCACAGTCGACTGCAAAACGAGGAATTCTCTAAAACATTCCATTTAGAGATTAAGTTTTTCTCGAAAGAGCGTAAATACCTAGCCAACTTGAGGATTTTAAAAATGTTACTTATTTAAAAAAATGCGATATTTTTATTAACCTTTTAATGTAAAAACCTAATGAATTATTTTATTTAAGTGTAATTTTGTCTTAATTTATTTTGTATTTGACTGTTTATTGGGTTTTTATACCTCTGAATAAATTATTATTATTATTTACTAGCTGCCGCCCGCGACTTCGTCTGCGTGGACAGTTTTTTTGCTATCCTTCGGGAATCGTAGGTTTTTTCTGAATGAAAAGTACCCTATGTCCTTTTCTGTACCACTGACAACGTGTATGCAAAATTTCATGATGATCGGTTCAGTAGTTCAAACGTGAAGGCGTAACAAACAAACAAATAAACAAACAAACAAACGGACTTTCGCATTTATAATATTAGTAAGGATTACTAGATATGTCATAAACATTGACGACCTCCGTGGTCGAGTGGTTTGTACACCGGTTTTCAAGGTGTCGCCATCTCTGAGGTCCCGGGTTCGATCCCCGGCTGGTCAATTTAGAAAACGAACTTTTCTATGTTGGCTGAGGTCTGGGTGTCTGTAGTCCCACCGTTGTATCTAATAACACAGTGCTTTAATTACATACTTTGGAATCAGAGAATGTTTGTGAATTTTGACAAATATTTATTATATTATCCTTACTATCCTTAATATTATAAATGCGAAAGTCCGTTTGTTTGTTTGTTTGTTACGCCTTCACGTCATAACTACTTAACCGATCATCATGAAATTTTACACAGACGTTGTCAGGGGTACAAAGAAGGACATAGGGTACCTTTTATCCCGAAAAAAGGAACTGTTCACGAGGGATAGACAAAATACTATCTACGCAGACGAAGTCGCGGGCGGAAGCTAGTAATATTATAAATGCGAAAGTCAGTTTGTTTGTTTATTTCTTTGTTTGTTACGCCTTCACATCTTAATTACTGAACCGATCATCATGAAATTTTACATACACGTTTTCAGGGGTACAGAGAAGGACATAGGGTACCTTTCATACCGGAAAAAGTATTGTTCCCGAAGGATAGCAAAAAAGACTCCGCGTAGACGAAGTCGCGGGCGGCCTCTAGTAAATTATAAAACCACGTTATTAATGTTCTTTGGATTAAACTGTATTTGATAAAAATAAAACATTTTACAACTATGTTTATAGATAAGGGCATTACATTTTTTATTTAGAAACAAATGGTCGTACACCTTCAATAACGAAAATCATTAATTACATCTTGCTTAAGTCCTATATTTTTTCTATTATAAACGTCTTTACTCAAAGACCAAAGTGTAGGACTCGATTTCATGTGAATCCATTCAGGAAACTACCTAATTGGATTGGATTAGCGAAAGTTCAAAGTATCTAATTGCGTCAATCCTAAGTTCACTAATGAGCTCAACTTAGTTCGCGGCCAGTTTATCACACGAGTCTATACCGCGTTTAGTTACACTGTTAGAAGATTAGTTTAGTACTGACACATCTTTGTACACGTTAAGTATGAAGTTTAGTTTAGTCTGACATCTCTTTGTCACGCAATTAATCTACGAATATAAATTCACGAATGATAGTTGAAAATTAATTCAATGTAAAATGTATGCATATGTTACCGGCAATGTGTATTCTCCGGCATTGTATACAATGCCTAGGCATTGTATACAATGCCTGAAACGATCAGGCAATGTATGAAATGATATTCATTTTATACATTGCCTAGGCATTGTATACAATGCCTGCTGGTCCACCGGCAATGAGTAAAATAAGTTTATTTCTGTTGTCTGTTATAAAAAAATAACCTCGAAATTTAAGGCTCACGCTCCGCTGCGCTACGCGCTCGCCTTAAATTTCTAACCTAACCCGGGACCTACAGGAGTAAAGCAGGTTCGGTTCCAAACTCAATAAGCCGCCCTCGAGCCCCCCTCGAGCCCCCTCGAGCCCCCTCGAGCCCCCTCGAGCCCCCCCGAGCCCCACTCGAGCCCCCCTGAGCCCCCCTTGAGCCCCCCGAGCCCCCCTCAAGCCCCCCTCGAGCCCCCTCGAGCCCCCTCGAGCCCCCCCGAGCCCCCCGAGGCCCCCTCGAGACCCCCCCGACCCCCCCGACCCCCCCTCGAGCCCTCCCCTCGAGCCTCCTCGAGCCCCCCCCTCGAGCCTCCCCCCTCGAGCCCTCCCCTCAATCAAAATCTTTTTATTTTACACATTGCCTATGGACCAGCAGGCATTGTATACAATGCCTAGGTAATGTATGAAATAGACAATAATATTCATTCTATTTCATACATTGCCTATAAGGGCCAGGCATTGTATACAATGCCTGCGTTTCATACATTGCCGGTGACACATACACTAGATTAGGTACAACTACTTTATTTTATACATACTTAGGTGTAAAACTTGTATGAACCATGTTTTAGGGAATCATTCAGAATTAATCATCTGTATAAAATGACGCGCACCGGACGACGCTCCGTGGGTAGGCCTCCGCCAAGGTGGACCGACGATCTGGTGAAGGTCGCGGGAAGCCACTGGATGCAGGCAGCGCAGGACCGATCGTCGTGGAGATACTTAGGGGAGGCCTATACCCAGCAGTGGGTGTCGTGCGGCTGATATGATGATGATGATGATAAAATGATTTGATTAATGACGTAAACAGTGGTAATAAATTAAAATATCTATAGTATTTGTAAGTTGTCCTGTCTTTTTATTTGAACAAGAAACTGCTACGTGTATCCAGCTAGACAATAAACGATTTATGGGCAAATTATACGGGTCGATTTTTCGTCGATTTGCTGGTCGATTTGTCGACTGGCGCTTTTAATTAACAATTGCTTTTAAAAACGAATCGACGCCTTATAAAAATTAGGTTTGCGATCCGATTTTACAAGCGATAGTCGATAAAAATCCCTAGTCGACTTAAATCGGTCAGCAAATAGATCGGAAAATCGACCCGTGTAAATCTCACATAATGGTTCACTTTAAATATGAGTTCCGACGAGGAATTAATTTCTTCCGCTTATTTCCATTTTCCACTGAGCAAGCACCGACAGCAATAATGGCTGGGAAATGGTTCCCGATCCCGATGCAAAAACCCGTCTATTTAATATTTAATAGAGAAATTTTAATAGGCAAACCTTTTTGCTGCTACAAACAGAAATCTTAATTTCTTCACCACGGACTCAATTTTCTTAGAAACATTCGTAGATACATTTGATGAAATACGTTTTACCTATTTCACTTAATGTATTCGTAAGTGTATTTGTAAGTTGTTTGCAAAATTTTATTATGTAAAATTCTTGTAAATAGTGCTCCATTTTCAAGTCAAAATATAAAGAAGTCAAATCAATCTTTAAAAAATATTTTAGGTACCTAGGTAGGTACTTTTAATATTTTATCTAACAAGAGCTTTTTTAGGGTTCCGTACCCAAAGGGTAAAAACGGGACCCTATTACTAAATATTTAAATATCTAACATCATCACATACCTTGCTCTAATTCCAAAGTAAGTACCTATAGCACTTGTGTTATGGAAATCAGAAACAACGGTGTTATGACAAACACCCAGAACTGAGACAATATTGAAAAGTTCATTTTCTACATTGCCGGGGATCGAACCCGGGACCTCAAGAGATGGTGACGCCTTGAAAACCAGCGACCACGGAGGTCGTCAAAAATTACTAAGACTCCGCTGTCCGTCTGTCTGTCTGTCTGTCTGTCTGTCACCAGGCTGTATCTCAAGAACCGTGATAGCTAGACATCTGAAATTTTCACAGATGATGTATTTCTGTTGCCGCTATAACAAAAAATACTAAAAACAAAATAATATATTTTTTAAGGGGGGCTCCCATACAACAAACGTGATTTTTTTGCCGTTTTTTGGTACGGCGTGAGTCCGACTCGCACTTGGCCGGTTTTTTCAGTATTAATTAGTTTCTAAGTAAGTTGCAACACTTCAATAGGGAATATGCATCAAAAATTTTTTTTACCAAAATCAAAAGTATAATGCGTGAGAAAATCGACTGTAATATTAACACTTTTTTCTTGCGTTTTTTTTCGTGATATAGTTACTTGAAGTTAGCACGCAGCAGCAACCGCCGAAAACGCTCCATACAAAACGGACATAATATATGACGTCACATATCACGTCTCAGGCGCGCGTTTACTATGGAGTTAGCCAAGAATGAAAAATGATTTTTTATTCGATATTCTATCTGACTGTTAAGTTCATTATATTCGAAAGAGAAAAAAAAAATTCGTTATTTTTCCTTGATTTCATCGTGTGATAAAACTAAAATTATATTTTTTTTTCCTGTTCCATCATGTTTTTATACGTGTCCGAAGCGATCAAGCTCAAATTTATCAAAATCGGTGACTTATGCATATTCCCTATTGTGTCATGGGATTTTTGATAAGTACTTTCAAATAAAAAATTGGAAGGTGTTATTAAACTTACTGGTTCATTGGATATTGTAATAACTGCTTTAGCAATACTTCCATTGAATTCATCGGATTATACTCGTATTTATGAATTCCCTGTTTATGGCTCCTGTTCAAGGTTGCCTGACTCACGCTAACGTAAGTGCACACTCGTGTTACGTCTTTGCACAACACAAATTATTTTGAATGTCTTGGTGGTTTCAAGAGAAGTGATAAAACGGGTTCACTAATGCACTGGTGGTTCTGCTAGTTGTCCTAATAAATACATTCTTATTTCATTAGCACAAACAATAGTAAAAAGAAAGTTTAAATTTTATAAAGGTGAATGATCACTAATGTTACACCACTTTTTAGGCCCTGTGCTTCAACAAAATAAAATCCAATAATTGTATTAATTTAAAAAACTATCTTTCATTTCCTAAGATTAAAGACGATTTTATTGGGGATCTTATTGATTTATGACTTATTTTATAAACGGCTATGCTTATTTTCAATTAACGCACTCCAAATCGTCTTTACCATGCTTTTAAACTAGTGCGTTTTACGGGATTGATTGAAATCCAAAAATCTCTTTTATAAAAGTGAAGGGGTGACTGACAGACTGTTGCCCAGCCCAAACTAGGTACTAGACCTAGAGACTTGAAATTTTGTACATATATATTTTATACAGTGTAAACCCCCACTAAGAAAGCATTTTTGGAAATTACACCTGTAAAGGGGTGAAATGGGGGTTCAAACTTTGTATGGGAAAAAAATTAAATGGACATTTCTACCTGAAACTTCCTAAGAGTAGGTACTTCTAAATACAAATAAGAAAACCCGTGTTTCGTGGTTTTCCAAAACTCTACCCCCTAGGGGGGAAATGGGTAAAAATCCCAAATTCGATATGGGTGTCGTCATTTAGGTTTTATGGGATGTTGATGTCGGACCCGGTCAAAGGTTCCCTAGGGATTTTCCGAAGGTCCACGCGGACGAAGTCGCGGGCATAAGCTAGTATTGTATAAATCAAGTTAGAAGTCATTTCCTTTCTTGTGATCGTAACTTATAATACATATCTCTTTTCTCTTTCTATCTATATACATTACCTGTCCTCTAATAAATTTGCACCCTTTCCCCTACTTCTACTTATTTATTTTCTTTCACCCAAGGTTGCCTGGAAGAGATTGCTATTTAGCAATAAGGCCGCCTTTTGTATGTTTTCTTTTTGTCATTTCTGTTTCTTTCTGTTTTATGTTTTTGTCGTGTGCAATAAAGCTCTTATTAATATTATTATTATTAAATACTTTTTCATTCGTAAAGATAATTCCTAATTTCAATTACAATCACAAGGACACATAAATATTTATAGCGATATCTTTTGGTCTTAGAAAGTGGTCATTATCTTTTAGATAAGTATTTCTTACATAATTTGTTAGGTTTTATATGTCCGATAATGGAAGTGGTCTTCCTTCTCCTAAAATGCACCCTAAATTAAGTTTGATTATTGATTTAGGAAAGTCCACAATACATTTAACTTTAAGTTAGAAATCCGTTAAAAGCAGCCTAATCTCTTAAGCACGCAGTCCACATGTCAAAACATTCGAAGCTAAGTACCTACCATTAAATTTGAAAAGTGTATTTTCCTTCGCCGAATGTAACAACAACATGAAGTAACTTAAATAATCGGCTTAAAAGACCTACAATTCCCATTACTCAAAAATACGACTCTCCCGGTGAGCAAAATGTTTTTAATCCAGTAAATTATTTATGTTCCGAAGAAGGTTTTTTTAAAAAGAAAATTAAATAATCTTTAAAAAAACCTCCTTTGAAAAAATCTGAAAATATTAAATACCGAAAAAGCTAGAAATAATATTTAAATCATTGGATACGCATACCAATTAAATGACGCTGGAGGTTAACATAATTTTTTTACTCTAAAAGCACCACTCGATTTCATTAGGGTTGCGCCATAGTGTGTACGCGCAACCAGCAGGCAAAGATTTTAACAAATAAAGGGTTTTTCTACGTTGGGATGTCATTTTTGACATTTCAACGTAGTCAAAAACGCTCCCGAGGTCGTCAAACATAGACAAAAACGCTCTCGAGGTCGTCATGCTACTAGGGCAGGTATGCACTATGGCGCACTGTTGCAGGCTCGCGTAACGCGGAAGTAGGCGAACCTTAGTGGGTAATCGCCTCGTCTCATTCTAAAGAGATAGATTTAATTGGAAGGAAATGATGTGTCATTAATGGACGATGGTTCCAAGCTTTGTAACAAGTTCAATAACTTCTGATAAAATAAAATTGATTAATTCAAGAAAACACAGCAAAATTTGGACTGCTCTTATTATAAGGTCACCTGTGTTAAGAGAGACAGGCTCTTCAAAGAATAACAATTCCAATAAGTCAAAATACTTATCTGAATCATGATGAAACAAGGACTTTATATTGATCTGAGGAACATTAACCGGTTGAGATGTCTTGTGCTGCATTATTAATCTAGACATCAAAGTCTTTACTGTTTCTTTATGGTGGCCATCAAAACAACCTCACGCCGCCTACATAGATTCGTATTGTCTTCGCCTTTATATGCTACTAGCCAGAAATAATATGAGAAGTTATGAACGCTATCTAAAATGAAATTTCATTTTTATGTATTCTGGTAAAATAATAAAATAGATGGTTTATTGGTAAAACAAGCCAGGATAAATCTTGTATATGTCTCTCTATATATCATGGCACAGGTGTTTTATAAAGATTATGCTTTGGTGTGAGTCGTTAATTCAATTGCGGTCATAAAAAACGCGCAATTTCAGATTACTTTTTTTGTATCATGAAAGTAAGCTTTTGGCACACCATTTAAGGATTTCAGGTTTAGAGCGAAATTGCGAGAAACGGATAATTGGATCTAAATCCCATTTTTTGGGTTCCGTAGTCATGTCAACAAGGAACCCCTAATAGTTTCGCCATGTCCGTCTGTCCGTCCGTCCGCAGCTTAGCTCAGAGGCCTTTGGTACTAGAAAGCTGTAATTTAAGCCGAAAAAAGATAAAAAAAAGGAAAAAAGGTTTTCGATTCAGGGAATCATTTGCGAAATACTGAGCTTTAAAGTGACACAAATTATTGAAGTTAAGTCCCATATAAGTTTACAGACATACGGTACCTATGGTACTATGGTATGTATAAGGTTACTAAGGAACCCTATCAGATTCCTATACTGCACGTGGCCCGACACGCACTTGGCCGGCTTTTGTCATAAAAACTTAAAATAACTTAAGAAAACCTTTGTATAAATATGGCTACAATAACAACTCTGATCTTGACATTACCTACTTACGTTACGAGCTCGACACTTCATTACTTTCATTGTTATAATTTGATTTCCATTTCATATTTTAGGAATTGTTAGTATAATCACGTGACAAGTCCGAAATGTAATTAAAAAGAAATCTTGCGTGCGTTATGTTTGTGATGGAATACTTCCAAATATTACAGACTAGTTCTAGCTTGACAAATTAATTATGATATTTTTAACGATACAGTTTTGTTTTTTTGAGATTTTAAATAATACTTATTCTAAAAAATATTCAGGAACAGATTATATTCTCGGACGGGAATCGAACCCGAGTGAATCTACGTTGTCTATTACTTCCTGCGTCATTGTCTGAACTCGAAAATCCAATGCATCGCAATAAATAAATTAAAAATATGCAAATAAATACAATGTATTATTGTACTATCATGTAAATGATGGCATATTTTTGATTTATTCCTTGTGATGCATTGGATTTTTAAAGATTTTCGAGTTCAGACAATGACGCAGGAAGTAAGGAACAACGTAGATTCACCCACCCGCGATGCTCTTGCCTCTGAGCTACCGAGTCACTAGTGGCATTGTCGAATTTCTTCTAGTACATCCCACTCTTACGCAATTCAAGCCAGCGTTATTTTAGTTTGGAAAGTCAGTTTCAGTTGTGAGGATTTATCTCGACATTCAGTTGAAATATATTTCCTATTTTTACAATTGATTAAAATGAAACAGCTATACAACGTGTTACAAAATAACCCCTAATAATAATAGTAGATAGCTACTATATTCGACATTAGGGGACCATCAAACTGATCAACTTTTACTATCGGACCAACTTTAAAATCGCGAAAAAATCTGCTGTTTCATACAAAAATATCAAAACAGAGTTGGTCCCATAGTAAAAGTTGTTCAGCATGATGTTCGGCCCTATCTACCATATTCGGCATTAGGGGTTATTTTGTATCACGTTGTATATTTTTAAAGAGGTTTTGCATTCACAATGCTATTTTTATACAATACTAAATAATATAGAAGAAAAATATCTACTCACACTGGATCATAATATTTTTTTGTTTCCAGATGAAGTCACATACCCACCGTCGGAGTGGTTCGACGGCAACTGCTCGTGGGTGGAGGCGGTGTCGTGGGGCTGCAACGCCAGCCTCAACGGCACCGGCGGGAACAGCACCTCCAGTGACGTCACGTCGCTCGTCCTCATGGCGGTCACCTCGGTCGTTCTCGCGCTCATCATCCTTGCTACTATTGTCGGTAAGTTACACTCCATCCAACTAGTTTACACCAACTGTTCCGGCGACAGTTGCTAGTGGGGTTGCAATTGCAACGCTATCGTCAATGACAATCATGGCAACTGCACCTCCAGTGACATCATGTCACTTGGCCTCATGGCGGTCAACTCAGTCGTTCTCACGCTCATCATTCTTGCCACTATTGTCTGTAAGCTACAATCAATCCAACTAGTTTACACGAACTGCTCCAACGACAGTTGCTAGTGGGGCTGCAACGCCATTGTCAATGACAATCATGGGAACAGCACCTCCAGTGACGTCACGTCGCTCGTCCTCATGGCGGCCACCTCGGTCGTTCTCGCGCTCATCATCCTTGCCACTATTGTCGGTAAGTTACAAGCCATCCAACTAGTTTATAGCTCATAGCAACTGCACCTCCAGTGACGTCATGTCACTCGTCCTTATGGCGGTCACCTCGGTCGTTCTCGCGCTCATCATCCTTGCTACTATTGTCGGTAAGACACACTTCATCCAACTTGTTTACACGAACTGTCGTCAATCATGGCAACAGCACCTCCAGAGACGTCACGTCGCTCATCATCATCATCGTGTCAACTCGGTTGAGCTTATTAGACTTTGCCACTATTGTGTATCATTGTATCCTATTCTATAAACATTTTGGGTAAAGAAAGTCTGACCTAAATGCCAGTGTCATCTTTCATATTAAAATCTATAACAATCATCTAAATTCAGAGTATTATTACCACGCTGCTGCTAGGGGTTCCAGTTGAATTTATCCACCAAATTAACAGTGAAGATGGGATTTTACATTTCAAGTTCCGATTTCGGATACGCATAGCATACTATACAACTATTATTCAGCAAGAAAAATATACATACAGTGACGATAGTAACATAATAATTTACCTCCACTGCAGTTATAGATCACACACATTGCTATATTTTAACGAAATGGCATACGTAGTGCGTTAGAGCCATTGTAGAAATATTCTATAAATCTAAAATCTAATAAACCAAGAGCTTTATTGGCAAAAGCCAACGCATTGAATTACATACGTATATGTCTGTCAGTTACAATAAAAATAAATTACAAACACTATTTGAACTGTCAGTGTAATAAAAAATGGATAAGTGCCAAAAAATGCTTGTGTAGTATCTATAAATTATTGCTTGTCTAATTTTAAATTGTGCTTTTGAGATGTATTCAATCCACTTTTGGTTGAAATATAAAACCCTTTTTCTTTCGAACAAATCGATGAATGCTTGCCAAGCCTCCACTGGCTGACAGCCAAATTGGAAATACTTATTATCTAGTAACGGAGCATAATATAAAACATAGCTTTTAATTACATTACCAAATTATGTAAATGACAGTAAAGTTAGTATTATTTAACATGACAAATGTATACTATTGAAATTAGCACAAGATTAAACTAAATAAGGTGTTCGGATAAAAAAAAAACAATGTCGGCTTATGAAGAAACCTTTTTAAATTTATCTTCTACTGGTTGTTTGGTAAATAGCTTTATAAAGTAAAAAAATATATTTTTACCATTTTACAACCTTTATTACCTTGGAAAATTATTATAAGCTCTAAAAACCGCCACATGGCTAAGAAATTTAGTTTTTTTATTTGTATGGAAAAATTCAAAATTGAAATCCAATACGCAAAAAGACTATTGTATTCGATAATTAATCCCATTAACGAGCAAAACATAAGTTTGGTCTAGCTAGAGTTCCCACCATGCAGTTTATTATAAAAAGAAAAAAAACATCATCGGTTTTATAAGGCTATTACCAAACACCCTGTATAACAAAAAAAGACTAAAATAAGTTTTACAAAAATCCCGCGACTAAAAGTGATGTAGGTACTATACATACTTTATCTACCTATTCATACATTACAAACGCAAGAAAAATCCGTTGGGGCTGCCA
The DNA here is from genome assembly GCA_928269145.1 of Agriphila tristella. Classification (NCBI taxonomy): domain Eukaryota; kingdom Metazoa; phylum Arthropoda; class Insecta; order Lepidoptera; family Crambidae; genus Agriphila; species Agriphila tristella. Next base: position 31,093,394 of record OV743432.1, read on the forward strand.
TTACCTGCCCCCAAATGAACAAATATTTTTCAGGTATAGTTTTTCACTTTAGAGAAATGGCAATGGCAGCCCCCGACGGATTTTCTTGCGTTTGTAATTTATGAATAGGTAGATAAAGTATGTATAGTACCTACATCACTTTTAGTCGCGGGATTTTTGGAAAACTTATTTTAGTCTTTTTAAATAAAGAGTTACAATTTTAACCATCGTGGGTTTTTTCAAAATTTATAATTTTGCCATTTTATTTTAAACTTTTTAAAGAATTCATACGTTATCTACTCTAAAAACCGCATCTAAATTGGTCAAACCATTCGGAAAATGATTACTACAGCGCCCCCTAGCGGCTGAACACCATAACACCAAGAACCATCGCCGACAAACTACAAAACTATTACAGAAAACCGCATCCAAATTGGTCAAACTGCTTTGGAAATAAATGAGAAAATGATAACTGCAGCGCCCCCTAGCGGTTAAACATAGCATAACATCTATCTGAGAACCATCGCCGATAACCTACAAACCCATTAAAGAAAACCGCATCGAAATCAGTTGAGTAGTTTTAAAGAACTTCCCAAGCGCGACTTATCTGGTTGCTGCAGCGCCCCCTGGTGGTCTACCACTATGAAACATGTCTAAGAACCTGCTCTGAAATGAAACCTTTTGAATGCAAAAAACCGCATCGAAATCGGCTTAGTAGTTTCCGAGGGAAATGGTAACAGACAAACACACAAACAAACAAACGCACAACCTCTAACCCCAAACGCATATACCGCCTCCGTTCCGTTCCGTCCGTCGTGGGTAATAAAATAAAACACGTGTAACAATTACAAGGACAAATGAAAACAACTAATAAAAATATCACACAATGATTTATTTCTAGAACTGGCCTCAAGAAAAGCGAACAAAACAGAATGTAATAAAGAATTGGAGACAATCCATCTAAATTCAGCTGAAAATACAAAATGAAATGTTATGAAATGTTAAGGCTTCTACCTCGAATGATTGTGTTTCAAGCAATTTAGGTAAATGTCACGACGGTTAGGTTTCAAAAAACCGCGTTTCTGGCGAATACATTTTAATGAAGTGCCTTTATTACAGTTTGATTTGTGAAGATTAAGTCGACTGTGGTAGTGTACTACTAATATTATAAATGTGAATGTTTGGATGTTTGTTACTCAATCACGCAAAAAAAAAAAATTTTGCCTACTGATAACCTGGAACATAGGATACTTTTTATCCTGATCAAAGGTTCCCTAAGGTCCAATGACATACAAGGTCGTCGTAATGAAACTTGAAAAACGAAGTAGGATACCTAATTTTTAAGTTTAAAAATTATATACAATAAAAATTAATAATTTTTTTTCTGAAATTCAGGTCCTTTTCAGACATTCCCCATTGTGTCAAACAATTGACCACAGACAAGAATCTTATAAGAATATGAATATAAGATTCTGACCACAGATATCGACTAATCAAGAAATCAATGCTTCCGCATAATTTATAGGTGGTCTCAGTAATCCATTACTAAATTACTAATTACAATGCGCAAGTCCATTTGTTTGTTTGTTTATTTTTTGTTTATTTGTTTGTTTGTTTGTTCTTTGTTAGTTTGTTTGTTACGCCTTCACATCTTAACTACTCAACCGATCACCATAGGTTCATCAACACGTTCTCAGAGGTACAGAGAAGGACATAGGGAACCTTTCATCCAGAAAAAAGTACTCTTCCCGAGGTCCCGGGAACAATATATTTTTCATGAGGAAGTCGCGGGCGATCGCTAGTTTAATAATAATTTTATTCAATTACAGATGCTTTAATTGTTATTATTATAATATTTTAGTGTTCCATACTTAATCCGACCGCTTGCTGACCTTTAACATTTGGCTTACAAACGGGATTATTGTCAGGACAAATTAGTTTCTATTGGGATTCTGATTGTGACGGTAACACGATTTATTTACTTAATGTCAGATAAAATAGTGTGTCTAATATTTACTGCTTCTTATTTCTGAATTGTACTGAGATTATTTTTATCTAGTACTTTTATGGCCACAATGGGATCAGATGACAACAAATAAATAAATATTGATATAAATATAACATTAATTTATAGAAGACTCGCCCTCGCTTCGCTTCGGTGTAGTGTGGAATTTGACACCATGTTTTCTACATAATATAAACCTTTCTCTTGAATCACTCTATTTATTAAAAAACCGCATCGAAATCCGTTGCGTAGTTTTAACGATTTGAGCATACATAGGGATATAGGGACAGAGAAATCGACTTTGTTTTATAGACTATGTAGTGAAGCACACTCTACATTGTTCTGTGTTTAAATTATTTCACTATGAAACTAGTGGCCACAAAACAACTTGTTTTATTCATGCCAACCCTGCCTACCACCAACCAACTGCTTAAAGTAAAGCATTTTTGAATGATGAGTATCTCACACACAGACCATACAAGAAATACTGCGATCCCACTCCTTGGGGTGCAGGCAGATCATAAAAAGTTTGCAACACAATCATATATGCGTTTGGAAAGTAAAATGGACACACACTTCACTAGGCTTTTCTATGAAATCGTTTAGTATCCTATCATTATACCACCCGAGATCTAACCCTAAATTCACATAGTGTCCGCTAACTGCTGGTCTAGAGGGCGACTTGACCTACTAACGTCAGATTTCGCACTTAACTCTCGTAGCGAGGTTTACGTAAATTGAGTGGTCCTCTTGTTTCGGAATCGAGTAGACTGTGGCGTATCGATTTTAGTTCGCCACTAGTTAAACTATGGAACTCCTCAGGCGTGCACTCTCAAAAATTACAGTCGATCCAACTGAGCAGAGTAAGAGGCATTTATGTATCGATGCTGAAGAGGGAACCTGCTATTGGGGTCATAGCGTATTAATAGCATTTACCTACGTAAAGTGGTATATTATACTTTTAAAAATAGTCCGCTGAACGGATTTTGTTGAACTTTTCACAGGTTCTACTTAAAATCTAGGCATTGCTTTCATCTAATTCGGGTGGGTAGAACCAGCTTTAACTCTCAGTCGTTAAAACTTTCATAAACTAGTCGCGTATTATTCTACTCTCCACACGATGAAGTCGCGGGTGGCCACTAGTTTCATAGTGAAATAATTTAAACACAGAACAATGTAGAGTGTGCTTCACTACATAGTCTATAAAACAAAGTCGATTTCTCTGTTCCTATATCCCTATGTATGCTCAAATCGTTAAAACTACGCAACGGATTTTGATGCGGTAAAAACATTAAGAAAAAATCAGGGTTATAAACTACTATTAATTGAGAATAAATGGTGATTTTCATAAATTAGTGCACTTTTTTTTTCAAAAATATGTTTAAAAACTTTAGATTTCACTGAAAATACATAGAATAACAGTAAAAAGTGTAATGTTATCGGATATCTTTTGCAAAGATGACAAATCTTAACTAAGTAGGTATTAGCCATTTTATCACCGATTAAAAAAAATCGAAGACTGGTCCTTGTCGAAAACTGGTTCCTCCATCCTATATATTGGGGTTTCCCTTATTATTAATGAACATCAGAGAACATAGGTAGTACCTATTTACAAGGTGTATGTAAGTAAAGCGTTTAGTATTGATAAGAGATATTAAATAAAATAGGTTTATTAACTAATCGATTTTTGTAAATATTTACTAAGGATTCTAAGGCGAATTTGAAAATAGTCTAGAAATTTAATATTATAGGTCTTAAAATGTAAAAAAATAAAAAAACACTTGTTTAAAACATTTTGAACTGTTTGTTTTATAAAATAAAAATAAAACTGGTTTTTTTTTCCAACCCTGGTGGTAGGGCTTATTTCAAGTCCGCCTGGCTAGCTACCACCATCTTACTTAAGTCTGACGCCATAACAACATTTTTTTTTGTGTTTCGGCAGTTAAGGGTAAGATAGCCAGTTCCTCAGTGACGATTCCGGGAGTAATGCGCTTCCACCTTCGGCCTTACCGTCACTTACGATCAGGTGAGGTGAAGTCTTAACCACTATCCCGATGTGGATAAAAAAGAAGTTGTTCTGTTTTAATCTCCCCAATAAACAAATAACAAAAAATAAATATTATTTTCCATTGCAAACAACTTATGCAAACCAGCCAGAGAATGGACCAATTACATTTATCGCCGGGAACCCGATAACATCATTCACAAACGGACAAAAACGACATCTTTTCTGTGTTCAACAAACAATGGAGTTGTTTGTTCGCCACTCGTTTGCATCTCCAGTTAATTTAACAGCAAGTGATACAAAAAAATGAAGATTAATCATCCGGAAATTTAACTTAGCTTCTGGTTAACAGGATGTACTGTAATTGTTGGGTCTATATTTTAATAAAGCTAAACTACTAGTCTAACTTGTCGGATAGTGCGTTAAATAATGGTACATAGTTCTTAGAAAAAGACTCGTCACATACTCGTCAGGTGCAGGTCAGGTAATTTTATTGAGCTATTATAATTATTAAGCTATAATAATAATTATTATTATTTTTATAATATTTTTATTGCATTAAATCAGTTACAGCTATACCACAGAATAGATAATAGTACTAGCGTACAGAATTTGCACTCCACAGAATCGTTTAAATTAATAGCGACTCTAGCCCCGACACAATAAAGTGCAATTCAGGTCGCACAGCGCTCCCTTCGCTCCAAAACATTCACTTAGTAGTTGCCTCTCTTTCTATCGCGTAGGTCTTATCCTTTCTGATGTATGAAATTTGTCCTCTCATTTGCGCTTTATAGTCGCGCGCGGAGTGACGGAGCCCTGGTTATACCTACTTACTTCTTTTTTATTTTTTTAATGAATGGTGTGAATTCTCCTGAATAAATTCTGAACATTTCATTTCATGATTTCATTTCATGAAATGAAATCTGTCTCATTACCTATTCCTATTGCACATAAAACTATTACCTAGATGTCATGCATATTTTTCACTATCCATGTACTAAATAAAGCACTTTTAAATTATTCCTTTGCTATCGTTGAATCGTTGTTAATAAAGAAGATTTTTACTCCCCTCATCGTTCCCTTCTTAAATTGTTTCATTCTTCGAATCTCTGTTATCTTTTCATTAGACTACCTTGAAAGTATTTTTTATTCTTTATTCTGTCATGAGCAAAGTCTTTTAATAGCTCTAATGTAGATCTTAACACTTTTTGTGCTAGAAAGTTTCAAGCTAAAGGAAATTTGTCACCATGACTACCAACAACCTTGCCAAACAATCAAAAAGGAAATATGCATCAAATTTTTTTTTTATCAAAATCAATAGTATAATGCTTGAGAAAATCAACTGTAATACTGAAACTTTTAGTTAGCACGCATCAGCTCCCGCCGAAAACGCTCTATACAAATATGGGACGTCACTTATCACGTTTTAGGTGTGTTTCAGGCGCGTTTAATATGGAGTTAGCCAAAAATCTTCAATTATCTCCTTAAATTTTGCGTTTTAGTACATATGTGTCATACAAAATATTATTTCTTATTGGATATTCTATCTGACTGTTAAGTGCATTATATCCGAAAATGAAAAAAAATATCGTTATTTTCCCCTGATTTCATCGTGTGAAAATGAATTATTTTAGTTTTACTAAAATAATTCATTTTTTTATTTTTCTTTCTGTTCCATCATGTTTTTACAAGTGTCCGCAGCGATCAAGCTCAGTTTTATGAAAATCGGTGACTTATGCATATTCCCTATTGAAATAACTTTTTAAAATTATTTTTTTTATTTTATTCAGTTTATTGAAAACTATGTACAAAAAAACTAAACGCTGTCATTTCTGAAACAAAGAAAAATGCAACACTTCGATATTACAAAACTTTGTATTAAAGAACTTTCAACAAAAAGCTTACTTTCTGGCGTACCTACCATAAGAAAAACCTTATTCGTAAACTCGGTTCAAAGTTCAACACTAACCACATGCATAGTAATACGGCAAGTTTCACCAAGTGGCTATATCTTCACTAAGTCTCTGAATAGAACCATCCCGTAATCTCGAGATCATATAGACCAAGTTCTATGCTTAGAATTTCCTCTTTACTTTATAAGGTAAAGTGCATGAATCTTATAACGACTTGAGGTCGGGCATACCTCAAGGCAGAACTTTAGGGACACTACTTTTTATGATATTTATTAATGACTTTTCTAAATAATAAACTCTGCTTTTGAGAATGCATTATCATAATTTATAGTTATGTGCGTATTTAAACAACGGTGTAAGTAACGGAGGCAGTTACATATTGTTACGTATTTCATTTCTCACATTACTCAATTGCGCTTATGGCAACGGTTCAATGACCAAAATTAAAGATAATCAATATAATTTAAAAAATACTAGAAAAAATCGACTCATCCGTAGCAGCTCAGACGGGATTCGAACCCGCACCGCACCCTTGGGATTCCGGCCCAATGCTCTAACCAATTATGCTACCGAGTTACTAGTGGGATCCCAATGGTTAGTGCATTGAGCCGGAATCCCAAGGGTGCGGGTTCAAATCCCGTCTGAGCTGCTACGCGTGAGTCGATTTTTTCTAGTATTTTTTCAATTATATTAATTATCTTAATATAAAAAATAGCATTGTGAATGCCTAAAAATATAGAAGTTAAACAAAAATGTATGGATTAAATGGTTTATTGGTTGCAAGAAAAGCAATATCCCACTTCTGATTTTAATAACAGTAATAAACAACTCTCATCTCATTTTCATAATGCCCAAAAATCGTTGCACGTTCCTGTTTTTCGACCACGTTCAAAATATTAATGGGCCAAACTCTAATGCTCCAAAAGTTTTAAATACTCGAGGAGGTTCAATGGAAACTTTTATCGAGTTATTTTTAATTAACGAGACTTTGAAGGGCCCGATTAAGAGAGCAATCGCGCTATTAGGGAGTGCCTTTGATGTTAGTTAAGACAAAGCTAACGTGGAACGGTACTTCGTTCCTTTTTGATAAAAATAGTTTTTCTTTTTTCACTTTAGAGGATTTTAAAAGGCACCGTTAATTTGAAGTTGTTTTGGTGTACGAGAATTGCTTTGAAGTGTCTGTTTTGTTGAAGATATGTTGGTAAATAATTAGGTAAAAGTTTAAGACACAAACTGAGATTTTTAAAATGCTATTTGAAAACATGTTAATGATATAGATTAGATTTAAAGTGTAAAATATTTGAGTGCTTATTTTTATTGAACTTTTAGATTTTAGGCATTCACAATGCTATTTTTATATTAAGATACTATAAAGAAAGAAAAAATACTATAAAAATTAATCAATTATCTGGCATCTGTAAAGGTGTTGCATTCGGATGTCGAAGGTCGATTGTTTCACATTGATGAGATAACGCTGGCTTACAGCGGAAACTTAAAAAGTACTAGAAAATTTCGCCACTTCCACTGGCGACTCGGTAGCCTAATTGGTTAGTGCATTGGGCCGGAATCCCAAGGGTATGGGTTCGAATGTTCCGCTGGCTCACAGCGGAAACGTAAAAAATACTAGAAAATTTCGCCGCTCCCACTGGCGACTCGGTAGCATAATTGGTTAGTGCATTGTGCCGGAATCCCAAGGGTGCGGGTTTGAATTCCATCTGAGCTGCTACGGGTGAGCCGATTTTTTCTAGTATTTTGCTTATTTTTTGTTTTACTTTATGAAAATAAAAAAGGATTTCACAAGTGCCTGAAAAGTAAAGAATGTCGATGTTACTTTGCAAGGATATTTTAATAGCTAACTAAATAAGGGTAAAACACATTTTAAATTAAATTGCACATTTCACACAACGCTTCTATTCGATGTCAATAATTGCTATTTAAATCAACCCGATAAATTAATTGATGAAGTGTAGGTACCTACTTGAAATAACTGCCAATTAGTGATTCTGCCCATTAGTTGTGGTCGGTCACAATATATTATAATTATTTGGCAACTACTGTTACCCTGGATATGCCTGTCATATTTAACTTAAATTACAGCCCCCTTAATCTTCAATACTCGCGCGGCCGCATTCGGCCGGACAACAATGGAAAATCTATTGTGTCTCATTTTCCGAGCGTTGAAATGGAAAACCTTCTATTCGTTTGAATGCCCAACGCTAACAAAATTTTAACAAACATTACAACTCCATACAATACACCAATGTCTGTGATCGGCATAAGCTTACGACGATAATTTGTCAATCATTTCAATAATTTTTACTGTGAAAAATTCTTTTAGCGCTGTATGCCCCCTTTTAGCTAAGTATATGACGAAAATAAAGTTTAGAGTTTTATATTTGAAGAGACTTTTTAATTAGGTACAAGTAACCAAAAAATAGTGATTCTACTTTGAAAATAGTCATGTATGATGGCATCATCGCAAACTTCGGAACCTTCCCTAATGCGCTAAAGTGCTATCACGGAACTTTACCGAAGTCCATAGATGAACCAGTTCCTACAGATAACGAAATTAAATTGGAACTTCTGTAAACCAAGCAACATCGAACCTAAACAGCTCGGAACTCGGAATCCTTTCTAATCCTCTAACTGGCGATAACACCCACAAAAAGGCCCTCAACCAACTTTTCCAAACACGAAAAAAAGTTGTACTTTAACTTCAACCAGCTGCGTCACTTTACTCAAAGGGAAACTTAAGAAATGATTTTTTCAACCAAATCTTTTGAGACGACATTTAAAAGTAATTTTCTCTTGCAATAATTAGCTTTATAGTGCTTGATTAAACCGAAACCTATGTGGACGAAAACTTTACTAATCTAATACACTTATGACATACATACATACATACATACACTCACGCCTGTTTCCCATGGGGGTAGGCGAGACTATGGATCGCCACCTGCTACGATCCTTGCACACTTCTTTCTCTTCATTTACATCCATCAATCTTTTCATACATGCTCTGCGGTTTTTGTCACTGCGTACACCAGCCTTTTTTATAATAACCCCTATTTGGTCCGCGTAGGTTTTTCTGGGACGCCCTTGTGCAATCGTTCCTTCCACATTCGCACAATATATCTCTTTCGTGATTCGCCTTTTATTCATCCTCTCTAAGTGACCAAATACACTTAAAAGAAATGAAATTGACTCAGCATTAAGTTTCTTTCAATCTTTTCCAGCACATAATCAATTGATCATCGTCAGCCTATCATCGTCCACTGCTAAACATTGGCCTCAATCAATTGATGTACACAATTAAAACTGGTACCATTTTAAAGCTCTTCTAAAAAAATTGTGTTCTTGAAATGTATCAATTTCATTAAATTATCTTAAATGATAATAAAATCAATCTAGCTAAGTTGATTTCTTTGTTTTTAAGTAAAAGAAAATCACAAAAAAACTTTCCTTCTTTTCGTCATGAAATAGAAAATTTCAAGTTTTCACAAGACCAACATATCTACTTGAAACAATTTTCCATTGCTCTCAGTTTACAAACTTAAAGTGCACTGAATGAAAGTGAAATAGCGGGTATTCACGGCAAAGCTAAGTTTAAACAAACATTCGTGCTTTGCAAGTTAAATATAACTCTGGCGGTAAGCAAAAGGTAACGAGTGAATAATTGAGAATAGTATTCTACGAATCAAGTTCACGATTTACCTGATCCTTTAACTTTCGAAATGTCAATGATAATTTAAGTAACAGGCCATTGGGTATTCTCAGAAACCTAAAAGAGATTCCTAAATCGACTCCCACGGCAGATCCAAGGTTTTTCCACCTTTGAAATTTTGAAACCTCATTTCATTTAATCTTGTAGAAGGTTCCCTTTGTACTAAAACTGTCTCATAGTAATAAGGTGTCGACTCTACGTCGCCCGTGTCGGAAACCTAATTAAGTTTGAGCCAGTCATCACTTTTTTAGGGGTGAAAACGTGTACTGAAAAGGCCTGAAATTAAAACAAACTATGATGTCTGTAAGTTAAATCTGATGTTTATTTTTTCGTAACATTTTTCTATTTTTGTCTCTTTCCTTGTAACTGTAGAAATTTCCGTCATAATTTGTATTTTTTTAGGTAGAACAAACTATATACACAGGTGGTATTTGCAAGGACAATAAACCAAACAACTTTATTCAACTATTTTAATTAAAATATATTTTATTGATTCTTTAAATGTATCGTGACTTCTTTGACCTAACTGTTCTACCTATTTTAAAAAGCTATTTTGTGTCTAAACTCGTAATAATTATTTACGTCGTTTCAAAGAGAGCTCATAAAACTTAGATTTCAACTGAGTGAATTTATAAAAGTGAGTAATAAAAACAAACTGAGACGCATCCGCTATTAAAGAAAACTGGGCCATATATTTTATGGTAACTGGAATGCTGAAAGTTTTAAAAATCTAATGTTTAAATAAGTGAAAGATATTTTATGCATTAGTAACAAGAAGCCGCCTGCCTGCGACTTCGACTGCGTGGAAAATAATTTTGCTGTTCCTCGGGAACAATACTTTTTTCGGGATGAAAGGTACCCTATGTCCTCTTCTGTACCCTTGACAACGTGTACGTAAAATTTCATGATGATCGGTTCAGTAATTAAGACGAGAAGGAGTAGCAAACAAAAAAAACAAACATACTTCTGCATTTATAAGGATAACATTATGAATCAGGGGATGACTTCTCGTGACTCAGAAGAAATATTTTAACTATTTTCTGCGGTATTTGTAAAGTTTTTAGCGTTCATCGTCCTACAGAATTCTTTCATCTATTGTGTTTATAGTGATTTATCATATTTTTCTTGGTAAAAAATTACTAGTGACTTAGTTTTTTGTTTGTTTGTCCACAGGAAATGTGTTCGTAATTGCGGCCATCATAATCGAGAGAAACCTCCAGAATGTGGCCAACTACTTGGTGGCCTCGCTGGCGGTGGCGGACCTCATGGTGGCCTGTCTTGTCATGCCACTCGGAGCCGTCTATGAGGTACCTACCATACTGTGTTTATTGTGGGAGGGTCCAGAATGTGGCTAACTATTTGGTGACCTCGTTGGCGGTGGCGGACCTCATGGTCCCTTATTCGGCTAAGAACAGATTCTTGATACGGCAGATTTTTAGGCCTGTCTTATCATGCCACTTGGTTCCATCTATGAGGTGCTTACTACTTACCTACCTTACTGGCCACACGACACGAACCGAGCGGTGGCGACGCGACGACGCGCGATTTGTATTGCGTTTAATTTTTTTATACACAACGGAATAGTGCTTGGCATTCACCGCACTTGATGTTAAGTGACGATAAGACCGAAAGTGTAAGCGCAAAATCTTTACCTACCCGGAATCCTCACCACTGAGGATCTGACTATCTTACCTCTAACTGCCAAAACACTTTTTTTTTACATTGTTGTTATGGTGTCAGACTTAGGTAAGATAGTGGTAGCTAGCCAGGCGGACTTGAAATAAGCCCTACGATTACCACCATCCAAACCGAGTAAAATAGTACTCCTTGGAATCAAACCCGGGACCCCTGTGTCTTAAACGTGTGGGCGAACCACTATAGACCACAGAGGTGGTTGAACATGCTCACTCGATCTTGTCTCGGTATCACAGGAAATGTATAACGAATTCGCGAGTCGCGTTGCGCCCCGGTCGCCACTCTGCGTGGCCAACGAGAAGAAACTTGTTGCTCATTTCAGAATTAATTTTAGTCTGTTGTCAATTTCCGATGCTCTTTGTTGCAAATAATAACATTTATGTTTAATTAATAAGTTTAACAATAGTTTTATTCGTTACTTTTTTTCCTACGACTTAACGTTGAACTTTATCGAACATTTATTTATTTAAACAAAATATCAATAGCTCTCTGCCGTTTATTTATGATTCCCAATTCCGATTAAGCTGAATTCCATTTCACCAATTCAATTTGAATTGTGTAAGCTGTATTTACCAGTTTTCTCACTAAATATATTGAAACAAACGCAAAATCGTGTTTATTTTAAAAGTAAGCACTTACTAACAGAGATTCTGCGAAGTAGTTGGCAACCTTTGACACGAAAAAAGGCCACATAGAGACGAAATGAAATTAAGAGGGTTACACACTTGCTCATGATTTCTATAATATAATTACTGAATTTGCCAAAGCCACTCATCCAATTGCTCGCTACTTTCAACTCATGAACATGATTATAATTTACTAGCAACCACCCGCGACTTTATCTGCGTGGTCTGTTATTTTTCTATGCCTCGGGAACAGTTTTTTTCGGATAAAAGGTACCCTATGTCCTTTTCTGTAGCCCTGACAACACTTAAGTATGCAAAGTGTTTCATGATCGGTTGAGTAGTTAAGACGTGAAGGCGTAACAAACAAACAAACTGACTTTATCAATAATTTATTGTTATTGCAAAGACTGGCAGAAGAATCACAAAACACAAGCATTGCATTTTTTTATAACATCAGGTTCATATCGCAGATAAATGACACTAACTTCCTACCAATGAGCGGTTTTCTGACAGCTGAGAATTTTAGTTTATTTATATGTTGACAGATGGCGTTATTCAACTAGTTAGGTTTTTCGACACTGGCAAAAATTACTCCCTGAAGAGGAGTAGATTGCCATAACCATGCCATAACAAAAATATGAACAAAAAAATTAACTGTCAAATAGACAAAATGCTTTGCTTTTTTCTTAAAAAGTTACGTACTTAGTTGAACAACGACATCTAGCCGTCTTTTAGGTACTACTGTTTTTAAAACTGCCTTTTGAAAACCGCTCATTATGTTGACTTATAAATTGACACGATTAATGTGTCAAAATGATTTTATGGCGATAGTTAATTAATAAAGAAACAATAGCAAATTAACCGATGTAGAGATTACGAAGACACGCTATCCTGTAAAAAAAATTACGATAATCAATTAACAAGTTTTTAGCATTAAAAACATTGCGAAACAAGTGAGACTTTGTTTTCAATGTCTTTGCATAACGTTTGAATGTAGCTTTTATCACAGCACATTTAACCTTTTGGACATGGACAATTAATTTAGTGTTCAAAATATTAACTTACCTTCGTATACGTATACAATTTAAAGTTCTGACAAATATTTTCTATAACAATAATGGCCGCATGATAGATTATAAACTAATTTGTTCTTTAGTCTTGGTATCGTACCAAACATAGGGTTTATACATCACAATAACACCGCCCCATTGGAAAAAAACATAGTTTTATTGTTTTATTTTATATAGAGTTTTATTGTTAAAAGTGGCAATTCCTTTCCGATGGCGGCGAGTGTGCTGTTAAGGGTGTAATGTGTGAAAAATACCTCGGACAAGCAAATTTGCAATTTCACTTGAACAGATTGTCTTCGTTTTAAAATACCTGAAAATTTAATATGCTTTTCTCTCTATACGGCACTGATTTAAGAATTGTCTTCTTAAAACTAAAATTTACATCAATAGTAATGCTTTCATTCTTCAGATAACTTCTTTGGAAAAAAGCTAATTTCTTTTAAATGCGGATATACAGTCTTAAAACCATAAAATAACTTAATAGGCTAAAACCCACTTTAGGCTGTCTTTCGATATTGTCGGGTATTGAATTCTGATGCCACAGACATCTAAGAGCAGTAATTAGTATTGGATTACCATCCTTTTATCCTTTTGTATACTTGACAAGCTGAAATTTATCCGAATAAGTTACATTAAAATTTGAGCAACCATTATCAATTTATCATATCGTCGCCGAATTACACCGACATACAAATGATTCCATCTATGCCGTGAAACGCTCCTGATGCCCATATATTACGTTCCCACATTTACATCAACAAATTACCAGGGATGTTGAGAAGCTCCGTAACCGTAACCGAAACTCGGATATCCCAAATAAAAATATATCTGTAACAGAACCGAATCCGATGTAAAGTATCGGATAATTTCGGACAGGGGCCCTACCGCCTAACTCAAAGCGATAGCCAAAGCGATAGCTAACTCTATCCGTCCTTGTTATATCGTAACACGATGACAAGGTCGGACAGTGCACTGACGTCATAAACCAAAGCCCGAGTCAAAGCGATAGAGTTAGGCAGCAGCCCCGTGGGGGTGGTGTCTGAATGAGACACGTTATGACAGATTTTTCTGCCCGGTCGAGCCGACACACCGGTATTACCTCCACAATTTCTTGATTTTTAAATATACGTAACCGAAAAAAACCGAAACTTACGGACAATCCTTATTTTTACTTAATATTATAAATGCGAAAGTCCGTTTGTTGTTAACGTCTTAACTACTGAACCGATTTCTTTCGGATATTTGACCTGCGGCGTACACAAACGAAATAGGGCTAGGTATGCAGGACATGTTTTTTCTATAATAAATAAAATAAATAAATAAAGTCAATACAAACGTTATTATGCTTGTACCACACATTTTCACAATGCTGAAAGTAAAAACTTCTGTTTTATTAACAAAAGTTTAATAACATTAAACATATACTCACACAAATAATGTGGAATAACTTTATTTCTGCCAGGTTACATTAAAAAATTATACATATTTCGAAAAGTGGGATTGAATTCTTCAATTTTAAACTGGGTTGGTTTCTGTACGCTAACTTTTATCAAGCAGGTCAAATATGCCCAATGACCTTTCACATACACATTGTCAGGGGTGCAGAGAAGGACATGCAGCGTGAAATTTTAATCATTTGGTTAGCGTGTTTATACCTTTCATTGCGAAAAATATATTTTTATTTTTTATTAAACTTTCCACGCAGACAAAGTCGCGGGCGCGGCGGCCGCTAGTCCGAAATAAGTTCATATCCGTGACCGTATCCGAACTTATCCGAACCGTATTCGAACGAAATATCTGGATCCGAAATTTCATATCCATAACATCCCTAGAAATTACCCACTGAGTTGACAAGCTGCTCGCGACGGCTTTTGATATATGCCGAGAGCTACCATAAGTAATCATCACCTTGTTACTGATGGGGGGTTAAGGGGTATGATGGACGGTTGAGGGTATCTTGGAATGTGTGGGATTAATTGGGTCGATCTAACGTTTGAGATATGACGACGAAAATGATTATGATCAGTCACACACATCACATCAGCGGGGCTACTCAAATGGCCACTTTTCTATTCGTTCGCTAACTTAAAAATTAAAAATAATCCATAAACACCAAAATAACGTGTCGTAGGCTTGTCAATTCCATACAATACGACAATGTCTGTGATTTACATAAACTTGCGACGTCTGACTTGATCATTAATTGCTTATTTTTAAGATTTAAGTTAGCGAACGAATAGAAAAGTGGCCATTTGAGTAGCCCCCCAGATAAGATTAATTATAGCTATTGATATAGAAAAGAAAAGAAACATTTTTAACAGTTTACAGATGTTAATCAGCTGATTTAAGTATGCATGTTTGACAATAGATCCGTCACACTAGAGATAAGCAAAATCATAATTATATTATGCCTGCCTGTCATTTTAATTACCGCCCATACATACAATATTGTATTTAACCCATATCTTCCACGAGCTAAAACAACATTCTTAACAGCCAAACACTATGTTTTTCACTTAGAATATTTACACCTAGAAGCCGTGTCCTTGTATGCAAAGTGAGGCAACTTATACTAAGCCAAAATGGCTCAGTTGTAAAATTTATATCCTTCATACGTTACCTAATCGTAACTAAAACCCAATAATATAATAATTAATCTCTTTAAGGTAGGGAAATTGAAACTGTTTTGTACTTATTAAGTATGATTATTTAATAATGGACAATAAAAATCTGAAAACGGCGCCATTTTGGCTGTTTTTGTTGCCTCACTTTTGACAGCGCGCTTTTTAGGGAATTATCGTTCTAGGTGTTATTATTCTAAGGTTTTTCATTCCAAATCCATAAAAACATAGTTCTTTTGACAGCTAAATTTGTAGGATCCAAGTTAAGTAATTTATTAAGTCAGCAGCTATACCGTCTCCACTTTGTTAAGTCTATAAACTGTTATACAACAATATCTCCAAGCAGTATAATGAATTCCGGCTATTTTCGCCTTCCACAGCACTTAACGAGCTACAAAAAGGCAATGAAAGTGTGGAAATACTCTGAACTACCCACGCCTTAACAACTTCGTAACTTCTTTATCAAGTCACGCAACGCTAACTAATAACCTGTGGAATTTTCGTTTTGGCCATTCGAGCCGTTTACTTTTATTGCGCTGTAATGTTCGTTTTCAAACATAAATTCATAAATCACGAAATGCTGTGTAGAAAGTTTTCACGCCCCTTTAACGCGTTTCGACCATTTTAACGCCACATTTTTTTCTTGCCATAGTTTTTATTGTTTCATTTATTTTTATAGCATGTTGCTTGTTAGTTTGCCGCCTATGTTTCCTATTATACGAACTCTATTAATATCACAATCAGTTCGAGAACTTTGCTCCCTACAAGAAGATGGTATTACGTAATAGATATCCCGTAACAACCTCACGAAAGGTAAAGGTACCTACATAACTTGCCTGTCTGTCTCTTATTCAATATTTCTCCCATCAATATTCATAAACTCTGTATTCAATATCCATTATTGGGAAAGATCTCTGTATCGGTTTAAAATGCTGAAGCGAGGCGCTTTTGAAATTATAGTAAATTAAACTGCACAGTAGGTATATCATAATATAAATTTAATTTGCATATAACTACAACGACTACTAAGAAATGCGTACATAA
This sequence comes from Agriphila tristella, assembly GCA_928269145.1. Lineage (NCBI taxonomy): Eukaryota > Metazoa > Arthropoda > Insecta > Lepidoptera > Crambidae > Agriphila > Agriphila tristella. Next base: position 31,110,076 of record OV743432.1, read on the forward strand.
AAGGCATTTTCCGTCATTTCCCGGTAAATTTTTGGTCGATTTTAGTTTTATCGACAATCGCTAGTAAGATCGAATCTTCACCTTATTTAAATGATCATTTATTTCGACCAGAGAATCGACTGGAAAATCACCGAGGGGGTTGAGACTAATGATGACAAGACTCGAATCCTCCGAGTCCTTTTGTCCAGAGCTCGGAGTCGTTTTACAGGGCTCGCCTCGTTTGTATGAAGCTCGACGACTCGGGAGTCTTTTTCAGAGCTCGAGCCTTTTTCAGAGCTCGGCCGACTTCGAGCCATTTTCACGGCTCGAGCCTTTTCTAGAGCTCGGTAGATTTTGAGGCTTTTTTTTTATTTATTTATTTATAATCAGGCAACAATGGCCCATAGATACATACCTTAAAACTAAAATATAATTTATTTTTTTTATTTTTTTTATTTATTTATTTAATTCAGACAACTAGGCCCATACAATATATACCTTACAGACTAACATACATATTTATATTAAAATTACATTTTATAAAACTAATTTCCACGTATTGATGGCGGCGACGTGTTGCGCAACGTAGTGTCCGGTATCCGACCGCGAAACCGTCGGAACAAAACACCTTTCGGCCAAAAATCTTCTTTCAGGAAGGTCGACAGATGTTCGGTCGGTGCCCTCACCACAAATGAATTGAAGTTTACATTGTGGCGGGACTCCAACCGCTCGACCCTCAGACAGAATTTGGTTTTCACTCTGATGTACTCTACAATATCATCAGGTTTCGTACTGTAGTGCAGGCGGGACAGGTACAGCAGTGTTGTCGGGATGGCCGGACGAAGTAGGTGGTTGTGTCCGGTCGGGGCGGTGCCACATAGGTTACGGCGAGTGAGCTTCCTCCTCCTTTCCACCTTCTTAAAACCGTCCTTGTCGCACTCTTCATCCAGTCTTCTTGGAGCTGACTATATATAAACTATTTTATTAGTAAATATAACTTAATATTACGTTAGTATAAACTCAATTTGGCACTTTCTGTGTCAGTTCGGTGGCACAAGGCAATGTCCCTCGAAAGCGCCTGTAAACCACACCCTGCGGCCAGAAGTCCTCCTTCATGAAAGTTTCCAGCCTGGCGGTCGGGATGCGCACCACAAACGACTTAAAATTCGTGTTCAGAGGCTGAACTCTCAAGCAAAAGTTAGCCTTCTTCTTTATGTACTCTATCACATCCTGCACGGTGGTGGTGTGGTGCAGGCGGGACAGGTACACAGCCGTAGTCGGTATGGCAGCTCGCAGCAGGAAGTTGGGCCTTATATTTTTCACGGCTCGAGTCTTTAACGGCGCACTTTTTCGCTTTGTGATGGGCTGCTGATGAATGAGAATAAGTAAAGCTTAAGCACAATAGATTAAGCATTTACGGTGCTTTTTATAACATAAGATATTCATCTTTTTGAGTTCTAATTTTGAAGACTAGAGTCAGATTTTCAGGGCTCTGTGAGCTCGAGTTTTGATATCTCCGAAAATAATAAAATTGTAAATATTATTATTTACGGAGATATTAAAGTCATACATATAAACTCTAAGCTTTTTATGAGGCTCGCGTTCATTTTAAGACGCGAGCTTTTTTGAAGGCTCGAGCTCTTTTAATAGGTTCGAGCTCTTTTAATAGGTTCGAGCTCTTTTGAAGGCTTGAAACTCTTTTGAAGCCTCGAGGCGTGGCTCAGAGAGCTCGTTTTTCGGCTAGGCTCGGGCTTACTTACGAGCCTACTGAGCTCACCGAGTCCTGCCAATCCGAGTCGAGTCTCCAAAAGTAGAACTCGACGACTTGAGTTTTGTACATCACTAGTTGAGACCCATATCCAGTAAAATATACACGTTGTAATCATTTGGTTCCCGCAGTGGGATGCTTCCACTCATAATTACAAGCAACCTTTTCTATGGGGCCAACTCTGATATCTCGAAAAAAAAATCTGCTGTTCCCAAGCTGTTCCATACAAAAGCGTAATACCTACTCGACTTAAATATTTGGAACAGAGCTGATTTTTTTTCGCGATGTCAGAGTTTGCCCCGTAGTAAAAGTTGCTTGTAATCATGAGTGGAACCACCTCGCTGCTGGGATCAAATGATTAAAATTTCAAGCTGTATTTCGAAATAGGGCGCTGTTCTCCTACGTCGTCGGAATAAATGAAATGTTAATTGTTCGCAGGTCAGCCAAGGGTGGATTCTGGGGCCCGAACTATGTGATATGTGGACTTCCAGCGATGTTCTATGCAGCTCCGCTTCCATTCTACACCTCGTTGCGATTGCTACTGATAGGTAAGAGCATATCCTACTAATATTATAAATTCGAAAGTTTGTTTGTGTGTGTGTTTGTTTACCTTTTTTCTAGGCGGCCGATAGTAGATATTTACTAGCGGCTGCAGGCAACTTTGTCCGCGTAGACCCTAGAGAATCTTTGACCAGAATATTTTATCCAGGTCAAAAACTAAATGTGTGCCAAATTTCATCCAAATCCGTCCAGCCGTTTAGGTGTTAAGAGGTAACAAACACACACACACACACACATTTTCACATTAATTTTTCGTAAGATTAGATTTTTAATATTTTATTATATTAGAACAATCTAAGCTCCCTTTATATTGAAACTTGGAAAACCTTTCATATCGTGGTTCGTGGAATGAAGTGGTTTCCAGAATAAGTAGATGTTGTGTAATCGGATTTTCCTCTACAAAATTTATTTGGTTTGTGAAATATAAATCCACTCCCAAATACTTCATGAGAATAGAGTCACATGTTGACTTTGCCTTTCCGAGAAACTGATCATATTTTTAACATAACATTGTAAACAGCTCGGATTTATGTTTCTCACAAACCACTAGTTTTTAATTTTTAATGGTCGCGCCCGCCGTAATGATACCATTTAATTTTATTGTTAAAATGAACAAAAATGTAGCAATGAGTTGCAAAGAGCTTTTGAACTTTTTACAGTCACTAAGCGTTTAATTACTGGAATCTACATTGGAATAGCTGTTTCAAAAATGTTTTTGCGGTATTAATGTTGCACGGTTAATCATTAATTCAAGTCACTTACTGCTAATTTCACCAGCATACTAAAATTTTTAATCATCTATTTTAGTCCTCCACAATATCTGAAAATTGAAGGTAATCAGCTTATTAATATTTTGTTTTCACAGGTACTGGGCCGTAACAAACGTGGACTACATCCACTTACGGAATGAGAGACGAATATTCACTATGATCTTCCTTGTGTGGGGGGCGGCCCTGGTGGTGTCCCTGGCTCCGCAGCTGGGCTGGAAGGACCCCGACTACCTCGACCGCATCACGGAGCAGCAGAAGTGCCTCGTCAGCCAAGATCTAGCGTACCAGATCTTCGCTACCTGTTCCACCTTCTATGTCCCCCTCGCTATTATCCTCATCCTGTATTGGAAAATATTCCAGACTGCTCGCAGACGCATTCGGAGGAGAAGAGAACCGCCGCCACCTCGACCGACATCAGCAGACGGCACTGTACCTACAGGCAGACCTGTCCAATCAGCGAGAGACAGGCGATTTGTCAAGAAACGGTTCCTGAACCTCAAAAAATGCAACCAGCGTACTAGGACAGAGACAATAGCAGCTGCTCTCTTACTCACCGAAGGACAGAGTACTTCCACTGTTGATACTTTGGACGAGGAACCGCGAACAACTGCTTTCACTATCAACGAGAGAGCACCAGCAACAGTTTCACCAGAAAAGTCTTCCTCAACCGTTACAAATGGGTCGAAACAAGAGAAAGCTATCGTTCCCGCTCCCACGCATAGGGAGAAGAAGGAATCTTTGGAAGCAAAAAGAGAGAGAAAAGCAGCGAAGACGCTCGCAATTATCACGGGTGCGTTTGTATTCTGCTGGCTTCCCTTCTTCATTATGGCGCTCGTGATGCCCATCTGCCAATCGTGTGTCATCAGCGATTACTTGGCGAGTTTCTTTCTGTGGCTTGGATATTTCAACTCGACGCTCAACCCTGTCATATACACCATCTTCAGTCCTGACTTCCGTCAGGCCTTCGCCCGAATCCTATTCGGCACGCACCGGCGCGGTCGCAATAAAAAATTCTAACGAAAATGTCCGTATTATGTATATAATTGAGCCAGTAATGTGCTCGGATGGACTATGTTAATCTCCTACTTGTATGATATTTCGAAGCTTTCTGTATGTTATACATACTTATCGTTAGTAGTGAGTGTAAATATGTTTAGTCGAAGAGTTGTACATAATATAAAGATATATACATATTATAATAGATGACGTTGAGAATTGTTTTTTTTACGCGTTATAGTCTATGCAGCCGCGTTGGGGTCGCTCGCGAGTCCAGGGCGACCTCGCCGCCAGCTCTTATGTTGTTTCAAGTGACATTACGAAATAAATATTAAAATTACATCATTATATAAGCTTCTTTTATTTATCCCCTAGATATTTTAATAAAAAATGAGATGACAAGAAAGAAAAAGAGAGCTGGACGCATTGCATCAACCCCAAATAAATTGAGATAAGGGCAGAGAGATTTATGATAACTTAGTCGAAGAAAACTAACTGTTAACAAAAATTTAAGTCACTCCCACAGACCTATGACATCTCCGAATTAGTTATTTTCTGATTGTATACTCAAATGGATTGGTTTCATTCGAATTAAGACAGATTCTAGTTTTGTTGAAAAGAAGTCTGCGACTTTTCTACATGATTTTAGGCTCGACATACACAAGAAATAAGTAACAAAAAACAGATGACACCACGAAAGTGAAACCTCCACAAGAAATCCAATCTGCCACTCAATAAAAAACGGCAGTACTCAGGCAACGAAGACGTCGTAAATGCAGGGACTTATCCCCACATCTATTTTTAAATTCCTTTGAGACTCATGTATTATCGCTGGGTGAAGGGAGAGTATTAACGTGTAAAGGGATAGGGACCAATGGGCATGAAGTATCGCTTTGATTCCAATAACTGGACTCTTTGTTTACAATCTGTTTTGTGTGAGGGATAAATTTGGTCCGGGCCGTTCTTATGTTACTTTGAATCCGATGCTGATAAAAATAGTGATGCTGATCGATAAATCACCATCGATAGACTATCGTTAGTGCGGAATAGCGGAAATATCGATAGGTCTATCGATAGTATCGATACTATCGTCAGTGTCGAAAGCACAATATGTGGTAATAGGTTTGATTGATGACTTGCAATACTATCGATACTATTGCAAGTCATCAATAGTATTACCACATCTTGTGCTATCGATAGTATCGATAGTACTATCGATAGTTGACCTCGAAAATCAGATAGGATTTTTTTTATTTATTTAATTTAAAAAATAAATAAATAAAAAAAAACCCATCTGATTTTCGAGGTCAACTATCGATAGTGGGGCAATCGATAGTTCGGCATCACTAACTATAAGCAGCGACTTGATGCTGTTAAAACTTTACATGTCTCTCTCAGAAACTCCGAGTTTTGAATATTTCGATCTATGTAAGGTTTCCTACCTACTTAATTTAGCAGTAACATCAAAACAGCCTATTTATTTATTTATGAGTGCTTTAAAAATGTAAGCCAACATTTTTACAGTACTTTTCTGGTTCTTGTTAATTTCAAACAACTGTTCCACTGAAGTTGCTTAAAGCAGGAAATAGGATACACAGGTGTAAAAGCACTAAACTTAGTAATCGCCTAAGTCTTTTCTTATCTACAACTCGACCAAGTTAACTAGGCGAATGACAGCTACATGACGGCTAAGTTTATAATACCGTTTTAATTTGGTCGTGTTGTAGTTAGGAAAAGACTTAGGCGATCCTTAAGTTTAGTGCAATCGGCCATAAGTCTAGAAACTTAAACTTACTTTACGCTTACTTTATGCTTTCCAGAGGTCTATGATTCTATAATTTTCAAAAACTAAAGTTCATACTTAAATTGATTCCCACATGATCCATGGCATTTATTTATTAGTTTAAAAACCTAGTTTTGGAAGAAAAGGAACAATAGGGTTGACACATCTACGATAGACCCTGCCATAAAGTGCTCGAGAATATAGCGATAAAAATGTTCATAACGCTGAATCGCACTTCAGATAGACTGATAACCTTGGGAAGTTTTTACTATCGCACTGGAAAAGCCAGGTGTTCACTGTAAACATACCGAGTTATTCATAAAAAACCTTTATTCATAAAAACGTATTTTAATTAAAATGAGTTTTGTCTTCCTCATTTAAACTCAGTTCATTATACAAAAGAAAAAGACAAAACCCTTTTTTAATAAAATAGGTTTATTAAACGTTTGTTTTTTTTATGAATAACATAAAACTAAAACAGGGCGATTATTCTAATACATTAGTATTAGAATAATCGCCCTGTTTTAGAAATATGGCCTCCTTGACTTCAAAAGCCTTAATCACAACATACGTATGAATTATAAAGGCTTCGTGAATCTTAAACTTTGAGGCAGCGTATCCCTCCTAAAACTTATTTGTACCAATATACGACGTGATATAACAATTTTCTTGTACCATATTCAGAAGTTCGCCATACTTTGATTAAATGAGGCCGCAAAATTTCTGCAAACCACAACTCAATTGCTTAACACACTTGAAGCTAATCAATCAGTTCCGAGTTTCATGTTAATTTATTCAAGTTACTTTAATGTATTCCTCGCTCAGAGGAAGTTACAGAAGTTTCATAATTCGCTTTCTGGTATTAGCATATGTGTGTTATGTGATGTGATACTGTTGCATGAATAACACCATAAAGCGAAATGTATTGCCAATAGCCCTAAGGTCTCAAGGTCCCACACCAGTCTCATCATATTTAATAAAATAATCCTTACATAAATAGAATAAAACAGTAAAAAAAAGTGTGTCTGTACCTGTCCCTATTAAATGCCAAAGTTTTAAAATCAATTGTAGCTAAAATTTACTTTATAAAGCACTATTGTTTGTAGATAGACGTCGACTACATATATATCACGTTTGTGATTGCCAAACGTGTTCATACCTTATTAGAATGTACTAAAGAAAACCACCATAAAGCGAAAAAAGAACTACCTACCAATTTACTGAAATAAAACACTTATGAATTTACACGTGCGTTTCATCCGACTTATTTTCAGGGACCGTGGTCACAAAGTGTGACATGCACATTCGTAAACATGCTTTACATATTTAAATAGTTATTTGTTATACAAGTGACCAAAGTCGATTTGTGCTGCGAGTGCCGACTTTAAATCACGAACTAGCGAAGTAGTCTAGAATTGAATCACGAGCGTAGCGAGTGATTCTAATATAGACTACTGAGCACAGTGAGTGATTTAAAGGCACGAGGCAGAACAAAACTTTGGTCTCGTGTTAAACATACAACTTTTCACCTCGACCAGCAAGAAAAAATTCACGTGACTTTCCTGGTAAAAATCTAAATTCAGCATTAGAAACTTGTTCTCTCAACTCTTTTGGAGTTAGATAACTATCTTCATCGCTGGGCGTACTAATTTTTTGTTATATCACAAAATTAGACTTCGATCAAACCTATGCTGAAATTTTTTATTCATAGATTAAAATATATTCCTGTCGTTTTATTTAGGTACATTACGTTGTGTTTTTCTCTAATTTATTAATATCCCATCTTATAGATTTATTTATATTTATAAAACACTAACTTGTTTAAAAATTTCATTGATTTTTCTTATTTAATATTTATTTCATACATGCGACCCCATTTCGTCCATACTCTTTATTTCGAATTATCAAACTTCTTTTTCAACAATCCTTATTTAAAACTCCTTGGTAGATCCGTGCATTTTATTTTTTATACTTTTTAATTCTCATGTATGATAACATAAAGCAGTCTTTCTATCCTTTTCCCACATATCAATTTTACAAGTCTCATCCTTGTCATTCTATTTCTTTTTTCTTAATTATTTCAAAAGTTGGTGTTAGAAATTAAAAAAGCACTTTGCCTCACGCTCGCAGCAAAAATCGATTTTGCTGCGAGTTTTTACGCGCTAAAAGTGCCCTTTTCGTGCTGGAGAGGTGAAAACAATATTGTACACGGCTTTAAAAAAATGAAAAAGATTAACTTTATTCACTTTAAAACGGGCAAAAAGTAGGCTACATCTTATAGTATTCTGATCAAAGAATAGATGAAATTAGCATCCATTCGATACAACTGTACATTTTGGTTCAAAGCCAAAGCGAAACTTAAAAGAAAATTACTACTTTAGGATTGCTATGCTCTCTAAAGTCATACAAAGGCACAACTTGCTACTTGTCTAGACCGGGATTAAACTGCATTGAGAGCGTTTACAAAAGGTCCTAATGCCAGCTCCAAACAGTCACGAGTTGCAGAAAATTGGAATTTGGAAACAATTCGTGCACTCAGGAGTTCGTGTTGACTTTGGGATTGTGATTTCTGTTGCAGATGAGTAATAGAATGAGTTTGGTTTTATTTATTTTATTTATTTATTTAATAATAATAATAATAGACACTTTATTGCACACAAGACAGGAAAAAAATTACAAATAGACACAAAAACAGAAAGAAAGCACATAAAAGGCGGCCTTATTGCTAAATAGCAATCTCTTCCAGGCAACCTTGAGTAGTAAAGAGATAAGAAGAAGAGGATTTAGGGGGAGTGGGTGCAATTATGGAAAGAGATATCAGATATAGATAGATATAGATATAAAGAGAGGAATTATGAATAAGCTTTAAAGTGAATGAAAGAACAGGACATACGATAGTGTATTAGGTAGAGGAGAGGAAATGTCTTCTGACTTGATCGCGAAATGATCTCAGAGTTTGAGCTTTCCTGATACCCTCTGGGAGGGAATTCCACAGTCGTACAGCATGCACAGAGAAGGAATATGAGACGAAATCAGTAGAATGGCGAGGAATATCATGAGTAAGGTTAGAAGAAGAGCGCAGTGAGGACAGTGTGGAAGCGGAGCGAAAGCAGAAACATTCTTTGAGATAGACTGGACTAGTTGGATGGAAAAGGATGGAATAAAGAAGCGTAAGAGTATGTAAGTCCCTGCGCAGACGGATAGGAAGCCAATTGAGCTTAGAACGTAAGTGGGATACGTGGTCATATTTACGTTTATTGAAGATGAATCTGATGCACATATTCTGCAGACGCTCCAACTTGTTGAGCATGACCTCCGACAGATCCGTATAACAGACGTCAGCGTAGTCTAAGATTGAGAGCAGAAGAGACTGGACCAGAGTGATTTTCGTTCTTGTTGGTAAAAAGTTTCTTAACTGATTAATTGAGTAGTACGCAGCAAAAACTTTTTTTCTAACAGCTTCGACCTGAGGGCTCCATGAAAAACACTGATCAAATACCACACCGAGGTTACTGACGGTTTTTGAAAAGGGAATAACAGTGCCATCAAAAGTCACAGGAGATAGCTGCTCAAAGTCGATCCTCGAAACAAAATGAGGACTACCAATAATGATGGACTGCGTCTTAGAGGGATTTACAGTAAGCCCGAAAGACTTACTCCAATTACTAATGACCGCAAGATCGGAATTGGTAACCGCTACTGCACTAGAGAGTTCTGATAAAGGTGCCTGAGTATAGATCTGGAGATCATCGGCATAAAGGTGATAGGAACTTGAAAAAGAAAGTGTTATAGATTTTATAAAGATAGAGAAGAGTAGAGGAGATAAGACGCCACCCTGAGGAACTCCGGCGTTGATGTCACACCACGCTGAAGATAAATCTCCAACGCGGATGCGCTGCCGTCGCCCTAGCAGATAACTTCGAAACCAATCAATTGCAGCTGGAGATATGTTAAGAGATTGTAAGACACCAAGGAGGATATCGAAATCAACTGAATTGAAAGCATTACTAAAGTCAAGTAATGTTAACAAAGTAAGCTTCCGATTTTCTGTGGATGTGCTATGGCCCGTGCGGAAACCAGACTGAAAAGGATTAAAGAGTTGATTTTTGTTAAGATAGGCAGTCAACTGGCTAAAAACGAGTTTTTCAAGGACTTTGGACAGGAAGGGAAGGACAGAAATAGGTCGATATTCGGAAAACATTACAGGATTAGGTTTTTTTGGAAGTGGGATTAGCATCTTTCCATGACGTAGGAAAAACACCAGTTAAAATAGATGTATTTAGGATTTTGGTTATGACAGGAGTAAGGAGATCTATTAAAGAAAGGACCATTTTACGACTAATAGAATCTTCACCCACAGCATTGGAATTGATAGACAGAATGGTTCTCCTAACATCACAGTCAGCAAAAAGATTAAGAGCAAAGGATGATTCTGGAGTTGGCAAAGTTGAAAGGTAGGATAGGGTTTTAGCTTTATTGTTGCCATCAATAGGCGCAGACAAGGAGAAGTGACGATTGAGCTGATTCAAATCAAGATTGTTATTAGTGCTATTGAGATTGCGAGATTTGCCAATTCCAAGAGTTTTTAGAAATTTCCATACTTTTGCAGGATTAGGTTCATTTTCAATTGAATCGTGAGTGTGGCGTCTTTGAGCGTCCCTAATCACAGTATTGCAGCGATTCCTAGCACGATTGTATTTATTCTCATTTCGCTCCGAGGAATCGACTTTAAACTTAGCCTTAGCCCTGTTCTTCCTATTCATCAACTTACGTATATCATCAGTTAACCAGGGTGCAGGAAGGTGCTTTAATTTTACCGGTCGAATAGGAGCATGTATATCGTACAACTCAGTAAGGTGATTATTCAGTAGTGCCACCTGCTCATCAACATCATCAGAGTCGAAAATAGGAGCCCAGTTTATGTTTGCAGCGTCTTCAAGAAGGCGCTCATGGTCTATTTTGGCAAAACTACGCTGAAGCTGAACGGTGGGTTTTAACTTGGGAGGGCGAATGCGGTAGGACAGGTAAACCAAGTCATGGTAGGAGAATGCATCTGCAGAATATTGACCATGTTTAGCAGCTAAGGTCGAAGAGGAGACAATTATGAGATCAAGTAGAGATGGAGTGCAGTTGGGAAAGTGATGCGTTTCCTGTAATGGAAGAATGTGTAAGTTAGATGAGTTAACCACCGACTGTAACTTTTTGGCACGAAGGTCATCTTTAATAAGACACGTGTTGAAATCACCCATAATTATGGTGTGAGGATACGAGGGGGCAAAATTTTCTAAGATCTGTTCGAATGACTCAAAGTAGTCAACTCGAAGGGAAGGGCTGTAATATACGCCAAGAAGAAGTTTGGTATGAGATAGAGTTACTTCGAGAAAGAGATGTTCGGCGCTATTAGGTGGTGGCGGTTGAGGTGATCTGCTAAGGATAGAATAAGAAATGGAGATAAATAGCCACTCCACCATGTGAGGAACTTACACGATCATTACGGATTAGTTAGAAGCCAGGTAAAGAATAGGATATAGTAGGAAGACAAGGATTAAGAAAAGTTTCCGATACAAGAACAGCGTGAATATTTTTACAATTAAAAGTAGCGAACATGTCCGGAAAGTGGGAAGGGATACTCTGTGCATTAATATGTACGACATTAAAGTTCTTAGGAACGTTCGAGAAGGTAGGTAAGTAAGTAACTCACTTAATGGGCGATCTATGCATTGGTAACTTATGTCAGAAGTGCTAGAAGAAGAACAGGATAAGAAGACATCATTAATACTATCTAGTGAAATATCCATATACTAAATAAACTATATAATATCTATTTAGGAAAAAAAGAGCAAATAAATACACTACATATATATAGTACCCACAGGATTGGCTGAAAGAGACATATAAAAAATAAAAAAAATAAAAAAAGAACACAATATCACAAAAAAGAATAAATAGGTAATCAAAACATGAAACAAACACATTACCTACTTCTTCCGCCGAGCCATTGATCGCCAAAGAGTACATTTTAACCATTGAAAAAAAAAAGAATGGGGAGGAAAAGCGCAATTTTATCCCGATAGGTGGCGTCTGGTCTTTGGTACCGGGCCGCCTCAAAGAAAGTGTCAAAACATATGGGAATCTCTTGGAGTATTGCACTTTTTAATTTTATACTGAGAAAATGCCGCATTGTTATGCATGTAACTTGTAAAATATTGGAGTTCATCGATTTCCCAGTAACAAAAAAAAATATTGGGCAAAAAAATATCAAAAAAAAGATGCTTTTCCCTCGATTTTCTCCTTTGCTGAGCCTAAGAAACATTATAAATCAAAAGGAATGTTTCATGAATTTGATGAAGCTTCGCCAAAATAAAAACACATTTGAATTATAACAGCTTTGTTCTTTAATATTTACACCTCAGTAGTTTCTAACATATTTATAACTTGGATGAATTTGATAGGTATATCAAATATGGAATAAGCCCAATATTGGGGCCAAACAGAGAATTAATAGAATTTTATATGCCAGATTCATTCAAGAAACTTAGAATAATAAAATAAATATAATAAAACGGTTCGTGTAATTTTGGATGGTACAGAAATTCCAGTACAGAAACCTGAAATTACTATTGCACAGAAGGCATCATCAGGCAACTATAAACACGGAAATTCACACTCAGTTACTTTGTTAAAATTTAAATCATATGCTTCTGATCTGAAATAAAAAGATTACTTGTAAATCTTACACGAAATTTAAAGAAATGTAATGCTTGTCAGCAATTTTTTGTAAGTTGCTATAAACTTTCTTGCCTGTTGTTTTGGCTTTTCTTTTCCGTAATTCTTCTTTTATATGAGCTAAAGTTAGCATAGAATACATTGTTTGTCCGCAAAACCGAAAAAAATACAATCTAAGAAAGTAAAATCACGTAATACACAGTCAAGACAATATAAGCTCAAACTGACAATTGTTCCAAAGACTGAAGCGCCATCTGTAATTCACTTTGCCTTCGCCTCCCCATTAAAATTAATTACTTTCCAATGTATACTGTGGCAATCGATGACCTAGCGATTAGCCCACTGGAAAGTACCCGTACTGTGTAATCTAATCTGTGATCTGTCACATATCATCTGTCAACTACCTTAAACCTACCTATATTTATGCCTCTACGTTTGTCAAGAAATTAATATAGTATATTAAAAAGGGGTAGATGCGCTACCGAGCGACCGGGTGTAAGGGATAGATATATTATGACGTCAAAATATGGGGCTGCCATGATCACAAAAAAAATACCCTAAAATGCAGTCGGAATCGTTACAGTACTTGAATGAGCGGTTTTCAAAAGGCAGTTTAAGAAAAAAAAGTAGTACCTAAAAGACGGCTAGATGTCGTTGTTCAACTAAGTACCTAACTTTTTCAGAAAAAAGCAAAGGATTTTGTCAATTTGACAGTCAATTTTGGCATGGTTATGGCAAACTACTCCTCTTTAGGGAGTCATTTTTGCCAGTATCGAGTGTCTTTTACTCAGTGGTATACTCAGCTGCTAGGAAAAATTAAAAAAAAAACTACCTAGTTGAATAACGCCATCTATCAACATAAAAATAGACTAAAATTCTCAGCTGTCAGAAAACTGAAAGTCAACATTTTGACTCGCTAATTAAACAAAGTATTGCAAGCGAAAACGCGAAAATAAGTGGTCCCGACCGACCACTCTTTTTGTGATAAACTATATTGAATTTTTGACAATTACACCCTGTTATAATATGACAAACAAACAGACACACTTTTTTTATTCTTACTCTATTACTATGTTTCCATCGCTTCAATTTTTTTTTTATATTTGTAATATGAAAAATATTATTAGAAAAGTAGAAATTTACGAAAACCATTTTATATTATTATTCTAGTTCAGTTTATTTCATCATGTACCTGCAACAGCACTTTGCACGTTTATTCGTGTAAAAAAGACGGAGCTTGATAAATGTAAAACTATGTGCTTGATCACATGCGATGTTGCCGTTCTGCTCAACTTCATGGCTTGGACAATATAGAAGGCTATGCTTCTATCCATTTCTCACGAATTTTATCTTCCGTCGGAAATCTGGAAAAATCAAATCGCTTGAAATTCCCTGAAATATGGGGTAATTTTTGGGGAAAAATTTCTATGTGGGTAGGCATCCGGAAATCGATTTATAAACCTACTGATTTTAGTGGACGTCAATGCTAAGCTGGCTTCTATTACGTAGATTAATACGCAATTTTCCCGGTTTGCATGTCAAATGTTTCCGAGGTTATTTTTAGAAATAAATTTTAGATTTTTCCTATTTATCAGGTTTTTCATGATATAACTAATGATTTAGCTCAGAAACTTGGTTCCTGTGAGATTTGAGAAAGAAATACGTGATCAAAATATAGAAAACAGTGTACTTACGCATGAAATGTAACACCCGCTTATTTTCTTTATTTGTTGCTTTTGCAGCCAAATATTGAACATCCCACCATTTTGTAGGCTGGACACAAACACTACACATTCGATTTATAAGAAATTTTATGTATTAATTAGGTAGTAATCCACAAAACCTTTAATTTCTTTGGCACTTTTGAAATAACCCCACTTGTTTGTTTTGCCTAGTTGAACTGTGCCTATAACCCGACCATGAAAAAAAGTCCGGTCGGTGATAGAGATAAAACATGAAACTCTTCTCTATTTCCTCCTATAGGAATCTCAATAAGACGATCTCGCTCTATCAAAGCATGTCAGACCCTTGATGTACGTACACAAAACAAAACAGGAGTCAGAAAGCAACAAAGGTGAACAGATTAACACAAAGGATGCATATCGAGACAGAAAGTAAGTATAGATTAAATACTTTTAGCACAACAAACAGTAGGCGACGTACAGAAAGTAACTACTGGGACAAAATATTGTACAAAACAAAGATTGGTACAAAATGTTATTTTCTTGCAGCTCTCTTCGGCTTACCCACCGGCGGCTGTTGGACTTCAGGGGGCTTCTTACTGTCAGCTGCCATGGACGTAGCAGGCTCCGCCTCGCTCAACTTCGCGATGTCGGCCGCAGTCACGATACGATGGCGCTTTCCATCTATTTATTTATTTATCTAATTACTTATTTTCATCTATTTATTTATTTATTTCATTAATTATTACTTATTTATTTATTTATTTAATTTCGGACGACCAACAGCTACTATAACATAATACATAACCTAAATAGTAACAGAAAGCCAATTATAGGTCATCACAAATATAAGACAAAATACACTTAACGAGCACTATCTTAGTAGTTAATTATTTTACAAGTATTATACAATTAAGTCGCATTGAAAAAACTGAGACACATAATACGCTTGATCGAAGCTTCACTTGTCGCAAAAAGATCCAAGTCTGACACGCACGACACAAATATGAATTCTGCCGATATTTTGAAGATGCAGGGGGGGACACATTTTTAATTAAACTCATTGATGTTTTCCATGATAAAGTAACAAATAGTGTTGTAAGTAAACCATGCGATGCAGCAGGTGATTAGTGTTTTGTATCAAAATCTACCCTATACTTATTAAAGATAGGCTTAGGGGGCGTCCATTAATTACGTGAGGTGATTTTTCGTTCGTTTCCCCATCAAGTTTGGACTTATTTGAATCGTCTTGACGAGTACTTTATTGGGAAATAGTTTCCAGGGTCTGATGATGGAGCCGAAAGAAGGCCACTGGGACTTTGTAAAAAAACCATGCAACCCCATCCAACCCCATTTTACTAGGAAAAGTAAAATTATTATTATTTAAGAAAAAAAACAGATTTTCTATTTATAAAAATGGGGGACATCAGAAATAGGCCCATTGAACGGACGTAAGTTTTAACCGTTAGGTTATATGCATGTAGCTTTACTACCAACGGCGGTGAAACAAGGGGCCCTAACATTGTCTTTTTACAGCTCAACCAATGTGTGAGATTTTATCCGAGATGCTTTATTCGCTTGTTGAGATTTTACTTTTTATTTTGATGGTAATACTGTTGTAAAGCTCTAATAAGATAACATGAAAGTAAGAGATGATAATATTTTGAAGACATTCACTGAATACAAAGCGACCCTTTTGTCCTTTTTTAGGGTTCCGTATCCAAAGGGTAAAAACGGGACCCTATTACTAAGTCTCCGCTGTCCGTCTGTCTGTCTGTCTGTCACCAGGCTCATGAACCGTGATAGCTAGACAGGTGAAATTTTCACAGATGATGTATTTCTGTTGCCGCTATAACAACAAATAGGTACTAAAAATAGAATAAAACTAATATTTAAGGAGGGCTCCCATACAACAAACGTGATTTTTTTGGTGTTTTTTGCTCGCTATTAATAGCGACAGCAGGTAGACAGTTGAAATTTTCACAGATGATGTATTTCTATTGCTGCTAATACAACAAATACTAAAAACAGAAAAAAAAATTAAGGGAGGCTCCTATACAACAAACGTGATTTTTTTGCTGTTTTTTGTTACGGAACCCTTCGTGTGCGAGTCCGACTCGCACTTGGCCGGTTTTTTATCATATTCAAACACGTGCATCAGATGATTATTGGGTGCTGACTTTTATCTACACCCATGCTTTAAATCCCTTTGAAACGGTTAGCTTACTGTCAACATTACAATATCTGAGCGAGAGTGTGTCGCGCTCCTTCCTGCGCCTACGAGCGACGAGTTACATTATGAAATTCAGTACAACATTATAACACTTTATAGAGGATACCATCATGGGTGTGGATAAAGTCTTGTATGCAACTGTACATAATTAGGTATTAAAACACTCATGTGGTACTATTATCATATCACATTTGTGTTTTAATATCCCTCATTACAGTACAGTTGCATAAATAATACTATTATATTCTCGCGTAGATCCTTTTCATTACTTTTTAGGCATGTGGCGTATCTTTTGACCGATAGAAAAACAATGAATTCTAAATGAAATTGAATGTTATCGTCAATTACATAGTTAAATGCATTTTTAGAGATAATGCTGTTAAGGTGAAAAATAAAATCAATGTGATGATCATTATCTTCAGTTACACATGCACAACCTCCCCAGCTGAAGTGTCAACGTTTCATAAAAATAACGAGACGCAGCCGACAAACACGATGAATTGCATTTTAAATGTGCGATGATTCGTTTACGAGTGGAAAAACGAATAGATTATTTTATTCATAATAGTATTTTCGTTTATTTAAAGTCCATAATATGTCGTATTTTATTTTATCATAATGGTAAATATGTTCATTAATAAAAGTAAAAAACAGTACACAATAAGTATTATTTTTTTGAGGCCCGCTAGTAAAATACTTAAAAAAACAACATATATTTTATGGGTTTTAGTATATTTTGGTTTTAATTTGAAAATCCGAGAAACACACAGAAAACACCGGAAATTCATAACTATTCAAATGTTCAGGTATTCACATAGGGCGGTGATACAAGCAACTAGTTGCTCGCTAGGATGACGGTGCCGTCATATTACGGCGGCCGTCATTTAGCGGCGTAGAACGTTATCTATGTAAACAATACGGCACAGTTTCTGACGTTACGGTGTCGCCATATTGTTTTCATAGACAACATTCAACGCCGCTATATTACGGGCGTAATATGACGGCACCGTCATCCTAGGAAACCCTAGCTTTATCTACGTCCCGAGGAGTGAGATGACGTCAGCGAGCGGCATCAACGAAAATTACAAAAGTACCCTCACTAGATACTTCTAACTAATTCGCGAGCAATTTCCTACACTTCTGTACACAAGAACTGACAAAAAATATTGTATTGAATCTATGTGCAATGAACTGTCACAATGAATTCAAAGTTCTTGACTGTTTTATTTTACGCAAAAGCGATCAAAATACCAAACTGAAATTACAAACAAAATAAAATGCGCGGCAATATTATTTTCTAAGTTTGACATTAGTGTTTATAAGTAGACTATAAACAGCACATAATATTTTAATAGTGAGAGTGATTTATTATAATTGTCCTTGATTTAATTCATTAACTCAATATATTCCGTAAATTTTGTAAATTAACTTTTGCCATCGAATAAATTTATATAACTCAAAATACATTGAATGAAACATAAAAGCAACACGACGATAATAAATTCACTAAGCAAGCATTCATTTTGGGTTCCCAGTAAGCTCAAATTGTTATAAACGGTTTATCAAAGTGCCACTCTAGAGACACAATATAGTCATTAATCTCAAGGTTTATAAGATATATTGTCACCAATGTCCGCTTTATTAGATCCCGACTCCAAGGTGATAGGAGACCATTCATTATTAGACAAATTTAATATAAATTCTTATACAACTGAATTCCTGAATGCTTTCAGTTCGTTTGTGGTTACTTACGCCTTTACGTGTAAATAGTCAACTCATCATCGTGAAAGTTCGCATACACGTTGTCAGGGGTACGTAGAAGGACATAGAGTACCTTTCATCCAGAAAAAAGCACTGTTCCCGAGGGATAACAAAAATCTTACTACGCAGACGAAGTCGCGGGCGGTCGCTAGTAATTCATAAATGCGAAAGTCAATTAGTTTGTTAGTTCTTACGCTTTTACTTCTTAACTAGGTACTCAACTGATCATCATGTTTGGAATACACGTTTTCAGGGGTACAAAAAAGGACATAGAGTACCTTTAATCTCGAAAAGGGTACTGTATGTCCACGCAGACGAAGTCATAGGCATCCGCTAGTCTTTCATACAAACAGTTTGAGGGTGATGTAGAACTCGCAAAATAAGGTGATTTGTCAAACTAACCTGTTGCGTTTCGTTTCGTTTGTTTTATGTAGTTTTCCTTGTAATGTAGTTTCGTGGAAGATGAATTAGATCATTTAACAACGTAAGATACAAAAATATGCCGGGTTCCTAATTTATCTCTCTCAAAACACTTGCAGATTGTAACTCGATTTTGCTAACAAAATATGTTTTTTGTTTTATTTATTTCAAGTGTGGGTGTGGTTCGATTGAGCTGGCCGCGCAATAAAGACCGAGACCAAAGTTTGTTTATTTGTTTGTTACCTGCAAGCGAAACAACAAGAATAAATATATACATTAAAAACTCGCGGTAAAAGGGACACACAGCTTGTCCATCAAGGGCTGTAATACCGACCGCGCTGTGGTAGCCTGGACACATTACCGTGGCCTGCCCCCCTACCGTGTAAGAACATTGATATAAAGTTCATGTGAATGTTGACATTTTCAGACAGCGCTTTTTATCGCCAATCGCATGAAAAATAGAATCGGGTTCATTGAAAATAATTATAGGTTTTCGTTATTCTTATTAATAATAAACGTGTTTCAATTGTGTTTTAATGGTATAGCTAGGTAAGTAATAAGAACCGTGTAAAACATACAATTAAAATCGAAATCGAAACTCAGCACAGGGCGTTGGTCCTGCGGCTGAAAAAAATCCTACAAGTGTTTGATCCCTGTTTGATGTCATTTCCAAAAAAGGATTTCGAAATGGTTTTTTTTATCAACCATGGTTTAGTGGACTAGGTATACGCAAACAAATAGACATACAGACAGAGTAACTTTCATATTTGTAATTTTAATATGGATTTAGTATCAGAAAAATAATATAATTTTATTATTCAGCTATCGAAACTAAAGAATTGGTAATGAAACTTCTTGTAAGTCCTCTGTATGTAGGTAAGTCTAAGCATAATAATTTTGAATCTCATATCGTCATATTAGCTTAATAATCTGTGATATTAATTTAGAAAGCAATGTGAATTTTCTCTTTGTGATTTTGTGAAATTTCATAAAGTTAAAGAAATCGTTTAAATTTACGTTGAGCGATACTGAAATAAAATTGTATCTTCAATGACAATGGCTTTTTTATAAATTGTGAACTTAAATCTTGTTTAAAATAGGCTTTGTGTCAAAGTAAAAGATATGAAAACTTTTGCAATTTGTTTTAGGATTTAGAAGTTTGAATGATAGTAACAAACTATATATCTTGATCCATGATTGATACTATTTATTTGAAATTTCATCGGATATTTCTTTAAACATGCCCAAAAAAATAATATTATAATAGCATACCTACCCTAAATTTTGAAAACAGCACCGAAATTATATTTTTTTTTATCTGAGATTATAACATTCTTAATGCTATTTTTATACAATACTAAATAATATGCTTACTAGAAAAAATCGAATCGCACCAGATCATGTTCTCAGGCAGGAATCAAACCCGCGACCTTTGGAATGCTGGTCCAATGCTCTTCCAACTGAGTGACTTGGTAACTCAGTTGGAAGAGCATTGGACCAGGTTCGATTCCCACCTGAGAATATGATCTTATGCGAGTCGAATTTTTTCTAGCATATTATTTAGTATTCTTCTTTCTAGCATATTATTCTTTTTTATTTTCACTACAATGTGTTATAGATTAAGTTGAAACTAAGTGCAATCAGTGCAATTAAACTCTAGATTTATTTTTCCAAGCATTAGTGACAGTTGTCGTTCAATATGGCTGCCCTCGTAAACTTAACGACGGTGCCCGAGCAATAAGGAAAACTATGAGAATCTCACGCAACAAGTTTCTAATAACTTTGGACAATATAATGATACTTTTTAACCAACTTGAAAAACATTGAAAGAGGTTCACAATTCGCCGCGTGCGTTTTTTACACGACTGCCCAAAAAAGGAATGTAATGTTTAATTTTTTTTATGTTTTTTATTTTTTTTCTATTATTTTTAATATTATTAGGGAGTGTGTTTATTTTTGTTTATGTTCACCAACTGTTTATATTTGTTTTTATTATCCACAACGGCCACGGTATTTCAATCAATGCTGTGCCTCGGCTGAAAGTGTAAGCGCATTGAGGAACTGTCTATCTTACCTCTAACTGCCGGAACACAACAATTTTCAAATTGTTGTAATGGCGTCAGCCAGCCTAGCATGACCGATTTATATCGCGTGATATAGCGTTTTATCACGTTTAACTGTCAAAAAGACAAAGAAATTTGACAGTTGATGTCGATAAAATGCTATATCACGCGATATAAATCGGTCATGCTAGGCAGGCTGACTTAGGTAAGATGGTGGTTAGCCAGGCAGACTTAAAATAAGCCCTACCACCAACCAAACCGAGTACAAATTGTACCCCCCTCCTGAGAATCAAACCTGGGACCCCTGCGTCTTACACCTTGGTCGAAACACTAGACCGGTATACTAATATACTAAGAGCTAACCCCGGAAATAGGTGGACAATTTACAGAGCTACGAAATCCCTCTAGTTAGTTAGCCATACTATCATCGTTAACAGATCCGGGCACCTCGCAGATTTTCAGTGGTGGGGGTGGGAGTGGTTGAGCAACAAAGGGGCTGAAAAGCGATTGAAAGTATACAATTTACAGAGCTCTGGATTTGGTGTGGTGTAATAGCGGTATAAAATAGTGCCAGGAGGCATCAAAATGCGCGAAAAAAATGGTAAAATTTGATGCCGCCTGGCACTACTTTTCCACCAGTCAAAATTCCTGGCAATGTTAATTCGACTTAGATACATGATTGGTTTCATTATTATACCACACCAAATCCAGAGCTCTGTAAATTGTATACTTTCAATCGCTTTTCAGCCCCTTTGTTGCTCAACCACTCCCACCCCCACTGAAAATCTGCGAGGTGCCCGATCTGTTAATAATGATAGTATGGCTAATTAACTAGAGAGATTTCGTCGCTCTGTAAATTTTCCACCTATTTCCGGGGCCAGCTCTTAGTCCATAAGGCCCGTTGTAATTTTCAACTATAAAGTGTAAACTAAATAGTTACCTTTTCAGTTTCGATTTGGAAAAATACTCGCTTCATTTTTGTTAAAATTGTTGAAAGCTATGTCTAGGGAGACTAGGAAGCCAATCTTAGACAATTTAAATGACAATAATTCTATAAGCTAAACCAAAGATTAAATGACAATGTACTTACAACTGAAGTGACTAACTTCAGAGCGCTTGCGGTACCAAATGACGTATTTTAATCTGTAAGTAGGTACCTAACATTTTTTCATTAATCACGCCATCGCTACTGAACCAAATTCATCAAACGAACAACCGAAATATAATTCCGATTCAATTTCATTATCTAGAAATAGAAATCAATATCGTTCACAAAAGAAATATCTTGTAGAAGGTAAAAGGGCCAAACGATCAAATATTGAATTCCTATAAAATATTCCTGAGGCACAATCCTACAGTGAATTGAGTAGCTTACTATAAATACCTTGACTGCCCTAGAAATCGGTTTGGGCGGAAAATATTACTTTGAGATAGAAACCTGGTTAATGTCTTAAAAAGCTTTTTAATCATGACCTTTTTTTAATCTGTTAAACACATTTTTAAATTGCTTTTGATTACCTACAAAAGAATACCATACAATCATTTTTTCTAGCTAGCCCAATGCGGATTAGTGGGTGTTCATCATCATTATAATCATCGTCATATCATCCGCATGACACCCACTGCTGGGTATAGGCCTCCCTCAAGGATCTCCACGACGCTCGGTCCTGCGCTGCCTGCATTCACTGGCTTCCCGCGACCGTCACCAGATCGTCGGTCCACCGTATCGGGGGCCTACCCACGGAGCGTCGTCCGGTTTGCGGTCGCCATTCAAGAACCTTTCCGCCCTAACGGCCATCGGTTCTTCTCGCTATGTGTCCACTGTCCAGCCCACTGCCACTTCAACTGAGCAATCCTTCGGGCGATGTCGGTTACTTTGTTTAGTTTGGAAGTAGGTGTTAACGATTGCAAAATGCAGCCGGGACCAACGGCATAACGTGCCTTACGAATCACGGAGAAACTCGAGATGATAAATATTTGTTCACCCACCCCATTACCGATCATTGCGAAAAATCGAAGTTCAGACGCTAAACCACTGCGCCACCGAGCGCCTCATTTGACAAATGAGAAAATAATGAGGTTTAAATTCAATTTTAGTAAAAAAAATACAAGGACATTTGCGTCATTTATAATGTAGTATCACATATATCACATCACAGGTCTTTAGTATTAATTGAGGTTTACAAAAACCCACACGAAGCTTTATTAAAACGGGTTGAAGTATAACGAATGACCCTTATGATGAATATCCCTTATATAAAAAAGGTTTGAACAAAAACTCAAATAAGTAAATGCTTTGTAAATCTCGCTATTGGACTTCGAACCTTAACGCTTTCGTTGAAGATCGACATTGCAAGATGGTGTGATGTTTTAACCCTTGACGTATCGGTCTCGGAGGCCATTATTACGTGGTTAACCCTACACCGCAACTAATATATCATCAAGTTGACCGCTCGTCGAAGTGTTTGCTCAATTAAGCGGCATGCATACTGCATTGTGTATTTGAAGTGATTGATAAAGCTGTCATTTGTCACACACGCGTAATGGAAAGGGGCGAAAATGGAAAATTGATATTGAAATTTTTCTCGCTGTTATTATATTATGAAGCAATTTCGGATAAGACGCCTAATACCAAAATAATAAGAAATTGTACTTATATCATAAGCCCTACTTATCTCTACATAATGGGTAAACTTAACTATTAATGGTATGAATCCCGAATATAAGTAAACAGCTAAGATTTCTATTGAGTTTTCAGGCATTTTTTTTCTTCGTATTAGATTGCAGTGCACAACGTACACATCAGCTTTAATTATTTTGGATTGTAACAGCCCAGAAGGTTATCTTAATGCCTTATCTATATTATATCACAGTCTACTCTTAAAAAATCTGCTGACACAGAACCAGTAACGTTTCTTTGAGTTAGCTTTTTGTTTTTTTTTTATATAAATGTAAGTTAGGCAAGTATTCACAAGTTATTATATTTATTATTATTATTATTAATTTACCATACAAAAGATACTTAAGTATAACAACTTCTTGATATTTATTCAGCGTCTTAAAATGAAATCACAACAGTAACGTTAAAAAGAACGTACTATTATTGGTTCAGTCAAAAGCTCCCTACAAACAGAACCGTACGTGCGGCGAACCGAGAATCGTGCATGCGAGTTTCTGAACGTGACCCGCGGGTAGGGTTACCATAGGTCACATGTCCGATTGAGGTTCTGATTCTGACCTAGCTTCGTTTAGCTTTTTTGGCATGTCCTAATATGATATTTCAAAGTAAAGGGGGCGCAGAGACTTTCCAAGGGGGGCGCCGCCGGCCACTTATGTCATTGTTTTGGGTCAAATATTGTTTTTTCTAACCTGCTACTAACCTATATTTCTAACTGCTACTAACTAATTAGAAAGGGGTAGTAAATAAGTTAGCAAACCCTTGTCCTAATGTTTTTTTTAAGAAGGGAAACTAATGTTTATTTTTATTCCTACTAATATTATAAAAGATAGTTTATAGCCTAGAACAAAATATAGAATACTTTTTATCCCAGTCAAAGGTTTCCTAGGGATTTTCTGAATGTCCACGCGGACGAAATCGCGGACATAAGCTTGTTTAACATAAAATCACTGAAAAACAGTGTTTTGCCCAACTTAACCCTTTAAATGCCAACAGTTTTGTCCGGTTTCACATTTAGATATGGAAACTCTACCCGTGAAGCCTTGGTCCTGTTTACTTGCCACCTTTTGCCACGCGTTTTGGGAACCGTTATGAATGTTTTTTCTGTAAATAAAGAGATTTTTTTTTAATAAAACTATTTTCTCAAATTATTTTCTTACTATAAATATTATATTACATTGGAAATTTTCATCTTCTTTCACTTTATTATGATTTTTAATTTTTATCAGACTTCTGACAGGAAAAAAATATGCGGTTTTTAGTGCGGCTTCTTATTTGTTATAGACAATGTTTGATGAAGCTCTTGGCAAATTTCAATGTAGATGATTAATATGAATACGATACGTATATTATAGATACAGTGTGTTGCAAAAAACCACTCAAGCCAAATATGGTAGAATGCACAATGCATACAACCCATGAAAAAATATTTAAACCCTGAAAAACGACGTAAAAAAAACATAATAAACTGCTTAGTAGTAACTCTAGAACTAAACTATTTATTGTGCTTTGGCCCGTCTATTTACGAATAGGGTTGCCACTTTTTTAGTTTTCCATACAAACACAAAACAATTTTTACGGGTTATTATGGTTGTTCAGTATCATAAACAAGTACTAAGACCATAAACAGCAGAACTATGGCATATTGTTACAGCCGACTTTTTTTGCTTTATACATATTTTATATTTTTAATATATTTATGGGTCCAGCTGAAAACCAGCGTTGTGGAATAGGATCCACTACACAAGCTGAGCGTGGTCAACCCTTTCGGTCGTTTAATATTAGATAATCACAATTCTGATCTCTAAGATGTGTATTGTATTGAAAACGTCGAATAAATGCTTACCTACTTTACTTTATGAAGTTGGCTGTCGAAATTATCTCTTATGAAAAAAAAACGAATAAATAACTAAGTACGGTAAAAGTCAAATTAAACTTAATGCCTATAAAACAATATTTGAAAGTTTTGCACTTTTTGTTGAACTAGTTTCAAAACATAGCTTTGAACAGGATAATAAAATATAAATGTAGATTTTATTAGATTTTGCTTCTTGCTCACCTGCATATTAACGTCTCATTTATTCCTGCAGCATCTGTTTGTTATTGGCATTATGCGAAATGGTACTACAAAACCATCGTACCCAGATGTTGTTTACTTTATATGGTGTTTTGAACGTGCCTCCCGCGCTATTTAGTAGCCTTCTTTTTCCGAATGCAGCATATTTTTTATATTAAAAAAGAAATATGTTGAAACAAAATGTAAGCGTTGTAATTACACAGAAAAATATACGCCGCGAACGCCGACGATGGCAAAAAATAAACGGCAATGCGTACGCCGTATTAGCACTCAAACGTCGACGGCCTTTTTACGCCGCGCTCGTTGCAAAAATGGCGGCCGAGATATGTAGGCGATTTGCGATGACAGTTCTTAGCCCCGATTACTGCGGTGACATGTTGGGATTATGAGTTTTTCGGAAGATTGCACGGTTAAATTAGTGACATTTTTATTAAAAGTTTTTCGTTTTGTGTTTTCAGGACGATGGTACAACTGACAATTTCCCTTGCATAAAACTAGTGGTTGGCTCCATGAGCTGTAAACCTCCAAGAATCTTAAATTAATATTCTAGTGTAATAGAATCTTGTAGATCTCGCGTTAAAAAGTAGCTCAAATGTATGTTTTTTAAAAACAAATAACACAGAATAGATACTTATTAGTTTTTTCAACTATTACTTAATACTGTGCAAATAATATACGCCCTATAATATAAGTCCTATAGGTTCTGTCACAAAGTCACAACCTTGTTATTTTCAAACTTCGAATTTTGGCCAGAAATTATGATTGATGAACTAAGGATGAACTTTTGAGTCTTCTAAAAATCAAAATTTAAAATTTTCTTTGCACCGCTGACAAAATGTTTTCTTGTTAAGAGGGCTCCACACTCGCGCCGCGAAAGCCCGTGAAGGCCGCGAAGCGAGAGTGTGGAGGGTTTCGCGACTTCGCGTATGGGCTTCGCGGCTTCGCGTTCGCGCTTCGCGGCGTTCCCCGTCAGAGGGCTTCAGACTCGCGCGTGAACCGCGGCCGCGAATCACGGCAACATTAGTTCGGCACACAAGTCCTTTGACGCAGACCAAAAAACCGCCACCGGACGGGGAACGCCGCGAAGCG
The DNA here is from genome assembly GCA_928269145.1 of Agriphila tristella. Lineage (NCBI taxonomy): Eukaryota > Metazoa > Arthropoda > Insecta > Lepidoptera > Crambidae > Agriphila > Agriphila tristella. Next base: position 31,136,661 of record OV743432.1, read on the forward strand.
CGAACGCGAAGCCGCGAAGCCCATACGCGAAGTCGCGAAACCCTCCACACTCTCGCTTCGCGGCCTTCGCGGGCTTTCGCGGCGCGAGTGTGGAGCCCTCTGTCCGGTGGCGGTTTTTTGGTCTGCGTCAAAGGACTTGTGTGCCGAACTAATGTTGCCGTGATTCGCGGCCGCGGTTCACGCGTGAGTCTGAAGGGCTATATTTTTCGCACCGTTTTCATGCGCGAACCGCGCCCGTGATTCGCGGCCGCGGTTCGCGGTGCGAGTGTGGAGCCCTCTTTACTTATGATCATTTTTCGAAACTGCTGAAATATGTCTTTTCTTTTCTTATCAAATCTCCGCCATTTCGAAAAAAATCGAACCTTTTCACAAAATTCCACGAGAATCAGTTGAGAAACTTGAGAAATGCGACCTGTAGAGGAGAACAGCCAGCGCCGGAGAGCCGGACTGAAATATGTTGGTTTTACGTAGGTATCTCCGCCAATTTTGAAAAAAATCGAAAAACTAGATCGACAAAAAAATCTATATAATTATCAAACCTGTTGACAAAATTTGACGAGAATCAGTTGAGAGTCAAATGCAAATTGAGGGAGAACAAACGGACAGCCGCCGAACAGACATACGGAAGAATTTTTGCCCAAGCTGAAGCATAGACGCTTCGCTTGCACTTCGCGCTCGCTCAAAAAACATTAAATATATATTATACTATAAAAATAATTCGCCATAATTATCATTAAAAATATGACCTAGAGTTCTATTTGATGTATTTCTCCATTGAATGTTATCTTTTTCTTCCTAGTAAAAAGCACAAAAGGGAATTACTTATTTTAGATAAAAACAATGTTACATACCAGAAGAAAAATAATGTTTTCACAAAAGGCACATTTGTCACCAAGTGACAGGCTTGAATCAAAGGGCTGGAAATAGCTGTTCTGCTAGATTCTATTATTGGATAAACATGTTCCGCTCTTAGTTTGAAACTAGTTGGGTATAAAAAATATATACCTTGATAGCATATGTACCTATCTTCTTAAAGTACTTAATCTATATTTAAATTTATTATTTACTCGACGCCTAAGGTCTCTAATCCTTTGACCTTAGGAGTTTGCCAAAAGCAAAAAGGTCACATCCAGAACTACACCCGAACTATCTCGCCTAATCCGGTAGACCGCGTGAAATGTGCATTCCCGTTGCAACATAATTTAGAATTTACAGAAATTGTTACTTTAGTATGCACCGCCGGAACTAAACTAATTAAAATTTCCATCTATCTCGGATCTAATCTAAATTCTATTTGTTTTAACCACTGTGTAATTTAATCTGTGTTGATCTAAGGCCGTGAGCACTTTGGACGCGTTTTCGTACGAATTTTACGTGTACAACCGTACGGACATGCACAAACGATCCCGAATCTCCAAAGTACTATGAGAGCACGCACGCACACCGGGTGCGAGTTCGTCGTACGTATACGTACGTGTACTCTCAACGTCCAAATACAATCCGAATAAAACATGTTCGTGAGTCAAAAAAGTTAAAAATAGATGCAGAATAGTTTATTACTACCTTTGGATATTATCCTGATAAATAATTTCATATACTTTACTAAACTAGAAGATGCTATCCGGGAAAAAAAGAAAATCTAAAAAATAATTGAAGGACTTTGAAAATCATTCGGTGTTATTACAAAATATTTTCAAACACCTGTCTGTTTAAATGTGATGATGTCACTTTTATGACGATGTTGTTTGAAAGAGACAGCATAGCTTTTTAACAAGTGTTTAAAAACACGGATGTTTCGTCAGAGTGAAACCCAGTTCAGACAAGACCTCTCCGAAAGCCCGAGCTCCGACAGGCCCGAGTTCCGACAGGACGGAGCTCCGACAAAGACGTCCCGCTCCGACAGGATACAGAATCGACGAGATGTACACTAGGTATTACTTTTTGGCAAACACATAATCATGTAGCATTCTGTTGCCTTTGACTACATATTATGTTTTCAAATGCAACAGAGCGTTTTAGGTTTTTTTGTGTTTTTGTTAGTAAGCAAATGAGAAGAAAACAAATCGATGTCGTAACTCGTAACCCTTTCCCGGTAGGCATATGAATTCAGAAAGATATAGTAAGTAAGATTCATTAATTTAACTAGTGGCTCTGTGTGCTGTAGACATCGAGTTTGTGACATTTTTGAACAACTTTTTTCTTCGAAAAACTGAATCAACAAAACAATTCTTTATAATTATCGAACGCTCTCAAAATTTACGTATAGATGTCCCCAAGCACAGAGGCTCAAAGAAAATGATACCTTAAGCTGTATTTCCAGGGGAATCTCATTTTGCCACGAGTTTATTATGAGCAGAATATTAATGTGGTTATTACTGACTCCATGAATATGTCCGCTTAAAACTGTTCTTGGCAAATACATTGGTGAGTGAAATATACAGGATGATTTTTTATTCACTCCCCAAATTTTTAGAATGTGTTCAGTCCATGAAACTGAACAACTTTCTCCATGAAACATGTCGAAATACGCCAAAAAATGTTGGTCGCCCTTACTAAACAGTGGCCCTACCGTGAGTTGATGCAAACTGTTTACGCTACCTAAACTATTATTCTCCTTTTTACTCGCATTGACTGTGAGCAGTATATACAAAAGTTTACGGTAGCGTAAACAGTTTTCTTCCACTCATGGTAGGCCCACTGATCACGTGATCTCTTCGATTTGTATGGAAAGTCATATTTATATATATTTTACCTTCAAAGTTTTTCAGTTTCATGGACTGAACACAAGAAAGTTAACTAAAAAACACCCGGTATACTTACTTCAACAAAATCATGAAAGTCACGAACAAAAAGTATTTATGTTATGCTGCTTAATGGTATTTATTTAACTTGTTAATGAGTTATTTATTTAAAATGTAGCTTGCAGCTTTATCAAAAAGTCAAAATGGTATAATCACAAAGGCTGATTCAATAAAATACTAACATGACAGTGCACAGAGTTTTAGATATTTTATTTATATCCAAAGCATGTATCGAATTATCGATGACGTGTAAAAAAATGAAGGAGATGACTCAGAAAGTGATTCTGAACAAATTATAAATTCTCTCTTTAGAGTTCCGTACCCAAAGGGTAAAAAAAAAACGGGACCCTATTACTGACTCCACTGTCCGTCTGTCGGTCTGTCATCAGGTTATATATACCTCGTGAACCGTCATAGCCAGACAGTTGAAATTTCCTGTCTGTTACGGCTATGACAACAAATAGTATAAACGGAAAAAAAATACGAGGGCTTCTACACAACAAACGTGTTTTGTTTTTGTCATTTTCTGCTCGATATTAATAACGACAACAAATAGACAGTTAATTATTTTACAGGTGATGTACTTATGTTGCCGCTATAACAATAAATACTCAAAAAGAAAAAAAGAAATACTTTACTAAGGCAGCTATACAACAAACGTGTTATTTGCCGTTTTTTGCTCGATATTAATAACGGCAGGTAGACGTTTGGAGTATTCACAGAATATTTAGTTGTATATTCACATCATAAATAATTAAAAAAAAATTAAGGGGGCTCCCATACAACAATGTTACATATGTAATGATACGGAACCTTTCGTGCGCAAGTCCGAATCGCACTTGGCTTGGTTTTTTCTTCTTCCTGATGATGCTCTTAAACACCATAATCGCGTAGCACGTAGCTCGCGTAGCACGTAGCTCACGTAGCACGTAGCTCGCGTAGCACGTAGCTCGCGTAGCACGTAGCTCGCGTAGCACGTAGCTCGCGTAGTTGGTTGGAGCACGATAGAGCGCGCTACGTAACTTTCGTAGTGCGCGCATTGCTACGAGCACGCGATGTGCATGTCGGCAGGGCCATTTAAGTACCTTGATAATACCATACACGAGAACTTTTCTTTAGTGAATTTACCTTTGAAGGATTTCACACCTTTTTAGCTGTAGCCGCTATAACAACAAAAACTAAAAACAAAATAAAATAAATATAATCCCATCATAAACTAAAGTGATTTTTTGACGGAATTCTTCGTGCGCGAGTCCTACTCGAAGTTGGCCGGTTTTTTACACGACTGTCCAAAGCAAAAAGAGTGTATATGTGTTCAGGGTGGTGTGGGTATGTGAGTTTCTTTATTCCACCATAACTCCTAAATGCCTGTACTGATTTGGATAAATGGGTATCGTTAGAATTCTTACAGCATCCCGAGTGACACTGGCTATATTTTTTTAAGATAAAATCAATATGGCGACTGTACGACGCCATTTTCAAATGTAAAAAAAAAATTGTTTGCTTCTATTATTACAATATGGGCATCAAATGAAAGGCCTTGATGAGCACATTCCAAAACTATATAATATGTTACTAAAATGTGTAAAATAAAAAAAAATAAAAAAATGAAAAACACGACTGCCCTGCCAATAGCGAACTAAAAAGTTAAACAACAAGTGTCATTGCAGTCGGGGGACCTCTTTGATCAAAAATTGTTCCATAATAAGGTCCCCCGACCGCAATGACTCTTGTTGTTTAACTTTTTAGTTCGTTTTTGGCAGGGCAGTCGTGTTTTTAATATATTTTTAATTAATTTTTAATAAAAATCTTATTTGTTAGTTCAGTATTTAGACTTAGTAGTACGACTCTTAAAAAGAACTACTGGGACCAAAATGTCTAGATTAACGATTAAACTAATCGTGAATAGGTAGGTACTAAAGGAAATTATTAAAAATTATGTACATTGCAACCCTTGTTCATGTTCATTCACATAGTTTTAAATGGATCATTAAATAAAGTCTTTTGAAACATCCTAGCGACAAAGTATCTACCCCGAAACTTAACTTGTCAAAGTGCTAGTTCGAAGAAACTTCTGAAGTATCTTCCCTGGTATGAACTTAAAAGAAATCGAAAGTGCTAGTCATACTGACACAACAGTATTTTCGAACTTAAGTGATAACTAGTACAGTCTCTTAAATTCAAAAGCCTGACTCCCGAAATTTCGTAATACGGGAAGAACGTCTCTTAAATGTACTCATATCGTCTACACGTACCGTATTAAGAGACCCACGTAGGTACCCCGCTTAGCGTCTGTTTTGTAAGGGCTTAACAAGGCTTAAATTTGACGCGCGATCCGGGAGATTAGCAAAGACCCGCCTCTACTCAAAGGCGAAATAATGTAAAATGACTTCAATTGCCCCGAAAAAGATAAAATTCTGGGACATGTTAAGACCGTGTGTGTTTAAGCGACCCGTTTTTAAGTCATGTTGAACGGCGACTTTTGGGATTAGTGAATTTATTGTTAGATTTTTTTCGTTAATTGCATTTTTCTTAGGATATAACAGCTTCACTCACTTCACTAGCAAAAAACCCTAAGAACAATGCAGTAAATTACAGTGAGTTTAATCTCAAATCACCAAAATATTATTGCCTTAAAAACTATAACAGGAATTCCAATCAATATGACGAAGCTGTGAACATTACTTATTAATAGCACAAAACGCTTGGTACACAGCTAATTTGCGGCCATACATCAAGTTGCTACAAATTGCCAGCTACAGTGCGTGATTTGTCAAGGTAACAAATCGACCGTGCCGAATTGGATCCCTATTGGATGCCAAAATTGATCTCCCCTTTGCGGAAGCTGCATGCAAATATAACCCGTCCAGGTTGAGAACTAAGGGTGATAATGGTGAGACAGGAATTGATGGTGTTAGGAATTTGATTGGGCTAACAAAAACAGTGTCCCAGTAGCATCAACGTTGATTCGTTATGGTTCTCAGTTTAAATCTTCTTCTCTATTGCTATTAAATTGGCTTCTGCTAAAAGTCCGCTGTCTTTCTGAGCCTTGTCTCCTCCATGACCTCCGTATCTTTTACAAGGTACTAAAGCAAATCGACCCTATAGCAAACTATTAATGAATAAAACTAGTCCTTTTCAGTGTAAAATAGACCGACACAATTTGTTGTTCCAAACAAAATCAAACGTTGGACACATCGAAGCTAGTCAATTACTCATATTTGGTTAAAAAATATCGCACCAATCAAATGACCAATTTTAGATAGCAATCGAATGGGACGCAGCGAGGCGAGTGATTGCAAATCGTTTTGTGTGCACATATTAATTGGTTTATATTCGATTTTATTCAGAATTATGTAAAATGTTTATGTAAAGAATGGTAACGAAATACTATCAATCAATCAAACAACATTGAATTTTTATTATATTCGAGTTGATTAATGTTCCTTCTGATTAGAGGATTCGATCCTGGGATCCCGAAAACCGGGATCCCGGGATCCCGACTGATTTTCAATCCCGAAATTTTCGGGATGAGGTTTTCATAATCCCGGGATTTTCGGGATTGGTATAATTTAAAAAAAGTTGCAAAATATACTGCGTAAAGCGAAACGCTCAGTGCCAGTGATCTCAATAGATGCTTGCCTATAATTTTCAAAATAAAATATAAGAAATCCTTCTTGTATTTCATTCTAGCAGCATTCCAAGCAAGCAACACAAATTAACCCAGCGGGTTAGCGATGGTTTCTTGGAATAAAACATATTTTATTTTAAACTAAAATGATAGAGAAGCAACTCTCACTGGCTTATGTTATGTGGTGATAAACTTCAGTTTTACTGCTCCTGAACAATAATGAATGAACATTCTTCAAGATTAGTTTTTGTCATAATAAGAGAAATGAGACATTATGTGACTGATGAATATTAATTTATTTTAAAACAATTTTTGCTAAGAAACTTTCTTTACTACCTTGACTAGGTTTTTACACAGCTGTCTATTTGGTCGATGTTAAGAGAGGATATTGTCAATTTTGTTTATTAGGATATTTTATTAGATAAATGTTTTTTTTTATTTATTAAAATTTAAAGAGACTTAAGAGATATTATTCATTTTTGAAAAATAATAACTTTAATATAAAGAGTGACAAACAGACCAGACTCAGTCTGGTTAGAGTTAGATTGATGACTCTAAGTTTGATTAGTTAGAGTGATTATATTAGCTTGGTGTATATTGTGGAGCTTGGTGGCGCGGTGGTATAGCGCCTGGGCCAGTGATTGCGGAGGTTAAGCAACGTTCGCAAGGGTCGGTCATGGGATGGTTGACCAAAAATGTATTATCTCGAGCTCCTCCGTGCTTCGGAAGGCACGTAAAGCCGTTGGTCCCGGCTGCATTTGCAGTCGTTAACACCCACCAATCCGCATTGGGCCCGCGTGGTGGGTTATGGCCCGTCCTCCTTATCCACCCATAACGAAGGCCTGTGCCCCAGCAGTGGGGAGATTAAAAATGGTTGATGATGATATTGTGACGTAAAATATGTAAGTTTTTGTTAAAATTTTGATTAAGGACGTCGATTTTTGACCAAATCTTAATTACATTTTATTTCGTCTTTTTTCATTTCTTAATTATATAGCCGATTTTTGTAAGATTTCCATATTTTTATTTTTAATCTTCAATCCCGAAATAATCCCGGGATTGGCTATGTGCAATCCCGAAATCCCGAGATCAGAAATAAGGGCCGGGATCGAATTCCCTAGTTCTGATAGTAGGTTACAAAATATCAAGTAGGTACTAGCAAAAATTCATCTCATAGTATTTCACACTTTCTGCAACACGACGACAATAATCGCGAGACATAAAAAAGGGAGGAAGTTGCGCACTAAGTGTGCAAGGTCCATAATATACCTAGCAAATACACTTCTTGGCCAGGAACCTTACAAATATTCAATGCCATCAGCCAATTTTGAGGAGCTCGATGGCGCAGTGGTTTAGCGCCTGGCCCAGCGATTGAGCAACTTTCGCAAGGGTCGTTCATGGGATGGGTGACCAAATTATTATTTTGAGCATTTGCAATAGTTAACACCCACCAATCCGCATTGGGCCAGCGTGGTTGGTTATGTCCCATCCTCCTTATCCACCCATAAGGAAGGCCTGTGCCCCAGCAGTGGGGACATTCAATACACCAGACTAATTGTTAACCAAACGAGCATCCCTATATTTCTTCACTTACAAACCCCAATAGAATTCCAGCAATCAATTCTGCGACCGCGCCATCACTAACACACACCTCAACTTCTCAAGATTAATTGGCGAAATTCAAACTGATTCAAATTACCAATAACTTCATTTTCGATTCAAACTTAATTGTCGACCATTAAACACAACTTGGCCAATCAAGATATGGCCTACCGAGTTTCTATGGTTGTCTTCAATGTTGTCTTTAGCATATTTTATGCAATATTAGATCATTTGAGTCTAGCCTTTCATTAAAAAAGAAAAGGCACCGTTAAACTATAATAGCGACCTGAAATCTGAATGATATAACCGCCAATGACTTGTCGCACCTCAACCTGAACATCCGAACAACCTTATTATTATTACAAACAAAGATTAGAATCGTCCCAGATATAAAAAATATAAAAATGGTGTTCCATCCGTTTCATTAAAAACACGAAAATTCGTCAGGCCGAGAGTTGCCAACTTTGAATTAATTTGACAAGATTATTTGTACACCTAATTTTATAACGGTATAAATAACTGTTCCTTAACGCAAACTAATAAGGTTCAATTTAGAAAATTATTATGTTATCGAAATCCTCTAAGTTTTTGTCATCGTCCGTCACTCATTATTTCCCTGTCACACGGACACGACAAATCCTACAGGATATTTCGGTTTTCGTAATTATTAGTTTGTGATACTTGTAAAACAATTAATTAATGTCACCAATTATGTTATGACTTTACCAATTATGTAATTTTTATGTAGGTACCGATTCAGTTTCATTAGAATCAAAATAAAAAAATAGAATATTAATAGAAAATTAGAAATTAGAATAGCGATTGAAAACAAATGCAACATACAGTCACAGAATACATAATAATACTGCCTTTATATCTTTTGAGCCTTTTGCGTAGCTGCTATGGATATTTTTGGTTCTAATAAAAATATAAATTTTGTTTCCTACAAGGTACCTACGATATATGAATGGCCATACGATAAAAAAGTGAGTTCAACATCTACGTAGGCAGTATGTGAAATATGAAAGACTCGTTTGTAGGCTTAACAAAGCACTATCTGAAATTGGCACTTGAAAAAATTACCTTTGCCACAGGCAAAATAGGAAAAAGTGACAAAGCACAGATCGTATCGTTGGAAAATAAAACGATTATATTCCCTTGAGCGTGAGACAAAACGTAAGCAAACTTGGTGTGTGTTTCCTTTAAAAAAAGAGAAAATGAAATAAATCTTATCACATACAATGATGTAATAATTGAAGAGGCTTTGGGCACCGATGGCTGTTAGAGCGGAATGGTTGGGAATGATGATGATGAAAGATGGTGTAGCTAACAAGGTGGACTGACGATCTGGTTAAAGTCGGAGAGCAACTAGATGAATTTAGCGCAGGACTTATATTATTGTGGAGATCCCTGAAGGGCCTATGCTCAGCAGTGGGCGTCGTGCAACTGATATAATGATAATGATGATTAATTGAATAAATAAACACACATACCTACATACAAACATACATGAACCCCGATGATATTTAAAATATAAATCAGATAGAAGACATAAGTTCATCCCACTTTTCGAGTTCCACAATCATTTATCGAAGGACCATCTGCATGATGTAAATCAGATTTATCTTTCCCCGGCAGTACATATCAACCACAAGTACTCACTGACGACCCTCACGCATAAAGTTTGATACCGAATCGATTTACACCCGCACCAAATCCCATTTGGAAACGGCCGGGGGCTGACTATCGAAACGAGATATCGAGATCAATCGTGCGGCCAGATTGAAACGAATCGTTTGAAATAGCAAGAGCACTTTGTACTATAACCGATACAAGAAGATTCGCTTTACAACTTGCTTCTGGCACCTGAGTTAGTTATCGATGTGGAATCTCTGAGGTAGTTTGTGTGATTGCCACTAGTTTGAAATAATCTGTTTCAGGACTTCTAAGATTGAGAATACAACAACAGACAACTCTGAAAATAATTCACTCACAAATAGATGAGTAAGAAATTTTATGAGACCCCGAATCACACATTTTATTAAAATTGAAATACCTATACTATAAAATGAACTAAAATCCGAATATTGTTAGAAAGAAAATCACTCAAAGTGAATCAGGTGGTGTAGTTTATTAGTAAAACAAGTTGGCAAAGATGTTCAAAGTCAAACTATCTTTATTCAAATAAACTTAATAATTAAGCACTGTTTGATCGTCTATATTTTCCTACCATCTGTTCCAGACTTTTTTAACTGATAAGAAGAATTGAACTTTTCTGACTCTGTAAGTAAATATTCCACAATGATTTAAAGTGTACTTTACATCCTACATATACGTCTTTGATCTTTTACAGAGAATTAACTTACCTTTCTGGAAAAGAATAAAATATACCTGTTGACACCCTGTGGATATTCAAAGTTAAACGTAAAGACTGATCCAAAGAAAGAGATAAACTGATTAGAAAAGAGTCTTTGATGTCCCTTCGTATATTCATAATGGAACACGAACGGTTTGTGTCGCCAAGTGGAACCTCTAGCAACACTCGAATCCCCTCAAAATATGCCCTTTCTGTTTCAGGAATTTCGTTAAGATCCTTTAAACTCGACTTACGTAAATTGGACGACAAGCTTTAGAGTTTCTTGAATAAAATTTGAGCCCCCAACTTTTTCTCCACTTGAGTAAGAATGATTTTGTTTTCAAAGCTTCGTAAACACAATCTTTAGCTAAGATTTAGCACCTGCTTTGAAATAAGCCATATTAACTTTGTTTGAAAGAGATCATTTGTGATAATTATGAAAGTCATGTAGGTAGGTAGTATCAATTCGACTTTGTATGAGCTGTTTTTCTTTTGTTCCTTTTCTAGCTAACACTAGGCTAGGACCCAAAGACATCCAAATTCATTTAATATTATTAGTTAGGTACTTTTCTTTTCAATGAACTAAGCATAATACATAATAACAAATTATACCTATTTATCAAAAGCAAGTATTATGTAATCTGTGAAAATACGAACTAATACAATGTTGATGTTGCAGTGAAACCTTATAATACCCGCATGTTTTCTAAGCGTTCAAATTTTCTACTTATTTTTTTTTTCAATTATAAGAAATCTTCTTAATTTAATTATCACGTTCCGACGACGACGGTGCCATTGTTGTCCGTCATCGTTAGCTTTGTCATCTAATTTTCCGGCGCCTGCTTCAGAAAATTTAGGTAGAGTATGTCGCTAGAGAGCATTTTCTGGATCCCGAGTTATAGCAGTCCTCATTCGAACAGAGAAACAACAGCCCCTCTATACTAGCTGCCCTAATCAGAGACGTCTATTAAGTTAAATGCTTCATCGTATACTATCACTATGGAAAAGAAAGAGATATCACCAACTTTAATTGACGTCTCTGAGTACGGCAGTATGTCACGTTTGTACAAATGAAAACGAAATTAGTTTTCGAAAAATATATTATAATGTACCTATCCTCATTCATCTTTTGATCATCTTTTGTTCATCATCATTTTAGAGAATGTTACGTTGGCTACAGAGTCCACATTAGGCGACGACGTCCTAATTGGGCCACTGCTAGTTAATTAGCCTTCCCATGATTGTACGAGCAAACGATGCAAATTTCGTCGCACGACGTGATTAAACACACACATTTCTTCAAAGTGTCCTAATTGGTAATCGCGCGACACTCTATAGAAATAGGTCTTAGTGCAATGAAAACGCAAAAACGCCTAAAAACTGAAGAGAACTAATATTGTCAGACGCGCAAAACCATACGTTATAAGTATGATGTAATTAAAAAAAATAGATTATCGTGGACTCTTTAAGAGAATCACTCAATCAATCAAAGGATGACTAGGACCTAACACTGTAGATACTTTTAGTTATTCTGTGCTAACACACTTATATTATTACAGAGTTTGGTCTCTGTTCGGTTTTTTCATCCTGTGTGTGTGTATACCAGTGTTTTGGTCGCTTTCGCACTAAGCTTTATCGTAATGACTGCTGGGAGTCAACTTGTTGATAATTTAGGCTGTTTTAAAGATAAAATCTGAATAAAACCACTTACGTGTAAATCTGAGAGAAATAATTTCTTTGGTAAGTAATGAGCTTTTTTTATATTGATGAGACGCTTTAGTGTTTACCGCAAACTTTGAGATTATAATATAAAAGCGCTTTATAATAATGTGTACTTACTAGTAAAACTTTAGATCATCATCATCACATCAGCCGCAAGACACCCACTGCTGGGTATAGGCCTCCCCCAAGGATCTCCACGACGATCGGTCCTGCGCTGCCCGCATCTAGCGGCGCACCGCGACCTTCACCAGATCGTCGGTCCACCTTGTCGGGGGCCTACCCACGGAGCGTCGTCCGGTGCGCGGTCGCCATTCCAGAACCTTTCCACCCTAACGACCATCGGTTCTTCTCGCTAATGTGTCCAGCCCATTGCCAGTTCTGCTGAGCGATCCTTCGAGCGATGTCGGTTACTTTAGTTCTCCTGCGGATCTCCTCATTTCTGATTCGATCACGCAGGGAAACTTTAGATAAGTAACTATATCTATTCAGTCTGCTAACGTGCTACCATTAAATCAATAATAGTATGAAAACAGGATTCGATGTCGAAAAATACAGAAAACAAAAACAAAATAAATAAATAATCACAATTTCCTTAAAAGTCAGCTTCAACCATTCTGCTCGTAAGTATTCGCCATAAAATATCGCCAAACGTCACCAAGTTGCCCGGCACAACCCAAGCAAACAGACTTAGGTCGCAGCGGTCTTGATACCAACCCGTAATCCGCAGAGCAAACGTAACAAACATCCGTATAAAACTACATTCATCAAGAGCAACTGAGTTTACAACTACCTGTATTCATACAGCTAGAAAAGCGAAAATTGCAGTTTCGTCTTTTAAAGCTTTTCCAACGCCGTTTTCCTTTGAAGTTACGCCTTTTTTGTCTGTATAAACCAGCAATGGTTGCTACACATAACGAAATGAGCTTTGTTCCTATCTGCAGTGTTTTAGTGGTAGGTGCATGATGGATCATCAGTCGTGCATCGTTGCCAAGTTTTAAGCCGAAGGTTCTATCTTAAAGTCAGAGAGAGCACAATTCAGTGTATATTTTTCACCTGTTGTACTTACTGCGAAGTTAGTTTCTTAAGAGATACTTAGCTTTAAATTAATTTGTTATTTACAAGAGGTTTTAATAGGGTTTGTTTGTTTTAATTGAGATAATTAAAATATTATTAGAAAAAAAAATTAAACAATTATTTTAGAAGATACCTTACTATATTTTATTTCAATTATATGTTGTTATTACCTAATCTAAGTCATTTGTCTAAAATATAGCTGCTGCCTGCCATACAGAAGAACACTCTGCAAAGATACGAAAATATTTCACCTCAAACAAAAAATGGCAACTATATTATAAAATATGTATGTACCTTTACAGACCAAAAACAATGAATTATTAAACCTGTTCCAATGAAAAGCAAAGCGTAGTACCTCAGTCAAATATAAAGAGCAAGATTTTTATTTGCTCTGGCAATACTCGAGAGCAAATAGTATTTTTGAAGGACAGAGATTACTTGCTCTGACAATGTATGATATGAGATGATATGACTACATGGCAGTGGTGCCAGGTCTGTATTTTACGGATTTTATGTAAAATACAAATATTTTGGGGCGGTTATTTCGTTTGAAAATTAAATGGTAGCTTCAATGTAGTGTAGTGAAAAAGAAATTAAATGAGTAGTACATTCCTTATAGTACACCAAATAAAGATAGTGTTCCGAAATACATTTAATACAGTCAACAACAGGATTTAATGCGTAAAAGATTGGTGAACACAAATTCAATAAGATGCTCAATACCTACCTCCAAACTATTTTCAAATACACTTTGGAACTGGTTTAGTAACATTACTATCACACAATACCTACCACTAAGCCAATTCTTCGTCAGTTGATAAATTAAAAATGTAGGTAGAGGTAAGCATAAGATTAAAGTACCTACGTAACCCAGTCAAGGAATGTTTGTTACTCTAAATATTGTTAATTCAAAATGGTTATTTTGCTCATGATTTTTTTAATTTTAGATTTTTGCATTCACAATGCTATTTTTATACAATACTAAATTATATACTTACTAGAAAAAATACGACTCGCACCAGATCAATTCTCTGACGGTTTTTCATGGTTAATTGCCCAGCTGTTTGTTCCAAAACAAGAGGAAATGCAAAAAACTGGAAATTAAAGTTCAACTCAATTCCGGATTTTTCATTTTTTACTGCCGGCAACACTGGCGCATAATTTGTTTCATCTGATTTATAACCTTTGGCCCCAACAACCTTCTTGGATGCTATTTCCTTATAAAATGTAGACAAGGAAGTGAGATGGATGGCTTGCATAAAGCATGGCGACTTACTTGCAAAGAAGTAGGTTATATAATATTTTTGTTACGTTCCAGAATATTCATTCATTCAAAGCTATCTTTAGAATCATGTTTACCAACTTTTCTTTAACCTTCTGGTTGTATAATAAATTAAATAACTAAAACTTTATTTCTCACATCACTAGATATATTACTACAGTACAGATTACCACACAAAAATTTCCTATTTCTTTTTTTAAAACAACGGCTAATAAAACCCATGCTATGTCAGCAATCATTCCTCAAGACCTTACATAAGTAAGGAATAGGTACTCAAAACATCGATTACATAAATAGGTCAGTGTGTCTTTTCATATTTTCATAAAAAGGTACGGAAAGGTTACAGACCTTAGCTTCAGAACCCTCTCAATTTTGACATTATACTATTGTGGTGCAGCTGGGTTTGCCTACATCAGAGTTTCTCAAAATGTAGATTAAGTAGGTCACAACATCACACATACATCCCACATTATGGTGAATCAAGTACTTATATGTCATTTATATATAACGATAGGCTTTTTTGGTCGAACTTAGAAAACATCTTTATAAAAATTATTGATACAAGTGTCATTACGATCGGGGGACCTCTTTGATTAAAAATTGTTCCACAAAATGGTCCTCAACTTTTTAGATCGTTTTTTGGCAGAGCATTCTGTTTTTAATAAAAAAAACTTATTACAAAATCAGTACATTATCGTCTTGAAATCATAAACACCACCTCAAAATCAGTATTAAACTCATGAATACAAAACTTGTGTATCCGTAAAATAGTTTCATTTCAACAAAATAATTTCGAACTAACTTCAAAGTTTCGCCATTAAAAAGGGTCAGACCGAAAAGTTTGAGAGCCGCAGGGCTACGTGCTCTTTTTACAACGCCGCGGTAGTCACAACTACTTCGCCGATATCACTTAGCAAGATTTATGGGCATTCTTGTAAGTACATACCGAGTTTTTCCCGATTTAATGGATATCTGACTGAACGTCCCGAAATTAATGGAGAGGATGTTATGTAAATGTGAATACAGAACAGATATCACTATCGTATTATTCGTAGACTCAACTTAATGTTTTCAGTTTAGGTAAAATGCTGTTGGCTTTCGAGACAGACTATGTTTTGTTACGTTGAAAAGTGAAGGAAATATTTCGGGTAATAAAAGAAAAAACATGAGTATGTACGTTGCCGAACTGCTAGTTAAAAACTCTGAATCTATACTTAAAAGCAATATCATCATGCTTATAACACCCCATTATGAATGTGACACCGTAGTAAAACGTGGTCGCTTACTATGGGTCTCATAAGGAGGCTCAAGGTCATCCAGCGTGCAATGGAGAGAGCCTTTGTTCGCTTTAGGACAGAAAGCGCTAGAAGGATTGCTCAGCTGAAGTGGCAATGGGCGGGACACATAGCGAGAAGAACTGATGGCCGTTGGGGCGAAAAAGTTCTTGAATGGCGACCGCGCACTGGACGGCGCTCCGTGGGTAGGCTCCCGACAAGGTGGACCGACGATCTGGTGAAGGTGATCTGGTGGTCTAGCGCAGGACCGATCGTCGTGGAGATCCTTGGGGGAGGCTTATACCCAGCAGTGGGTGTAGTTCGGCTGATATAATTATATGAATTTAACCATAATCTCCACGCATGACATCGCAGTGTTCGACCATTTTTGATTTGACGATTTAAAAATGCTTATTATGTGAGCTTATTTAAATAATAGTACATTACTGCCGAGAACGGGAAGCTAGCGATTGCACTGTCGAGGATGGTTTGAAACCCGAGCCGCAGGCGAGGGCTTTGATCATTCGAGGCGAGGCAATGCAAGTAGCTTCCAGTACAAGGCTTGTATAGTGTTTTGTTCAAGAAATGCGAGGAAATTAGATAAAAAAAAATTAAAATCCTTTTTTATTTAAATTTTGTCATTTGTACTGACAAATTATGTAATTTTGGAATGTGCTCATCAAGGCCTGTCATTTGATACCCATATTGAAAAAATGAAAAAATAAAATTTATTTCTTAAATTTTATTGACAAAATATATACCTATAATTTTGAAATGTTCTCATCAAGGTTTGATATCCATATTGAAAAATAAAAAATATATCTTGTTTTTATAAAGGAAAAGAAAAAAAAAACTAAGTTAAATCAAAATAGATTAATTGTTTACCTTTTTTTTAAAAGAAGAATAAAACAGAAAACAAAGAAAATGATTTTTATCAATTCGTGAGGCCATGTGAATCAGCCCACTTGACTCAGTGCGGGAAGTACGTACTTCCCGCACTTGTGCGGGAAGTAAGTATTGAAATTCATTTCCGCACTGATGAACCAGGCCCCCACGGAAATGTAAAACGCCCCGCATTCCTTTTTCACATGGAATGATAAGATCAGAGCATAAGAGAGAAAATATATTTTTCATTCATTCATTTATCGGAAAACTCTGCTCCCCATTTCCTGGTTCACATAGGTGTTAAATGTACTAACTCGAACTAAGTCATTAGTCGAGTTTTACGACACCTCAAAGTGGGAAGTGGTGGAGCAGTGGTGCTATTCTACTCTACCGAAAGCCACAAAGCTAAAAGCAATATATAGTCGAGATATTTCTCTCTAGAAAAGGCAAATTACTTCCTAACCACAGTATTCCACATAGTTACAATAATTAACACAGTGTAAAGTGGTCTTTATCGGCGGACTAATTGGTTTGATCTAATGAGCCTTAATGGCACGTTTAGGCTCGCCACTAACGTCAGCCGTTTATTACTATACGAAATGTAATATACCACCTACGTTGGTTGGTCGCTCTAAGATATTATATCGAGAGGATTACCTACAGTGTAAATAAGTTATCTACAGTATTTCGAATTAAACCGGCTCCACACACGCTATGCGCACTGCAAGTTATCAGTCTATTCTGTGCGTTTAAAAATATTGGAACCGGTTTCCATATAATAAATAATAATAATCATACATCAATAGACTCAAAAAAATTGTCGTTAATTTTGTGCTCCCATAATAGGGAATATGCATCAAATTATTCAATAATTCAATAATATGCATCAAAATCAAAAGTATAATGCGTGAGAAAATCAACTGTAATATTAAAACTTTTTTCTTGCCTTTTTTTCTCGTGATATATGTAGTTACTTGAAGTTAGCACGCAGCAGCAACCGCCGAAAACGCTCTATAGAAAACGGGCATGATATATGACGTCACATGTCACGTTTCAGGCGCGCGTTTACTATGGAGTTAGCCAAGAATTTTCAAATATCTCCCTAAATTTTGCGTTTAAGTACATATGTGTCATACAAAAAAATATTTCTTATTCGATATTATATCTGACTGTTAAGTGCATCATATCCGAAAGTGAAAAAAAATCGTTATTTTTCCCTGATTTCATATTTATAATTACATTATTATTTTTCATTTTTCTGTTCCATCATGTTTTTATACGTGTCCGAAGCGATCAAGCTCAAATTTATCAAAATCGGTGAATTATGCATATTCCCTATTTTAATAAATGCGCGGAAGCATCACACTCCGACGGTTGTGTACCGAAGTAAGTGCCTATATCGAATCGAGATGCCTTGACACGGGTTGTATAAAAAATTCACAGATTTCGCAGTTCCTGCAAGAATCGGAGCATTGAAAATGAATACAAAAATTTACGAAAAAACTAAATCAAATCAAAAGCAAAATCCTATAATTTTTCTAAGGTATACTAGGTACCTTTTTATTTTAACGATCGATTGTGACACTCGGCTGCGCCTCGTGTCACAAAAGTGCCCCTGACTGCTTCGACGCGGCTGAAATATTATTAACCGATTCACAAAAATCAACTAATGCACTTCTGGTCTGCTTCCGCATTTTTCAATACCTTTACCATGACGATCGGTCAATAATCATAGAAACTACATCACTTTTTATGTACCGAAATACCCGTTTTTCTACAATTCGAAATCTAAAGGGACCGCCTGGTCACAATTATAAACCGATTTAAAAAAAAATCGCTGTTTTGTAGCTAAACTAATACCCTAGGACCCTTTTTTCATTTTTTCTTAAGTCGGTTTTTTTCTCGAAATATTTACAATTTATTAAACAAACACCCCCCAAAAAACCCGAATTTTTCGAAATTTCAAATAAAAGTTACCACCCGTTTTTAAAAATTCAAACGTTCACACGTGTCTCAATAAATTCCTCAACTTTTGGTACTATTCCCATCTCGATCCTCTTAAAATCCTCGGAACTATGACCAAAAATATGTCTCAGGCGATTTGCATTTGATAACCATTTTCAATGGTAAAATACTGGTATTTACTTAGCATAAATGTAATCAACAGGCCAAGATGAAAAATGTTATGGCGAATGCTCTTTATTAATGCATTTTTCTATTAGATTCTAGAGTGGACGAGGCATTCGGATTGGGACATTCTCCGTAACTAGCTCTGAGGCATTTCTATTTAAACGCCAAGACAAAATTAAATATTCGGCTCAATGAACCGACTGTGTCAGGGCTTAACTATACTTTCTGTAGTGTATTCTTGATAGAACAAACGAATCTTTAATTTTGTAGAATCAAAGTTCTATATTTTTTGAGCTTTTCTGCAGTTTCTATTTGTAACTTTAATTAATAGGTTGAAAAGCTTAAATTTATAGGAAATTCTAAAGCTAAACCCAACTACCAATATAAAATAAAAATATTCAAGTTTTATTAGTTAACATAAAGAAAGGGCGCAGCAACGATATTTAGAAACTTAAATAATATCGTTACCAAATACAATACAACGATTGTAATCGGTTTATGGACATTTATTTATTTTCTGTAATATTTGAAGTGATTAACTATTAGATACTTGATGTTCAATATTGAACAATTTGTGTCGATAGAAGTCTTTCATTACACTTATTTAGATTTTTTTTCTAAACATTTTTACGACCTAATATCAGGTCCCAAATTCTGTCTTCCGTTACACTAAGCTCCACCATTACACATACGCAGCGCTTACAAAATGGCGGCAAACACAACTTTTACACGCAAACAAAGTTTATCAACCCATTTAATTGCCACGCCACAACTCTCAATTAGCACCTTGTTACACTAATTTACTGTTTACTTACATAAAATGTGCTTTTGCATTTTATTCCACCTTCTTTTACTGTTGAAATAAAGAAATCTCCTCTTGTATCAAGTAACTGAAAAACTACAAATAAATTACTTTTCGTCAACTGCCAAATTTATAGTCACGCATGACGCATCGTGATATTCGTGATGCATGCCAGTTTGATATCCACCTTAGGATTTTAGTTTCTGTGAAAAGCTGGTGTAGTGCTCGGACTACACTAAAGAAAATCTTTAAATGCATCAGTTCCGTTTCTTTTGAAAAATAAAATGAAGTCTTCTTTCAGTAAAAAAACATATCTTCAATATTTAAGGTACTTTCCTTCCATGTGGCAAAGTTTTGGGACATCCTGTATATCAATAAATTTTAGAGTATAACTCGATTGTGTGGTGTCCCCATTACCATTGATAGATTGGAGGCTGTTCAAAGACGTTTCCTACGTCATCTTAGCTCAAAACTGGGCCTCAGGCGTAAGTTATATACGTATGAAGCCAGGCTACAGCGCTTTGGGATGAATTCGCTACAGTCCAGACGCTCGATTCAAGATCTATTAATTTTGTATAAGATCGTTAACAATCAGTGGGACGCCGTAGATTGGTTGAGCCATCTGTCATTTAAAACGAGCGGTAGTAAGCGAAAACCTAAATTATTCTCCGTGCCAGTCTGCAACAATAATGTAACCCATAATAACCCGTTGTTTCGAATCTGCAGAACTTATAACGAAAATGTTAACAATTTGGATATATTCTCACAAGGCTTTTATTCTTTTAACACAGCAATAAAACGTTTATTTCATAACTGTGACTATTGATTAGGTACTTTGTATTGTTATTGTCATGCCGGAAATATTTTTGTCTCGTTTGTATTTCTTTCTTAATTTCTATAGCTTAACATTTGTCACTTTAAAGAATTATTCTTCTACGTAAACGTTGTGTACAACATTTATAGGAATTTAATTTAAATGTGAAACCTAATTATTAGATCTTTAAAAATGTATCAAATTGTATTCTGTGGTTGTACCTTTAAATAAATAAAATATAATAAATCAAACTTGGACAACATAAGGAAACTATCAATTATATTCACATATTTATAAAATGCGTAATCACAACATATTATAAAACAAAGTCTCTCGCCGCGTCTGTCTGTCCGTCTGTTCGCGATAAACTAAAAAAATTCAGAACGAATTTTCATGCGGTTTTCACTAAATGATAGAGTGATTCCTGAGGAAGGTTTAGGTGTATTAGTTGGGTCATTATTTGAAAAGCGTTCTCCGTGCAATTTTCGTGGCGAAATTTCACTTTGAGTTATTCGAATAAATAAAATTAGTATATTAAAGAATCCAAGAAATAAATGAATAGTATACTCGAAACATGCTAATCGATACATAAATCACTGAGATATTAAATTTTGAAATTTTGAAAGCCACGAAAGTTACGATGCACTTCACAAACATTACGAAACGATTTACTACAAAGTACTGCTTATGCTTATACAGCCAATTAGGGCACTGAAAGCCTAATATTGAAAGCTTCGTACCTTTATTTGGTGTATAAGAAAAAAAAACCTATGTTTTAGTGCAATGTCGTGACTAAGTAAATATCACCACCCTCTCTCCTTCTCTGTGTGAGAATAGGTTAATATTTGTATATACAAGGTGTTTGGTAAAAGCCTTATAAAGCCGAATATGGTAGATAGGGACCATCAAATTGAACAACTTTTACTATGGGACCAACTCCGAAATCGCGAAAAAAAAATCAGCTGTTCCATACATTTTGATATTTTCGTTATTATTTTTTGTATGAAACAGCTGATTTTTTTTTCGCGATTTCGGAGTTGGTCCCATAGTAAAAGTTGTTCAATTTGATGGTCCCTATCTACCATATTCGGCTTTATAAGGCTTTTACCAAACACCTTGTATAACAAGTATATACAAACTAGCAGACAGGATTCTTATCAATTTGAGAGAAACTACAATTTCATAGCATGGTCTGTAATTTTCGTGGACAAATTGCCACGAAAATTATGCCACGCAAATTACTATAATTTACTTTTTTTCAATTTCAAAGTTATGTTATGGACAAATTATGAAAGTAAATACTTCTATATAATCTCGAGGACCTATCCTATTCTAAAATATATAGCAAAAATCGATACAGTATGAATAATTCTATTATAATCTGTCCATGAAAGTTGTTTGACTAAGGGCATCAAACATTTATTGGAGAGTTACGGACCGATATTTATTTTTCAGCATAGCAATGAACAATATGTGTATCATCAAGTGCTAGTATGACCAACAGAGCAGCAGCGCGGCTATTAAAACTAGTTATAAGGCGATAAGCTTTATGTTTATGATTTTGTTTTGCTGCGCGCTCGAAAAATTACCAAATCGTGTGACAGAGAGAAAATGCCCTACAACTTTTTTTTTTATTCACGATAAAAATTTAGTTTTTGACACTATTAAACATGAGTTAAATACAATTATTTTGATGTATAATACATACATATTACTTAAAAGACAAAGAAGTTATCAAAGGTCGTCCTAAGTGCGAATAGAGTGTGACACCCGAAGAACAGCGTTTTTACTCCCGATTTCGATCATTGAAAATTATTTTAAATTTTATTTTAATAAATACCATGTATTTTTTATTAAAATTGAATAGAACTGTCAATAAAGGAGCATTTAGTATTTTTCCTAAAGCTATATTTACAATAGGTTAGGAATAACAAGCGTGTGACCGCCAAAAACTGGACCTCGGAGAACTACCCAGTTGAGGTTTGATGTAAATTGGTAGAAATATGACGATAATTGTTGAAGAGGTCGGAAAAAATTAAACCGACTGGGAGCTTGCATTGAAAACGCTGCTAAAACTTTCGAGCTATAACAAAATAATGTATGATGGAATTGTTCCTCTTTTATAGATCTACAAAAAAGTCCGTGATGGCATCTAACCTTTTAAGAATAGCTTACTATACCCATTATATCTTCTAACAAATTGGTCAAGTATAACGCGGTAATTTGGAAAGCTATTTAGAAGGATACAGTATTAATCCTTATCAAATTAAATACGTTAGTTACCTTATGCATTGTATGCACATTATATAAACCTTTCACACCATACTATTTAAATAAATATCTTAGGAGTTGTCCTAAAAAAATTACGCGCGTGAAAATAAATCAAGCGCGTTTCTTAAGCTAGGGTTTCCTAGGATAGCGGTGCTGTCATATTACGGCCGTAATATAGCGGCGTTGAATGTACACTGATGACGGGACGGGACGAACTAGAGGGAAACCTTTGGAGCAAATGGAGGTGAGGACTGTATTCGTTTTTTGTTGGGGTTGTTGGAAGGTCGCATTTGGCAAAAAAGACGGAACCGAAGCGAAGCGAGGGCGGGTCGCTAGTGTAAAATAAAGTACTTTGGAGGTTAAATATGGACGGTTTCTAAGTTGGCTAAAGCTTAGAGCTGAAGTATATAATATTTATAGGTATTATCTTAAAATGAACACGAACGTTGTAAGTACCGTCTTTTCTCGGGCATGTAAGAGTATATGACCTTTATGTTCGACTAGTCTAGACCGAGCTTAATGAAATTTAAAAGCGTTTGTTTATATGAAACTCTAGTTTTTTTTTCTTGATTGACGTATTATTAAATTCGTAAATTAATAATACTTAGATACTTAAAATATTTCAATTAGAAATAGAAGAAAAACATTTACATAATCTTCAAACAATATTAGTGTATTAATATTTTAAATCAGTCTCATAATTAAAATTGAACAGCCAATTTATCGAACGAAAATATAAATAGTGTATTTTCTATTTTTGCTGCAAAAAATATAAGTAGTAGTGACGTTAAAATTGCTTGCAGTGTTTCATTTTATGCCTGAACGTTTAACTTGTTTTTTTTTTGCTTTATTTTCATTCATATATCAGTGTAATACGTCCTTAATAAAATGACTGATTACTAATATTTTTGCTTGCGATGGAGCCAATTTTTAATTTATTCTGTTTTGTTTGGTACGACTAGTTTACACACCTTTTGCCCCTCTAACATGCATGTGCACGACCATGGGTATGCATTTTATCGTCACCACCTTAGAATAATTACACCTAGAACGATAATTCCCTAAAAAGCGCGCTGTCCAAAGTGAGGCAACTAAAACAACCAAAATGGCGCCGTTTTCAGATTATTATTGTCCATTATTAAATAATCATGCTTAATAAGTACAAAACAGTTTCAATTTTCCTACCTTAAAGAGATTAATTATTATATTACTGGATTTTAGTTACGATTAGGTAACGTATGAAGGATATAAATCTGAGAACTGAGCCATTTTGGCTCAGTATAAGTTGCCTCACTTTGCATACAAGGACACGGCTTCTAAGGTCACCACCCTATCTGTCAAAAGTGATAAATGGCTATATCTTATCGCGTTTCTGTGATCGTGCTAGGAGGACCAGACAAACAATTATTCCGCTATCCTTTTTTTTTACAGGCACACGCAATTTCCTGAATCTGTGTATTCACACTCTGCCGTTATTAATTATTTAGGAACGTGGGTGACGGATATACGTGTGACCGTGTGAATGAGCCATAACTAACTAAAATTTTCACGCGTTCTTTAGCACAAAGGTAGAATAGGTATGTCTGCTCGAATAAAACGCAAAAACTTTAGCAAACATATTTTAGTTACGAACTTTTTGTAAGCCTAACCCTTCAAATTGTCATGTCAAACAGAAAACAACCTTTTATTAGTCAAATTCTCAGACATATTCAGAAACGTCCTTTTGTGTCGGTCGAATTACTCCTTAGTGATTCCCGCTTGGCCACTTCCCTTTGATTGACTCCGGAGTCCTTCAAAAGGTACAGTATTACATTTACTCGAACACTTGCTCGAATATTTGGATAATCGAGTGACGTACCTTGTTAGTTTAAACATAAAATAGTAAAGGCAGCAAGATCCAGTTTTACCAAAATAGAAAATAGTATTTTTGCTTTCGTATCGTAGTAGTTCAGTTACTATGGGATATTATTGCTGTTTTTGCTGCAAACAATTAGACTATGACTGTAAAAAAAAGAATCTTGCTGTCTTTGCTTCTAGATAATATGACTCAAACAACAGTACCTACAGGTACGTTGGCTGTTTAATAGGTCTTAGGCTTAGCACGCACACGTTTAATCGCAAGTCTGGAACCGCCAAAAAATTTAGCACATAATTATGTTTACTATCCAAGCGCACGCATTTGTGCGTTTTTCAGTGACTGATTAAAAAAACTCAACTTGTAGGTTTTGACCGCGGTTCGTAAACGCGCGACTTTGTGTCCCTTAAGTAATAGTATGGTACTGATATAAAATTAAGCAAAACGCCAACCGCAGTGCGAGCTTGCATGCGATTTTGCGTTTTCAGCTACGTTTAATCGCAGTGCGTGCTAAGCTTTAGAGACGTTCTCTATCTTAAACAAAAATCATCATCATATTATTAACTGCATGAGATCAGTTGCCATACATAAGCCTCCCCTAAGGATCAGCGACCTTTAGCAAATCGTTGTTTCACCTTGTCGGATGCCTGTCCACGGTGCGTGGTCCAGAACCTATATTTTTCCTTTTCAGTATATATATGATGATACGACACATAATAAAATTAATGTACGTGTCTGAGAGTGGGCTTTTAATCTATGACATGCCATTTTGTATAAAGATTTTCGAAGCAATACTTAAATCTAATTTTACATTTTCAAATGGTATTTTATAAATGATTTTAATGAAACGGTTTCGATAGCCGTAAGGCTTATTTTCAATCTACAACGGGGTAAAGAATAAAATCTATTCCCAGAAATATGCGTTACATAGAACTTTTATGCGGGGCGGATCCGACCCGATACATTATCAGATTCACTCGATCCTTGGGATCCTTCGTCAATAATTGATGGCTACTTTGGTTGCTATGGCGATGGGTCACTTAGACCTTTCAATGCAAACGACCTGATTTTTTTAGGTAAATCCAGAGGGTTAGGAATGATAGAGAATATAAGATTCGTAGCTTTAGATTTACTTTGATAATAAAATAGAATTATATTGAATAATGTAAAGTCCATTCATTTAGATAGTGTCGGTACACCCGCAAGCACTTGTGTTCAGAGACAGGAATACCGGTAACAAACACAACCTTTCACTATGCACTTCTATGTAAACTGCCAAAATCCAAATTGACTTGCGGGTGTACGCCGCACGCGGTATCCTTTGTTTATGCGGCGGCATCCTTTGACAAGAAGCGGCACGTGCAAAGGCGGCGCGATAAAAGGGCGACACTATCTAACCGAATGGACTCTAAACTGTTAACTGTATTACCAACAGCTCTCTAGTAATCGTTTTCGTTGTGAAATAAATGAAATAAATAATATGAAATAAATATTTATTGCACAGAAGATTTGTTTTACAAAATGTGTACAGAGGCCCCCAAACTAGGCAGAGCCTGTATCTTGGGAAACCATACACTCGTATAACTATTGTACTCGTATGGAATGACAGAGACTATTTTAGTAGTTCAACTTTTATAAAAAAAACTTTAAGTACCACTATTCTCTTTTACGGAAAAAAAATCAGCTTAAGTTTCAAACCAAGAAGTCCACGTTTTAGAATCTCTTCGTCTTCCTTATTCTATCGGTTGTGCTACATAGTGGCGATGAATTCAACGTATCTACACATATCATATCAGTTCAACACTCATGTACTAAATCTATAAATATAGCCCAGATCCATACAGATCGCGTCAAATCATGCGTAAGTACCTACACGAATCGAATTTCCTTATCCATCCGTCAAGTAGGTCTAACACCTACAACTGAGAATTATGAGCTATTCAGCGACAGAAGTGTTAGTTTTAAACTATTTCGTTTATTTAGGTCGGGGATATTAAGAAAAATTATAAGGTTTTGACCACATTAGGTTGATTAATTACGCACGGAGATGTCAAGTTAAGTAAACTTCTTTAACAAAGTCACATTTCGATGGTCTGAATTTATAAAATATTCATTTTGAAAATTAGAATCAATAAAATGTCAATAAAATTATTTTTATTCACTTCTAGAAGTGAGATCTAATAAAAGAAACAAATTGAAACTTTTAAAACCAATACCTATCAAAATCACTTTGCAATATCGGAAAGTGTTTTATCACAGAATAGGTTTTATTTCAAAAAGTTTAAGTGAATCAACAAGAACTTTCTCATTTTATACTACAGTAGACTGCATTCAATTTATTATGCCAATACTCGATAACAATCTCTGTACACTTCACATAACTATGACGTTATGAAAATAAATATACTTTAACTGCCCGTTTGCTGTCCACATCGAAAGCTCCGACGTGGAAAATTGCAAATGCTCTTTTAGCAATTTTAGTATGAACGCTAACGAAATTGGAATCGTTTCATTATTCCACAAAAAAATATAATGATAGGATTAAACGAACTTACCTGAAGTGAAGTTCAATCCTGATTATATGAAATACTTAGTCCAAGATATATTAACTAATGTAGTACTTGCTTTTTCCACACTCTCGATACGCGAATTTCAAAGCAAAAAGCTGGAAACAAAATATCGCCACCTGGCAACACTAAATGTCGAATGTCAATATTTCAGAGCCCCTAGCATAGCAACCCAGCCAGGGAAAATAATTTAATTACGTAAGAAAAATTAAATTAAGGGAGGGCGGGATGTTCTATCTTGGACTAAGTATTTCATATAATCAGGATTGAACTTCACTTCAGGTAAGTTCGTTTAATCCTATCATTATATTCCATACTTAGTCCAAGATATATTAACTAATGTAGATGTTCAGAGAAGAACATAATATTTTCAAATTACAATTGATTTATTCAATATTCATAATCAAAACAGATTATGACCACTTTCTGTCTTAAACTTTAAATTAAATCAAATTAAATTATTTAATAGCGCTTTTTAGCAAACAACACCTGGTTAAGATGTTCAGATAAGAACATAACACTTTAAAATTACAAATGATTTATCGTTTCAAGATTCATAATCAAAACAGATACCTATGTATGACAATTTCTGTCTTAAATATGTATTTAAATTAAATTAGATTATTTACTACCGCTCTAGCAAACAACATTTAGTTAAGATGTTCAAAGAACATAACACTTTAATATTAGAAATAATCTTATGTATTGTCTCAACATTCATTAATCAAAACTATTTACTTAGTTATGACTTATAACAACTGTATATATATATATATATATATGAAAGCAAACGAAATTATTCAATACGGCTCTTTGTAGAGTAGTAGTCTGTTTTGATGTGCTAAAAAGTTAGACGACCTAGGAGACCAACCCACTGCTCTAATGATAGTGTCTGCAGAGAGACCTTATGGACACATGAGGTTGCAGCATGGCACCACCGCCCAATATCACTTGCTTCAGCCGTTTACTGTTGGACTGGTAAGACTACACGAGATGGTGAGGTCTGTTGAAAATAATAAACAAATTATCGGATGAATTATCATTCCTGTAGTTATTTCCATAATATTGTGTAAGCGTTTTAACGGGACATATTTCGGGTTGACAGTGAAATAAGCTAAGATTACTTAAAGTTGAAGTCTATAAGGAGCTAATATTTTTATATATCTAATATTTATATATAAAAAAAAATTTACATCAATAGCTGTTTTTTTTTTTTTTTTTATTATTATTATTTTTTTATTATTTTTTTTTATTAATGGAATTTATAGTCTGGAGCCTCGGGCCAGTGCCAGTACTAACAGTATATCAATCTTAATGGTGAGCCTTTCTAAGCTTAAGTTATTCAATGGGTACATTGGTACATAACAGCTACAAACATATGATAGAACTCTAGAAGGGTCCTACACACTGCTATAGGTTTTTTTTTTTTTTTTTATAACCATTAGCTCTAGGGTATAAATGAGACCATGAAATAGAATCGAACAGCGTAGGGAATATTTTTCAACTAATCATTTCTTAAATTTATTATTTTTCATACATAATAATTCAATGAAGTTAAGACTACCTATGCAAAACACTTTTATGTGAAATATGGCAAGGTCACATTTCCGTACCTCTAAATGAAAATTTTAGTAGTAACTAGTAGTATTTGTCAATGAAAGCTTAACGTCACCTTTACGTTTGTGATCATTAATAATAATAAAAAGAAAATGATGTAGGTATATGCAAAAATAAAAAATCGTTATAAGGATAATAACTTTGAAGTAATTTAATTAAGATTGATAAAATCTCCACAAGTATGCATTTTTGGACCACAATGTTCTAGGAGTTTTTGATAATTTTGACCCATAGAATATAAAAATTCCATAGAAGCTACATCTGACACTAACACTACCATAAAGACATCATTAAAGGGTGGCTGTTGCTCTGTCTGTTTAAATTTTTAAAACAACCTTTAAAAATAAGTAAAGGTAATGTATGAAAGAAAAACTTTCAACCAATTAACAGTGAATGTATCAATATTCCACACAGATGGATCCCTGTGCCAGGATATACATATACATGCACTTACACATTTGATGTTAACAACCGATGCAAAGAGTTATAAATGTCAGACTTTCCCAATTTCATAATTATAACATTGAAGGCTTCAACTGATAGTTACACTTAATTACTCGGGACTCATAATTAGCATTAGTATAGTTTATTGATTTTGTGTATGAAATAAAAATCCATATTTTCTAGTCACACGCACCACTGCCAGATCTGTATTGCCAAACCATGGATACTGATACTGAACTCGCCATAGTCTATTGACATATAAAATTGCAGTGGTGTTGCCTACTAGTTGATGCAAAAAATGTAGTTAATAATTCACAATAATTGATATGAAAGTCTAGTTCTTTATCAGACCAATGTCCTCTAGCACTCTGGCCGTTGCAAAACGCGCCCCAACCAGTGCCTGACTCCCAAAAGATTTAAAACTATATTGCTTTATCTTACTAATAGCAGTAGTAATATTTATTGTTCACCATAGTGAATCCCATTTAACGTGTTTATTGCATAACTATCATAGTTGCCTCCGGAGGCTTCAAGGGCTGAAAATAATAATAATGATAATTCTCTTTCTAAGGTCTTTGTGTAGGTACTTATACAAAACCATAATATGCAACCGCCATACAAACCAAAACTAAATTTCCTAATAGTTTAACAAATTCTCTAATTGTACAGCTTATCAAAACCTGAGAAATAAGATTAAATAATCTTTCACTCTGGCTGGAAGCATTCAGGAAACTCCTTTCTCTATTAATAATGAAACCTAATGTGTCAAATACAATAATTATGACATTATGTTATTATTTTTGAGCATAGATATAGTATATTAAAAAGGTTTTTGAGACATTCCTCATATGACAATCCCAGTGTCATTTAAAAACAGTACAATGTGTATGTTATGTTATGATTATACTCTTATTTCTTAGATGTTCTACTACAGGTTTAGGTAACTAAGTAAAAACAAATGGAATTGATGTTAGACCAAATGGCAGGCAATTCAACTGAAATAATAATGAAATGAAAGATGAAATTTAAAATTAAAAGTGTCTGTGATTTATTTGAACTGGCACTAAGAAGTAGGCATTTTTCATATCTATAGTAGTCATATAGTCTCCGCTTGTTAGTAATTTGCACACATTCCTAACATCTCCTAATTTAAAATGAGAAGCCTCTATAAACTTAATAAAGGCTCTTAAGTTAAGTATGAACTTGTGAGTCCATAACTTTTAAGCACAGTAAAAATACTTGAAAGAATTGACTACAGACTGCACAACGATATTGGACCTAATTTAAAAATTTCTTTAAAAAAGAATTAACTTCTTAGTTAAATTAAAATTTTTATTGCATGGTGAATAGTTTTGTTTAGGTGTATCTGTAAGAAGGATATGATAAACCTTTCTTATCCTGCAATATGACAGGATCCTGTGTTAAATTTTCCCAACATAATTAAAAATATTGCAGTCTGCCTTGCAAATTTTACCTCTACGGGTAGCAAGATCGGCTTGATGTTGGTATCCTCCTCCAGTTGTTAACTTTGAGGTTAAAATCTAAATTCTTGTCCAACAATGGGCTGAAAAGCTACTTTGTAATATTGGTATATTATAATTTAAACAACAGAGCAGTCTTATAGCATTGCTTGAATTCTTGACAATAGTCATAGTGTATCAAAGTTTGATTTAGTCATTATTTCTACTGTTTGACATATTATTATAGTGGCAATAGCATATTCTGTATCCTTGTGTCAATGAACCTGTAAAATCTATGTTAAGCTTGTATTAATTTTCCAATTTTCAGGAAAATTAAGTTCTACAAAATCTTTTCCCATTCTTTGTTTTTCTGTCAAGATGTTTTGAAATCTTAATAAGTAGGTATACTGTTTGTGTTGATCACTGTTTATGGGAATGTTCTCTATGTTCTCCATGCTCTCATTCAACTTGGACTAAAAGTAAATAGTCACAATTATGATAAAAGAAACAATATTTGGTTAATAACCATTACGTCTGGAGGTCTATGCAACGATTTCCCCACACTTTTAGAGCTTCAAGAACAATGAATAACATAATTGTTGAATTTCAGAACAAAATTCTTACTTGACCTTACTATAAACCTAGTGTGCTTTTATCCCAACGGGATAATGTATGTACAATAGTAAAGAAAATTTGATACCTACTAGCTATCGGTTTATACCTTCTCAAGGAGAAGTATTGTTTTATCCCAACGGGATTGCATATGTACAATAGTTAATAATATTTGATACCTACTTGGCCGATGCCAAGTAGGTATTGGCTTGGCCGGTGCATACCTTCTCAACGAGAAGTATGTTATTATCCCAACGGGATTGCATATGTACAATAATAAGGAATATTTGATACCTACTCGGTATCGGTTTAAACCTTCTCAACGAGAAGTATGCCATTATCCCAACGGGATTGCATATGTACAATAGTTAAGAATATTTGATACCTACTTGGCATCGGTTCAAACCTTCTCAACGAGAAGTTTGTTATTATCCTAACGGGATTGTATATGTACTTATAGGTAATAGTAAAGAATATTTGATGCCTACTCGATATCGGTTTATTCCTTCCTTCCCAACGAGAAGAAAACATCGCTGTAGCACAAGGATGTTTATAAACAAATCCAGCTATCATCCACCCATCGGGCCTCGCATAGTCGCAACGCGATAATGCGTACAATTACTTTGCTAGTTTCTATGTTTTATGTTATTACTTTGCAGGTATTAATGTTTTAACAGAAATCAGTTTATCAACATAATACAAGCTTCCTAGATGGTAAAGAAGATGAGAACTCAAAATACTTACAATCTTCCGGCTATACCTACTGAATCTTATCGTTTATACTTTTGGTGTTTTTTCCCAAATCTTTGAATAGTTTTTTCTGTCGAATCATCTTCCGACTTTCGTTTGGGCATGATAATCACATTTTAACCATCGAAATGTAAATTCATTTCGATGATTTTAACACAATATTACACAAAATAACAATGAAATTCCTAAATAAAATCCCGAAGGGCACAATCGCGTGCGAGCGCGAAAAAACAATTGACATTCGACATTTAGTGTTGCCAGGTGGCGATATTTTGTTTCCAGCTTTTTGCTTTGAAATTCGCGTATCGAGAGTGTGGAAAAAGCAAGTACTACATTAGTTAATATATCTTGGACTAAGTATGGAATATAATTTTCTATAACCACTGGGTCGTGATGGGATTTCTGTTACAAAATACATACTTGATAGAAGGTTGTTGAATTTTATTTTGTTGAACATCAAAATATATACTGTGTAGAAATGGTGTAGAAGTTAAAATATCGGTTGTAGTGTAGACCGATGAGTAATTTCTGTTTGATACTTATCTAGCTAGAATTTTATAAAGTACCTACTTACTTAAGTACTTTATAAAATTCTAGCTACCACTCCAAAAAAAGTAAGCCTTCTGTTAAGCAATGATTTGAAATTACATGCTCAGCATTCGGATTTTACATTCTTGAAATTATGCATTTATGAAATCCTTGATTGAAATTCAGAAACATTTAGTTGTTTAATCCAAGATTTTACTGCATTTTTGTACATTACATGGTGGGATTGTGATGTAATCAATAGTCATAAATAAAAAATACAACATTATTCTGTCACATCGAAAATAATAACTCAAAAGCAATGAACAAAATCGAAGCAGAGAATATCTTCAAACATTTTTATGAAATACTCAAATCAGCGATTGGCATTTGTTTATGAATTCCAAATTTCAAAAGAAGGTGAGCGTCCCTATTCGAGATTATTTCGTTTCCCTGTATCAACAGCGTCGTATCTCAAATACAGAAAATACATACTTTGCTTGTGAAAACGACGTTACTCGAAGTCGATAAGGCAGCCAGCATTGTGGGCAAAATTGATTCTGGCTCCGGGCTCCCATCCCAATGTTGCCATTATCAATTCTGGAGCCAATTCTCCTCTATCGATAATTGGATCGGTTACACACGGGACTATGTGGATTATTTAATTTCTATCGCAAGAATTTATGCCTCGACTAAGTTATCAGTTCTTGACACGTTCTTATTATATCAATACAAGGTGTTATGAGCTTGCTTATTATAAGTAGTATAAAAAACCGGCCAAGTGCGAGTCGGACTCGCGCACGTAGAGTTCCGTACCAAAAAACGGCAAAAAAATTACGTTTGTTGTATGGGAGCCCCCATTAAATATTTATTTTATCCTATTTTTTATATTTGTTGTTATAGCGGCAACAAAAATACATCATCTGTGAAAATTTCAACTGTCTAGCTATCACGGTTCATGTGATACAGCCTGGTGACAGACAGACAGACGGACAGCGGAGTCTTAGTAATAGGGTCCCGTTTTTACTCTTTGGGTACGGAACCCTAAAAATCACGCCTGCAACACTAATTATGACTCCTAGTTAAATATATTTATGTCTTCTGCAATTAAACACTATGTTATTATCTGCTATTCAATAAAATTTTAAAAAGTATGAAATGGATCAAATTAGTTTCTTCTTCTTCTTTTTATGCTTTGGCGGTTCCCTTGTGGATTTCGCCAGAGTCGAGTGTTTTGCTTAGTGGCTTCTTTTTTCCCTACAGACTCTGCTCTGTTATTTCAAGGCGTATTGTGAAAGTACAACGCCGATGTATAGAGGTGGTTGAAATTAGATTTCGGACTGTAGAACCCACTGTTGAGCTATCTGAAATAGGGACAAACACGACGGACATATAACACACAGCACAATATGTTAGTAATGAATAGATAAATTTTATAGTCTTATATTATTATTTGCTATATAATCACATAGAACGTCAATACATGGGGATTTTACATGGCTAAGGACACATTTAAAATTAGTAGGTTTGGGGATACATGAGGGGAGGATATCATACAAGGAAGTTTTATACTTAGGACAACAAAAAAATATATGATCGGCTGTTCCCTCATCCAGCCCGCATTCACAGAGTGACGAATCCCTAACCCTTATTTTGGCAAGATGAACAGGAGTACATGAGTGACCCAACCTTAAGCGACAAATAGTAGAAGTACATGATCTTGATGCCTTTTTATATTTGAAAAACCATGGTTTGTCAGGCAAAATATGTTGGACGTCAGCATAATGCTTTCCTTTCAATCTGCTAGTTTTTTGCCACTGGGTTTCCCAAGTGTGTCTCATACTTTGATTTGCCAATGGGGATAGGTCGTGGGAGAAAGCCTTATCATGGTCAGGACTTCCATTGTTTATGGCCTCTTTTGCAATGAGATCAACAGTCTCATTACCATCTATACCCGAGTGACTTGGTATCCAAGCTAATGTGACTTTAATTCCGAGCTGGAAACATCTGTAAAGTACATCTCTGATTTTAAGAATATAAGGGAAATTGGATTTGCAACGAAAAGGGTTGGATAAGATTGCTTGCAGACAGCTTTTGGAGTCTGTAAGAATGATAGTTTTATCCAATTTGTGAGACTCCACGTAGAGGAGAGCCTCAAGGATAGCCGTGGCCTCACCAGTAAATACAGATGCAACAGGGGGGCATTTAAAGTTGAGGATTATTTTATATTTGGGAATCCAGACCGCTGCTCCAACACACTCATCATCAGACATTTTGGAGGCATCAGTGTACATCACGAGCCAGTCTTTCCAGTTTTTGTTTATGTTTTCTTGGAGTTCAGCTTCTGCATTTGGTGAGTCTTTACTAATGCCTAGATCGAGACATATGTCAGGTTGAAATATTAGGGAGCGGTATGGGTTCCCAAATATAGGTTTCAGGTGACATTGATAAACTGGACAAGGAAGACGGATAAATTTAATAAAGCTTTTAAACAAGCTTGGGGTATCTTTATGTTTCCAGAATTTATCAAACGAGATATGTTCTGAGAGCTGATGAAGTTTGATAATAAGTGGGTGGGATGAGTTTTGAACAATTTTGAAAAAGAATTTATCGGCTAAATATTGTCTTCTAATGGATAGGGGGGGATCTCCGCACTCCACCTGAAGGGCATTGATGGGGGAGGATTTCATAGCTCCTGCTACAATTCGAAGGCATTTGGATTGAATTTTATCAAGCGAGTTTAATGATGATTTTAAACATGGTTCCAGTAAAAAGGATCCATAGTCCAAATGAGCTCGAATCAGTGCATTGTAGAGGAGCTTCTGAGTAAACGGGTGGGCACCCCACCAGACACCTGAAACCGATCTGAGAATATGTGTGTTTTTTTCACACTTTTTAGACACATGAGCAACGTGCTGGGTTCCACTCATTTTGGAGTCGAGAACAACCCCTAGAAACTTAGCTTGACTTTTTAATGGGATGGATTGGCCTGCATATTTAACAGGCATGTTTGGAGTATTTCTAGCCCGACTGAAAATTACTAGATTGCTTTTATCCACTGAAAGAGAGAGCCCATGTTCAGTTAGCCAATCATGAAGGTAGTCTAGTGCGGTATTAAGGCGGGAGGTGGCTTGCGTAGGATCACTGTCAGAAATATACAGGGCTAGGTCATCAGCATATTGTAGGATATTACAGAATGGATTAACAGACAATTCAAGGTCAAAGGTATAGAGACTGTATAGTAAAGGGCTAAGGACCGATCCCTGAGGAAGGCCCCTCCAAACAGTTCGAGGTGGGTAAAGTGATCCATTGACGCATACTTGAATAGATCGGGAATACAAGAGGTTAAAAATAATATTAGTGAGCCTCACGGGGATACTCAGATCGAGCATTTTCTGCCTGAGTACTGGAAGCAAAACATTATCATATGCTGATGACACATCTAAAAAGACTCCCGTCACATACTCCTGTTTGGATAGGCCTATCCAGATATCGGTCATGAAGATACTTAGACTGTCCATTGTGCTCATGCCCTTACGGAACCCAAACTGACTCTTTGCAAGAAGCCCTCTGCTCTCCACTATCCATTCTAAGCGATTTTTAATAAGGTGCTCTAGAATTTTTGCCATTGTACAAGACAAGGCTATGGGCCTATATCCATTTGGATCGTTACTAAGTTTACCTGCTTTTAGAATGGGGATTATGATTTGAGTTTTCCATTCCTCAGGAGGAACCCCCCTCAAAAAGATGTTGTTGAGGATGCCAAGGAGTAAGGTTTTAGTGGCAGGGCCACTGTTGACTATAAACGAATAAGGGATCCCATCGATTCCTGGGGAGGAATCTTTGAGACCATTCAGAGCTGTCCAGAGCTCCTCCTGTGAAAATGGGGCATCAAATTCGGACTGCAGTGATGTTGTTGGCTGCGCACACAGTGTCACCTCAATTTCAGTTGGTACTGAAAGAGGAGCGAGTTTATTTTGAAAAGCGTCCAGCCATACAGACGTGTCATTGGAGGTGACGTTGCCATTACAGGTTATGGATCCTCGGAACCTTCTAATATTCCTCCAAACTAAGGAAGGCAGAGATCTGGGGGAAAGGGATTCACAAAATCGATGCCAACCCAACTTCTTCTTATCAGCAAGCACTCTCACCGTTTTAGCTGCTACCGATTGGTATTTGATAAAGTTACGCTCATTCATCGACTTCGAATACTCAAGTTCAGCTGCCTTTCTCTCATTGCAGACCGCAGTGCACTCAGAGTCCCACCAAGGTGGTGAAGAAGGTTTTCCTTTAGATATATTTTTTATTGGAAGTGACTTTTCCGCTGCTGCTAGGATGGTTTTTTTAAAATCACCATAAACTGACAAGTAGTTGTCTGAAGTAGCTTCAGGGAGGTATTGGATTTCCTGATCTAGGACGCGACTATATTCCGGCCAGTCAGCCTTTGAAGTGTTGTACTTTAGACGTGGGCGAGGAGTGTCTGAGGGGGAATTGGTGGAATCAAAGCGATCATCTGATGTAAAAATGACAATAAGGTAGTGATCGCTTCCATGGGTCGTAGGAAGAACTGTCCAAAGGAGGGATGACGAAAGAATAGGGGAGCATAAGGTTAGATCTACGGCACTTTTAATATTCTGCGATGGGTATACCCTTCGAGTAGGGGAGCCATCATTGAGCAGGCAGAGGTCAAAATTGTCGCAGATATCCAGGAAGGAGGAGGATAAGTGATCGCATTGAAAGGAACCCCAAGATGTGTGATGGATATTGAAATCACCTAAGACAATGAAAGGAGCAGAAATAGAAGAGAGAATGTCGGAAAATTCAGCTAAGCAAGCATGATTGGGGTGAGGGATATAAACAGACAAAAAAATTACATTACGGATTTTCACAGCTACAGCATTAATATGCTCACTGTGAGAAGGGAGGTTAATTTGGGAAAATGTTACTGATCTGGAGACTAGGAGGGCAGCGCCTCCATATCCGTCGCTTCTGTCGTCCCGAAGGCACGAATAACCTGGGAACCGGACTCGGTCGCCAGGTTTGCGACGCATCTCCTGAACAGCAAAAATAATGGGAGAGTATTTATTAATGAGGAATCGGATTTCATGATCCTTATTCCTGCTGCTGCGACAGTTCCATTGAAGGATTGGCGCCATTGGAACTAGCAAGATTTAAAAGCTGAGTGAGTTGATCTTTGACGTTGTACGGTAATTCAACATCACTAAATCTGCCAAGCAGATTAATGATGGTTGAGAGGAGAAGTGAGATTAGGTTATCATTTGGAATGGACGGTTCAGATGGGAAAGCACACCCATTTGGGAGTTGGGATTGGGGGGTTTCAACTATGGCACTATGTGCCTGACGGTCGTAACCTGGGCTCGCAGCAGGAAGACGTTGTTTGGTATGACTGACTGTTTTACGGTAAGAAGTAGTGATATTTGGGGATGAGTAAGGAGTTGAGTACTGGGGAGACGGAGAAGGGGTATGGACTTGCTCAGCCCTCGCCGTATCCGCAAAAGTCCTCCTAACTTGGGCAAATCTTGCGGACGCCTCAGAGTATGTGACGTTTTCCTGTGACATCACAAGTTTAATTCTTTTTTGCCTAGCAAGTTCAGGACATGATGAATCGATTGCCTTATGTGATCCCGAGCAGTAGAGACAGGTAGGTACGTCTTTGTTACAGGAATATCCTTCATGGGACTGTGCACACACAAAGCAACGGGCTTGGGATCTGCATTGTGACTGTACATGTCCAAACCTACAACACTTATTGCATTGGATGGTGGGAAGTACATATGTCTCCACGGGTAATGATGTATAGAAGCAATAAAC
This sequence comes from Agriphila tristella, assembly GCA_928269145.1. Lineage (NCBI taxonomy): Eukaryota > Metazoa > Arthropoda > Insecta > Lepidoptera > Crambidae > Agriphila > Agriphila tristella. The sequence continues at coordinate 31,174,967 of OV743432.1, forward strand.
ATGAGGTGGAAGTTTCTGACCCGAGAATGTAAGAACGACCGTCTGAGTCGGAATCCATTGAGGGGAGCTGTTGTCATGATGAACTTTTCTATTCAGTCTACGAGCCTTCACAATTGGCCCATAGCCTGTAGGGATCTCCACTGACTCGACTAACTCTTCTAAGGTCCATTCAGTGGGGACTTGTCTAATAATACCCATCCGGGTGATACTATAACTAGGAATAATTGCTTCGAAGTTTGCTGCTGAAAGTGCTTGGTGTTCAATGAAAGCATTTGCGTCTGTGAAGCTTTTAAATTCTACGGAAATCCTGTTACGTCCAACACGTTTTACACCATCCATAACTACATTTTTAATTTTGTTCTTGAATAAGAAGTGGCCGAATTTAATGGGGCGCAATACTGTGCCGGAGGAAGGGTCACTCACTGTCTTGCTCACATGGACTATAAATGGAGCAACGTCTTGAGAGGTATATTTAAGTTTGTTTCCAGAGTACTCTGGACTCACATATGTGGATTGAGATTGTGATGTATTTGTTGTAAGCGACGACACTGGAATGTTAGTCTTCCTAGGGGGTTGAGGGATGGCGTCATCCGTCGGAGCTCGTTTTCGTGAGTTAGGAATATTTTGGTCTACGTCCATTTGGGTATTTTGGGAAAAGACTGGGGGAGAAAGTTGAGCACATGGCTCATCTTGCCCCCCGCCAGGGTCGGGAGGATCAGACATTTAGAACAAGCACAAATACACGATATTACTTACCACTGTACGTATAAAAGGCCACCACCGACTTACACAAACACTTAAATAAATCAACGGGGTATGGCGAGAACAAAATAACACAAAAAAACCACTTATACAGGAGAAGCGTTGTAGCAGGCTAGCACACACTCAACCTAAAAGCAGAGTCTCAAATTAGTTTGTTTTGGCATTTTAACTACAACTTACATTGCACAGAAAAAGTCAAAAGTTAAGAAACTTACTTCGTAAACTTTATCCACACATCACAGGGCCTAAAAACTGAGTAAACTTTAACAATTTCGTTCGTAGTACTATGTATAAGAAAAGGCTTTGGAAACTTAAAACCGTTTTATTTATTCATCTCGAGAAATTCTACAATGTCAAACTGTCAAGCTTCTGATCAGTACTTATTCATACTTTCTTATTCAAGATGGAATTGAATAGTGAAATTTGAAAGTTGAAAATCATTAGCCTATTTTAATATGCTTATTCGTAGATTAGATATAATACTTAATTATTATTTATGCATAGAGGCTGTAGTGTTGCCTATTCACAGGGTGAAATTGATGTACAATGGGCAACAGCGTCACTTAACAAGTTAGCAACATAATTCGTGTGCGCGCGTATCGCCTCTGCACGAACTAAACGTATGTAGTGACGCGCGGCGTGCAAGCGATTTTAACCTTAGGAGTGGTTAAGCGACGCTGTTGCCCATGGTACCTGTGTAAATGAATGTATGAAACAGCTGATTATTTTTTAGCTCTGATTAAGTTGGTCCCATAGACAAAATTGTTCAGTTTGACGGTCTATCTATGCACATTTCACACCACAAAAGGTGTTTGAATATTTTGGCATACCTACTGTCAGCTATTTTGATTTACCATTGAAAATGGTTATCAGATGCAAATCGCCTAAGACCTATTTTTGACCATATCTCCGAGGATTTTAAGAGGATCGTGATGAAAATAGTACCAAAAGTTAAGGAATTTATCGAGACACGTGCGAAAGTTTGAATTTTGCAAATTTATTGGTAACTTTTTTTGAAATTTTGCAAAATTCCAAAAAATCCGGGTTTTGTGTTTCCGGGGGGTGTTTGTTTACTGAATTGTAAATATTTCGGGAAAAAACTGACTTAAGAAAAAATAAAAAAAAAGGGCTTAGGGTATTAGTTTAACTACCAAATAGCGAAATAATTTTGAAAATCGGTAAATTATTGTGACCCCTGTAGGTGGTCCCTTTAGATTTGGAATTCTAGAAAAATTAGTGTTTCCGTACATAAAGAGTTATGTAGCTTCTATGATTATTGACCGATCGTCATGGTAATAATGTTAAAAGATGCAGAAGCAGACGAGAAGGGCATTCGTTGGAATTTTGAAAATCGGTTAATAATATTTCGGCTGCGTCGAGGCAGTTAGCGGGCGCTTTTGTGACACGAGGCGGAGCCGAGTGTCACAATCGTAAAAATAATTCTACCTAGGTAACTTTAAAAATATAATAGGATTTTGCATTTGATTTGATTTTGGTTTTTCGTAAATTTTTGTATTCATTTTCAATGCTCCGATTCTTGCGGGGACTGCAAAATCTGTGAATTTTTTTTAATAGCGATCACGCATGAAACCTGTGTTAATCGATAGCTAGTAAGTACCAATACGAACAAGAAATGTTAACGACATAATCGTGACGTATTAGGCGATTATGTCGTTAACAATTCTTGTTTGTATTGGTACTAGCTATCGATTTACACGGGTTTTATGCGTGTCCCTAATTCTAAAAAAAAAAATTCATTTTTTTTCAAATGTGCCATAGCACACCTCTCGTAACGTGATCAAATGGATGTCTCTTGCGATCGACTACACTGTTTCCAGAGATCGACTTGTTGGCCACCTCTGAGGTATGCCACCCTTCATACTAAGATATTCAAGCCGTTTTGTCGACTGTTCAAAAATCATCCTGTAGTATTTTGCATTAACATTTTTTTAATTACATTCGATTCAAATTCGTTTATTGCGGACAACAAAGATCCATGGGTTAGAAAATACAAGATAAGTACGACAAGTAAGTACTTAAAATTAAGGGAAAGTAGAATTGATACAAATATATGTAAGTAATAGAAATCAATCATTTGTGTATCTCAGAGGCCACCAGGACGACATCCAGAGGAGTTATTATAAACTGCGTTCATCATTCTGTCTCAAAAAAGATGCAAAAAAGGAGTATTTTGTAACTTAAACAATTGTTTTACCTACTTGATTTATTACTTAACTCATCCCTAATAAATATTGACAAAAAATTATAAGGGGTGTAAAAAGACACTCAACGATGGCGAAATTCACGCATTCCGCCCATCATCAGGACCATTTTTGTCTTTTAGACTATAAGTATCCTGGGAAATCAATAGCTATGAAATGATTGAAGGTCAGAGTCAAAAAAAATAGTAATAAAAACCGGGAGATAAAACTAAAGTCCCAACCCCTTTATAATACCAGTTACGAGGTTTTTTGTGAAAAGATTTTGGTGTAGGTACCATTTACGAGATTATTTGATCTTTCGTGAGAAAAAAAAAAAAGGTCTAGCTACACCTTACCTAGACAGTGTTTTGTAGTCTATAGTCCACCTTCGAAATATTTATACTATTTTTGATGGGATACAAATTCGTGCAATTTTTTTATTATTAATATAACTTTTTTGATGTCAGAAGATAAAAGAAGAATACCCATTTAGATATTATGATGAATGAATTTTAAGTGAACAATAAATGGTATCATAAACATTTGCCATTTGTGTATTTTGAATGCCCGTTCAGTAAAGTTATTAAATATTTTATAGCTAATATTAAAGCAAATAGATATCTAAAACATTTCTTAGAAGTTAAATTCTTCTTCATTATTATAGTTCAACTGTGAGTGCCTAAGAGCAATATCTTGTTCAATTTCAGTTTAATGGGCCTATTTATTTAAATGAAAGTTATTCAACGGTGAAAGGTGTTATAAGGTTGAAAGTAGCTATTTATTTATATCTAACGTTGCGTTCGACCAATGATATCGACTATTCGTACCCGTAATAAGTTTTTTGATAATATCGGAGCGCGATCACATTTAGGCCATTACGCTACGTTCACAAAGAGACAAACCGGATTTTTGCAGGCACGGTTTAGTCACAACATATAATTTAAATTCAAGGCATTCAGTTTCAAGGTCCGGCAAAAACCCGAAACGGGCAAAACTTGACATCCGATTTGGCGACTGCAATCGGATCACGACTCACGATTTTAAACTTAGTTCTATATATTGTAAACTTATAATATAATTTACAAAGCATTTTCCTTCCAAGAAGTGTAGAAGCTGCTTTGCTTTAAGTTTTCATTCGTGTTAGCTGAAATCGATATGTCTGAGCTCGTTACATAGAATACTGGCCGTATGAAGGGTTTCAGCTAGGGTGACCAGACCAATCCTGTTTTTACAGTTCAATCGAGTGATGCTCTGGGGAGTGACCACCTTAAGTTTGAATATGCAAAAAAAGTATATAAATGTATTTAATTGTCGATCTAAAATTACAAGATTTAAGAAAAATACAGGACAGCATAATAAAAACCTTTGGCCAAGTATTGTAAATATAAAATTATAGCTGAAAACGCATAATATACCGTCTCCGATCCGTCGTGGGTATAAAAACGAGACGTCGCGTCGTCCGTTAAAGTACAGAACAGTTGGCCACCCTAGTTTCAGCTGACCGACACAATCCAATTGTTGTACAATTTCTAGTACTTAATGAAATTTGAACATAGAGACTGGTTTACCTGACCTTACGTTATTGCATTATAGCTCGAATCCTAACCTACTTGGTATAATAGTCGCCCACTCAGTACTTACCTTTTGTCACTCATTTAGAATTGTCACTGTTACCTTAGTTTATTTATTTCCCACATATAGCTGCTCGTTTAGGTATTTTTAGGGTGCCATAGCCTAATGGCAAAAAACAGAACCCTTATAGTTTCGTCATGTCTGTCTGTCTGTCTGTCCGTATGTCACAGCCACTTTATTCCTAAACTATTAAAATTACACAGTTGAAACTTGGTAGGTAGATGTATTCTGTGAACCGCTCTAAGGTTTTTACATAAAATAAAAAAATAAAAGATTAAGGGGGGCTCCCCATACATGGAACTGAAACTGTTTTTTTTTTTATCTAACCCATACGTGCGGGGTGTCTATAGATAGGTCTTTAAAATGACATTGAGGTTTTTAAGATTATTTTTTCACAAAGTCAACCGTTTGAAATATACACTGCCAAAGTGGTCAAATGAGTGCCCCCCCCCCCTTAATTTTTAAAATAAGAGAATGAAAAATCTTAAAAAAATATATGCTGTAGGTAGATCCTAATAAATACTTTCAACGAAAATTGGTTTGAACGAGATATAGTGATAATTTTTAGAGATATATAAATTTGTCATTCATATAAACACTATGAAAAACAAAGTTATTTTTGCAGACGAAAAATTATAATGGTATTCAATATGGTATGGTATAAGATAACCACAGGACCCTACTGCGCGTGGCCCGACACGCACTTGGCCGGTTTTTTTATAATAAAATTCTCAAATTGTTGCCCGTTTAGTTATTTTGTCACCAACATAATTAGCTGCTCGGTTAAGTATTCGGTTAAGTATCCAAATAATAGTCCCTAGTACATTTTTCAGTCTCCTGATTAATAATCTCCCTTTTTTCAGACTGCACATAAATGTCTATTTTGAGAGTTTGAAAAACACATTTGTCTTATAAATGAATCTAAATCCTTAAATCATTTTTTGCCACTCTTTCCAATAGATTTTTTATCGCTACTACTAATACTCTATTCAGTGCCCAACTCCGAACTACAATAAAACATAGTATATGCCACAGAATAACGATTTACTTATGCCAACTGCCGTTTGTAAACTCAACTCCAGTAAAACAGCGAACTAAAACAAACTAGAAACCGCGATGATAAACAATTGCAGTAGCTTGATACTCGAGGGAACCGTTTATTAATCTAATATGGAGCAGTTCAAATAGAACGGTTGCGGGCACCACCATCTGTAGCTTGTATTGCATTGTTTTCATAATTTCATCAAGATTAGAAACTATGATATTATTGAGGATTTTAAGTGAAATATTGCAACGTGTTTGTTTATCTATTCCATGGACTCATCATAGTTATATATATATTCGGAATTTATAGTAGGTAATAGGTAGAGATAGTAATTTTCGTTTTTACAAAATAAATGCGTGCGATAAATACGAAATATAAATATTTATACTTTTAGGACGAAATCTCGAAGAAAAACATTTTTAAACGAAGTAAACAAGTGAATTATCTAATAATACGAGCGTCACACACATTGCGAACCTTATTTGAACTGCTTATGCTCAATTCCACTGACAATTATTCTCGTCAATGTGGTTCAGTTCAGCAAGAAACTCCTGTTAACGTCATTCAGATTTTGCTAGCAATAAAAATGTTGCTACCTGGCTGAGGTTCGCGAATGCAGCTATACCTATACAAAGTCTCCATAGCTCAGTCAACAGTGTAGATGCTGAAAGAAATTCTTCAGTACCTATCTACAATGTCGTCATAAATGACCGAATGCAAAGGCACAGCTTAGTGGCAAAGGCTTGAGCAAGAAAATATAGAGACAACCACGATGTTAGCTTTTAACTAACTGTATTTTAATTCGAATCGGCGGGCTGATTATCTAATTAAAAACCACCTAGCGACTGGTTGCAGTTCACAGATGATCGTGATCCATTGCTACTTCTTTTTGGGTTAAAAAAAATCATACCAAAGAAAAGTGGCAATGTATGTCAAATGCAACCGGTCGCTAAATAGTTTCTTTTTAGATAATCAGGGTGCCGTTCAGTATTTCCGGAGATTAGCGTGTTCAAACAGACAAACAAACAGACACATTTTTTTTCTGTACTTTTAACTAATTTTTATGTAGGTAATACATATTTTAATGAGTATGGTTTTAAATATTTTTCGTTTTTTTATGCGAATAAATGCAAAATTTTGAATTTTTTATTTATATTTATGCGAAATTACAGTTTTTTTGTTGCGAAATACAAGGTGTTTGGTAAAAGCCTTATAAAGCCGAATAGGGTAGATAGGGACCATCCAACTGAACAACTTTTACTATGGAACCAACTCTGAAATCGCGAAAAAAAAATGAGCTGTTTCATACAAAAATTTATAACGAAAATTTCAAAATGTATGAAACAGCTGATTTTTTTTTTCGCGATTTCAGAGTTGGTCCCATAGTAAAAGTTGTTCAGTTTGATGGTCCCTATCTACCCTATTCGGCTTTATAAGGCTTTTACCAAACACCTTGTATACGTAACCCTAGTAATAGGGTAGGTTAATTTTCTTAATTGTTTATAGAATAAGTAATACTTTTTTATTGTGTAAAGTTTACTTAGCTGATGATAAGACTTAAATAGTTGTGCTGAAACTTTCCAAGTTAAAGTTTTTTTTTAAAGAAAAAGCTTTTAGTTTTGATTTATCAAGACGTTTGTAGTGCCGCAGTTGGGGATAACAATAGATGCATCTAGTAAATAATCTTTAAGCTAAAATAATACCTACCGTTGGAAGTAAGTTGAATGAAATTCCACTTTTAAATATCGGAAAAAAATCACAGATTTTACAGTCCCCGCAAGAATCGGAGCATTGAAAATGAACACAAAAATTTACAAAAAACCCAAAATCATATCAAATGCAAAGTCCTATTATATTTTTAAAGTTACCTAGGTAGTACTTATTTATTTTTACGATTGTGACACTCGGCTCAGCCTCGTGTCACAAAAGCGCCCGCTGACTGCCTCGACGCGGCCGAAATAATATTAACCAATTTTCAAAATTCCAACGAATGCACTTCTTGTCCGCTTCTGCATCTTTTAACACTATTACCATGACGATCGGTCAATAATCATAGAAGCTACATCACTTTTTATGTACGGAAACAGTCGTTTTTCTACAATTCCAAATCTAAAGGGACCACCTTACAGGTCACTATTATAAACCGATTTTCAAAATTATTTCGCCATTTAATAGTTAAACTAATACCCTAGGACTCTTTTTTTAATTTTTTCTTAAGTCGGTTTTTTTTCCGAAATATTTACAATTGACATGTTTTCATTTTTTACAAGGTACCTTAAATCGAAAACCATTTCGAGGTTTATAATTTTTCGGGGCTTTTGATCAATAATTTAACAAAATATGTAGAAAAAACACTGTATCATCGAGATAAAGGAATATTAAATATTTAACTCCTTTGCGTGAAAAAGTTGTGTGATTTTATCTTAAAAAAATAATAATCATAAAAACTGTCGCTGTCAAGGTTACAATTTATGTCAAAGTCTGTGTCAAGAATCAAAATATTTTTCACTTTGATTAGTTTTGTTTTGAATGTATTCATGATATTTTTAACTTGAATTAGTATTTTGGTTAAATTTAACATCTATCGAAATATAATATCAAGTTTTCTGAAGGATTTTTAATAGCAGACAGTCGCAACCTTACCAAAATGGACTTCATCATGCTGCAAATGCTGAATTCTTCTGCTAAACATTTTATTTTTAGAAATAAAAAGATATTGTGTACGTTTGAATTTGTTTAATAAATACAGTTTGTTTTGAAGTGCATTAGTTTCAATTTCCATAAAACTTTAAAGCAACACACCACTTGTAAACGTGTAGACTTTGGTTTGGCACGTAAAACAGTGTTTGTTTGGGCATTCAATCACAGTATTTTTGCAGGCAGGAACTACACATGAGATTATGGAATTAATTTACGAATATCTTTATTTATTATTGTTGAAAATAAGGTTAAAATAGCGACAATAAAAGAAAACAACCTCGAGCAAAAGATAAACAAACAAACGTCATTACCGTCCATAGATTAGATTGGCAGGTTGACGTCATAATGATTTTTTTTATCAATATGGGCAAAGGATATTGTCCGCCAAAAATCCTTTAAACGGCACTTACGCTCTTTTAGAATAGATAAGTTTTCAAATTAATATTACGTTGACTTAAAATAAAAATTTTGGAAAATAAAAAAATACGTGTCTCATGTTTTCACCAGTAATTTATAAATAACAAATAAAAAAACAGGATAAAAATTTTGATATGTTGTCAATTTAGTAAACAAACATCCCCCAATTTTTGGAATTTCGCAAAATTACGAAAAAAGTTACCAGTAGATTTTCAAATTTCAAACGTTTTCACGTGTCTCGACAAATTCCTCAACTTTTGGTACTATTTTCATTTCAATCCTCCCAAAATCCTCGGAGATATGGCCAAAAATACGTCTCAGGCGATTTGCATCTGATAACCATTTTCAATGGTAAAAATATATTATTATATTTTCAAGTTTCGAGTTGAAATTTTCCAGCACCAGCTCTGGTGTTTTGTAGTGTAGCACACAAAATAATATCCAGTGCAATTGGCGCGAGCATCCGAAACATTGCATCCGATTCTGCAACGTTTCTCGGTAACGAACCGACTGCACGTATAGTTTACTCTGCGACCACTAGTATACGCGCTGGTACAGTGCAAGAATAGTACAGTAACTGGAGTTAGTTTTAGAATTACTATATAAAAATGTTAATAATGACGAAACTCATAAGTCGAAACCATCAAATTGGGACGAAATAAAAAGAAATTTTTGTTTTTGTTTCTTGGCTTTATAAAAATAGATTCGGAAACGTCTCTCGGTAACTCTTTGTACTTGTGTGAATGGGAGAAATATATAAATATTTTCTTTTTTTATGGTTTGTTAGTTTATTTTATATTATTTTATTAGTCTTTACTCTGCGACCACTACAGGATACGCGCTGAGAAACAGAAATCAGAATTAAAATTATTTAAGAGAGTTGAATAATGTTAATAGCGGAAACTCATGAGAAACTCTTAAATATTAAAAATAATAAGTCAAATAAACTTTTAAATTGATCGATATAATACCTAACTAACGCTCGACTGATCTTTTGGATTGATAAAATAGATGCCAACAATACGATCCTTACATTTCGCCACACCATGACAAGGTTTTGCTGGTAGTGGCAAAGTCGTGGCTGGTGGGTAAATTTTGTTATAACTACTTAGTTTTTCTTAAAGACTTTTTTGTGCAATATCTGCACTGTGGCCCCATTCAATCGGTAAACTACTAGCCACCGTCTCGTCAGAGGTAAGTGAACACGGAAGTGAACCAAACAGAGCTGTGACGAAACGCAGGCTTGTTGTAGTGTTTGTTCATAATCAACCAGTTTATAGATTGAGGTAGTCCCCTAGTTTGTATTAACATGACCCAGAAACGTAACGGTAACACATAGGTTTGACCAGCAGCCATTTTTGATGTCCCCACTGCTGGGGCACAGGCCTCCTTATGGATGGATAAGGAGGATGGGCCATAAACCACCACGCGGGCCCAATGCTGATTGGTGGGTGTTAACGACTGCGAATGCACCCGGGACTAACGGCTTAACGTGTCTTCCGAAGCACGGAGAAGCTCGAGATAATAAATTTTTGGTCAGCCATCCCATGACCGACTCTTGCGAAACTTGCTTAACCTCCACAATCGCTGGGCCAGGCGCACACACTGCGCCTTGAGGTCAAACCGCACTACAGCGGAGCGGCGCTGCGCGGCGCAGCACTGCAGCGGAGCGGCGCGGCCTCTCCTAAACGCACTATCGCGGCAGCGGAGCGGCGCGGCGCGGCTTAAATTGCCAGACGTGGCAAGATTTCATTGAACGCACGAACGAAAAGGGAACGCTCGGTCACGCGTTCCCTAGAACGAATTTCCAGGGAACTATTTAGCAACACATCCTCCTATTTTTTATTTTTTTATTTGTGATGAGTTATGATTATGACGATTTATAAAATGATCACGTAAAATACCACTTTGTAATTTAATCAAAATTTGTACACTGAAATATCAGTAGAAATAGATATTTCCAAATACCCTCTATAGACTGAAGATCGATTATGAAGAATATTCGGCCGCGCCGCGCCGCGAGCTATACCGCACTAGCGGCAGAGGCGCGGCGCGGCGCGACAAAATATTTTTTCGCACCCAAGTCTGCAGCGCCGCGCCGGTACGCGCCGCGCCGCGCCGCGCCTCTCCGCTGTAGTGCGGTTTGCATCATTGCAATCAATAGAAACAATATTTGGCCGCGCCGCGCCGCTCCGCTGCAGTGCCGCGCCGCGCAGCGCCGCTCCGCTGTAGTGCGGTTTGACCTTTAAGGTTAAACCGCACTACAGCGGAGCGGCGCTGCGCGGCGCAGCACTGCAGCGGAGCGGCGCGGCCTCTACTAAACGCACTATCGCGGCAGCGGAGCGGCGCGGCGCGGCTTAAATTGCCAGACGTGGCAAGATTTCATTGAACGCACGAACGAAAAGGGAACGCTCGGTCACGCGTTCCCTAGAACGAATTTCCAGGGAACTATTTAGCAACACATCCTCATATTTTTTATTTATTTATTTGTGATGAGTTATGATTATGATGATTTATGAAATGATCACGTAAAATACCACTTTGTAATTTAATCAAAATTTGTACACTGAAATATCAGTAGAAATAGATATTTCCAAATACCCACTATAGATTGAAGCTCGATTATGAAGAATATTCGGCCGCGCCGCGCCGCGAGCTATACCGCACTAGCGGCAGCGGAGCGGCGCGGCGCGGCAAAATATTCTTTTGCACCCAAATCTGCAGCGCCGCGCCGGTACGCGCCGCGCCGCGCCGCGCCTCTCCGCTATAGTGCGGTTTGCATCATTGCAATCAATAGAAATAATATTTGGCCGCGCCGCGCCGCTCCGCTGTAGTGCGGTTTGACCTTTAAGGTCAAACCGCACTACAGCGGAGCGGCGCTGCGCGGCGCAGCACTGCAGCGGAGCGGCGCGGCCTCTCCTAAACGCACTATCGCGGCAGTGGAGCGGCGCGGCGCGGCTCAAATTGCCAGACGTAGCAAGATTTCATTGAAGTTGGACGCACGAACAAAAAGGGAACGCTCGGTCACGCGTTCCCTAGAACGAATTTCGAAGCAACGATTTAGCAACACATTCTCATATTTTTTATTTATTTATTTGTGTTGAGTTATGATTATTATGATTTATGAAATGATCACGTAAAATACCACTTTGTAATTTAATCAAAATTTGTACACTGAAATATCAGTAGAAATAGATATTTCCAAATACCCTCTATAGACTGAAGCTCGATTATGAAGAATATTCGGCCGCGCCGCGCCGCGAGCTATACCGCACTAGCGGCAGCGGAGCGGCGCGGAGCGGCGCGGCGCGGCGCGGCGCGGCAAAATATTCTTTTGCACCCAAATCTGCAGCGCCGCGCCGGTACGCGCCGCGCCGCGCCGCGCCTCTCCGCTATAGTGCGGTTTGCATCATTGCAATCAATAGAAATAATATTTGGCCGCGCCGCGCAGCGCCGCGCCGCTCCGCGCCGCTCCGCTGTAGTGCGGTTTGACCTAGAGTAACGCCGACTTCGAAGCCCGCCATGCTCTAAGCACTGCGCCATCGAGCTCCTCATAGGTTTAATTACTTACGTGTATTATAAATTTTATATTGCTTAATGTTCAGTATACCTATATTAAATTTACGTTGAAAAAAATGTATAGAGATTGCAGACGGTGAGGTCGAAGTCGTAGGCACGCACGCGGTATAAAAAAAATGAGAGTGCGTATACCAAAACAAGTAAAACAACTTAGATTGAATAAAAGCAAATCTATTCCCATTTTCAACACATCCATCCTCCTTAGTTGTCCCTCTCAGCAGTATTTTATCTACAAAATGTCGTGGACTTAAATAGAAGTAAACGCTGCCTTCCTTTTCTTATATTTTCCAGTTAAATTTTCTGCGCCAAACACAAAATTATACCTTCATATCTCCCTTTGAGTTCGCAAGACCAAAGTTACTTAATCAACGCCTTTGACAACGTTTTCTCGCTACAAGTGGGATAAGCTAGCCAATAGTGTTGGCTCCCCTTTTTCCACAGAGAAACTTTAAATCGGAATATGATGGTGCGTAGTGCGGCGACATAATTCCAGAATTCAAAATTAACAGAACCATTCCAGAATGGTTGTTATTCCCAATTTAACTTGTGTAAAGGCTCGCAAAAGTGTATTTAACTTTGCTAAGGACAGTAATTGCTAACCTGAGCTGAAAGATATTTGTAATATTGTGTTAACCATTATCAATTCAGGTTGCACAAACAAGTGCTCCAAAAGATTCTGAGGGAGATCTAGCTCCCAATTTCAGTCCTACCTACAGTATTGGCATTTCAACTTAGAGCTTAAAAACCATCAAATAAAAAAATCCGTATTTAATTAATCATACGTATTTACATATAGGTAGGTAAGCAATTTTTTTATTCGAAATACTCTTTAGACCATAGACATAGAAAAATTTTCGCTGCGCTCAAGAAGACGAACAAAGCGTGGAAAAGAGAAGTTAATATCATGCGGACACGGTCTATGTAAAAAAGAGATAAAGGATCAAGTCACATGTGCCAACATTTTTTACAGTAAGAGCCCCTAGCGTCCCGCCTAGCAAATGAGCAATCACAGTTTGTTTAAAATATTTGTGAATCTTAATTAGAATTTAAAATAAAGGTATCGTGGAGCCATGGTGTCTTGTGCTCTAAGTAATTGTGATGTGACAAAAAGAAATAATCCAAGTAATCACACTTTTCACAGGTAAATAAGATATTGCCACTCATTTCTCTAAAACCAAATTTCGCTACATTTATTCGTTTATCGACGAAGAAAACAGTATGGAACATAGTTTATTAATTTCCTTTGCCATATATAGTCATATTTTATTAATCTAAGTCATTTTTTACGTATCTCATATAAAATGTGTGCATTCGTTTTCGGATCACCTGTTTATTGACTTTGTTGTTCTTTGACATTCTATTTCTATGCTTTAGACAAATATTGGCCCCTAGGCCCTAGCTACATCAGTAACTGCAACTGCTGAGGGCCTACTCAAATAGCCATTCTACTAAAATTAACGCTAGTAGAATAGAATGACAATGTATAGGATTGACAGGAGCTAAACATTAGCTTACGTCATTCCCATACATTGGAATTCTATTCTATTAGCGTCAATGTTAGTAGAATGACCATTTGAGTAGAGGGGCAGGTTTGCTTTGCCGTCCCCCAAAGCAGGCGTACCTAGTATGCGGACATATTTTAAAGATCTTTTGACATTATTATATGTTCCAGAGACTTATAAAATGGTAAGTAAAGAAAGAAGGCTATCGTTTCTTCCTCCTCCGTAAAACCAGCCTTAAAAGGATGTTCCTTCAGGCACTAAGTACAAAAGTAGTAAGCCTCTTTTACTGCTAACTGTACTGGCCAGCAATAAATCAAATATTCACCAGTAGCGGTCGGTTATCAGCGGCCGTTTACGACTGGTGGCGCCCCCAATTGGTGCTTACTCATGTAAACTAATAATACTTATGACAAGGTTGTACTTTAACTCTACAGGATGACATATACGCTGAAATTTCAATACCTAGTTGTTTTCCCGCAGTGGTGGTTCCACTCATGATTACAAGCAACTTTTACTAAAGGGGCCAACTCTGATATCGCGAAATAAAAATCAGCTGTTCCATACGTTAAGGTCGAGTAGGTATTGCGCTTTTGAATGGAATAGCTGATTTTAGCGACGGGCGTCTTTTTTAGTCCGGTCGTGGGACATTAAATTTCATAAAGAAGTTTTGATAATACTAAAAGTTTTAGTTTTTGCTGAGTGTATAGATTATGTGCATTGTGAGCTATTGTTGAAAAGTTAGAAGTTTTATGCCGGTGCTTTAGGTATAGTTTAGGTATTTCGTAATATTTCGTTTAACGTAATATATATAGAATTAAAGTTTGAAATGTTGATTGTTTCATAATAAGAACTATGTTATCTTCATGTTGTAAAATATTTAGAAAGTTATTATGTGTGGAAGTGCGTAAATCACAAAATCACTCTTTTGTGTTCGAATAAAATTTTAAAATTTCTGAAATCTTATTTTAAGACTTTCAGTGGTTAGATATACCAGTTCAACAAAGTTTAGAAAGTTAAGTGGTGTGCTTCTTTGATATTTTCATTTTTCCTTTATAACATACGGAATAATGAATTAAAAATTGATAAGATCGCTCTTACTATACCTTTTCAATGCACTTATATACTACACAAAAAATTAGAAAAATACATACAGTGGCTTTTGTTTAATTACGGATAAAATATGTAGTATTGTCGCTACAGGCCGCCCGCGCCGGTCCGGTGCCGCTGGCGGGCTCCTGGACTGGCGGCCGGCCGCCAGTCCAGGAGCCCTATTTTTGAATCGCTCGACTGGTGTCGAGCGCTCGTTTCTACTGATTTTCGTTCGACATCCCATACATTTGAGTCAAATGTCGAACGAAAATCAATAGAAAAGAGCGCTCGGCGCCAGTCGAGTGATTCAAAAAAAATAGGGCCCCAGGCCCACTCGCGCCATAAATAAGAATAAATTATTATTAAGGTGGCGACTGATCTGTAACATTTCGTCGTAACGTAACGTTACGTTATGATGAAATGTTACAGGTCAGTCGCCACCTTTATGCTCGCGCGCGAAGTGTATGAAGGTACTATGGGCAACAGCGACGCTTAACCAGTTTGCAACAAAATTCGTGTGCGCGCGTATCGCCCCTACACGAACTAAACGTATGGTTGTGACGGCGCGGCGTGCAAGCGATTTTGACCTTAGCAGTGGTTAAGCGTCGCTGTTGCCCATGGTACACTACCTACAGCTACCTACTTGCTTACAAGTTGTACGCTCGGCTACTTACAAGACGTGTCGACTCCTATCTGACCTATCTCTTATCCCGAAATGATATTATTATGATTCCACTAGTGGCCGCCCGCGACTTCGTCTGCGTGGAGTTTTTTTGCTATCCCTCGGGAACCATACTTTTTTCGGGATAAAACCCTATCTCCTTTTCTATACCCCTGGCAACGTGTATGTAAAATTTCATGATGATCGGTTCAGTATTCATGACGCAAAGGCGTAACAAACAAACAAACAGACTTTGGCATTTATAATATTAGTATGGATAGTGCACTCTAATCTACCTAGCTCTCTAACTAATGTACCTACCTACCTAATTTATACGATTGCCACAAAATAGAAGGCCCTAAAAGACGACAGTAATTTTATGAAATTAGCCAAAGATGTAGGCAGCTACATAGATAAATAAGACAAGTTAGTTGGTTTAAACACTTTGATCAATACCGTAAACTGCTGCATCTTTGCACGAAGTTTAAGGTTTTTTTTAAATATCTCTTCAAGTATTTATCATCTGTGTCCATTTTTACATTAAGGCGCGAATTGGAGATGTATGCCATATATCTTAAGGTTCATAACGCCGAAACGGCTGTTAGATTGATCTCCAGAAACCGTCAAAGTCGTAGGCAAAGTTGTGATAAAATATCCCAACTTTGCCTAGAAGATTATAAGCAAAAATACGAGCCGCATTTAAAAACTGGTCTTAATTATAGAGCCATACAAATTGCGTTACCATCGAGATGTGCATGGATTACCACATATAAGCATCAATTTTTTTTTCTGGCAAGCAGGCGAAGTTGGGCACAAACAGGCAAACTTTGAGCAGTATCAGTAAATATTTCCATAGTAAATTTGTAGCATACTACGGGTTGCCAACTTGCCACAAATAGAAAAACACAAAATTTAAAAGACTTACTATAATTTCAATAAAAATGGGTAAATCCGGACGTAAACCAACTAAATTCACAGGACTAAACTAATTTCATTTGATTTGTTTTAATTTCTTTATTTTGAATTTATTATTTTCTTTTGAATTTATTTTTTTATAACTATTAAACCTTTAAACATTTATAATTACTTTTGTAAGATTGTTTTCTATTTTTATAGCTGTATATCTTTTTATTTAATAACTAAACAAAATAAACATAGACTGCCCTCCAAACCGCTTTACTGTCGTTGAGTAAGTAGTGACAACCCTAGGGCTAGGCAAACTTGAGTCACTAATGCACGAGAAGCCTTTTACAACATTGCCTACCGTGGTTCTAGCCGTAAATGATTGACATTAACAAGAAAAACCCTTATAAATAGGAGAAACAGCATATTTGCTTACCCCGTAAATACTAAGAGAGCTGAAATTCTCGATTTTTCCAAGGAAAAACTAAAAGTTTAACACTCACCTAAAAAACGTGCACTCCGTCACAGAATACATAATAGTACAAGTACAGAAGCCGCATTCTGCAACATCATTTAATTAAATAGCGACTCTTGCTACGACTCAATAAGGCGCAATTCAGATCGCACACCGCTACAGCGCCTACAGTTATATTCGCCTAGAAGTTTTCTCTCTTTCTATCGCGTAGCGCTCATCTCTTCTGACGCCGTTGGGGTTGTCTCCTTTTTATCTGTTTATCTGTTTGTCTGTTTATTTGTATGTTTGTGCGCTAATAACTTAAAAGCGCTAACTCAATCGTAATGATGTTTACATAGAAATATACTATGTATTTTGCGAAGTAATTTAGTCTTTATCTCATCGCAATCAGTTCACTCAATCAAAAGATATACGACTTTTAAGTTTTTAAGAAGAGTTTACGATGAATTCGTTGTAACAATATCTTTTGGGAATTATACTGTTAGAACGACGACTACCTGGACCTGGTGTTCCCACATCTGGCACGGTAAAATGGCCAATGGCTTAAAAGTAAACAATAAAGTGTCGAGTTTTGGGGTCTGTCTTTTGTAATTTCTCAGAAAAAAAATGCACGTGAATGCAGTAAAATCTAAGCCCGCTTTCTAAGTATTATATTATTTTATACTACTAGCTTCCGCCCGCGACTTCGTTCGCGTGGACATTCGAGAAAATCCTTAGGGAACCTTTAACCTGGATAAAAAGTTTAATATCCTGTCTTGCTAGGTAGCCCGCTTGGTGTGAACGTGCCTTGCGCGCAGCAGGCCTCTGGCTGGTAAGCGTGTACTATAGCGACCGAGTGCGATGTCGGGCCGCATCCTCACGCGCAAGTGGCAAACGCCCTGCCTGCAAGCGAGGTACGTCCACACCAAGCGTACTGCCTAGCGAGGCAGGACGTTAGAACATAGAATACTTCGTATCCTGGGGGCTTATTGTCTAATTTCAAAATCTATCGCAATCGCTTTCAAGATGTGATACATTGATGCTTCTTTTTGGCACAAATAAAAACTTGCCAAAGGAATGCAGCAATGTGTCACATCCATCTGTCAAATGAAAGCGATTGCGATAGATTTTCGAAATTAGACAATAAGCCCCCTGGTTAAAGGTACCTTTAGGATTTTCTCGAATGTCCACGCGGACGAAGTCGCGGGCGGAAGCTAGTATTCTCTAATTATTTTCTTTTCTCTGGAGTTACTATATTCTCTAGCTCTAGTGTTACCCTGGTGTCCCCTAATTTTTGATTACTTTTATCTTTGATCAAGAATACCCTAGATGTCCGGTCAGAGTCTCAAAAATGGCACCTCAAATAGCGTCCCACTACAAACTGGGTGCTTATTTTGCACAAAGTAAGTGATAAAAGATGTATTTTTGTAAAAAATAAGCTTATTTTGTGCAAAATAAGTGATATAAAATGTGAGTTTGTACAAAATAAGCGCCAAGTTTGTAAGTGGGATGCTATTGAGGTGCCATGTTTGCATACTGTTTTAGTTCGTAAGCGTTATCTAGGATATACTTGATCGAAGGTTTTTATGCATAAATAATTTATACAATTCAATTGACAACATATCAAAATTTTTATCCTGTTTTTTTATTTGTTATTTAGAAATTATTGGTGAAAACATGAGACACGTATTTTTTTATTTTCCAAATTTTTTATTTTAAGTCAACGTTATATTAATTTGAAAACTTATCTATTCTAAAAGAGCGTAAGTGCCGTTTAAAGGATTTTTGGCGAACAATATCCTTTGCCCATATGGATAAAAAAAAACATTATGACGTCAACCTGCCAATCTAATCTATGGACGGTAATGACGTTTGTTTGTTTATCTTTTGCTCGAGGTTGTTTTCTTTTATTGTCACAATTTTTACCTTATTTTCAACAATAATAAATAAAGATATTCGTAAATTAGATTCCATAATCTCATGTGTAGCTCCTGCCTGCAAAAATACTGTGATTGAATGCCCAAACAAACACTGTTTTACGTGCCAAACCAAAGTCTACACGTTTACAAGTGGTGTGTTGCTTTAAAGTTTTATGGAAATTGAAACTAATGCACTTCAAAACAAACTGTATTTATTAAACAAATTCAAACGTACACAATATGTTTTTATTTCTAAAAATAAAATGTTTCGCAGAAGAATTCAGCTTTTGCAGCATGATGAAGTCCATTTTGGTAAGGTTGCAACTGTCTGCTATTAAAAATCCTTCAGAAAACTTGATATTATATTTCGATAGATGTTCATTTTAACCAAAATACTAATTCAAGTTAAAAATATCATGAATACATTCTAAACAAAACTAATCAAAGTGAAAAATATTTTGATTCTTGACACAGACTTTGACATAAATTGTAACCTTGACAGCGACAGTTTTTATGATTATTATTTTTTTAAGATAAAATCACACAACTTTTTCACGCAAAGGAGTTAAATATTTAATATTCCTTTATCTCGATGATACAGTGTTTTTTCTACATATTTCGTTAAATTATTGATCAAAAGCCCCGAAAAATTATGTACGGTGTCAGAAATTGAAAAACCTCGAAATGGTTTTCGATTTAAGGTACCTTGTAAAAAATGAAAACATGTCAATTATACATGTAAACAATACAGTGAACGTAATATGTATAAAGAAAAGAAAGGTACTACCTGACATAGACGTAAGTTTCAAGTGGCTGTTTAATATCAAATTATTTTAAAGTTTAACATACATTTATGTCAAAGTAACGCAGTGGAGTTAAAATCATGTAAATCTTAGAAACTATTACTATAAACATAGATACATTATTTTGATAGGATACTTTATTGTTGTAATAAATACTAAATGTAAGTACCGTAAACTGCTGCAAGATTGCCCCTAAGCTTCAATTTTGCCTAATCTAGTAAAACTAACATTACTTCATAACCGCCATCTATTTTTTACTTTTGATAATGAGAGAAATACCTTCGTTTTATTGGCAACCCATTTCTTTATTATTCAAAGTGGCAACACCGTTACTTTTTTGTCTGTCAGCTGTCAACGACCGCAAACTTTTAGTTTTTCCTTGGAAAAATAGAGAATTTCAGCTCTCTTAGTATTTATAGGGAAAGCAAATATGCTCTTTCTCCTGTTTATAAGGGTTTTTCTTGTTAATGTCAATCATTTACGGCTAGAACCACGGTAGGCAATGTTGTAAAAGGCTTCTCGGGCATTAGTGACTCAAGTTTGCCTAGCCCTAGGGTTGCCACTACTTACTCAACGACAGTAAAGCGGTTTGGAGGGCAGTCTATGTTTACTTTGTTTAGTTATTAAATAAAAAGATATACAGCTATAAAAATAGAAAACAATCTTACAAAAGTAATTATAAATGTTTAAAGGTTTAATAGTTATATAAAAATAAATTCAAAATAAAATAATAAATTCAAAATAAAGAAATTAAAACAAATCAAATGAAATTAGTTTAGTCCTGTGAATTTAGTTGGTTTACGTCCGGATTTACCCATTTTTATTGAAATTATAGTAAGTCTTTTAAATTTTGTGTTTTTCTATTTGTGGCAAGTTGGCAACCCGTAGTATGCTACAAATTTACTATGGAAATATTTACTGATACTGCTCAAAGTTTGCCTGCTTGTGCCCAACTTCGCCTGCTTGCCAGAAAAAAAAATTGATGCTTATATGTGGTAGTAAGTAATCCATGCACATCTCGATGGTAACGCAATTTGTATGGCTCTATAATTAAGACCAGTTTTTAAATGCGGCTCGTATTTTTGCTTATAATCTTCTAGGCAAAGTTGGGATATTTTATCACAACTTTGCCTACGACTTTGACGGTTTCTGGAGATCAATCTAACAGCCGTTTCGGCGTTATGAACCTTAAGATATATGGCATACATCTCCAATTCGCGCCTTAATGTAAAAATGGACACAGATGATAAATACTTGAAGAGATATTTAAAAAAAACCTTAAATTTCGTGCAAAGTTGCAGCAGTTTACGGTATCTGATTTTCTTAGAAGTATCATTTTCATTCACAAAAAAAACACAAAATAGGTAACAGTTGTTATTCTCAAAAATCTCAAAAACTAAACGTCAAACATCGTGGCCATTCGTGGCCACCTTTAAAATCTAAAAATTAGATAAATGATATAAATTCGAATATAAATTCTTGTTAATTCAATTAAATTTATTTTTGTTTTCTGTTTCAAAATGCTCTGAAAAGAGTGCCTTAAAAGTTGATTCGCCAAACTACCTTAGAAAAACAATTATGATCAGCTTATTTAGTAGGTAGGTAGCTTTATTTAATTTTTTTAGTATTCTGTGTAATTTCATCGATTACGCGACAAAAAGAGTGGCGTTTCGTTTTCGTAGGTGCTTGTAATATCAGGCACGCAGCGCTGTGAAATTTGAAATTGTACTTTAATGCCATGCAACGAGAGTAGCTTATTGTTTGTGGCCCCGCGCCCGCCCGCGCGCCGCGTGGCAGTCAGCGGCCCCTGCATGCACCCGCTCGCGCGTCCCGTATAATTCGTATTTTAGCGCAATAATTTATCCGTAATTTAAACAAAACCCACATTATGTATGTTTCTAATTTTTTGTGTAGTATATAAGTGCATTGAAAAGTTATTGTAAGAGCGATCTTATAAATTTTTAATTCATTATTCCGTATGTTATAAAGGAAAAATGAAAATATCAAAGAAGCACACCACTTAACTTTCTAAACTTTGTTGAACTGGTATATCTAACCACTGAAAGTCTTAAAATAAGATTTCAGAAATTTTAAAATTTTATTCGAACACAAAAGAGTGATTTTGTGATTTACGCACTTCCACACATAATAACTTTCTAAATATTTTACAACATGAAGATAACATAGTTCTTATTATGAAACAATCAACATTTCAAACTTTAATTCTATATATATTACGTTAAACGAAATATTACGAAATACCTAAACTATACCTAAAGCACCGGCATAAAACTTCTAACTTTTCAACAATAGCTCACAATGCACATAATCTATACACTCAGCAAAAACTAAAACTTTTAGTATTATCGAAGGTAATTTTTCTCTGGCTACGCGACTATTTCTGAGTGGCTTGCACATTAGGAAAAGGAAATTTCTTGTCTGAGTAGATATACCATAGAGAATGTAAAACTTCATACAAAAATTTTAACACGCCAAATGTCAAAACAGGGTTCTTTTAACGCTGCTATCACTTTCAAACGTATGACGAATGAGTGAGATAAATATAGCCGCCATTAAAGTTCTACCTCGTTTCATAGAATTTTTTTTTCTTCACGAGTTGCGATTGCCTGAGATATACATTTAAAAAAATGTATATCTGCTCAGACACTTCCTGAGTCATCTTCTAATATTTTTTAAATGTTGTCCAAAACATGTTGCTGTATAAGTACACTTTTAAACTTTCGCGTTGCATTTTATTAGATCAGTCAGCACGGCCGATGCAATTCGGTCGAAACGTCGGGAAAAGGTAGGTGTTCAAACACCTATGTTTTAGTTAAAATCGCGTTTAAAACCTGTGTTCCTTATCTAATGTTGCTGTATGTATTGTAATACAGCCCCTTACCCCTAGCATGACCAATGAAAACTGTAGTAAATTGTTTTGAGTTGACAGTTAAGGTGAGTCAACTGCCAAAAGATAATTGATTTTGACAGTTGCGAGTCGCTAAATCGCTATATCAGATCGTGTTTGTTGTTGATTTTTTTGATTTTTGCTGATAGTATACTAACAGGTTAATAAATAAACACAAAGGTATTAATATTACGATAAAAATTAACTACTTAACCGAAGTATTATATCGGGTCACTTATATGAAACCATCAAATGAGTATTATTTTTATACTCAAAAATATTCCCTTTTTATTGCTTTCGGATCGCTGCGGGCAGCCCTTTCCCGATAAGTATGCCTTGCAAAAGGTTTTTATATGTAAGAGAATTCTCAGGTCGCTTGTTTTATTATAAGGCATTAAAGCGACTATATAGCTCCAACTGGGGCTAATGTCAATAAACGAATATGACTGCGGCTTGCTGCATATACTTAATTCTTTTCATATTTATAATAATTTATGTCAATGTAACTCGGTTTGTTTGTCTGTCTGTTATATTTTTACGCCGGAACCACGAAACAAAGTCAAATAACTTTAGAAAGATGACAGATTTGACGACGGAGAAGGATGTAGAATTAGTATATTTTTTAGACCTTTAACTCTAAATTTTTTATCTTATTTTAGTAAGTAAATAGGGCAGCATCATTAATCAACTCAGATTTTAACGCAAAGTCAACTTACATAGTTGTGAAATTGAAATTTTCACCTACTTAACATGAAAATCACGATATATTATAAAGAATTGAAAATGAAGTAAGAATAGTTAACTAACTTGTAGTAGATACCACAAAAATATCGGCCCATTTGCGATATCAATTTAAAAACATAATTGTTACAGAGTAAACAATAATTCTCGTCGTGACACGCACGCTAATTAGCATGCATTTAGCATGTGTGAGAAAGGTCGTAAAAATGCATGCACTCGCACAGATAGCTTGGCTCATTTCCCCAGCTTCAGTATTCATACTGCATTCAAGTCCTAATGAATATTTACGTTGAATTCGTTTAATGAGCAAATCATAACATTTTCTTCGTTTTAGAATTCCATTTGACTAATTTAGTTTGCAAACTTTGACCCTATTCTAACAATTTAGAGAATTTCGACTAATTAATAGCTCAAAAACCAAATTTCTTACTTTCACGTCAAACTTTATGATAAATCTGCCGCCAGCCGCATTCAACAATCAACACTGTATTCAACACTAAATTTATATTTCAGAGATGGTACCAATGCGATTGCCTATTTTACAGCCTGTGCTGACTTCGTGAGACTAATATTAATTTATGGATAAAAAAACACATAAACTTGCAGTAAAAATATAAAATAAAATATCCATGGAATGACGCCTCCGTAGCAAGTGGACAGATTCGCAACTGAACAGATTCTCAACTGGACAGATTCTCAACTGGACAGATTCTCAGGTGGACGGATTAGCAACTGAACAGCCCCCGTATTACATACAAGCTCTTAAATCCTGCCAGGTTTATAAATTGCTGTAGTGACATCTCTTTCTCGTCGTATAGCAAATAAAAGAGATAGATTGATAGCCAGTCAGAAAACTGACTGGAAATAAGAGGTCATAATACGGCCCCTGGACATGTACAGTCCATAACATACGACTGCTTTGTATATGTATGCTTCTATGCATGGGTGGCAGAGAGCTTGTAATCTATACATATAAAACTCTAAATTGATTCACTGATTCATAGTTGGGATAGGTGTAGAGCCCTAACGGCAGAAGGTAGAGAAGGATATTGTGGTGAAATGAATATTGCTGGTCCAAATCAGAAAAAACCAAAGCTAGTATTTGTAGACGGACGGCTATATTTCATTGTTCACGACTGTACTCTGTCCAGTTGCTAATCCGTCCACCTGAGAATCTGTCCAGTTGCGAATCTGTCCACTTGCTACAGAGGGCCTTGACTTACATGATAAAACGATGTCACAGTAGTGAGGGGCCACATGGAAGTTCTTTTGAGGTGTAATGAGTATGCTTGTTTCAAAAAAATGGCTTATCCTAAAATCTACACTCAAGATTGAGTTAACCCTATTCCATGAAATGTTCATTATTTTGGGCATCTCGCCAAAAAACTACCTGTATGTATTTTATACTGATTGCCTATCTAAATCTAAATGTTAGTTTGTATTCAACTACATGTATGCGTATATCTTAAGCTAGTCTGAGAGGTTGGGAATTGGGAACCTGATAGGCATTTATATGTCTAGTTTAGGCATCAGTATCCCACAAAGTATTACTTTAGTTAACCAATTGTAGTTTATAATGAAACTAACAATAAACTGTATGTACTGTACTATGTAAACTTTGTGGTAGAAAATAAACATTTTTTACTCAAAAGTGCTTGTAATATGGCCATTATTTTGACAACCTTCTTTGAACAAAGTCGAGGTTGCCGTGCTCCTCCGATGGTGACGCAACAAAGTTGTATGGGATTTCATTATTGTCGAGTTTTAGCCACCAGCAATTTCCTTTGAAAATCCATTATTGTCGAGTTTTGTTTCAGTCTTTTTTTTATTTTAATCATTTTTAACATGTTTGTCATTTTGGACCAAGTCTTGTATAGTGCTTTACTCAAAAATGTCAAAAATGTCAAAAATGACAAAAATGACAAAAATGTCGAAAATGTCAAAAATGACAATAATGTCAAAATATTACAAAAATGACAAAAATGTCAAAAATTACCAAAATGACCATTTTTGACATTTTCCTCATTTTTGACATTTTTGTATTTTTTTTACATTTTTGACTTTTTTTTTACATTTTTGAGTAAAGCACTATACAAGACTTGGTCCACAATGACTGCACTGCTGGCCACGCTATGATGGCCTCAAGCTGAGCTTAACATCATCGCGCTGCCAGCAATGCAGTCATTATTGACCGCGTCAGTAATGTACTATTCATTTCATTTTCATTTTTCAAATAGAACAACTCCTATATCGATTGTATCTACCTATATTTCTGAGCCAAACAATAATAGCAACTTGGAATAGAATCCTAACCATAATAAAATGTCTACTATATTCACCGACCCCATAGTCCTTCTCTATACAACATATTCATATATTCCACTCGTGAAAAGGAAATATTTTCCCATTCAGGAGTCAAAGAAAACGACAGGCGAAAAGCTTTTATTGTCAACAAAATATCAATAGTTCCGTGTAGTTCGTGCGATGTGAGAAATAAATTGAATGTATGAAGTGTTTTTGATGTATGGGTGTTAAAATGTGGTTTTCGGTTGAATTGATTTTGACGACCTCCGTGGTCGAGTGGGTTGTTCACCCAGTTTTCAAGGTATCACTTTAGAAAACGATCTTTTCTATATTGTCTAAGGTCTGGGTGTTATTGACTGTAATCGCAGCAATTTCTATGATGTTGTCAAATATTTATTTATTTTATGAAAAAATATACCGCACCACCAACTGCAAAAAAAATTAAACGTGCCTCTACAAAGCTTGATCAAGTTAGAGATATCATATCAACTTATGCTAACATAATCATAAAAATACCATAAAATGTTATCTAACCAATAACGACCCAACATAAAAACATTATCTCCCAGTAAACCTCCGTATAAACGATATCGATTATTCGAAACCTCTTCGAGTTAATAACTTCTGACTTTTTTCCGGCCATCGCATCGTCGCAAAAACCAATTAATTTTGAACAGCCCTGTGTGTACCTCGGAAAGTAAATAAATATGAAGTTTAGGTTCATAGAAGAACAATAAAATTGGACAATTAAAAAGACACTGTAATGAAAAGACCCTCGACGAAGCCGATGTTTACGTAGGTATTCTTTCTATCATCGATCATCTATCCAAAATTACTGCTGGGAAACAATTTTCTTTGCACTGCAAGTGCAAACAGTAGGTGTACCACCCAATGTAACGCAATGTAACCTAACATTGAGTGATTACGTTTTGAAGCCATTGTTTGAAACGAAATACTTAATTTTTGATAACGTTTCTTTGGATAAAAAATAGGAAATAGATAGGTGACGTATAAAATTAGTCATCATAAAAATATTAAAAAAAAATTGAGTCAATTTCATAGCTATTGATTTCCCAGGTATAGGTAGTCAATAAGACAAAAATGGTTCTGATTATGGGCTACATTCCGGGCGTGGATTTCGGCTTCGTTGGCTGTCTTTTTACATCCTTTTATTATTATTATTACATTTAACTAAACTAATAATAGTTATTTGTTATACAAGTGACCAAAGTCGATTTGTGCTCCGAGTGCCGACTTTAAATCACGAACTAGCGAAGTAGTCTAGAATTGAATCACGAGCGTAGCGAGTGATTCTAATATAGACTACTGAGCACAGTGAGTGATTTAAAGGCACGAGGCAGAACAAAACTTTGGTCTCGTGTTAAACATACAACTTTTCACCTCGACCAGCAAGAAAAAATTCACGTGACTTTCCTGGTAAAAATCTAAATTCAGCATTAGAAACTTGTTCTCTCAACTCTTTTGGAGTTAGATAACTATCTTCATCGCTCTGGGCGTACTCATTTTTTGTTATATCACAAAATTAGTTCGATCAAACCTATGCTGAAAATTTTTTTCATAGATTAAAATATATTCCTGTCGTTTTATTTAGGTACATTACGTTGTGTTTTTCTCTAATTTATTAATATCCCGTCTTATTGTTTTATTTATACAAGGTGTTTGGTAAAAGCCTTATAAAGCCGAATATGGTAGATAGGGACCATCAAACTGAACAACTTTTACTATGGGACCGACCCTGAAATCGCGAAAAAAAAATACAGCTGTTTCATACATTTTGATATTTTCGTTATTAATTTTTGTATGAAACAGCTGATTTTTTTTTCGCGATTTCAGAGTTGGTCCCATAGTAAAAGTTGTTCAGTTTGATGGTCCCTATCTACCATATTCGGCTTTATAAGGCTTTTACCAAACACCTTGTATTTATAAAACACTAACTTGTTTAAAAATTTCATTGATTTTTCTTATTTAATATTTATTTCATACATGCGACCCCATTTCGTCCATACTCTTTATTTCCTTATTTAAAACTCCTTGGTAGATCCGTGCATTTTATTTTTTATAATTAGTCCAATTAATGAGGATATTTGTTGTATGGAGACTTCCGAATAATTCTCCCGTCTATGAAATTTGGCATGTGATGAAGTTAGGTAATACCATAGCCTTCTATAATTGCAAGCCGTGAACATAAGTTTGGCAACGTCTGTTACTGTCAGTTCGTGGTCATGTCGTCGGCCAGTCTCCATACTAAATGTATGGGAATATTTCAATTTTAAGAGGTCGATATTTTTTTTCCTAGTAATCGTGTGAGGTTTAAAATATGAAAATAATTTAGTTCCTTTATTGAAATGCTTTGTATATTAAACAATAAGAAAAATATCAATGTTAACCAGGAAAAAATGGCTGTCAAAGATGTCATCTTTTTTGTTGATTTTCTTCAGCAGGGAGTTGATTAACACGCCCTCTAGCAATAAATTATATATCATTAGAAAGGTCTTTTGAAGACAAATATTTGCTGTTAACATACTTTATACCAATTGTTTATACTTTTGGAGTTAAAGGTTATTAAAGTATAAAAGTGGTTTATTGTCTATGGGAGTTGATTTACCCCACCTCTAGCAATAAATGAAATATCATTAGAAAGGTTTTCATATGTTAAATATTTGCTGCAAACATACTTTCTATTAATTGTTAGTATTTTCGGAGTTTTAGGTCATAAATGATAAAAAAATTGGTCAAGTTCAGAGCGTTATAACTCTCAAAGTACTAAAAGTTGACGTTTATTGTAATACAATAAAGTGTTTCAAATTTAAATACCTTTCCAATGATGTAAGATTTATTGCTAGGAGAGGCTTAGATCAAAATGCTCATCGTACTAAAGGACCCCCGAAAAGTTCAAATAATTTGACTCAAACCTTATGTTCTAATAAATAAATAATAATAATAAATATAAAACTATATTGAAATAACCTTACATCACAATTTACAACTAGTTTAAACATAGATAATATAGGAAAAACAAATAATAAATAATTATTAAAATAATATAATACTATGTGCTTGACCACATGCGATGTTGCCGTTCTGCTCAACTTCATGGCTTGGAAATATAGAAGGCTATGGTAATACAGATTACAGATGCACAATAAGCCAATAAATTTTGTTACGAGAAGTTAGGTATTTTTACCTAAATATGAAAATTGCTTATATCTCTCTGTGAATATTTCCTCGGGCTGAAATACTTTCTGTATACGTACTTATGTACTTGATAGAATAAGTATGTAAAGGAATCCAATCTTTTTTTGATTTCAAAGGTACCCCAAATTCAACTTTTAACATTTTTTAATACATCTTCTATTGAAAAAATTATCTGTTGATTATAATTTTTTAATATGTTTTTATATCTTTAAATACATAGCTTTGTTCAGTAAGCCAATAAATTTTCTTCTTTGATCATATTTTTTTTATTTTTTGACTTTAAGAGGTTATCTACGTAATGTGAAAAAATAGTCGGTCCATTTTTATACGTTTATTAGATAAATTATTTTATAATAAAATAGATTTATCAATAATCCAATCATTTTTTGAACGCGCATATATTTTTAAGGATAGTCCCCGATTTATGATAGAGCGTAAGGGTTGACTTTCACTTGACTACTCGGCACTGTTTTGCCACGCACTTTTGAAGTAGTGTAGGCGAGTTTGGTGGCCACCGTTCTCACTACATACTCTAAAACAAAGTCGCTTCCCACTGTCTGTCACTATGTATCCTTAGATGTTTAAAACTACGCAACGGCTTTTGATGCGGTTTTTTAACAGATAGAGTGATTCAAGAGGTAGGTTTATATGTATAATACATGGTGTCAAATTCCACACTACACCGAAGCGAAGTGAGGGCGGGTATTCCTAAATAAAACAAAAGATAACTATTTTTTAATTAATATTAGATTAATAATATTAGACCGCGACTTCGTCTGCGTGGAAAGTTTTTTTGCTGTCCCTCGGGAACAATTCTTTTTTCAGAATGAAAGTGTACCCTTTGTCCTTCTCTGTACCCCTGACAACGTGTACCTTTGTAAAATTTCATAATTTAATACTATGAATTCGAGGGGGGCAGTAATAAAACAATAACATTATGCTACTAATCTATCAATAGAATTGTAAGCGCATGTGACATTGCACTTACGCTAATCTTTTTTATATAAATTGAATAATAAAAATGGAGCACACGATGGTGACATAGAAATATTACTTTACGAAATATACCTATCAATATTTTTCTTCTTGATAAAAATTACCAAAAAAGTGAAAAAAGTCAACTTTACAGGAGAAAATAAAAAAGGATGTTTTTAAATATCTCAAAGCAGTTAAAAAATATTGATATACAATGTATGACAAAGTCAAAGATAAAAAAAATTACCTTAAATATAAGTCATAATAATATGAAAAACATTATTAGAAAAGTAGAAATTTACGAAAAACCATTTTATATTATTATTCTAGTTCAGTTTACTTCGTCATGTACCTGTAATAGCACTTTGCATGTTTATTCGTGTAAAAATACAGAGCTTGATAAATTCTATAACTGCATTACACTGTTTATGGAAGGGAATATTTTTTTATTTATATTTCGGTATCATATCTTTGCACATTTTATGCACTTAAACTATGATCTACAATAACCTTTGCACTTTTATTATTGTTTAAACTTATTTAGGTCTAAAATGTCAGTAGTTCTTACGGTATCGTCTTGCTATGAAATCTTTATAGTGCTTGTAAATAAAAAGAAAATGCCTTTTAAAAATACCTAAATTTTTATGTCTTTCAAATCTTTAGATCAATTTTATCAGAGAAATCCAAAAAATCTTAAAAAAGGTAACTAGGATTTAAAAAAATCAACTAAAGTTTTCAAATATTTTAATGATACCGGCCCATATTCAAAACCCCGAGAGCTTTCAACTAGAACTCCAAAACCTCTTCGAAGCGCTTGCACAAAGCATAGATGTGGACAATCTAAACAACATGGTGGTGGATACTGTCGGTACGGTAGGGTCTTAGTTCTTTAAGACCCACCGTCCTGCGAAAGAAACTCTCCGACCACACACTCCTACTCATGGATCAGAGATGTGAAATGAGGCTCCAGAGCTCAGTAGATGCCCATCGTTAGCGGCAGCTAAATAGGCAGGTATCTAAGTCTTTCAAAGTCAAAGTCAACGCATCATCTCATCTCATCGATGCCTGAAATCGGAAGATCGAGAGTTTCTATGGATAATTATATTCCACGCAGACACCTGTTGAAAGCAAGGCTAAAAACCCCAGAGCCAAGCTTACCCAACACTATACACAAGATATCCCGGACGTCAGCCTGTACGAGATTAGTATGGCTCTCAAACAGCTGAAAAACAACAAGGCGGCGGGTGACGATCGGATCACTACAGAACTTCTGAGAGCGGGCGGTAAGCCGATACTTAAAGTCATCCAAAAGCTTTTCAATTCCATCATCATCGAGGGCAGAACGCACATCTCACTTCTGAGCCATGTCTTTAAGTTGTTTTCGAAAGACCTTACGAATCGTCTCGCTCGCAGGTTCGACGACTTCCAACCTCCCGAACAGGCTGGGTTCCGACAAGGCTTTACCACCATAGACCACATCCATATGTTGCGGCAGGTTATACGAAGATCGAGGAGTATAATCTGCGACTTTGCTTGGCGTTCGTGGAATATGAAAAAATGATTCAATAGAGACCTGCCCCCTGATTACATAACTCTGTTGCTAACAATTCTCAATTGAATTCGATTTAAACCGCAGTTCCATTGCTGCTAAGGATAGTTATCGTGTCACATTGGTTCTTACTAAAGCAGCAACGTAACTGCGATGGTGGACTACAGGTATTTCGAGGTGCTAAGGTACTATTTATACGCAAATGTCACCCTGTTGGTCCGATTATAGGAAACAGAGCACAAATCCCATCCAACTACAGCGAGATGTAAAGCAGGGGGAGATGACATTTTTCCAAAACTGTTCACAGTTCCATTGGAGGACATCTTTAAACTCTTGCACTGGAAAGGACTCGGCATCAGCATTATAATGGCCAGTACCTAACACACTTTTATTTTGCTGATGACATAGTTCGTATGGCTAAGACCTTGGAAGTCCTGAATACAATGCTCGAAGATCTCCGTAGTGCTTTTCAAAGAGTGGGTCTTAGGCTGAACATGGTTAAGAAAAAAATCATGTCGAATGTCCGTGTTGTACCAGCTCCAGTTCATGTTGGGAATACTAACACTCAAAGTTGTTGACGATTACGTATACCTAGGACAGGCAGTCCAGTTAGGTAAGTCCAGCTTTGGGAAAGAGATCTCTCGTCGAATCCAACTCGGATGGGAAGCATTCGGGAAGCTTCGAAAAATGTTCACGTCCGACTTACCTCAGTGTCTCAAGACGACAGTCTATGACCAGTGTGTGTTGCCATGCCAGTGATGACTTACGGTAGTGAAACGTGATCGCTACCTATGCATCTTATGAGGAGGCTCAAGTACACCCAGAGCATGTCATGGAGAGAGCCATATCTTTTTTAACTAGTTCCAACATTCTCCTACAACAAATTGCTGCAGCTGAAACTAGTGCACTTCCTTTACACATCACCATACAACTGATGCGTGCAATGTTAATCGCACAAACCGCTGCTACCTGCTCTGACGTGTATCGAATGGTTACAGTTTGTAAAAGCCTTATCAAAAAAAAAAGAAAAACTGCCTTCAAAAACCTTAAAATTAAAATTTAAAACATAAACAGATAAAAATTAAATAGCACTAAAAAGTTATAAATAATATTCAAATCACCAATACGCATATAAATTTTAATAAAAAACGTCTATTGAAGTCGGGAGGGGTGGAGGACAGCATTTTTTAAATTCTAAAATCCCCACACGACTTCATTAGACGTTTTTTATTAAAATTAATATGCGTATTGGTGATTTGAACATTATATATTTGAATAGAATATTTATAGCTTAAGTCGGTTAAAAAGGATGTTTTAAATGTGCAATGTTTAGTTACTTAATGTGTATTAACATGAAAAACTGAGAATATCCGTATTTAAAACGTAAAAAAAAATTTTGGTTATTTTATTTAGTGCAATACGCTAATACAATATAAATGTAGTTGCAAATTCTGCAAGGATCTTTACATAGTAAGAAGGTTTACATGTTCACACGAATACACGGGCAAGAGCGCATTGCACTAATTAATGTTTACAAAACTTGACTACGATGTTTCACACGCTTATTCGTGTGAAATCGTGTGCTAACTAGTAAGCTTGACAATTATATAGTTGCGTTAAACTAATATTCGGATTACGAATCAAAACGATAATTCCTTACAACAAACAGTTAAGTGACTATAATTTTGAAAACACTTGGTTAAAAAACACAAAAAAATGTGGTGGTGCAGAAGGATATTTTATATGGAATAACACAATTTTTTTTTTCTGGGCAAGAGCTCTTGCACGTTTATTCGGTGCGGCCGTCGTTATAGTGATAAAAGTGGGGCTCTTTTCCAATGATGGAAACGATTCTGTACCACATATGCGACTGTTTATATCACCGATATACCGCTAAGTTTTGTAGTGTTTACTAGCTGGTATGATCTCTGTCTGAAATTCATTGATTATAAAAAGGATCCTGAACATGACATAAGGAAGCACATATCTGCGTTGAAGAATATTCGGCACGAGCTAAATAGCCAAATCGAAGCAAATCTACCTGAGATACTACAGAGGGCCTAGCCAAAGTAACATTCGCTAATCTTCGTTATCGCTTCGCTTTCGAAACATGTATGGGATTGACATAAGGTTTCGTTTACAATCGAATTTTAAAACGTCAAATCCATACATGTTTCGAAGCGAAGCGGTAGCGAATATTTGCAAATGTTACTTTGGCTAGGGGGGCTGATTTGCAAGACACTCAGAACCTTACCACAAGATTATTTTGCTTTCAAGTCGAATTGGTTTTTAATAAAAAAAAAGGATCTGTTAGTAGAAAATTTGACATCGCAACTAAGTGCTTCTGAAAAAGTTTTGATTGCTAAAGTAGAAACGGATAATACTGAAAATGTATTAACCGTCAAGATACGGAAGAAGAAGAAGAATACAGTTTTAAAATGTAAATATTGCGGAGAAACTGGACATGATGATGTGCGGAAATGCCAAAAATGGATGAACAACGGAAGACCGCTAAAGCCGCCAAACGCTAGTCAAAACCCAAATGTAAACTTGACTGTGTTAGCTATAGAAGATAGATTGCCAATGGATAAAGTTAACTGGTACGTTGGCACTGGAGCGACAAGCCATGTTACTGACAGAGGTGACTTCTTCAAGAGCTTTGAGCACTTTCAAAGGAACACATATGGTGACTGCGGCGAATGTAGAACCCATTGAAGCCATTGGTATAAGCAACATTAGAGCTAAAGCCAACGTTAATGGAAAAGTTGAGCAAATACTTAAGTTTGAAGCAGCTTCAAAGCTAAAGATCTTCTTGAATGAAGCTGAAATAGCAGGACATGTCATTAAAAAATGTTAAGTGACAAAGGACAAAGACAAAGAACAAGTTTTTATTAGCGCGGAATTTAAAAATATTCTAATTAAAAACGGAATTGACAAAATTTCAAAAATTTTGTCCTATGTTTTTACTTGTTATTTTGAAATTACTGATGAAAACAAGAGACACGTATTTTTTTGCTTTCCCAAAATTTTTATTTTTTGTCATCATAATATTAATTTGAAAACTTAATCATTCTAAAAGAGAGTAAGTGCAGTTTAAAGGATTTCAGGAATTCTGGCGGACTTTCCTTCGCCCATATGGATAAAAAAAAACACTTTGACATCAACCTGTCAACCTAATCTATAAACGCTAATGACGTTTGTTTGTATTAAATATCGAGTGTTCCGGTTGGGTAACAATTGATAGTAAAGTTATCATAACGTTGTTATTAAATAATTCTAAGTTTAATTATGAGTTTTATAATTTTTATGAGTTAAATTAATCGTAAAAATGTTAATTAGTAAATCATAAAATTTTTAGTTAGCTGATTAAAAGTATGTGAATTGACGGAAGTGTATTTGGCTTTACAGAAAAGTTAATTTGTTAAATTTATACATGTAATTGGGCACCTTTATTAGCGTGATACAATTTATATAATTCTTATTGTCCATTTTAAAATTGTGTTTTGCATACTTTCTTGAAAATTAATGATTAACAGTAAAAAGATATGACATTGACTATGAACAGTAATGGCGGGAAAGAAGTGTCAATTCCCGCCAACAACGAATGCTTAAAAGGGAAATCAAATGGTGTAACGGGTCAGTCTGATTTTGTGCCTCGCCGAATAATAAGATAAGTATTGAATACCAGTGTTATTTTTGATCAAAGGAGTATAACGTCTAAGATGTTATTGTGTTCAGAACCTTTTGTTATGATGTGATGATTAATTTGTTTGATTTGAATGGGTTATTTTATTGGCATTTAATGCAATGTTCGTTAGAATGAATAATAAGGACCAGTGTGTTATTTCATTCGTAATACAAATAATTTAAAATAGTAGTGATTACAAAAGTAAAGTTGAATTGTTTATTCATGATGATTAATGTTTTATGAATTTCTGAAAAAATTAATTTAAGCTAATTTTTGAAAAAAATTAGATTCCATCATCTCATGTGTAGTGTAGTTCATGTCTGCAAAAATACTTTGATTAAATGCCCAAACAAACACTGATTTATGTGCCAAACCAAAGTCTACACGTTTACAGTGGTGTGTTGCTTTAAATTTTTATGGAAGTTGAAATTAATGCACTTCAAATCAAACTGTATTTATTAAACCAATTAAAACGTAAACAACATATTTTTTCCTAAAAATAAATGTTTCGCAGAAGACTTCAGCTTCAGCAGTATGATGATGTCCATTTTGGTAAGGTTGCGACTGTCTGCCATTAAAAATCCTTCAGAAAACTTGATATTATATTTCGTGAGATGTCAAAATTAACTACAACACCAATCACCAATTCAAGTTTATTTATTTATTTTTTTTATTTTATTTTATTAGGGATAGTACACAGCTCACTTACAATCTAAATTACAATTTAAAAACATTATTCTAAAGGCCAATTACGACTATCCAACAAATTACATAATCGATTCGAAACAAATGGACGACGGAAGTTTTTTTTTCTGTTTACCTTGCCAATGGTTCTCAAGGGATAATGTTATATTAATCAATAATCTAAGTAAGAATTATTTAAGTGAAATATGAACATAAGGACAAACAACAACAATTATTGCTCATTTATATTGTATTTTATAACTATTATTTTGTGTTAATTTCTTAATATTAGTATTAATGTACTCAACCCACAACAATTTGGTTAGTCAAGCAAAGTATTTATTATGTAAGATTTTGTTTGATACAATTAATAAATCGCTTTTTGGAACCCAAGAAAGGGTCGACATTACCAAATTTATTATTGTAAAGTCTTGGTAATCGGCAAAACACAGAATTTTGTCCGTAGTTTGTAAATTTAAATGGGGGATTTAACAAATTAGTGTGCCTGGTTCGACGTCGAGGAGTATTAAAATACACAAGCTCAAGAAGTTAAAAATATAATTAAAACATTCAAAACAAAACGCGCAAAAGTGATAAATATTTCGATACTTGACACAGTCTTTGACAAACATTGTAACCTTGCAAGCGACAGTTTTCACTTCTGCAACAATCACACAACTTTTTTACGCAAAGGAGTTTAATTTTTAATATTGCTTTATCTCGATGATACAGGTTTTTTTTTCACATATTTCGTTAAATAATTGACCAAAAACCCCGAAAAAATATACCGGGTGTCCCAAAACTTTGCCACACGGAGGGAAAGTACCTTAAATATTGAAGATAGGTAATTTTACTGAAAGTTCATTTTGATTTTTAAAATAAATGGAACTGTATTTAAAGATTTTCGAAAAATCGCATGCCCTAACCAGAATTCGAACCTACCAAAAAACAAAAAAAAAAAAACAATCTTTTTTTACGATACCGATCGAAAGGGTTACTCATTAGGATTATTTTTTGTTAAGTAACATAGCATCTTAAACAAAAGGAAGACCATGAAATTTTACATTAAAATTTTGATGATTACGTATTGTGTCAATTTGTATAGGAAATAATGCGATGTTTAAAAAAATCTTTCAATGCAGTTCGCATTAATTTTTAAAATAAAATAAAGTCTTTTTTCGGTAATATTTCCTATCTTCAATATTTAAGGTACTTTCCCTCCATGTGGCAAAGTTTTGGGACACCCTGTATACGGTGTCAGAAATTGAAAAACCTCGAAATAGTTTACCTTATAAAAAATGAAATCATGTCAATTCAGCAAAGATTTACTATGCCCCACACCCCACAGGCTGCGTAGAGCGAAAAAATCGGACGGTAGAAGAAGCCGCACGCGCCATCATGCATGCATAGGATAAAATTCCCGATGGTTTATGGGCAAAGATAGTAAATGAGTCAGTCTATGTGTTGAATCGTACAGGGCCAATGAGTGTACCAAGCAAGTCTCCACATGAGCGTACGTACATGTGGTACGGACAAAAGCTAGCGATCAAACACCTTAGAATCCTTGGTTGCACCTGCTATGCCCATTGCCCATGTTCCAAAAGCAAGAAACTGCACAAGAAAGCTCAAAAAGGGATACTTATTGGTTAGGAAGGAGATGAAGGCTATAGTATCTGGGACAAAGAAGCATTCAAATTGATTAGATCCAGAGATGTGACTTTCCAAGAGATACCACTACTGGGAAAATCAAAAGAGGATGTACCTAGACCGACAAAGGCGACGCCTTTTCTTCAAAAGAACATCAATGATAATTTCCCAAGTTTCGAAAGTGAACATGAAATGAATGTTAATAGAGAGATTGGAGAACGACATGCTTCAGTGGATGGAATCGAAATAATTTCAAGACCTTCTTCACCAAGCGCATATATTGAAACCAATGAAGAAATGTAGATGATATTAATGAAGAACATTTTGAGTCCTTGCCTTCTGAAGAAGAAATTGAAAATCTAGAAGAAGGAAACCAAAGCGACAATTCTGACGGAAATGTTGAAAGAGAAGTAAATTGTTGTGACAATTCTGATGAAAACTTCGAAAGAGAAGAAAATTGCATGGTTCTTAGAGATAGAACAAATCTAAAGTCTTCTGTAAGGTTTAATGATTATATTATGGCTCTGGAAGCCAACAATTTATATGAGCATTATGTAAAGACAAAAAAAGTGGACAAAGGCTATCGAGAGCGAAATAAACTAGTTAGGAGATAATGAAACATGGGAACTAGTCGAACTACCAAAATTTCGAAAAGAAATCCCGGCAAATGGATTTTCAAAATTAAGACCAATCCCGATGGCTCTTTTGATAAACATAAGGTTCGGCTAGTCATAAAGAGATATTTGCATGTTGTAAAGGAGGTTCAATGTCGACTGGCTGAATGCAATGTTTGAGGTGTGACGAAGGTTGTCACAATGATCTTTTGTTTTGTGTTCTGTCTAAAAATTACTATCGTAGTGTCATGGTGAAAAATCTTAATAAAGTATTAATACATCTATTCTAAATGTGTGTTACTGTCGATTAAGCTTACACCGCTGAGCTCTGCAACATCTACAAATATCAACAGGTTATGGTCAGCACTCCGCAAAACTGTAAGTTTTTTCGGATAGAGAAAGTTACACACAAATTGGTTTAAACTTTGAGATGGTCGGAGAAAACGACAACACCATGAGTGTTAGTAGTAACAGCACGAGTGCAAGCAGTACGAGCACTAGTAGCCTACCTGCATTTGAGAAATTACAAGGATCTTCGAATCACTCGACATGGAAATATTTAATGCAGATGTCACTACACGACGATCTATGGAGCTATGTAACAACTACACCAGCTGCTATAGATGTAGAGCCAACGAAGAAAGATCAGAGAGCTCGCGCTAAGATCTGTCGCATGATAGATACTGATTTGCTAGTACATGTTAGAGAAGTTACAACTACTAAGGAAGTATGGCAAGCATCTTATCCTTACTAATATTATAAATGCGAAAGTCCGTTTGTTTGTTACGCCTTCACGTCTTAACTACTGAACCGATCATCATGAAATTTTGCATGGACGTTGTTAGGGGTACAGAAAAGGACATAGGGTACCTTTCATCCAGAAAAAACGTACAGTTCCCGAGGGATAGCAAAAAAACTGTCCACGCAGACGAAGTTGCGGGCGGCCGCTATTTAGAGAATAATTGCCAAGACCAAGGAGTCGTAAACAGATGTCGGTTACTGGGACAACTTGTAAGCTTTAAGTTAGAGCAATTCAGCTATATGAAGGACTATAACATGTTACGCAAATACTGAAAGTAGCTCGGCAGTTACAAGGTATTGGTAAGGAAGTAGACGATGAATTGCTAGCAGCGCTTATGTAACAAGGACTTACTGAAAAGTATACAACCCTAAAGATGACAATAGAGAATGCGAACATCACACTGACATCTAACTACCTCAAAACAAAATTGCTTCAACAGGATAGTCCAATACCTTCGACATCCACTGAGAATGCATTGGTGTCAAGAGATACCGTTCAAGGTACAAGAGTAGTTCCACGAACAGTAAAGGCAATCAGCAAAAACAAACGCAGCAGAAGCGTGATAAGCAGAAGAAAGAGATAAGATGCTTTATATGCAATGGACTGCATAAAGCATTGACATGTCCGAAGAATCCTAATGCAAACATAGATAAAAAGGGTCACACTATTCTAGCTGCTTATAGCACCATCAAAAGTAATGACAATGAATAGGTAGTGGACTCAGGAACGTCCTCTCACATGACCTAACGCAAGGATTGGCTAGCTAACTATAGAGACTTTAAAAGTAATGTTGATATTAATGTAGCAAACGGCCAAAAGTTGTATGCATGTGGCTCAGGTGATGTCATTAAAGATAATAATAAGAGTATGCAATTTGGAGTAAGAGAAGTAAAAAGTATGTCCCTGGATTGTTTGCAAATTTGTTGGGCGTGGATACACTGGTGAGTAGAAACTTTATAGTTGTTTTTTCTGAGAAAAGGTGTGATATATATCACCCTTACGTAGTAAATACTTCAAGGGTCCGTACCAAGGGCTTTGCCAATAAATTTCTTATGCGAACTTTTTGGGCAGTCATGTGAAAACCAATTTCCATTGGCTAGAATCTAGTAAAAATTGGCGACTCATAATAGTCATTACTAATAAATAGACATCGGATTATATGCACTAACAAAGTGCCAAAATATGCATGCAAATATGCACTAAAAACATTTTCACCCAATATCAATTTGAACGCCGAAAACGACCTCTCTATATCAACTGATGTCATTGGCTAAATTTGGCGCCATTTCTGGAGAATCTGGAGATACCTTTTACGCAGGGCACTACATACGACCTGTGTAGGGAATGCAAAACCGAAGTGAAATGAAAACCGGTTTTTTTTTCGGTTTTGAATCCAAAACCGGTTAAAACCGGTTTTTAACCGGTTTTCAAGAAAAATATTGGAACATGTGCAATACTACGTTTTTATTGGTTTAGTTAACATGTTTACAATTTTAAGAGTATCCCCATTCACAGTTTATCAAAAAACGCACAGTTGTCATGAAAAATACCATTTTAATAAAAAATTGTGACGCCAATAGATCCTGCTTCTAAATAATCAAAAACTTCTATGGTATGGGACCAACCCAGGTTTGAGACTAAAAAGTCAGACATCTCAACAAACTTTTTTCCATATATTTCGTAGGAAATCATTGCAGGTCCTAGGAATGAATTTGTGTAACTAAAATACAAAAATATAACAAAGGGCAAATGACAACGTAGACGTAATAAGCTTCTAGCTAGCAAGTCTTAACGGACTAAACAGCTCATTGTTTTCATATAAATAAAACAAAATATACATGCAATATGTTTGGTTAGCGATGTCGAACGGAGCTTTTAAAGCCATATAACATGATCAATTTTATCGAAAAAACCCACAAGTTGGGGTTAATCCCCTCTCCTGTTGGAATTAACCGTATGTTAAAGGATTATGCATGCCGCATTCTGGGCCATGATGCGCATTAACCATACATATCTGTGACAGACTCATGTCATGTCAAAAAGGGGTAGATAACAAAATGTCATATAATAGGAAAATGTCAAACAATTATAACCCCAAACGGCTCCTTGAGATTGAGATTTCTCTTTTTTCCCTCATTATATTTTAATGATATTCTTCCCACGCAATCACCATAAAATAACTATAGGATTTTGGTAATTTCATCAAAGCGCATCATGGCCTAGCTTGTATAGTAAAATCGGCATAATCCTTTGACTTTTAATTTTAGATGGCCCTGCCGAAAATTATTAATTTCTCTGGATTCAAAAGTCCTACTGTTATAAAAAAATGCTTTTCGAAAGCTAACAATATCATCAGCTATCAAGTAAAAAAATAAATTATGTAAACTTTTAACTTGAATAGGTATGTCATAAAAAAATACTAAAACAAATTTTAATTCGAAATTAGTGTGATTTTTAGTTTTTCTCACATATCTCAAAACTAGGATATTAATGTGCAATTTTTTTGCATTTTTACAATACATAGAAATATTATCTACAAAACGACATCACATCATTGCTCTAAAATGCATATTTCGAGAGTTATTGTTGTTTGAATAGGAGTTGTGGCTGGCAAACGCACATCAGACACAATTCATGCCATAAGAATCCTCAACGAGAAGGCAAAAGCACGAACCTGCATAATATGGTGTTTATAGAACTGGAAAAGGCATTCCACCTCGTGCCTCGTGATCTGATCTGGAAATCCTTCCACGCGCATTCTGTCCTGGAGCCACACATCGCACTTATCATCGACATGTCACAAATGTCTCAATCTCAACACAAGTGGTCTGCCATGCAGGCACGAGTGAAAGCTTTGACTTGATGGTAGGGGTACATCAAGGGTCTACTCTGAGTCCACTTGTATTTAACGTCACAATGGGTTATCTAACTAAAAAGTGTCAACAGGAGGTGCCTTGGAATCTTCTCTATACTGAGGACGACGTGGCCTTCATATCTAACAATGCCATAGATCTCCAGCGTGATTTAAACGGCTGAGTGGAGTCGCTGGAAGAAAATGACCTCAAAATCAGCCAAAAGAAAACGGAGCACATGTCATGTATTTTCGATAGCACATCACACCCCGATGACTTTGTGGAAAATAACCACCTACCAACAGTCACCCAGTTCAAATACAATGGCGCCGTGCTAAGCTATGACAGAAAGATTGACAGCGACGTCATCCATACAGCTCAAGCGGGCTGGATGAAATGGCGACAGCTCACAGCCTCAATGTCTCTCTTTAGAGGCATAGCCATCTCATAGAGA
Source organism: Agriphila tristella (assembly GCA_928269145.1). Lineage (NCBI taxonomy): Eukaryota > Metazoa > Arthropoda > Insecta > Lepidoptera > Crambidae > Agriphila > Agriphila tristella. The sequence continues at coordinate 31,217,068 of OV743432.1, forward strand.
CCTTTGTGAAGGGACGAGTTTACAAAAACAGCCATTAGACCTGCCATGCTGTTTGGATCCAAATGTTGGGACACAAATAAACAACACTTAAAATAACTCCATACGTCAGAGATGTGCATGCTACACAGGTCAGCGGGCGTCACTATGCTGGACAAAATCAAAAACATTTACATACGGGGAAGTTTCAAGGTAGCACCATAAGAACAAATAAGTAGCACCCAAAACAGAAAAGCTGAAAGAGAAACGTCTACGGTGGTACGGGCATGTAGAAAGGCGCCCGACGATCACATTGTGAAAATAGCCCTAAGTATCCCAACGACGACGCGTAGGCGCGATAGACCCCCTGCCACTTGGCTGATGACGGTTCAGCGCGACCTGAAAGAAGCCGACATCGACCCCAACCTGGCACTCAACTGTGCACAGTGGAAGAGAAGGACAGGGAAGGCCGACCCCAAGTAAATAGGAAAAGGCCCAGCAAGATGATGATGATGAACAATAAATTTCCATATTTTACTTACTTACTCGCTATAAGCACCTTCGACCCGTTCAGCCGCACAAGTAGGTCACTGAACTGAACTACTTGAAGCAGTCAATGAAAATGGGACGGTGCATTTTCGTTTTGTATGTATTGAAAAGCTTTATTCAGAAAAAAACCGGAAAAACCGGTTTTTCGATTAAAAAACCCGGTTTTATTTTGCCTGTGAATACGACCGAAAAACCAGTTTTTTCGGTTTCGGTGAAACCGGTTTGCATTCCCTAGACCTGTGCCATTGATGAAGGCATTAATGTTCTTCGTTTTCTTCAAAGCTCTGGTTTTTGCGCGAAATAGCGTCTAACTTTATACGCAACTTTTCGGCTAAGGAATGAGGAATGGCGTTGGCAAGTTCAATAATTGTTTACAGTATTTCTATTGATTTAAATAGAGGCTAGCTTAAATAGCTGCCTATATGTAGCTCCCGATACTAAAGGAAATATGCACGATTGGGAAAAAAGGTTAAAATATACATTAACGCCGTAATTAGAGAGTTATATGCATATGCAAATGCATAAAATCTGATATCCACTTATAAACACACTTATTAATTGTTTAATTCAAAAGTACCTACCACTATCCTTAAACTCTTGAAACTCTTAATTATTTTTGGTGGTGGCCACCAAACTCGCCTACGCTACTCCAAAAGTGCGTGGCAAAGCAGCGCTGAGTAGTCAAGTGAAAGTCAACCCTTACGCCCTATCATAAATCGGCGGCTATACTTAAAAATATATGCGCGTTCAAAAAATGATTGGATTATTGATAAATCTGTTTAAATATAAAATAATTTATCTAATAAACGTATAAAAATTGACCGACTATTTTTTCACATTACGTAAATAACCTCTTAAAGTCAAAAAATAAAAAAAATATAATAAAGGAAGAAAATGTATTGGCTTACTGAACAAAGCTATGTATTTAAGGATATAAAAACATATTAAAAATAATAATCAACAGATAATTTTTTCAATAGAAGATATATTAAAAAATGTTAAAAGTTAAATTTGGGGTATCTCTGAAATCGAAAAAAGATTGGATTCCTTCACATACTTATTCTAACAAGTACATAAGTACGTACACAGAAAGTGTTTCAGCCCGAGGAAATATTCACAGAGAGATATAAGCAATTTTCATGTTTAGGTAAAAATACCTAGCTTCTCGTAACAAAATTTATTGGCTTATTGTGCATCTGTAATCTGTATTACCTAACTTCATCACATGCCAAATTTCATAGACGGGAGAATTATTCGGGTTGCATAAGCCCCGTTGATCGGACTAAATTTTTAATTCTCATGTATGACAACATAAAGCAGTCTTTCTATCCTTTTCTCACATATCAATTTTACAAGTCTCATCCTTGTCACTCTATTTCTTTTTTCTTAATTATTTCAAAAGTTGGTGTTAGAAATTAAAAAAGCACTTTGCCTCACGCTCGCAGCAAAAATCGATTTTGCTGCGAGTTTTTACGCGCCAAAAGTGCCCTTTTCGTGCTGGAGAGGTGAAAATAATATTTTGGTTAATCTAACACAGACTTCCCATATGAAAATTGAAGATTTTCCCGTAAGAAATTGTACCCCATCTCACAAAAAGAATCGCATATTGACAATAATTCAATTTATTAGAGACCCTTTTCTACCCAAAAGCTATGTCTTACTGGAAATTAATAGGTTCCTGTATCCAAAGCCTCGCTACTGATCCCTTCTGAAACTTGTCAAACGGAATATCTAATAGAGTCTCGTCAAACCGCTTTTGATTCATACATTTCTACTCGAAACACAACTCTGTACCCAGTTTGTAGAGTTTGAAATGGTACGAATGCGTTGCAGCTAATTGACTGCGCGCGATCTACCAGTGTTTGTTTATGGAGTTGCGAAAACAAGAATTAATGGATGCGGCAATATTCGTAAGTTTCGAATCTTAAGATTCGGAGACTTATCTTCGCGGATTCGTAATGTAAATAACTTAAAGCGAAAGCAATTTCCTTGTCTGTTTTGTTGTTATAATGCTGATGAAGCTACGGCAAACAAACTTGTATTAATACTGTCCTAGTAACTATTGTTTGCACGTATATGCAAAGTTAGATTACAACTGATCATTGAAGCATAATTTAAGCTTTAATGATCAATAGGATGTAATACGAATTATGACATGAAATTAGTTGCACGTACGACACTAATTTCAACAACATGTTCACGTGTAAACGTCTAATCATTTTACATCGCAATGTCGTGAAACTAGACATTTACACGTTTTGTTTCAACGAAAAATTGTTTCCGTGAGCCCGAAAAGAGTTTCTGAACTATTTCATTTTATAAGGGGAATATATAAATGCACTTTAAAAATAATGTAACACACTTTAAAATGTTTAGCTTCAAAATTTGTTGAATGAACTTTAAAAATAATTTGCTTTATACAATTTAATTGCTTAGCTTTAAAATTACTACTTTGCACCATACAAATTAATTTTATAACTTTAGCACTGGTAAACAGACGTCTAGGTGCGACGACGAGCGGGCGCAGCGAGAGAGGAGCCGGAGGAGGTTAGGTTACATTGACATTGACGTTAACATTGTGACCAACAACGCCAGAACCGACCTGATGGTGTATATGCATTATGCCACATGTTGTTTTCATCTTTACATCTCATTTTAACAGTGGCCAGTCTGACATGGTTGGACAGAAACTAAATGGTTTCGGAGTTGGGACCAAATGGTTGGGACACAGTTAAAGTGCAAACCATTATTTTTGTAGTGATAATATTAAATTATAGATCTATTATTATTTTAAAGTGCAAACCATTATTTTTGTAGTGATAATATTAAATTATAGGTCTATTATTATTTTAAAGTGCTGATATACAATTTTATAGCTGTTTTTATCAAATTTAAAGTACAATTAAATACATCCCATTTTATAACAGTTTAAGGCTTCGTTACAGTTTGACTACTTATTTGTAGCTAACAAATTGCGCAAAACGGCAGCTCCAATCTCTTATTAGCTATTTGTGACGCAGCAAGGTTACAATACCATTAAATAGGGTTTAGCAAAAGGTCAGTACGTCCGACCCTAATTCTATTACTAGGGTTTATCTTAACATCGATTTCTGACGTTGTTTAATATCAATTTCACTAACATTCGACTATAACACGATTCCTCAAGGGGCAATGCCTATAAGTTTGAATTCATAAAAAGATAACAAATTAGTAAAATACCATAACTGAAGACATGGCTTTATGGACATAGATTCCTTCCCAGCCTGTCGATTCTGTAACCAAACTCGCATCTCACTTTGCGTGAATTTATAATGCACACATCAAGAGGCTCTCCTATATTCTTACTTCACTAATTATAATCCGGCGGGCTGATTATCTAATTAAAAACCACCTAGCGACTGGTTGCAGTTCACAGATGATCGTGATCCATTGCTACTTCCTTTTGGGTTAAAAAAAAAACATGCCAAAGAAAAGTGGCAATATGTCAAATGCAACCGGTCGCTAAATAGTTTCTTTTTAGATAATCAGGGTGCGGGTCTCTTTAAGAAATGAACACGCATAGTTTTTTCCTATCCAACAGGCATATGCTTTCTTGGTACCTATGCTTCAAGCGATACTATCCTATTCAGTACTTAAATGGCCACTTTCTATTCGTTTGAACGCTACGCTTACTTTTAAAGCTTAAATATGAGCAATAGATAATTAAATCTCATGTCGCAAGCTTATGTAAATCGCAAACTTCGATGTATTGTATGGAATTGTCACGCTTACGACACGTAATTTTATAGTTTACTATTTATTTTTAAGTTTTAATAGTAAGCGTAGCGTTCAAACGAATAGAATGTTGGCCGTTTGAGTAGGGGGCAGGAAAGTCATAAAATAGTACTTACAGCTATAACTCTAAAAGCATTTTCCATTTTCATCGTATGTCTGAAGAATAAAGCGTTTTACGTAGCATGCTCATGTGAGAACACAACGGACAGATTTGCGCACTCGTGTGTATAACATGTTGAGCGAACTGAATAGTTAAAAGGAACTGTTGTGAGCAGCCTGATATTTGGAGCAAATGTGGAGTGTGGACTACCTCTGGAACGCGACTTCTTTTGTTTTTGTTTAGAAAACTACGTTTATTTAATATCTACATACATACATACATACATACACTCACGCCTGTTTCCCATGGGGGTAGGCAGAGACTATGGATCGCCACCTGCTACGATCCTTGCACACTTCTTTCGCTTCATTCATATCCATCAATCTTTTCATACATGCCCTGCGGTTTTTGTCACTGCGTACACCAGCCTTTTTTATAATAACCTCTATTTGGTCCGCGTAGGTTTTTCTGGGACGCCCTCGTGCAATCGTTCCTTCCACATTCGCACAGTATATCTCTTTCGTGATTCGCCTTTCATTCATCCTCTCTAAGTGACCAAACCACTGGAGCATTCCTTTCTCAATTCTTGTCACTATATCATCTTTCAGACCACACCTTTTGCGAATCACCTCATTGCTCACTCTATCACTCAGTTTTACTCCGCATATTTTCCTCAACGATCGCATCTCTACCGCATTTATTCTGCTTTCATTCTTCTTCTGCCATACCCAAGATTCACTTCCATACATCAGTGTCGGTACCAGCACTCCGTTATGAATATTTAATATTTAATATCTCTAATGTGGTATTTACATGGGCGACAAAAGCCGCACAACTTTCACCGCAGCACGGCGGAAATCGACCGTGTAAATGGCAATTCAGCCTAGGCCGCAGGTGACAACAAAATTATCTGATCCAGTGGTCAAAACTGGAACCAAGTTATTACACATTGTTACATAAGTTACGCCATCAACTACATAGACGACAGCGACGACATCACCTGCGATTCAATTTTGGAAGCGACTTTTTATGTGACTAAAGTCGACCGTCACAGTGGCTTAAAATCGACCCATGTAAATAGCACATCACGGTTTTAATTGTCAATCTTTTTCATTAAGTTTAGGTCACAGACCATAAAACACATACTAGTGTGTATTTTGTCTGGGTAGAGGTACGTGCAGACGTTCGCGTTTGCCTAGTACTTAATACTCGATAATAATGACGTATAAAAATGTATTAATGAAAAGAAATTTAAAGACTTTATGGTATAGACTTGAACTTCTAAGGATCATTTCAAAACAAAAAGTGAAATAGCACCGATACGGATTCTAATTGTACCAAGTATTTTAGTTTTCTGTGGTTTCTAAAATAATTCATTTATTTACGGTCAGAAAAGTCGTTTTTCTACATTTCAAAGGGCAACCTTGCCGCACCCTAATCTCCCTGGAAACTTTATATTCATAAATGCGAACACAAATGGAATTCAACAAATAAATACAAAGCTTTATAGCGAGTCAAAGTGAGAAAGCGAAAACCGGCAAACCACAGAACTGGCAACGAAAATAATTATTCTGTGAGCAAGTGCGCGGAGTATTGAAACTCCTAAACTGCTGTGAGGCTGTGTACTCAAGGACCTGAAGGGCCCCGAAACCTAACTATTCATAAAATCATTACCTATGGCTATAAGTTGTTTACACCATACAAAATACAAGCATGGTTAAGTTTATTTTGTGCTATATAGGTGTAAGCATTGGGTTATTATAAAACTAGTTTTATTATCAAATCAACTCTAATTTCCCAAACCTATTCTGTTATTAGCTAAGCTGCCGCGCGGTAAAAGACCTAGTTACATAGATTTTTCTAGGAATACCTACCTATGGACAGACGTAACGTGTGAAGAAAGTAGGTGTGCCATTGATTGTTATTCATTTTTATGTTGTACAATAGCCTGAAAAACGTAGTGCAAAATACAATTGTTTTTTAAAACAGCCTGAATCCACCTGAGTACCTACGTAGCGAAACTTTGAGAATTGTTTGAATGAGCGTGTCATTGACTGGGCTGCGGGTTTCCAGAAAAACTGAGCAAAAGCTGTATAAGTCATATGTGTGTATAAAATAGCCTCTGATATAAGATATAGCCTGCCATGCCATATATTCATATAAATACGAATTAAGAACAAAAGCCTGAAATGTGTTAGAAAGCATAATTATTATATTTAAATAGGGCCCTGTTTCAGCTAAATACGTGCCCAAACCTCGAGAATTGTTTGAAAGAGCGTGGAATTGTGGCGCGGCCACAATGACTGGGCTGCGGGGTTTCCACAAAGTTCGCAAATAAACTTTCACTATTATCATTATCGTCGACGAAAGTATGCTTACCTGGGAGGTCTAGTTTATACTCCTTGTGTCCATTGTGGGCCCAAAAGAGCCGAAATGGTGTGAAACCTCTTCGCCGCTGGGTATAGTTAACGAATAATACCGGGAAAAAATGTCTGCCAAGTTATTTCAGGTTTTGCGAATTGCTGATTTGCGAGAACTTAGGTTTACCTATTTGAATGTTTGGAAATAAGTTGGAAATGAGTTGGAAGATGTTTAACTTTATGATCATTTGAATGAGGTACTTAATCAAAAGTTAGCTATCCTAGAAGGTTAAGGAAAATATTTCTATCGTAATAAAATTTAGATAAAGTTATATCATTTTTTATAAATTTTTCTTTTTAAGTTAATTCGTTACAGTAACCTTTTTCAGAAGACAAAACAAAATCAAAAGCACTGAATAACATTTTTGTTTTGTACATCTACACAATTTACTATAAATAAGTAAGCATGGCTACAACACCAATACCACACTTACAATTCCACTTCTACTTCTAAATTAAAAATAAACTTGACTTGCTTGTGTTAATTTGTTTCACATTTACTGTAATCTTGCCTTGGGCTCTCTCGATCAATCAGTCATAACTTAAATACACTTCAGGGTCACAAAAACTAATTTTCACACTCTCACGCAATGCTGTGGTATTTTAACAAGTTGCTATTTCTACATTTTCTACCCAGAGGGCGTACTCTCCACTGCACTTTTTTTCAGTTTCGTCCAAAGTTCTGAGTGGGTATGTACTTACTTAGGTTTAGTTTTTCATGTTTCTTTTTAATATTTTATGTCTTTTATTTTTACCAAATAAACGTTTTATTTCTCTTTCTTTTCAAGTTTTGGGCGTTTCTTACTCTCAACTTAGATATAAGCTCTATCTCATGTATTTTATTTAGTCAGATTTAACAGAGTTGATTTTGTAGCAATATTACCATCGGTAGCAACGTTCAAGGCCTACAAGTGCTTTACACATCATGCCATCTTTGGTACTCGTTCAAGTAACACTCTCATGATCATCATCATCATATCAGCCGCACGACACCCCCTGCTGGGTACAGGCCTCCCCCAAGGATCTCCACGACGATCGGTCCTGCACTGCCCGCATCCAGCGCCGCACCACGACCGCGCATCAGATCGTTGGTCCACCTTGTCGGGTGCCTACCCACGAAGCGTCATCCGGTGCGCGGTCGCCATATTCCAGAACCTTTCCGCCCTTACGACCATCGGTTTTTCTCGCTATGTGTCCCACCCACTGCCACTCGTACACTACTCGTAACACTCTCACCATACTCTTATTAATTAAGAGTTAACAACGCGTTTAGAGGCAATTTTGGGTGTAATTTAGCCATATTTCATTACATTATCTTCCGTTAATTATCTTAGATTTACTAACGTAGTCCATCCATCAAATCGGGAGTTGGTGACGTTCAGAATTTGAGACTATTTCTGACAGCACAAAATATCGGATAAGTGCAGTCTGCAATAGGCCCCGAGCTCCGTAGCGCACGCCGCAACCCCTGAACTTAGCAAGATATTAAAGTTGCAAAGGGGAGCGTAACTCATTTTTAACTCACCGCTCCTGCACTAAAATGAAATACTTTGGTGTGTTATTTAAACGACATGAACTCAATAAAAAGCTGACAAGTCGAGTTGTGGCTAAGTTATTTCCTTAAGACCCTGAGCGTAACGAGGGACTCTGTTAAGTCCCAATGTAGAATATTATATAGAAGTGATGAATGTACCTACAATGCGATTAATGTAACAACGTATATATCAGACGTGAGCAACTTCAGAGCGCATGCAGTAAAAAACGACGTATTTCAATATGTAAAATTTACTCTTTGCCTTACATTCTCGAGTAAAGTTGCAGCAGTTCACCGTCTATTGTCTACTTAATCGCATTGTAGAGTCCTGCCCCTAGCATGACCAAATAATCACGATATTTTTTTATTAAACCGGGTGTAAACTCTTCGTTTATTTTAATGTTCTGAACTCCCACTTACTTAATGATTAAACGAACTTACCTGTAAGTGAAGTTCTATCATAATTATACGAAGGATTCATCCGAAGATATTAGTATATTAACAAATGTAGTATCGCTTGCATGTATCACCACTTAGCACGTTATTTTAAAGCAATAACCTAAAAAACCTAAAAAGAGAAGGTTTTTGACTTAAAATTGACAGATATTTTGACATTTCCGGTCCGAGCTATCCTCGTCACTACTAGACGCTAACCACTTCATTTAGTTTAAAGTCCAAATCTTTTGATATTTCCTCATTTTCTTCAGTGGGTAGATAGTTATTGTAATTTACAATAATGAGTAGGGAGGGCGGGATTCTATACTAATATCTTCGGATGAATCCTTCGTATAATTATGATAGAACTTCACTTACAGGTAAGTTCGTTTAATCATTAATTATACTTCAGATTCATCCTCGATATTAGTATATTAACAAATGTAGATGTTTAAAGCATTATAATAAGAAAATGGAAATATCATTTCTTGCGTTTTAGTCTTTTAAAAAAGAAAAGAAAATCATTTAACATAATTCTGAACGTTTTACATGATTACTACTAAAAACGGTACCTACAGATGGTTGGTACAAAAAAAAATATGCAAGGTTGGTTTGGAAAACTCAGTTTGATTATCGGTGATAATATGTTTTAATATTTTGCTAATATAGTGAAGTCATTAACCATCCCGCTGTGTTACCTGGAACATCTATAATATCATTTTTTGTTAGGGCTATAAAGGTATTGGCGTACGTTGAGTGCTAAAACTGGTTGGACACGAGTCTACTCCGCTATCATTAAATGTTTTATTTCAGCAATCTATTATTTACATTACATATAAGAATTTAATTTCTTTCTAAATAAGAAGTGATTATGAACTGTTTATTATACTTAATATAAATGTTAATATAATGTACCTACTATACTAATACAATCTTGAATTTTTTTTTTTTGTATTGTTTGCATTCTTTGTGCAATAGGCAAGGTAATCAAAGTTAAATTTTTAAGATAAAAAAAAAGTTGAAAAAATAACAAAATTGGAAAATATTCAAAGTTTTCCAATTTGAAAAAATATTTAAATAAAGTTTTAAATAATCTAAGATATCCATTGTATTTGAATAATTGAGTCTACGCAAAGGCGTAGGTAGTGTAGCATTTTGTTTTAAAGACATTCCTTAAAAATAATAACAACAATTAAATTAAAAAACAGTTATATTAAAACTTCAAAATACTTACATACTAATACAAATCTATATACACTAAAACTTATAAATAAACACTTACACTAATATTATAAAATTAAAACTACTTATAAACTAACAATAAATAAAAATCTGCATACGGAATCAACAAGTACGTTGGCCGCGATGGTTCACGCATTTTGCGCTCGCGCATCCCTAAAGGAAACAAAAGAATGCTATTGCAACACCCGAACCAGCCCGACTGGCCGCGCGTCGGTGATCCTCGGATTTCCCTACTTCATAGCTGGTTTAGACGTTGTACGCAGAGGCTGTGTCCCTCGTTCCGCGAACGTCCATTAAAATAACTACGTTAAAAAGGAAATCCCGCTGGGGATTTTATTGAACGGATTCAGTTCAACCTACTGAGGAGACATAATCTACCGAGGAACTGCAGGCTATCTACCTTGGAAACATCTACCTACGAAATACCTACCATATAGACCAGCTACGGATTGTCAGGCCAGTGTTCCTTCATCTACCCCTCTCAACTAGACTACCACGAAGCGTCCACTAGTGTTTTTGGCAATAATTAAATGTATGGACCTAATTCCATCTTTAATTGAGAACCCCTACCCTACACTATCTGCGGGTTACTGGGTGCAGGGCTAACTCCGACCCAAGTGCCGCAGTGGCGCCTACAACGTGTTCTCTAGTGGACTAATCGCGTTAGTTCTAGATTTTTCCTTAAAGTCTAGCTGTCATTACAACGTAGCTGAGATTGCTGTGAATGTGAACGTGAAGGTGATTTTTTTACCACACCGCAGTGAACTGGTACGTACTTATTACTGTTTCTTTTATGTAATTTCATTGTGCTTTGCTTCTAAATGATTGTCTATGAATAGTCTATGAATGTCTACAAACATATTTTTACGTAAAGTTAAAAACTAAATTAAAATACCGATAGAACCTAATAGAACAATACTGTGGGCCTAAATAATTTTAATAAGTTAACTTACTGTGTTTTTTTTTATTGTGAACTTGTATACCTAATATTTTTTTTAGTTACCTAAAGTCAGACAAAGTATAACTAACTAAACATTTTACTGTGAAACGTAACAGTTCGCATGCCTTCATAGCTTCCGTCTTGATTTTCATTTTTTTCGTACTACCTACCCACATTTTTTTATTAATTGCGAATTTTCATTTCTTTTCTTTTTCAAAAGCAGAAAGTAATTATTAGTATCACCTATACGTGCTAGTTAGCTTGTATGATTGTAAAGAACACCACATCAAACCTTATTAATTTTCAGTAGTGAAACAATTGTGTTTTTTTTTATACACTTCTAATAAATATGGAAACTCACCCTATTAAATTCTTTTTGCTAAACAAAAATGAATTGACCTACGAAGTGCTTATTAGAGGCGAGGAACCTGCGTCTACCGTACTTGAACTCCGTAAACAAATAAATAAACTAACACCATTAATACCTACATCTGATATTTGTGAGTCCGGTATAGAACCTGAAGCGGATATTGCTAGTGCTGGCACATCATTTAGTGAACTCATGAATAGAATTAAGTCACTAGAGGAAAAGTATGACCCTAACTTATATGATCGTACTACAGCATTATGCAATCATTTATTTCATCGCATAAAACGAATAGACTGTTCGGATCCAAAATTTTCAGAAAAAGTTAAGCCTCTAACAAAGAACCTAAAAATTTTAATGAACAAACTAAACGTTATTAATAAATCGGCAATTTCTAGCTGTGAGCCTGCTGCAGAAAGTGAACTAACACCTTCTACATCTAATATCCTACCCAATGTTTCTGTGAATTGTGATCGCTCGCATATCAGTGATTTACAAAAAATCAAGTTTGATGGTAAATCTTGTGTACACGCCTTTATACAGAGAGTGAACGAGTATAGCACTGCTAGGAACATAACTTCTTCTAAATTATTATCTTTTGCTACCGAAATATTTACTGGCGACGCCTTACATTGGTACCGTAGTGTTAAGGATACAGTTCATACTTGGAATGAGTTGATAACCCTACTAATTGAGGATTTTAGTCAGTTTGACTACGACTACCGACTTCTAATGGAGATTCGTAACCGAACGCAAGGCGATACAGAGAATATTACTATTTATTTTGCTAAAATGACTGAGTTATTTTCTAGACTTACTAACAAAATTTCTGAACAGGAAAAATTAAGTATTCTAATGCATAATATCAGGCCTTGTTACGCAAGTGTATTGGCTTCTAACTCTTCACCTATTGATAGTATTGCTAACCTGAAGAATGTCTGTAGAAACTTTGAGAAAATGCAATCCCTCACTTGTCAATTCAAAGAACCACCAAGAGTCTCATCTGAAACTTTAGCTCCGGACTTAGCGTTTTCAAAGTTTTCTGAGCCTAGTACTAGTAAGTCGAAATTTCATTACCAGTATAAATACAATAATAATAACTACAAACCTAATAACAATTTCTCTTATCCTAAACCTAATAACAATAATTACACTTACCCTAAATATAATTCTAATAATTATAAACCTAATAACTACAAAAATTATCAAAGTTATAATAATAATAATTATAACATGAAACATGCTGATACTAAAACTAATATAGCCGCAATGAATTTTACAGATTCTAATACTAGTAACATTTATTGTCCACGCTGCCGTAACTCTGAACACTCATTGAGTCAATGTAAAGCTGCTAGATTCCCCATTTGCTTTAAGTGTGGAACAAAAAATGTTAAATATCCTGATTGCACTAAATGTCACTCTGATACTAACCAAAAAAACTAATTAGTGACTGTTGCAATGATAATACTGTTAAATCTAATACTAAAAATTCTAAAAATTTTGATGAAAGCGATTGGAAAAATTGGCTATCTACATTGAAAATATTCTTTTCTGGCTATTCCATTACAACAGTCTACAATAAAAATTCTGATCATGATGCACGCCCTTATGCAACTATTAGTGTGTGTGATACTAAACTTAGCGGTTTGTTAGATTCCGGTTCTGTAGTTACCATTTTAGGTAATAACTATCATGAACATTTAAATTCATTTGACTTGACTCTTCATAAGGATGTTGCTATAACATTTACTGCTGCTGGAGGTGAACGCTTACATGCTATTGGTTATATTTACCTGCCTATTTCCTTTGAAAATCAGTTTCATATACTAAAAACATACGTAGTACCTGCTGTAAAATCAAACTTAATTCTAGGCGTAGATTTTTGGAAAAAATTTAATCTGTTTCCAAAATTTTGTAATTCTATTTCCCTACATACTGATCTAGATGATATTAATGAGCTGTCACTAGATGAAAAATCTTCAAAATTTTTACAATCTTACCAAGAACTAACTGAAACTCAACGTGTAGTAGCTGACAACGTCATTGGTCAATTTAATGATATTTCCACTGAAAAACGAGGTCTAGGTAGAACAACTTTAGTTACTCATCACATTGATACTGGAGATTCCTTACCTATTAGACAACGCTATTATCGTGTCTCTCCTGAAAAACAGCGTATTCTATCTGAACAACTGGACGAAATGTTAACTTTAGGAGTAGTTGAAGAATGTGAAAGCCCCTGGTCTTCACCTGTCCTACTCACACCTAAAAAGGATGGCAAACTTCGATTCTGTCTAGACAGCCGTAAACTAAACTCCGTGACTAAGAAAGACGCATATAAGCTACCTTATATAGCCGATATCTTGGACAACCTAAAGAATGCTAAATACCTAAGTAGTATAGACTTGTCTAAAGCATTTTGGCAAATACCTATTGCTGAAAATGACCGTAACAAGACTGCTTTCTACATCCCGCGTCGTGGAACCTTCAGATTTGTCACTATGCCTTTCGGATTGACAAATTCACCCGCTACCCAACAACGACTGGTTGATACACTGTTCTCCGGGCCTGAATTTGAAAATTCTGTATGGGTTTACGTTGATGATATTGTAATCGCTAGTCCTGATTTTGAAAGTCACATTTCACTTCTTCTAAAAGTATTTAAGAAACTATCTTTGGCTAATTTAACTATAAATTTCGAAAAATCTGTCTTTTTCCGTAAAGAACTTAAATACTTAGGCTATGTCATTAATTCTAAAGGTCTTCATGTCGACCCATCTAAAATTGAAACTATTGTTAATTATCCTACACCAACTAATAAAAAAGAACTTAAAAGATTTCTAGGAATAGCCTCTTGGTACCGTAAATTTGTCCCTCAATTTAGTACAATAACTGGTCCCCTAAATAAACTAACGTCTACCAACAAAAAATCTAATCCTTTTGTTTGGTCTACAGAAGCTGACGAATCATTTCTTAAACTAAAAGAACTACTAGTATCTGCCCCTATTCTATCGTGCCCTAATTTTGAACTACCGTTTGAGGTCCACACTGACGCCAGCAACTATGGTGTTGGAGGCCTACTAACTCAGACCATAGATGGCGTCGAACATCCTATAGCCTACTTTAGTCGAACCTTGGCTGGAGCCGAACGAAACTACGGCATTACCGAACGAGAGGCTCTTGCTGTTTTACTCGCATTAGAACACTGGAGATGCTATGTGGATAATGGTAAAAAATTCGTCGTCTACACTGACCATGCTGCCCTCAAATGGTTCTTGAATCTAAACAATCCTACTGGACGTCTAGCTCGTTGGGGCGTAAGACTATCCGCTTTTAATTTTGACATAAAACACCGTCGTGGCGTTGATAATGTAATACCTGACGCACTATCTCGTGCTTACCCTTTATCCGCCATTGACACTGAACCCACTACATCTAATAATTCTACACCACCTTCTACTAGTGATGAATGGTATCTTAACATTTGGCATGGATGTCAAAATTCACCTGTATCATTCCCTAACTATGCTGTTAAGAATAATCGCTTATTTCGCTTTATGCAAACCAAACATCCTTTGCACAGAGAGTTCGAGTGGAAAGAAGTGATTCCTTCAGAATCTAGACAGGAAATAATTATCAAAAACCACTCAGAACCTACAGCTGGTCACTTTGGCATATTTAAGACCTTTAAACGTCTAAGTCTTAGATACTACTGGCCTGGAATGCATGCCGATGTCGTCAAACTTATAACTTCATGCGATACTTGCATTGCGCATAAACATCAGAACCATGCACCTCTCGGTGAAATGGGAAGACCAAAACAATGCTCTAAACCCTTTGAAACAATAAGCGTTGATCTCGTAGGACCCCTAACGCCTACTAGGAAGCAAAACTCCTACATTCTAGTAGTGACTTGTTGTTTTAGTAAGTATTGCTTACTATTTCCAATCAAGCGCGCTACCGCTGAAATTGTCACAAGAATCATAGAGGAACATGTATTTTTGATACATGGTATTCCTTCTACGGTTATTCTTGATAACGGTAAACAATTTGTTAGTGCTACCCTAAGACAAATGTTCGATAAATACAAGGTTCCAAAACTACACTTCACCCCTAAATACTCTCCACACGTTAACACGGTCGAGAGATATAATAAAACTATTATGACTGCTATATCATCGTTTATATCTAATGATCAACGAATTTGGGATCTACTAGTACCCAAAATTCAATTCGCTATAAATAGTTCTGTAAATGAGGTTACAGGATATACTCCTTCCTTTCTAGTATACGGTCGCGAACTGGTTACTTGTGGCTCTTACTATGTCAACACTGAGAACGACGATCATGTTGTTTTTCAACCGCGCGATTCTTACGCTGACAACATCGGAACATTGTCTAACATTTTTAACAAAGTTCAAGCTTCCTTATTGCAAGCTCACAGTAGGAATTGTCAACAATATAATTTGCGTAGGAAACCTGCTGAGTTTAATGTCGGTGATGTAGTTTGGAGGAAGACGTTTTACCAAAGCGATAAGGATAAATATTTCAGTAAAAAACTAGCTCCTAAATTTATAAAATGCAAAATCATTGGTAAACTATCACCTCTTGTTTATGATCTGGCTGATATGTCTGGAAAACCGCTAGGATCCTATCACATCAAAGATATTAAACTCACTAACTATAAAGTATAAAATTTATTCTAAATCACATAATAATAGTATAAGCTAGTTAACTCAATTAAGCTAGTGCTAATTAAATAGACTATTTAAATCTACTTATGTAAAAACCTTGCGTATTAAATTTTCATTCTATAACTTAATACACAAATTCTTGCTGTTTGAGCACAATTATCAGCTAATATAATTGTTCTCTGTTTGTTATGGTCTCAAACCATTAATATGAGTTGATGACACTATGTTCTTTGATTAATGTATGCGTGAAGTATGATAGGTTATTCTGAAAGAAAAAAAAAGAAACAGTAAGACTGGTTTAGTAGTATTAGTCGGATTTTGCATCTAAGCACGCAAAATCCTTCGCTTCGTGCGGGGGTACTGTAGCATTTTGTTTTAAAGACATTCCTTAAAAATAATAACAACAATTAAATTAAAAAACAGTTATATTAAAACTTCAAAATACTTACATACTAATACAAATCTATATACACTAAAACTTATAAATAAACACTTACACTAATATTATAAAATTAAAACTACTTATAAACTAACAATAAATAAAAATCTGCATACGGAATCAACAAGTACGTTGGCCGCGATGGTTCACGCATTTTGCGCTCGCGCATCCCTAAAGGAAACAAAAGAATGCTATTGCAACACCCGAACCAGCCCGACTGGCCGCGCGTCGGTGATCCTCGGATTTCCCTACTTCATAGCTGGTTTAGACGTTGTACGCAGAGGCTGTGTCCCTCGTTCCGCGAACGTCCATTAAAATAACTACGTTAAAAAGGAAATCCCGCTGGGGATTTTATTGAACGGATTCAGTTCAACCTACTGAGGAGACATAATCTACCGAGGAACTGCAGGCTATCTACCTTGGAAACATCTACCTACGAAATACCTACCATATAGACCAGCTACGGATTGTCAGGCCAGTGTTCCTTCATCTACCCCTCTCAACTAGACTACCACGAAGCGTCCACTAGTGTTTTTGGCAATAATTAAATGTATGGACCTAATTCCATCTTTAATTGAGAACCCCTACCCTACACTATCTGCGGGTTACTGGGTGCAGGGCTAACTCCGACCCAAGTGCCGCAGTAGTTATATTCTTTACCAAACTTGAGATTATCAATTTTGTCTATTCAATAATGAACGCAATATTATTTAATACTAATAGTAAAAATTTATATACATACACTTCTGTAAAAGAAAATCTGTTTATTCTGTTTATATTATTATTTGTTAAATAATCGAACCGTTACCAAACTCTGTTCTTCCTGATAGTATTAGCAGACAGCGGCTTCAATAATAACATTACCTATAAAATAATACCACCTTGATAATGTTGTGAAAACCAATTTATTTGTGCGTTTTATTTCCGTCCCTGAAATTGAAAGTTATAGGATGTGAATACTTTATGTTAGAATAAAAGATACGACGAAGTACCTTCCATGTGAATAAGAGGTACCAAACTAAGGCTCAAAATTGTGACGACCATGATGGCACAATCGTTATCACCTCTAGTTTAAGAAACTGGTGGAACAGAATTAAAATAGTAGGTAGCTTGTTGTCAGAATAGTCTTTCTACAATACTAAACCAAAATAGCATTGTGAATGCTAAAATCTCAAATTATAAAATATAATGTTTTTGGGCTAAAAATGCTAGAAATAGAAAAAAAAAAAAAAACTACTACATTTGATTTCTACTGCCTAATTCGACTTGCATTCGAATTTACTCACTCTCAATCTGAAAAAAAAAACGAAACAAAACTGGTGATTAGTTTTTGAATTAATGAATTGAATAATTTCTGTTTAGCATCAGAATAATAACATCTAGAATACTTAACACCCCGCACTGAATACAATAAGAAAAATGGCAATAAAAATATCATAAGCAATAGAACAGGCAGTTGTAGATAATTGATATGCAATTATTTTACAATTTGTGATCCCTGATATGACCACTAGTGTCCCCTAGTCCACCCCATTGTTTAAAGGCACAAAAGAAACGTCTCTAATTCGGTATAAGAATCGATAACATTCAACTAAGTAAAATAATATGATCACAAATCGGTATCTACCAGTTTAATCAATTCATAAAGGAGGTAATAAAAAAAGTTATTTTTGCAGTTATGTGATCGTTTGTCTTGTGAAGACAAAAATTGCCATTACATTTGTAATACAATGGAAAGTTGCGACGGTAGCTGTATATATATATTAAAAAAAAAACATTGAATATAAAAAGATGAACTTCAATATATAAAAAATAAAAAGTTTTGAGACCCTTATAGTAAATATCGTCCAATAACATGGAAATCATGCTGTTTAAAAAACGACAACGTCACGTCAGTGGCGGTAGTTTTATAATAAAAATGTGGGCACTACAATGCCCAAAAGTTAAGATTTTAAATTCGTGTATTTCTAACACTTTCCTTATCAAAATTAAAACCTTATAGGTGATGGGATCTCTAGACTGTGTTTTTAAAAACAATTAGCCCTTTTTTTTATTGTGATATTATTATTTTTACGTACTTATAGTACGTAAATTTTTCTAAAAGCTAAGTTAACTTTTAAACAGTTCTTAACTAAATCTGATATGACAACCTGTTTTTATTTTTATTTGAACAGAGATCACTTTCTATTGAACCTTCAACAAAATGTAACAAAACTTTTATTTATATGTATTTTAACTGTAATGCATTCTGCCCGAATTTAAGTCATATTAATGGTAAACTATAATATATCTCTGGATATGGTACAAAAGTGAATCATTAAAGAGATAACACTCATATAGTCCACCAAAGAAAAAAAAATGTAATAATAATCTAGGTGCCCTGCTAGTGCGGCTAAATGGTACTTCCATACATAGAAGATTACCGGCGCCAGCGGTTGAGTGGATCTTTGCGCCTGTAGTTGGCGACCACTGCCTGTATTCGCTGAATACATTCAAATGTCACACCAGAATGCACCCTCACGAATACATTATCCTAATGTGTGTCCTTACCCCACGTACGATGATCGACGGCAAACATTGATGAATGCATCATCGGCAACCAATAAGATGGGCCATAACGCCCGTCTGCGAGTCTGCTATGTGTAAATCGGCCTTCCTGACGAAACAAATCGCTGATGGGGCCTCCTTGCCGCGCCCCGCTGTTCGTTTGACGTCGGAAATGAAGCATGTGGTGATGTGGCACACCTGCCTACGTCTTTTGTTTGTCGTTTTTAAGGCAAATAAATGTATAAATCAATTTTAAAAATGTTTTATTGAGTACTGCGCCCGATTTACTTACCGTTTTTTAGATCGTTCACATCAGGCCTGTGGCCAATGCATCATTCATATTCGACTGAACTGTCGGTGGTCTTTTAAGCAAACAGCCTCAGCTACAGAGTTGACCGTGTACGATATAACCGAACGTCGTAATGCCCCACATAATGTAAAAAATGTGAAATACTGTCACACAAAAGGTGTATACAGTTTTGTATTGGAAAGCTGCCTTAAACCACAGATTACATAATACTATACATTAAATATAACTGGTATTTGTAGCTAATATTTTTTCACATCAGAAACATTATTTTGTACAAATTCACATAAATTAAATTTAAAAAGTAATAGAGGTAATTTGTGCAAGGGCATAGCTTAGAACGAAACATACTAAATAGTTAGTGATTTAACAAGTTCTTCAACATATTATTAGGTCTACCCGCCTGAAATACAATGTTTCCTAGTTTAGGCAAATGTTTTTTTTTTTTTTACTATTTAATATAATAACCAACAAACATTAACTGCATTTATGAGTTATGCATTTATAGATAATAAAATTTATGGATTCTGTTATTCCATTTTTAATTGAAATTTCTATCGGCATGCCAGCAGCTAGCTATTTCAGCAGCTAAGCTATTTCAGCAGCTAAGCTATTTCACATAAAAGGTTTGAAGTATCAGGTATGAGCTAGTTGCTGTATAACTCAATATCTGGTTCCATTAAGTTCTTAAGTTTTAGCATTTATAGCTAGGTAGTTCTGTCAGTTTTGTAAACTATAAATTTATCTTAGTACCGATGGTACTCTATTACACCGTTGGGATTAACTCAACTCAACACTAAGAATATCATGATAACATGATATCAAAACTCATACCTGATGAGCAACGCTATTGTCAGGGCTGCTGTTGCAGCTCCAGCACAGCGGACGCCTTCCTGGAAGGTGGATGGTGGCGGATCCAGCGGACGGCGGAGTCACCCGATCGGTGCTCGGCAGCGGTTTCGACGTGGCAACCTTTGAGGGTAGTCTGCTTTTTACAATGTCACGTCGTCAGTGGCACTTTGAGCCGGTGTAGTTAGAGCAGTTGCGATGTCTGACCTATCTATGCGGTGAAATAGTCCAGTATGACTATCTCGAGTGCAATAGATATTTAGTTGATGTCTTTTTAGACACAATACCTTGACAGAAAGTACCCAGTATGGTAAATTCGCATCAAACAAATAAATAACTGACAGAAAGTACCCAGTATGGTAAATTCGCGTCAGACAAATAACTAAACTGACAGAAAATACCCAGTATGGTAAGTTCGCATCAGATAAATAAATAAATTGACAGAAAATACCCAGTATGGTAAGTTCGCATCAGACAAAAATTAAAATATGGTCAAAGAGCAGACAATTATGCTGCTTAACCAAGTGAACGACATTTAATAGTGTACCTCCGTCTTGACTTCTTCTTCTTGTCCTCTTCCGTCTTGAAAACTTTTTTCTTTTTTCACGAAGCATTTTAACTATAGTTTAATTTTCACTGTAAAAATATAATTCTAAAGAAGTCTCACTTTGAGACTGTATACGTGCGTCCGTGGCGAAGCACGAAAAACGAATGAAGTGGTTAGCGTCTAGTAGTGACGAGGATAGCTCGGACCGGAAATGTCAAAATATCTGTCAATTTTAAGTCAAAAACCTTCTCTTTTTAGGTTTTTTAGGTTATTGCTTTAAAATAACGTGCTAAGTGGTGATACATGCAAGCGATACTACATTTGTTAATATACTAATATCGAGGATGAATCTGAAGTATAATCCATAGTAAACTGTAATTGTATTTTATCAACTTAAATGCTACTTTATAGCCGAAACGTGTGGCAAGCTCGACATGTGTCAGTTTGGTCACATTGCTAAAGTTTTAGAAACATTTTCCAATCGAATGCCAAAATAGATTTAGCTTTCAGCGACAACGCATGTTGTGTAACTTGTGTATCATGGCTGTACCTATTATACACACTTTAAGCACAGAATAAACTTTAAGCTTAGAATAATCACTTTAGACAAACAAAATGTTATCAAAATTCTTTAATATCTTTTGACATTAAGGCTCGCGTGAACGTGGTATGGAATGTATAGAAAACGTAAAGTAGTCGCCACTAAAAAACATCTGACTAACTAGATAAAGAGGATCTGAAAAACTAGGCCCTACAAAAATCCAATTCACTAAAAACCTTATATAGATCAATGTAAAAAAAAACCTTTTTTATATTTAGACATCATTAAAATCATTACCTTGATTTCCAAAATATGTAGCAAAAGAACTTGTGTTATGGGTGAATTTCAACATAAGCTGTTTTCTTCTCATTTTGGTGGCATTTTTTGTTTTTAGTTAATTTTGATAACTGATGCATACAAACGGTAGGTTGATTATAGCTTATAAAATATATCTAGTGGCCTTTCTAGTATTCCATTTAGTTTTAGAGAAAAACTAAATCTAAATATCTCGAAGCCACCAAAATAAGCAGATGCCACCAAAATGATATTTCTTTGCACCAAAATGAAATTGCCTAACACCAAAATTTAATAACCCTACCAAATGAGGTATAAACAATAAATAGAAAACTGTTCTTAGAAACAATTATTATTTATCAAGACTTTAAATATTCTCCTATGTCTTATTTTACTTAAGTACTCATATATTCACTTGAATTTCGAGTGCTTTCAACTCGAACTCCAAAATCGCTTCGAAGCCCTTGCGAACAGCATAGATGTGCACGATCTTAACAACATGGTGGTGGATACTGGCCGTACGGTAAGGTCCAAGTTCTTCAAGACCGGCCGTCCCAAGTTAAAGAAACTCTCCGACCATGAACTCCTACCTCCTACTCATGGATCAGCAGGGACGTGAAATGAGGCTCCAGAGCTTAGCGGATATATGCTCATCATTATCGGCAGCTAAATAGACAGATATCTAAGTTTTTGACGAGCGACCGAATTTAATACGAACCGTATTAAAGAGGCTATCCAGCGGAATAAAGGCTCCAAAGTGATTGCAAGAGATCTGTCTATTGAGCAAAGCCAGATGATGAAGCTGAAAACTGACGACGGTCGCACGCATCATTTCATCGAAGCCTGATATCCTGAGGGAGATCAAGAGTTTCTATGAGCAGTTATATTCCACGCAGACACCTGTTGAAAGCAAAGCTAAAGTCACTAGAGCCAAGCTTACACGACACTATACCGAAGATATCCCGGACATCAGCCTGAACGAGATTAGTATGGCTTTCAAACAGCTGAAAAACAACAAGGCGACGAGTGATGACGGGATCACTACTGAACTTCTGAGAGCGAGCGGTAAGTCGATAATTAAAGTCCTCCAGAAGCTTTTCAATTCCGTTATCGTCAAGGTCAGAACGCCGAAGACATGGAACATAAGTGAAGAGGATTATTTTCTTTAAAAAGGGTGATAAGACCCTATTGAAGAACTACAGACTCATCTCACTTCAGAGCCATGACTAAAAGTTGTTTTCGAGAGTCCTTTCGAATTGTCTCGCTCGCAGGTTCGAGGACTGCCAACCTCCCGAAAAAAGCCGGGTTCCGAAAATACTTGAACACCATAGACCACATCCATACGCTGCGGCAGGTGACACAGAAGACTGAGGAGTATAATCTGCTACTCTGTTTGGCGTTTGTGGACTATGAGAAAACCTTTGATTTGACAGAGACTTGGGCGGTGCTGCAGTCTCTCCAGAGGTGCCAAGTGGACTATACATTATGTATCAAAAAACCCTGTCAGATCCTAAAACAGGTGATAGAATTGCTGAAACTGAACAACATTATCCATGGAACATTTATATAACGAAAAACGAAAAAAAAATGCTCATACTCCCATACGATATTGTATTGATCAGCTGACTGACTTACTATGGAATTTAAAGAAATACTTTTTTGCCCTATGTTGCTTGGATAATCTTGTTCAGTTTTAGCAACACTATCACCTGTTTCAGGATCTGACAGGATTTTTTGATACATGATGTAGGTTTATCGAGGTGTTGAGGTACTTATACGCATATGGCACCATGTTGGTCTAAGTACACAGCCAGAGCACAAATCCTATCCAACTGCAGCTAGTTTGAGACAGAGAGACGCTATTTCTCCGAAACTGTTCACAGCTGCGTTAGAGTACATCTTTAAGCTCTTGGACTGGAAAGGATTTCATATCAATATTAATAGCCAGTACCTAACGCCCCTTTTTTTTCCGATGATCTTGTTCTTATTGCTGAGACCATGGAAGACCTGAACACAATGCTCAAAGATCTCCGTAGTGCCTTCCAAAGAGTGGGTCTTAGAATGAACATGGGTAAGATGGAAAATCATGTCAAATACCCATGTTGTATCCACTACAGCTCATGTTGGGAACACTATACTCGAAGTTGTTCACCATTTTGTAGACCTAGGTAGGACAGACAGTCCAGTTAGGTAAGTCCAAATTCGAGAAAGAGATCTCTCCTCGAATCCAAGTCGGATGAACAGCATTCGGGAAGCTTCAAAAAATTTACCTCAGTGTCTCAAGATGAAAGTCTGACCATGACCAGTGTATGTTTCCTGCCAGTGATGGCTTACGGCAGTGAAACGTGGTAACTAACTATGGGTGTCATAATAAGGCTCAAGGTCACGCAGCGGCAACGGAGAGAACCAAGCTCGCAGTGGCGAGGGGTGAAATTATGGCGAAGGTAAGCCGGTCTGCAAAAATATAATGATCTGCATAGTGGATAGTCAGGGTGGGCTTTCGAAAAGGTAAGCCGATGGGAATCGGCTTGTATGGACCCTTCGCCACTGCAAGCTCGTCGTTTCCCTACGTGATTGAATCAGAAATGAAGAGATCCGTAGGAGAACTAAAGTAACCGACATCGCTTGAAGGATTGCTCAGATGAAGTGGCAGTGGGCGGGACACACAGCGAGAAGAACTGATGGCCGTTGGGGCGGAAAGTTTCTTAAATGGCAACCGCGCACCAGACAACGCTCCATGGGAAAGCTGCCGAAAAGATGGACCGACGATCTGGTGAAGGTCGCAGGAAACCGCTGGATGCGGGCAGCGCAGGACCGAACGTTGTGGAGATCTTTGGAGGAGGCCTATACTCAGCAGCGGCTGATGATATGATTATACAGTCTGTCCGGGTATACAGTCTGTAATGCTACTAGAGCCACCAAAACACAACCTCCAAAATGAGAACCCAGCATAAAAAAGCAAAAATAAAACTTTGTTTTTTGTATACAACCAAAATATAGTTTATCAACTTAAAGTTAAATCAGAAACACATATTATAAATTGGAAACGCAATATATATTTTATTCGGAAACCCGTTAAAAGACGACCACCAAAATGTAAAAAATTCGTGACCTCTGCCACCAAAATGTTATACTTACGTGTTTGGCGGGAAAACACTGCGAGGGGTCACACGTCTATTTCCATCAACTGAAAGTCTGCAACTGAAGCGTATATGTCCTGTTTAGTAAGTTGCCTGTAGAAATTGTGCTATAATATTTGCCACCAAAATGCCTACGTTTGCCCGGACATTTGTTTGGTCAAGTATTGTCAATTGTAGTGACTACATAGAAATAAATACAATTCATTAATTGTATAGTCATTAATTAGTGACTATATAAATGTAAGTAATTATTGCACAGATCTAGCGATATGCACATAATTCAAGAATTTGTAGTTAGAGACAGATTAGGGACATACCACCAAAATGAGAAACTCATTACTTAACATTTATTTTAATTTTAATTAAAGTAAATAACTTTTAATTGAATATTTGTATCACTAAATAATTGTCTTAACTTCATAAAAAAAATATTTATAAAGTATACAATCTCATATCAGTACAATTATCAACGACGCCGCATCAAAACACGGTTGGGAAATTCAGCCTTATGGAATTAAATCAGAGACAACAGTGGAACTACAAACACCCAGACCGAGCCAATATTAAAAAGTTCGATTTCTAAATTGACCCGGCTGGGGATCAATCCTGAGACCTCTGAGATGGTGACACCTTGTAATACGGCGTACAAACCACTCGACCACGGAGATCGTCAAATATCACTAAAACGTACAAAAAGTACTGCCTTTTTCAATCGATGTTTGAATTTTTTGAACATGAATGAATTTTCAATTGCTTGTAGGTATCGAGAAAAAAAACGAAACCACTGGATATTTATATTTTTCTTCTGTTTCGTGCTTAAAAAAAATGTTTATAAAACAAAAAAACCGACTTCAAATAACCTGCCTATAAAAAGCAAGAAATAATATTCAAATCATTAGATATGCATTATCATTGTTATAATAAAAACACGTCTATTGAAGTCGGGTGGGGCTGGAGTACAACTTCCTGATTTTTTATTCTAAAGCCCCACCCGACTTCAATAGACGTGTTTTTATTATAACAATGATAATGCATATCTAATGATTTGAATATTATTTCTTGCTTTTTATAGGCAGGTTATTTGAAGTCGGTTTTTTGTTTTATAAACATTTTTTTATTTTTTTATTTTTAGTGTAAGTACCTTCTGTATTAGGTATATTATTTAGGTAGAAAAATCGACTCAGCCAAACGTGAGATAATCGCGAAGAAACATACATACATACTGAGAACCTCCTTTTTTGAAGTCGGTTAAAAAGACTACACTAAAGTATCCCTTTTCCAACAAAAAAAATCATCTAATTCGGTTCATAAATAAGAAAGTCGTCAAGGTAGTTGATGCAAAATCATAGTATTTTCAGGATTACTTGAAAACTACCAGACCGATTTGAAAAAAAATTAAATGGGACCATCTCGCAAGCAAACTCAATCGAACAAAAAAAGAATCATCAAAATTGGTCCATAAATGACGAAGATATGCGCGAACATCGATTAAAAAATAAAAAAAATTCACAGGTTTTACAGTCCCCGCAAGAATCGGAGCATTGAAAATGAACACAAAAATTTACGAAAAACCAAAATCAAATGCAAAGTCCTATTATATTTTTAAAGTTACCTAGGTAGTACCTATTTATTTTTACGATTAAGACACTCGGCTCCGCCTCGTGTCACAAAAGCGCCCGCTGACTACCTCGACGCAGCCGAAATAATATTAACCAATTTTCAAAATTCCAACGAATGCACTTCTCGTCTGCTTTTGCATCTTTTAACACTATTACCATGACGATCGGTCAATAATCATAGAACCTACATCACTTTTTATGTACGGAAACAGCCGTTTTTCTACAATTCCAAATCTAAAGGGACCACCTACAGGTCACAATTATAAACAGATTTTAAAAATAATTTCGCCATTTGATAGCTAAACTAATACCCTAGGACCTTTTTTTTTAATTTTTTCTTAAGTCAGTTTTTTTTCCGAAAATTTACCTTTAGTACCTACCCCCTAAAAACCCGGAATTTTTAGAATTTTTCAAAATTTCAAAAAAAGTTAGCAGTAGATTTTCAAAATTCAAACGTTCACACGTGTCTTGATAAACTCCTCAACTTTTGGTACTATTTTCATTTCGATCCTCCTAAAATCCTCGGAGATATGGCCAAAAATACGTCTCAGGCGATTTGCATCTGATAACCATTTCCAATGGTAAAAACATACAATTGAATTGAGAACCTCCTCCTTTTGTTGAAGTCGGTTAAAAAATCGCAACCATGCTGAATTGCCACGCATATCATACGTAGATACGCAAAGCAGAAGTACGTACTAAGGTATTACCTATTGTTATGAAAAACAAAATAATCGTCGACTTCTTTGGTCATTGATATCCATACTAATATTATAAATGCGAAAGTCCGTTTGTTTGTTTGTTTGTTACGCCTTCATGTATTAACTAATACTGAACCGATCATCATGAAATTTTACATACACGTTGCCAGGAGTACAGAGAAGGACATAAGGTACCTTTCATCCCGAAAAAAAGTGTTGTTCCCGAGGAATAGCAAAAAACTTTCCACGCAGACGAAGTCGCGGGCGGCCGCTAGTAGTCTATAAATAAATAAAATGAATCAGGTGTTTGTTCTTTCGTCAAAGTTATGACAGTGCTTTCTGCACTTTTTCAGATTTTTTTACATTAATCTGCAAAAGGTTATCTTCAACTTTCACGCCTTTCACGTTACCTACATGTGTCAGATCCATGGGCTATGTTTTAGATTAAAACGCTGTCCTCTACAAGCAAATATTTGTCTACAGAAAATGCATCATTTTAATTTTGTCATTTTCTGAACCAAAAGACGGTGACGCTTCTGAAGAATCACTATAACCTACCTACTTATTTCCCATCTCATCCAACACTTAAACATAGAAAGTTGTTCGGTCTCGTTAGCACTAAGTATTTCATATATTTATCTACAAATATCTAAGTATAGCTACTTACATCATTGACGCTAAAGTAAAGCCATAACCCTGCACCGGTTAAAAAACTGATGAATTTTCACAATCTAACTATGATTATTACGTAAGTATAAGTAACTTAACTAAATACAGCTTTTACTGTCGTACAAATAAATGAAGAATAAGTTTATACTTAACTAGAATAACCAAAAGGTTTGTTTACGAATATGATGCTTTGAGACGCTAAATGGAAGTAACATTGCTAAATAAAATTTTCGTTAAACTAGGAATAAACTTATTTTTCGTTTATTTGCACCGCAGTAAGACTTTACTCTTTGGAACCCAGTACGTGTCTAATTCCACTACCCCCACCCAGTACAGTAAACAAAATACAGTTCCACAGGAGCTAGCAAATCCGTTGTAATACTAATGAGGTAAACGCGTGACTCTCAGAATTTGTCGTGAACGGAATTTATTTGGCTAGTTAATTAACATTCTGGATCCGAGCGGCGAACTACAGCTAATTGCAAGGTCACCTGTTGATATGGACGAATAAATTAGATAGGGGTCGAAAACGAGCTAACATTTGTTGGACAGCAATAGCTATACATTAAAGACGTCTAGACGTAAATTAATTTCGTTAAATATACAGTGGCGGTCACATAATTAAAGACACCAGTCGATTTTCATACAAACGAGGTAACTTTGAAGCCTTGCTTCTCCGCTAAGGATTGGCCTGGCTGTGATCTGATGATGGCCATCCAGGGACTGAATGAGGAGATTTAAATTGATATTTAAACCCAACTAATCTGATCAGCATTTTAAGAGATATAAGGATCAGAGTTTTCAGTTTCAGAATTTCCATACATTTGTATGCTAATTTCGCGGTTTTTTAAACATATCCTTATATCTCTTAGAATGATGATCCGATCAGTTGGGTGTGAATGACGATATGAATTTCCTCTCTTCACTCCCTGGATGGCCATCATCAGATCCCAGCTAGGTCAATCCTTAGCGGAGAACCAAGGCTTCAAAGGAGATTGTTCTACGCCCAGACATTGTTCGCCCCAGAGCCAACAGCAGAGAAAAAAATATTTTCTAAGCTTAAATGACTCGTATAAGCCCATAAGAACAATGTTTTCCCACGGACACTTTTTTGAACATTTTTATTTAAAGAAAATGATCAGATTTTGAGATTGATTTTAATAAACTATAAAAAGCTCTTTGCAAAATATATAATTTGTTTGAAAAAAATATCTTTCTTAACACTGCATACCAAAAACTGTCGTTTAAGATCGGATTTAAACTGAAAATCTTGATATAATTATTCAGATATTTTGACAACAAAATCGATGTTTTCGTAACACCTATCATCCATTACTAAATGAACTGAACTGACAATGGGTGCATTCCGGCAGACGAATTGCTAAATAATCGATTACCACAGGATATATTGGGTGCTTTCCGACAGACCAATAATCGCTAAATCATTGATCATGAAAGATTACATTTGAACCATGGATAGTAATAAAATTAAACATTAAAACAAATTACTTTCCATGGTTCAAATGTAAACAGTGGTGATCGATAACTCAGTGATTAGCCTGCGCTATAATGCACCCATTTTAACTATGGAAAGTATTTTTTATAATGTTTAATAATTTACTTTCCATGGTTAAAATGTACTCTATAGCGATCGGTGACTCAGCGATTAGCCTGCTGGAATGTATCTAATGACAATCAATCAATGCAAATGACAAACATTTTCTTAAAAGATGGTGGATTTCATGGTATTAAAAATTAAAGTACTTTTAAAAGTGTATTAAATGTTTCGCAGTGTCCGCTTGTAATTATAATTATCAAATCGTATATTAAAATATAATAAAAATTTAGGTACATTTCAAATGCTTGTTGGTTTTGGGGCGATTTAGAACAATCTCCTTTACCTCGTTTGTATGAAAATCGATTTGTGTCTTTATGTGACCACCACTATATATTTGATCTGAAATCATCGGTACGGAATGGGCATACCCTTCCATTGCACAATGCGTAGGCAATTAAATCCGCAATCAATTTGACACTTGACATCGAATTGGAATCTCGATTATTACAGCTAAAAGCTCTGCATTTTGAAAAAAAAACTGGAATATCCCCCATTCCAGTTTTTTTTTCTCTCAACGGGAATCAGTTAGAGTGGTACGTGCAGAGTTTTCGCTTAGTTTCTTTGATGACCTCAGATCAAATAAAAAAGGAAGATGGAGCGTTGCGCAGTGGTTGCGAACAATGAAGTTAGGCCGGTTTTTGATGGTACATGTGTGCGTACTAGGGGGCGGGCGAGGGCCGGGCGGCAGGGTTCGATATGGAAAGTCAAGGCGTAGTTTCGTTACATGAGTGTGCGTGAACTGTATGTGCACAGCCAAGGTGTAGTTTTACCTGCCTTACCGCTTTGTCGGAAGACTCCTTCTTTACTTTTTTATTTGGTCTGAGTTGATGACGTTGTGATTTTTCTGATACTATGACATCGTCATCCTCCTGTCCTTATCCCAATTTATTTGTAGTGCTCTACACAAAATAAAATGTTGCGCTCGTAGAACGACCACTATTGCGGTCGGCGCAGCATGTAATACATACTGCATTAGGTTTTGGCAAAGTTTTACGGTCGGCCGCCTGCCTGACACCAACCCTCCTTGGGAATGCTGTTGTTGACAGTTTCCTCGCTGCCATTGGAGTGACCCTTTGTGCGATGGTCTGCACCCGCCCCCTGTACCTTGATTACATAAAGCTGTTGCTAACAATTCTCGATTGAAATCAATTGAAAGCACGGTTGCATTGCTGCTTTAGTTAAGATAGTTGTCACTTTGGTTCTTACTAAAGCAGCGATGTAACTGCGATTTCTGTCAGAGTTGATTGCAACAAAGTTACATAATTACCCCCCCGATTATGTAAAATTGTTGCAATCAACTCTGACAGAAATCGCAGTTACATCGCTGCTTTAGTAAGAACCAATGTGACAACTGTCTTAACTAAAGCAGCAATGCAACCGCGCTTTCAATCGATTTCAATCGAGAATTGTTAGCAACAGCTTTACGTAATCAAGGTACGGGTCCCTAAAACTTCCCTCTATCGCCTTCTACGATACCCACGGGATGAGATGGGACAGTCCTATTCTTAACCGGAACTGTGCGGCGATACTATGACATTAAGCTTTATTATCAAAAGGGGATAGACATTGTTTACTATTATTAAAATTTAACATAGTAAACTAGATAGCAATTATGCAACCGAGGGTAGCAACGCAGTTACCTCGCCCGCCGGCCATCGCGTAGCCCGATGAATTGCAAATAGGTGTTAAACGGCCACTTTTCCGCCAGGATTAGCGCTCAAATTCAAATGATTAGCGCTCAAATTCAAACTAGAGTGGTGGCCAGCCGATCCTTGGAGCGGCCTTGATAAATCGAATCATCAGGCCACAATGATCGTGGCACATTTAAGGCGACTATATCCCTCAAGTGGCGCCCTCATCTTTATTAAATGTATTGCTCGCTTAGTACATAAAATATTGAAAATTCACATGTACAGATTGGAGCTAAGGTTCTATAGATTATTTATACAAACAATAACCTCAGTAAAATATAGTTCGTTGTAGTAGTAGGTAGTTAGCAAAAAGTGTCCACTTTGGCACTTTTGCTAACTACTACTCTAAGGGGTCGTCCATTACTCGTCGGACTCGAAAGGGGGGGGAGGGTAGTTGAAAAAGTCACGAAGTATCACAAGGGGGGACGGGGGGGTGTAGTGAGATATCACGTGTATTAATTTTTAACTGCGTGTGATTGTTGACTCACCGTTACCAGGACGAATTCCCCGCCCACCGCGACAAGTTCGTACTAAAAATTGTTGAGATTATTTTGTACCCAAAAAAATACACGTGATTTAGAGGGGGGGGGGGGGGGGGGGTTTAAAGCCGTGCACGATTAAAAGTACATTTCTATATTGAATAACAACAATTTACTTTACCTAGGTATGTAGGTATATATATATGTTCGTTACAAGTCTATATAAGTCTATATTAAGTCTGTTTACCTTGCTAACGACGGCGCGGCGTACTTAAGAATGTGTAGAGTCTACACTAGAGTGTAGAACTGTACCTTGATTACGTAAAGCTGTTGCTAACAATTCTCGATTGAAATCGAGTGAAAGCGCGGTTGCATTGCGGCTTTAGTTAAGATAGTTGTCACATTGGTTCTTACTAAAGCAGCAATGTAACTGCGATTTCTGTCAGAGTAGATTGCAACAAAGTTACGTAATTACCCCCCGGTAGACAATATACTAGGATTAATCGACGATAGGAATGATCAAAACCTACTTGACAAATAGGATGCCTTTGCCTCCTCAGATTGAGAACAAAACAAGTAAAATAATAATGAAAAATAAAATATCTAATCTGTGTACTTATACAAATCAAATCAAATCATTTATTCCACCTTGTAACATATTAAAATACAACTGTTTTAAATATAATAATGTTCACAACATATTGCACTAAAACTAGTATGTGGAAATTATAAGAACTTTTTAAATAACTTTTTAAATAACAATGGATTACTGAATAAAATATTACAAAATCTTCAGGTCACTAATACCAAAATATTGCATTAACTTTGTGAAAAATAGCGAATGTGGTGAAAGCACAAAATAGAGAGACTAACAGAAGTTGAGCTTAGTACTACGGGCGCTCGAGCATCGCACACACACAAAGACAGCTCACGCCGCTGTGTCACGTGGCACTCGCGCGTGAAGGCGTGGCAAAGATTCCGTGTCGGCACAGTACATATATAAGTTTTTCAAACAGTAGAGGAGCTAACGTCACTTTTTGTCATTACACTCCGTCGGATCGCTAGGGTTGGCATTTTCCGGCCGTCTCGTGGAATTCTACGCGCGAACGCTATGGAAACAACTGCGACGCGATGTCACAACCCTGACCAAAGTACTGCGAACTTTGCTTAGAGCTCTTAGAGTGACGTCAGCCGTCAAATTCGAACGTTTCCATGGAGCTCCCATACTGATATATATACTGTGGTGTCGGTGAGAGGTGTCTATGTGTGCGTTGTTCGAGCGCGCGCGGCTAAGCTAACTACTGTACTCTCTATACATATTTGTGTTGAAAGGCAGTTGTGTGTAATTATTATTGAGTAAAATCGCGAATAGGAAGAAACACATTTAATTTCGTGTAAAATTGAAGACTGTGTGATCAATGGTATCAATGGTATTTATTAGGAATCCATATTGTATGGAATCAGGGAAAAAGAGATTGTCATAAACGTCGATAAATTCCTATATTTGTTTATCGCAACATTATTATTATTAATATGTTTTCCTAAATTTAATAAGTATTTAAATAAGGTTTTATTTCGCATGAGCTGCCGCATACTTGATCTCTCATATCTATCAATCTCCCCGACCCTATGTTTCCTATTGTGTCACCCATCTTGCAACAGCTGGTCAGCAATCACGATCCGCAGCCGCGATTCTGCAAAATAAATGTTAACGTAATAACGTAACTCTACTATCCTTAACTTCAAAAACTCTACACCTTAGTCAAAATATGTAGCTTAGCTATTTCGCTACACGGAAAAATTTATTCACTGTTCATTATTTTTTCTGATAAACAATAGTTCTTGTAGTAACGAAACGGCCAAGTCACATAATATTTTGACTAAGGTGTGGAGTTTTTGAACTTAAGGCTGTAGAGTTAGGGCGCGTAGAGTTAGAAGCTTGGCTCTACATGAAAAACATAATAAATTATCAGGTATTTTAAATCGAAGACAATCTGTTCAAGTGGAATTTCAAAGCTTGTCAGAGGTATTTTTCACAAACGTTAAACAAATAAGAATACGACTCATATTTATTTTTTATGTAGAGAGAAAATTTAAAAAAATTATTTTAATCACAGAGAAATAAAATATTAAAAAATTCTCAAAACGGTACACTTTGACATGTTTTTTTATTGGTATTTACAGATTCTAAAGATTTTTTTTAGGAATAATGAGGCATTTGTCGATTGTATTGCGTGTTTTGTTTGTATGTACTTATTTCAATTTAATAATTTAATAGGAATTTTCGAAGTTCGCCTTCGTTACGGCTCGCACAGAGTTCTTTTCTTAATTTGTATTGAAAATTTAAAAGTGGAACGTGATGCGCGTCTGCACTTGGGATGTTGACTTATGAATAAAATAACGAAATACTAATAAAAATCGTAAACATATTAAACTTTTAGAGTAGCTTGTATACCTCTTGGTTTTATATATTGCATATTATTTGTTTTGCGACCCTTCAAAGTTGGGTGGACAAGTCCATTTAAAAAGTATAAAATTTATTAAAATAAATGATACCTTTAATTAGTTTGTAAAATGTATAGCAAATTTGTCTCAGAAACCATTTTGATAAACACAATATTTAATATAGCTGCCGAACAAACTTCCTACGCGTTGCATACAAACTACTGAGGCGTGACGTCATAATTCAGTAGCCGTTAGTATGGAGCGTTTTTGGGCGAGTCCATTTATGTGCATTTCACACTGTGATATCTCGGGCAGTTTTCAAGCTAGCGAAATAATTATTTTACCAATGTTTCTTTTTTTAAGATGTAATTTATGTAATATAAAATAAAAAAGTTGTCAATATCCCAATTACAGAGTCACAAAAGCACCTACTATTGAAACACCATTAAGACACGATTGTAACGTTAACGTAAGCAGAATCGAGGCCCTGACCCCTTACGTATTATGTTATCTGTGCCCTTACGAAGCACCCGAATCGTATTGAAATGCTCCACTGAATACATTCCGATTCGGAGATGTCCACAGCTGTCCGAGAATATTACAAGTCAATTTCAGTATTACGCTCCAACTTCCTCTATTATATCCGATATTTAAAAAATTGCGCCCGCTAAACAGTTCTTCATTTTGTTATTCAAACTCTTTTTGATGACTACTTGTTGTTGTTCCGCAAATAAGTAATACACAATTTTAGTGTATTTTTAAGTGGAAATAGTTTTATTTTCATAAAAAAGAGGTAAGAATTTGATTAGGTACTGTAATCAGCGTACTTTAGCGGTGTTGCAACCTTGCAACATTGATAATTGTGAATTTTTATTAAAGTGATTCGTTTTTTGTCTCTTCTGAATAGTTGCCAAATCGAAATGCGTGGTGTTGTACCTAATATAAATTATATTAAGCTACAAAAAGTATAAGATTTAACAATATTTCTTTTTCACGATATTTCACTAAATATAATTTATATTACAACACCACGCATTTCTGAAATACATATAAGCAGTGAGCTTAGAGGTATTAGATATATTTCTTTTTCACTATATTTAGTGAAATATCGTGAAAAAGAAATATTATACCTTTAAGCTCACTAGCTTAATGTATTTCAGAATTTCATAAGGTATTATTTATTAGGTATGTTCAAAAGTATATTAATCGTATAGAATAGTGTACTACGTAGCACTCAAAGAAACCTAAAACGTTAATCTGGATTTACCGTAATATTACAAAACCGGCCAAGTGCGAGTCCGACTCGCGCACGAAGGGTTCCGTACCAAAAAACGGCAAAAAATCACGTTTGTTGTATGGGAGCCCCCCTTAAATATTTATTTTATTCTGTTTTTAGTATTTGTTGTTATAGCAGCAATAGAAATACATCATCTGAGAATATTTCAACTGTCTACCTGCAGTCGTTATTAATATCGAGCAAAAAACGGCACAAAAATCACATTTGTTGTATGGGAGCCCCCTTAAATATTTATTTTATTCTGTTTTTAGTATTTGTTGTTATAGCGGCAACAGAAATACATCATCTGTGAAATTTCAACTGTCTAGCTATCATGGTTCATGAGATACAGCCTGGTGACAGACAGACAGACAGGCAGACAGACAGACGGACAGCGAAGTCTTAGTAATAGGGTCCCGTTTTTACCCTTTGGGTACGGAACCCTAAAAAGCAGCAGTCATTAATTCAAATCTTACCTTCTAGCAAGAAAGTTTTACTTATACTTATAGTGTGGCTCTGTGAGCTGAAGCGTTTGTGCCATTTTTTATCATTTCTCGAAATGGCTGAAATGTGTTTTTTTTTCGAATAATTTCTAAAAACTTGTTTGACAAGAAATTTATATAATTCAAACCTGCTCACAAAATTTCACGAGAATCGGTTGAGAAATACGACCATATGAAAATAGAACAAAGCGATATCCGGACGGACATACAAAAGCATCTTTGCTTGCCCAACTTGAAATTAGGTAGAGTGATAAAATGTTTAACACCCCGTTGCCGTCGTCTTAAAAATAAAAGAAAACTCACTAACAGAGTCTACACGAGCATAAAAAACTTTTTTACAACTAAGTATTTAATCCTATCACAGCTAACCGAAGCAAGATTGAACCTTAATGCCACACAAATAACGTATTCATTCATTTAACGTTCATTCATTCAACATTAATTATTGTTGTACGAACATTGCAACCCTTTTTGCTTTATCGAATTTTCGCGAAGTAGATTCTGAGTTTGTGACTTCTAAAATAGTATTGTCGTAGATCTCGGTTAATTCGATAGGGGGTGCCACAGATTAAGTAATGAAAGATGTCTCACAAATTATAATAAGTATAAGTACCTACTTAATTAATTTGAATACTATTATAATAATGATCAACCTTTTTTGTTGCATTTGGATTGAATGGTAGCGACACACTGAGTCTATTTTCCTGACCTTTACTTACTTACTTACTTACTTCGCTGGCTCAGCGACCCGAAGTGGATCTTGGCCTCCGACATCAAAGTGCGCCATTTTTCCCTATCTTTTGCCAGATCTGACCAGTCGGGCACCTCCAGCTCTTTGAAGTCTTTGGCGACTTCGTCTTTCCAGCGATATCTCGGTCGGCCCACCGGACGACGCCCGGAAGGTTGACCAAGGTATGCTCTCTTTACAGCTCGAACCTCTCCCATTCATTCCACATGTCCCAGCCAGCGAAGTCGGGCGGTTTTTATTTCCCCGATGATGTTGGGTTCGGACACTAGGTCTTCAATCTCCTGATTATATCTTTGTCTCCACTCCCCATTCTCTCCCCTGGTTGGGCCCAGAATCTTACGTAGGATTTTTCGTTCCGTCACTAGGAGTTTGTTTTCTTCCTTCCGTGTCAATGTCCAAGTTTCACACCCATACATAAGAATCGGTCTAATCACTGTCTTGTAGACACTAATTTTGGTAGCTCTGCTTAATAACTTGGATATTAACACTTTATGAAGGGCTGCGGTGCATCTCAACGTATTAACTATGCGGATACTGATTTCATCCTCTCTTTGATTAGTATCTGTTATTGTGCAGCCAAGATATTTAAATTTATCGACACCCTTGTAAGTTATGCCTCTCACAGTAAGATTTTTCCTTTTTGCTCTCGGGTCCTTATATCTTTTCATGTGGAGGTATTGTGTCTTTTCACGACTGACTCTGAGACCCACCCGTTTTCCTTCTTCCTCCAGCACTTCAGTCATCTCCACTACTTCCTGCTCACATTGCCCCAGAATGGCAAGGTCGTCAGCATACCCAACAATTTTGTGCTTTCCATTCAGTTCTACTCCTCCATCTATCTGTAATATTTTTCGGATGATGTATTCAAGAGCAAAATTGAATAGAATAGGCGAAAAGGCATCTCCTTGCTTGAGTCCGGTCAGCACTTCAAACTCATCTGTCAGTTCGCCACCTGTTCCTGACCTTTAGAACTTTAGAATCTTTCTTATGCATTAGCTATTCTGTGCTTATTTATGCTGCGGCTCCATCCACCTGGGCCTTAAACGTACGCGTTAAGGCGCAGGTGGATGGAGCCGTTAACGGAGCTTATAACGTTAATCTAGGTGTTACGCAGGCGCAGATGTGGCCAACACTTTAACGTGTTAAGGGTGCACCGAGCGTCCACTAGCGCCGCCAATCAAGAAAAAATCATTACAACGAAATAACTATGTTTAACAAAATTCTGAAACATATAAAAACTAATATTCGTTATAAACTATTTTTGTATGCGTAAAATTCTAAGTTTAAATGCGTTCATGTGGTTAAAATCTGGATTAACGCCTAAAGTGGCCACTTTAGGCGTTAATCCAGGTTTTAACTACACAAACACATTTAAACCAGGAAAAAAACGCATACAAAAATAGTTTATAACTATTACTAGTTTTTATATGTTTCAGAATTTTGTTAAACATAGTTATTTCGTTGTAATGATTTTTTCTTGATTGGCGGCGCTAGTGGACGCTCGGTGCACCCTTAATTTACAAACGACAGTACTAAATATACAGGGTGTCCCAAAACTTTGCCACGCGGAGGGAAAGTACCTTAAATATTGAAGATAGGAAATTTTACTGAAAGAAGATTTCATTTTATTTTTCAAAAGAAATGAAACTGTATTCAACGATTTTTTTTTAAATCCCATACGATTCGATACAAATTGATACAATCCTTAATAATTAAAATTTAAATGTAAAATTTCATGGTCTTCCCTTTGTTTACGATGCTGTGTCACTTAAAAAAAATCCTTATGAGTTACCCTTTCGATTGGTATCGTAAAAATAAATAAAACCATTTTTTTTCGTTTTTCGTGGATTCGATTCCTGGTTAAGGCAGGCGATTTTTTTTTTTATCTTTGAATGCAGTACCAATTATTTTAAAAAACCAAATGAAGTCTTCTTTCAGTAAAATTTCCTATCTTCAATATTTAAGGTTCTTTCCCTTCGCGTGGCAAAGTTTTTGGACACCCTGTATATAATGCCTTAGCTAACGCGTAGTTGGACATTATCACCATAGAGGAAATAATCACTACGTTTTATCACTAACGTTAACGTTAACGCTGGTGGAGCCGTAGCATTAGATGTTGCTAAAGTTTCAGAAAAAAATATGTTGTTAGTTCTGTGCTATGCTAGCTTTCTGTATGAAATCTTTTTATACCTACTTATGCAAAGAAAAATTATTTTTTTTAATTATGCCCATGAAGGCACAGAATAACAAATAATACAAGTATGAAGGTTCCTTTTTTTAATAAAAGTAAAATCATCAAAATCATTTACTATCTAACCGTAATAACCGTCAACTTAGTATATATAGGTACTAACAGGTTTATAAATAATTATCATAGGTAACTTACAACTTGTTTAATCATTAGAAAAAAAAAAGACCAAGCTTCAAAAACACAATCCTTTGATCCGTCAAGTCTATGGGTCCAAGAGAATTGGGTTAACTGGTGTTGTTTACTCTACACCCGTATACCCATTAATGTGATTGCCTATGTTCGGAACAGTTCGTCTATCTATATAATCCACCCCCGACAGGACAGATGTCTTTCGTTGAAAGTTACTTTGCGATTGGCTCCCATTGAGTGATGAGTCCATGGTCCTTTTTGTACCTACTTCGTCACAGTAATCCTTGTAAAACGAATGGGAGGAAAAGAAGTTGTAGCTGCGTTACAACATGGCTAATGTATCGTGTCCCAGCAATTCACATGCACAGTAAGAACTACCCAAGTAACATTTCATTGGGACCTAGGTTGTAAAAAATGCCTTTAGGTGCTATTAAGGACTTAAAAAGGTTAATGCTGTGCCATCTGGTCATATTAAGTACTTGAAAATGATTTTTAAGTCCTAAAACTAATTGTTTATAATTACAACCTTGGAGCCGCTCACAGGAGTTTATATTTACGTTATTTTTACCTGTGTTTCAAGAGGATATAGTCCTAGGATCTTGTAGTTCTCGTAGACTCCTGATTAAGTTCTGGAAAGGCTAGCATTATGCTAAAGTGGGAGCTAAAGGTAAAAAAATTTACTTTGATACAACAATAAAGTTATGGAATGTAGAAATCACTTTTAAGTTAATTCTATAACCTACATAAAACCTTTAGACTGTTTTAAAGTTGTCTAGGCAAACAAATTAGGACGGAGTGGTTAAAACCCAAACCAATAAGCTATTTTTATGAGCTGAAGGCATGATTCAAGTCCTACAAGAATATTTTAAAGCTTTAGAGGCATCCTCAAAAACATCAGTTGTCTTGCATAGAGATGGGTAGTGGGAAAAAATTCGAATAAGTACCGGATATGTTCATATTTTATCATTTAAATAATAATAATAATAATAATAATAATTAATTTATTTGCCAAGACATGGTAAAAATACAAGTTACAAATTAAATAGTAGTACAGCATGACTTGTCGAGATTGTCGACGTGCAAATATTTAACATTCATATAATTAAGTTATTTAATAATGTCAAACATTCAAAATTATGATTACAAAAATGTCAACAAAAATCATTATGCATACAAAAGTTAAATGTCAATACAATGAAATCTCAAAAATTAAATGTCAAATAAAGATAAATATTATTATGAAAATGTCAAGAAGTGAAATTATGTAATAATAATTATAATTAACAATTTTACTTTAACCTGCTCAGGGATGTCAATAATTTACAAATAATTATTTAAATCAATTAAGTAGTCAGTTTATCTTCTAAGAACTCCTTAACAGAATAATATGTTTTATCTAGTAAAAAATTAAATAGACTTGTTTTAAATTTATTAAACGGCAATTGAGTCATTTTGTTGGGTAATTTATTATAAATGGTAATTGCCATACAATACGCATTTTTAGAATATAGTCTAAGCCTTTTATTAGGTATTAGCAACTTATTTCCTTGTCTACCTCTGTATTGTGAATGCCAATTAGTGGTAAATAATTTGTCATATTTTTTTTACAAATAGACTTATTTCAAAAATGTAAAGACAGGGTAAGGATAATATTTGTAATGTTTTAAATAAGGGCTTACAACTATCTTATTAATCTGCACCACATATATATCTTACACATTTCTTTTGAATTTTGAAAGCTCTCTGCACA
The DNA here is from genome assembly GCA_928269145.1 of Agriphila tristella. NCBI lineage: Eukaryota > Metazoa > Arthropoda > Insecta > Lepidoptera > Crambidae > Agriphila > Agriphila tristella. The sequence continues at coordinate 31,257,645 of OV743432.1, forward strand.
TCAACAGAGTTGCCCCAAAGTATGAGCCCATACCGTAGCATACTTGAAACATATCCATGGTATGCTAGGAGGGCTGCTTCTCTAGAGGCTACTTGTCTAATCCTGTTTAAGACGTATACATACCTATCATGTTTTTGCTATTATTTTCCTAAGAAATCATTAATTTTCAAAAATTCACGTAACTGAACCCCCCGCCACAGTTAAAGCCGAAACGGCTTTTGTAGCGGTGTTTGTTTATTTTTATGTATACATTGTATTAATTTAATTTAAACAATAAATGAAAAAAAAAAAACAATTTTCTTAACTAGCATTTCTATGTGAGCTTTCCAATTGCAATTTTCATCAATATGCACTCCTAAAAATTTTGTATTATTGACATTGTCTATTTTATTACCATTATAATGAATGTCATGATTTATATCTAATGTGTTACGGGTCTTAAAATGTACGTATTTTGTTTTATTTAAATTAATATGCAAATTATTGCACTCCAGCCATTTTATAATATTACCTAAGTTTATGTTGGCTACATCCGCCAATTCTTGTTTATTTTTAGATTTTATAATAATTGTTGTATCGTCCGCAAACAAGATACACTTCTGGTCTATTACATTCGGAAGGTCGTTAATGTAAAGTAAAAATAACAAAGGCCCCAACACACTACCTTGCGGGACACCGCATCGATTAAAACAATAATCCGAAGAATGATTTTCTCTCACATTGCCTGAAAAAGTTGTTATCTGTACACACTGTTTCCTGTCGGTCAAATAACTTTCTATCCATGACAAAGCGTTCCCTCTGATGCCATATTTTTCAAGCTTGTCTAGCAACAGTTTATGACAGACAAAATCAAAAGCCTTGCTCATGTCTAGCAATATCGCTAATGTATGCATACTATCATTGAGGCTTTGTGTTATTTCTTTTATTAAATGAAAACATGCTATAATAAGGATAGACTGGTGGAGAGATTAGGTGGAATTATTAAATGAGTTGTCTGTTTTTAAACGATCCTATTCAGTTTCACTGCTTGCTATGTAATGGACGATTGACCATCAATAGGTACTTGTAGTAAGAAAAAAAAGAAATTCTCCGTATATCCGTACGTATTTAATTTAATCACAATTCATAAAGCACTCAGAATTCTACACGAGAAAATCCATGGTTGTCGATAATATTGAATATAAAGTAACACAAGGGCGCATGGTACGGAAACGAAACACGAAGCTACGTAGGGTAGGTATAGGTATCATCCTCATCAAATTTGCAAAAGAATGCGGAAATATTTATAAAAATCTATGGCTGCATGACTGGTCGTTTCACATGACCACACTAGCCAAATTTTTTCATTACAATTTATTCTATCGCATTTCTTGAGAAAAGTACCTACCTACTCACAATCAAAAGCCATGCCAAATGACTAAAGTCAAGTGCCAATCAAATTAAAATATGGTCTCATCCTTAAAGATAACCTCTTTCAAACCGAAAAAGAAATTATCTAAATCGGTTCATTAATCGATCATCCGTATAAAATATATATATTCATTATTATAGGAACCTAGATTAAAACCATGAAATCAAATGTGATCAACTTGGGAACTAACCTGATGTAATAATGTTCGAATCATTTCAATCGGTTCACGGGTTCAGCCGTGTTCGAGTAATCAATGTGTACATTCTTTAAAAAAAATATACCTACCCGACGAATTAAGATAACCTCCTCCTTTTATTTAGTCGGTTAAAAAGTCTATTTACCTACTTATAGTTTTATTACTTACGGGTCTCAAAAATTCAAAGTTTTTTTAAATTTAATCCTTTTCTATTTACAATTTAACCAGAAAATAATCGGGTTTAGGTACATCCTATACCGAAAGTGGCGATGGCGACCCGTAAATTTCTCGTAATTTTTCCGGGATTTTTCCAACATTTAGTTTTTTCCGGATAAAATCCCATCCCTATGCAAGATCAACTGTCACAGGGTCAAACACAAGTCCTACAGTCAAAACTTACAAGGTACTAATTATGCTCAACGGTTGTTTCCGCGACTTGCAAGTCTTGAACTACTCCTAGCGATAACCCTAAAGCTGCGAAAACAACCTTGTAGTTTTAAATAGCTCCGCGAGATTACCTTTAGCTCTTATTTTAGCAAACATTAAGAGCTTTTAGCTGTTACAGTTCTGAAAAGGTTAATTTTAATGCTTTCTAGTAATTTCCTAACGTCAGCCATGTTTTTTCACTGACATAAAAAAATCGGAACAAAAAAGCAATGTATTTTCATTCAATAGGCAAAATTAAATAACGTGTGCTGTACTATTTAAAAAAAATGGTTTTTATATGAATAGACGTTTTATTTTTAATGCAATTTTCCACAAATGATCTTATTTTATAATTTTTATTTATTAAAATATCTTTGAAAATTTCATCTTACGAAAGGCCCTTCTCGTATATAGCACTATTATCCTAAAGTGTCACAATAAAGTGCCAGTCGCATTATTTTTATAATTTTTCTGGACTTTAGCAAGCTACTTATTATTTTTTATAAATACAACACTTACTTAACCTGCCATTTTTAAATTTGGTATAATGTCAGCGAATGTCGCCATTATATGGCCATTATAAACAGTTTCTGTGTAGACAAATCTTTTACAGAAACATTTTAAAACTTGAGAGTCCTGGAATGGCATTTATTCAAGTTCATCAAAAAGGTTTTAAGTTGTCATAGAGTTACATACAAGACTTATTTAGGACCTTAAAGCTGCTCTGCAAGGTTATATTAACGTTAAATTAAGGTTGTGAAGGTTATATTTAGGTTCTGTGCATGGGCGCCGCCAGAATTTCTGTCAGGGGGGTGCATCCATCTCATCTGTGTCTGTACACTTTACTAAACCTAAAATATATTAGGTACTAGTGTATCTAAGATTATGCCTATCCTTGATACACTGCACACCCCTAAAATTTGGACAGCAACCTCGACACCTCAAGGTTTTATTCAATAAGTGGTTAAATAAAAACAACTTTTTTTGTGTATTTTTCAAAGCCAGGGGGGTGCACGCGCACCCCCTTGCACCCCCCTCCCGGCGCCCATGGTTCTGTGTAAACACTTAGAATGGTTCTGGATTTGAGCTATAAGTTCTGCTGCAACTCTCAAAAAGATTCTGAAACTGGGGCCCTTTTTGCACACAGGAGGTTAATACAAGGTTATTATAACGTTATTGCGCCTTTTAGGACTTACGAACAGATTTTCATACAAAGGTTCTAGAACCTTTTCAAAACCTTTCTAGGACCTAAAATGTTACTTGGGTAAAGTGTAACAAAAACATAAAATAATGTATGTTTGATTAGTTCTCAGATTGCAATTCAGTTTCACAGGTTCTGGATCTGGATATATTCATATTCCGTGATTTCATAAATTCTGTTCTATTTTTAATAAAAGTCACAAAAAACAAAAAGAAAAACCTCCTTCAAAAAACCTGAAAACAAAAACAGCTTCAAAATTAAATAGGTACCTCTAAAAAAGCAAGAAATAATATTAAAATCATTAGTTAGGTACGCATAACATTATTTTCAACACACTTGCTCGTAAAGTGAGCCCTAATACATCGCTTTTAGGGCCATAAACCGAGCTATAACAAACGCGTGCAATAATTATATAAAACACTAGTTGGTTATAGAATTATCCCTACAAAGTTAACAAATAGGTACTGTACCGCAAGTTATATGCGAGTAAACAGAGCATTCCCAATTTAACCGGTTTTATGCCGCTGAAAATTCATATACATTTTTGGAATAAATAAACGTGTAAGTCCTTAATTACGTCAAACAAATATTTATTATTATCAAATTACTCATAATTCATAATATTTTGTTATAAAATATAAAAATATTTGCATTTTATCACTTAAAATTATATTTTGAGGTAGGCTGTATGCTCACTAACCCTGTTGTTCGCAAATATTCTTGCATTGGGCGTGTGAAAAAAAACAAAAAAAACCTACACGCCTTTTCCCATCATAATTATCATATTTTGTTTTTGTTGTCGTATTTGTTGTTGTGTGGTAAATTACTTTGTTTTTTCCTCGCAAGTGTGTTGAAAAACGTCGTATGAAACTCGAAAAAAAAAATAAGCAAGAGCTCACTCTTGCTTATTTTTTTTTTTTTTTATATTCAGGCAACGATGGCCCGTAGATATATACCTTAAAACTAAACATATGCGGTGTTATTACAAAAGATTGTTCAACACCTGTTTAACTAAACAATGTTTAAATGTGATGTTGTCTCTGTCAAACGATATTGTCAAAAAAGTGACAGCATCACATTTAAACATGTGTTTAGTTAAACAGTGTTTAAAAATCTTTTGTAATAACACGGATATAATTTATAAAACAAGTTTGTTAGTAAATAACTTAAAAAATATGTTAGTAAAAAATCAATTTGACACTTTGTGTGTCGAATCGGTGGCACACGGCAGCGTCCCTCTGAAGCGCCTGTACACCACGCCCTGCGGCCAGAAGTCCTCCTTCATGAAGAGGTCCAGCCCTCAGACCAAATAAAAAAGGGAAGACGGAGTCTCATAGAACGAAGCAGTGAAGCCGATAAAACTATGCCTTGGCATGTACATACACAGTTACACGCACACACATATAACGAAACTATGCCTTTTCTTAACAGCCACCGTGCGAAGCGGACGTACCAAGGACGTACTAATAAAATATATATTCACCAACGAAAATGCCGAATTGTGTAGTGAAAGGGTGTAAAAATCAATCTTCAACACATAAAAAGCAGGATGAAATCACATTTCACACGTAAGTATAATTGGAAACTAATATTTTCACTAATTTTAAATATAAACATTAAGGTATTACTTGAAACACAAAACCTCAACAAGTGTTGCCATGCCAGACGTTATAGTTTAAACCTATTATTGGGTAACATGGAACGTAACATAACGTTATTTGTTTCTTGTTAAAAATAACGCGTTAATTATTTCTGTTTCTGGACTGTTTTTACCCACGACACGAACGGAACGGAACGGAGGCGGTATATGCAATTGGGGTTAGGCGACGGCTACACGCGTGGTAAATACTGTGATCCATCAGTATTTAATCAGGGGCCTATTTCATAAAAAATAGTAAATTTACTACAACAATTTACCATTGTTGTTATTAGGGTAGAATTATTTCTTAAGGGTTAATTTTTCAATGCCTAGATAAATTTTATTCGCTTGATAACGTATTAAACCGCCAAATTGATAGTGTTTGTCATTCGCTTGTCTGTCAAATGTTTTCAATACTATTTATTTTATGTGGTTAATAATTTAACTGACTGATATCTGTTATAATCTAATAATGATAAAACATAATGAGCGGTTTTCTGACAGCTGAGAATTTTAGTTTATTTTTATGTTGATAGATGGCGCTATTCAACTAGGTAGGTTTTTTTTTAATTTTACTCCCAGGGGCCCTACCGCCTAACTCAAAGCGATAGCCAAAGCGATAGCCAAAGCGATAGCTATGCTCTATCCGTCCTTGTCATATCATCCCCGCGTTCCGAATCACGCTCACAGCATTGTTAGCGCGTATCCGACCAAATTAAATAGTCACAAAATATTATACAAATAGGGTATTTGTGTACCTACTTCATTTAATGGATTATACGCTAACAGTGCTGTTGGCGTGATTTGGAACTAGGCACATAACACGATGACAAGGACGGAGAGTGCACTGACGTCATAAACCAAAGCCAGAGCGTGTAGCCGTCGCCTTAGAGGTTGTTTGTTTGTTTGTCTATGTTTGTTACCATTTTCCTCGGAAATTATCGGGCCGACGTCAATGCAGACTTGTAAGAAAAATAAATATATTAAAGCTAATTTATAAGATTTGTTTTCTATAATGTGAATAATCCAAAAGAGCCTGACATTTTCTATGTCCGGCCGGAATGCTGACACAAAAAGCCTAACATGTCACGACAAACATCTCGCTTTAAATACACGAAACTTTAGTTATTCTGTAGTTTAATTTTTTACATATTTCCTATTTCCTTGCTACTTCCGCCACTACTTTTAAAGCGGGCTACTCACAGCCCTGCATGCAGGGCTTTGAGAAGCTCACTTTATCTATCTATCATTAGGTGAATGACGGCTACACGCGTGGTGAATACTGTGATCCATCAGTATTATTTTATCAGGCGTCTATTTCATAAAAGAATGAAAAAGTACAGTAATTTACCATAGTTTAGTAGTAGTTTATTGGGGTAAAATTATGTTTTATAATTAATAAGAAACATAATTGACATGTTTTCATTTTTTACAAGGTACTTGAAATCGAAAACCATTTCGAGGTATTCCAATTTCTGACATCGTACATATTTTTTCGGGGTTTTTGATCAATTATTTAACTAAATATGTGGAAATAATCCTGTATTATCAAGATAAAGGAATATAATATGAAATTCCTTTGCGTAAAAGAAGTTGTATGATTTTATCTTAAAAAAAAAACAAAAAACCATAGTTGTAACAAACAACATAGAAGTCTTTGTCAAAAACGACGTTGTCGCTGTCAAGACGTGTCAAAATATTTTTCGCTTTGCTCGATTTGTTTTGAATGTTTTAGTTACAGTTTTAACTTAAATTTGTATTTGAGTGAATTTTAACAACTTTCGCAATATAATATCAAGGTATCTGAAGGATTTGTAATGGCAGACAGTCGCAACCTTCCCAAAGTTGATACTTTATGATGCTGCTGAAAATGAAGTTTTCTGCGAAACATTTATTTTAAGAAAAAAAGATATTGTTTATTTTTCAATTGGTTTAATAAATACAGTTTGTTTTGAAGTGCATTAATTTCAATTTTCATAAAACTTTAAAGCAACACACCACTGTGAACGTGTAGACTTTGGTTTTTCACGTAAAACAGTGTTTGTTTGGGCATTTCATCACAGTAATTTTGCAGGCAGGAACTACACATGAATTATGGAATCTAATTTACAAATATTTTTATCTATTATTGTTGAAAATAAGGTAAAAATAGCGACAATAAAAGAAAACAGCCTCGAGCAAAACAGTTTTTTAAGTTTAAGTTTTTCAAGACGTGTCAAAATATTTTTCGCTTTGCTCGATTTGTTTTGAATGTTTTAGTTACAGTTTTAACTTAAATTTGTATTTGAGTGAATTTTAACAACTTTCGCAATATAATATCAACCTCGAGCAAAACATAAACAAATAAACGTCATTAGTGTCCATAGATTAGGTTGACAGGTTGACTTCAAAGTGTATTTTTTAACCCATATGGCAAAGGCAAGTCCACTGGAATTCCTTCAAACGGCACTTACGCTCTTTTAGAATGAATAAGTTTTCAAATTAATATTATGATGACTTAAAATAAAAATTTTGGAAAATAAAAAAATACATGTATCTTGTTTTCATCAGTAATCTCCAAATAATAAATAAAAACACAGGGCAAAATTTTTGAAATGTTATCAATTCTAATCTGTAATAATGAGCGGTTTTCTGACAGCAGAGAATTTTTGTACAATTTTATGTCGACAGATGGCGTTACTTCAACTAAGTCAATTTTTTAAATATTATTTCCCACTAATGGTCATATTGGTCATAGAAAAGTTTTCGTTACCGGCCATCAGACAGCCAACGCACAAAGCAACAAACCACATACACAACAAACGTATAATAAAATAGTAATTACATTTCGTATTTTTCATAAAAAGCTACCTACTAAGTACAACGACATCTAGTTATATTTTATGAACTACTTTTTTTCTTAAACTGCCTTTTGCAAACCGCTCATTCTAAACTAATCTTTTATGAAATAGGCCCTGATTAAATACTGATGGATCACAGTACCAGGCGTGTAGCCGTCGCCTCACAAGTCCACACCTCGAGTCAGAATGGCTGAATGGCTATCATCGTCTGTGTCTCTTTTATCAGTAATAAAAGAGACGCATTGATAGCCATTCAGAAAACTGACAAGTTTTAGGAGCTTGTAATACCCCTCTTGGGGCCGTATTATGATCTCTTGAATCCAGCCTAGCATGACTGATTTATATCGCGTGATATAGCGTTTTGATTCTAATATGTGATATAACGTTATTATTTCATAACGCGTTATTCTTATTACATTGGGGTAATATGAATTACTATGGCAACACCGGCTCACACACTAATGCATAAAAAAACTGGCTTCAGTGCATTGCTTGGAAGACTCAGTCTTCCCTTTTTTATTTGGTCTGAGGTCCAGCCTCGCTGTCGGGATGCGCACCACAAACGCCTTAAAATTGGTATTATGGCGCGACTCCAGTGGCTGAGCTCTCAAACAAAAGTTGGATTTCTTCTTTATGTACTCGATCACGTCCTGCGCTGTGGTAGTATGGTGCAGGCGGGACAGGTACACGGCCGTGGTCGGTATTGCAGCTCGCAGCAGGAAGTTGGGCCCTGTCGGTGCGGTGCCATGGTGGTTCTTGCTCTCTCGCTGACGACGTCGCTTTTTGTTCCGAACCTCGAGGAATCCGTCTTCATCTTGGCCCGGTCGGACGACATGTTGCAGAGGAGCTTTTCCATCAACGAGAGCTGGCTGCTGCGACTGCGGCCTTGAGTTGGCGGCAGCAACAGCAGCAAAATTCCGTTGACAGCTCACGGGCGCACGCGTCTCAGACGCGCGCGGCGCCACCGCGGTAGGTGGTGGCGGCGGGGCGCGGGCGGGGGGCGCGCAGCCCGCGGGGTCGGCGCTCGCGGGCGTCGGCAGCGGCGGCGGTGGCGCTCGGGATTGATCGGGTCGTGGCGGAGACGGCGACGAAACTGCTGACTTGCAACTCCACGTCATCGATATATCGAGGCAGGCCCCACGTCGTATATTGACATTTGACCTACTTACGGCGAGTGATTCACGTAAATCGTCAACTTCTTTACGCAACTCACTCACCGTATTTTCGGATGCCTGAAATTTCACCATCACTTCGGCCAAACTCGCCTTAAGGGACACGATGTCCTTAAGGAGGCGGGTCACATCGACGTGATCGAAGGTGACGGGAGGCAGCTTGTTGAGGTCCCTCGCCACGAACGTCGGCACGTCATCAGGGTCGGTTTCCTTAAACAGGGTGATGATCTCCTGCAGGCTCTTCTGTGTCCCGTCACGTCTCCGGGACACCATCTGGTCGCTCTTGCCGAGAGACTCGTACAACAGTTTCTTTGCCGTGGCCACATCATCCTCGCTGAAGTTGGACTTGCAGATTTGGAGTGCGCTCACCTCATCCGACGTCCAGCTTTTGTTGTAGGAACGCCAGGAGTTCATTTGCCACGAGTTTGTCACTCATGGTTGTATACGAACAGCGGCACTTGGCCGCGTTAGGCGTTGTTTAATTTATTATGCGTTTATGCGTCTGCACCGATCCGCATCGCACACACGACTGTGCATTGCACACTCGGCTGAGTTAGGTACGCCCTCGCCTGCGGCTCGGGCTGCAACCCACATCCTTGTGTGCAATGAGCAACCTAAGCTAACTTGTCTCATCTATACATACACCGTCATTTTGTAGTCGTTTTAATTAACTTAAGGGTGTGTTGTACCCATGAAACTAAACATTTTTGCCCAAGAAACATGGGTCAAAAAACGACAAAAAATGTTGGTCCTCCCATACGAACTAGACAGCTAAATCATTGTATTTGTATGGGGAAGTAAAAATTTTTTGTCGTTTTTCGACCCATGTTTCTTTGGCAAAAATGTTTATTTTCATTAGTAGAACACTCCCTTAAGCTAATTAAAACGACTACAAAATGACGGTGTATAATAAAGCTGTAGAAAAGTTGTGTCTGTACAAAGAAAATATTTTGAAAAAACGTGGTTGGGGTGTTTGATAACAACCTATAAAACCCATTTCTATCATTTTTGGAATTTTTGTCTGTTTGTCTGTTTATCTGTTTGTCTGTTTATCTGTATGTTTGTGCGCTAATAACTTAAAAAGCGCGAACTCAATCGTAATGATGTTTACATAGAAGTATACTATGTATTTTGCGAAGTAATTTAGTTTTTATCTCATCGCAATCGGTTCACTCAATCAAAAGATATACGACTTTTAAGTTTTTAAGAAGAGTTTACGATGAATTCGTTGTAACAATATCTATGGGGAATTAAACTGTTAGAACGACGACTACCTGGACCTGGTGTTCCCACATCTGGCACGGTAAAATGGTCAATGGCTTAAAAGTAAACAATAAAGTGTCAAGTTTTGAGTCTGTCTTTTCTAATTTCTCAGAAAAAAAAATGCACGTGCGTGCAGTAAAATCTAAGCCCGCTTTCTAAGTATTATATCATTTTATACTACTAGCTTCCGCCCGCGACTTCGTTCGCGTGGACATTCGAGAAAATCCTTAGGGAACTTTTAACCTGGATAAAAAGTTTAATATCCTGCCTTGCTAGGTAGCCCGCTTGGTGTGAACGTGCCTTGCGCGCAGCAGGCCTCTGGCTGGTAAGCGCGTACCATATCGACCGAGTCCGATGTCGGGCCGCATCCTCACGCGCAAGTGGCAAACGCCCTGCCTGCAAGCGAGGTACGTCCACACCAAGCGTACCTACTGCCTAGCGAGGCAGGACGTTAGAACATAGAATATTTCGTATCCTGGTTAAAGGTTCCCTTAGGATTTTCTCGAATGTCCACGCGGACGAAGTCGCGGGCGGAAGCTAGTAATGTACTATAATAAAACACGTCTATTGAAGTCGGGTGGGGCTGGAAGACAACTAATTTTTTTTATTATCTAAAAGTTCAATGTTAATAGTCAAGATTACATATTTATTGGACTACGTAAGAGTTTAGTATGCTTTCTGACTGTAATTTATGACCATTCTTCGAACTCAAGTGATCTCAAGAAAATAAATTCAAATGTAAGTAACATGGGCGTAGCCACGGTGGGGCAGGGTGGGGCGCTTGCCCCACCCTGGCTCTGACCTGTGAGGTAGGTACCTACCTAATCTTACCTAAGTAAGAAAATATAAAAATGACGCGGAATTAATGAGATAGGCCCGTAGCAATACAAAATATGCGTGGAAAATGCATAGAAAAAATTTACCAGGGTAAGACCGCGGGTATAGTTTGCTAATAGTTACATAATTATTATTTTAGACTGCTGCCCCACCCTGAGCCCATGGCTGGCTACGCTCATGGTAAGTTTTTTTTTTTCTCTAGTACATAGGCACTAGAGAAAAGGTTAGACTTACCTTTCTATAACTCCATTACACTAGTTATCCTTGAAACGTCAACGGGCACTGTCGGCTTAAACAGATTACTGACGTTGATTGCGTTAATCCACAAATAATAACTCACGTTCCAAACCTTACAAATAAAGTGGATTACATTACAAAACTGGAAACCCTATTGCGGTTCATATTAACAAGATCAGGGCTTATCCTTTGTTAGCCCTATAAAGCATATACTCTGATTTTGTCATTTGGGGGGTTAAATAGTTACTACGGAATCAACTTTATAATTGGCCTCGTTAGTCAAACTTTATAATTCTACCATTATTTTATCACGCTAACATGATTTGCACGGAAAGCGAACAGATAAATTACCAACTATTTAGGTATGTGCCTTACTTGGTTGATTTGTGGGATAAGGTAAACAAACTGTACTTGAATTTTCTTTGAAACAGCTGATGCAGATGCTTTCATGATTTCAGTCAGAGGTAGTTCCAGTCACCTATGTTTATACACATTACCTATAAATACCAACACTATAGACCGAGTCTAACTTGAATATTTAAATGGCAAAATTGAGCGCTGTAATGCTAACTTATATATTATTCTGTGCTTATAGATTAAAAATAAGCAATAACTCCAGCATATTATATCGGAAGACTTGTAATTAAACATTCAAGGTGATGTCTCAATACTTAGGTTATTTTTAGCAGAAATGTAAAATGAATGCGGTGTGTAGCGTCCTGGTGCGCTACGGAACTTTCGTAGTGCGTGCTACGTTAGTTTCGTAGTGGGAGCTACGTAAGTTTCGTTGTGGGCGGGCGCTACGTAAGTAGTTGCGCTACGTACGTTTTGTAGTGCGCGCTAAGTACGTTTTATAGTGCGCGCTACATAAGTTTCGTAGTGAGTGCTACGTAAGTTTCATAGTGAGTGCTACGTAAGTCTCGTAGCACGCGTTACTACCGCGCGATGTCCATGTCGCCCTTTCCGACAGACCCTATTATTGTGTCGTACGTAAGCTAGTCAATTCCATACTGTGGTATGTCCGTATTCTAAACATTATCATAAAATTGCAACAATATGATTTAGTCGTCTATTGCCTATTTTTAAGTGAAGTTAGCGTTTGCATTCAAACGGATATAAAGTTGACCATTTGCATAGGGAGGCTGGTACCAAGATAAAGGCACTGTGACTCTGTGAGTGATGATAAAAGTTGTAACTCGTTGTAATGTCTAACTAGAAAAGATGTTTCTTAAAGGGCCGTACAACGTCGATTTCATACAGTAGGTATTACCACAGAATACATAATAGTACAAGTGATAAACTTGATTTATCGGTCCAAAAAATAATGTAGAATAAGTAGATTATATAGGTAGTAAGTACTTAGTTATGTGATTGACAGAAACTTGAGAGCTAAAACTTTTCTCGGTAGAATAAAATGTAAAGTGACCTCTAATTTTGTTGTTTTTCACCGATGTGCCAGCTAATAATAAACCTATAATCTTGAAACTATATAAAGAAAAACCGGCCAAGTGCGAGTCGGACTCACGCACGAAGGGTTCCGTACCAAAAAAAGGCAAAAAAATCACGTTTGTTGTATGGGAGCCCCCCTTAAATATTTATTTTATTTTGTTTTTAGTACTTGTTGTTAAAGCGACAACAGAAATACATCATCTGTAAAAGTTTCAACTGTCTACCTGCTGTCGTTATTCATATCGAGCAAAAAAACGCCAAAAAAATCACGTTTGTTGTATGGGAGCCCCCCTTAAATATTTATTTTATTCGGTTTTTAGTATTTGTTGTTATAGCGGCAACAGAAATACATCATCTGTGAAAATTTCAACTGTCTAGCTATCACGGTTCATGAGATACAGCCTGGTGACAGACAGACAGACAGACGGACAGCGGAGTCTTAGTAATAGGGTCCCGTTTTTACCCTTTGGGTACGGAACCCTAAAAACCATAGCTAGCTCCCCAGTTTTGTGATTGTTTCCAAAATAAGAAATAGTAAAACGATAATGGTGTCGATTCGGTTAGCAAAGACTTAACCAAATTGACAGGACTAAACTAAATTTAGTTTTCCATCCTTTTCTTTCTGTATCGAAAAGACAAGAACAGAATGCTAAAATTAAGTTTAGTCCTGTCAATTTAGTTAAGTCGTGCTAGCCGAATTGACACCAATGTTGTCCCATCTGCTCAATTTATTGGCACAACTCTACGCACTTTTTTTGCACCGTGGCGCACACAGTTCCAGTTTCGCGGCAAGTTCGCGGAGCGTGGAGGTTCACGAACCTAATTGGGTATCCACCCTTAAGCACCATACCCTCAAAGTAACCCATCGAGGTATCTTGATTGTAACACCTCATGCTCATGGCTCCATTATGGCCGCAATACATCACAGCTGGTGACAATCTGTCACAGTTCCGCGTCACACACAGCGATAATTTATCACTGTTATGAAATGCTCCGCTCTCAGTACCTACGCTGCAGGAATGCAAGGAAATGTGATGGAGGTTATTGCACTATTTGATATTAATAATAATAACCCATAATAATTCATACCACTTTAGTGCACCTAAGCTACCAAGCTTTCCCTGAATAAAAAAAATAATTTTGTATCCTATGCACGGTTATTTTTTAAGTATATCTAAAAATTAAATGAGTGTATTGAATCTCTTTCCTATTCTATTCGAGTAAGTACAGTTAAAGTTTCAATATTTAATAATTTGCTCAAAATATTGAGGTTTGTTTATGTCCCAAAATTTTATTGATTTCTGGATTTAGAGCTGATCTTGAGCTCATTCATAAAATTACACGCGCGTAATCAAAAAATACTATCTTGTTTACCTTAAATAATGAAAAGAATGAATCTACGCAGCACGCATCTTGCTATTTTTGCGAGTTTGCCGATTAATCAAGATTTTTTCCTAATTTTCAAACTATTAATTTTTTACTTTTGATTGCACGTTCATATTCGGAAACGTGGTCAATCCCCATTTAATTTTTAGATATTATAGGTAAGTACTTAAAAATTAAAGGTGTATTTTTGTTATTTTCCAGATTTTTTTATAAATGCCCATTTCTCTCTCTATCCGCTTAGTTAATAATTGATTTTTAAAGTTCGTTTAGACTCTTTATTTATGTTCCTTATTACTATCCGCGTCAATTGGTAATGCGCCTGGCGGCCATGATTTTAACCTCAAAAACGAAAAACAATTGTAATTTTCTCTTATACCTAGACCCTTTCTTATTGAAAATAAGAATTAAATAATTAATATATTATTTTACCTATTAGAATTTTACTGTTTTTTGACATTTTTATTTGCGGATGACGATGATATGGTTGTTAATTTGACAAGGTTCCAGCGCATTACCAATTGACGGGGATAGTATTTTGTGTTTCATTTTAATACAAGAATTTTATTGCGATAAATTTAACTAGTTACGTACTACAATGAAGCGGCAATTTAACTCGAGATCTAGAATATATGGCAGAGTAGGTAATCTGTAAGATTAAATATCGTTATGTACTGAATTTGTTCACTTCTGTTGTACATAGCCATAACTTCTTTTCTCATCCATTCATCACTGAAAGATCCTGCAAAAATCAGTTTGGAAATTGATAAATCAAACACCCTGAAATTAAATTTTCCGTAAACAACCGCTAACAAGGCCGTTCACAATTTGAATTTTTTGACTTTGACAAATTATGTACGGAAACGAAAGCCTACTAAACTTTATCCCATAATAAAAATAAAAAAAATAAAAAAACATTTTATTTCAGACAGTGTCCCGTCTCTTTAGGGTTCCGTACCAAAATAGTAAAAACCGGCCAAGTGCGAGTCGGACTCGCGCACGATGGGTTCCGTACCAAAAAACGGCAAATAATCACGCTTGTTGTATGGGAGCCCCCCTCAAATATTTATTTTATTCTGTTTTTAGTATTTGTTGTTATAGCGGCAACAGTAATACATCATCTGTGAAAATTTCAACTTTCTAGCTATCACGGTTCATGAGATACAGCCTGGTGACAGACAGACAGACAGACAGACGGACAGCGGAGTCTTAGTAATAGGGTCCCGTTTTTACCCTTTGGGTACGGAACCCTAAAAAGGAGCGCTTATCATGCGACCCAGTCTGTCCGTCTGTTTGTCAGTCTGTCACAGGATATCTCAAGAACTATGTAACTAATGATCTATCAACTTGAGATTTGGAATAGTAAATTTTAGATTATGTTTGCCCAACTTTATTTTGCAAATAAGAAAGATTTTTTTTGCAATAGGGTCTCAAAAGGGTCTTAAATATTCGAAGTGGGGCTATTAGAGAATGTGGGGTACCTACCTATCAAATGACAGAGCGCTATTACTATCTACCTACGTTCTCAATTTTTGATGGAAAATGTAAAAAAAATACCGTTTAAAGTAGGTAGATTGTAAAAGCGCTTACGAACATGCGTTATTTTGGAAAACGATCTTTCAATTATATTTTTTAACGTTTTTTAGGGTTCCGTACCCAAAGGGCAAAAACGGGACCCTATTACTAAAACTCCGCTGTCCGTCTGTCTGTCTGTCTGTCTGTCACCAGGTTGTATCTCATGAACCGTGATGGCTAGACAGTTGAAATTTTCATAGATGATGTATTTCTGTTGCTGCTATAACAACAAATACTAAAAACAGAAAAAAAAATTAACGGGGGCTCCCATACAACAAACAGGATTTTTTTTGCTGTTTTTTGGTACGGAACCCTTCGTGCGCAAGTCCGACTCGCACTTGGCCGGTTTTTTTTTTATTTCTTGTAATGTGGTTTTAATGAATTACGTACCTACTATTATTTATTCTGTGGTTTTACTTACTCACGTACCTATTTTGTGTTACAAACTATTCCTACCCACATTCAAGAGTACTGGATGGGATGTATGGTTTTGTGATGTAAGTACTTACCTATATTTATAATACCAAAATTAATTCAAATACCCAATCACAGAATTAGTCGTCTAGATCTACCTATCTCATTTTACTAATCCAATCCAACACTACTCTTTATCCAACTTATTCATTATACTTCAACCCTTACCTACTCCATATCTAACCTACCACTACCTTTAAACTATCCCGATTACCTCTATTCAAACCTACAATCTACCAAAATATATTTTACTAATATTCAATATTACTAACAATGTTAATATACCTATCTCACGTTTTTGTCAAAACAATATTCGTATTAAATTACACTACGTAACTTAGACATCGGAACCCTGTTTTTTCAGTAAACCCCAACATCTCCGCCTTGTGCTCGGGCCTTGGGGTTTCTCAGCATCTTACGACATCCTTCATATAATACATCATTGTGTAATATTCATTTTTCTCACGTTCATTATGAAAAATAAAGACCTTACATTAATAAACTACAAAAACCTCAGTTACCTATCCTAATATCATCAAGACACCTACAAATAAAACATACAAACATAAACAATTAAACACAAACATGCAAATACACCCGCGCATATTTTTCCCTATCTTTTGACGGACCTAACGAAGACTGGACACTCTGCAACCTTCTCTGACTTCTCTCCCACCAGCCGGAATAAACTTGGAAAAATGCTCGTCTTCATTTTCCTAGTTTTTCAAAAATCGATAAAATCAACAGATGTGTGACGCTTATGACATGACGCCTGGCATCCGTTGTCATATTTAGTATATACTGAGAGATGAAGGAAACGCGTCTGTGCTATAATCCGTTTATTGCGAGACAAAAGCCCGAACATCGATGCCTTAGTAGCTACCCCCCAATAGTATGTATGTATACCCGCATTACATACATAACACCTCACCACTTATTTAATAACAATACAATAAGAAAATATTTATTTGAAACAAAGTAATAATTAGAGTGACTAAACTACTTACTCTCGTTATCTTACAAGGTAAATACGCGCTAAGTAATATACATATTGAAGAAATCAATCAATTTCTAAGCCATATCTTTTAACCGGGTGTCGTACCCGTCTGGAACTTGATTCATGGGTTTCGGGTGGCGGCGGCGGTGCAGGTGAGGGAGGCGCGGGCTCAGCCCGAATTGTACTCTCATGGTCAGAGTCGGCGTCGCGGGCGCGGCGACTGAGGATCGCGGGATTGGTTGTATCATCGAGTGGTACTACCGAGTCTGTCTCATTTTCCTTGCTATTTTGATTTAGTATAGGATTAGATGAAGGGGCCGTCAAAGAACTTCTAGACCTCCTCTTTAGCTGGTCGATATGCCGATGTGCCTGCCTACCCGTGCTATCCCTAACTCTGTAGTTGGTCGAGCCTAGTTTCTCTAGTACTTCTCCGGGAAGCCATTTTTGATTGTCACTAAAGTTTCTAATTAAAACATGTTCGCCCGATTGGAAATCACGTTGTGCACCTCCTACTTTGTCTAATTGCCGCTGTTGCGCTTTCATGACAATGTTATTTCTATCCGGTTTTAAAACATCTAATCTCGTTCTTAAATTCCTATTTTGTAAAATACGAGCAGGGCTGTCCCCAGTAGCAGAATGCTGCGTATTTCGATACAACAATACTGCCTTCATAAGCCAAAAAGCGTCAACTCAAAAAAAACACATTTTCTGTTTTTTGTTGCATCGGATAGCTTATTTAATTATCTATCTAATGGACTAAGCGAAATAGCGATATCACTCTTAAAACATACAGAAAATCAACTTTGGAAATATTGCGTATCTCAATTCTACATGAAATTACTAATAGATTTAGCGGTATATTGTAATTTTGAATGAGAATGGCCGTATATTTGATTACGGCGATACAGGTTAAAAAATAGGCATCAGTCAGTCAGTAATATTTCTAAGGCATTTGGCGGCATCTGCGTAATTCTAATAAGCGAAACAAAGTTACGGCTCTGGCGCTAATTAGTTCGCACGTTCGCACTAGAGCAAATGCCGCTGCAGCCGCGCAGCAGTGCACATGAAAATAAACTCTAAATATTTACCATTACAAACGAAATTCAAGTACCTTTATTAGGTAATACATAGATACCGTGTTTATGTTACAAAACGTTTTACATGTCATTAATCGTTTGTTTTGGTTGAGGTCACAGTATAATCCGTCATAAATATCAGAAAAAATTACAAATTGATCATAATTACATTAAAAAGTGTTTGGTGTTAATCAGTGTTTGTGATTTAGATTAGAGGTAAGTGTTTTTAAAGTAGGTAATTGTTTCATAGCTACATACATTTATGTCAGCAGACAGACTCTATAATGGAATGGAATGCATCATAGAGTAGAATTTTTCATGAAGCGGAAGAAAAACAAAATTTATTACTTTGAAGATTTATTTATTAAAGTAAAGCTGTTTATTTAATAAGTACGGCTGAAAAGAACGTTATTCCAAAAAAATACCATTAATGATTTTTATGAATGGAAAGATTATACAACTCAATACAAGCTTTCTAGACTTAATCCGCGTCCTTATATCAGCGATATTGTACAAGTCAATAGAGGCAGCTACGATTTAATTTACAGAACTAGATTTGATAATGAACCTATAATCGCCAGCATTGTTGCTAGCAACTTTTTAAAAACTTATATACTTCCGCCCCCCAAAAAAGAAAACCATACCTAATGGCATTTCACAGGCTAAAAAGCATAACATTTTGAAATCACTTCAAAATATAATACCTAACAATAGACTCTGTTTCTGGAGGGAACTTACCACTTCTGAGTGATGTTGTATATAAAACATTGTCCACTTTGTGCTTGATTAGAGTGTAGTAGCATATAATAAACATTGTCCAATTTGATTTCGATTTGTCCCAAATATAATAAAGTTATTGAAAAATACATTAACTTGTAGTTTTATTTATATTATTTTAGATTTTGAGCAAAAATATGTACGGAAATATTTGTATGGAAATTTCTATACAAACACTAAAACCGATAGCGGTAACTCATCATTTAAGGCAATTTATTTGAAGAGAAATGGCGGTATCTCAAATAAAAGGCAAACAAATATAGTTTTTCAATATTTTTCTGTATCAATATTAAATATGGTTTTGAATATTAATTATCAAGTATAAATATTCCATAAAATACTTCTCTAAGTTGATGCGAAAACGAAAAAGACAAAACAGTCATTTTCTCGGAAGTCACTTCTGTTGAGTTGACGCTTTTTGGCTAATGAGGGCAGAATAAATATCGATGAAGTGCCGCTTCCACATCGATATTATCTTTAAGCGCTTTCTTTATAACCGATTTACACAATTTAACTGCATTTTCTGCCGCACCGTTGGACGACGGATGATATGGTGCTGAAAAACATTGCTCGATCCCATTGCACTTAAAGAATGTTTTTAAGGTGTCACTGGTGAATGGAGGTCCATTGTCAGACACTACAACGCGCGGTAAACCAAATTGAGCGAAAAGACGCCTTAGTATTTTAATTACTTCAGAAGCATTTGTAGTTGTCATTTTAAAAACCTCAATCCATTTTGATGTCGAGTCTACAATGACTAAAAACTTAAAATTATTTATTGGACCCAAAAAATCCATGTGCAACCGTCGCCAAGGTTGCGGGCACCAAGACCACGGGCGCGGCGCGTGCGCGGGCGGAGCGGGTGCCAGTGCCGCGCAAGTATGGCACGCACGGCACAACGCTTCAATCTGCTCATCCAGCCCGGCCCACCACACGTAACTCCGCGCCAAACTTTTCATCTTTACTATTCCTAAATGTGTTTCATGTAGTTCTCTAAGTATATTGTCTCGGCACTTCTCTGGAATTATCACCCTATGTCCCCACATGAGACACCCTAACTCTAAATATATTTCACTTCTACGATTAAAGTACGGCTGTAATTGTTTAATTTCGACTTCAGCTGGCCAACCGTCCTGGACGTAACTGAGCACTCTGCCTAAAATTGAGTCTTTCTTTGTCTCATAGCACACCATTTTATAGTCAAACAACAAAGCGTCTCGAGCAAAGTGTAAATAAGTTTGCTCTGGGAGGCACTCTTTCTCCGTAATATTATTTTCATATAAAGGTAAGCGAGATAACGCGTCAGCATTATTTTTATTAGTACTTATGTACTCGATATCAAAATTGTACGCGGACAAAATGATAGCCCACCGTTGAAGACGGCTCGCAGCCATACACGGAACACCCGCTTTTGGGCCAAAAATAGTCACAAGTGGTTTGTGATCAGTGCGCAATAGGAATTTTCTACCGTACAAATACTGATGAAATTTTTTTACGGCAAATATGATAGCGAGTGCCTCGCGCTGTATCTGACTATATTGTTGCTCGGCCGGTGTGAGTGCACGTGACGCATAGCTGATCGGTCGCTCGCCGGCGCCGCTCGCTGTCTGCTGCGCGAGTACGGCCCCCACCCCCCGAGCGCTTGCGTCGCATGTCACTATCAACGGCTTATCTTGATCATAGTGCGAGAGCACGCCTGCACTTGTTAATAACTTTTTAGTTAAAAGAAACGCTTCTTCACATTGTTTACTCCACTTCCAACAAGATGATTTTTTTAATAAGCTATATAATGGGGTTAAGTGTGAACTCAGATTTTTTATAAATTTTGCATAAAAATTAACCATACCTAAGAAAGATCTTAACTCCGAAACATTTGAGGGTCTCGGTAGTCTAATTAAGGCTTTTATTTTGTCGGGATCTGTATGAATACCATTTTTATCCACGATATACCCTAAATATGCAACCGAGTCAGCAAAAAAATGGCATTTGTTTTTGTTTAAACGCAAACCATTTTTGTGTAGTCTTTCAAAAACAGTTTCGAGTATTTTCATATGCGTGGCCGTATCTTTTGCTGAAATGAGCAGATCATCCATAAAGACCGATACCCCCGGAATATTTTGCATAATACTAGTCATAATTCGCTGGAAAATCGCAGGACTAGAAGCCAAACCGTATACCAGTCTATTATATCTAAATAAACCGCGATGGGTATTTATAACGGTGTATTTCTTTGACTCGTCTAACTCTATTTGATTGTATGCTGAAGATAAATCAATTTTTGAAAACTGAACGCCACCATTCAGTTCAGCAAACAATTCATCTACCCGAGGTAAAGGATACTTATCGACCAACAAAGAGGGGTTAAGAGTTACTTTATAATCGGCACATATACGTAATTTACCATTCGGCTTACTCACGACAACTAGGGGCGTGGCCCACTCAGAAAATTCAACAGGCTCAATCGTACCGTTTCGAAGCATGTTGTCTAGCTCCTGGTCCACTTGCTCCCGCAGTGCGTACGGCATAGGGCGCGCGCGACAGAACACCGGCCTCGCGCCTTCCCTCACATGCAGCGTCGCCTGACCTCCTGTGTACTTTCCCAATTGACCATCGAATAGTTCCTTATACCTATCGAGTAACACATTAATATTATTACAACTATCACTTTTCAGTTCGTGAATACAGTTATTATTAAACAAAGGAAGTTGTATACCAAGTTCTGTTAACCACTGCCTTCCCAATAACGAAGTTGTACCCCCGTCAATGACATACAAATCTAATTGTTTCGTACAATTTAAATATTCAACTGTAGGCTTTATTAATCCCATAGGGTTTACTTTACTACCATCGTAAAATCGTAATGTCACTGAACAAGATTCCAATGGTAAATGTTTAAATAAATTACAATAAGTGCGTTTGCTTATACATGATAATGCACTACCAGTGTCCACCTCCATTAACAGTTCTATGTTATTTAAACGTATTGGAATGCTTACCGCTGGATAATTCTTCAGTGACATTTGATAAATCTCCTCCTCCTCTGACGAAGGTTCCTCAGTTTCATTTTTTTCTTCCAGTTCTGTGTAATGTTGACTTGATTTAGTACGTCCACTCCTCTCTTTCCAATTACCACGTTTCGTATTCCTGTGGGAATTCAGTTTATTCCTAGAACCCTTATCGGGACACATCCGTTGTAAGTGCCCCTTCCGCCTGCAACTGCTACATTCGTATGAACGAAATCTACAATCCTTTATCAAGTGATACACAGAACCACAGCAGGAGCAGCAGTCGCCTCTGGCCTGATACTGGTCGCTACTTCCAGAAGCACGATTCAGGGATAATCCATGAAGATCTTCTTGCAGCTTTGTCGTGATTGCTAGTGGTTTTTCTACTTCAGCCGAGTTTCTCTCCGCAGCCTCCAGCGCGGTAGCCAAAGAAATTGCCTTACCGTACGTTAGTTCAGTCTCTGCAAATAACCTTTGGCGAATAATGTCATTGGCTAGCCCACAAACCAATTGGTCTCGCATGTTGTCTTCGAGTGATTCCTTGAATCCACAAAACCTCGATAGCCTTTTCAATTCTGCCACGTAGTTGGCGATAGTTTCTCCTTCACGTTGACGTCTTTGTCTGAATTTGTACCTCTCTGCCATTTCCGACGGCTTCGGCTGCAGATGATTTCCCACAATTTCCACGATTTCGTTAAAATTTAGACTTGACGGTTTTTTGGGACTTGTTAAATTCACTATTAACTCGTACGCCTTATCACCAACGGTTGCGATTAAAGTAGGCACATGAAACTCCTGCTGTATGTTGTTGACCATAAAGTACATTTTTAAACGGTCACAATACGTACACCAATGTCCACCGTCCACATCAAATTCCGCTATTTTTCCAATCGACATAGTTTTATTTTTGTTTTCGCTAATATTACACTGGAAAACCTCAAAACACGCGTTAGAGTTGGAAAATCCTCGTTGCCAAATAGTATATACTGAGAGATGAAGGAAACGCGTCTGTGCTATAATCCGTTTATTGCGAGACAAAAGCCCGAACATCGATGCCTTAGTAGCTACCCCCCAATAGTATGTATGCATACAGCATACAAGTGGTGAGGTGTTATGTATGTAATGCGGGTATACATACATAACAATATTGATGTTATTTTTTTTTTATCTTTATGATTTTTTCCACAATTTTTCCAAACAAAATTCTTCTGTATGATTTGTAACGCTTGTGAGCGCTACTTTAAATAAAACCGATGCTTTGACTGGAAACTATTATTTATTTTAAATTCGAATACATAATAATAAAAACCAGGATGCGCCTCCATGGCCGCGCACCGAGTCCTCTGTAGAAAATCGAATCTTAACTTTTTAAACTTGAATTCAAATCCATGTCAAACGCGCCACCGCAATATCGGCCAGTACGCGGGCATAGACACCACAGTACCTAGCTTTTTATTAATGAGTGGGCTTTTTTTTAAAAAAAGCGCGGGAAACTTCGAGAAAGGCGGTCGTGTTTCTTTTTGGCTTTAAATTTAATTAATTTATTTGGATAGTGGTTTGTAAATAATAGTTCAAAGTTTGTTATTTAAGTATAATATATATATATTAGTTTTTGTGAATAGTACGAGATTAGGTAAGTTTTTCATATTGTTTCTATGAACGAGCCCGAAGACCCTGGGGGGTCTGTCCCCCAGGCGTCTCATTTTATAACGATTAGCAATGCTTCAGCAGGAATGGATACTGAGGGATCTTTATTTGATACCGATTGCTCGGAATCTAATATAAATCCCCCCAAACGAAAAAGATCATCGGCACGCAAGTTATGTAAACATTGCAATAAAAAGAAGAAGAAAAGCCAGCATAAGTCTTCTGAACCAAATCCTTTAACAGAACTTGATTGCCACTGTGATTTTTCAACTCCTAATGAACAATGTGTAACAAATGAAATGACCTGCACCTCATCACCTGAAATTCAACCTTCCCAACCAGTGCCAACACAGAACACATTACCAAGTACTTTGGAAACTCCTGATACCAATTCTCGAACACCCGTGGCTAGGCTACTTTACCAAACTTCCGATGCATCTCCTTATGTTGTACATATTCAACGCGAGCAAGTGTCTCCTGACGAAAATACAGTTTTGCACCCAGTCGCTTTAGGACGATTTTTAAAGAAACATAATTTCAATAACATTGTAAATGGTAGTTTAAAGAAAATTGGAAGAAATAAAGCTTCTATTTCATTTTCTCATTTCCAAGATGCCAATAACTTTATAACTAGCGATATTTTAAAAACAAACAAATATAGAGCTTTCATCCCAACCCATAACATTACTCGGATGGGTGTGGTACGAGGTGTCCCTGCAGACTGGTCTGAGGAGGATATCATGAACAACATTTCAGTGCCCATAGGTTGTGGTACTATTATTAAAATTCGAAGATTAAAAAAGAAAATTACTAATAATGGGAAAACTGACTTTATTCCTATAGAAACTTTAGTTTTGACTTTTGATGGACAAGTCCTTCCTAAAAGGATATTTTTGTGTTACAATTCTCTTCCCGTTGATTTGTATATATTTCCAACTATCCAGTGCTATAAATGTTGTCGTTACGGTCACATTAAAACTCAATGCAGATCAGTTACAAGATGTTTTAAATGTGGATCAGGACACTCTGGTGAGAGCTGTTCTGTGGATGAAGACGAAGTAAGATGCTGTCTATGTACTGGTGCACATACTGCCATAAGTAAAATATGCCCTGAATTTTCTAGACAAAAAAGCATAAAAGAAAGTATGGCCAAGAGCTGTATCTCCTATGCAGAGGCATTAAAACTCCATCCCCCAGTTTATAGACCATATGCAGATGTTTTAGCCTCTTCACCTGCTTCACCTAGTTCATCTTCAAATCTAGCACACCCTTCTAATAATAATAATCTTTTAAACTCTTCATATGAAACAGCAAATAAAACAACTTCATATAAAAAAACTATATTTATTAAGCCAAAAACTCCCCATATTACAAATAAAGGCTATGACAAAACTGCTCATAATGCCTTAATAAATGAGTACAGAATTCCATCATCCTCTAATGGGACTGCTTTAAATAATAGTGACAATCTCTCCAACTTACCAATTAAAGATTTGATAATCGCACTTATAAAAACTTTATCCAACAGCAATCTTATTGCTTCACCGCCCAACGCTGCACCTTCTGATACTTTTATAAATCTTAATCAACTTAATGAACTCTGTAATTCAATGGAATTGCAGAAGCATCAACAGTAAAAAGTCTGACCTAATCCATTTAATCAATAAGTATAATCCCTTTGCCGTCTCGCTTCAAGAAACCTGGCTTCAACCAGGTTTCAACTTTAAACTTTCTGGCTTCTCGTGCATTCGAGAAGACAGGCTTGACCCCACAGTAGACTGTGGGGTAGCCTTATTAATTAAGCAATCTGTATTTTTCCAACACATTCCCATCTCTCAACACCGCAGTGATTACTCTATTATTGCTGCTAATGTAAATAATATTTGTTTTGTTTCTGTGTATATACCTTACCCCTCTTCAATCATCTATGATGAAATTGAAAATATTATAAAATCTCTACCAAAACCTCTTTTGGTAATGGGTGATTTCAATGCCCAACACTATTCTTGGGGTAGCTCTAAATCAAATCATTACGGCAGTAGAATTCTAGAAATGTTGCATAATAACAATTTATGTTTACTTAATACAGGGAAGATCACACGTAGGACCAAGCCAGATGAGGGTAGGAGTGTTCCTGACTTATCTATTGTCTCTCCTTGCCTTGCTACTTCATTAACATGGACAACAAACAATTCCACATATGGAAGTGATCATTATCCGATTGTGATTACTTTCATAAATAACTCTATGAATCAGCCACATAATCATCCTCCCCGTCTGAAACATAAATTAGATAAGGATAAATGGAGTGCTTTTAAAACACAAGTTGAACAAGATATAGATTCCCTCCCTCTTATTGATAAAAATAATATTTCACCTTGTGCAACTGCTCTATCTTCTCTTCTAATTAATACAGCAAATAAAGTATTTCCAACTAAAACTGGTCATCGCAGTAATATTCCTTCTCCACCGTGGTGGGATCAGGAATGTACGACTATTATTGAAAAAAGGAAAGCGGCTGAAATAAATTATAATCTTTGCTCAACATCCGAAAACTTTAACATATTGTCGGATTTAATTAATAGTACACGGAAACTTTTCAAACAAAAGAAATGGGAAGGTTGGAAGAAATTCTGCACCTCAATTTCTCCTAATACTTCTCCTTCGGTTGTTTGGTCTAATATTCGCCGCTTTCGTTCAGCATTTAAAGAGTCCACTCCAAAAAATGTTCCTGAACATTTAACAGAACAGTTTCTAGATAGATTAGCTCCTCCATATGTTGCTAATGATAGTTCACTACTGCAGGTTCCTTTCACTTTTGCTTCTAATGCTGAAATGACTGGACTCAGTGCTCCTTTTTCATTAGCTGAACTTAAAGGTGTTTTGTCCTATGTCAAGGACTCTGCTCCAGGTTGTGATAGTATTCCGTATTCCTTCCTTAGTCACTTGACTGATAATAGTTTGATGTACCTTTTAAATCTTATCAATACTGTAATGATAACCGGCGATATTCCTTCTACATGGAAACTACAAGAGATCATACCCATCCTCAAACCAACTAAACCGGCTAACAATGCTTCCTCATATCGGCCAATTGCTTTATCTTCAGTTTTGGCAAAAATTGCAGAACATCTGATTAAAATCAGATTAGAGTGGTTCGTTGAAAGTAGAGGATTGTTGAGTGACAGCCAGTTTGGATTTAGAAAAAATAAAAGTACGATGGACAGCATCGGAATTATAACTACTGATATCCGAATAGCTTTTTCTTTAAACGAATCACTCTTGGCAGCCTTCCTTGATATTACGTCCGCCTATGATCATGTAGTTTTAAGTATTCTCCAGAATAAACTTATTAAATTACAGGTCCCTCCAATAATAATTAATTTCATTATTAACATTTTGTCTGAACGAACGATCAGCTTAAATCCAGGTACTGAAAACATGAAATCACGGTTAGTGTGGAACGGGCTCCCACAAGGTTCCGTGCTAAGCCCACTCTTGTACAATATTTATACCCACGACCTAGAATGTTCCCTTCCAGATAACATTAGCATAGTACAATATGCTGATGATTTGCTTATTTATTGTACAAACAAATCGATTGAAAACTTGTGTAACTCACTTACTCACGCTTTAAATTGTCTCAAAATTTGGCTTGAAAATAATGGTCTAAATCTTTCCATAGCAAAAAGTAATATAGTCCTTTTCTCAAGAATGCGATGCCCT
Source organism: Agriphila tristella (assembly GCA_928269145.1). Lineage (NCBI taxonomy): Eukaryota > Metazoa > Arthropoda > Insecta > Lepidoptera > Crambidae > Agriphila > Agriphila tristella. The sequence continues at coordinate 31,284,976 of OV743432.1, forward strand.
CCACCTATTTCCGTATACTACGATAATGTAATGTTATCAACTGAAAATGAAGTCAAATTTTTAGGAATCATCTTGGATAGTAAACTAACTGCTCTAGCTCATTGTTACTATGTTGTTGCCAAATGTGAAAGAATCTTAAATATTTTAAGATGTTTATCTGGAGTTTGGTGGGGTTCTCATCCCTCCTCATTGAAACAACTTTATAATTCCTTAGTCAGAAGTATATTAGATTATGGGACATATTTTCTTGAACCTTGTAGCGCTCTTGGAATACACAAACTTGATATTATACAGTCAAAAGCTCTACGCATTGTTACTGGGGCCATGAAATCGAGTCCCACGAATGCTTTACAAGTTGAGTCATCTGATCCTCCTTTAAGACTACGACGCCAATACTTATGTGACAGATATTTATTTCGAGCCTTACAGTTATACAATCACCCACTCTATAATAAATTAAGAAGACTTTTAGAACTCGTGGAATCCTCTTCATACTGGTCTCATAAACAAGTACCATGTCTTATTGTTAGTTTTAGTAAATTTTGCTCTTTTCAAGCCCCAACACATAGATCATCATATCTTCCAATTTTCTCAAAAAACTACGAATCATTAATTCTATTACCTAATATTATCTTCAATTTAGATTTTCATAAAAATGATTGCAATCTAAAGTATAATTTTAATTATCTCTTAGCTGATGAATGGCGTGACTATCATCATATCTATTGTGATGCTTCAAAGCTCGATTGTAATAGCCATGTCGGCGTTGGAGTTTTTCATAAACAGTACCAAATAGTCCAAAAAGTAAAACTCCCACCCGAATCCTCAGTATTTACTGGTGAATGCTACGGTCTTTTTAAATCATTAGAGTACATTTTACTTTTTAAATTAAAAAAAGTTATTATTTTCTCTGACTCTAAGAGCGCTCTTGAAGCTTTACAAAAATTCCCCTTTAAAAGTAATCTAAGCCATCAAATCATTATAGATTGCCGTTATTTACTTCAAAAATGTTCATTGGAAGGTTATGATATATCGTTTGTATGGGTGCCTAGTCACAGCAATATTGCAGGTAATGATAAGGCTGACCAACTAGCGAAAGAAGCAATGAATTCTGGAGATTTATTTCCTTATAAAAATTATTGCTATGATCTGTGTGCTCAAGCAGGCGTTTCACTCAGAGAATCATGGGAATCTCAATGGCAGATTAGTAGTCAATTTAAAGGTAGCTTTTACAAACTCATTCAACCAAATATTCCTAATAAGCCATGGTTTAGCAGAATGAAGCTTGGTAGGGTTTCATCCACAATCATCATAAGAATGAGACTGGGTCATACGTGCACTCCTGCCCATCTGGCAAGATTGCGAATTGTGCAGGACTCTATTTGCGTGTGTGGCACTGGAGTGGGAGAAGTTAACCATATTTTCTTCTCGTGCCCTCTTTATGATCACACTTCCTTTTATGAATCCCTTATATCCCTCAGAATCCCTCTTCCTTCCAGTATTGTAAGTCTTTTATGTACCAATGATATTAATGTATATAAATGTATATCCGATTTTATAACTTCCAACAACATAAGAATTTAAGTTTTATTTCCGTATTATATTTATTTATTATGTATCCTCTCCACTATCCAAATTTCCAAATTCCGTTTTGTCATCCTTATATTTTATAACGTTTCCCTACCTTTTGTTGTGGCTAATACCCAAACCGGGTGGAGCCAAAAAAAAAAAAAAATTAATGAGTGGTATTAATCTGTTGTAACGTTAGCTATAAACTGAATAATTTCCTTATTAAATCGATGCACGTAGTCTCCACAAACTCTAATAAAAATCAAATTAAATTGCGTGTAAAAGCTTGCTTCTACGAAGCCTTCAGACATCACGTAATGCAGATCTAATTAATTTTGATGGATTGCTTCCGGGTTATTCATCAACTTTAATTAAAAAAACAGCAGCAGTCAAAATTTTTTTTTAGATAAGAATTAAATGGCAGGATAATTTTGCTGATTCACAAATCGTCCACCAGTCGGCGCACTACCACTAACTTGGCGCTAGTGTAGATGTAGACCTGTCATTTCATTATTTTCTGTGTTTGCTATCAAGTTTCGGATGTTAGAAGCGATTTTTCGTAAAATAAATAAATTTTTCTTCCAACACATTTTGGTTTTCTTCAACCTTTAATTCGCTTACTGTTCGACTACCATAATAATTATTTGTAGGTACTAATCAATTTTAGATATTATTTAAAATAAATAGGAAAATCGGGATAAATGCCCATACAAAGGTCTCGGTCTCCAGCAGCAGTAGCGCCACCAAGCGGGATAAATTTTGTGACATAACTTGCACCAATAACGTCCGCCGTCCCAAACCACAGAATAGATAAAACGAACTAAGAAGAATTTTCAAGGTAGCCTATTTTAAAAGACGGAATTATTACCTTCGTAGAATAATAAAAATATAGACACATTTTGCTCATCCACCACACAAACATTTGTCCTACAACAATTTAAACCCGGGACCTTAAACACAGTTTGCAGGATTTATTCCGATTAAAAATAAACTTCCAACATCACAGAACAAAACCAAACATTTCGGGAGCTAAACAGACCTTTGTTTTACTCGGTGCTAAGCTCCAACGTCCATCAACACACTAATTTTCCCCCATAAAAGTCGGATTTTCAGCAATTTCACTTTACCGACCAAATTCCCACCACGGAATAAGAAATGAGCACCTACCGTACACGGAACAGAGTGCGTACGGCAACCTTGACACATTTTCCCTGTGAAATTAGGGTCTAAAAAAACAATGAGAGCAATCGCACACAGCCGGCAAAATTAAATTTTGAAGCGCACCCTTATAAAACATTTATGGTACACCGAGTCACAAGATGAAGCGATTTCACTATAATCGCTATAGGTAAGTATCTAGTCTTTTTGGAAACCCAACCAGTAGAGCAGGCCTTCCTTATGAAGAGATATGGAATATGGACGAAATACCAAAAATGCATCCTACATGATTGGCGGTCAATTATTGCCAAAACGCTGCCATCGAGACGTGATTCACGGATATAATTTATCCAAAACGACAGACCGTCAAAAAAGTGTTGTCTCGTTCAAACGCATTAAACTGTGCGCTTATTTACCGTCAGATAGTAAGAAAGAGACAGGAACATTATTCCTGTCTCTTTCTTACTATCTGACGGTAATTTCGTTCATATATTACTTACTTCTTTGTGCAGCCATTCGTGTTCGAGTTACTGACAGTTGAAAGTGGACTTTGTTGACGACTAGATACGGTACACCTTTGGTCAATTTTTTTTTGTTTATTTGGTGATATTTACTGTGGTAACAGATACTTTTTGTACTCGTCAATTTTATAAATAAACATACTGCGGGTGTGTGGTAAAATTTTGCGAAAATCTAAGCATTTACGTGGTTTTTTCAGCTATCAAAATCGAAGTGCCCGGCTGTTCCCAACTGGCCACGTCTCAAAAGTAGTTTTGTTCGTAGTTTATGGACAATAAACCAAAGAAAATAATGTTTTAAATGTTGTTTTGTTATCTTAAGAACCCATCAAAAGCATAAAATCTGCCAAATTGCGGACGATTTTTAAATGATTGCAGTTTTAAAAGTGAGCGAGGTTCTAATTGTAATGATCGGATAAATTTATACCTGGTGTCAAGGTGTGTTTTTCTTAAGGGTAGGTCGTCTCACGGTTCACGGGGAGCGATTTGTTTTGTATAGAAGTACATAGATATCGTGTTTTTTTTATTCGCAATTTGTAACAGGCTGATTTTGAAGAGGTTAAATTTGCTGAATGGCGGCTGAATGTATAAATTTTGGTGATATCCCCAAAATAAAAATAAAAAAATATATTTTTAATACTTTATAATTCGCTAGAAGTGTAAAAGGACAAAATGATTTTTTTTAAATAAACGTTTCTTAAAATACTTACTCATTTTTGTTTTCATTCAAATAGGGCAAGACTCGTTGCAAACGGTATTACAACCCCTAAAAAATCCCTTATTGATCCTTGGTTAAAAAATATCCGAAAATACTAAATTGACTTTCGGAGAAGATTTATCCGAGAGTGGATAGGATATAAAATTTTATGATATTTTACACTATAATCCTAGCATTTAAGGTACATAATCGTATGAAATGGCTTGGTTAGATAGTATTCTTCACAAAAGCATACATAACCAGACACGCACACATACAAACAACACTGGTAAAAACGGAATGAATATGACTACGCACACTGTCAAAATTGGTGCTCGTTTCCAGATCATATTTTAAAGTGCTATTTTACTTAAATGTAATAAATCTCATGTCAGAATATTCATAATATAGTCTAGTTTTAGTGTAAAGGTCTGTTTTTGGTATAAAATAGAAACAGTAAACATAGTAAGCGATTAAATCAAAACTTAACCTATATTTTTTTAAAGAATTCTCCTACAATTTTCAATTAACGATATTTTTTGTTTTTGCTATGGAGCAATGTTTAAATAAACTTTTAATAATATCAAGCAACTATTTTTCATTCTAAAGAGCATAAAATATCCATATATTACCGATTTAGATTTCGTGATAATCTGAATATTCTGAACAAAGAGCGAAAAATTCCTTATGCCTACGGTTTGAACGCTGAAAACAAAGAAACTATCGTATTTATTAACACACACCGAAGAGAAAATCATTCTTGTGAATAGGCCTGAGGACTTATCAGAACAGTCGGAACATAAATAAACACTCCACGGTGGTGAAAAAAGTTCTCAAAAGTAACCTGACGCAAAGCGCGCGCTCGCGGCGCAAAGGCGGATCAGATGACCATCCCCGGATATTTTTTGCAGAACAGGTGAGTGGTTATAGCGCGGGTTCATTGCGGATTGCGGATGGGTGTTATGCGTCTTGTGAATCAATTATGTTCTGCGATGAGATGTAACGACTGCAAATCAGCTTGAAGCATAGGGGACAGGGGAGCTCGAGATAATAAGTTTGGCCAACCCTAGCTTTGGTTGGTCGGTTGACGGTTAAAGCGAAAAAATAGCATGATTAATGCCCGGTTTCTGAGGTACTTTTGTCGGAAGTTTATCTGTTCGATAAGGGGTCCACATTATTTGGTTTAAGTAATAGTTATAAAATTAAATGTTTTGGCTACTAGAGGACCCCTTATCGAACAGATAAACCACCGACCAAAGTACCTCAGAAACCGGGCATTCCGAGAACACTGCGATCTTATCAAATTAATCACACATTGTTGTAGGAGGGTACCTATCAGAATATCTAAAGTTAGAATGTCTAAACTTAAAATGGCAAAGTTCAAAATGTCAAAAATTTGAATTCTGATACGTACCCGTTGTAGGTATGTTGCATACTTTGCATATATTTTGTTACTGGAAGTTACATGTTCAGTTTCAGTTTGGCATCAGGTCCATTCCATTCCATCAGTCTGGAAAATATGAAAGCAATTATTTTTGCAGATATTTACCGTAAAAATAGATGTAAACCGCTCTACACTTGTACCAATAGACCCACATAATGATGGAATGAAAGCCCAAGATAGACGGGTAGTTTCTTATTGCCAGGCACTTGAGTCGAGATTCGTTCAAACTTACACACCGGGAATGCTAAACGAGTATTTGATCTCCCACTTCGATGTGTATATGCAGTAAATTGCTGACATTTGTTCTGGTCTGACTCTGACCTGACAAATATTTTATTGAATGTCACTTATGTGACCTTCCAGGCGTGCATCACTCTGTAATGGAATATTTCGTAAAGAATGTTGTCGTAAACTTTACTTATGGACGTCGTTTCAAATCTAATTCGAATAAGTACCAGGGGCCCTATTTTTGAATCGCTCGGCTGGCGTCGAGCGCTCGTTTCTACTGATTTTCGTTCGACAGCTCATACATTTGAGTTGATTTGTCGAACGAAAATCAGTAGAAACGAGCGCTCGACGCCAGCCGAGCGATTCAAAAATAGGGCCCCAGTAGTTTTGCGTATAAACCATTTTTATTTTTGTTTACCAACTTTTGATGTTAGCATGGATCCTCATGAATATCCTTACTAATATTATAAATGCGAAAGCACAGAATATATAATAGTACGCGAAAGTCCGTTTGTTTGTTTGTATGTTTGTTTGTTACGCCTTCACGTCTTAACTACTGAACCGATCATCGTGAAATTTTGCATACACGTTGTCAGGGGCACAGAAAAGGACATAGGGTACCTTTTATCCCGAAAAAAGGTATTGTTTCCGGGGGATAGCAAAAATCCTTCCACGCAGACGAAGTCGCGGGCGGCCGCTAATTATAAAATGTTTGGATGTTTGTTACTTAATCACGCAAAAACGGCTAAACAGGGGGCTAATTCATTAATTAATTAACTTGAAAATTAGGAATCTTATATTCATATTCTACTAGCGGCCGCCCGCGCGACTTCGTCTGCGTGGACAGTTTTTTTGCTATCCCTCGATATCTGTACGTTTTTTTTGTATGTCCTTTTCTGCACCCCTAACAACGTGTATGCAAAATTTCATGATGATCGGTTCAGTAGTTACGACGTGAAGGCGTAACAAACAAACAAACAAACGGACTTTCGCTTTTATAATATTAGTAAGGATAAGATTCTTGTTCAAAATCTATCGCAATAGTTTCATTTGACAGATGGATGTGACACATTGCTGCATTTCTTTGGTAAGTTTTTATTTGTGCCAAAAAAAAACATCAATGTGTTACATCCTGAAAACCTTAGAGTATCGCGTCTTGCTCTAAGCTGAAAACGATTGTGATAGATTTTGAAATTAGACAGATTTGGACAAAATTTGGCACACAGATGAGTATTTCTCAGCAAAAATGTACCTCTGCCTAAAAAATCATGTCTCAAACTGAAAAATAATTGTAACTCAATAAAAGTTTGTCATATCTTTACAGAAAATTGCATTTTGCATAGACTAAAATATATTTTTTTTGTGAAATACCAAACTATGTTTTGTGTTCTCCATAGAAAAATTACAATGTCGCAAGTATTCAAGAATATTTGAATCAAGTATAAAATTCTCGAAAGTAAAGTATTTTCTGTCATGTTCGACTTATATTGTTCAAAATTTCTTCTTTTATTTAAAATATATTTTAATTACATATCTCTCCATATAAAAAAATAAAACAAAATTATTTTATTCTCTGTCGCAAAAAATTGCAGTTTAGTTACGAGCAGGTTCGTTATACGACAACCACGAATTTAGAAAAGTTTCGGAACGCATCTATAATACTTACTATAGGCAACACTGAGAAGTCTCTGATTGGCTGTTACAAAAGTGTCATGGCGTAGTTTATTTGAAATTTTTTCTACACGTAAATTTCTGAGCTCCGTTGATACAATTTAGTTATACTGGACTAAATGACCATTTCTTCGGTAAGTACAATACATACGCAATCTTTGTTCAAAATACGTTGTAGATAAACCAATAAGCTTTAATAATTATTTTGGTTTCTTGCGATAAAATGCGTTTTGACTACTCAAATTAATTTTGAGGTTATTTTTGTAAAAAAATTTAGTTACGTTTCGTTACGTTACGAAAATGTTTTATACACAGTTTAGTTACATTTCAAATTAAGCTAGTTGTACACTATGCAAATGTACAGAAAAATTTAGTTTTATTTCGCAATAATTTTTAAATATTGAAATCTTTGTCAGTTGTATGTATCGTATTAAACATTTAAAAAAGTATGTACTATCGCGAATGACATGTTTAAGCATACATATTACACATAACATTAAAATAATTTAGTAGGGAAATGTAAACTATGCTTAACAATAACAATTTCGTTACATGCTTACATTTTCGTTGTACCATTGCGTTACATGTAACCATTTCGTTGCATTTTTTAGTTACAACATTTTCGTTATGGTAAAAAATTTTTGAGAAATACTCAGATAGTTTTAAAAACATAGGATACTCTTTTATTCCGGTCAAAGTTTCCGTAGGGATTATTCCGAATGTCCACACGGACGAAGTCGCCGGCGGAAGCTAGTAGCAAATAATTGTTTTCGACGTGGTGATATTAAAGATACTAGATAGGTACTTTCTAAATTTTCAATGCAAATGGGTTTTGACGTGGTGATAATGAAAATAGGTAGGTACCTACTTTCTAAATTTATAAAAATCTTGGATGGATGGATCTCAATCCACGTTAACTAAACCACAAATAATTCATCAAAATATATTATTATATAAAAATTATTTTAACAACATTATACAGATTCAACTTAGATCTAACTTATCAGTATCACAGAACAGTGCAATTGGTAAATTTTGCGAAAAGCGTAACTTAAGGGCAGAGATAGAAAAGCTAAAATAGAGAGAACCAACATTGCCCGCAAAAAAATGACATGGGGTTGCCAACAACAATGCAATCATACTGTTTGGTAGGATTCAAATTGAAGTTTAATAATTAGTAGAAAGATCATTTACTTACATAACATTTTTCAAATATTGTAATTAACTTCTTTGAATATTTTTAACGACAAAATAAAATATTGAATTAACGTAACCTTATTAAACAATCTAGATTAATTTAGTCTCACAATATTAATTATACTGATTTTTAGGTATATAATCAACAACCATATAATACGACTAGGAGTTTTATAAAAAAAAACAGATCTACCCAATAAAAGTCGCTGTATACGTGACGAGAAAATACCTCGGACGGGACAGGAACGTGCTGTGCTGTGCACCATATATTTTTCCCGGCCCGTCCGTGTTCTCATCACACATATTATTTTTATATGCAACGCTGTCAAGAAATTGCTCTTTTCCGTCCGAGACGTGAAAAAAACCCGTCACGTATACTAAGACTTTAAAACTATTTCTTTTTGCAATAAAACAGATCTTTACAGTAGCTTTTAAATACCATCTTTTTTTTATTCTACCTTTTTTCAAATGGCAATACTTTTCGACAGTATAAGCAAAATATGTGACCCTGTAATTTTATTTCAAAACTACTTCAAAAATAAATACCACTATGTTACAATTTAAAATTCAATTGTCAACGGTATACAACTATTTATGATTAGGTTTTTTATTGTAAATATATTTTTATAACATGACTTTTTTTAGTAATTTTATATTATTCCTATCAACCCTAACATAAAGATAACAAAAAATAGTTAATTCTGATTGCGGTTATAATTAAGTTCTCACTTATTCTTAAATGTCGAAAAAAGTTTCCAAGCTATAGAAAAGATTTGATAACAATTAAAAAAAATATCATCCCAAGCATTTTTATTCCTAAAACAGTCGAGCATTTAAAAATGTTTCATTATGATTAAAAAATAATAATTTCAAGCTTTTTTTAATCTAAAACAGGCCCCCCAAATGCCTAGAGTGCACCCTCTTTCTCCCGTCTGCCGTCTAGTTCCGCAGTTCGCAATGTAGGTCGCAACTAGATCTTATGTCTAAAAAGAATGGTCCTTCCTGGCCCGGATAGAATGTTGACGGGGTTATGATGTACCGGCCTGCTGGTAGATTGTACAGTTGCAGGACCACAAACCCGGATCTGGTAGGAGAAAGGAGAAAGAAATTTAATAACTTTAGACTGGTCACATAATTAAAGACACCGGTCGATTTTCATACAAACGAGGTAACCTTGAAGCCTAACTTTTAAGGATTGGTGGGTGCTATGCTAACGACTGCAAATGCAGCCGGGACCAACGGCTTAACGTGCTCTTGGTCACCCATCCCATGACCGACCCTTGTCAAAGTTGCTTAACCTCCGCAATTGCTGGGTCAGGCGGTAAACCACTGCACCATCGAGCTCCTCTTTAATAGGAATGTACCATAATCATTTTATTTGGGTCTTACTAATGAGGATCAGTAACGATTTTTGTTTAGTGGCTTATCAGAAAGCTTATGCCACATGATTAACTGTGAAGAAATTTTTACGATATCTCTTAAACCTGAGAAGCTATACGAGCTAAAACATGCTAAAATTTTGGGGAGGTCCTTATGACGTCATCGCGACGTACGCGAACCTTATGCCGTACGTGATAAAGCACATATAGCATTGAGTTTAGCATTTCCTTCAAACCCTTAATAACTCAACCATTTCTAAACGGATTTCCAAAAAACGTTTCATAACTATGAATATGTTTTTATATTATACCAATAAAACTATAGGATTCAAACCAGGATCATGTATTCGCCAACTATTTAAAGCAATATAACCTTTATTCACTTACCTATAAGCTCCAGAAGATTCTTTCAAAAACGGTGCAGTCACTGAAGGGTCCTCCAACGATTCTACTCTAACGTCCACACCCATCTGATACTGCTTGGGCCCTTTCAACTCTATGACCACGTTGCAAGGCACTCTAGTATCGGGAACGGTTATAATGTACTTGGGATTGTTCGGATATGTTTCTCTGTGGTTCTCACAGCCGCCTGCGGTTCGACCGGACCATTCGCCTTTCAACTAAAATAAAAAACCATTGGTACAGTCAGGAACGAGCAATGAAAAGTTCACGAGCAAAGAGGGCTTTTCAAAGTGTCATTTAAAAAAATATAGTACCCATTTGCCTCACTAGATAGCGTTGACGGCCAAGTGGAATTGCAAAATTTGCTTCGAAAATTAAACGGCCTGTGTTATTTTCATTCCTTGGCGTTAGTTTGTTAACGGTGTTTTCGGTGTTTTCATGTGAATTGTGTTTTCTTTTCCCTACGTTTTCTACAGTTGACACTTGCCTGTTGATCAACGCCATCTATCGATCCTACAGTTTTTTGTCATTTTGAAAGACACTCATTGAAAATGTTCTCTCACATAATCATAGTTTTAAAACTGTACATTTCATTGTTTGTGACTGTACCAAAACATTTCAAAGGATCATGCCGGATTCTGGGCCATGATGCGCATTAACCATACATATCTCATTGACTTTGACTTTGAAATGTCATATAATAGGAAAATGTCAAACAATTATAACTGTAAACAGCTCCTTGAGATTGAGATTTCTCTTTTCTCCCGCATTATATTTTAATGACATTCTTCCCTCGCAATCAGTATAAAATTACTATAGTATATTGGTAATTTCATCAAAGCGCATCATGGCCTAGCTTGTATAGAAAAATCGGCATAATCCTTTTCTCAGTCAATTTGAAACTTAAAGGCGAAGAATTTAAGTCAAAATTGATTGTAGATTTTTGAAATTTTTGTATAACTTGACGTGCTGCTGTTTTTACATTATTTTCACTAATCAACGTACCCATTTTAATGTTTATTTAAATAGCTCTAACATGTGGTATGGATGTTAAAATCATCCAAAAGGGAAAATATTGTCATATCTTCTGATTCATGCATGAGTTTCCGCTTTTTAATTACCAATGCAAAAACACAATATGCTAAAATGTGCTTACACGATAAATAAGTTTATAGCCATACATAAATATTATGTATGTAGGACACTCACTCAACGTGAAGCGTACAAAATAATTAGTACACAATTGTTTTTTACTTTGGATTGGAACAAAGTAACTTTTAAGCTTATTAATAGTTTCAAAACAATACGTACCATTTTCAAATGGGGATAAGGTTCTAATTTCCCTAACGAGATCGGACACGTCGCATACGCTCTTAGCGTGTAGAATATCGTCCTTGATTTCTCGTACTGAGACACCACAAGTGTGTATTTGTCAGCACTGCCTTCCCCCACTATCACTTTACACAGATAATGTGGACTGTTGATTCTAACGCCATCTATGTATGGAGCTGGTTCATCTGAAAGAATATACAATACATGTAAACGACTAAAAAAATATCGTTTGTTAGCTTTAGTTGTTATAAAAAATAGGACCTAGTATACTACCTTGAGGAACACTTTTATTAAATAAATAGACTTGTATCAATACGAAAACTTATACTTTTGAGCAGGTTTATTATCAATTAGTAATGGCAATTATTTATTTATAATACAGAAAATATAATGTGCTTGTATTGTTTTAGTATTATTAAAAATTTAAACCTTGTCCAATGCTTTGGTTTAGATATAGATATCAATATCGATGATATCAGTATTGATTTTTGAATCTTCACTATCACTACATAGTATAAATAAAGTCCCTTCCCGCTGTCTGTCCCTATGTATGCTTAGATCTTTAAAACTACGCAACGGATTTTGATGCGGTTTTTTAACAGATAACAGTGATTCAAGAGGAAGGTTTATATGTATTGTATAACACATGGTGTCAAATTCCACACTACACCGAAGCGAAGCGAGGGCGAGTCGCTAGTATCTACTAATGTTCGTTTTAATTCTTATATCAAAGACAAAATATCTTTAATCTTTATTCAAATAAACTTTATACCTATAGGCACTTTTAATAATAATAATAATAATCATTTATTTCTACCACCTCCAGTTTCAAACTTTTTTAACTGGCAAGAAGAACGGGCACAAGAATCTTATTAGCATTATCATATAACTAGTGGCCGCCCGCGGTTTCACCCGCTTGGTTCCCGTTCCCGTGGAAATATTGGGATAAAAAGTATTCTATGTTTTAATCCAGGCTATCTACTATCTGTGTGCCAAATTTCAACTAAATCTGTTCAGTAGTTTTTGCGTGATTGAGGAACAAACATCCAAACCTACAAACTTTCACATTTATAATATTAGTAGGATTATGTAGCTTATTCAAATAACTTACACGGATAATACACCCTCTTGCCGTTGTTCTTGTAAACGAGTAACGTGATGTACTCCTTGTTGTCTCTGAAGTCGTCGATCTGGGTGATATGTCTGGTGAGGAGTAGCCACACTGCTCCTTTTCCTTGTACGTGAAGTGAGAACTGTGGGTTCTCTCCGATGGTGTAGGCGTCTTTCACCGGCCCGTTGCCTGCCTCCCATTTCCTAATAAAAGAAGCAAATTCTCAAGTATTACTTATTCTATTACTTAAGGCCCCGTAGTACCTACTATTAGCACCGCTAATACATTTATTTTTATTACTCGTAAACCAAGTAAATAATAAAAAAAGCTAAGATCATGCCGTCTTAAATTGTCTCATATATTTTTTGAATAACTCTTCAAGGTTTTTTTTTAAGGTTTTAAAATCCACTCTAGCCAAAAGTGGCCACTTTGAGCTAAAATGGATATCCTGCCTGAGCTGCTACGGGTGAGTCGATTTTTCTAGTAATTTTTCTATTATTTTAATTATCTTAATATAAAAATAGCATTGTGATTGCCAAAAATCTAGAATTTTGTTAAAATGGATTTTAAAACTATTTGTGTTCATACTAGCTTTATGAATTTCATTTTTTTTTTCATCATTGTTAGCGGCACGAGACGTCCTCTACTCGGCCTAGGATTCTGTTTTGGATTTAGAGCTCATTCATAGACTTACACGCGCGTAATGAAAAGAGACCGTCTTGTTTACGCAAATTATTGAAAGAATGGATGCGTTTACGCACGCGTCTTGCTATCTTTCTGAGTTTACCGATACTTAATCAAGATTTTTTCCGGTATTTCAAGACTTAATTTTTAACTTTTAACTGCATAATTGCACGTAATATTCAGTAAAATGGTCTGATAAAAATATCCCCATTTCATTTTTAGATATACCTACTTAAAAATAAACGGTGTACTAATGCATAAGTCATATATTTTTAAGTATCCCAAAATTTACTTACTGGTGTATACAATATGTGAATTTGAACAGCTCTGGGTTCCAGTTGAGGTAGAAAACGTCGAAGAATTTGAGTATACTGGCGTAGTCGATCCAGAACACTCCGTTGTCGTATTGCGCGGCGCTGTCCGGGTCGTAGTTCAGTTCCGCGCGAAGGTTCGAAGTCCAGTGTATCGTGTCTAGTTCTGAGTAGTTCCCGCGCCAACGCAGATGCGACCAGGGGTTCTTTAGCTTTAGTAGTTTAACTCCCTGAAAGAATAGCTTGGTATATGAATGAATGTTTCAGTGTATGACTGAAACAGTCGATGTTTAAGCCGTCAACTAGCGCCGCCAATTCATTTATTTTTATTAAACGTAAACCATGTAAATTTAAAAAAAAGGAAACAACCATGCCCCCTTAAATTGTCTCTAATATTTTTGAATAACTCTTCAACAGTTTTCATTCTTTCTGTAAGTTGGCGACTGTCACGAGCACACCCCCCTCTCCAGCCGCGTGCGGATGATCTCGTATGTCTATATAATAATGCTGCAGTAACTCACGTTAGCCAGTCTGACGTCGAGCACCGCATACGCGTGCGTGGCCACCAAGCCGGTCCTCTCCGCGTCCGCGTCGCACAGCGGCCCGGTGGCGACTGTCACGAGCACATCCCCCTCTCCAGCCGCGTGCGAGTGGTCTCGTATATCTATATAGTAATACTGCAGTAACTCACGTTAGCCAGTCTGACGTCGAGCACCGCATACGCGTGCGTGGCCACCAAGCCGGTCCTCTCCGCGTCCGCGTCGCACAGCGGCCCGGTGGCGACTGTCACGAGCACATCCCCTCTCCAGCCGCGTGCGAGTGGTCTCGTATATCTATATAGTAATACTGCAGTAACTCACGTTAGCCAGTCTGACGTCGAGCACCGCATACGCGTGCGTGGCCACCAAGCCGGTCCTCTCCGCGTCCGCGTCGCACAGCGGCCCGGTGGCGACTGTCACGAGCACATCCCCCTCTCCAGCCGCGTGCGAGTGGTCTCGTATATCTATATAGTAATACTGCAGTAACTCACGTTAGCCAGTCTGACGTCGAGCACCGCATACGCGTGCGTGGCCACCAAGCCGGTCCTCTCCGCGTCCGCGTCGCACAGCGGCCCGGTGGCGACTGTCACGAGCACATCCCCCTCTCCAGCCGCGTGCGAGTGGTCTCGTATATCTATATAGTAATACTGCAGTAACTCACGTTAGCCAGTCTGACGTCGAGCACCGCATACGCGTGCGTGGCCACCAAGCCGGTCCTCTTCGCGTCCGCGTCGCACAGCGGCCCGGTGGCGACTGTCACGAGCACATCCCCTCTCCAGCCGCGTGCGAGTTGCCTCGTATATCTATATAGTAATACTGCAGTAACTCACGTTAGCCAGTCTGACGTCGAGCACCGCATACGCGTGCGTGGCCACCAAGCCGGTCCTCTCCGCGTCCGCGTCGCACAGCGGCCCGGTGGCGACTGTCACGAGCACATCCCCATCTCCAGCCGCGTGCGAGTGGTCTCGTATATCTATATAGTAATACTGCAGTAACTCACGTTAGCCAGTCTGACGTCGAGCACCGCATACGCGTGCGTGGCCACCAAGCCGGTCCTCTTCGCGTCCGCGTCGCACAGCGGCCCGGTGGCGACTGTCACGAGCACATCCCCTCTCCAGCCGCGTGCGAGTTGCCTCGTATATCTATATAGTAATACTGCAGTAACTCACGTTAGCCAGTCTGACGTCGAGCACCGCATACGCGTGCGTGGCCACCAAGCCGGTCCTCTCCGCGTCCGCGTCGCACAGCGGCCCGGTGGCGACTGTCACGAGCACATCCCCCTCTCCAGCCGCGTGCGAGTGGTCTCGTATATCTATATAGTAATACTGCAGTAACTCACGTTAGCTAGTCTGACGTCGAGCACCGCATACGCGTGCGTGGCCACCAAGCCGGTCCTCTCCGCGTCCGCGTCGCACAGCGGCCCGGTGGCGACTGTCACGAGCACATCCCCCCTCTCCAGCCGCGTGCGGATGGTCTCGTACAACGCATCGCCGTTGAAGTCGGCCTCGCCTTCCCGGATCGCACAGCGCTCCGGAATCCAGCCCGTTAGAGCGTGGAGATCTATATTCTGTAATCGTTATTATCTATCTTAGGGCTGCCTGTCCATTGACACGGAACGAGGCGGCGGAGAAACGACGAAATATTAACCAATAGGATTGCGGAGCGGTTATGCAATCCTATTGGTTAATATTTGCTTGTTTCTCCGCCCCGCCCGCCGCCGCCATACTCCGTGTCAATGGACAGGCAGCCTAAAGCTGGCCACATACAGACGGTATTCCGTTTCAGAATTCCGTACATACGTAATTCCGAACGCAACTAATCCATACAAATGTATGGACCTACCACACACATGCGGGATTTTTTCGTACGGAATTTTAATACATTATCGATATTCCAATTCGGAATCGGGGTTCCGTCTGTATTTGACCGGCTTTAGAGTGACCACATACAGACGGAATTCCGAAACAGAATCATTCCGAATGCAGCTAATCCATACAAATCTATGGACGTGGACCTACCACACACATGCGGGATTCTTCCGTACGGAATTTTAATACATTATCGAAATTCTTCATTCATCTACACTTCAAAGTGAAAGCAAACTTATGAGTACGCTATGTTGTTAAAATAACGATATTTTTTTGAGATAAAAACAAAAAATAAGTAAATTTATTGATGGTGAATGCAGAGATAAGATTCGGGGATTTCCCACTATCTTATGTGTTATAATATTAATATGGGTAGGTTTAGTATGTCATGCTCACTTCAAACATTTCTGCGGTGGTGTCGTGTGAGGCGGGTCGTTACGTTCCCTCAAATATGGTTGAGCGAAGCGATGGCTGGTTCATGCGTCATGCTCGTGAACGGGTGCTGCCAGTGGGAATGGGTCTGCTTCTGTCTGCTTGTATTAAGGGCGTCGTATAACTCGTATATAAAAGATCTGTTTTATAATGTCTGTATGTATGGCACTTCTTACTCAAAAAATATAATTCTTAATAGCTTACCTTGTTTTGATTTATTTAATTGCAATATTTTTACTTTCTATAGTCAGTAGTTTAGTAAAAGACCTATGAAAAGCTTTTGGATATAAATTTTCAATTCGATGCCTTAACATAGGTAGTCTTAGTAAGTCTGGAATATGTTTATGAGTTAGTCTGGAAACGATATACATATTTGTAAATATCGTTCCATCTGATTGATAAAGCTGACAAGTTTTTTGCGCCCATTTTTCTTGTCAGTTAAAAGACGTCATAATGGGTGGTAGGGTAAAAGAATTGACGATTTAAAAATGCTTATTATGTGAGCTTATTTAAATAAAATATATTTCACTTTCACTTTCACTATTATTACCTTTTCTTTATACAATAGAATTATTTTCTTTAATGTGCTTATTTTAATGTTAATAAATAAACTTACACTATTTGATCCAGGAAAATCGTAGCCGCCCATAACCTTCATATACGCCTTCTCAAGCATAGACACCCAAAATTCGTTTTTATTGCTTGAGTATGAGCAAAGCAGTCGCCCATACTTACTATATGGCAATCGATCGTCTATGATTACCTAGAAATAAAAAAAAACTTAACCACACACATAGTTTTCTTTCCATGGGCGTACCGAGGGGGGGGCAGGGAGGAGCAGCTGCCCCCCTGGATTTTGTTTACCTCCAACTTACTATCAATTGTTACCAATAAAAGTTCTTATTTGCCGTACAATATATTTGATTTACAATATATTTGCCCCGCCCATGTTTCTGTCCTACAAATTTCATAGAATTGTAATCTGTAAAACATGTGTGAGTAATATAGATCATAATTTGAAGGCCATTAATAACAACAATATAACAAAAACAATAAACACTTTTAGATTTTTTGTGTATGAGAATTTGGATAACAAAAAAATTATGCTAAGAGTTTATTTGTTTGATAAATCTTACCTTTCTTCTTACACCATTTAAATGCAGTTTGACCATGTATTTGCCAAATGGATTGTAAACTGGCTGTTTATTCCTGTTTTTGGGGTAGATTATAGAGGTGATGATCTTTTTGTTAAACCTTCTTTCGTATAGTGCACTTACTGCTAAAGATGCGACGAATGAGCAGTCGGAGACAATCTGAAAGAAACACAATAAGTTTTATGTTGGTAATTACAACACAATCTGTGACTAATCTGTTACACAATAAGATATACATTTCAATGGCAATCAAATGAATATTGGCGATTTTCCGAGACCAAAAAATAAAAAGAAATGAGAACAAACAATCTTGATAGATGACGTTTTATGAAAACCAAGCCGAGTCGTTAAGTTGCTATGTCTATCGCCGTTTTAACTCATCCGCCTCGTTTATCACTCTTCAAGGCGGAAGGCTGTGTGTATGAGTTATATTATTACAGAACGAGGCAAACATCTTGACACTTTTTCGACGGAGTGGGGATAAGTTCGCACATGTGTACTTGTGACAGGCCTCCATCACTCGCTCAAGGTCGCGCGATAAGCACCTACCGCTAGCCGTTCGTTCGATCGAAGTGAGCAAAGGGCCGCCACACGCCCGCCGCCGTACAAGCGCGGCATCTTACTGCCTGCGTAGGTATTGCCTCTTTCTAATAGTAACAATGTCGAGTCGACATTACTGTGCCATGTACGGATGTCAAAATCAAAAAACCAATAAAAAAATGTCGTTTTTCACATTATGATATACGCTACGCAGTTCATTTAAAAGAAGACAACCTTAACGTTGCGTCATTAGAAAAAGTAAGAGCACGCGATAGAAAGAGAGGCAACTACTAGGTGAATATAAACTGCACTGCATGCCATTGGGCGACCTGAATTGCATTTTATTGTGTCGAAGCAAAAGTCGCTATTTATTTAAATTACTATGCAGCGTGCTGCTTCTGTACTTGTACTATTAGTTATTCTGTGCTTGTGAGCAACTAATAGCGCGCGCCCCTCTCTCGTCGCCCGTGTACCTCACCGCTACGCATACCCAAAATACGCGTTCTGCGCAATCCCCTACCTACACCTACAGCATTTGCGATCAAAATTTTCGAAAAATTGTAGTGGGAAAAATTTCAAAATTTTCAAAATAATGTAGAAGAGGGTTTTAACTTTACGGCTCGGCTTTCATAAAACGCCATCTATCAATTTTTTTTACTATTTTTTATCTTTTATTGGAGCTGTTAGAAAATCACCCATTACAATCTTACTTACAGTCTGCTTAATGCTGAAGCAATCAACATGGTCATTGACTATAAGTTTTGGGTCACTGCAAATCTCATGAGGCCTAATCCAGCTTTCAAACTCCTGCTCCTGCTTCGAAGACAGCTTCAACTCGCTCGCTCTATCCTCAAATGGAAGAGCATACTGGAACTTCTCTGATAAATCAACATCCATGAACGGTAAGAAGCAATTATTGTTTATATTGGAAGTCTTTCTTAACACCTCCTTTTCTTCTTCAGTGTACGTGTGTTTACCACCACTGACTTTCAAATGTACACTTTGTTCCCTTTGTAATTGAGCTCTGTTTGGTGATACAGCTGAAAGAATACAAATAATAGGGTTTATTATACTGCGCCAACTGCGCGCTTTGAGATCATTGGTTTTCTATCTATGTTATGTATGTTACCGTTCAGATGAGCGCGCACATTTGACGCGGATAGACGTATTTTAGGGTTCGCTCAGTTTATCCAGAAATCGTTCGAAATGGAAACGAAAGCTTTTAATACCGAATTATCGAATCGATATCGAACTACCAAATAAAATCACCGTTAAAACTGTTTCTACGTCCATCTTCGACAAATGTAAAACTCAAATAACCAAGGCGGCCGCGGCAACACGCGTTGAACGCCTGACTAGCGCGCACCATGTGAACACTATACAAAAAAAATACGTGCGTTCAACGCGCGTTCAGGGCTTGTCATCTGAACGTACCCTTATCGTGATATCGCGAAAATTTTCTTAGTCATGTTGTACAATTAGAAACTTTGAGTCAAGGAATTAAAGTTTATTTTTGAGAACGCAATAATGTGGCCACATCATTACTGACGAAATATGTCATTAAAGCTTTGGGCAAAGAGAGGAATGACGTAGTGTCAGTGGCGAGAGGTGAAATTATGGCGAAAGTAAGGCATTCTACAAAAATGTCATGATCTGCATAGTGGATTGATGCGGTGGGATTTCTAAAATGTAACCTGATGGGAATACAAGCTGTCTTGTATTAACACACAGTTTAGTCTTAATCTTATTATTTAACAATAATTATTGCCACAGTTAAGTCTTAATCTTATTATTTAATATTTGATGACAAATTCAAAATGTGATGATGAACAATGAAAAATGTGTTAGAAGTATATATCCAAAATAGACTCTGACTAAAATTAAAATATGTAATCATTTTATATAATTATCATCTTACTTGGTCTGTTGGATTCATTAATGGATAATGCATCAAGTTTTTTTATGCCTTTAATTTCTTCAGCTCTGTCCAAGGCTTGATTTGCTAAACCCTTTATTTTTGCTTTTATCTCAGGATCGCCCACTTTCTAAAACAATCATAAATAATTATTGGTGACATCCTACATTGTTTCACAATAAGCATATCAATAATGAAGTGATATATAATTTCAGGCTAGTTAGACATTACACCCTCCTGTCTTCCCTCATCCTGAGGAACTTTAAAAATGTCTGATGCTGATGATAAAGACATCACATCATAAAGACATACATCATGCATAATTGTTTAGTTTTCATACATAAAACAACTTATTTAAGCCACATTTAATTAGTAAACTTAAGAAGCAAAAATAAGAATGACAAGCAAAACATCAATGGTGTTATTACAAAAAAAACACCTGTTTACCTTAGATACTGTTTATGTGATGCTGTCACTTTTTTGATAATATTGTTTGAAAGAGACAGCTTCATACTTAAACACTGTAGCAGTAACATAAAAAAACACCTGTTTAACTTAGACACGTGATACTTTGACTTTATGAACAATATTGTTTGAGAGACAGGCAGACAGCATCACATTTTAACAGAGTCTAGTTAAACACATGTTTAAAAAATCTTTTGTAATAACACCAAACAAGTTTAAATCAAATCAAAATTTGTTCTATTGCTCTAAAAGTGAATAAAGAAATCAATATTTAATAATTAATAAACGGACGGCTCCAAGATGGGGACTGGCACTGGTGCTGGAGTATTCTCACAAGACCTAAATATCAAAACATCACAAGCATTAGGCCAATACAGTTCGATATTTCAATGCGAATGTGTTGCAATAATAAATGCCGCTACCACGGCCCTGTCTAGAGGTATGAAGGAACTAAACATCCGCATACTGACAGACAGCATGGCCGTTCTAACAGCACTGGAGGCCAACACGATCAACTCCAGTATCGTCTACGAATGCCACCAAGTTTTGGATCGTTTAGCATCCAAAAACAAAGTAATCCTACAATGGATTAAAGGGCATAGTGGATCACACGGGAACGACGCCGCCGATGAGCTGGCTAGAAAGGGATCTTCCACAACAATGGCAGGACCCTTACCCATTCTGCCACTCCCGTTCAGCCAACTGCGCTCATGGGTGAGACAACGTACTCGTGCTGCACATAATACTCGTTGGGTAAATCTAACAAGCTGTAGACAGTCCAAGTTGGCGATGACCGCAGTCTCGCCGCGGTTGACCTGTAGACTGCTCAGCCTTAATCGTCCAGACCTCCGAATAGTTGTAGGTACACTTACAGGTCACCTTGCCTTAAACCGACAACTATTCATCATGAATGCGACAGACAGTCCCCTATGTAGAGGATGCCTGGACGCAGAGGAAACAGCCGCCCACGTGATCCTGGAGTGCGTGGGTTTGGCCGCACACCGGGCAGAAATCCTCAAAGATGTGAGGTCGCTCCTAGAAGCCTGCGAACGCCCCAGGAGGCTTCTGCGCTTCTGGAAGGAGCTGGGATGGCTTGACTAGCCACACCAATGCTGTGTTCACGCATAACGGACCAAATGAGAGTCTAAATGCGGAAAAAGAGCCCATCACCAATACCAATACCATAATTAATAAATCCTAACCGAATTAACAGCTAATTCTACAGCTTGAGTGTACAATTGTAGAGCTAAATCCTTTAAGTCGGCTTCATCCGCGTCCAAAGCTTGTTGCATTAGGAAGTAGCATTGTTGCATACAGCGTTCACTTTCAGCTTGCTGCGCCTCATCTGCAGGAGTGATATTAAACACTTTTAGTTGACTGTACACCAAGTAACAACGACATGATAATATCTGGTAACTTGAGTGAATGTCAATTGATGTAGGTCAGTATTTCTTAACCTTTTAGTGATGAGGGACTATTTGACAAAATTTATGTCTTGCCATGGACCACCCACTGTTAAAATTTAAGGTAAAATACAGTAAATTAATGAAGGGTTGTTATTAAAGAATGGCTTCGCGGGCCACTACTGGTGCTCTCAGGGACCACCAGCGGTCCGCAGACCACCAGTTAAGAACCACTGATGTAGGTATAGTATATTGAGAAAATAAACCACCTACAATGTGGACAGACAATCTGATAAAAGCCATAGTAGTTGCTAGATGCAATCAGCACAGTATGAATATTCGTGGAGTACCTTGGGATGAGACCTATGTCTTGAATTGGTTGTAGTGTGACCGATATGATGATCAAGAATAAGTTATGAATATAAGTAATATGGTTAAGTACCTAATAGAATATCATGAAAAATGTGTTTAAAATTGGATAAGGAAAATTAATAGTAATGCTTAACTTTCACTTGATAATGCTTAGATTAGTCACTGTAAATACTGACTGGAATGTATGAGTCATCATTAACACAAGCTAGCTTTGTTTATTAGAGAGAGAAAAGTTCGTCTTAGATTTTTATTAAGTACTTAAGTTGAATCTAACCTTTTTGTTCTACAAGGGCAGTTGCTCTCGCGAGGTATTCCTGTACTTTTAGTCGTATTCCTGGTCTTCGCTCAGGAGCTACAGTATCCCGAGCTCTATCGAGCAGGCGTGCAGCAGTTCTGTAACATTCTACCGCCTTATCAATGTCCTTCATCTGATCAAACTGGACGGCAAGAGATGCCGCTTCTGCGGCGTTCATCATAATATCACTCATTTTATATTTAAATTGGAAAAATCTTTGAAATGCAAAGTAGGTACCTACATACTTAAATCCATTTGACTTTTTGTTTTTTTTGGTGTAACTATGACCGTCCCCGCGTTCCGAATCACGCTCACAGCGCAGTTAGCGCGAACAAAATAGGTATTACACAAATACTGTCTTCCCAAGTAGCACATTGGCTGATCAAGTGTCAAATTATACACCTACATAAGGTTAAAAGTGTGATTAAAGATGTTTAAAGGTTTTCGTAGCTTCTCAAGGCTGATATGTTGCATTTAAAAAAGTTATTTATTCAATAATCTGTAAAAGGCACTCCAGAAATACTTAATTAAGCTATGGGCTATTTAAGAGTTCATAATACATGTTTTACTACGTTTGCAGCTGAAAAGCGGCGTAAAGAAATTCTTCTATAATGTTTTTTACTGTTGAATGGTCTAAAATTAACCCTTTCTAACACCAACTGGTTAACAGTACGTCTGAAAGGTATTGTAAAGTTAAAAGCTGTGCATTGATCTTGAAGGCATCTTTTATGACGCTTTTGAGCTACATGTGGTGTAATATAATACCACTGTAAGGTTGTCTGGTTAAGATCATTAAGGAAATACTTTTAACAGCCTGTTGCTGCTGAAATTACGCCTAAGTAGAAAATAATAACTCTTCAAGCTGAAGAAGTGTATCAAAACATTTATTTATACAGCTTTATTTGAGAAACTGTTGTAAACCATTTTTCAAGCGCTTTGTAATTCTCAAAGAATTAGAATGTAATTTGTCTATACTATTAAACAGTTTTTGGCACCCAATTACACCACATTAAAGTTCGTTGCTGTTATGGACTTCATTTAACAGCTTTTCTACCTATCTGTTGCAAAATTTATTATTTTGGTTACTAGCTAGTATTCGAATAAACTACAAATTAAAGGTTTATAAGTATTAATAATTAATAATGGACAAGCCTTGGTCGACAAGAAAACGTAATGGTACCGAATTTACAAGAAAACAAGTAATATTTTAGACTATACCTACCTATAAGATAAATGTTAGTTGGAGGATGATTTTCTTTTTGATAGAGGACCCCTAACTTGCTGCAAGAAATAGTTGTTGAAATACAATATAACTCATAAGTCATTAGAACGGCATTTCCGGAATCCATATATGAACTAAAAGTGTAAATTAACGTCTCTTATACAGAACACGAGCAGTCTATGGCTGATTAATGGTATTTTGTTCAGCAAATAGTGTCACAAGATAATATTTTAACGATTAAAGCTGAGCACCTCATGGACGCCATAACTAACCTAAAAATAGCTTTTTTATTATTTTCTAAAACATTCTTAACTGCAAGAATACACCTTAATTTAAGCTCTTACTTCATAGGCAATTTAAAGAAACCATTTTTACTAAAAATCTCATTTAATTTTCCATCAGAATAGATTAAAACTTTTGCGCTCGTAATTTGTCCACATATTTCCTAAGTTAAAATCTAATTATTTGAAGGGCGCATGAAAATTTTGTAGTTAATTGGTATTAACTTCACGATGTAGTTTCACTCGCATCCTGAACGCATTTGTATAAACTGCGCATTTGTAAAACTTTCTAACATAAAATAAAATAAAATATCCCAGTAGAAATGGTGGACGATGATGGAAGATTGAATATAGTTAACTTTACACCATAACTTTTAACAGTCCTTTACATACTTAATTTATTTTAAGATGACTTGCTAAGAACAAAGACGTTAAAAAAGTTTGAATAGGGAGTTGCAAAAGGTTAGAAGCTGTTTAAGAGCTGGTTGGGGGAGTCCTGCACTGAATCAAACTTTTTACAGTGCTTTATTAATGCTCTATTAAAACCTAAATAAGCCTGACCGATGCTTCTCTCCAGCCATTGTAATACCAAAGGCTGTATAATTTGGGGCCCTTTTTAGCTGTTTAAGCGCTTAAACAGCTTTAGTACAGCCAAATTGGTATACCCTTAAACAGCTTTAAGATTCGATGGCAGCATTAATTAAGCACTTATGCAGCATTTGTGTGCTACTTGGGTTATTCAGAGTGCGTTCGGTAAACTAGGGCCAAAGTTAACATGGCGTTAGACTGCGGACTAACGCCATTTTAGCGCAAATCGTATTCGGAGTGACAATTTAACGTTTAGTCCCACCGTTTAAGGATTAAAAGGTGCATTGTGATTGGTTTACAAGCATTAAACCAGGTTTTGTTAGAACAGTCTTGCACCCCAGTTTTGTGAAACATCTCTGAATAAGACAGTTAAGGTCAAACCGCACTACAGCGGAGCGGCGCTGCGCGGCGCAGCACTGCAGCGGAGCGGCGCGGCCTCTCCTAAACGCACTATCGCGGCAGCGGAGCGGCGCGGCGCGGCTCAAATTGCCAGACGTGGCAAGATTTCATTGAAGTTGGACGCACGAACGAAAAGGGAACGCTCAGTCACGCGTTCCCTAGAACGAATTTCCAAGGAACGATTTAGCAACACATCCTCATATTTTTTATTTATTTATTTGTGATGAGTTATGATTATGATGCTTTATGAAATGATCACGTAAAATACCACTTTGTAATTTAATCAAAATTTGTACACTGAAATATCAGTAGAAATAGATATTTCCAAATACCCTCTATAGACTGAAGCTCGATTATGAAGAATATTCGGCCGCGCCGCGCCGCCAGCTATACCGCACTAGCGGCAGCGGAGCGGCGCGGAGCGGCGCGGCGCGGCGCGGCGCGGCAAAATATTCTTTTGCACCCAAATCTGCAGTGCCGCGCCGGTACGCGCCGCGCCGCGCCGCGCCTCTCCGCTATAGTGCGGTTTGCATCATTGCAATCAATAGAAATAATATTTGGCCGCGCCGCGCCGCGCCGCGCCGCTCCGCGCCGCTCCGCGCCGCTCCGCTGTAGTGCGGTTTGACCTTTAGGGTACAGAAAATATTAAATTATTTATATTTATATTTATTTATTCCACCAGACTAATCGCTGAGTCATCGATTGGCATAGTGTAT
Source organism: Agriphila tristella (assembly GCA_928269145.1). Classification (NCBI taxonomy): domain Eukaryota; kingdom Metazoa; phylum Arthropoda; class Insecta; order Lepidoptera; family Crambidae; genus Agriphila; species Agriphila tristella. The sequence continues at coordinate 31,310,866 of OV743432.1, forward strand.
GTCGGCTTCTCGCCAAGGCTTAGAGCAACGCAGCTTCTGTCCGGTACGAAGCCACGTTGCTCTAAGCGCCAGGGTTTATTGACTCGTTTAGGTACATGGTAAAACAATAAAGTTGATATACCTAGCGGCGGTCAAACGAAACCGAAATTACTTGCTTGCTGAGCCGTTTGTTCCTCTATTTCGTAGTATTAACTTTATGAACTAAAAATAACTTAATGAACTTCTACGGAAACTTGTGCAAAACACTCAAAACAAAAAAAACACAGATCTCGTGCCTTTCACGACCTTCTGGTACATTGAAAATAAATGAATTCAACAAAATATTTTTTTATACTTTTCTTATAGACATTAATATTTTATTGAAAGGTAACCTAAGTACTATGTATAACTAAAACATCTGAATTTCTAAATAAATTAACCCTAATGAAAAAATAAATCAAAATCAAATGCAGCATGCGAGACTCTCGCGCCGACTTCATCATCACTCGAATGTGCGATAACAACCCTCATGTTTACCTAGGCATCATCATCACACTCTCATTGTCAGAGATCGTTGTAAAATTTGGAATCGCAGAGTCACTAAGAAAAACGTGACTGATCGAGTAATTTCAAATCTCGAAATTGCAATAACAGCAACTCACGATATATAATATTTTGGATCTAGTAGAGGCCCTCGGCTTCGCCTCGGGCCTCAAACTAAAACCTCTCTTCTGTTCAACTTTCGCTCAAAATTCGTTTATCCGTTTCTCTTCACACAAAAACTCACTACGACGCCTAGCACGTGTAGGTACTGGAGATAATAGCGTCATCTCTTTTACTCCTACGGTTATTGCTAACACTACTTTCTCTTTCGTTTTCACATAGTAAGCGACGTCACTTACTTGAATATGGACTTATGGAGACATTTCAGTGCAGTCACACTATGGCGCCGCCGTATCTAACGGTTTTTAAATCTTTGACTAGATCTGGAATCAGCTCTCGCTTCACGCTCTATTCACGTCATACCATCTGTTGACCTGCTAGAGCTAATAAATATCAATATCAATATTATACTATATATAGCTCGATTACCACTCACTGATTGACATGATTGTTCTCCCAGAAGGAGGTGGAAAAGGGTATAATGATGTTTGGGGAAAATGTGCAATACCCCAATCGAACTGGGGAAAAATTATGACATTTGGAAAAAACAAGATGGCGGCTGTGGCGAAATTTGTAACTTTTTTGTTTTCCAACCGATTTTTTTCAAACTTGCAAGAGTAGTAGATTTTGACATTTAAGATAAGAAAAAATATTTAAAAAATAAAAAAACAAAATGGCGGCCGCTTTGGAGAGTTTTGAAAAATTCAATTTTTGGACCCTAAACCGCAGGGACACAACTCTAAAGTGTTATTTGATTTAAGAAAAAAAAACTTTACTGTTTCATCACAATTACCCTCAAATTTACCCAATCGGGGAAACTTTTTAAAAATTCAAGATGGCGCCTGTCGTAGAGGCCATTTTGTTTGGAGTACGAAAACACGCCATTTTTAAAGTCGATTTTCTTCCAGATGGCAACACCGGAGCGCTTTGAGGTTTATAAAACGGCTATAGCTATAGGTACAAGGTATTCATTAGTAAAATATTTTTACCCCATTTCGGGGTAACTTTTGAGATTTACCCCAAAATGCAAAAAAGTGAAATAACCACTTTTTGACAACTTCGAGTATGAGGACTTGTGTATAGTCTGTATACAAATGACTTTATGGTATTTTGGTTGGCAACGTCTGGCAACCCTAGAAACTGCTAAGGAAAAAGACATTTTCGAGATACCCTTTTTTCAAGTCCTATTGCGGCGACTGGGTGCAACTGAGAAAAAAAAACAAAACGTCATTGCACGCAATTTATATTGCTTAGTATAGGAAAAATATGAAATATAAAAAAAACAACATGGCGGACGCGGTGGCGGCCATTTTGTAAATTTTATACATTTTTTAAATATGTCAAGGCTATTTTGAGGCAGTTTACGACAATTGAGAAAGTTGGCATGTATCGACAAATTACGCAAATTATAGAGAAGTATTGCCTTGTGAAAAAAAAAATACCCATTTTTAGGGTACTTTTTGAGATTTACCCCAAAAAAGTGAAAAATAGAAAAAGCGGCATTTTTTTATATTTTTTATCAAAAACCATTAAATTTTGCGAATACTAATGGAATTTGACTATTTGTATATCGAAAAGATGGCAACACTGAAATTGAAAGAAGGATGAGTTTCCAAGAACCTTACATTTTTATTACCTAAAAGGAGCATTTGTAGATGTGTACAATGTACGGAAAAAGTATTCACAATTTATAAAACTATTACAAAAAAAATTAAAAGTGGAAGTCCAGGTCAAGATCCTCATGACGGAGAACTGCCCGCCAAAATGGTACTACATAGGTAGATGGTGCTCAAACTAAAGTTGTAGAGGACTCTAAGCAGATTCTGAAGCGAGAAAAAAAAATTAAAATAGTGAAAAAACAAAATGGCCGCCATACAAAATTACAGAAAACCCAGCATATACAGCTCGATTACTCACTTACTGACTGACTCACTGATTAAAATAATTGTTCTCCCAGAAGGAGGTGAAAAATGGTATAATGATATTTTAAGAAAATGTGCAAAAAAAAAACAATATGGCGGACGCGGTGGCGGCTATTTTGTAAATTGTATACATTTTTAAAAATATTATAAGGCTATTTTGAGGCAGTTTACGACAATTGAGAAAGTTGGCATGTACTGAGAAATTATGCATATTATGAAGAAGTATTGAAAAAAAACCCATTTTTAGGGTGCTTTTTGAGATTTACCCCAAAAAAGTGAAAATTGAAAAAGCAGCATTTTTTAATATTTTTTATCAAAAACCGTTAGATTTTACCAATACTAATGACATTTGACTATTTTCGTAACGAAAAGATGGCAACACTGAAATTGAAAAAGGTTTATTTTCCAAGAACCTTACATTTTTATTACCAAAAAGGAGCATTTGTAGATGTTTACAATTTATGGAAAAAGTATTTAAAATTTATAAAACTATCAGAAAAAAATATTAAAAGTGGAAGCCCAAGTCAAGATCCTCATGACGGGGTACTGCCTGCCGAAATGGTACTACATAGGTAGATGGTGCTCAAGCTAAAGTTGTAGAAGACTCTAAGAAAATCCTGAAGCGAGAAAAAAAAATCAAAATGGTGGAAAAACAAAATGGACACCATACAAAATTACAGAAAACCAAATTAAACACCACTTACTCACATAATTGTTCTCCCAGAAGGAGGTGGAAAAAGGTATGTGCAAAACCCAGTCGAACTGGAGAAAAATTAAAAGTTGAAGTCCAGGTCAAGATCCTCATGACGGGGTACTGCCTGCCAAAATGGCACTACATAGGTAGATGGTGCTCAAACTAAAGTTGTAGAAGACTCTAAGCAGATCCTGAAGCGAGAAAAAAAATCGAAATGGTGAAAAACAAAATGACCGCCACACAAAATTACAGAAAACCTATTTGGTCGCAGCTGGCTGATTACTTATATACCTCGATAATAACTACTCTATTTAGTATTGTTTAATAACTACTCACTCACTGACTGATGGAAAAGAGTATAATGATGTTTGGGGGAAATGTGCAAAATCTTAATCGAACTAGGTAAAAATTATTACTTTTGGGAAAAACAAGATGGCGGCTGTGGCGAGGTTTGTAACTTTTTGTTTTCCAACCGATTTTGTTCAAACTTACAACAGTGGTAGATTTTGACATTTCAAATTTAGAAAAATAAGAAAAAACTCAAAACAAAATGGCGGCCACGCTGGAGAGTTTTGAAAATTCGATTTTTGGACCCCAAACCGCGGGGCCACAACTCTGAAGTGCTGTAGAGTTTAAGACAAAAACCTTTTTGTTTCACCACAATTACTCTCAAATTTTTTCTTCAAAGACTATTATTTTCAATTAAACAATCATTATCTTAAAAACCATTAGATATTGCCAATACTAATGACATTTGACTATTTTTATATCGAAAAGATGCCACTGGAATTTGAAAGTAAAGTTATTTTCCAAGTACCGCCACATTGTTATTACCAAAACCCCTCTTGCTTGCTAAAAATAAAACGGATCGTTTCATCCCGCCTGCAATAATGAATCAATGAGCACCGCTTGCGGACTCGGAAGGGCGGCATAGAACCACCACCACCAAAGTCTTCTAAATCAGTTACATACAAACGACCGATCTCGCCCAATAAGGTAGATTTGACGAACAACACGAAGAAAAAACCCGAGCTACAAGCTAAATGCATTTTTGTGATGACACGGGCCATCAGATTACCTACTGCCTGTGACAAGTTCAAAAGTGAAGACGTTATCCAACGCTGGAAGTGGATCTGCAAGCGCAAAATAAGCTTATTAAAAGTCTGGTGCTCAACTTGCAAAGGCAGTCACCATAAGTTACTTCACCCTGATGTGATGTGAAGTGACGTGATGTAAAGCTGAAAAATCAACATAATACTCTACTATCCTTCTGTTTTTCACTTTGGACAGCGCACATCTGAAGACGGGGAAGTTATCTGTGAAATGTTTAGCGATTAATTTCACTCCACTTTTTCACACAATACTCAGTCCGTTAATATTTTGGATGACGTAGTGGACATGGACTCTTCCTGTGAAGATTGAAGTTGACACATTAGAAGTTTCCAAACTATTAGCATCACTCGACTTAAATAAGTCTGCCGGCCCCGACAATATCCCAGCAATTATAATTATTGCGAGTTGTTCCGAGTTCCTCTTAGTATCCTGTTTAGGCGTTCACTGGGTGAAGGCATTATGCCTGATATCTGGAAATCTGCCTTTATTACGCCAATTCACAAAAAAGGGCTTAAAAATGTAGTCGACAATTATAGACCGATTTCCAACCTTAGTTTGTTTGCAAAATATTTGGAAAAAATTGTCTACAAACAAGTCTACGCATCCGTTACGCAATCTTTATGTCCAGAGCAGCACGGCTTCGTTAAGGGCAGATCGAAGACGTCTAACCTTATCTTATGTAGCGACTTCCTGACAAAACATTTGACTGTACCGTCTCAGGTTGATGTAGTTTACACGGACTATAATAAATGTTTTGATCGTATTGATCACACAACACTTTTACGTAAACTGCAAGCTATAGGTATTAAGGGTAATTTATTTAAATGGTTCTCCTCTTACGTTAAAGAAAAATTCCAGACTGTTGTTCTTAATGGCCACACTTCTTCTCCCATGTTAATACCATCGGGCGTTCCTCAAGGCTCTTTACTAGGACCATTGCTCTTCAACATCTTCATAAACGATATCTCGTCATGTTTTTCTCATGCCAAAATCATTATGTACGCTGATGACATGAAGGTATTGATGCCGATCAACTCAACTCAAGACGCTCAGCATCTGAGGGAGGGTCTCACTAGATTTGAGCATTACTGCCATGTTAACAAACTTGACATTAATGTCTCCAAATGCTGTGTCTGTATTTATACCCGAAAATCTAAACCCATGTTATCATCTTACAAACTATTAGGCACTGATGTTACCAGAGTTACTACCATACGTGACCTAAGAGTAACCTTTGATAGCTAATTTGCTTTTTGATGAACACATAGACAACATTGTGGCTAAGGCATCTAAAGCTCTCGGCTTCGTTATGATGATGTTACACGATTCAACTCTATAAAAGCTCTAAAAACACTTTACTGTGCTTACGTACGTAGTCATTTAGAATATGCCTCTCAAGTATGGAGCCCCTGTCACAAACTATATGAAACGCGAATTGAAAGGATTCAGAAACGGTTTCTGCGGTATTTACAGTTTAAAACGAATAAATATACTCGTGATTACGATCAGCGATGTCGTAAGTTTCATTTTTACCACTTGTAGAAAGAAGACGCATTGCAGATCTATCGCACCTTCTCAGCATAGCAGGTGGCTCTGTTGATTGTCCTGAGCTTTTGAGTGGCATTAGTTTACGTTTAGTAGCTTCCTTCCGTAAACCTAACGTACTTCACGTTCCCTGGTGCAAAACGAAGTATCGGCGAAATTATTTCTTTATCAGAACAAGCAGGTGTTTCAATAGTGTTGCAAAACAATTTAAAATAGACATTTTCAACACTTCTTCAAGTAAATTTAGGCGAATGTTAGGTAATAGTTATTTTTCTAACAAATATTTTTGAAAACTACTTCCTACTTATTTATACTTTAATTACTGGGTGTAATATAGGTACTTACCTTAAATTTTTAACATAATGTAGGCCAACACTGTTCTTATTAATGATTTTCACCTATATGTGGAAGCTTGTAATTGGCCCTTGATATTTATTTAAGTTAACCACTTTATTCTTAACCTAGCTGTAAGCTTCCCGAAGATTGTTAAAATAAAATAAAATAAAATGTCTGAACGCAGACGAAAAACGCATAGAAGAAAGACCCAAAGACTACCGCGACTACCGCAAACATCTGGTCGGCATCAGCAAGTTTCAAAAATGAGTCTTTTTGAAGGTGCTTCCCGTGACCGTCCAGGGAACTGAAGGCAACTTTAACACGTGTGCTCTGCTTGATGAAGGGTCCACCGTGTCACTCGTGGAGAGCAGTGTAGCCAACGTGGCAGGAGCCGGAAGGTGGAGCGTTGAGTTGGCGTTTCAGGATGCGGTGGGCGGCTGTAACAACCTGGCAAGATCGTCTCTTTCACGCTTATTATGACAGATACAGTATCCTTCAGCCTTGAATGAGTTCGTACGAAGAACTTCACGTTTCCAAGACACTCAACAGGGAATATGCATAAGTCACCGATTTTGATAAAAAAATTGAGATTGATCGCTGCGGATACGTATTAAAAACATGATGGAACAGAAAAACAATGTATTATTTTAGTTTTATCACACGATGAAATCAGGGGAACATAACGATTTTTTTTAATTTTTGGATATAATGCACTTTACAGTCAGATATAATATTGAATGAGAAATAATATTATGTATGACACATGTGTTGGCATGTTACCCAACACTATTTTTATTGTACATCACTGCTTCAATTGGAGGTTCGCTTCCCACTCTCTCTTCGTTTCCGGGCACCATTGCGTGTGGTTCGTGTTCTATACTTTTATAAGTAATTTGAGTTAAAATATACAAGTTTGTATGTGTCTTTTGCTTCCAAAACTAAACCCTGCCTTCAGTCAAGCTACCAGTGAGTTTCAATCATCTACAGTCCTACATCTACGTGCCATTCCACAACATGTATGTTGGTACTTAGACGCAAAATTTAGGGATATCATTTTTTTGGCTAACTCCATAAAAATCGCGCCTAAAATCATGGTTGGTGAAGTCACAAAACATGACCATTTTGTACAGAGTGTTTTCGGCGGGTGCTGATGCGTGCTAACTTCATGTACCTAACTATATCACGAAAAAAAGGAAGGGAAAGGTTTTAATATTACAGTTGATTTTCTCACGCATTATACTTTTGATTTAATACAAAAAAAATGCTGCATATTCCCTATTGATGGCAATATGATTTCTTAATACGACCATCTCGATCGACAGACAATCCTCAATTCCTCATAGGCCAAGGTTATTGTCATTTGAATATAAGCCGAGAAATAAAAGAAGGCAGGAAGGATGAGCCTGTTGCCTCTCTCACTGAACTTAGTTGGATTTTGCATGAAGTTTCGTCGTCAATTTCGAGGAAGATAATGCCCGAGTTTGCTTGTCACTACAGTCCGAAAAAGAGGATGAACTTCACTTCTTATTAGAGAATTTCTTTAGACTTGATAGCATAGGCATCAGGAATTCTAAGCTACCTAGATATTCTCGAGAAGAATGACGAGCACTTCACATTATCGATACTAAGTCGAAGAAAATCGACGGCTCTGGGAGTCTGCTTTGCTGTGAAGAAACGATGACATCAAGCTTCCCAACCCAACAACAAGAGAAACGCCGAAAGTAGATTACGTTTGATTGAGAAGATAATGGATTTTGATCCGAGCTTCGCAGTAGACTTCACGAAGCAGACGCATAACATGTTGGAAAAAGATTATGCCAAGAAAACTGCTCAGGCACCAGTTGCTCGAGTTTGGCATCTCCTACATTTTGGCGTTAGAAATATCAAAAAACTTGGAAAACTTAGACTTGTTTTTGATGCGAAAGCCGACACTCAAGAAGTGTCTCTGAATAGCGAATTACTGACTGGCCCAGATATTTAGAATTCATTAGATGATGTCCTGGTTAGGTTCCGAAAAAGAAAAGTAGCCGTTACTACAGATATCAGGGAATTGTTCCTGCAGTTTAAGTAAATGATCAGGATCAAAATGCCCAGTGCTTCCTTTGGAGGGTTATGGAAAGAAAGAAGCTCTCAGAAACTTATAAGTTCACCTCGATGACCTTTGGTGCCACATCATCTCCATGCACAGCTACTTGTATTATTCGTCGTAATACTGATGATTTTGTTTCATGTCATCATCCACAAGCAGTGGAAACCATTAAGGAAAGGCACTACGTTGATGACTATCTCGACTCCACGGATAATTAACGAAAAGGGGATGAAGCGATTGATTGTGATTCATAAGGCAGGAGGTTTTGACTAAAAGTTGGGCCTCTAATAGACCCAGCAATTGGAAACCAGCCACAGATACTTTAGGGTTTGATCTCAGCTTTAAGTAGGTGGACAAAGAGATCAACGAAGGTATGCGACCGCCAACAAATCGCGAGTTGCTAAAAATTTTAATGTCACTGGGTATGTTTATGTCCCTTCCTGATTTATTGAAAGATATTGCTGCAGGAAATTTGGCGGTCTACGATCAAATGGGATGATCAAATCGTCGAGAAGAGGAACAAAGATTGGTATTGGTTCAGAAGCTTGAGACTTGCAAATTATTTTCAGTACCCAGATGTTATGGTTTCTCACAGATGACTAAGTTAAGATTACACATTTCTATTGACGCCTCTGAGCAAGCATTATGCCACTTTCGCTTACTGAGTAGAGATGACGATGTGGCCTTTGTAGCTGGGAAATATAAAGTTGCACCTGAAAACTGCAACGATCCCTAAGCTAGAGCTGCAGGTTGCTTTAATGGGATCCCGTTTAGGTCACCATGAATGGTAAAAGCAAGAACAGAAACTCGAAATAGCAAAACGATTATTCTGGACAAATTCACAAATAGTTTGGAAATAGATTAATAGAAAACCACGAAAACAGAATTTCTTATAAGTTTCTCTATGGTTTTAATGCTTAAACTGCAAAACCGCTTTGAAGCCCTTGAAAACAGCATATGCAATGAAGTTTTAGAGCTCAGCGGATGCTCATGCTATATAAGCAGCGCAAGACCGATCGTCGTGGAAATCTTTGGGGGAGGCCTATACCCAGCAGTGGATGTCGGGGGGCCGATATTTATCGGATGGCATGGCAATAAATACCGCATTCCACAATTCGCAGTCAGACTGTCCAAAGGCCGCTGTTTACAGTCCAACAGGGCAATGCCCGCGGGCTGCTTCAGCAGCCCGCGCACCAGGGCGAAACACTAGTTATGGTTTTAATATATATCTAAATACTTTTTTATTTATAAAAATGTTACAAATGTACAAGCTTTGAAATATACAATTATTTAAAAACTTCAATCGTACCTACTACGTATTACCATTATCCCGCGCCGCGCACGTCGCCCACGGTATCCCAACATTTCGCTTCATAAAGGATAAGCTACAGCCCCGACCGTAAGAGTCCGGGACATATACTAATTTCAGTAGGTAGCCTAACTCAATATCTCTAGGGGTTTTTTTTCATTTTTTCGATATCGCTTTTCTTTTTTGAGGAATTGTCGATTTAGTGAGAAAGGACCCCAAAAAAGTGTGTCATTTTTCTACATTTATGCGAATTTCAAAAAAAGTTTTTGACTTTTTCAATTTTTTTTCATTATATTGTAGCCCTTGCTGAGACGCATCTTTTGACATTTAGTACATACACGTAGACCCAAAACTCACGGGACCAGGGCAATGTCTCACTTTGGCTGAAATTGGGTACCTTACTGAAGCGATCGAAAAAACATTTTCAATGTTAAAAATAGGTAAGTTTCAATGTGGTTTATAAAAGGTGACAATGAAACTACACTTAACCCCTTACCTTAGCCATAATATGTGTTCACAAAAAAATAATATTTTTTCCTAGCCTAATGACCACAAATGACAAACCATCTTAAAAAAAACATTTAATTTAGATAAAGCATTTTATATTGAAACGGAACGTATATGTATAATTTGTCTATAGACTGAATAACAAGTTCATACTTTGAATTTAGCTTAAAATCTGTAAATTGATTAAGAAATTTGAAATTCATTCAAATCCTTATTAGCTAATCAAATAATGTTATTTATTCATTAATCTTTGTTAATGTAAAGTCTGGAAACGATATACATATTTGTAAATATCGTTCCATTTGATAAAGCTGACAAGTTTTTTGCGCCCATTTTTCTTGTCAGCTAAAAGACGTCATAATGTAGTAGGGTAAACATAGTAGGGTAAAAGAATTGACGATTTATAAATGCTTATTATGTGAGCTTATTTAAATAAAATATATTTCACTTTCACTATAGCCAATGACTTCTATCTTAATATATAAAAGAAGATACTGATTGGTGACTGACATATCAACGCACAGCCCAAACCGCTGGGTCTAGAGACTCCAAATTTGGCACGTAGGTTCCTTATGAGGTCTAGGGGTGCACTAAGAAAGGATTTTTCAAAACTATCCCTCCAAGAGGGTGAAACGGGGATCCAAAGTTTGTATGAAAGTCCCTCAGTTTTGAAGCTAGGAACTTAAAATTTTGTGTTTAGGCTAACGATTGAATATACACGTGTCTCAGCATTTTTGAAAATTCTACTCCCGAAGGGGTGGGGATGAAGTTGTGTAAAGAAAATCCTTCATTTACGAAGTAAAAATAGCTAAATTTATTATTTAAGCTTATGGATGGAAATCTAACGCAACATATATCGTTATTGTTAGTATTTTGACTCCTATCGGGATGAAATGGGGTTGAAATGGGGTAAAAAACCCAAAAATCGATATGGATGTCGTTATTAGGGTTTTCTAGGATGACGGTTGCGAAAATAACATTTATTTTGAAGTCCAATACGGTGGACATGATTTAACCCCAAAGGGGTGAAAATGGGGTTCAAATTTTGTATGGAAAAAGAATATAAAATCGAAATTACATCTTTAAAGTTCGCTGGAGCACGTCTAAAAATAAATAAGCAAACAATTATTTTGTGATTTTGAAAATCAACCCTTTAGGGGGTAAATGGGGTAAGTAAACAAAAAAATCGAAATGGATGTCGTTCTTGAGGTTTTATGGGATGGTGATTGCGAAAATGACATTCATTTTGATGTCCAACACGGTGGACATGATTTAACCCCTAAGGGGGTGAAAGTGGGGTTCAAATTTTGTATGGAAAAATAATCTAAAATTGAAATTACAACTTTAAAATTCGTAGGAGCACGTCTAAAAATAAATAGGCAAACACATAATTTGTTATTTTGAAAATCATCCCTTAGGGGGTAATATGGGTAAGTATTCATAAAAATAGATATGGATGTCATTATTATGTCGTATATGAATACATATTATATAGATAAAGCGTGCACAGATGTAATTATTAGTAATAAAGTCATGAGTTTTCAACACGGTGGACAGATTCAGCTCCTAAAAAGGTGAAAAAGGGGCTCAAAGTTTTGTTAAGAGGTTGGGGGGGGGTTAAGAGGGAGAGGGAGAGGGAGAGGGAGAGGGAGAGGGAGAGGGAGAGGGAGAGGGAGAGGGAGAGGGAGAGGGAGAGGGAGAGGGAGAGGGAGAGGGAGAGGGAGAGGGAGAGGGAGAGGGAGAGGGAGAGGGAGAGGGAGAGGGAGAGGGAGAGGGAGAGGGAGAGGGAGAGGGAGAGGGAGAGGGAGAGGGAGAGGGAGAGGGAGAGGGAGAGGGAGAGGGAGAGGGAGAGGGAGAGGGAGAGGGAGAGGGAGAGGGAGAGGGAGAGGGAGAGGGAGAGGGAGAGGGAGAGGGAGAGGGAGAGGGAGAGGGAGAGGGAGAGGGAGAGGGAGAGGGAGAGGGAGAGGGAGAGGGAGAGGGAGAGGGAGAGGGAGAGGGAGAGGGAGAGGGAGAGGGAGATGTTATAATACTGTTTTTCACTGTTTCCATAAATTAATTCAATTTCTCAGTTTAAACAAATTTCAATGAACTAGCTTCCGCCCGCGACTTCGTCCGCGAGCACTTCACAGAAAATCCTTACGGAATCCTTCAACCAGGATCCGAACAGTTGTTTTTACGCGATTAGGCGGGTCCCCACCAAGCGAGCAGCCTCGTGGGAGCCCCGTCACACGCGGCAAACGGTTTGCCTCGCGAGGCTGCTCGCTTGGTGGGGACCCGCCTAATCGCGTAAAAACGACTGTTCGGATCCTGGTTGAAGGATTCCGTAAGGATTTTCTGTGAAGTGCTCGCGGACGAAGTCGCGGGCGGAAGCTAGTTCACAATATTTGAGGTTTTTTGCAACGTGTGTTGATCGGTTGTTGTCAGAAAAAAAGTGCGTCTTTTCGATTCAAAATAAAATACAAAAAGGTAAATTATAAAAAGGAAGTGTCTATTCATCGGGGCGCCTCGACGAATAGTATTTTTCTCTATCTAGCGGTGCGCACCACTGAATAGCGCTTTCTCTAGGGATTGGCTATATGCCGGTGCGCCTCCTTTTTAGTTGTCGTAATCGTAAGTTAAACTATTCAAATAGGTAGTAATAATTGTGTAAATGCCTCTTAGGCTAGTGGTTAGAGTGTTGTTCTCTCGATCCAGAGGTCGTGGATTCGATCCCCGCCGCGGGAAGCAACATCTTTGAGTTGTTGTTTCTCGTTATATTCAATTTAACCGTTAGTGTTATTTTATTGATGTGGTGCCGCTTTTTATAATACAAAGTGTTTGGTAAAAGCCTTATAAAGCCGAATATGGTAGATAGGGATCATCAAACTGAACAACTTTTACTATGGGACCAACTCTGAAATCGCGAAAAAAAATCAGTTGTTTCATACATTACATTTTGATATTTTCGTTATTAATTTTTGTATGAAACAGCTGTTTTCTTTTTTGCGATTTCGAAAACACCTTGTAATACTATCCCCGCAAATTGCTAATGAACCTGGCAGCCATTTTTAAACCAAAAAAACGAAAATAAAATTGTAGATTTTTTATACCTAGACCCTATCTTAAAATTAATAATTCAATCCTTACTAATATTATAAATGCGAAAGTCCGTTTGTTTATTTGTTTGTTACGCCTTCACGTCGTAACTACTGAACCGATCATCATGAAATTTTGCATTCACGTTGTCAGGGGTGCAGAAAAGGACATAGGGTACCTTTCATCCCGAAAAAACGTACAGTTCCCTAGGGATAGCAAAAAAACTGTCCACACAGACGAAGTCGCGAGCGGCCGCTAGTAACTAATATTAATAAAAAAATATCTATTATAATTTTATTGTTACATGTAGGTACCTAATTTTTTGTTGCGGATGACGTAAACGTAGATGTTAATATGACAAGGTTCCATAGTGCGCATTTGCGGGTATAGTAGGTAATCATCTTTGGCTGTGGTTTTAGCACATTTGTTAGTGCAGTGCGTAGTTTTGGTTTGTGTTTAGAGATTTAGATCCAGTTTAATTGAGATTTGAGAGAAAAGTGTTTGCACTCTCTTTTCCTTCACTCTATAATTCCGATAGGACGGCAGGACGACCGACAAGACAGGAGAGGTCAGGCGCAGGATCTACAGCCGAAGCACGGATCATTAATTCTCTTATCGCACAATCAGGTGATCAGCCTGCAATGTCCAAACCAAACTAGAAACAACCAACTCAAAGATGTTACTTCCCGCGGGGATAATCGAACCCGAGGCACCGGCATATAGCCAATCCCTAGAGAAAGTGCTACTCAACGGTGCGCACCGCTAGATAGAGAAAAATACTATTCGTCGAGGCGCCCCGATGAATAGACACTTCCTTATAAAAATATACCTGTATCCTTTATAACGTCTAAAATATCAATATAGTTTTTATTTCAATATCTAGCTATTTTCGTATGTTTTATGTAGTTTTTTCCATCTGTCATATTTGGCTTCGTATGCGTTACAATAAAAAAAACTGATGTCAAAGGCTTCATATGCATACAGGGTAACTTTTGCTTATTCCAGAGATTATTCATTTATACTTCTATATAGCCTCAAAGCACATTAATATCCTGGTGATGGCAGGCAGCTTAATTTTTATCTCATACTGTAGACTTGTGCATTGATAATGCTTGGTCACTTTGACGCCGGATAATTTCAGACCAATTCATGCCTTTGTTTGATTCCAAACTCGCAGTTGCTGAAAACTTGCAAAAAACAAAAAGCTCCAAATCTAAAAAAGTGGTCATCTTTCTAGACCTCTTGGCATACCAACATCGAGCTAAAAGCGGTACACCCAATTTGCCTAATTCCCCAGTCCTTACAAAAAGAACCTAGAAAAACTCCTGCCAGTCATTAAGATTTTCCTTTTTCCTTTCCATTTGTCTTCAATGCATACGAAGCCATTTATGGATTAACACTATAAGACAAGAGTGCATACGAAGCCATATATGGCGTCGTAAAATATTTTCTAATATATGACTTAATAATTATTCGACGATGCCACTACACTAGTGATTCGGTAGCTCAGCGGTCAGAGCATCGGACTGGATATCCAAAGATCGCGGGTTCGATTCCCGTCCGAGAACTGATGTGGTGCGAGTTTATTACTTTAATAAACGTTTATTTTTCTATGGGCAAAAAAGGGTACAACTTTCGGGCTTTACTAAAGTTTAGTGTCACAATTAATAAAATTGCTATTTAATATGGGTTTTATTGAATTTGTTTTTTATTTTCCATACTAAAACATACTATTATTATTCACTTCTCAAGCTTACGCGCTCACAAGATATGAAATAAAACAATTTTCAACGGATACTAGCGCGGTTTTATTGGAAGTACTTTGGTAATTAGTTTTGTATTTGGTTTGATTTTTGGTTTTCCCGACGTTTCGGCACCTTTGCAGCTGCCGTCAGTCCCCCGTGACCACTTTTATTTCTTAATGCGTACTAATATTATAAATGTGAAAGTTTTTGAGTTTGGATGTTCAGATGTTTGGATGTTTATATATTTTGGATGTTTTGATGTTTATATACATTTTAATAGAAGTTGTAGGGGGGGTTCTTCTGCAAGGGTATTGAAGCGCAGGAAACGGGCTTTCGTGCAGGCAGGAGCAGGAGAAAAAGTCGTGCGTGATGAGAGCTTATTTATTTTTCGTATAAGCAATTTACAATACACGTAGAAGGAACGTTCCAACTAGACATGAGGCGTATTTATTGTAACAGTTAAAAACAACAGATAATTAAATGTAACTGTTTCGCCCTGTTACGAGCGCTATAAAATAACTGTTGTTCAAAGGAACAGGCGAAACAGACTGTTCTCGCCGTCCTCACTGTTCCCTGTACCTAGCTGTTATCAAAGTAACAACCGTTGCCATTGTTCCGCCTGTTACGTGGGAACAAGCGCTATCTTACTCTAACATATGGAAAGAAAAGAGACAAAGCTTGTTATTTTTACCTGTTATATAAACCGACCATATCAAAAATCCATTCGACTTTGTAAATTAGTCGTGTTATCTGTTCCTATGTTTGTTTATAGCCTTTTTGTTTTTTGTCGCAATGGAGTTTGACTGTTTTGCCAATGTTATGTTAAAAGGTAGGTAAACGGGGTGAATTGAAATAAAATTATTTTATTTTATTGAGATTCTAAGGCGACGGCTACACGCGTAGTAAATACTGTGATCCATCAGTATTGAATCAGGGGTCTTTTTCATAAAAGAATGAAAAAGTACAGTAATTTACCATGGTAGTAGTTTATTGGGGTATAATTATGTTTTATAATTTATAAGAAACATAATCCTACCCCAATGACAACAGTGGTAAAGTATTGTAGTAAATTAACTATTTTTTATGAAATACGCCCCTGATTAAATACTGATGGATCATCGTATATTTTACCACGCGTGTAGCTATCGCCTAAAGGATGTTAAAGCACTTTATTATTTACGTGGAATGGATGCATTCTTAGGCAAAGTAGGATATGCGGGTAGGAAATGGGACATCTACCTATAGTGCTACCAGGGAGTTAAGGAAAAGATCAGGGTTCCCAGATTGGGGTTAATTTTTCGCAATTTAGAATTTTCCTTCAGTAGACTTAAATCACCTGGTATTTCATGATTATCATCATCACCATTTGTCTCCACTGCACAGGCAACGGCCGTAAGAATAAAATGATGTAGGGGAAAAAAAGGGAAGGTAAGGAAACATTTGACTAGTGATCATTAGTTAAAAAAACATTATCAGACATTTATTAAAATAACTGATTTTAATGAACAAGCAAAGTTAGTAAACGAGAATATGCGAAAAAACCAACCAAATTTCAAATGTCAATATGGTCGAAAATCGCTTGCACCTGTATTTTTAACAACAATCTTTCTATATCTGAATTAGGTATTTAAATTTCTTTAGTGAATTTATGATAACTACTGCCATCTATCGCAATTAAAGTGAAATACTGAATGAAAGTAATGCTGCAAGCAAGTTCATTATGACATGATGGTTTACCCATTAAAAACTAGATGACGCTTGTGTGCCGTAACTGCCGCGATGGAAAACAAATTTTATAATATTAGATTTTACTTAATTGTAATAAAGTTTAGTCTTGCTTAACAGAAAAAATAACAGTTTATGATCATAATAGATAAAAATAACAAGCTTTGTCTCTTTTTATTATGTAAGTAGTCCTAAGGTTAGAGTAAAGAAGCGCTTGTTTCACGGAACAGGCGAAACAATGGAAGCAAATTGTTACGACATGGCTGTTATTTTTTGTAACAGGATGTTGAAACTGTTATTTTAGTGTAACAGGAACAGTTGTAACAGGTAGGCAATTTACCCTGTTACAACCCATGTCTAGTTCCAACAGCCCTTTCCAATTAGGACGAAGGCGTCAGATGCGTACCGTAGAATCTAAGCAACTGTTCCAGGTAAGTACCCTTTCCCAGTGGGGACGAGAGCATATAGGAGGATGCAGTAGCTTCGATCTGGATCGAATCTCGACTTCGACTGATAAAACAAAATTATTGGGCTTACTTATATAAATGTACAAAAATCTTGACACCGCGGTTCAGAATTTGCACCTTGCGGATTTACCGCCATCTAGTATCGAGTAGCGGTACTCTTGCGTTATAAGGTAAGGTAAAGTTGGTTTGTTACAATCTCCCCCTCAGTCCCTGAAGTCGTCCCGACGAGAGGGACTGGATTATTGGGTGTGTTTTCTAGGCCGTCCTCTGCCCCTCTTCACAAGGGTTTGTTGAGCATTTGTAACAGGCTTCTTCTTGGGTCGTCCTCTCTTACGTAGAGGTTGTACGGGTTCTGGTATGACGGACAAGTCTTCATGTTTAAAGGGAGTCAAGGCTGACGCATGATATACTCCGATGGGAATATCAGGAGTAGCTGGTGTTGCCACTTTGTATGAAGCTGGCCCATGTTTTTGCATTATTGTGTATGGTCCATCTCTGCGAGGTGCAAACTTAGCTGTCACTCCTTTAGATGCGTTACTTATGGGATGTAGGTTGACAAGCACTAAATCTCCCACTTCGTACTGAATGTACTTGCGTCTATGTTTGTCTACATATTCCTTTCGATCTTCTTCTTTCATTTCTTGAACTTCTTTTCCTCTTATTAAAATGTCAGCTAATTGTTTCAGTTTAGGTGTTATCTCAGGTATTAGGTTTACTGACACCATTATCTTTGGCGTTTCGTTATTCGTAGTAGGAACGTTCCAACAGCCCTTTCCAAATAGGACGAAAGCGTCAGATGCGTGCCGTAGAATGATAATTATGCTAGCGAAGCGACTGTTCCAAATCGAACTCATTCGATATGATCTCTCTCTTGCAGCAGTATAGCTAACTGTGTTTTTAAGTCACGATTCTTACTGGGTGTTCTTCGATATATTCTCTGAATTTATTCAATACCCATATAACGGCTAAAGCTTCTCTTTCAGTTGTTGTATAATTTTCGTAAGTAGTTACGTTCCGACAACCTTTTCCAAGTAGGAGTAGGACGAAGGTGTCAGATGCGTGCGGTAGGTCCTCGGACCCTAAAGGAATGATCCTTAATATGCTAGCAAAGCAACTGTTCCAAATTTGTACTCTTTCCAAGGAGGACGAGAGCATGGGAGGATGCAGAAGCTAGTTGCATTTTTCGCTCAGCCGATGTAAGCAAACGGCTCGCATATTCAACTGGGTGTTCTTCGTTAGGCTCCCCCTATTCGAGAACTCTCCCTAGAGCGTAAGAACTGGTATCTTGCTCTTAGCCTTTTGCGTGGCCTTTTGTTTGGCTCTTTATCGTATTGGCGATTTCCCTGCCTCCCGAGCGTAACGTAACACGTATTCGTATTACACGTATCGTACGTATCTTGCGTTTCGTGCCGTATTCTGCCCACCGTTGGTCGCCAGTTTGTAGGGGGGGTTCTTCTGCAAGGGTATTGAAGCGCAGGAAACGGGCTTTCGTGCAGGCAGGAGCAGGAGAAAAAGTCGTTCGTGATGTATGGAGCTTACTTTATTTACGTATAAGCAATTATACAATACACGTAGTAGGAACGTTCCAACAGCCCTTTCCAATAAGGACGAAGGCGTCAGATGCGTACCGTAGAATCTAGGCAACTGTTCCAGGTAAGTACTCTTTCCCAGGGGGGACGAGAGCATATGTGAGGATGCAGTAGCTTCGATCTGGATTGAATCTTGACCCGACTCGACTGATAAAACAAAATTATTGGGCTTACTTATATAAATGTACAAAAATCTTGACACCGCGGTTCAGAATTTGCACCTTGCGGATTTACCGCCATCTAGTATCGAGTAGCGGTACTCTTGCGTTATAAGGTAAGGTAAAGTTGGTTTGTTACAAAGTTAAATAAAAATAAAACTTTTCAGTGCAAAATATTGTCAGTGCTTTCAAGTTATTAGTTATTTTGATGTATTTGCAAAGAAAGTGGCACACTTAATTTTTGTCAACTCCATAGGCTAACCATACACTTATTTTCTGGTAAATAGTATCTATCAGTATTTTATCAGGGGCCTATTTCATAAAATAATGGTAAATTTTCTACAATAATTTACTGTAATTGTTATTAGGGTAGATTTATGTTTTTTTATTTATTATGAAACATAATTCTTAAATAATGGAAATTACAGTTATTTACCATAGTTATAGTTCATTGGGGTAGAATTATGTTTTATAACAAATAAGAAACATAATTCTACCCCAATAACAACTAGTAAATTATTGTAATAAACTATTCTTTTATGAAATAGGCCCCTAATTAAATACTGATGGATCACAGTATTTACCATGCGTATAGAGTTTGCTTTATAGTTCAGCTGTAATATCCATAGAAATAGAAAATAGAGCGCAGCGAAAATTTTTCTAGGTCTATGGTAATATCCATGATTAAAATATGATCGTCATCTCGTATGTGCCTTACTCCTTCTGGCTTGTTAGCTATAAAAACCTTCAGTGACGGATAAACAAATTTCTTATTTTGGTATTCAGAACAAACGTGACGCAAGCGTTTATGAATGGTTGACGTCTGAACATGGCACTGACGAGATGACGCTGAAGATTATGTATGCTGGAAACAACAAAAACTAGCAAACGAAACTCCAGTTTTACTCCCTAAATGCTCAGTGACGCAAAAATAAATAAGATTTAACACTCGAACATCATACAAAACAAAACAGATCTCATAAAATCGTAGTTTAAACGTGGCATATACAGAACTGTCTGTGCCAGTTTATCGACAACTAAACCGTTTGGAACCAAATGAAGCAGTCTAGCAGCGTCACGTTTGATAAGTGACAGTATCATAACGACACATAACTTTACGAAAGGTCGTTCTACTACTGATGCTGGGGTTGCGCTTTTGAAGCATGTCTTTGAGGCTTGGGAGGGGTCTCAGAATGCCCTTGGCATTTTCTGCGACCTGTCCAAAGCTTTTGACTGCGTGGACCATTGGACGCTGCTGTTGAAGCTAAATCATTACGATGTAAAAAATAATGCCCAAAAATTAATACTGTCGTATCTCAGTTCCAGGACTCTAACAGATAATATCAATGGAGTAAGTTCGTCAGGTTCTCATGTAAAAATGGGCGTTCCGCAAGGCTCCATTTTGGGCTCTTTCTTATTTTTAATATATATAAATGATCTACCTTTTTTTGCAGAAAGGTTCTGTGATATTGTTTTGTTCGCGGATGATACTTCTTTAATATTCAAAGTTGACAGGAAAAAAACAGATTTTGACGATGTGAACAAAGCACTCTCGCAGGTTCTTACTTGGTTTAATGTAAATAATCTCCAGCTTAATGCTAAGAAAACCAAATGTGTTAAATTCGCTTTACCTAATGTACAGGCGAATCCCACTGAAATTGTAATCAATAATGAGAAATTAGATTTGCTCGATTCAACAGTTTTCTTGGGTGTTAGTCTTGACAGTAAACTTCAATGGAATATGCATATAGCAGCTCTGGCGGGCAAGCTCAGCTCTGCTGCCTATGCCATTAGAAAAGTTAGACAGTTAACAGATGTAGAAACTGTGTATTTCAGTTATTTTCATAGCATTATGTCATACTGTATTCTTTTGTGGGGGATAGCAGCCGATATAAATACTATTTTTGTTTTACAAAAACGAGCAATAAGAGCTATTTATCAACTAAGTTCTAGAACATCTCTTAGGGATAGATTCAAAGAGATTGGTATATTGACAGCAGCATCTGAATTTATATTAAACTGCATACTTTTCGTGCGTCGCAATATTAACTTAAATACAAAACATAGTGATTGGCACAATCGGAACACCAGAAACAAAGACAAACTTGTAATGCCTCAGTATAGATTAGAAAAAGTCCGTGGTTCTTTATAAAGTCCAAGTAATATTTTGGATTTACCATTTGAAAACTGTAAGACCCATGTAAAAAAAATATTGTCTTCTCAAAAAAGGATACTATACCGTTAAAGATTATTTAATTGATAAAACAGCCTGGTCGTAGATTTTTCTATTCTTTGTGAAAATTGAGAGAATTGTCCTACCTACTTATAATTTATTGTATGCTTTTGACTCGACGCCTTAATGCGAGTAGCTTTAGTATGTCATGCTCACTTTAAACATTTCTGCGGTGGTGTCGTATGAGGCGGGTCGTTACGTTCCCTCAAATATGGTTGAGCGAAGCGATGGCTGGTTCATGCGTCATGCTCGTGAACGGGTGCTGCCAGTGGGAATGGGTCTGCTTCTGAGTACCTATCTTAACGCATATTGAATTGACATGTTTTCATTTTTTACAAGGTACCTTAAATCGAAAACCATTTCGAGGTTTCTCAATTTCTGACACCGTACATAATTTTTCGGGGCTTTTGATCAATAATTTAACGAAATATGTAGAAAAAACACTGTATCATCGAGATAAAGGAATATTAAATATTTAACTCCTTTGCGTGAAAAAGTTGTGTGATTTTATCTTAAAAAAAATTATAATCATAAAAACTGTCGCTGTCAAGGTTACAATTTATGTCAAAGTCTGTGTCAAGAATCAAAATATTTTTCACTGTGATTAGTTTTGTTTTGAATGTATTCATGATATTTTTAACTTGAATTAGTATTTTGGTTAAACTTAACATCTATCGAAATATAATATCAAGTTTTCTGAAGGATTTTTAATAGCAGACAGTCGCAACCTTACCAAAATGGACTTCATCATGCTGCAAAAGCTGAATTCTTCTGCGAAACATTTTATTTTTAGAAATAAAAAGATATTGTGTACGTTTGAATTTGTTTAATAAATACAGTTTGTTTTGAAGTGCATTAGTTTCAATTTCCATAAAACTTAGCAACACACCACTTGTAAACGTGTAGACTTTGGTTTGGCACGTAAAACAGTGTTTGTTTGGGCATTCAATCACAGTATTTTTGCAGGCAGGAACTACACATGAGATTATGGAATCTAATTTACGAATATCTTTATTTATTATTATTGAAAATAAGGTAAAAATAGCGATAATAAAAGAAAACAACCTCGAGCAAAAGATAAACAAACAAACGTCATTACCGTCCATAGATTAGATTGGCAGGTTGACGTCATAATGATTTTTTTATCCATATGGGCAAAGGATATTGTCCGCCAAAAATCCTTTAAACGGCACTTACGCTCTTTTAGAATAGATAAGTTTTCAAATTAATATTACGTTGACTTAAAATAAAATTTTTGGAAAATAAAAAAATACGTGTCTCATGTTTTCACCAGTAATTTCTAAATAATAAATAAAAAACAGGATAAAAATTTTGATATGTTGTCAATTGTAAGAATTGCATTTTTTTTAATCATTTTTTATGTCTTGTAACATGTGTTTTTTTGGTAAATTTTGCCTACTTAGGTGCACTTTCGAGTAGCAGACAGAGTGATTTCTCAACTAGTTGAAAGTTATTTACTCTCATTACGTATCCGATATGTAGTAGGTATTTAATTTCAACCTACCTACCCATTGTGTGCAAACTTTTGTTAATTATTGTGATGGAAAATGACCTCACTTTAAATGTGGAGCTCATTTTTCAATGTTGACGACTCTGTATGAAATATACACGGAGAAAAAAGCAGCCCTTGACGAGTTTCTTTCCGGTTCTTTTCGTTACAAGGCCTCCCGCTTAGGGTTTGCGAACCGATGGCATAGCTTCTATGACATTCACAAGTGCTTGTAACAGCCTAGACTGAATAAATTATTTTTGAATTTTGAATTTTTGACATCAATAGAAAAAGGGAAAACAATATTTCGACCCATCACACTTTATGGCCCATACTTAAAACTGTCACGTTACCCTGAATTTCGCCTTATTGCACTTTGTTGTGTCTGAGCAAGAGTCGCTATTTATTTACATGACTATGCGGAGTGAATTTTTTGTACTTTTTACCCGACTGCAAAGAAAGGTTTATGTTATTCACGCGTATCTTGTATGTAGAATAGAATAGAATAGAATAGAATAGGCATTTATTGACTCTCACATTACAGAATATAAGAATGAAGAAAAAAAAAAAAAAAGAACAAACAAACATAGGCAACAGAATAATTGAAGACAATAAAAAAGGTACTTATGTATAGGTATAGGTAATAGGTAACAGAAATAAACAATAAACTTATAATTAACTGAAAAAATGAAAATAATCTTAAAAAATAAACGTAAATTATAGTGAGGCCAATAAAAGATCCCGCCTCAGCTTTAAGCCTCTGCGTCATTCTCAGGTGGGCAGAAGGAGCACAGAGGCGCTGTTTTTCTGACAGGATCAGTAGTAGATAGGGGTCAGTGACTGTCTGTTCAGTGTCAGTCCGACTGACTGTAGTCCGTTTCCAGCTTACTTAAGGTTTCTAGTCTGTCTGTGCGCTTTACCCTACTCTTTGGTAGGTTTAAAAGACGATGACATTTGACATTTACAAAGACTAGTACCTACCTACACTTTTGATTTTGAAAGCAAAAAAATCTAAAATATTTTTGAATACCAACAATTACACAAATTAACAAAAATAAAAATGACAAATAATCTGCCACGTGCATGCCACGTTGTGAAAAAGCGATGCCACGTAAAACCGCATGGTTACAATTATCAAGTCGTGGAAAAGTGCTTCAAGTGCCACTTTGTAACGAGGATGTATGATAGCTTGCCTCGTCGGAAGCTGGACACAAAATGTATGGCACCTGCGCCCAGCCTGACGTGAAGAGAACCGAGGTAAGTTAAGATATTTACGTGTTTATTTTTTGCAACTTCAGAAGGTGGTTTCTGAGATGTTTCTTGAAAGTGTACTTCGTTTTAGAATCACGCATCGGAGGCGGGAGGTCGTTCCAGCACCGAGAGGCAGCAAATCTAAAAGAGCCGCGGAATGCTACAGTACGATGAGTCGGGGTGCAGAATATAAAAGTACATTTTCTTTTCGGATACCGGCTACATTCCTGCGCCCATACCAGCTTATCTAATAGATATCGCGGCTTTCCCGTATTTATTACTTCAAATAATAGTGACGCAAGATGAAGTCTTCTGCGAGCTTCCATCTTCAGAAGATTAGCTGAATTAAAAAAAGGGGTCACATGTGAGTGAGGCGGCACCCGAAAACAAAACCGGGCGCAGGCATTTTGAACGCGCTGTATGAGACTTTTAGTCCGGGCTAGTAGACATGGCCCATACACTGTGTCACAGTAGTTAAGCTTGGAGAGGACCAATGATTCACACAAAGTAATTCTAAGCTTTTCACACAAGTAGGGTCTTATTTTATAGAGTAGCTTAAGGCGGTAAAAACAGTTACGCACACATTCACTTACATGAGTCTCAAAATTAAGGGAACTATCCAAGACCAGCCCCAGATTTCTAGCTTTTTCCACACGTTCAATAATTTCCCCATTTAGAAAGATGGTGAAAGCAGCACAGTTCTCATCAAGACTCTTTAATTTATATCTACTTCCGAACAATATTAGTTTTGTCTTTTTGGGGTTGAGGGTTAGGCAGTTTGACTCGCACCAGGCAGCCACCTGTACTAGCTCCTCGTTTAATTTGGCCTCAGCTGCAACATGTTCCGATGGTGGGAAGGAAATGTACAGCTGCAGATCATCAGCATACAAGTGATGATGACAGTGTGTTATGCATTTAGTGATGTCTGCGCTGAACAAAATGTAGAGGATTGGCCCCAGAATGGACCCCTGAGGGACCCCGCGAGTGACCGGGAGGGGGCTAGATTGTTTTTTGTCCCCATTCGCACCAGGAAGCTCAACATACTGTCGCCTATTTGAGAGGTAACTATCAAACCATTTGATTGCTTTAGCGTCAACTCCATAGTATGACAACTTTGATAAGAGAAGTGCTGTATTTATTGAATCAAATGCGCGTGAAAAGTCGAGCAGTACCATAGCGCTAATCATACCTTGATCCTGACTTGCCAGAAGGTTGTCCACTACGTCCGCAAGGGCAGTAGCAGTACCATAGCCTCTGCGGAACCCAGATTGTGTACGAGGCAGGATATCATGGTCTTCGAGGTATTTGGTTAACTGGTCGCAGACAACCCTCTCCAAGACCTTGGAGACACATGAAAGTAGACTGATGGGCCGAAGGTCATTAACAGTTTCAGGTTGGGTAGTCTTCGGGAGTGGCTTGACGACCGCAACCTTCCAGTTATCAGGAAAGATACCTTCTTCTATTGATTTGTTGATCAAGGTTGTGATGGTTGAAAGTGATTGAGGCAAGGTCAGTTGTAACATCTCCAGAGATATGCCATCGTCCCCCTGAGCGTTTGACTTAAAGCTGTTTATGATTTTTAAAACGGTGTCCTGACTGACTTTTTGCAAAGAGAAGGTTGCAGCACTGAAACGGTGATGTTCAAAGAAAGTTAGTTGCGATATTGAAACTCCGTTGTCACCTGGAACATTTAGAAAATGAGTATTTATGATGTTTGGGTCATCTAAAAAGGAGGGTAATTCCAACATGCACTTTTTATTAGGGATTACAGTGTCTTTTAATTTTTTCCATAATATTTTTGAGTTGCTAATATTTTTGTTTATTTCATTTTCAAAAAAGCATTTTTTTTCATTTTCGATGGCTGTGATGACTATATGTTTCATTTGCTTATAACTCTCTTTCCTAGGTGATGAATTGTCAACTTTAACATTTTTGTGATAATCGTCCCTAATGCGCATCATATCCTTAACTGTGTCCGTTATCCATGGGTGAGGGGGATGTTTGAAAATTTTCTTTTTAATGGGTGCATGGAGATCAAACAGCATTTTCAAGATATTAGTGAATGCCTCGGCTAGGGTGTCAACATCCAACTCACAAAGTTCAGTCCATTTAACACAGCTGAGGTCCCTTTCAAATTGCTCCGCGATAATATCTTTCATAGGCCTATAAGTAACATACCGTGGTCTCAGTTTGTCCTTTTTAAATTTGAACTCTGCTACAACCATTGCATGACCGTCCAAGTCTGGAGAGTATTTGACATTGACGTGAATGGCTTGTGCGTCTGTGCAGACTACATCTATCAGACTTTGGCTGTGGTCTGTGAAATGCGTTGGTTCTTCAACCAGCTGTGTCAAGCATACAGTTTGTAAGAATTGTATGAACTGTTTATACTTACCGCAGCTAGGGATGAGAAGATCAATATTGAAATCTCCAAGTAAGATTATCCTGTCATGCTTAGCCATCGAGATGACAGAACAGGTGACAGCCTCCAGAAAGGTATTTACGTCCTGAGAAGGTGGTCTGTAGGCGGTTCCAACGGCTATGTCCTTACCGTTCACATGCAGACTCAACCACATCTGTTCGACCGCTGCAGCTATGGGGTGATGACAGGTCCGAACGTTTATGCCTCTACGAATGTAAAAACCAACCCCACCACCACGGCGGCCGTCAGACCTCGGTACGTGCATCAAGCGGTAACCCAGGAGCCTAGGCGCAGTGTCATCCTGCCCCGACCCTAACCATGTCTCATTAATTGCCATAATATCAGGGGCTAGTTCTTGTATAGCTACTATAAACTCCTCATGTTTTGTGCCTAGAGACCCAGCATTGAAAATACCAATCCTTAGGTTTCTAGAACCCATCGGTATTTAATAGATTAAATATATTTGTCTGACAAGAAACTGTACTTAAACTACTATAGATAAAGATATTGTAAATAGTTTGAATGTGCATTTGATGTCTGAAAACAAAATTCACTAATTTAGCTTCTGTGTGTAATAATAATCCTAATGTATGAAAATGACAGTTATTTACAATTAATATTTTGCTAAGGATGAAAGTAATTAAAATTGTAATCCTTAAAAGATATGAATATTCCAAACATGTAGAAAATTTAAAATATATATGTGGCAACAAAAATATAATGTACATTGACCCTCTCTTAATTACAATTATCAAAAAATAAATATTCAGTGTCAAATAACCATTTAACTGTAAGTATGTTTGTATGTAATATTCTTTATTACCTCATATCTTTCAAACGGCTGAATGTTTGTGAAATAAAACTGAACTTACTCTTTTGATTTAATAAGATTTTCACAATAATGCTAATCAGCTATCATCGGTGAGTTGGTGTTAAATTCAAGTGTCAATCCTGGCAACTCCAATTTTGACTTTGGCGCCAAATTTCAATTTTAGAATTTCAATATTTAAGAAATATTCCTTTACAAAACTAGGGTGACCATAAATACTACACCATTTCAGATTTTCAAAAAACAAAATTGTTCTATTGAAATAACTGGAAGTCGCAGGCGAGGGGTATAGTTAATATTAATAATTAAATTCATGTTTTTGCGCCGATTTCGATGAAACTCGGTGTAGAGACACAGTTTTTGTAGCGACACAGTTTGCTAACGGTAAATATCCGTAGCCGTAGTGGCCGTAGCCACGTCAGTCCACGTGCAGTCCACGGCAGTCCTCGAGCAGTCCTTAGACAGTCCTTACCTTAAGCAGTCGTCAATAGTCTTTCATTTAAATAGTCGCATCTCTACACGCGTGCCCACCGGACATTTGTGATAACCGAATATACGATAGTTCCTTTTATTTTTGTAGCTGTTGTGCACAGTAAATTATACGGAGTAGTAAACGAAACGTATTTAATTTATAATAATCCTTCTGATAAAATAGGGTTTAGTGGACATTCCATTGCCTTTACTTAAAACCTACAGTTTACATAAAACCCTACAGTGGTGACCCGAGTTGAACAGTACTTTTTAACGTTATCGTATAGTGTTATTACTTTTTCTTGTTATTAAAGTGTTAATATTAGGCTGAACAATGACGGAAAACGCGTTTCCACAAAGTGTTGCTCAGCAATCGCGCATCCCATACTGCATATCCGGTGCAAACAATACTGCGGCGCGTGATACAAGATCGACTTCGTCTGATCTGGCGGCGATAGTAGCACAACTAAGCGTCGAGGTTGCGGAATTAAGGCGTTCCCGAGAGACCTACCGAGGAAAGCCGTACAGAGGCAGAAGCTTCAGCAATGGTAGAAGATATTATCGAACTCCATCTTGGGGTCGAGGTTCCAGGAGAGGACGACGAAACCCTCATTGGCTGTGTTTTTACCATCATCGGTACGGAGACAATGCTGCAAAGTGCGTTGATCCCTGCAATTGGAAGGAGCAGAAACCACAAGCGCCGGCGGAAAACTAAGTGCGATACAGCCGGAGGCGGGGGTTGTTATCGGTTTATCGAATAACCGCCTATGTGTGAAAGACAGAAATAGTGGACTGAAATTTTTGATAGACACAGGTGCGAACGTTTCGGTTATTCCGGCGTCGAAAAAGTGCGTGTCCAACTTTAGTGATAGTGACAGTTATAAACTCTACGCAGCTAACGGGACAGAAATCAAAACATATGGTATGCGAACATTAGTTTTAGATTTTAATTTGAGGAGAGCATTTAAATGGAATTTTATTTTAGCGGACGTTAAACAGCCTATCTTAGGGGCCGATTTTTTAAGCCACTATAAGCTGTTGGTCGATATAAGCTCGCGTAAATTAATAGATCAACTTACTCATTTAAATGTTCTCGCCTCTTTAGTTAGTCATAATGAGTGTGAATTATCAATTAAAACTGTCTTAGGTAATAGTATGTGGCATGAATTATTGCTTAATTACCCTGACTTGACGAAATTAGTATCGTACAAAGACACACCTAAACACTCGGTTTGCCATTATATCGAAACTAAGGGCCCACCGGTATACGCGAAAGCCAGACCTCTTCCGCCTGACCGTTATAGGAAAGTTAAAGAGGAGTTTAGTCACATGATGGAATTAGGCATTTGTAGACCATCTAACAGTGAATGGGCCAGTCCATTACATGTGGTGCCAAAGAAAAACGGCGATATTCGGCCGTGTGGTGATTACAGGAAATTAAACGCAATAACAAAACCGGATCGCTACCCTGTTCCTAGATTACACGATTTTAAATATTTATTAGCGGGAAAGAAAACTATTTTTACGCGGTTAGATTTAAATCGTGCCTACCATTTCATACCGGTGGCCCCGGAGGATATTTCGAAAACTGCTATTATAACGCCTTTTGGACTGTTTGAGTTTCCGCGTATGACCTTTGGGTTACGTAACGCAGCTCAAACATTCCAGCGATTCATGGATACCGTGGTACTAAAGGGCTTAGATTTTTTATTCACCTATATTGACGATGTAATTATCGCGAGCGAAAGTGAAAGTCAGCACAAAGAACATCTAAAGGCAGTTTTCGAAAGGTTTGACAAGTATGGAATCACTATCAATGTGTCTAAATGTGTCTTTGGTCAGTCAAAACTGGATTTCCTAGGATTTGAGGTATCCACGGAAGGTGCGCGACCTCTTGAGGACAAAGTGCAGGCTATTGTTAATTTTCCGAAACCCGAGACCGTCGAGCAACTACGCCGTTTTCTCGGTATGTTAAATTTTTATCGTGCACACATTCCGAACGCCGTACATTATCAATCTGAATTAAATAAATATTTGCACAACACAAAGAAGCGCGATAAAACTTTAATTGAATGGGATGATAAGGCTGTTGAAGCATTTAAGAAGTGTAAGGAAAGCCTACAAAGCGCCGCAACACTTTCTTATCCTTTACCCGATGCCAATTTAGCGCTGATGACCGATGCCTCAAACAATAGCGTGGGTGCTGTTTTACAGCAAAAGAGCAGTAACGGTTGGCAACCGTTAGGTTACTTTTCTAAGAAGCTTTCGCAAGCGGAAACAAAGTATTCAACTTATGATAGGGAATTGTTAGCAGTATTTATGGCCATTAAATATTTTAAAAATTTAGTAGAAGGCCGAGTACTGTCTATTTACACAGACCATAAGCCTTTAGTTTTCGCATTTACGAAATTAAATAGTGATAAAGAAAGCCCTAGGAGAATTCGCCAACTTTCGTACATAAGTGAGTTTACCACTGATATTCGACATGTCAGTGGGGGACAAAATGTAGTCGCGGATACATTATCGCGGATAGAAACCGTTAGTTGTCCCACAGTTCTTAATTTCACGGATATCGCAGAACAACAAGCTTGCGACGAATACTTACAGCAAGCCTTGCGCGATTCGGATAACTCAGTTAGTAAACTGCTGTTTAAGCAAGTATTGTTACCGGACTGTGGGAAACCTATTTATTGCGAAGTTTCATCAAGCAAAATTAGACCGTATTTACCTGACAGCTTTAGACAGGAAGCATTCCATTCAGTTCATGACTTAGGCCATCCAGGTATTAAAACTACTAAAAGTTTAGTGAAAGAACGCTTCTTCTGGCCTAATATGGATAAGAATGTAACCGAATGGACCAGAGCTTGTCTAAGTTGTCAGAGAGCTAAAATAAATAGACATACAGTAGCTGGGTTAGGAGAAGTCGAGCGTGCAGACCGTTTTCAACATTTGCATATAGATATAATAATTTTACCAACTTCGGCAGATGGACATAAATACTGCATAACAATGATAGATCGTTGTACCGGTTGGCCGGAAGCTTTTCCCGCAAATAACATCACAGCTGAAACAGTAGCCAGGGTAGTGTTTGAAGGCTGGATATCTCGTTTTGGATGCCCATCGAAGCTCACAAGCGACCAGGGTAGACAATTCGAGAGTGATCTTTTCAGTCAGCTAATGAAGTATCTGGGTATTACAAAAATGCGTACAACAACTTATCATCCACAGAGTAACGGCATGGTTGAACGATGGCACAGATCTCTGAAAGTGGCCCTTACGGCACGTTTGAATTGCTCAAGTGACTGGGTAGCCGAGCTTCCAGCCGTTTTGTTAGGCTTACGAGCTGCAACTCGCAGTGATAGTGGCGTCAGTGCAGCTCAATTAACTTATGGCAAAACAATTCGTTTGCCAGGCGATTTTTATGAAGACTCTAAAGTGAATTGCACGGATTCGGAATATTTACAAAAGCTTCGCGATTGTATCAAGAGCTTAAGGCCTAGACCGCCAAGTCATGGTAATTCGCGTTCTTTATTTGTTCCTAGTGAGTTAAGTACTTGTAAGAGTGTATTTGTAAGAAATGATGTAATGCGGAAATCTTTACAACCGCCTTATGATGGACCTTATGATGTTATAGTTCGCAGAGAAGAAACTTTTGATATAAAAATAGGTGATAAGACATCAACCATATCTATAGAAAGGTTGAAACCCGCTTTTGTTATTAATAATGATGTGAACAATAGTTTTGATTATAGTACTAGTAATTATAGTGATTCTAGTTTAGATAACGAGGTCACTCCTAGCAAAATTCCTCAGCCGAGAACTACGCGCAGTGGCCGCGTTATCAGTACACCTGTACGTTTCGCACCATAAATATCTAGTTGACGATAAATTTAGCGTGCAGAAAGTTAGACAGTATTAGGTTTTATGTAATACAATTATTATAGGTTCGTTGCCATGTGAACCGGGAATATGTAATGTAATAGGGGAGTTTATAATTAAAAATGTATTAACTTTGTAATTGAAGAATTATTTTAAACTTAAATATTGAAATGTAACTAGCTTTTTTATTTTTCCTTTAGTGATATAGGTATTTTGAAAAAAACTACGGTGTATAGTAAATATAGTACTTATAAGAAAACTTTTAGGAATGTAAGAATTAAACTAGACTGTATAAATGTATGCATCAATTTAATAATATTGACATGATAACAAATTCAGTTTTTAACTCTACTAGGTAGTAGGACTCTACAAAAAAAGGTTTGGAATACTGTTATGACTATCTGTAGCTATTGTTATCAAAAAGACAATAACAACCATGAGCCCTAGCTCAGTTTTATTTTTCTTTTTGTCATGTTTCGTGAAAGTTATAATTACGCAAAGATTCGTTTAGCTTACAGAATAGATTGTAAAACGGTATTTTTAATGTCTTTCCGGTCGTTATTAGGATTTTAGCTAAATGGTTTTACGATAATTAGGGATAATTATGTAACGTTGCACAAACGGTCATAACCTATTGTCAATACTTTTAAAGGTTGGGCCGGATATCGACTAACGTTTTGTTTTGTAAAAAGTTACCCGTTATGTTCCGTTTCTTTATTACTTTATTAGCTGTTAAAAAGTTTTCGTCCTGTTTAGTGTCTTTATGTTTATTGTTTTGAACCTTTTTGTATTGTAATAACTATGCTTTGTTGTTTTTTTTTGTTCCTAACAGGACTGTGCTATTGTGTATTGAATATTTGTTAAGTACTTTATTAGGTTTTGAACATTTTTGTCCTAACATGATTGTACTATTGTGTAAAGAACGTTTTGTTATTTTTGAAGCGTGGGAAAGTTTTTTGTCTCAACATTTATGCTATTACGCAAATAATGTTTGGTGGACGTCACATTCCCCGAAATATATTTGGACAGTTTAACAGTCAATGTGTAATGTAATATGCAGTTGATTACTTAATGTAACTTTATATATGTATTTTTTTTTGTTTTAAAGGGAGGGACGTGTGTAGAGACACAGTTTTGTAGCGACACAGTTTGCTAACGGTAAATATCCGTAGCCGTAGTGGCCGTAGCGGAGCGTCGTAGCGTAGCTATAAAATCAGTGGACTTCACTTTTGACAGGCAGTCCACGTCAGTCCACGTGCAGTCCACGGCAGTCCTCGAGCAGTCCTTAGACAGTCCTTACCTTAAGCAGTCGTCAATAGTCTTTCATTTAAATAGTCGCATCTCTACACGCGTGCCCACCGGACATTTGTGATAACCGAATATACGATAGTTCCTTTTATTTTTGTAGCTGTTGTGCACAGTAAATTATACGGAGTAGTAAACGAAACGTATTTAATTTATAATAATCCTTCTGATAAAATAGGGTTTAGTGGACATTCCATTGCCTTTACTTAAAACCTACAGTTTGCATAAAACCCTACACTCGGTTTAAGCTACTATTTCGACAAGAAAATAACAACGCAGTGTTAAAAATATTAAAAAATCCAAGATGGCGGCCAACTTTTAAGTTTGTAGACCGATTTAGATGAAACTCGGTTTTTGGTACAATTTTGACAAGAAAATAACAAAGCAATTTTTAAAGTATAAAAAATCCAAGATGGCGGCCAACTTTTTTGTTTGTAGGTGGATTTAGATGAAACTCGGTTTTTAATACAATTTTGACAAGAAAATAACAAAGCTATTTTTAAAGTATAAAAAATCCAAGATGGTGGCCAACTTTTTTGTTTGTAGGCTGATTTCAATGAAACTCGGTTTTTGATACTATTTTGACAAGACAATAACAACGCAGTGTTAAAAAAATTTAAAAATCCAAGATGGTGGCCAACTTTTTTGTTTGTGGGCTGATTTCGATGAAACTCGGTTTGAGCTACTATTTCGACAAGAAAATAACAACGCAGTGTTAAAAATATTAAAAAATCCAAGATGGCGGCCAACTTTTATGTTTGTAGACCGATTTAGAAGAAACTCGGTTTTTAATACAATTTTGACAAGAAAATAACAAAGCAATTTTTAAAGTATAAAAAATCCAAGATGGCGGCCAACTTTTTTGTTTGTAGGCGAATTTAGATGAAACTCGGTTTTTAATACAATTTTGACAAGAAAATAACAAAGCTATTTTTAAAGTATAAAAAATCCAAGATGGTGGCCAACTTTTTTGTTTGTGGGCTGATTTCGATGAAACTCGGTTTTTGGTACTATTTTGACAAGACAATAACAACGCAGTGTTAAAAAATTTTAAAATCCAAGATGGCGGCCAACTCTTTTGTTTTTGGGCCGATTGCGATGAAATTCGGTTTTTGGTACTATTATGAGAATAAAATAACAACGCAATCTTTAAAATATAAAAAAATTTAAGATGGTGGCCAACTTTTATGTTTGTAGACCGATTTAGAAGAAACTCGGTTTTTAATACAATTTTGACAAGAAAATAACAAAGCAATTTTTAAAGTATAAAAAATCCAAGATGGTGTAACACTTTTTTTTTACACCTATCCTTACGGTAGTAAGCACTTGAGTTTAAAGTACTTTTTATAGCGAAATTCTCGCTATAGTCTTCTAGGTTGGACAAGGAACATTAGGTATTAAGCTTAAGTAGGTTTGTTAAATAAGTAGTGTGTTGTTTTGATACAATTTGTGTAGGAGAAATGCATGAATCTTTCTACCTTTGTATGCGTCAATTTCCAGTAGTTTAACGAATGTCGGTGATTGTACCACACACTTCGGCATTCGGGCATTCACTTGAATTCACTTTAAAACATCTTTCACTAAGAATTTTAGCACTTTTCAATAATTACAGCAAATAAACTTTCTTGTTTACATATCTCACAGCTGTCTTTTCAATTGACAAGTGACAACTGTCAGATGTGACGTTTGGCGTTCCGATTCCAGCTAACTGAATGTTTCGGACCAATTAATTTACACTTTGGTGATAAAATCAAATAAATCCTATTTGTTATTTTAATTAAATAAAGTAAATACCCATGTCTCGCATGCTAGTTAAGCGTTTTAATATTAATATTCAGACAAAAGGTAAGTATGTTCATAGAATGTATTTTGTCTGGGGGGTAGTTTGTTGTCTATGGCATTCTAGACTCTTCGAGTCGTTTCAACAATGACCGACGTACTTCGACGGACGGAAGTCTTTGTCTCATTCGTGGTATTTCGCCTGTGTCGTGTAGATGCAGGAAATTTTCGTCATGTGAAGTGAAACCCAATCTATTTTTTTTGGTGGGTTTCTATTAATTTAATGATGCGTTGAGCATCCCTTTAAGTGGGCTCAAGGCTCAAATTGTATATTGTACCATGTTTCTTTCGAGATGATAACCTGTAATAATTAAAGCCCAAATTTGGTAAGTTTCTCAACCTTGTTATAATGTTAGTTGTAAGGAAAACCTCATATTCAATGTTGGACAATTTGGTGACTTTGATTTTTTATTACAGGGCTCCCAGGTTTGGTCCAGGAAACGCTTCCAGGTTTACCTCAAAATTTCAAGATATAAGTGGTTTCCAGTTTGGTCCAGGAAATCTTTCAAGGTTATGGTTTGAGCTTGTTTCGATGTAACGTCGTCTGTGCAGCGGCTTGGTTGGTATTCCATGCTTTGACGTCTCATTAAAATCAGCGCGTCGAGCACATGTTAAACCATACCAT
This sequence comes from Agriphila tristella, assembly GCA_928269145.1. Taxonomy (NCBI): domain Eukaryota; kingdom Metazoa; phylum Arthropoda; class Insecta; order Lepidoptera; family Crambidae; genus Agriphila; species Agriphila tristella. Next base: position 31,346,146 of record OV743432.1, read on the forward strand.
TACCATGGATTTATAAAACTAACCAAGGTATTCCTCAGCCTTCCTTTATTATCATCGCGGCAGTGTTTCTGTAGTATGTACCCGGTGAAGTAAATAACGTTCATATCCAGTACAAAATGGTTATTTGATGACATGTTCAAACTCAACCCGGAGCAGGTCTACAGCCAATAAATGTATCTATAGTCATGTTTCAAATTTATTTAGCTTCAGCGTAACTCTGGTCCATGAGCCAGAATGTATAAATAATTCTATTTTACTATGAATGTCTTGTGTTAAGATGATAAGTAATAAGTATCTTAGCATCATCGAAATGAATTATTTCAATGCTTAGCATAAGTTTTTTTGAGTACATATGTGTTCGATTCTTAACACTGCCGTCCTTTAACTAAAACCACGTTAAACCCAAAAAGTAATTTCGGAAAAGAACACAAAAAACGCGGGAATCTTTGTTTCTAGAAAACTATTATAGATAGATAAAGTGACTGTTAGGCAAAATGGTAACATGTAATTGCATGCATCATTTATGATTTATACTGCACGGGTATCTACTGTAAATTATTGAAAAAAGGCCTTTTTATTGTCTAACGAAGACAAATGTAAATGTTTTGACTAAGAATACTGTACTAAAAAGTCTCTAACCTACACTTAGCGACATTTTAGTTAAGTATTTTCATTAAATTTGTGATGTCAGTAATGTTTTATAAATTTACTCTGAAATGCTTAACTATAAACTCACTAAGTCATTTAACTGTATTATAGCAGAGAATTTTGTTCGTATTAACATATTATTTACTTTAGTTAAAAAAGACTAAAGCTTCTTAAACTCTTTTAAGCTAAGTATTACCGATAAAACAAAACACATTAGTTAAGACATACACTTGTTTACTAAGCTAAAAAAAGGCAAATCTTCCTTCGATTTTGATTAGCGTCCTTATAGCCAAGCATTTCATACCAAAAAAGTAGGAAATTAAATGAAAAGCAATATAAGAATTACATCAAATTTTATTGAAAAGTAAAAAAACATATACCTATATAGTTTCTTTTGCTTGTTTTTAGTGTTTTTATAAAACAACAATCAAACATTTTATAATATTTAACTAAATGTTCTTCTGTTATTTTATGAACCACAGCTTCATTACATTGATATCACTAAACATAAAATAGAATTATTTTACGTCAAGTAATGATAATTAAAAGTATGATAATATACGTACACGCATTGTTTTAATATTCATAGTAAGTATAATTATCATACTTTTTACAGTCAGTGGCACGAATCATGAAATCGTGTGGGGATTGCGCGGAACGCGTATTTTGGGTATGCGTTGCGGTGAGAGGCGCGGGCGGCGGGAGAGGGGCGCGCGCTATTGGTCGCTCACAAGAGCACATGCGCGAACTTATCCCCACTCCGTCGAAAAATATTCAAGATACATGCCTCGCACTGTACTAGTAATTTAATAGATAACCAGTCTAGTTACATCAATTTAGATTCTTCGTACCAGAACTAAAACCACTGTAGCTTCGTTGTTTAGTACTCAATTGCAATGATTTAAGGTTTATCAAAAAGCTCATAAAATTAGCAATCATCATCATCATCATAATATCAGCCGCACGAAACCCACTGCGAAGTATAGGCCTACCAAGGATCTCCACGACGATTGGTCCTGCTTCTTCGGTGTGCTGATCGGTTCCGCTTGCATCCAGCGGCGCACCGCGACCTTCATCAGATCGTCGGTCCACCTTGTCGGGGACCTACCCACGGAGAGTCGTCTGGTGTGCGAACGCCATTCCAGAACATTTCCGCCCGCATATCTAACTGGACTGCCTGTCCTAGGTATAAATAATGGTCAACAACTTCACAACATGGGCATTCGACATGATTTTCGTCTTATCCATGTTCTTGTTCATCCTGAGACCCACTCTTTGGGAAGCACTACGGAGATCTTCGAGCATTGTGTTCAGGTCTTCCAAGGTCTCAGTCATAAGAACTATATCATAGGCAAAACGAAGGTATTAGGTACTGGCCATTAATGTTGATGCCGAGTCTTTCCCAGTCTAACGATGTCTTCCAACGCAGCTGTGAACAGTTTCGGAGAAATAATATCTCCCTGTCGCACACCTCGCTGCAGTTGGATAGGATTTGTGCTCTTCAGAGCGACTTTGGTGGCATTTTCGTAAAGTACAACACCTAGATATACCTTATAGGTACCTGTAGTCCACTTGGCACCTTTGGAGAGACTGCAGCACTGCCTAGGTTTCAATCGAATAAAAGGCTTTCGCATAGTCCACGGACGCCAAGCAAAGTGGCAGATTTTGCTCCTCTGTCTTCTGTATAGCCTACCGCAGCATATGGATGTGGTCTTATGGAGCTAAAGCCTTTTCGGAACCCGGGAAGCTAAAGCCTTTTGGGAGGTTGGAAGTCGTCGAACCTGCGAGCGAGACGATTCGTAAGCACTCTCGAAAACAACTTATAGGTATGGCTCCTTCATGGCTCAAAAGTGAGATGGGTCTGTAGTTCTTTAAGAGGGTCTTGTCACCCTATTTAAAGAACAAAATCATCTCACTTATCTTCCATGCCTTCGGAGTTCTGCCCTCAACGATGAAGGAATTGAAAAGCTTCTGGAGAACTTGATGTATCGGCTTACCGCCCGCTCTCAAAAATTCTATAGTAATTCCGTCGTCACCCGCCGCCTTGTTGTTTTTCAGCTGTTAGAGAGCCATACTAATCTCGTACAGGTTGACTCCGGGATATCTTCGATACAGTGTCGTATAAGCTTGGCTCTGGGATTGCGTTCAACAGGTGTCTGGGTGGAATATAACTGCCCATAGAAACTCTCGATCTCTCTCATGATTTCAGGCTTCAATGAGATAATGCGTCCGTCGCCAGTTTCAGCTTCGTCATCTGGCTTTGCCCAATAGAAAGATCTCTTGCAAAGTTGCGAACACTTTGGAGCCTTTATTCTGCTCGATGGCCTCTTCTCCTCTTTAATACGTTTCGTATTAAATTGGCGAAGGTCGCTCTATTTAGCTAATATCTGTCTATTTAGCTAATGACGATGAGCATCCGCTTAACCGCTGGAACCTCATTTTACGTCTCTGATCCATGAGTAGGAGTGTGTGGTCAGAGTGTTTCTTTAGCTTGGGACGGTGGTGGGTATTAAAGAACTTGGACCCTACCGTACTAACAGTAGGTATCCACCGCCATGGCGTTTAGATTGTCCACATCTATGCTGTTTTCAAGGGCTTCAAAGCGGTTTTGGAGTTTGAGTGGATACGGGTTTTCCGAGGTTTACAGTTAAAAAAGGCGTATGTCGCATTTCGTGGCGACGAGGTGATAACGGTAAGCCATATACGCTCCCCGCACACGCCCGGATAGAATGAAGCACGAGCAACGAATAACGTGTTTCTAGTTAAGAAACGTGGATTAGCGGTTATTAAGTTAAGGAACACTAATATTTTTTTAACAAATTCCTTAATAAAGCAGATGACGTTTTTATAGCGAAGTATTTAGAAGCAACTGCAGTATGGAATACTTGACTATACTATCGTTAAGGGAGTTTAACGTGTTTGTAATCAAGTATAATCAAATCACGTAGTTTTAGCTAAGTAAATGTTTAATAAATATTCGGTTAATTTATCAATAAAGGTACTTTAACTTTTTTTAAGCTAAGAATTGTAGGATAGTCATTTTTTAGCTAAGGATTTGTAGAATATTTTGTCGTTTAACGGGATACAACGTTTTAATATCTCCAAAACTATATATGATAGAGCTACCAATCCTAAACAGAAAGATAGAGAAATTTAAACTGTATTACTTTGCATTCAAAACTCAAAATCGACCATCTGAGGGTTAACGTGGTTTTAGTTAAAGGACGGCAGAACAGTCCGCCGACTTGAGAGATATGGTGACGTTTGAAAACTTATTTCAAATGCGGAACCGGCCTCTTAATCCGTCTGACTAACTGGAAACGAACAGATATGCCCTCACCTTTACTTTTAAGGGTTTATAGTTTAAATCCCTACTTCTTTATATGGTTTTAATTTTATAATGAACCAAGGGTATTGTTTTTGTAATTAACGTATGGTCTCACTTTAACCTGTTAAGGGTCCCTGTTAAACCATTTGCCCTTTGTGCGGTTTTAACATTATAATGGGTTCTCAAGGTATTATGTATTAATATAAAATGTGTGACTTCATTTTAACCCTTCGGATTCTTCGTTAAACCATTTATACCCCATGTGGTTTTAAATATTTTTATGACTTATTTTCTGCGAATCGTTGTTAACTTGGTATTAATTATACAACGTGTTAAATAAATGTTTATGTCAACGTAAATACTGGTTTGATTTATTAAACTCACTTTGTTTCGATCCGTGGACAATTTATCTTTTAATTTTTAACTTTCATTGATATCAACGGCGCCCAAAATCATAATTGTTCCATAGATGACTGAGCCACGCGAATCCACAAAACCCCTTTGCTCTACCGACTAACATTTTCAGTGGGGTAATTTCCATCTATACCCCAGGGTAAAAATTTTCCCATTACAATGGCGGCCAACTTTTTTGTTTGTGGGCCGATTTCGATAAAAGTCGGTTTTTGGTACTATTTTGATAAGAAAATAACAACGCAATCTTTAAAATATAAAAAAAAATTTAAGATGGCGGCCAACTTTTATGTTTGTAGACCGATTTAGAAGAAACTCGGTTTTTAATACAATTTTGACAAGAAAATAACAAAGCAATTTTTAAAGTATAAAAAATCCAAGATGGCGGCCAACTTTTTTGTTTGTGGGCTGATTTCGATGAAACTCGGTTTTTGGTACTATTTTGACAAGAAAATAACAACGCAATGTTAAAAATATTAAAAATCTAAGATGGCGGCCAACTTTTTTGTTTGTGGGCCGATTTCGATGAAACTCAATTTTTGGTACTATTTTGACAAGAAAACAGCAAAACAATATTAAAAGTATTAAAAATCCAAGGTGGCGGCCAAATTCTTTTCTTGATCTTCTTTTTTTCAACCCAGTTATATTAAAATCAACCCAAAAACAAAATTGGCAGCCATTTTAAACTTTTGACATTGTTTACATTGCATTATTATTTTCCTTTCAAAATAGTACCAAAAACCGAGTTTCATAGAAATCGGCTCAAAAACAAAAAAGTTAAGCGCCATCTTGAATTTTAATATTTAAAAAATTGCGTTGTTATTTTCTTGCCTATATAGTACCAAAAACAGAGTTTCATCGAAATCGGCCTAAAAACAACAAAGTAGGCCGCCATTTTGATTTTTTTTATATTTTCAACATTTCTTTGTTATTTTTTGTCAAAATATTACTAAAAACCGACTTTCATCGAAATCAAGCCAAAAACAAAAAAAGGTTGGCCACCATCTTGTTTTTTTTATTTTTAACATTGTGTTGTTGAAAATCGCTTGCACCCATTTTTTTATTTCACTAGTAAAAAATTGGTGCAAGTATTTTAGACCTTATTGTACCAAAATAACAGTTTTTAATGAAAGAGAATAATTATGGTAGAAAGTAACCGAATTTTAAACGTCAATAAAGTCGAATATCGTTTGCATTGTTTTTTAACTATAGATCACTAGACAATGTTTTCCTACCTTCACTTGTTTTTCCAACATTGATTTCATTTCCGGAATACACGCACTTGTATTTTTATCAAAATTGGAATACACTTTATAGTTATGTTATTATTTACACTTGAATTTTTGTAGATATTGGTTGTTTAAACATATTTATAAATAAAAACAAGAAAGCAACCTAATAAAACGTGATAAAAAAAACTTGAAGATTTATTTTTAGTAAATTATTATTTTCTGCTTTTCAGTTAACGAGTTAAAACTAAAAGTATACCACCTCCTATCGGAGCACTCGTCAAGACGAATCAATCGAGCTCAAACTCGATGGGGTTGCATGATTTTATTACAAAGTTCCAATGGCCTTCTTCCTGCTCCTTCATCAGCCTCTTGGATATTATTCCCTAACAGAGTACTTGCCAAGACGATTCTAACAAGCCCAAACACGATGGGGTTGTATGGTTTCATCATAGTGTTCCTGTGCCATTCTTCCGGCTCCATCGTCAGATCAGAGGGCCTAGCCAAAGTAACATTGGCAAATCTTCGTTATCGCTTCGCTTTCGAAACATGTATGGGATTGACATAAGGTTTCGTTAACTTTCGACTTTTAAAACGTCAAATCCATATACATGTTTCGAAGCGAAGCGATAGCGAAAATTTGCAAATGTTACTTTGGCTAGGGGGTCAGCTCAATGATACCATAATATTACAGCACTTTCTAGTTCTGACCTGTGTTCAAAGTTTCAAGCCTGTTCATCGGGAAGTTAGTATAAAATCGTTTGCAAAATTTGTGCTCAAACAAACAAACGAAAACACAAACAAACGAGCAAGCAACCTTATAAAAACGTGGCAAAAGTATTAATTGTAAATATAGAACTACCTAAGTACTTCAATTTATATTAAACAGTTTAAAGTAATAAGTATGTCTCCGACCAACCATACAGTTTGGTCACCCTAATGAAGAAAGAGATACAATTATCTACTTGACCTCTCTGTCGGCTCGTTTTGGGGTGAAGAGCTCAATCTGGTTTATACCGAAGGGATATGCTACATCTATGCTTGTACTATTATGTATTCTGTGCCATGCCAGCAGTCAGCCTGCTGGAATGCACTCATTGTCAAATTGTTTCACAGAGTACAGTACCTATTTTAGTGAGAATTTACGATACTCTCTTTTGTATCTGTCAAACCCGACTTACTCGACTTCGACTTCGACTCCAAAAAACTGGGAGCGAGAGCAAGCAGAAAGTAAAATTTCATTCAATTTTGTTTCTTTAAAAATAAGCGGGGTCACTGGTGATCTCCGTGTGCGGGAGGGATACAATAATTTTAATTAATTTTATCATTACAAACACAAATCTAAGGAATTAAAGGTTCAAGCCAGTAAAATGGGAGCCGAAACACTAGTGACTTCTGGAAACGAAATTAGAGAAAACTTGGTAAGATTTTCAATTAATCACCACGAATTTATAGTTTTTGAATAATTATATTGATAATAAACCAATTACTTAATGGGAAAAACTTCAGCTATAAGACCTCCAATTTTGGTTATTATTTACCATTATTTACAAAGGCAAAGTACCTAATTTTTATTTGACCTTCGCTCTTACTTATATTCTTTGTATGCTAAGAACGTACATAGAACTTACTAGCGTCACTTAATTTTATTAGGAACATTATGTTATCAGTGTTGAAACCTTATCAGCTTTAGCACACTTTCAAATTGTCTGACTAATTAGTTATCTTCTAATTCATTAAGTTCATAACGCCAACAATCTATAATAATAATAAAAATAATAATTGCATGAATCACGCAAAAACCACTAATGGATTTTGATTGGATTTTCTCAGTTTGGTAGCTCGGGGTCCAACTTAAAATCTAAGCCATATTTCATTTAATTCGGTTGGGTAGAACCAGGGTTAACAGCTTGAACTCTCCGTATAACCTTTCATACATAAAAAGATTTAAATTTGTGAGCAAAAGAAATACTTACTAGGGATTTTTCTACTGTCCAAGTGTTGACGACACGAAGTTGCGGGTGGAGGATAGTCACAAACTAAGCAGAATTGTGGATAAATAGTGGACAAAATCCTTAAATAACTAGGTACAGTGCGAGGCAGCCGAGGCATATATCCTGAAATCGGGTGGGGATTGTGCGGAATGCGTGAGTAGCAGTGAGGGGTGCGGGCGGCGGGAGAGGAGCGCGCGCTATTGGTCGCTCACAAGAGCACATGCGCGAGTTTATCCCCACTCCGTCGACAAAATTTCAAGACACGTGCCTCATACTGTATTTATATTAATAACCATAGAAACAAGCCACACCATCACCATACAAAAAATATATTTTATTTACTGGTTATTTTTTCAGGTTACGACTGCTGTAAAATTTTTGACAAACCCCAGTGTGCAACGTTGCACTTTGGAAAGCAAAGAGAGGTTTCTACGGAGCAAAGGACTTACTGATATCGAGATACAGAAAGCGATAGAAAAATGCGGGGAACTAGTTGACATACCATCTATTACATCAGAACTTATGTTCTTCCATCATTCACGACATTCGTGGTTCAGAGATAATGTACTACCACTTATTATTTATGGAGGATTTGCATATGGATGTTATTGGTTTTATAAGGTAAGAAGGACACAATTTCTACCATTCTTAATGATTAAATTCGGGGAATATATAAATGCACTTTAAAAATAATGTAACACACTTTGGCTGCATTCCGAATCACACTAAAATCGATGACAGCGCACTAAAATGCGTTCCGAGTCGGTGATTTTGTATGGGTTTGACAGATAACGTGAGCGCTGACATCGATTTTATCGTGATTCGGAATATAGCCTTTAAAATGTTTAGCTTCAAAAGAGTCACGGTCAAAATGGGCGTAAAACCAACAGCTTTAAAATATATTTTATGTGGAAGCTAATGACCCTTACTTAATTTTATACTATGACGGCAATCACCCAAACAACCGGTGAGCAGAGATATTCAGTGATGTTCAAACGTATAGATTTATTTATTTGTCATAATCCAAAACAATCGCTAATACAACGGAGATAACACGACACGATGTTGTGCAGAGCTATTTAAAAGAAACCAACCTATTGGTTGGTAACCTAACGGAATTACTACATTCCATCCCTTTCTAACGTCTCTCTTACTCAGGCGCCGACCAAAAAACAAGCGCGCGGGTAGGCCGGGTGTGCGTGAGCGCGTCAGTCAGTCGTTATTAATATTTCGTTGCCTTCTCACGTTTTGCTATCATCGGTTTATTTTTATACGACTTGTGACCCCCTGCCATCGCTTTCTTGAACCGTTGTCACTTTCGGATTGGACTTTTCTAGAGACCAAATCGGTAGAAATGCGATAGTTGAGCATTACTGTACTTGCTTAACAAGCAGAAGAACAGTAGGAAGTTGTGCCCACATAGTGTCAGTATTGTGGTTTTTAGGATTAGGACGGCACGAGCCTTTCATTGCACCCGCAGAACATTTATTAGGTGTTCTAAATTTAAATATCAATAGTAATCATCAACATGATTACTATTTAAATAAAAGGTATCAATGAATAGTAGTTATTAACAAATATGTGTGTTTTATTTAACCAACCTTTGGGATTTTTTTGCAGTGATACCCGGTCTATAATGGGGTTAACAAGTATTTAGGGGGTATTTAGAAGTACAATAAAGTAAATTACAACACATTTTATTTCTGTTGGTTTTACGCCCAGCTCCCATACAAAAATGCCCATGATCCTTTATTGAATGAACTATAAAAATAATGGTTTCCACTATAAATATGCTAAGCTTTAAAATTAATACTTTGCACTATACAATTTAATTGATTAGCTTTAAAATTAATACTTTGCACTTTACAAATTAATTTTATAACTTTAGCACTGGTAAACAGACATCTAGGTGCGACGACGAGCGGGCGCAGCGAGAGAGGAGCCCAGGAGGAGGTTAGGTTCGATTGTGACCAACAACGCCAGAACCGACCTGATGGCGTATAATTATGCATCATGCCACAAGTTGTTTTTGTCTTTCCATCTCATTTTAACAGTGGTTAGATGGTGGTCAGTCTGACATGGTTGGACAGAAACTAAATGGTTTCGGAATTGGGACCAATGGTTGCGACACAGTTAAAGTGCAAGCATTATTTTTGTAGTGATAATATTAAATTATAGATCTGTTATTATTTTAAAGTGCAAACCATTATTTTCGTAGTGATAATATTAAATTATAGGTCCATTATTATTTTAAAGTGCTGATATACAATTTTATAGCTGTTTTCATCAAATTTAAAGTGCTATTAAATACATCCCATTAAATTCAACACAATTACTCATAATTTTGATTATAATAGCAACATCATAATATGTCTTAGTTTTTTTATTACAATGTGTTTGTATTACAAAGTACTTTAAATTTTTTGAAGAAATTAAAAGAATTCTCACATATTAAACTATAGTTTATAACCCATTATATATTTTGATTTAGATTCTACAAAATAGTTTGTTATTAATAATAAACCCTTCTTCAGACTTTTTGATTCATACACAAAATAGTTTGTTACTACTCCATAATATCATAGATTCATACTTATATTGTTTACAGAACTGCATAAGACAGTTACTCTTTGTTGAAGAGCCAAAACGCAAGTCCACATCGGAGTGCATAGACGAGCTCCGCAAGTCCCTAGACATTTTAAATGCCAGTGTAACTTCACTACGGTCAGATATGCAGGCGACAACTCAGCAGAGCATGTTGCGGTCACAGCTCGATAACATCAAGTCTGACATCGCTTCTGTGAAAGGAATATTACTCAATAGGTAAGTTAACAACCTGCCCTGCCATGTAAAATTGTAATTTATTAACTAATTTGTATTATTTTACATAACTAATTGATTAAAATTAACATAATGTCGGTCAAACTTCAGATAGTCGTTGAGTCTTTGGGCTCAGTAAAAAAAAGGAAATAGCACTGTAATATTATTAGTGTCTGACTGAAACTGGAATTTCAGCCAAAACCGAAACTGAACTTTCGGCCCTGGTTCCAGTTTCGGCCAAAACCGAAATCAAAACTTATTTTCACACATTAAGGTTTTGTTTTGCGAAATCATTTGTCTCTGTCTTTTTCTTTATGTGTAAAGAGTATGGAATATAACCTCACTTCTGCACTTTTTCGATTTTTTTTCGTTGTTTTTTTCATCATAATCTTTAGCACAATAATAATTAATTTTCTTGCAAAAAAAGTTATTGGAGCAACTGCACAGCATGTTAAAGTGTATTTTGATATAGAATTCATTCAATACGTTTCCGCTATTATTTGCGCCAAAAAAAATGACCCGCGACAAGCGCTTTTGATGATATTCTGATTTTTTTACAATCATCTGTGAAGTTTATACGCAATTTAATACTTGTAGCTACCAGATAATCTCTTTAGCTTGTCGTATGTTTTTTTTGTGGCTACAACTTTACGTTTTCTATATACAAATATGGCCCGTGCAAACCATGTTTCCATTACGTATGGCCCCTTAAGTTGAAATGTTTTTTACACAGTACATGGTTGGTGGTAGGGTTTGTTTCAAGCCCGCTAGTGGTGGACGGATAATAAGAAACACTAGTCGATTTTCATATAAATGATGTTACTTTGAAGCCTTTGTTCTCCGCCAGGGATTGATCAAGCTGTGATCTGATGATGGCTATTCAGGGAGTGTATGGAGAAGATCCAGATCGCTATTCACACCCAACTGATTTGTACCCTTAGCACGAACAGCTATCGAAAAAAATACCGCGCGTAAAATCATTTGATAGAGTAATTTTGTATGGGAAATTTGCACAGCGCCATCTACCGCTGAAAAGCGAAATTAAATTTTCCATAGTAATTCTCTATCGAGTATTTTTCCCCCCTTTTTTTCTGGATAGATATTCGTGCTAAGGGTTCTTTCTGACCAACCTATCATTTGATAGAGTAATTTTGTATGGGAAATTTGCACAGCGCCATCTACCGCTGAAAAGCGAAATTAAATTTTCCATAGTAATTCTCTATCGAGTATTTTTCCCCCCTTTTTTTCTGGATAGATATTCGTGCTAAGGGTTCTTTCTGACCAACCTTCTAAGAGCTGTTTGAATAAGTTTAATCAACTCTCTGGACCTCCTTTATTCATTCCCTGGACACAGAATAAATAATAGTACCCCATTTGTATGACAATCAACTGGTGGTTTCAAAGAAATATACATCCACCAATAAAATACAATATAAAACTATAATTAGAATATTGTATGTAACAAAAATAATCAACAAAAATATCATAAAAATCAAAAAAATCAAACATTTGTTAGTCAACTTTTTAAATAATCAATATTAATTATTGTTTAACAATAGTCGTATGATTGTTATTTTGTTGTGTTTTACCGTACTACCCGTCTGAATTGACTAAGCTTTTGACGCTCTCGCGCAGTCATACTGCGAAAAATTTCGAGATGACTAGTGTTACTGTTATAGTTAGTTAATATGCACGAGTTTTAGAAACTTAAATGTTTTTTTACAATTAAAATCAATCTATTAACTTAAGGTATAAGACCTCAACTCAACACGATCGCGCCGATTCACGTCGGCTGGCGAGCTCCGAAGTTAGCCGATTGATACACGATAGTTCACGAAAACCGAGTTTCGGCTGAGCGAAAGTTTCGGCCAATATTTGGCCGAAACTGGCCGAAACCGAAACCGAAACTTCGGTCCTCCGTCTACGTGACAGTTATTTTTCTATCCCTCGGGTATCGGGTATAGTACTTTTTCTGGATGAAAACCACCCTATGTCCTTTTCTGTACCCCTGATAGTGTGTATGCAAAATTCCATGATGATCAGTTGAGTTTCGCATTTTTGTATAAATATTAAATAATAAATACAATTATTTTGTTCGATAGTTAGTAGCATTAGCAGCTGATAGATGATGCCTGTAACAGTTCATCAATATTTATCCCACACTAGGCTATTACATGATACAAACAACATAGGTACTACTGAGAGGTATTAGATCACTTCATTCAATTTATTCAAACTGAATAAAGTGAGCAATCCTATTCAACCAGAATGTTTTTAACTGTTTATCAAAGCAAAGAATATCAAACACAATTAGACAATAGGTTTATAGGTACATATTATTGCAACCTTGGTGATATCTTGTTTCCTAAAACATTTGTTCAAATACTAAAATTAATTTCATGCTCAATGCAAACATTAAGTGCCTAACTAATAAAATGAAAAATAACTTTATACCTAGTACTAGTAAAACCAAAAAAAATGTGTACCTAGCAATATTACTCCTTATTTTTATTTTTACTGAACAAACTTTTTGGTTATACTCGTAATAAAGTTATTCTTCATTTCATTAGTAAGGCAGTAAAATAAATACATATCTATTTTGTTTCACATTCTTAATCCTTACTAATATTATAAATGCGAAAGTCCGTTTGTTTGTATGTTTGTTACGCCTTCACGTCTTAACTACTGAACCGATCATCATTAAATTTTGCACACACGTCAGGTGTACAGAAAAGGACATGGGGTACCTTTTATCCCGAAAAAAAGTATTTTTCCCGAGGGATAGCAAAAAAACTTTCCACGCAGACGATGTCGCGGGCGGCCGCTAGTATTATAAATGCGAAAGTCCGTTTGTTTGTTTGTTTGTTACGCCTTCATGTCGTAACTACTGAACCGATCATCATGAAATTTTGCATACACGTTGTCATGGCTACAGAAAAGGACATAGGGTACCTTTCATCCAGAAAAAACGTACAGTTCCCGAGGGATAGCAAAAAACTGTCCACGCAGACGAAGTCGCGGGCGACCGCTAGTCTATGTATTTTTTTTTTAATATTTCCACATAAGTTGAGAGTCTAACTGTGGCCATGCAATAATTTCGCTCTTCGACCTACGTCAAATGTATCGACCTCAATAAGAGTCAATACTCTCTCTCACGGTTTAAACGCCGGTTTTTCTCCATACAAGAAACAAACAATCGAGCGATTTGCACGTGGGTATATCCACAGAGGAAATAATCACTACGTTTTAGGTATATTGGCAATAACTTTGTTGCTATCGAACAGCAACATACGTCGTTTGATGCTATTAAACAGCAAATACGTCGTAGGTAGGTAGGTACTTTAGTCACAGAAACATGGCACACAAACAGATGCGATGCCATCTTACCTAAGTCTGACATTATTTATTCTGTGGTCTGACGCCATAACAACAATTTAAAAATTGTTGTGTTCTGGTAGTTATAGGTAAGATAGCCAGTTTCCCAGTGATGAGAATTCCTGGTGTAGTGCGCTTCCACCGTTGTGCATAAAAATATCATCTTTAAGTAATTGATACCTATCTATCCTGTCTCAACAATATCACACACAAATCTATTTATGACCAGTCTAACATTGACACAAAGATGAGAAAGAGAAACAAACCACAGACCATACATAATATCACAAACCCAATAATTGCTTACACTACTTTACATCCAATATTGGATTATAAATGATCCATTTCTGTACATTGCACAGTCTAAGATCATGTTGCTTTAAATTGCAACCATGTCTGAAAGCAAATTTCTTAAAATTCACAGACTTTATTAAATTTTTAATTAAACAAGTAAATAGCATAACACAAAAAATATGTACTGGAATAATCCTACACAGGTACTTTGGACAATAAATATTTCTGTAGCTTTATTTCAATCTTTTTCCTTTCCTTACCGTAATATTATAAATACGTAAGTCCATTTATTTGTTTGTTTATTTGTTACGCCTTTACGTCTTAACTACTCAACCGATCATCATGAAATTTAGCATACACGTTGTCAGGGGTAAAGGGAAGGACATAGGATCCTTTATTTCGGAAAAAGTACAGTTCCCGAGGGATAGAGAAAAAACTAATGATGCAGACGAAGTCGCGGGCGGTCCCTAATCCTAAACCTAAATCTTATAAAACCTGTCCTTTGCAGTTGATGCAACTAATCAAACTTGATATATTATTTAGGAACCAATTCCCTGCGCTGAAGACTCGTACTGATCCACCATCTATACCGGCATGGCAGAGACAATCTGAAGAGGCCACTTCTACGGAAGCCGTTGCCGAAGATAAGAAACCTCAACGGATCCGAGGCCAGCGGTCGGAGTCTGGCGGATCGAACTCCAGTGAGGGAGAACAGGCTACCAAGAACAGTGACAGCAGCTTGGAAATTATGTAAGTTATAAAAGTATTTTTTTATACAAATATCAAATCAAATATATTTATTTCAACAGCTTAGGTGTAAGTTTACAATATATTGTGGCCGGAGTTTCCTTTTAAGCAAAAATAGCTTGCTTGTACTAGGAGACTCCGCTCTTCCTTGAAAATACGTAGGTAACCTATTTTTACATGAAATAAAAGCTTGATAAGTAAATAAACCTATTTTAAATTAATAAAACGATAATAAACGCGTGTGTATGTGTGTGTGAGAGTGTGTGTGTGTGTAAATACAGGTGTTATTTTCATACAAACGAGGTAACTTTGAAGCCTTGGTTTACTGCCAGGGATGTACTGTGCTGTGATCTGATGATGGCTATCCAGGGACTGAATGGAGGAGATTCAGATTGCTATACACACTCAACTGATCTGACCGGCATTCTAATCAGGATCAGGACTTGTAATCATCGCGATATGTAGTTTGATTGGCCACCATAAACTAATCAGCCCCCCTAGCACGACCACCGAAACGCAATACTATATAGCAGAGGTGACCAAACGGTCGATAGCGATCGCGAGAGGTTTTAAGGTCGATCGCCAAGGATAACAGATTTGACACTTTGCACCCAATGTAGTTTTACTTTGCAACTTTTTTCCAATATCGGTAAAAATGTCGATCTCTTGGTCATAAATTGTTGCTATGTCGATCTCCTTAAGAAAAAGTATGGGCACCCCTACTATATAGCGATTTCTCACATTTAACTGTCAAAAGACAATAGATTTTGACAGTTGAGTGTTGATAAAACGCGATATAATTATATCATATTTCGGTGGCCATGCTAGGGGGACAGCCCCCCTACTCAAATGGCCACTTTTCTATTCGTTCTCTAACTTAAAAATTAAAAATAAGCCATAAACTCTGAAATTACGTGTCGTATGCTTGTCAATTCCATACAATACAACAATGTCTGTGATTTACATAAACTTGCGACGTGTTACTTATCATATAATTGCTTATTTTTAAGCTTTAAGGTAGCGAACGAATAGAAAATTGGCCATTTGAGTAGGCCATCTTATGCTTTAACTGCCTGTTAAAATAACTATTAAGGATTGTAAATAGTTACGGGAACGTTCGGCATTTTTTACAAAAAGACACACAACTACTTATTTAGGTTTTAGAAATTAGTGGTGATCTGTCACTTGCTTGATTCGGCTGAGCTGGTCTTTTATAAACAGCTTTCCTGTACTGTCTAAGAATTTATTCGCAACCGGTTCGCGTGCATCTAAAACACATGATTTGCGACATGAGCGTGTGGCCTGTGCAGATGTGGACCTATATTAAGGCTTCGTGTAAATAGCATCGTGCAGTTTGGATCGTGCGGATAGCATCGTGCAGATGTGTACCTATATTAAGGCTTCGGTAGATGGTGCCGGAGTTCGCATAACATTATATATGCTGAAATTGTGGGAAGGGAATAAATAAAAAATACACGGAGGAGTGAGGTAAAGTTGTCTTGCTCAGACTAGCACTAGAAACATTCTTCGAGCTCCATACATTTCTTCTGGTGTTGCCCTTTTGTTCTGTGCGAGTTCAAAAGAATTTCGAAATTTTTGTTATCAGGGAGAAAGTCAAGCCTAGACGCCCAATGACAGCTTTTATGATGTGGCTGAACAGTTCAAGGGAACAGATAAAGGCTGATAATCCTGGCTTGAAGGTCACGGAGTTGGCCAAAAAGGGTGGAGAAATATGGAGGGCGCTGGACAAAACTGTTTGGGAAGAAAAAGCGGCATTACTAAAGAACAGTATATAAAGGACTTGGAAGCCTATTGTCAATGTTGAAGATAAAGGCCTAAAACTAGGAATTAAGATCGAGATACTCGTAATAGTGCCCGCAGAGAAGAATGGAAAACTTGTATGACCTAATGTGCCCAATATTCTTTATATCATTTTGAAGTTATACTTTTATTTAAAATGCCATAATGTCTGCCGTATGTGTCAAATTAGCAGGACATATTTTTTTTTGTCAATGTAGTAAAATTAGAAATTCCTGTATCTTTAATTATTAACGGCCGAATACTCAAACGCTACTTAACTTTGAGCGGCTCTCAAACAGCATGCTGTCTTTGTCATATCTTTGACATTTAATGCGACAGGACGACGTTTGAGAGCCCCTCAAAGTTAATTAGCGTTTGAGTATTCGGCCATAAGAATGTTTCATTATAAAATGTTATTATTAAGCCTCCCTTCTTATAGCAAAATAAATTGTTAAACTATAGCAAGTATGCCTTTTTTGTTTGTGAATATCTTTCTTGTGATACTATACTATGGTTAAATATAATGTATGTTACATTAGCATAACGAATGCCGACTGAAATAGTGACTTTAATTCCATAGCAGCCGTATAGTTCTTGAACATAACTGTTTCAAAATATAATGTAAAACACTGCCTTACTAATGCAATTTGTGACGATTCTTAAATAAATAAATTTGATTGAATTAATAATTTTTCATTCAATTATTACAAAACATAGATTGGTACAGCCCATACAGCCAACAGCACGCTGGGCTACCTGTCTCCGGAATACATTTTAAACCTTAACACTAAGATTTAAGGTTTAAAATCAATTGGAGAAATTCGACAGCTTTGTATAACTTGATGGGCAACTTTATATGCCATCACGCGGGCTCAAAACGGAATGGTGGGTGTTATGCAGCCGGGACTAACGGCTTAACGTGCCTTCTGAGGCACGGAGGAGCTTAAAATAATAAATATTTGTTTACCCCTCGGATGACAGACCCTAAGGTAGTTAGTCACTTTACCAACGTACCTAATAGCCGGCCGAATGTTCTAGCTGGGCCACTGCAAAATCGAGATCATCCAATAAAATATTGTAGGTGTGAATCTGTATGCGAAAAGTCTTAGTGTAAATCTGAATGCAAAGAGTCAAAATGCAGTGCCGCGCCTTGGTGAGGGCGGGGACAGAGCAGCCTACACGTTCTCCCTCCCGCACGTACGTCTACGGCCTCTTTCTACCCACGCCATCGCCCTTCGCCACTTCTCTATCGCTCTACCCAAGGCGCGATACAGCGAGTAGTTCAGTAGCCTTTATGGACTAAGAGCTATACCCGGAAATAGGTGGAAAATTTACAGTGACGAAATCTCTCTAGTTAGTTAGCCATACTATCATTATTAACAGATCCGAGCACCTGGCTGATTTTCAGTGGTGGGGGTGGGAGTGGTTGAGCAACAAAGGGGCTGAAAAAGCGATTGAAGGTATACAATTTGCAGAAAAGTAGTGCAAGGCGGCATCAAACTTTACCACTTTTTCGCGCACCTTTGACGCCGCCTGACACTACTTTTCCACCAGTCGAAATTCCTGCAAATGTTATATTCGATTTAGATACATGATTTGTTTGCTATTTGGTGTGGTAACACCAAACCCAGAGCTCTACAAATTGTATACCTTCAATCGCTTTTTCAGCCCCTTTGTTGCTCAACCACTCCCACCCCCACAGAAAATGTGCCAGATGCCCGGATCTGTTAATAATGATAGTATGGCTAACTAACTATGTAGAAGGATTTCGTCGCTCTGTGAATTTTCCACCTATTTCCGGGGCTAGCTCTTAGTATATTATGTTGAGATCATAAAGTTAATATACCTGTTAGGTAATATTAACTTTATGGTTGAGATACGCCCAATAGGTGATTTATTTGTGCTGATATGTATCTTAAACAAATATCTAAGTATTGAGTATGTATTTTTTTATTGCAGTACATGAAGTCCTATCTTCCGTGGTCCGAGTCTTCGAGTGGTGTTGCTAGACGTTTACTGTAAATTATTTCAAATCGTGTACCTTGTACCTTTTATCTTATTTAATTATTTCTCACTTTATAGTTTCCTTAGAATACAAGACTGTTATTAAGACATAACAGATAAAACTTGAAAAGGGCTTAGATTGGTGTCTAATGGGGACTGTCTGAAACAAATTGTCTATTTTTTATAGGTCAAATGGCGTGAAAAAAATCCAAATAAATAAATAACTTCGTCTTTGCAAAAGTATGGGAGTAAAAAAGTTTTGAAACAATGTTGACATTTCTTGTCGAAACTTTTTTTAAACATGTTGTGGCATGTGATGGAGTAATCTCCATTCGGTTTTTATTCCCGTATTTTAACGAAAACGATTTTTTTTATTTTTTCATGCAACTTAAAATTCAGAGTTTGCTGCCACTTAAAAAAAATCAGCCAACTTATTTTTTTTAGATATTCCCCCCATTGATGGTCAAAATCAGTTTTATTGTCAAAAATTTATTTTCAGAAGGTTGTGAACCTTAATACCTCTTATCATGTGTGAATTATTTTAATATACACGTTTATCTGTTATTTTACTTCTTGTTTATTATTTTAAAAAATGTCTAATAAATCTATCAATATTTTTGCAATGGAGATAAAATTTTCTCACCATAGGTCAGTAGTCCTACTATGTTCATAGTATTATCCTTGGTCCATGGTTGTTATGATTAGAAAAAAATATATTTGTAAACTAACATCTCTAAAGATGGTATTTTTTCCTATCCTATGATATTTTTTACTCTGTCGGTCAGGACACAAAATAAAGAGAGCTATTGCGTTGCTCGGGCGCATTCTAAACAGTTTGGCAAAAATATAGGTATAGAAAATAATGGGGGGAGCCAGTTTCCTTATCATCTTGTGTTATTTTAAGGCAACATTCGACTACTTTTGTAAACTATTAAAATATTTTAGTTCCGATTTGAACTGTTTTTGGAAAGTCTGTAAGCCAACTTCTGTGCTCTCTTTATTTTGTGGTGGGAACACTAACAATTTTCAGCTTTGAATTCTTTAGGTACGAAAATGACCTATTCTTATTAAAAAAAACTTTTAATTTCTTGAATATCACATGTTTGCATCAGAGACATGCCTCAGCGCATGCACTACCTCCTCAAAAAAAAACTTAATATTCGAAGTTGTTTGATAAGGCAATTTTTCATAAAAATTTGTTAATTCCGCTTATCTTAGCTATCATTTTAAATTTTAACTGATGTAATTACGAATGATCTTTGTGCAATAATTTTAAAAACTAATTTAATACACTGTATAAACTCGAGGTCCGAAAAATCGCACCTCTTCGAAAATAAGTTTAGACTTGGCCAACTGCTATTGCTAGCTAAAGTTTTATTGTGTAAATGTTTGTAAAAGTTTGAAAGTACATTTAATGAGCTTTCAATTAATAATTGTTTGATTTAATTAACATAACAGTTACCATAATTAAACGCTTAAAGCGTTATTGCTTGCGCCGCCATAAAAGGGGTCAATTCAGTAAATGCGGGTAAATTCGCTATCGAGATGATGGAGAAATCACACTTCAACAGTTCAATTAAAAAAAGGAGTACCCAAGATGGATACTGTTGCCCATGAAGTTGTTCAAATATTGCAAAAAAATGAGGCAATGTAATGTAATGTTGCTCGAAAACTGAATCTCAGTAATTAATTCCGTTAGACAAGTATTCCAACGGTTTCTAAAATATGTTGGGTATGTCCGACGGGGAAGAAGTATATAACAAACAATACTTACCATTAAATTAGACAAGGTTAAATTAACTATGAAGTGAAAAGGTGCGATTTTTCTGACGCCGAGTGTATAATTTACTGTGAGTAGGTATTACATGTTTTCATCCTTATTTCCTCCTCGAACTCGGTTTCATAATATGAATAATTTATATAATTTAAAGTCGTTTTGAATAAAGCCAAAGCATTAATTACTAAAGATGTATTTGAATCAGTAAAAAATTAGGCATGTCTTATATTAATTATTATAAATATAGATATGATTGCAAGGGTGTGTGCTTTTTTTATAAGAAGCATTTTGTAAATATTTTTGAGTTATTGGGCTGTGCATAATAAGTATTTCTAAGTTACTGCTGTCAATTGATGCTAAAATAAAATAAAAAATTAAGCAATTTTTTCCTTTAACGCAAAGCAATAAGATTCTAATAATGCTAACTTTTATTTTACTAATTTGAAATTTATGCGTTATGTAAGCTATTATAGTCATTTATGTATCAATATTTGGCAAACAATTCGTAAGATTAATTACATATAAATTAATTCAGTAGTAAACATGCTCAAATGCGTTTGTGAAAGTGACATTATCATAAATGGCATTCATCACTTTATATTTATTAATGGATGATCATTAATTATTCCGTGCTTTGTTAGCTATATTGGCTCCGTCGCAGAATGTCCCTTTCGCAAAATGTCCCCTGGTCGCAAAACGTCCCTTTCGCAGAATGTCCCTTTCGCAAAATGTCCCTTTCGCAAAACGCCCCTTTCGCAGAATGTCCCCTTGGTATCAAATAAATATCACTCATGCCTAATTTCCATATTGTTCGAAATATTCATAAGTACCCTCTTAACTGATGATTATTACAATTTAGTGTTGTCAGTAGCTTAAAAATTCTCCCAAGTGGGTAGTATATTTTTGAGTTTCATAGAACATTTCGAACAAAATGGAAATATGGTGAGTGATATTTATTTGATACAAAGGGGACATTCTGCAAAGGAGGCGTTTTGCGAAAGGGACGTTTTGCGAAAGGGACATTCTGCGAAAGGGACGTTTAGCGACCGCGGGACATTTTGCGAAAGGGACATTCTGCGACGGAACGGCTATATTATGCTGGTTGCAGACCAAAGTTAGTTTAGCTTACATAATAATTATGTATGCTAAAATAAGCAAACTATTTATGTCCAGTCAGCACAGCAGCAGATCAAATTATACAAAACTGTCATAAATATCCAATTAATTTTGAACCTCGATGTCTTCGCATTTAAGTAAAAAATTACCCTGTTGTGGTATTCCAGCATGCCGTTGACCTTACATAAGTATGAAAACTAACCCCAGATAATATTATGAGCTATTTTAAGTTAAACTTAAGAGGGTTTATACAGCACACTAACGCCACTATTGAAAAAAAATAAAGACGAAATTGTGAATTGTTTTCTTCTAGTGCACTCCGAAGAAGCTTTGTGGTACTTAAACAATAATTTCCATTTAACTAAACGGCAGGCTAGAAAATATTGTTTAAGCACTAGAAGAAAACATTTTACAATTTCGTCTTTATTTAAGCAGTATGTTTTTTTTTCAATGGAGGCTCTAGTGTGGTATAAACAAAAACTCTTTAGATCACTTTTTGGTCTGCAACCGACTTAAATAGCGTAATTAAGTAGTTCGATGATGATGGTTTTATCTCCCTAAACGCAAATTTGCCGATGTTAAATAGCGTAACTTTAACTTAACAAGAGTCGACTGCGTCGACTGCTTATTCCCTAAAAACTGCAGTTTCCATGATTTTGATTTGATATACGAGTAGATTTTAAGAAAAAAAGATCGACTTTGGGTGTGGTTCATTTAGGTATCACATTATGTACGTGTAATGCGATTAAATTGTCAATAAACAGCAATCCGCTGCAATTTCACTTATAGTGCCAGTCGTACGCAAAAAAAACCACAAATCGATGTACAGGGGGTCAAGTCTGCTAATGTTTTCGTCAAAATCGTGGTTCGATTGTGTTTGAATGACAATGCTTTTTGACAGTTCTTGTTTCTTAAACCCAAAATCGAGACAATATGTTTCAGTTTTGGGTTTAAGAAACAGAATATGTTTCGGTTTTGGGTTTAAGAAACAAGAACTGTGTCAAAAAGCATTACCATTCAAACACCATTGAACTACGATTTCGACGTTAATATTAGCAGAATTGACCTCCAGATAGCCGTTTGGCACACTCATACTCGAGGTAAAAATAACTGTTTTGAGCCGCAGTACTTAAAAAAATCTCCCTTAGGAGACTTTTTTTCCTAGTTTTATTTTAAGAACTGCGTCTCAAAACAATTGTTTGATTTTAAGTATACGTGTGGTGTGCCAAACGGCTATCTTGTACAGCGATCGATTTAAGGGTTTCCATTGATTTTGAGCTTGTACGCCGACCACTATTAAGAATGTATGATAAAAAGAAATTTCAGTTAAAAATGCGTCGTTTTGTACTGCAAGCACTCTGAACTTAAGCACTTCTGTTGTACATTGTTAAATTAATAGCATTTTATAATCATTTATTGAATTGTCAGTGTTCCTTTAAATTTTAATATTTTGCCATTGTTTTAGCGTTATTTACAAGAAAATTGTTAGAATATTTTTTAGAAATTTATTTGAAAGAAAATTATGAAAGTACACATTGGTTTTTAGATAATTAATTATGGTAAGTATATTAGCAATATAAATTTTTATATAAAAAGACATAACGGTGGTATGTATAGAATTTCCTGTATTTAGAATTTTCTGTATTGTTGTTAAACGTGATAAATAAACCAATGATAATCACCTGCTTTGTTTTTTTAACTAAGAACTAAAAACAAACCATAAACAAAGTACGCAGGACAGCATCGCACGGTAAGTTAAACAGTCTACGAAAACAGGTTTTAATACGTATGGCATACAGTCTCAAGGTCAACATGTTTATTCTCAAGTGCTGTCGACTGTACTTAAGTGGTGAACACCTACTTTTTCCCGACGTTTCGACCGAGTTGCATGGTCACGGGCTGACTGGAGCTGCGGTGTTACGCCTCCTTCTCTGCATCGGTGGAATCTTCATCCACCGCCGAACAGTTTTTCCAACTACCGCCGCACACAATACTAACGGTATCCCTATTCTGTATCATAGCTGTATTCTGTAGTTAGCCGACCGCGAACAAAGAGGTAGTGCGTTTGTAATTACTGGATTCGATACGATGCCATTTTCAATCCCATTCTTTAATGGCGCGCGTGGTAAGCGCGGTTAACCGAATTTTTCAGTGTCTGCGCGGCTTGTACTTACACATACATTTTTGGTGCCTTCTAATAGCCTATTCATAATCATTCATCTAAATATAATAAAATAGACATTTGCTTGTAATTTACGACAAAATAAGAAGAGAGAAACATTAAAAAAAGCAATGTTTTGAAATAAGTATGGCTTTATTATAAAAATACATCAGGTATATATTGAGCTTAATAATTGAAAGTCCTGTACTA
Organism: Agriphila tristella; assembly: GCA_928269145.1. Classification (NCBI taxonomy): domain Eukaryota; kingdom Metazoa; phylum Arthropoda; class Insecta; order Lepidoptera; family Crambidae; genus Agriphila; species Agriphila tristella. The sequence continues at coordinate 31,370,060 of OV743432.1, forward strand.
AAGATAGAACACACGTTTAACAGTTTTCCGACTGAGATCAACAAGATACAAATACTTGGAGCAGAGTACATTCAATAGAATTCATTCATCGTACCTACCTACTTATATTCAATCACATTAACATTTTAGAATTAGAGCCTTCGCAGACGATCGCAACATGACCTTACAACATTATCTCATATAAAAATCGCGTAAAGAAAAAATAGTATTTTTTTCTAAGTAAAAAATAACATTGTGTTTGAAGCGCACAAAAAGATCGTCTGTGTTGCCCTTTACAAGAAGTTACAAATATATTTTGAAAGGATATACAATCAGGGACCGGAAAACCTCCTTTTTTGGTTAAGCCAATGGGGATGCAAACTGAGGAACTAATGGCGCCACAAGCGTTTGTACCAAAATCGTTTGAGTGGTTGTTTCAAATATCAGATGTCATTTGTGACATATTTTAACCAATTAAAGTACTGATAGCGGTTAGATCGCCGCTGGCGCCATCTGCGATTAGCTTTGCGTTGCCAACCCCATTGTTGGGGAAACCCTATTAAAAAACTTACCAAATGATAGGGTTTCCCTTTCGATAGGGTAAGTCGACGATATGCTTACCGTATTGATAGGATTTTTGAAAACAAGTCTTTGAAATACCCAATCAAAACCCCTTTAACGGTAAGCGGTTCCGGTCCTTCGGCTTAGGTATAAATTGCTTGAACACGTTTTAAAACCCCTTCATAAAGCCTTCATAGGGTTTCCCCGATAGGGTTTTCGGATTCGGTAAGTGCTTACCAGGGTTACCCTTTCGATAGGGTTACCATATTGATAGGGTTTTTGAAAACAAGTCTATGAAATACCCAATCAAAAACTCCTTTAACTGTAAGCGGTTCCGGTCCTTGTATACAATGCGACAACACATTATATACAATTAACAAAGACTGTGATCTGCGGCAATTTCAGAGCGCTTGCGGTACAAAACGACGCTCTCTCTTTCTCTTTGTCATACATTCTCGAGTGAAGTTGCAGCGGATCACTGTCTATTGTCAATTTATTCACATTGTAAATGCTTTATTTACTATCAAGGAAAATTGGTCGATACAAAGTGAATACTTTTGGCGAATTAGACCTGCCTGTCCATTGACGCGGAGCGAGGTGGCGGAGCGGAGAAACGAAGAAATATTGACCAATAGGACTGTATAAAATCTCCGCTCCGCAATCTTATTGGTTAATATTTCCTTGTTTCTCCGCTCCGCCGCCTCGCTCCGCGTCAATGGACAGGCACCCTTACGGGGTGGTATTACAAGCTCTTAAGACTTGTCAGTTTTCTGAATGGCTATCAATGTGTCTCTTTTATTTGCTATACAACAAAAAGAGACTGACAACTTTTAAGAGCTTGTATTATACCTCCCAAGGTCAATATACGGAACGGAAAGTAACAAGATGAGCGATAGCATAGCCTTCTATATCTTCCAAGCCCTGAAGTTGAGCAGAACGGCAACATCGCATGTGGTCAAGCACATAGTATAAAATTATTTTAAAAATTATTTATTATTTGTTTTTCCTATATTATCTATGTTTAAACTAGTTGTAAATTGTGATGTAAGATTATTTCAATAAAGTTTTATATTTATTATTATTATTTATTTATTAGAACATAAGGTTTGAGTCAAATTATTTGAACTTTTCGGGGTTCTTTTAGTACGATGAGAATTTTGATCTAAGCCTCCTCTAGCAATAAATCTTATATAATTGGAAAGGTCTTTAAATTTGAAACACTTAATTGTATCACAATAAACGTCAACTATTAGTACTTTGAGAGTTATAACGCTCTGAACTTGACCAATTTTTTATCATTTATGACCTAAAACTCCGAAAATACTAACAATTAATAGAAATATTTTTGCAGGAAATATTTATCATATGAAAATCTTTCTAATGATATTTCATTTATTGCTAGAGGTGGGGTAAATCAACTTAAACCACTTTTATACTTTAATAACCTTTAACTCTAAAAGTATAAACAATTGATATAAAGTATATTAACAGCAAATATTTGTCTTTAGAAGACCTTTCTAATGATATATCATTTATTGCTAGAGGGCGTGTCAATCAACTCCCTGCTGAAGAAAATCAACAAAAAAGATGACATCTTTGACAGCCATTTTTTCCTGGTTAACATTGATATTTTTCTTATTGTTTAATATACAAAGCATTTCAATAAAGGAACTAAATTATTTTCATATTTTAAACCTTACACGATTACTAGGAAAAAAAATATCGACCTCTTAAAATTTAAATATTCCCATACATTTAGTATGGAGACTGGCCGACGACATGACCACGAACTGACAGTAACAGACGTTGCCAAACTTATGTTCACGGCTTGCAATTATAGAAGGCTATGGCGATAGGCATAAAGCATTGTTTACACGAGGCCATCGCTGGCTGCCAGTCTCAGCGATGGCTCGGTATTGGCCTTGTTTAAACAGTTTTTCAAGACAAGCCAGCAACGCTGGCAAGAACGGCGCCCGTCTATTTTTCAAGCCAGTGAGACTGGCAGCCAGCGATGGCCTCGTGTAAACAATGCGTAATAATAATCAATAACACAACTCGTGCCAACTTCTAATTCGCTCTGAAGTTGCTTCGCACATGCGCGGTGTATTTTTCATACAAATTTGCGAGAAATCATGATCACCTCGTGTTCAGACAATGCTAGAAGTTTGTCACGTGGATTACCTATTGAAGTCAAAATTAAAGACAGTCCTTTACAATGTCAGGATGGCAGAAAAGGAGAATGGCAAACTGGGAACCATTTTCTAAATTCATAAATACTGAGCGTGCCCAATTCGGACCTTATGAGATTTAAAGGTCATAATTTGGTGGTTACTTTTCAATTTAAAGTGTTCGTAAAGAAGGAGGCAACATTTAGAAAAACAACGTACGTCATCCGCAACTAAAAATGACAAAAACAGTAAAATTCTAATAGGTAATATAATATATTAATTATTGAATTCTTATTTTCAATAAGAAAGGGTCTAGGTATATGAAAAAAATAGAATTGTTTTTCGTTTTTGAGGTTAAAATCATGGCCGCCAGGCGCATTACCAATTGACGCGAATTAGTATCTACCTATCGTTATCATACTATGTTTCAGGTCAATGATAGATAGGTAGTAGTAGGTGATTGTCTATTACGGTCTAATGACTAAATATTTGTAGATTTCATGACCAGCCTCACCTAAAGCTTTTAAATAAAAATCATTCTGTGTAGGTTATGTAATGTATCCAAAGTAATTGCCTACTAGGTGCTGTTTTGAGGTTAGGTTTTAAAATCAACTTTTTATCCCCTGCTTTAAAGTGTATCTTACGATTACATAATTTATTAGGCTTTAATAGAGGATTAAAGTCATGCTATTTACTTCTTGGCACGCTAAGCCTTTATGTGGTTCTGAAAATATATGGGCACCTGCCATTCTCCTTTATCCCGCATGGTGGCGCTGCTGTAGATGAAGACCTTTTGTACGTGTGCATATAGGATAAGTTACCGTTTATTTTTCAATGGTTGACAGTGACACTAATAATTATTATTATGGAAGTTGGACAGTAAACGAATTAAAGCGAAGAAATATGTATATTTACGAAAAATCGCTCCCAACATTCAAAAATTGGTAGCAAACAAACAACAACAAAATGACAGCCCCCCCTAGCATGTCGACCGAAACACCATATTAAAATCGCGTGATATAGCGTTGCATCGACACTCGACTGTCAAAATCCATTGTCTTTTGACCTCTCTTGACAATTAAACGTAAAAAATAAACGTGCTATATCATAATCGCGTTTCGGTGCTCATGCTAGAGGGGCAGGGGGCTAAATTGCCTAATTTCAAAATCTATGGCAATCGCTTTCAGGATGTGATACATTGATGCTTTTTTTTGGCACAAATAAAAACTTACCAAAGAAATGCAGCAATGGGTCACATCCATCTACCAAATGAAAGCAAATGCAATAGATTTTGAAAATTAGACAATAAGTAGGCAGGTCTACATCTACACTAGCGCCATGTTGGCCTTAGTGCGCCGACTGGTGGACGATTTGTGAATCAGCCAAATTATCCTGCCATTCAGTGGGAAACAGTTACAGAAAATTACAATACATATAAAGAAACTATGGCACAAATAATTTTCATAAAAAAATAACTGTTAGCACTTACACTGTTTCTTATTTTAGGTGCAGAAATAAAATTAAACGTGCGTAGAATTTGACCGCATAAATCACGATAATATTAGCAACACCAAACATAAATCTTGACAGAACAGAATTATCAAGACGAGAACTTTGATCAAAACTCCTTAAAAATAAAAAAGTAGATACTATTTACAACTTTAAAGCACAAAGGTACAGTCACAGACTGAGTTAAATGAGTACATACTATAACAACAATTATATTATCCATAAAAATATTATTGAAAATATTATCATCTTCTCGGAGCATATTTTGTCAATGCTACAGGGTGAAATCGAAAACAACAAAAACGCAATAGACGCACATAATATGGGAGAACATTCCTTCTTAGTCCCAGTTGAAAATCCTATAAGGGGTCGTCCATTAATCACGTTGGCTCACCGTTACCAAGACGATTTCCCCGCCCACCGCGACATATTTGCATTAAAAAATTTTAGACTATTTTGTGCCAAAAAAATACACGTGATTTAGAGGGGAGTGGGGGGGGGGGGGGGGTTAACGTAAAACCTCACCATGTATCACCACGGGGGAGGGGGGGGATTTATAAATTGGCCAAAAAAACATCACGTGATTAATGGACGCCCCCTAACTTAAGAAAGCCTACTATTGATGTGCCGGGTGAGAATATTCCCGGCAATATTCTCAATCAAGTAAGAATTTCTCAATATTGCCGGGAATATTCCCAATATTGTCGGGAATATTCCCAATATTGCCGGGAATATTCTCACCCGGCACATCAATAGTAGGCTTTCAATAAACCTACCTCAAAAAGATGATAGCCCACCTCAAAAAGATGATAACCCACCATTGAATCAACCGGATATGGTTCGGTTAACGCTAGAAGATTGGGGAGAACGACTTAACACTAGCCGTTGTTTTTGCAAAGAATGCCAGACTCTCTTCGCGAAACGCCATAGACGCACATAATATTATGACAGAGCATTCCTTTTTCGTCCCAGTTGAAAATCCTCAAACTTCAGGAAGTCCACCTCAAAAAATCAACAGAACATGGTTCGGTTAGCGAGAAGAACCGATGTTGGTTGGGGCGGGGCGGTTCTGGAATGGTGACCGCGCACCGGACGACGCTCGGTGGGTAGTTGAAAATCCTCAAACTTCAGGATGTCCACCTCAAAAAATCAACCGTATTTGGTTCGGTAAGCGAGAAGAACCGATAGCCGTTGCGGCGAAAGGTTCTGGAATGGCGACCGCGCACCGGACGACGCTCCGTGGGTAGACCCCCGACAAGGTGGACCGACGATCTGGTGAAGATTTTCGGAAGCCACTGGATGCGGGCAGCAAAGGACCGATCGTCGTGGAGATCCTTAGGGGAGGCCTATACCCAGCAGTGGGTTTCGTGCGGCTGATATGATGATGATGATGGTTCGGTTAATACTAGTAGAGCGCGCTCCGGAGTGCGCTCGAGTGCACTCAAGCGAAGCCACGGAACGCAACGCTATGTTGAACACTACTGGGTGATCTTTTTCCACATCTATCTGTCAAATGGAACCGATAGCGATACCGACGACACTTGTGCGGTAGACCCACAGGTGTAGCATAACGAACCTGACAAAAATTTTATCTACCCTTGTCTCGAAAGTCTCGTCTCTAAGAAATGCTCTGCCATTATATGCGTCTGTCTATTGCGTTTCTTGTCGCGAAGAGTCTGGCATTCTTTGCAAAAATAATTTTACTTTCTCTCCCCAATCTTCTAGCATCAACCGAACCATATTCGGTTGATTCGGAGTGTGTTATCATCTTTAGGTGGGCATTCTTGAGTTATAGGATTTTCAACTGGGACTAAGAAGGAGTAAAGAATTAGAAAAAAACCCTTGTAATTTTTGACAGGTAAACAAAAGGTCATTTTTGTCATTTTAGTAGTATTTGTTGTTGTATTCGTCGTTTTCAGGACAGACGAAGGTCTAAGCCAATTTGTTTTACGTATTACGTGTGATTGGTTCGAGAAAAGCTGTGTCCACAAACACTGTGAGACTTCATCATAGAAATGTTTGTGAATTCGCGTTTTTATCTTGTTTATTATAAAGGCAAGCCAAATCTTTGATGTCAGGTTGGTGTTTTTAGGGTAAGAAGCCAAATTGACAAACCACGTTGTTAATAATAGACGTAATTGTCGGCAACTGTTTATTTATGGTACTTTACAATGAAGTATAAAAAAGGTATTAAAAAGATATACAAAGGAGGTTGGCTTGATCGCCAACACACGTAATGTTTCTAGGGCGGGTAATAATATATTACAAAATATGCTCCTTACACTGGAATCATTTTAATGTACCTACATAACCTCAGACCAAATCAATTTCATAGACATGTCAGAACACTCAACTTTCAGTCCTTATAACTGCCCTAATTCTTAACAAAAAATCTTCCACAATCCACAACAAGATATGACATGTCTATAACTTTCTAAATCTATCGTATCAAAAATTATACCAATATCTTTTCCTTTTCACACTTGCTCCCCAAAAGTTTCTTCGCTTTAGTCAAATCATCCAAAAAGCACCTCCCCTTTTCAGTACGCATTATCTGTTTCTTGGGCAGCAAATTCTTTGATAAATGCGAGATAAGTTTCTGCCAATCTTTGAGTAAGAAGAACACTTTTCCGTGTTTAGTTTCAATGGGTACCGTTCCATTGGAGTGTTCAAAGAACACGTTCGATATGTCTTTCGGTGATCGAGATACACGATAAGATTTAAGCATAGATAGAAGAAGGATGTCAACGTCTTTGTGTACGCCTGAAAGAAAATTATTAATTATTTTTATTTTAATGAATTTATTTACAAGCATAATTATGATACGATAATCTATTACTGTGATCTTCAGCCATTTTAATGTCCCCAGTGCTGGGGCACAGGCGTTCCTCATGGGTGGATAAAGAGGATGGGCCATAACCCACCACGCGGGCCCAATGCGGATTGGGTGATGTTAACGACTGTAAATGCACCCGGGACCAACGGCTTAACGTGCCTTCCGAAGCACGGAGGAGCTCGAGATAATATATTTTTGGTCACCTATCCTATGAACGACCCTTGTTTAACCTTCGCAATCCACCAAGGCCCAGGCGCGGTCGCAGCCTGAAATTTTGGAGGGGGTCACTATAATACAATTGCTTTTTTTTTATTTTGTAAATTTATAGAAGCAGTGCCGGTTTTAGCACTACCAGCGCCCTCGGCGATATTTCTACGGGGCGCCCCCTATATGCGATTCCATGATTTTCAATTTTGCCTGTTAGCCAAAAAACGGCCGCACAGAGCGTTTTTTTTTTGTCAGTTTCACCTACTTAACTTGTAATCTTACTTGTTTATAGAAAAAATCTCGCAACGCTTGCATCGCCCTACTGTCGGTACTGCATAGAAGATTTTTCTATTCGACGCGTACGATTTTGGGGGGGGTCATGTCCCCCGTGACCTCCCCCTTCGGACCGCGCCTGCCAAGGCCACGCGCTAAACCACTGCGCCATCGAGCTCCTCTAATCTATCTATATATTACTGTAACAATTTTTAAATGTCGAAAAAGCAGTCTCGTCTATTCATTATTTATTTTGTTATTAGAAATTGCCTACAGCTAAGTCCGTAGAGAATTTCGTTTCCTGCAGAAATTTCGGCAATAAAAGAAGCCTATTTCCTCCAAGCACAGAATGTATGATTACATCAAGTTACAATTTCAAATACACAAATAAAGTCCCAGCTTCAATAATAAATTAGGAAACTTACCAATAGGTTTTTCGTAGATGCTCTTATACAGATTCGACTCTTCAGTAGGACCGACTACATAAAGGACGTGTGTAGCAATTCTCAGCGCTTCTTCAGCCCAAATATACGGATCACCGTGTGAAGTGCTACATATGTCTCCTTCGTGCATCACGTCGAACCCGTACTCGGACCGGAGGTAGGCAACGAAGGAGGACACACATTCAGCGTGCAGCCTACTTGCCGGGGAGTATATTACTAACACTTTTGTTGGTGCCGGGATTTCTTGAACTGGAAAAAGTACAGAAACCTGTAGGCTCATGTGTATGCACCAAAATAATTTTTAGATCTTTAAACAGCAAGATGCTCTCTCTGGCACCGACACTGAGGTTGGCCCCAGACCTACCGGTTTCATTTCTTTTCTTTGCTTGAGGCGCGTTCAGAACCAGAACCTACGCTCCGAGTGCAACTTTACGCTCTAACGGCGTTCCAAACATTAGTGCGTTGCAACTTTTTAACCATCATAATCGGTCGTTAAAAAAAGGCTCTGACGTTCATCTATACAAAAATTTTCATGGTTGCTTCTCAAAAAAACAGATTTTATTTGATTCGGTGTATAAGAAAGTTTAAATTATTAGTATTCTAAATGGAAAACGAAGACTTTATATTACTAATGACATCTTAAGTCAAAACAACCAAACAACCGTACTCTGAACTCGGAATGCAGCCCCGACCCTTGATCACGTAAGGCTGTTGCTAACAATTCTCGATTAAAATCGATTGAAAGCGCAGTTGCATTGCTGCTTTAGGTAACATTGTTGTCACATTGGTTCTTACTAAAGCAGCGATGTAACTGCGATTTCTGTCAGAGTTGATTGCAACAAAGTTACATAAGTACCCCCCTGTTCTAGTAGAACACCAAAGCAAAGAAATGAAACTGGTAGGTCTGGGGCCAGCCTTACTGTTTTACCAACATGAGCAGTGTAACCCACAGTTTTCGATATCCTTAATAGTTTACTCGCAATAGGTACAACAAAATGAAATAAGTGATTATTTACCAGAAGCCAGTGCGTAATCTTTACACCAGTACCGCCTTATCACGCGCAGCAGTACGTAGTACGCGAACAGGGTTGCCACGACCAGCGCAGTGACGCTTGCGATGCAGATATTCCAGTACTTGTGAACTTCGTTGCCTAATAAAAAAATGGACATCATCAAATCAAAAATTTAATAAAAACTGATAGACAACATTACATACATTCCTCTGAATTCAAAGTAAATAAAGCACGTTGGAGTTGGGTCCAGTAGGTATGTGGTTTCGAATGACGCTGTAGCGCCACACGCTGTGGCGAAAAAATGTCTGTGTGGTACGCTGGAGCGAAAAATCATTGTAGCGAAACCCACACGGGCGAATGACGCGACAGCGACAAACTTTGTGGCGAAATATAATTGTATGCTAGTACGAAACTCAAAACGTTGAAAATAAAACACAAAGTTCAAGTCTTACTTTAATCAACAAAACAAAAGGTTATATTTTGAGTATTTACCAAAATATTTTTTATTAAAATGTCAAAAATCATATTCACTAGTACCTACTTATGCTTAGAACCGATTGTGAAAAACAAAAATAATATGAGCAATGTAGATTTTGTACGAGCTATGGCATTACATACCCGACCGTACTAAGATTTTCTACTTATTTAACTACTTTTCCTTCAATGATTAGCAGAGCTATTCACTTACTGAAATAATTTAATTAAAAATATATGATTATTTGTACATGGTACTCAAATTATAACCTTTTGTTTTGTTGATTATGAGACTTGAACTTTGTGTTTTATTTTCAACGTTTTGAGTTTCGTACTAACATACAATTATATTTCGCCACAAAGTTTGTCGCGTCATTCGACCGTGTGGGTTTCGCTACAATGATTTTTCGCTCCAGCGTACCACACAGACATTTTTTCGCCACAGCGTGTGGCGCTACAGCGTCATTCGAAACCACATACTGGACGTTAACTATTGAAAATTACTTTTTTTTAAATATTATGTATTATAAATGTGATGTCACCCAAGTGTTTGTTTGTTATTCACTCATGCAAAAACGGCTGAATGGATTTGAATGAAACAAACAGATAATTTATCTGTCCATACCAAGGTGAAAGGTCCATACATTATACTAAAACACAGAAGCTTCTCCTAATGTTAGCCATCACCAAGAGAGCAAATTGTACAATTCAACAAAAGATAAACAAACAGCAAAAACAAAATGTTGATTACAACGATATTGTTAATAATAGACGTAATTGTCGGCAACTGTTTATTTATGGTACTTTACAATGAAGTATAAAAAAGGTATTAAAAAGATATACAAAGGAGGTTGGCTTGATCGCCAACATGGCCCCCGACGGTGTGGACACTGAATTAGGAGGCGATTAATAGTGCGAGCTTCCTAACCGGTCGACGCAGGACACCCCCTTTCGTTGCCACGTCGACAACCCTAACTATGCCATCTTTACCGGGATAGGTTGCAACAATCCGTCCTCTAGGCCAGCAACGCCTGGGTAGAGTCCCGTCCGCTATGCACACCAGATCCCCACTTTTAAGTGCCCGGGATTCGGGAGAGGCACGGCGTGGCACTAAAGTTGGCAGGTACTCTGCGACAAATCGTTGCCAAAAATGATCCGCCAACCGTTGGGACTTCTTCCATTGGGCTCGGCTAGACAGGTCGGTGTCGTCCAAAGTCCGGCTCTGTATGTCGTTCGAGGATGAGCCAATCAAAAACGTAAAAGGCGTCAGCGCCGTCTCAGAGTCTGGGTCTACCGACACATGTGTCAGCGGCCTGGAGTTAACAATAGCCTCAGCCTCGGCTAGTAAGGTCGCTAATACTTCCTCCCTAGGTGCTTTCTCTGCGAGGGTGACAACGAGAGCGCTCTTTATATTTCTCACCAGCCTTTCCCAGCATCCGCCCATGAATGGAGCCGAGGGGGGAATAAACTTCCATCGAATTTCTCTGGTATTAGCAAACTCGTAGATTTCGGGCAGGATTTTAGCGGCGCCAACAAACGCAGTCCCGTTGTCTGAGTAGATACAAGTAGGGCAACCACGTCGAGCGATGAAACGGCGCAAGGCCATAATGGCGGAGTCGGAGGATAGGCTTTCGACGATTTCAAGATGGACTGCCCTAACTGTAAGGCAGGTAAACAATGCGATCCACCTCTTGGCTGTTCTTCTACCAATAGTGACATTTATCGGGCCAAAATAATCGAGCCCCACGTAGGTGAAGGGTCGCTCATTGTGGGCCATCCGTACATCAGGCAAATCTCCGGTAGGCAGTGTAACGGGCTTCGCTTTCCATATTCGGCACGCTTGGCACCTCGCAGCAACCTGTCTGACAGTTGGTCTTAATCCAACGACGTGGAATCTTTGCCGTAATTCGTTTACAACGAGCTCATGATTGGCGTGTGCAAACCTGGTGTGGTAAGAATGAATCAGCAGCTTGGTGATTTGGTGTTTACCATCCAGCACGATGGGACGAGACTCTATTACGCTGGACGCAGAGGTGCGACCAGATAACCGTAGGAGACCATCCTCGTCGATGAGAAGAGACAAATTCTTAAGCCTACTGTGGCTCGGAACGAGGCGTCCTGCGTTCACACACGTGAGTTCGTCGGAAAAGGAATCAAGTTGGACTCTCTTAAAGAGATTGACCTCCGCGGAATGCAGTTCATCGTGAGATAAAAGGAAATAATTACGATTGCAACAAAGTGAATTTGAAAGCAAATGGGAATTTTGAGGTAAAAGAGACCGAAACAATTTGGCTGCCTGGTAGACGCGAGCCGTTGCTCTTAACAAACGTAACCAATTACTAAACCGATGGTAGTCAACAACAGGCGGTAAAGAAGTAGGAGCGTCTACCAACAATACAACAGCTTCGGCAGCATTTTTATATTCGTTCAATACGGGCTGGACGATAGAAGTTGGTTCGCTGGGCCATGAATCCTCAGATTCGAGTAAAAAGGATGGTCCAGTGAACCAACGCGACCGAGTGGAGAACTCTCCAGTGTCACGCGTAGCGTCGTCTGCGACGTTTAAGCTCGTGGGAACATATCTCCAATTTTTTATATCTGAGAGTTCCGAAATTTCCCCCACACGAAAAGAAACAAAAGGCTTAAAGGAACAAGCGTCGCTACGCAGCCACTTGAGCACCGTTATGGAGTCGGACCACATAAATATTTTATCGGGTTTTCTTTTATGGGCCTCAGAAACATATGCAGCAAAGCGAGCCGCGATGAGAGCTGCCTGCAACTCTAATCGCGGTATTGTCGATGGCTTCAGAGGTGCGAGCCTGGCCTTGCCTCCAATTAAAGCTAGCTGCGTCGAACCATCAGTGTAAGTAAAACGCCAGTAGGCGGCACAGGCGTAGGCCAACTCGCTAGCGTCCGCAAAAACGTGAAGTTGAACTTCTAAAATAACCTTCGGTGCGGAGTAGCATCTGGGAATTGAACACTCGGCCAGACTCTTAAGTTCATGAAACCAGGACTTCCACTTATTAGTCAGTACCTCAGGTAGACTGTGGTCCCAGTCGAGTCCTAACTTCCAAGTCTTCTGAAAAATAATGCGGCCCTTTATTACTAGAGGAGTCATTAGACCGAGGGGGTCATACACTGACATAAGAAGGGACAAGACAGAGCGTTTAGTGTATATCTCCGGAAGACTTGGAATGGATTTTATGAAGCGCAAGGAATCGTCATTGACTAACCAGGTTAGTCCTAAAACGCGGGTTTGAGAAGGTGACGACGGTCCTAAGCCTACTTCTGCAGCATCAGTGGCACAAAGGTCAGGAGGTATTAAAGCCAAGGCCTCAGGTTTGTTAGAGACCCATGAGCGCATCTCAAACCCTGCTGCTTTATGAATAGTTACTATCTCCATGGCTAGGCGCGCTGCTTCCTCTGTACTATTGACGCTGCCGAGGTAGTCATCCATATAATGATCTTGTACTACGGCTTGTGCGGCCTCAGGATAAAGATGCTGAAAATCTGAAGCATTTTTGTTTTTGAGAAAGAGTGCCGTGCATGGACTTGATGTCGCTCCAAAAATCATGGAGGACATTCGATATTCCTGGAGAGGACGCTGAGGGCCGTCTCGCCAGAAAAAACGCTGGGCATCTCGATCCTGGGCTCTTATTTTTACTTGAGGGAACATTTCCCTAATATCTCCTGTGAGCGCGACTTGACCTTCCCTAAACCTCATTACTATAGCAAGCAAAGGCTGAAGTAAATCCGGACCTGATAGAAGCATTGAGTTCAGACTGACACCGTTGCACTTGGCAGCTGCGTCGTGGACGACGCGTAGCTTCTTTTTATGCGGGTGGACTACGCCGAAATGTGGTAAATACCAGGTGACTATACCTTGTGGAGGACCGGTGCATAGCTCGGCATAACTCTTATCTATCATGCCCTGCACATTTTGTTTATAAGAGGCTGCGTAAGCGGGGTCTTTTTTCATCTTTCGCTCCAGGCTAGAAAATCGGGACAAAGCGAGGCGATTACTATCGGGGACATCCTTGATGTCGTTGCGCCATAAGAGTCCGACCTCAAACCTGCCGGAAGGTAAGCGCATAGCAGTTTCCTCCAAAATGTCTAAGGCGCGCCTGTCACTAGGGCTACAGTGAGGTTTCTTCTCTATGCCTATAGAATCTAACTTGTAGTAGTACTTTATGAGATCGTCTAGATGAGAGTCGTGGTCAATGACTTCGGCATGATTAACAAACTCCACCGGATTGGCCTTACTTCCAATAAACCCAAAAAGAGCCCAGCCCAGGGGAGTAAGGGCTGCAGCTGGTTCGAATTTAGTACCATGTCGGATGGTTTGGGGCAAAAGCAGATGCCAATTGTCTGTTCCAATGAGACAAGTTGGCTTCGCGTCATTGTAAGCTAGTACATTAGCTATATCGAAAAGATGCCTGTAGCGTTTGAGATCACTGATACTAGCGGACTGAGTACGAAGACCTAAATTAGGAATAGAGCGAACCCGGATATCGTAGTCATTCGAACTATGGCGGCCTCTCACTTTGATGTTGATGAAACTAGCGTCTGTGAATTTAGTGAGCCCTCCGATACAATTAATCTGTAATGGAACTCTCGATGTCTCATCACTATCAGCGAGTACGTCAGTCACCGACTTATCTACAAGAGTAGCAGAACTACCGTCATCTAACAGAGCGTACGTGTCCACGCTCCCTTTTGGTCCGGTTAACGTGACTGGAATGACCTTAAGAAGGGGCTTGGAAACGTCACTTGGTGCGGCGCTGTGTGCTACAATAGCGGACTGACTTGCGGTTGGGTGGACGGCCTGTGACTGTGAGGCAGGGAGTTCACCGACTTGATCAGAGATGGTTTGGACTTCAACCAGCGCTTCCGGTCGCGGTCTATGTAAAAGCGTATGATGCCGCCGATCGGATGCACAGGTTTCAGCCTTACACCTATTTTTGCAGTTCTTATACTGATGCGAGCCTTTTTTTAAACATCTACGACATACTTTATTGTCCAACACCCACTGCCAACGATCGTCCAAAGAGAGCGATTGAAAGTCTCCGCAATCGCTTATTTCGTGTCCGGACTTCGAACAATATTTACATGATAAAATCGAACTCTTTGGTTTGACAGGTGAGTCTGACAATGAGTACGGAAAAACTTTGTCTTTGAAAGGTTGTTGGCTTGATCGCCAACAGATATATTAATTTGTTTTGACATATTGTTGGTTGATTATCACTAGAGACCAGATTATATGCAAATGCATATAGCATATTTAACCTTTTTTCAGTGGTAGTTGCATATTTTGGAAAAAAAATTGAAATCCTGCATAATTTAAAATAATCAAATAAGTCAGTCAAATAAGTTTTGTAATTAATATTTTCGCAAATACGATTGTTATCGTTGAGTAACACTATCTTTTAAGAATAAAAAAACCTTAAAAAACATCTTATATATTATTTATGTTTGCATGCATATTTTAGGCTTTTTAAGTTGCATATAATCTGTACCTTGATTACGTAAAGCTGTTGCTAACAATTCTCGATTGAAAGTGCGGTTGCATTGCGGCTTTAGTTAAGATAGTTGCCACATTGGTTCTTACTAAAGCAGAGATGTAACTGCGATTTCTGTCAGAGTTGATTGCAACAAAGTTACCCCACCCCCCCCCCCCCCCCGGTCTCTAATTATTACTTACTTATCAAAAACTTAGGGCTGGCAACCACTTGGCATTTATTCTCTTTACCCGAACATTGTTCATGTAATGGTGTCACCACAAAATAGATAAGACCAGAACTTCCCAAGTAGTAAAAATCGGTAGTGATTTCTTCAGTATAATTCTTCAATATTATACTGGATCTTTTAATTAGCTCATCTTGGCAGTCAGACCCTTTACTACAACCTTTTCGCACTTCTATTTTGTATCCAGTTATTTTCAGTTGTCTTGGTGGCGGCATAATGTGCAAACGTAATACACTGTCCAGTGTTTCTATATAGAGAAACGGTTTCCATTCATTTTCTGTCACATTTGGACCTAAAACACGTGTAATGATTGACTTTAAAAATCACACTAGTACAAAAGGATTTTAAATACTGATGACTTAGTTACTTAAGAAACGAAGTTTTAAAGCCAGTCATACATAACATAAGTTATATCTTTGACTTACTTAGCATTTGCATAGTAGGAATGTTGAAGTAATATTGTCCCCTATTCTCCGTCTTACCATCCGTGGCTACAAAATCTAATATATGGCTGGTGTTGGTATAGTCCCCATCAGTCAACGACCAGAAGCAATCATAATACAGTATTGATCGATCATCAACTGTGAAATTGTTTGAGAGGATAATGTTGCGACAGTGATTTTTCTGGTAGTTCGTTGGTTGGAAACGGAACTTCATGGCTGTGGAAAATAGGTACAATTAAGTTTTCAGACAAGACTTAAAGCCACTTTATACAGATAATAACCAAAGTTTATTTAATCTTTCATTCTACTGCTGTTTTTAATACGTTTGACGTCGCGTGTTCGGATTTCTGCGTGATTTAGACCATCTGGTGATACTGCTCATAAAGTTTTCTATGGATTTAATTTTTTGAGCCACTGGGTTGCGTTCAGAGTCTTAGTGCGCGGTTGTTTGGTTGTTTTATAACTCACTCTAAGGTTAGGAACGACCAAGAACTACAACGTCAATGTCAATGTCAATACAAGGTCTTCATTTTTCATTTGGAATACGAATAATTTAAACTTTTCTTTATACTAAATCAAATAAAATCCGTTTTTTGAGCATCTACCATGATTATTCTAAAAATTAGACACAAAAACATCAAAATACAAAAAAATGTCAAATGACATTGCCATTTTTTCTATAGACAAACGTCAGAGTGTTTTACAACCATCAATTTTGATGGTTGTTTGGTTGCAACACTCTGATGGTTGGAACGGGATGGTTGTGTCAACCGAACGTCACACTCTAATGTTTGGAACGCCGTTAGAGCATTTGGTTGTGGATAGGTTGCACTCGGAGCGTAGGCTCTGAATGCAACCCTGCATAATGGCAAGCGGTCGCCATATGGGCGTCAGGGGAAGGGATTAAGCCTTCAAGAAATGGGCCGTTTTGAAAAAATATAAATTGGGCCCCCCAGTATAATTATAACTTTTGTTCTATGGCCAGCGAACATGTTAAGTGACTGATTTTGACAAACCTTTTTTAGTATTTTTTAATGACTTAAATCACTTACTTTTCCACTTGATGTTTGTGAATGTGATGTTGAGAACTGTGTAGTTGGCGGAGCTAAAGCCTTCGTCGAGCAAGTATGGTTTCAATCGTACTCCCCCAATCTGAGTATTTGTTTTGAATGGGCCAAAATCCATGTACTTGCACTCCGGGCTGTCTGAAGCGTAGTGTTCCACTTGACAAACATCTGACTCGGTAGGCTGCTGTCCTGACAACTAAAATTCCAATATCTTATACATTTCCAATTCTAATAAGCCCCTAAATAATTATAGTTTAGTTTACAAAATGTTGTGATGGGCAGAGTTAAGTCAAACTGACTCGAGTACTGACATACATTCCCGGTAATTGCATACTTGAGTACAGAAAATTCAGTATTCAAATAAGTTTTTGAACACCAAGTCACGTCGAAAATCATGTGTAATTAGAGCATGCAATACCGCAGTATATTTTCAATACCGCGATATTGCGGTATCGGAGATGTAATACCGCAAAAAAAATATATTATGAAAAACAATTCTTTCATACCTACCTAACCTACTACATTGTTTATCCAACAAAATAACTTCAAACTTAGTCAGAGGGTCGACTTCGGGGTTTGTTAGTTATTATTATACCTATATAACGCACGTTCGTAAAAATCAATAAAGCATTTTGGTTCTCATACAAAGTAGCCACACAGCCACTTGAACACAACATTTTCGAACTAGAAAATACATTGTATGAGTAGGTACTCACCTGACTATTGCAGCTTAAGGTTTGTAAACTGTTGTCTTTGCACAACGGCGAGTATTTACTTTGTTGAGCAGTAACATATTGGAAAAAGCAAATTAAGGTAAAGTAACAAAACACTGAACGCAACATTTTTGTAATAAAGAGTAATTAGGAGATCCTAAAATTAAATGAGATCATATCGGTAGTGAATTACGAAATAAACATAATTTTCTAAATATTGACACAAGTTTATTTATCCACTATTTATTATAATCTTGTGCGTAATAAATTATTCTTGAAAAACAGCTTGTTGTAGATACTCAAAACAATATGGCTGACTGTCACAGAGTACTTTCCCTTCTGTCACTCACTTCTGTCAAGAGAACAGGGGCCTTACTATGAGCTCTTATAGCAGGCCTTATATTGAACTGCCTTACTTTTTCGTACTATGACCTCAACGATTAGTGTGAAAGCAGGCCTTAAGCAGTTTTGTTTAAGGCCTGCTATTGAACTGAACGTTTTCTTATTTGCTGATGGTAAGCCCCCAGGCTGCGGACTGCGGTCCGCATAGCATTAATTGTTGAAGGAGATCGCAAAGCAAGCGAGTGCAACCTTCTTGGAAATCTACATGGGTTTTTGTGTTTGATATTTTAGATGTCAAATGTCTCTCTCTGTCAGAAAAGTACCTACATAAATAGCGTTTTTCAGTTGTAAATAATAGTCTGCTTTATATTTCAATAAGTATTTATTTCATCATGCTAAATAGCTTCCGCACATTGAACTACGCTGTGGGGCCCTATTTTTGAATCGTTCGTCTGACGTCGAGCGCTCGTTTCTACTGATTTTCGTTCGATAAATCAACTCAAATGTATGAGAAGTCGAACGAAAATCAGTAGAAAAGAGCGCTCGCCACCAGACAAGCGATTCAAAAATAGGGCCCCTGCTCCAACAATAATTTCGATAATGGCGTTTACAACGCTCACGCGCAGTTCACATTCGATATCGTGCTTAAATTGACAAAATCTACAATTGACAGTTGGTGAATGCGGACTGCTCGTAAGCACGCTCACATTTTATTCTAACCTCAAATACAAGATGGAATGTTTGCTAGAAACTATTTTTGCTTTCTAAAGCGATGATAGCGATGAAGAACGTTTGATTATTGAGTCGTGTGCATCGAACATCTTTTTTTCCTAACTTTTTTCATCAGCCACCTTTTTTGATAAGCTCAAAATTAATATTACCAAAATACTAACCAATATAATGCTCTATCCTTTCGTTGTGAAGTAAGGAAAAGCTCCTTCTGTAACGAATTCTATATTTTTTTTGGTTTTTTTGACGAAATTTTCTAACACTCGATTCGTTTGACAGTCACTTGAAACTTTTGACAGGACGTTCACAGTGATTACGCTGCGAGGCATCGCTGTAAGCCCAAGATGGCGCTAGTAATGTCGTCATGAGTGACGTCATGCTACTAGATATTGTAAACGCGCTAACGTGCATGCGGACCGGCTGTAATCGCGATAATTTATCGCCGATAAATATCGATATTATCGCTATGCGGACCGCAGCCAAACAAGTTAGAGAGTTTTTTTTTCTGGCTCGCAAGAGTTGTACACAAGAAGCTTATACCCACAATGGAGATTGCACACCTAGTATCAGAGTGAAGATTGAAAAAAGACTCTTTAGTGACGTCACGGCTTATTGCTATCTCTTTCTTTTCGTTTTACAATACGTTTTCGTTTCTCACGAACGAACGAACGACGAACAACGAACACGTATTGACACTAAAGAAAGAGGTTGCAATAAGCCGTCACGTCACTCAAGGACATTTTTTCTATCTTCACTAGGACACTGGCCGTGCAATCTCCATTGGAGGGAGGTATAAGCTTCTTGGTTGTACATTTTGCTAATGTCGAGGAAAAAGAGTAGTTTGTTTCAAAAAGGAAACTTTATATCTACCTAGTTACTTTTTAATAATAGGTTTAGGGAGATTTCCAACGACTGATGGGGTCATTCGCAACAACCGACTTACCGACTCACTGGAAAAAACCGACTCACCCGTAGCTTTTCAAACGGGACTTGAACCCGCACGGTTTAGGAATACTGCTATCGCTAGTAAGTTAACTTCAAGGAATTTATAAGTACTAAGTTACTACTTATAAATTCCTTGGTTATCTTAAAATTTTTGGTACATTTTACTTTATTCGCTGAAAACCAGTGTTATTTCATCAATGTGAGGAAGTACCCTCCCTCAGCATTCCATTAAAATTCAAATTATATTTAACAGCCTGCCTTACAGAGTCTAAATACAGTTCGTTTTAGGCACGCCACTCCATTAAATTAATATGAAAAAATGATCAGGTTCAGACATTTCTCGGCCAAGCTAAAGAAGATATCCCTTCTAATATTATAAATGTGCTGCTGCTGCTTAAGGCCTGCTTTAGAACTAACCTTTGAGGTCATAGTACGAAAAAGTGAGCCAGTTTAATATAAGTCCGTCAGCTATAAGAGCTCATAGTAAGGAAGGCCCCTGGGCCTATTTTAGCGAATATCTTGCTTATTACAATTTCAATCCTTTTGGGATGAACAATTACAATAAAGGCACTCGTCACTCATGTATCATGTAGTTCATAAGTTATTTTGGACATGCAGTAAAAAATGACAAAGATAAGAAGTGTTGAATCCAAAAAAAAAATATTATTCACCCTCACCATTTTACGGTACTGTACTACAAAAACCTTTTTTAGCTTCCTAGCTAGGAACCAATTTCGGGTTGCCACAATTTATTGTGGTGTAGTGTAGATTCGATTTTAAAATCGAATCTACACTATAACGGAAAAGTAAACATTGTTGAAGATTAGAGATGAGAATTGAAAATAAAAAATCATAAAAAATGTTGACCTTTCCGTCATTTGTGCAAATTCACTTTTAAAATTTAACTTATTTATACGAGTGGCAACTAGAGATGGGCAAAAGACCCGGTTTAAACACGATCACTGGGTTTAAACCCAATAAAGACCCACATTATAATGTTAAAGAAACTTTTTACAGCTTTTTTATTGATACCTAAGTCAAATGTGACGTTGCTATGGAAACAATTTCTTGTTAAACCAATACAGTAAAATATTCAAATGATGTAACATTTCTTATTTTTAAAGATTTTATTTAATTCAACAAAATTGTCTATGGGCGTTGACTGGGTTTAAACCCAGCAGTCGGGTAAAAATCCTTCGTAAAAAAATTCCCAAATTTAAAATTAAAATTCCTTAAATCGGCGTATGTAATCGAGGCTTAACTTGTTCTCTACGGCTATATTCCGAATCACGATAAAATCGATGTCAGCGCTCACGTTATCTGTCAAACCCATACAAAATCACCGACTCGGAACGCATTTTAGTGCGCTGTCATCGATTTTAGTGTGATTCGGAATGCAGCCTACGTCGTCTGTGGCTGCTGTCAACACAGGCCGCGTTCCGAATCACGCTTACAGCACTGTGAGCGCGCTAACGCCCGGTCCAAATCATGCTTACAACGCTCACGTAAGTTAAAGTGACGTCACAGATGACGTCATCGCATGTGCTAACGACGCTCAGCGTATTCCACCAAAGCACTGTGAGCGTAGTCGATGTAGCTGTCAAACTTCCTTTTGTCGAAGTTCATTGTTGACAAAAAATACGTGGTTAAATTGTGAATCGTTGTGGATGTTGTGGTCATTTTTTCTGATTTTTACAAAAGATGGCTGAATTTATTGACCTGCAGGTGTTTTGTAAAGATACGAACGAAATAATTATATTAAACTGATGGTGAAAGAGCTAGTGGTAATAAGTATTTTGAAGCTTTGAAAGTTTAAAATTGGTTAGTAAATAATTGGTCTCAGTGAAGGAACTTAATTCATATTCATTATTGCCTTTTTATTTACCTTTCCCTTACAATAAATATTTACTTTACCGAGATTAACCCATTTGAGGTTATGTTGTTCTATACAATCCAACGTTAGCGGTGTTAGCGCTCTCACAAGCGGTCCAAATCAATAGTATCGTGAGCGTGCTGACGACAGCGTGCTAATGATTCGGTTCGGCACAGAATGACGTCACACGCTGTGAGCACTGTTGGCGTGATTCGGAACGCGGCCTGTCAACTGTCAAAACAAGTCATCAATCAAAAACAAAAATCTTTGGCAAAAAAAATGCCATAGAGTAAGATAAAAAAAAATAGGGGTAGAGAGCCCTCTGGCGATTTTAAAACTTACTCATTTTGAAGCGCCATCTCTGATCGGCGATTTTCTTGTTAGTTTTTTTTTTTTTTTTTAGTACCTAATCTAGCAATCCTACCTACGGCTTTGTTCTAATTATCTTTTATAACATTCTAAACGCCGTGTTCACTAGTATTAGTATTTTTTCCGAAGAAAATAACTAACACATGAGAACAAACGTTTCAAATGTTATAAGAGATAACTAGAACAAAACAGTTAAAAACATAATTACAAAAGGGAGAAAAGAAAAGGACACAAAATTAAACAATTAAGTGAAAGAGTCATTATGTTTTTATTTATTCCTCTCAGTTTATGCCTAGGGATAATTTTATTCAAAATTGTTCATATTCTTATTTCTTAATATTTATTCATTCACAAACACGGTCAGGCTGCCTACTAGCGCAGTAGGTACCCTGACCGTGTTTGTGTAGTACATTAGTATACCTACCTAGTAGTATTAGGTATACTAATGTACCTACAGCCAGTGGCGAAGGGTCCATACAAGACGATTCCCATTAGCTTACCTTTTAGAAATCCCTCCCTACCGATCCACTATGCAGATCATAACACTTTTGTTGAACGGCTTACCTTCGCCATAATTTCACCCCTCGCCACAGCCATTAATTTTTCCCAGGTAAGTATAACATAATCTTGTTAAATGTAACCTATTAAAGAACACATCACTAACACTTAATAAGTATAGCTAGCAGTTTTAATGAAAATACATTTTCATCAAAACATGTTGCGCAGCCAGTAATTGATAACTGACCAATACGAAGTCCTATATATTATTACGAGATATAATACAATCATTTTACTCACACCCTTACTTTAAGTCTATAAAACGATTATGGAGCCAAAGAGTCCCGGAATTGAAACAAGTAATGATACTTGTTTTTTTATAAAAAAAAAATATTTTCATCATTTGCGGTTGCCACAACTAAACTGCTCGATAGCTCGTACTGCACCTGTATCAGGATGACAACAGAGTGGGATGGGGGTGGGCTGTGATCTGAAAAAAAAAAGTTTGTAATTTTATTATTAAAAATATTGTAGCTTATGAAATTGATGCATTATGAGGGCATTATCACAGATAATATAATACTATACTAGGCATTATGCATGATGTTTGCAGTTACGTCTTTGTAATTCTAGAGGAGCAATGTTCATAACAAAACGTGTGCGTAAAGTAACTGCGTTTTACCTGCACGTAACGGTACAATTATTTTGAGAAATATCTACCCTTAATATGCGTAAACAAAACTTACATGATATTTCTGGTATATGAAGACGAAGTGGGATGGGTTGGAATTGAAATGGGTCTGGAACTGGGATGGGTCTGGTTGCCTGAAAAAATATAACATAAAAAAAAAATATTTTCATTAACACTAAAATAATAATACAAATTTCCGCGCCGGGGTTATAGTATCATTTGAAAGGCCTTACGAAACTCTACAAAGTTATATATATTTCAATTTCAAAATCAAGCGCCCCATTTTTAAAGCCAATCCCAAAAAAATTTACGTGATGTTGCTTCAGTGGAAACGCACCCTAAATCAAGGAGGTAGTAATTTGATTCTACTATGGTACCTACCTAGTACCTACATAAAAAACTTACACGATGAATTGCCGGTAAGTGAAGGGAAGGTACTACGCCTACAGGCCCTTAGATTATTAATATGTACAGGCCTTATCCTGCTGGCGAAGGTGCTGGTTGCAGACCCCATTCTTTTAACTTGTCAACACATTTTCACCAACAATCTCTACCCAATCTTTAAAACTATCCGGGCCCTTATTATTTTGTTAGGAAACGGTGGAATCGAGCAACTGAAATAAGTAAACGTGCGAAATAAACACAGAAAATGATTTTTGTGATATTGCTATAGGAAAATTCTGACAATTAAATTTTGTTTTTGATAAAAAGAGTATACCTACCTTTATGAATGTACTCTCGCTAATGACTATTAGAAAATCATTGTCTATTCCCAAACCATAAACTGCTTGACAAGCATTTACGTGCTTGTCAAGCATTGCTTGAACGTTGAGGGAGTTCATATAAAAAAAAAATTGTATGAAGTAATGATCTTCGCCGATGAGAGATGAAGGCACTTCCTTTACAATAATGTCACTTAGTATAGGAGTGTCAAGAGTGTCCCCCCCCTGAAAAATGCCCAGCGCAACTTACTGCTGCTGTGTTTTCATCTTTCTTACATAAATAAAATAAAACTTTAAGAAAAGCTTATTATCTTTGTAAACATGATAGTGTTTTGAAATGATTTCATGCAAGAACTACGCAAATTAAAGAAGATACCCAAGTTTCTTGATCCAGCAAAATGACCGTGAGTTTAGGTTCCAATAACTTTATCAATAATGTATTTAGTTTGTTATCTCAATGTGACATCCTTTAGTTTTGTGATAACTTGTAAAGTTCCGATTTCGCAGGATGTAACATGAGTGTTAACATTTTATAATTCAGTTCATTCAAATAGATATTGTTTTAGTTCCAGTCATTGTTAGCAATATATTTTCATCAGAAATTAACAAAGTAAAAAGCCGTAAGTATTATGTTATACAAGGTTTTGCCTTTACCTCATTTAATTTGTTAATTCCAAATGAATTTTGTCTTGTGTAATTTACGTGTAGCCAATAGTAAACCTTGTGAAAACAATATTTGCCTCAGTCTTGAATCCATCGAATGTATCATCATTCTGATATTTAAATGTTGTTTCCAAGTCGCATACCGTTTTCTTTCTCAAGGTATCCAACTATTTATGTTGATTGTTATTATTGTAGGTACCTATATCAGTAAAATACGTACATTCTTGTTGGCCGCTGTAAAGTTATCCACTCACCTCTCTCCCTTCTATCAAAATTGTGTTCTGCGCATCGTCTCACACAATGTTCCAAGCCGCCAATAAGCATGAAATGCATTATACCTACCTAATAAAGTATATCTTAGCCTCAGTAAAAAGTTCTTTCTTTCTTTTTAACTTTAGACGGGAGTTTCTTTGCCCACCTGAATTATGAAAAAGGTTGGAAACTTGTTCTACTGTAGAATAATGAGACTTTTTTCATTAGTGCTATGATTTAGTACTTCGTGGTAACACAAATAAGAAAAAAATTTAGGTTCTACAGTAGAACTGCCCAGAAACTCTTTTCCAAGCAGTTCCCACTTGGTGAAAGGGTCAGCTTTCTTTACTCTGCTTCTATCAGCATCGGAGCTAAAGTCATGAGCGCCCCTGGCAAGATTTGAATTTAGCCCCCCATAACTTATTTCTAGGATCTAGAGCTCCCTGGCAAGTTTTGAATTATCGCCCACAAGACTTATTTTCTAGCTATGGGTCAGTAAAGTGCGCCCCCCTGAGGGTTGCGCCCCTGGCAGCCGCCCCCCGCATTGTCCTTGATTTAGTTGGTAACTTTGCACTCACCCATATCCTCCCAGCACTCTTTCCACTTTGTTATGGGTATTTCCTGTCCTGAGAGATTGCTGTATAAAAAGACTAGATTAATTTCAAATATTAAGTGAGAATATTTTTTTTTTATAAAATAGGACATTAAACATAACATTTTTTCAATCATTGATCTTAGTTATGTAATCTTTACTGATAAGTATTTTTAATAGTTATTTTAAATTATATTTTCAGATTTTTTGATTGGCCTCACTGTTATTCAGTTTTATTGGCCATAAAAATTGTAAAAGTAATTACTCAATTGCTACACAGTCATTGATTTGAAATATTACTTTGAGATTTTGTATATTTTGTTACCAGTGTTACCACCATGTTGGTTCGTGAAAATGAAATGATGGAATTACTGCAACAGCCTGTATGTAAGATTAAAAAAGTGTCTGTTTTTGTTATGAAATGTTTTCACAGTAAATAAACATTATGTAAAATAGCTCCCAATAACAGTTCAGTTTAGCTTATATTATAAGCTAGACAGAATATTATAATAGTACTAAAACATACAGCATACATTATTTATTTATTTACTTATTTACTATGTTCGAATTAAGTATATAGGTACTTAATAAAATCGAGATATCTTTAAAGAAATTGTTAAGTATTTATTTCAGTAATCCTATAATAAAAAAATATTAAAGTAATTAGTAATTGTACATATTTTCTGTTCTCTATTCTTCTGCATTTAACTACAGGCTTTAAGAATAATGCAAGTTTAAATACCTTTCTAATAACAAATACTGATTGTCTTTACAGTTTGTAAAACTAACGTCACATGAACAATCCATAACAACACTTGTCTTGTGAATAAAACAATGTAAACAATGATCACATGCACACAAACAAACAAATTTTTTGCTTGTTTATCAGAAACACTTTATGTTGTTTACTAGGCTGTATAAGGTGGTTGGTGAGAATTCGGTGTTAGTGATAAATAATATCGTTAAGTGTGTTTTCGCTACGATGCGCGGACTTGAAAAGTAACTATTTTTTTATTTTCTAAAATAATTTAAAAATAATTACACTGAAATGATTGCCAAACGAAGAACACAAATCATTATATTGATCATTCAGGTGGATCTTTTTCTTTGGAACACGATTGGTCTAAAAAAACAAGGTCCGGGAGTAACACTTGCATACGCCACTATCCAGTTGCGTGACTATACAGGGTGGTCCAGATAGTGACGTCCAAGATTTTTTTAGATTACTCACACCTGGGTGCATCCGAAAATACCCTATGTATGTTCCGCGATTTTTCGTAGTTTAGAAGTTATGATTTTTTTAGTGAGTTTTTGTGAATTTTCAACCGGACTGACCAAAAAAATCATTATCTTTCATATTAATCAAATACACAACATCCAGATAGGTTCCTGAAAAAGTAGAATGTGTATATGATGTTGATGTGCCTTATTAAATAAATAAATAAATAAAAGGTAAAAAATAAATAAATAAATAAAAGGTAAAGTTTTATTCATTCATTCAAGGTCGAAAGTAAAAATGTTAGGTTTTACTTCGACGAAGTAACATTTTATCAATTCTTTTAAAAATACAAAATGGATATTTCATCAGTTCAAACTGATTTTAAAATCTTAAAAACAAAAAGTGACTCTTGATCGTATTATTTATGCTGCAATCGGCTTTCAAAGATTGTAAGGTGAAAAATCCGTTAACATAATAAGATTGTTTGAAAATTTATTTTAACAATTTTATTCATTCTGATTGCTAAAATTAGTAAGATATCATCGAAAGCTACGAACAAATATCGAAAGCATTAAATTAAACTCAAATGATCAATGAAAAACTTTAAAATATCACAAAAAGGTAGGTAAGGTTCGGTTGAAATTGTAAATATCGTTACTTATTATACTTATTCAAAACCCTTTATTTTGAAAATCTTCTGTAGAAGTTAGTTTAGTTGTGTTTTATGTGTTATTTAGAACTACCAATATATAGCTCACATTATTTTCTTACTGTCTGTGTAAATTTTAGTTTTTTTAAATACATTCGACGATATCTAACAATTTTTAGCGCTAGGAGTAAAAAAAGTTCAATATTGAGTGTTTTCAAACAGTAGGAGATTTTCACCCTACAAACTTTGAAAGCCGATGTCAGCATAAAATTGCCCTATCAAGAGTCACTTTTTCTGTTTTATTTGCTAAGCTAAGAAACCACTTAAGTTTTTAAAATCTGTTTGAATTGATGAATTATCCATTTTGTATTTTTAAAAGAATTGTTAAAATGTTACTTCGTCGAAGTAAAACCTAAAATGTTCACTTTCGACCCTTTTTTCAGGAACTTATCTGGATGTTGTGTAGTTGATGTTGCAAAAAGAAACCAAAAAAATCTTAATATGAAAGGAGTTATGATTTTTTTTGGTCCGTCCAGTAAAAAATTCGCAAAAACTCATTTAAGAAATCATAACTTCTAAACTGCGAAAAATCCCGTACCTGGGTATTTTATTTTCAGGTGCACCCAGGTGTGAGTAATATAAAAATAATTTTTGGACATCACTATCTGGACCACCCTGTATAGTAACAAGCAAAGAATGAAGGATACTTTTTTCTGTCACACTCGTTACAAAATTATTATAGTGCATTTTAATTGTGATTTGATTCTCTTAGCAAACGAAACAGTTCAAGTTGAAGAACGTAATTTTCAATACAGATAGCCAAGGGCGTTGGCAGAAATGCTGGTAAGAGGTGCAAGTGCACTACCTGGCACCCTCCTGACTATGCTCCTGCTGGCGCCCATGCTGATAGCGGAGATGACGTAAGCAAGTGTTACCTACGTGACTTCCTCTGTCTCGGAGTGCTATATCTGGCGCAGTAATTAGTAAACTGTGATATTAGTGTACCATGAGAATAAGTTTCCAAATCAAAGTGCCAGCGCCCCTAGCATGACCACCGAGACATGATTAGTATGTATCGCGTGATATAACGTTTTATCGATACTCAACTGTCAAAATCCATTGTCTTTTGACAGTTAATCGTGACGTGATGAATCGCTACGCTACCTATATCATATTTTATCGCGTTTCGGTGGTCATGCTAGGGGGCTGGATGACATAAATATTGAGAAAGTAAACTTCTATTATATTTTCAACATAATGTACATTGTACAATGGTATTTCTATTGGCTAAGTAAGTGTAATTTATTTTCAATTTATATCTTAAGTGTCATTAAAAAGTTATTATATAGGATAGTGATAGATTCGATAATTTCAAAAGATTTTATTGAAGTGGAAGAGCTTCATTTGAAATGCACATCATCTCTACAATTTAATACTTCATAGAAAAACGATACTGTAGTAAAAAAAAAAATTGCTAAAACATCACGTAATTAATGGACGACCCCTAAGTAGGACATAATAGGTGGAGCTTACGATTACTTAAGATTGAAGGCCTATACCGACCGCGCACCGGACGACGCTCCGTGGGTAGGCCCCCGACAAGGTGGACCGACGATCTGGTGAAGGTCGCGGAAAGCCAGTGGATGCAGGCAGCGCAGGACCGATCGTCGTGGAGATCCTTAGGGGAGGCCTATACCCAGCAGTGGGTGTCGTGTGGCTGATATGATGATGATGATGATGAAGGCCTATACAGACAGTATAATGTATATTATACAACTAGATAGCGACTTCTGCGTCCTATCTTACTGGATACACGATTTACGAAAAAAATACTTTCATCCCCTGTTTGACTCCCTTCAATATTAATTTGGTAACAAAAGGTAGTCTTTGTCCGTGGACGAATTCATCGTTCTCATTTTATAACATTAGTATGGATATTTGCAGCAAACAAATTGGGTCAGCAATATAACCAATTTGAACAATTGAAACGCACCTACGCTACGCCCGAATTTAATTTTCTACGATAATTTGATGCCTCAATTGTCCCTATCATTACTTCCTGTTAAAGAGGACGCTAACATTTACATCCCATTTTTGAAATCGGCACTTTTATTAAATTTTATTAATAGTTAGTTGATTAAAAAGCAAGTTATCGTCCGGTGATTCCAGTGTAATGTGTGTGTAAGGCAATAGTTAACAATCGGAAGATACAACGTTTTTAGTATAACGGGTCTGAGTTGCTACGGGTGAGCCGATTTTAACTAATATTTTTTCATTATTTATTCATCTTAATATAAAAATAGCATTGTGAATGCAAAAATCTAAAAGTTTAAAATAACGGGTGTAACAAGACCCCCCGAAGCCGAAGTACACGCATTCCGCCCAGATCTTAGTTCGTTGCCGCCCATCATCAGAATCATTTTTGTCATTTAGACTATACCTGGGAAACCAATAGGTACGAAGTTATTGAATGACCTTCAAATTTTTTTTTATAAAATCTTATTTTATCTTATTTTTTGTCCAAAGAAAAATTATCAAAATTTTAAGTATTTCTTAACAAACAATGGCTACAAAACGTCATCACTCAATGTATCTCATGAGCACGCACATAAACGCTGCCTTAGGCCGTCCGCTGCCTTAAGCGGGGTCCCGCCGCGGGTGCTCGGCGCGGGAATATAGATTGCTGGTTTTTGACGGACAGATGCTTGCGCAGTGCATGAGTAAGCTCTAATCTATGTCGCCCCGCGCGCGTGTCCCGCTCAAGGCAGCGGAGGGCCTTACACCTCGGCCGCACGCTGCTGTGTAGCATACACTCGCAGGCGCGATAATCCACACGATGATGGGCAGAATACGTAGACCTCGGCTACGTTAAGGGTCTTGTTACACCCGGTATATTTGGATATATTTTTGTTTTATACAAACTTTATATTATATTTAACGGCATCAAAATCCGTTGCATAGTTTTAAAAATCTAAGCATACATATAGCCGGAAGCGACTTTGTTTGAATACTATTTAGTGACAGATAAGAATAATAAATCAACCGAATCTCAGATGCTCGTGAAGCTTTCAAGAGTTGTATTTTCATAGTGAAAATAAATAATTTGACTCTCGATATGCCTATGTAGTCAACAGTAACAATGTTGGTGTTAAAATTTCAACTAGGTGTACTGGTGTACCCAATTTGCGTTATTTTTAGTAATTCCACTCACTAACAAGAGTTACGTGGTTGTAAAAAGAGTACCTAGGTACCATATACCCATTTCATAAAACAGACGGTCAATTTACTTACAGTCACATGTTGGCATTCATAGTACAATACGCGCGTAGCGAGAACACACTTGCATTTAATAATATATGTGATGTTCACGAGTTTGAGATATTCCCCCCTGCAGGCCGAAGGCCGGGTGATGGGTCGCCGATTTGTGCTAACACTGGTGATTGGGATATCAGCGGGATTTAGTTTTGCGTACATACTGTTAACTTCGACGAGATATCCCAGAGACGGCGGTTGGTCTACCTACAGGTCAGTTTTGCATGCTGTATGTTGCATGCTTGCATGATATGTTCTATGCTAGCTGCATGCATCTTTTCCTTGTAAATAATTTTAAAATGCACGTTTTTCTTTAAACTTAAGAAATCTTTTCATATATTATGTTCTTTTATTTCCCTATCTTTTAAAAATTGGCGGTTATAATTGTGTCTGTGATCAACAAAGATATAGAAACGCACCCATTTCCATTTAAGGAATAAGTAAGTACAGTTAAAAAATAAAAGCTATTTTCCGCAATTTGATTGCATTTTTTTACAACGTACCTAATGGCTATCAACGTCAATGGTTAGTGAAGTTAGTTCAAATACCACAGAATGTTTGATAATAAACAAATGAATTTTAAAAATGTTCACTTTATAACTACTTTTGTTTTTATGTTTTTATTTTAATGTTTCGTTCGTTGGAGAGAACGTTTTTATTTGTTAACATTGATTTATGTGAAAAAAATACACTCAACTCATAGTAATGAGTGTATTTCTGATATTGGGTCATCATTACTTATCTAGAAAATTTCCTCAAAAACGTTCTTTGCTAATGATTATTATGTATTTCGCTAATGACAAATCATTATTTTGTATAATTAGGTATATTATAGCCGAGTGTCAGAGAAAATATTGGTATTATAAGTGGAAACAAAAGACTGCAGCTAATCGCTATGAGTGACTACTTAATTTTACGATTAATTCCGTAAAATCAATTTACCTCAATAACGCTTAATATTGTAATTATAAACACAGTTGAAATACCAAGCTTAATAGTCATTATTAAAAAAAAAAATAGGAAAATAATATTTTATTGATATTTATTTACCTTTGTGATATCGAATCGTTTAACTTTTAATATTAAGTATTGATTACCATGAAAAGAAAGCCTTATTCATAACAACATCTAGATTCTAGATGCTGAACATCTAAAATTAAATTAAAACTTAAAACCTTAAAAGTACGAGACCAAGTAGTACAATTGGCAAGAAATATCTCCAATAATAATGGCACATAAAGATCACTATTTGACCACAAGTTTATTACAAATTATTTTGTAGATCTTTGAAAAATTGCTACTTACTCCGTAGAATCCTTTATCTTGACTATAACAATGTAATACCTACCTTGTTATCAATTTGGATAAACATGCTCCCTGCAAAAGAAAGGGTGTAAATTAATAAGGAAGATACTTGAAAAAAAGTAAAACTGATAATCATGACCTCTTGGGTGTTTATCAGACCTTTGATAAGGTACGGTATAAAAAAACCACTGCATATTAAAATGTATGTAGTCTTGGGACTCTGTGTGGGCACAGCTGCTACTAAATCTTAGACGTACATTAGAGGACGAATATTTTAAGACGAACATGAAGAATGAAGTGGAACGTCTACATTCCTCGAAATATGTGTTGGAGTTTCACAAGGTTTCGTCTTAGGGCCGGCACTTCACACCGGCTATTTGGCTATTTTTATATCTCACTTTCCTGTGGTAGATATTACAACTGTAACATTTTGCCGATGACTGCTATTTTTTCAAATAATTAAAATTCGAATATAGAAACAACTCCAAACACGACAAAAAGGGCTCAATGAAATGAAGAATAAGCTGCAAAAATGTATTCAAAACGATAGAGAAAGGGACACTTTTCACTCGACCAAGTCTTGAACTCATTATTTTGCTTAAAGAGAAGAGAAAAGCATTACAGATTTGAAAATGTATTATTGTCTAAGAAACTTATCCACCTACTATATGTGGAGCTAATACGCAAACTACTTAATTATTATTTAAGTGACTTACCGTGAAAACCTTTTGTGGTAGCAGATGCTCTCTTTTGCCTTTATCAAGTTAGAAAAATATCATGATATCTTATTCTTTTATTTAACATTCTTAGCATCTTTAGCATTTTTAGTTAAGTGTTCATCAAAGTTTATATGATTGTGTAAAAATAAGAATATACACAGGTTGGTCAAAAGTTCTGTTACTGAGTTTCTTTATCGATTACTGGCCATTAAAACAAATGAAAAGAAAAAATAAAAATGACATATTATTGACAGTTTTATAAGCTATAATTCCATACCACACGTATATTATATTTTGTTTATTTCACCATGGAATGGGGGTTGAAGGAGAATCGTGTCGCTGTAATTGCTCTGCACAAATGTGGGCAGCCACCGAATATGATTTTCAAGTTGCTACAAAAGTTGAAAATCAACAAGCAATTTATTTATCGCACTATCAATAGGTACAGTAATACCTTGACCGTCGATGACCGAAAAAGATCAGGAAGACCACGCACCGTTCGGACACCAGCTGTGATCAAGGCAGTGAAGGCGAGAATCACGAGAAATCCCGTCCGGAAGCAAAAGTTATTGGCAATACAGATGACTGTGAAGAGAAGTTCCCTTAAAAAAATTATCAATGATGACCTTGGGCTTCACGCTTACCGTAGACGAAAGGGCCATCTGCTAAACGCACGATTGAAGGCTATGAGGTTAGCACGAAGTCGCGCTCTACTAAAGCAGTACGCACAAAACGGCCATCGAAAAATCTTGTTTACTGATGAAAAAATCTTCACAGTCGAAGAAAATTTTAACCGTCAAAATGATAGAGTATACGCTAAGAATAGTAAAGAAGCCAGCATGATTGCTCCGAGGGTCCAACGAGGTCACCACCCCTCATCAGTGATGATTTGGCTGGGGGTGTCCTATTCAGGGCTAAGTAAGGTTCATTTCTGTGAAAAAGGTGTGAAAACTGGCGCTAGAGTCTATCAAGATACCGTTCTGGAACCTGTTGTCAAACCCTTAAGCCACACTTTATTTCAAAACCAGCCATGGGTCTTCCAGCAGGACTCTGCCCCTGCGCACAAAGCAAAATCTACACAAGCATGGTTTCGGGCTAACAAAATTGATTTTATCGCGCAGGAAGAATGGCCATCCTCCAGCCCAGACTTAAATCCTCTGGATTATGCCATATGGCAACTTATTGAGGAGAAAGCATGTGCTAAGCCCCACATGAATCTCGACTCTCTTAAGCGCGCTATTCTCAAGGCAGTCGCAGAATTGGATATGGTGGTAGTTCGTGCTGCCATCGATGACTGGCCTCGTCGTCTAAAGGCGTGTATTCATGCCAGAGGCGGTCATTTCGAATAATTTTAATACATGATAATCTTAAATATTTGTGCTTTCATTTGATATATAATTCATTGTAGCATTATTTGTAAATTTAGTATTATTCATGTTTTCCATAGTTACAGAACTTAGTAACCAACTAGGTACAGGTTGTATTTTTATTCACTCTCCAAATTTTAAGGATGTGTCCAGTCCATGAAACTGGACAACTTTCTCCATGAAACATGTGTCGAAATGCGCCACAAAATTTTGGTCATCCCTTACTAAACTGATCACGTGATCTCTTTCTTTGATTTGAGTAGAAAGTATTTTTTTATACATATTATATGTTTCGTAGAGAAAGTTGTTCAGTTTCAGGGACAGAACACCTTAGAATAATTAATTAGTTACTTCTAAGTTATATATTGCTTGCTTGGCATAATACAATACCCATGTAGCTCTTTATTTATTGAACATCATTAAATTAAAAGTGCTCGAGCATTTTTCTGTTTGGTGTAATCTGACCTTTTGTTTGGGTATCATTGAATTTAGTCATTTTGATAATTATCATTGCAACACTCGACCACCAAAAAATTTTTTTCTCATAAGCTAGATATTATGCTTAGAGTTTGAATGGCTTTTTTTGTATTTTTTTTTTCATATTTATT
Organism: Agriphila tristella; assembly: GCA_928269145.1. Lineage (NCBI taxonomy): Eukaryota > Metazoa > Arthropoda > Insecta > Lepidoptera > Crambidae > Agriphila > Agriphila tristella. Next base: position 31,404,346 of record OV743432.1, read on the forward strand.
TCTAATAAATTAAAGTGGGAGGTAGGTATCTCGTTGGTTGGCTAAAGTAATGCTGCTATAATTTTTGGATTTTTTTTTCATGACACTTCTACTATTTGTCATTTTGATTCCGTATTTAAGGCGATTAGTGCCCTCACATTGACGCCCTCATCTTAATTAAATTGATTGCTCGCTAAGTACATAATGTATCTAAAATTCACACGTATCGATTGAAGCTAAGGTTCTATAGTTTATATAGTTAAAGTAGTAAGGTTTTATGGTAGACATAGGTTTTATAGTATAAAGCTTTGAGTTGGGCGGTCCAGGGGCAGGGAGCTGGCTGAAAACCAGCGCTTCTGCGGCATTCTACGCAATGCCGCAGAAGCACAGCTGAGACAGCTACCCTTTGGTCTCACCCGTAATCTTTAAGTACCTTATTATAATTTAGTAATCTATTTTCTGTTTTTTCTAATTTTATATATATATATATATATGTTCATGTTTTCTTTGAGGCTAATAAAATATTTCTTTCTTTCTTTCTTTCTAGACATTTGCCTACTATTATTACAAAGAACTATATTTTACAGAGGTTATTATTTGTAAATAAACTATAGAACCTTAGCTTTAATCGGTACATGTGTATTTTCGATACATTATGTATTAGCGAGCAATCATTTTAATATAATGAGGGCGCCACTGTGAGGGCAGTGTAAGAGTTTCCGTTGCGTTAAGTAAGCAAGCAGTGGGTCTACCGCCCAAGCCCAAGTGTCGTCGAATTCGCCGACGGCTTCATTTGACAGATGGTTGTAATACATTGCTAATGCTACTTTTCTTTGGTAAGTTTTTATTTGTACCAGAAAGAAGTAGCAATGTATTTCATCCATCTGTCAAATGAAACCGACGGCGAAGTCGACGACACTTGGGCGGTAGGGCCCCGGTCTCTGTGTCAAATCAAAGAGCCCCGTGACGCAATTACGGCTTACGCTCTGCCATGCAGCGATTGTTCTTTGATTTGCCAGAAACAGGCCAGCGTGCGGGACCCGCTCAATGCATACACACCTTTAGACTAAAATAATTTAAAATTCCATTGGAATGAACAAGACTTGCATTACCGACAAAGAGTACAAATTTTTGTGTTTTCAGGGAATCAGCGAGAGACCTCGACAAGCACCCCATATCGGCCGTAGTAAGCCACAGCAGCGACGAGCCGGCACACAAGCACGAAGACAGGTCTGTCGCCGACGAGTTGTCGAAGAAAGTCCGGGTCCTGTGCTGGGTGCTGACGCAACCGAACAACCATAGGAAGAAAGCGAAACACGTGAAGGCTACCTGGGGAAAGAGGTGCAACAAGATCTTGTTTATGAGCACACAAGAAGGTGAGAATCAGCCCTTTACACAGTCCTTATAATAATGTTAAATGCTCTTATTCACAGTCACCTTGAGTACGCTTCAAATATATGGAATCCCTTCTACAAAGTTCACTCCGACAGAATAGAACGAATCCAAAGGAACTTCACCCGTTACCTTGTCTATCGTAGCCGATTCTGTCCACGTGATGCTGACTACGATACTCGCCTTTAACTCTTTAAAATAACTTATTTAGCTAACCGTCGTAAAATTTTTGAACTTTTGACATTGCATAAGATAATTCACGGCAAGCTAGAATGTCTAAATCTGCTCCAGAAAATTGATATCTCTGTCCCTCATCGTATCCCCAGACATCCTTTGTCAAATAGCTTCAGATTGCCCCGTTGTAGAACTAACCTTGGTAAGAGCGCACCGTTATACCGATGCATGCATGCATACTTACAACGATATGGGAAACTGCAATATCGACAACTTTCACGCTTCTGACCGTGTATTCAGGCGAATGTGTGTGGCAAAACTTTAAAATAATTTTTAATTTAAACTCATAATTTAATTTAAATTAATTTAAACTCATACTTCTTATATTGTGTTCTTAAATAGGTACATCCTAAATTAACTAACCTTATTTATTATAACTTACTGGTAAACTTAAGTATTATTTTTAATTCTTCGAAAAAGCTGTATTTACCTGTAAAGGCATATCTTTTAGTTCGGGCCTTTTGTATATTTATTGGAATGTGTAATGATACTAATGATATTATGTTGTTGGTGAATCTTTTACAATAAATAAAAAAGCATCTTCCTGCCAAATACTTAATAAGTAACATTGCAAAGCGTCCGTTATTGCTTCGTTATCGAAACATGTATGGGATTGAATTTGCTACTTCTAATAGAACTTTGTTGGTCCTAATTTAATGCAGTGTCGCTAATACCAATTCAATATTGAGGAGCACGTTGGTGATGGATGAGGTTTAAGGTATGATTCCGATCTCGGCAGCAAGCAGCAGTGCGCTCCAAATTGAACGGTAATATTATGAAAGACGGCGCAATTTGAAGTGAGCGGAGAAGTGTCGCGGCTGCATAGCTATGCAGTCGCGACACTTCTCCGCTCACTTCAAATTGAGCCTTTTAATCATAATATTATGGTTTAATTTGGAGCGCACTGCTGCGGCAGCACTCCAGTTTGCTGCCGAGATCAGAATCATACCTTTAGCGTATTCGACCCGCGACTGCGGCGGGCGGCCAAAACACTTTCACTTGGGTCGGTTCTGAATGCTAAAGTGGTGTTTTAAAAAAACTTATTTTCAGATTCGGCACTGCCAGCCATCAAACTGCCCGTACATGAAGGACGAGACCACTTATGGGCGAAGACCAAAGCGGCGTTTCGCTACGTGTACGAGCACCATCGCCGGGAAGCCGACTGGTTCCTCAAGGCCGACGATGACACGTGAGGAACAACCCTATTCTATACAGTCAATATGTAACAAAAACCATATCAGATACTAAAACAGGGGCCAAACCGTCCAAGTGTCGTCGACTTCGCCGTCGGCTTCATTTGGCAGATGGATGATATACATTGCTACTTCTTTTTGTACAAATAAAAACTTACCAAAGAAAAGTAGCAATGTATTACCACCATCTGTCAAATGAAGCCGACGGCGAAGTCGACGACATTTGGGCGGTAGACCCACAAGTGATAGTGTTGCTAAAACTGGACAATATTCTCCATAGAACATAGGTCGAAAAATGAAAAAAAAAAACATACTCCCATACAAAATGTATTGAAAGGCGAAACAAAAACTTTTTTCGACCTATGTTCTTTGGAGAATGTTGTTCAGTATTAGCAACACTATCACCTGTTTCAGTATTTGACATGATTTTTGTTACTCATCATCATATCAGCCGCACGACACCCACTGCTGGGTATAGGCCTCCCCTAAGAATCTCCACGGCGATCGGTCCTGCGCTGCCTGTCTGCATCCACTGGCTTCCCGCGACCTTCACCCTCCCGTCGGTCCCCCTTGTCGGGGGCCTACCCACGGAGCGTCGTCCGGTGCGCGGTCGCCATTCCAGAACCTTTCCGCCCCAACGGCCCACTCACTCATGTTACTTGTCACTTGTTACTCATTGTATACAAATACTGCCTAAATTGCTTATCATATTTCCATGTGGTCTCACACTAGAAATGAAGCTCTAAATTATCTATATATCTTTTGAAAGTTAAAAGCATCGACCTTCTGAAAAGCCTGTTAATGGCTTTTTGATTATTTAATCTTCATTGTAAATATTTTTGCAGTTTTGCTGTATCTATCCAACTGTAATGTTGAACTATTTATGCATAATCAAATCGCATAATAATATAGACCTTGTGACACAGATGCAATTCTTTATGAACCTTGATAAATGTTTCAATACACATAATCATTATACTTTATTTCCCAGGAAGGTAATTCTGTCACACTTATGATAGTTTAGTAAAAGCGTAATTATTTACAAGTCTCAAAAAAAACGCGGGTGTATTTTTATTATTTGAGTGTTAGGGGCTGTGCAGCTCAAGATGAAGCTGTAGTCACTGCGACCTAAAAGATCTATTGTAACTCGCCACCTAATTATAGTAACTCCTTAAGCCCATCGGCTTCCAAGAAGTCTAGTATCTTCCTGGTTTTAAAAGTGTTTATTTCCTCTGGGTCGATTACGTGTCGCCCCAGATGGAGACTACGCCTGTGGATTAGGAGTCCATAGTCACATTAAGAGGTGCTTGGGCGTTTCCTGCTCCTCATTACAATATCTGCAGACGTCAGTATCACTCGTTTCATATGAAATAGGTGTCTGTTTGCAGTGTCTAGTTGAGGCTCTAACAGTCGCGCTGACGTTGGATCTACTGAGCTGTATAACCTCATTCGTCCGTCTTTGCGTGTAGCCTTCCACCATATAATGTAATGGCATAGACCTCTGCCTGGAATAAGTATGGTGACGTACTTACTAGATAGGGTGTAAGTTAAGTACGGTACGTTTGAGGACGCGTGCGTACATACGTATGTACTTTTAAAATTAGTGACAAGAAGTCAAGAAGCTTGAATTGAAATGTATTTAGCAACCCTACAGTACAGTATCAGTTACCGATAACCGTGTGGACTGTTGGAGTATAATAGCATCAACCCTTCACACTTAAGGGTGTCGTAAAAGGCTTAAAACTAAAGGTCTTGGCACATACAACGGCACCGCAACAGCACCGCTCCAACCCAGCAATTAACTTGTAATTCAAATTAGAGCTTTAAATCATGTGTCGTAAAATATATTTCATAATGTCAATAAGAAAAAGCCAACGGCGGGTGGTCAGCGCGCTTACCGCCACCTTACGACTGAACTCGCAGCCGGCTCGCTGCAAGCGAGCGGACCGCGCGCCGACCGCGTGCTAACTGCGTGCTGACTCCGAGTCGCCAGCGAAACAACATCATATGCAAAATAGCTTGCACTCACGGCCGGCGCGCGGTATGCAAGCTTACACCTCGCGGATGGCGCGCTGGCGGCTGGCCGTAGCCTAAATTCGAGGTGACGTCGTGCTGTTGCTGTGCAGTTGCGGTGCCGTTATAGTGTGCCATGACCTTTAGACGTTAGTCACGTCTTAGTCTTAGGCCTGTAGCACACCTCCGCCGCGAAACAATACCAGCGAAACCGCAGTAGTTCCGCCATGGCTTGTCCGTTGTACGACAAGCAAAACAGCCTGTTCTATCTAACGCATAAATTGAACTCTTTCACGCGCGATTAAGCCGATCCATAGCAACGGATCCAATAGAATGGATGTGATGTTCACACCGCATTTACAGGAGCATTTTCCTGTAAATGTGGTGTGAACATCACATCCAGTAGCGACGGATCCGTTAAAAACAGTCCTATAAAATACGGACCTGCTGTGTGAACGCACGGCAAGGGTGAGATGTGAATCATGTAAAGCATTAATGTTTAAATTAAATCATAGCACGTTTAGCATCGCATTATAGAGTGATATTTGCATCTGAACTGGCCCTGCATCCTTGCATTTCGCACGCCTGTTACTGCGATTTCACGCTGATTTTCTGCAGTTTAACTGTACTGTACGCATTCAAGGCCCGTGGTAATTTAAATAGGTATTTGTTTTTCACACCATACTATTATGGTTGTGGCACAGAAACGAAGAAATAAAAGAAAATATTTATGCATAAACAGAAATATGCGCGTGTGTCGGTGCAGACTATCGCGATAAGCCTATGCATTCACTTTGCTAATTCGTTGAAAGCAATTTTGTTAAACTTATAATATTCCACGCACATTATTAAATAAAACCTATTAACAAAACGCGAAGATTTAAAATTAAATACCTATTTGTTATCATCAATTTTTTTTTACCTGCGTGACCTAACAATAATGTTTTTTTTGTTTTAGTTACGTGGTGGTCGAAAACCTGCGATATATGTTGGCCGATTACAGCCCTGACGACTTGATATACTTCGGGTGTCGTTTCAAACCATTCACCAAACAGGTTCGTTCGTTATGTAGCCCTAGTATTCATTTGGTTTTAATTTAGACATAGGTAATGAGGCAATGTCATTTGCGGAGGATATACAAAGTTTGCTGCGTAATAGGGAATATGCATCTTGTTTTTTGTATCATAATCAAAAGTAAGTAATAATATAAGCAATAATGCGTGTAAAAATCAACTGTAATATTAAAACTTTTCTCTTGCGTTTTTTTCTCATGATATAGTTACTTGAAGTTAGCACGCAGCAGCAACCGTCGAAAACGCTCTATACAAAACGGTCATGAATTGTGACGTCACATGTCACGTTTCACGAGTTAGCCAAGAATTTTCAATTATCTCCCTAAATTTTGCGTTTAAGTACATATGTGTCATACAAAATATTATTTCTTATTCGATATTCTATCTGACTGTTAAGTTCGTTATATCCGAAAATGAAAAAAAATATCGTTATTTTTCCCTGATTTCGTCATCTGATAAAACTAAAATAATACATTTTTGTACGTGTCCGAAGCGATCAAGCTCAAATTTATCTAAATCGGTGATGCATATTCTCTATTGGTATTATAGGGTTAGGGTAGAGTAGAGTTAGGGTTACGTTACAGTACTAAAATTCAAAAGCCGGAGTCAGTACAACATTAAGGTGGACTTTTTGTACTAAAATCCGATTCCCGAAGCTGAATTTGATGCAACATTTAGGCGGATTTTTGGCCTTCAAATCCGGTTGTTTGCTTGTTTAAAGTCTTACAAAATTCGAAGTCGGACGCGCTTTTAAAAAAATTAGAACGCTATCCCTAAGCGTGACCTCGTAACAAGAAGATTTGCAAACTCGTCAATAGCAGCTTTTTTTGTATAAATTCGTCAAATTAAAAAACGCGTTCATCATGTAAAGTGAGGACACATTCCATTAATCTATTAGAATTACTGAATCTAGACTGATAATTATATTAATTTCCACTTTTGAAGTTCCTAGCACTGAATAGATAATGAGGATCAGTAACAAGTTTGAATCCTATAGTTTTATTGATATAATATAAACACATATTGATAGCTATGAAACCTAGTGAAAGAATTTTTGAAATCCGTTTAGAAATGGTTGAGTTAAAAGGGTTTGAAGGTAATGCCAAGCTCAATGCAATATGTGCTTTATCACGCACGACATAAGGTTTGCGTACGTCGCGATGACGTCATAAGGACCCCCCAAAAAACCAGTATTTTAGCTCTTATAACTGCTCAAGTTTAAAAGATATCGTAAAAAAATTCACAGTTAATCATGTGGTGGCATAAGCGTTCTAATTAGCCACTAAACAAAAATCGTTACTGATCCTCATTGCTAAAGAGGGGGAAATGAGAAGGCTCAAAGTAAGGGACAAATTATTATATTAAATAAAGATAAATACAAACCAAACACAAACCAAATAGCAGCGAAGACAACCATATAGACAGATAGAAACCATAAGGGCAGAGGCAAAGGTAAAAACTAAAAATAAAAAAGCATTTACACGCCTGGCTCGATGGCCAGTTCGTAACAATTATAGTATTAGCGGACAGAAGTTGCACTCCGCAAAATCATTTAAATAAATAGCGACTTGCTCCTACACAATAAAGTGCAATTTAGGTCGCACAGCGCTCCCTTTCCGACATTATATTCAGCTAGTAGTTGCCTCTCTTTCTATCGCATAGCTATTATCTTTTCTGATGTATGAAATTGGTCCTCACTGAGGACGCCGAGCGCGCATACTCACGCGCGGAGTGGGGGCGATTACGTGACTCTGACCTCTGTTGCTAACAATTCTTGATTGAAACCGCAGTTAGATTGCTGCTTTATACAAGATAGTTGTCACATTGATTCTTACTAAAGCAGCAATGCAACTGCGATTTCTGTCACAGTTGAATGCTACAAAGTTACAAAATCAGGGGGCCAGTTTTACATTGAATAAGAAATGACTAAAAGTTTGCTTGTTTGTTAATCTCAGGGCTACATGAGCGGCGGCGCGGGCTACGTGTTGAGTCGCGCGGCCCTCGACAAGTTCGTGAACCAAGCGCTGCCCTCCCCGCATCTCTGTAAGGCCAGCGACGAAGGCGCGGAGGACGCTGAAATAGGTGAGACACACAACTCAGGGCTATATGAGATACGGTGCGGGCAACGTGTTGAGATGTAGGCGCGGAAGATGCTGAAATAAGTGAGACTCACAACTCAGTGCTACATGAGATACGGTGCGGGCAACGTGTTGAGATGTAGGCGCGGAAGATGCTGAAATAAGTGAGACTCACAACTCAGGGCTACATGAGATACGGTGCGGGCAACGTGTTGAGATGTAGGCGCGGAAGATGCTGAAATAAGTGAGACTCACAACTCAGGGCTACATGAGATACGGTGCGGGCAACGTGTTGAGATGTAGGCGCGGAAGATGCTGAAATAAGTGAGACTCACAACTTAGGGCTATTGGAGATACGGTGCGGGCAACGTGTTGAGATGTAGGCGCGGAAGATGCTGAAATAAGTGAGACTCACAACTCAGGGCTACATGAGATACGGTGCGGGCAACGTGTTGAGATGTAGGCGCGGAAGATGCTGAAATAAGTGAGACTCACAACTCAGGGCTACATGAGATACGGTGCGGGCAACGTGTTGAGATGTAGGCGCGGAAGATGCTGAAATAAGTGAGACTCACAACTCAGGGCTACATGAGATACGGTGCGGGCAACGTGTTGAGATGTAGGCGCGGAAGATGCTGAAATAAGTGAGACTCACAACTCAGGGCTACATGAGATACGGTGCGGGCAACGTGTTGAGATGTAGGCGCGGAAGATGCTGAAATAAGTGAGACTCACAACTCAGGGCTACATGAGATACGGTGCGGGCAACATGTTGAGATGTAGGCGCGGAAGATGCTGAAATAAGTGAGACTCACAACTCAGGGCTACATGAGATACGGTGCGGGCAACGTGTTGAGATGTAGGCGCGGAAGATGCTGAAATAAGTGAGACTCACAACTCAGGGCTACATGAGATACGGTGCGGGCAACGTGTTGAGATGTAGGCGCGGAAGATGCTGAAATAAGTGAGACTCACAACTCAGGGCTACATGAGATACGGTGCGGGCAACGTGTTGAGATGTAGGCGCGGAAGATGCTGAAATAAGTGAGAATCACAACTCAGGGCTACATGAGATACGGTGCGGGCAACGTGTTGAGATGTAGGCGCGGAAGATGCTGAAATAAGTGAGAATCACAACTCAGGGCTACAGGAGCGGTGGCCTGCTACGTCACATATTAGATTTAAGAACTACCGTACAGAAAGGACACTCACCGCTCTGCCCCAGAATCAATTACCTCACCCACCCCGCGAGTTCATGTGCGAAATCGTGTGCTCGTTTAGTCGTGTTTGTCAACGTTAACTTATTTTGATTAAATATCAGTGCGTCGTAACTTTATCTACCAAAAAGTTCGAATTATGAGTTGAACGCCCCTCATACAGTACAAACTACACGGTAGCCCTAGCCTTACACAGTTGCGCGTGTACAAAAATGTCATCTGTTTATAATGGCGCGGTTGTATGGAGTGTCCGGGGTGTGGCTACATATTGAGACGAAGTCGCGGAAGATGCTGAAATAAGTAAGACTCACGTTTTAGGGCTACATGAGCGGCGCGCGGGCTACGTGTTGAGACATAGGCGCGAAAGGTAAAGTGGTATTTACACGGGTCGTATTGGCTGGTTACTTGCTGGTCGATTTTTAGTCAATTAGCTCTTTTTATCGACAATCGCTTTTAAAATCTAATCGCAAACCTAATTTCAATGAGGTGGCGATTCAATTTTACAAGCGATTGTCTTCGTTTTAATTTTTAGTCTTGCTTACGTAACGATATTTGTTTCTCAGGTATCTGTCTGGACAAGATTGGTGTGAAGGCGATGGATTCCCGCGACGCGCTCCAGAGAGGTCGCTTCTTCCCTTTCCTGCCTCAAGACCATTTGTTCCCTTCACTGGATAAGGACTACTGGTATTGGAAGTACATCTACTACCCTACAGACGAGGTAAGGAAAATAACTCCCCTTAGCCTTGTAACATTTTCAAATTTTCGTTATCGCGTCGGATATGACGTCTTTAAATTCGATACGAAACGTTATGTCAATCCCATACATGTTTCGAAAGCGAAGCGATAACCAAAATTTGCAAATGTTAATTTTGCTACGTGTTACGCGTTATTTTAACTATTTTTCTCGTCAAGCTTTTCTCAATAATCAGTCGACACATCTGTAATTTACGATAAGCTAATTATAGCTAAATAACACAAATTACAGTACAGTAAATAAACTTCAACATTATTGATTCATACTTTGTTAAAAAAAGGTAAAAGAATGTGTGGTATGTCATTTTTTATATATTTTAAGTTAATCGTTATCTCAAGATTCTTAGGAGAGACTTTTGCCCAGCAGTGGGCGTGAATGATTGTAAAACCCGCGCAAATAAGGAATGGGATTGGAAATTTCGGGTAATCGCGCTTGCCACAATAAGAATGAAAGAGCTATATAGGTTTGGTGGGGGTTCTGCCGTTTGGCCAAATTATTTTTGGTCAAATTTAACTTCCCAAAAAACGTATCGCACTAGTTTTATTTCCCAAATGAATCTTTGGCAAATTTACATTTCGCATTTTATTCACTTGGTCAAATTATCATTTAGCATATTTTTACTTTGTCAAGTTTTATTAGGTCAAATGTTTATTACGCAAACGTTTTATTTTGCCAAATATTATATTCCAAAAAAATGTTTGGTAAAATTGACACTTCACACACTTAACTTATTTATAGCGTAAGTTTGGCAAATGATAATTTATTTTTACTGATACAGGAATGCAGGACAGGAGTATATAGGAATTCCAAGTATAAAGGGAACAAATGGCAGAAATAAATAATATTGATAATCGTAACATAGGATAATGGTAAAATTATATTTATTTTCATAAATTAAGAAACTAAATACGATTTACAATGTTTTTTTTTAATCCAAATAAGTAAGTATTTTATAATCTTAATTTTTTAAATAAGTTGCGATACATATTGAATATTTTAGAAAATTGGGAGGATTATAGCACGTATTAATAATTATGAAATAGTGTAAAATTCAAAGCTTATTAATTTACCTTATTTCCAGTAAATAAAGTTAAAAAACATTTTCTCATTTTTGGGCAATGTTTTTGTAATTTTTTGGAGTACCTAGATAGGAGGTTTTTTTAACAATTTTTTTTTTAAATAGGTAATTACATAGAAGCTATTCCCTATAAAGTTAGGGTGAAATTGGTATCGATTAAATAGTACAATATTGTATTTTATGTTGCATAAAAACTAAAAATAGCTAAAAACTAAGGTAGGAGGTATTGGTACTTCATCGTCAATTTGTATCTTTATTCACTACTCAAATTAATATGTAAATCGTATGCCATGCAATATTTTGGGAAGAGTATGTTTTGCCAAACGATACATTTGACTAAATAATATTTGGTAAAATGAAACTTTGACCAAGTAATTATTTGCTAAACAATAATTTGCCAAAAAGAGTTTTGCTAACTGAAAAATTGCGATAAGTTGTTTTGCCAAATGTTTTTTTGCCAAATGAAAATTTGCGTAAAATAGTTTGCGATGTGATATTTTGGGAAACGTTTTTTGCCCAAACAATAGTAATCCAGGTTTGGTGATATAGTGTGCTAGCGAGAGGTGAAAATGTACGATGCCATTTTCAATCTCATTCTTTAACGCCGCGGTTGTCCGTAATTTCCAGTCCCATTCTTTATCTGCGTGGGTAGTAGCAATATTGTATTTTTCAGGGGTTGGACTGTTGTTCTGACCACGCGATATCATTCCACTACGTCGATCCTAAACTGATGTATGTCCTGGACTATCTCATATACCACTTAAGGCCGTACGGCATTAACTTCCGCGAGGATGATATGCCAAAGATCCTGAGGAAGAACGACACCAAAGAATTAGAGGTACATTAGTTGCCTTCCTATTAGCTAGATGCTACCATTTTTTTTTTTAATATATGCGAGATATGAAACTTAACTTCATTGAAATATGGTCGAATATATAAAGATTTTACTTAAAAAAAAAATATGCATAATGTTATGAAATGTTAGAAATGCCTGATGCTAGGTTGAACTCCGTAAGACAACCTATTTTAGTGATACTAGTGATGTCTCAGTTTATTTATGTATATTATTTATGCATTAGTTTATATTGTATTTTATTAGGCAAAATGCATAATATTGTCACAATTTTAGGTTAAATGTAAGCTGCCTTATTTGAACCTAATATTTAACGTAAATGTCTCCAGGCGTATTTTGTAGAGCTGATGTGATACTATTTCGGCCTAAATTAATGTCTCATGAATAATTTTGAATGTAAATATCAAATTAACGACTACTAAATAAATCCTATCGTAGTCTGCTTTATCCTGAACTATTTGTAAAATATGCCTCAAAAAGTAAGCTTCATAAAAGGACAAGTAAACGATACAAAAACCTGTAATAAACCGTGATTTAGTAGATAATAATAGAGATATAATTATTGCGTTTGTTTTAGCGTTAAGTAAGCATAGAATAGTTTGAATAAGATCCATATGTGATCATCATTATTAATTAAGAATCTCAGTTGGAATATTAAAAGGTTACTAAGTAATAGGCAATCAAATGATTTTATTTGTTCATGGTAGGTTTAGAGTGTAGACTAAAGTTTTTTTAACACGCCTGTCTAATGTAGTTAGAGAAACACGTAAAACGTTATCATTGAAAATAATAAGTCTTAACAATACGGTATACGGTTCATTATTCATAACGTTAATATGGCTAAACCTTGCCAACTACGTTTTATTTAAGTTGACTGTATGATTATTATAAGCAGCTTGAAATGATTTAAAAGCCCTTTGACCGACTTGACCGTTAGATATTGTATATTAATTATTATACTTTTAGGTACAATACCTAGGAACGGAGCGTGTGAAACATTGAGTTGGTATATCTGATATTTGAAGTTGTACTGAAATCATTCCCAATTACATGTATACATTTTTCTATGGTGAAGTTAAAGAAAAAAATACTGCCTTTTAATTATCTATTATATTAACTCTAGTGAGTCAGCTATACTTAAAAATAGCTAAAAGAGGTACATGCCTATACGTATACTTGATACGTGCAGTTCCATAAGTAATACGTGTAAGTGATACGTATATGAAACAATATAGGTACTAACAATAAATATAACACATAATTACAATAAAATTAAAACTAGTTTTTACATAAACATCAGTAAAATACTGACTTGAAATGATTTCTTTGTCGATAAGCTTAGCCAACGATATCATTTATGTGACTATGATGATTCATTGAAATCAAGCTACTGGTTTACTGCATGTAGTGTACGCAGACGTGTACGTATGCGTATACGTAAGAACGTAATTTTTAAAGAGACAAAAATTAAAGTTACAAATTAGAAAGCCATTGAGAATCTCGCCACCGAACTGAGTCAATTTATTTTATCTTTATTTATAGAGAACGCAGTTCAAACTACGTATAGTTGCTTTTCACTATCCAATAGTAAACAATAATAAATTAAATTAGATTAGATAAATAAGATTTCTAGATCAGTTTGAAACCTTTAGTTCCTTTATTTTAGTCTCAAATAAACGTGTAAATTGGTCACGTTTCTTGCCATAATATATGATTAGTCAATCGTTTAGTTCGTTTTTTAATAAATAGGGGAAAATATAAAATGTGTCAGGGTTTTTAGCATTTACTTGAAAGATCAAGATAATGCTTTTTATTTGAATTATTTGTAAATAAGATCGTGAAATAATCAATTTTATTTAATATATTCGAATTCTTTTTCTGTATAACAAATGTAAATACAGTTTTGAATTTATAATTATTTTTAGCAAAGTGTTGTAAGTCTTTTCACTATTTCATTAGTCATTAGTCTAGTCTTAAGTTTTAAACTTTTATAACATTACCAAAGAACTCTTAATATGATAATAATATATATTTTCAAGGTTATTATAAGGTAAGGTAAAAATAAACAAATCCGTTGATATTGCATTTTTTAAATTAAAATTTAATTAAGATTGTTTTGTAATTAAAAAGTATGTTGACGATTGTGTACAGCTTGACTAGAAAGAGTATAAATTAAAAGAAATGAAACATTTTTTTCATTACATAATACACGGTTAATTTTTAAGTATATCTAAAAAAAATTTAATGAGTGAATCTCTTCCCTATTCTAATCGAGTATGTACAGTTAATAGTTTCAATATTTCATAATTGGTCAAGATATTGAGGTTTGTTTATGTCCCAAAATTTTAACTGATTTCTGGATTTAGAGCTCATTATCAACGCGCGTAATCAAAAGAGACTATTTTGTTTACCTATGTACATAATGAAAATAATGAATCAACGCACGCGCGTCTTGCTATTTTTGTGAGTTTGCCGATTAATCAAGATTTTTTTCCAATATTTTCAAACCATTAATTTTTTACTTTTAACTACATGTTCAATATGTTCATATTCATAAACGTGGTCTAATATCCCCATTTCTTCTTAGATATACTTAAAAATGACGGTGTATAGTCAGTGTTGCCAGTTAATCGTGATTTTGACGTTTTTGGGTAGAAAGCCCTCAATTTTTGTCAACTCTTAATGGTCAAGCTGTATGTAGTATCTTCTACAGTTTGTCGTGTTTTCGTTTTCGAACTGTACATATTTTTAACGTGAAACAATATTAATTATACTTACCAAATAAATAATGTTTAAATTAGAAGTAGACAATGATTTTATATCACGAGAAAAATTAAAATTACATAGGTTATTAATAATATATTATTTATTTATTATTCAATATTGTAAGGGTAAATGTCAAACTAAATCTTAATTGAATTCATATGTGTATGTTATTTTTATGTTTTTCTTTTAAGTATTTGTAATTGTAATGTCTATCTTTAAACAACTTTAACTCCAAGATATGCATTCAAATATTTTTGATAAATCACTTGTCTCAGCCGGGAATCAAATGGGCTAAAATCTGAAAAAAATACATCTTGTACTTTTATGATACCAATCGATAGGGTTAGGATCATGTATAATTGTCAATTGAAGGCAGACTTGAAAGTATTTTTTTCGGATTTTAACTAGAGATGAAACGGATAGCAGTTTGGCCGGACACCGGATATTCGGCCAACCATGTGGCCGGATATCCGGCTGAACTTAGCCGTTTGGTGCATCGCACACACACTTGCGTAGGCGGCGCGTGAACGATCGGGTGGACTCGGTTCAGACTAAAACTAATTATATTTCTTAAGTGATACTAAGACTAACTAAATAAAGCAAATAATTACCTAAAAATATATTTTTTATCCCGATTTTTTTGTTAAATTCGATAATAGTAGTTATCCGGTATTCGGCCGGATAGTATTAAGGCCGCCGGATAGGCCGGATACCGGATAGTTACCAGATATCCGTTTCATCTCTAATTTTAACCCGTTCTATTCCCGGCTGAGACAATCGATTTATAAAAAATCTTTGAATGCAATTTTACTTATTTTAAAAATAAAGAAATGTTTATTTTCAGTAAAATATGCCATCATCAATATTTAGGGTAGCAACTAGCAAGTTACCATCTTAAAGGCTCCAGCACACCGGATGCGTAAGCGTATGCGTAAGCGTGCACGTAGACGTACCATGACGTTGTAATGTATGAAACTGTATGAGACATGGCACACCGCTTGCGTAACGTACGCGTGCACGTAGACCGATGCGTAACCCTACGCATTGCAGCTCTCATGACACAAACAGGCTGCGTACTTACGCAGAGCGGAACGCATTGATGACGTTGTACTCAATGGCATTCCCCATTGGACGTCACACCGAACAAATACGAATACGCACGTATCTTTCCTGCGCGTCACTACGCGCGTAACCACGCGCGTGACTACGCATTCAGTTGTATTTGTTTACAAATAGTACCGGTACTACCGGTAGTAAGTGGTGTTTTATTTTGTTTGTAAATAATGAATAACGATATTAAAGAAAAACAAATTGAATTAGTGCGAAAAAAATAGTCCATTTACTCAATCTTCGTCTGACATCGCGCACTAGAGTCGCAAACATGGCTGCCGCAGCGGCTGGGTACGCAAGGGACAGGTTGCGTTGCGTGCCGCGTAGACGTATGCGTAAACCGGTGTGTCAGGGGGTTACGTGCGTAACTACGCGCGTGTCTACGCATCCGGTGTGCCCAGACCTTAAGTTTCTCCTACAAAAATGACTAATTGATCTTTTTCATCATATTTCTATGATAATATTGTAATACAGCTCTAAAAAAGGCCCATAAATACTAAATTTTATACTTAGTCATGGTATCTTGGAGATTAAAAGTGTTGCAATAATATGTTAAATTGAAAAATCATATCACAAAACTGTGATAACTTTATATTTGTTATTTAGTTCATTTGCTCAATTTATATTTTGTTTGAATCTAATCAATAAATACGAGAGAAAAGTTTGTTTTCTTTTATTACCTACAAATGTCTTGTAGTGTTATTTCTATATTAAGTGTCCGGACACGAAAGTGGCGGCGGCCGAGCGGTGGCGGGGCGGCGCGGCAGCGGAGCGGCGGCGGGGCGGGGCGATGAGAACGTGGGCACGAAACATAGCGGTCGGTCAGCCGCGCTAGTAGTGTTGTGACAGATGGGCTAAATACCATTAAGGGCCCGTGGACCTACCGATTTGACCTACTGGTAGGACCACGGTATACCACTAAAGTAAATTCTTATTTTTTTTCTATTGATGTGTCAAATGTGATGTTGCTATGGAAACAATTTCTTGTCAATACCGAAAAATGTTCAAAGGACGAAATATATCCTATGTCTAAAAATGTTATTTAGTTAAAAAAAATTAGTCTATAGGCGTTAACTAGTTTCAAAATCGGATCCTTTGCTCATCTTGTGTTTTTTAAATGATGTCCAAGATACCGACATCCATACTGAATAAATAGGTACCTACCTAGTAATCAAACAGACACTATTATATTTTTCAACACAACACTACTGTGATCGCGGGCTACCAAATCAAACTAGTTTGTTCATTTGTTTTCGTCGCTCTCCTCCCGCCCGTGCATCGCTCGTCGCCCCGCGCCGCCACCGCCCGTTTCGTGCGCGTCTCCATACTGTGCCCGGACACTTAGTGTCCGGGCACGAAAATGGCGGCGGCGGGGCGGCAGCGGGGCGGCGCGACAGCGGAGCGGCGGCGATGCATTCAACAGTATGGCACAGTATGGAGACGCGCACGAAACGGGCGGTGGCGGAGCGGGGCGACGAGCGATGCACGGGCGGGAGGAGAGCGACGAAAACAAATGAACAAAGTAGTTTGATTTGGTCGCCCGCGATGACAGTAGTGTTGTGTTGAAACATATAATAGTGTCTGTTTGATTACTGGGTACTTATTTATTATTATTTATTTATTTAAAAATATTTTACAATAAATATATCTAATAGGGTCAGTTATTCTACGGGACATAATAACCTATAGAATTCAGCACTGTGATATATCTAATCAAATTTTATATTTTTCGGTATTAATTTAACAAGAAATTGTTTCCATAGCAACATCACATTTAAAACATCAATAGAAATGAAAAAAATAAGAAGTTTCTTTAACATACAATTTAGGTTTGTCACTACGATATTCTAAAGAGCCCTAGTCCAGTAGGACCACGAGCACATAGTGGTATACCGTGGTCCTACCAGTAGGTCAAATCGGTAGGTCCACGGGCCCTTAATGGTATTTAGCCCATCTGTCACAACACTACTAGCGCGACTGACCGGCCGCTAAGTTGATATATAAATGTGATGTTGCTATGGAAACAATTTCTTGTTAAATTAATACCGAAAAATATAAAATTTGATTAGATATACAGTGCTGAATTCTATAGGTTATTATGTCCCGTAGAATAACTGACCCTATTAGATATATTTATTGTAAAATATTTTTAAATAAATAAATAATAATAAATAAGTACCCAGTAATCAAACAGACACTATTATATGTTTCAACACAACACTACTGTCATCGCGGGCGACCAAATCAAACTACTTTGTTCATTTGTTTTCGTCGCTCTCCTCCCGCCCGTGCATCGCTCGTCGCCCCGCTCCGCCACCGCCCGTTTCGTGCGCGTCTCCATACTGTGCCATACTGTTGAATGCATCGCCGCCGCTCCGCTGTCGCGCCGCCCCGCTGCCGCCCCGCCGCCGCCATTTTCGTGCCCGGACACTAAATATTGTATCTAATAATGGCTAGTATTAGAGTATATCAGTGGCAGAAGGTTTTGATTTTTTTTTCTATTATTATCAGTGATGTTAAAAAAGGCCAAACATACAAAAGTAGTGGCTTACAACAGTGTAAGCATTTTATTAGCTTTTAAGTGGCGAAAACTACCATTCAAATCGACTGTAGCAGCCTTAAAGTCCTGTTCCCCTACTCAAATGGATACGTTTGAACGCTACGCTTACTATTAAATCTTCGCGAAATTATATAATCACAGACTGTGTATGGAATTGACAAGCTTACGGCACGCTAATTTTAAAGCTTTAATAGTAAGCGTAGCGTTCACAGAATGTTGGCCATTTGAGTAGGGGGGCAGGGCAGATGTGTATTAGACAAAATCACAGACTTCTAATCCTAAGAAATTAAAGCAACTCGAGTGACCTGTAAGGTAACAATAATTATATTTTCGACAGTGTCAGACTTTATAAATAAAGTTCTGACTAGTAAATAAAACTACACTGGCCTTCAAAACTAAGAACCCACTGTGTGATTTTCATACAAACATGCTCACTTCACATTTTCATAAATAAAAAAAGTCCTTGTATCACCTGCAATGACTTGGATGTTGATGGATAGACCAAATGTACATTTCTCAAATTCAACCATCTTCGAAAACCTCTCAATGTCCTCAAAAATTGAGAAATATCTGTAGTTATTTGGAATCTCGTGATCGAAGTTTGGAATGCTTATTTGAGAGACGAACATAGTCAATCCATCGCTTCGATCTTCGATCAAGAATATCCTAGAACGCACGAACGAACGAACTAAAACAGTACGCAAAAATGGCACCTTGAAATAGCGTCCCACTTACAAACTTGGCGCTTATTTTGTACATAATCACATTTTATATCACTTATTTTATATAAAATAAGCTTATGTACAAAATCACATCTTTCATCACTTATTAGTGCATTATAAGCGCCCAGTTTGTAAGTGAGACGCTATTTGAGGTGCCATTTTTGAGACTCTGACTGGACATCTAGGATTCTAGGGTATTCTATCGACATAAAAGACATTGCAGTGATACATTTTATAGTACATTACGATATTAGTGCGTTAAGATGGTTATACCATGCGAGGCGGAATTTCAGCCCGAGCCGAAGGTGAGGGCGTAATTGAGCCGAGCATGTTATAACCAATACGCACGTATATCGTACGACGTTTTTTAACACCCTTGCGAGGAAAAAGAAAAAAATACGCCAAAAGTACATTTTCGGAAAATTACTTCGCATTTTTCATGTTTTTCCACTTCAAGAAATTTTCATACGTGGTTATGTATCTATTCTGTCCTTGGATATTGACGGCAGCAAGCTATCGCATGCGGTTCGCGCTTCTGTTAGTATATCCGGTGGAGTTGAAGTAATATATTGCTCATCTTCATTATTGAAAGTTGTCATGTTTAGATATTCACAATACAAGTACAAAGAAAAGAAAATTTGAGAAAAATGGCGCGAGGATTATTTTCTGCCGTGGCTGCGTGAAAATGTTGGCGAAGACGCTAGAGCATGCAGCCAAGTTTTTAAATTACCGAATAAACTGTTTTATTTTTATTTTAAATAAACTCAATCTGTGAATGCACACTGTCTACTGAATGGCGCCGCGCGCCGCGTGGCGATTAGTTCGAAATTTGAATAGCAACAGCGCGCTGCTCTCTAGCTCCAGCTAGTCGTGCGGCGGCGATCAGTTCCATATTTGAAATAGCAAATAATACTGTTATGGAATTTGTATGGACTATAACTTAACTATTTGCTTTGATAACACACTCGTTTTTTATGACCCGCTTTACATATTTAAAACCGGTGGAATTACATCAGCTTTACGAGCAAGGGTGTTAAAAATTATGTTTATGACAATGTGAAGTGATCATGTTTGTATGAAAATCACACAGTGGGTACGTAGTTTTGAAGGCCAGTGTAGTACTAGCTATTACTTATTGTGTGTAAATACGCAACAATATCATGAAACGGTAATTATATTTTTTAATTACCCGCGAACAACGACGATTTACTGTTTATTGGAATTGTGTAGTTACTACGTTACGATGCCGCAAAGGCTGCAATCGCTGGCTAAAGCAGAGTGCCGGGTGAGCGACGCTCATGTTTTTTCGCTTCTTTTGGGCTTTGCAATTGGGTTTTGTATCAACTATATTTATTTCTCGACGTCATTCTCACAAGATTTGACAAGGTAAGTATGGAGTTTCAGCAGATTTGCTAGATATCTATATTTTAGAGGGATATAGGTAGGATAGCTTTACTATATTTGAATACTTTCTAATGAACTAGCTATATAACATTTATATAATCTTCTCACATTTTATGTAATTTACGGGTAACGGGTATTTTTTTAAAGGTGGCGCCACTTTTATAGGTATATCCTCGCCTTAAGAGCGCGTAGTCTGTGGACTACGCGCTCTTACTCTACTCCACAATAAAAAAAATAGAGTGTTCTCCGAAGAAGCTATGTGGTACTTTTTATCGCTTAAACGGTAAAGTGGCCACTTTTCGCAAAAAAAAACTCCATTAAACTAAACAACGCTAGCAAGTATTGTTTTAGCTCTATGTTTTTAGGGTTCCGTACCCAAAGGGTGAAAACGGGACCCTATTACTAAGACTCCGCTGTCCGTCTGTCTGTCTGTCACCAGGCTATATCTCATGAACCGTGATAGCTAGACAGGTGAAATTTTCACAGATGATGTATTTCTGTTGCAGCTATAACAACAAATACTAATAACAGAAAAAAAATATTTTTAGGGGGGCTCCCATACAACAAACGTGATTTTTTGCTGTTTTTGGTACGGAACTCTTCGTGCGCGAGTCCGACTCGCACTTGGCCGGTTTTTTTTTCTAGTGGCGGCGCTAGTGTGCATACGCCCTCTATAAACACCCGTTATCCGTAATGTAATGTAAATGTAATTGTTGCGTAGATTATCCTTAAAAAACTGAACCACACGATTGCATTCTCGGCCATTATCGCAAAATAAAAATACTATGACGAACATTTGGGTTTCTAAAAAGGTAACCGAATATTTGTGTAAATATTTGCCGAAAACCTCAGAGAGAGAGAGTTAGAAGGCTATTAATGAATTGAATATAATGATTTGAATTTCAATACACCTTTTTTCGTTTTCCCATATTAGAATGGTAGAACATCATGCCCCATTAATGGACAATGATGGAACAGCACCACCTCCAGCCAATCACAAACACCATGGTGACAACGCCTCAGTAGCTGATATATTGTACAAAAAAGTGAGGGTTCTCTGTTGGGTGATGACGTACCCCGAACACCATAAAATAGAAGCGTATTTTGTGAAAACTACATGGGGGAAAAGGTGTAACATATTGCTGTTCATGAGTACTGAAGAAGGTAAGGCTTCCCCTAGCAGTAGTTCTAACTGGTGGTCCGCCATCCCAAAATAAGAACCCTTCTTTCATTTACTTACATTTACTGTATTTTACCTCCAATCCAAACAGTGTGTGATCCATGGCAAGACAGAAATTTTGTTAAATGGTCCCATATCATTTTTTAGTGATTAATAACTGCTAGGGCCTAAAGTCGCATTACTAATTTCCCAGCAAAAATGTAAACAAAGAAACGTCACTGTCAAATTGACAAACTGACCCTGATAGTGACATTTTCAGACATTGAAAACCTTTGGTCACTTTTATATTTTTTTAATTTGTTTATTATATTTTGAGTCATAATAATATAATGTCATCTAGGGTAATTTTAAAATAGGATGGTAATTAGATTTTTTTTCTTTATAACCTATAATATTTTTTGATGTTAAAAGTTCTTGAAACAAACTGATAAGAAAACTTTACTTAGATATTTACTGTATGTAAACTATCAAAAATACATAGCATCTTCGCCTGCTCCCCCCCCAATACCAAAAGACAAATGTTACTGCTACAGCTACTACTCGTAATACTATTTTTTATTAAATTTTATAAAATGAACCAAAGGTATGTGTACGGTTTGCAATTGATGTGTGCACAGCATCATAAAGATGTTTTCTACTATAAAACTGTTATTATGAAATATCAAATTATATACCTAACTGTTCTTGCCGCAAATCTCATGATTAAGAATATTTATTTAATCTATTCTTATTAGGTTTGTCATGAAAAAACATGTAAGTGTGTTTATTTCTTGACTTAGCAATAAACTATTTCCTTTTGTGTTGTTTTGTTCTGGCCTTTGTTTACATTTTTGCTGGGAAATTAGTAATGCGACTTTAGTATGATCACCGCAACAACATAATTTAGTGATTTAAGGCGATATTTGCCCTCACAGTGGCGCCCTCATCATCATCCTCTTGCCCATATCCCAATTTATTTGGGGTCGGCGCAGCATGTCTGTTTCTTTCATACATCTCTATCACTTGTCATCTCAAAGTTAACTTCCTTTCTAGCCATATCCTCTTTTATACAGTCCATCCATCTTTTCTTTGGTCTTCCTCTACCCGTATATCCATCCACCGATTGATATACGATCATATACACCCCATCATATCACATAACACCGATCCGCCTTCGTATCGTATTAATTTCTAATTTTGTCCTTTTGCGTAACACCACACATTCCTTTTAACATTCTCATTTCAGCTACATACATTTGTCTTCCCATTCATCTCCTTGGTGGCCCAACACTCCGATCCATGCATGACAGCAGGTCTTATCATTGTTTTGTATATCTTTAAGGGAGATTCGGGGGTCGCAAATAGTTCCCGCCGACCTGTCGCCACAGTGGCGCCCTTTTATTGCTCGTTAAACGTATCGAATTCTAACGTACCGAACGAAGCTTTAGGTTCTATAGTTTATTAACAAGCAATAACTTCTGTAAAAAATATAGTTCGTTGTAGTAGTAGTAAAAAAAGAGTAAAAAGTTACCACTTTTGGTTATATAGTACAGTTAATCTTAATCAATCTTTTTTTATACTCATACAATACAATTATGTAGGTACCTACCTATAAATACGCATTAGATGAAATAATGTCCGGTTCTCATTATTCCAGTCCAGCAAGGTAATCCAATCCAGTGCCAGATTAGATCTCACTGGAATGGGTACAGTACATTCCAATGCCGGATCACAAATGCGATTCCGCTGCATTGACTTGTTTGTTATGTTAAGGCAACTTGTCAATTATAAACATTTTTGACAGAGTTGTGTAGTGTTCTCACTATCTGTCAGACTCTGTTTCGTGATGTTTAAGACATTGTTAACCGACTAGAGGAAACGCACAGTTAGGTACCTATTCCAGTGGCATTCCAGCACTAGATTCGACCGCTCGACTGTAATGGTTACTGGAATAATGTAAACCGAACATTATGATTATTGCTTTAAGAGCCTAGTTTGCCGGCGATCAAGCTGCCAGTCGGCGAAGGGCGCGACTACTTGTGGGAGAAGACCAAAGAGGCGTTCCGTTACGTGTACGAGCACCATCGCCGCGACGCCGACTGGTTCCTCAAGGCCGATGACGACACGTGAGTGAAATGGCAATGGGCGATAGAACCGATGGGTTGGGGCGGAAAGGTTTTTTCTAATCTAATGGGTAGAGGAAGTTAGGTTCCCTGAGGGATGGGTACTGGAATTACCAGTGGGAAGGAGGTATGGATATGATACACATGGATAAGATGATCCGGCACCATCGGACTCATCCCATGGTGAGCCTTGTTGCTTCTTCGGAGTACACTAGAAGAACACAATTGACAATGTCGTCTTTATTTAAGGACTACTTATCATTTTTTTTTCATTAGCGGCACTGTGTAGCACATAAACCCTCTTAATCCTGATGTTTCATCTGAGGAGCCACCTTTGCATTGATAATATTTTGCTGCTAAATCCAGGTTTTGTGCTGCTAAATAATCTACTTTAGTATTAAATATTGGTGTGAGTAGCGCTTTAAAAGCTGGCGTGCAAATCTGATGGACATCGACTCAATTAGCCACTTTATGTCGCAAATCGTATACGATCCATCGATATTGTATTCAAGCAATAGTAAGTACTTAAACCTGCAGAAATTCAAATTCTTAGATGTTTATGTAAAATGTTTATTCTTTCAGATACGTAATAGTAGAGAATCTTAGGCACATGCTAGCGAAGTATGACCCGATGGATCCATTGTATTTCGGTTTCCGTTTCAAGCTATTTGTTGAACAGGTCAGTTTTATATCAGGGGCTATTTCAGAAACTACAATTTGTAACTAACTTTTTTCTAACCGCCTCTCTTTGGTCTGGTCGTACCGGACCGGCACGACCAGACCAAAGTCAAGTCTTTGGCCGTACCGGCTAACGAATCGATTATCGAAAAGTCTGCTGGGTTTCAAATTAAAACAGATAAATCGAGCCCCAATTGGGCCAAAATGGCGAACCCCAATACATGATGTCACACGAACATCGTTATCTTCCAAATTACCTACGTCAACAGAAAGTACAAGACGAAATTCCTTACTGATTTATTCTGTTTTAAGTTGAAACTCGACAGACTTTTCGATAATCGATTCGTTAGCCGGTACGGCCCCTGATGGTTCGCCCACCCGTGTAAGACGCTGGAGTCCCGGGTTCGATTCCCAGAGGGAGTACAATTTGTACTCGGTTTGGTTGGTGATAGGGCTTATTTCAAGTCCGCCTGGCTAGCTACCACCATCTTACCTAAGTCTGACGCCATAACAACAATTTAAAAATGGATGTGTTCCGGCAGTTAGAGGTAAGATAGCCAGTTCCGCAGTGTTAAGGATTCCGGGCGTAGTGCGCTTCCACCTTAGGTCTGTCTGTCTGCCTGTCACCAGGCTGTATCTCATGAAGCGTGATAGCTAGACAGTTGACATTTTCACAGATGATGTATCTCTGTTGCCGCTAGCTATAACAACAAATACTAAAAATAGGTATTTAAGGGAGGCTCCCATACGTAGTACTTGTACTATTATGTATTCTGTGACGTAGTGTAGTACTTATATCTATTCTGTGCCCACCATACAAGAAACGTGATTTTTTTGCCTTTTTTTTGGTACGGAACTCTTCGTGCGCGAGTCCTACTCGCACTCGCCCGTTTTTTTACTAATAATAAGATATCCTTTTTATCAAGGGCTACATGAGTGGCGGTGCAGGCTATGTACTCAGTAAGGAAGCGCTAACGAGATTTGTGCAAAAAGGCCTGCCTTCACCAAAACTCTGTTCCATGGAACATGGAGAACCTGAGGATTTACAAATGGGTACCTATTAACTTATTTTGAGCGATTAGAAATAGATACTATTATTTTTTTAAATTTGAGATTTTTGCATTCACAATGCTATTTTTACACAATACTAAATAATATACTAGAAAAAATACGACTCGCACTCCTAAGGACCAATCCTACCAAAGGAAATTTCTGGTTCACAAAACGCCGTATTTTTCACCCTACTGACGCCACTATTACCTCTTTTTCATCATAATAAACCTTAAAAATACACTAAAATCGTTTATTATTTGCGGAGCAACAAGTAGTCATCAAAAACAGGGATGGATTAAGATCCATATAGGGACTAAATGCTACGCGGTGTTGACGAACCGCGCGGTTTCACAGTTTTTTAAATATCGTTTTCTTATGGGTGAAAAAGTATAGATTGCCATTTAGATCGATGCCCTTTGTTCGCTTTAGGACAGATTCGGTTTAAGACAGATTCGTTTTACAACAGATTCGCTTTACGGCAGATTCGCATTAAGACAGAAATTGTAGTTGTTCACAAAAATATAATAAATAATACATACAACCCGTGCAGTTAAAGAATGGTATTAGAAAAGGCGTCGTACATACCTATTCTCTTCTCGCTCACTTAACCACACTTATTGTGAGCCGCCATTTTCAATCCTTTTTTGACTTCAGTTAATAAAAATCTATATCTTCTTCTAAATTAAAGTTACCAAAGTACCAGGGTAGCATAAATCCAGAGGGGGTTTACGATAAGCAGAAGGAATTTAGTACAATGACCCGTTTATACTTTATCTCTGTCGCTCTCGCGCTAACATTATTGCTGTTGTTTGCACACTATGGTACTCTATGGTAACGTAATTTAAAGAAGATAAATATTTACAAGCTAAAAAATACAGAAGTTAAACGAATGGTACGAAAAAAGTCTTTGTCATTTTTCATGTAAAGAATTTTCGATGCGAGCTCTAAAAAGCTCAATAAAATTATCTTATAACTTATCCAATAAAATCAAAATATGAAAATCTCCAAAAATCGACTTATCCAGGCCACACACCATCCAATCGATCGTCCAATCGGCATGAAACTACCGATTGGATCCAATCTGCAGCTCGTCCATACATTGATACATACCACACACGATCAATTCTAACTGTCCAATCGGCAGTGGCGATCGATCGTATGATTTTCTTAACCGACTTCAAAAAAGAAGGAGGTTCTTATAATTCGATTGTATATAATAAATGTTTCATCATTGTTATTTTAATTTGAAAGTTGTTTTTGTTTTTAGGTTTTTGACAAAGATTTTTATTTTTTAAAGCTTATTTATTTTCAGCTTTTTGGCTAGCTATGCGTATAATATTTTTTAACTCAATATATTTTCAAAATGCTAATGTCATTACTCAACTCAATTTCCATATTCACGCTGTCTATCCATTTTCCAACAAAAAATCATATAATTCGGTTCATAAATAAAGTCATCAAGGTAGTTAATCATAGTATTTTCAGGATTACTTGAATTGAGAACTGCTGAACCGATTTTAAAAAGAAAAAATGTCGCAAGAAAATTCTTTGAAATAAAAAAAATCATTAAAATCGGTCCATACATATCGAAGATACGCGCGAACAATGATAAAAAATACTTATATATACAATCCAAAAGAGAACCTCCTTCTTTTTTGAAGTCAGTTAAAATACCAAAACCATCTCCTAAATGTAACAAATGCTTTTCTGAAAACCGCATTAAAATCGGTTCAGCCAAACGTGAGATAATCGCGGATACAGGTGAAACAGAGAACCTACCTTTTTTGAAATCGGTTAAAAGAATAAGAAAGAAAAAAGAAAAAAATAATCATCAAAATCAGTCTATAAATATCGAAGATACGCGCGAACAATGATAAAACAAATAAATACAATCGAATAAAGAACCTCTTTTTTTGAAGTCGGTTAAGAAAATCATACGATCGATTGCCCACTGCCACATACCGTCCAATCGACATGATCCAGCCATTTTGATTTTTCCGTCAGTTCGATCGTCCAACCGATCCACGGCCACACACGGTCAGTTTGGTTGGATCCAATCGTTAGTTTCATGCCGATTGGACGATCGATTGGATGGTGTGTGGCCTGCATTAGGCCGGCCACACACAGACGGAATCCCGTTACGGAATTCCGTACATACGTGATTCTGAACGCAGCAACAGCATACAAAATCTATGGGCTTGCCACACACATGCGGGATTTTTCCGTACGGAATCTTCATACATTGTCAAAATTTCATTCGGAATTCCGTAACGGGACGTTCCGTTACGTATGTGTGAGGCCGGCCTTACGTGGTGTTGTAACATAAACGACGAAATGGATCATTCAATACTCAAATATTCTGTGGTAGTGCCTAGTTCTTATATTATTATTAGAATATATCACTATGGACCGTCGAACAACAAAAAAATAATAGATAGCAACCACTTATTACAAAAAAGTTATTAAATATTTTTATACGATCAGGTCGATGCCTAGCAAACATTGGTGTGAAGGCAATGGACACACGAGATAAATTTGGTCGCGGCCGGTTCTTCAGTTTTCGACCAGAGGACCATATGTTCCCCGTCGAGGATCTCAAATTTTGGTTCTATAATTATACGTATTATAAATACGACAGGGTGAGTATTTATTATGTTATGATACCTACTTCACTTTGCTGACCAATTTGTTGCCGACCGGACTACAGCTGCGCCACAAAAAAAAAGTTGGAAATCTGACTTTTTCAACTAAGCCATGTAGAAAGTAGTTTTGTCGCACAAAAACTAGAAATTGTCGGTCTTGCGTTTAGGAGATACGTGTGTGTGGCGCAGCTAGGGGGGACGTCTCTACAGCTGCGCCAGATAGATCTCGAGAACGTGTAGTCGGTAGTTTGTTGGAATTTGTACCAAAAATCGAGAATTTGTCGGTCTTGCGTTTAGGAGATATGACACGTATCTCTTAAACGCAAGACCTTTTTTGTGGCGCAGCTGTAGCTTGGCACGTGACCAATTGTGTAATCTGTCAACAAACACACGAAAACTATTATGTTATAAGCAGTTATACTATGAATTAAGTTTTAATAGATGAAAAAATATTTTTTTTGCAAATAAATTATCATTTAATTTCATTCTTTCAGGGTCTGAACTGCTGTTCCGACTTCGCCATTACGTTCCACTATTTGACACCAAAAGAGATGTGTACCATGGAATATTTGATATACCATTTAAGACCTTATGGTATAATTCGTGGGAGAGCAGACGTGGTACCGAGAAGATTGATAATACATCAAGATCAAAATTAAAACATCAACATTGTACAGACAATGACACATAAGCTGATGTAACATATTGACCTTAGACCGTCTTAATGCCACCGTCAGCCATGTCAAACATGCGGCCCGATCCAATTTTAAATACAGCCTCCTAAAGGTTTACCGGCTAACGCTAGTAACTTCGGTAAGTCTGCAGTGCTTCAAATTAAAACAGATAAATCCACGACCGACCCGTAGTCACACCGTTTTACTACACCGGTGCATCCATTGATCTTTTTTTACCCGTAGTCACACCGGTGGTGCGACCACAGGTAACATTGACATGGCTGCCCTATGAAAGCTGTTTCCGCAGTTCAACTGTTTAACTTGATGTGCTGTCGTACCAGTCGCACGACACCCACTGCTCGGCAAAGTCCTCCCCAAGGATCTCCACAACGATCGGTCCTGCGCTGCCCGCATACAACGACTTTCCTCATTTTAATTTAAGAATAAAATAAAAAGCATAATTGAAGATACATACATGATTTATTTCATTTTTACAAAGTCGGCATAACTATAACTACGAATACAAATAGTTCACTAATCAAAGTGAATTAACCAGTCCGTGACTAGGCGAGTGATGTTAGTATAAACAACAAAATAGTAACAACTAAATACTTATACTAAAAAGATTTAATTCCAACTACAGATCTACAGTTATCTCTATTATACAAAAATAATGTCAAATAGTTCTACAGCTATTTGGTGCTTATTTATTAAGTACTTTAATTTATTTCTATTTCCATTTTAGAAATGAAATAACATCTAAAAAGTATTAAAATCTATAACAAAGTAATTCGAGAGTTTATTATTTCCATTTAAAGTCCATTTCACGCAACGAGCTTAAAGTAGGGATGTTCGATCCGATCCGATACTTGCGTGGATCGATACAATGCGTTACGATCCACTCGATTTTTGTATCGATACAATAGCATTCGATCCTTAAGCGGATCGATACACATACATAGAGGATCGGATCGAAAAAATCGTATTAATTAAGTATTTATCGTAGTAATTACTTATAGAATATTTGAACTTGATCTTTTCCTTTGTTTAAAGTACTATAGTACCATTGATGGTATTTTTGACGAATTTGAGTTCGTCATAACTATTATATTGCTTTCTGTTTAGTTTGAGAACAATTTTACTTCGTTAAAAACGTTTTGTTCACTTTGTAACCAGCAACTTTTAATCTTGTTTTTGCCAACCTACTTTAAAATTTAAATATTGGCAAAATTAAAAATATTTAATTAATTAATTAAACATTACTATGTATGTTTAGCAATGTTTAATTAATCTCTGAAGAACTCGGTGGCGCAGTGGTTTAGCGCCTGAACCAGAGATTGCGGAAGTTAAGCAACGTTTCACAAGGGTTGGTCATGGGATGGGTGACCAAAAATTTATTATTTCGAGCTCCTCCGTGCTTCGGAAGGCATGTTAAAGCGTTGGTGCCGGCTGCATTTGCAGTCGATAACACCCACCAATCCGCATTGGGTCCGCGTGGTGGGTTAATAGCTCATCCTCCTTATCCACCCATAAGGAAGGCCTGTGCCCCAGCAGTGGGGACATTAAAAATGGTTGATGGACAAGTACATTAGGTACTAAATATCACGTTTATAATAAAGTGTGATTAAAAAATCGACTTTTCTAAAATATTTAATTCGATACTGGATCGATCCAAAAAATCGTATCAATTTTAATGGATCGATCCATGGATCGATACAATGGATTACGATCCATTGCGATCCAGAATATCGATACAAGGTACCCGGATCGAACATCCCTAGCTTAAAGAAAATCAGTCCGTGTGCGCCAATGGGGATGGCAACGCCAAGCAATTGTAGATGTCGCTGCGTACGCTTGTTCCTAAGACAGTACTTTTGATTGGTTAAAATATATCAGAAATGACATTTGAAATTTGAAACAACCAATCAAACAATTTTGGTACAAGCGTTTGTGGCGCCATTAGTTCCTCAGTTTGCATCCCCATTGGTTTATGTGCGTAACCTTCAATAGCCTAAAACCTTTTTAGCCTATAGCCGAGCTCTAGCGGCGCGCATTGACCAATGAGCTGAGAGTATTTTGTTCCCTAGGAGTTTGATTCGTGGAATGGAGTATACTTTGATCCTGAACCGACACGTTTTGACATTGGAAGTTATGATAAATGCTTTAGGTATATTAATTACTGTAAGTTTAAAGAATATATAAAGAGAAAATATTAACTAATACTACACACAAGTCCCAAAACCAAAGTATTTACAATAAATAATGCAGTTATGTACTCAATGGTTCACATGTTTGCATTGCAAATCAAAAACATACTCATTAGCGACACATAAAATTATAGTGGCAAATGAATTACAATTTATTAATTGCAACATAAACATGACGCATTCGAAGCACATAGTAATTTTTGAGTTCAACAAAAAAATTGGTGGCTGCTTGTTCACAACAGACATCGAGGATCAACTTTTTGACTGATACCTACACTTTACCGTCATTTTCGAAAATGGTCATGCCGAAAAATATGGTCACTTTCGCAGAATGTCATTTTCGCAACTGGTCACTTTCGCAGAATGTCATAAAAAATTTTTTTTCTCAAAATTCTGAGTTTGGGAAAAAATTGTGAATTAGGTACATTCTGCGAAAGTGACTAGTTGCGAAAATGATATTCTGCGAAAGTGACCAAATTTTTCGCGATGACCATTTGCTAAAATTATTGAATTATTGACTTATGACGATCTGCGTCTTCTTTCTTTATGGCTGCACAACATATTCGCCCATGATCAGCCCAATTTATCGTACGTTGATGCTTTTGAAAGAACCTCTTTGAAGCATTTGTTACAAAACCGGCAACGTACGATGAATTATGGAACATGCATCAATTTATTTTTGTATCAAAATCAAAAGTATAATGCGTGAGATAATCAACTGTAATATTAAAATTTTTCTCTTGCGTTTTTTTCTCGTGATATAGTCACTTGAAGTTAGCACGAAGCAGCACCCGCCGAAAACGCTCTATACAAAACGGTCAACATTTGCGACGTCACTTATATCACGTTTCAGGCGTATTATTATGGAGTTAGCCAAGAATTTTCAAATATCTCATTAAATATTGCGTTTAAGTACATATGTGTCATACAAAATATTATTTCTTATTCGATATTCTATCCGACTGGTAAGTGCATTATATACAAAAAGAAAAAAAAACGTTATTTTCCCCTGTGTGATAAAACTAAAATAATATATTTTATTTATTATTTTTCTGTTGCATCATGTTTTTATACGTGTCCGCAGCGATCAAGCTCAAATTTATAAAAATCGGTGACTTATGCATGTTCCCTATTGTGCCGATCATAGACGAATATGTAGTACAGCCATCAAACAACACACGAACAGTCGGTCTTACAAATTCTTACCGAATCTAAAAATCGTTTGGTAAACAGGACAGTTAGAGCCGGCATTTAGTATTGCAAAATGCGCATGTTGCGAAGTATGTATGTTTTTAATGAGTGCTTGAACATTTTATACCGCGGGCACTTTATCAATCATGTAAAGATTTATTGTGATTACTATACATACACAGAAACCTAGAACAACACAAGTACTTATAAAATGCTATAAGTATTATTACAAATTGTCGTCTTAGGCGGTGGTGTGACGTCACAAGAACGGAACATTATCTACTACTTAAATAAAAAAAAACTGAATAAAGTCTGTCGCGACTAAAGAATAAACCTGAGAATGATTGCCCAGAGATTGCGTTTAAGGCGGTTGTATGAGCGAAAGTGGCGCCCTCAGAGGTTTTTATTTAATAAGTTATTAATAGAAAAAGATTTTAATAATGTTTATCGTGGAGATTTTAGGGTCCATGGTCTAGTATTTTTAGAAGGTATCACTACATGCTCTCGTAGTCATTCGTAGAAGTAGGTAGCAAATGTGTCAAAAACGGCCACTTTTAGCAGTTTTGCTATCTACTTCTAGCAGTGACTATGAGGGAATGTAACGATACCGTCTAAAAATACTAGACTGTGGGTCCTAAAATCTCCACGATAAACATTTTTAAAATTGTGTATTAGAATTATAATTATTAAATATAATTCACCGCGGCGCCACTTTCGCTCAGCGTACCTTAAGAATTCAAATATTGTTGACCGAGCGAGCGCGAAGCTCTCCGTTTCAGCTTGGGGAAAAATGCTTTTGTATGTCTGTCTGTTCTCCTCTAGAGGTCGCATTTCTCAACCGATTCTCGTGAAATTTTGTGAGCAGCCCCCTGTTATTATCCCAGATTACGTAACTCTGTTGCTAACAATTCTCGATTGAAATCAATTGAAACCGCAGTTACATTGCTGCTTTAGTTAAGATAGTTGTCACATTGGCAGTGTTTCTTTCAGACAAAATTCTCCGGGCAATTAAGAGGTTCGGGGGAGCTTGTCCCTCGGTCACTACACTAGTTTGCCGGTCTACCTACACACAGCACATTTTTCTCCGGGGGGCACTAAAGTTGCTCCGGAGGGGCGCCGCCCCCCCCCCGGAATAGTACCTGAAAGAAACACTGCACATTGGTTCTTAATAAAGCAGCAATGTAACTGCGATTTATTTCAGAGTTCATTGCAATAAAATAACAAAATCTTGTTTAATTCAACTATTATAAAACCTGCCCCAGGTGGCAGGATAATATGTTTTTGTTCCAAAATGGTGGAGATAATGTATATTTTTTTAAATAATAAAATTTTACTGTCCCCTAACAAGGATATGCTTCAAGAACTTTATTTTCTCATAAAGAATTACATTGTTTCACTTACATACTGAGAAAACATTTCTTAACTTTGTAGAGGTCGAAACCGTTAAAAAACATATTTTAGACATTTTATTCAGTTTAAGCTATATAAAGACTCGCGATGTTTACAGCTTACAGATTTTTGCTTTAACCACAATCATTGGGCAACCAATCACCGATTTACGATATAAGAAATTAACTAAAGTATTTACGATGGTCTTAACCTAGAATACACCTACTATTTTACATTTTATGTATAGATTTTGATAAACAGTAATAGTTTTCTATAGCAGCATTCAAACCCAAGTTATGGCTGCCTTCAAGGTATTATTTACTTATATGATCAAAAATAACGTTCAAAATAAGATCAACTTTAAAATGGTTAACAGAGATGTGTCCTATTTCTCAAACTTATTTTATTTCTAGTACAAGAAATTAAATTATGAAAATAAAAAATAATGAAATCTGGTCAGCGATAATTACAATCTAATTATGTAAATCAATATTTAAATACCTGATAAAATAATTCTATTTCAAATTATTTGTTTCAATTTGTATGCAAAAATATCACTTATCAAATATCTTTTGAGAATTAGTTTAGTCAGAATAGGTTAACCTTGTATTAACAAAAATAATAGATTTTCAATTTTATTGTGTAAATCTTTGACGAAGAATAATAATAATTGTTTGATGAAAACTACCTTCTTTGTTTTCTGACCACATCTTTTAGTTGCAAATCTGGCCATGTATGCTGATTTCCAAAAGCAAAAAGTTTCAAAGAATTAAATCGAATCTCAAAGAAAATAAATACTTACTTCTTTCAATCTATATTGAATTTTGAGATTTACATTTCACATTACGGCACTTATCGACTATGTTTAAATGAAAAAGAATAACTTAATAAACTAAATAATATGTATACGTTTGCATGAAAATGGTTAACTTAAATGTTCAATTCGAACTTAAAAAACTAATTTTCTAATCAACTTACAAAAGAAAGTCTTTTTTGATGTCACTGGAAATAGTTTCTCTTCTTTCGCGCAACCCTGCAAGAGAAATTTTTCGTTAATAAAGAAGAATCCTTAGCCCTAGGTTAGGTTAGCCTCGAGGGCGGCCATCAGCGCGGTTTCACTTTAATATGAAATTTTGTGGGGATTACTCAACTGCAAGTGTGTACAATCATGAGCAGTGCGACTAGCCGCCCCTGCGGTCAACCGCCATTTCGTAAGAAGGCTTTTCTCTATTCAGCTCAATGTCGGAAAGAGATGGAGATCACGTACTTGACACTTCATGATGTGGAATCCCTGTCACTGTCTAACACCGGGCTGCGACTTTAATTGAGTATACAAATCTATGCATAGTTTCTCGACTTTAATTTTTAGCCACATGGACACTAATGAGTTTAATATCTATCAAATTATCAGTGTTGGAACTGTTGGAAGTTATTTCCGGTGGCTGGCATCCCCCAGGGCGCTTGGGCCAGTACTCTGCTGCTAGTATAGTAGTTATCATCATCATCATCATATTAGCCGCACGACATCCACTGCTGGGTATAGGCCTCCCCCAAGGATCTCCACGACCATCGGTCCTGCGCCGCCCGCATCTAGCGATGCACCGCGACAAGCACCCACACGTGGGTCCCCCTTGTCGGGAACCTACCCGCGGAGCCGAGTCCGGTGCGCGGTAGCTAGTCCAGAACCGCTCTGCTCCAACAGCCATCGGTTCTTTTCGCTTCTGGACACATTCTAGACATATCCCACATACCCACTCCAATGTAGTCTGGCGTCGGCCGCGCCCAGTACTCTACCGCTAGTACACACACCGCTAGTACAGTAATACCCACCCGGTGTCGGCGGGCGAGAAGAAGAACCCCCGCGGCTTGTGGTGCGGCGGCGGGCTGGCGTCGGCCGCGCACGCCCACTGCGCCCAGTACTCCGCCGGCAGCCGCAGCAGCAATTGCATCACCTTTACACAACCAGTATCTAAATACCGGGTCATTTTGTATTCAACATCTAAATTTTGAGGATGTGTTCAGTCCATGAAACTGAACAACTTTCTATAAGGAACACATGGCCAAATATATAAAAAAATCGACTATCCATACAAATCAAAGAGCTCACGTGATCAATTTAGTATGGGATGACCAAAATTTTGTGACGAAATTCGACACGTTTCTTTAGTTCTTTAGTTTCATGGACAGGACACATCCTTGTTTGGATGGTAAGTTCAAAATGACCCGATATATAAAACGCTAAGAGACTGACTGATCTGTCAACGCACGGCTTAAACTACTGGATGGATCGAGCTGAAATTTGGCACGCTAATAGTCAGTTAGACGTCGACATCCGCTTAGAAAGGATTTTGGAAATTCAACTCCTAAGGGAGTAAAATAGGAGATGAAAGTTTGTTTGAAAATCCGTCACTTGCGAAGTCAGGATCGTGTTTAAGCTGACGATTGAAAATTAATATTTACATCCCTTAGCGTTTTTGACAATACCACCCCAAAAGGGGTGAAAAGGGGGATGAATGAAGTTGTAAATGAAAAGTCATTCATTTCTAAAGAAAAACTTACTCTTATGATGTACAATTGGAAACTAAAAACAAATTAGCAAACACACACATTTTTCGAAAATTAACCCCTTAGACTTTAAATTGGATAAATAAATCAAAAAATCGATATGGATAGCATTATTGTAATTTTATGGGATGACAATTGAAAAAAAATGCATTTATTTTGAAGTTCAACATTTCAAAAATTTAACTACTGCACGCAGCAAACATCCTGCCTCGCGACGCAGCACGCTTAGTGGGGATCCGCCTAATCACGTAAAAACAGCTGATCGGATTTTTATGAAATTAAAACATTATAATACTTTTAACCTGATTAAAGAATGTCCTCGCGGACGAAGTTGCGGGTGGAAGCTAGTTTACTATAAAACGACAGCGGCCTCACTCGGAGTTTAAACTTTTATATTAGCCTGTAAGAATAAAGTACCAGGATCACATAATATTTATCTGTTTCTAGTACTTTAAAATGTATCCTATCAGTTATTTTTATCTATTCTAACCCCATTTGAAATGAAGTGGAAATCCTTACCAAGTTTTGTATTCATGTGTAATGTAAATGTAAACAAAAAAAATATGATTTTACGAATCATACCATAACATTTTTCTATTTAACATTTAAACAAAGTACAATGAACCACTTACATTAAACATTTGCGCAGTGGCGGTGTACATTTCGGCGGCCTGCGTCATGAGCCCGTAACCGACGATGGTCGGCCCGAATATTTTGGCCAAATTCTCTATGCCCATCTCGCATTCAGGACTCTCTGCTACCCTGAAAAAAAATTATTACATTAAATATTTTAAAGATGAACAATTATTATCCCCGTCAATTGGTAATGCGCTGGAACCTTGTCACATTAACATCCACGCTGACGTGATCCGCAACTAAAAATGTCATAAAACAAGAAAATTCTAATGGTTAATCTAATATATTAATTATTGAATTATTATTTTCAATAAGATAGGATCTAGGAATATAAAAATTTTACAATTGTTATTGATTTTTGAGGTATAAATCATGGCCGCCAGGCGCATTACCAATTGACGGGGATACTAATACAATCTTTATAAAGTGCAAAAAAGAAAATGAGTGAAACTATGCTTAATCTTAATCGACGGCAAAAATGTTTAAAAGCATCTAAGTTCATTATGATTTTATTCGGAAAAATCGATTAATTGATAATCTAATTTTTTGACAAAAAATGGATCCTATTGTGGGTTTTCATCATACATTTTGATTTTATTAAGACAACCTATTATTTCCAATCATTATTCAGTTTGTTTCATAGTGATAGATCGTTTAGAATTAGATCAAAAGTTACAACGTTTTGATCACAACAGTAGCAAACAAGAACTTTAAAAAAAAGATATATATAAATATGTAGATTTTTTCTTTTTCCCGTCTATAAGATCAAGCGTAGTTTCACTTATTTTCATTTGTGCACTTTATCAAGACTCGCACTGTACCGTTCATAATAGAATGTTTTACTTTGTACAGTTATTTTAATGTTTCATTTTGTATGTAGTACTTTGTATGTAGCACTTTGTATGTTTACTGATAAAAGTGTTATGTTTACTTGAATTATTTTATCAATTTGAAGAAGGCATCTAGGGAATAGCAGCGCTCACTAGTTAAAGGGAGAGACACAATCACTGTTGTTTGTCAAATAAAAAAAATACTTTTGCTGAGGAATGCCATCAGCTCATGCAAGTTCGTTTCTTAGTTAAAAGTGGAGACAGTTATTGTTCATCAAATAAAACGACTTACTTCTGCAGATGCAATACCAGGAACGCCAGCGTGTCCCTATTAGGTTGCGGCAGCTGGCTGACAGCTTGCACGACGGCCGCGGTGGCGTCGTTGGGCTCGTGCAGCTTGGCCGCGTCCATGAAGTCCGACCACAGCGCGCTCGATACTAGCGGCTCGCGCAACGAGCGCAGGAAGTCTTTGATGCAGCCGCATAGTACGTGGATGTCCTCGTTGGCTAGTTGGGGCGAGCCGCATCCGCGGAGGAAACGCTCCTAAGAAGAGAAATTGAAGTCATTTTCAGAGCTTGTTTGGTTTGGATACGCGGACACGGCACAGTTACAAGGTCAAAATAAAACATGCCACACCAGATACCTAATCAGCACAAATAGATTTGAACAAATAATAGCCTTATGTGGTGTCACACTTGGTATGTCATTCATTATACTGAAAAGGAAGGGGGCCGTACGCTGCAAAAGTTTTTGTTTATTTGTTTAATTTTTATTAGGTAGGTAATATATTTTTCACAACATTTATAACCTTGTAACTTCTAGAATATGAAACAAATAACTTGTAATATGCTTGTAATATGGCCATTATTTTGACAACCTTCTTTGAACAAAGTCGAGGTTGCCGCGCTCCTCCGATGGTGACGCAACAAAGTTGTATGGGATTTCATTGTTGTCGAGTTTTAGCCACCAGCAATTTCCTTTGAGAATCCATTATTGTCGGGTTTTGTTTCAAACATAGTTGGTAAAAAAAGTACATTGTACAACCCGCGCAGATAAAGAATGGGATTACACTGGACCAAGTCTTGTATAGTGCTTTACTCAAAAATGTCAAAAAAGTGAAAAATGTCATAAATGTCGAAAATGTCAAAAATGTCAAAAATGACAAAAGTGACAAAAATATCAAAAATGACAAAAATATCTAAAATTTCAAAAATGATCATTTTGGTCATTTTTGACATTTTTGACTT
Source organism: Agriphila tristella (assembly GCA_928269145.1). NCBI lineage: Eukaryota > Metazoa > Arthropoda > Insecta > Lepidoptera > Crambidae > Agriphila > Agriphila tristella. Next base: position 31,443,166 of record OV743432.1, read on the forward strand.
TTTGACATTTTTGAGTAAAGCACTATACAAGACTTGGTCCACAATGACTGCACTGCTGGCCACGCTATGATGGCCTCAAGCTGAGCTTAACTACGCTCTCGGCCTTCAAGCTTGGTCATCATTGCAGCCCTTGCTGTCCGCGCTATAAAGGCCTCGACGTCCGGTCTCGGCCTTTATTCCAGCTTGGCCATCAAGGGCTGCAATGCTGACCGCGCTGTGACGGCCTTGACCTGCGCTAAGCTACGCTATCGGCCATCATCATCGCGCTGCCAGCAATGCAGTCATTATTGACCGCGTCAGTAATGTACTATAATATCACGTGTTGCTATAAGGTTTCGCCAAAATAATCTAATGCTGAATACTTCTAGAGCAGATTTTTCAATCCTCAGATAACAGATATCTGTCAGTTTAGTTAGTAACCAAATAAAATAAAAGTAATTAAAAACTATGACAGACAAATGTCTGACTTAACATTTTCAATTTGAAGGTGTAATAATGCTATCAAATAGATAAAAGTTCTATCTAAGCATTAACAGCAAAATCAGCCTAAGACTAATAATTTATCTAGCCCTATAAACAAGTTTGCTCATTCATGTTGTGGCCCTATTTGTCAGTTTTTCGTCCCATTGACGCATGCAGCACCGTGTATGTAATTTACAGCTCAACTGTATTTACACAATAAGGCCCAGTTTACCTTGAGCCGCTTGACGTCCTTGTCGACTGCACTGATCCGACATCCGATAAAGGTCGCGTTTCTCAACATTACTCATGCTATACTCGACCCTATACACACAGAATAAAGCCCAGTTTACCGTGAGCCGCTTGACATCCTTGCCGACTGCACTGATCCGACACAGGTCGCGCTCAGTAAGGCCGCGTTTCTCAACATTACTCATGCTATACTCGACCCTATACACACAGAATAAAGCCCAGTTTACCGTGAGCCGCTTGACATCCTTGCCGACTGCACTGGTCCGACACAGGTCGCGCTCAGTAAGGCCGCGTTTCTCAACATTACTCATGCTATACTCGACCCTATACACACACAATAAGGCCCAGTTTACCTTGAGCCGCTTGACGTCCTTGCCGACTGCACTGATCCGACACAGGTCGCGCTCAGTAAGGCTGCGTTTCTCAACATTACTCATGCTATACTCGACCCTATACACACACAATAAGGCCCAGTTTACCTTGAGCCGCTTGACGTCCTTGTCGACTGCACTGATCCGATACAGGCCGCGCTCAGTAAGGCCGCGTTTCTCAACATTACTCATGCTATACTCGACTCTATACACACACAATAAGGCCCAGTTTACCTTGAGTCGCTTGACGTCCTTGTCGACTGCACTGATCCGATACAGGCCGCGCTCAGTAAGGCCGCGTTTCTCAACATTACTCATGCTATACTCGACTCTATACACACACAATAAGGCCCAGTTTACCTTGAGCCGCTTGACGTCCTTGTCGACTGCACTGATCCGATACAGGCCGCGCTCAGTAAGGCCGCGTTTCTCAACATTACTCATGCTATACTCGACTCTATACACACACAATAAGGCCCAGTTTACCTTGAGCCGCTTGACGTCCTTGTCGACTGCACTGATCCGATACAGGCCGCGCTCAGTAAGGCCGCGTTTCTCAACATTACTCATGCTATACTCGACTCTATACACACACAATAAGGCCCAGTTTACCTTGAGCCGCTTGACGTCCTTGTCGACTGCACTGATCCGATACAGGCCGCGCTCAGTAAGGCCGCGCTTCTCCACTTCGTTGATGCAATGCACTAACAGCGCTGGCACCATGGGCGGAGTGCTCGGGGCGTAGTCCGATATGCAACCCTCCTATAAAAAAAGATAATAGATTACTCAAGTATTCATTAAAATATGGCCCTCAGAAGGTTTTTGACAGGTTTGTAAAGTTCAGGGTTGGAAAAATCATGTTTTTTTGCAAAAAATCAAAAATCACAGATTTTTTGCAAAAAAAATCGATAAAATCTGATTTTTTTGCTTAAATCCACTCGAAATAGTGCGTGAAAGCACAACGCGCTTTTGTTTTACTTATTTCACGCTTTAATTCGGAAGAAACACAGGCACAGAATAAGTAATAGTACAAAGTACAGAAGCAGCACGCCGCATAGTAATTTAAATAAATAGCGACTTTTGCTCCGACACAATAAAGTGCAATTCAGGTCGCGCAATGGCCTGCAGTACAGTTTATATTCACCTAGTAGTTGCCTCTCTTTCTATCGCGTGCTCTTACCTTTTCTAATGACGCAACGTTAAGGTTGTCTTCTTTTAAATGAACTGCGTAGCGTATATCATAATGTGAAAAACGACAATGTTTTATTGGTTTTTTGTTTTTGACATCCGTATACGGCACAGTAATGTCGATTCGACATTGTTACTATTATAAAGAGGCAATGCCTATTGCCTACTTGTGCAGTAAGATGCTGCGCTTGTACGGCGGCGGGCGTGTGGCGGCCCTTTGCTCACTTGTTCGTTCGCACGCACGGCTAGCGGTAGGTGCTTATCGCGCGACCTTGAGCGAGTGAAGGAGGCCTGACACAGGTAAAGATCAATAAAATATTTAAAAATGCTCGGTGGAAGATATAAGGACGAATAAAATGTAAATCCGTTATTGGCAATAAGCAAAATCTGTAAGATAATTACTGTTAATTTTTAAGTGCTGTGGATTTTGTGATAATAAATAAAATAAAAAATAAAATAAAATAATTTGGCAGTTTTTTTTAAAGATAAAACAGTATTATGCAGTAATTCTAACACAAAGTTGATTTTAACATACATTTTGTATGTGTCTATCAATTATTTAAAATTAAGTTATTTTTATTTTTAATACAAATAGGAAAGAAAAAAGCAATTTCATTTAATCAATGATTTTTATTCAAAAAATCACTTGAGTTAAATCGTGATTTAAATCATGATTTAAATCAAAGTGATTTAATCATGCCAACCCTGGTAAAGTTCCTTAACTGAATAAAATGTTTCCTGTTACCTGAAAAATAAGATAATCGAAAATAAATTTTATTCAGTTGACTTAGGAAGCTCGATAAATTGGTCAAATATGCATTCTCTCTTTTAGAGTAAACTATCATTTCATTTGACTTTATAAAGACACTAGCGGCCGCCCGCGGTTTTACCCGCGTGGTTCCCGTTCCCGTAGGAAAATCGGGATAAAAACTATTCTATGTTTTAATCCAGGCTATCTACTATCTGTGTGCCAAATTTTAACCAAATCCGTTCAGTAGTTTTTGTGTGATTGAGGAACAAACATCCAAACCCACAAACTTTCACATTTATAATACTAGCGGCCGCCCGCGGTTTCACCCGCGTGGTTCCCGTTCCCGTGGGAATATCGGGATAAAAAGTATTCTGTTTTAATCCAGGCTATCCTCTATCTGTGTGCCAAATTTCAACCAAATCCGTTCAGTAGTTTTTGCGTGATTGAGGAACAAACATCCAAACATCCAAACCCACAAACTTTCACATTTATAATATTAGTAGGATTAGTAGGATTTCTTATTGAAGTAGGTGTTTAGTTTTTCAGAATAATTTTTACACGAAAAGAATGGACAGATTTCATCAAAAGTTGAAAACTATGCAACCTAAAAAAAGTGTTTGCGAATGTGCAAACAGCGCTCTTTCAGATACCCCACATGCTTTATTAAGCACTGTTGCTGTTACTGAATTTAAGACCTCCTTTCAGTCCCTGTTGCAAAAAAAAATAGAGAGAGGACAGCAGTTCTTGTGAGTGTGTTGCTCGGGCGCGCGTAGTACTAAGTTTACCCTCTGTCTTCTCTCTTTTTTGTGGTATATAGGTACAAGAGTAAATTTTATAGTTCGACGCGACACCATACAGGCAAATATAGGAACACAGTACAGAATTGTTGAGAGCTGTAAATGTGTACCTGCTGCGTGTTGACGCGGCGCGCGTTGGGCCCGGGCGGCAGCGGCAGCATGGCGCGGCACTACCGACCTTATGCTGCAAGTATGGCACTACTCTATAGCACGTGTACCTGCTGCGTGTTGACGCGGCGCGCGTTGGGCCCGGGCGGCAGCGGCAGCATGGCGCGGCACTACCGACCTTATGCTGCAAGTATGGCACTACTCTATAGCACGTGTACCTGCTGCGTGTTGACGCGGCGCGCGTTGGGCCCGGGCGGCAGCGGCAGCATGGCGCGGCACTACCGACCTTATGCTGCAAGTATGGCACTACTCTATAGCACGTGTACCTGCTGCGTGTTGACGCGGCGCGCGTTGGGCCCGGGCGGCAGCGGCAGCATGGCGCGGCACTACCGACCTTATGCTGCAAGTATGGCACTACTCTATAGCACGTGTACCTGCTGCGTGTTGACGCGGCGCGCGTTGGGCCCGGGCGGCAGCGGCAGCATGGCGCGGCACTACCGACCTTATGCTGCAAGTATGGCACTACTCTATAGCACGTGTACCTGCTGCGTGTTGACGCGGCGCGCGTAGGGCCCGGGCGGCAGCGGCAGCATGGCGCGGCACTACCGACCTTATGCTGCAAGTATGGCACTACTCTATAGCACGTGTACCTGCTGCGTGTTGACGCGGCGCGCGTTGGGCCCGGGCGGCAGCGGCAGCATGGCGCGGCACTACCGACCTTATGCTGCAAGTATGGCACTACTCTATAGCACGTGTACCTGCTGCGTGTTGACGCGGCGCGCGTTGGGCCCGGGCGGCAGCGGCAGCATGGCGCGGCACTACCGACCTTATGCTGCAAGTATGGCACTACTCTATAGCACGTGTACCTGCTGCGTGTTGACGCGGCGCGCGTTGGGCCCGGGCGGCAGCGGCAGCATGGCGCGGCACTACCGACCTTATGCTGCAAGTATGGCACTACTCTATAGCACGTGTACCTGCTGCGTGTTGACGCGGCGCGCGTTGGGCCCGGGCGGCACGCACGGCAGCGGCAGCATGGCGCGGCACTCCGGGTGCGCCTGCGCGCGACACGTCTCGCATTTTACGCCCACCTTGGCGAACTTTATGCTGCAAACAATAAACAACATTGAACCAATGAGCGATTTTCTGTCAGCTCAAATGAAAAATCTAAAACACTAAGCAATTTAACGTAAGCAATTTTTTTGAAAAATTTTATCGCTAATGCTGTACGTACCCCTCCGCCTCGGAGAGTGATAAACGAGGCAGGCGAGTTAAGACGGTGATAGACATATACAATATGTTTGGTTAGCGATGTCGGAGCTTTTAAAGGCAGAATATATGATCAATTTTATCGACAAAACCCCCCCCCACATGTTAGGGTCAATCCCCTCTCCTGTAGGAATGACCGGCATTTTAAATTTGACTTTTTATTTTAGATGGCCTTGCCGAAAAATATAATTTTCTCCGGATTCAAAAGTGCTACAGTTATAAAAAAAAATACTTTTCGAAAGCTAATAGTATCTCCTATTAGGAAAAAAATATTTATGTTAACTTTTAACTTTAATACGGCATAAAAAATTACTAAAGAAATTTTAATCCAAAATTAGTGTGCTTTTTTTAGGTTTTCTCACAGATCACAAAAACTAGGACATTAATGTGCATTTTTTACAGTTTTATAATACATATGAATATTATCTACAAAACGACATCAAAATCATTGCTCTGAGTTGCATATTTCGAGAATTATTGTTGTTTGAATATGACCCTTAAGTAACCAATATTATTTTTTTCGAAAATTGACAAATTCTAAAACATTTTTGTCAATTTTTAAATTAAGTTGATAATTTTATCTGAAAATACATGTCATTGAAGCATAAAAGCAAGTATTTATGAGTTTTGAATTTTACCCTTTAGTGCTTGAAAGGGTCATATTTTTTTAATATGACATTGATCAGATTTTCCTTGAGTACAAAATGTTTACGAGTATTTCTTCACATCATCGCCAGTACTCACGTCTTCCCACAAGGGCCACAAGTCTCCCGCTTGTAGAAGTTCTTGGCCACGAAGTTGTGCTGCCTGGGCCTCGCGCGCGGCGACCCGCCGTACGCCGCCGACACCGCCGACGGCGTGCGTTGCGGAACTGCGCGAGGCGTGTCCGATACGCTGTCCGAATCTAACGGGGAAAAATTATACTCTTTTCAGGATTAGGTTCTTAAACTACTCTAACTGATTTAAAAAAATGGGACCATCTCGAACGAAAACGGACACCACCGACGGCGTGCGTTGCGGAACTGCGCGAGGCGTGTCCGATACGCTGTCCGAATCTAACGGGGAAAAATTATACTCTTTTCAGGATTAGGTTCTTAAACTACTCTGATTTAAAAAAATGGGACCATCTCGAACGAAAACGGACACCACCGACGGCGTGCGTTGCGGAACTGCGCGAGGCGTGTCCGATACGCTGTCCGAATCTAACGGGGAAAAATTATACTCTTTTCAGGATTAGGTTCTTAAACTACTCTAACTGACTAGCTTCCGCCCGCGACTTCGTCCGCGTGGATATTAGAGAAAATCCTTAGGGAACCTTCAACCAGGATCCGACCAACCGTTTTATACGCGATTAGGCGGGTCCCCACCAAGCGCGCTGCCTCGCGAGGCAAAACATTTGCGACGTGTGACAGGCCTCGCACGAGGCTGCGCGCTTGGTGGGGACCCGCGTAATCGCGTATAAAACGGTTGGTCGGATCCTGGTTGAAGGTTCCCTAAGGATTTTCTCTAATATCCACGCGGACGAAGTCGCGGGCGGAAGCTAGTTTATTACAATAATCAGAATTAGGTCCAGAGATATTAAGAGTATCACGTTCCCGTTTCTTTACTCTTTCCCGTTTCCGTCCCCGCCCCCGTTCCCGTTCCTGTTCCCGTGTCCGTCCCCGTCCCCTTGGGCTGAATCATGTCCACCGTGTTGGACTTCAAAACAAATGTCATTTTCGCATTCCTCATCCCATAAAACCTCAAGAACGACATCCACATCGGCTTTCATGTTTACTTACCCCATTTACCCCCTAACGGATGATTTTCAAAATAAGAAAATATGTGTTTGCCTATTTATTTTTAGACATGCTCCTACGAATTTTTAAGCTGTAAACTATGTAATGTCTATTTTATATTATTTTTCCATATATAATTTGTACCCCATTTTCACCCCTTTAGCGGTTAAATTGGACTTCAAAATTAATGTCATTTTCGCAATCACCATCCCATAAAACCTCAAGAACGACATCCATATCGATTTCTACGTTTACTTAGCCCATTTACCCCCTAAGGGGTTGATTTTCAAAACCACAAAATATATGTTTGCCTATTTATTTTAAGACATGCTCCTACGAAGTTTTAAGTTGTAATGTCTATTTTATATTGTTTTCAATACCAAATTTAAATCCAATTTTCACCCCTTTAGGGGTTAAATCATGTCGACCGTGTTGGACTTCAAAATAAATGTCATTTTCGCAATCTTCATCCCAGAAAACCCCAATAACGACATCCATATCGATTTTTAGGTTTATTTACCCCATTGCACCCCCATTTCATCACCATGGGGGTTGAAATTATACCAATACAATATGCGTTGCGTTAGATTTCCATCCATAAGCCTAAATTACAAATCTAGCGATTTCTACTTCAAAAATGAAGGATTATCTTCTAAACACAACTTCATCCCCCTTTTCACCCCTTTGGGGGTAGAATTTTGAAAAACGCTGAGACACGTATTTATTTATTTTCAATCATCAGCCTAAACACAAAATTTGAAGATCCTAGCTTCAAAACTGAGGGACTTTCATACAAACTTTCATCCCTTATTTCATCCCCTTAGGGATGGAATTTTCAAAAATCCTTCCTTAGTGGATGCCTACACTGTATAAAGTATCTGTGTGCAAAATTTCAAGTCTCTAGGTTCAGCGGTTTGGGCTGTGCGTTGATATCTCACTCAGTCAGGACTTTGAATTTTATATATATAGATTTAAAAAAATGGGACCATCTCGAACGAAAACGGACACCACCGACGGCGTGCGTTGCGGAACTGCGCGAGGCGTGTCCGATACGCTGTCCGAATCTAACGGGGAAAAATTATACTCTTTTCAGGATTAGGTTCTTAAACTACTCTAACTGATTTAAAAAAATGGGACCATCTCGAACGAAAACGGACACCACCGACGGCGTGCGTTGCGGAACTGCGCGAGGCGTGTCCGATACGCTGTCCGAATCTAACGGGGAAAAATTATACTCTTTTCAGGATTAGGTTCTTAAACTACTCTAACTGATTTAAAAAAATGGGACCATCTCGAACGAAAACGGACACCACCGACGGCGTGCGTTGCGGAACTGCGCGAGGCGTGTCCGATACGCTGTCCGAATCTAACGGGGAAAAATTATACTCTTTTCAGGATTAGGTTAATAACAAAAAAAATGAGAAGGAAAAGCTCAGTACCAAACATCTTGGTTTGGCCGGTACATGCAAACCTGTCTTCGTCGCCGAGCACCTGTCTCCGTCAAACAAGGCTTTACACGCTGCTACACGCATTAAAGCTAAGGAACACAAATATAAGTTCACTTGGGTACGTAACGGAAGAATTTTTGTAAGAAAGGACGAATTTAGTGAGGCATTGTTTATTCGTAATATAGACAGTTTAGCGTTTCTTAAATAGTATCATTTAGGGTCTACAAGAGTCAGTGTTATGGCGTTTAACAATTAAAATTCAATATATATTATCAAAATGTCCGAGGCATAAAAACTAAAACTAACGAAGTGCACAAAAATATTTTGTTGAATGACTATAAAATTATTGTTTTCACTGAAACATGGCTGAACTCAAATATAGCTGATAGTGAATTTATTGACTCGAGATATGTTGTACACCGTAGGGATCGCGCCCCTGGCTCTAAGATGGATGGTGGCGGTGTATTAATAGCAGTATCCCGAGACATACCATCTACACGAGTGTTGAGCTGGGAAACCGATTGCGAGGACCTTTGGGTAAAAATAAAAATAAAAACTAACAGCTCTTATAAGACCTTCTCTATCTGTGCAGTCTACCTACCGTCACCACCCAAATTGGAGACTCAGGCGTGCTTTCTGAATAACTTAGACAATGTGACGAACTACGCCGAAAATGTAATAGTGATCGGAGACTTCAATCTAGGTTTTATTCATTGGAATCATGAAAGCAATTGTAACTATATGATACCCACCAATTATGATAGTAGTATGGGACAATGTCTGGTAGATTCTTTATCAATTAACAGTTTTCATCAATATAGTAACATTAAAAACTCCCTTGGAAGAACACTTGATCTCGTCCTGAGTAATCAGGAGCACTTACTCGTGTCCCAGCCATTAGACTTAATAAGTAAACTAGATGCTCAACACCCCCCATTGGTTATTTCTGTTACTGTACCCAACACTGTCTCTACTGTGAATCTTTTGCCCAAGCCCCGAGAAACATATAATTTTAATAAAGCAGATTATGATAGGCTTAACGAGGAGCTGAGTTGCACTGACTGGAACGCAATATTTAAAGACTGTAAAGACGTCAACGACCTTGTTGCTGAACTTTACAAAACATTGAGACTTGGAATTGTCAATCACGTACCTAAATACACCTTGAAACCGTCTAGTTATCCGCCATGGTTTACCAAAAATCTCAAACGTTTATTGCGAGAGAAAGATAAACATCGTAGTAGATACATCAAATTTAAAAACCCAAGAGACAAGCACGAATACAATACTGCTCGAGAACGCTGCCATAGATTAACTGACATTTGTTTCAATAACTACTTCAGGGAAATTGAATCTATCATCCGTAGCAATCCCAAAAAATTTTGGCGTTTCATCAAAGACAAACGCAAAGGTCTTTCTGCAACGCCTGCTGAAATGACACATAATTACTCGATTGCATCTTCTGGTTCTGAAATAGCTGAACTTTTCGCAAAACATTTTTCCTCAGTTTACTCAGCTAACACCTCAAATACATCTTACTCACACCCTTCTTCAGATAACCACATAGCAAACATAGAGGTCAGCGAGTCAGAGGTGCTTACGAAAATAAAACAACTTGATATTACGAAAGGCCCGGGTCCTGATAATATACCACCGTTATTTATTAAAAGATGCGGTCCTGCTCTAGCACTTCCGCTGACATTGATATTCAACCGCTCTTTAAAGGACGGAAAATTTCCTGACGAATGGAAAAAGGCCAGAATAGTACCAATCCATAAAAAAAACGATAAAACAGATGTTACTAATTATCGGCCGATATCTATTCTGTCATGTCTCTCAAAACTCTTTGAGAGCCTTGTGTATCCCTTGATTTACAGTCATGTCGAAAAAAGCATAACAGACGTTCAGCATGGCTTTATGCGCGGTCGGTCTGTTGAGTCAAATTTAGCATCTTTTGTGTCGACTGTCTCACAAAGTATGGATAAGGGACTACAAGTGGACGCAGTGTACACGGACTTTTCGAGTGCATTCGACAGGGTCAACCATCAAATTCTGATTTCTAAACTTTCCAGTATGGGACTTTGTGGATCGCTCTTGCAATGGTTTGCAACGTACCTATCCAGGAGACCTCAAACGGTGATCGTGGATGGATATGAATCTAACGAATACTTTGCAGAGTCGGGCGTACCACAGGGCTCCCATCTGGGACCCCTACTGTTTCTAATATTTATCAATGACATCACCACAGACATAAAGCACAGTAGCGTGTCTATTTTCGCCGATGATATCAAAATCTGTAAAGCTATCAAAACTGTGGAAGATGCTGATCTCCTACAGATCGACCTAAACCAAATATCTAATTGGTGTGATAACAACGATATGCTGCTGAATCCTGCCAAGTGTTGTCATATTAGTTTCACTAGGAAAAAGAATCCTATTCACACTGCCTATACGCTGTGTGGCGTAACTCTGGCGCAAGTTGTGGAAGTTAGAGACTTAGGGGTCATACTGGACAGCAAATTGAATTTCAAGGCTCATACCGAGAAATCAGTACGGAATGCAGCTCGCATGTTGGGTTTTTTGAAGAGAAACACTAAAGGTTTTCGAAACGTTCAAACTAAAATAGTTCTCTTTAACGCCCTTGTACGTAGTCACCTTGAATTTGCAAGCGTTGCATGGAACCCGGTATATGCTGAGCGGTCTCAGCGTATTGAATCGATACAGCGAGCATTTACACGACACCTTGCCTTCTTAAGTCCTGGTATATCCCGCAGGCACCCTTACGACCAAAGGCTACATTTTTTCAAAATGATATCTTTAAAAAATCGGCGTTTGATAGCAGATTTAATGTTTTTACACAAGATAATTAATAGTAAAATAAAAAATACTCAACTTCTTAACCAAATCAAATTTACTGTCCCATATAAATATCCCCGTTATCGAATACGTAAATTATTTAATATTCCAACTCATAGAACCAATTTGGGGGTCCACTACCCGATTGCTAGAATATGTAACGCTTATAATGAAATATCGAATAAAATACCTAGAATTGACATTTTCAACGATTCCCCTAGAACTTTCAAAAACAAATTAATGAATCACTTTCAGCCTCTCAGTGCACACTCGGCGTAAATTCAATCAGTTTACCTTAAGTTATGCGTTATACCGACAGAGTGTTTGTTCCCTTTTACTTCTAAACTAATCTTTAAATTTTGGTTGTAATAAATTATAATTAACAAGTTCAACATTTTAGTATTAAGTATGGCAAATGTTGTGTATATCTGTAATTGGCAAACATGTTTACAATGATACTTTTTGTATTTAAATTAGAAATGATCAATATGTCTTGCTGTTGATGTACCATTTTATATAAAATAAAAAAAAAAATAAAAAAAAATAGGTTCTTAAACTACTCTAACTGATTTAAAAAAATGGGACCATCTCGAACGAAAACGGACACCACCGACGGCGTGCGTTGCGGAACTGCGCGAGGCGTGTCCGATACGCTGTCCGAATCTAACGGGGAAAAATTATACTCTTTTCAGGATTAGGTTCTTAAACTACTCTAACTGATTTAAAAAAATGGGACCATCTCGAACGAAAACGGACACCACCGACGGCGTGCGTTGCGGAACTGCGCGAGGCGTGTCCGATACGCTGTCCGAATCTAACGGGGAAAAATTATACTCTTTTCAGGATTAGGTTCTTAAACTACTCTAACTGATTTAAAAAAATGGGACCATCTCGAACGAAAACGGACACCACCGACGGCGTGCGTTGCGGAACTGCGCGAGGCGTGTCCGATACGCTGTCCGAATCTAACGGGGAAAAATTATACTCTTTTCAGGATTAGGTTCTTAAACTACTCTAACTGATTTAAAAAAATGGGACCATCTCGAACGAAAACGGACACCACCGACGGCGTGCGTTGCGGAACTGCGCGAGGCGTGTCCGATACGCTGTCCGAATCTAACGGGGAAAAATTATACTCTTTTCAGGATTAGGTTCTTAAACTACTCTAACTGATTTAAAAAAATGGGACCATCTCGAACGAAAACGGACACCACCGACGGCGTGCGTTGCGGAACTGCGCGAGGCGTGTCCGATACGCTGTCCGAATCTAACGGGGAAAAATTATACTCTTTTCAGGATTAGGTTCTTAAACTACTCTAACTGATTTAAAAAAATGGGACCATCTCGAACGAAAACGGACACCACCGACGGCGTGCGTTGCGGAACTGCGCGAGGCGTGTTCGATACGCTGTCCGAATCTAACGGGGAAAAATTATACTCTTTTCAGGATTAGGTTCTTAAACTACTCTAACTGATTTAAAGAAATGGGACCATCTCGAAAGAAAACGGACACCACCGACGGCGTGCGTTGCGGAACTGCGCGAGGCGTGTCCGATACGCTGTCCGAATCTAACGGGGAAAAATTATACTCTTTTCAGGATTAGGTTCTTAAACTACTCTAACTGATTTAAAAAAATGGGACCATCTCGAACGAAAACGGACACCACCGACGGCGTGCGTTGCGGAACTGCGCGAGGCGTGTCCGATACGCTGTCCGAATCTAACGGGGAAAAATTATACTCTTTTCAGGATTAGGTTCTTAAACTACTCTAACTGATTTAAAAAAATGGGACCATCTCGAACGAAAACGGACACCACCGACGGCGTGCGTTGCGGAACTGCGCGAGGCGTGTCCGATACGCTGTCCGAATCTAACGGGGAAAAATTATACTCTTTTCAGGATTAGGTTCTTAAACTACTCTAACTGATTTAAAAAAATGGGACCATCTCGAACGAAAACGGACACCACCGACGGCGTGCGTTGCGGAACTGCGCGAGGCGTGTCCGATACGCTGTCCGAATCTAACGGGGAAAAATTATACTCTTTTCAGGATTAGGTTCTTAAACTACTCTAACTGATTTAAAAAAATGGGACCATCTCGAACGAAAACGGACACCACCGACGGCGTGCGTTGCGGAACTGCGCGAGGCGTGTCCGATACGCTGTCCGAATCTAACGGGGAAAAATTATACTCTTTTCAGGATTAGGTTCTTAAACTACTCTAACTGATTTAAAAAAATGGGACCATCTCGAACGAAAACGGACACCACCGACGGCGTGCGTTGCGGAACTGCGCGAGGCGTGTCCGATACGCTGTCCGAATCTAACGGGGAAAAATTATACTCTTTTCAGGATTAGGTTCTTAAACTACTCTAACTGATTTAAAAAAATGGGACCATCTCGAACGAAAACGGACACCACCGACGGCGTGCGTTGCGGAACTGCGCGAGGCGTGTCCGATACGCTGTCCGAATCTAACGGGGAAAAATTATACTCTTTTCAGGATTAGGTTCTTAAACTACTCTAACTGATTTAAAAAAATGGGACCATCTCGAACGAAAACGGACACCACCGACGGCGTGCGTTGCGGAACTGCGCGAGGCGTGTTCGATACGCTGTCCGAATCTAACGGGGAAAAATTATACTCTTTTCAGGATTAGGTTCTTAAACTACTCTAACTGATTTAAAGAAATGGGACCATCTCGAAAGAAAACGGACACCACCGACGGCGTGCGTTGCGGAACTGCGCGAGGCGTGTCCGATACGCTGTCCGAATCTAACGGGGAAAAATTATACTCTTTTCAGGATTAGGTTCTTAAACTACTCTAACTGATTTAAAAAAAATGGGACCATCTCGAACGAAAACGGACACCACCGACGGCGTGCGTTGCGGAACTGCGCGAGGCGTGTCCGATACGCTGTCCGAATCTAACGGGGAAAAATTATACTCTTTTCAGGATTAGGTTCTTAAACTACTCTAACTGATTTAAAAAAATGGGACCATCTCGAACGAAAACGGACACCACCGACGGCGTGCGTTGCGGAACTGCGCGAGGCGTGTCCGATACGCTGTCCGAATCTAACGGGGAAAAATTATACTCTTTTCAGGATTAGGTTCTTAAACTACTCTAACTGATTTAAAAAAATGGGACCATCTCGAACGAAAACGGACACCACCGACGGCGTGCGTTGCGGAACTGCGCGAGGCGTGTCCGATACGCTGTCCGAATCTAACGGGGAAAAATTATACTCTTTTCAGGATTAGGTTCTTAAACTACTCTAACTGATTTAAAAAAATGGGACCATCTCGAACGAAAACGGACACCACCGACGGCGTGCGTTGCGGAACTGCGCGAGGCGTGTCCGATACGCTGTCCGAATCTAACGGGGAAAAATTATACTCTTTTCAGGATTAGGTTCTTAAACTACTAACTGATTTAAAAAAATGGGACCATCTCGAACGAAAACGGACACCACCGACGGCGTGCGTTGCGGAACTGCGCGAGGCGTGTCCGATACGCTGTCCGAATCTAACGGGGAAAAATTATACTCTTTTCAGGATTAGGTTCTTAAACTACTAACTGATTTAAAAAAATGGGACCATCTCGAACGAAAACGGACACCACCGACGGCGTGCGTTGCGGAACTGCGCGAGGCGTGTCCGATACGCTGTCCGAATCTAACGGGGAAAAAATATACTCTTTTCAGGATTAGGTTCTTAAACTACTAACTGATTTAAAAAAATGGGACCATCTCGAACGAAAACGGACACCACCGACGGCGTGCGTTGCGGAACTGCGCGAGGCGTGTCCGATACGCTGTCCGAATCTAACGGGGAAAAATTATACTCTTTTCAGGATTAGGTTCTTAAACTACTAACTGATTTAAAAAAATGGGACCATCTCGAACGAAAACGGACACCACCGACGGCGTGCGTTGCGGAACTGCACGAGGCGTGTCCGATACGCTGTCCGAATCTAACGGGGAAAAATTATACTCTTTTCAGGATTAGGTTCTTAAACTACTAACTGATTTAAAAAAATGGGACCATCTCGAACGAAAACGGACACCACCGACGGCGTGCGTTGCGGAACTGCGCGAGGCGTGTCCGATACGCTGTCCGAATCTAACTTGGAAAAATTATACTCTTTTCAGGATTAGGTTCTTAAACTACTAACTGATTTAAAAAAATGGGACCATCTCGAACGAAAACGGACACCACCGACGGCGTGCGTTGCGGAACTGCGCGAGGCGTGTCCGATACGCTGTCCGAATCTAACGGGGAAAAATTATACTCTTTTCAGGATTAGGTTCTTAAACTACTAACTGATTTAAAAAAATGGGACCATCTCGAACGAAAACGGACACCACCGACGGCGTGCGTTGCGGAACTGCGCGAGGCGTGTCCGATACGCTGTCCGAATCTAACGGGGAAAAATTATACTCTTTTCAGGATTAGGTTCTTAAACTACTAACTGATTTAAAAAAATGGGACCATCTCGAACGAAAACGGACACCACCGACGGCGTGCGTTGCGGAACTGCGCGAGGCGTGTCCGATACGTTGTCCGAATCTAACGGGGAAAAATTATACTCTTTTTAGGATTAGGTTCTTAAACTACTAACTGATTTAAAAAAATGGGACCATCTCGAACGAAAACGGACACCGCCGACGGCGTGCGTTGCGGAACTGCGCGAGGCGTGTCCGATACGCTGTCCGAATCTAACGGGGAAAAATTATACTCTTTTCAGGATTAGGTTCTTAAACTACTAACTGATTTAAAAAAATGGGACCATCTCGAACGAAAACGGACACCACCGACGGCGTGCGTTGCGGAACTGCGCGAGGCGTGTCCGATACGCTGTCCGAATCTAACGGGGAAAAATTATACTCTTTTCAGGATTAGGTTCTTAAACTACTAACTGATTTTAAAAAATGGGACCATCTCGTACGAAAACGGACACCACCGACGGCGTGCGTTGCGGAACTGCGGGAGGCGTGTCCGATACGCTGTCCGAATCTACCGGGGGAAAAATCATAGTATTGTACATGAAGACTACTCTAAACTATTTAAAAACAAAAATGGAACAAAGAAAACTCAATGAAACAGCATAATCGGACCATAAACGACTAAGTTATGCGCGAACAACGATAAAAACAATATGTACAATCGAATGGAGAACCTCCTCTTTTTTATTGAAGTCTGTTAAAAATAAGATGAATAAATCTCACTAATACATAATCATAAAATAACAGCATTGATTAAATCCTGTCTCAATAGGTCCCCTGACTGCAATGACACTTGTTATTTAACTTTCGGGTACACGGCGCGGGAATATAAATTGCTGGTTTTCTGACGGACAGATGCTTACAGTACATGAGTAAGCTTTAATCTATGTCACCCCGCACCGGGACGCCCTTAGTTCGTTTTTGGCAGGGCAATCGTATTTTTTTATGTGACGCCTACTGAGTTCTGCCCTCTCTCTATTTTGGTGTTGATACCACAGTCAAGGGTGTAGACGCACATCAAGTTCAATTTTTTTTAATTTTCAATAATAATAATCAAAACAGCTTTTGCTTGCTAAAACTAAAGTTTACATCAATAGTAATGCTTTCATTCTTTAGATAACTTCTTTGGAAAAACGCTAGTTTCTTTTAAATGCGGATATACACTCTGAAGTGATCAATGTCAATAGTTACCGGTCTTGGGCGGCGCGGTGGGCGTGGCGGGCTCCACGCGGTGCACGGACACGCGCGCCGACACGCGCCGTGGCGCCGGCGCCTCGTCGCTGCTCTCCGATATCGGTTCCTGGGTACAACGACAACTTAATAACCTTCGGGTTCAAAATGTACACTTCCCATAATGTACAACGGTTTCAAAAAGGTACATTTCCCAAAATGTCCACTTACCAAGAAGTACCTTTCCCAAAATGCACCTTTCCCGTAATGTACAACTCCTAAAATGTATGTTTTCCAAAATGTATACTTCCCAAAAAGTACCTTTTCCAAAATGTACATTTCCAAAAATTCGTCTTTCCCTTAATGTACAATTCCCAAAAAATTCATTCTTAGAACAGATAGGAAAAACTGATTGGATTTTAATAATAGAAGTTAACCTTCTCCATAATATTTATGTGATCCTGGTACTTTAAAACGTATCTGTTACCGGCAATATGTATAATCCGACATTGATTACAATGCCTGATTACAAAGAAACGATCAGGCAATGTATGAAATATTATTCATTTTATACTTTGCTTAGGCATTGTATACAATGCCTGCTGGTCCACCGGCAATGTGTAAAATAATAAGGATATTTCTGTTGTGTTATAAAAAAAGTAACCTGACCTACAGGAATAAGCAGGTTCGATTCCAAACTCAATGAGCCTCCCTCAATCCCCCACTCGAGCCCTCCCTTGAGCCCCCCTCGAGCTTTCCCCGAGCCCTCCTCGAACCCCCGAGCTCCCCTCGAACCCCCGAGCTCCCCTCGAACCCCCGAGCCCACGCCAGAGCTTTTGTGTCTGCCCTCTAACCAACTAAGATTACCGGTGGACCAGCAGGCATTCTATACAATGCTTAGGCATTGTATACACTGCCTAGGTAATGTGTGAAATAGACAATAACATTCATTGTATTTCATACATTGCCTAAAAGGGCCAGGCATTGTATACAATGCCTGCATTTCATACATTGCCGGTGACATATCCAATCAGTTATTCCTAACTGTAAGATATTACAGCTTTTTTGGGAATAGGGAACATGCATCAATTTGTTTTTGTATCAAAATCAAAAGAATAATGCGTGAGATAATCAACTGTAATATTAAAACTTTTCTCTTGCGTTTTTTTCTCGTGATATAGTCACTTGAAGTTAGCGCGCAGCAGCACCCGCCGAAAACGCTCTATACAAAACGGTCAACATTTGTGACGTCAGTCATGTCACAATTCAGGCTCATTATTATAGAGTTAGCCAAAAATTTTCAAATATCTCCTTAAATATTGCGTTTAAGTACATATGTGCCATACAAAATATTATTTCTTATTCGATATTCTATCCGACTGTTAAGTGCATTATATCCGAAAATGAAAAAAAAAATTCGCAATTTTCACCTGTGTGATAAAACTAAAATATTATATTTTATTTATTATTTTTCTGTTCAATCATGTTTTTATAGGTGTCCGCAGCGATCAAGCTCAAATTTATTAAAATCGGTGACTTATGCATGTTCCCTATTGTACATTTTGAAAAAAGGTACTTTTTGGGAAGTGTACATTTTGAACCTGAAGGACTAATAAATGACTCATATAGAAGTAAAAGGCAGCAACATCAAGATTTTCCAAATGGCGGAAAATAATATGGTTGGTTTTAAGAACCACAGTTACTACGAGTACAGTCTACAGAAGTTAGAAAACGTTGAAAACAAAGAAAGAGAAAAATGCTTAGCAAAAATCTTCGAGCAACAAAGGCTTCGTTTTTCACGAAGGGAGAAGCCTTAGCGATTAAACTCTATTCAAATTATTCTGGCATTTTTTGCGGGGGGGGAAAATGCACACAAGTGCAGTTCCGCATACCCACATACAAAAACAACACTGTAATGATGACACTCACACATAAAAAATAAAACAAAACAGCAAAAAATTGTGTACGGATGAGTCACACATCAAAATATGACACGTTTTTGACATAAAGGGCTGGGCTCAACTGTCGATGCAGCAATATCGATACGGAAAAAGGAATAAAGGTTACAAACTCAATCATTTTACGATGGGGTGAATAACAACAAAGAGGTCATTTTTATACGCTTATGAGCTTTATACAAAAAGCTCGAGAGTGTAGGTGATTGGGTTGTGACTAATGTGTA
Source organism: Agriphila tristella (assembly GCA_928269145.1). Lineage (NCBI taxonomy): Eukaryota > Metazoa > Arthropoda > Insecta > Lepidoptera > Crambidae > Agriphila > Agriphila tristella. The sequence continues at coordinate 31,462,302 of OV743432.1, forward strand.
CCCAGGGACGTTGGGCTCAGGATGCTGACACTGAACATCGCTCCATGACAGTACTGCCACCCAACAATTTGAATTTTGACCGACCGTTGAATAAAAAAATAGTAAACTGATTTTGATAATGTCGTCAATATAGTAAAATATATCATTATTTTTCTAAGAAACTGTACATTCAATGTCTCAAAAATGGCCTGATTTATCATAATGTGATAGGTACCTCATTCGAGGTGGTATATTGAAAGAGATATGATTTCAATGGTAAAAAGTAGAGTACACAACTCGTGAAAAAAAAACTCATCTCGGTTCTTTGTATAATACTTACGGCTATTTGCACTAAACTTAAGAATCGCATAAGTCTTTCCTAACTATAACTCGACCAAATTAAAACGGTGTCATGAACTTAGCTGTCATGCAGCTATCATGCGCCTAATTATCTTGCTCGAGTTGTACTTTGGAAAAAACTAGGCGATTCTTAGTGTCCGGGCACGAAAATGGCGGCGGCGGGGCGGCAGCGGGGCGGCGCGACAGCGGAGCGGCGGCGATGCATTCAACAGTATGGCACAGTATGGAGACGCGCACGAAACGGGCGGTGGCGGAGCGGGGCGACGAGCGATGCACGGGCGGGAGGAGAGCGACGAAAACAAATGAACAAAGTAGTTTGATTTGGTCGCCCGCGATGACAGTAGTGTTGTGTTGAAACATATAATAGTGTCTGTTTGATTATTGGGTACTTATTTATCATTATTTATTTATTTAAAAATATTTTACAATAAATATATCCAATAGGGTCAGTTATTCTACGGGACATAATAACCTATAGAATTCAGCACTGTGATATATCTAATCAAATTTTATATTTTCGGTATTAATTTAACAAGAAATTGTTTCCATAGCAACATCACATTTAAAACATCAATAGAAATAAATAAAAATAAGAAGTTTTTAGGTTTGTCACTACGATATTCTAAAGAGCCCTAGTCCAGTAGGACCACGAACGAGCACATAGTGGTATACCGTGGTCCTACCAGTAGGTCAAATCGGTAGGTCCACGGGCCCTTAATGGTATTTAGCCCATCTGTCACAACACTACTAGCGCGGCTGACCGGCCGCTAAGTTTCGTGCCCACGTTCTCATCGCCCCGCCCCGCCGCCGCTCCGCCGCCGCGCCGCCCCGCCACCGCTCAGCCGCCGCCACTTTCGTGTCCGGACACTTAAGTTTAGTGCAAACGGCCGTTAGTCCCTCGAACTAAATTCCCTTTTTATTCACTTGTTGTATAATCTACTATTTCGACATTTATTTCGCGATATCTGTCTCGCTCACACCAGTGCAGAGCAAATCATGCAAAAATCTCGCAAATTAATTTAACGCAGAATCAGGGCCAGATTGACCAACACTTTATCGACAAACATTATTTAACGGTAACATCACTAAGTTGTCCATCGGCGAGAACTCGGATTTATCTAGCGACAGATCTGAAATTTGTACGGACGAGCCATGGACTAGCAGACCCGATGTCACTGAACAAATTTGACAACTAATCAAGAATAAAACATACGAATTTAATGTTTAAATGTAAACAAATAGCAATAATACGATAAAAAATTACTTTTATGTGAAACGTAAAACCGTCTTTTTGTATACTTGATGTTCAAGATCTCTTTTAACAGCAAAAAACTCATCAATTCGACATTTTAAACAGAGCAGCGTTCACATGCGCGACTGGACTCGGTCTAGAAAGAAATCCGGGCGCAACTGGTTTTACTAACGCGTATGCCCATTTGGGCTTGTACTTCGGCAGAGGGGAAACGCTTCGTATGGCTTCTCTTTCTGTAGAAGCCCGTCTTACTCTAAGGCAAAAATTGAAATATAAAAAACTTTTTGCCTCTAAAAAGAAAAAAATAATATTCAAATCATTAGATACGCATTATCATCGTTATAATAACGTCTATTGAAGTCGGGTGGGGTACGAACGTACCGTACGTACGTACAGGAAGCACAACTTCCTTTTTTTATTCTAAAATCCCCACCCGACTTCAATAGACGTTTAGGCTGGCCCCAGACCTACCGGTTCCATTTCTTTGCTTTGCTGTTCTACCATGGACCGCCGGCCAAGAGGCTCATTTTCAATCTATCGCATATTTTGACCTGACCACATTGGCAAGATAGCCATTAGTTTGGTGTTATCAAATATCGTCGTCTGGGGTGCGATGAGAAGTTTTAGTTTTCGTTTTAAAAAAAAACTGCTGTTTTATACAAAAATTAATAACGAAATTATCAAAATGTATGAAACAATTCATTTTTTTCGCGAGTTCAGATTTGGTCCCATAGTAAAAGTTGTTCAGTTTTATTATGGTCCCTATCTACCATATTCAGTTTTATAGGGCTTTACCAAACATCTTGTATAAATAAGCGATCGAGTTATTTTTAACGATCGGAGTCCATGTTCAGGGTGGCATATCGCCTAAAAGCTTCCTACTTCGTAATCCAGGCGATGATATTTGATAAAACCAAGCTAATGGCTATCTTGCCAATTTGGTCTAGTCCCAAAATGCGATAGATTAAAAATTACCCTGGTTGGCCGGCGGTCTTTCAAGCAAGGTAGCACAGCAAAGCAAAGAAACGGAACCGGTAGGTCTGGGGCCAGCCTTATTGTAACGATGATAATGCGTATCTAATGATTTGAATATTATTTCTTGCTTTTTAGAGGCAAGTTTTTTTTGAAGTCGGTTTTTTTGTTTTTAAACAATTGTTTATTTTTAGTGTAAGTACCTTCTGTATTAGGTAGTGTAGGTAAGTATATTATTTAGGTAGAAAAATCGGTTTAGCCAAACGTGAGATAATCGCGGAGAAACATACTATATATAATACAGGTCAAACTGAGAACGTATTTTTTTTTTTAGTCGGTTAAAATTACTACACTAAAGGTATCCCCTTTCCAAAACAAAAAACTTCATCTAATTCGGTTCATAAATAACAAAGTCGTCAAGGTAGTTGATGCAAAATCATAGTATTTTCAGGATTACTTAAAAATTACTGGATCGATTTGAAAAAAAAATGGGACCATTTCGCAAGCATACTCAATCGAACAAAAAAAGAATCATCAAAATCGGTCCATAAATGTCGGAGATACGCGCGAACAACGATAAAAAAACATACAATCGAATTGAGAACCTCCTCCTTTTGATGAAGTCGGTTAAAAATGTATACAATGTTAAAATAAAAATATGCGACATCGCAACGAATCGTGTCTTCTTGGACTTATGTCTGATAACATCCATCACGCCTGCAGCACACCTCCGCCGCGAAACCGCAGTAGTTCCGCCATGCCTTGTCTTCCACCGACGACGATATTGACGATCACATCTACATAGAGGTTCGCGTCATTATTTTCGCGGAGGTGTGCCAACGGTTCGAGCCGATCGGGCGGGATCGCGGGTGAAAGAGACAGCATCATAGTTAAATCTATGCATTAGAACAAGCTATTTCACTTGTCGTACAATTCATGGCAGAACCTATAGTACAGTAGCCCGTAGTACATTTAAATTACCAAAAAGGTTACCGTTTGTCGTTGTGATATAGTAATTTTTTACGAAATTATAGATACTTTAACCCAAGTTTTACAGATCGCAACCCACCGTAACCCATATTTGTATATCTCCAAAAATGATTTTTTTTTATTTTTCGTGGTTTACCACATGGTTTAGCTATTGTCGTGTTCTACAGCTTTGTTTGATTGCCACTGATATAGTAAGACTGTGGAAAGTGACTATACACATATTTAAGACCAGATGAAAATGGATGGACTTTACCTGGTCTTAAACCTGTGTATGGCTACTTTTTATAGTCTTACTATTATCTGTGGCAATCAAACAAAGCTGTTGAACACGACAATAGCTAAACCATATGGTAAACCTTGAAAAATAAAAAAGTATAATTTTTGAAGATATACAAATATAGGTTATGGCCGGTTGCGATCTGTAAAACTTGGGTTAAAGTATCTACAATTTCGTAATGAATAACTATATCACAACGGCGAACGGTAATCATTTTGGTAATTTAAATGTACTACGGGCTACTGTACTGCTGTTTCGCTGGTATTGATTCGCGGCGGAGGTGTGTGCTACAGGCGTCAGACTTTGGCGTGATAACTATGTGCGAAGCCACTTATTCATACATGAACGACAATAACGTTATTCAGCACAACAGGTTCACCCGCCTCTGTGATATAGTGGTTCGCCCAACCGTGTAGGACGCAGGGGTCCCGGGTTCGATTTCCACGAGGACATTTGTACTCGGTTTGGTTGGTGGTAGGGCTTTTTTCAAGTCCGCCACCATCTTACCGTCTGACGCCATAACAATATTTGTTTAATATTGTTGTGTTCCGGCAGTTAGAGCTAAGATAGCCAGTTCCTCAGTGATGAGGATTCCGGGTGTGGTGCGCTTCAATCTTCGGCCTTATCGTCACTTAACATCAGGTGTTGTGAAGGCCAAGCACTATCCGGCGGGCTGATTATCTAATTAAAAACCACCTAGCGACTGGTTGCAGTTCACAGATGATCGTGATCCATTGCTACTTCTTTTTGGGTTAAAAAAAAACATACCAAAGAAAAGTGGCAATGTATGTCAAATGCAACCGGTCGCTAAATAGTTTCTTTTTAGATAATCAGGGTGCCGCTGTGCATAAAAAAACAGGTAGGTACTCACGAAGTTCTGCGGCGGTTTCAAGTCGTGATTGGTGGGAGCGCGCTCCAGCGTGAGCGTGGTGGTGGCGGTGGCCAGCACCTTGCCACCCTGCAGCTCTACCGTCTGTCGACAGTTAAAATATCCCTAACTTTGGATGTTTTTGGCGCCATTTCGTCGATTCAGTCCGGTGGCTATTTTAATTAATTGCAAATAGGGAATATGCATAAGTCAACGATTTTGATAAATTTGAGCTGGCTCGCTTCGGACACGTATAAAAACATGATGGAACAGGAAAATAAAAAATAATAATGTATTATTTTAGTTTTATCACACGATGAAATCAGGGAAAAATAACGAATTTTTTTTTCACTTTCGAATATAATTAACTTAGCAGACAGATAGAATATCGAATAAGAAATCATTTTTTGTATGACACTTATGTACTTAAACGCAAAATTTAGGGAGATATTTGAAAATAATTGGCTCACTCCATAGTAAACGCGAGCCTGAAACGTGATATGTGACGTCATATATCATGTCCGTATTGTATGGAGCGTTTCCGGCGGTTGCTGCTGCGTGCTAACTTCAAGTAACTATACCACGAGAAAAAAAAACGCAAGAAAAAGTTTTAATATTACAGTTGATTTTCTCACACATTATACTTTTGATTTTGATAAAAAAAAAATTTGATGCATATTCCCTATTGATTCATTGTGGATATTGTCTTTAAAATTGGTGTAATTTTGTGTTAAAGTGTGTACATAACTGAACAATATACATGGAATCATTGAAATAGACGCGATCTTGGTCGTGTGAAGCTGACTGAGACTTTATTGTAGTGGTGACTGCCTCGGCAGAACTTACCGAGTAAACTGACTTGATATACGTAGTGCCAAATGCTCCAAGAAGCATTGGACTGCGACGCACCCACATTATAATTCAAACCGAAACAATTTTACTGAACCCTATCCAACACTCGAAACTGGCAAAAGTAATCATTCCTGCAATAAGGGGTACGCGAATTTGAGGTCTTTCTTAGATAGATACATAGAAAAACAATTTGGGAACCACTGGTCTACCACATTACCTTAGTAGCAGATGACGTGGAGGATCGTCGCTTCTTGGAGACGGGCGCGTTGTCCCGCGACGTCCAGCCGCCGCGCTGCACCCACGAGCGCCGCGTCGACGCCAAAGATATGTCCAAGTCATCTTCTGATCGAGAGTATGACATCTCGGATAGGAGAGTACCTATTAAAAAAAAGCACACATTTTGATCTCAGAAGTCATAAGGCATTTTAGTACCTACTGTGACACAAGCCTTCCATAGAGATTGTTGAGCCAGGATCTCTTCACCTTACATTAAGCTATCATAGCTCAGCTATCTATGAAATTTTTTCGACGGAGTGGGGATAAGTTTACACATGTCCTCTTGTGAGCGACCCCTCTCCCGCCGCCCGCGCCCCTCACCGCTACGCATGCCCAAAATACGCGTTCCGCGCAATCCCCCCCCTTTCAAGATATATGCCTCGTACTATATGTACCTACTGAATATACTGGCATGGAACAAAACACAAAAAACCCTTAATATTTTTTGTACAAAAGGTCATCTCTTGATTTACTCTTTCATCCCATCTTTGGCACATCACAATCAAATAATTTTGAAACTAACCTGTAGAGTTTAGTTCAGGAACACCACTTAGTTTGGCATTGTGGTCTTGCTGCGCTGTGCCATTGAGGAATGCGAGTTTCTGCAGGGTCTCATCATTCAGCTTATTGCGGTTATCATTGAAGAGTAAATCACGAGCCATTTCAAGAAGTTTACTCTGAAAAACAACAATTAGAATCAGAAATCTTTTTAAACAATAATCTTTAGTCAAAACATAAAAATCTTAAAATATCCTTGAGATACAGTTACTCCCAATATTATTTATTTAGTTTTTAGTCATCAAATTAGTAGATACTACAAGATTCTGTATATTTAAAATAGTTATTGCAAGAATAGGTAGGTATGTAGGTCATTGATGAGTTTTCACAATACAAGCACTACACAGTTTGAGACTAATAACTGGCGTTGTAAAATATTACTTATTGTTACAGGCCTCGGCACAGATCTTAAGCGGTGTTAGTTTATGCACAGAAGTCATCTTTAGGTCTCATTGGTGAGAGACATGTAGCGGCATCTCTCCATCCATACCCTGCCAACATTTCCTACAGACATGGTTCAGGGCTACTGCAAACATGCGCAATAATCCCCTCCAATTTCTCTCACAGCTCACATTAAATAAATGTAAAATAACCTTGCAAATTAATATAAAATACCAATAAACAGTATTCTTATTCTTACCAGCTCAGTGTACTTTTTCAGGACTATATTTCTTTCCCGCTTCTCCCCATCCAGTAGTTTCCTCACATGAGCAAACTTTGACTCCCACTTAGCGAGGGTTTTGTGGGCTTCATCCAACTCTGTCTGCAGTCTGCCCGCCTCAGCTTCGGCAGCGGCCCATTGTGCCCGCACCCACTCCATTTGCTTCAGAAATGCTAAGAAACCTGACAAAATCCAAAAGTATGATTGGATTATAAGTGTACAAATAATTCAGCAATTTCTTTCTTCACTTTAGTAATTTGAAGTGTAGAGTAAAAGTGTACAAAATAATTTAGCAGATTTCCTTCTTGTTTTTATGTTTTGGGGATTCTTTTGTGGACTTCGCTAGTGTCAAGCGTTATGCTGTCATTCATTCCTACACTGTCCCAGAATAATTGATAGTACTACTCTGCTTCTTCCAAGGCGTATCGTGGAAGTACTCTCATTACCTATCCGATATGTAGTAGGTATTTAATTTCAACCTACCTACCCATTGTGTGCAAACTTTTGTTAATTATTATTGTGATGGAAAATGACCTCACTTTAAATGTGGAGCTCATTTTTCAATGTTGACGACTCTGTATGAAATATACAGGGAGAAAAAAGCAGTCCTTGACGAGTTTCTTGTCGGTTCTACTCGTTACAAGGTCTCCCGCTTAGGGTTTGCGAACCGATGGCGTAGCTTCTATGACATTCACAAGTGCTTGCCTAGACTGAATAAATTATTTTTGAATTTTTGTACAATAGCAAGGTATTAAAGGTGATTGAAATAAAAAGAAATAACCCGTGGGGGTAGTTCAATTTAACTTAAAAGAACAGCTAATAGTAGTTATGCTGTTAACATAGTAGTTTTTCTATGGCGATTTGGTTTGTACATAACTACAGAAATGGAATAGTACTTACATTCTTCAGCTGCCCCATCATTTAGGACTCCGTTCAAGCGACTCAAATCATCAAACTGCGCCACTAACGACAGTGTTAGATTTGGACCAGAATCAGAATTTTCTGAACTCATTTTGGATTAATTTTATAAAGCAGTCCTAGCGTTTAAAGTATTATTGGTAATTGTCAATAAAGATCCTCATTTCCACTCGAATTCAATTACAAATAAATACACCAACAAGTTCACATTCACACAAAACGTCTTGCTTGACTTGAATTGAATTTTTTTAACGGCCACCGTCCTTTCCAAAAAGGCGAAAAGCGTAAGTAAACGTCAAACAAAATTATTGTTTGTGGTGTGGTCTGTCTCGGGTGTGGTGTTGGCGTCCGGCGCACAGAACAGTATGGTCCGCACCCTGATTATCTAAAAGGAAACTATTTAGCGACCGGTTGCATTTGACATACATTGCCACTTTTCTTTGGGATGTTTTTTTTTAACCCAAAAAGAAGTAGCAATGGATCACGATCATCTGTGAACTGCAACCAGTCGCTAGGTGGTTTTTAATTAGATAATCAGCCCGCCGGACTCCGGCGCTTAGAGGAAGGAAGTAACTCTAAAGCCTCGATTTCATACGCCGATTTAGCGTCCTTACTTGGGATCCAATCTAGGAACCCAAATTGGATGTAGCGATCACACTATGCCCCAATTAGTACGTGATTTCAGTGATTAGGGTTGTCACCGTACATATATTAAACAACGAGTTTTTACTATTAACGGAAAGGTAAAATAGGTTTTGATGAGTACTCTGATATGATAGGAAATGGTTTGATGATGAAGCCGGAAAAAGGCCACTAGAACTCTGTAATAAAAAAGATGAAGGTCAAGTTTATTGTTTGTTGGCCGATTTCGATGAAACTCGGTTATGTTACTATTTTGACAAAAAAATAACATCGAAATGTTGAAAATAATGAAAAACCCAATATAAATAAATAAATATTTGACAACATCACATACATTGCTCCAATTCCAAAGTAGCTATAGCACTTGTGTTATGGAAATCAGAAACAACGGTGGTATGACAAACACCCAGACCTGAGACAATATTGAAAAGTTCATTTTCTACATTGACCCAGCCAGGGATCGATCGAACCCGGGACCTCAAGAGATGGTGACGCCTTGAAAACCGGCGTGCAAACCACTCGACCACGGAGGTCGACTAATATGGCAGCCAACTCTTTTATTTGTGGGCTTATTTATGAAACTCGGTTTTTGGTACTATTTTGACAAGAAAATAACAATGCAATATTAAAAATATTGAAAAATCCAAGATGGCGGCCAACATTTTTGTTTGTGGGCTGATTTATTAATTTATTAATATTTTCAACATTTCGTTGTTAATTTTTTGTCAAAGTAGTAACAAAACCGAGTTTCTTTAAAATCGGCCGATTAACAAAAAATTTGGCCGCCATCTTGGATTTTTAGTATTTGAAAAATTGTTTTGTTATTTTCTTGAAAAAATAGTACGAAAAACTGAGTTTCATCGAAATCGGCCCACAAACAAAAATGATGGCCGCCATCTTGGATTTTTAGTATTTGAAAAATTGAGTTGTTATTTTCTTGTCAAAATAGTACCAAAAACTGAGTTTCATTAAAATCGACCTAAAAACAAAAAAGTTGGCCCCCGTCTTGGATTTTTAGTACGCACTCAAATGGTAGTGGTGGTGGTAATGCAATGTAAATTATTGACAAGCCATGCTTGATCATCTAGGGGCTACTTATAATGTGAAATAAGTGCCGGCATATAACTTGGCAAAACAAAGATGAGACAAAAGATACACCGAGTTTAATGTTTGTAGCTGCTGCGCATCTTTTGTCTCATCTTTGCATAAATGCAAACTAAAGAAAAAATATGACTGAAGACTTGGCTGCATGACCAAAGTTTCATTTGCCTTACCTATATAGCCTTGGCTAGGGAGGCAACCCTTAAGCCTCGATTACATACGCCGATTTAGCTTCCTTACTGGGGATTCAATTTCAGATTGGAAACGATGCCCCGAATTGGATCCTAGTTGGGGGATTTAAGGGTTGCCTCCCTAGCCAAGGCTATAAAGGTAAGGCAAATGAAACTTTGATCATGCAGCCAAGTCTTCAGTCATATTTTTTTCTTTAGTTTGCATTTCTGCGGGTCTATTACTACGGGCACGTAATTTGGCAAGACAAAGATGAGACAAAAGTTGCGTAGCAGCTACAAACACTAAACTCGGTGCATCTTTTGTCTCATCTTTGTTTTGCCAAGTTATATGCCGGTACCTATATCACATTATAAGTAGCCCCTAGCTAGATGATCAAGCATGGCTTGTCAATAATTTACATTGCATTACCACCACCACTACCATTTGAGTGCGTACCAAAAATTCAAGATGGGGGCCAACTTTTTGTTTTTGGCCTGATTTCGATGAAACTTGGTTTTTGGTACTATTTTGGCAAGAAAATAACAACTAAATTTTTCAAATAATAAAAATCCAAGATGGCGGCCATCTTTTTTGTTTGTGGGCTGATTTCGATGAAACTTAGGTTTTGCTACTATTTTGACATGAAAATAACAACACAATTTTTCAAATATTAAAATCCAAGATGGCGACCATCTTTTTTGTTTGTGGGCCGATTTCGATGAAACTCAGTTTTCGCTACTATGTTGACAAGAAAATAACAACACAATTTTTCAAATACAAAAAATCCAAGATGGCGGCTAACTTTTTTGTTTATGGGCCGATTTCAAAGAAACTCGGTTTTGTAACTACTTTGACGAAAAATAACAACGAAATGTTGAAAATAATAATAAATTCAATATACCAGCCAACTCTTTTATTTATGGTCCGATTTCTCAATTTCCCGATTTTGATGATGATAATTGTTGTTACTTGTATAAGCCAATTTAGCTACATGAGGTTGTATGCAAACCGCGGAATATTAAAAACTCTTTTGAGTGTTCCATACGTGTAAAAAGTATGTGAAAAGAAAATATAAAACAATTGACTATCGTAATGGTCGTCACTGAAAACTGTTGTGCAAATATTTGTACTGGATAATTTTATATTTCCAAGGAATAAACAATAATATTTGAACCAGCTACCAGCTATCGAAGTGTTTTATTATATATAGATTTATATAATAATAATTTAAGTAGTTAGTAGGTACCAAAACCCAAGTGTTATTAAAATCGGACCACGAACAAAAAAATAGGCCAACATCTTGGATATTTAACATTGCCTTAATATTTTCTTGTCAAAATAGGACCAAAAACCGAGTTTTATCAAAATCGGCCCAAAAACAAAAAAGTTGACCGCCATCTTGGATTTTCAGTATTTAAAAAATTGTGTTGTTATTTTCATATTAAAATAGTACCAAAAACCGAGTTTCATCTAAATCGGCCCACAAAAAAAATGTTGGCCGCCATCTTGGATTTCTTAATATTTTCAATATTGCGTTGTTATTTTCTTGTCAAAATAGGACCACAAACCGAGTTTTATCAAAATCGGCTCAAAAACAAAAAAGTTGACCGCCATCTTGGATATTTAGTATTTGAAAAATTGTGTTGTTATTTTCTTGTTAAAATACCTAGTACCAATAAACCGAGTTTCATCGAAATCGGCCCACAAAAAAAATGTTGGCCACCATCTTGGATTTCTTAATATTTTCAATATTGCGCTGTTATTTTCCTGACAAAATAGGACCAAAAACCGAGTTTTATCGAAATCGGCCCAAAAACAAAAAAGTTAACCGCCATCTTAGATTTTTAGTATTTGAAAAATTGTGTTGTTATTTTCTCGTTAAAATAGTACAAAAACCGAATTTCATTGAAATCGGCCCACAAACAATAAAGTTGACCGCCATCTTTTTTATTACAGAGTTCTAGTGGCCTTTTTCCGTCCGGCTTCATCATCAAACCATTTCCTATCAGAGTACTCATCAAAACCTACCTTTACATTTCCGTTAATAGTGAAAACTCATTGTTTAATCTATGTACAATAATGTTATTGTCAAGTACTGGTGACAACCCTAATCAGTGAAATCATGTCCTAATTGGGGCATAGTGTGATCGCTACATCCAATTTGGGTTCCTAGATTGGATTCCCAGTAAGGAAGCTAAATCGGCGTATGTAATTGAGGCTTTAGGCTGGCCCCAGACCTACCGGTTTCATTTCTTTGCTTTGCTGTTCTACCATGGACCGCCGGCCAAGAGGCTCATTTTCAATCTATCGCATATTTTGACCTGACCACATTGGCAAGATAGCCATTAGTTTGGTGTTATCAAATATCGTCGTCTGGGGTGCGATGAGTAGTTTTAGTTTTCGTTTTAAAAAAAACTGCTGTTTTATACAAAAATTAATAACGAAATTATCAAAATTTATGAAACAGTTCATTTTTTTCGTGATTTCAGATTTGGTCCCATAGTAAAAGTTGTTCAGTTTTATTATGGTCCCTATCTACCATATTCAGTTTTATAAGGCTTTACCAAACATCTTGTATAAATAAGCGATCGAGTTATTTTTAACGATCGGAGTCCATGTTCAGGGTGGCATATCTCCTAAAAGCTTCCTACTTCGCAATCCAGGCGATGATATTTGATAAAACCAAGCTAATGGCTATCTTGCCAATTTGGTCTAGTCCCAAAATGCGATAGATTGAAAATTACCCTGGTTGGCCGGCGGTCTTTCAAGCAAGGTAGCACAGCAAAGCAAAGAAACGGAACCGGTAGGTCTGGGGCCAGCCTTAAATTCCCCAACTAGGATCCAATTCGGGGCTTCGTTTCCAATCTGAAATTGGGTCCCCAGTAAGGACGCTAAATCGGCGTATGTAATCGAGGCTTAAGGTCCGGCGTCAAGGTCGAAAACAAATTATCGGACGCGGTTTATGGACGCGGCTTACTGCCGCGGCTGATAAGTGTGCACACTCTAATAACATCCTGCGTGCCAGATAGCTATCGGACGTCCGATGACGTCATATTAGTCTATGGTTACGTCCGCGACTTACGTCCGATAGTTTGCACACCTCAGTGTATTTTCATAGTCCCAGATACCTATCAGCCGCGGCAGTAAGCCGCGTCCATAAGCCGCGTCCGATAATTTGTTTCCACCTTCAGTCAGCTGTCATTTCATCACAGAGCAACCAACCAAACCAACTTGAACACTGAGGCGACAGCTAGACTAGACGCGTGGTATTTACCGTGATCCATCGCCATTTAATTTTAACCATTGAAAGTATTTTTTACGGAATGTTTAATATTTTACTTTCAATGGTTAAAATTTACTCTATGGCGATGGATCAATACCACGCGTGTAGCCGTCACCAGAGGGCCTAGTACGAGTTGGTTTTTTGCTCTCACTTCACTTTTCGAATAGTTAACTATCGTTTCCTCTCTTTCACTCGTTCACTCACTTGCATGATTTCCTCTCTTTCACTCGATACTATTCGCAAAGTGAAGTGAGAAATACAACTCGTACTAGGCCCTCTGAGAGATTTTCCAGGCACACTTGACACTGTCAATGCTTCTCTTTGGTCAGACTATTTATACCACGTTCATATTATACTACCAAGGAAATTGGACAGTGCCATCTAGTTAATTTTTAAGGAACGTTGCCTGGAAAGTCCCCCCTTGCGGTAGAACGACATAATTTTAATCTGTAAGGCGACGCCTACACACACAGTAAATACTGAAATCCATCAGTATTTAATCAGTGGCATATTTCACAAAAGATTAGTAAATTAACTACAATAATTTACCATTGTTGTTATTGGGGTAGAATTACGTTTTAGAATTAATAAGAAACCTAATTCTACCCTTATTACAACAATGGTAAATTATTGTCGTTAATTTACTAATCTTTTGTAAAATATGCCCCTGATTAAATACTGATGGATTTCGGTATTTACTGTGTGTGTAGGCGTCGCCTAATCAGGCCTAATGTAAGTACCCTAATAGCCCGTAGATAAACGATCGAGCATTTCTTGTCAATCATTTAAGCCTATTCCAGTCCAGACGACCCATTTCATTAGTAAAACTTATTATTATATAAACTTATTATTATACTTATATTATTTTTATTTTTTCAAGAATATATTTATGACAAATAAATGTTTTATTTAATCAAATCAATAATTCTTATATCAGATTTTTATTCTTCTTCAGTGTCTCCTATGAATTTTTATTTTTCCCAGATCTCATTTTAATTCTCCTCAAAATTATATTCCCCAAAATTATTGTTCCCCAAAATAGTACGTTCAAACTAAGTTCATAGGTACCTACAAAAAAAACCGAATGAAGATTTCAGCGTGTGCGTCTTTAAATACTGCCAACTTGAAAACTTAGAACTTTTCAACCAAAAAAGTAGGTAATGTAGCTTCACTTAATAAAACTAAGTACTAAGTAGTTCAATTTTATGGTTTATTTCTAACCTATAAATCGGCAATACGGTTGGTTTATTTCTACTACAAAGCGGCAATAGGGAAAAGTTGTTAATTTAATCGCGTTGTTGTATCTAGTTGTAGCCATTAAGCCTTAAGCCCAGCGACGTATTCTCCATAGGGTCATTCGGGCGATCGCCCTGGGCGGCCCATCCCGGAGGGCGGCCCAATGGTCTCGAGAAAAATTAATACTTAATAGCCTTCCGCTCGCGACTTTGTCCGCGTGGAATTAGCTACCGTGCGCCGGATGCCTCCCCTCATGACCGCCTCGCTCATGACGGCCCGCACGCGAAACAATTTTTGCGTATAAAACCACAGATTACCATAGATTAGTGGATGAAACTGACAAAAATCGCGCTGCGCGGCCATTTATTGCAATAGACAGGCAAGAGTACAAGATTTGTGGAAGAAACTGACTAAATATCGCGCTGCGCGGCAATTTTTTTTTTGCAATAGACAGGCAAGTATACAAGATTAGTGGTTGAAACAGACTAAAAATCGCGCTGCGCGGCCGTTTATCGCAATAGACAGGCAAGAGTACTAGATTTGTAGATGAAGCTGACTAAATATCGCGCTGCGTGGCTATTTTTTTTGCAATAGACAGGCAAGAGTACAAGATTTGTAAATGAAACTGACTAAAAATCGCGCTACGCGGCCGTTTTTTACAAGAGTCAGATGAGATTATAAGATTTATTGATAAAACTGACTATAAATCGCGCTGCGCGGCCGTGTTTGCTAGACAAGCATTTTTTGCCCCCCCTTCATACAAAATTGCTCATACCCCTCCCCTTTGGTGTCCGGCACCCTGATTATCTAAAAAGTAACTATTCAGTGACCGGTTGCATTTGACATACATTGCCACTTTTCTTTGGTATGATTTTTTTTAACCCAAAAAGAAGTAGCAATGGATCACCATCACCTGTGAACTGCAACCAGTCGCTAGGTGGTTTTTAATTAGATAATCAGCCCGCCGATATGACGGCTTAGCAGCTAGAACAGTTGGCACCCCTGTATAGGGGCGGCCCAATCGCATTCGCCCCGGGCGCAGAAATCCGAAATACGTCCCTGCTTAAGCCATTCAGTTATCTACGTGTAGTTATTTACCTCTAACTGTAAACGATCAAGTATTTCTTTTCAAGCACGTACACGTAATTAGAGTCTGTCTAAAAAGTCAGTTTACATGAGTTATTAAATTATTTATACAAACTTATAATGGTAACCCTGTTGGTGCTATCAAAATATAGCTTTAGGTACTCAATTTTATTTAGATGGGTATGGGTGGGGTGGTTGGGAATTTAGGTGGGTATTAAAATTACCCTTAAATTATCCATGTAAACTGACTAGACACTAAACAGACTCTTCCACCACCACTACCATTTGGGGGCGTGGCCTACTTTTGATAGGCCATACCTATATCTGAATAAGGTTTAGATTCGAATAAATAGTGTTCAACATATTTTTCAGAGGCAAGACCGGCATCGAATAGAGTTCAGCACGCGTAGCATGACCAACATCGAGATAAGATTCGACTCACAGAACAATGGCTTGTCTACACCGAAATGTCACTTTTGTCGGGTTGAGATCGAGATACTCATGCTCGCATTTTACAACCGTAGACTCGCATTGTTCTTTGTCGTGGCCTAATGTCAAAAGTCGACAAACACGAGCTTTTGTCTTCAACTGACATTAATTTGACAGTTGAGTGGGAGAAATTTGTCTACCACCCTTCGAGTGGTCGAGAAAGATTTGTCGACTTATTTTTTTTTCTGAGTTTTTAATTTCGCAATAAAAATAAATCTAAGTTGTCCGTGTTTATATTTTATTAAGGTAAGAAGAGAAGTTACAGCACAAACGACAAAAACAGCTGTCCGGAAAGAAAAAAAATGAAAAATTGTATTTAAGTAATTCTTTTTTATTATAAAATTTATAAAAAAAAGAAATATATTAAATATTTACTAGTAGTAAATAACGAATAAGTATTTTTTATTCTTAAATTTTTTCATAAATTTTATAAATTAAAATAATACAATAAATAATTTATTGTAAAAAGATACCTACCTATTCAATAATATTGTTTCCTAATATTACACTTTTTTCCCTTCAGTATTTTTTTTACTTTTAATTTATTTACTTAAAAACGTAAATTAAAATTATTTTCATACATTGATTTCAATATTTATTACTAAATTAACAAGTGCGTTGGTCTGTGTCATCTTTTCGAAAATCTCTCAATAAAAGGAAGGCAAACGAACTATATCCATACGGCTATATTTAACTCGGTTTTAAGAGTTTTGCGTCGTGAAACGTATAGAAAGGAACGCCCTTTAAGAGAAATGATGGAAATAATTATAAATATTTACTAGTGGCAACATTATTCTTCTCGAGCTCGAGAGAGCTTTGTCTACGGAAGTGAAAGCTTTTGTGAGTGTCTCTTTATCTTAGAACTTATTAAAAAATAAGTATCATGTTTAAACTAAATCATTTCGAATCATTTCAGATAATTTCGACGTTTATTGATGTTGAAATAAAAATATTATATTTTAAAACTCATATTTGTATTAAAAGACATAAAAAGGTTGTAAAATTCTGAGAGCGAGTCCCACCACTGTGCTCAGCCATCTAGAGGGTCGAGACGACAAGTCTTCGTAGACAAGAGTCCCGTTTGCTCATGCTACGCGTGCAGGTTCAGGGGTTCTAATCATTGTATCGTAATAAAATATTTCCATGGTAAAAAAATCTTTGACGAGTGGTTTTCAAAAGGCAGTTTAAGAAAAAAAGTAGTACATAAAAAGAACTAGATGTCGGAGGTCAAAATCAAAAAACCCATAAACAATTGTCGTTTTTCACATTATGATATAATTATGCTACGCAGTTTATTTAAAAAAAATCACAGATCTCGTGCCTTTCACGACCTTCTGGTACATTGAAAACGAATTTAATGAATTTAACAAAATATATTTTATTATTCTTTTCTTATAGACATTATTATTTTATTGAAAGGTAACCTAAGTACTATGTATAACTAAAACATCTGAATTTCTAAATAAATTAACCCTAATAAAAAAATAAATCAAAATCAAATGCAGCATGCGAGACTCTCGCGCCGACTTCATCATCACTCGAATGTGCGATAACAACCCTCATGTTTTCCTAGGCATCATCATCACACTCTCATTCTCAGAGATCGTTGTAAAATTTGGAATCGCAGAGTCACTAAGAAAGACGCATAGTAGAATCAAATAAGTAAGTCGTCTTACTCATTATACGCCCGAACGCGGTTTGTATGTGAGCGCGGCCGTACGTATGCGTCGTCGCACGCACACACTGACACAACTTAAAGGTGATAGCGGTGCGTCAGTCGTGGCTACGCCGTACTAAATACCACCCGCGCTCAGCCGCTCACGCACGCTCCGCCGTTCATGTACACTACTATCCCCGTCAATTGGTAATGCCCTGGAACCTTGTCAAATTTACATACACATCATCGTCATCCGCAACTAAAAATGACAAAAAACAGTAAAATTCTAATAGGTAATATAATATATTAATTATTGAATTCTTATTTTCAATAAGAAAGGGTCTAGGTATATGAGAAAATTACAATTGTTTTTCGTTTTTGAGGTTAAAATCATGGCCGCCAGGCGCATTACCAATTGACGCGGATAGTACCTACTTACCTCCTTTAAATACAAATTAGTGAAGATGAACTGTAGAAAATATTGCAGTGTTTATGGATGTCTAAATAGTAGTTTGTCTGATCCGAAATTGTCTTTCTTCGCATTACCTAGCGAACAAGAACGGTGGCAAAAAGTGATGGCATATGTTTGATTTATTCCTTGTGATGCATTAGATTTTTAAAGATTTTCGAGTTCAGACAATGACACAGGAAGTAAGGAACAACGTAGATTCACCCAGGTACAGCTCGCGCAACATAACTTGACCCAATTTTTAGTACCACGTGACCTGCGCACTACAATTTTTGTACTAAAAATTGCTACTGCGCAAGCTTCTTTGTCTATGGTTTGGTTCAAGTTATGTTGCGCGAGCTGTACCTCACACGGTTGGTTATCAACCTACGCAAATCTGTCAAAATTTTCCAATTGATATTGCATTCTATATTTACATAATTATTATATAGGTACCTACATATAAATAAACAAATCAGTAAAACGTAGGTACCTACATAGTAGAGCGGGAATAATTATTAATATGAGTAGGTATAAAAAAATTAGGTACACGTCAGACTATACATGTTGACCTTGAGACCATCTTTATGTCGTGCGTAATAAGAGCTGTTTTCGTAGTTCAACTGTTTACCTAACCGCGCTGTCGGCCTACCTCCTCATTCCCGTTTAAATTTTCAAATTAGGTAGGTAACAACCGTTGAAAAAATAAACGTACTTAGCTATACATACAGGGTAACTTTTAATTCATTAAAAAGCTCACGTGGAGTTAATGAGACCATCAAACTGAACAACTACAATATCATAATAATTATTTTATTTTAATAAAAACATGATTTAGTAAAGCCACGTTTTAATAAATCCAATTTCCATTGTAATTTTTCAAACCACTAATCATATAATATGACGTAGGCAGGTAATGAAAACATTGTAGTCAGCTCCAGGTATGTACAAAAAAAATTTAAAAAACTTTATATTATAGATCCCAGATGCTTACCCTACAGGGGAAAATTGATTTACATAAAGATTGTCTACATATCCATTTTGACGACTGAATAAACTATAAGCGACAGCCCTACCAGTCAGCCAGTGTTTAGGCTATTATCGCTCGCTTACGGCTCGAGTTGGCCTACTTATTTGATTCTACTATGAAAGACGTGACTGATCGAGTAATTTCAAATCTCGAAAAAATTTAAATAACAGCAACCCACGATATATAATATTTTGGATCTTGTAGAGGCCCTCGGCTTCGCCTCGGGCCTCAAACTAAGACCTCTCTTCTGTTCAACTTTCGCTCAAGATTCGTTTATCCGTTTCTCTACACACAAAAACTCGCTACGCCTAGCACGTGTACTGGAGATAATAGCGTCATCTCTTTTGCTCCTACAGTTATTGCTAACACTACTTTCTCTTTCGTTTTCACATAGTAAGCGACGTCACTTACTTGAATATGGACTTATGGAGACATTTCAGTGCAGTCACACTATGGTACCGACCCGCACCGCCGTATCTAACGATTTTTAAATCTTTGACTAGATCTGAAATCAGCTCTCGCTTCACGCTCTATTCACGTCATACCATCTGTTGACCTGCTAGAGCTAATCAATATCAATATTATGGTTTTAATATACAGGGTGGAAATTTTTAATGCCACCTGGAGGGAAAGTACTCTAAACAATGGAGATAGCAAATTTCGCTCAAAGGAAACATTCCTTTATTTTTGAAAAGAAACATAACTGCATTCAAAGATTTTTAAAATATACGCTTCCCACACCCAGGAATCGAACTGACTAAATTTCGAAAAAACAACACCCTGTACTTTTATTTAGGGTCGAACATAAGGATCAAATCTCTCTAACAAACATGGTAAATTAAATCAAAGGAAAACCATTAAATCTTAACTTATTTTAATTAAACGAGAAAAAACTTTTTTTATTGGTTGTTCGAAATGGGCCCCATGTTGCTGGTATTTCTCTTGTTCTTTTTCCAAATGTAAAATTCCATAATTTTTTGTTTTTATGTCTCATCTATCTTATAAGGAGTCTGCATTACGAACATCTTATCGAAATAGTTCTACATCAAAGATAATTTATTGCGAACTAGGTAGGTACTAATATAACATATTGGATCATTTAGTAAAAGTGTTTTATCTTGTCTTTTATGGTTTTCCTTTCATTTAATTTACCATGTTTGTAAGAAAGATTCCATCCTTATGTTTGACCCTATAGATGGATATGATAAAAGTATATGGTGTTGTTTTTTCGAATTGTAGCCGGTTCGATTCCTGGGCCCTATTTCACCAAGTCGACATTTGTTAGTGACATATGTCAGCAATTTTTATAGCCTTTTTTACTTTAATAAGGGGCAATAAACAGTGGATAATATTTACAAGTCGACAATTGTCACGCAAACTTGACTCAGCTCCAATCTCAATATCAAGAATTACTTACAAATCTACAAATATGTCGACTTGTAAAAAATATCCCTGTTTCACAACATACTGTAACGCTTGTGAGCGCTACTTTAATAAAACAATCCTTTGGATTGGAAAACTATCATTTATTTCATCTTTTTAATTAAGTTCGAATACATAATAATAAAAACCAGGATGCGCCTCCATGGCCGCGCACCGGGTCCTCTGTAGAAAATCGAATCTTAACTTTTTAAACTTGAATTCAAATCCATGTCAAACGCGCCACCGCAATATCGGCCAGTACGCGGGCATAGACACCACATTCCTCCCGACCTGGGGAAAAAAAAAAATTTAAAGCAAAAAATTTTTTTTCCCTAGCCATACATTTTTTTTGCACACCCTACCTAAGATTGGATAAGACAAATACAATCAAGAATAGCTCAAATTAAATGCTGCTAGGATTTAGCTATTGGAAGCAACTTTACTTCGAATAACTTGGTAGGCGTAAAACCAACCTAAAATCACATACGTAATTCAAGCCACTCTCCAAATCATTAACTATACATGACCTACAAACCACCACCCTTATAATTAAACATTTAACTTTGATAAAGTTTTATAAAATATTCTAAGTGACTTCAATCTCATTAAGGGTGTGTAAGTCATCCTTAAGATTAAATATTACAACAAGACTCAAAGGAGTTATTATCAACCTTATCAATAGGAGAAACATTCCACAACATCATATTTAAAACTCTCAAGAATTCAAGAGGCTTAAGTACAAGGCCAGAAATAATAATCCCAAAAATATGTCAACTAATCCACTTTATGACTTGATGCTCAAGATATAATGTTCCCACATAATCTATAGAATTAGGGAATTATCGACTAAATTATAAAAAGAAAAGACAATCCCCAGAATCCCAATCAATTATTTAGGTAGAATTTCTACTAAGTAATTCCGAATGCTTATGAGAATAGTCGCTCTATTCTACATCAGAAATTGCTTATCGTGAGAGAAATTTATTAACCTACCTAAAGCAACATAACCAATTATAACCTACTCCTATAACTGCTATTTTCTATACCATTCCTTTACTACAAATAAACCATTATGTCACTATGACTTTCTATCTTATTTGCATACCTACTCAAACTATATTTTTACCCTAATCTCTTTTCCATACTGCTTACGAACCGTTGAACCAACCCTACTATCCCAAACTATATAACTAAATACTCCATCCAATGACCATCAATAATAACAAACCATCTACAACCCAGATACTATACCGCCTACATTCTATCATTAAAGTGTGTGAAACCCAAATCAGTAATCCATGACAAATAGCTATTGCCTTATCATGTTACACCCAATAACAGAATTAGTCGACTAGATCTACCTATTTCATTTTACTAATCCAACACTACCCATTATCCATCTTATTCCTTATTCTCCAACCCTTACCTACTCTATATCTAACTTACAACAACCCTTAAACTATCCCATTACCTACTTCCACGCAAAACTACAAGCTACTTAAATATATTTTACTGATATTCAACAATACTAACAATGTTAATATACTTATCTCACGTTTTTTTAATCAAAACAATCTTCATATTAAATTAAACTACGTAACTTAGACATCGGAATCCTGTTTTTTTCAGTAAACCCCAACATCTACTGCCTTGTGCTCGGGCCTCTGGATTTCTCAGCATCTTACGACATCCTTCATATATTAGTACATCATGTGATATATTCATTTTTCTCACGTTCATTATGAAAAATAAAGACCATATTAATAAATTATACAAACATCAGTTACCTATCCTTATATCACCAAGACACCTACAAACAAACATACAACGTACAAAATTAAACACAAACATGCAAATGCACCCGCGCATATTTTTTCCTATCTTTTGACGGACATAACAAAGACTGGACACCCTGTAACCTTCTCTGACTTCTCTCCCACCATCCGGAATAGACTTGGAAAAGGGTTCGTCTTCATTTTCCTAGTTTTTCAAAAATCGATAAAACCAACAGATGTGTGACGCTTATGACATGACGCCTGGCGTCCGTTGTCATATTGATGTTCATTTTTTATCTTCCCATAACACACATTCCACGATGAACCATTTTAAATTAATTTGGAAATTTTCTTCTACAGTCAGTGGCACGAATCATGAAATCGGGTGGGGATTGCGCGGAACGCGTATTTTGGGTATGCGTTGCGGTGAGGGGCGCGGGCGGCGGGAGAGGGGCGCGCGCTATTGGTCGCTCACAAGAGCACATGCGCGAACTTATCCCCACTCCGTCGAAAAATTTTCATGATTCGTGCCACTGACTGTAGTAAAAATACATAATTTTATGGACACTTTATACTCCCTTATCTGTTCCTCTTCAGACCTTCAGACACTATTCTTCAGCTTATTTAAATTCTCTTCAATCCATCTCAAGCATTTTTTGTGTCGTAGCTAAAATTTCACGGAAGGGCACTCGCGTTTTCTTCCAACAAGAGGTACTATTTCGGCAAAATCAAAACCGGCATGTCTCCACCATTTGTAACGCTTGTGAGCGCTACTTTAATAAAACGATCCTTTGGATTGGAAAACTATTATTTATTTCATCTTTTTAATCAAGTTCGAATACATAATAATAAAAACCAGGATGCGCCTCCATGGCCGCGCACCGGGTCCTCTGTAGAAAATCGAATCTTAACTTTTTAAACTTGAATTCAAATCCATGTCAAACGCGTCACCGCAATATCGGCCAGTACGCGGGCATAGACACCACAATACCTTATTAAAGTAACGACAATTGTAAAATTAACCGACATATGTCGGTGACAAATGTCGACTTGGTGAAATAGGGCCCTGGGCGTGGGAAGGGTGTTTAAAAAAAAATGAAATGCAGTTTTGTTTCTTTTCAAAAATAAAAGAATGTTTTCTTTGAGTGGAATTTGCTATCTCCATTGTTTAGAGTACTTTCCCTCCAGGTGGCATTAAAAATTCCACCCTGTATATCTAAATACTTTTTTATTTATAAAAAATGTGGAAATAAATAAAAAATACAAAATATAAAACACTATTACAAGCTTTGAAATATACAATTATTTAAAAACTTCAATCGTACCTACTACGTATTACCATTATCCCGCGCCGCGTACGTCGCCCGCGGTATCCCAACATTTCTCTTCATAAAGGATAAGCTACAGCCCAGACCGTAAGAGTCAGGGACATATACTAATTTCAGTAGGTAGCGTAACTCAATATCTCTAGGGGTTTTTTCATTTTTTCGATATCGCTTTTCGTTTTTGAGAAATTGTCGAGTTAGTGAGAAAAGACCCGAAAAAGTGTGTAATTTTTCTACATTTATGCGATTTTCGAAAAAAGTTTTTGACTTTTTCAAAAATTTTTTTCACCATATTGTAGCCCTTGCTGAGACGCATCTTTTGACATTTAGTACATTCACGTAGACCCAAAACTCACGGGACCAGGGGGTCAATTCTACTAATGTTAACGTCAAAATCGTGGTTCAATGGTATTTGAATGGTTATGCTTTTTGACACAGTTCTTGTTTCTTAAACCCAAAACTGAAACACATTGTGTTTCTTAAACCCAAAACGGAAACACATTGTGACTCGATTTTGGGTTTGAGAAACAAGAACTGTGTCAAAAAGCAATACCATTCAAACACTATTGAACCATGATTTTGACGTTAACATTAGCAAACTTGACCCCCAGGGCAATGTCTCAGTTTGGCTGAAATTGGGTACCTTACCGAACCGATCGAAAAAACATTTTCAATGTTAAAACAACCCTAACGTTGCGTCGTCAGAAAAGGTATGACGCGACAGAAAGGGAGGCAACTATTAGGTGAACTGTGCGACCTGAATTGCACTTTATTTTGTCGGTCCAAAAGTCGCTATTTATTTAAACGACTTTGCGGCGTGCTGCTTGTACTTGTACTATTAGTAATAGTACAAGTACAAGCAGCACGCCGCTATTAGTTATTCTGTGCCTAGACGATCAAAATGTGATTTATAATAATAATATTAATAATAAAAAGCTGAATTTACGTGCTTGACGGACCGTGCTTGACCGTTTTTACATTAGATTTAAAGGTAACTAAGGTAACTAAGGTAACTAAGATATAATTAACTTTATATAATAATGATTTATATAATAATGTTTAAGTAATAATAAATAAGTGTTTGCTATCTATTACTTATTGTTGTTGTGCCCGACAGGGTCCATAGTGATCTAAAATATTATAATTAAGAACTACTGTAACACTGTGGAATGCAATAAATGATTTGAGTATTTGAGTATTGAGTAAATAAATTACTCGGCTGGCAACATTTTCAGCTAGACAAGACTGACTGACATTGACAGTTATTTTATTGGTCGTTTGCCTTGCTGTTCTGTGTTCGCCGCGCCCCGCGTGCGCGTGTCGTTTAGGTACTCGTTTTGTCTGTCTGTTTATTATTTGACAAATCGCAATGACGTTCGGTTGAGGACGGTGGTTTGCCCGTACGAGTCGCGTCGCGTAGTGCTGCGAATTGCGATTTATTTTGTGAGTTATTTCGGAATCTATCCGGCGTCCCCTAAACGCGCGTAACCATGGCGGACGAGGATAATAATTGTGATGAAGGTGGTGAGCTGAAGATGATCAACCAGGCGTTTCGCCTGCGGGGCCGTAAAGGTGCCCTGAAAAAGAAGAATGTTTACCTGATAAAAGACCACAAGTTCATGCCGAGGTTCTTCAAGCAGCCTACGTTCTGTAGCCACTGCAAGGACTTTATATGGTAAGGATTCCTATTGTATTGTTAAGTGTGTTAAGTTACCGCATGCGGCAATTGTTTAGGAATTAAAAATACACCATTTGTTTACAATGTGGAGGCGCGTCGTAATCAGTATTGGCTGTCGACATTGTTTAGGATAAACGATAAACCATCGGTTTTGGCTTGCAAAATACCTTTTCGCAAATGTGTGTCAGTATGATTGCTTTTATGGACCTGACAAATATGCTAATCAGGTATTGTTTACTCACCATAGCATTGCATTCCATTTGCATTTAACAAGGGTTTCAATACAACCAAAATCTTATCATCGGACTACATAGAGTACTTATAAGATTCATGTTCGAATCCTATATAAAATTAATGCTATAATGCGCAGCACAAAATTGTTAACCTGCAGGGATTAAAGCTTAAATATATATATATACTGTTCTCATTAGTATATTATAAACATACCTACCTCTGAAAACAATAAAGTTGAAATGATTATATCCCAGCATTAATACAAACAAATAAAAATCCTTTCTGAGCGGCTTAAGATATTTTAATCTTTACAAAATCTTCGTGAACATGATCTACAATTTTTTTGAGGTTCTAAGAAAGAAAACAAACAATGAAGTACCCAGGATTACATTTTTTGACACATTGCCCCTTTAGCTTTCCAAAGGAAAAAGAAATTATTAAACTGTCGATAAAAGAAATTAACATCACACATTTAGGTAAACACTATTTCTGTAGCCGCTTGTCTAATAATAATGTAACATCTGGATTTATGATAATGCGATACTATTTTTAAGTCTGGACTACTGGAATGTATTGTGAGTACCTACGCTGTTACGGATTAACAACAACTGTTTATGTGCGGTAATAAAAATGTTACAAGTTGGTGTCATTACGACCGAGAATAAAAAGAGATTTTTAATTTTATTTGCTTTAAAAAAATTGAGAGGTTAGTGAGCGGAGAATATTCTTATTTTTTCTTTTTATTGATGTTTTATGCTCCTACTTGTTTATTATACAATTGTGGTTATAGAGAAATTAGTTCTTCTGTATTATACTTCGCTCAGGCAAAGAATTTTCCAAAGAATGTTACAATTCAGAAGTGTAACAAGATTTGCTATTTGATTATTGAAACATTATTCATACACCTTTGGCAACATTACGGAAATAATTAGGTATTGTTTATTTGCGTTTAGGAATCATTTTAAATAATTATTCCTAAAAACAAATACTAACATAGTTTATAAGAAACATTGTAACTAAAAAAATGAGATATATAATTACTTAAATAATAAATTATTATTATTTACACAACACAGGGTATAGTAGGGATATGCATTTGTTTGACATCTGTTTATGATGTTTCATGGCAATCGATGTATTCACATCACAATAAACCATTTCTTTGGCTGGTCCTAGATCTCGAGTTTAAACATCAATGAGAGCCAAATCTGTAGTTGTAGAGAGATAGGTATATGCATTAATTCCTTCTTTAATCTTCTTTTCCAGATATTCCCTGTCCTCAAACTCCTAACCCTGCCTCGAGTCCTACTCCTCAATTCTATTTCAATGTGATACCGATAATTTGTTATATAAATTAAGTGAAAATAATTTTTATTTTTTAACATAATTATTCAAAGAGACATTTTAAAATTATGAACCGATGTGTAATTATTTATATTGTATGGACACTGTCTGAAATAAAATGTTTGTTTTTATTTTTTTATTTAATTTTGTTAGGTAAAATACGTGCATAAAAGGATTCTCTGCCTAATTTTTTTTTCCATTTTTAAGTAACTTTAGAATAATTACTTATTCCAAAGTAGGTATAAAACTTTTGCTCGGGCAAAGAATTTTACAATGAATGTTACAATGTTAAGAATATTTATTCTAAAGTTACTCTAATATTCTAACAAAATTGTATCATTCAAAATATGAAAGGGAATGTTCATGTTCAGAGTATTCTGAGCAACCCTGATTGTGAGGCCGCCTAAACCCTGTGTGGTTTAGTGAAGCAGTACTTTACCAGTAAACTACACAAATAACTCGATAAGCTGTGCTGTACAAAGTGTTACAAAAAATATATGGGAAATACCATACCATGCACACAACCTCGGAAAATTATTATAAATGCTAAAAACCTCCACTTTTTTGGAAAAAAAAATCAAGATAAACTGCATTGTGGCAACCCTAGACCTAAATTGTGTTTTGCTTTTGTCCATAAATGGAATTGATTATCAAAAGAATAGTCCATTTGCGTCTAGGGTTGTCATTTGCAATTTTCCATACAAATAAAAACAAATGTTGATAACGTGTTATTATGATTACACAGCCTGTATAAGAAGTTTGTAACTTATTTTTGGGATTTCAATGGGATGGGGCTGCCATGTCACGGCCATGTCATTATACAAAATCTCATGATAAAAAAGATTCCAGTAATAAATCATATAAGAGCTTTCATTTTAAATGTAGTTATTTATTTATAAACTGAAGTTCACTCACTGAATGTGAAAGATTCCAAAGCCATTGTAATTGGATTTATTTTGACTCGCTAATGAGATGTCAATTGGTAATGTGACGTGGTTGGTTGCCTTCGCGGCCGCGGCTGAAACAAGATTAAATTGTAGTACACTTTGTAAATGTGCTATTCAGACACGCAAGTATTTATTTAATTTTGTTTATTAAGAACTAGCGGCTGCGTGGAAAGTTTTTTTGCTACCCCTCGGGAACAATATTGTTTACGGGATGAAAAGTACCTTATGTCCTTCTCTGTAGTGTACCCCTGAGAATGTGTATGCAAAATTTCATGATTATCGGTTCAGTAGTTAAGACGTGAAGGCGTAACAAAAAACAAACAGACTTTCGCATTTATAATATTAGTAAGGATAAGAATAAATAAGTTATTCGCACTTATAAATAAACTCTTGTATTCCATACTGATCACTATGTTAAGATTATGGTCGGAAATAAAGCTTATTATTATTATTTTGTTAAATAAAAGTGCAATGGAAATATGACGTAGCTGCCTACGCGTTCGAAACAAGACTGTAGTAACCTACACTTTGTAAATACACACTATTCAGAAACTCATTAAGCAAGTATTTATTTAATTTTGTTAAAAGTTCAAGTCAATGGAATGGTGGAACTAAATGGCATTTCAATTACAACTTGATTATAAATTCTATGAAAGTTACAATTGCTTTCTTTTATCTTTAAGATAGAAGAAAACAATTGTAACTTTCGTAGAATTTCTTGGTCCCTCGAGTACAATAAATTCTCCATAATTAGGTATTAAAGTTAGGCTTGAAACTTTTGAATACTGGATTTGCCGTTTGGAGAAGCCCTTACTTTAAGCTGTCCTTTGTGTGTTTTAATGAATGGGTTACCTACTTCACTAACAATGGTTAATACCCAAAACTGTCCATTTTACTGTTACAATAGGGTTTGATTTTCAATGGATTACATTATTTAGGTATTATGGCGACTTATGCGTTGTCTTGAAACTTAATCGTTGGCGATCGAGTTTGGTCTTATAACTATGAATTTACGTAGACCAATTGGGTCTCAGCCTCGGCTGAAATCGGTTTGTCTACGTTGAAATGTATCGAACTTAAACAGTGAATTTTGAAACATTAACAAAAACAATGTAATAAGTCTAAGTGAATTTTTACCTGCCAAGCACATAATAGATATTAGTTGCTTGCTGCCAAGTACAGAATGGATATTAGTTGCTGCCAAGCACAGAATAGATATTTGTGCTGCCAAGCATTGAATACTTAGATATTAGTTGCTGGCAAGCACAGAATAGTTATTAGTTGTTGCCAAGCACAGAATTGATATTAGTTGCTGCCAAGCACAGAACAGATATTTCTGCTGCCAAGCATTGAATACTAAGGTATTCGTTGCTGGCAAGCACAGCATAGATATTAGTTGCTGCCAAGCACAAAACTGATATTAGTTGCTGCCAAGCACAAAATATATTATTAGTTGCTGCCAAGCACAGACAATAATTTAGTTACTTGGCAAAGCAGTTGTGCTTAGCAAAGCACAAAATAGATATTAGTTGCTGCCAAGCACAGAATAAATATAAGTTGCTGCCGAGCACTGAAAGGATATTAGTTGCTTCCAAGCAGATATTAGTAGCTGCCAAGCACAGAATAGACATGAAAACAATGTGATTAAAATTGAGGAAATTTGTATGAATGAAAAGGGAAAAGTCTATCAAATTGCATATTTTTTATTAGGTATGCAAATACCAACGTACGCGGTTCACGTTTCGGCGACTGACTGTCACGTACAATTACCTACCAAACCAAAAAATAAAATAGATTCCAACTACAACAGGAAAATATCAACATATTATAATGATGTTAAAAAAGCAGAAACGGCAATAATGATGATTCATCATGGGATCGGAAAACACCGACGAGACTCAAATCCTTTGGCAATTTTTCGTAATGGCTCACGTATACAAGATAATTAGAAGATAAGCCGAGACAAGTTATATTTACGTTGCAAAAACAATAGGCCGCGCATTTTGTGATGACGTCAATACTGGACGTGTGTGCTGGCTGTTTGTTTAAGCATTGTGTGAATGATTCTCAATAATAATATTGTCTGATGAATGGAGAGACTAATTGAAGACGTTGCGAGTACCAATGAAATTAACTTTATATCTTGTAGCGTAGCGATAGCGAATGTCTTAATACTCTGGCTATTAAGGTTGCTTGAGGCGATGGCTTAACGCGAAGAGAGAGAGCACATGATTTTCAGAAATTGCAACGTATCGGTCCGGTCTACCTAATATTACTTTACTATTATTTATTATGTGCTACACAGGGATTGAAATGAAATACCGTTAAAAAAATAACGATAAAAAAATACCGTTAAAACTTTTTATCGGTAAATTTACCGGTAAAAATAACGTTAAAAATATTTTACCGGTAAAATTAGCGTTAAATATAGCGTTAAACTTTACCGGTACAGTATACCGGTAAAATTATCGCTAAAAAAATTACGTTATTATTTGAAATAACGTTAATTTTAAAGTTTAACGGTAAAAAAAGTAAGAAATAACGTTAATTTCAATGTAACGTTATCTGAATTAACGTTATTTATTGATATAACGTTAAATTAACGCTAAAAATCGTAAAAAATAACGTTACGTTTAAAAATAACGTTATAATTCCCTGGTGCTACATAGATAGACTCTATCTTAATCTCTATCTGATCGAGATATAAATAACCGCAAACTATCTACGGCCTTATAATCTCAGCTAAAAATGGCCTCGCTTTTCGCTACCTGCAGTGCAGTTAGAATGGTTGTGCATATTAGTAACGTTCCTTTAATTAATGTACTAACACAGAATAGATAAAACGCTACGCTTATGCAACACTTTTTGTTCTTTTTACGAGAGATTAGAAGACAGGAAATGTACAGTTCGTAGCAATCACGAGCCTTCATCAATCAACACTGGTATTCGCAATGACTCATTGTGGATACGACCTGTTTTTAATTATGTGTTTTACTCATAGATAAGGCTAGGTCCACGATCTGTGGCTAGGTCACATTTTTAAAGGCGATAATTAACGAAGTTTGCATTCGAAAGTATAGATTTTACATTTCAAAAAGCTATTAGCGAAAACGTAGGCAAGTAACATCTCCGGACGCAAAAGTTGCGGAAACCGCCCAAGATGTCAATCTCATACATAATTTTGATAGCGAAATTCTTAAGTAATCGCTTTTACAAAGTGATATTGGTTGCATTGCAGACCTATTATTTATTCGTATTAAAAGTTTAAAGATTATGATTATCCGCAGTTTTTCTGCTATTACGTCAGTTTGCAATAGCCTGCATTAAAACATGATCCCTCAAACAAATTATATGGCTTCATTGCGAGATAATTAGCGGCCGCTAAATGAGTTAATCCAACGCTAAAATGTAAAACCCTTTAAATTCGGCCATATAAATAAAGCCAGGTAATAAAGTCACCCTTATTAAGTAATTGTTTATTTTACGAAGCCAAAAATCTAGGCTGAAACATAAGAATGCTGTTTGGCTCATTATTTCTGGACTGTCATGTTGTGGTGGTAGATCAACAAATGACCAGATAAACAGGGAATTACTTTTATTTGCACACTCAATATTTTATAATGACACAAACCAATCAGTGTTATTTGCTGCCGGGGGCAGAGAAAAAGATACGGAAGTACCATAGCCTTCTCTAAGGCTGTGGAAGTACCCAAATGAATACCTTTATTCTTGGAAGTACAAAATTTTTACTTTTTCATTAAATGTTGCCAGCAACAAATGCTAAAACAGCATTTTACACGAAAAATAACGTAAATTTACCTACAACAACATATAATAGGACAGCCTCAATTATAATATGTTAATCCATGACAGAAGATAATGCGTACTGACTTTGATTGAACAAAAACACTTACTAAAATTGTATTTCAAAGGAAATGTGACGAGCTGACGAGATTGACTGTGATAGGTAAATGCGTATACTAAGATTATTATTCGTTCTACTACATACATACATATCTCTTTACATTACTATACATTACATAAAACAGGAAAGCGCCTAAGGGAATATCGGTTAATAAGATAAAGTATATTTTGGGCCTCATTTCCTGTAGGTAATTTATATTTCTCTTGTTGGTGCATGTAGTTTATTACGGTAAGAAAATTCTGATAAATAATGTCCAGCGAATTATTAGGCAACCAGATACTAATTAACACGCTCTACTATTATTAGATTTATTTGACAAACATCATTTAATACACTTGTTAACAAAAATACTTGTACGTACAATTCTTTTACTCACTTATGCTCTGAAATGTTATCATTCCATTTGAAAAAAGAATGCGGGGCGTTCAACATTTCCGTGGGGGTCTGGTTCATCACATTCTAAATTTGAAATTCAGTGCGGAAATGAAATTCAATACTTACTTCCCGCACTGAGTGCGGCAAGTAAGTGTTCCAAATTCAAATTGGTAGAACTTATCAGCTAGCATTCTTTTTATGAAACTTTATGGTTGCATGACCGGTCAGTAAACATGGCCACGCGAACCAATTTAAATATCACATTTTTACAAAGAAAATTGTATTTCCTCGCATTTCGTGAGTAAAGTATTATACAAACCTTGTACTGGAAGCTACTTGCATTGCCATCAAAATTCAAACCATCCTCGACAATGCAATCGCTAGCTTCCCGTTCTCGGATGTAATGTACTATTGTTTGCACTGACTAAGGTTTTAAGATTTTTTGGGGTAGGTAAGGTACGTAGTTCTATGGGAAATTCGTCTTGGTAACCCTTGTTGTCTTTATATCCTTCTTTTTAGCGAAAATTTTAACTTATTCCCATACATCTATCGATAGCGAAATTCAATAAATTTTCAGACACGTTAGTTCTGAAAAATCCACTTGCAAAAATCATGATCAAATTTTTTAATAAAAAAACGGAAGTGTTTGTATGAATATGGAAATTAGTTTAAGAAAATTTGTACAAATGTGGAATTGTACGAATGCGGAAATTGTAGGAATGTATCTGAAAGCAATGTAAATCACATTTGCATTTGAAATCGCTAGATGCACTTTATGCACCTTTTGCTTAGTCCAAATCAGCGCAAAAGCTATCAACGACCTGTCGCACTTTATGATTGAGCGAACTGCAGCTAATTTTATCTTCACCAATTACAGCGTGTTCCAAAATGCAAATTATTACCTACATTTCCTGCGTGAGATGATGCATGATTCAGCTGGTAAATTCGGTTATCTTGTCATATCATACAACTCCCCATCTTGTTTGTTGTTTTCTATGTTGATTTAATAATTTGTGTATCTAAGATAATGTTTGCTGGGAAGTGATTCATCACAAACTGGTAAAAATTCTAAATTTATTGTTGCAATGCAATTTAAAGTTCGTCTATTCATGTATTCTTAAAAAACGGAAACTTGATAGGAGTCGGTAAAATTGTAGCATTTTCAATTTAGTTTTAGTTGTTTGAAGTGTTATCAATACAAACCTATTTAGATACAAGGTTATGCGATGCGGTCTACACCTCATCAGTCAAGAGTTATTTTTTTTACAGGTTTTCACATCAAAAGACCAGCAATAGCAACACATTCATTTAATTTTTTCGCCTCCTAGGTAATATGTACCTATCATGTGAGTCGGGTTATTTCTGCTCTAGAATAAATGATGCACACCCGGTGACGTGGCGTGCGAACGCAAATCTCACCCACTTTATTGTGATACTTATTGGCTTTGACGACAAATTAATGTTGCCGGTGTGGTGTGTTTTTCAGCTTTATCGTGTATAGTTTTCTTATCACTAATTTTTGAGCGTGCCCGTGCCGTGCGTACTAACCCTGTTCGCTGAATCAAGCTAGCAAAGCGCTGTCTCTTTCTCACATTTGCATACAAACGATAAGGCCAACAAATGACCTAGCGCCGCCCACGAGCGCCCGCGACAGGTATAAAATCGTACGGCGTGTTCATACTGCTAATACAAGGGTCAATACCTTTTTTCTTGTTCTGTGGTTAATAGATTGGGATTTTTTCAATTAAACCTTACTTTGATGTTAAAATAATATAATTAAGTAACAACATTAATTAAAATTTTAATAAAAAAATAGGTTTAAGTATAACACAAAAATATATCATAAACACAATGATTGCAACGAACAAGGTACGTAGACGGTAGGTAGACGTCTGAACGGTACGGAGAGCAACGACAGACTAATCGTGACACGCATTGTGAACACGGTCTTACCCTCTTATCTGAGTCCAATAGTGTGCAAGCGCATCTTTTCCGTACTAGCTTCATTCGGCGAACAAGGTATAGCAGAGGCCCTGCCAGAGAATACCAGCGTCGCCGTCACACATCTACAGAGTGATTTTTTACCAGTCGTTTTGTGGTGTTCTTATATCATCAAACTGAACAACTATCTACTCCAGCGGTTCCCGAATTCTTTTGGCTACGGAACCCTTTTTGGTTCACCGTTTTTGGGTGGAACCCTAGCTCAAGTAAGAAGTAAACTAACCAGGGTTGCCACATTCAGGAACAGAAACCCCAGGACATGGTTGCTTTTTGCAGTTGCAGGAAAAATTTTGGGTCTATTGTCTAACTAAATGAACGTTGGGTCATTTTTTTATTTACTTACGATTTCCCAACAAGACATGTCTTTTGCACTTCTGCTTTTATCTACAGAGCAACGATTTCTGACATTAGAACATTGATTTAAGCGTCATATGGGATAAACTTCGCTCAGCATAAGTATTTTGAACGCTGTATGCTTAAAGCGCGAGGTACAACGCAAATTATGCTTTTAAACATTTGGACCCATTTTTACCCACGACGGACGGAACGGAACGGAGGCGGTATATGCGTTTGGGGTTAGAGGTTGTGCGTTTGTTTGTTTGTGTGTTTGTCTGTTACCATTTTCCTCGGAAACTACTAAGCCGATTTCGATGCGGTTTTTTGCATTCAAAAGGTTTCATTTCAGAGCAGGTTCTTAGACATGTTTCATAGTGGTAGACCACCAGGGGGCTCTGCAGCAACCAGATAAGTCAAGTTTGTCTATTACCATTTTCCTTGGAAACTACTGGGCCGATTTCAATGCGGATTTTTGCAATCAAAAGGTTTCATTTCAGAGCAGGTTCTTAGATATGTTACACGGTGGTAGACCACCAGGGGGCGCTGCAGCAACCAGATAAGTCGCGCTTGAGAAGTTCTCTAAAACTACTCAACTGATTTCGATGCGGTTTTCTGTAATGGGTTTGTAGGTTATCGGCGATGGTTCTCAGATAGATGTTATGGTGTTTAACCGCTAGGGGGCGCTGCAGTTATCATTTTCTCATTTATTTCCAAAGCGGTTTGACCAATTTGGATGCGGTTTTCTGTAATAGTTTTGTAGTTTGTCGGCGATGGTTCTTGGTGTTATGGTGTTCAGCCGCTAGGGGGCGCTGTAGTGATCATTTTCCGAATGGTTTGACCAATTTAGATGCGGTTTTTAGAGTAGATAACTTATGAATTCTTTAAAAAGTTTAAAATAAAATGGCAAAATTAAAAATTTTGAAAAAACCCACGACGGTAAAAATTGTAACTCTTTATTTAAAAAGAGTAAAATAAGTTTTACAAAAATCCCTCGACTAAAAGTGATGTAGGTACTATAGGTACATACTTTATCTACCTATTCATAAATTACAAACGCAAGAAAAATCCGTCGGGGGCTGCCATTGCCATTTCTCTAAAGTAACTATAACTGAAAAATATTTGTTCATTTGGGGGCAGGGGGGGCAGGTAATGGCAGACCCAACGGATTTTTCTTGCGTTTGTAATTTATGAATAGGTAGATAAAGTATGTACCTATAGTACCTACATCACTTTTAGTCGAGGGATTTTTGTAAAACTTATTTTACTCTTTTTAAATAAAGAGTTACAATTTTTACCGTCGTGGGTATTTTCAAAATTTTTAATTTTGCCAATTTTTTATTAACACTTTGATTTTGATCGCGTGTTATCAACAAAAATACGGACAAAACTAATGGACCGTCGGGACGCGGGACAATATCATTGAAATCGGGACTGTCTTTATACCTAAACTCTTGAATTTTCGCGGAACCCCTGAGAGCCTCTCACGTAACCCCAGGGTTCCGTGGAACCCCATTCGGGAACCGCTGATCTACTCGACCAAAATGTATGAAACGGCTGATTATTTTTTGCTCTGATTATTGGTCCCATAGACAAAGTAGTTCAGTTTGACCTTAGAGCATTCAACAAAGAGTGATCGTCTGAGCTACATCACAAAACTTGTCGACTGTTTTCGATTTCACCCTGTAGGTAGTGTAGGCTAGAGGGATTTGATATAACAAAGTGCTCCGAGCTTTTGACAGTTTTTAGAGAAGCATCAGTAACATTGATTGAAAAAAGAAGAGGAATTTAAATCGACCCTATTTGGCCCTTAAGCCCTCGAAAGAATTAAATTTTAGTGTTTGCCCTAGGATGTAAAATAAACCTTACGACATCGACAGTCGTTAAGTAGGTACACCTACATACATTAGCGACAATTTAGCATTGACATAAATATTATCGATGTCAATTTGTATGCGCCGATAGCCGTAATGTTTCTTTCGCGATACGTAATCAAATCCATCATTGTCACCGCTAAAAAATATTTGTAATATCTATTGATCGATTAAGCAAATTGAGACCCTGTCCACCTGTTTTATGGATTACATTACAATCATTTATGTTGTCGTTCGATTACTTATTTAGTTACGAATTTCCGCATGGGTGTAAATGAAAAGCGGCAAGGGTCGTACTGATTGAATTTGAAAGGCGTAAGTAATGCCTTTTGAATCA
Source organism: Agriphila tristella (assembly GCA_928269145.1). Classification (NCBI taxonomy): domain Eukaryota; kingdom Metazoa; phylum Arthropoda; class Insecta; order Lepidoptera; family Crambidae; genus Agriphila; species Agriphila tristella. Next base: position 31,498,978 of record OV743432.1, read on the forward strand.
TGTTTTACTTCGTCTTTCGGTTCCTTTTATCCTTTAATTAACTGTTCAGTCGTTCAATGTTAATATCATTGAATCAATTATCCGTTTCGTATTGGAGTTAGCTGTACGGTCTACGTTATTTAGCTTTGTTAAAATCTTCAACTTTATGTTTTCCAACCTAACATCTTAATCAGAAAACATTAGTTTTCCCTCGACGTTTAAAATTTGTTTAGGACCATGTGACCATGTTCAAATTGTTAACATGAAACAATAATTATTTTGTTTTTAAAATTAAACTAAAATTTAATTCTGTAACTACTTAAATAGTTAGACTAATTTTAAATTATATTGGTAGGTAGGTATCCTATTTAATTATGATATCTGGTAGACAGGTTAATTGCTTTCTGACTGTCACTTTTCACAGCTAACATTTTGGTTCTTACATCATGTTGTCACTGCAAGATCATTAATCATTGTGCGTGCGCAACAAAATAAAGAAGAAGAAACAAAATTAAATGAAACTTGTGCCCTATTCCGTTCTAATAAGTGTTGTTTTATTGAAATAAAAAAATCGTGTCACCTTTCGGACGTTGACATGATTAAGTGTCACTTCCCATTTTAAAAGTTTATTTCAGTTTGAATTGTACATAATATAACTAAATAAGTTACAACTCGGCTCTTAATTAAAGAACAGATAGAAATACATATCTAAATATTTAATATCTACTAATTAAGTTTAAATATTCAGGACATAGGAACAGAGATGCTTTTGCATAAGACATTTTGAACCTGGGACATTAGACTCAAGAGGCAAGATCACTACCACTGCGCTAAGCGGTTTTTAAGTGTTAATACTTAATACCTACATCAGGGGTGGATCCAGGGGGGTAGGGGGAGCAGGGGCCATGCCCCTCCCACAAGACTCAAGAGTCAAGATCGCTATGCGCTAAGCGGTCTTCATGGGGCGGATCCTGGGGGGGAGGGGGAGCAGGGGGCCATGCCCCCTCTCACAAGGCCGATTACCAAATTGCGGATCACCTACTTACATCGAACTTGCATTGAAAATGACAATTAAAAAAAAGAATTGTTTTAAGTTGATACTTAAGTAGTGTCTGTCAGTGCTTCTAACTTCTTTTTAATTCTTAAACGTGGCTCGAGGCTTCGAGCTCCCCCCACCCCCAAATTTAAATCCTGGATTCGCCCCTGACCTTCCTACATATTCTTATAATCTTAAATAATGAATCACATTCTATACAATACAACCATCCTCTTTGTGTTTGAAGTTGTGATTGTTTTTGCAGGTGGCTTCGCTACCACCGTCCGTCTGACTTGTTTAGAATAGCTAGATTCCGCAAACTGTCTTTGTTATTTTAGGCTGAACATAAAATAAACCATACCTACCTACCAGTGGCGAAGAGTCCATACAAGCCGATTTATTTTATGTATATTTAATATTTTATCACAATATTATTTAATTTTATTGTGCAGACATTGTTAGGGGCGTTGTTTGCATTTATTCTGTTCTTTGGGCGTATCTATTCTGTTCTTTGGGCACAATTTGGAAATAACAAACACACGAATAAAATAAGTACTTACCTACTTACTTAACAGTATTGAACACGTAAATAAAATAAGTACTTACCTACTTACTTAACACTATTTTGTCTCGGTCATGTCCTTGAAAAAATTACTTCCCTACGGCCACTTTACACACGTCAATCTTTTCAATTTGTGTTAAGTATGGTATTTTCGAAGTAGAGGTGGTGAAACATATTAAAATACCTCTACCTACATATTAAGTTTTAAATAATTTTGTCTAATGATTTCCAATTATAATGTCTCACATTCGATATTCGAGTCCAAATCATAACCTTTAATATGCTAATTTATTTTCCTTTCAAAGTTCACGGTTATAGAATTTCTATAAGTATTATATTTCGCGTCTATTCGGATAGGATTATTTATATAAAACTGGTATTACAAAACTAAAGGTCATCCTTTAAAAAACATAATGCTTAGGTATGCCTAGATCTTTTCTTGAAAGAAGCTGTTTGAAAAAACCGGCCAAGTGCGTGTCGGACCACGCGCCCTAGGGTTCCGTAGTTACCTTATACCATACGATATTTCATACCACTATTATTTTTCGTCTGCAAAAATAACTTTGTTTTTCACAGTGTTGGTATGAATGACAAAGTTATATTTGCGGTTTTGGAAAATGTGATATATCTCAAAAACTAGTTATTATATTTCATTCAAACCAATTTTCGTTGAAAGTGTTTATTAAGATCTACAGCATATATTTTTTTCAGATTTTTCACTGTTTTATTTCAAAAGTTAGAGGGGGGGGGGGACACACACATTTTACTACTTTGGCAGTGTTTATCTTTCAAACGGTTGACTTTAAAAATCGTCTTAGAAACCTCAATGCCATTTTGAAAGATCTATCTATAGATACCAAGGCCGTCTTTAACCTATTTGAGGCCTTGGGCACATTAAGATAATGGGGCCCCTATGACCTTGACTTGGGTTACCATCAGAGTAAGAGAGAATGCCTGTATATGAGGCACAAAATGCCAGATTTTTTACAAAAATGCTTATCTAGTATAGCAAAAATCGCCGCGAAGCGCGATTATTAGTCACTTTCATTCTACGAATCGGTTTCATTCACTAATCTTGTAATATTACCTGTCTTTAGTGAAAAAAACGGCCGCGCAGCGCGATTTTTAGTCAGTTTCATCCAATAATCTCCTAATTTTGCCTGTCTATAATAAAAAAAAAATGGCCACGCAACGCGTTTTTTAGTCAGTTACATCAAATAATTTCGAAGGTAATTATGCCTGTCTAAAGTAAAGAAAAACGGCCGCACAGTGTTGGCGTTGTATGGAGGCAAGGGTCAAAATTAGTTTTGAAGTTTTTTACTACGCCATAGCTAGAATATTGTTAAAAAAGAAGGTTTCTTGTGAAATAACGTAAATTCTTTGCAAATAGAAATAAAATAAAATAAAATTTTAAAATAAATAAAAATATTTGTGTTTTTAAATTCATAGCACCAAAACGGCTCAATAGATTTTGATGAAATTTAGCCCACATATATATAGTGTGTAACCTATTTTTAGGTATTACATAGTTTTTATTCGAAAATAATTCTACCATGGTATTATAAACATAGTTAAAACCCAGGAAAGGTAGATGTAATGGAGAAATTAAAGATTTAATATCTGGACCAAAATCTTTTAATCAATCAAATCAAAATCAAAATTAACAAATAAAAATAATTATTCCGAATTCACTTCTCAAGCTTACGCGCTGACTAGACATGAAATAAACCACTTTTAACGGATATTAGCGCTGTTTTATTGAAAGTACTTTGGTAATTAGTTGGTATTTGATTTGATTTTTTATTTTCCCGACGATTCGGCACCTTTGCAGCTACCGTGGTCACGGGGAGCTACTTGTGAGCCTACGCTTGAGCGATGAATTTTAAAGACGTTTAGAAATTAATATTTAACAAAAAAATTAATGGTTTAAGGTAATTTATAATTTAATTTTGTGAATTAATGCTAAAAAGAGAGAATCTACTGAAACTACCACCATTTCACAAAATTGAGAGGGCCCTCCAAGAAAGAAATGGCGCAAAATAAATTGATCAGATGTTGTTATGTTCCCTTGAATACAATAAAAATATATCTGTCCCTTGAAGCCACGTATATTTTGATTTAAATTTATTAAAGAACAGATACTTTGGATCGTGTGGCACTCTGATGATTTTGCAGTTTGTTTTTTCTATTACATAATTTTGTAAATTATGCCATTTAATTTCCAAATTGCCAGTGTAATTTCCAAATCACACCCTACGACAAACAATAATTAATAATTAGCAAATGCGCAACTTTGCGCAACATTTTTTTACATATTCTATAAGATAAAGAAGTGTTCTTTAATAAAAAAAATATATGGTCACGGAAAGTTGCGGAAAGTAAAACCAAACAGCCTCATCAAACTTTTTTTTTCGAAATTTTTACGTACTGCCTTTGACAGTCAGTATATTAATAACTATGCATGATTTAATAAAAACCATTTTTTTAATAGAATAACCCATACCTTGTTCTTCAAAATTCATCCTTAGAATTACATCAAAACACTTTGCTATCAAAAATTTTAAAGAATAATTCACATAATTTTTACAAGTCGTAAAACTGGTACAACGAATGTCGTACTTTGACAAAGAAAAATATATGGTTAGAAAGCTGAAAACATCCTTAAAAAATTTACATTCTGATGCCAAATTTATTCTAGTTTAACATGTAGTTATCAATTTTTACCTATCTTAAAATTTTGAAAATTGACTTTTGTCCCATCGCGGCAACACTGTGGGCCGCGCAGCGCGATTTTTATACTTAATCAGTTTTATTTTCACTAATCTTGTAATCTTGCTAAGACACCCCAACTAACAAACTAGCGCTAAGAATGAAAGCTGTAAAAGCTGTATTCATGTTCAAATAGGGCTAGTGAGGGGTACAAGAGCGCTAACAAGTAGTGATATAGCCTGCTCTGCTCTAAATCAGCTATACCCCCGGATTAGGCCACAAATTTTGCAGCCTTAATATCTTTTTATCGTTGTAGAAGAACCCTTTAATATCTTTGAATTCTTAAGATCGCCACCATAGAATCCTAAACTATACAAATAAAATAGCAATATTAGCTCTACAAGAAATGTACAGCAGGCTTAATTACACGTATTAACTCTGTACGAGTTAGAAAAGTTACTGTTGGTGCCCGTGTAATTCTTATAGTGTTTTAGAACTTAGAAATATTACTTGGAGATCTGTTTGAGTTCTACAGTAATGATAATTATTACTTAAGGTTCTACAATAGTGCTTTATTAGTGGTCGTTAGCTCTTATGGACTTTATGATTCTTATTTAAACCTGTTATGTAGACTATAGTATTATGTAATCTGTGTATGTAGGTTTAAAGTAACAAGAAAAAATACATTGAAGTTAATTGACAGTTTGTATATTAAAGTTGTAGTGAGCACAATTACTTATAGGAAAAATAACCTAAAAATGATGTTACTATTTTCAATAGTTACAATTCACTAAAAATTTGTTAATTTTGGTTGCGAAGGCCAGTTTACTGTGAATATATATAGTAGTGTTCATCAAAATTTTAAAGCGCTCTTAAAATAACAAAGTTTTCGTGTCAATTCGGTTATTAAAAGTATCGGTGGCGTGAATTGTCATGCGAAATTAATACTGCAATGGCACACGGAGTGTATATTAAGGTTAACTGGCTAAAATACCGAAGCTTTACTACAGTCACTTTACCACCATAAACTATAAAAAAAGTACTAATTGGCGCTAGTTTGCTAGTTGGGACGTTACATTTAATAAGAACATAATTATTGTATAATCCACAAAAGTAACTATTTTAGAATTTAAAGGTTAGTGATTAAAAATCTATGTGGTTTGAAGAGGTACCTACTCTTCTAGATTTGATTTTTTTTCGTAATATAATAAGCATCTGTTATAATTAAACGATCTGGCAAGAAACAGGGGGCCCCTATCGATCGCGGGGCCCTGGGCAAGTGCCCAGAGTGCCCAATGGGAAAGATGGGCCTGATAGATACCCCACACGTATTGGTTTGAAGAAAAATTTTTTTTTTAGTTTCAGTTCCTTGTATGGGGAGCCCCCCCTTAATCTTTTATTTTTTATATTTTTGTATTAAATTCGTTAAGGCCAGTATAGTCGAGCGTCGTAGGCATTTAGCGCTACCTCCCTCCCCGCGGAGCGAGCCGCGCGAACGCATTTTCAAATGAACTCTCTGTGTTCTCTGACCCCGCAGACCAAGCCACAGAATATAGATATTTACTACGTGCAGAAAGGACACTCCCCGCCCGCGATTTCATGTGCCGAATCTAGTGCTCTGTCAACTCTCATGCACTGCGTGAACGCGCGATATTTATTTTGATAATTCGAACTAAATAATTATGTTTTTTATGTTTATGTATTGTTATCAATAATGTTGTAAATCAATAAATAAGTATGATGGGTATGGGTACTTACTAGGTAAAAAATACATTTAACACACACAATAAAATTATAGGTAGCTAGGTAGTTAATTCGAAGTAAATAATTATTTTTGTTTATTCGAATATTATAGTTCGAATAGGTACTTGCTGTATGGTCTCTGAGTTTGAATTAACTACTTGAATGTGAATAAACAATGAATTCATTGAGTAAATTCGTTAGTGGAGTGTCAACTCAACTGCCAATATAATCATCTACAAATAAGTACCTAAACATATTTGAGCACTCACAACAAGCTTTTTTTGTGTAACCGATATTTTATTTTAACTTTTTTTTTAATAATTTGCCGATGAAAAGGGACCTCCAAAAACGAGTAATCAAATATTAGGGTCAATTCATGCTGCAACCGAATCGAAGCGCATCGAATTGTTTGATGCAAAGCAAATTCACTCTTATTGTGTTATACTTCCCAGCAACACCACCATGGCGTAGAGATTTTTAGATAACCTCAAATGAAAGAGCATAAAATGTACCTAATTGTACCCTAACTCAAAAAATTGTACCTCTGATAGTTTCAGAGAAAAAATCACTTGATTGTGGCGTTTCCAGGAAGTATACTTCCTGGCAACGTGACACTGTACCAGATTCCAATTGATCTTATAGTAATGGCCAGAAATTGTACTTAATTTGTACCCCATTCAATAAATGAAACATGCAGAGTTTCGATAAAAAACATTTTTAAATCTACTCTAAGGCTGGCCGCAGACCTACCGGTTTCGTTTCTTTGCTTTGCTGTTCTACCATGGACCGCCGGCCAAGAGGCTCATTTTCAATCTATCGCATATTTTGACCTGACCACATTGGCAAGATAGCCATTAGTTTGGTGTTATCAAATATCGTCGTCTGGGGTGCGATGAGAAGTTTTAGTTTTCGTTTTAAAAAAAAAACTGCTGTTTTATACAAAAATTAATAACGAAATTATCAAAATGTATGAAACAGTTCATTTTTTTCGCGATTTCAGATTTGGTCCCATAGTAAAAGTTGTTCAGTTTTATTATGGTCCCTATCTACCATATTCAGTTTTATAAGGCTTTACCAAACATCTTGTATAAATAAGCGATCGAGTTATTTTTAACGATCGGAGTCCATGTTCAGGGTGGCATATCTCCTAAAAGCTTCCTACTTCGCAATCCAGGCGATGATATTTGATAAAACCAAGCTAATGGCTATCTTGCCAATTTGGTCTAGTCCCAAAATGCGATAGATTGAAAATTACCCTAGTTGGCCGGCGGTCTTTCAAGCAAGGTAGCACAGCAAAGCAAAGAAACGGAACCGGTAGGTCTGGGGCCAGCCTTATTTGACCTGCAATACATGCAACGGACGTTGGGAAGTATACTTCTTGGCGACGCCACGCTGTACCAGATTCCAATTGATCTCATAGTAATGGCCAGAAATTGTACTTAATTTGTACCTCATTCAATTATTAAAACAGGCAGAGTTTCGAAAAAAAAAATAAAAAAAATACTCTTACATGATTTGATCTGCAATACATGCAATGCACGTTGTTATTGATATAAATTGATGTTTGGCTAAGGAATTATTATGCATTATGCAGTAGTAAGACCATAGAGGCAACCGCCTCTGTAGTCTAGTGGTTTGCCCACCCGTGTAAGACGCAGGGGTTTCGGGTTCGATTCTCAGGGAGGTACAATTTGTACTCGGTTTGGTTGGTGGTAGGGCTTAAGTCAAGGCCGCCTGAATAGCTACCACCATCTTACCTACAATTACTTACAATTAATTTGGTACAAATTAGTGACATTCATTTGGTACTATTAAGTACAATTTATTCGGTACCATATAGTACAATTTTATAGGTACAATTTGTACAATTTATTTGGAAATTAGTAGTACATTTTAGGTACTATTTGGTGCCATTCATTTGATACTAATAAGTATAATTAATTTTGTACCATATAGTACAATTTATTAGGTACTATATAGTACAATTTATTTTGTACAATATCGTACAATTAGTAGGTACTATTTAGTACAATTAATTTTTTATTAGGTACTATTTATTACTATTAATTTGGTATTGATAAGTACAATTTATTTGGTACCATATAGTACAATTTATTAGGTACTATTTATCTATTCATAATTTTTTTTGTACAAATACATAAAGTAAGGTAGAAATGGCGGACTTAATGCTAAGAGCATTATCTATAAGTCAACCAACAGCAAACCAATAAACACGAATGTGGAACAAACAAAGAAAAATGATATTCACATGCATACAAAATACATTAATACATACCATTAAATACATCTAAATATTATAAAAGAAGATACTGATTGGTGACTGACATATCAACGCACAGCCCAAACCGCTGGGTTTAGAGACTCCAAATTTGGCACATTGATTCCTTATGAGGTCTAAGGGTGCACTAAGAAAGAGTTTTTCAAAACTCACCCTCTAAGGGTGTGAAACGGGGGTCCAAAGTTTGTATGAAAGTCCCTCAGTTTCGAAGCTAGGGTCTTCAAATTTTGTGGTTAGACTGACGATTGAAAATAAATATACACGTGTTTAAGCGTTTTTGAAAATTCTACCCCCGAAGAAGTGAAAAGGGAATTAATTTATGAATAGAAAATTCTTCATTTTCTATGTAAAAATCGCTAAATTTATAATTTAAGATTATGGATGGAAATCTAACGCAACGTATATCGTTACTGTTAGTATTTCAATACTTATGGGGATGAAATGGGTGTGAAATGGGGCAAATAAACCTAAAAATCGATATGGATGTCGTTATTGGGGTTTCCTAGGATGACGATTGCGAAAATAACATTTATTTTGAAGTTCAACACGGTGGACATGATGTAACCTCTAAAGGGGTGAAAATGGGGTTCAAATTTTGTATGGAAAATAGAATATAAAATTAAAACTTTAACTCTAAACTTTGCAGAAGCACGTCTAAAAATAAATAGGCACACACATGTTTTGTGATTTTGATAATCAACCCCTTAGAGGACAAATAGTGCATGCTATAGACAATATAGATGAGAAACTTTACAAAACGCGCCCCACGTTTTTTGGTTTAAAATTTCTGTAGGTATAAGTTATTAGGGTTATAAATATTTACAGAAGAATTTATTTTTTACTTTTTAGTTTGTTTTTACTTGTCCGTTTTAATATTTTTAGTCCGATTTTTTGGAATTATTTAGTCCGTATAAAAAAGGTGTTTTAAAAAAATACTTATTTCAGTAAATTATTATTTTATGCTTTTTAGTTAACGAGCTAAGACTAAAAATATACCATCTCCTATCGGAGCACTCGTCAAAACGATTCAAACGAGCCCAAACTCGATGGGGTTGCATGGTTTTATTATAGAGTTCCATTGGCCTCCTTCCGGCTCCATCATCAGACCCTGGACACTATTTCCCAACAAAGTCCTCGTCAAGGCGATTCAAACGAGCCTAAACTCGATGGGGTAGCGTGGTTTTATCAAAGAGTGCCTATGGCCTTCTTCGGGCTCCATCATCAGATCCTTGGACACTATTTCACAACAACGTACTCGTCAAGACGATTCAAACGAGCCCAAACTCGATGGGGTAGCGTGGTTTTATTATAGAGTTCCTATGGCCTTCTTCTGGCTCCATCATCAGATCTTCGGACACTATTTCCCAACAAAGTACTTGTCAAGACGAATCAAACGAGCTCAAACTCGATAGGGTAGCGTGGTTTTATTATAGAGTTCCTATGGCCTTCTTCCGGCTCCATCATCAGATCCTCGGACACTATTTCCCAACAAAGTACTCGTCAAGACGATTCAAATGAGCCCAAACTCGATGGGATTGCACGGTTTCAATATTGAGTTCCTTTGGCATGGCCTTCCAGCTTCATCATCAGACCCTGGACCTTATCTTCCATCAGAGTACTCGTCAAGACGATTTTAACAAGCCTAATCACAATGGGGTTGTATGGTTTCATCATTAAGTTCCTGTGGCCTTCTTCCAGTTCCATCATAAGATCAGCTTAATGACACCATAATATTACATTATATTTCAGTTCTGATCTGTGTTCAAAGTTTCAAGTCTATTGCTCATTGGGAAGCTAGTTTAAAATCGTTCGCAAACTTTGCGGACAAACAAACAAACAAACAAACGAGAAAGCAACCTAATAAAAACGTGTTAAAAAGGTAAAATTGAAAAGTAGAGTTACTGTTATTAACTAAAGTTGATAATATAACTGCTTTTCTTGGTCTATACTAGACATGTGCGCCGATGGTCATTTGACCGGCAGCGGCGTCTGGCGTCTAAATTGTCGGCGGCGGCGGCGTCATCGGCGTAATCGGTGTGGATGGTCAAAATAAGTAGAATAAAAGACCTTTAGAAGCTTTTCAATTCCGTCATCGTTGAGGGCAGAACGCCGAAGACATGGAACATAAGTGAGGTCATTCTGTTCTTTAAAAAGGGTGACAAGGCCCTCTTGAAGAATACGAATCTTACGAATCGTTGCGCTCACAAGTTCGACGACTTCCAATCTCCCGAACTAGCCGCGTTCTGAAAAGGCTTTGGCACCATATACCACATCCATACGCTGCGGCAGGTTGTACAGAAGACCGAGGTGTATAAACTGCCACTTTGCTTGGCGTTCGTGGACTATGAGAAAGTTTTTGATTTGATTGAGACCTGGGCAGTGCTGCAGTCTGGTGCACCAATAGGACCAAGAGGAGGAAGGAAAGGAAGGAAGAGGTGTTGAGGCACTTATAGGAAAATGTCACCATTTCGGCTCGAGTACAGAATCAGAGCACAGATCCCATCCAACTACAGCAAGGTGTGAGACAGAGACAGAAGTTATTTCTCCGAAACTGTTCACAGCTGTGATGGAGGATGTCTTGAAGCTCTTGGACTGGAAAAGACTCGGTATCAACATTAATGGCCAGTACCTAACTAACACACCTTCGTTTTGCCGATGATATAGTTTTTATTCATGGAAGACTTGAACACAATCCTCGAAGTTATCCGTAGTGCCTCCCAGAAAGTGGCTCTTAGAATGAAGATGGATAAGACGAAAATCATGTCGAGTGCTCATGTTGTACCCACTCTAGCTCATGTTGGGAACACTACACACGAAGTTGTTGACCATTACGTATCCCTAGGACAGACAGTCCAGTTAGGTAAGTTCAACTTCGAAAAGAGATCTCTCGTCGAATCCAGCTCGGTTGGCCAGTATTCGACAAATCTTCGAGTCCAACTTACCTCGGTGTCTTATCTCAAGACTAAAGTCTAAGTTGTGTGTGTGTGTGTTGCCATTGTTGACTTATCGCAGTAAAACGTGGTCGCTAACTACAGGTCTCATAAGAAGGCTCTCACCCAGTGTGCAATGGAGAGCCATGGTCGGCATTTCCCTGCGTGATCGAACCAGAAATGAGTATATGCGTAGGAGAACTAAAGTAACCGATATCGCTCGAAAGATTGTTTAGCTGAAGTGGCAGTGGGCGGGACAAATTAGCGAGACGAACCAAAGGCAGTTGGGGCGGAAAGATTGGAATAGCGACCGCGTACCGGACGACGACGCTCCGAGGGTAGGCCCCCGACAAGGTGGACCAACGATCTGGTGAAGGTCGCGGTGCGCCGCTGGATGCGGGCCAAGCAGGACCGATCGTTATGAAGACCCATGAGGGAGGCCTATACCCAGCAGTGGGTGTGGTGCAACTGATATGATAATGATGACTAAATACTATTATAAAATCATAATAAGAAAAACCTCTATAGCAACAATCAAACTAATACAAAAAGAGAGGAAAAGAATAAAATTTTATGAGATTTCAACGGGGAAGTACCAATCGCTCCTAACTGAGACTTTTTTGAGAAATTAACTTCCTTTAGGTGTTGAATTCAAAGGCATCATTGTTAGGACTAGGAGATATTGGCACTTCGCCGTCGATATGTAGATGCAAGTTAGTTTAGCTTTTGTACTTGTTTCTTACAATTGTACTCTATGGTACAAAATTAATAGTACTAAATAGTATCTAATTAATTGTACTAAATGGTATCTACTAATTGTACTATATGGTACCAAATAAATTGTAATAAATAGTACCTAATAAACTGTACTGTATAGTACCAAATGAATGGCACTAAGTAGTACTAAATTAATTGTATTATTATGGTACCAAATAAATTGTACTGTATAGTACATAATTAATTTTATTAAATAGTACCTAATAAATTGTACTAAATAATACTAAATTGATTGTACTAATTAGTTTGTAATTAGTACTTTGTTAATTGTACTATAATATGTTACCAGATAATATGTACCAAATGAATGCTTTTATATAGTACCTATAAAATTGTACTATACGGTACCAAATAAAATGTGCCTAATAGTACCTAATAAATTGTACTATATGGTGCCAAATTTATTGTACAAAGTAGTACCTAATAAATTTTACTCTACGGTACAAAATTTATTGTACTAAATAGTACCTAAACTACCTTCTAATTGTACTATATGATACCAAATAAATTGTACTACATAGTACCTAATAAATTGTACTATATGGTACATAATTAATTGTACTTAATAGTACCAAATGAATGGCACCAAATTAAGCCCTACCATCAACCAAACCGAGTACAAATTGTACCCTCCTGAGAATTGAACCCGGGACGTCTGCATCTTACACGGGTGGGCGAACCACTAGAGCACAGAGGCGGTTGCCTCTGTGGTCCTACTACTGCATAATGCATAATAAACATCAGTTTATATCAATAACAACGTGCATTGCATGTATTGCAAATCAAGTAAGAGTTTTTTTATATCGAAACTGCATATTTTAATTATTGAATGAGGTACAAATGAAGTACAATTTTTGGCCATTACTATGAGACCAATTGGAATCTGGTACAGCGTCGCGTTGCCAGGAAGTATACTTCCTGGCAATGCCACAATCAAGTGCGTTTTTCTCTGAAACTATCAGAGGTACAATTTTTTGAGTTAAGGTACAATTAGGTACATTTTATGGTCTTTCATTTGAGGGTATTTAGAAATCTCTACTCCATGGTGGCGTTGCTGGGAAGTATCACACCGTCGACTCGTAGGTAAAGTCGTGATTGGTTGACACTTGATTTTGAGCCGTGCATCCTCACCGGCCAACGTACATAATTATTTTTCTCCCTTCAGCAGACAGATTCACCCAGGTGATTTATGTGTACCCTTAAGTAGATTAATGCACCCAGGCTAAAAGCAACCTCATTATCACCAGCCTATTCATGTTTCAACTGCTGGGGCATATTAGGCAATAGCCAGAAGAACAAATAATGTCGGGGAAAAAGTGAAGTTCGCTAAAATTTGTAGTGATTACTAGTAAAAAAAAAACAGGTGCAATTGATTTTCGACCATATTGACATTTATCAAAATAACTGTTTTTAATGAAACAACAAAGTTTGTGAACAAAAATATGGGAAAAAAACAGCCGAATTTCAAAGTAAATAAGACGACTAACGCTTGCGCCGATCTCGGCAGCAAGCAGCAGTGCGCTCCAAGTTGAACCGTAATGTTATGACCAAAAGGCTCAATTTGAAGTGAACGGAAAATTGTCGCGCCCGCATAGCTGTGCGGAAGCATACTTTTAGGCTGCGTTCAAACGATAACACACGACCCGACCTCAACCCGAACTCAACTCAAACTCAACTCAAACTCACCTCAACCACAGCCCACCATGAAATACATCGCTTACAATTTTGAGTCTTATGACACTTTAATAAGGTCCTGTGTAATGTCCAGGTGAGTTTGAAGTGAGTTCTGTTTGAGTTCGGTTTGAGTTTGATTTGAGTTTGGGTTGTGTACGGGTTGAGTTTGAGTTGAGTTCGGGTTGAGCGCGGGGAGGGTGCAGTTGCATCGACAAAATAAAAAAAGAGCTTATTAATGTGTCATAAGATTCAAAATTGTAAGTGATGTATTTCAAGGAGTAGGCTGCGGGTGAGTTGAGTTTGAGCTGAGTTTGGGCTGAGTTTGGGTTGAGGTTGGGTCGTGCGTTATCGTCTGAACGCAGCCTTACGGTACAGTCAACGGCATGCTGGGCTTCCACAATGTGTCAAATTACTTCAATCATTTTTAAACTTTAAGTCGAACAGTTTAAGGTTCAAAATTAATTATAGATTTTTGACAGTTTTGTACTTATAGCTTGATATGCTGCTGACTGTGCTTAGTTTTCTTCTTCATCTTCCGATATAAGTAAAATCATTGCAAAGTCAACCATTTTATAAATTATACGATAGGTATATTTTTTATTTTATATTTTATTTATAGATAAGTATTTATTTCTTAAAAGTCATCAAAATTAATTACGCGTTAGCTTGTACTTGGTTGCTGTATCCAAATACCTACCTACCTACCCTATGCATTTACAAATTAAACTAAATTGGTAATTTACACTAAATAAAATTTTACACTTAGATTACCCACTGCGTTTCCAAGTCTTATACTACTCTTCGAGTATCTAAAAGATTCTCAATCGACTAGACGCGAGAGGGGGAACACAGCGCGGCAGCAAAAACGACACAGGTCCTACGCCGACGACGCCTCGCAGGCTACTAAACCAAGATTCGTCGTGCGTTTTATTATATATTAATTTTTAAATAAACATAAAGTCACTTTTTGAAAAAGTAACCGTAAAATATTCTGCTATATGTCATTACCTTTTTTTCTATATATTATTTGTGCGTAAGAGATTTATAATCTTTAAGTATTATTAAAAAAACAATGAAAATATTCATTGTCTTTGCACATTTTTATAGTCGAGTGAAAATACGAAAATCGTGTTTTTAACCGTAAAATAATCAAGTTCGATTATGAAACTACAACATATATTTTTATCTGCTCAAAATAAATAATGCTTGATTGTTTAAAACTGAATCAAAAATAAGTTAATTTGCAATATACTGCCCTTAAGCGGTTAACAGAATACATCTACCTACCAACTTTCAACTGTGTAATCTTGATACTTTCGGAATAAAGTGGCTGTGACATACGGACGGACAGACAGACATGACGAATCTATAAGGGTTCCGTTTTTTGCCATTTAGGCTACGGAACCCTAAAAAAAGTGCCGTGGAAATTAATGAGGTGGAGCTAAAAATATTATATATCTCATCTTTATATAAAGAAGAGGTGCTTACGTGAAACAATAAAAATATATAATGTTATGTTACGTTAATATTGAGATTATAAATCAAATTCGGTTCAAAATTAGGTACTGTGGACATTAACACAGTATAATTATTATAAGACTGTGATGTGACGCTACGATAGGTACTAATAAAGATGACGCAAGATGAAGATGGAATCAGATGTTTTTATAAGGGTTCCTTGTTTAAATTTGGAACCCTAAAAAGTATATAAAACTCCATTTTGGCGCCCAACGCGTTGTTTTCAAATCCCTTCAAACCCTTACTTTATCAATAGCTGTGTGATGTTATAATAGTAGTTTATGAAACTGACACATAAAGAGGGGTATTAAAACACGAGTGTGTGTTTAAAAACCGAGCCGTAGGCGAGGTTTTTAATAGTATCACACGAGTGTTTTAATACCTAATTATGTGCAGTTTCATACACTACTTTATCTACACTCATACATTTGGGATTGAACCTACTAAATAAAAGATCAACGTTAGAAAAGAGAAAGAGAGAGACTTTGTTTGTATTAGCTAGGTACCTACCTTGTAATAAGTCAATTCCTTAGCTGCATTTAAACTAAAATATCGGGCAGAGTATTTTTTTTCACATTTTAAAGCAAAAATAAAAAACCTACAAAATTCAGTAAGTATAACAAAATGTAAAAATTGAAATCAAAACTTTATCTAAAATGCTTGGCGCCCATTCCATTAAAAAAAATAGATCAGTGCATTCCAACAAACTGATCGCACTAAGTCATCGATTACCATAGAGTGCATTTTAATCATGGAAAATAAGTGGGAAAATATCGTTGTTCTTTTTTAATGTTACGGCACTGCCTTCTTTTTGGATTTGCCCTGTATCGTAATGAGAAAAAAAGTTATTTTATGATGCAGTTGACTGCATCGTAATGAGTTTATTTTTTAATTTTACCTGTCCACGAAAATAAAGTACGTATTTATATTACCTTTTATGAATTCATATTTGGAACATTACGTTGTGAGTGTAGATAAAATAAATAAGAGGCTTTATTTTGTTACACATATTTTTTACGAGCGTAATCTGATCCTGTCTGAGATATTTGCAAAGGATGCCGTAAAAGTTCCTTTAGAGTGTTTACTACTGTTTTAAACGTAAATGTTGGTTTTTCTTGATGTGATATTGATAATAACAATAATTAACAAAGCTTTTTGATTGCCCAGCCCTCTTGCCCCCCTACTCAAATGGCCACTTTTCAATTCGTTAGCTAAATTAAAGCTTAAAAATAAGCAATTAAACGATCAAGTCACACTTCGTAAGTTTATGCAAATCACAGACATTGTTGTATTGTATGGAATTGACAAGCCTACGACACGTAATTTTGTTGTTTATGGCTTATTTTTCGTTAGCGAACGAATAGAAAAGTGGCCATTTGAGTAGCCTACCAGCCCCCCTAGCCAAAGTAACGTTTGCAAATTTTCGCTATCGCTTCGCTTCGAAACATGTATGGATTTGACGTTTTAAAATTCGATTGTTAACGAAACCTTATGTCAATCCCATACATGTTTCGAAAGCGAAGCGATAACGAAGATTACTGAATGTTACTTTGGCTAGGCCCTCTGGCCTGACCACCGAAACCGATAATATCACGTGGTATAGGTAGCGTCATAGAGTACATTTGGGTAGCGTTTTATCGATACTTACTGTCAAAACCCATTGTTTTTTGACAATTAAACGTGATAAATCACTATATCATATCGCGTATCGGTGGGGCTGATTGAAAAAAGGGATTGAGAAACTTTTCGATATTAAAATAATCAAGGAAGTCAGCAGGTTGATTGATACTAAAATTTTGTGTTAATTGCTAGCAAATATTTCTACATTCTGGCGTCTTGGACCTAGCTAATGTTGTTCTTTCTGAAAAGAAGACTATATAGAGGTACTGTGTTACTGTGAGAAGATCTTATAGTAAAGTATAAAGTTAGTGCGGCATTGTGCAATCTGCAATGAGACCACCAGATTAAAATATTGTTTAAATAGCAAATCATTTAAGATTAAAAAGGTTCATCAAAAAAATTTCCCAGTAAAATGTTACTTAAGTACAGACCCTTTGTGATGCTGAGCAGTACAGCAGGCAATTTACATTTTTACGACGCAGCGCAGGTGATTTTAAACGCTACTTAGATGAGCTTGGAAGAAATCTCAGAATTTCTTGTTGCTTTGAGTTAACAATATTATAGGGTAAAACGTTTTTTTATGCTTAACGGGAAAGTACTTGGCCTTCACCCCACCTGATGTTAAGTGACGATCCGGGTGGAATCCTCATCACTGAGGAACTGGCTATCTTACCTTTAACTGCCGGAACTTATAGCGTCAGATTTAGTTAGGTAAGATGGTAGGTAGCTAGCCAGTTGTACTTGAAATAAGCCCTACCACCAACCAAACCGAGTACAAAAATTGTGCCCCTTCTGGGAATCGAATCCGGGACCCCTTCGTCTTACACGGTTGGGTGAACCACTAGACCAGAGGTGCCCAAACGGTCGATCGCGAGAGGTTTTAAGGTCGATCGCCAAGGATAACAGATTTTCACCCAATGTAGTTTTACTTTTTATTAATATTTGGTGGGTTGAACGGTCAAAATGTCGATCTCTTAGTTATCATTCTTTGTTAGGTCGATCTCCTTAAGAAAAAGTATGGGCACCCTTGCACTAGACCATATAGGCGGTTAAACGTGCAAATTCCAAAGAACATTAAAATTTTATATTATCGCAGTTCATTGCATAGTACAACCTATAAACTGGTATCACTGAAAGGAACATTCCAAACCCATTGATAGGATGTATAGGAACAGCAGGGCTCTAAAATGTTAACAGTCAGACGATGTTTCGGGAATTTCGGGATGTGCTCAAAACAAACAAAACAACCTGATCGAGAAGGTTTTTTGTACCAAATCATTTTAAAAATCTTTCATTTCGTAACTCGTAACGTAACATTTAGTTCATGGGGAATGTCCGAAAAAATAAATTGGCTGAATATTTTTTTTGGTAGGAATAAGGCCCCTTAGTAATAAATAGAAAAAAGTTTCAGAATTTCCGGTTGCGTGAAAAAAATCAAATAATTAAAGTCTCTTCGACTTCACAAATGTACGAAAGTAACAGCAGAATGGAGATTATAGGTACCTTTGCTACCACCTGCCAGAACCACAACATGTTTCAATACAAAATGTCAAAACTTGTGGCAGTTCTGCTGTTACCTTCGTACATTTGTGAAGTCGAAGAGACTTTTTTTAATTCTAGACAAAACCGAGTATTCTGCAACTTTTTTCTATTACTATCGGAGCTTATTCCTACCTATAAAAAATATTCAGCCAATCTAATTTTTTCAGACATTTCACCCGACAGATCAATCCTCAAAAACCGGCCAAATTCGAGTCGGACTCGCGCACGAAGGGTTCCGTACCAAAAATAGACAGAAAAAATCACGTTTGTTGTGTGGGAGCTCCCCTTAAATATTAATTTTATTCTGTTTTTAGTATTTGTTTTTATTGCGGGAACAAAAATACACCTTCTGTGAAAATTTCAACTGTCTACCTGTTGTCGTTATTGATAACGACAACAGGTAGACAGTTGAAATTGATATCGAGCAAAAAAATCACGTTTGTTGCATGGGAGACCCCTTTATCCAAACAATATAGCTAGACCAAAAAATATAGGTAGAATAAAATACATTTTTGTATTTTATTCTACCTATATTTTTTGGTATTTGTTGTTATAGCGGCAACAGAAATACATAACCCGTGAAAATTTCAACTGTCTAGCATTCACGGTTCATGAGTTACAGTCTGGTGACAGACTGACAGACGGACAGCGGAGTCTTAGTAATAGGGACCCGTTTTTACCCTTTGGGTACGGAACCCTAAAAAAATTATAAATGCGAAAGTCCGTTTGTTTGTTACGCCTTCACGTCTTAACTACTGAGCGGATCATCAGGAAATTTTGCATACACGTTGTCAGGGGTATTTATATAATATTAGTAAGGATGGATAAAAAATCACTCATGTAAATTCAACTGAGCATTTCTGTAGACTAGAGTCTAGAGAGTTCCCAGCAAAAGTTCGGAAGACCTTTACGTTGCTCCTCCTTACAATCTGTGAGTTGAGTGATAATCGTCCTTGACTGACTTGAGGTCTAATCTGCTTCTTTGTGATTAATTTTAGGCCCATACAGAGGTACTGTACGTTTAGTATTTTTATATATTCCGCTCTGCAATAAAATTGTTACGAACAATCAATAGGTTTTTTTTTAAATTATCAGTTACCAGCTATTTTTATAAATATTGACGACGATATGGTAGATATCACTTCAAAAAAATTACTTTTTACTGCGATTAAAACGACAAATTGTATTATTTTTTAGTTTTATAATTTATTGAAAAATTTAAACGAAGAAAACTCATACTTACTTAATCAAATTCTGCCCCTAGCATGATTAAAAGACAATGGATTTTGATAGTTAAGTGTCGATAAAACGCTATTCACGCCAAATATATCGTGTTTAGGGAAACGTAACTCAAAACTCGAATCGTTCTTTTTTCCATAAAGTTAATATAATATTAACTTTATGGTTTTTTTCTATCCAGTCACAGTGACTAATACCTACCTAATGATAAACCCAAAGATTTAAATCGTTCTTTGGATAAACCATTATAAAGTGAAAAGGTTAATTCTATTTTGACCCCGAATGACTTTTGAATAATTCGCCATTTCGACTAAAAGTAGCAACTACGTGCATAAAATACGTATTGCTTGGTCGTCTGTCTATCTATCCCTTTAGAGACCGCTCAACGATGAGAAATCCATTTAAACGAAATTGTGAAATATTGTTTAAATGTAAACTTGTATTTCTAGGATTATGAACTAAGCTTGGTTACTTATCTTCTTGTCTAAACTGTCAAGCTATTTGTGTAAGTTGATGTTTTATTTATTTAGGCGATTAGATAAGAAGTACAAGCACAGAATAACTAATAGTACAAGTGTACAAGTACGCTATAATATTTTACTAATTTTCAACTATTCAAGTTTTCTGTACATTAATTTAAAAAAAATCGACTCGCACCAGATCAAGTCCGAGAATTGATCTGGTGCGGTGCGAGTCGTATTTTTTCTAGTATATTATTTAGTATTGATTATAAAAATTATCAAATTTTAATTTGAAGAAATTTCTCTAAGTACTAAAAAATAGTAGATTGTTATACAAGACGCTAAAATGACCCATTCCATACGAGGTAGTTTTATTCCCGAGCTTTAGCGAGGGAATAAATAGAAACCGAGTTACAATGGGTTTTAGCGTCGTGTGTTACACTCTACTTTTCACTACGATTGCGAGAAAATAAAATACAATATTGAATACCTAGTTTATACTTCCGTAAACGAATCCACTCGTTTTTCTATCCTCCACTTCATAAACTTTTCATACAGTACCTATTTAAATAAATGATTTGTGCTTGACGGCAAAAGATTAAAATTATTTCTTTCCTATTACTTACAGTCACACAATTCAATCAGTTTGGCATTAGAGAAAAATTCTAAAGATTTCGCGCCTTTTTAAATTTCTACTGTAGCAGCTAAGAAACACAATGCACGCATTCTACGATCAAACTTAAAGTCACAGAGTATAAATAAGTCTATGATTTCACCGAAGAGATCGCTGCTTTTAGTTCCATTTTCAAAAATAAAAATTAGACACAGTATTAAGTCGAGCGAGTCTTTATTCGTGATTATGAATAAAAACTTTTTCGTTTTAGTAGGCTCATTGGTAATAGACAAACATTAAAAAAGAAAAAACTTTATCCCCTAGGGGTAATTTTGCTATTTTATCCTGACTCTTGTACCTTACAATGACGTACTTTTAGAGCAAGAGGAGTGAAAACTAATTTTGTTGTAAGTAGTGTACCTATTATCAAACTAACTTTTAAATGTCGGTCTCACTCATTTGAGGAGGAACTATTTTGTTAAAGATGTTGCATCAGTTGCATGGTCTCTACATTATACAATTTGCATTGCGACTATATAGTACCTACAGTTGACCTATTAGTGGTTCTTTATCGAGTGGTGTATTTTTACACGACTGCCCAAAGCAAAAAGAGTGTATATGTGTTCAGGGTTCATGTATGTTTGTGGGTAATGTGAGTTTTTTTATTCCACCATAACTTCTAAATGCCTGAACTGATTTGGATAAATGGGATATCGTTAGAATCCTTAAAGCAACCTGAGTGACACTGGCTATATTTTTTTCAGAAAAAATCAATATGGCGACTGTACGACTCCATTTTCAAATGTGAAAAAAATATTTTTTTCTTCTATTATTACAATATAGGCATCAAATAAAAGGCCTTGATGAGCACATTCCAAAACTATATAATATGTTACTAAAATGTGGGAAATAAAAATAAATAAATTTAAAAAATATTAAAAACACGTCTGCCCTGCCAAAAACGAACTAAAAAGTTAAACAACAAGTGGCATTGCAGTCGGGGGACCTCTTTGATCAAAAATTGTTCCATAATAAAGTGCAATGACACTTGTTTAACTTTTTAGTTCGTTTTTGGCAGGGCAGACGTGTTTTTTTTTATTTTATTTTTTTATTATGCACACGGGATAGTTACCTAAGGCGGAAATGGAAGCGCCGGCGACTTCTCCAAAATGGCTTCAAGTAGCAATCAGCCACGGTACTGTAGATTCACAAGTTCTGTATTTTATTGAGAATGAAAATCTTGAGATTTTCAAAATCCAGCCGCAATCCTGAGAAAGGTCCAAATATCCTGAGATATGGTAACCCTACCCCAGAACGACCACTGTGGCTCACCGATAAATAATTCTACTTTCTACGAAAAGGTTGAACTAAGTCAAAGAAAGTTAACGTTGACGTCAGAGACAAATTATACACATTACCAGGGCTTTCATGCAAATATCCGCGGATACGGTGGAGGATGTAGGGGGCAGGCAGAAGCGCTCCAGTGGAACAGAAAAATAGGGTTTTCTTCGTCAACCGTTTATTATTTTAGCACAACATTTCTTCAGGTATTGTTAGGACAGGAGCCTTTTTGTGACAGTCAAAACAACAGTCACATTTGAATATTATTGACATAAAAATGATTCTTAAATCAATAGGCATATTACATGCGACCTATTTCCACACGCCCCCTTAATATGCATATTCACAGAAATTAAATACATCTTAAAACAAAAAGAAAGTATTACAAAGGAACAACAACTTTAGCAAATATAAACAATTAACAGGTAATACCTAAACCAGACATGCATTTGTAGTGCTTAGCATTAGACAAACCCTTGGTTAAAATATCAGCAAGCATAGAATCAGTAGACAGGTACGACAATTCTATGCTCTTGTTGTCCTTTAAAATACTCCTTATAAAATGGTGCCTTATATCAATGTGCTTGCTACGAGAATGGAACATCGGATCATTTGCAAGACATATCGCCCCCTGATTGTCTACATGTAATGTAATCTGTGAAAACTTACCTAACCCAATTTCAGTTAATAAGCTATTGAGATAAACAGCTTCTTTCATGGCTGATGACAAGCTCACATACTCGGTTCTGGTTGTATATTTGGTACCATCTGGTACACTTTTCTTGGACGCCCAACATGACCTCGCTCTATACGCGGTCGACCTGGACCTCTCTTCATTCCTCCCCTACTGTCATCGCAAACCTCGCTTTCAACATCGCTTTCCCGATGATCAAGATGCGATGGTCCTGCGATTATCTCGGGTTCTTCGACTGGCTGATGAGTAATGTCAGCTATCTGTTTCGAATGGAATTCAATTTCAACTATACCTGGTCGATCCACGTTCGTATCCAAATCTTCAGCTTTCAGTTCAAGTGGATCTATCTTCAAGCTATTATCTTCGTTTCTTTCACTCTTCATTCCGTGAAACTTCACATCTCGTGACACTATCATTTTCCGTTGCTGTGGTAACCATATTCTGTAGCCTTTTCGATCTCTTGGATATCCTACGAAGATTCCTTCTGTACTTCGTGGAGCAAACTTATCTTTCCCCTGTTCTTTGTCCAATACATGTACCTTTGATCCAAACCTCTCTAAATAATTTATCTTAGCAGGTCGGCCAAACCATCTCTCAAAGGGTGTGTCTCCTCCAAGACTGCGCGTTGGACATCGATTTCTGACATGGCATGCCGTTACAACAGCATCTGCCCAGAAACCTGGCGAAAGACCAGACGAAATGAGCATACATCTCGCCATTTCCACTAACGTACGATTTTTCCTTTCCGCTATCCCATTCTGTTCTGGAGTTCGAGGACAGGTTAATCTTCGAGATATGCCTTCATTCTTCAAGAACTCATCGAATTCACGGTTACAATATTCGCCACCGCCATCTGACTGAAAATATTTTATTTTCTTGCCGGTCAAATTCTCGACGTAATTTTTGTATATTTTAAATACAGTAAATACTTCACTCTTTTTACTAAGTAAATATACTTCACACCATCTTGTATGATCGTCAATGAATGTGACAAAGTACCTCGCGCCACCTATGGCTTTGTGTTGCATTGGTCCAACAACGTCTGAATAAATGATCTTTAATTTTTCATCACAAGGGCCTTCAGATTTCGAAAACGGTAACCTACTCATTTTTCCACTCATACAAACATTGCAATCGTACAACTTTACAATATCTGACATTTTGACACTCATACCAGATTTATTTAAAAGTTTAACAAGATCTTTTGCATTTAAATGTCCTAATCGTTCATGCCACAAACATACATCGACTTCTTTCTCTTTATCAGAAATCGCCGACACTATTTCACGGTGTTCCTTTATTACGTAATATAAATTACTTTTTCGATTTGCGACTAGCTTAGTGTTACCATAGCTATCTTTCACACTAGCTACATTACCTTCAAATGTAACACTATAGCCTTGATCCGTAATTTTCGCAACTGAAATTAGGTTACATCGCAAATCCGGAACATAAAGTGTATTGGGCAATTGAACCACAGTTTTAGAACCATTATTACATGTAAACAATCTTACTGTACCTTTGCCTCGTATATTTGTACTTGCATTTGTTGCCAAATTCAACTTTGATGACATGGGTAACATCGTGTCACCAAATTTACTTGCGTCGTTGCATAAATGTGACGTACATCCACTATCAATGATCCAATTTCCACTCTCATTGCTTGCAGCCTTATCATCTGAAAAACAATTAAAAGTTACAAAATCCGAATCATAAATATCACTGGTCGTACCATACGTTGACACTAACTTAGAAGTTTCTTGGCGTTGACCCTTATTCTTCTTCATATTACATTCAGAAGCCTTATGACCGTGCTGATGACATTTGAAACATTTGTATTTAAATTTCAAATCCTCTTCAACTGTACCTCTCTTTGGTTTAAAAGGTTTCTTCCCTTTTACAAGAAATGCCTTATCTACATTTTCTTTCTGGTGTCGGGAACTTCCTTCCTCCAAAATCTTTACCTTAAGCGTTTCTGGATCTGGCAACGAATCTCTAGACTCTATAGCACATCTAAAGTTCTCGAAGCTAGACGGTAAACTATACAGCAGCATAATTGAAATCAAATCGTCATTCATTTCTATTCCAATGTCAGCTAATTTGCATCTGACATCAAAAAATTTCATGACATGTTCTCGAATGTCACCACTTTCCTCCATTTTGTAAAGCAATAATTCTTTTAACAATGTCGCCTTTTTCGCAGGTCCTTTTGATGCATGTATGCCTTCAAGTTTCAACCATACTTCTCGCGATGTTTTGCATCCTCGCAGGTGCCTCAGTTCATTAGGGCTGATCGATAGGATTAGGTCTGACTTTGCCTTTGCGTCACCTTTATCCCATTGAGTGGCTAAACCTGGTTCTGCTGGTCTTACAAGGCTGCCATCCACATAGCTCCAGGCATCATTCTTTATAAGAATTGCTTCCACCTGAATTTTCCATGTTTCGTAATTTTCTGGAGTCAATTGTTCTATTTTCACGGTTGACATTTTCGCGAAATCCTTGATTTTCTATAGGTGGCCCATAACCACTGTAGGGGGCAGGCAGAAGCGCTCCAGTGGAACAGAAAAATAGGGTTTTCTTCGTCAACCGTTTATTATTTTAGCACAACATTTCTTCAGGTATTGTTAGGACAGGAGCCTTTTTGTGACAGTCAAAACAACAGTCACATTTGAATATTATTGACATAAAAATGTTTCTTAAATCAATAGGCATATTACATGCGACCTATTTCCACAGAGGATATCCGGGTAAGGGCTGCCATCAAGGTCGCTGATACTCGCCCTTATATCTAAGGCTGCGTACACACCAAACTTATTGACAACCGCTGTCTGTGAGCGGCCGTTACACAGATTTGGTTTACCCCTTTAGACGCGCAATACCACCTACGCAAAACACCACCTTTATGTAATGCGCCATATACTCTACCACTTTTCCAGATGTACTGTATTCAACAATGTTAAAATTCTCGACGTGGCGGCTGCTATTATAGTACACGTCTCGGTCGTTACTTGGTTACGATTTTTTAAGCACCACATTCACTTAATAATTGTTTTTTTGTTCTCACCGTCTGAGGTGGATAAAACACAGCCGCGCTCCATGTAGATTTTTTACACGACTGCCCAAAAAGGAGTGTATATGTTTTAACTTCTAAATGCCTTAACTGATTTGGATATATGGGGTATCGTTAGAATCCATACATCATCGAAAAAATCAAAAATTGTTCCATAAAACGGTCCCCCGACTGCAAATGCATTTTTTAATTTATTTATCTTTTAATGAATAAATCTCATACACAGATGCGTTGCCTGTTTGTTACATTCGTCATTCTTACTAATATTATAAATGCAAAAATCCGTTTATGTTGCCTTCACGTCTTAACTACTGAACCGATAATCATGAAATTTTGCATACACGTTGTCAGAGGTACAGAGAAGGACATAGGGTACTGTTATATCGTAATTTGCAGGGTTAATAATATAAAATAAAACTGCTGAGTTTCCCATTGCATTGACGTCAATGCAATAGGAAACCGCTGTCCGGTTCATTCGTTTAATTCCATTTTCTAGTTAGTTCAGATTGGACATCCGTCGGGCGTGAACATCTTAATTGTCATCTTTATCTTAATTTCGGAAGTAAAGTTCGTGTGTGAATTAAAAGAGTTTTTTTTAAAAACTCTTCGTTGACCCGCTCCGTAACAGTGGTGTCAGAAGTGGGATACCAGTGTTGATAAGCCGTTTTCGTTCCACTGGTATTCCTACGGGTCGCGAAAATAAAAAAACCTTGCCCATAAAAAACACAATCGTGCCAATCTGACTCCGGAGCGAGATTTATCTCTGTGTGTCCGCTTCGACAAGTTCCTGTACACCCTTGACTGAGTCTCGACAGTAAGCCTTACTTTGTGAGCCTGCGGACCAGTACCGAGGTCGTTTCCTGCTCTGTATCCTGCCGGTGCGTAACGCGCCGCCGCCGTAGCCTGCCATCTCGACCGCCGCCGCTGAAGGCGTCGCTGTCCTTGTAAGGGCCGCCTACTGCGCGCCGCCCTCGCCATCGCTGTCTCCGTGGCCGCCGCAGTCCTGTTGCGTGCCGCCCAAGGTGCCGCCTGTTGAGCACCGCTCCAAAATCGTCGCCGCTGCTGCGAAGTTCTTCCACCGCACCGGGTGCAAGTCCTTGCCCCGCTGCTCGTCGTCGCTGCCACTCCGCCGCCGCTCCTGAATCCTGTGATCGCGTTGTTCCAGTTCTTGAAATGAAGTTCGTCCTGCTCGCGCTATCCCTGTAAGTGAAACATATTTTATTATCTGTTATTGCTACAATTTTCTCGCGATAAAGTGTAAAACGTATTTCTTACCTTCCAATTCTATCCTAATTCCTATATCCTTAAAATCGTAATTATCCTTCATTCAAAGTAACTTCCTAAATAAATATTTAATATTATATCCTACATCCTTATAATATAAATTTAAATACCCTTAACTAATTTGATCTTATAACAACTTATATACTAAAATAATATTTTAATCCTTGTACTTACCGATATCCTCCTTATACCTAAACACTTACCTTATTTTTATATATTATTTTCTCCAGTGTTTATCTTTAAATCACAATGTCGGTCGAAACCAAGAAAAGCAGTGAAATAGTACTAAGCGAACAATTTCCCATTAATGTGCTATGCAATTTTATAGGCATTTACAAAGGTGACCGCGAAACTCTCACCGCTTTTCTTACAAATTGTCAAAACGCTATAGATCTAGCATCACTTAGCCAAAAGATCTTATTAACAAAATTTATTTTATCTCGCTTAGAGGGCAAAGCCCAAATCGCGTGTTCAAATAAGATTTTTGAAGATTTTAACCAAATCAAATCGTTCCTAAAACAAAATTTTGGAGAAAGAAAACACTACAATCATCTGCTGCTAGATCTACAGTCGTGTAAACAACAATCTAATGAAACCGTATCTCAGTTCGCGCTCAGGGTCGAAGGTTGTCTCACAGACCTTCAAGCCGAAATTTATAACTCAGAATCTTTGAAGAAAGATCTTCCGGGTCGCGTCGCAATGACCGAAGATTTAGCGTTATTTACTTTTTCCTTAGGTTTGCATCCGCGACTAGGTAATAACGTCAGATGTAGAAGCCCCAAATCTCTCAATGATGCAATCAATATCGCTCTCGAAGAGGAAAAGATCCAAAACCTCTTATTTAAAACGGCAATTAAGCCGAAATGCAGATCCTGCGGAAAATTAGGGCATTCGGAGTCTGAGTGCTTCTCAAGAGTAAGGCGTGCAATTCCGCCACGTGGTTTTCCAGACCGTAGTAGACCACCAGCACCAATATCCTATGACAATTCCCGGTCCCACGTTTTCTGCAGGTACTGCAAGAGTAAAGGGCATGACATTACAGAATGTCGTAAAAGAAAATATAATAATGAAAAATATAATAATTCAAACAGACCGGCGAATATGAATCATATTACTTATGAACAGCCGTCAACGTCGGCTCCGTCGTCACCGACACCGTATCAAGTTTCGCATGAACTTACCGCTAATGATAGTGATTTAAACTAACTTATCGGAATTCGAAACGGTGCCGTCGCTTTCCGAATAGCTATTTAGGCACTAACCTATCTTATACTAAATCTAATCATATGTCAAAAAAAAACGCATCTCATCATGCTCCAAAGAGAGTTTCTATTTCGATGAGTCCTAAGCCAAATAATTCATCTCAACACGCTCCACAGAGAGTTCCTATTTCGTTGAGTCCTAAATCAGATGATACATCTCATCATGCTCCGAAGAGAGTTTCTATTTCGATGAGTCCTAAGTCAAATAATTCATCTCAACACGCTCCACAGAGAGTTCCTA
The DNA here is from genome assembly GCA_928269145.1 of Agriphila tristella. Lineage (NCBI taxonomy): Eukaryota > Metazoa > Arthropoda > Insecta > Lepidoptera > Crambidae > Agriphila > Agriphila tristella. Next base: position 31,527,572 of record OV743432.1, read on the forward strand.
TTTCGTTGAGTCCTAAATCATCATCTCTTACATCTCAGCAAGCGCAACAGCCTCTGAGCCATTTAGCATCTCGGACGCAAACACCGCCGAGTCGTACAGATTGTACAAATTCTTATCCTAAATCAAACACAGCATCCTATACTAAATCTTGTGATGAATCTCGTGACGCAAAGCCTTATCCTAACTCTTATACTAATTGTGATCAAAATAATAAATCTACATCTCAAGACATACCCTGGAGTCAATTATCTCCAATCTCGAATGATATTGAAAATTCTGAAATTGTCCTTGAAATAAACTTACCTCTTAAAAAGATATCCTTGCCCCACACATATTTAACCACTAGTTACTCTTCGAATCCTTTAAACTTTCTTATAGACACGGGCGCAAGTATAAGCCTTGTAAAACGCTCAAGCTTAAATAAAATACTCGATTTATCTCGTGAGATAGTTAAGATCAAGGGAATTAATAGTCTCGAACATTGCTCTGAAACATTAGGTACAATTCAAATGGATTTTATTTTATCTACAGAAACGTATACATACAAATTTCATGTGATTAACGATGACGTCAGTCTAGATCATGACGGCATCATCGGTAGTGACTTTTTAGGTTATTTTAAAGCCAATATCGATTATGATACAAAATTATTAAACGTTCTCGGACAGAGCCTGGAGATAAAATATAATCAGCCAACTTATATTATTCCTGCGCGTTCTGAGGCAATTATCGAATGCGCGATATCAAATTACTTACCCGAGTCTTATCAGAATAACGAAGCCCTCGTACTAGATCAAACAATAAGTGATGGTGTTTACATTGCAAATTGTATAGTTACTATAAAGCCGAATAAAAGAATAAATATTACTATTTTAAACACCACCGACTCTGAGGTCCGAGTCAAAGATTATTACGTAGAAGTGTCACCCCTTGAACTTAACTCGAACTCTAAATCTTATGAAAATATAAATTCCATTTCTTATAATATACTTGATAGATCACAAAACGTTTTAGATCTCATTCGCTGCTCTCATCTTAATGACGAAGAGAGTAAGGCACTGTTAAATTGTTGCTCTGAATACACAGATATCTTTCACCTAGAAGGCGAGCCCTTATCTTGTACAGATGCAATCGAACATTCAATTAATACAGGAGACGCACCTCCCATTCACGTAAAATCTTATCGTTTTCCCGAATGTCACAAGGAAGAAGTTGACTCCCAAATCAGAAAAATGCTAGATCAAAAAATTATTCGTCCTTCAATTTCACCCTGGAGTGCCCCAGTCTGGGTAGTTCCCAAGAAAATGGATGCGTCCGGCAAAAAGAAGTGGCGAATAGTCATAGACTATCGCCGCCTCAATGACGTCACTGTTTCAGAAACCTATCCTTTGCCTCTCATCACCGACATCCTTGACCAGCTAGGTCATTCCAAATATTTCAGCACTCTTGACCTCTCCAGTGGCTTTCATCAGGTCAAGATGAGTCCCAAGGATGCGCTGAAGACAGGATTTACGGTAAACACCAATTCTGACGTTGCCGGACACTACGAGTTCACCAGAATGCCGTTTGGGTTGAAGAATGCCCCTTCCACGTTCCAAAGACTGATGAATACGGCTCTTTCTGGTCTTCAAGGCCTCCACGCTTATATATACCTCGACGACGTCATCATTTATAGTCACGACTTAGAAAGTCATATAACTAAACTTCAATCAGTATTCGATAGACTACGCGAATTCAACTTAAAACTCCAACCAGACAAATGTGAGTTTCTTCGGCGCGAAGTCGCCTATCTAGGCCACATTATCACTGATAAAGGTGTGTGCCCAAATCCAGAAAAAATCAAGGCCGTCAGCCAATTTCCGACTCCCAAAAATCCTAAGGATATCAAATCCTTTCTAGGGCTTGTCGGCTATTACCGACGCTTTATAAATAATTTCTCACAAATAACTAAGCCCTTGACCTCACTCCTTAAAAAGGATGCCACATTCAAATGGTCACATGAACAAGAACGAGCATTCTCATTATTAAAAGAAAAATTAACTACGGCTCCATTGCTTCAATACCCTGATTTTAAACAACCATTTTTGTTGACAACCGACGCGTCAAACTACGCAATAGGTGCCATTCTTTCCCAAGGCGAAATCGGCAAAGATAAGCCAGTCTCATATGCGTCCCGCACCCTGAATAAAGCTGAGGGTAACTACGCCACAATAGAAAAGGAAGCTTTAGCTATCATTTTCGGTGTAAAAACTTTCCGACCTTACCTATACGGTCGCACGTTTAAGATAATAACAGACCACAAACCTCTCGTGTGGCTATTCAATGTTAAAGATCCAGGTTCCAGGCTAGCTAGATGGCGCCTAAAACTTGAAGAATATGACTATGAAATCGTATATAAGAAGGGTAAATTAAACGCGAACGCTGATGCGTTATCCAGATTCCCGGTAAATGCCCTTGAAGATAATACCGACTCTAATTCAATGATTTGCAACCCTACGCTGTCTCCCGATAACGACTCCGATCCCCATAGTCTTCCTTCTATATCGGAAACCTACGAACAGTTCCTTCAAATCTCTAAACAACCCGGTGTTACCTTTGACACCGTCATCCAGGAACATAACGAGTCCTTATTAAAAACTAAAATCAAGTTAATCGCATATCCAACATCAATTGACTTAGATGAGTCGATACCGTATTGTAGTGACGTCATAAATGCTACAAGCGACAATCCTGACCTTCCCAATATTCGAGATATTGAACGCGAACTTTATACCTACTATTCTACTTCTAACGATAAGCACGTGTTTACACACTTATTCGTTAAACTAAATCACTTCGATGAAATGTCATACAAGGACATATTTAACATTCTCCGCGACTATCGCGACATGGTAAAATACTGGTACTCAGAAGAGAAAGAAGTAGCTATATCAGATTTTACAGATCCTTTCTCTAAGTTATCCTTTACGAAAATATATAACATTATAGCATTCCTTTTTCATAACACCAATATAAAGGTGAACATTTATCACAATTCTATAAAATATCCTACACCAGATGAAGTTAAGCAGATCCTTAAGGACAACCATGACTCACCTCTCGCTGGTCATCCCGGTATCTCCCGCATGCTCGAACGAATCAAGTCCCAATTTTGGTGGAAAAATATGCGGCAGGATATCGAAGATTATGTGAAAAACTGCCGTTCGTGCCAAATTAACAAACCTTTACGGCAGACAAATCGGGCTCCTATGATAATTACTTCTACAGCATCCCGTCCTAATGAAAAAATATTTCTTGACCTCGTTGGTCCGCTTCCCGAAACCTATGAACATAAATATAAATTTTTACTTACCATCCAAGATGATCTCACCAAATTTTCTCAGGCGTATCCCATGCAATCTTGTTCCGCTGAAGAAACAGCCAAATTATTCGTGAATTACATCTCACACATGGGAATCCCTAAAATGATTATCTCCGATCAGGGCACTAATTTTTGTTCCGATCTATTCAAACAGCTTGAAAAATTATTTAGCATCAAACATATTTTTGCATCACCTTACCACCCTCAAACCTGTGGTGCACTTGAAAGAAGCCATTCCACCCTTAAGGAATACTTAAGGTCATACATAGGCGAAAATCAAAACACCTGGGACCTTTACATCCCAAGCGCTATGATAGCTTACAATTCTAATGTCCACTCTACGACAGGGTTTTCACCCTTAGAGTTATTGTTTGGCTTTAAGCCTTACTTACCATCCAGTATAGACACCCTCGATAATAACACCTACACCGATTACATTCGCGCGCTGAATCATCGGCTCTATTATAGCCGTCAAAAGGCTCTCCAAAACATACAAACTTCAAAAGAGAGAGCAAAGAACTATTATGACTCTCATACTAAACCCTTAAAATATAACACAGGTGATATGGTCTATATTCGCTGTCACCATAAACAAAATAAAGCTTTGTCGCCCGTCTGGAAGGGCCCTTATAAAATAATAAAGCTAAACGGTAACCACACCGTGACGTTACTTATAAATCGCAAACATGTACGTCATCACTATGATGAAATAAAACGTGCTCACGATGACACGTCACAGTAGCCTAGGTCAGTAAGTTAGTAATTAAATATTATTAGGTATGACGTAATCATAAGTCCTTTCGTTCTATTTCAGATTGGCGCTGTCGCCGCCAGCGCAGTGCAATTATGTATCGCCCATAGTTAGTAGTCCGGGCCTATATTTTGATAATCTTTTAGACGTTAAGTTTACTAATAGCGACTGGAATGTCGTATCATATATAGATATAAGTCATATTCAACCTAATCTAGATAAAATAGAATTTTTATTCGAAAAACTTAACGTATTCTGTAATTCCTTCACATCGTCTAAGATACAATCAGATTGTATCAATTCCCTATCGGCGCTGAAAAATCAGCATCTTACTAATGTAAATAAATTTTCTTCCATTTCATATTTGCTTGAAAGCGAAAAGCCTAAAAGACGTTTTAAAAGAGGTCTTCTCGATTTAGGAGGATCACTCTTAAAAACAATCTTCGGAACACTAGATTCTGAAGATGCAATTAAATTCTCAAAGGCTATAGATAACGTACAGACGGATGAAAAACATCTCGCTCATCTTATGAAAGATAACATTCACGTTATTCAGTCTACTATTTCGTCATTTAATAATACTATGTCCAAGGTCGATCGAAACGAGAAGCATCTCTTAGAAAACATGGAAACTATACACAAAATCCTAGATACAGTTTCCAATACTAATGATAAACTCGAAATAAAATCTCAACTTAATTCCTTAGTAAGCTCTTTAGAAGCTATTATCTTAACTTTATCTTTTGATATCGACGACGTTAATAATGCTATTTTATTCGCGAAGCTAAACGTTTTGCATCCGACTGTACTCAGCCCTCATCAATTATATAACGAATTAGATAAGAATAGAAATAATCTACCCAGCCATTATGAGCTTCCTATTTCTTTAACTTTACAAAATATTCAAGAGATAACTGATATCTCCCAGTTAGTCTGTTACTATCATTTAAATAAGATAATTATAGTACTTAAGATTCCTTTAGTCCTACCTCAAGTCTATAACCTTTATAATATTATTCCTTTACCAGTTCCTTACGATATAATGAAACCTGACACTTTCGTACTCATCGAGCCGACAAGCTCGCACGTAGCAATAACAGCTGATCGTATGTTTTACTCTCTAATAAAAGACATCGATAAATGCAAACTTATCAGTGAGAAGTGTTATGTGTGTGTACTTATAAATATGTTTTCAGTGATTGCGAATCCAACGTGCGAGACGACTCTATTAAGTGAAGTGGTAAACAAACTCCCAGACACGTGTGTAACTAAGTTAGTTCATGGTTCTATTGATGTATTTTATAAGATAAGTTTTAACCGCTGGATATTTGTTCAATCGGAACCAGGGAAATGCCATATTACGTGTAATAACGAAGATGTAAGTTTAGACGTAATCTTGTTTGGTACTGGCATCTTAACTCTACCTAGAAATTGCAAAGCGTTCTTTAAAACGCTACAATTTACCGCTGTGGGCGAAACGTCACTCGGTAACGTAACTAATACGATCTCAAATTTCAATATCTTATTAGATGATTGTTGTGAACGATCTAAGATAAATAAAACTTTTGAAAAGTTACCTTTTTCTAAGTTGAGTAACGTAGGTAATCTTGACTCTTTGGTACATGCCAGCATCCATCTGAATTCTTTGGAAGATGAAGTTAATAAAATAGAAAATCCGTCTCACTTTGAGACTTATGGCATTCACTATATGTCCCTGAGTTATGCAATCAGCATCTTAGTTCTAATTATCTTTCTATATAAATATCATAAGAAACTATGTAGTAAGCAATCTCCATGTTGCATTCAAATATTTAACCAGTGTAATAATAAATCTAAAACTAGCCCAGCTACGATAACGATCTACGAAGATGTTATTCGTAAAGATGGATCAGAATCAGAAGATGTGATAAAAAATCCATCTCCCATAAAAACTCCGATAAAAAGGAATTTGCTTTTAACTAAAAGTCTTTAATGATTATAATTTTATCATAGAAAAAATCTTCATAATTCCTATCCATCTTAACTTTATGTTATAGTAAGTTACTTACCAGTTGTACTAATTTTTAGTTCCAAACTAAATACTTACTTATAAGTAATTTGATGTTATCCTTAATAAAGTAAAACCTTTCCTTAAAATATCCTTATATAATACTGTAGTAGTCTTAAACTTAGATTTTAATCTTTTATTTTATCTTGTTATACTGTTTATTTCTATCGGCCAAACAGAAGTCCAATCTTTAGTTATCTCGCGTTAACCTTTGTTTTATCTCTCATCACTTTAAGATGTGATGATCGATCTTAACGGGGGGGTTGTTATATCGTAATTTGCAGGGTTAATAATATAAAATAAAACTGCTGAGTTTCCCATTGCATTGACGTCAATGCAATAGGAAACCGCTGTCCGGTTCATTCGTTTAATTCCATTTTCTAGTTAGTTCAGATTGGACATCCGTCGGGCGTGAACATCTTAATTGTCATCTTTATCTTAATTTCGGAAGTAAAGTTCGTGTGTGAATTAAAAGAGTTTTTTTTAAAAACTCTTCGTTGACCCGCTCCGTAACAGTACCTTTCATCCCGAAAAAAGTATCGTTCCCGAGGGATAGCAAAAAACTTTTCCACGCAGACGAAGTTGCGGGCGGCCGCTAGTTCATATATGATTTCATTCTATGTAATGATGTTGATATCTATAAAGGCAGTAAGAGATCCGTCTAAACTCTAAGTTTGATCACATTAAGGCTGACAGTGGCTCCTAACAGCCAGCGGCTGACAGAGTTGAGTACGTTTGTTGTGAACTCTACCTACTCGCCGTTACTTCTAAATGTTCAGAGCTCGTGACTAATGGATTTTTAAGTGGGGAGCGCCAGGTGACTTGTGGACTCCGCTCCATTCTTCATTTACGCCTGTGACTCCACAGTTTTATGCATAATTCAATCGCGTGTTTCGCTGCTGCTCTTTTGAAGTTTATTTGATTTTAATAACGTGTAATCATTTTTGTCAGATTAGTACCTATATAATTTCAAACAAATATTAAGGTTAAAAATTTGCACGTGATTCGTAATTGATGGCACGTGGTCTCCCAGGATTTTAGCAGGAATAGGATAGGATTATAACACAATATATTTTAGCGTGTTCCGACAACTAATGGCAAATTTTTACTATAAACTATGTTATCAAAGCAAAATTATCTCTTAAATGCAATATATACAACGTGTTAAGAGGCATATTACATTTCGACTGTGATTTTTGCGTAAAATGACCAATTTTGGCGTTGCCGATCTCAGAAAAAAAAATACATTAACACTTTTGACTTATTGAATGGTGCAGAATAGCTATTGGAATAGTTCATAGCGGCCTCGCTTTTTTGAAAATTTGCTTAACTTTATAATTAAACCCGAAATTGCAGAGAAAGATTTTAATAAAATGCGCGAAGGCACTTTTTTGAGCTCATGGATTGTACAACTGTGCTAAAGAATTGAAATAAAAAAAATTGAATGTTATATAGTCGAATAGTTCATAGCGGCCTCGGAATTTTGAAATTATGTATGGAATATGTGAAAAAAAATCCCAATCAAAAACCATAAAACTCCTAAAAAAGCTCAGAATTAACTGTGGATTTCTCCTAGATACATTATTATTATCACGTAAAAATTATATCATAATAATCTTAACTTCGTAAGTAAATCAAATTTCATACTTTTATTTGTTGTTTGTACTTGTTTGTCTTTCTGTGTATGTTCAAAGTTGACTCTAAGAAATCGTTCACCAACTTTCATTTTCCTTTCTAACCCTTTAACTTTCCAGTGAATCATCATATTACTTTTTTTCGCGGACACATATAAATGTATTTAGTAGACCCAAAGGTTTCTCTAGGTTGTATCGCTAAAATCCGTCAAAATCAAAATTTCGACGAAAAAATGTGATTTAATGAATTAACGCAAAATGAGAAAACCGTTTCTTTGGACCATCAAACTGACATCAAACAAACAAGTTTTACTATGGGACCAACCCTGAAATCGTTAAAAAAATCAGCTGTTTCATACAAAAATTAATAACGAAAATATAAAAATGTATGAGGCAGCTGATTTTTTTTTCGCGATTTCAGAGTTGGTCCCATAGTAAAAGTTGTTCAGTTTGATGATCCGAAGAAACTGTTTTCTTGTTTTGCGTTAATTCATTAACACGTCGTATGTTTGCAATATATATTGTAATAAATACACACTAAGGTTGTATTCGACAAATAACTACTACAATCATTTTGCATTTAATGAGATGATAATTTTGCTTTGATATTAAAGTTCAAAGCAAAGACTTTTCAAGTTGTTGGAACACGCTAAAATATATTGTGTAAAAGCTAACATCCTGGGATCCTACAATAGGTAGTCACGTGCTAAAAAAATCTTTGGAGTGTTTTCTCATTCCATTAGTTTTTGATGTCTTAACGGAAAATTGAAACATTTCGTTTTCCAGTCCGTGACGTGACATTCTACTCAGTAAAAAAAATATATAAAAGTTTGCAATATTCAAAAAAGTTTGCAACATTCAAAAGTAGTTCACCAAGTTTTATTATAGGTACCTACTAAAATCTTAGTTAAAATAACTATTTCTAATAAGTATTACAATTCTTTACAGGTAAGTCAAAAGCGAGTATTATATTAAATACTTGAAGAAATCCCAGTCCTTCGCTTCTGTTCTGTTGTAAGTATTGTATATTAGTCTTCATTTAATTTTAACTTACTTGGAAATATAAACAAACAAAGTCAATTATAGGAATATTAAGGGTGAAATCGAAGTAATTAGCAATCTTTTAAACTGAGAATCCTACCGCGATATTGATAATAACTCGAGGACAATTTATTTTCAAATCAAAGTTATCAAAATACAAGGTGAAATAAACTTAAAATCACAAGTCATAAAGGATTACTGATCTTTCATGTTTTTTTGCATCAGTAATCTTTTACTTATGACATCTTATATTTTTTTATGTTTATTTCACATTGAATTTTGATCACTTTGATTTAAGACATTTTTGTCCTAAAATTATCAATATCGCGGTTAGATTTTTAGTTTAAAAGATAGCCAATGACTTCAATTTCACCCTGTGCCTCTAAATGAGTTTAAAACTATCAACAGACAATAACAGCCATGTTCCAACATTTCATTCGATAGGCCATGGTTTGGCCTTGACTTCAAGACTCAATTGAATGACGTGTTCGAAAAAAACTGTATCAAGTTCAAACTATCGTCGTTTTTTTTTGGGTTCCGTATTTATTTCAGTAGAAAAAGGAAACCTTATTTTCTCCGTAACAAATAAACTGTGTAACAAAAAAACGTAAATATGTTACTCTATAGTACCTTGAACTGTAAAAAATTTTTAGACTTACCACCTATGTCAATGGCCAACTTACGTAACGGAAAGAATTTAAGTAAACAAACCGCCTGATGCTAAACCCAAAAGTTTTTTTTATAAATCCGTGTAGTGTATGTAATTGATAGATTATATTACTTATGTTAACCTAAATTGATATTGGTAATAATTAATTTATTGAAATTATAAAGATGCATAATATTTTGCCTATATTCTTTTCAAAAGTTGCCTCAAATATAAAGTTCGACGAACGGAACCAACAGTGACTGTATGTGATTCTTACTCTCACTTATCCAGGTTTTTTATCACAGTTACAGCCTGTAGTCAAACTCTAGTGTGTCATTAAAAGAATCTTTGGAGAAGGAATCGTATCTTTTATGGCTGCTTTTATTTTAATAGGCTCACGACTGCTCGCATCGCTCGCTCGGCATATCAAAGAGGAAAGACGTGACACATGTAATATGGATGATTTCGGTTGTTTGCGCAAGCACTTTTTATATGTTGGTTTCAGATTTTGGGGGTATTTGTCCTAACTAAACTATCTGGAATCCCGCATCAAAGCAAGGATGCTGTGATGCAGGATTCCAGATAGTTTCGCTGTTATGAATTGAATAGATATTGCTCCGATTTGTAGAATCTATATAAAATAAAGTCTTTTTGATCTCAATACGAATTCAGAATTTCGTGTTTGGCTGCTATGTATGCATTGTAAGTGTATTAGTATCAGTATCAGTTTTCTTCTTCTTCTCTTTTACGCTTGTGTTGTAGTAATTTTCATTTCAGGTAAATACCTATTCAAATAATTTACTTTGTAGCATGTTTGTCTAACATACATGATCGGCCCTTGTTATAGAGCCCATCCAGTATTTTTACTGATTCTTATTCACAATAGTAGCTACTAGTAGTAAGCAATGTTATATCTCAAAGACCGAAATCGCTCATAGAGCGGAAAATCCGCTCACGACGCGTTGTGGTTTGTGGTGTGGTTACTACCAAAAATCTATAACGCGAAATTCGTGTTGTGTCTTTTCTAAATGACGTTGTGGTTGTGGTAATCACAGAAACACCACAAAACGAAATTCGCGTCGTGGCCATCATATCAAACAATCACAACGCGTTGTGTTGTGGCAATGAAGTTGATGAAACCATAACACTACGGAGAGGTAATTTGTAGTTTCTAATGACTAATATCTTGTACTATTATGTATTCTGTGCTAATATTGTGTGATCAATAATAATTCTTCATTGCCTCGACCGACGCATTGTGGTCGTTTGGTATGATGACCACGACGCGAATTTCGCTCTGTGGTCTTTCTATAATTGCCACAACGCATCATGGGCGTTTTAGAAGAGCCATAACACGAATTTCTTGTTATGAATTTTTGGCAGTGACCACAACGCGTTGCGAGCGGTTTTTGGTCTTTGAGCCTATATAAATATTTACGTGATGCGAGTTTTGTTTGTAAACTCATGGCAGAGAGAGGCACGGAACACTAAAACGATGTTCAGAAATTTCATGCATGGAAACAGGAACGTAAACATTATGTTGAAACAGAATTACTCATTATCTAATCCACAGGTACATTATCATAACGTCGGAAATGTTATCTCAGCAAATTCAAGAGAAAATTATAAAGCGAAACCTGGCTGCCTAATGAAAATTCTCATTACTTGCCAAAATAACGTGAACAATGCCATATTGTTTCCCCTAAATATTTAGGTGGATTGAAAATAAAACGTTTCAGTTGTGATAGGAAGGCAGGTGGGTGTTTATTGTAAAATATCCTTTCTGGAAACGTGTTATGGTTTATTTTACCTTTGAACTGGCGAGGGTCATTAAGAGAGACGCTTGATTAGCCAGTTGTGACGGGCTTCATCCTTGCCCCGTTTTGCTTTTGTTAATCCCATAAAGGTGGACAGTTTTCGGATATCCTGTCCTAAAATGTTGCTTTTAAGGCTTATATTTGGTTGGCGCGGCAATTTTGTCAGCCAGGTAAAGTGCTGTGTGGATTGTAATGAAGGCGAAATCTCAGCGAAAATGTAATGGGTTCGCTCGTGAACGAAAATGTGCGGTCAGGGTGACACTCTAGTTTTGGGACGTTTGGGATCGTTCGTAAACACATAAAATACAATGATTGTTTTTGTATTTCTTTTATTATTCTTTTAATTGTAGTCTTTGTAGAAAACCAATAAAAACATATTTTTTTAGAAAAGTAGTGCGTTTTGCTAGCTGTCTCTATGTTCATTTCAGCCAGTCAGAAACACTACGAACATCAGTCAGAATAGTGAATAGGTACAGATTTATTGACTGATGCACAGCGTCAAAGTCAAACATCTGCGATTTATACAACTTTCGCGAAAGTCATTAAAATCTATTTCTATTTTATTTGATTCTATTTTATTTTATGTTTCATATTACTGTTGCGCTTGGCATGACAGATTTTGCTCCTTTTATGTAATTTTACATAAACATACAAATATTCGAGTAAGTACCTGTATATGAGTTGAGCAGTCAGCACAATCAGCCTCAGACGTAGTTGAACACTTAAGTTAGTTAATCCTAGTATGGTTGCAATTGTAACATACTGAACAAGCGCAATTAGTGTGCCATGGTACCTACGTCAATTTGATATGAGCGTCTGAGTAGCTAATCAAAATGATCTAAAACAAAAAAAAATAGATCTACGCAGTCCACGCAGTCAGAATATTGCTGCAAGCACACAAGGTGTTCAAAATATCTTAGCACTCATTGTTTTATATTTATGTATAAGCAGTCACCCCCGTATCTATAGACGAGTAAGTAATGACTTGACACGGACGTAGCTATAGCTTTGACAAGGGGGGGGTCCACAACGTAAAATAACAGAGCTCTAACGCCAATTAAATCTATCATTTACAAATTAAACATTGCCTGCTAGTGCCGGTTTTAACACTACCAGTGCCCTGGGCGACATTTCTACAGGGCGCCCCCTTATCTGCGATTCCAAGATTTTAAATTTTGCCTGTTAGTAAAAAAATGGCCGCGCAGCGCGATTTTTAGTCAGTTTCACCTACTAATCTTGTAATCTTGCTTGTTTACAGTAAAAAAAATTACGGCCGCACAACGCGATTTTTAATCAGTTTTATTTATTTATTTATTTTTATTTGGACCGTCAACAGAGTTAACAAGATTACGATACAATACAGTTAAATATTAGTTTTTGGTTCATGCAACTCTAATTATAAACAGCCACATCATGCGCCAAAAACATTGTGGTTATATATAACTACTAAATTACCAGCAACACAATATTGCTAACTTGATGTATAAAGTAGACAGTAGACCTATGCCGCAAACGCGGAAAATAATTTGTTTAACATTAAATAGGTACTTACAAACTAAAAACAAAAGAAAAACTAGGGAAACTATAGAGATGGGTTCAAAACATCCAGTATTTTGCCCTTGAAAGCGGATGAGCTGTTATGGTACACGTCTATGGTACTATCCTTTTTGACAAATTCACTATATAATCTACTTAATCTAGCTAAAAGGGAGTGGTGTCCTAAGTTAGTCCTGTAGGTTTATCTAAGTACTATCTTGTAATTTTGCTTATTTATATTAAAAAAATCGCCGCGCAGCGCGATTGTTTTGTCAGTTTCATCTACTAATCTTGTAATTTTGCTTGTTTATAGTAACAAAAAAACGGCCGCGCAGCGCGATTTTCAGTCAGTTTCATCTACTAATCTTGTAATCTCGCTTGTTTATAGGCAAAAATAATGGCCGCGCAGCGCGATTCTTAGTCAGTTTCATCAACTAATCTTGCTTTTTTATAGCAAAAAAAAAACAGGCGCGCAGCGCGATTTTTAGTCGGTTAATCCAATAATCTAAAGTTATATATTGTAATGTATGTATTGCAATATTTATTCAAAAATAACAAAGTTGAAATTTAAAGTACGTAATAAATTTAGTCTTTTACGTTTTATTACTAATACCCCAGTCATCTAAACATACTAATAATTGCAAGGTTCTGCATTTTTGTGATGTCGTTAGGATAGATATCAATAGTGTAAATCCGAATTCGTAACCCTGAAAGACCTGTGCTAACTTCGTAGTGATCAAAAAACCTCAACTTATTTCAGTTTTTGGGTTACAACTTCTAAAAAATGCATTCTACGGCAAAGTTATCTATGACACTTTTAAAGAAGTTAAAATTACCAACAATTTGTGTGCAACCTCAGCTCTGAGTGTCGTATAATATTTCGAGATACACACTCCTGCGGCGAACTAAGCATCTATCGTTTTCTCAATCGGCGCGGTGCATGTAATTTTTTTCTGTTGGACAAGTAAGATGGATATGAATGGGGGGGTCCGGACCCCCAAAACCCCCCCCTTATATACGTCCGTGTGAGTAAAACTTGAAATTTTCTAATGCTTCTCATATCATATTCACATGCAATTTATAGTAAAATTCATCTTAAATGACTTCTTAGTGCAGTTTTGGTGAATTTAAGGTTAATTGATACTATAAAATGCGTATGAATATAATATTAGAAGCATTTGAAAATTGCAAGTTTTACTCAAGTCATTACTTACTCGTCTATAGATACGGGGGTTAGAGTGTTCAAAATTATCTTAGCAAACAAAGCTGTCAAAGTTATCTGTGAACAATGTAATAATGCATATGCACTGACTGTATTAAAGTGTTATGTTATTACTTAGGCCGACCGTACCATAAAATGGAGCTTCAAAATTTATTGACCAATCAAGTCCAAGTGTCATAGTCCCAGCCTCCCAGTTCGCACCAACTGGAGTATAGCGGCTTAATAAATTCAAATAAATTGTATTCACGACGTAATTAAATGCAGATGAAGTCCTCGCACGACCCGAATCCCTGATGATATTTTCAATTAAATGAAAGGCGCGTGGCGGAAATTAAAACGGATGGCGAATAAGTTAGGACTATGGAACTTATTAACACTGATGATTCGAATCGAGAGAGAGTACAGAATTTGAATGATGAATGAGAATGTCCAGAATAAATATCATGGGAGTCAATACCCGAGCAGCATATAAAGTAAAAGGCAATCAAAATAATATCCTAAGTAATTCATTACAAATCATATTCTAATTCACGAAAAGGGCTTCTTTGGATTGATTATATTTTCAGCAAATAGTTTTTCCTATAATAGTCGGAAACAGAGTAGATAGGGTACTATTTCCGACCTATCTCCGGAGATTACGCTCAAGCCGAGAAACGTGAAAAATAAAATTAAAAGGAAAACATAAAGCCGTTCCGGAAATTATACTCTGATTGAAACTAGCTAGCTACCTATAGAACCTACTCGTGGTTTTCAGGCCGGTATAGATAGTTATTTATTTAATTATTTATAGGAAGGCTAAGATATATCTAGAATCATTAATGCTTACAGGCCCTCATCCTCACTGACAATCTCACCTGAAATATAAACAGTTATAATTATGACTTGTATTTATGTATTCTGTGGTTACGTGTTTAAATCCAAGTTTGAGTAAAGTTATCGTTTGGGATTTGAATTTATTGTATATTACGATTCAATCTTATTGGCCGCTGTGAAGTTAGCTACTATGCGCATAGCCTATGTCCCACCACACGTATAGTAGAGGCGTGAGAGAGCTCACACACATCGAATTTGTGTTCTGCGCAATCGTCTGCGTAATAATCTGCGTAATCGTCTCGCGCGATTTTCACAGAAATCATAAAGTTTGAATTTGACTATACACAGCTGCAGCAACAGCAGCTCGTGCTATTCATTTGGTAGGGAGTCCAAGTAGTTTGGGTTTTAATTGTAAATGAAATCAATGTGTACTGTATAAATATGTTACGGCTAATACCCGAAGTGCGGCTAAACTTAGTTAGAGCCGGCTAAAACTAGGTGTAGCCGGTAGCTGTTGGTTAAACCTAGGTGTAGCCGATTTGCTCGCGGCTAATACAGTGCAGTGCGGTGCGCGCTCGGAAACGAACGCGCTCAATTGCACTAGGCGAATTATTTATTCACGTTTCGCGCGGCATTAGCCGCTGCGCGTTTTGTCACTATGAGCTCCCAGCAACTCATAGTGAATGAAGTATTGGCTTTCATCCAAAACGCCATCGACACCATGGACGAGGTCAGCATCGTCCAGATCTGTAAGTCGAACTTCAAAGAAGATGAGATTTGCAGTGGAAAGACGCTGCTGTTCCGAAGCATCGGGAAAGCCGATGAGATGCCATCTCGACGAAGGGATGGAGGTGCGAAGAGTCTCCAGGACATCATCACCTGTTTAAAGGAGACCGACCCAGACGACGTGCCGACATTCGTGGCTAAGGAGCTACACAAGCTGCCCCCCGTCACATTCGACCACGTCGACGTCACCAGGCTGTTGAAGGACATCACCTCCCTGAAAACAAGCCTGGCCGAAGTAATGTGTAAATTAGAGGCTTCGGATAACACCATAAGTGAGTTGCGAGCCCAAGTCGTGTTATTAAGCAACACCGCTTCGGTAAGTAGGTCACCCGGGGCCTCCAACAACGTGAACACTCGTCGTGGGGCGCAAAATGCATCCATCGGCAGTTTCGAGTCGGCGCATATGGATGCGTCACCGATCGCTGCCGCCACAGTGCGCGATGCACCGCGCCCCGCTGCCCGCTCCGCCGCCCCGGCGGATACGTCACGCGTATGTACGTCAACACCTCAACGTGCATATTCTGCAGTCACCGCTACCAATCGACCCGCTACATCACAACTCAAGCGGGCTACAAATGAGGGAGAAAATCTTCTCGGCCCTGTCACCAAGGCTTCAGCACCACGGAGACAGGATGATGGGTGTGACGAGGACGGCTTTAAAAAGGTGGAGAAGAAGAAGAAACCCGCCCGCCGTAACCTATGTGGCACCGCCCCGACTGGACACAATCACCTGCTGCGCCCGGCTATTCCGACGACGCTGGTGTACGTGTCCCGCCTGCATTACTCCACTAAAGCAGACGATCTCGTGGAGTACATCAGAATCAAGTCAAAATATACTCTGAGGGTCCAACGGTTGGAGTCTCGCCACAATGTGAATTTCAACTCATTCGTGGTGAGGGCGCCGACCGAACATCTGAAGACCTTCATGAGTGAAGATTTTTGGCCGAAGGGTGTCCTGTTCCGTCGATTCCGCGGCCGGTTACCGGACACTGCGTTGCGCAACACGTCGCCGTCAATACGTGATAAAGTGTAATATTTATAAGATTGTTTATTATTTATGTATGTTAGTCTTTAAGGTATTTATTGTATGGGCCATTGTTGCCTGAAATAAATGGTTAAATAAAAATAAAATAAAATGAATAATAATAGTATTATTCATTTTATTTTATTTTTATTTACACATAGGTGTAGCCGGCTAAAACTAGGTCTAGTATGGGCTATGTAGAATGTATTTCTGTTGTCTGTTAAAAAAAATAACCACTAAGGTTTACGCACCGAAATAGTAGAGACCTACAGGAGTAAATCACATCGGCTACACCTAGTTTGAACCAACAACTATCGGCTACACCTAGTTGTAGAGGGCTAAAACTAGGTTTAGCCGCACTTCGGGTATTAGCTGTAACATATACATAAATCAGAATTTCGCCAATTGAATTCAAGCCTAACAAATTACCTAGGTAAAGAAAACGGTATAGACCAATATAGATTGAGGAATTTGACATTGTGTAGTAACCAGATGTGTTGCTGACTATACCCTCAGTAGGCAATATGGTCTGCCTAATGTCGTTATTGTTACGAACGTCTCTGGACATGTGGCGGGCTCGTAAAATCCGATAGTTTCTCGTGGACTAAGAGCTAGCCCCGGAAATAGGTGGACAATTTACAGAGCGACGAAATCCCTCTTGTTAGTTGGCCAAACTATCATTACGGATCCGGGCACAACTTTACCACTTTTTTGCGCATTTTGATGCCGCCTGGTACTACTTTTCCATAAGTCAAAATGCCTGGCAATGTTATATTCAATTTAGATACATGATTGGTTTGCTATTATACCACACCAAATCCAGAGCTCTGTAAATTGTATACATTCAATCGCTTTTCAGCCCCTTTGTTGCTCAACCACTCCCACCCCCACCACTGAAAATCAGCGAGGTGCCTGGATTTGTTAATAATGATAGTTTGGTTAGCCAAACTATCATAATTAACAGATCTAGGTAATTATTAGTTAGTTCATCAGTTAGTTAGCTAACTAGAGGGATTTCGTCGCTCTGTAAATTGCCCACCTATTTCCGTGGCCAGCTCTTAGTATATCGCAACCGAATGACGTTTCGTACTATGAAGAATTATTCTTCTACCAATCCTGAAGCAGTTCCGAATATTGTACTAGTTTTTAGTACGTGTTAGTGAAACTGGGCGTTATTTACTTAGTTTTAATAGCCGTACCCTTTTCGTCTTTAATCTGGAATTAGATCTTAGGCTGTTGGATATTAAACCCGTATCAGACAACAGCTGTTTTAATAAATTAGTCCGATTGTAATAGATGTTGGTGACCTTGGGGGTAATTACGTAACTTTGTTGCAATCAACTCTGACAGAAATCGCAGTTACATCGCTGCTTTAGTAAGAACCAATGTGACAACTATCTTAACTAAAGCAGCAATACACTGCGCTTTCAATAGCTTTCAATCGAGAATTGTAAGTAACAGACTTACGTAATCAAGGGTCTTGAGTGCTATATACCCGGGCAAAAATTCTTTGTTCTGTGTGCCCGGGTATAGTTTGTGTTTGTGCTATTTCATGCAGTCTGATCGACTATGAATGTTGTTATTACATGCACATTGTTTTAGTATGCGTCTGTGCTCTCTCGTATTACGCACACTAAAACAAATTCATAGTCATAGAACACATCGGACTTCGTGAGATACAAGAACTATTCCGTACCAATGTTTGTGTAACGAATGAGTCTTGGTTCTCAAGAGATGGTTTGTTTAATATATTAAAAAAAAAACCTCTTATTATTCTGCGTTTACTACATCCACAAATAGTCAGATATAGATATAGTAATAAGTATCTACTTTTAATAAGTCGTTCCAAATTATTTGAATTTAAATCAAGCTCAATAAGTCTCAATTAATTCTTGTCCTTTTTTGCACTAAAAGATTGTCTGGTGTTTGAAGTTTTAATCAAAGTAGATTAATGCTACGTTCCCTTTATTTATTTCTTTAGTACCTTAGGATACGTTTAACTTGGCAGTCTGATGTTGTTAGGAAGTTAAATAACTTTATTGTAGTCCGTATCGCCGGCGTTTGGGATAATTTATGTCTTTTGATATAAACTTCCCTGGTTTATTTTTCGTTTATGGGCTCTGTTTTTTAATTAAAGAATATATATTCCTGTTCGGCGCGTAGATAGAGTTATATTTTGGTCTTTGGAACACATTTTTGGAAGGTAGACTTAATTATAACGGAGTTTTGATGAAATTAAAATATACGATGTCTATTGCTATGCTATTAGAATAAAGTTTTTTTGCATACCAGGGCACATCCAAGTGCCCAATGACAGCTGCAAAGGTGCAAAAGTGAAATGCAAAAATCATATAAAAATTAAAAATCCTTAAAATTGCATAAGTCAAAAATTACCATTTTCCTAGGTTCAATCTATGACAGTCTTTCTATACTATTCACTTTATGCCTAAAAATAATACACGTGACTCTTGTCACTTTGCCTTGCAATGATTTGATATACCTAAATACAGTCGATAGTAAATTGTCACCCATATCCTCATTATACCGCTAAACATGCTTTAAGAAGTTTTAAACTATGCTCGCATCTCGGTAACTCTCAGCCATATGTATCTTGATTAAAATTTCAGCTTTGCCCTCGTTTTTGGATATCGTTCTTGCAGGTAAAGCATAAATTTTGTTTCATTCATTGATAAAGCACGATTTTCGACACAGTGTTGCTTGTAAGTAAGCAAACATGCTTTCGCCTAAATACGGGCTTACTTTATTCAACAAATAACAAATACCAAGGCTTGTGAGTCCATCAATGCCCAGTTGCTGCCAAGGCTTGTATAGTACTTTTCTCAAATAATGCGCGGAAACTCAAACCAAGTAACTTAACTTTTCTAACATTTTATTTATATTTAAAATTACAGTAATTTAAAGTACCAAATCGCACCGTCTTGAGTTTCTACGTCTTTTACATAAATGTACTACTATAATGTTCTACTGTATATGCCATTGCATCTTCATGCACCAAAAAGCCAAAAAACCGTGGTTCGGAACTTTCTATTTGCAAAGCCAGTTCTAATTTTAAATATTGATGATGATCACAGACCTCATTGGCTATCGTGTTTCATTGAATGACGTGTATAATGAGTTTCAATACTAACCATTACACGTTAGTAATGGATTTTCATACAAAAGTTGCCGGCGCGGTTTAGGTCTGTCCGGAAACTCCGATTTAGCACGAAGAAGGTTGTCAAAATAATGTTCGAATTTACAAGCATGTTTGAGAAAACTTATTTTTCACGAGGCTGCTCGCTTGGTGGGGACCCGAATAATCGGAAAAACGGCTGGTAGGATTTTGATGGAATTAAAACATAAAATACTATTTATCCTGGTTAATGGTTTCCTTAGGAGTTTCTCGAATATCCACGTGGACGAAGTCGCGGACGGAAGCTAGTCGTAATATAAGATAATGTTTTGCATTTATTTTTAATTGGTGCAGCATAGATAGGCACGGTAAATGAATGTAAATCATTCAAAATAAACAAATTTCTTAAAACTTGCGGTAACTAACGCAAACCAATACAAACAATGGACAATAGCTTGATTCAATTATCATTATCAAATGAAAGAATGGTATCCGACTAATAATAATGATGTAACTTTTGTTTATTATAACCTGTGTGCTGATGATGTTGATCGTATAGTGAAACAAAGGTTTTGAACCGACAGGGTTTAGTAGGGATAGCATATTATTATACCTCTACTCCCTCTACTATCATCTCGCAAAGTTTTTGGATTTGGGATCCACAACTTTAGATTGTGGACGTGCACAGAATAATTCATTAAAAACACTCTGTAGATACTCGTAACTACTCCGTTTTTAAAGTCGGTGAGAGAATTTCCACTAACAACTAGGTAAAGTTAGTAGGTAAAATGTATTCTGTGCCAATACGCCAGTGTTTAGCTAAATTATTAGGCTATTATTTATATTGCTTCTCTCATGCGCTTACTCACGTAAATCACAAGAGCTTAGTATTTTCTAGAACATCTAGTTAATTTCTATTAAGGCTGCTCATTTATACCCGCTAAGTTGCCTGAAAAGTTACGTACAAGATACGATTTTCATTCTTAAAAAGACGTGAATAAGGTACGTTTTATCTTAACGTGGGTAGCTCTAAGTTTTAGAACTTAATTATTTTCTTTTCGTGTAAGTTCACGTGTATGTAATGTTCGTACTTGGGGTAAGACAAAGGTTTTAGAAGACAGCTTCACATCGTCGTTGGGTCAAGGAACAAGGAACATAATACATACAAACATTATAATATTGCAAACATTGCGTAATTCAAATAAAAATGCACCGTTCACAAATAAGAGAAAAAGGCTTATAAGATGCTCAAAAACATTCTTATGGGGAAAATACAATATGATGATAGAATATAGAGTAACGATGATCGACATTATGATGCCTCCTACAGAATCGGCCAGTCATTGAGCGGCCGCGTCCCTGAGCGAGTGACGTCAATTGAAATCATTTCCTTAGTTTTTGCCGTGAGTAACTTGATTCTTAACTTACTTAGTAGGTATGTAAATTAGTACGAATACAATTATCAATATTTCGTGGGAATCCCTTTGTTTTATATAAATAACATCCGATTAATGTGAAAAACTATACTTTAAATGCGTATATACTTAGGTATCTCCATTCGTTTCGATTTATTTTACGAAAATACGAACACAGTGTATAAAAATAAATAAATATAAAATACACTGTATTCGTGGACAGTGAACACGAATACAGTGTATTTTACACTGTATTAATACATACACTGTAATTAGGGAATTCGATCCCGGGATTTTTACATAGGCAATCCCGGGATTGATCCCAGGATTGCCTATGTATAATCCCGGGATCGAATTCCCTAACTGTAATATACATATGTAATATACATATTAATACACTGTATTTGTTTACAGTGAAAACGAATACATTGTATTTTAGGAAAGTACAAATACGCAAATACGAAATATGTGCCATATTTATTTGATAGATGTACAAAATTAAAAAAAATATCATGAACAAGAAAGCCTACAGGAGTTTTGATTCTTACTGGGAGACCCTTATAAATAGACCCTTTAATGATTTATAGTTGAAGTTTTTCGGTCTGTAGTTAAACGACCTCTCAAAGTAAACAGCTGTCAAACACATTTGAATAAGATTAACCCTTGTTGGTAACGAAAGAAAGGAAGGGTCTATTGTCTCGTCTCCGAACAAGTGAATAAAACTGTTTGAGAGTGTTTACAAGAATAAAGAAGCTTAGGACTTTTTATATAAAAATTAATCATATGTATGTTTTATTATTTATCTGCATAAGAATAAATAACATTAGTCTGACAAAACTATTTTGAATAGTTTGACAGTGATAAGTCTTGAAATCTGTCATACCTAAGTTCTTGTGCATGTCTACGATTAGCATTGACTTTTGATTGAAAATGATTAATTGCAGCAACATCAAAATCATAGATTTCCCACCAGTGGGGCGCAGAGCTATCCAAAGGTAGGCGCGACTTATAAAAATCGTAAAAATCATATTTTCTGACGGCGGGAACCATGCCACCAATCGTAGCACGTCTTGTGTTTGATTGTTGATAATTTACTTGAAATTTAATTAAAATAAACAGATCTACTTTGGCAGAGATGCCCAAACGGTCGATCGCGAGCGGTTTTAAGGTCGATCGCCAAGGATAACATATTTGACAGTTTATGCACCCAATGTAGTTTTACTTATGCAATATCTTTTCTTGATAAATATTTGGTGGGTTAAACGGGCAAAATCTCGATCTCTTAATCACACATTTTTGCTAGGTCGATCTCCTTAAGAAAAAGTATGGGCACCCCTGTGTGGAGCGGCGTAAGTAATTTAGCATACCGTTGTTGGATCGGGCGAACAGGTTGGGAACCCCTGAATCTAAATAAAGTATCTATGATCAATCAAAACTGATAAATACTTTAAATGACAAAAACCCATCGGATCGTTTTGATAAATCTACAAATTGTTCGGATTTGACGGCTCGTTTCAAGGGTCGCTAATTCTTTTCAAGACTGATCAAAACTTTCGTGCGCTCATTAATTTTGTCGAAGTTAAGACAGAATTTCGATGGAGAAGTTTCGGATCTACACTCTAGCTATAGAACAATGAATTATTATAATGCAGAACAATGGAGAGTGATTTACAGCGTCCGAGAGTAACATTACTGAGATCGACAAGTTTAGGGATTCAAACTTGGACGAATAAACCATGATTAAAACCTTTTAGTTCTATTGGACGCCTTTTTGTTTTCAACGACTCTATATAATAAAGGTGATAATAGCTGGTATAACCTCCAGAATCTTCAGAGACCAACTCTGAAATCACGAAACGGGGGCCCCGTGACCACGGCAGCTGCAAAGGTGCCGAAACATCGGGAAAATCAAAAATCAAACTAAATACCAACTAATTACCAAAGTACTTTCAATAAAACCGCGCTAGTATCCGTTAAAAAGTGTTTAATTTTATGTCTAGTGAGCGCGTAAGCTTGAGAAGTGAATATCTCTGAAGATTATTTCTAAAAATATTATTATTTCTAAAAAATTACGATGCTACACCCATTCTTATTTTCGGATTTATTGTACTTCTTGCTTTAAATATAAATAGTTAGTTTTATTAGTCCCAGACGTTTCTTGGCTTTTCAAGGTTCGTCGTCCCATACAGGTATAATTCTACTCTAACAAGTTAGACATATATTACTTTTTTATTTACACGACTGCCCAAACCAAAAATGTGTATATGTGTTCAGGGTTCATGTATGTTTGTGGGTATGTGAGTTTCTTTATTCCACCATAACTTCTAAATGCCTGAACTGATTTGGATAAATGGGGTATCGTTAGAATCCTTACAGCATTCCAAGTGACACTGGCTATATTTTTTTATTGAAAAAATCAAAATGGCGACTGTACGACGCCATTTTCATTTGTAAAAAAAAATCTTCTATTACTACAATATGGACATCAAATGAAAGGCCTTGATTAGTACATTTCAAAACTATATAATATGTCACTAAAATGTGTGAAATAAAACTAAATAAATAAAAAAAAAATTAAAAACACGACTGCCCTGCCAAAAACGAACTAAAAAGTTAAACAACAAGTGTCATTGCAGTCGGGAGACCTCTTTGATCAAAAATTTGTTCCATAATAAGGTCTTCCGACTGCAATGACACTTGTTGTTTAACTTTTTAGTTCGTTTTTGGCAGGGCAGTCGTGTTTTTAATATTTTTTTTAATTTATTTATTTTTACAAGCATTATCTACACAACGGGTAACAGAATGAATAACTAAACCACAATATGGTGGTAGATAGGGACCATCAAACTGAACAACTTGTACTACGAGTTTGATTTTTCGCCATTTCAGAAAAATAAAAATCAGCTGTTTCAAATATTTTCATATCTTCGTTATTATTTTTTGTATGAAACAGTTGATTTTTTTCGTGATTTCAGAGTTGGTCCCATAGTAAAAGTTGTTCAGTTTGATGGTCCCTATCTATGGCCGGGTTTCCATCTGCAAGAAGTGTCCCACAGCCTATCAGACAGTAGCTTACAAGTGTTAACTACTTAATAGCAAATGCACTGGCGACAGTTTGTCACGAGTTCACAAGCTACTGTGTGAAAGGCTGTCAGTGTAAGTTTTCGCAGAACTTCTTGCAGGTGTATTCGCGGCCTAACATTCTGGTTTAGCCATAAATTCTGTTACATGTTATATAAGGTAAATATCACGTCCATTAATCGATCAAACAGCCTACAAATGATGGCTAAGCCGCGCAAATGCGAATGACGAGTCTGGACAGATGTTTTGTTCGCTGGCCATTAGTTACGACTCACTAGATATCCGATATTAGTGTCATTTCTACCATTAGCTGTCTCATCGATTATGCTTCATATGGGAAGTAGGTCACTTCCCAGTTTTAGTTATATAGGGTTTATTTTATTTTATACCCATTTATAGACTATTTATTATTTTGTATTGAGCCTCAAAATAAGTAAATAGGTCCACCTGATATAAAGCAGTCACATCTACGAAGACTAGCGATCTAAGGAGTATTTTGCTTTTGAAACTATTACTGTAACGGTGCGGTGTGTTGCAGACTCGGTGTTTTCTCTGCGCGGAACCTGTGAAACCGCCCTAAATAACAGAATAAATAATGCCTAAATCTTATTAAATTATAATAATGATAATCAAAAATATACTGATAGCTGTTTCTATAGTTGTCATCTCGAGACGATAAACCATTTTCCACAATGGCGCCATTCGATGCATTCATCAATCACTGTGGCCGATTGTTTTCGCAGATCAAAGTTGCGACAATGCGAAATTCAGGAGTATTGTCCGTTTGTGTCGTTCTGTTACGTTTTATTTACAGACAGACACCTTTGTGGAGCGTGCCACGTTTTGCCTCGAGGTGTAAGTTACTAAATACTAGCGGAGCATATTCACTTCTTATAGTTACACGCGTAATATGAAGTTTTCGAAGCTAACCATAGTTTTATACCTATAAGAATCTCCATGAGTAGAGATTAGTATTTTATTTTAATACATGCGGGGTAGTTTGTACTGTTCAGTTTTAAATCATCATACCGGAGTTACCGGATTTAACATAATGAAAGGAACGTAAACACGCTCGCCCCGATTGTTACATAATGCTCCGGTTAGCAACCTTTCGTTAGGTTGTCTACTTTTTTAATAGTCATTAACGTCACAGGGATAACAGGGAGGTGATGATGACGATGATAAATGACTTGTCAGTCAGACCAAACGTTCTGGCTGGCACTAAAATATTCATCCGCTTTGATTCGATAAATTAGTATTAAGTATTTTTTAAATCATAAAAATGACGAAAATATCACGTAACAATATATCGGATCATTAAGCTGCGTACATAGACGATAACACAAGACCCGAGCTCAACCCGAACTCAGCGCAAACTCAACTTAAACGCAGCCCGCGCCTTAAAATACATCTTTTACAATCTTGAGTCCAATTATGACACATTCCTCTCGGCGTATAATGGCACGTTCTCATTGTCACGTATTATTTTGTCGCGGTTTGATGAATTTGAGTTGAGTTCGGGCTAAAATCGGGTCGTGTGTTATGTTCCTGAACGCAGCCATATTGCCGCATGTAAAAACTCGAGTTCCTGTCACTTGGACCATCCCCAACCATATTTCATTGTCCCTCGTCGTGGGCGGCCGCAGACGTCCATTATAGTTTTGCTACTTCCAACGGTAGATTGTTCACGCTCTAAATAATAACTAATTGATTAAGTTTAAATTTGTGGCTTACCCTTAGTGGCTGTTCCATTGTCATGATGAATTGCGTATAAGCTATACATTATTTTTACTTGGGTAAGATATTCAGTCTTAGAAAATCAGGATTTTTCTATACATTTTGATACTTTCGTTATTATTTTTTGTATGATTTTTTCGCGATTTCAGCGTTGGTTCCATAGTAAAAGTTGTTCAGTTTGATGGTCCCTATCTACCATATTCGGCATAAGGGGTTATTTTGTAACTAACACGTTGTATATACATTTATCTTATTAATTTAGTAATTTTATACGTAGTATCGTAAAAGTGCTCGGGATCTGTTTTAAAGCAATGTGTAAAATTAATGAATCAATATCTAACTTAGCAATTTGTTTTTTGTGTAAAATAGCAAAATCGGATGGAAAACATATTTTTTGTTCCCTATTCCAACAAAGGGTATTCAAAACCATACTGTACAATTCGTACATCGGTTTTTGTGCTACGGTTGTCTCGTAGCAACGTAACGCCGTAGTCGCGTAGTTCGTAGCAATGAATAGAAATGCCTAACCGCTGATGTTTTTGTATCCCAGCTTGCAAACTTCAAACAAAGTATATTGTTTTGTATCTTTCTGTAAACATCTTGGTATAAGCTTTGATAATATTGGTAAAGTATCTTTTGTGTGGGTCTTTTTTGTATTAGAAATAAAATACACAGTACCACACTGCCTCGCAAAACCTAACAGTAGGTTTGTTTGAGAGTACTGATAATTATAACATAATATTAATAAATTAAATATGTATCCTAAATTTTATATTGTTGTTATTTATATTGTTTAACAAAAATGACATTAATTGATGAACACAAACGAAAAATAAGAATAACGACTTTAAACTTAAAAAAGGCTTGAAAAGTGATATTTTAACGATAAACCTTTTATGTTAACCTATAGGGCTTAAGTATTTGAACCTTTTGGACACTGGACTTGTGTAAATGCGGAATGAAAGGACGGCCACTGTTATCTTAACGGTTTTAATAACAATACGATGAACTGAAACACCGCCATAAAAGGCGGGAAATAAAGAACATTGTGTAGGGGCGGTCTTTCTTTGTTTTTGAGAATGAATACGAAGTAATTTTTTTTGCAATATTTTTATGTCCTTTTCGTAAAAACACTGATACAAACTTTTTAATTACTTTTATTTTGATAAAGGGGTTTTTCGCTGCTAAAACAAGTCAACAAATCCTATGTCATGTGTTTAGATGATATCACTAATTATAATTTGAGAATAACTCGAATTTGAAAACGTTGTTTTAATTAGAAGTTTCAGTTAAAAATCTAAAATCTACTTAGATATGCCATTAACAAGTTTTGTTAATACTTACTTGTTTGTGTCAAGTCAATAATTACTAAAGAGATATAAAAAATCATAGCAATAGAATATACTAGTTACCATTTATTTTTAAAACTTAAAACCAGGAAAATTCTAGACTTCCTGGATGCCGCGCCGCAGGGCTTAAAGAGTTACTATAATTAGGTGGCGAGTCACAATAGATCTTTTAGGTCCCTGTGACTACAGCTCAATCAGAGCTGCAGAGCCCCAACACTCAAATGATAATAATGCTATTAATTTTTATTCAGGGAATTCTCTTTTCTTTTACTTTTCGAATTAAAATAATTTTCTATCATTTCCAACTTTTCATTGCTACCTACGTAATTAAGCTCTATTAACCTTTCACAAAAAAACTGTTTTTGCAATAAACCACCAATGTGTTTGTTATGTACCTGGGTATGTGTTGTACCCATTTATGTTAATTAAACCGGAAATAGAAGTGAGAACTAGGGTTGTCAACTCTACTATATAATATAGTATCCTACTATATTGCGGGTTCGCCTATTATACTTATTAAAAAAATATAAAGTAGGCAAAAGTACTATATTTTTTTCAAGTGATTTTTTTTACAAAAGCAGCAAAAAAACTTTAGTAATTGCATAAAACACTTGTGTTTATGGTTGTTGAATAAATTATGAAAATATTTAGTAAGTATGAAAAATGCAACTTCTTTAAAATCATCCAGACAAAACGGCAACCTACTATATGTTTTGGACTTTTTCGCCATCTACTATATTTTTACACATATCTTGAAAATACTATATTTGATGCAGAAAAAGTTGGCAACCCTAGTGACAACCCTTTTTAAGTTTTGCGTGGGTTTTCACATTTCTACTTTAAAACTCCCTCCCTTCTCCATTACTTGCCCCAAAAGATCTATTTTTGGACCGTCGCATTCCTCGTTTTATGTTCTTTTGTGTTCATCCAGTTTAACGTACTCTTTCAAGTGGTTTCAATTTGCGAGTTTTGTAAACAAATGCGAAATGAAAATATTTGTTTGATTGAAGAGTCGTTTTATGCCATAAATTATAGTATAAAAGGACTCTTCAATTAAACTAGCCTATAATAGGAAATGTTTGACCCGTGATGGCTATAGATTTAAGTGAGAAAAGGTGCTGGTAGCGCAGCCAGACAGCGAACTTAGACCAAACTTACAACTTTTGGTCACGGAAGGAACTTTCATACAATGAAACAATCGGACAAAACAGCTGTTTTTTAAGGTTTCGTACCCGAAGATCAAACGGGGACCTATTGCTGTTTTTCTTTACTGATTTTGTTGTTTCTTACTAATAAAACAATGTAGAATTTGATGAGTCCTAAGTGTTTTCATATTTTGCGTTATTTCAATAGGTAATCCAGGTATTCCTTTCCTTTACGTTATAAGAACCTCACTTCCTTCTTCAAAAGCTTCAACCCGATATTGAGTTACAAAATGGAACTCCATATTTGTTTAACATTCGTAGATTGCTCTCGTTTCAATTCCACTTACCTTTGGGTGAGAAATGCCTTCAATGAATAGTGATTGCTATGTATTTCCCGAGGTCGTTTTGCGCCTTTATTATGCAAAGTAGTCCCGCGGTTCAGGGCTCTCTTGAGTGCTATTCTGTAACACCAATTTACGGTATCCGAAAGGTAGTTTTCTCTCGCAATAAATGAATTTCTCCTTAAAACGTATAACGTTTCAAGGGCAGATTAGGGATACTTATTGAAAGAATTGTTTATGACCCAATTTCCGGGCAAGTGGCTAGTAACTTTACACTACAAAACCTACCGTCACAGCTTTGGAAGCGTATGTGACATTACAAGGTTTTTTAATACTTTCTATTTTAAAATGGTACTAGACCTCAGAAATGCTTGGGTGGTGTTCAATTATAATAGTGTCAAAATCGATCTATTTAGTATTCCATTTCGAGATCAACTTTCTGACACATGTCAAGTATAGCAAGCTACTTCTCATGTTTCAAAAGCTACAAAGTCTCAGAAAGCCTGTTAAATTGAAACATAAAGCAATCGAATACGTACGTACGTATTCATTGAACTAGTGGCTCTGTGAGCTATAGACCTCGCATTTGTGTCATTTTTGAACATTTTTCGAAATGGCTGAAATATGCATTTTTTTCGAAAAATTTGAGTCGACGAAAAAATTCTGTTTAATTATCGAACCCGCTCAAAAAATTTAACGAAAATTGATTAAGACATGCGACCTCTAGAGGAGAACAGAAGGACGAAAGCATTTTTGCATAAGCTGAAACGGAGACGCTTCGCTCGCGCGTAACCCTCGGTCAATTATTCCACTTATTCAACTCGCTTAAAATAGATGAAAGAAAAAGTACCCCGTGCTGGTATGGATCGTAGCAAATAAAATAAGGTAACTTTGCTTTGTTTATACATATCCCTATAGAACCGGGCCGTGAACTTATATTGCGCTAAAATATGTTTGATGCTTGTCCAAAATCTTACAGAGCGTCAGAAATGTCTGAGTGCTGTTAAAATTGTGTCACGAATGTCGGCCGATTCCTTTTGTTATATTCCCGGGCGCGCTGGCCACTTACATCACGTTTCTATTATGCTAAGTGGCCGAGTGCCTCTGTAGCATCAATTTTTATTACCGTTTCGCTTAGTACCTGTCGTTACGGAATTGCGAAGAATTTTTTGCTACGGCTTATCGAATATCGACAAAAATGTAAAGAAAATATTATCTTGTACAGATTTTATGATGTTGAATTAAGTGAAAAGGGTGTTTTTACATCACAGTTTAATTTAATAGTCTGCCGTTCTTCAAATCTCCAGGAAAAGCTCGATGGTACACACGTTCTGACATTAAACTTACAGCATTGGTGTTCGTTAAAGTGAAAAGAAAATTCTCGATAGCCCGGTAGCAACTTTTTCTACGTAACTTTTTTTTTCAATTAATCTATAATAGTATCAACGTAACTTCTATACGAGGCCTATCCATTTCAAGTGATTATTAATATAGTATCGCTTACGAAAGTTCTCGAGTTTAGTCACATATCCCACCCACCAAACCATATTTCACTTCAAAGCGACGTGAGGCTCGACTTTTATGGAATAATATAGTAAGTAATCTGTGTGAGGAAAATTGAAATTTACCTTGCATAGTGCTAGGTTGAATAAGAATTTGTTAGAAAGACTTTTGGGACGTCATTATTAAATTTTTTGTTAGGTGCTATTTTTTACTATGAAGGGTTTTTCTTAATGTTCTGTCATTTTTAGCCTTTGTATATTAGTTTTTTTTAAATAAATTGTTATTAATTTTAATTCATAAAGATGTTATTAGAGCGACTGTATCTGTTATTATCTCTACCTCTTCATGTACTTTATTTGTTTGATAGAATCAAGAATGTTTAAAATAAAAATAGTTGGCCATTAATTGTTTAATACTTTTAACAGCGATTCCTAAAAAAGAACCAAAAGAGATTATATAAAGTAGTTCTAACTCAGCAATTATATTTCAAAACCACAGTCGACAGCGCAAGTAAACCCTTTGACTGCTCTACCGATAACACACCCGCATTGGATACCCAACATACGAATCCTTTGTGAAGACATGATACTTTCTTGTATTTAGATGAGCTTTGTGCTCACTCGGGATGAGCTTTGTACTCACTCGATCCGGGAATAAGCGAGGGAAAAGGTTAACCAGTTTCTTGGAAAAGCTTGAAACAATTTTCTCTCTTGTTGCTTAGAAACAGTTGGGTGATTGTGCTATGGTACTGAGTGAAAGGGTTACTACGGCTACTACTATAATTATGTGTCAGCGGGTTTATAATGTTAATAAATGAATACTTATACGTGTTAATAAATGAGCCGAAAATGAAAAAACCGTGTCTTCGGACCAACAAACTAAACAGCTTTTACTATGGGACCAACGCTGATATCGCGAAAAAAAAATCGGCTGTTTCATACAAAAACTAATAACGAAAATATCAAAATGTATGAAATAGCAGATTTTTTTTTCGCGATTTCAGAGTTGGTCCCATTTTAAAAGATGTTCAGTTGATGGTACGAAAATTACGTTTTGTATTGTAATATGAACTATTCTATAAGAAACACCTATGCAAATAGATACAAATCAAATATTCATAATATGTGAAGAAGAAGTATCACTAAGAAACTAAATAAATAAATAAATAGTTTGGGAGAATGTCTAATTAAATAACTACATTTAAGAAGACTGTATAGGTCTTTCATGATTGAACATAAAATGTTTCTCGACCAGAAGGGGGATTTCAAAATGGCCGCTATAATTAAACAAAAATAATAGCTGAAAATGGGGAAGTAGACAGAAAGAATGGAATGAAAAGTAGGTTGGGTTTATTCAGCGTCGATAGTGTCCGGTGGGCGTGTTATTTTAGCCTCAGGTAGATAAAATATAAGAACTACTAACTGCCTTTCTCTTTTGGTGAAACGTAGGTTGGTTACGTTAGTTTTTTAATGCCGTAGTCAAAGAGTGTAGTTTCACTAACTATTTGTTTAATTGAAAAATAGAACCGACTTTACATGAAATTATCTCTCAGGAATCTACCATACATTCAAAGAAACATTATAAAAACAGCCATTGCTGGGTCTTCTCAGAACAAGGCTAGGTAGTTAGGTCTCATATTTCTTAATATGCTCGTTTACTTAATTCGTAGTAGATTACACATATTTTGTGATTTTGCTGATTCTCAAATAAGGAATGAGACGTTTATTTAGAAAATAAAAAACGATGTCACCTATATTAAATGAAAAAATAACTTATACAACACAATTCATAGAAAAAGCAATAAACAATACTTTATTGTTTGTTATTATACACTGGCCTGCAAAACTAAGTACTACAGAGGTCTATTTTCATACAAACGAGGTAACTTTGAAGCTTTGGTTCTCCGCCCAGGATTAAGCGGGATGTGATCTGATGATGGCCATCCAGGGAGTGAATGGGGAAGATTCAAATCTCCATACACACCCAATTGATCTAATCAGCATTCTAAGAGCTGTAAGGATTAGAGTTATCAGTTACAGCGTTTCCATACATTTTAATGCTATTTTTGTGTTTTTCTTAAACATACCCAAACAGCTCTTAGAATGCTGATCAGATCAATTGGGTGTGTATGGGGATCTAAATCTTCTCCATTCACTCCTTGGATGGCTATCATTAGATCACACCACGTTTAATCCTGGGCGGAGAACCAATTCTTCAAAGTTACCTCGTTTGTATGAAAATAGACCTCTGTAGTACTTAGTTTTGCAGGCCAGTGTATTAGTGAATAAGGATTTTGCTAAAGCTTGGCTGCTATCTCGGCTATAAGCGGCTTAGCTTTATTTCTTCTTTCTCTGAAACAACCAGCAAAAGTGCTGAGTCGCTGTTTACTTAATAACAAATCTTTGTTTAAACCAGAAAGACAAACACTTTTTTTTTAAATTATGATCAGAATAAAAGGAAATTACTTTTTATTCTATATCGTTAAATTTAAATAGTTAAATAATCTTGTATGTCCTAAATTTCTGAAAAATATATTTAATAATTAAAATCCTTACTTATAAAATAATTATGTCCTACCTGCCTGACTCCCTGAATCATTTATAAATCCCACAACTCAACAAAACCACATCCATTTCAATTTTGTTTGCATAATTAAGTCATAATATAATGTCGGCATTTGTTTTAAAAAAGGATTTTTGAAAATTCCCACGGAAAGAATTCCATTTGGATGAAATCGTAGGCGGAAGTATTTAGTAGAATCCCGCCGGATTCTGGGTGCGAATAAACAAAAGATTTTAGAAGATAGAATTTGTAGCTTACATAAGGATTCCAAGGGCTTCTGTCTGTACTGTAATTGAAGTATAATGACGTTTACCTTCGGGATGATTGGGAGTGCTCTTTATTTATTGTTTTCTTTGGGATGAGATAAAGCGGAAAAAAGCTCTGTTTATTTACGCCCAGTGCCAATGTTTTGAGTTTTATTGGAGATGATTGGGACACCTGGCAAGTGAAAAGTAAGATGTTGTTTATTTCTTCTTGTATTTTTTATACATTTGAAATCATCACTGATTTCCAATGTATAAAACTAAATATTTTAATTTATTTATTATTATTATCATATCTTAGCTTTTATTTAGGTACTTAGGCACTGTCCAATTTGGATTGGATTTGGATAATTATTGATAATTGAAGATTAGAACTCGTGTTTTGCATTAAAATATAAAAGTGGCAAATAATTATTCGACTCAGCCACTACACTAGATGTCTTGTGCACCGAATTATAAGTTTGCCATTAATTATCACTTTATTTAACTTGTCTATTTACTAGCCAGTACGCAGCCCTGCATCGCATTAACGAGCAAGACGAGATTCCCAACTTAAGTGATACCTGCTTGCTGGAGGGCCACTTTGCCGGCTTCCGTCTTAGCGAGCTGCTTTGAGACAACTTTGCTCATTCCGAAATGGTTTATTGCTGGATGTCTTAATGCAGTCACGTAGATACTTTAGTGATCTGTAGCAGAGATGTGTATGCTCTGTCTGAGTAGTTTGGGCTACATGCAGTTAAATCGAAATGGGTTTACTATTCCTCTGTGAATAGTATCCACTGAATAGAAGCTACTGGATGCACCAAACATAATTAATTACTTATATAATATGTTCTTATACTTTTTGCATATTATTTTTAATTTTGTCTTTCTTTACATCATTCATACGCGTGAATAAGTCACATAACACCAGATTATTTATGCAACCTACTCAACCGGGGCATTATTTCACTTATCTAGATGAGTTAAAGATTTTTTAAATTCGAGATTTTTCGCGTTCTCTGTAGGTAAGTACTATTTTTTAAATTTCATTAAAATGTACTAGAAAAATATCGTCTCGCCGCAACCAAAAAACATGATTAATCCTTTCTTAGGATTTCACAGTTTGTAGTTCTATCACATGAAAACACTCGGTTAGACTGTCACTTGTCTAGCTTTTTATTAGGAGGTAAGTACTCTTTACTACTGAAATACTATTAGCGTAGAGATCAAAGCAACTTAGAGAAGCTTTACTTTAACTCAGTGATGTGTTATCGCGGCGGCCCGTTCAGTTCGATAATTACTGGATTTAGGAGAGCTGCGATTGAACCAGATTCCAGATTGCCTATAATGACAGATGTCCATTACATGCTATATTTTTGTTTGTTATTATTCAGAAAGACTTGTATATGAAACATGTATTTTTAAGGCTTATAAACTCTATCTACTAAAATGTTAGCTTAGTAGACCGAAGTCTCTAAGAGTTAAGATTGGGGTTCCACTCCAATTTAAGGTTGTGTTATTTTTTTGCTGATCACAGGTTCATTCTAAAGTTTTAGTCATTACTGATAAGCACTAGATTCACCAATAAATACATTGATTAGGTTAGAACTGTGACCATCGAAAAAAAGAGGACCAGTTGAACTCGGTCGAGTTATTACAGACCTCGGCACGGATCTTGAGTGATAACAGTTAATACGCAGTATTAATTTTTGGGGCCTCATTGGCGGGAGACGTGGTGCGGGGCTACAGCAAACATACGATGTAATCCCCTCCAATTTCTCTCACGGTTCACGACTCGTGCCGGCACACTATACACGGTTTTTTTTTAAGTATATCTTTTTAAAGTATATCTTTAAAAATAACCGTGTATACCGGGTGTAACAAGACCCTCAACGAAGCCGAGGTCTACGTATTTTGCATCAGGATCATTTCTGTTCAAAATTATTGCTGGGAAACGATTTTAATTTTTGGTGTTAAAAAAGCATTAATACATTACCACGCAATGTAACGCGTACAAAAGACCGCGCCATCGAATGAATGTTACACTGCTGCGTGCGGCCGAGAGAAGTCAAAGTCAAAGTCAAATAAGCTTTATTCAAATAAACTTAATTATTAAGTACTTTTGAATCGTCTATATTTTCCTACCACCCGTTCCAGACTTTTTTAGCTGACAAGAAGAACGGGCGCAAGAAACTTATCAGCTGTAACAGCCATAAGTAACGATATTTACAAACTTGAATATATCGTTACCAGAAAATTACAACAGGGTGACAGGATTATTGGCAACAACATAGACTTATTATATTACTTCAACAAAGTACTTATTAGCAAGTTATGTGTTACATCATTTCCACGCATTTAGATCTTTAAGATAATCATCTACTTTATGATAACCTTTACCCATGAGCGTTTTTTAACATGGTTTTTAAATTCATGCAAAGGAAGATCAATCACTTGTTGTGGAACTTTATTAATAAAGGCTATGCCTTTCCCCATAAATGAACCTCTAGTTTTTGCAAGCCTAAATCTTGGAACGGCAAGTTTATCTTTATTTCTTGTATTGAACTGGTGAATATTGCTGTTCTTAGCAAATGAATCATAGTGTTTCCTTACATAAACTAAATTATCATAAATATATTGGCCTGCCAAAGTTAAAGTTAAAAAAGGCAGTTAAGAAAGGCAACATTTATGTATACGTGCCTTCGATACGTGCTCATGAAATACATTGAGTGATGACGATTTGAAGTCATTGTTTGTTACGAAATACATAAAATTTTGATAATGTTTCTGTAGATAAAAATTAAGAAATAACGAATAAAATAAAATTTCATAAAAATTTTGAAAAAAAAAATTACTTTGACCTTCAATAACTCAGTAGCTATTGGTTTCCCAGGTATAGTCTAAAGAAAAAAATGATCCTCATGATGGGTGGAATGCGTGGACTTCGGCTTCGTTGAGGGTCATGTTACAGACGTTATACACGAGTACCTAACCACTTTGACCCAGTGGAGTCTTATCGCGGCGGCCGGTACAGCTCGATAATTACCGGAATTAGCAACGTTGCGATTGGATCGGATTCGGAAGCGGCCTTTTATTAGAGTGATTTATTGAAATGTTACTTTATTGACCGGCTGGGCTAATGGGTTTTCGGTGTAACGTGTAGGTAGAGCTTTAGGACGATGCTAAACATGTTTGGATTAAAAAACTTAAATCTGATGAAAGTAAATGCTGTAATGCGCTTCGCTTGCTCTCCTAATAATCAAGGTTTGAGCAAATGATCGATTATGTTTTTTACGGGTTTTAAATTTTTATTAAAGTTACAGCCACTAAATAGTTTTAGACACTTGATAAATTCATGTAAAGTCACTGTTCGTAGCTCACTTGGTGAGGTGTGTGCGATGGATTATTTAAATATCCTTTTTCGCTTATTCAGAGAGACGCAATAAACATTATCAAAAATGTAAAAAATGCAACAATTTAAGCACCGTACATCGGTAACGCGTAGCAGAGCAGATGGTAACATATTTTTAAAGCTACCATCACTATCTATATCTACGCGTAAGTTGAATTTACAGATTTTCTAACTGAGATTAGCTTCATATCGAAAACCTGTGATATTAACATTCTTGTGTGTGGCAGTTAAAGGTAAGACAGCAAGTTTCTCAGTCAGTACCTCTTTGGAATCCCGGTGGAATGCCGCCTATAGTCGCTTTGCTGAACGTCATATGGCGTAAAGATCAAACGTGGTCAAACGTTTCCTTTTAATATTTCCCTGCATTAGTTTTCATACAAATATGCTGTAAATATAAAATAAGATGTCTTGATCCTGACTGACTGATTCAGCATCACACAGCTCAAACCACTGGTCGAATCAGGATGAAGTTTGGCATATAGATAGTATGACGTAGGCATCGGTTAAGAAATGATTTCAAATAATTGCCTCGGATTGCTCGGATAGTAGAATTCATAGCTGAAGAAGTTGCTTGTGAATGGTAAAGTTAAATACGATATTTACGATTGTTACAATAATAGCAACCCCACATCAAGTTGATTACAATATCATTCTCGTTAAATTCCCATACACACGAGTTTCGTGGAAGTCTAATTGGTGTAGCTGCTAATTCGAAATGAATTACGTTCCATTTAGCGAAACAACACTCATTTGTAAACAACTTTTAACGGCACAATTTATTTCTGTTTATGATTAAGTGGGGCGGGACATTTTGCGTCGCCGAAACGGAACGCGACGAAAAGTTGAGAAATATTTCCGTGATAAGAATTTTTCGTTTCACTGATGATGTAATTTGATGTGGCGTGAAATATTATTATATTAGTTTCGATCAACAAACGCAGACGTTTGTGTAGGAGGCGGTCGGTTGAGATTGTTGAGAATGTTTGATTTGGTGTCTGTAACGTATTGATTTTCATAATAATAACTTCTTTGTAAACAGTATTATAAATTCGTAGTTTAATAAAGTCCTTTAGTAGATTTGATACTTAGTACTCTACAAGAAATATACTAAGCAAATTATTTTCTAGCAAAAAGTTAAGAATGTTGAAGAATTGTGAATCTATTCAATTACTAATGGCCAATTAAATTTAACAAAAATTCATAATACTCTTAAATTTGTAGAAAAGAAACGAAAAGATTTTACATTTCTTGTAATTGTTTCATGTTAATTAATTTTTCTTTTCTTGAGTCGTTTCCTCTTGTTTTGCTTGGCTTTCATTTGATGTAATCGCAAGTTGTGGCCTGCGGGCT
Source organism: Agriphila tristella (assembly GCA_928269145.1). Classification (NCBI taxonomy): domain Eukaryota; kingdom Metazoa; phylum Arthropoda; class Insecta; order Lepidoptera; family Crambidae; genus Agriphila; species Agriphila tristella. The sequence goes on from OV743432.1 coordinate 31,565,526, forward strand.
GCGGGTTTGGTCGCTCGATGTTCGTTTCTCGCTAAAATTATTTAATTACATTTGCATGGACTGGTAAGAGCAAATATAAAAAAAAAAATATTTATCAGGAAACTATTAAAAACATTATTTACTTACCAAAAAACCAACTCATTATAATCATGCCGATTCAAGTTAGACATCGATGTTATTACAAAAGATTTTTAAACGCGTGTTTAACTTAGACACTGTTTTTTTTGACAATATTGTTTGAAAGAGACAGCATCACATTTAAACAGTGTGTCAGTTAAACAGGTGTTTAAAAATCTTTTGAAATAACACCGAATGTAGTATATGTAAACCTGTCACATGTTCCAATTGGCCGATGTCTAGTGCTGTATCCCATCGGATATGTGGAGCGGAAACGAGACGCAATTGCAAACATTCATCGTGGTGTCAATGTGTGCTCTTTTTAGGGTTCATTCACAAAATTTAGTATCTATTTCAGCAGAATGTAAAATCAAAGTTAACCATCACTTATTGACATTATTTTTAATTTTATATTTTTACATTTACAATGTTATTTTTATACTTACAATACCTAATAATTTACTTGAAAACATACGACTCGCACCTCGCACCAGAGCAATTCTCGGACGGGAATTTTCTCGTAAGACGTCAATTCAAAACGCAAAGATGGTTGGTACTTATTTTTTTATAAGGAGAGGAGGCCATGAAATTAAAAATGTATTGTCGGGATCCCAAATGTTACAACAAAGAAGATATTAATCTACTGTAATAGTAAGTTGATATTGAAAAACAAAAAATTGTTTAAAAAACAAAAAAACCGACTTCAAAAAACCTGCCTATAAAAAGCAACAAATAATATTTAAATCATTAGATATGCATTATCATAGTTATAATAAAAACACGTCTATTGAAGTCGGGTGGGGCTGGAGTACAACTTTCTCTTTTTATTCTAAAAGCCCCACCCGACTTCAATAGATGTGTTTTTATTATAACTATGATAATGCATATCTAATGATTTAAATATTATTTGTTGCTTTTTATAGGCAGGTTTTTTGAAGTCGGTTTTTTTGTTTTTTAAACATTTTTTTATTTTTAGTGTAAGTACCTTCTGTATTAGGTATATTATTTAGGTAAAAAAATCGACTCAGCCAAACGTGAGATAATCGCGGAGAAACATACATACATACGGGTCAAACTGAGAACCTCCTTTTTTTGAAGTCGGTTAAAAATACTACACTAAAGTATCTCTTTTCCAACAAAAAAATCATCTAATTCGGTTCATAAATAAGAAAGTCGATAAGGTAGTTGATGCAAAATGATAGTATTTTCAGGATTACTTAAAAACTACTTGACCGATTTGAAAAAAAATTAAATGGGACCATCTCGCAAGCAAACTCAATCGAACAAAAAAAGAATCATCAAAATCGGTTCATAAATGTCGAAGATATGCACGAACAACGATAAAAAAAAAAAAACATACATTCGAATTGAGAACCTCCTCCTTTTGATGAAGTCGGTTAATAAAACAAAAGGCCGCACAGTTTCCGTTTATTTTTATTATCCTACTGAACCCTTGCGTTAACGCACACTTGTCCTGTATTTTTTCATTCATTACTCTTTCGAGGCAAAGGAAACTCGTTTGTTGGGCGTTGTCACCTGCCGTAACGTGTGTGTCGGGCAGTAGATCAACTCGAATGTGAATAACTTTGTCGTGTATTGACAAATGTTTGTGTTGGGACATTTGTATGAGTTTTTTTGTGCAAACATTGGTACAGGATACCCATTTGTTGGTCACGTACGTGTTACCGATTCAGTCAAGGCTATTAGGTGTTTATAAATAAATAAATATTTGACAACATCACATACATTGCTCCGATTCCAAAGTAAGTAGCTAAAGCACTTGTGTTTTGGAAATCAGAGACAACGGTGGTATCACAAATACCCAGACTTGAGACAATATAGAAAAGTTATTTTTTTACATTGACCCAGCCGGGGATCAAACCCGGGACCTCGAGAGATGGTGCCGCCTTGAAAACCGGCGCACGTTATTGCACAGGTTATTGTCACAAATAACATGTTCATAATATAACTCCATAGATATTATAATTTACAAATAAGGTTTTGCTATACTGTCACAAATAACATGACTCTACCTAATATTATTTACATATTTTGATAAACATTATGTTTCTTGTTGCAGGTACGTTCTCGCACGGATAATAAATAAATTAATTAGCTGATTAATATTTTTGGATTATTCCTGAATGAGTAAGTAAACTCAGCCTTTGCTATTCCTTGAAATATAATACTGCTCCGAGTCAGAGATGACATCAACCTTAATATGTTTACAGTATTCTTGTAAGTTAAAAAAGTCTGGAACCACTATATTTTCCGTCTATATTTTCCTACCACCCAGGTAGGAAAATATAGACGATTCAAAAGTACTTAATAATTAAGTTTATTTGAATAAAGCTTATTTGACTTTGACTTTGACTATATTGTTTTGCAAATGCTGCAATCGAATACAAACCATTTAACAAAGACGCTATCGAGTTACTTGGGTACAGTCTACAGAATCAAAGCAATTGATCATGTAAACACTGATCTGAAATGTCACTGGCAGACGTCTTTTGTGTGGCTCGTTACAGAGTGGGTGTTTACTTCAAAGGGTTACCTGTAGGGTTGCCAACCCTACTATACAGGGTTATTTGTAAAACACCAACAACCTCGCAGGAGTAGATTACTAACATCTACCTACAACTACATTTGTTCTACGGCTTTTCCGAAAACAGACAAAAAAATCGACTATCCATACAAATGTCCCGAACAGCTGATCGAGTTTTGCATGAAAAGTCGATATTTTTTGTCTGTTTTCGGGAAAGTCGTAGAACAAATGTTGTTGTATATGATGTTAGTAATCTACTGCTGCGAGGTTGTTGGTGTTTTACGAATAACCCTGTATAATATAGTATTCTACAAGTAGTAAAGGCTCGACAAATAGGTATAAAAAAATAAACAAGTAAAATATGCATCATATAGGTAAGAGTAGTAAAAACTGCTATTTTACAAAATAAATTATTGATAACCATCTATTTGTTTTTTTTTTCACGATCTAATATGTTTTTCCAAGTAATTATCTCGAAAATACTATAATGTACTTACCTATAAAAAGTTGGCAACCCTAGTCAGTGACTCGATTTGAACCGATCTAAGGTTCTGTTTAAGAACAAGAACGCTAATATTAGCTTAGTTGAGTTCTATGTAGATCTCTAACAGTGATAAGGCTGATAAATTAACTCGTAGTATCAACACAGTATTGATAGAAAATTAAAAATAATGGAAATGAAATAACCTAATGGGGTATATAATCGACCAGCGGGGTCGATTGGCGACTTGCTAGGCGATTTTAGTCGAATAGAGCTTTTATCGACTATCGCTTTTAAAATCGAATCGCAAATCTAATTTCAATGAGGTGGCGATTAGATTTTACAAGCAATTGCCGATAAAATATCTTAATCAACTGAAACAGTCTAGCAATTCGCCTGGAAAATCGACCCGTGTAAATGCCCCATAAACATCTTTAAAATTTTCTAAATTACCTACTGTAACATTATCATCAGCATCATGTTTCATTTCCATCAATTCTAAATTAAAGCACAAACATTTGTGCCGTTCCGTGTTTGCTCGTATCATCCGCCGCCCGCCGCCGGCATGGGCGGGACGTAATACGGCGGGCGGTCCGTTAGGGCGGATCATGATCTGTGCTGATTGTTGAAAATTGTTTAATATAATATAATAATGCATAAATGTTTTCCTACAAAGATATGTTTTTTTTGTTTGATTGATAAAAAAATGTTTTGTAGCATTAAGTACTTATACTTAATTAAAACTTTGGTCGCAGTTTATCGCATAAAAACGATTGCATTAAGTATACATTTATTACATTATCAAATAACTTTGTTTTAATTCCATAATCCGATGCCTATATATATTATGACTTCGATTACTGATACCCTGTCCTTGTGTCTATCACAAAGTTTCGTTTTGTACTCTATTTTTGGCATTTTTGTTATTCGAAACCATAAATCCCTAGTTACTTAAAGGTAAACATGTCAATTCTGAATTATTTTATCATATTTCCTACTCTCGAGAGTCATCTGAATATTCAAATTATGTTTTCAATACGCCTGTGTCAAATATCAGAAAATTGTATGCCGTGCGGAGAAAATATTCATATAGGTATTTGTTTACGTGCGGAATTATGTAAACATGTTTGGATTATTTTCGCGTGGTTCGTTATCTATAATTATACGTCTCGTGGGGGGAATCAATCACGTTTGGTATGAATGAGTTTTTTTTATAAACTTACCTTCCTTTCAGGTTAAACATTAGCACGTGACTACCTATTGTAGGCACGTAACGTGGTTTCCCAGGATTTTAGCTTTTACATAATATATTTTAGCGTGTCCCGACAAATAACGATTCACTATGAACTATGTTATCAAAGCATTAAATGCAATAATATCTTTGTAGTATTTGACGAATCCAACTTTAGTGTGTACGTACATATACACTTATTTGTATTTGATGGTTTTTAATAAAAAAAAAATGGAGTAAACTAGTTAGTTTGTTTAATATGACTCGCCTGATAAGTAATCTGACTAATATAATTTTATGGAAGCTTACTCTATATAAACTGGTTTGTAAACGTAAGGGCTACCCCATTATTATTGAAAAGAAATTCCATTTGAAGTCGCACTTCGTTGATATTCGCCCAGCTATTCGATATTAAGTGAATTAAATTTTTCTTCATCCATTTTTCTATTAAGAAAAATGGTTGAGAAAAATATTACATTTATTGATAACAATGAATGTAATATTTATTGAATTAAAATAGACGAGTAGCTCTTTGTGAGAGATTTATGTTTTTTTTTTCAATAGATTCGTTCTTTGTCGACGCAGAAAATTTTTCTGATTAAATTTTATCATACGATTTATTACGACTGCATATCGAGGTCTGCAAACAGAAAATCTTTCTTAATTTCTATACAGATTATTTTATTATTAATTACATAATATGATAAACCCATTATAGGAGTTACGTTTCTGATTTTTCGAAGCCTAGCCTAGCATGACCGATTTATATCGCGTGATATAGCATTTTATCGACACTCAACTGTCAAACTCTTTTGTCTTTTTGACAGTTGAACGCGTTAAATCGGTCATGCTAGGCAGGCTGGATCCTGCGTGTACAATAGCATTATTCTTGAAGTGATATAAAAATATGCTTCACTAGCTACCTATATCTGTACTAAATCTATCATTTACTGACCGCATACTTAGTCGGACATAGCATTTTACATGTTTAAAAACACGCGCTTGTCTGAAAGGATTACCGTATTTTTAGCAACAACTTTGCTATGCTAATGCACACATGAATATAAAGGGTCGGCCAAACAAAACCTCGTGAGTCGTCCCAATACTTTACGATCGAACCGGGACATATAAGTTACCTCCCACTTTATTTTACACACGACAGCACATCAAGTTTAACAGGTAAACTGCGAAAAGAGCTTTTATTACGTAGGACATAAAAAGACTTCTTGCCGTGTCGGCGCGGCGTCGTGTATACGCGAGAAGCCCAAATGTTTTCGAGCGAGTTTTTATTCTTATTGCGTTGTTGAAAATTTCTTATTTCTCGTATTGCTTTTGTTCAAATATTGATAGAAGAAAACCAATTCTTCTATTTATTTCAAGAGTCGTCTATTGAAAGAGCATCATACTGTGGTTAAAATCGCTAGTAATAAAATTTAGAAACGCACTGAAAGAGAGTTGAGTAGTGACCTGCCCAAAATGACATTATTAGAAATTGAGTTTGTATGTTTTATTTAATACAATTTTTGTATAGGTATAAGTTTTGCTTAGACGTAACAATAACACAGCCAGCATTCAGAAGCAAACAATATTCGACATGTACACAAGATTTTATACGTAATGTCAAATCATACAGTGCAATGCAAGCACAAAAACAACATGAAGTTTCAGTCAACAGCAGACCTGACCCTCAACCGCAGCAGAACGTTTTTAATTCCATAAGAAAACCTTACCGTATAATATTTGAACAACAAATTGGAAATTCCTGCATAGAATTCCATATCAGCTCCGCAAACAATGCAACAGGAACGGAAAAGTCGGAATATTAGTAAACAGACTCGATTTTATGTAAACGGTCACGTTTCCAGAACAAACACCGGCAGGACGGCTATTCCTGTGCAATTTGCTTTAAAGGAACAGACAGTATGCAGCTCGAATACGAATATGAAATTCAAGTAAATTTTGGGTCAGCCAATTCAATTTAAGTAAATATTCAGGGGCCCTATTTTTGAAATCTATGGCGGTGAGCGCTCTTTACTACTAATTCTGGCTGTGCAATGAAAATTAGTAGTAAAGAGCGTTGCCAGCCGAATGATCGTCGAATGATTTCAGAAATAGATTTCCTGGGCAAATCACACCAATACTTTATATTATTATTATATTTGTATATAAGGTGGTACCAAATTATCTAACGATACTTAAACAGGTGATAGTGTTGCTTAAACTGAACAACTTTCTCCATAGAACATAGGTCGAAAAACGATTTTTTTTTTCGCCTTTCCATAGTAGCTCAGTCAGCTGACTAGTACATTTTGTATGGGAGTATGAAATTTTTTTTTCGTTTTTCGACCTATGTTCCTTGGAGAAAGTTATTCAGTTTAAGCAACACTATCACCCGTTTAAGTATCATCAGATAATTTGGTACCACCTTATATATTACTTTTGTTTGTTATTAATGTTATTATGTACCGCATTCATGGTTTCTCTGTTTCCCAAAGGTTGACTGGCAGAGAATGCTTTTAGCATTAAGTCCGCCTTTTGTACTTTAGTTTGTAGTACAATAAAGATTAAAAAAAAAAAAAAATTGTTAGGCCCAAACTAAGCAAAGCTTGTTCCATGGTAAATAATAGATTACATAATCAAGCTTTTAAACATCTCGGGACTACTTATTTTATCGTTTCAACACATCACACAAACAATGTGCCTCTACAATGCCAGCTCCCTGATTACTTAACTTTGCTGCTAACAATTCTCGATTGAAACCGTTGAAATGAATGAAAGTAAGTTTCAGTTGCTAATAGAGTTTTATTAACTTCAAACGGCTTCAATCGATCGATACCAATCGAGATTTGTAAGCAAACAGAGTTACCTAATCAGGGGGCAGGCAGGTTTGAAACTGCGACCTTACTGTGTTTTGTGGCAGGATTGCTGCCACTGCGCCAAGTATTCGATCCTCATCTGCATTCCTTTCTTAAAAAAAAGATCCTTTCCTAAACCTCAAAATGGTATGTTGTTTGATTAGTAAACAAGAAGAAGGACCGATTGTCAATTGTTTCATAAAATGTCCCCAAGATTTGACATGAACGTTCGACAGTGAACGTCGATTGGTCCTAAACGTTCCCGATTGTTCCGGCCCAGTGGCCCACGGCGATGGCGCCGATCAAATGGGAGTATTGGCATTCCTTTTGATGTTCCCTTATTGTGTCAGCAAATATTTATTTTCTCCTGCAATAGTCTGAAGCGCTATTTATTTATCAAACCACTGGGGATTTACCTACGACGTTATTTGTGTGTGAGTGGATTTTTCTCAAGACTGGTATGAAAAACCCTATTCAATTGAAAAGTGATTGGTTTCCTATATTGTGCTTTTTTGTAAAGGCATAGTTTTTCTTTTCTCTCATCTACTTTTATCTGGACGGCCGGCGGTAGCGCCGAGCGATGCAATCAGTCAATCGTTTTGTGAGCTTCAGGAAAATTGAAATCCGAAACGAATGTTTGCGAATTCAAATAATGCTTTTATTTTAGAAAATAAAAAGTTTACCTATATCTTAATTCCTAATGTCTTACAAGGCCTTTGAGGACATCTTCGTTTACATGTTGCATAAACATTTTTCGGTTGAGATGTGCGATCGATTTCTTTTTTACGATGCGTTTGATCAGTACGATATTTCCGTTAGACCCAGTAATAAATTGCCGTTGTTGATAAGTCAATTACTTCGTATCTAATCACAAAAAAGTGTGACCTATTTTAACATCATTAATGCTATTTGGTTACTGCGAGTGCGAGCATAAATAAACCCGACAAATACCTAAACAATGAAATATCAAAATGTCCAAATGAAATGGCTTTTGTCCATCAAAACTCCTGCGGTTCGGCGACCCTAATCCCCAGAAGCGATGGATGGATTAACTATGGATGCAGTCGGGATGCACGGGATTTGACGAACTCGGTGCTGGGGCTGCCAGATTTGCCATTAAATTCTGAGACGAAATTGGGGGGAATAGCGAAGTGTACGAACGAATAACTTTTGATGCAATCAAACATTTTTATTAGGCGCAAGCTGTACTTCTTCCGCCGTACAAATAAACGAAGAATAAGTTTATACTTCGAATAACCAAAAAGTTTGTTAAGAAATATGATGCTTTGTGACGTCATACGTAAGATAAAGTAACTCGTGATTGCTCAGCTGAAGTGGCAGTGGGCTGGACACATAGCGAGTAGAACCGATGGCCGTTGGGGCGGAAAGGTTCTTGAATGGCGACCGCGCACCGGATGACGTTCCGTGGGTAGGCCCCGACAAGGTGGACCGACGATCTGGTGATGGTCGCGGGAAGCCACTGGATGCGGGCAGTGCAGGACCGATCGTCGTGGAGATCCTTGGGGGAGGCCTATACCCAGCTGTGGGTGTCGTGCGGATGATATGATGATGATGTTGATGTAGATGTCATATTACTATCTTAGAATAACGATGGTTATTCTAAGATAAACTTATTTTTCGTTTATATTTGGGTCGTATTTGGAAATTCCACGACCTGGGATATACACTAGTATTCCGGGACCATTCGGTCATCTGGCAATCCTACTCCGAACTCCCGTGACGATTTCAATCGGGAACGCAAATCGGCTAACGAGCTTGCCTGGTCAGCAAACGTTCATTAGAAATAATCTGGTTATCAGTACGAATACTCCGTCGGTCGAGCAGAACGAATAGAATAGGTAGGTGCCTACGTTGTTTTTGAACAAATATTTTTCTGGGAAAACCAATAGACAGCGTTTTAAGAAATGTACTTACATATACCATTATTGGAAATTCTTAGAATTGCGAATAATGTAAAAAAATATGGTAGAAAAAATATCAATTCATTTTTACTTACTTCTTTCTTATTCTTATGAACTACTCCTAAGACCTCTTAAACGGATTATTGAAAGAAATTGTATCTTATTTGACGTATGAATAAGTTTCATCTTTCTTTTTTATCATCTACCCAAACTCGGTAATCTGTAAAATGTGTTCTTAGATTGATAGCACAGTATAAATTATGTAAGTACCAGTACTGTCTTCATTCAAAACGGTCAAACCGGGCTGAAATGACGAGCTAAGGAATCACAACACTTCGGTTCGCTTTCGCTTCACTTGTCATAAGTACATTGTGGTACAAAACTATGGACTGTAGGTATTTTATCTGAAGCTTAAATCACACTATATAGAAACCAGTTTTAACATTTTTGAACTTGAGGGTGACGAAAAATCAATGTTGCTGTAGCGGTCCAGCGAATTATTTCAAGGTTACGGGCGAGACACAATACTGTAATTTATTTATACACTGTGTCAAAAGCTTGTGCGAAAGTTCACCTCCAGTTATTCGGAAAGTTCCACGGCGAAATAAATCCGGCGAATACATATTCCCGGGACAGCAATATTCCTGAGAACTGGGAATACGCTAAATCACTCCATTCCCGCAAGTAATTAATTTTCTAAGAAGCTATGAATAAACTAGTTAGTTGAAAATTGGATTTAAAGTTTCTGAGGTAGTTTAGGAACAATGGGCGAGATAATTTCATTTGACCCGTCTTCGCCTAAAATAACTATCTACCTACCTTACATGCTGTTGCCAATTGATTTACCGTCGGGTTGATTTCCCATCTGGGTCTTGTTGAAAATCTGATTGTCTCTTGTGTCAGTAGTTGGTCGTATTTGTTATTTCCAACCCAAATGGAACAACTTGTTACTACGAATAGTCATAAATCAATCAAATACCTATAAGTACTATTTATTTTTAATAATGTTGGTTAAGTGATTGTATTAGTTATGCATTAGGGATTGTATTGTGATTGTATTATTTAATTGTATGGCTGTGTTACGGATGTGACACTACGAAAGGCTCTACGAGTCTACGTGGCGGTGACTGCTGTAGAACAATGTGCGGTCAGCTCTAAAAGTAGCTTAATTAATACTTTATTAGTTATAGCATGCTCTCTTTTTAGATCACGATATTGCGTCTCAATGATAGCTTATGTATTACTCCCTAAAAATGAAAAACATAGTAACTGCCACAAAATATATATACGAGTTTTTCGGGCTAGAAAGTATTAAACATCGTTTCTTTACTAATTACTAATCCTTACTATCCTTACCTTATCCTTACTAATTTTATAAATGCGGAAGTCCGTTTGTTTGTTTGTTTGTTACGCCTTCAACTGAACCGATCATCATGAAATTTTCAGACACGTTGTCTGGTGTACAGAAAAGAACATAAGGTACCTTTCATCCCGAAAAAAGTGTTGTTCCCGAAGGATAACAAAAAACTTTCCACGCAGACGAAGTCGCGGGCGGCCGCTAGTAATATTATAAATGCGAAAGTCCGTTTGTTTGTTTGTTAAACCTTCACGTCTTAACTACTGAACCGATCATCATGAAATTCATATGCGTTGTCAGGGGTACAGAGAAGGACGTATGGTAACTTTCATCCCGAAAAAAAGTATTATTACCGAGGGATAGCAAAAATCTTTCCACGCAGACGAAGTCGCGGGCGGCCGCTTGTTAGAAATAAAAACAAAAACAAACAGAACTGTCGGGCGATTGTTATTGAAACACAAGTTTATGTCATACGATTTAGCGAGGGTTTTTTGCGCGCTTGATATGGCCCTTTTCGGCTCGCTGGGCCGGATCAAAGTTACCGATGTAGCTGCGCGGTATAAGCGGCTGTGACGTCGCGTCACATTGGGGCTTTTTTTATTTAAAACAAAGCTAGTTTTCGAAAATAACATTACGCAGATTTGTCTTTTATCATATGTATACCTACTTATATATCATCATCATTTCAGAGCTTTTCCTTGTAAAAGTGACGAAAAAATTTTGCGATTAATTAAATAGGTACGTATTAAGAAAAGCATGTTTTTTTTAAAGTAACTTTTCACCACTTTGTCGTTGTACAATAATATATGTATGTAGCAAGCTCGAATACATTAAAAAAACTAGAAAAAATGCAGTGTTATCAATGCTTTAAATAAATTCAGCAGAAGTAAGTATTTTTTCTGACAGTTAAAATACATTTATTTAGTTTGAGTTTAAATGAAAATATTATAAGTAAACATGAAGGGCTTACGTAAAGAATCATAAAATTAAATTGAAAATTGCGTATGTCTTAAGGGTCCATATAGGAAAACATGGTTTGGGAGGGTTATTTTTTATATAGAAAACGTAAAGTTGTAGCCAATAGCCACAACAAAAAATACGACTAGCTAAAGAGATTCTCTAGTAGCTACAAGTTTGTTGCAAAAACGGAATAACTGTATAAGAACCGTCTGTGAGTCGCCGCTGGGCGGCTAGTCGCCGGGCGACCCCGAGTCTAGTAACTAGTAGAAATTACTGTCGACAGTCGCTCAGCAACCGGTCGACAGTGCGTTTTGGCTCTTATTGTATAATAGCATCTTGACTGCTAATAAAAATAAAAAAAATGAGTCATTAACTTCAAAGTGTTAATTAACGATTTGACACGGTACATCCATTTGTTTTGCGGCCGCGTCTGGCTTAATAAAAATGTAAATAAACGCGTAATAAATCAATTTTAAAAAAAGAATTTTCGCATCATAAAGGTACAGATTGTTTGCCGTATTTTTATTTGCAAATGAATCATCCGACTAAACAATCTGTGGACACAGACCGATCTAAAAAACAAGGTTATCCGAGTGGAAAATTATTAAACAACCGAGTTTGGAAACGAGAAATTATATTGCTTTTCAATTATCCTCGTGGCGTTTTTATTTTATACAAGGCTTTACCTTTTTTTAAGGGGCTCTTTGGTGGTCCGACAAATTCTTGGTTCATTAAAACAGGAGCTGGATCATTGGCAACTTTTTTTAACGAGGAAATTTTTTCGATATTTTCGTAGGGCGTCGCCCTATTTGAGTTTGTTTACCGGCCCAGATGTTTGAGTATCAAAGTATTGGAGTTTCTCTTTTTAAACATAAAACCACTTTTGGCCTATACCTGCCTAAATAAAGCTGTGTAGCTCAAAGTAATTTTCTTTGTTCTTTTCAAGCGTGAGTTAAGAAAGGGTACCTACTTCATATTCATTGTTTTCTTTCAGCAGGATTATTTTTATTCTGTGATGTTTTTTAAAAAGTCCATGTAAAGGTAACGAACCCTTATTCAAATGCATTTTAGAACCGAATTATTGGCGTAATATTTGACGAGTTCACAGAATCTTTATCTTTCAACTAGTGAGTAGAAATGAAACATTCCTCTGAAAAGTCAGTTTGAAAACTGAAAAAATATACGGACTAAAAAAATTATTAATGATACTCCGCAGTTTACCGCTAACAGCCAATTAGACTGTACTTTCGTTCGTCTATTTCAAACATAAACCTAGAAAAATTTTCGCTGCGATTTCAAAGGATATTAAAGTGTGTAAGTGAAAAGCACTCTTTAATATTCTTACACACTTTAATATCCTTTGAAATCGCAGTGAAAATTCTTCTATGTTTATGTTTGAAATAGAAGAAAGAAAGTACTGTCTAATTGGCTGTTAGCGGTAAACTGCGGAGTATCATTAATAATTTTTTTTGGCCCGTATATTTTTTCAGTTTTCAAACTGACTTTTCAGAGGAGCTACAGGGTGTTCCAGTTCCAGTGTTTCAGTTTTTGCTGGTAGAGATAACATTTTTGGGGGGTAGATACCTTTCATGGTGTACGTGAGCATTAAGAAAGGGTTTTGGAAAATTCCCGTTATACAGGATGCTACAGAGTGTTCCAGTTTGTACATAAATTCTTTATGGGAAAATTTAAATGTGTGAAATGAGATCTACTGATAAATACCTAGGTAAGGTGACTTTCAAAATAAATGCACAACTATCTTAATCACGCGAACAAAGTCGCGGGCAAAAGCTAGTAAATATATATATGAACTTGAATTATTATAAATATTTTAATGTAAGATTATTCAAATACAGATTTGTTATTATTACATTTCCAAAGAATTTTCCTACTTTACTTACTTATATACGTTTAATTAAATCCCTGCTAATATTATAAATGCGAAAGTAACTCTGTCTGTTACGCTTTCACGCCAAAACTACTGAACCGATTTTGATGAAATTTGGTACAGAGATAGATGGGGCCTTGGGGAAGGACATAGGCTACTTTTTATCGCACTGTTGGGCATGGGTCTCCGCCCGCACAAAACAACCTGTAGTCCACGCGGGCGAAGCTGCGACCAAACCTTACGCTTTCCATCAAACGTACTCTACTTACGCATAGTACGCATACGTACTTACTTCAATATAAAGGGACGAGTTTATCTAAAAGCCAGCGAGAGTTCGCCAAATGTTTGCAAAGAAAACATGCCAAATAACCTATCGCGCGAGTATTTTTCTTAACAAATGTCCCCCATCGGAATACCTTCGCGTTTATATGTTAAGCTGGCTTTCCACGATGCATGAGACTGCGGATGGATATAGATTGCCCATATCGGCCAAGGCGGCGCGCACCGTATGAAAAAACCGGGGGTGTGAAAATAACTATGCCTAGCCCCTCAATCTACTCAAACTCATATCAAACTGTATTACCAGCCCCCCTAGCATGACCATCGAAATACGATAAAGATCGCGTGATATAACGTTTTATCGACTTTCAATTGTCAAAATACATTGAATATTGACAGATAAACGTGACTAATTGCAATATCATATTATCGCGTTTCGTCATGCTAGGGGCCTGATCTATTCGTTTGAACGCTTTATAGCATTAAAGTATGGATTTACGTAGGTAAGCTTGTCAAGTGAACATAGTACATCGATGTTTGTGTGTGATTCACTTAATCGCTTATTTATTAAGATTTAAATTAGCGTTAGTGTTCAGACGAACGAACAAATTTGCCTCTGGTCCTCAACCCTAGGAAAATTAAATGTAGGTAATGCGCGGGTGCGGATTGGGCCGCGTCCTTCCGCAGTCCGCGATAACACGCACCGTGTGAAGCCACCTTTATTGAGATACCGCCCTTGACAGTGCCCACGCGTCGCATGCCTCGCAGATTCAATTCAATCTCGACAGGATTCAATATGGCGATGGTACGCGATTGGGCGATCGGGAAACGATGAGATGGCTGCATTTTCCTCAGTTTACGACCTTTCTGTTTTGATTAAAACTAGAATAGTCTTCCTTCTGAATATCAGCTTGAATATTTTATATTTTCAATATTCCCTTGGCGAAGTTAGGCGGACAACATACTGTTACTATTTATAAGGATTTGCGTTAGTGTTTCCACAGGGACAAAAGGCTAACCTATTTTTGTCGAGACAGTTTTTCGAAATTTATTAAAATGACGGAGATATGTAAAAAACATATTTCAGTCCGGCTTTCCGGCTGGTTTGTTCTCCTCTACAGGTCGCATTTCTCAACCGATTCTGGTGAAATTTTGTGAGCAGGTTCGATAATTATATATAACTGTTAGTCAAGCCAGTTTTTTCAAATTTATTTAAAAAAAAATATTCACCAATTTCGAAAAATGCTCAAAATTAGCAGCACCACCTAGCTGCAAATACTTACGTACTGTGTGTGTGCTTTGAAAATTTCATGGCGACATTTTATTATTGTACAATTTGAGCCACTTTTTACCGCGAGGTCTACAGCTTACGGAGCCACTAGTTTAGTGATGGGCCACTCGTCACCCTCACTCCTCACAGATAAAATATTCGAGAACATTACGTATTCATTTAGTTCACGTTCCAAACCAAATGTTGCGTTCGTATTTCTCTCGGTTACTTCAAATGGTTACATGAATAATTCTAAAGTTCAATCAAGACGAAGTGGCACAGAACTCTTTTAGACAAATTGGGCTTGCAATTTGTCATTGGTTTTTATCTCCATCTTACTGTTTTATTTAAAGGTTATTTTGTTATTATACATACACGCGGTTAATTTTAAAGTATATTAAAAAAACGCAATGAGTGTAATGTGTATCTCTTCCCTATTCTAATCAAGAATGCGTGCCGTGAAAAGTGATTTTTTTTAATACCTAATTAGTCAAGATATTGAAGTTTGTTTGTATCCCAAAATTTTACTGATTTCTGGATTTAGAGCGCATTCATAAACTTAAACGCGCGTAATGAAAAGCGACTTTCTTTGTTTACGAAAATCATCAAAGAATATGAATGCGTCCACGCACACGTCTTGCTATCCTTGTGAGTTTTTCCGATATTTTTAAACTGTGATTGTTTTTATTTTTGACTACACATACATATTCAGTAACGTGGTCTGATATCCCCATTTATTTAATTTTTAAATTTTTTAGATTTCTTAAAAATTAGGGGGTATTCATATTAATGTATAAATATTATTAGGTATGCTTATCTTGTTTAATAAATCTTACCCATTTTTTCAATCTAAATTAGAAGTCTGTCTAAAAAGTCAGTTTACCTGAGAAATTATGAAATTATTTCTATTTATTGGTAACCCTGTTGGTGCTGTCAAAATTCTATGTTGTGTTTCAAAATTAAATGTTTATAATTAGAATTTTGACAGCACCAACAGGATTACCAGTATAATTTAAATTAAATAATTTAATACTTTCTCAGGTAAACTGACTTTTGACTTCACAGAAGTCATAAAGTTTGAATCATGGTACCTATACTATTACTTAACACCGCTTAACCACATGTCAAATCGCATGAAACAGCAGCTATACTATTCTCTAAAGTTTGCAGCGTCCAGTTCGTCGCTGCAGCTGCGTTGTCTGGCAGGCGTCACATTCCCATTACTGATAAACTCTTTGGAATCATGGTATTTTGCCTAGTGACTCAGTAATGGGTAAATGACATCTGTCAGAAACTCGACGAAACGATCGCTAAGTGTCTAGACATACTATGCCGAAATTACGCGACCGAAGTTCGGCAATGTTAAGCCTGCAATGCTATTTGAAATTGAAATGCAGAAATTACGTCGCGTTTTTTTTCATAGTAAAATCGTTACCGCACTTCGGACTTCGGTCACGTAACTTCGGCATAGTGTGTCTAGAACTCTAGACACTGTGAAGTTGCATGTTAGAGAATAATACTCCAGGTGTCATCGTGTCAGTCACTTTGACAAACATTAAGATAAAACCTCAACCAACCTAAACGATTACCTCATGTCAATACCTGGTAAAATATAGCATGAAACACCAGATTTCACCGTGTCAGTCACCTCGACAAACATTACGAGAATTAGCAGCCGAGGTCGTGGGGCTTCGGAAGCCGTGCGATCCACTTAGCGAGGCTAAAGTATTACCTGTGTTCCGTTGTTGCTGCCCGGTGCGCCCTACTTATTATGTCCTTTATCGTCATTAATCATTATAGTCTGTTAGAATCCGTAGATACGAATTAATGTTTTTTACTAGCGGTTGCTGAGGTTAAGGGTCCCGGGTGCATTTGCAGTCGTTAACACCCACCAATCCGCATTGAGCCCGCGTGGTGGGTTATGGCCCATCCTCATTATCCACCCATAAGGAAGGCCTGTGCCCCAGCAGTGGGGAAATTAAAAATGCCTTTTGGTCACTAGCGGTTAATGGTGTCGATTCGGTTGGCAACGACTTAACTAAATTGACAGGACTAAACAAAATTTAGTTTTCCATCCTTTTCTTTCTGTATCGAAAAGAGAAGAACAGAATGCTAAAATTAAGTTTAGTCCTGTCAATTTAGTTAAGTCGTGCTAACCGAATCGACACCACTGTCTGCAAAGGGTTTAAGTATACTTAGTTTATTTACAACTAGCTACAATTGCAGACAATTAAATTAGGTATGCTTCAAAATTGAGCCTAAGTGAAAATCAATTCAATTCAAATATGAGTCAACGTTTTGGTCAAACACCCAGACTTGGTATGATTTAAAAAATCGTTTTCGAAATTGACATAGACGGGGATCGAACCAGGTATCATGAATATCAGTGTTGTGCATGCCACTCGACCATCTCGTGTTCACATTCAACTGATTTCAGTTATTATCTAACACTGATATCAATACGCATATATGTAGTTTAATATGAATCTCTTTGAAATCCTCTCGGGGGCAAGTGAAAAACAATTTCGCGTCCGACTAGTTTTCCGATTGAAATATTGCTTTTCAGCTAGCAGTGATGTAGGGTCGTACATACCAACACCACAAAATATATACTGAACAGAAGAATCGCTCCGAATAAATCGTTGTTTTCCCTGCACTCACACATAGACATTACGCCGTACTGCCAATCTCGGGACAAAGAGAACTAAAGTTTGTAGCAGCTACTTAAAACAAATAACGAAAGTATTTTCGAACACGGTCAAAGCGGCGGCGTTTCTATCTAGCTAAAAAATAAAAACTTGGTATTTTTTCACAAAAAAGACAAAAGAATTGCTCGGAATAGAACAAATAACGGCTTTCTGTGCACGCACACATCGACATTTCGTATAGAAAATCTCAGGCAATGTCAGGCTATATTCCAGTACTGAGGCAGTTACGAAGTATTTGCTAGCGCACGTAACAACAAAAATTACTGAACGGCCAGAGCGAGCGGGCGGCGCTTTTGAAACATCTGTAGATGAACGTGTGTGTGTGTATGTTTTGAAACGCGGTTGAACTCGGTGACGAAACAAAGAAAGAAAGAAAGAAGGAAGAAAAATACTTTATTTCTTACTGAGTCATGAACACAAACAAACACTGAAAATCGAACAGATCAGACAGTCTCAAAACGGTCCTGACTCAGCATAATGCATGGTCTGCGACCAGCGCTGAGTTTCTGCCGGGACCGGTTCGTTGAATGCCCCCACTTTGCAGGTTGGATCACATACCGGCCTGAGAATGCCAAGATCGTGTAATATAGGAACGAATAAGTAGGATTATAGCACATTGTTAAAGCAGGAACTGCAAAACATATGTTTTTTAAGCAAATGCTAACAGTTAATAATTTCTAATAAAACTACGAAATTATGTACTCAATTATAATTGCATTGAGTGGAGGTGCAGTGTAATGTTATAAACTCAACCGCCTGACTATGTTGATTTTAAAGCGTTTGACCACCTGGCTCCGCATTTTTTCGCAGCTCTCTCTTTTTGCCGTCCAGAAACGTCATGCGCTTAGAGCAAGAATACTCGGCGACCACCGCCTTAGCTATCACGTTTGGCTAGAGAATCATCATTTTTTATTTCGGCTAAATTTTGTCATGAAATGAAAGTTGAAATTCTAAAAACACTAAATTAAAACCGTTTAGTCGACAAATACCAGATTCTACAAATGCCAACTTAGTTTAAACGCCAGATTCTACAAATACCAAATTCTACAAATGACAACTTCTACAAATGCCAACTACTATACTTACTATTATATAAGTATCGTTTTGGACCGTCGGCCAAGGGGATCATTTTCAATCGTATCGCATATTGGGACCAGATCACATTGACAAGCCATTAGTTTGGTGTTATCAAATATCGTCGTCTGGGTTGTGAAGTAGGAAGCTTCTAGGAGATACCCTATATCCACTAAGATCCATTGTAAAAATCCATTGATGGATCTTTTTGCACTTTATGCCACCCTGAACTTATGTCCTCCCATACAATGAATCTCCGATCGCAAAAAATAATCGATCGAATATTAAGATGAATAAATAATGAAAACGATCGAATATTGATATAAATGGTGAACAGGGTCATAGCTGGCTTCATAACAAACATGTTAGACATCGGCTTGGTTAGTTTTCAGGAAACAAGCGCGGCCAGGGTAGAAACATACAGACTTTTTCCAAAAAATATCGACTACATATTTACATTCAGGGGGTGGGACTGGTCCCAGGCGTATAAAAAACCACAGTATTGCGTCGCTTTCAGGAAGCGTCTAGGAGGTCAGGGCAGGTAAGTACATTTCACATATATGCTCTTGTGATCCTTGTTCCTTATTCGATCGGTATGAAAACGCAAAAAATAGTTCAGGTAATGATGCCACCCACGACCCTGTTCACCATTTATATAAATATGCGATCGATATTTTTTTAGCGATGGGTGACCATGTTCAGGGTGGCATAACTTCCCGAAGCTTCCTACTTCGCAACCTTTTGATAACACCAAGCTAATGGCTATCTTGCAAATTTGGTCTGGTCCCAATATGCGAAAGATTGAAAATGACTCTGGTTGGCCGACGCCGACCGATGCCGACGGTCCATTTATTTGTACAATAATTATATTGTAGCGACATTTTCGTAGTCAGCAAAAAAGTTCGTAGCCAGCCGTAGCAATCACATCAGAACTTCGTAGTCGTATCGTATGCCTACACGCGTTTCTGTGGTTTTGTCTAATTTTGTGTAGGCAGGCACCTAATAAAATTAATAAGCGTGTGATTACGCAATAGACTTTATATTTTTATTTACTTATTTATTTTACTTTAATTATACTTACAACTTATTCACAAACACTTCAATGAGGGGAACCGTGGGCGCAGTTAATTGTCTAATTACAAATAATCTTCAAAACTAAAAGCTAATAACTGTACTTGTAAACAAAAGAAGCCCTGTGGCAGTTAACGTTGAGATAAACTTATTAAGTTGTGTATAATGGCTCGAAACGGGTTCGTAAGCACTATACTATTGTATAAAATAAATAGGTATAAAGTAAATAGGTGAGAGGAAGTTCTGCTTAACTTGTTATTAAAGCATGGACGAAAATTATGGACTTGCTTGAAATGCGTAGGTTTTCGTGTTTAACTTTGTCTTGTCAGTCGTTAATTTAGTATTAAATAACGTACAGACTCCAATAAATAAATAATTAACAATTTTGTTTGATGAATGTGTGGTGTGTTCTTTATTGAGATACAAATATTTAATTAGAACCATTTTCAGAATTTTCTTGTTTTTGAATTTATCTGCTTTTCAAAGAAATCCATAAGTGCCATACGTGGCAACCAAAGTCACCAAACATAATCTTATTTGTACAAACTAAACTTCAATTCGCCAAATACTATAAATATTTGCTTTGATAACATAGTTCATATAGCGCAAATAGTGAACAATAGGGAATATGCATCAATTTTTTTTTATCAAAATCAAAAGTTTAATGCGTGAGAAAATCAACTGTAATATTAAAACTTATTTCTTGTGTTTTTTTCTCGTGATATAGTTACTTGAAGTTAGCACGCAGCAGCAACCGCCGAAAACGCTCCATACAAAACGGACATGATATATGACGTCACATATCACGTTTCAGGCGCGCGTTTATAAATTGGAGTTAGCGAAGAATTTTCAATTATTTTCACTTATCTCCCTAATTTTGCGTTTAAGTACATATGTGTCATACAAAAAATGATTTTTATTCGATATTCTATCTGACTGTTAAGTTCATTATATTCGAAAGTGAAAAAAAAAATTCGTTGTTTTTCCCTGATTTCATCGTGTGATAAAACTAAAATAATACATTTTTTTTTTATTTTCCTGTTCCATCATATTTTTATAAGTGTCCGAAGCGATCAAGCTCAAATTTATCAAAATCGGTGACTTATGCATATTCCCTATTGTCATTAAATTGTCGGGACACTAATTGTGTAGGTAAAAGCTAAAATCCTGGAAAACCACGTTATGTGCCTACAATAGCGAGTCACGTGCTAATGTTTAACCTTAAACGTACTTAGTTTCTCAGAGCAAGAAGTTTATAAAAATATTTTTCAGTTTTCATGTCAAAATGGCAACATTGTTGTTATAATAATAATAAATAATAATAATAAATCTTTATTTATTTCTTCACAAATAGTAGTAACAAGCAACAGTAATATAAACAATATCAGCCTTAGATTACTAGTTGTGAAGACTGATGCTTGAAATGGGTTGGGTTGCAACCTGTAATACAAGACACCAGGTCCTCACTTCCCGGATTGAGCTGTAGCTTTCTATACAAGTACAAAGTTTATGTTGCTGCTAATGAAGTTAATAAAATAAGTATGTAAAAGAAATAAATTAATGAAAAAGATAAAAATTACACATTAAGAGACTACGCATGCAAATATTTGTTTAGTGTGGCGAAATGTGTATTTGTGTGTGTGTGTTTGTGTGTGTGTGTGTGTGTGTGTAAGTGTGTGTGTGTGTGAGTGTGTGATTGTGTGAGTGTATATATAAGTGTGAATGTGTTTAGTGTAGTGAGTGTATGTATAAATACCTATAGTTTTGTACAGTGGTGAGAGTTTATGTAAGAATGTGTCTTGATTTTAAATTATTGGAGTATGAAGGCGTTGAACTTCCTCATTACTTAATTCAAACAGGTGATTAAATAAAGGTTCTTTTATTTGTCTGTTCGAATAAGATCTTAGGTTTAATTTATTCTGTATCATATTATATGCTCTGGGAGCCAGAAAATTGTATGACCTCTTTGCAAATCTAGTATTGCAAGAGGGAACATGATAAAGTTTCAATCTAGAGTTGGGAACCGGAATGATGGGTACTGACTTTTGGTGAAATCTGCGAATAACTTGATACAAAAACAATTTGCGAACACTTAGTGTTTTGGTTTTATCGTAAAGTATTGAGTGTTGTATATTACCGAATTAGGTAATATTAAGTAGAGTCAAGTAATCTTCTTTGACTTAATTAAAAATAATAAAGGTCTGTACTTTCTAATTATGATTTCCACGAATGGTATAAAAGCTTCAAGAACCGTCCTTATGGAGAAGATTAAATGGCTTATGAAATAAATTCAGGGACTTTAAAGTACCCATTAAAACCGATGGGCAGTGTCTATTAAAGTTATCCCAAAATCTCACGAACCTTATTATATATTGTCATAAAAAAGAAAGTCATCCTCGAGCAATTTCTTTCAAGTTATGGTCGTTTCCTGGCAGATTTGTCACTTAATCATTACTTTACGATATTGAGATAACTTAGCGTCTTTCACGGTATAATCATATCACCTAGCAATGTAAATATTACATTTGAGACAATTTTATTGGTATTATTTCGTTTATGTTACCTACTTTGTTCTTCGCATTAAATTAAAGGAGTTACTGTCTCCTTGTTTTATCAATGTTTAGACATAATTAAATGAAACTTTTTAATTTAATATTTGCGTTTTGATTTTGTACTAACAAGACTACATTAAAAATATCATAAAATGAGCAAGAACCATCTTCTTCTTCCCAGACCTTGTCCCATTTATTTGGGGTCGGCCCTCCCTGTCCTTTTCTTCCATTCGCTACGATTAAGCGCTATATCTGGATCCAGATCAGCGGCTTTCAGGTCTCTTTTAACCGTCGTCAACCAAGTAGTGGTGGGTCTTCCGCGTCTCCGCGTCGTCATGGGAATATCCAAGTCTAAAGCCAATTTTACCATGTGGTCTTGAGGCCGCCTCTGAATATGTCCGAACCATCTCAGGCGACGTTCCACCAGTTTATCTGATATGGGTGCTATTTTGAAACTGCCTCTGATGAATTTGTTTTGAATCTTATCGAGTAAGGTGACCCCCGCTGACCAGCGTAACATGCGCATCTCTGTAGTATGGAGTTTGTTTAGATGACTTTTGTTTGTGGCCCAACATTCCGATCCATAAAGTATAGCAGGTCTTACTGCTGTTTTGTAGATTTTTCCTTTTACTTTAAGAGGCATTTTCTTGTCACACATTACGCCTGTCAGCTCCTTCCATTTCAGCCATCCAGCATTACTTCTGTGTATCACATCTGAATCTATTTTTCCATCGTTACTGATAACTGAGCCTAGGTATTTAAATTTGTTGACTGTATGTAATGGTGCGTGATCTATAAGTATGTTTATGTCATTTGGGTCCGTGATGTCATCAAATATGCAGGACATTAGCTCGGTCTTTTTTCGACTGATTTTTAGTCCATTTTCTTCTAGAGCTTCTACCCAATCATTTAGATCAATTTGGAGCTGGTCTGCACTTTCAGCTATTAGTACGATGTCATCAGCATACAACATGTTCCAAGGCACTGGTCTTTGCCTGTGTTTTGTAAGGTAATCAATAGTTACATTAAACAGTAGCGGACTAAGTGTTGATCCTTGATGGACACCGACTTTCAGTTCAAAACATTCCGTGATACCTGCGGGGCTAGCGATTTTCGTCGATACGTCTTCATACATATCCTTTATAAGGTTGATGTAATGCTCCGGGACAGATTGCGCACGTAAAGCCTTCCATATTAAATCGCGTGGCACATGGTCGAAAGCCTTTTCTAAATCAATGAAGACCATATGCAAGTTATTTTTACTTATTTTAGCTTTTTCCATAAGTATTCTGATCGTCTGTATCGCATCTGAAGTACATTTTCCTGCGACGAAACCGCATTGGTTGGGTGTCAGCTCGATTATATTACTAATTCTATTGTTTATTATTCTCTCCCAGATCTTAAATGTGTGATCCATTAGTTTAATAGCTCTGTAATTCCCACATTCCCTGACGTCACCTTTTCCTTTATAAAAAGGGGTGAGGTAGCTCTCACGCCATGCATCAGGTATCGCTTGGCCGGCGTTTAGCTTGTTGTATAAGATATGCAACCAACATATACCTATCGGTCCTAGATGTTTCCAGACTTCGACAGGTATTTCGTCAGGGCCGGGGGCTTTATTGTTCTTCATGCGTTTAACGGCGCTGGAAACTTCCTCTATTGTGATCTGAGGCACCGGGCCATAAACAGGGGGTGGCTTAGGGTCTTCAAGATTTCTGGGGTTTGATTTATTTAAGAGGTCTTTGTAGTATTCGACCCATCTATTCTGAATTTTCTTATCCTCGGTGAGTAAATTACCATCGTTGTCCTTGATGTACTTCGCAGAATTTATGTCTTTACTGTTATTGTTTCTTACCCTTGCAATTTTGTGTATGTCTATTTCAGATTTGGCTGATTCTAAATCTTCATAAAATTTTGAGGTTGATTTTGCTCTCGAGATTGCTACCTGACGCTTTGTTTCTGCTTTCGCTGTTCTGTATGCGTCTCGATCCGAGTCTTCGTTAGTAGACTGCCATAGTTTGAATGCTTCCTTTTTAGCCTGCACTGCAGCTTTGACATCATCTTGCCACCAGCAGGTCTCCTTAAAGGGGCCTTTTCTTTTCTTAGTTCTGCCTAGATGTTTTTCGGCTAGGGTTATACACGTTGACTCGAAATCACTCCACATTTCATTAGCAGTCTGTTTACACTCCTGATTAGCCTTAGTAATGTATCCCTTTAATTCGCTGATAAATATCATGCCCGCATCGCTGTTAAGTGATTTCCATTTAATTTTTGGTATTAGATTCTGATTTAGTTTAATTGGTTTCACTAGCTTGTAGACTGTTACCAATATTCTGTGCTGCGACGTTAATGCCTCTCCGGGAATGACTTTACTATCCTTGTACTTTCCTAAGTGTTTTCTTCGTGCCAGGACATAATCTATCTGCGTTGAATTGCCACCGCTACGATAAGTGACTAGATGATCTTCTTTCTTTTTGAAATAGGTGTTTATGATTGCTAAATCGCAGCTGATTGCATATTCCAAGACTCGATCTCCGTCTTGATTACGAGTACCGTAGCCATAGCCACCGTGACACCCTTCGGCATTGGTATTTGATTTTCCAACATGGCCATTTAAGTCGGCACCGAGGTGGATACTCTCATCTTTTGGGATATTGTTAGTTAAATAGAGCAGATCGTCCCAGAAAGAATCTTTTTCATCAGAGGTAGCGTTAGTTTGTGGCGCATAAGCGCATATGATGTTTAATATTGGCTGCTCTTCGAGTGCTATCTTTACAGACATCAGTCGATCTGATATTCTTTGTACGTCTACTAATCTCTGGCAAAGTTTTTCAGACAGGACTATTCCGACACCGTTTCTTCCACTGGTGGAACCATGGTAAATAAGTTTGTAGCCGTTTCCAATAAGTCTGGATTTCGACCCTCCCCACTTGGTCTCTTGTACACAGCATGCATCGATGCGTCGTCTTGTTAGGACTTCGCTGAGTTCGGCACTCCGGCCAGTCATGGAACCGAGGTTCCAAGTCGCTAGTCGCAATGTATTGCATATGGAATCGCATGTGTTACCTCGACCGTCGCTTGAGGGGGACGCCCTAGCATTTATACTCTTTTTCTTATTCGTACTTTTCATATTTGGACAGGGAGAAGGTTTTGGCTATGAAGTTTTACAGCCGGCTGCCGCCTGACGCCAAGGCAGTATCCCTCTTGGAGGGTTGTGGGTGCCGCCGGTGGACCTCATATGTCTCATTCGCCGCCATCCCTAATATGCCATCCTGCCTAATGGCATATCTCCAGCAAAGCCTGTTCCCTCGATTACATGAGGGCAGCCTTATACTGGGTGTGTGCCTCTTCCGCCTGCTTCGCCGTACCGATGTCCTTCATCTCCGCCTCCGCAGCCGTTAAGGTCTTCGCCCGTATCCCAGGGCAAGGGGTTCACATTATACCCTGTGAAACTGGGTCCCTGTCCGAACTTGGTAACCACTTCACTCCGGCCTACTGAAGTGAAGGGTCTCCACCCCCGCGGCGTGGACGCGCCGGACAGGAATTACTCCAGTGGGAAACAGGGAAGTGACCCTGTCTCCCCTGGAGCCGGGTTAATGGTCCCATATGGAGCTGGGGCCAAAGGCAAAATGAGCAAGAACCATCGCCTTTGAAAATATAATTGACTTTTTGTAATTAAATTTTACGAGCTACCATTTTCATCAGCAGTTACGAGTATGTACACACAACAGCACGTTAAGTTAAACAGTTTAACTGCGAAAACTGCTTTTATTACGTACGGTATAAAGACCTATAGTCGACAAATGTATAGTCTGGTGTGCCGTCGACTGTCTGTACTACACCCTGGCTACATCAGTTTTTTGGTCGCCAATTTGTTCGAACTCTAACGCTGGTCGTTATTTGCGGTGATAAAAAATAATTTCTTATGCCTTTTATTTTTGTTCATTTTCAGTACATTCAACTCACCTCAAACATAAAGATTATTAAGAAAACTACTAACAATAACAATGAGTTAAGGTAATGGCGACACTTTTTCATTCGAATTGTATTCTTTATGTTTTCTCTCAAAGGAATATGTTGCGGTGAAGTGACAATTTTTCAAGTTTGACCCGAGGAATAAAGGGCGTCCTAACACGAAAGGCCACTTTCCCTTATGGTGGAAGCAATCATATTTATTTTCCTTTCCCACTTCACCACATTATTGTGAGTCAATGTGGGCAACACAGAATTGAACCTTTCACACGTTAACAGAATAAAGAAATGTCTTGAAATAAAGGTTGTGCAATCTGCAAAAACTTTTTATTTATTGCTGAAACAAAGTTATTTAGGTTTTTTTTACTACCTTTTTGTGTAGTCAAAACGTTTTACCCTTCCATTTTAGTTTTCTGATTTGTCTTGGTATTTCTGAGTTGTCGGGTAAACGGGTTTTTTGTTTTTTCTCATTTGCCTTTTCGTAAAATCGTGAAATACTCAAAAGATTACTATTTACAACTAAAAATACTTTATCAAAAAGCAACTTGTTCTTAATAAGTATTCTAATCCAACAAGGGTATCATAGATCTCTCCCTCCCTGAGATTTGTAGCATAAACTTCTAAATGTATGCCACGGGTGAAAAGTTTTTAAGAAAATGTGAGAGTTTAAAGCTCGATGAAGTAGCATAATACCTCTGGAGTGAGAGCCTCCTGAGATTGACTAACATGAAAGACATTTAATCAACCCTCCCTCATCTGTCGGGATACAAAGGTCCCTGTTGATTTACAAGTACGACAACAGTCTTTCAACGTTTCCTATCTTATCTGCCTTGAAATAAGTCACAAAATCGCGTGCGCGAACCGAACGTTCTGTATTCCGTCACTCCATCGGTCATTTGTCTTCCAGGATCAAGAAGATTTTGTGAATTGAAAAGGAAACTCCCTATAATTTTTTTCCGATGAGATTCCTTGTTCAACATAAAACGTTCCCGAAATTACGACGGGCGAACGACTGTTTAAATATTTTTTGTGCGCCAATAAACATGAATTTACAATGTGGTCGCCTGCCAATATTGTGTACCGTTTAGGTAAATACAATTTTCATTGTTGCCACAAACAAACCTACTTAACCTTAGAGATCATAAATGGATATTTTAAGAACAAAGTTTGAAACTCATTACGTATCCTATCTAAAATGTTGACTTTCAGGCAGCTACAAAAGTGTTTGGTCGACGTAGAAGTTTTTCGTAAGGCTGTTGCTGATGGCAACTTATTTATTTTTCATTAATCTTCTGATTTGTGTCACTAATACGGCAGACTTTGAAATTTTGTTCTTGAACCCATTATCTATGAGAGAGTTTACAATTTCAATGAATGTAAGATATCCAATTCCTTGGTTTTGTTTCTGAAATCGACGTATTCCACAAAACAGTGTCGCATGGCAGGGCAGGGTCACATCAATCAGCAAATCGCTAGTACTCACATTTTTTTATTCATAGAGCATCAAGGTTCGGGATAAACTGGTAGTAATCCCATACTAGCCTATTGCATGTACCATCCACTAGAACGAACTACCAGTCTAATTCCTTCGTTAACAGAGCACCCAAACTACTTAATTCCACGGTAAATACCATAGACCTTGACTTTTTCAATTCAAGCATACCTACATTCAAGAGATTGTTTAACAATAACTTCTTTAAAAATAATAATATGTAAGAGAGCAGTAATTTATAATTTATTGCTATTTTTCTTAAGGCTAGCTTTTAAGCATTATCCTTTTGCTAAATGTGAAAACTTGTAAATGTCTGTATTTTGCTAGCTTTACTTCATATTATAATATAAATTCGCTGTAAGTTTACCAAAAAACTGTAAAATAAAAATAAAATAAAATAATTGGCAGGGCTCCCGAGAACGCCAGTTGTCAGCGCTTCATTATGTATGCGCCTCCGTCCGAGCTTTAATTCCTTTGGTAGACACAGGGCTGTCGATTGTTCCAGACAATCAATATTCAACAAATCCATTAATTTTGAAATTGTAATTGTTTTTTTTTTTTTAATTTTTACCTAAAAAGTGGGTGACTAAAAAGTTTCGTAATGAATACTGTCCGAGTGCAACCCGCCCTAAAAAAACCCAAAAAAACTAAGTAATGAAGCACCGAAAGACTTGAAAGAAGAAATTAACTTGGATGCAAACGAGGATGACGAAAGTTAGGGTGAAATAAAACGCTAGTCAGTCTAAATATCTATTCCAGAAAAATCTGTAAATATTGTATAGGTTTACCTATGATATTAAAAATCATCAAAGACACAAATTCCTTCGCATTTTGTGCATTGCGACAATTTTCGGTAAGAATTTTTCAAATATGAGAAAGAGGGATGGACGGATAACAATACCGGTTTAAAAGCTGCTTGCTACGTGTTCGATAAGTTCTTACTTGTTCGGTATAATCTATAACTTAACTTGCATTGCAGCTGTAGAGATTTAAATATGTTAAAATCGAGCTTTACTTAAATATTGACGATACGTCTTATTGGTTGAGTCTAGGAATGGCTGATTCGCAAAATGACTACGTAGTCTATTATTGACCGATTCGTGGAATGTACAATTCTATAAATGACTGATTCTAGTAATGACCGATTCTACAAATGACTGATTCTACAAAAGACCGATTCTACAATTGACTGATTCTACAAATGACTGATTTTACAGTTTATGAACAATTATAGATATAGAGGTTTTATAGATTTTATTAGGAATTTGGTAAATAAAATGCAATGTAAGGAATAAACGAATCATTTATTTCAAAAATGTTTCACCATAATCAATGCGTTTAGGCGCATTTGGTCCATTTCTCATTTGGTCCATTTCGCAGAACGTCCATTTCGCGGAACGTCCATTTCGCATTTGGTCAACTTTTACATAAATGGGATTTTTTGGACGTTCCGCGAAATGGACCAAATGCGAAATGGACGTTCTGCGAAATGGACCAAATGAGAAATGGACGTTCTGCGAAATGGACCAAATGCGAAATGGACCAATTGAGAAATGGACCAAGCGGACCAAATGAGAAGTGGACCAAATGCGCCTAAACGTAATCAATGACGCTAACCTGCTAACAA
The DNA here is from genome assembly GCA_928269145.1 of Agriphila tristella. Lineage (NCBI taxonomy): Eukaryota > Metazoa > Arthropoda > Insecta > Lepidoptera > Crambidae > Agriphila > Agriphila tristella. The sequence continues at coordinate 31,594,927 of OV743432.1, forward strand.
TTTTTATAAAGAAAAAATAGTTCTTGTATTACAATACCTCATACTATATTTTGTAGCGCAAAATCAAAGATGTATTCAGATTTGGTCAAAAAATAAATAAACATTTTATTTTATTTACCAAATTCCTAATCAAATCTCTATTGTTCATAAACTGTAAAATCAGTCATTTGTAGAATCAGTCAATTGTAGAATCGGTCTTTTGTAGAATCAGTCATTTGTAGAATCGGTCATTACTAGAATCAGTCATTTATAGAATTGTACATTCCACGAATCGGTCAATAATAGACTACGTAGTCATTTTTTTCGTGACTATTTCATTATCACACCTTACCGATAGAAAATCATTTTCTAGTATGTTTTATAGACGACCTATAGTATTTAAATCGATCATTCGATAATTTTTCGTTTAAGAAAGTGGCATCCCTGTCTATGTTTGTATATTCAAGGGACGCTTTTCCAGTTCTACGACAATATTAAATATTTGTAAGTCCTTATTGCTTACCGTAGTTCAATATAATTAGTATTTTCTTTTATTTTCTTAAATGAAAATGTACTAACTAATTCTATTTCTTATTTGATGTTTTCTGTTTGTAATTTACGTGTTGTTCCCAATTTCCATTACCGTCTACGAACTTAATTTTGAATACCTTTGGGAATTTGTTATTTCGTGTTTCCATGTTAATAAAGCTTTAATTATTACAAATCTGCTATGTCAAGATACTGCACCTATGTCTGGAAAACTAGATACATATAGAACAATTTTCTTAATGTGTGGTATTTAATCAATTAATTTTAAAATATTTCAATATAATAAATAATATGGATATGAGTAAGGTAAGGTAATATTTTAGCATTATCTAATTATTATACAATTTCGCAAGGTCAATAAAGTAATCGTTGAAAGTAGTTGATAAATGATGTTATATATTGTTATGTGAACGGTGCTGTATTAGCTAGCATCAATCAAGTCATAAAGTACAATCCCCGTCAATTGGTAATGCGCTGGAACCTTGTCACATTAACATTCACGTTGACGTGATCTGCAACTAAAAATGTCATGGAACAAGAAAATTCTAATAGGTAATCTAATATATATTAATTTATAATTAATTAATCTAATTTATAATTAATTATTGAATTATTATTTTCAATAAGATAAGGTCTAGGTATATGAAAAATTTACAATTGTTTTTCGTTTTTGAGGTTAAAATCATGGCCGCCAGGCGCATTACCAATTGACGGGGATTATAAAAGCGATTTAAATATCTGGAAAGATTTGTTTATTGCATGCAATTTGTTTATTTCAACACAAGTACGACCAGTGCGAGGAATACGATCGGCTTCCAAAGGAATACCTCTAATTGGCTATCTACTACAATTCCCATTACCTATTATTGTTTGGTGCTGTTGGCCTTCCTAGAAATAAAAAAAAATAAAAAAAATACATACATACACTCGGCGTCAGAAAAACCGCACCTTTTAAAAAACTTCTTCAAAATTAGTTTAATCCTATCTAATTTAATGGTAAGTGTTGTTATATGTTTCTTCCTCTTCGGACATAGCCAACAGTGTCTAATAACCATTGGAATACTCGTCGAACGGAATCAATTACTGAGATTCAGTTTCCGAGCCACATTACACTGCCTCATTTTTTGCAATATTTGAGCAACTTCATGGGCAATAGTAACCATCTTAAGAATTCCTTTTTTTAATTGAACTTTGAAGTGTGTTTTCTCTATCATCTCGATAGCGAATTTACCCGCATTTCCTGTATTAACCCCTTTTATTTTACTTTTATAGCGGCGCAATCAATAACGCTTTAAGTGTTTAATTATGGTAACTGTTATGTTAATAAAATCAAACTATTATTAATTGAAAGCTCAATAAATGTACTTTTAAAAGATATCAACATTTGCACAATAAAACGTTAGCTAGCAACAGCAGGTGGCCAAGTCTAAACTTATTTTCGAAAAGGTGCGGTTTTTCTGACGCCGAGTGTAGTCTTGTCATAAAATTACATTTACAACTCGACATTTATAATTTTACAGCAAGAGTTTCTACCCTAATTTGATAATAACCTATTCTTATTAAGACATAGTTTTGTTATTGCCACCATGGATCAGCCCTACTTTTACTTGTCGTCGTTTGATAAATTCACTAGGCGGCAACCATGATACCAATCCTTGGTACAGTCAGTGGCACGAATCATGAAATCGGGTGGGGATTGCGCGGAACGCGTATTTTGGGTATGCGTTGCGGTGAGGGGCGCGGGCGGCGGGAGAGGGGCGCGCGCTATTGGTCGCTCACAAGAGCACATGCGCGAACTTATACCCACTCCGAAAAATGATCGAAAAATGTTCATGATTCGTGCCACTGACTGTGAAAGCTTTGTAGGTAGGCATACACTAACTGTAGAATCTCCAGGTAGTGCCTACTAGAGTCTGTGCGGAAAGAGAACCGACTTGGGATATGTCCTTAATCATTACAGTTTTTGTCATGTTAGCGGCACTGTTATACGTGATTATAGTGCGACTATCTTGCCTTGAGATATCAAGATTATTACAGTCGCATTAAAACGTTACTCTGCCGTCAACATGTCATAAACGGTAAGCAAGCACAAATCCCAAGTCGGTTCTCTTTCCGCACCTACTCTACGTATATATGGAAGGGTCCAGTCCATACAAGCCGATTCCCATCGGCTTAACCTTTTAGAAATCCCACCCCATCGATCCACTAATGCAAATCATGATTTTTTTGTAGAACGGCTTACCTTTGCCATAATTTCACCTCTCTCAACTGCTGGAGATAGATTCTTGATAAATAGTCCAATCAATGAGGATATTTGTTGTATGGAGACTTCCGAAAAATTCTCCCGACTATGAAATTTGGCATGTGATAAAGTTAGGTAATACAGATTACAGATGAACAATAATCCAATAAATTTTGTTACGAGAAGTTAAGTATTGTTACCTAAACATGAAAATCGCTTATATCTCTCTGTGAATATTTCCTCGGGCTAAAATACTTTCTGTATACGTACTTATGTACTAGTTAGAATAAGAATGTAAAGGAATCCAATCTTTTTTCAAATTCAGAGATACCCCAAATTTAGTTTTTTAACATTTTTCAATATATCTTCTATTGAAAAAATTATCTGCTGATTATTATTTTTAATATGTTTTTATATCCTTAAATATATAGCTGTGTTCAGTAAGTCTACATATTACTTATTTAATCATATTTTTTATTTTTTGATCTTAAGAGGTAATGTGAAAAAATAGTCGGTCCATTTTTATACGTTTATGTATAAATATGATTAAAGAAGAAAATTTATTGGCTTACTGAACAAAGCTATATATTAAGGGTATAAAAACATATTAAAAATTAACAATCAGCAGATAAATTTTTCAACAGAAGATATATTGAAAAATATTAAAATTTAAATTTGAAGTATCTCTGAAATCGAAAAAATATTGGATTCCTTTACATACTTATTCTAACTAATACATAAGTACATATACAGATAGTATTTTAGCCCGAGGAAATATTCACAGAGAGATATAAGCGATTTTCATGTTTAGGTAAAAATACCTAACTTCTCATAACAAATTTTATTGGATTATTGTTCATCTGTAATCTGTATTACCTAACTTCATCACATGCCAAATTTCATAGACGGGAGAATTATTCGGGTTGCATAAGCCCCGTTGATTGGACTAAAAGGATATGAAATACCAATGATTTATCTAATTCCATTTTGCTCTTCACTTGGGCCTCAACTCAACCATAACTGGACTCTAGGGATACGCTGGTGCTGTCATAGAGATATTAACATAATTGGAAATATCCATTACGTTGTATTAGGTCGGTTCCTAACAATATTACAACTATACTTAGTCGGTGGTTCGCAATTTTCTTTAGAGCTTCTTCAATTTTCATGCTTTATCTTTGCATTCCCTTGAGAGCGTTCGTTAGTAATGAGACTTTTGACATTTTAAGCCGACATTAGATGATAATATTTTTTTAAGTTTATATCGTATTTCTTACTTAAATCTTGTAGGATTTCATGATCTACCATGCATGAATGACACAAGCTAGTGAAATATATCTGCTTTCACTTAGTGACCAGAATGTGATAACAGTTAGTTAAATCAGCTCTAAGAAAAGAAAAAGTGTTAACAGTCAATACATCGATAACAAAAGTAGAATTTCTGTAAACTACAGCAGCAGCCGCAAAGGACAGCCATGATTGTGGACAAACATTTTAACATTGAAATTGTTTATGACTTATGTGGTCCAGTGGCGTGCCTAGGGTCTGAGATCAGGGCAAGCCCGAAGGCCCGAAGCTCTAAAAAAACTACAAAATATACACATCTGGAGTAGGTCTGTACGAAGATATTGAAGATAATATGACCTGCTTAATTCGGCTATGTTCAATGAATTTACCTTTCCCTCGCCGACCAACACTTTCACACATTTTGATCCTTCACAATCACAAGGAACCACATTAAGTCATCGATCTGAACTGTGACATCATTTTTTACAACGATAAACACTAATTTATGCAAAACACTTGTAACTTTTTAACAAACAAACATTCACTCAACCTAAAAATGCAAAACAAAACAAACACGTTATTTTGTTAAAAGTTGCTACTTCACTCACACAGGTAACAATGAGCCGCGCGCTCAATATCGCTCCTGATTTGCCCGTTAGTATGCGCTAGGCAGCCATTGGTCCGATTGCGGGCTGCTGCGCAGGGATTGGCCCGATCGTGAGCTGTTGACTGTTGTTTACGCGGCAGCCTCGTACGTACCCACTTGCGGTTAAGTTCAATAGCAAGCATGCTTTGGCTCGGATTGAGCATTTTTCATAGAATCTATAGATACATACAGTAGTATGTATGTAGTGGGGTACCAGTTTCGCTAACGTTAGAAGAGTGCGGATGTATAAATTCGCGAAGCCCGGTTGCAAGCCAAAGAGTGCGAGAGAGATGTAGTGTATTGTTCGATTAATACGCTTTATTATTATGCAGTTTAACAACTTGACTATCGATCAGTTGTTTGAAAAATTGAATCTTTGGTTGATTTTGATTGAAAATTTACGTTCGTGAATAATTTTTTGTTGTTGTCATTAATTGAGATTCATTGGTAGTGTAAATAAGATTTTGTTAGGGCAAGCCGGGCTTTTGGGCTTCTATGGAGGTAGCGCCACTGTATGTGGTCACCAGTGTATGTGCCCGATTCGGTCAAAATTGAAGATATCTTTATGAAAGAGGTGACAAAATGCGCAAAGAGCGGAGATTATCGTATGGCGCTTGAATTTTGAAAATCAGTCGGGTAGTTTTCACGAAATTTGAAAAAAGAAAAAAAAAGTTTCTGACTTGCCCGACAAAAATTTGAAAAACTTTTTTTTTGGAAATAAACGCATCTTGAGATTGAATTAGACTACAAAATAAGCCCACATGATCGGACGACAAATGTGGGCTGCAGAGGTTCCCAAAGGTGGGAGTTGTTTGTAGTTCGGCCGCGTTGATGCAGTCTATATAGCACATACGCTATCGTGAGGTCCCGGGGGGTAATTACGTAACTTTGTTGCAATCAACTCTGACGGAAATCGCAGTAACATCGCTGCTTTAGTAAGAACCAATGTGAACAACTATCTTAACTAAAGCAGCAATGCAACCGCGCTTTCAATCGATTTCAATCGAGAATTTTAGCAACAGCTTTACGTAATCAAGGTACCGGTATTATAGAGTAAAGTATAAGATAGTTATATGTATTATTTACATGTTCTCCCACGCAGCAGCTTAGAAATTTTTCAAAAACAAATCTTAAAAATAAAACTCTCCGATTTCAATAGACGAGCAGATCTATAATAGATAAATAGGCCCAACTTTTTATTTTTGTTTGATGTTCATTTTCAATGGACTCTTGATAGTTGCGTGGAGTCGAGGGTGAAATCTGTAAATATTTTGCATCTCCATGTGTCTATAGGCTTATGTGCTAGCTGTTTGACAGAGCCATTAACACCCACTAATCTGCATGGGGTGTTTCCGTTCTCCCCTTTTACTACTCCATTAGAGGGAATGACACATGTGTTATAGTCAGATTGGTAGATTGATAATGAGGATGATACATCTAGGTATAGTGTACATGACGTACAGACAGATTGACTATAAAACCACGCATTAAGAGTAAAACAAAATTGGGAGCGCCACTTTCTATGCAAACACGTCAAAATCAGGTAGGCATAACTTGGCAACACTGAATATTATTTTGTATTGAAAAATTTTAGTACCAATTTATTTCATTTTTATTCTTTCTGGCCAAGCTGTAATTTTACTTAGTATTTTGGAAATTGCGACAGGGTTTCTGAAACGTTAGTTCTATTTGATGAAAGCTGTACGCATTTTGTACACCCTTTGACAGATGTTGACTTTTGTTTGTTTGAAATGGTGGATACAAATTAATGGACTCGACTGTACTTCTTTTACTTTTAGAATGCTATGATCGTGTATACTACCTTTTGTACCTACTTTACTTTGGTGACATCAGTTTCGTCACAATATCTCAATTTGGGTGTTTAATGGTTTCTGCACAAGTCACACATTATTTAAGTACTTATCTATTTAGAACTTTTTCACTTTGTCTTAGTTGTCATTTGTCATTGATTTCTGTTCAAAAAGTAAGTAGCTTTAAGAGTGACGAAGTTCTAAATTGCATACATATTTATAGACGTAACTGTACATAATTATCGTCATAAATATGTCAATTTGGATGCTTTATGGTTTTCACACATCTCACATTAGTTATTTAGATTTCAGGCCATTTGTGTCGCGTGACATTACGCAATCCCAACGGACGGTGCCGTGGTCGGGCCACTTTATAAATTCTAAATGAACACCGCTACGGCTTAGCAACTCGCTTCAAATATACATTATAAGGGCATTTTCAAATTAGACGCTTAGAAACAGGCGGCGCAGTGCAATAAGAATAAGAAAATTCAAAAAATAATGTTGCAAAATATGAAAATATCAAATGCTAAGGCGTTTCTGCAGTGACAGGCGGCTTGACTCATGAATAAAAAACATGTTTTCACTTCTAATAGAGTTCATTTTCTAAAAAGCCGTCCCAGCTTAAGAGAATTGTACCACGTACAAACACTATAATCATGTCACGTAAAGTAAAATAGCCCATAAAAGTACGAGAGCAGTCAGAAACCGCACGTCTAATTTGGAATCGCCCTTAAGGGATATGTCCGATTCACGGTACACTGGATAAGGCCTACTCTAATGTTGATAATGCCAAAGGTTGTTGATTCTCCCTGATTAAGGCATGATGTTGTAATCTTTGTTGAAATTTGTCGTGAAACTCGGCAAAAACCAGCTTTCGGTTGGACAAAGAGAGTTATCTTGTTGAGATAGACGTGATTCGCGAAAGTCCTGTCATAATTATTCGTAATTTGATACGAGTATTTTATTATCTTTTTAAAGCTTAAAGTTGTTTATGACACATCATTATACTTATTTTTTTTAAGTCAATGGTACCAAGAGACAGATTCTAAAGTATCATTTTATTGATTTTATAGTTTGAGATATTTATAATCGTGTCTTTTCTGTGGGCAAGAATCTAATAGACGTTTGTAATAAACGTTTCACTCGTTCAGGCGCATTTGGTCCAGTTGGTCCATTTCTCATTTGGTCCATTTCGCGGAACGTCCATTTCGCATTTGGTCCATTTCGCAGAACGTCCATTTCTCATTTGGTCCATTTCGCAGAACGTCCATTTCTCATTTGGTCCAATTCGCAGAACGTCCATTTCGCATTAGGTCAACTTTCACATAAACACGGGAGTAAGGTAAATTATTTTGTTTTAGATCTTTTTACATAAATATACTCCTATATCGTTTATTGAGAATGTTGTTATTTTTCACTTTTTGATATAGTTTTTGCTTTTTCTTTTCTTTTTTCCATAGGTAATACTTTGTTATAACCAAATAATAAACTTAATCAATAACTTTTTGTTTTTCATAAAAATGGAGAAATTTTTATGAAAAACAAAAAAGTTATTGAAAATTTACATTTTAGCAATTAGATAAACGTTTTGTGCTCGCAAAGGAGGAAATTTTAGAAAGTGGACCAAATGCGAAGTGGACTTTCTGCGAAATGGACCAAATGCGAAATGGACGTTCCGCGAAATGGACCAAATGCGAAATATGGACGTTCCGCGAAATGGACATGCGAAGTGGTTGTTTTTTCGGCAAGTGGACCAAATGCGCCTAAACGCAGATTTCACTGCTCTAAAACTTATCAATGAACTCCATAATATAACAAGCGTTAACTAGGTACAACTGAGATGACGTCGTCAGCGATTTTTCTCAACCCATTTCTCAACTAAGTGTAGAAGTAAATAGCTTTGTCTTCCATTACAAATGTCTTGGCGTCGTAAGAAATAATTACAACAGTTGCTAAGTACCACACGGTCTTGTTTATCTTTCACCTTTTGTGGGCCAAATGAGCTCGCGGCACATTGTTAAAAGTTGCCAGTATCTGCCCCCAACTTCATTGAGATCATTTGGCCCTCCGCCAACTTTTACTTGTATTTTGTCGGCGCCTTATACGTTTGCCAAAAGTCGGAATTGGTTTTGGATTTGGATATACTTTTTTCCATCAAAAACCGCAGATATAAGCTTTCTGTCCTTTTGTTACCTATGTCATTAGACTCTTGGTTGTATAGAACAATTTGAAAATACACATTAAACAATTTGGTATTATTTTTATTTTTGTGTGAGAGACTATCAAAAATAATAATATCACAAATGTTTCTAAATAGGTAAATAAGTGCTCACATTTCACACATTATATTGCGTGTAATTTCTCCGGCAGAAGTTATTTCTAAATAGTTTTCAAAATTACCGCATTTACTCGAACATTTTTTTAGAAGATATAAAAGGTATATACCTAAGCTATTCTTAAAAGATAGATATATACCATCGGGGACTTTTTTGTCGATCTTTAAAAGAGGAACAATTCCATCATACATTATTTTGTAAGCTTAATTTTTGCCGACCACTTCAACAATTATCGTTATATTTCTACCAATTTACATAAAACCTCAACTTATATTATAATACACCTAAATCTTCCTCCGGAATTTATCGCGAACAGACAGACAGGACGACAGACAGACGCAGCGGAAGACTTTGTTTTATAATATGTAAGGAATGATAAATTATTATAACACTGATAAAATGTATACTTTATTGCGTTTAACAAACGTTCAAAAGAACTGGCAATTCGAAGTTGTCCCATCCAGATTTCGGGCACGTTGCCAAAAGCTCCGATCCATTTCGTATTTCTCGACGTTAAATAATTGATATTAAATTATTTGGCTTTAATTATTTCTAAAATCGTAATCGTCGAATTATTCGTTGATGTTTTGTATTTGTTTTGGGTCATCGTCTTTATCTCAATTTATTTGGGCGGCGCAAAATGTTTATTTTGTACATTTCAATCAGCAGATACCAGACTGACAGCCAAATACTCAAAACGATTCTTAAAATTAATGCCACCCTAATTTTAAAAAATGTTGTCAGCATAGACATAGAAAAATTTTCGCTGCGCTCAAGAAGACCAACAAAGCGTGGAAAAGAGAAGTTAACATTATACGGACACGGTCTGTGAAAAAAAGAGACAAAGAATCAAGTGACAATGTACCAACATTTTTTACAGTAAGAGCCCCTAGCGTCCCGCCTTGCAAATGAGCAATAACAGTTTGTTTAAAATATTTGTTAATCCTTATTAGAATTTCAAATAAAGGTATCGTGGAGCCATGGTGTCTTGTGCTCTAAGTAATTGTGATGTGATAAAAGAAATAAACCAAGTAATCACACTTTTCAAAGGTAAATAAGATTTTGCCACACATTTCTCTAAAACCAAATTTCGCTACATTTATTCGTTTTCGACAAAGAAAACAGTATGGAACATAGTTTATTAATTTCTTTTGCCATAATAAAGTCATATTTTACGTATCTCATATACAGGGTCACTGGAAATATGACGTATTCCTGCTAAGGGGTTATAGATGAGGTCAAAACAAGTATTTTTTGTTATATAACTTTTTCTTAAAAAGTTAATAGTTTTTGAGTTAATTGAAATTAAGTATTTTTTTACCAAAAGTACGTTTTCAGACACAAATTTTTTAACTAAAAGATAACTACTCATTCGATTCCGGTTTTTTTAATTATTTTGGGATAGAAAACTTTCCAAGTGTTGATAATGAATAAAAAAAATTACCAATTGTACGGGTGTTTGTAAAAAATTCAATCCTTAAAAGCATTTTTTATTTTTATTTTTTCAGATTTTTTAGAAACGGCAGCAAATATCTTTAAAAACTTCCTAGTAACTAAGCGTGCCTAATCTTTTAAAAACATCACCATCTATTCAGCTTTCAGTTGAGAATTATAAAACTTAATAATAACTTAAATAAAAATTGAGAAATTAAGACTTAAGTAAATGGCAGTCCCATTTCATGTAGCAAAAATGTCCTACTTCGAGCGCTTCGGAGGTTGCCGTATTATATTACTTATAACATAAATGTGAAAGTTTGCTTGTTTGGTGATTGTTAATCAATCACGCAAAACGGCTGAACGGATTTGGATGAAATATGGCACGCAGATAGTTTAAAAGCCGGATTAAAACGTCGGAGGATATTATTATCTTGGTTAAAGATTCCCTAGGAATTTTCTCGAATGTAAATGCGGATGAAGTCGCGGGCGGAAGCTAGTCTGCCATAAATGGTCGTGCTTACTACAAATACTTTCATCCGAGTGAGTTTGGAGACAGGATTATTTTCCGCCAATGAGTGAAAATTTTATACAGACGGCATCAAAAATAACCATGCATATCAGCCGTTTTTAATGCGTTAATGTCAGGCCTTCCTTTTGGCTTGTGGATGGATAAAGCGGACGGGCCATAACCTACCACGTGGGCCCAATGCGGATTGGTTAGTGTTAGCTCAATGTACCTTACATTGAGCCGTTGGTCCTGGCTACATTTACAGTCGTTAACACTGACCAATCCACATTGGTCTCACGTGGTGGGTTATGGCCCGTCCGCTCTATCCATCCACAAGCTAAGAGGAAGGACTGTTCCCCAGCAGCGGGGCATTAAAAATGGCTGATATGCATGGTTATTTTAGATGCCGTCTGTAAAAATTTTAAATCATCGGCGGAAAATAATCCTGTCCCGAAACTCACTCGGACGAAAGTATTTTTAGTAAGCACGACCATTTATGGCAAACTAGCTTCCGCCCGCGACTTCATCCGCATTTACATTCGAGAAAATCCCTAGGGAACCTTTAACCAAGATAATAGTATCCTCCGACGTTTTAATCCGGCTTTTAAACTATCTGTGTGCCATATTTCATCCAAATCCGTTCAGCCGTTTTGCGTGATTGATTAACAATCACCAAACAAACAAACTTTCACATTTATGATATAAGTAAGATAATACGGCAACCTCCGAAGCGCTCGAAGTAGGACATTATTGCTACATGAAATGGGACTGCCATTTACTTAAGTCTTAATTTCTCAATTTTTATTTAAGTTATTATTAAGTTTTATATCTCAACTGAAAGCTGAATAGATGGTGATGTTTTTAAAAGATTATGCACGCTTAGTTACTAGGAAGTTTTTAAAGATCTTTGCTGCCGTTTCTAAAAAATCTGAAAAAATAAAAATAAAAAATGCTTTTAAGGATTGAATTTTTTTATAAACACCCGTACTTTTGGTAATTTTTTTTATTCATTATCAACACAAGTTTTCTATCCCAAAATAATAAAAAACCGGAATCGAATGAGTAGTTATCTTTTAGTTAAAAATTTTGTGTCTGAAAACGTACTTTTGGTAAAAAAATACTTAATTTCAATTAACTCAAAAACTATTAACTTTTTAAGAATAAGTTGTATTACAAAAAAAAATTGTTTTGACCTCATCTATAAACCCTTAGCAGGAATACGTCATATTTCTAGTGACCCTGTATAATGTATACATTCGTTTTTCGGATCACCTGTTTATTATCATTGTTGTTCTTTGGCATTCTACTCGTATGGGTAAGTCCATTAAAATTTCATTTTTCCTACTCTCTTTGAAATAGCTTTTTGAATTAGAACAGTCATGCATAGTGATGCAAATTAAATGTTAATTGTTTGGTGCTGTGCCAGCTGTAACTTATAAAAGGTAAACCTACTTTATCTTATCTGTTCATTATTTTTTGAACATGTTCACATGTAGTTCGGTTGAAAGATCCTTGTGACGGAAGATTTGATTATAAGATGAAAAGCTTTCGAGAAATAAAAGTATAGAGTGAGAATATGATTATGAATCTATTGTCGCTTGAAAAATGACAAGCACATAATAGTAGATTATACACCAAGGGGATAAAGCACTGTTTTATGTCACGGGCGCTACATTGAATCCTGAACATAACGAAGGACTCTAATTTAACTCCCGAGCGCAGCGAGGGTGTTATAAGTTAATTCCCGAGCAAAGCGAGGGAATTAAGATTGAGTCCTGAGTGCAGTGAGGGATTCAAGCGCCCAAGAAAAAAACAGTTTTATCCCGGTGGTGTATACTCTACTTTTCTCACTTTATGTGAGACAATAAAAAACCAGGCTTAGTAGATAGTGTTTATTACAGAATATTAAAAGTGCAAATTGATACTGGAGACATTAGTCCAATTATGGAAAGATAACATTATATTTTTATTTGGTACGTTTATCGAGGTTTAGCTAGAGTTTATTTGAGTTGTGTTCAAGGCTTCGGACACTTGTGTCTGAGGGTCGAGTTGTTCCGTAAAGGTTGGAGAAGGTCGTCTCTGATGCAGTGGGCTTGATGTAAATGTGACGTGTTTTGAGGAAGATGACTGTGGTGGCAGAGGCGTCCAGGGATCATCAATTGTAGACTATGTTTTCATATTTACTCATACTCTTACGTACGAGTATTTTTTCTTTTTAATATTTATAGAATCTTCTAAAGCTAGTAGTACTACTAGCTACGGCTATAGCAACTTCTTTCAGCTGGCGTGGCCTACTCGATTTGACAAACAAATGAAGTTCGTCTCAGTGCGAATCTAGTGGGCCACGGCCTCGGTCTTCGAAAATCGAGTTGGCCGCGCCCGCTGAGGACACATTCTGTTTAGTGAAATTAGACTTTATGGACATAGCAATAAGAATTATGAAAGTGAAAATCACATTATTGACCAGCGGGTTATAATAGAACATTATAACCCGGCTAAAGCCAAGAGATATAATGTCTTGCTTTCGGTAAGGTTTACATGACATATAATTCGGCATTGTCGAGCATGTGGTGTGAAAAACAGTATTTTATCTGGAGTCAAATTTTTGGTAAACATTCAAAACATTTTCATGTTAGAAGTCATAATCGTTGGTCATATTATTGCAGCCATCTTGCAACAATACATATAGGCTATAATAAAATTATAGTAATTGATTGCTCAGCCATAAAATGAAATAAAATATTTTATGCATAGCTGAGAAAAGTTTGTAAAAAATGGCAGCCACAAAATGCCGGGAAATATGGCTCGTCAGGAAGCACCTAGTTAGAGATAGTACGGCGATATTATTTCAAGGACACTGGGAGACCAGAGAGTAGTGTCCTAGTGTACCCAACGTACGTGTTCAAAATCTCCTGAAAATCGACACCTAATACCTATGGTCATGGTCTCTCTCTCTCTCACACATACATATATATTAATTTTATAGTAATTTATAAGTTATATTTTGTTATTAAGTTTCTTATGTTTTAGTTGGCACAATTATTAGTTAGCATTATCACTTGAGTATGCACAGTGTACCATTATAATTCGTAGTTGCTTCTTATGGAAGAGCGACTTCATCTGGCACAGGTGCACTATGCACTTAAAAGAGGGAGTCAATCACCATGTTGTAAAAATTTATTGGTAATGAAATAAATATTTTTTAATTTTTTTCATCTAACGGACTCGCGCCAGGGTTGCCAGGTATTTTTTTAGATACTCGAGACATGTAAGTACTTAAATTGAATAATAATATCGGTGCAATGTGTTTTAACGCAGGATCACAAGAACAAGCTTTCAATTAGGGTGCTGCCTAAAGCGCGGACACTTTTAACTAACAACAATTATTGAGATAGGTGCTCAAAATAATTTATTAAAATGTATATTCGGTGAAATATTATTACTCTTTGTTTGTTTTGTTTCTTCGTCTAACTGAAAAATATTAGAATGAGGGACACATACCAGTCTAAATATCATAATGAGTCAGGGAATGATAACGTTATTTTTAAGTATAACGTTATTTTTTACTTTTTTTAGCGTTAATTTTAAAATTAACGTTATCTCAATAAATAACGTTAATTTAGATAACGTTACATTGAAATTAACGTTATTTCAGTAAATACCGTTAATTTTAACGTTATTTCTTACTTTTTTTACCGTTAAACTTTAAAATTAACGTTATTCTAATTAATAACGTTATTTTTTTAGCGATAATTTTACCGGTATAATGTACCGGTAAAGTTAAACGCTAAATTTAACGTTAATTTTACCGGTAAACTAATTTTAACGTTATTTTTACCGGTAAATTTACCGATAAAATGTTTTAACGGTATTTTTAACGTTATTTTTACCGGTAAATTTACCGATAAAATGTTTTAACGGTATTTTTAACGTTATTTTTTATTTATCGTTATATTTTTTTAACGGTATTTCAATCCCTGTAATGAGTATAATGACGGACACATACCAGTCCCGGCGGGACATTATAAAATCGGCTGTTTCGCGGGACGTCCCGCTAAAATCGGCATACTTGGCAACTCTACTCGCCGCCATACACTGATAATACATAGTGAGTGTACAGATTCCTTAGCGCGTCCATGTCAGCGCATTTTCAGCTGGTTTTATAAACATAGAATACTGGTACACTCCACGTGCGGACCTATAACAAATAGTATTGTTATTGTAAAAGTGAAACATTTGATCAGTCTGTTATTCTATGATCAGTTACACAGACTGATCAAATGTTTCACTTATTTTTTCAAACGATGGATGTTCCATTATTTTTATTATATACTGAATAACTTCTGTTTGGAGGATTTCAACCGTTGATGAGACTTTTTTTAATTGTGATGAAACACACTTTCAACTTATTGAAAACAAAAAAGGATATTTTTTCCAAATAAATGACTCCGTCGCCAACATATTTAGAGCTCCCATAAAACAATTATTCTACATAGCTTTCAACATTAACGAACGAGTTGAAGGTCTCAAAGAGTTGAAGCGATAAATCTATGACAGACAGTCGCAGAAACGAAAATAAAAATTGCACAAATAAATATGTTTCTGACGGCTAATGTATTGAGCAGGCAGCTATGAGCTACGAGACGCGTTAATTTTATTTTGGAACGGACGAGACGGTCGGTCGCATGAAAAAGTGCAGCTAAATATTCTCTTTTGAGCAGATTTTCGAAAGAAAGCAACGCAATTGATTTTGCTATAGTCCAGCCAATTACAAACAAACCGCCCACACTTAACCTCAGAAGTACTTTTTTATTGCATGTTCTGTAAATATATTAATATCATTTATAGCTTAACTGTGTTGGCCATGTTGTATTTATGGTGTTACTTCACTTAAACAACGTATTTGTGGAATAATTACGAAAAATGCTCAAAGTTTTGTTTACAAACATTATTTCCGTTAGATGGATGGAGTACTATGAGTTTTATTTGTCTTTACATTCACCGTAATGTTTATTTCGAGACATGTTTTCCTTTGTAACAATCATTGTACGATACGTTGCGTTGCATTGCAAGCTATTCTAAGATTGCTGTATCTTTTTTACGAGTGTTGCCATGCGTAGATGTATATACTAGATAGCGTCACTGACGTCCATTATACAACTACGCTGGACAGGCGAACGTCACCAATCGTTTGTTCCGATTTGAAAATCGCCATATTGGCGCTGAGAGAAGTAGATTCTATACTATGGCAGTAGTGAGTGTACACTTCAACTAATTAGTTCCAAGTACACTCACTACTGCCATAGTAGAATCTACTGCTCTCAGCGCCAGTTTGGCGATTTTCAAATCGGTACAAAAAAATGCTATTTGTCATTTCATGACAATAGCCTGTCCAGCGTACTTGTATAATGGACGTCAGTGAGATAGCGTAGAGAAGGTGGGCTGGAGTTGCTATACCTATAGGAATCAAATAATGTGATGATACTGACTGAAACAGGTGATAGTGTTACTTAAACTAAACAACTTTCTCTAAGTAACATAGGTCGAAAAACGAAAAATAATTTCATACTTCCATACGAAATGTAACCAGCTAACCGACTTAGAAAGGCGAAAAAAATAATTGTTTTTCGGACCTATGTTCCTTTGAGAATGTTGTTTAGTTGTAGCAACACTTTCACCTGTTTCAGTATCATCATCATTATCATCATTTGGTTCCACTTTTTATACTATTAATCACTAAATGTCACAGTAAGAAAAGGGTTTAGTACCTATCTCAATCAGTGTTGCTTGTAAAAACATAGACTAAAACTAAAAGCATTAATTGTGTAATATTGAGTTTTGGCTCCAATAGCCAAATGTAATGTCCCTTTTGGGATGTGATCGTATTGACCTAGCTCGTAAACTTTAACATCAACTGAAGTTGTCCCTCTCGTTTCGCATACTGAATAGACAGAGAGGGGACATCGACATTTCGATTCGTTTTATGTTGCAGCACGTTGTAGATTCGATTAGACGTGATTGCTCGAAAGTAGGTCATAATTATCTTTGAACTAAGAACTATGTAGTGCCTTTGTATGAAAACATAGTAATCGTTTGTCCCATTATTAGAAGTGACGCACTTTGAGGCTAAATTAAAACTTTTCCTCAATAATTGGCACACGTCATGAGCAGTTTTATTGTCATCTGTTAAAAAGGCTGCCTATATGATCGTTTCTGCATCTGTTAATAAGAGTTGCGTCATTGTGCTTCATTTATCTTAAGACACTTTGTTTAAATGCTTCTTTTTATTTCAGGTACGTTTATCGAAAGTTGAGAATGACAACACTATTTCGCTGATGAATGTGAGTATAGTCGAGAGAAAGTCTGTTTTGCTCTTCTACTAATTTTAGTCACAGAATGCAAAATAGTACTATTGGACTTTAGTTTACCTACTTCTTTGTAGATGCTGAAAATTTTCTCCCTCTTATCATCACGAAGAACGATTACCTAAACCATGACCGTGAAAAGGTTTCTCAATACAGTATTTCAGTATTTAAACGGGAATCATCAACCTAATGTTTTTTGGGAATCAGCTAACATATTTATTACAGCCAAAGATTGTTATTTGAATTTGAATCGTTTCACCGAGTCGTAGGGTTCTATTTTGACGGGTTTCAATGAAAGTGGGAGATGGAGGGACATTATTATTTCACGTGGTCCGCTTCTCACCGAGCGGCGCGCGCGTGACCTTGCTGAATAATTACTGCCGCTGAATACATCACTAGTAGGGCTGCTGTGTTCCTTAAACCTAATTACAATGTTAGCTAAAATAACATTTAATCTGAAAACCGTTATCATTACGAACTATTTGTTTAGTCAATGGAAGACAAGAACACTGAAAGCGGGAAAAATCTGCAGTTTCATGTAAAAAAAAGTTGTTCGCTGAAGCTAGGGTTTTCTAGGATGACGGTACCGTCATATTACGGCCGTAATTTAGCGGCTTAGAACATTGTTTATGTAAACAATACGGCGCGGTTTCTGACGTTACGGTGTAGCCGTATTGTTTACATAGATACCATTCAACGCCGCTATATTACGGCCGTAATATGACGGCACCGCCATCCTAGAAAAGCAGTCCAATTGACTATGAGGGGGCAGGATAGGCCAAACGGGACGGACCCTAGAAAAGTGAATGTTGTCAGTTTGTCCCTTTTCTTTACAAAGCTCCGTCCCTCCCTCTCAGCCTGTCAATAGCCTCATAGTCTGTGGACTCCTAAGATGATTGTGCTTTATAACAGTTACACGTTATACCTATTGTGTACTAAGATATATAATTGTTCAGCCCCAAAAATCTCTTTAATTAATTATAAGTATATAGCACAGACAAAAGCACTTTTTTATAGTTACTCTGAATTTGTTAAATTTCAAACCATTAATGTGTTTTTAAAAAGTACACCATTCTGAGGTCCTTTTTGTGACGCATTTGTCAGCCCTTGATCGTATTCGAGCGTTCTCGTCTTTTTTCGTAAATAAGAAATCTCTTTTTTCGGATCGCCTCGTCCACCGAATAGCCCTTGTGGCACGATCGTAACTTAGAAAAAAGGCTATAAAACTGAAGGTTTTTTTTTATTTATGAACCTACTTTGCTGCTAAGTTAATACTTACTTCTTTTGCGACAAACACTAGTCAAAGTCTCTGAAAAA
The DNA here is from genome assembly GCA_928269145.1 of Agriphila tristella. Classification (NCBI taxonomy): domain Eukaryota; kingdom Metazoa; phylum Arthropoda; class Insecta; order Lepidoptera; family Crambidae; genus Agriphila; species Agriphila tristella. The sequence goes on from OV743432.1 coordinate 31,613,407, forward strand.
GGGCACATTTGTTTGTAAGATTATTATTGCATAAACAAGGTGTTTGTTAAAAGCCTATTAAAGCCGAATATGGTATATAGGGACCATCATACTGAACAACTTTTACTATGGGACCAACTCTGAAATAGCGAAAAAAAAATCAGCTGTTCCATACATTTTGATATTTTCGTTATTAATTTTTGTATGAAACAGCTGATTTTTTTTTCGCGATTTCAGAGTTGGTCCCATAGTAAAAGTTGTTCGGTATGATGGTCCCTATCTACCATATTCGGCTTTATAAGGCTTTAGATGCAATATCACTTTTTAACTCAATCTTATAAATCATTTACCTATGTAAATAGGTACTTAAGTAATTGAATTATGATTGGGATAATGAAACAATTTTTGATCTGAAAGTGAAAGTTAAACCAGGGCTATGTCACTCCGCGCGCGAGTCTGATTCGGTCGGCGTCCTCTGAGAGGACATCATACGTCAGAAAAGGTAAGACCTACGCGAAAGAAAGAGAGGCAAGGCAACTACTAGGTGAATGTTTTGGAGCGAAAGGTGCGCTGTGCGACCTGAATTGCACTTTATTGTGTCGGAGCAAGTGTCGCAACTTATTTAAACGATTTTGCGGAGTGCAACTTCTGTACGCTAGTACTATTATCTATTCTGTGGTTAAGCGGGAGACCTTGTAACGAGAAATCAGGAAGGACAGGGGTTGGAACCTCTGTCTACATGGTTGGCGACTATACCATCCACCAACCATCGTTAAAATTCAAAATAATTTATTCAGTCTAGGCTGTTCCAAGCACTTGTGAATGTCATAGAAGCTACGCCATCGGTTCGCAAACCCTAAGCGGGAGACCTTGTAACGAGAAATCAGGAAGGACGGAGGTTGGAACCTCTGTCTACATACATGGTTGGCGACTATACCATCCACCAACCATCGTGACCTTGCTAGTTCCAGCCTCTGTCTACATAGTTGGCAACTGTACATCATGTTAAACATGGTTTCTGTATCAGGCCTGTTTATACGGCAGTGTCAAAGACAAATAACGCGACGCAATATTCAAGTATGCATTTATTCCGACCAAGCTTACGCCATTTCTGTGTTTCTAATTTTGAGCACATTTTGTATGCGGAAATCAAAACAACTTCAGTCATGGAGTTGATTCAAGTTTATATAGATGTTACCGGCAATGTGTATAATCCGGCATTGTATACAATGCCTGAAACGATATTCATTTTATACTATGCCTAGGCATTGTATACAATACAATGCCTGCTGGTCCACCGGCAATGTGTAAAATAAAAATATTTTGATCTTAGTAGGTTAGAGGGCAGGCAGCCATACTGAGAATGCCTACTGCCGCGCTAACGAAAAGTACAATAACTCGATTTTGGTCGATATTGAGTTAAACACAAACGTTGGGAAGAAATAAGCTTGGTTGTTCGTCAACCAGGTGAGAATCAATTTTATTCACTTGAGTAGGTACTTACCTATTTTGTTTTTGTATTGTGTAGGTACCTAGGTACTTTGTTTTAAGGTTTTGTATTTATTTACCTTGCGTAGGTACTATGCGATAAAAATCAACTTAATATTTAAGTATCTACTGACATTCATGACTATCTTCACTTTGGTAAGTACCTAATCCATATTTATCCATATTTTAATCGCTCACGTCCGTTTCCATTGAGCGTATGCGAAACTTAAAAACAGTTCCGAGTGGCCATCGCAGTGACGCTGGAAGCCGCGTCCGGCGTCTGGGACGCTGGACGCGGCTTCCAGCGTCGCTACCGGCGTTTGTTGCAGACCACCGCCTTAGGAGTGTTTTGAAGATGGTGTACAAAACAAAGACAGTTTCCTTCCTATTTCTTTTTAAACTGTCCTCATCATCTAAACCAAATCTAAATAATAATCCATTAAATTATTAAATAATGTTTTTCAAATAAGTAGTATTATGTGCAGTAAGATTGTTTAGTTTTTGAGAATTTTTGATTGAAATGAACACACAACACAAAGACCTCACAGTTTCAGTGGAAAACTTTTTATACTAAAAATCTCATCGTCCCTTGGTATTAATAGCTCAAATACCTCTCTCCTGATATAACCCTTACAGTGTACGGGTGACCAGTTCCTTGGTATTGTTTTGCCGGGTATTTTCATAGGATTACTCTGTAATATCTTTAAAAGGTCTACTAATAACAGGCCTTCGAATTACTTAATTTTCGTAACTGGTTCATGTTTAAAATGTGAATCTGTTTCACTGTTTTCAGGGAGGGTTTTTTTAACTGTACTTAATGTGAATTATGATGAATTGATCTTACGAGATTCTCGAATATCTCATTTACCTAATTGAAGTTAAACTTTTTAGCTTTACTTAAAACTTTATTGTACCATTTGGGACATGCCTATGACCTATCTATTCATGTTTTGGCATTCTATGTTTCTAGAAACCTAAGAATATATCATTCAACATTATCATCATAACTGCATGACACTTCTAATCATTGATTGAATTTAATTAGGTATTAATATTTTTGTTATTAGTTTCCCTGAAGGAAGTTTATGTTCAATAAGCAATAAACTTATGTATCGGTAATCGTTTACGACAGAAAAGTCCAACAAAAGGTGTATTTGACCGCAAACATTTCAGCTAACTTTATGATGTGTAAGTTATTTGGGATCGTGTCGCGAACACTTCAAGCCCTCACTTGATACACTAAAGTAAACTTTATCCCTTAAGTACAAGGTGTTATATTGAACTTAGGGTTGTTTTGACGAAATCTAAGGAGATTTAATCCAGTGTGGTATGCCGACATTTTACAAAAGCGATAAAATCTGATGAAGTGTTAAGTTATTTTATTTGGTATTGTTGCGTATAAGTAATAAAATTAGTATGAAAGGTACTTAATGTTCTCGTGTAGATCTTCACGATTATTAAAGTAATCGTGAACACGAATGCTGTTAAAGTGTTAATTTTACGAGCTCTTTTTTACGTCGTCGGCGCCCGTTACACCGTACAGCATTTACTCTCTGTGCGTGTAGAAGTATAGAGTGTAGATTAGGTGGTCATACTGGTCAATGGTTATGTACGACGAGTATACATTTATTTTTCGATTATTCATTTGTTTTGTGTTTTGAAATAAACTATATTAAACATTGACTTTTATATATTCCACTAGACAGGCTGCTGTCAAACTGTTCTTGTGCCTATTTGATTTCCGCCATTTTGGCGCTGTACGACGTAGCGTGAGCATAGCGTGAGGGACATGGTACTAAAGTCTGGTGTCATCATGGCAAACCATTTTCATTGTAGTTACGTCAGATAGTTCTTTAGATCCACGCTAGAGGCGTTTCAAATAGGCACAAGAACTTTGCTGTCAAATCATACAGACAGCCTGTCCAGTTAAATAGAAAATTTTTTTTTCATGTCAGTGATATTAAACCAACAGTCACCACATTTTTTCGTATCTTTATCACTTTCTTAAAACCAACGCCAGAGCAAGACAAGAATACCGCTCTGCTACAACTCTTATACAGTACAGCATTTACTCTCTGTGCGTGTAGAAGTTTAGACCAGTTTAGACTGTAGATTAGGTGGTCATACTGGTCAATGGTCATGTACGATACGTATACATTTATTTTTCGAGTATTCATTTGATTTATGTTTTGAAATAAACTATATTGAACCAACAGTCACCGCATTTTTTCGTTTCTTTATCCCTTTCCTAAAACCAACGCTAGAGCAAGACCGAATACCGCTCTGCTACAACACCGACTCGCCGATGCTGAGGAGTGGTTTCCTTTCTCCCTCTAGTAAACGATGTTACCGAGTGACAGAAAGAGATAAAACTACGTGCTAAATGCGATGACGAGCGGACAAACAGCGAAGAAACAAACACTACAATAAATCATGTTTTTGACTCATTCCTCGTTAATCAATATCATTATCAAAGGTTAAGCCTCGGTACTATCCTGGGAAATCCTTATCCAATAATTACTTGCGTAGCCCTTCCTGACAAATGGTTTTGCAGATACTAGGATCCCCAAGGCTGAAGAATGTCGATTGGAAAGCTCTCGAACGAAGGTATTCTCATTACAGCGACTGACGGAGATACAAAGGATTCAGCCCTAAAGATTTAACTAGGTAGCTATCCTTTAATTGGAATGAGATGTCGGTGCAGTTTGATTTAGAAAAAAAATTATAGTAGTCTAACAACATTTAAATGTCACTATGTATGTACTTATGTGTAGAGTTGAATTTAAAAGGGGCAGTTGCGTAGGTATTTCTTAATTTCACAATTTGCTGTTTGGTTGGTGTATGTAAAATTCTTAAAATTTGAAATTTAGCTTCAATACCACACCTATAAAACTGAATAGAATTTGTGTATAATTATGTGCCAGATCTGAATAATATGCGGGACCCGTAAAACTGGACCTAGGAATTTCAGACCTTGGACGTAAATATATCTCTGTGAACTATTGTAAAAAATATTTGGAAATGTTTTTTAAACTTCTTTTTTACTCAAAGCCATCATAATATGGCAGTGCGTCTTTGTTACAATGAATATGTTGTTAAATAATTTCAGTACATATTTTGTTCCAATCACTGTCTTTTATTATATTTTTATACATCAAAATCCACTTATAATCGACAGTTTAAAACAAATTAATTGTATATTTACTGTAGTACCTATACGTATTATAAATACTTTAATCAAAATAATTTAATACTGATATTATCACAAATACATAATTTCAATACAAGTGAGCGCAAACAAAGGAGTGTTGCTTACAAAGATAAGCAAGCTCATGCCATAAGCGTACAAGTTTTCTCCATTAACCCCACAACTCCACAAGGCGCACATGCAGAACTATGTATGTTACTTCCTATAGTTACATTATTCTTAATGTTTAACTTGTTTTTATATAAATATGAGAAATAAATAAAAATTGATATCGCGTTTTCCATTTTATTCGATAGGTATTTGATTTGAAGAGCCTTCCGGCGACTGCGCCCCCTTTTAACTGAACCCACGGGTGCAGTCGATTTTTTTAATAATTTTATTCCGTCAACTTCCCCACCTTCGGTATGCCTAAAAGATCTAATTGTTTAAATCGAATCTAGTGTAGTTAGAAGAAAAAACATTTTGAAAATACAAGAGATTTTTTTTAAGAAAATCACTTAGGTATTGAAAGTTGATAATGTGCTATTGCTATCAAATGTTGATCGAAATGCCTGGTAATGTAACAAAACTGACTAATAATTCGGAAAAGGAGATGTTCATTCGTATAGGGAAGAACCGCTGTTTTCCTCTTCTTGATGGTCGAGAAAAAAATCAGCAACTCATCTAATGACTGACCATTGCGAAGAAAAAGTTGTCTGATTCGCTTTTATTCTCGAGACTACTCACATTTTAGGCACACAATACATAGTACAAGTCTTTAGGCACATTGTTTACTCTATGCTTTTAGTTTTTTTTTTCTACAGTCTTGGTATACCTACCTAAGATAAAGAAGCTAGGGGCCGTAATGGTACCGGCTAACGCATCGAACTTAAAAATCAAGCCCCAATCAGGCCAAAATGATGAACCCCATTTCATGGTGTCACACGAACATCGATATCTTCCAAAAAACTTCGGCAAATAGTATAATACGAAATTCCATATTTCGATTTATCTGTTTTGAGTTGAAGCTCGGCAGACCCGTCGAAGTTCGAAAAGTTAGCCGGTAGGGCCCCTGCCCTAGCGGCTAACTTTTCGAACCTTTCGAACTTCGTGGCCAGGGGCCACAGAATAACTAATAGTACAAGTCGCTATGGCGATTCCGAAAGCAGCAAATCCATATCTATGGACCTACAACATTACATACGTGCGTTATTTTTCCGTTCGGAATATTCACGCATTATCGATATTTCGTTTCAGGTTTCCGAATCAGATTCCGTCTTAGGCTGGCCACATACAGACGGAATCCCGTACGTACGTGATTCCGTACGTACCATCACACACAGACATTTTTTTCGTTCGGAATCACGGCTCAGTCAGATGCTTATTAAATGTTCGATATCAGAATTAAAATAAACTTGGCTTCAAGTCTTTTGGCCAAGTGCATATTCAACTAAACATTTCTTCTAAAAATAAAGAAAAAATGCATAATTGTAGACCATTTATTATTACCATTTCGCTTAGGTCAATTCTATTGTTTTTTTTTGGTAAAATAAAACTAATAACTTAGCAAAACAATAAAAAAGCATGGCCAAAAGTCTGGTATCCAGAGCTGTAATAAAACAGTAGCATTCTACGGAATAAAAACGGTTGTGTGTGGCGAACAATACAAATCTATGGAAGTCTTGCGTTCGGAATGGTTTTTTTCCGTGCGTGATTCCGAACGCACGGGCCCTCATGTGGAATTCCGTAACGGATAAAATTACGTACGGAAAGTTAACGCATGTGTTGTGTGTGCCAGGCCCATAGATTTTGTATGCAATTGCTGCGTTCGGAATTCCGAATCGGGATGCCGTTTCGAGATTCCGTTACGTGATTCCGTCTGTGTGTGGCCGGCCTTAGGCTGGCCACACACAGACGTAATCCCGTTACGGAATTCCGTACATACGTGATTCCGAACGCAGCAACTGCATACAAAATCTACGGGCCTGCCACACACATGCGGGATTTTTCCGTACGGAATCTTCATACATTGTCGAAATTGCGTTCGGAATTCCGTAACGGGATTCTGTCTGTGTGTGGCCAGCCTTATATGTGGCTACTCTTAAATCTTCATCACATCCACATGGCATTGTTTTTCTAGTCATTTTTATACTTAACACCACTTTACAGTATTGTCGAGAAACCTCTTAACAAAAGATTATAACCTAACGTAAATTTCATAATTCCACAGCCAAACTTTATATTTAACAAAACCTTCAACTTACCAAGCAAGGGTAGCTTTTTATAGATCTAGCTAATCTCTCACTTTAATTAACAATTGACAACATTTCAAAATATTTAGGTACATGTTTTTATTGATATAATGAAAATTTATCGTGTTTTAGGCAACACGTATTTTTTCTTTTCTATTTATTTTCATACATTACTGAGATATTAATTAATAGAAAATTGTTTATTCTAAAAGGACGTAAGTACAAGATATAGGTAAAATATAAGCGATGCCTTTACCTTGCCTCTTCAAACATCAAATTAAAAAAAACTGTCTATGATGTGAATTGTGATGTCTATAGAGATGTAGGCACGCTAGTATTGTATTTTATATCGATAATAATGGTATTTTTGTTTCATGTCTAATAATAAATAAGAAACAATAATACTACCTTAAGTACTTGTTGTATGGTCTGTGTACTACCTCAATAACAACTATAGTAAACTAGCTTCTGCCCGCGACTTCGTCCGCGTGGATATTAGAGAAAATCCTCAGGGAACCTGAACCAACCAGGATCCGTCCAGCCATTTTTACGCGATTAGGCGGGTCCCCATCAAGCGCGCTGCGTTCGCGAGGCAAGACCTTTGCCGCGTGTGGCGGGCCTCGTATGAGGCTTCCCGTTCCGTTCCCTTTCCGTTCCCGTTCCCGTTCCGTTCCCTTTCCGTTCCCGTCTAGTTCCCGTCCCATTCCCGTCCCATTCCCGTTCCGTTCCCGTCCCCGTTCTAGTGCCCGTGCCCATTCCCGTTCCGTTCTTGTTCCCGTCCCGTTCCCGTTCCGATCCCGTTCCGTTCTCGTTCCGTTCCCTTTCCGTTCCCGTCCCGTTCCCGTCTATTTCCCGTCCCTTTCCCGTCCCGTTCGCGTCCCGGTTGCGTCCCGTTCGCGTTCCGTTCCCATTCCGTTCCCGCCCCCGTTCCTGTCCCCGTCCCCGTTCCCGTTCCCGTCCCCGTCCTTGTTCCCGTTCCCGTCCCCTGGAAGTGCATGTCCAGGTCCAGGTTCATGATGTTTCATGTCCACCGCGTTGGACTTCAAAATAAATCTCATTTTCGCAATCACCATTCCATAAAACCTCAAGAACGACATCCATATCGATTTTTATGTTTACTCACCCCATTTACCCCTAAGGAGTTGATTTTCAAAATTACAAAATATATGTTTGCCTATTTATTTTTAGACGTGCTACCTACGAAGTTTAAAGTTGTACCTAATGTCTATTTTATATTATTTTTGCATACTAAATTTGAACCCCATTTTCACCCCTTTATAGGGGTTAAATCATGTCCACCGTGTCAGACTTCAAAATAAATCTCATTTTCGCAATCACCATCCCATAAAACCCCAATAACGACATCTATATCGATTTTTATGTTTACTTACCCCATTTACCCCCTCAGAGGTTGATTTTCTAAATAACAAAATATATATTTGCCTTTTTATTTTTAGACGTGCTCTTACGAAGTTTAAAGCTGTAATGTCTATTTTATATTATTTTCCATACAAAATTTTAACCCCATTTTCACCCCTTTAGGGGTTTAAATCATGTCCACCGTGTTGGACTTCAAAAGAAATGTCATTTTTGCAATCGTCATCCCACAAATCCTCGATAACGACATCCATATCTATTTTTAAGTTTTTACCCCTTTTCATCCCCATTTCATCCCCATAGGGGTTACTAAAACAATATACGTTGCGTTAGATTTCCATCCATAATCCTAAATTATAAATTTAGCGATTTTTACTTCGAAAATGAAGAATTTTCTTCTATACACACACAACTTTATCCTCCTTTTCACCCCTTCGGGGGTAGAATTTTGAAAAACGCTGAGACACGTATTTATTAATTTTCAATCGTCAGCCTAAATACAAAATTTTGAGATCCTAGCTTGAAAACTGAGGGACTTTCATACAAACTTTCATCCCTTTTTTCATCCCCTAGGGATGGAATTTTCAAAAATCCTTAATTAGTGGATATCTACACTGTATAAGTATATGTATGCAACATTTCAAGTCTCTAGGTCCAGTGGTTTGGGCTGTGCGTTGATTTGTCAGTCATTTTGGGCTTTTTTCCCCATTTACTACCTAAAGGGTTGATTTTCGGAAAACCACGAATCACGAAACACGTGTTTACAGATGATGTATTTCTGTTGCTGCTATAACAACAAATACTAAAAACAAAATAAAATAAATATTTAAGGGGGGCTCCCATACAACAAACATGTAGTTTTTGCTGTTTTTTTGCTCGATATTAATAACGACAACAGGTAGACAGTTATAATTTTCACAGATGATGTATTTCTGTTGCCGCTATAACAACAAATACTAAAAACAAAATGAAATATTTTTTAAGAGGGGCTCCCATACAACAAACTTGATTTTTTTGCCGTTTTTTTGTACGGAACCCTTCTTGCGTGAGTCCGACTCGCACTTGGCTGGTTTTTTCTTACGATGTCGCTTTCTAAAAATAGTTTCAACCTAAAGCCCCCCCATACGATGACTGTCAAAAGTAATATCTAAGCGAGATGTTGTGATTGAGAGTGCGCTATATATATAGCTCTATATCTAGCTCTGTCTCTATAACAACACCACTTTGAGGTTGCTATCAGAGCTAAGAGTACGGCCTCTGGTATCCGGATCCCTAAGAACTTTCTCGAATGTCCATCCAGACAAAGTCAAGGAAATAAAAGAACAGGTAAATAAACGGACTAGTAAAAACAGACTAAAAAGTACCTATAAAATATTTTTTTCTTTAAATATTTATTACCCTACAGAAATTTTAAACCTAAAAACCTGGGGCGCATGCTAAAGACAATATGGATGATAAATTTTACAAAATGCGCCCCACGTTTTTAGGTTTAAAATTCGTTAGTCCGTTTTAATGTTTTTAGTCCGACTTTTTTGTATTAATAACGTGTTTTTAAAACGTTTTTTTTTTCAGTAAATTTTTATTTTCTGCTTTTTAGTTAACGAGCTAAGACTAAATATATACCATCTCCTATCGGAGCACTCGTCAAGACGATTCAAACGAGCCCAAACTCGATGGGGTTGCATGGTTTTAATACAGAGTCCCAGTGGCCTTCTTCCGGCTCTATCATCAGACCCTGGAAACTTCCCAACAAAGTACTCGTCAAGACAATTCAAACGAGCCCAAACTCGATGGGGTTGCATGATTTTATTATAGAGTTTCTATGGCCTTCCTCCGACTCCATCATCAGATCCTCGGACACTATTTCCCATTAAAGTACTCGTCAAGATGATTCAAACGAGCCCAAACTCGAAAGGATTGCATGGTTTTTTTACCGAGTTCCAGTGGCCTTCTTCCGGCTCCATCAGCAGACCCTGGACACTATTTCCCAACAAAGTACTCGTCAAGACGATTCAAACGAGCCCAATCTCGATGGGGTAGCGTGGTTTTATTAAGGAGTTCCTGTGTCCTTCCTCCAGCTCCATCATCAGACCCTGGAAACTATTTCCCAACAAAGAACTCGTCAAGACGATTCAAACGAGCCCAAATTTGATTGGGTTGCACGGTTTCAATATTGAGTTCCTATGGCATGGCCTTTCGGCTTCATCATCAGCCCCTTAACCACGTCTCTTATTAGAGTACTCGTCAAGACGATTCTAACGAGCTCAAACACGATGGGGTTGTATGGTTTCTTCATGGAGTTCCTGTGGCCTTCTTCCGGCTTCATCATCAGATCAGCTCAATGACACCATAATATTGCATTGCCTTTCAGTTATGGCCTATGTTCAAAGTTTCAAGTCTCTAGCTCATCGGGAAGTTAGGATAAAATCATTCGCAAACTTTGTGGAGAAACACACAAACAAACAAACGCGAAAGCAACCTAATAAAAACGTGTTAAAAAGGACAGTGTTTATTATTTGAAGGCGTTCGCTGGGAAACTTTTTTAACTCTTTCTATAAGTTGTCGTTGCAAACTAGAAATAATTGCTTCATGTCGACGGCACGCAGGCTCATTACATTTTTGTGTTATGTTGGATAGTATAGCAGCACCTAAAAAAAAATTGAGCTTGGAGTAGTAAAGTATCTACATACAGAACATTATGTTGAAACTGATTTGAGTTAAATTGAATTAAGTAACTTGATCATTATTTATATAAAAGAAAGATGTGCCAGGCTAGCCAAGCCAAGTGATGGTTTTCTACTTTTTGTTCCCATCAAATATAAAGTAAGAAAGTACAATAATAGTAGTTTATGAAACTGACACATAAAGAGGGGTATTAAAACACGAGTGTGTGTTTAAAAACCGAGCCGTAGGCGAGGTTTTTAATAGTATCACACGAGTGTTTTAATACCTAGTTATGTGCAGTTTCATACACTACTTTATCTACACTCATACATTTGGGATTGAACCTACTAAATAAAAGATCAACGTTAGAAAAGAGAGAGAGAGACTTTGTTTGTATTAGCTAGGTACCTACCTTGTAATAAGTCGTTTCCTTGGGCAGAGTCCATTTTTTCACATTTTAAAGCAAGAATAAAAAACCTACAAATTTCAGTAAGTATAACAAAATGTAAAAATTGAAATAAAAACTTTAATTGAAATGCTTTAGAAATGGCGCGCATTCTATTAGAAAAAAAAGAGATCAGTGCAATCGCACTAAGTCATCGATTACCATAGAGTGCATTTAAATCAATGAAAATATGTGGGAAAATATCGTTGTTTTTTTTTAATGTTACGGCACTGGCTTCTTTTTGGATTTGCCCTGTATCGTAATGAGAAAAAAAAGTTATTTTATGATGCAGTTGACTGCATCGTAATGAGTTTATTTTTTAATTTTACCTATCCACGAAAATAAAGTGCGTATTTATATTACCTTTTTTGAATTCATATTTGGAACATTACGTTGTGAGTGTAGATAAAACATATATCGATATAGAAATGCACATCACTAGGCGAAAAAACATACTTCAACAACCTGTAATAAACAGATCTGGTATTTGCAAAAATCGGCAAAGAACTGGGGCCCTATTTTTGAATCGATCGACTGGCGTCGAGCGCTCGTTTCTACTGATTTTCGTTCGACAAATCAACTCAAATGTATGAGCTGTCTAACGAAAATCAGTAGAAACGAGCGCTCGTCGCTAGTCGAGCGATTCAAAAATAGGCCCCCTGGACACAAATGACTATTTGCACAAATTATTAGTATATTATAATAGTTTCAGGCTACTTAACATACAAAAATGAAAACAATATGAACTCACCGATTAAATGATAATATGTATTGATTATTTTCTTATGTTCCTCTGTGAGATTTCCAGCCCTCAATATGCCCTCAATCACACAAAACATAATCTCACAAGTAACGCATAAGTATAGCAAACGATGCTACGACTTTCTTTTGATTATTCTTACAAGAATACTTTATTAATATCTAAATTTTACTAAACACTCGAAGTGCATTCAAATGACATTCAGTCATTATGACAATATTATGACAAAATAGTTTTTTTCAGTGTTCAGTGGGCTGGGTCTCAATTTACCCTAGATCACAGAATAATTATATAAGTACTACCGCACAGAAAGGACACTCTCCGCCCATCTTACATGTACATGGGAGAATGAGGGCTTATCAAAATGACAAAAACCTGTAGGCTCGATAGATGGCGTTGATAAAAATGTATGTCTCAATGTATTTTTTATACGAATCTTTGAAGAGTACAGTCGGCCAAGTCAATTTTGACTCATCTCTTTCCATTAACGGCGTCCAGTGAGGCAAATAGTTACTATTTTTATTTTTTCACTTTGAAAAGCCTCATTATTTGTTGATTTTTATAGAAAGAAAATAGTGGAAAGATATATTTTTCTTGTCATGGTTGTCATTGTTTCGCTCATGGGTTTGCTGTAATTTCAATTTCGGAATTTAATATTACTCGAACGAGCAATGTGTCTTATGTCTCTCTTTAGTTCGAGATACAGGTTTTTCAACCTACTATCCCCGTCAATTGGTAATGCGCTGGAACCTTGTCAAATTAACATACACATCAACATCATCCGCAACTAAAAATTACAAAAAACAGTAAAATTCTAATAGGTAATGTAATATATTAATTATTGAATTCTTATTTTCAATAAGAAAGGGTCTAGGTATATGAAAAAAATACAATTGTTTTTCGTTTTTGAGGTTAAAATCATGGCCGCCAGGCGCATTACCAATTGACGGGGATAGTAGTTCGGACACAGAGGACCGTAATATATTATGTAACATTCGCCTATATACTTGAAATGTTTGTACTGTGCTACTTTGTTATTTATGCTGGGAAATAAATAAATATAATTATTATAAGCTTATTTTGTTTTTTCTCAAATAGGTATTTGGTATTTAAGCATTTGTGGGACCGCGGGTCAACACAATAGTGAAATAAGTGAAATAATTATATTTATTATTAAATGAATGAAATAATTATAATTATAGTCAATATTATTATTATTATTATTAGTGCCGGATAATGTTTACCCTAAATCTAAGGTAAATTACCCTGGCTGGCACCACTGTTTTTTTTTTTAAATAGAAGGCAAAGAGACTCATCTCAGTCTCCCTATATCGCGTTGATTTTAGATTTTTTTAATTAACGTAAAAAATACTGGTCTAAAAATTTTGCAAAAAATATATATGAGCTTAGAACACTAAAATTTCGAAATAGATTTCTAATTTTAGTACTTTCTCAAAATGAAATGTTGTCAATTGGTTTTAGTGGATGAAAAGATAATTAGTTTTTGGTTTAAAATAAACAAAATTAAATAAAATAAAAATTATAGACAGACAGCACTAGTTTTGATGATTGAGTAGCAAGACGTGGAGGTTTTTATGGTTCCGTAACCAAAGGGTAAAAACGGGACCCTATTGCAGGTTGCCGCTATAACAACAAATACTAAAAGACCGGCCAAGTGCGAGTCGGACTCGCGCACGAAGGGTTCCGTATCAAAGAAACAACAAAAAAATCACGTTTGCTGTATAGCCCCCCTTAAAAAAATATTTTATTCTGTTTTTAGCATATGTTGTTATAGCAGCAATAGAAATACATGATCTGTGAAAATTTTAACTGTCCACCTGTAGTCGTTATAAATATCGAGCAAAAAACGGCAATAAAATCACGTTTGTTGTATGTGAGGCCCCCTTAAATATTTATTTTATTCTGTTTTTAGTATTTGTTGTTGGGTATACATTACAATGTCGAAGTAGAAAAGACCGAATTTTACAAGACCTATGGACGAAAGACCGAAAATTAAAAGGCGGTTGTTTGGCCGAACGTTTAAAATCCCGAAAGGACATTTTACCTAAAAGACTAAATCCCGAAACTTAAAAAACCGAGAGTTAATATACCTACGTTCTGTACCCCGAACTACTTAATACCGAAATAACGAATTAGTCAAAAACAACAAGCTATCATAATTATAAAAGATAAAGATTATAAAGATATATAAAAGACTTTGGATTTTGCCTGAAATGCTTTATAGCAAATTTAGCTGCTGGAAATGAGTTTAAACTAGTCTACTGGGACTTAGAAACCGTAGACCGTAAGTCACGAGATAGGTGCGAGGAGCGTAGCGACAAGCATGTTAGGTTGGTATATGAACTCAGCGCGCGAGCCGAGCGAGCGCAGCGAGCGTGCCGCGGCAGCGGCCGGCGAAGCGTCAGAAAAAAACCAATTTCTAATTCGATTGGTGGATTTTGTCAAAATGATGACCAATTTACAACCATTTTTGAGTAAAACAAATTAACCGCAACGCCTACTTTTATAAATGTACTCGTATGTGTTTGTGTAGGTAGAGTTAGTTATAAGTATTGACATTTTAACTTTCGGGGTTTAATCCTTTCGGGATTTCGAACTTTCGGCATTTCAAACTTTCGGGATTTCGAACTTTCGGTCATTTGATAATCGATCTTTCAAGTTTCGGTCATTCAGATATCGACATTTAGGATGTTCGGTATTTTGAAAATCGGCGTTTTAAGTGTCGATATTTCGTTCGTATGTATTATGAATTTTCGACATTGTAATGCATACCCTTGTTGTTATAGCGGCAACAGAAATACATCATCTGTGAAAATTTCAACTGTCTAGCTATCACGGTTCATAAGATACAGCTTGGTGACAGACAGACAGACGGACAGCAGAGGCTTAGTAATAGGGTCCCGTTTTTACCCTTTGGGTACGGAACCCTAATAACAGAATTATATTAATATTTAAGTGGGGCTCCCATACAACAAACGTGTTTGGTACGGAACCATTCTTGTGCGAGTCCGACTCGCACTTGGCCGGTTTTTCTTATTCATCATAAATAAGCATTGATCTAATCGTTACACAAATACGTTTTCTCAAATACAAGACTAAAATATAAAAAAATATCTCTCCAATATTTTATTACCTATAAATAAACTACTTAAGTATACAGCGTGAAATTTTAATCATTTGGTTCCCGCCGTGGGGTGGTTCCACTCATGATTACAAGCAACTTTTACTATGGGGCCAACTCTCCTGCTCGCAAAAAAAAATCAGCTGTTCCATACATTAAGGTCGAGTAGGTACTGCACTTTTGTATGGAACAGCTGATTTTTTTTTGCGAGCAGGAGAGTTGGCCCCATAGTAAAAGTTGCTTGTAATCATGAGTGGAACCACCCCACGGCGGGAACCAAATGATTAAAATTTCAGCGTGTATAAAAGGTTTTTCAAATGCGAGGACCTGCTATGTGCTTTTATCTGATACGGATTACATCTTCGTCTTTTAGAAATGATGCCCTCATAGAAACTGGACAAACAAAGACTTCAAATGGATTGGTCGGGTTTTACTAGTGCTTGACCCCGACTCGATCGATGTTTCCGATGTTTTATTGCGAGTACAATAATCGCACTCGTAAAATAAAGGTTCGGATTACAACTCCCCAAACAACAGGGAGATTTCAGTTCAGACCAAACAGAATAAATATTGTAAGCGCCCGCTCTGAGCTCTGGTACATATTGAAATAGGGGTTTTTTGGAATAGTAATGTTACCCTAGATTATTGATGTTTATATTTTGCGCAGGTACGAGTGAAAGGGGACGATTTGCGTGAGACGTAGCAGTAATGTTACCTTGTTGAAAACGTTACTTTTAGAGATATTGGTTGTACGTTTTTACGCTCATCAGCCTATTGCACCTCTTATTATTATATTTATTGCAAATGTGAATGTTTTTTTAATTCGTTTTAGAGTCTGTGTTGTGAATGACAACGCAATATAATGTTGTGATGCTAATTGGCTTGTAATAAAAAACTAACCAGATATTTCTTTATTTTCGTGCCAATATGATAAATAAAAAATAGAAAGTCAAATAAACCTTTTAAAACAATGTCTATTTTACGAATGTTTCACAAAGCAAAATAAACATTTTTGTACCAACGATAAAATAGCACTTAATAAACAGCACTCCAAATCGCTGATTCATATTCAAACTGTGCGAACACAATTCGACACAGGTGCTGGCAATTTTTATTGGCTAGACAATCGTAAAATGGAACGGCACGATTGTCACAGAAACACCCGCATAATTTTACCCTTTCAATCTACTCGTACTCCAAGCGGTGTTTAATAAAGGGCACCTCGATCTCGAATGCTCGGGCCATATTGCCCTCATAACTAATATAAATCAAGGCTTGGACGCAATTGCCTTCAAGCTGGGACCACAAAATGACTTAAGGGTACAAACAGTTTTAATGTAACATTCTACTCTCATAAAATAATTGTTCCTTGAAAAATTTCCAGACAAATTGGCTCGTTAATGACAGAATACATTGTGTTTAATCACCGTTGAAATATGATATATGATAGTCAGGAGCTTCATATTTTCAAAAAAAATCAGTGCTCTTAAGATACAGGAGCATCTGAGGATTAACCTTGCCACACACAACTCAAGCACTCAACAGGTTGACTACATATGGTGCAATCGTAAAGTAAGTAATGTCTCACGCAAAAAAAAAGACGCAACAAATTAATTGTGTTATTTTGGTAAGCTTGGTAACCTTTATCCGCTGTCAGAGAAATCATTTATATCTCTCCAGGAGTGTAATCCTCACGTGCATCTCCAGAGATCCTTCTGTGAACAGGCAGCCTCTGTAATTACGCCACGAGACCTGTTTAGCTGTTTACACATACATTATGTAGATTGGATAAGCGGGAGCACCCAATGAATTTTGTAAGCAAACTACGTGGTAATGTTTTCTTATTGATATTTTTGAATTTGAATCTAATAAGCCACAATCGTAACGAATCGCTGAATGTCGACGAAAAGTAAATATTTATTTTAGTTTCAAAGCTTTCAGGAGTTTCAGTTATATTGCAGTTACAATCCTGTCACATTAATTTGATACAAATGCTACCATTTTACCTACCAGTTTTTTTATTAATTCATACAAGTCAGAACCCGTAAAACATTCCCTATTCTTAGTTAGTGATGGATGGATGTCAATTGATATTAATCAATCATCTGCATAGATGTTGTACGCACCTTATATAATGGCAAAGGAAAAATTCTATGGAACTTGGAATCACAGACATGGCCAACCTTCCACGAAGATTTATTAGATTCGATCATTTATTAAATTGAATGCCAGAAGATTACCTAGAATCACGCGTTTGAAGATGCGTCACAGATGACATACTCGTATTTTACTTTACTACATCGAATTCTGAAAGCTATTGCACTTACAATGACTTTCAAGTTTGTCTAAAGCCTCTCGACACACGTCTGCCGAATAAACACGTTTCACCTGTAATAGATGAGTCAATGGATCGCGATGAGAAATCCATTACGGCACGCGGGTCCTGCAGCCGGGATATCGTTCCTCCCATGTGATTTATTACGCGCCCCGAATAGTGGGCCAATAACCGGCGCCGACAAAATTGCTCATACTAGACTATGAAATGTTGTATTTTTATGTCATGTCATCTTATTATGTCTTTTTGATATAAAATCACTATTATATTTAATACAACTATTTTTATCGATGTTGAATCTTCACCTATAAGTAATGTTTCAATTGCAAAAGAGCATTACTTACAACATAGTGGTAAGATAGTATGCAGTGACAATGACTCAAGCACATTATTATAAAGCACCTACTATAGTAGTATTAAAACTGTGACTCAAGATAGTACTAAGTCAGAACTATTTCACAATCGGAGTTCTGAAAATATTCAGATTAATCTCTGAGTATTATTCAGACATGATGAAGTCGCACTTAGAGATCTATATCACTTTATAACTTCACATTTTAATATCTACTCTACTTCCTGCCGCTATATCCCGTGTAAATAAGCTATATTGTTCAATATTTCCGTTAAAACCCTATTTCCTCAATAGTTTTGCGAGAGCTAGGTCAAACGTCGTCTTTTCGGCTCAAAGCAATTTTTCATATGAAATTCTCATAGAACCCACCCGCCCTATCTACGCGCAGGCATTCGCCCTTGCATAGACACTAGGCTTAGACTTGACGACTTAGGCACTTTCTGTTCTGTGAAAAGCTTTGGAGTCATCGAAATAAGAAGTGAGAAATCTTTTGGCTCATTATTCTAAAAATGAGCTGGGGATATTTATAATCTTATAGAAATTGGAATGTGTATCCCTTATCCATTCATTATTTTATTATGAGCTATAAGGAAGACTTGTGCCTCAACAGTAGTGGGGACATTTAAAAAAATGCTGATGCAGATGATGATGAGACGAGACAGTAGTAAATAAAAAAAACCGATCAGTTTTCTGTGTCTGTAGCTTAAGCTACCTAGCTACCTAGACACAGTGAGACATTCTTCATACACCCCTGGAATTAACTGAGCGTTGCTGCATTACAGAGCGGTTTCAAAGTAAACAAAAACAACTTAATTACTAGAAAATACAGAAGCTAATCATCATTCCAAATCCAGGTCTACCATGATGAAACATTTGAAACCTTGTATCGGGCCAAGTACGACTGCACCTGATTATAGTAAAGCCCGTGGAGCGGGGCTCAGTGGAGCGGTGCCTTTGATCGCAATTAACGGATGCTCGCGTTTCTGTATGAATGGGCCTCAGATACGGGTCCACTCGTGGATTCGAACTGGGATGCCGAAATTATGGCGGTAATTTGTACTGTTACATTGAGAAACTACGAGTATTTTGCGATTAAGTATCGTCAGTGGTGTCGTTGTACCTATTGGAGTATTCGGACAAAATCAGATAATGGTACCTGGCCTAGGGCCGTATTTATGACCTCTTATTTCCTGGCAGTTTACTGACTGGTTATCAATCTATCTTTTTTATTTGCTATACAGCTAGCAGCAACAGCAACTTATAAACCTTTAAGAGCTTGTAATACGGCCTCAGGGGGCGTATTATGACCTCTTAGTTCCAGCCTGAAAATGAACTGCCTTGCATTACCGTATTATGATTACGTACGTACGTATTACGTACGTAAATTTTGATCGGTTTCCGAACGTTTTCTTCAAATCAGTGTAAACGAGATATAGACAACGTAGCCAGGAAGAACCCAGCCACTTTAACGCGCGTCATAATACGAAAAAGAACAAGTCAGTTTAAGCTCGTAAACTGAATTGTCTGGAACAAGGGTGGATTCCAAAAAGATCATAATACGGACCCTGATTCTTGTTACGACGGGTCGGTGCAAAGAAAATGTATTTGGCATCACAAGTCGTTACGTAGGTACTTGTGAATTTAAACTTTGCTTCTGTATTTTGAAATATTACCTCTTTAATTTCAAAGCTTTTTTAAATTCCGAACTTTCTGTCAAAAAATGCATTTCTTACTTACCTACATTACAACATATGCGTGTCTATCTCCACATATCCAATAATCCGCTGTATCCTTTGCCGGCATGGCTTTTAGATTCACATGCAAATGCGAACTCTCCCACCTACATTAGCTTCCAACAGGGGTGCCACTTTTCATTTATGTAGCTTATATTCACATATTCACACATTTTGTACCAGTTGTGTCAGTCTTCACGAAAATTTGTTGTTAATTAGGAGTCAGTGTAATTGCAGCCAAATTCTGTAGACACTCGAATTCTGAATACTCGGAAGTTATCATTTGATTTTTGCTATTGCCGCCTTTCTATTGTACTTATTTCTTGAAATCCTTTTTTTCTCCCGAAAATGCTTCATTTTATAGTGTTATTCAAACAATATCAAAGTATATTACTTAATAGGTATATCGTTGTTATTGTTCATCTTTATATAATATTTACTGCTCATCCATCAAGCGGTTGCCGTGAAGTGTGAAGATTGCTTAGTAAGTAGTTGCAATCTAAAAAAAAGCTTTTTAAAAAAAAGCACAACCTCCTACAAAAATCTTTACAAACAGCTCTATAAAAAGCAAGAAATAATGTTCAAATCGAATAATTAAAACACGTCTATTGAAGTCGGGTGGAGCTGGAAGTATTTTTTTTTACTTAATGTATTGTTTATATTCTAAAAGCCCCACCCGACTTCAATAGACGTGTTTTAATTAATCGATTTGAACATTATTTCTTGCTTTGTCATGCCATGTCATGTCCCCTGTGATTCCAGCACGTCCTTGACAATAAATAGGCACCTTAACTTGTTTTTGATTGTCATAAACCTACCAATATTTCAATCACTGTACAGTTCCTATTTAATTTTGAGGAGTTCCCTTGTGTATCTTCAAAATCCAAAGTCCAATACCAATGAAATTAATATGGTATCATCCTTAAGGTATCTTCTTTCAAACAAAAAAAGAATCACCTAAATCGGTTCATACACAAAAAAGTAATGGTTGAAAATCCGCCTGAATTCATATAAAATGGTAACGAAAACGACAGTTTTTTCAAGATTACTTGAAAACTACTGAACCGATTTCAAAATTACAAAAAATGGGACCAACCTGGAAACAAATGTCATGTTATAACATTTGAATCATTTCAATCGGTTCAGCCGACTTCGAGTAATCGGTGTACATACGTACATATAAAAAAATATATATATACGCGACGAATAGATAACCTCCTCCTTTTTAAATTTTTGAAGTCGGTTAAAAACCGTGCCGAGCATGTAATAAGATTTAATTTCGCTGAGAAAACGTTTATCTCAAGGTCTTGAAGATTTTGCGTAATGTTATAAAAACAGTTTTTTGACATCAATCATCTTACGGGATCCTGAGTGTTGACTTTTGATTGATGTATGGCAGAGGCAAGCTGTTAATGTTTTAATACTGTTGAACATAACTGTTTTACATCAAAATACATTCTTATTTAGACATTTTCCAAAATGAACATCGCAGTGTCTGTAGCCAATCTCTGCCTTGCTCGTAAACTTTTTAATTTCGTTGTGAGAATTCGGATATCGGTTGCGTATCGGTATCGTATATTCGTTAATATCTCAAAAACATTTTCCAATCAAACATGATCAATAATTCATCCTCATTGACCCTTCACAGCATGGTGGCACAGTATTTTTTTTATTATACCTGAATTAAAATTCAAACACATTCATCATAATTTTGTACATAAAACGGTGCGTCACATCGGTCGTGGACTTCACAAAATGTGTGGACGTTTTCAGGTTGAATATGTATCAATTAATCATCCGCTGCCTCGACCAATTCAAGCGTTATTCATTCAATCAAACGCTGTACCTGGGAAGGCTGTTAACCCTAATTTGAAGTCTCTGTGACAACAGCTATGCTTCGTTAGTAGCCAAAGGGTTATATTGTACAGCGCTGCGCTGTTAGCGCTTTTGTTGTATTTTTGTTTCTCGCTGTGCTTTTACACAAAGTTAAAGCATTAGGCCGTGAGCACTTCGGATACGAATTTGCATCGTACGTAAACGTATGATCGTGGTCGTACGAATTGAGCGCGCACGCTGAATACCTTTTTCTCCGTCAAATAGGCACAGAAATCGCATTCGTGAAGTCATCTTTGGTTGGAGCGCGATGAATAATCTAAATCTGTATTTTCAAGATAATAAAATTCCGTTATGACTCGGAGACTGCGGTGGCGTCGTCGCTGTCGCAGAATGGATACGTGAAATACAATATTTCATATGTCATAATTTCGGTTAATTCCATCATTTTGTGAAAGAAAAATAGTGGTAGCTTGAATCACCAAATATGTATGTTCGTAAATTAAGTTAATTAACTTTTCTACATTTAGTTTTAACTTTTTTAACGCACGAACATGTTTTAAAATCCCAACATGTTCGGAATGTGTTCGGACGTCGGAAGTATACGTACGTATACGTACGACTAACTCGCACCCAGTGTGCAAACATCTAAAGTGCTCACGGCCTTATGTGCTAAATTTGACGGAAGCGCAGCTCTGGCCGTTTTCGAAAGCTCTGTCGTTATTTGTTGCGCCTAGGGTTACCATATCTCATGATTTGTCCTGAGATCTCAGGATTTTTGGACTTTTCTCAGGATTGCGGCCGGATTTTAAAAATCTCAGGAAATCTCAGGCTTTTTAGATTTTTTAATAAAAAAAACCTGTGAATCTACAGTTGTATCGTGGCCGCTTGCTACTTGAAGCCATTTTGGAGAAGACCATTTTGAATTCAATGGAAATCGGGCCTTTTCTCCGGACTTCTGATTTTTTCATCTGGTAACCCTAGTTGCGCCAGTCCCCAAGCATGACCATCGAAACGCGTTATGATTGTACGATTTGTCACATAACTTCCAAAGACAATGGATTTTGTCAGCTGAGTCACATGAGTAAAAAGTGGCTGAGTGTCGATAAAACGAAGATAAAACGCTATTTTAGTGGATATAATATCGTGTTTCGGTGGTCATGATAGGGGGCTGCAGCTGTTTAGTGTAGGAAATGAAGCGATCTTTTGTATGGAGACCCCAACATTAAATCCTCAGTCGATGAAACTTTGCAGGGATGTAATATAGTATGAACCAAAACCTATGTACAAATAATCATAATAAAAAAAAAACCGATTTGGATAATTTGAAAAATATGTTTCATTTATGATACTTTATCGTACTGTAAAGTTTCGTCTACTGAGGATTTACTGTGGGGGTCCACTACCTTCCTTTCCTACACAAGCTACAGTACTATAATATACTAATCATAGTGCCGGTCAGCGAACTAAAATCTATGGAAGTGTAACTGCAAACAAATATTGCTTAAAAAATGGCACCACTGGGCCGAAAAAGTACAACCCGCTCAGCTTTAGTCGGGCCAGCCACGCACCCGGTGACTGACGTTAGTGTTCTTTTCAATAAATTGCAGTTTGTATTGTAGAGAAAAGATAGAAAGAGAGAGTTTATTAGAAATGACGTCTTTTATAGTCAAATGGTGTAATGTAAAAGATGCAAAGAAGGCAGTAAAAAGATGCAAAAAAAAAAAGTATCTTATTTATGGTCGCTAATAATAAGCAACCAGTGTTCAGATGCTTTGTGCTGCATAATTAAATGCCAGCATTTTTGGCTCTATCCACTTAGTTGTACTTTTCGTGTGGTGCCATTTTTTGAGCAGAATGCGGATTCCATAGATTTTAGTTCGCTGGTGCCGGTTGACTGGCCCGGTTTGGCACGAGACTGCCTGTATCCACGAGGAAGGCTAGGTATGTGTGCGACTATGCGAGCACGGAAAACCGCGATTTGTTCCAACCACTCTTCGTCTACATCTTATCTTGCGCTAAAAGGGTCGTACGTAACTACGTACTGTTTAATTTTAGCAGGGCATATTTATTTTTTTACACACGGCCCACGGCCTACAGCTAATTACTGCACCTCGTCATATTCAGCTTAAAAAAAATCTAAATACGATTGGAAATACAAAATTCATATTAATTAACCGTTACCATCGCAGAACCGTACTATTTACGCTTATTATGATAATTCAAGGCTCCGGTTAATTTAAGGCTGGCCCCAGACCTACCGGTTTCATTTCTTTGCTTTGCTGTTCTACTATGGACCGCCGGCCAAGAGGCTCATTTTCAATCTATCGCATATTTTGACCAGACCATATTGGCAAGATAGCCATTAGTTTGGTGTTATCAAATATCGTCGCATCTGGGTTGCGATGCGAAGTTTTAGTTTTCAAAAAAAAAACTGCTGTTTCATACAAAAATACGAAATTATCAAAATGTATGAAACTGTTCATTTTTTTCGCGATTTCAGATTTGGTCCCATATTAAAAGTTGTTCAGTTTTATTGTGGTCCCTATCTACCATATTCAGCTTTATAAGGCTTTACCAAACATCTTGTATAAATAAGCAATCGATTTATTTTTAACGATTGGAGTCCATGTTCAGGGTGGCATATCTCCTAAAGCGTCCTACTTCGCAATCCAGGCGATGGTATTTGATAACACCAAGCTAATGGCTATCTTGCACATTTGGTCTAGTCCCGAAATGCGATAGATTGGAAATTACCCTGGTTGGCCGGCGGTCTTTCAAGCAAGGTAGCACAGCAAAGCAAAGAAATGAAACCGGTAGGTCTGCGGCCAGCCTAAGATAACTTTGACGTGAAATGTAAATGTGTTTTTCTTTGGGCGCGTGTTTCAATTTTCCAACAACTTGACGATTTGATGGATACATGAATGATGTCCCTTCATTTTTCATCACCATCTTATACGCGCCCCATTACTTGCGTAAGTGCGGCTAAACCTAGTTCTAGCCGGCTAAAACTAGGTGTAGCCGATAGCTGTTGGCTAAAACTAGGTGTAACCGATCTGCTTTACTCCTGTAGGTCCCGGGTTAGGGTAGGTCTGCGGCCAGCCTAAGATAACTTTGACGTGAAATGTAAATGTGTTTTTCTTTGGGCGCGTGTTTCAATTTTCCAACAACTTGACGATTTGATGGATACATGAATGATGTCCCTTCATTTTTCATCACCATCTTATACGCGCCCCATTACTTGCGTTGATTTACGCGTGAAAATCTGACACGAATAAAAAGCGTCGATTATTTAGATAGATTTTTACTGCTTAAAAAGCTGTAAATTTTTATTTTAGGCAATAAGTACTAACTATGTTAATAGTTTATTTTGTAATTGTATTGATATTAGGTACATTTAAATAGGAAATAAGTTGGCCGACCCTTTAACATTTTATAATTTGACCTGATGGTGTTTGACAATGGTCAATGACAGTGAAGTGTATGGTATGACCACAGGTATGTATGACCATAATACATGACAGGAGAACGAAAACTTTAAGACATCTGACCGTAAACATTCTGCTACTATTATTCACTTGTACTTAAGAGTAATTTATATCTGCGACTAGTATTTATTTTATAAAGTTTTGAATACTGACAGATAGTGGCAACCCTGCGCACTTGTGAGCCAGTAAATACAGTCGTAACATGAATGGCACCATTAGTGCGAAATCTCTTGACTTACCTTATCCAAGCAAATATTCGTATTACATTTTACTTGTTACTGACTGACGGAAATGTTCAAAGCTCCCCGAACTAGTACCTGAAAGAAACACCGAACTTGAAGAAATGGACCTTATAGACATCTACATATTTTTTTTACTATAATTTAAGAGAGAAAGATATAGAAGTGAGAGTGAGATAGAAGAGAGAGAAAGTTATTTTATTATAGTGCGGCTGATTTTTCGTTTTCCTGAAGATAATGAAGTACTTAAGGGCCCTATCAAATTTTTTTGTCGAAATTTCGATTTTGACGGATTTTAGCGATACAACCTAGAGAAACCTTTGGGTCTACTAAATACGTTCAATATTTCCGTTAAAAACCTATTTCCTTAGTAGTTTTGCGAGCATTTATATGTCCGCGACAAAAAGTAATATGATGATTCACTGGAAAGTTAAAGGGTTAGAAAGGAAAATGAAAGTTGGTGAACGATTTCTTAGAGTCAACTTTGAACATACACAGAAAGACAAACAAGTACAAACAACAAATTAAAATATAAAATTTGATTTTCTTACGAAGTAAAGATTATTATGATATAATTTTTACGTAATAATAATAATGTACCTATCTAGGAGAAATCCACAGTTAATTCTGAGGTTTTTAGTAGTTTTATGGTTTTTCATTAGGATTTTTTCACGTATTCCATACATAATTTCAAAATTCCGAGGCCGCTATGAACTATTCGACTCTATAAGAATTTTTCAATTTTCACAGTTGTTCAATCCATGAGCTCAAAAAAGTGCCTTCGCGCATTTTATGACAATCTTTCTCTGCAATTTTGGGTTTAATAGGGAACATGCATCAATTTTTTTTTGTATCAAAATCAAAAGTATAATGCGTGAGAAAATCCACTGTAATATTAAAACTTTTCTCTTGCGTTTCTTTTGTACTGTATGTATCAGCTAGCTTTTTATTTATTAGTAGTTATTTCAATGACAATAAAACCTTATTTATTACTTTAGCATCTCCAATAGACAATACACCATACACTCATAAACACTATTTTTAATAAAGAGAATCACGCACAACTGTATGTATGTACCCCTATTTATTATAGGGTACCACAGATTGCAACTTTAAAACCTTATTAACATTATTAAACTCACTGTCCATATACTTATTTTTCAAAGTTACTTACATAAACAGCTTCATCGTAAGTTAAGACGAGACGTCAAGAAACTTTTGCAGAACTTTGGTCTCGTTACTCGTAATTAAATTCCAAGTTTTAAAGTTTAAATTCGAAGTTCGAAGAACTTTCTGGTACACTGATTTAAATCAAGATACCTGAGAAAACTACGTATCATTATCAACATAATTATTTTTTTAACCTTGGGATATAATTAATCTATTCAATCTACACATACAAAACTCTAAATTGATTAATTTTTGAGATACGCGTAGAGCCCTAACGGCTGAAAGTAGAGACACTATTTTTGGAGGGTAGATACCTTTCATAGTGTAGGTGAGCACTAAGAAAAAAATTTCACAGATCTCGTGCCTTTCACGACATTCTGGTACATTGAAAATGAATTTATTGAATTTTATAAAAAACTAGCGGCCACCCGCGGTTTCACCCGCGTTGTTTCCGTTTCCGTGGGAATATCGGGATAAAAAGTATTCTATGTTTTAATCCAGGTTATCTACTATGTGTGTGCCAAATTTCAACCAAATCCGTTTAGTAGTTTTTGCGTGATTGAGGAACAAACATCCAAACCCACAAACTTTCACATTTATATTATTAAGTAGGATATAGTAGGACTAGCTGACCCGACAGACGTTGTCCTGTCTTAGTTATGAATATTGAATTCGAATTGGTATAATTAACGAAAAGTTATTAGGTTTAGAGATATTAGTAGGTACCGTTCCCGTTCCCGTTCCCGTTCCTGTTCCCGTTCCCGTTTACTTTATAACCCAACAGACAAGTATTTAATATCACTTGTTATGTTAGTAGTAACGTGTATGTTAGTCTATCCAAACTTACCAATTTAATATTAGGCGTGATGGCTCTGAACTAACCGTGATGAGCGAGCACTAAGAAATTCAGTTTTCTTAGATCATTTTTGTAAGAAATAATAAATTAATTATTTTACATGTATTTCATCAATATTAAAAACTCCGACCGAAGCATCTGTTTTATTACATCCTCTTTGACGATATTGCAGCCTTTATGATCAGAAAAAAGTTTTTATGTCCAAAATAATTTTATATGGTGATTAAGTATTTTTAAATTTTCTAATTTTCCGCACAATTTTCTTAATTTTTTCTTTCATAACAACCATCTCCTAATAACAAACACAACAAAAAAAGAATTAGCGTAATCGGTGCAGCCGTTTACGCGTGATGGCTTGACCACGCGAAATTGGATTCATTTTTATATAAGTATACAAGGTGTTAGGTAAAAGCCTTATAAAGCCGAATATGGTAGATAGGGACCATCAAACTGAACAACTTCTACTATGGGACGAATTCTGAAATCGCGAAAAAAAAATCTGCTGTTTCATACAAAAATTAATAACGAAAATATCAAAATGTATGGAACAGCAGATTTTTTTTCGCGATTTCAGAGTTGGTCCCATAGTAAAAGTTGTTCAGTTTGATGGTCCCTATTTACCATATTCGGCTTTATAAGAATTTTACCAAACACCTTGTATATGTAGATATATGCCTTTGCTTGAATGAGTATTTACAATACTTTGAAATCACAGCAAAACCATGAACAATGTTGGATCTACTTTTCTGTGATTCGTGTGTGTGAAATTCATATAAAAATATTTCATTGTTATAAATATTTACTATTTAATTGAAAGGTACTACTACAATAACCTAAAATATATAAAAAATCTAAGACTTGTTTTCAACTACGTCAATCCTCCATAGCAACACAGCGACACGCGATGTGCATCTAAGGAGCGCGCTTCCCGAAATAACGCCAACACGCTAGGTATACATATTGTAGCCCTCGTTGATACGCGTCTTTTGAGGCTTCAACCATTCATGTAGCCTTAAAACTTACGACACCAAGGCGATGTCGCACTTTGAGCAAAAATGGGGGGTATACTGAAGCGATCGAAAAATCATTTTCAATGTTAAAGGTTAAGCTACAGGGCAAACCCTTAATCCGATCGTCTTTGTTTTAAGTCTTTAGTGTCTAGCGTCTTTTGAGTCTTTTTTGAATATCATTATCTTCACAATCCTCTGAGATATAAGGGGATCGCACTTTTTCGTGAAATCGGAGCCTATACTGGAGCGAACGAAAAGACATTTTCAATGTCAAAATTGGAAAATTTACCCGCTAAGGGGATGAAATAGGTGATGAAAGTTTGTATGGAAGTCCCTTAGTTTCAAAGCTAGAATGTTTAAATTTTGTTTTTAAGCTGACTATAAAAAAGGCTAAGGGGTGGGGAGGAGGAACGGGAACGGGATGCTTATATCTCTGGACCCAATTTAGAACGGGTAAGGAGACGGGAACACCTTTTTCAACATTTTAAGAATTCTATAGATTTTCTAAAATGTCCACGCGAACGAAGTTGCGGGCAAAAGCTAGTTAGTTATATTACTCAAACAAAATGAATTTGTAAAAAACAGTAAAGTCAATAACTCATTTAAATTCAACACACCACACGACAAGTGCTGATATTTGTTTTAATAAAATAAATACGAGTACAAATGTTCTGGAAAATTGACACCAAAAATTTTACTCCTGCATGATTATGATTTTTTTAAATTCTTTAAACATCTCTAAAAGAAAGACTAACAAAAGCATCTGCTCCCTTCCCTAAAGATACAACTTTTTCCTGTAACCACCTACGTAATTACCTTTCCCGTCGCCATTTTGTTTATTTATTAGTCGTTTTATATCGCCGACCTTTGAGTTTTGCCCCATTTTAAGCGGACCTTTTGGAGTTAAAAAAACAAGCATTACATACCTACCCGGAATTTAGCAAGCTAATTAAAAATTATATGTAAATTCTACGCTGATCCCTTTGATGATTTTATACCTGTTTCATTATGTTTTACGTGAAAATAAATATTAGGTTTTGTACTTTTGCTCGATATTGAAAGAGCTGGCCTTTATTCATGATGTTGATTATGGAAAGCTGGCCTTTATTCATGATGTTAATTATGGAAAACTTGATTAAAAAATTTCAAAAAAAAATAAAATTTCAAAAAAAAAAATTGCCTGCTTAAATAAAAGAATAGTAGATTATACAACAAGTGAAAAAAGAAGGAGTTTAGTTCGAGGTATTATGTTGGATCCCGAGAGCAGCGAAGGATTCTAGAGTTGAATCCCGAGCGTAGCGAGGGATTCAAAAGTAGAATCCTGAGCGAAACGAGGGATACAACGGACCGAGATGAAATTTTTTTTCACGAGTTGAGTAGTCTACTTTTTACCATTGACTGCGAGAAAACATAATAGCAGTACTTACACCTATAGTACCTATTTCTCCCTGTGAGTATAAATGTTCCTTGACCTATTTATAGTTATCAAATTTTATTATTTAGATAGGTAATCGGTAATTTAACCATTAGAAAATATTGTAGCTATAAGTTTTCCAATGACATAAAACAACCATGCTAATATGAGGGAAATTACATGATCAGTCTGACATCAGTCCATTTCATCAGTTTGTATAGACCTTAAATTTTTACAGACTGAAGATCGCACCAGACTGATGGAATGGACTGATGCAAGACTGAACATCTAATCTCCCTCTAATATAAAGAAAAGAATCCAAAGATAAGACACTAAAAAGAACCTAATTAATTTGGCGACATATTTTTTTAGAAAAGAACCCAAAGATAAGACACTAAAAAGAACCTAAATAAAATTGGCGGGATATTTTTTTGTATAACTATGGCTTTATCTATGGAATAGCTCCATACTTTCAGCACGTGCTTGTTCCAAATTCAAAATATTTTTATTCACTCGGTGAATAAAACAGCGTTTTATTCACTCTTATCGTTGAATTAAACGCACTTTTTCGAGTGGCAATGGTAAAAAAGATCTTGGGACACGCACTTGTATTTCGTCATCGAACGATGAAATTGAACAGTGTTGCAAGCGGTGAAAAAAAAAACATAATTCTAGATTGAAGATTATTTATAATCCCGCCTTCAACAAAGAGTTAATGCATTAGGTAATTTATCATCATAAGAACTTATTACCATCGTTCGCGGTTTGGTAATGCTCGCTACTAATAAAAACCAATTGCGACAGTTTGAAAGCACCGTGTTTCAGTTTTCAAACTTGCCCCGTACTATATATCCATCCATCTCAATATAATGTACATGTACATAATATTGTGCAAAGCATTATGTGCGACATAAGCCAAATTAATATTCTGATGAAATGATGTTCATATCTAAATCGGTAATGTACACCTCGCTCACAGAATAGATAGACAAGACCTTCTGCCTCGGGCTGGCGGCTGGGGCTAACGGCGACCGACGTGACTGACTAACATATTATACCACAGAATATTACAATCTTCTTCTTAGTCGGGCACTCTTGACAGAGTGGTCGTGGCCGACGATGGACAGGGTTGCGGCTCGCCGTCGCCACTCGCTCCCAGGGCGGCCGCACGACGTGCGATGTCTCTCCATCTTTGCCGATTTTCGGCGTTGCGAAAACACTGTACCGCGGTCGACTGCGTAGTTTTCTTAATGAGGTCGATCCAACGAGTCGGAGAGCGGCCTCGTGGTCTCTTCCCCTCTGTGTGGCCTTGTACTACCAGCCTCTCCATCGATTTCTCGTTTCTGCAGATATGCCCAAAGAACTTAAGGATTCGTAACTGCACAATCGACGATAACCTATCACGTATGTGAAGTTCTTTGAGGATGGATAATATTACAATAGTACCTTCTAAACTTATCTATACTTAAGATTACTTATGTTGCAGACGCAACGGGCGATGTGATATTGTATAATCTCAGCTTTGATTTGATAGCTTCCACCCACACATTCAGTAAAATTTTCTGCAACAGAGAAAGCGGCATGTCGCAGCTTTCAAACTCGCCCCGTACGTAACGATAATGGTGAACGTAGTAGGAACTCATCTCCATAACACGAGGCACCTCCGCCTGGTGCCGGCTGTCGGCGACGTGACTAGGGTTGCCAACTTTTTTGCATCAAATATAGTATTTTCAAGATTATTACGTGTAAAAATATAGTAGATGGTGAAAAAATCCAAAAAAATATAGTAGGTTGCCGTTTTGTATGGAGGATTTTAAAGAAGTTGTATTTTTCATACTTACCTACTTACTAAACATTTTCATAATTTATTCAACAACCATAAACACAAGAGTTTAAACACAAAAATTATTGTGCAACTACTTATGTGCATAAATAAGTAATATTTTTTTTGCTGCTTTTGTTTATTTTTTTCAGTTTTGCCTACTAAGTAAGTATATATTTTTCCAAAAAATATAGTAGGTGAGCCCGCAATATAGTCATCATCATCATCATATTCAGCCCACATCAACCCACTGCTGGGTATAGGCCTCTTCTCTATAGCGCCATTCCTCACGGTCCTGTGCCAGCCTCATCCAGTGAGATCCCGTCAAATTGACGATATCGTCTGACCATCGGGCCGGTGGTCTGCCTACTGGCCTTGTTGCTCCTCTTGGCCACCACTCTGTACCTGCCTTGAACCACCGTCCGTCATCCCGTCTAGCCAAGTGTCCTGCCCATCTCCACCTTAACCTCGTTATCCGCCTACCCACGTCTTCGACCTTCGTTTTTTGTCGAATTTCGACGTTTAGTATACGGTCAACGAGAGAGATACCTAACATAGAATGCTCCATTTCTCTTTGCTACCTTAATTTTCTGCATATTCTGCTTAGTGAGCGTCCAAGTTTCAGCACCGTAGGTGAGGATAGGCAAGATACATTGGTTGTACACCTTGGTCTCAAGGCACTGTGGGAGTTTAGACTTAAAGACGTCCTCGAGTTTACCGAAGGCAGCCCACCCTAATCCGATGCGTCTTTCGATCTCCTTCACCTGCGCTTCTCGATCAAAGGACAAACGATGTCCAAGTAGCAGTAATATAATAGGATACTATATATCGACTGTGGAAAGGAAAAAATGCTAAAGCGCCACTTTGGCCATTATGAGTTATATATATCATTGGATAGCGCTTTTTTTTCTGCGTCGATCTGTCTAGGTTTCAAAGCAATCGGAGCACTTTTTTGGCGCTTTAGCATTTCTAAAATTCAACGTTTTTCACAAATTTACGCTGTCAATATGACTAAAGCGACGTATTTTTATTATTTTTAACCGACTTCACAAAAAGGAGGAGGTTCTCAATTCGATTGTATGTTTTTTTTTTTATCGTTGTTCGCGCATATCTTCGTCATTTATGAACCGATTTTGATGATTCTTTTTTTGTTCGATTGAGTTTTCTTGCGAGATGGTCCCATTAATTTTTTTTCAAATCGGTTCAGTAGTTTTCGAGAAATCCTGAAAATACTATGATTTTGCATCAACTAACATGACGACTTTGTTATTTATGAGCCGAATTAGATGTTTCTTTTTGTTGAGAAAGGGGTACTTTAAGTGTAGTCTTTTTAACCGACTTAAAAAAAAAGGTTCTCTCTCAGTTTGACCTGTATGAATGTATGTTTCTCCGCGAATATCTCACGTTTGGCTGAGCCGATTTTTCTACCCAATAATATACCTATAATAATATACCTAATATAGAAGGTACTTACACTAAAAATAAAAAAATAAAAAATTGTTTTAAAAAACAAAAAACCGACTTCAAAAACCTGCCTCTAAAAAGCAAGAAATAATATTCAAATCATTAGATACGCATTATCATTGTTATAATAACAACACGTCTATTGAAGTCGGGTGGGGCTTAAAGAATAAAAAAAGGAAGTTGTACTCCAGCCCCACCCGACTTCAATAGACGTGTTGTTATTATAACAATGATAATGCGTATCTAATGATTTGAATATTATTTCTTGCTTTTTAGAGGCAGGTTTTTGAAGTCGGTTTTTTGTTTTTTAAAACAATTTTTTGTAACAAATGTAGCATAAGAATTTTTATCCGGTCCACCTTTATTTCATTTGAAAAAACGTTGAGACTCATCGTTTCGATCGGACGTGTCGATTAATTAATGTAATATTAATAAATCATTGCAAAATTGTGACCTACTTGAACACTACGCGGAAGTGACATTCGTCTGTGTCATTCGTTCTACATACTTGAATTGTTTTCTAAGTTTATAATGTTAAGTGTAAATTAGTGATTTATAAAATGGACGGTAATAGTCCCTTTAACCGGCGGAGCGAGCTAATGGCCCGCAGCCCGCCGCCCACGCCCTCGCACCGACCCCCAGCGCCCTCGCCAGCCCTACAGGAAGATGAGCCCCCAGAACTGGTGTCCACGCCTGAGATTCAGAACTGGATGAAGACCATTGAGCAGTGTCTGAATGAGGTGTGCGCTGTTGCCTGTGAAGGTAAACTAAATTCTGATCAAAAACTCAAAATTAATAATTTGTGCCGAAAAGTAAGCCATGGGACATCACAAATGGCTGTGCAATACCAGTCCCTTAAGCAAAAAACTATACAGACCCATTTTTCCCTGCAAGCACTTAAAGAAAAACACGACCTCTCACAGCAGCTTCAAGCCCTTAAACAAA
Source organism: Agriphila tristella (assembly GCA_928269145.1). Lineage (NCBI taxonomy): Eukaryota > Metazoa > Arthropoda > Insecta > Lepidoptera > Crambidae > Agriphila > Agriphila tristella. The sequence goes on from OV743432.1 coordinate 31,647,362, forward strand.
CCATCGAAGAGTCCTCAAAACCTGTCGCGGATGCAGTTTCCTTCGCCGACATGGTTAAAAAAAGTCCTAACAACTTTATTCAGCCCAATAATGTCAACTCTGTGGCAATTTACCCCACTGACAAAATGAAGTCGAGCGAGGAGACAAAGGCCCTCGTTCAAAAAATCAACAGACCAGATCAAATGAAGCTACATGTGAGGAGCCTGCGTAAAACTCGGAACGGCGGTGTGATTATCAGCACAGATACTAAGGACGATATCGAGAAGCTTAAGCAAACGGATCAACTAACGACCTCTGGCCTAACTGTGAATGAACCACATAAACGCAAACCTAGAATCGTGGTCATCGGAGTGCCTGTATGTATGGAGGAAACGGAAGTTTTCAACTGCATATACCATCAAAACTTAGCCGACAAGCTTAGCGGCATGACACTTGCGACATTTTTGACCTCGATTAAATTAAGCCATAAGTCGGGCAAAAAGGACGCCGAGACCTGTAATTATATTATAGAAGTTCCTGCACAAATTCGAAAACCCTTAATCATGAACGACCGGGTATTTGTAAATTGGTCTTCCTGCCCTGTGAGAGATTTTACCCTCGTGACAAGGTGCTACAAGTGTCAGCAATACGGTCATGCTGCTAAGACTTGCCGGGAGGAGGCCACCACCTGTGGTCACTGCGGCGATATAGGTCATACTGTAAAGGACTGTGGGAAGAAAGCCGAGTCAGCAAAATGTGCAACATGTTTGCACTTCAAGAAGCCCGCAGATCACAAAACTGGTGATGCTGAATGTCCTGCGAAAAAGATTGCCGAAAAAAGGTATATCAGCTCGATTGATTATGTGGGCACCTAAAAGCGCAACTTCCTAGATATATCTTTATAACTTTTACAAATAAATATTTAACATTCCGTGACTAATATTACTATTTGATATCACATAATTTATTTTTACATTGTTTACATTGTTTTATACATTTACTAGTTCGCATCAGTTTAAAAATATTTATATTATATCAGTACATTTCAATAAGTTAAGATTGTAAATTTTTTGCTGAAATCACAATGCTGTTCTACTAACATCAATTCGTAAGATACCTTACTAATATGCACGTAATATAAAAATATTAAATGTAAATAAGTAATGATGCATGCACTTCGTTTATTTTTGATGACGCAGATGCATTATTCGTCTGTCGTAAAATGATGCTACAAAATTAACATTATTTTAGCGTTTAGTTTAATTTAACTCTTTCTGCAATAATTTTTGATTTAATTTTGTTTTCATTTTTCCAATATTAATATTTTTATTTGATTGTATAATAATATTACGATACATAGTGATGTAAGTTCTTATTTGCCTGAGATACAGGTTTTTTTAAACCTAGTTCAGGCACTTTGTATTTTAGCTCTATGTACCTATGTCTAGATTTTAATTGTTTTATTTTGATGTAAGATTATTTCAATAAAGATTTTATTATTATTATTATTATTATTATTATTTGTACCACTTGAGCAATTTTCGTTTATTCAAATTTGAAAATTAATGGTGATTTAGTAATTTAAGCATTTTATAGACTACAATGATTTGGCGCTTTAGCAAAACATCATTGGTTTAAGAAGTAAGAACGGTTGGCGCTTAAGCAATTTTTGCTAGCTGTTTTTGTTATTATTACTCTAGTACGTTAGCGAAAATACTACTCTCAGATTTATTGATGCAACGTATATTACAATACAGAAGTCATAATTTGACATTATTTCGATTAACTGAAACATAGTAATACTAATTACTTCACGCTTCCAAGACACTCAATGGGAAGTCACCGATTTTGATGCTTCCCTGGTTTCACCCACCCAAATAATGTTGACCTCTGCACTACTCAGGTCGTCGAAGTATGGCTCTCAAACAGCTGAATAACAACCGATCACTACAGAACTTCTTAGAGCGGGTGATAAGCTAATACTAAAATCCTCCAGAAGCTTTTCAATTCCGTCATCGTTGAAGGCAGAACGCCGAAGGCATGACTCTCTTAAAGAACTACAGACCCATCTCACTTCTGAGCCATATTTATAAGTTGTTTTCGAGAGTCTTTACGAATCGTCTCGCTCGCAGGTTTGGCGACTTCCAACCTCCCGAACAAGCCAGGTTCCGTAAAGGCTTAGCGCCATGGACCACATCCATACGCTGCGGCAGGTCATACAGAAGACTGAGGAGTATAATTTGCCACTCTGCTTGGCGTTCGTAGACTAAAAGACAGCCTTTGATTCAATAGAAACCTGGGCGGTACTGCGGTCTCTCCGGAGGTGCCAAGGGTAGTGGACTGCAGGTATATCGAGATGTTCAGGTACTAACACGAAAATGCCACCATGTCGATCCGGTCGAGTACGAGTACAGAACTAGAGCACAAATCCAATGCAACTGCAGGGAAATGTAATTTCTTTGAAACTGTTTACTGCTGCATCGGAGGACATCTTTAAACTCTTAAACTGAAAAGGACTCGGCATCAACATTAATGGTCAATACCTAACATATCTTCGTTTTACCGATGATATAGTACTGGCTGAGATCTTGAAGGAACTGAACACAATGCTCGAAGATCTCAGTAGTGCTTTGCTCCCCAAAGAGTGGGTCTCAAGATGAACATGGGTAAGACGAAAATTATGTCGAATGCGCATGTTGTGGCCGCTCCAGTTCATGTTGAGAACACTACACTTGAAGTTGTGGGATGGGCAGCATTCGGGAAGCTTTGAAATATCTTCGCTTCAAAGGTGATGTCCAAAAATGTATGAGGTCTGGGCCACGTCTTTGTACAGTATACCAAAAAGTAGATAAAGACACGATAAACAGTTACTAATTAATCAATTTCTTTAAAATCGCTTTGTTTTCTGGAAGGAACATAAAACAAATTGCAAAAACGCATAAAAAAAAGCATCATGGCGGAAGATGTTCACAACTTCTTATACGTCTGTGTTAACAACAACCCACACAAAGCACAGAGTAGGTAGAACTCAATGACAGTGACAATGGGCACATTCTGCCAGACAAATCTTTGAGTCATCGATCGCCATAGAGAGTACATTTTAACCATGGAAAGTAAAATATTGAACAATACCGGCAGCTAGACCGCCTATCTCAAAGCGATAGCAATGCTCTATTCGCCCTTGTCATATCATACATAACACGATGACAAGGATGGACAGTGCACTGACGTCATAAACAAAAAAATAGACAATGCAATCAAGCCGCAGGCAGGCCTCCTTCACTTGCTCGTCGGTCGCGCGTCAGTCGCGCGATAAGGCGTGAAATACACAGAAGCGATGCGGCGCGGATGCGGCGGGCGTCAAATACATAGAAGCGATGCGGCGGAGATAAGGCGCAGATAGGGCGGCGACGGCGGCGATACGTGTATTTGATTGGCCGAAAGCATCCGAAAGTCTCACATCTGCACCGTATCGCCGCCGTATCCGTGCCGCATCGCTTCTGTGTATTTCACGCCTAAGAGTGCTGCACGGTGCATGTATCTTACGCACGTTGAGGCACGGGTTACTTGCGCGGGTGTACAATGCTATGGAGCTAGACCCGCTTTACCTGTTTCCACGGAGTATGTAACTTGCGCAAGTGCTCAACTTGCGCGGGCTTCTTGCACCGTGTAGAAACACCCTAAGCACCTACCGCTATTCTTTCCATGGTTAAAAATGGCAATCGCTGACTCAACGATTTGTCTGGCAGAATGCGCCCGCTGACGGCTTTTTAACGGAGAGTTGCCATATTTGACGCTTTTTTTCAAGTAAAAAATATTGATCTGTTTTTATTAATAACCATTTAACCATGCATTCTATAAAATTATTTGTATTTTTCTCAGAATCAGCATATTTTTCTCCATCTTTGAGGGTGGTGTACATAGACGTGGCCCAAATTAGGACATGTCCTTTACCTAAGTGTCTCAAGACGAAAGTCAGTGCGTGTTGTCAGTGATAATGATTTACGGCAGTGAAACGTGGTCGCTCACTATGAGTCTCATAAGGAGGCTCAAGGTCACCCAGCTTGCAATGGAAAGAGCCATGATAAGCGTTTCCTTGCGTGATCGAATCAGAAATTAGGAAATCTGCAGGAGAACTAAAGTTACCGACATCGCTCGAAGGATTGTTCAGTTGAAGTATCAGTGGGCTGGACACATAGCGAAAAGAACCGACGGCCGTTGGGGCGGAAAGGTTTTGGAATGGCGACCCCATACTGGACGACGTTCCGTGGGTAGGCCTCCGACAAGGTGGATCAACGATGGTGAAGGTCGCGGTGCGCCGCTGGATACAAGCAGCGCAAGACCGATCGTCGTGCAGATCCTTGGGGGAGCCCTGTACCCAGCAGTAAGTGTCGTGAGGCCGATATGATGATGATTTTAATATTAGCCAGCAAGTTTTCAGAAAAAATAATACAGCATTAATTTTCACCGTGCATCACCATCACCACACCGCACTGCAACTTGCAGACAAATTCCAATGTGATTTGATCGGATGGCAGTAGCCGAGCAGTAGCATAGCAGTAGCCTCTCCAAAGGCCGCCGTTTACAGACCACCAGTGCGATGCCCGCGGGCTGCTTCAGCAGCCCGCGCACCAGGGCGAAATAATGGACAATTAACTGAAACATAGTAATACTTATTACTGATATCGATAAGTAAAAAAGAAATCTAATATAGAGTAATTGAGTTGGTGTTCAGCAATACTTGTTTGCATTTATTCTACAGCATTGGTGCATTTAAGCAATTTTCCCTAAAGGGTTCGGGTAAATCATCGTCAGTAATTGAGTAAACTTTTCTTCACTGCATCTGTTAAAGTTAAGGTCATTAAGCATTTTGTCATTGCCCTAGAAAAGATCATTGCGACTTATAATCAGTTTTCACTGACTGGGTTCTTACAATATTGTGAACATATGTAATTTTTTCCTGACTGGAGTTTTCTCAAAAAAATAAGTATTTTTGCTTAAGCGACAAGTATTTCGCGATATAATAGAATTAGAAACCAATGAGTATTTCCTAAATTTGGGAAAAAATAAATAATATGGTCTTTCATACACATGAATTTGCTCACGTTAATAACAAAAAAGTTATGATTTTTTTTCGAAAAAATGAAACTTTAAACCTCATTTCCCACAACTAGTATTTTGGCGCTTTAGCATTTTTTCCTTTCCACAGTCGATATTATATAATAGCCTTGGCAACCCTAGTAGACGTGACTGAGTCACATAAGATTGCTTGCATTAGGTTGCAGACGCTCTTTGAGCGACGTACGATATTGCTTTATAATATTTTTACACGACTGCCCAAAGCAAAAAGAGTGTATATGTGTTCAGGGTTCATGTATGTTTGTGGGTATGTGAGTTTCTTTATTCCACCATAACTTCTAAATGCCTGAACTGATTTGGATAAATAGGACATCGTTAGAATCCTTACAGCATTCCGAGTGACACTTGCTATATTTAAAAAAAAAGTCAATATGGCGACAGTAGGACGCCATTTTCAAATGTGAAAAGTTTTTTTTTTCTTGTATTATTACAATATGGGCATCAAATGAAAGGCCTTGGCGAGCACATTTCAAAACTGTATAATTTGTTACTAAAATGTGTGAAAAAAAATGAATACATTAAAAAAATATTAAAAAACACGACTGCCCTGCCAAAAACGAACTAAGAAGATAAATAACAAGGTGTCATTGCAGTCGGGGGACGTCTTTAATTGAAAATTGATCCACGAAACGGTCCCCCGACTGCAATGACACCTTGTTATTTATCTTCTTAGTTCGTTTTTGGCAGGGCAGTCGTGTTTTTAATATTTTTTTTAATTAGAGTATAATACAAATACCCCAGTAAAAATCTACATTTAAATCGCAAAACGCGATGTAAAGCTGCATTTTTGGTATGTTATTTGGACCCCTTAAGGGAGTGGAACCATGTTTAGCAAGCAAAAAAAAGTTGTGCTAGCTGCGTTATACGTGAAAAATTGCATTTTTTCAGTTTTCTGCAGTTTTATTAAAAAACTATGGGCTTTTGACATATTTTATTTATTTTATTTTATTTTATTTATTTTAGGAAGGTTTACAGCTTTATAGGCATATAAAATAGTAGATTATACACCAAGGGGATAAAGCACTGTTTTATGTCACGGGCGCTACATTGAATCCTGAACGTAACGAAGGACTCCAAATTTAACTCCCGAGCGCAGCGAGGGTGTTATAAGTTAATTCCCGAGCAAAGCGAGGGAATTAAGATTGAGTCCTGAGTGCAGTGAGGGATTCAAGCGCCCAAGAAAAAAACAGTTTTATCCCGGTGGTGTATACTCTACTTTTCTCACTTTATGCGAGACAATAAAAAACCAGGCTTAGTAGATAGTGTTTATTACAGCATATTAAAAGTGCAAATTGATATTGGAGACATTAGTCCAATTATGGAAAGATAACGTTTTATTTTTATTTGGTACATTTATCGAGGTTGAGCTAGAGTTTATTTAGTTTTCCATGTGTCAAAATCTGTATAGGCTTTCAGGTATTTTTCCTTTGACTTTTCTGGGAGTAGATTATTGACAATGCCTATGGCATCTAATTTAATAGCTTCTGGAGACAAAATACTTTCATCACTTGAAATTTTTTATTTTTTCTTTGAAATATTTATAGAATCTTCTAAAGCTAGTAGTACTACTAGCTACGGCTATAGCAACTTTTTTCAGCTGGCGTGGCCTACTCGATTTGACAAACAAACGTCTCATGCGAATCTAGTGGGCCACGGCCTCGGTCTTCGAAAATCGAGTTGGCCGCGCCCGCTGAGGACACATTCTGTTTAGTGAAATTAGACTTTATGTACATAGCAATAAGAATTATGAAAGTGAAAATCACATTATTGACCAGCGGGTTATAATATAACATTATAACCCGGCTAAAGCCAAGAGATATAATGTCTTGCTTTCGGTAAGGTTTACATGACATATAATTCGGCATTGTCGAGCATGTGGTGTGAAAACATTATTAATTACTCGAAGCCAATTACAAACCTCCAAATATTCAAATTTGAATATGTGGAGGTTTGTACAAATTAGTTGCCAATATCATTTTGAAAATGTATTAAATTTCAAACAATTAAAGCAGATATGATGCTTGAAACATTGACACTCACCGGCATATCTAACCGCCTATACCTACCGTTATTTTCGTACAAACATGCTCACTTCACAGTCTCATGAATATAAAAGTTTACGCATCTCTGCAATGGTTTGTATGTTGATAGATTAGGAAGGTGTTCGTTTTTTTAATAAGAATGTCAAATAAGTATAGACACCTCTCAATTTATCCAAAAAGATGAAATGGTAAACCAATTTTCTCGTTCCTTACTATGATATTATGGTATTAAAATTATGCATTGCTTTACTGCATTTTTGGCGAAATTGAGAGATGTTTATGCTTATTTGACATTCTTATTCAAAAAACGAGCACCTTCCTAATCTATCAACATACAAACCATTGCAGAGATACGTAAACTTTTATATTCATGAGACTGTGAAGTTAGCATGTTTGTATGAAAATAACGGTATAGGCCGGTATAGATATGCCGGTGAGTGTCAATGTTTCAAGCATCATATCATATCTCAAAAACTATTAGACATACGGAGCTGTGGGTTAGCTTTAATTGTTTGAAATTTAATACATTTTCAAAATGATATATTTCACGTATAACGCAGCTAGCACAACTGTTTTTTGCTCGCAAAATATGGTTCCACACTCCCTTAAGGGGTCCAAATAACATAACAAAAATGCAGCTTTACATCGCGTTTTGCGATTTTAGGAAAAATATTTGTAAGATTTTACTGGCCTAAAAGGGCATGTAATAGAAACTCGATGGGTCGAAGATTGATCAGGTAGATTAGATTTAACCGCCTCTGTGGTCTAATGGTTCGCCCACCCGTGTAAGACAGGGGTCCCGGGTTTGTTTCCCAGGGGGGTACGATTTGTACTCGGTTTAGTTACCACCACCTTACCTAAGTCTGACGCCATAACAATTTAAAAAAAATTGTGTTGCGTTATTGCGGCAGTTAGAGGTAAGATAGCCAGTTCCTCAGTGATGAGGATTCCGGGAGTATTGCGCTTCCAACTTCGGCCTTATTGTCACTTAACATTTATTGAGGTGAGGTGAAGGCCAAGCACTATCCCGTTGTGCATTAAAAAAAGATTGACAGTGAAATTTCATTTTGGAGAATTGATCTTTTATCATACACACTAAATATGTACTAATCTAATAATACTAATCGGCGGTCTCTCTGGTCATATGCCCATAACTCTAGCCGGAATGCCTTTACCAGTCTGCTCCAGTTTTCGGTACCTTGGATCTTTCGTACAAGGAGATGGGGCGATTGACCGCGATATAACAAACCGGATCAACGCAGGGTGGATGAAATGGCGACAAGTTACGGGAGTTACATGTGACCCGCGAATGCCACTTAAGTTAAAGGGCAAAATTTATAAGTCCGTAATAAGGCCAGTAGTCATGTATGGGTCAGAATGTTGGGCTATGAAGAAGGTGGATGAAAGGAAATTACATGTAGCAGAGATGAAAATGTTGAGGTGGATGTGTGGTGTGACGCGAATGGATAAAATAAGAAATGAGTATGTCAGAGGAAGTCTGAAAGTAGCACCAGTAACAGAGAAGCTGCAAGGAAATCGCCTGGCTTGGTTTGGGCATGTTATGAGAAGGGATGAAAGGCATGTTACTAGAAGAGTAATGGATATGGATGTTGAAGGCTGGAAAGTAAGAGGAAGACCGCAGAAAAGATGGATGGATTGTGTGCGGAATGATATGAATGTGAAGGGAGTGGATGAGGAAATGACGAGTGACAGGAAGGAATGGAAGAAAAGGACGCAATGCACCGACCCCAAATAAATTGGGATAAGGGTAGAAGGATGATGATGACTAAATATGTACTAATAAAAGAAATACTGCGGTGAAAATATCATAAGAAATTGCTTCGATATTAAGACAAGATGTAAAGGTACTTATTCTACTCGCAACTAGCATCATTCGATTTGACAGCCACAATACATTTATTTACTAAAGATTGGCTCAGCAACACAAACGTGCTGCTACGTGACTCCTTTCGCAATAAACTTATTACTTATGTATTTAATGATTTTCTTTATTTGAGGGAATAAACATTATCCTTACAAGAATGGATTTGAATAATAAGGCTTACAGCGCTTGATTTCTAAGAGCTAGCGCACACGAGCAACTGTTTTGTCTCTCACATCAAGTCCACGGGTTTATATGGAAGCGCGCACACGAAGCGACGCGGTCGTCGGCAACTTTTCATACAAACCATGTGAGAGACAAAAGTTGCCCGTGTGCGGTATCGCTAATATTTCCCGACCGACCCGTGGTCACACCGTTTTACCACACGTTTTAAAATTTGTAAACGTTGGTTTGGCTAGGGGGGCTGGATCACATAAATATGGAGAAAAGTAAAGGAATTCACTAAAAGAAAATATCTTCTGTTAAATTATTAAAATACTCAATTTTAATGATTATACAAATGATATTTTGGAGAGGTGGGTACTTAAAAATTGAGATTCCGAACAAGAGAGCCTTAAGAGAGCACTTAAAGACGTTTCATTTTAAACGATTTAAACCTAAAATGAACATCGTTCTCGTTTTGTTTTATCAAATATTCCGAAAATTCTTCCGGACAATTCACTTGTCTTCCAACTGAAGCAGTTCAAACAGTTAATATAAAGTCGGAGTAACGAGGAAGGACACGCTCCTGCCGAAAATGGCCTTTTTTCGAGATAGGAGCTAATGATATTAAAAGGAAAAAGGTTTTTTATTGCCCGTAGTCCGCAGGTCATGAGCGCAAGCAATGAACGCAAGCAATGAGTATAGAGGTATGGTCTGCATCAGAAGTAGTAACAGACTAGAATGCCTACTATTTAGTTAGTAAACAGTTTTAGTTTGACAGTTGTCATACGTTTTTTAAACTTTAATCGTTATTTAAAAATATGTTGTCCTATTAAATTATCAACTTTTTAGTAATCTGTGTGTGGAAAGTGGAAAACCAAAAAACACCGACCTCAAGGAGGTCGCTGACAGACAAGGGGCAGTTAATCCAGCCAAGAGGCGAATAAATGACAACATTTTGGAGAGAACACCTTTTATTTTTCTCATTAAAACATTTACATATTGGTCTATGAAAGTTTCTTGGCTTTATGGTAGAGAGTATCAACAACCTTGTTCAATTGGTGGATGATTTCAACGGCAGTTTCGTACGTCTTCTCCAGGGGTGATCCATCAAAAACAATAAGTACTCCTTCTCCTTGGTCCAGAATTCCATTCAATTTCTTATCCAAAATCATCTGTGACAACTTATTTTCTACTTGAATTACAGGCAGACGGATACAATGGGCCACATGGTGTACTTCGACACGCATGTAGGGCTCTACAATGCGACATAAGTTCTGCTCCAACATCGTGTCATACAAAGCTCCAAGATGGGCTCGTACTACTGCATCTTCTTCAAGCTCCGGCTTGTATGTTTTTAATGCGGCTTGGAAATCTGCAAGCGACCTCTTACGGGAAGCAGTAGCAACAGCTCGCATCGCTTCCAGCTCTTTACCAACATATTTAAGAGCAGATTTGCTGCCACAAAATGTATGGACTTCATCAGCTTGATTTAACATAATCTTCGACAATAACATGTACTTCAAGGCAGTGAGAGCCTTTGGGCTATTTGCCCCATCGTAACCTTCAAAGGCTTCATAGAAATATGAATAAGCAGTTTTAAAATCACGTTCATCTGCTGCATGAAGTATTCCCGACTGTAAATCGAGGGCCGCTTGCATTTTAGGAGGGCAATAGATTGCATTTGCAGTTGTTCTTGCAGATGTAAGAGAGGCCCTGGCTTTTGGTAAATTGCTAAGTGCATGATAGCTTTTGCTCTCTAAAAGAAGAACTTCAACGAGAAGATTCCTATCATCCAACTTCTTGAGCTCCTTGAGTAAGGCTGTAGCTAAATCGAGGGCTTCTGTGTACATTCCTGTGTCGAAATACAATGCAATCAATCTGATTTCCAGGGACTGCCTTAAGAACATGCGACGCTCTTCCTTCGCCCATCCTATGCATTCTTTACACAACTGCACCTCGATACCGATGCCAGCTTCTAAATCGAGGAAAAAGTCGACCAGTGAACGAACGAGTTTCGCTGCTTTTGCTTTACTTATGAGGCCAAGAAATGGTCTGGTTTCTTTAATAAGTTCAGCTAGTTCCCGAGCTTTACCTTCTTTCTTGTATTTTTCACCAAGGTTCAGGATTCCTTGCTCCTTAGCCCTTATGTTTTCTTCACTATGTTCGGATAATTCGTCAGTGCTAACCATTTTCTCGTTCATGGGGGCGACTTCGTCACTCTCCGTCGACGAGAGGCGTGATGGTTCAAATAACATTGCTCCGGCCATGATGTGTATATTTATATGTTTACAAACACTAAAAAAATTAGTTATACAGTAAATCCACACTAAAACAGTACACTTTTCCTTTGTAATTTTGTATAATCGCAAAGTTATCTATGACAACCTCAGCAGACAGAAACAACGACAGAGGTGTGTAAAAACAAAACAACTCTGTCAAATGCTGTCAACATTTTTAATTTCTTCTTATTTTTGGTTGGGCAATCTACTCTCCTCACTGACCTCCATCCTTAGAGCACACTGACGTTCATTATTGTATAATGGACGTCAGTATTAGAGTGACGCTCCTCTTTAGGGAATGATTTTTGCCAGTGTCAAGTGTTGAATAGTTCAGTTGAATGTAGGCAAAGACTTCAATCGACTTCAATATAGAAGTCTTTGTATGTAGGTATTGTTTCAGTTTACATTAGAATGCGGGTGCATCGCATTGCAATGCTGCTTGGAGCATTTGGCAGTTGGCACCAAGTATATCAAGACAATTTACTCGGTAAGTTCTGCCGAGGTAGCCACTAATACGATAAAAACCTCAGCATCACACAACCAAGATCGCCGCCTATTTCAATTATCCCACATATTGTTCAGTTGCGTACCACAAACTGCACCAATCCACTTTGAATAAAAGACAATGGAACTAATTGGTCCAAAAAATAGATCCTACTAATATTATAAATCTGGAAGTTTCTGGGATTGAATGTTTGTTCCTCAGTCACGCAGAAACGGCTGAACAGATTTGGTTTTTTGACACGTAGATAGTTTATAGCGACACACAGATGGATTAAAACATAGGATACTTTATATCCCGGTCAAAGATTCCCTAGGGATTTTCCGAATGTCAACGAGGACGAAGTCGCGGGTGGAAGCTATAGTGTTGTATAAAAGGGATTCCGGCTGTCCGTTTGTTCTCCTCTACTGCGTATAAAAAAACACACATTTAGAAAAATGATCAAAATTAGAAGCGCCATTAGCTGCGAATATACCAAATACTTTATATACCAAACAGCACGTACTTTACTATGTTGCTTTGAAAACCTCGTGGCGATGGCGACATCTAAGTATTAATTATTATTTTTAAACAACTTACAATTTGAGTTACTTTTTAACGCGAGGTCTACAACTCACGGAGCCACTAGTCAATAAATATACTGAAAAACTAATGAGGTTAGGCCTGGGCACACCGGCTGCGTAGACACGCGCGTGATTACGCGCGCGTAGACGCGCGTAGTTACGCACGTAACCCTCTGACAAACCGGGTTACGTTACGCATAAGTCTACGCGGCACGCAATGTGACGCAACGCAACCTGTCCCTTGCGTACACATGCACAAGCTAGCGACTACGCATACATTCAAATTACATACATAGGTACTACTTCTTAATTTTCAGAAATTAACTTGATGTCCAAAAAAAGTGTGTTGAAATATAAACAGTATCATTTGAATTCAGAAATTTCCCCAGGGAAAAATTATGATTCCAGGAGTTATCACAATGAGTGATGACCGCCGAATCTCCGAAGATATTCCATTAGACGGGGAGATGTAACAAATGATCTTCGGTTGCTATTCTTTCTTGCACTAGCGTCTAGAGCAGGGGTCCCCAAAGGTTTTACTTTGTGCGTTCATCCAACGGTATGTTAAATTACTTTTTATTAACTAGGTACTGCAATTTATTAACTATTTATCATCACTTTTTATTTTCTCTCAACTTAAGGCCAGTATATTCAAAATTATCGAATTTGGCCTATTTTTGATTCAACAATAAACAATCAAATATTCTTTATTTTGAGCAGTTAAAAATATAATATTTTTAACGTTTTGAAGTTTCATAAACGATCTTGATTATTTTACGGTTAAAAATACAACATTCGTATCTTCACTCGACTAAAAAAATATGCAAAGAGAAAGAAAATTTTGATTAATTTTATATTTTTTGGATAATACTTACTTAAAGTTTATTAATCCCTTATTCACGAAAAATATATAGAAAAATAGGTAATGACATATAGAAGATTATTCAACGGTTACTTTTTCAAAAAGTGACTTTGTGCTCAAAATAACAACAAAAACATTGAAAAAATGAAAAAGTGAGATTATTTTCATTACTCTTCACACGTAAAGAAAAAGACAGAGACAGAGTTTTCGGAATATACTGGTCTTAATCTAGAAAACGGAGACTGCAACTCTGATCACGTAGTAGGTACATACCATAGAGAGCTGCGAACTTCTAGATGGATTAGAAGTCGTGCCGAACAAAGAAATTCTGAACAATAGCAGAATTGAAAGCGACCTTATGAAAACGTGAAACAAGACCGTGGTAGAAAGAATATGAAATTGTTTGAATAAAACACAATCATTTATTCATAACCGAATGTTCCATTTCGAGAGAAACGAAGGTTGTAGGGTTTCTATAAGGGATTTGTTAAAAAATATTTTTTTTTTACAAATATTAAGTTGAATGAAACTTGTCTAGAGTTGGTGATAATTAATGTGATAAAGGTCACACAGGTCAAAATATGAAATAATAAATTTATGTTTAAGAGATAATTGTAAAATAACTACATATATAAAGAAGTTGTGACAATTAATTTTGTAGAATTTAAAAACTTAATAAAAAAATCTTACGATTTGAACATTTTTATTCAAATGCTTCCTAATAATTATTTCATCAGCTAATCTAATGGAAATAATGACTCAAATATTACTATTCCTTTCTGCAAATCCCCTAATTTTCTCACATCTCCTGATAAAAAGAGACATTTTAAGTAACGGCTGTCTACCCCGTCTACATTTTACGCGTCACGGGAAGGAGGATGCAGGTCTCCCAAGCATTACTGGCACTAATAAATTGTGCAGCGGCTCCAGATTATATCCCTGTTATGCTGGAATGAGCTTTATTGCATTTACATAAGATTTAGCGTGTAATTGGGCGTTTTTATTATATCTTTATGATTTATGAAAATTAAATAGAAATAAAACCCGACCTGACTGAGTATACGATTGACCTACTTAGTGCCCGTCCTTTATACAGGACCGTTTTTATGGTGGCTATGGCGTATGTAGTAGTGTGAGCCTTTTCTTTCACACACACTTGGAATAATTACACCTAGAAGCTGGCTCAGTATAAGTTGCCTCACTTTGCATACAAGGACACGTCCTTGTATGCAAAGTGAGGCAACTTATACTGAGCCAAAATGGCTCAGTTCTCAGATTTATATCCTTCATACGTTACCTAATCGTAACTAAAATCCAATAATGTAATAATTAATCTCTTTAAGGTAGGGAAACTGAAACTGTTTTGTACTTATTAGGCATGATTATGTAATAATGGACAATAAAAATCTGAAAACGGCGCCATTTTGCCATTCTTTGTTTTAGTTGCCTCACTTTTGACAATGCGCTTTGTAGGGAATTATCGTTCTAGGTGTAATTATTCTAAGCATACACAACATACCTAGTACCTATATCGGATCCAGTAAAAATACCGATCCGTTTTATCGGATCTGTTATTATTCGGCGATGGCGTATGTAGTTGTACGAACGTGTTCTCACACAAGACAGTATATCGGATCCGTATGTGTCCTGTATCCATATAACGGATCCGATAAAACGGTCCTGTAAATGCGGTGTGATGAACATCACATCCAGTAGCGACGGATCCGTAAAAAACGGACCTGTGTGAACGCACGGTTAGTCGTGTCTACTTTGATACTTTTCTGGTACAGTAGGTAACTATAATAGGTAAATTTTCATTTTATTTTCACAAAACGTAAAACAGTAGTTGTTTTTCATGTTGGGAAGAGAAAAAGTTAAAAAGCTCAAAAAAACATTGTGTTTTTTGCTTTTGTTTTAACATAATTTATTCTCCTTTCATGTTATGTTCTATAACATTTCCCCTCCCTTTATAAAATAACACAACAGCCCTGTAAAAGACCAAAATTGAGGTGCGCTTATGAAAATTCTGTCAAGATTGGAGAATGTTACAAACGCGGATATTAAATTGCTGTTTTGAGCGAGGCGCCTACGTTGCTTTGGAGCGGTTTGCGGTTACCTGGGGGTCTAAAAGTGATTGTATGTTACGTTTATATTGTTCATATATGTTTCATCATTGACATAAAACATAATTGATCTCAAAACATTATGAAATGAATTTGCACACAGACTAACAAACCTCTTATAAAGAAATATACTTACCTACTTATTTCTTTTAGTCAAAACAGTTTTACGTAATTCAAGAAAACCATTCTTGACTGAAAGAAATATGTCGGATACTAGCAGCCGCTGACGACTTCGTCTGCGCGGACAGTAATTTTTCTATCCCTCGGGAACAGTCATTTTCACTGGACGAATGGTACCCTATGTCCTTTTCTGTACCTCTGACAACGTGTATAGTGCAGTATTTAGTGGCATCATTTGTATGGGGACCTTGCAGATCGTCAACAAAGGAAGCCGCTTGGCACAGGCGTACTTTGTGGTCATCTGAGCTGATTTAGCCCTGTACCCACGTGGTACCACCATGGTGGCAGCCAAGGGAGGGGGGGAGAGGTCCCTTCTACCACGCTGCACTTTTACATCCTTAGCTCCATAAGTTTAGCAAATAGGTCGTGTTTGGTATCGTTTTCATATAATTCAAGGACGAATAATTCATTTCTGGAACAATATTTTCCCTCGTTCATAGAAAAAAACAAAGTTCTGCGCAAAAAAAGAAAAATAAGAAAAATAAAATCTTACAAAATCTTTGCCTACAAATAAACCACGACATTGTGCTTTATAAAAAAAATATGATTAAATAGCCCTGTTTATCTAAAATACATAAACATCAACTTTCTTACACAAACTAAATTTGTAAATGTGTAAAAAAAACATTTGCGACGCGCGGCGGTATTTTGGCGAAGTATATTTGGATAGGATTTATCACTTATTGTTTAATAATGACACAAATTGGTCGTGTTTGGTATCGTTTTCATATAATTCAAGGACGGGGAATTCATTTCTGCAACAACATTTCTACTCGTTCATAGAAAAAAAATAAAGTTTAGCGCAAAATAAGAAAAAACTTACAAAATCTATGCCTACAATTTTATTAAACCACGAGATTATGCTTAAAAATGTTTTAACAGCCCTATTTATCTAAAATATGTATATAAACATAAACTTTTCTCTCTCATGATCTCATAATTTTATTTTAAACAAGATAAAAGTAATAATTAAGTAAAAATGATTTTACCTACCTGGTTATAACAAATTCCCCTGCATCCACATAGTTCGGTGCACTTTATTTCTCTTTTCAAACAATTGCACCTTCCTGCGCATTTTTGCTTACACTTACACCTTATTAACTTCATGCAAGCTGTGGCTGCTGGCGGTAGGGTGGTCCACATGGGCTCCCATAAGCCATTATTTTTGGCTCAACCCCAATATGCAGAACATGGCAGGTTTTGGATTGGTTTTAAAAATTGACCCCATTCATTCCTCGTCCTCCCTGATAAATCGCTCGCAAAATATGGTTGCGCAGGGCGTCTCTGGTTGGTGAAAGACTCTCCAGCTGCCTGTCCTTTTTCGTGAATTGCACTTTTCTGTATTGATTAATATCAATGCATGTGCAAGATCTAAAAAGAAACAAACGTTACAGGACATGCATTTCAACATTTCCAACGATAACTTAAATCAGAAAAGCCAATCACCACGTAACTTACATACAAAGCAATGACATTTTTTTCTAATATTGGCAAAGCCTTCTCCAAATTTTCTTCTTTAGCGTATTTAAATCTTTCCGTTGCAATAGGAAAAGCGCCACAAGCTTCGAAAGCGCTTTTATCCTTTACATGCAAAAGACGATACGGTATCACACCCGGAAAAGGCGTGGAACAGTGGCAATACTTCTGCTTTTTGCGGTCCTAAAAGAAGATAAACTGTATTAATTGCTTGAGGAACTGTGGGTTCATATTGGCACGGATAAAAATCATATGTTCCTGCCATGCCTTGCAATTGCAGTTTCATTAAGAACCCAAATAAGTATAGTATTTTTACACTTTAAAGTATAAAAATAATTCAGCTATAATAAATACAGTTTATCTTCTTTTAGGACCCGCAGCAGAAGTATTGCCACTGTTCCACCTCTTTTCCAGGTGTGATACCATATCGCCTTTGCTGGTAAAGGGAAAAAAGCTTAAAGCTTAAATATGCTAAAGCTAAAGAAAGAAATGTGGAGCAGGCTTTGCCTAGGTATATTACAAAAATTGACATTGCTTTGTACAACAAGTAAGTTACAAGGTGATTGGTTTTTGTGATTTAAGTTATTGTTGGAAATGTTGGAATGCATGTCCTTGATATTAATCAATGCAGAAAAGTGCTATTCACGAAAAAGCATAGGCATCTGTAGAATCTCCAACAACCAGAGACGCCTTGCGCATCCATATTTTGCAAGCGAGATATCAGGGAGCAATTTATGGGGTCAACTTTTAAAACCCATCCAAAACCTGCCATCACCTACAGATTGGGTTTGGGCCAAAAATAATGGCTTATGGGAGGCTTTGTTGACCACCCTACCGCCAGTAGCCACAGCTCGTATGGAATTAATAAGGTGTAAGTGTAAGCAAAAATGCGCAGGAAGGTGCCATTGTTTAAAAAGAGAAAAAAAGTGCAACTGTCAATAAAATTTGTGAAAACTAGGTTAAAAAAACTTTTTTACTTAATTATTTATACTTTAACTCTCTTTTAAAGTTAAATTATGGAACAATACTAATCCGTGTCATTATTAAACAATAAGTGATAAATCCATTATAAAAAAATACTGCATCAAAACACCTACCGCCGCGCGGCGCAACAGATTTTTTGACACATTTATAAATATAATTTCTTTGGAAAAGTTTAAGTTTATATATTTTAGATAAATAGGGCTGTTTAAACATATTTTTTATAAAGCATAATCTCGTGGTTTAATTGTAGGCATAGATTTTGTAAGTTTTTTTTCTTATTTTTCTTTTTTTGCGCGATACCAAACACGACCAATTTGTGTCATTATTAAACAATAAGTGATAAATCCTATCCAAATATACTAAGCAAAAATACCGCCGCGCGTCGCAAATGTTTTTCTTGACACATTTATGAATATAGTTTGTGTGGGAAAGTTGATGTTTATGTATTCTAGATAAACAGGGCTATTTAATCATATTTTTTTATAAAGCACAATGTCATGGTTTATTTGTGGTCATAGATTTTGTAATATTTTGTTTTTCTTATTTTTCTTTTTTTGCGCAGAACTTTGTTTTTTTCTATGAACGAGTGAAAATACTGTTCCAGAAATGAATTCCCCGTCCTTGATTTATATGAAAACGATACCAAACACGACCAATTTGTGTCATTATTAAACAATAAGTGATAAATTCTATCCAAATATACTTCGCCAAAATACCGCCGCGCGTCGCAAATGTTTTTTTTGACACATTTATAAATATAGTTTCTGTGAGAAAGTTGATGTTTATGTATTCTTGATAAACAGGGCTATTTGATCATATTTTTTTTATAAAGCACAATGTCGTGGTTTATTTGTAGACAAAGTTTTTGTAAGATTTTATTTTTCTTATTTTTCTTTTTTTGCGCAGAATTTTGTTTTTTTCTATGAACGAGTGAAAATATTGTTCCAGAAATGAATTCTTAGTCCTTGAATTATATGAAAACGATACCAAACACGACCTATTTGCTAAACTTATGGAGCTATGTATGTAAAAGTGCAGCGTGGTAGAAGGGACCTCTCCCCCCCACCCCTGGGTACCACCATGGTGGTACCACGTGGGTACAGGGCTAAATCAGCTCAGATGACCACAAAGTACGCCTGTGCCAAGCGGCTTCCTTTGTTGACGATCTGCAAGGTTGATGCCACTAAATACTGCACTAGTATGTAAAATTCATGATGATCGGTTTAGTTAAGTCGTGAAAGCGTAACAAACAAACGCATTCAATCAAAGGATCAAAGGATTTCTGCTACAAATCAGTTGATGTTTCATTTATGTTTCATAGACAATCTTGCTTTTTTAGACCCCGTGTCGTTTTGTTTATACTGTATCTGCTGTAGAAACGATTGTTAGTAAATGTTTGGAAAGAGATATACCTCTGTTTATAAACCTTTATAGCTTTTTAGAGATTTTTCTTGGCTTTTGTCACAAATTTTGACAGTTTTAATTTGAGCTTAAGTATTTTGGACCACTGGGTTTTCCGTGGTTTGCGGCAACCTGTCGTTTTGTTTACGCTGTGTCTGCTGTGGGTACATACAACTGTTAGTTAAAAGAACTGAAAAAAAATTCAGATCTAACGGTTAAAAGAAATATTGTTTATTTAAAGTTTATCAGGTTTTTTCTTTGGCTCTTCGTCATATTTTTATAAATTTGGGCTTCCTATTTTTGCCGTTTTGCCGTGGATGCCGCTGTTTGCAGCAACCTGGCCTTTTTGTTTAGGTTGTGTTTTCTGTGGAAATGATTGTTAGTAAATGTTTGGAAGGAGAATAGCCGTACTGTTTGTTTGACTTTAGTCTTTAGTTTGAGAAATCTCAATCTTCGTTTTGTTTACTTGTATGGCGATCGATGACTTAAGACAAATCTCTGAGTCATCGATCGCCATAGAGAGTACATTTTGACCAAGAATCTTATATTCATATTCATTTTGACCATGGAAACTATTTCCATGGTTAAAATTTACTCTATGGTGATAGATGACTCAGCAATTTATCTGTTGCACCCAGTCTCAAAAAAAAATACGCAAACGAGGCATGAGTCAGTTCCCAATATATTTATTTACTCTTTGCAGTTCCTTGTAATTTTAGTTTCAGTAATATAATTTCATGTAGTTAAAGCTGATGTTTTTTAGCAAATACTTTTATATTTTTTATTTCTACAGCAAATGTGGCTTGCTTGACTAAAAGATTGCATTTTCTTTTGCAGGTAAGCGACGCACCAATCCCAGTTTAAACGAACAAACCTTGTGGACTTGTGGTTAATGTAAGTACGGTCAAGAAAAAATTATATTGAACTACGAAAAAGTATTGCTTACACTAAAAGACAATTTATTAATCAGTTCTTTGAGCTAAAACCTGACAAATGTACAAATAGGTAACTTTGTTATAATATTTTTAAGTGATCTATTATTGAGTATGGTTTTCAGTTCATCAGAGTTTTTTCTGAACTTGTACTGTTACTCATAATCATAATATTATCTTTCTTGAATAAAAGTGAAGCAACTTCACAGTAAGTTAAAGTGTATTTCGATTTAGAATTCAATACGTTCCTATTATTTACGCCAAAAAGGTGAACCTGCGCAAACGCTTTTGGTGAATTTCGGTTTTTTTTCAATCATCTGTGAGATTTATACTAGAATCTCTTATGCTTGTCATATAATTTTTTTGTGGCTACAACTTTACTTTTTTCTATATAAAAAGATAAACCTCCCACACCATATTTTCATACTACTTATCCTAAAGGTCTCCATTTTTCCTTTTGATACCTTAAAAAAGGAAATCAAATGACATAAAATGCTATAAAAAGATCGTGTTACGTGAATAAATGCAACTGTCCAGTAATTGAAGCACTTGCGACCTTCTTAATTTCATTAACTATAAAAGGCGTATGTTCAATTTACCAGCAAGTTAGGTTTATACTCCATATTTATCAAAGTGTCGCCATTACCAGTGAATTCTATGAGCATAGACCGTGGGAAATATTTCGCGTGTTGGCTTAAAGTAGCGATAAATATGTAAGGGTCTAACCAATAGGTTAAGAATTTATTGAGTTAGATAGGTACTATCTTTTTTCCGCGACTTTTGACCGTGTGGAATCTTTTTCCCGTAGAAATTTCGGGATTAAGAACCCTATTTTTTTCTCCAAGGTTCAAAGTTTATACCAAAAATTGTAACAAACATAGAGATAGTTATTTTGCATCTAGAAAAGTAATAGGCATTAAAGTCTGTATAGAGACTATGGACGAAGACGAAGGATTGCTCAGCTGAAGTGGCAATGGGCGGGACACATAGCGAGAAGAACCGATGGCCGTTAGGGCGGAAAGGTTCTGGAATGGCGACCGCGCACCGGACGACGCTCCGTGGGTAGTCCCCCGACAAGGTGGACCGACGTGAGGGTGAAGGTCGCGGGAAGCCAGTGAGTGCAGGCAGCGCGGGACCGATCGTCGTGGAGATCCTTAGGGGAGGCTTATACCCAGCAGAGGGTCTCGTGCGGCTAATATGATGATGATGATGAGAGACTATAGAGTGTTTCTTCAATTCTTACATTTTACAGAAATTTTCACGATGTTATTTAAAAATTATTTGCATAGTAAATGCAAAAAATTAAGGAGACCTTTAAAATTCTCGTTAAAAAAATAATTCAACATGAAAGTAGAATGTACAAAGCTTGTTTGTAAAAAATAAATTAAAGTAAAACACAGAAACGCTCGAAATTTCAGTTTATTTTTATTTGCCGTGGGATTCTTAATTGGATAAATGTACCTTTATTTACTGCGTGGGAGAGTTTCATTTGTATTATTTCATTTGTTGCTAAGATAATATCTGGTAAAATTTGATCTACGGCTATTAACCTAGTTACAGATTAAAGGGAATATTTTGTATACATTTTTGTTGATTTTGTTAACTTTGACGAAATTAAACAATATGCGACACCCACAATTTGTTTCACAAATCTAGTTTGCTGTGGCTGTGGCTTTGGCTGTGGCTTTTATGACTTTGGAACCGTTATTGATCTTTCGTTTACGTTCTTACAGTCACCCTATATTCAGTCTAGAACTACAAGTTTGATACCACAGAGTAAACAGAAATCTTCTGTGGTCGAAGTCTGTGGTAATACATTGTTCGCTAAGAATGGGCCGTGTCAGTAAACAGTGCAATATTAACATCAGTGTAACCAAAACAGCTTGTAAATTCGTAGCGCTCGCCGCTTCTGGATGAGGTCTAATAATTATTGTAATTCAGTTTCTCCTATTTGGGTACATGGAGACGGCTATGAATATTAACTAAAAGTTCGACAACTCTTGATGGATACCTTTAAGCTCCATTAATAAAGCTCGGGGGGACGGATTGGATGGTCTGCTCGTGTATTTAATTACTCATCGACCAACGTACCTACATCGTACAAGTATTTAAAATATGTAAACTGGCCGCTCTCGCCATTATGCTTATTAATATCCTAAATGTTTGTTAATTAAAATGATATTATTATTTACTAGCTTTTGCCTGCGACTTTAGTTTTACATTTACATTGGGCATCATTTTTATTAAGGTATCCCTTTTCAAATAAAAAAAAACTTATAAATCGGTTAATAAACAAAGAAGTTATACGACCATTTATTATCAAGATATTTCACACCAAAATCATAGTAGTTTCGTGCTTTACTTGAAAACTACTCAACTGATTTCAACTTGGGACAGGCCTCCAGTCCTTCACTCGCTCTGCCCCCCTAGCATGACCGGCATAACACGATATATATCGCGTGATATAGCGTTTTATCACGTTTAACTGTCAAAAAGACAAAAGAGTTTGACAGTTGAGTGTCGATAAAATGCTATATCACGCGATATAAATCGGTCATGCTAGGGGGGCAGGGTCGCGCGATAAGCACCTACCGTTAGCCGTGCCTTCGGAGGCACAAGTGAGCAGAGAGCCGCCACACGCCCGCCGCTGTACAAGCGCGGCATCTTACTTACTGCCTGCGTAGAGGTATTGCCTCTTTATAATAGAAACAATGTCGAATCGACATTACTGTGTCGTGTACGGATGTCAAAATCAAAAAACCAATAAACAATAGGGATGTTGACTAATAATAAAAATAACGAAATACTAATAAAAATCATAAACATATCAAACTTTTGGAGTAGCTTGTATACCTCTTGGTTTTATATATTGCGTATTATTTGTTTTATCTACACTCACAACGTAATGTTCCAAATATGAATTCAAAAAAGGTAATATAAATACGTACTTTATTTTCGTGGATAGGTAAAATTAAAAAATAAACTCATTACGATTCAGTCAACTGCATCATAAAATAACTTTTTTTCTCATTACGATACAGGGCAAATCCAAAAAGAAGGCAGTGCCGTAACATTAAAAAAAAACAACGATATTTTCCCACATATTTTCCAGAGTAAAATGTACTCTATGGTAATCGATGACTTAGTGCGATTAGTTTGTTGGAATGCACTGATCTCTTTTTTTTTCTAATGGAATGCGCGCCAAGCATTTCAGATAAAGTTTTGATTTCAATTTTTACATTTTGTTATACTTACTGAATTTTGTAGGTTTTTTTTTAATTCTTGCTTTAAAATGTGAAAAAAAAAATACTCTGCCCGATATTTTAGTTCAGATGCAGCTAAGGAATTGACTTATTACAAGGTAGGTACCTAGCTAATACAAACAAAGTCTCTCTCTCTCTTTTCTAACGTTGATCTTTTATTGAGTAGGTTCAATCCCAAATGTATGAGTGTAGATAAAGTAGTGTATGAAACTGCACATAACTAGGTATTAAAACACTCGTGTGATACTATTAAAAACCTCGCCTACGGCTCGGTTTTTAAACACACACTCGTGTTTTAATACCCCTCTTTATGTGTCAGTTTCATAAACTACTATTATGACCCTTCAAAGTTGGGCGGACAAGACCATTTTAAAAGCATAAAATTTCTTAAAATAAATAATACATTTAATTAGTCCGTAAAATTTATAGCAAATTTGTCAAAGAAACCATTTTGATAAACATAATATTTAATATAGCTGCCGAACAAATTTTCTACGCGTTGCATACATACAACGTAGGAAGGCGTGACGTCATAACTTCTAACTAACGTCTAAGAGCCTGTAATGATAGATGTAAGTTGGAAAATAAATAAATAAACTTGGTAGCCGTTAGTATGGAGCGTTTTCGGGTGAGTCCAATTTGTGTGCATTTCAAACTGTGATATCTCGGGCAGTTTTCATGCTAGTGAAATAATTCTTATACAAATTTTTTTTTTTTGAGGGTTAATTTATGTAACATAAAATAAAAAAATAGTCAACATGCCTATTGTCGTTTTTAGCATTATTACTCACGTCCATTATACAAAGTACGCTGGACAGGCAAACGTCACCAATCGTTTGATCCGATTTGAGTGTCGGGGCAAAAGTCGCTATTTATTTAAATGACTTTGCGGAGTGCTGCTTCTGTACTTGTACTATTAGTTATTCTGTGCTTGGGAGTTAACCTGATGTAATAACGTTTGAATCATTCCAATCGGTTCAGCCATCTTTGAGTAACCGGCAAACATACACAAAAAACATACCTACACAAAGAACACAGCACCTCCTCCTTTTTTGAAGTCGTTTAAAAAGGTAGCCTATGTCCTTTCCCAATCTATCTCTGCACCAAATTTCATAAAAATCGGTTCCGTAGTTTACGCGTGAAAGCATAACAGACAGACAGAAGGAGTTACTTTCGCATTTATAATATTATGTATATTGTGTAGTATGGTATGGATTATGATTAAGAGATTTATGCCATAATCAAGCGACAATTTCAATGGGGAATGTCTGAAAAAATTAAAAAGGCTGATTTTTTTTTACGGGATTGAAGAATTTTTCGTTGCGTAAATAAAATAAAAAAAATAAGTATACCTTTGTATATTTGTGAAGTCGAAGAAACTTTAATTTTTTTAAACTTTTTCACGCAACCAAAAATTCTGGAACTTTTTTCTATTACTAAGGGAACTTATTCCTACCTATAGAAAAATATTCAGCAAATTTGATTTTTTTCGGACATTCCCCATTGCTAGGAGAACATTAAAAAAGCTAACCAAGCTGAAACTTTTCTAAAAATGTCAGTACAGTGAACTACTGACACAAATTAATGAACACAAGTTACTTGCTCCATCATCCATTAGGTAAAAGTTTTCAGGTCCGCTACTACTTCGTGTCAACGTTTTTCCTGAGTAATTAATGATACTTACTATTAAAATGTGGACAAAACCATCCCTCAAAGTGTTGGACAAACACTGAGAATCCGATACCTACTTCGTTCAATATTTTAAAAGCAACAGAAAATTTGATAAACTTGAAAATGCTGAAAATTGTTTTCGACCGCAGTTCTATTTGGTGCGGTCACTGCGCATTGTTAATAAATTAAAAAGTGGCGTATCGAATGTGAATTTTATTTCGTAGTAACAAGCGCCTCATTTAATGCATTAACCAGAGGAAATAATCACTACGTTTTACATTTAAGCCTCGATTACATACGCCGATTTAGCATCCTAGCTAGGAACCAATTTCGGGTTGCCACCCGTACTATACATATAATAAAATATTGTACAATAACATCGATTTTAAAATTGAATTAACACGATAACGGAAAAGTAATCATTGTTTAAGATTGTAGATGAGAATAGAAAATAAAAAAATGTAAAAAAAATTGACTTTTCCGTTATTTGTTAAAATTGAACTGGTGGCAACTCTAAATTGGTTCCTAGCTAGGATGCTAAATCGGCGTATGTAATCGAGGCTTTAACTGCGAATTACTTATTCGCTTTGTACTAAAGCCACAGAATAAATAATAGTACAGAATAGAAAAGCCGAACTTTTCAAAATATTGATGTATGGGATTGATATTAGTTTTTATATTATAACGTTACCTTTCACATCCCTATCAATCAGGTCTAATGGCGGATCAACTCTTTACACCCTGTTTGTTTACGTTTTGATTATTTTTGATCTTGGACCATTTTTTATTCTATGTTTATTGGTTTTTTGCTGAAATTTAGCGCGGCCGGACCCCTTCTTTTGTACATACATAATTAATAATGTAGTATTCTTAAATTTTCAACACTATTCGCCATTAGCTGTGAGAAAATACCTAGATTAGATACACATAACACAAAAGTAATTTTATACCTAATTAATTTTGTTAATTAGTAGCAAGAGAATAACAGACGACAAAACCTAAGTGCTATCGTTTTGATAGCTTTTTAGGGTTCCGTAGCCTAAATGGCAAAAAACGGAACCCTTATAGATTCGTCATGTCTGTCTGTCTGTCTGTCTGTCCGTATGTCACAGCCACTTTATTCCGAAAGTATTAAGATTACACAGTTGAAACTTGGTAGGTAGATGTATTCTGTTAACCGCTTAACGAATTTAACACAAAAATAAAAAAATAAAAGATTAAGGGGGGGCTCCCCATACATAGAACTAAAACTGAAAAATTTTTTTTTGTTCAAACCAGTACGTGCGCGGTATCTACAAGGTGTTTGGTAAAAGCCTTATAAAGCCGAATATGGTAGATAGGGACCATCGAACTGAACAACTTTTACTATGGGACCAACTCCGAAATCGCGAAAAAAAAACATTTTGATATTTTCGTTGTTATTTTTTGTATGAAACAGCTGATTTTTTTTTCGCGATTTCAGAGTTGGTCCCATAGTAAAAGTTGTTCAGTTTGATGGTCCCTATCTGCCATATTCGGCTTTATAAGGCTTTTACCAAACACCTTGTATAGATAGGTCTTTAAAAATGACATTGAGGTTCCTAAGACGAATTTTATTCAAAGTCAACCGTTTGAAAGATAAACAATGCCAAAGTGGTAAAATGTGTGTCCCCCCCTCTAACTTTTGAAATAAGAGAGTGAATAATCTAAAAAAAATATATGCTGTAGATCGTAATAAACACTTTCAACGAAAATTGGTTAGAACGAGATATAATAATCAGTTTTTGAGATATAGCACATTTTCCAAAACCGCAAATATAACTTTGTCATTTATACCAACACTGTGAAAAACAAAGTTATTTTTGCAGACGAAAAATAATAGCGGTATCATATGGTATAAGGTAACTACGTAACCCTACGGCGCGTGGCCCGACACGCACTTGCCCGGTTTTTTTGATTCTATACTATGTTTATTGGTTTATTGCCGAAAGTTTGCGCGTCTGGACCCTTTTATACATAGTATTCTTCAATTTCAACACTATCCGCCATTAGCTATGACAAAGTACCTACTACATTACATAACACAAAAGTAATTTTATATAATTTTGTTAATTAGCAGCAAGAACGACAAAACCTAAGTGCTATCAAAATGTCTTGAAATAATACGGAATAAGTTAGGTAGAGATTCTGTAATGTATTCAACTCCACAATCTCCACTAGGCTGTTGTTACAAAACGTTTTATGAGAGTATGGCTGCTGAAAGCGTTTCGCGTCACGCATTTATCCTTTTTCATTTTTTACCGCAATTACCTACGTTGCCTCTTACAGATTTATGACTTACTGAATTTGACGCAGAATCGCGGTAAAAAAAATATGTAGAGCTTTCGTGAAGAAATACATGTTCCTGCGAAAACGTTTTTATGAATCAAAACGAAAATATACTTACAAATTGTTTAGAATCAGCTCTCCCCCACGACATGTGGATTACCGTTACCGTACTTACCGTTACGTTATAAAAAATACGCTTGTTATAACCTCATTTTAATCAAAGAAGTTAAGTATTCGGTCTTGTTTTGTAAACCACGAATATTTATGGGCGGTCGGCTCAATATGGTTCAATCGGACTCTCTGAAATCCGCCATTATGATAGACTGCTACGAGCGCGGGAAAATGTTTGTAAACTTCTCCGAAAATTATATATTCTGTGCCGACGGTTTGTAAACATGCCCGTTCAATATCATCAGCTGTCACAGATCTGAAGATTATTTGTAAATGCCTTTTTGTTTACGGGTTCTTGTGAAGAGCAATCCAAACAAGAGGTTAAAAGGCTTAATTTTATTAGATGAATGCCATTAAATTTGACGAACGATGTAGATGTATTAAATTCTAGCATTTGGACGCGAATTCGTCCACGTAGATTTTTTCTCTTTGGTATTTGGGGAATAAAAGTACAACTTTATTATATGCGAAAGTCCGTTTGTTTGTTACGCCTTCACGTCTTAACTACTCAACCGATTATCATGAAATTTTGCACACACTTTGTCATGGGTACAGAGAAGGACATAGGGAGGGATCTTTCATCCCGAAAAAAGTACGGTTCCCGAGGGATAAAGAAATAACTAACCACGCAGATGAAGTCGCGGGCGGTCGCTAGTATTAATATAAATTCAAAACCTATTATTAAGTACTTATATTAGTCTAGTCGCACCTCTATACCAAAGTATAAGATGTTATAAACAAAGAGACAAGAGTTACTTTCACTTTCAATATTTAGTATGGTGCAGGGCATGTATGAAAAGATTGACGGATGTGAATGTGAATGAAGCGAAAGAAGTGTGCAAGGATCGTAGCAGGTGGCGATCCATAGTCTCTGCCTACTCCTATGGGAAACAGGCGTGAGTGTATGTATGTATGTAGGTTAAAAACTGTTTCTTTTGCAATTTTGAAATGAAATATTTAAATAAATGTGCAAAAATAACCGCTCCTGCTATCTAAAGGGGAAATTACCTCATTCGTAGATAATCCTTCCTTACTAATATTATAAAAGCGAAAGTCCGTTTGTTTGTTTGTTTATTTGTTTGTTTGTTACGCCTTAAATCGATCATCATGAAATTTTACATACACGTTGTCAGGGGTATAGAGAAGGACATAGGGTACCTTTCATCCCAAAAAAAAGTATTGTTCCCGAGGGATAGCAAAAAAACTTTCCACGCAGACGAAGTCGCGGGCGGCCGCTAGTAACATATATGACGGAGTCAGGATAAGGTTATTCACCGCCGAGCACGAAATAATAGTTTCTTTACAATACACAACCTCTATTCTTACAATCAACACTGAGTTAGCTCAAAATAACGGATGATCGAACAGATTCACACGGATTCAAGTCGGTAAACGCGGCAAGTTCGACACAGCGAGGTGAACTCAAATCAACGACCATTCACTACGGCTGCCGGTAACAGAATGTACCCCCGACTACCCGAAACTAGCGTTCTTTTCATTTCCCCCCTCCGGAAACGTCAAGACTGTCAACTGTCAAACTGACAAACATCAAACCTGTCAACTGTCCAGACCACACACTCGCTGTATCGACCTTACCCAAGTGAGCCACTTGACGTTTCCGACTTGATAGTTACGACTAAACTCAATAGATGGCGCTAGAGGTGCCAATAATCTTGAGCAGCACAGTGCTCACGCTCCGACACGGCCATCTTGACATTTCACACGTCCTCGTGTGAGGTTGCTGGTGAAGATCCTGCAAAAGGAGATAATACCTGAACAGTAAAATGTTCAAACGCTCGGCCTTCCTGACCAAAAGGGTCAGGTCTTGTAATACCACAACTTTATTCAAAATCATAACATTGCTTACTCAAAATCCATAGGTACCTCATAAAATAACAGTGATGAAAGTAATAACTATTCACTAAAAATTCAACCAAACTCATCAGACCAATCTTTCCAAATCAAACTAAAAAGATTATGTAATCAGTGTAGTATGCAATACTCTACAATTCAGATGCTTCCATCCAGCACCCAATGACAACCTCTATCCGGTCATCACCCAAAACAAGGGCTACCTCCATCCGGTACCCTTACACAATACAGCGCCTCTATCCGGCGACTCAACAGCGATCGCTTACATCTTTGAGCTAAACGCACGCCACTCACAAGCGTGGCCGCACTGCGACAGGAAATCAGGCCCGATTTACGCCTACGACTACGAATGCACGAAAGATGTAACCAATCTGAGCGACTTGCATACTATTGAATAAACAATCACAAGAAATGAGTATTGTTTGAACTAATTAAAACTAGTTGAAGGTCCAGCCCCTTCGTTTACTATCATCACTATCATCATCATCACCATATTCCCCATCATCACCATCATCACCATAATAACTAATGATAATTTTTTACAGAATTTTCATCCAAATATGCTGGAGGGCCAAGAACCCAATTGATTTTTTTTTTCAAACAATTGAATTATCAATTTACTGTGTACCACTTTAGTCCGGCTATCCCTGTAGCTCATAAATTAAGTCATCCCTGTGACTCCTCAGAACCATCCCTGTGGCTCTTACACATTTGATCATCCCTGTGATCTCACACATAAGATCATCCCTGTGATCTTACTCAACAAGATGACTTAAGAGGACACAAATTTTCAGAACACTCCGAATCGCTAATGTCGTTAGGTACTTGTCCCTCAGGCATCTTTTTTTTTAACCTATCATGTGCGTACTTCTAAGTACGCTTTGAGTTTAGGGCTTTTAAAACATAACGATCGTTATCAAGTATTTCTATGATTTTAAATGGCCCCCTGAACTTCGGGTCTAACTTTGTTAAATCAGGAAGTAATTTAATTTCATGATTATGAACAGTAGTGACTAAACTGAATTTATATTCCTACATAGCAACAGCTGCTTACTCAAATTCACCACACTATGACTAACAGTGTACTAACAGTGTACTAACAGTGTACTAACAGTGTACTAACAGTGTACTAACAGTGTACTAACAGTGTACTAACAGTGTACTAACAGTGTACTAACAGTGTACTAACAGTGTACTAACAGTGTACTAACAGTGTACTAACAGTGTACTAACAGTGTACTAACAGTGTACTAACAGTGTACTAACAGTGTACTAACAGTGTACTAACAGTGTACTAACAGTGTACTAACAGTGTACTAACAGTGTACTAACAGTGTACTAACAGTGTACTAACAGTGTACTAACAGTGTACTAACAGTGTACTAACAGTGTACTAACAGTGTACTAACAGTGTACTAACAGTGTACTAACAGTGTACTAACAGTGTACTAACAGTGTACTAACAGTGTACTAACAGTGTACTAACAGTGTACTAACAGTGTACTAACAGTGTACTAACAGTGTACTAACAGTGTACTAACAGTGTACTAACAGTGTACTAACAGTGTACTAACAGTGTACTAACAGTGTACCAAAAGTGTACCAACAGTGTACCAACAGTTTACCAACAGTGTACCAACAGTGTACCAACAGTGTACCAACAGTGTACCAACAGTGTACCAACAGTGTACCAACAGTGTACCAACAGTGTACCAACAGTGTACCAACAGTGTACCAACAGTGTACCAACAGTGTACCAACAGTGTACCAACAGTGTACCAACAGTGTACCAACAGTGTACCAACAGTGTACCAACAGTGTACCAACAGTGTACCAACAGTGTACCAACAGTGTACCAACAGTGTACCAACACTGTACCAACACTGTACCAACACTGTACCAACACTGTACCAACACTGTACCAACACTGTACCAACACTGTACCAACACTGTACCAACACTGTACCAACACTGTACCAACACTGTACCAACACTGTACCAACACTGTACCAACACTGTACCAACACTGTACCAACACTGTACCAACACTGTACCAACACTGTACCAACACTGTACCAACACTGTACCAACACTGTACCAACACTGTACCAACACTGTACCAACACTGTACCAACACTGTACCAACACTGTACCAACACTGCAGTAACAGTAAACATATTCAGAAACATTGATGCATCTACCAACTGTTAGCAGTGAATTCGAACAGAAAAGTGGTTACATTACAACAGAAAAGTACTAAGATTACATTACCACAGAATATGACATTACTAAGAAAGATTTTATTCTATTTCCTTATTTTTGCACTAAATTTCAACTACAATTTCTAATGAATGAAGTCACCAACAACAAATCACCTAGCCCTTTTACTCTTTAGTTAAACTCCTTTCCATTGAAAACCTACTTTTGAAACAGATAAAGACTTCAATCTGGATCGTTTTCTTTGTAATTTTTTTGTCATAATCATAACCAACAGAAATACTTAGTGACTTTTCAGTTGTAAAATAAAATCAAAATAAAATTGTAACGACTGACCCTTATGAAGTGACCTCGTGAGGATGCTCTCGGCTTGTAATGCTGCATTCGCACCCGCCACTGCGTCGCCATCGTGCTGCCACCGTTGCATCGCTGCCGCCATTGCATCACCGCTTGCGCTGCTAGTTGCTTGCTCAGCTTCACAACCGTTGCCGCTGCAGTTGCACCACTGTCGCCGCTGCAGTTGCACCACTGTTGTCTGATGAAGCAGCTTGAGTGTGCGGCTTATTAGTGATGCGCCTTGTCGCTGATCAGTCCCGCACATGTCCGCCGTTGTGATCCAGGCACGCACGTTAACATCTTTTCTTTTGAGGTCGAAGCCAGGAACGAACATTGGCACTCGAAGTAGGCGCACGCACGCTTGTACCAAAGCCATAAAATTGCGATTTTACTGCTCCATCAAATCAAACGCCATTTTTCGTCGATCACATTGATTTTCCGTTGCACGTGTCTCGTTATCACACCTCATAACGTTTGATTCACTTTTCTCACCACGTGGGACGTTTGGATTGCATCCCGCTTCTGATGACGGAGTCAGGATAAGGTTATTCACCGCCGAGCACGAAATAATAGTTTCTTTACAATACACAACCTCTATTCTTACAATCAACACTGAGTTAGCTCAAAATAACGGATGATCGAACAGATTCACACGGATTCAAGTCGGTAAACGCGGCAAGTTCGACACAGCGAGGTGAACTCAAATCAACGACCATTCACTACGGCTGCCGGTAACAGAATGTACCCCCGACTACCCGAAACTAGCGTTCTTTTCATTTCCCCCCTCCGGAAACGTCAAGACTGTCAACTGTCAAACTGACAAACATCAAACCTGTCAACTGTCCAGACCACACACTCGCTGTATCGACCTTACCCAAGTGAGCCACTTGACGTTTCCGACTTGATAGTTACGACTAAACTCAATAGATGGCGCTAGAGGTGCCAATAATCTTGAGCAGCACAGTGCTCACGCTCCGACATATAAATGTTTACAATAAACCTTATTTTATTAGTACGCGCCTTTTCAAGAATCTTAAAGAAGCAAGCAGTAAAATAAAATAACTGTATAATTTTATCTGCGTTTAGTTCTAGGCAGAGCGGCCGCTGCGTCGCAGTCTTTTTTCTTTTAAAAAATTCATTTTTATAAGCTCTTTTATTTGAATAAGGTATTATATGAGCTTAATATAGAGTAGGTAATACCTACTTGGAATTTATTCAAGCTTTGATCGCAACATTCGTTTTCATGAAGCTGGTAGGTATATTTACTTAAAGTATTTTAAGTTAAAAAATTAAATTGAAAATTAGGATTTCGCTATTTTGTAAGATGTGGAACGAAATGAAATGAATATTTTTTTAAATGTATTTTTTTATTTGCAACTAATGTACTTACGTATTTATTATGATATACAGGGTTATTTGTAAAACACCAACAACCTTGCGTCGCGAGTAGATTACTAACATTAAAAGAAAAACATTTGATGTAAGTACAACTTTTCCAAAAACAGCCAAAAAAATTTGATTTTTTACATGAATATCCGAATAGTTGATAGGTTTTGTATGAAAATGAAAAGTTGTTTTTGTCTGTTTTTGGAAAAGTCGTAGAACAAATGTTGTTGTTTATGATGTTAGTATCTAAACCTGCAAGGTTATGGTGTTTTAAAAAAAACCCTGTATACTGTGATACTAAGTGCTCGTTTCACAATCTTTGAAAATGTTATAAGATTTTTTCTGGTTTCATTTAAAAATGGATCAGAATTTATATAAAATTACTCGTCAGGGGGCGTCCATTAATCACGTGATGTTTTTTTTGGCCAATTTATAACCCCCCTCCCCCTTGGTGATACATGGTGAGGTTTTACGTTAACCCCCCCCCCCCCCCTCCCTTTAAATCACGTGTATTTTTTATGAGTCAACAATCAGACGCCGTTTTCGCTTAAAAATCACGCATTCAACGAAAAAAAATTAATACACGTGATATCTCACTACACCCCCCCGTCCCCCCCCCCCCCTTTCGAGGCTCACGTGATTAATGGACGACCCCTCAAGTATAAATTAATTTGAACTCAATCGGACTTTGTAAAAGGTACAAAAGGGTAAAATCTTTCTTTATTATTTGAGTCATACTCACAGCTTTTTGGTAACTATGAATACTGGCCGATAATTCCAAACTATTCCAAAGCGCTGTATAAATTGAAATACCATAATGTTCGAGCACCCTTATTTAATTAATAAACTTGAAGCATTCCAGAAATTCCTCATTCCGCTCAAACATACCTGTACCAATCAACAGAAGATAGAAACCCTCGTGTTATTAAATTAAACACAAGTGGCTCCATAATTATCTGGTACGGACAACAGCACAAAATATCCAAGTTCAATTTGACGTGTAGTGGTAAATGTACACACAACGGCACATCGAAGTTACTTGTTGACCTTGAGGTCGTCTTTATGCCTTACGTAATAAAAGCTGTTTTCGCAGTTAAACTGTTCAACTTCATGTGCTGTCATGAGTACCTATTGGCCATGTTATCATTACCATCTCGCAATATTGAGTAAGGAGCTGAATTTAATTAATGATTGATGACTGTGTGATCTTGTTGTCATGTTATTCGGTAAATACTATGCATGCAGTAAGGAAATGTTAAATACACACACACACACACACAAACACACACACACACATATATACATGTCGCAGGCGTATTGTATATTTAGCCGTATTACATAGCAACTAGCCGTTTTAGAAAACGGCCGGCGCCGTATTGTAATACGGCGAGTCAACGATACGCCAGATTGTTAATGTGATACGTTGTTAAATACGGCGGAGCACGTTTAGCCGTTTTGTATCAAAGTTCTATTGTAGGGTGACCACACTAACAAAACGAAACAGTGCTTAATAAAAAATAATTTAATTTTAATAATTATGAAAAAAGGTAGGTTTAAGTAACTTTTAAAGCACCTAGTACCTAAGTAGTGGGAAACATGTGTTCTTTTTATTAGTTTTAAGGAATGTATAAGTACTACTTCTATCAAATAAGTAGGTACGGTACAAAAAAGGTTTGGTTCTCGTTTATAAAATTGTAATATTAGTTAGACTTACTAGATCATTTAGCTATTTTTTTTGTTTAAATAATTTCAAATCTTTTTAAAAGTTCACTTTTTTTTGTAAATGTAATGCATAATAAATTTGTTCTTTGGGCACTGCTCAAAAAGTAGGGTCTTACGAAATATGTTTCTTTAATCTTCACTGGCTACACTCATTACGTTGTATTTTTTACACCAATAATATTGCGTAGGATTCCGCACAACATCAGAAACCATTGCCACCTTAGCAGTTTTAATCTCGTTCTTTAATCCACGGTTTTTTCACACTTCCGCATTGAGCTGCGTAAAAACTATTTAACTGCACATTATAAATTGTCCTTAAAACAATTATCTGTACACATTTGGCACGTTTTCTTGATTTAATACATCCGTATTCTTACTTATTTTCGATGCAATATCCGATCTTGGCGCCATTTTTATTGTTATGGTAGGCAGCGCCGCAAGTGTTGATAATTAGAACTAAAAACTGACGGAAAAGCGGCTTATGAACCGCCCAATTACATTACGGCTAGCCGTATTGAAAATCGCAAAGCGCACTATTCAATGCGGCGTACTTTCGATCAGCCGTTTTGAATACGGCGTATCTTTAATCCGCCGCATTACAATACGGCGCCGTTTTCTAAAACGGCTAGTTGCTATGTAATACGGCTAAATATACAATACGCCTGCGACATACACACACACACATATACACACACACACTCATATACACACACACATACACACCCACGCTAATCGTCCAATTTCTTTTACTCGTAACTAGTAGGATCTACTAGTTACGAGTACTGACCGATCGGGACGTCTTTTTTTAGCAGAAAAGTGCCAAAATTAAAAAAATATATAAAAAGATACAACAAGCGCTTCTCTTCAGTCTTTTAAATAATGTCAAATTTAATCACCATCCACCCAGTAATGAATATAATAAGCTTGCTGTTTGAAGAGATTACCGTAATAATAATAGAATTAGCAGCAAAAACATAAGATGCTTCCCGACACTCCCGACTAATGAATAAGATTCATAATTTTAGACGCAGCTGGATTTAATTAGTTTACTTTGGAACTTCAGTATTTCATATTCACAGTAAGTCGAGTTATGTACAGACGAGATGGCACATCAGCTCTTACATGTTGACCTTGAGACCGTCTTTATGTCTTGCATAATTAAAGATGTTTTCGCGCTTCAACTGTTTTACTTTGAAGTGCTATCGTGTGTACTTTAGTCATATTTGAACTGTATCCTTTACGCTATTATTTTTTCTTAACCAATTAGAAGGGCATACAATGACGAATTTTTTGCAGAATGTATAATATGATATCAGCAATTCGGTTTGGTATAGGTACGATGATTTGTTTTCGACAAAACGCATTAAGTACATATTTTTACATACATCTCTTCGTATCTTACTTTATTACAGACTAGCGGCCGCCCGCGGTTTCACCCGCGTGGTTCCCGTTCCCGTGGGAATATCGGGATAAAAATTATTCTATGTTTTAATCCAGACTATCTACTATCTGTGTGCCAAAATTTAACCAAATCCGTTCAGTAGTTTTAGCGTGATTGAGGAACAAACATCCAAACATCTAAACATCCAAACATCCAAACCCACAAACTTTAACATTTATAATATTAGTAGGATTATTTAGCATTGCACTCAAATAAGTTGTTCTTAAAATTTGTTTTCATCCCTTCTATTCGAAAAAGGATGCATTGTTCCTATATAAGTGGGACCAAAATAGCTCTTTTCTGGTAAGAACTTTTTAGTGGGAGGAAAAGAGATTTGAATTTAGAACATGTATCTTTCAAAGAATTCGAACGCCGCCGCCGGCTGGTATGTATTGACTGGCTGTATAGACGGCCGCGCAAACTGAAAAAAAAAACATAAGCGCGCGAATTAAGTCTGTGTTCTTGTAATTAGTACATACTTTTTTACGCGTTCACTTCATCATTGCCGCTACCTCCCGGCCCGCTTCTTCATACCGCGCCCCCGGCGTCGCTTGGGGAGGCGCGCGGGAGGGCGACATAGGGGGTGCGGAATGATGAAGCGGGCCGAGAGGTAACGGCAGCAATTGAATGAACGCGTAGTACGTACTTAGTACAATAACTTTTGAAAATTGCGCTAGTGTATCAAACGTAACTATAAATTTGTAATTATTTTTACTTTTCACGTGTCTTTTTTAAATAAAGAACATTTTCACCTCTCCAGCACGAAAAGGGGTCTTTTGGCGCGTAAAAACTCGCAGCAAAATCAATTTTTGCTGCGAGCGTGAGACAAAGTGCTTTTTTAATTTCTAACACGAACTTTTAAAATAATAAAGAAAAAAGAAATAAAGTGACAAGGATGACACTTGTAAAATTGATATGTGAGAAAAGGATAGATAGAGTGCTTTATGGTGTCATACATGGATTAAAAAGTAAAAAAATAAAATACACGGATATACCAAGGAGTTTTAAATAAGGATTATTAAATAAGAAGGTTGATAATTCGAAATAAAGAGTATGGACGTAATGAGGTCGCATGTATGAAACAAATATGAAATAAGAAAAATTAATTAAATTTATTACCAAATTGTGTGTTTTATGATAATAAATAAATAAATAAGATGGGATATTAATGAATAAGAGACAAACACAACGAAATGTAATCAGAACGACGGGAATCTACTTTACTGACTCAAGTGACTCAACTATATGAATAAAATTTTTCAGCATAGGTTTGATCGAATTATTTTTGTGATAAATTACAAAAATTAATGCGTTCAACGATGAAGATAGTTGTCTAACTCCAAAAGAGTTAAGTGAACAAGTTTCTAATGCTGAATTAAGCTTTTTACCAGGAAAGTAATGTTAAAATTTTCTCGCTGCTAGAGGTGAAAAGTTGTATGTTTTACACGAGACCAAAATTTTGTTCTGCCTCGTGCCTTTAAATCACTCACTGTGCTCAGTAGTCTATATTAGAATAGTTAATAGTTAGAATAGTCAATTCTAGACTACTTCGCTAGTTCATGATTTAAAGTCGGCACTCGCAGCACAAATTGATTTTGGTCACTTGTATAACAAATAACTATTTCATTAATTACATAAACACAGTCTCCTATTTATTTTCTCATAGAAAGGGGATGAAAAGTAGAGTATATGACTCGGGCGCAAAATATTTTTGGCGAGGGCGACATACTTTGAATCCCTCGCTACGTTCAGGATTCTACTGAAGAATCCCTCGCTACGCTCGGGATTCTACTCTAGAATCCCTCACTTCGCTCTGGATTCAAAAAAGCGCCCTCGCCGTAAAAATATTATTTTGCTCCCTTGTAATACAATCTACTATTCTGTTTTGGTATTTTGTTTTTGTAACTTGCAATTTCTTCGTGGGCATGCAAGCCGAGCTTTTTTCTCAAATTGATTTAAAAAAAGAAATTGTAGTTTGAAATTACATGACACTGAGCCAATTTGTCCGCCCACTGAAAATTATTTTTCAAATCGAGCCCACGTAGACTATAAAATGTTATGTAAATTGTTGGGGTAAAGTCAATTTCAATACGAAATTATATGTAAATGGAATTGCTCTAAACAAATTGAAATTTGTTTTGATGCTGTTTAAAGTTTCCTTTGAAGCTGGGTCAATAACGCAACCAATTAACATGAAGCTCAGTAAAATTGCTTTTAAATTAGAACTACAGTTTCCAGATGTAGCAATTTGCCTTCTATAACGACACGTGTGACAGTAAAAATATTTAAATATTTATATCCGTAATAATCATTACAATGTTATTAAAATTGTTATTGCTAACACCTACGATGCTTAAAATTCAGAAATCAACTCAATTATAAAATCAACTATTCAAAAAGTATTTAAAGCTTATAACTTTTTTATAATTTTACCAATTTTACCATTGAAAATGGTTATCAGATGCAAATCGGCTGAGACGTATTTTTGGCCATATCTCCGAGGATTTTGAGAGGATCGTTATGAAAATAGTACCAAAAGTTGAGGAGTTTATCGAGACACGTGTGAACGTTAGAATTTTGAAAATCTACTGGTATCTTTTTTTGGAATTTTGCGAAATTCCAAAAATTCCGGGTTTTTTGGGGGATGTTTGTTTACTAAATTGTAAATAGTTCGAAAAAAAACTGACTTAAGAAAAAAATAAAAAAAGGGTCCTAGGGTATAGCTATCAAATGGCAAAATAATTTTGAAAATCGGTTTATAACTGTGACCTGTAGGTGGTCCCTTTAGATTTGGAATTGTAGTATCGGCTGTTTCCGTACATAAAAAGTGATGTAGCTTCTATGATTATGACCGATCGTCATGGTAATAGTGTTAAAAGATGCAGAAGCAGACGAGAAGTGCATTTGTTGGAATTTTGAAAATTGGTTAATATTATTTCGGCCGCGTCGAGGCAGTCAGCGGGCGCTTTTCACAATCGTAATAATAAATAGGTAGGTACTGGTACTACCTAAGTAACTTTAAAAATATAGTAGGACTTTGCATTTGATGTGATTTTGGTTTTTCGTAAATTTTTGTGTTCATTTTCAATGCTCCGATTCTTGCGGGGGCTGTAAAACCTGTGAATTTTTTTCTGAATACCTACTATATCGGCCAACAAACACGTCGTTGGATATCCTCCATATTTTTCTATTTCATTGGAACATTATGGCATCTAGCTCTTTAACGAAATCGTTTACACTTGAACGCAGTTCGTGCTTACTGTCGTAAACTTTTATCACACGTAAACGGATGAGATCTAAAATGGATCATATGTGTTTACGTATTAGGTTCAGTATTTATCGAAAGTATTGGCGTGTGTGATTCGTTGTTAGTACATGTACCCGAATGATCGAATTAGTCACAGCCGATCACGTGAGAGGCAACCTTTGCGATTCCCTATAGCTAGGGTTGTCATACGTACCGTATATACGGGACTGTCACCGTATTTGACCATCTCGTGTCCAGTATTGTTTACGTGTCCCGATTTCGATAATATTTATCGACAAATACCCGCCCGAACTGGGCACGTAATAAATCCTTCTATAAATAGTAATACATATAGTGTACAGAATTAGGGGTGCCCATACTTTTTCTTAAGAAGATCTACCTAGTAAAAAATTATGACTAAGAGATCGACATTTTACGTTTAACCCACTAAATATTTATCAAGAAAAAAAAATTATAAATAGAAATACATTTGTATACGTCTGACTTTCATGAAATACAAGCTGGAGAACCCCAGGGATCTGTGCTGGGGCCCGTTCTCTATACGATATTTACGTCAGATTTACCAGAAACAACCGGGGTATTAACCGCCACATTTGCAGATGATACT
Source organism: Agriphila tristella (assembly GCA_928269145.1). Taxonomy (NCBI): domain Eukaryota; kingdom Metazoa; phylum Arthropoda; class Insecta; order Lepidoptera; family Crambidae; genus Agriphila; species Agriphila tristella. Next base: position 31,688,132 of record OV743432.1, read on the forward strand.
GCTATACTTGCCAGCAGTAATAGCCCAGACAAAGCATCCCAGCTCCTCCAGGAGGAGCTAGACAAAATTGGAGAATGGCTCAGAAAATGGAGAATCAGAGCCAGTGCCTCAAAATCGGTTCAAGCCACATTTACACTTCGTAAAGGAGACTGTCCACCTGTAACGCTAGAAGGAAAACGTCTACCACACAACGATACAGTTAAATATCTTGGTATGCATTTGGATCGGAGAATGACATGGAAAAAGCACTTACAAAAAAAGAGAGATGAGCTTAACCTCAGATACAGAAACCTACAATGGCTGCTCGGAAGAAACTCGGTGTTAAGCACAGACAGCAAACTCCTGATATACAAGGTCGTCCTAAAACCTATCTGGACATACGGCATACAGCTATGGGGATCAGCCTGTAACTCCAACATTGAAATAGTACAGAGGGCACAGAATGGCATTCTCAGAAATTTATCTAATGCGCCGTGGTTTATTAAGACTACTGAGCTGCATGCTGAACTCAAGATAAACTCGGTCAATGAGGAAATTAAACTGTACTCAACCAAGTACAAAAACCGCCTTAGCACACATCCCAACCGCCTGGCAGCGCAATGGGGAGGAAAAGCGCAATTTTATCCCGATAGGTGGCGTCTGGTCTTTGGTACCCGGCCGCCTCAAACAAAGTGTCAAAACATATGGGAATCTCTTGGAGTATTGCACTTAATTTTATACTGAGAAAATGCCGCATTGTTATGCATGTAACTTGTAAAATATTGGAGTTCATCGATTTCCCAGTAACAAAAAAAATAGTGGGCAAAAAAATATCAAAAAAAAGATGCTTTTCCCTCGATTTTCTCCTTTGCTGAGCCTGAGAAACATTATAAATCAAAAGGAATGTTTCATGAATTTGATGAAGCTTCGCCAAAATAAAACAACATTTGAATTATAACAGCTTTGTTCTTTAATATTTCAACCTCAGCAGTTTCTAACATATTTATAACTTGGATGAATTTGATAGGTATATCAAATATGGAATAAGCCCAATATTGGGGCCAAACAGAGAATTAATAGAATTTTATATGCCAGAGTCATTCAAGAAACTTAGAATAATAAAATAAATATGATAAAACGGTTCGTGTAATTTTGGATGGTACAGAAATTCCAGTACAGAAACCTGAAATTACTATTGCACAGAAGGTATCATGAGGCAACTATAAACACGGAAATTCACACTCAGTTGCTTTGTTAAAATTTAAATCATATGCTTCTAATCTGAAATAAAAAGATTACTTGTAAATCTTACACGAAATTTAAAGAAATGTAATGCTTGATGGCAATTTTTTGTAAGTTGCTATAAACTTTCTTGCCTGTTGTTAATGCTTTTCTTTTCCGTAATTCTTCTTTTATCTGAGCTAAAGTTAGCACAGAATACATTGTTTGTCCGCAAAACCGAAAAAAATACAATCTAAGAAAGTAAAATCACGTATTACACAGTCAAGACAATATAAGCTCAAACTGACAATTGTTCCAAAGACTGAGCGCCATCTGTAATGCACTTTGCCTTCGCCTCCCCATTGACCACTATAAATTACCCCAAGAGGCTTAAACGACAACACATCATTGAGCTGTCACTGTCAGGCGAATGATAGAAAAATAAGGAATGGAGGGGCACTCAGTGGAGTACTCTTCCTGCAAGACAATTTGACTACATCACATCTGCTCATAGTCAAGAGACTGATCGCAGATAAGCCAAAAAAAAAAAAAAAAAGAAATACATTTGTTTGCAAATCTGTTATCCTTGGCGATCGACCGTATAGGCAACCTCAGACCCCCTAGCCAAAGTAACATTTGAAAATTTTCGCTATCGCTTCGCTTCGAAACATGTATGGATTTGACGTTTTAATACGACGATAGTTAACGAAACCTTATGTCAATCCCATACATGTTTCGAAAGCGAAGCGATAACGAAGATTAACCAATGTTACTTTGGCTAGGCCCTCTGGATAGAAAGTACTTATTTGGATTGAATAAAAACGTTGATAGACCTTTTTTTTTCGTCGTCCGAAAATAAACGAACCCTACCTATAACGCCCTAATGATTGCTGTCACATAATGGAGTTGGCATGCAAAAATGGACTGTAGTCCTTGAAGTTAAGGAGTGTAAATTCCAGTAAGTAATGTGGTGGTCTTGAGCCGGTGATTTTAGCAGAAACAATGAATTATAAATGGTCAGGTCGGGGCAAGGTCGCTCAGCAGCGGAGGTTAATGTAGGGCAGTCGCTGAGGGGATGTAAAACATTCTGTGGGTTCCAAGTTGTGCCAACCCTACATTTTTAACCGGCTTTGTAAAACAGTTGAACATTTTATTTTACAGGCCCGAGTTAAAGTATTGCGCGTCGCCGCGGATTTGCGGATAGAAAATTTTTCCTAAGCCTGAAAATCCTTTATTGTCATAGACCGCCCTCAAGAAGTTGACATTTATTACAGGCTTACATTAAATGAAGATTCATTTGAATCCCGAGCGGGTTTCGAGCTACACTTTATGCGACATTATCACCAAGTGCGGACTGCGGATCATTGCCGCTTGACTATAACTTGTAACAAAACATTGTTTATGATTGGGGGGAAAGTATCCTAAATATGGATGATGGACATTTTTATGGAAAGGAAACATTCCTTTATTTAAAAAAAAAAGGTAAAGGCCATTACTTATTTTTAAAAATAAGCAAAGGTGCATTCAAAGATTTTTGATAAATTGCTTGTCTCAGCCGTAAATCGGACGGGCTAAAATCCGAAAAAATAACATCCTGTACTTATAGCATTTTTATGTTTGGTTTATATGTTCTTTTCTTTAGTCTTTTGTTTTTCTGTTTCCCTTTTTCCTGCTTCAAGTCATCAAGTGTACTCATATAGGCAGTATGACGGTTTTTCTCGCTAACATTTTTCCGTACAAGGTTCTTTTGACTACCGCACATTAATGTAACAAGTAATTAACAGCTCAGATGGGATGGTATAAAGGTCGCCTGTTATTTGACTGTGACGCCGGGACTTTGACATTGACCGACCAACCTAGGGTTGCCGACTTTTTTGCATCAAATATTATTTTCAAAATTATTATGTGTATGAGATGGCGGAAAGTCCAAAAAAATATAGTAGGTTGCAGTTTTGTACGGAGGATTTGAATGAAGTTGCATTTTCGATATAAGTTCCAACATTTTCATAATTTATACAACAACCATTAGCACAAATGTTTAAACACTTTATTTATGCAACTGTACTATAATAAAGGGGTATTACAACATGAATGTGGGTTACACAAGATTCAGGGTCTGTGTGTGTGAGAATAAATCAGCAATTTCATACCTGAAACTCTTACATTTATTTTTAAATAAATATTTTTTGTTTTGCTGCTTTTGTTTAATTTTTGTCTCTTGAAAAAATATAGTAGTTTTGCCTACTATATATTTTTTCACAAAATATAGAAAGGCTAGCCCTCAATTTAGTAGGATACTATATTATATAGAAAGGTTGGCAACCCTAGCCAACCGCCCCGCGGGGAACCCTCATTAACTCCTATACAACTTGTCTGGCTGAATACGGAATACATCAGTATCTAGCCGACCGAAGCCAGCGTTGCTCTACCCGACTTTCAATAATGATGATCGTTGTGTGAATTTTTGGAAAACTTTTTGGTCTATGTATATCGGGAGAAAATCTATGAATCAAAAGTTATTCTATCTAGAAGATGCTTCCTCTGGATAGAATAACTTTTGATTCATAGATTTTCTCCCGAATTTTGTGAGTGGTATGGTCTTGAGTTTATACAATGCGTACTGCGTCCCAATTTTGTAATATTACTCTTTATCACAAAATAACTAATAGTACAAGTTCTTTACGCATTGATCTATCTACAGCTAAACATTTGCTCTTGTGGAAAAACTTCATAAAAAGTTCGCTCGCTTTTGTACAAGAAAAAATTTGGATTACCCCTTTTTACCCCTCATTGTTTGTGGCCGGGATGGTGGGTGTAAACGCTGCAACTCAGGAGGAAGACACCTCTTTGTTCAGTATTATCATTCATATATGATAAAGGTGTTTTCATGGCATCATTCAAAACACATAGAAAGAAATCCACTGTCGCTCATAATGTGCGGCTAACCGTACCCTATAAACATTGCACAAAGCAATTCGCGCGTTTGGCCCAACATATCTATGATTGGCAATTAGAGCGTTTGTCATTGGCAGGCGGGCCGGTGAGCCCCAATTGGCCCACGAGTAAATAATTTAAGCCAGTTCCATTCAATTGTGTATCTGCGTCGGCCAGGCTCTCTCGTGGCCATGTTTGTATTACACGTTCTTGGTCTATTTACCCCGGTTAGTATGTCAAACTTATTTGAAGAACAATTTTTAAAGTACGATAGGTACAAAAAATTTACTTACAATATAATATCACTTCAGCAGGTCATCATAAGAAGAAAGCTTTGGCAAAAATATTCAAAAATAATTTCTTATAGGAAATTAATTTATGCCCAACTGACCCCATATCTCTGACCCCACGTTGGTGGGGTTTTCAAAAATGTTTGGCCCATCCGACCCCCTGCTAAATGAAGACGGTTGACAATACAAGTTATTTGCAGGGGGTTGGTTGAGCCAGAAATTTTTTGAAAGTGCCACGTAGGGCCAGAGGCGTGGGGTAGGTTGGAAATAAACCTTACGTAAAAAACATAAAATCGTCCATCCGACCCCCTGCTAAATAATATGAAGACGGTTGACAAGACAAGTTATTTGCAGGGGGTTGGTTGAGCCAGAAAATTTTTGAAAGTGCCACGAAGGGCCAGAGGCGTGGGGTAAGTTGGAAATAAACCTTACGTAAAAAACATAAAATCGTAACGCAGTCGTATCGCCTCACGTGTTGCTATAAAAGAGCCCTGGGTCTCGTTCACCTGTTGCGGCGCGCGCAGATCGACCCGCCTGCATTCTGTCGGTCTGTTAACCCCCGAGCGAAATGTGGGTCGCCTCCTTAAACAATCGCCGGGTCGGAAGTGACCCTGCCCGCGCGACACTACTCGCCTTTACAGTTTACACGTTTGAAGCTTGTACACACTTTTGAAAGATGAACTTTCTTTACATGTGTAACGGCTACTCACTTTCAATAGGGAAAAATGTAGATGAATCGGATCCAAGTGATATATTTCATTCAACTATGGTCAAATGTTGGTCGCTCACTTCCTCAAATAATCGCTGGGTCGGAAGTGAACCTACCACTTTTGAAAGATGAACTTTCTTTACATGTGTAACGGCTACCCACTTTCAACAGGGAAAAGTGTAGATGAATCGGATCCACGCTGATATTCAACTATTGCCAAATGTTGGTCGCTCACTTCTTCAAATAATCGTTGGGTCGGAAGTGAACCTACCCCCTATTTTAAGCTCTCAGACTTTTTGAAAGATGAACTTTCTTTACATGTGTAACGGCTCCCCACTTTCAATAGGGGAAAGTGTAGATGAATCGAATCCACGTGATATTCAACTATTGCCAAATGTTGGTCGCTCACTTCTTCAAATAATCGTTGGGTCGGAAGTGAACCTACCCCCTATTTTAAGCTTACAGACTTTTTGAAAGATGAACTTTCTTTACATGTGTAACGGCTCCCCACTTTCAATAGGGGAAAGTGTAGATGAATCGAATCCACGTGACAACTATTGCCAAATGTTGGTCGCTCACTTCCTTAAATAAATCGTTGGGTCGGAACGGAAGTAAAGCTGCTCGCGCGACACTACTCGACTGCTGTCTTTATACGTTTGAAGCTAACACTTAAAAAAAACTTTACATGTGTAACTGCTCGGTGCCTACCCAATCTAGATGTAGATCACTTTGTGATACCTATATTTCAACCATTATCAAATGTTAATCGCCAAGTCAAGACACTACCAGCTGCCTTGCTTAGCTTACACTTACACTTTTGAAAGAAGAAAAACTCTTTCGATCGAACCGATTTCCTCATCATAGGAAAGACCTTTTTTTATAATTAAGGTTGAGTTTAAGTCAGTCATATTGGCTAGCGCTTTAATGATGGCTCTCTGTCTCTTGTGTACAATTTTCATAAAACTCAAATACCGTATGTTTTAAAACAAAGTCTACCATGAGAAAAATAATAAAAAACCGGCCAAGTTCGTGTCGGGCCACGCGAAGTAGGGTTCCGTAGTTACCTTATACCATACCATATTGAATACCACATTCATTTTTCGTCGTCAAAAATAATTTTGTTTTTCAGTGTTTGTATGAATGACAAAGTTATATTTGCGGTTTTGGAAAATGTGCTATATCTCTAAAAGTTATCAATATATCTCGTTCAAACCAATTTCCGTTGAAAGTATTTATTAGGATCTACAGCATAATTTTTTTTTAGATTTTTCACTTTTTTATTTCAAAAGTTAAAGGGACACACATTTTACCACTTTGGAAGTGTCTATCTTTCAAACGGTTGACTTTGAGAAAATCGTTTGAGAAACCTCAATGTCATTTTTAAAGACCTATCTATAGATACCCCACACGTATAGGTTGGATGAAAAAAAAATTTCAGATTCAGTTCCATGTATGGGGAGCCCCCCCTTAATCTTTTATTTTTTTTTATTTTTATGTCAAAATCGTAAAGCGGTTCACAGAATACATCTTACCTACCAAGTTTCATTTGTGTAATCCTAAGACTTTCGGAATAAAATGGCTGTGACATAGGGACGGACAGACAGACAGACAGACGGACAGACAGACAGACAGACATGACGAATCTATAAGGGTTCCGTTTTTTGCCATTTTGGCTACGGAACCCTAAAAAGTGATATAAAAGTACATTTTAGTGATGAGATGTATACAAATGATATTGTTATATTGGATTCACCTTTGTGAGTAGTTTAACTGGGGTCGGAAATAACCTTGCCCGTGGGAAACGACCTGAAACTAGCAGTTTCCATACACGTGTTGGGTCAGCTGACGTCACTTATATGCATTTTGTCGTAAAGCTTCTTTAGTGGCAAAGTTTCATTTAAGTACAAGTTATTAACTTAAACAAATATCATAACATTTACGACTTTTTTAAGTGTCAAGCAGTATTCAGTAGCAAAAATGTAGAGTCGCATTATTTTGGATCGTCGCAATTGTTGCTAATGATGACCGTGAACTATTAATTTTTATAAATAAATAAATAAATCTTGATAGACAAATCAATTCATTGAAATAATTATTGTGTCATTGTTTTCGCAATCGAGTGTAAAGAGGCCATCCATAAATTACGTCACACGAATTTCATGATTTTTGACCCCCTCCCCCGTCCTTTGCTGGTTACATTTGTCATCGGCCCCCCTACCTAGTGCGATGTCACATATTTTACAATTTTACATTTAATTAAAACAGCAGTCCGATTTTTTTTTTATTTCAATTTAAATGATTTTAAAATGTGACGTCACGAAATTTAGACCCCTCCCACCCTCTTGTCACACAATGTCACACTTCGTCGACCCCCTCCGTGTGACGTAATTTATGGATGGCCCCAAATGATACTTAATGAGTCAATTTAAAATTACATAATCTTTTACAAAGTGTTTCTAAGTAACATAATTATTCTTAAATACAGGTATCGCTGACACTTTGAGCTTTTGATTAATACGTATTAATCAAAAGCTCAAAGTGTCAGCCCTTAAATTTGCTACATATTTAGCTCTAAGCATCTATTCTGATTGGTGTGGCCTTTGTAATTTACGAGTAGTTAGTTCCCACATAATATTCTCTTTCGTTTGAACCGTTACGTTCCTCTGAACAGCTCCAATATTCACCCTAAGCCGTACTAAACACGGGGTGGAAACTTACGAGCCTAGAATACTTAATAAGTCTGTGGCAAATTACCCTTTGTACAGCATTCAATTTATCAATGTTGCACGTTGAGGCCATTTGAGCGTCTGGACGGTCTACTTCAGTTGTATTGTCGCGTACTTTGGCACTTGTTTTGCATAACAATAGCTCCTGGGAGCTGAAAGCGTGTAAACGCTGACAAAATGGCACTTTTGTTTTCGTCTTTTTGGCTGAAATAAAAACGTGGGTTTGGGTGGGGTGTGTAATGTTACATACAGTCTACAAGTCCTACCTAACTCGTCTAACTAGATTGATGCACGTAATAACACGATTCTGTAGACACATGTAACCGGACCGGTCGGGAATGTCTATGATTGATGTCTCTTGATTGATATTACGATTAATGCGGGATAAATAATATAGCTTCGATAACAATTGAGGGGATGTTTGGACAAACAACCACTGTCAATTAATGTTAATTTTTCAGAAAGCAATAAAAACTAGGTTTTCGAAATTCCGCAGCTAGGCAGAGTAGTGCATTCTAGTAGCCAGTGTAAAATATCTATTGCAATTATATATGAATATGAGCGTTCAAAAAAGGCGAGAAATAGATTCATACGCACAAAAAAATCATTCAAAAAAATGAATTATTATAAATCACAGAAAATTGGATTACTTGACTTCCAAATCATCAAATTTTTAAAACGTGTGTGTAAGTTACTTAAACGTAAAAAAATAATACCTACAATAATACTAGCACACCCCAATATCCCGTAATCTTTGTAACAATTATTTATTCTCTGTAACAAAAAAAAAAATTCGAAAATTGTTCCATTTTGTGAAGTGTTTTATTACGGCGCGGCGTGAGAGATATTGACAGGTATCAATAAGCGGGTACGCCGGGTAGGTGACAAGACAAGCGATAGTTTTTATCGCTAAATAAAAAGAGGATAGTGTCGCAAAGCCCTAATATTTACGAGTACCTATTTTCTAAGTTACATTTGTAAAAAACTATACCTAACGACATCACATTCGAAGGTAAAGTATGTCAACCCCTTACATATTTCGATTGCAAAGCCCACTATTGCTTATAAATAAGCAAACGTTACTGGCTCGCTGGGCCGATTTTTAGGTTTTCGCTGTGCATTTATTTGTAGGACTAAATTTTTGTCGGTCGTGTTCGTATAACGACATTGAAATATGTTTCATAATTTGTTTATCGTTAAGGCTTTATATTCCGATCACGTTCCAATTTTTAAATCCTTATTAATATTATAAATGCGAAAGTCCGTTTGTTTGTTTGTTACATCTTCACGTCTTAACTACTGAACCGATCATCATTAAAGTTTGCATACACGTTGTTCAGGGGTACAGAAAAGGACATAGGGTACCTTTTATCCCGAAAAAAAAATATTTTATTTTCTCTGTGTTTTTTTTTTAATTTCCTCTATAGTTCCCTCCTTGATAATACATACAATAAGTGAAAATTAATATGAGTCGTATTGATTAGGTCGACGTGAACAGATTGTCTTCGTTTCAAAATCCGTATACATGTTTTTCTCTCTTTACGGAACTAATTTAAGAATTTTGCTTCCTAAAACTAAAGTTTACATCAATAGTCTTGCATTCTTTAGATAACTTCTTTAGAAAAACGCTAATTTCTTTGAAATGGGAATATACATAATGTACATTAAATCTAAAATGACAAATGTCAGTTTAAGCTATAATAGGGAAGTTTCTTTTTTTTATTTTCATTACAAAATATCACATTAAGCTTGCGATGAAACCCAGTATTTTTTTTTTCAAATATCTCTGAAAATGACGAAATCATTGAACTTTTCCCTTTCGTTAAAAAATTAATGGCGTGACGTCATGCGTTTTTCAGACTTTGGAAAGTTCCCTATTTCTACTCCAATAATGTTTGCACTTCTTACGAGTATAAATTAATAAATTATATCTATTATTTTTCGCAAAGATTGACTGACTAATTAATATAATTAATAACAACAACTTTGGTTGCTTTGCTGTATCCCAACAAAGCTGCGGGACTCGGGCGGGACACAATGTGCGGGCGAAGAGCCTTTCAGAGGCGTGTTTGTTTTACCCCGTAGGCGTCGAGAGGGAACATCGCCGACCCTTCTCACGGATTTATGAGTTTTTACAAATCAGCAAGATATGTACGCACACAATTTAAGAGTTTAAAACGTCAGTTTATTTGCTTTCTTTTCAAAAATCTCTGTATTGTGAGTGGCGCTCCATGTTTTCAAGATAGGGGCGTCAGAAAGTCACAAGGTTTCCTCCAATGTTTCGGAAAGTTATCGTCGAACTTTATGACACCAAATCACACACACATCAATTTTGTCTAGGAATCAAAGTATTTTTTTCATACAAACAAGGTAATTTTGAAGCCTTAGCACAGAATACATAATAAGTACAAGTGCCTTGGTTTCCTGTCAGGGATGTATCGTGCTGTGATCTGATGATGGATATCCAGGGAGTGAATGGAGGAGATTTAGATTGCTATACATATCCAACTGATCTGATCAGCATTCTAAAAGACAGAAGGACATATTTAAAAATACCGCGAATATAACATTAAATGTATGGAAATCTTGAAACTGAGAACTGAGAGACCCTTTGCTTGTATGAAAAAAAACACCTTGATCCCTAGACAAAGTTGATGAGTAGTATATTTTATATTCGATGGCATTAGTTAGCACTATTATATATTGTGGCATTAGTCACTAAAAAGTTTAATCCATGTTCAATGAGCCACTGATTTACATGTGCATAACTTAGTCAATTCTTTTACAATATTCTTTATCATTTTAACTCATTGCAGCATAGTTTTTTTTTTTACATTAAATGGGCTTACTCTTGGCCACATTTGAGAACCATAAGGCTAAGAAGAGGCCGAAGATGAAGCGAGCTTGCCCAGAAGAAGCCTATTCACTTAGGTCAATTAATTATTGTTATTCAAATAGGTCAAGTGGTTATCTATCAAACAAAATCATGCAAATGCTAATATTCCGATTGCCATTAGATAATCAGTTGAATAAATCCAATTACAATGATATTGAATCGAACCTGGGTTTCTGTTAGTCGAAATTATACAATTACCTGCTATAGTATTCGTTTGCATTACATCATTCCCTGCGAATAATTAATGAGAGCTGCCTTTATAGGACATTGTAATTCAATCATTATAATCAATTATTGCTATAAATTCCATGTTTCGAGATTATATTAGCTGAAAATGTTAAATAGTTTCTATGAATAACTGGGATATTATACCGACGACGACATAATGTTATACTAAACAATCTGTCTTATAAAATTCATTAAACAAGTTATTATAAAAAATCGAATTTAACGTGGATGACAATTCAACATCTTTTTTAAACTATCAAGAAACAAAAACAAAACTAATCACAGTTGACAACTCGGCCCGATAGATCTTGGTTCGCTGCGATTGGTGAACTTTTGTTATTCCAGCTACCCCGCCCGCCCTGTTCCAACTAGTTGCGAATTTCGTTTCTTCTACAAATTTCTGCTCGTTCTGATCTGAATGATCTGACAGAACGTTTGTTTGAAAAAACCTTTCTCCAATAAGGTACCCTGATATGCTGGGGCCATAGAAATAGAATGTCAAAGAACAACAATGTCAATAAACAGGTGATCCGAAAACGAATGCATACATTTTATCTGAGATATCTAAAATATGACTTAGATTCATAAAATATGACTATATATGGCAAAGGAAATTAATAAACTATGTTCCATACTGTTTTCTTCGTCGATAAACGAATAAATGTAGCGAAATTTGGTTTTAGAGAAATGTGTGGCAATATCTTATTTACCTGTGAAAAGTGTGATTACTTGAATTATTCATTTTTGTCACATCACAATTACTTAGAGCACAAGCCACCATCATGGCTCCACGATACCTTTATTTTAAATTTTAATTAAGATTAACAAATATTTTAAACAAACTGTGATTGCTCATTTGCTAGGCGGGACGCTAGGCGCTCTTACTGTAAAAAATGTTGGCACATGTCACTTGATCCTTTGTCTCTTTTTTACATAGACCGTGTCCGTATGGTGTTAACTTCTCTTTTCCACGCTTTGTTGGTCTTCTTGAGCGCAGCGAAAATTTTTCTATGTCTATGGCTGGGGCCATTAAAACTTTCATCAATTTATCGCGCTAATGTTCCTTATGCTCAAACGCGATTAGGCGGGTCCCCACCAAGCGCGCAGCCTCGTGCGAGGCCCACCACACGTGGCAAACGTTTTGCCTCGCCCGCTTAATCGCGTAAAAACGGCGAGTCGGATCCTGGTTGAAGGTTCCCTAAGGATTTTCTCTAATATCCACGCAGACGAAGTCGCTGGTGGAAGCTAGTACAGTATAAGCCGACTAAGCCAATCGCGCTAATTTTTGAACTATAATACCAAAACTAAATCGTTACCATTTTACAAGCTTTTATTTAACTTGCATTTTTATGTTGATATGTATGTCATTTGCAACTCAATTTTGAAGCAGATATCTTCTACCGATTGAGCTGATTTTTTTATACTTACACGTTTAGTTTTGGTGACTATGCATGGTTATCTGAGTGACGTCATTTTAACTCCAACATGGCGGATCATCAGACCGCCATTTTTTTAAATTCGAAAGATAAAGTGACGTTGCTCTGAATCCAATAGGTATAAAGTGACGTTGCTCTGAATCCAATAGGTATAAAGTGACGTTGCTCTGAATCCAATAGGTATGGCGGACAAAAGTGCAGTCGGCAATTAAAAGCTTGTACCAAATTATTTTTTTTGACAGAAACTTATATTTCATTTTACAGACAAATACTCGCTACTTATAGATTTTTTTTATATTGAAATCAAGTTTAATGCCACCAATGAAGCCAATAAGTGGAGCCGAGCTTTAACTAACTAATTATTAGGTAGAATTCAGAATTTTGATTTGTGATGTTATTAACACTAATTCTATTAAATCTATTTTTGATATAGTATAATTAGATATATTATTGTCCGCGGCACGTAAGTTTGGCGGTGAGAGAAATTGGAGGGGATTACAGCGTATGTTTGCTGTAGCCCCGCACCACGTCTCCCGCCAATGAGACCCCAAAAATTACTTCTGCGCACAAAATGGCAGCGCTAAAGTTACATGCCGAGGCTTGTGATATCCTCCGATTTCCCTACCTACTGAAATAATATAAATTTTGAATGGAGTTCTAATTATCAAAGGAAAATAAAGCGCTTTTACACTTGATTAATTAACAAAGTATTTTCTTAAGTTTGGAGTTTGTTTTCGCGAAAATGTCTTATTCCATTTGATGGAAATGTTGAAGAGAAAACCTTTTTCTCGTTTTGCCTCGAGGATCGCGGTTTATATAAATTAAACTTTAACTTACCTTATTTAAAAGGTTAAGAAAACAAAATGTTATGTGTTTTATTTTCTTAGCAAATTATACATAAGCTCATTTAGTATAGATAAAATGTCTAATTGTTAGTCGATTTAGCAACGGACGCCGATTGACTAAATTTTGTTGCCGCCTAAACGAATTCCAGTTTTGGAACAAATTTAACTTTTAAGACGAAGATTGAACGTCGTCGGAAAGTTTGTTTGTTCATTAATTTAACGATTGAGCAATCGAATGTCCTACGAATGATTTTATCGCAAAGGTTAAATAATTTGAAAAGGTTTCAGTTAAAGCCCCTATATGGCACAAGTGCCGTCCTCATCGTAATTAAATTTATTGCTCGCTAAGTATAATAATGTATTGAAAATTCACACGTACAGATTGAAGTCAAGGTTCTATAGTTGACCGAGCGAGCACGAAGTGCGAGCGAAGCGTCTCTGCTTCAGCTTGGGCAAAAATTCTTTCGTATGTCTGTATGTTCTCTTCTACAGGTCGCATTTCTCAACCGATTCTCGTGAAAAATTGTGAGCAGGTTTGAAAATTGTATAGAATTTTTTTGTCGAGCCAGATTTTTTTAATTTTTCAAAATGGCGGAGATATGTTAAAAAAACAGGTTTTACGGCTTTCCGGCGCTGTCTGTTCTCCTCTACAGGTCGCATTTCTCAACTGATTCTCGTGAAATTTTGTGAGCAGGTTTGAAAATAATATAGAATTTTTTTGTCACGCCAGTTTTTCGATTTTTTTCAAAATGACGGAGATATGTAAAAAAAAACATATTGCAGTCCAGCTTTCCAGCTCTGTCTTTTCTCCTCTACAGGTCGCATTTCTCAACCGAATTTCGTGAAATTTTGTGGGCAGGTTCGAAAATCATATAGATTTTTTCAAGTTGAGACTGTTTTTCTAAATTTTTCGTAATGGCGGAGATATGTAAGAAAATTGTATTTCAGTCCGGCTTTCTGGCGCTGGATGTTCTCCTCTACAGGTCGCATTTCTCAACCGATTCTCGTGAAATTTTGTGAGCAGGTTTGAAAATAATATAGAATTTTTTTGTCACGCCACTTTTTCGATTTTTTTCAAAATGGCGGAGATATGTAAAAAAAAACATATTGCAGTCCAGCTTTCCGGCTCTGTCTTTTCTCCTCTACAGGTCGCATTTCTCAACCGAATTTCGTGAAATTTTGTGGGCAGGTTCGAAATTCATATAGATTTTTTTAAGTTGAGACAGTTTTTCTAAATTTTTCGTAATGGCGGAGATATGTAAGAAAAATGTATTTCAGTCCGGCTTTCTGGCGCTGGATGTTCTCCTCTACAGGTCGTATTTCTCAACCGATTCTCGTCAAATTTTGTGAGCAGGTTCGAAATTACATATAATTTTTTTGTCACGCCAGTTTTTTGAAATTTTTCATAATGACGGAGAAATTAAAAAAAAACATATTTCAGTCCGACTTTCCAGCTGTCCATTTTCCTCTACAGGTCGCATTTCTCAACAGATTCTCGTAAATTTTTGTGAGCATGTTCGATATATATAGAATTTTTTAATTTAGCCAGTTTTTCTAAATTTACCAAAAATCACCATTTCGAAAAATGATTAAATTTAGAAGCGCCATCTAGCTGCGAATATACCTACCAAATAATACCAAACAGCACGTACCTAATACGTGCAGTGTGGGAAAAATGGGTGGCGACATCTTTTAGATTATATTTAACAACATACAATTTGAGCTACTTTTTAACGCGAGGTCTACAGCTCACGGAGCCACTAGTTTATTTACAAACAACAACCTCAGTAAAATATAGTTCATTGTAGTAGTAGTTAGCAAATGTGCCTAAAGCGACCACTTTTTGCTCTAGCGAGCAATAAATTTAATTAAGATGAGGGCGCCATTTGAGGGTGATAGTCGTCTTAAGTAAGTAGTTCTTCTACCATAGAACCTTTGAAATGGTAGTGGCTCTCGCGCTAGTGAAAAATTTGGTGTCGAGGAGGATGACAAGCTTCAGGTTTATTCGTGGATATAACCATGTCGTGTTCGTCCGCAATCGCAATGACGTATTGTCTTGCACACTCACTACTTCAGAACTTCACTTGTCTGTTTTGCAAAAAATGGATGTATGTAATGTCGCCTCTACACGATGATCCATCAAATGACCGCCTTCATAGTGGCGTCATCCACGCGATGGCTGACTGCTGTGCGATGCTTCTTTGCCAACCTTGTAGTATATACTGAGAGATGAAGGAAACGCGTCTGTGCTATAATCCGTTTATTGCGAGACAAAAGCCCGAACATCGATGCCTTAGTAGCTACCCCCCAATAGTATGTATGGATACCCGCATTATATACATAACACCTTGTATAAAGAAAAATAAACTTTTTATCCATATCAAATGTAGGCGAAAAAGAAAAAAGTTAAGTACCCAAACAAATCACTGCTGACTTACATCAAATCAAACACGAAGAAAATTTGGTGGGTGACTCTTCAAACGCACGTCAACATCAGGCTTAACGTAGAACCTTTATTAAACTTTGACAGTTCAATCAAAGTCGAAAGGAGCGGCTGGCAGGACTAAAACTGAAATAAAGCCCCTACAAAAGAGAAAAGTTGCTCTGTAAATACCCATTCACGAAGTTCGCACCGCCAACAATTTAGGCGATGGCTCCCAAACTTTATTGGGCGCTCACACTCGATATTTCAGCGTGCGACCCACACGTAGGGTTACCAGATGAAAAGAATTTTCCTGACATGTCAGGAATTTAAGGCATTCTGTCAGGAAAACAGGAAAAAACTTATGATATACCAAAAAGTTTAAGCTTTGTTAATCATTTTGGTGAAAAAACAATATCAAACGTTAACTAAATGAAGAATGTAGATGTAGGTGACCAAATTTCAGGAAGTTTACTGAAAAGTCAGGGAAAAGTCAGGAAATCTCATTATTAGATCTGGTAACCCTACCCACGCGGCGACAGCTCTTCAACAACGATTGCCTGAATTTGTGCTGGCTGACGTAATGGAGTAACGACTTTTACTTTCGTTCGACGTTAATGTCTTTCTGTCGATTTTGAAAGCTTAGAGAGGTTTTCACTACTTGTTTTTTACTTATGTGTAACTTCTGGTTGACTATACTTTACTAGTTGACGAATAAGGAAACTGACCAGTTTAAAGAACTGCTGAATTAGGGAAACTGACGAGTGATAACCCGACCCGCACGCACGTAGGTGCATCTTCTCTGATAAGTCAGTAACTAAGTATTTGACAATTTCTTGTTTATTTTTTGACTCTTTGATTCTGACTTTGGAATCACACTTTGAGAACCATAGATCAATAAGAACTTGTGAAAAGGACGAGCAGGAAATATCTTGAAATCAGAAACTAGTTGTCACATTTTGTTGTTCACAGAAAACGCTCACATAGATAAGTATGATTGAGGTGGGAAAAGTGATATTATGTCACGAGGTTCTGCAATCATAATAGGAAGCGTTCTAATTTTCTAATTTATGACGAATTAATTGATAATTTCATCACGAGCCTTGTTTTGTTTCAAACTTGATGTACGTCAGTACTATACTAATTCTGTGGACCTTAAAGAGTTGGTTACAAAAAACATAAAAGCCTTTAGAATCATTTTCTGCGTGGGAGAAGAATTTCACCTCCTTTCATGATGCCGCACAAAGTAATGGTGTCATGACTCACGACCTTTTCCGATTTGGGCCACGAATAAAAGCCCTAAAACTCCCAAGACCACTTTGAGCAGGTTTTAAATTAACAGAGACAGATAAACGTTTTATTCATTTATCGTTCATCGTCATATAAATGTGTCACTATTCTAAAACGAAAGGTAACCTTTAAAATTAATCCATTACTCTTTACTATAAGTTGAGCAGAACATTTACAGAGAAATCTTCTGAGATAGAGAATAATCGAATATCTTGCCATTTGAACAAGGAGGTTGTTAATTTTATTATATTTTACGATTACTAGGTATTTTGTTTCTTTAGGTAATTAATTATATTGACGAGTTCCTGAAATATCTCTGTCTCATTCCAAGTTTTTAAGAAATAATATTGTGCATATACTTACCCTCATATTCCTATGTTAAAACAATATTCAGCAATTTATTTTTTTCCATAAATCCTTAGGTCGGCTCGACCCATTATTGACACGTCGCCGTCGACCCACATCAGTCTTCCAAATGACGCCAAATTTGACGGTTGACGTGTGTCCGCCCCTTAATTTGATTTCGCTGCAATATGTACTGTAGGAAACAACAACATGTGTTACTACTAAAAACTTCTTCAATTAAACAGATTAAATACAACAGTTATACTACTTTCAAATTCATCGATCCTAAAAGTTATTATTTCATCCATTTCACAAAGGAGTTGACTCTCTCTGTATTCGGTATTCGAGTTTCAATCGAATAAAGCTCGTTTCGTATCGTAGCGTACGTTTTATCTACGGTTTTCATCTGTCGAGTACGATTGTACGGCGGAACTGCCACGCAACATCCCTCCCTCTCCTCGCGTTCCACTTTTGAATCTACAGAAACAGGGCAGTTTGAATGAAGGCACTTTTGTTTTTTTTCTCACAAATTACTTTTTTGTGGTTAGTAAATTCGTTTAATACCGAACTTTTGGAAAAGTATTTGGTCCTCTTTTCCAGACGGGAATGTGAATTAATAGTACATTATTGCAAAGGCAGCGAAATAGACAATTGCCATTTCGGCCGAGGCATATAATGCTTTTCTTAAAAAAATGCAAGGAAATAAAAAATGGCTTTTTACATAATAAATTTAATTAATATTAAAAGTTATATTGCTCATGTTAGGACAATTATTGAACGAAAATTTTGCATTTTTCTCGTTTTTCCAGAACATGAAATTTTCGTATACTTTCATATATTTTTCTTTTGATTTCGCTGGAAGCAGGTTTTCCATCGCTAATTTAGCTTCCGATCTTAAATCTGGTGGAGTGCAGTCAATGTTCATTTCATTTTCACTTTCAGAATCATTGGAACTCATTTTAATATTTTTTTACTAACAAAATAACAACGAACTCCGCTTTACCGCCAATTTTTTATTTTATTTTACAGTTTGTGGATAGATTAAAGAGTTCTAAATTCAAACAGAACACCGACCGTTTCATACAAAATTGCCGGTGCGCTCTTCGTTCCAAATTCAAAGAACGCGCCGGGAAGTGATTTAGGTTTTTCAGTCTACGTTAATATGATACTTCGCGTGTCCTTTATTCAAAAGTAATGACAATATTTCCGCGCATGTTTAAGAAAAATAGTACATTATTGCAAAGGCAGCGAAATAGGCAATGGCAGGTCGACAGGCGAGGACTTCAATGATACGAGACAGGCAATTGCCATTTCGGCCGAGGCATATATAGTGCTTTTCTTAAAAAAAATGCAAGGAAATAAAAAATGGCCTTTTACATAATACATTTAATTAATAGTAAAATTTATATTGCTCATGTTAGGACAAAATTATTTAACGAAAATGTTATTCAGAAATACGCCAAAAACACTGTTTCGGAGAACAATTTTGCATTTTTCTCGTTTTTCCAGAACATGAAATTTTCATAAACTTTCATATATTTTTCTTTTGATTTCGCTGGAAGCAGGTTTTCCATCGCAAATTTAGCTTCCGATCTTAAATCTGGTGGAGTGCAGTCAATGTTCATTTCATTTTCACTTCCAGAATCTTCGGAACTCATTTTAATTATTTTTTATTAACAAAATAACAACGAACTCCGCTTTACCGCCATTTTTTTTATTTTATTTTACAGTTTGTGCCTAAAGGTAAACGCATCTGTGGCTATACAGCCACGAGAACGCAATGTGTACGATTGATGAAAGAGTTCTAAATTCAAACAGCACACCGTTTCATACAACATTGCCGGCGCGCTCTTCGTTCCAAATTCAAAGAACGCGCCGGGAAATGATTTAGGTTTTTCAGTCTACGTAAATATGATACCTCGCGTGTTCTTTATTCAAAAGTAATGACAATATTACCGCGCATGTTTAAGAAAAATATATTAGCAAAAGAACAACAAATTCAGCATTTGCGTCGTTATTATCTTGATTATAAATCTACTTACAGCAGCACTTTGAGGTCGCTATAAAGACTTAGGTCTCTCTTTCCATGTTTAATCGCAATTTCTCTCTTGAATACCTCGCTCTATTGTGTCGTTTGCGGTCTAAATTACCCATTACTTCACAAACTGTTGTTTATGTTAGTGCGTGATAAAGTGTATGGTTCTTGTATTATTTATTGGTAGTAGAAGATTGATCGTAACTATTCTTATTTTGTAGATATCTTTGGCTCAACAATACTTTAAGTTAAAAACTAACACTAAGTTCAGTTTCTTGTATCAGAAGGCTCGATCCGATTATTGTAGCGTTCAAAGATTTTAAGGACAGATTTATTACCCTGTAAGACTGAAAGTGATGTCTTCTTCTTAAGAAATTTCAGTTTAAAGCTACTTTGGTTCTTTAGATGCGATAAAACATCTTGAAGTTTGAACACAACACACACAAAACAGTTACACTGGCATTTATAATGGCATTATTCTGAATCAAAATTATATTGGTACTGATATCACTACATATTTTGATCCAGAAAAAAACATATTTATAAAATTACGGTATTGTCCATAATATCTGTGCATCGGCTCTGAAACTCTGAATAACGTCATTGCTAGATAAATTGATCGAATAAAATCCATCGAATAAAACCTCTATTCCCCCAACCACACTACATAATAATAATATGAATGATTGCCACTTTCGTAATTACACACCGGACCGCTCATATCGGCGTGCGATCCTGCCCTTCAATTTGTGCTTGTAAGCCCTTAATAAATCCGCACGTATTCTCTTGATGCTATTCGGGTATATATGGGTTCGCCAATGGCAAATAGAAGGATTATCAGATGATCGATTTAAGTGACAGATTTATCATTTGGTGCACGGTAATTTTAAGTACTTACATCTAAAAAGTAATGGGCGTATCCGGCGTATGTATCTCTTCCCTTAACTAAGCCGTTAAAAGTTTCAATACTTCATAATTGGTCAGGATATTTGTCCCAAAATTTTACTGATTTCTGGATTTAGAGCTCATTCGTAGACTTACACGCGTAATGAAAGAGACTTTCATGTCCTGCCTGTTAGTTAAAAGAATTAGTACATTACTGCAGCGGCAGGCAACACAGGCATTGAAGGACGAACGTGAAAATGTGGGCCGAGGCGAAGCCGAGGCACACATACGTGAGTCCATCAATGCCCAGTTGCTGCCACGGCTTGTATAGTACTTTTGTCAAATAATGCGCGGAAATTCAAACCAAGTAGTAACTTTTCTAACATTTTATTTATATTTAAAATAACAGTAATTGAAAGTACCAAATTTCCGTCTTGAGTTTCTACGTCTTTTACATAAATACTGTATATGTCATTGCATCTTCATGCACCGAAAAGCCAAAAATCAAACCTGTAACAAAAATAAAGAACGTTTTAAATTGTGATGTTAGCTGTTTAACTAAAACAAAGTGGTAAATTAGTACCTAGGTACTTATCAATACTAAAAACTTACTTTAGGATCCAAATACACACTGCCTGATGCTTCTGACAAGAAAATTTGCACGTTTGATACAAATTTGATACATTTATACCCTTGTGAATGTCTTCTGAGTATTGCAGTTAGGTTTACATCTGGTTTACTTAATTTTTATTGATTTTGGAGACAGCATGTTTTCTATTACAGTTCTTGCCGCTTCTTGGATTTCAGGTGGCATCAAAATATCACTTTCGTCGCTTAAACTCATTTTAATAATAAATAAATTACTTAATTTAAATCGAAGATAAAATATTTGACAAAACAACAATTCTTCCCGCGCCATGATCCATAGATAATAGAAACCTGTCCGAATCGTATGTTACACGTAAGTTTTGTAACCAGGAATACGGATTAATGGGCGGGCGTTACTGCGCTCATGACACTCTGTTACCGTGATTCGGAACTTTCCATTTGCAAAGCCAGTTCTAATTTTAAATATTGATGATGATCAAAGACCTCATTGGCTGTCGTGTTTCATTGAAAATTTCGTTCCATTTCTGAATTACACGTGTATAATGAGTTTCAATACTAACCTTTACGGTCAGACGCCGGCAACTTCTGTATGAAAATCCATTATTACACGTTAGTAATGATTTTCATACAAAAGTTGCCGGCGCGGTTTAGGTCTGTCCGGAAACTCCGATTTAGCACGAAGAAGGTTGTCAAAATAATGTTCGAATTTCCAAGCATGTTTGAGAAAAAGTAATTATTGGGTCTACGCACGCGTCTTGCTATCTTTGTGTATTTCCGATATTTTCAGACAATATGTATTCAGTAGTAGTCTGATATCCTCATTTCCTTTTTAGATATACTTAAAAACAGTGTATAGTATATTTCTTATTTGCATTGTAAAGCCGCAAAACTTTGGACCTCAATATTATTTGGGTATAATCTATGATTGGGA
The DNA here is from genome assembly GCA_928269145.1 of Agriphila tristella. NCBI lineage: Eukaryota > Metazoa > Arthropoda > Insecta > Lepidoptera > Crambidae > Agriphila > Agriphila tristella. Next base: position 31,709,913 of record OV743432.1, read on the forward strand.
TGGGACACTCAACAGTGTCGTCCCATTTGAGGTCGTAACGTGATTTGAAGGCAATTTGTAACCCCTTTCGCGAAGAAAATTTTGCATATATTATTCTGGGGTCTCCCTTTTTGAATTGAAAGACTAATCTTTGCTAGTGCCGCCACAATGATTAGGTCACTTTACTTGATCCAATGTCCCTTAAATACATTGATTACAATGTCTGAGCTTAGCCATCTCGCTCCACGTTTTCCATAAACTTACTCACTCCATTTATTTATGGGGTTAACATAAATAGATTACGTTCTATAAAATTATTATCAACATACAATGTACATAATTAGGCACTATTTGTGCTCATGTCCCATGTCCCATTTCTCACATAATAAACATGTTTATTATGTTTATTGGTTCGTATACACGCTTAGAGTAAGACGGGCTTCTACAGAAAGAGAAGCCATACGAAGCGTTTCCCCTCTGCCAAAGTACAAGCCCAAATGGGCATACGCGTTAGTAAAACCAGTTGCGCCCGGATTTATTTCTAGACCGAGTCCAGTCGCGCATGTGAACGCTGCTCTGTTTAAAATGTCGAATTGATCAGTTTTTGCTGTTAAAAGAGATCTTGAACATCAAGTTTACAAAAAGACGGTTTTACATTTCACATAAAAGTAATTTTGTATCGTATTATTGCTATTTGTTTACATTTAAACATTAAATTCGTATATTTTATTTTGATTAGTTGTCAAATTTGTTCAGTGACATCGGGTCTGCTAGTCCATGGCTCGTCCGTACAAATTTCAGATCTGTCGCTAGATAAGTTCTCGCCGATGGGCAACTTAGTGATGTTACCGTTAAATAATGTTTGTCGATAAAGTGTTGGTCAATCTGCCCCTCTATTGTCTAATTTTAGAAATCTATCGCAATCGCTTTCATTTGACAGATGGATGTGACACATTGCTGCATTTCTTTGATAAGTTTTTATTTGTGCCAAAAAGAAGCATCAATGTATCACATCCTGAAAGCGATTGCGATAGATTTTGAAATTAGACAATTAGCCCCCTGGCCCTGATTCTGCGCCAAATTCATTTGCGAGATTTTTGGATGATTTGCTCTGCACTGATGTGAGCGCGACAGATATAGCGAAATAAATGTCGAAATAGTAGATTACACAACAAGTGAATAAAAAGGGAATTTAGTTCGAGGGACTAACGGCCGTCTCTCGAGCAAGATATTTAGGCGCATGATAGCTGCATGACAGCTAAGTTCATGACACCGTTTTAATTTGGTCGAGTTGTAGTTAGGAAAGACTTATGCGATTCTTATCCAAGCTGAATACTGACCGTAAGTAGTACTGTTAAATAAACCATATTCAAATTAAAACAAATAACACTGCTAAGAGCTGAATAGTAGCCGAAGATTCAGCATCACTCTGTATAACTTAAAATCGCTTATTATTCACTCTTATGGTTGAATTAAATGCACTTTTTAGAGTGGCGATGGTAAAAAAGCAATTATTCAATGATGTAACTGTGATCAACGTTAAGACGGGGAGCGATCACCGATTGTTGTAAATTCAAATTGTTGGGTGTGCAGATGGCAGTACTGTCATGGAGCGATGTTCAGTGTCAGCAGCCTGAGCCCAACTTCCCTGGGTACACATTAGTCCCAACCCAATCACCTACACTCTCGAGCTTTTTGTATAAAGCTCGAGCGTATAAAAATGACCTCTTTGTTGTTATTCACCCCATCGTAAAATGATTGAGTTTGTAACCTTTATTCCTTTTTCCGTATCGATATTGCTGCATCGATAGTTGAGCCCAGCCCTTTATGTCAGAAACGTGTCATATTTTGATGTGTGACTCATCCGTACACAAATTTTTGCTGTTTTGTTTTATTTTTTATGTGTGAGTGTCGTCATTACAGTGTAGTTTTTGTATGTGGGTATGCGGAACTGCACTTGTGTGCATTTCCCCCCCCGCAAAAAATGCCAGAATAATTTGAATAGAGTAATATCGCTAAGGCTTCTCCCTTCGTGACAAACGAAGCCTTTTGTTGCTCGAAGTATACACGTGATCTCGTGTCCCAATTTTGCGGCAACTGGCAAACGTGTAAATCGTTCGTCCGCACTCGAGTTGTGAAACGGTCTCTATTATAATGTATCGTGAATAAGGTGCATTATTACGTCCGACAAAATTGTGTAAGAGGGCGTTTAGATGGCACGACTTTTATTATCATTATGGATTTAAGTTATTTAACTTCGTCGTAACTGACATTTTGTATAATACTTAGCAGTCACGTTTGTCCATAGTCGAGGTGTTATAAAACGGTCTATGTAATACTAGGAGCCACCCGCCGCCTTTGTCTTCGTGCATTTCCCCTTTCACATCTGCAATACTGCACTTGAGCTTATGAACTGAATGCCGTTAGTGCAATAAATACATCCGACAAGATTGCGTTACATGGCACTTACACCACAGAATATACAGGGTTATTTGTAAAACACCAACAACCTCGCAAGAGTAGATTACTAAAGCTAGGGTTTCCTAGGATGACGGTGCCTTCATATTACGGCCGTCATTTAGCGGCGTAGAACGTTGTCTATGTAAACAATACGGCGCGGTTTCTGAAGTTACGGTGTCGCCATATTGTTTACATAGACAACATTCAACGCCGCTACATTACGGCCGTAATATAACGGCACCGTCATCTTAGGAAACCCTAGCTTTACACCGTAACAACAATTTGATCTACGACTTCTGAAAACAGACTAAAAATTCAACTTTTCATACAAATCTCGATTAGCTGTTCGGACATTTTGTATCGAAAGTATAATTTTATGTCTGTTTTCGGAAAGTCGTAGAAAACACGTTGTTGTTTATGATTAATATTATAATATTAGAATAAAATATTACAAAATAGTACTTACGCCACGATTTTTGTTAAGTATCCTTGTAGATTTCGATTCACCAATTTTTATGAATGTTTACAAAAACTCATAAACTAGTATGTTCATAGAAAGAAATAGAATGTCAATGTCAATAAACAGGTGATCCGAAAAACGATTCATACATTTTATATGAGATACGTAAAATATGACTTAGATTCATAAGATATGACTATAATATGGCAAAGGAAATTAATAAACTATGTTCCATACTGTTTTCTTCGTGGATAAACGAATAAATGTAGCGAAATTTGGTTTTAAAGAAATGTGTGGCAATATCTTATTTACCAGTGAAAAGTGTGATTACTTGGATTGTTTCTTTTTGTCACATCACAATTACTTAGAGCACAAGACAACATGGCTCCACGATACCTTTATTTTAAATTCTAATTAAGATTAACAAATATTTTAAACGGTGATTGCTCATTTGCTAGGCGGGATGCTAGGGGCTCTTACTGTAAAAAATGTTGGAACATGTCACTTGATCCTTTGTCTCTTTTGTACATAGACCGTGTCCGTATGATGTTAACTTCTCTTTTCCACGCTTTGTTGGTCTTCTTGAGCGCAGCCAAAATTTTTCTATGTCTATGAGTATGTTACTTATATGACTCCTTTTATGACGTAGAAAAAAATTCAGTACTAGATATTTGTATACGGTACTAGCTTTTGCCCGCAACTTTGTTCGCGTGATTTAGATAGTTGTGCATTTATTTTGAAAGTCACAGATTACCAATGGTACTTATCAGTAGACTTCATTTCACACACGTAAATTTTCCCATAAAAAATCATGTACAAACTGGAACACTCTGTAGCACCCTGTACAACGGGAATTTTCCAAAAACCTTTACCTGGAGCACTAAGGCTCAGGGAATGATAACTTTTTTTTAAATGTAACGTTATTTCTTACCTTTTTACCGTTAATTTTAACATTAACGTTATGTCAATAAATAACGTTATTTTAGATAACGTTACATTAAATTAACGTTATTTCAGTAAATAACGTTAATTTCAACGTTATTTCTTACTTTTTTACCGTTAGTTGAAAATTTACGTTATTCCAATTAATAACGTTACTTTTTTTACCGATAATTTTACCGGTAGGTACTATTGTACCGGTAAAGTTTAACGCTATATTTAACGCTAATTTTACCGGTACAATATTTTTAACGTTATTTTACCGGTAAATTTACCGATAAAATGTTTAAACGGTATTTTAAACGTAATTTTTTTGTATCGTTATTTTTTTAACGATATTTCAATCCCTGGTGCTCACCTAAACCATGAAAGGTATCTACCCTCCAAAAATGGTATCTCTATATCAGCAGAAATGGTTCAACTCCCCATATAAACTGGAACAAATCCCCATATAAACTGGAACACCCTGTAGCACCCTGTATAACGGGAATTTCCTAAATGCTTTCTTAGTGCTCACCTACAACATTTAAGGTATCTCTAAATGTTGTAGGCCCTAACCCTCCAAAAATGGTGTCTACCTTCAGCCCCATACAACTCCCTATACAACTGGTACACCCTGTAGCACCCTGTATAGCGGGAATTTCCTAAATGCTTTCTTAGTGCTCACCTACAACATTTAAGGTATCTCTAAATGTTGTAGGCCCTAACCCTCCAAAAATGGTGTCTACCTTCAGCCCCATACAACTCCCTATACAACTGGTACACCCTGTAGCACCCTGTATAGCGGGAATTTCCTAAATGCTTTCTTAGTGCTCACCTACAACATTTAAGGTATCTCTAAATGTTGTAGGCCCTAACCCTCCAAAAATGGTGTCTACCTTCAGCCCCATACAACTCCCTATACAACTGGTACACCCTGTAGCACCCTGTATAACGGGATTTTTTCAAAACCCTTTCTTAGTGCTTACTCACACTAAGGTATCTACCCTCCAAACATGGTGTCTCTACTTCAACTCTATACAAATTCTTATACAAACTTGAACAACCTGTAGCTATTATGTATTCTGTGCCTGTAGCACCCTGTATAACGGCAATATTCCAAAATCCTTTCTTAGTGCTCATCTACATCATGAAAGGTATCTACTCCCCAAAAATGGTGTCTCTACCTTCAGCCGTTAGGGCTCTACGCCTATCCCAACAATGAATCAGTCAGTCAATCAATTTAGAGTTTTATATGTATAGATGGTACGGTACGCTAAATTAAGTCACATCATATTGTACAGCGAGCACGTTTTCCAGCTCGAAGCAAGGAGGTCGTAAACTTGTTGCAGAGGGATTTATACAACACGATTTATGACGACAAGTTTTATTCAAAGGGCCGTCGCTTATAATAAAGGCGACCATACTTTTTGAATACACTGTAGAGAATAACTGAAACAAACTTGGCGTAACTCTTCGTGTTAAAATATTAATTACAATGATTTATTAACATTTGTTAGGCTAATTACATTTTATTGCTTAGTCGACTTGAATTGAATTGAAGTTAGAACCATAGCTGATGATAAATGAAACCGATGCGATCCTTAAAATTTCGTAGACAACACATAAAATGACAATCACGTGTGGGAAATATTTGAAACCATACAACTTGGTTGAATGCTCTAAGAAAAAAGTAATGTGAAAGTCTTTGGAAATGATCAAAATAAATTGTCACTTCTTCTTGTGAAATACCTTTTCAAATGTCAAAAAAAATGATATGAAATCCAATGAAACTATTGTACGATAACCTATGTGGAACTGCGCCAATAGCAGACGTGTTGGCAACCGGCTAAGAATTATAAGATTTATAACGTTCGTTATTGCAATATGCTCATAATCGTAATTTACGATGACGCTAAAATAACAATGGGACACCTATTTAACAGATGAGCGCTCCCGCAAAATGGTGCAATAGAAAAACAAAGGAAAATCGAAAGCTTTTTCGGCACCACGAACATAATAAAAAATATCTGTTCTAGTTTCGGCACATTAAGAATTTCAGAACATGAATATAACATGCTTTGTAGCGAATCGTATCTCGTATCCACAATAGAATATGTTTGTTGTATCAAAAACTGCAATCATATAGTATTTGTTGTTGTATGATTTGTGTTCTAAGAGTTTTTCATAATCGAAAAACAGTGGCATTTTTGTAATTTTAATAGTCAAAAACTCTAATTTCATCTAAGAATAATACCACCTAGAAGCCGAGTCTTCGTGTGCAAAGTGAGGCAACTAATACTGAGCCAAAATGGCTTAGTTTTCAGATTTACATCTTTTATACGTTACCTAATCGTAACTATTGAAATTGTTTTGTACTTATTAGGTATGATTATGTAATAATGGTCAATAAAAATCTGAAAACGGCGCCATTTTGGCTGTTTTAGTTGCCTCACTTTTGACAGTGCGCTTTGTAGGGAATTATCGTTCTAGGTGTTATTATTCTAAGTATTTTATTAACTGAAACGCAACAGTAATTGATATCATAATTTTCACAAAATTTTATGTGATCTTGTTTCTTATCTATTTTACCATAATTTTTAAAGCGCTCTTTATTTTTAAAATAAGGTTTGATCTTAGATTAAATTTTAATCTAAGTAAGGGTTTGATGTTCTTTGTGGGCCTGTAGTGTAGGCACTGAATATTTATATTCTGAAAGGATCCTTTTTTAATTCTTGATTCGTTTACAAATAGTAGGTTAATAATCACAAATTAGTGAAATAGACCCAATTGCGAATACTTTGCGATGCGTTCTCCACCGGAGTGGGCAACTTCGGGTCGGCTCGGTTAATTTGATTCGACCAAATAGACGGAAGAGTCCTATCACAACTTTCCAGGGTTCATTCAATTTACTACGCAAATTACGTTCCTTAACGATATTTTTATTTTTACATTCGGGTCGTAAGAATGTGTTATAAGAAATTACATAATGATAATTGGTTACTTAATTATCTCTCATTATGTTATGATGCATCGTTATGTGAAAAGGTTACTATTCAAAATATACATAATTTTTTTTTCTGCACATGTAGTGTAGATACTATACACGAACTAACGTTCAATTCAGAAATTAGAAATAAGTAAACTATACCGAAGCATATTTTCATAAACTTTCTCGCTAATAGAGCTATTTGATTCGTTTTCACCTTAAATGGACAACATTTCATTTTGAGAAAGTACTAAAATTAGAAAACCATTTCGAGATTTTAGTGTTCCAAGCTCATATTTTTCTTTTCAGAATTTTTAGTTCAGTATTTTTTACGTTATTTAAAAAAAACTAAAATCTAGTCCAAATTGGGAATGTCAGGAAGTTTGAGTTGAGTCTATTTGTCTTGTATTTATATTATCTGTGCATTCATTAAAAAATAAAATCCATTGTCATAATAAATCATAGTGACAGAATGTCATTCAAGCTTATTTCTGATCAGACTAGTAAAATGTAGAAATTTATAAAATATTCTTGTAAAAAACTTAAAAGAAAGTCATAGCATTGTTTGGGATACTTATGCGTTACCAGTGAAATTATATCTTGTGTGATTAAAGGCTATAAATCTCACACAGGAAGAACTTAAAATAATCAATAAACATTATGATTTCATCGGTAAGTTTATATTGTTTTAGATGTTTTTATGTAGTGTAAATAGCTTGAAACTATTAAAATATACTAATAATTTGTGCAAATAGTCGTTTGTGTCCAGTTCTTTGTTAATTTTTCAAATATCAACTTTTTTATTACATGTCGTAGAGGTTATATTATTTCGCCTAGTGATGTGCATTTCTATATCGATATTTGTTTTATTGTACTTTCTTACTTTATATTTGATGGGAAAAAGTAGAAAACCATCACATGGCTTGGCACATCTTTCTTTTATGTAAATAAATAATAATCACGTAATTTACATTTGAAAACTCAAATCAGTTGTAACGTAATGTTTTGTATGTAGATTCTACTACAAGCTCAATTTCTTTGTTTTAGGCGCCACCGTTATCCAACAAAACACAAAATGTAACACGTCAGGGGGCCTATTCTCGCGCACTGCGACATTTCTCGAATTCGAGATTATCTCTAATCACAAATCTCTATTGAAAATGTCACTAAAATCTCTATTGCAGCCAAAAAACTTATTCTCAGCAATTTTCGACATTACAAGTCGAAAGTCTTTGGAATCTCTTCAATTTCTTGACTTTTTCGAGATATTTCGAATTATGCTATATCACTGTGGCACGCGCCCGATGGCGATGTCTGCCTGCAAGAAACGCAACGCTGTTTAACATTGATTACTGTTGGCTTAGTCGGTCACCCATCCCGAATATTACCTTTTTACAAAGTTGTTTAACATTCGTTATCGAAGTCTCAATCGGTCACCCATCTCATACCCAGTCTTTGTAAACGTTGTTTAACATTGATTACTTCTGGCATCGTCGGTCACCCATCCCAAACCCGACCTTTTTTCAAAGTGGTAACCAGATGGTCACCCATCTCACACCCGGCCTTATTAAAGCTTTTTACTTTCATCGCATTCACAGTCACAAACGGTCACCCATCCCACACCCGGCTATTTCTTAATTGCTGAACAGTTGTCATCGCAGTCCCAAATGGTCACCCATCTAGTAACCGGCCTCTTCAAAAGTAGCTTAATATTCGTTATTGCTGTTCAAAACGGTCACCCATCTCGTACTCGGCCTCTTCAAAAGTAGCTTAACATTCGTTATTGCTGTTCCAAATGGTCACCCATCCCACACCCGACCATTTCCTAAAATTGCTTAACATTCGTCACTCATCACAGTCCCAAATGGTCACCCATCTAGTAACTGGCAACCGGCCTTTTCAAAAGTAGCTTAACATTCGTTATTGCTGTTCCAAACGGTCACCCATCTGAGATAGGTGACCATTTTCAAAGTGGTTACCAGATGGTCACCCATGTCACACCCGGCCTTATTTAAAGCTTTTTTACTTTCGTCGTATCGCAGTCACAAACGGTCACCCACCACACCCGGCCATTTCTTAAAATTGCTTAACATTTGTCATCGCAGTCTCAAACGATCACCCATGTAGTAACCGGCCTCTTCAAAAGTAGCTTAATGTTCGTTATTGCTGTTCCAAACGGTCACCCATCTCGTACTCGGCCTCTTCAAAAGTAGCTTAACATTCATTATTGTAGTCCCAAATGGTCACCCATCTCATAAGAAAGAGACAATTCGACACTTCAACTAACTTAATGTTCGAGATATTCAATCTCTACCGCTATCGACCACACGTTGCATGTCGAGGGCTAACCATCGACATATCTCTATGGTGACATTTCGAGAATACCAAAAACTGGTTTGAATAGCCAAAATGGCGGATCCGCCATTTTATTTCGACATATCTCTATTTCGACATTTTGTCTATCGCGTGAGAATCGGCCCCCAGGAGAGCCTGCGATAGGCTTGTTGAAAAAATATCGATACATCGATATATCGATATTTTTTGTTCGATATATCGATATTTTTAGCCGATATATTTCTAACCGATATATCGATACAAAAAAACCAATATCGAAAATCATATCAAAAACGATCTATCGCTTCGCTTCGAAAAATGTATAATCCATACATTTTTCGAAGCGAAGCGATAGCGAAAATTTGCAAATGTTACTTTGGCTAGGGGGGCTGCTCACAAAATTTCACGAGAATCGGTTGAGAAATGCGACCTGTAGAGGAGAGCAAACAGCGCCGGAAAGCTAGACTGAAATATGTTTTTTTTTAATATCTCAGACATTTTGCAAAAATTTCGAAAAATTCGATTGACACATTTCCACATTAGCGCTTCCTTTGCTTAGGCTTGTTGAAAAAATATCGATATATCGAACAAAAAATATCGATATATCGATGTATCGATATTTTTTCAACAAGCCTAAGCAAAGGAAGCGCTAATGTGGAAATGTGTCAATCGAATTTTTCGAAATTTTTGCAAAATGTCTGAGATATTAAAAAAAAACATATTTCAGTCTAGCTTTCCGGCGCTGTTTGCTCTCCTCTACAGGTCGCATTTCTCAACCGATTCTCGTGAAATTTTGTGAGCAGCCCCCCTAGCCAAAGTAACATTTGCAAATTTTCGCTATCGCTTCGCTTCGAAAAATGTATGGATTTGACGTTTTAAAATTCGATAGTTAACGAAACCTTATGTCAATCCCATACATGTTTCGAAAGCGAAGCGATAACGAAGATTTGCCAATGTTACTTTGGCTAGGCCCTCAGGTTCGAAAATTATATAGAATTTTTAATTAGACCAGTTTATCGAAATATTGGATATATTTAAAAAAAAACTGGCTTTAAAAATATCCCGCATTTGGAATTTTTTTCAAAATTAGAAGTGCTATCTAGCTGCGAATATAAAAAAGCTGAAAATATTTATATAAGCTGACGACATTTAAACGTCGACTTTCTCAAAATGAAAATGTTGTCTATTATCGACATCACTTACAGAAATCCCATGCCACATCACTATCGAAATCATGGTGTCATATTGTCACAGATAAGATCAGAATTGATTTTTTTTTGGCAAAAGCTACACATTTCAACTTCCTGACAATGTACTTACGCTCTTTTAGAATGAGTAAGATATCAAACAGTGATTTAATATACAAAAAAACAATTAAAAGTTTAAATAAAAAATACGTGTCCCCTAATTTTGTATCTACTTTCATTATACAAAGTCAAAACGACATATTATATTTTTGAAAGGTTGTCCATTATCTTATTTCATCGTCACTACGTGCGACCTAACGAAAATCATAATCTACCTATCGTTGATTTTATTTACAACTTCACAAGGCACGTATCACGTTAAAATGCAATGCAAAGATAATAACCAAAGCTAACTCTGGCCGCGAATACACCTGCAAGAACTTAAAATAAAAATACCTAGAACGATAATTCCCTACAAAGCGCACTGTCAAAAGTGAGGCAACTAAAACAGCCAAAATGGCGCCGTTTTCAGATTTTTATTGTCCATTTTTACATAATAATAACTAATTAGTACAAAACAGTTTCAATTTCCCTACCTTAAAGAGATTAGTTACTATATTATTGGATTTTAGTTACGGTTAGGTAAGGTATGAAGGATATGAATTTGAATACTGAGCCATTTTGGCTAAGTATTAGTTGCCTCACTTTGCATTCGAGGACACGGCTTCTAGGTGTAATTATTCTAAGTGCAAAAACTTCTGCGAGTCACGCAGTAGCTTGTGAACGCGTGACAAACTGTCGCCAGTGCATTGCTATTAGTTAACACTTGTAAGCTACTGTCTGACATGCTGTCAGTGTAAGTTCTGGCAGAAGTTCTTGCAGGTGGAAACCCGGCCTTAGAATTGTGGTTAATGTTATCAAAGTGGCTTTGTCGTTGAATGGTAATTTATTGAAAGTTAAACCTTATTTATTGAATGAGAATGAGTGATAAATAGATACGTAATTCAATATAATATGCCATCTCGAGTTGAGTGTAAAGATGTGGGAAATTATAACTGGAGGTGTACATTGGCGCGGTTCCAAGGTGGTCGAATATATTCACGGAATAAATAACGTCTTGTATTGAGAATTTGAGAGGGGCAATTTGTCTCTACAGCGATTCCTTTCACAAAACGATTTAATATTGTCGTGGAAATGAATTTCGAAATGCGTTGCGAGACCGCGCCTTTCTTTTGTGTCATTTGGCACAAAACATATAAATAACAGTGTTATTACATTTTGAAATATTTCTTGAAATGTCAATTTATATAAACTTTTATTTTTATTTCAGGTAATTTAGATGACATCTCCTTGGATTCGCTACTCGAGCTTACTGGTAATATTGTTTGATTTCAATAGATAGAACTTTTACTGATTTTAATAGGTACCTATTACAACGGCAATATCACATAACACTCCAGATATTTTTGATGAAGTCAATTATATTAAGTTCTAGCGGCCCGCCCTCGCTTCGCTTCGGTTCTTTCCTTTTTTTGCCAAATGCGACCTTCCAACAACACCCAAAAAGAAAACAAATACCTTTCAGTCGTCACCCATTCGCTCCAAAAGTCTGTTTCCTTTCCGTTCGAGTCCCGTCCCGCCCGTCAACGGTGGTGTAAGAAACGCTCTTGAATTTTTTTTTTAATTCACATAAAACCTCAACTTATTTATAATACATTTAAATCTTCCTCAAGAATCACTCTATCATTTGGTGAAAACAGCATGAAAATCCTTGAATAATATTTCGGAAAAATAAAAACGAAACGTCAGCTCGTGCGGTGACAATTAAGGAACATAGTGCGATTCATTTTCACAGTACCTATGACTTAATGTTGGTTTTCCGAAAATCAACTTAATTTTGCACCTTATTACAACGCTATAAGGAATAAATGTCAGCACTACCAACATAACACCATAGGTACTACTTAATGATACGTATTCTACCTACTCTCAGGGGAAATGACCAAAGAGAATTTAATACTACGTTGAGATGACAAATGATATTTATTTTTCTTTATTAATCACTAAATTTAATATTAAGCACTAAGAAGTTTCAATTCCGACGTCGAAGTCAACCACCCCAAAAGTAGCTTTCTACCACTTTTTAACCCTGTTAGGGGATAAATATAAAAAAATACGAAACACGTGTTCAATTAATTTTGTGAAAGAATGTCTATGCCAAATTTCAAGTCAATCGGGCAAAAGAATCGCGTTCTCCCATATAAACTTTGCCACCCCGTTTCACCCCTTTAGGGGTTGAATTTCGCAAAATCCTGTCTTAGTGAGCACCTACTACACCCTAAAAGGAACTTTCATGCAAAATTTGAGACTCGTAGCACTTGTAGTTTCTGAGATTTCGTGATGAGTGAGTGAGTGAGTCAGTGATTTACTCTTTTATATATATGTATAGATATACAACGTTGTTACGAAAAAACCCCTGAAGCCGAATATAGTAGGTAGAGTAGTACATGTAACACGGATTTTTTTTATAAACCCTGAAAACAGCCACTTTTACAAAAACTGCCACTTTTTCTTTTCATGATAGTGGCAACCCTAGACCTAAATTGTGTTTTGCTTTTGCCCATAAATGGGATTGATTATCGAAAACAATGGCAGGTTAATTTTGTTGATTCACAAATCGGCCACCAGTCGACGTACTACCGCTAACTTGGCGCTAGTGTAGATGTAGACCTGTCATTTTGTTGTTTTCTATGTGTTTGCTATCAATTATTGGATATTGGAAGCGTTTTTTCGTAATTATATCAATTTTTCTTCCAACACATTTTGGTTTTCTTCAATCTTTAATTCGTTTACTGTCAGACTTTCATAAAAAAAAAATATTATCAACCATTTTTAGATATAGTTTAAAATAAATGGGAAAATCGGGGATAAATGCCCATACAAAGATCTCCAGCAGCAGTAGCGCCACCAAACGGGATAAATTTTGTGACATCCCGCACATTGTCTATTTGCGTCTAGGTTTGTCACTTTGCAGTTTTCCATACAAATAAAAAAAAAACGGGTTATTATGAAACACCGTCTACACTACGTAGTTATTAGCCTTAACACTTTCCCCCGTTCAGTTATTGCTGCTCTGTATGTTATTAGGTATTATATTTTACTCTAAAGTTATGTAATATTGCGAGAGTCCCATGCACGCAATGGAATTTCTGGTTCTCTAGCTATGCTCGTCTGCGACTAGGGCTCAAAGCTGAATTGAATAGGGTTGTTGAATGTAAAGCCAGGACGTTAGTACGAACGTGTAGGTATGTTGTAATAAAGCGGATTCCTGAACTTCATATTTCACGATCGCATACTTAATTAGAATGTTCATTACGTGTCTTAACGTAATTAAATAGACTTCAGCTGAAATTTGAGTTTCGTTGAAAGCAAAATAAGTAGAAAGTATAAATATTACAACACAAACGATAATTTTAATGGTATCACATTAATCTGAAATTAAACGAAGAATTTCATCCTTATAGTGTGTGTAGGTACTTACACGTAAAATTACTCTCAGTTGCTGACATCATTATTAATTAATGCTATGCCGCAGTATGTGCTGAAACTACGTGGTTTATATATCTTTGAAATTCAATGTTTGCACCCAAAGTAACGACGTAGTAAGTCGACTGGATAGAAATACATTCTGAAAACGTAATGCAATTTATCCAGATTGCAGATTTGGAAATCGTCCTCAAAGTCAAAGTTAAGGGTTGGATTATAATATACTGTATCTGTGTCAAACCAAGTGCATTGAGCGTGATTATATAATACTAATAGTTTTAGCAATTATAATTCAGTAAAATTACGGGAGCTAGTATGACGAAATTAAATAATTTGCAATAGCGGTCTTTCTTCTTTTGATCGATAGATTAAATTACTAGCTGTCATTTTGTAAATGTATCCAACTTTTCACTAATTATTTTTTTACTTTACTGACCAAAATATTACTATTTTTTTGGTTGTTTTAGCAAAATTGCTAATTAAATATTTTCTTTACTTTTTGCTTGATATACACTTATGTTTTGTTTGTGAATGTAAATCCAACAAAAAAAGCAACAAATACGCTGTATTTTTGTATTCGTAAATATAGTTGGATTCGTAAATATTTTTTTTTTCCATCAGCCATTTTTAATGTCCCCACTGCTGGGGCACAGGCCTTCCTTATGGATGGTAAGGAGGATGGGCCATAACCCACCACGCGGGCCCAATGCGGTTTGGTGGGTGTTAACGACTGCAAATGCAGCCGGGACCAACGGCTTAACGTGCCTTCCGAAGCACGGAGGAGCTCGAGATAATAAATTTTTGGTCACCCATCCCATGACCGACCCTTGCGAACGTTGCTTAACCACCGCAATCGTTGGGCCAGGCGCTAAACCACTGCGCCACCGAGCTCCTCAATTCGTAAATATAGTGTTTTATAATCACATCAAAGTCAGATGCAAAAATACAGCGTTTAATGTTTTGCGAATCCGTAATTTTACTGAACTTTAAGATGTGCATAGAGTTCAGAGTACATTGTAACAAATTTCTGGATTTCATATTGCAGTGAACGCAGAAATAGTAGGTAAACAGTACTTACATAGTAGAACTATTGTTTATTATTTTGTTAGAACTGAGTAGTGAGACTGATACTTAGCAAAACAACAGCTTAAACAATCTCTGTGATGTCTCAAATCATCATCCTCCTGCCCTTATCCCAATTTATTTGGAGTCGGCGCAGCATGTCTGTTTCTTCCATACATCTCTATCACTCGTCATCTCAAACTTAACTTCCTTTCTAGCCATATCCTCTTTTATACAGTCCATCCATCTTTTCTTTGGTCTTCCTCTACCCGTGTATCCATCCACCTTCATACTTAGAACCTTTCGCGTAACATGCTCCTCATTCCTCTGTCCATACCACGACAACCTGTTTCCCCTCACCTTTTCCGTTATTGGCGCCACTTTCAAACTCCCTCTTATGTATTCATTTCTAATTTTGTCCTTTCGCGTAACACCACACATTCCTCTTAACATTCTCATTTCAGCTACATGCATTTGTCTTTCGTTCATCTCCTTGGTGGCCCAACACTCCGATCCATACATGACAGCAGGTCTTATCATTGTTTTGTATATCTTCCCTTTAAGTTTAAGGGAGATTCGGGAGTCGCAAATAGTTCCCGTGACCTGTCGCCATTTCATCCACCCTGTGTTTATTCTTTGTTTGACAGTCCGATCTACTTCGCCATCGCCTTGCATAAGTGAATATAATAAACATAATCAAGTTCTCAAAGAATTATGAAATCTTCTATCTAGCGGCCGCCCGCGACTTCGTCTGCGTGGAAAGTTTTTTTTGCTATCCCTCGGGAACAATACTTTTTTTTCGGGATGAAAGGTACCCTATGTCCTTCTCTGGACCCCTGACAACATGTATGCAAAATTTCATGATGATCGGTTCAGTAGTTAAGGCGTAACAAACAAACAAACAAACGGACTTTCGCATTTATAATATTAGTAAGGATAACGTCCCAATTGAAGCAGTAAATTTTTTTCAGAAAAAATTTTTTATTTTTTTTTCAATTCTTTATTACACATCAATATACAGTTTAACGAATATGGACCGCACCACGAAAACCTCGCAGGGTTTATCTGGATAGTGGCGAGTTGCTATACACTTTCGCTACCCCGGCCGAATAAAGCCGCATTATCAAAAAGTCAATTTTACAGGAGAAATAAAAAACGCAAAAATTGTAATTATGCAGAGCCTACTGTGTCAATTTTAAAGTGTGATACATCAAAATAAGCAGAAAAAAAAACAGAATCAAATCAAAATAATAGGGTATTTTTTATAAAAAGAGTTGTAATGTTATAGCCAAAAATCCTAATGATTTTATATTCTTCTGATTCTTTTGGTATATCTCTGGATGCAACCGATTAGTACATCTTTATTCAGCAAAACACTAGACCATTAATGCGAAGCAACATTTAATTACGATACTATCATGAATCCAGTCACTCTATGCAATGAAATCTTACTGCGTTATTCGCCTAATGTGAGTAAAGTATGTGTTGGGGTACTAACAGTTTAACTTTATTTTATTTTTTACGATTAAGATAACGTTACTACATAAAAATTAAATAAAAAGAAAGTATTTTTTTCATTTTCATTTTCAATAAACTTGATCAACAAAATAATATAATTTAAGCCTCGTTTTATTCATACACATATCTATTAGTATTTATTCTTAATTATCTTTAGATAAAATACAATTGTAAATCACAGTCAAAATCAAAACTATTAGCAAAACATCTCCTAACAAAAATAGCTTCTTACCCGTAATAAAACAATATTTTGGAATCAATTAATCATGATTTCTCATATTAAGTTGTCATAGTGTGTCCATATGACTTTTTATAAGAAATAAAAAACAAATTTTTACCTAACGCCAGCTGAATAAGCCAAAATAAAAGTATCCTATATATTCTCTACTTAGATACAATTAATTTTTGTAACAATAAATTGCAAAGTGTACTACTTAAACAGACAATTTAAAGTTTAATTTATTGTTTTAAGATGCCATGTGAAAACACCCTGACTGCGATTTCTATTAGAAACTTATTTGTTGTTTGACATGGCACCATACGAGCAACTTATTCAACAAACAAAACATAATAAACCTTTTTGTAACAAAATTTATCAGGAATAAAGATATCAAACAAAACAAAAAACTCTCACTTCTAAAGTCTTATTACTTATTACACTTTTGATTTCTATAAATAAGTAATCATTCTCATCATCACCTTCATCAGTTTCAACTTGCGCATTACAATGATTTCGGACTACCAAATTTCTGTAAAATCCTTGATATTTTTCTGGTATTGCTCCTGATGTGCAGACTCAACAAATCTTTATGTTGTGGTACAGATACAGGAATAGTAAGTAGAGTAAGCAACTTCTAGCAAGTTCACGTCTGCTGACAGAGTATTTACATTATTTCGCCTTCTGCGAGAGCTAATTACTGAAGTTTTGTCGGTTTTTATATATTTTTGTGTTTCATTTAGCCCATATTTGAAATAGATTCTCCTCTCCAGCCTTAATATTAATTTCTCGTAGCTTTGACCAATACTCTTTCTCCTTCATTGTCTTGAGTCCAGTTCATTCCTTTTTGACAAATTGTTTTGATGTCATAAAAATCTTATTGACTTACTTCTTTTACCTGAAATGTTTCTCCTTAAATTTTTGCGTTTTCGACTATAAAATACATTTGCTCTGGACTATAAATGGTTTTTGGCGCGGTCGATGCATGAATGCATCATATCACCTTCGTACTGGCTGTGCCCACTAACGAAACACCGATGAGTAATAGACATTTTTAAGGATTTACAAGCATACTGGTACATCATCATCATCATATCAGCCGCACGACACCCACTGCTGGGTATAGGCCTCACCCAAGGATCTCCACGACGATCGGTCCTGCGCTGTTATCCAGTGGCTTCCCGCGATCTTCACCAGATCGTCGGTCCACCTTGTCGGGGGCCTACCCACGGAGCGTCGTCCGGTGCGCGGGCGCCATTCAAGAACCTTTCTGCCCCAACGGCCAGCGGTTCTGCTTGCTGTGTCCAGCCCACTGCCACTTTAGCTGAGCAATCCTTCGAGCGATGTCGGTTACTTTAGTTCGCCTGCGGATCTCCTCATTTCTGATTCGATCACGCAGTGAAACGCCGAGCATGGCTCTCTCCATTGCACGCTGGGTGACCTTGAGCCTCCTTATGAGAACCACGTTTCACTGCCGTAAGTCATCACTGGCATGGCAACACACACTGGTCATAGGCTTTCGTCTTGAGACACTGTGATAAATCGGACTCGAAGATTTTTCGGAGCTTCCCGAATGCTGCCCATCCGAGTTGGATTCGACGAGAGATCTCTTTCTCGAAGTTGGACTTACCTAACTGGACTGCCTGTCCTAGGTATACATAATGGTCAACAACTCCAAGTGTAGTGTTCCCAACATGAAGTGGAGCGTCATCTTTTCGATTTTCGTCTTATCTATGTTCATCCTAAGACCTTTCTTTGGGAAGCACTACGGAGATCTTCGAGCATTGTGTTCAGGTCTTCCAAGGTCTCAGCCATAAGAACTATATCATCGGTAAAACGAAGGTGTGTTAGGTACTAGCCATTAATGTTGATGCCGAGTCCTTTCCAGTCTTAAGAGTTTAAAGATGTCCTCCAACGCAGCTGTGAACAGTTTCGGAGAAATAACATCACCCTATCTCACACCTCGGTGCAGTTGGATAGGATTTGTGCTCTGGTTCTGTACTCGGACCGACACGGTGACATTTTTGTATAAATAACTCAAGACCTCGATATACCTGCAGTCCACTTGGCACCTTTAGAGAGACTGCAGCACCGCCCATGTTTCAATTGAATCAAAGGCTTTCTCATAATCTACGAACGAACGCCAAGCAAAGTGGCAGATTATACTCCTCGGTCTTCTGTATGACCTGCCGCACCGCAGCGTATGGATGTGGTCTATGGTGCTAAAGCCTTTTCGGAACCCGGCTTGTTCGGGAGATCGGGAGGTTGGAAGTCGTCGAACTTGCGAGCGAGACGATTCTTAAGGACTCTCAAAAACAGCTTATAGTCATGTCTCATTAGTGAGATGGGTCTATAGTTCTTTAAGAGGGACTTATGTCACCCTTTTTAAAGAACAAAATCACCTCACTTATGTTCCATGTCTTTGGCGTTCTGCCCTCGACGATGACGGAATTAAAAAGCTTCTGCCTGCCTAGCATGACCGATTTATATCGCGTGATATAGCATTTTATCGACACTCAACTGTCAAATTCCTTTGTCTTTTTGACAGTTAAACGTGATAAAACGCTATATCACGCGATATAAATCGGTCATGCTAGGCAGGCTGGAGGACTTTAAGTATCGGCTTACCGCCCGCTCTCAGAAGTTCTGCAGTGATTCCGTCGTCACCCGCCGCCTTGTTGTTTTTCAGCTGTTTGAGAGCCATACTAATCTCGTACAGGCGCGGTCCGAAGGGGGGGGTCACGGGGGACATGACCCCCCCCAAAATCGTGAACGTCAAATAGAAATCTTCTATTTGACAGCAGTTCCGACAGTAGGGCGATGCAAGCGGTGTGATTGCACTGGGCGCCCTCGTGTGTGGGGCGCCGAAAACGCCCGACCACCGACCGGTCGACTATCAATCGTATTGTTGCCTGGTGATAGCGACCAAGCGACGAATGAAACTGGCAAAAAATCGCACTGCGCGGCTATTTTTTAATATAAACAAGCAGGATTAGTAGATGAAACTGACTAAAAATCGCGCTGCGCGGTAGTTTTTTTCTGTAATAAGCAAAATTAGAAGTTTAGCAGACAAAACTGACCTAAAACTGCGCTGCGCGGCCATTTTTAAGGTTCCGCACCAAAATGGTATTTACTATAAACAAGCAAGGTTACAAGATTAGTAGTTGAAACTGACAACAAATCGCGCTGCGCGGCCGTTTCTTTAACTATAAACAAGCAAGATTACAAGATTAGTATGTGAAACTGACTAAAAAAACGCGCTGCGCGGCCGTTTTTTAACCAACAGGCAAAATTGAAAATCTGGGAATCGCATATAGGGGGCGCCCGTAGAAATATTACCCAGGGCGCTGGTAATGCTAAAACCGGCACTGCTTCTATAAATTTACAAAATTTATTAGTGACCCCCCCCAAAATTTCAGGCTGCGACCGCGCCTGATCTCGTACATGTTGACGTCCAGGATATCTTGGATATAGTGTTGGGTAAGCTTGGCTCTGGGGTCTTTAGCCTTGCTTTCAACAGGTGTCTGCGTGGAATATAACTGCCCATAGAAACTCTCGATCTCCCTCAGGATTTCAGGCTTCGATGAGATGATGCGTCCGTCGTCAGTTTTCAGCTTCGTCATCTGGCTTTCAACAAATTCAACACTGGAATGACGAAGGGGCGGTGCGGGAGTGTTGTGCAAAATCCATTCCCATAATATTGCTAAACAAAAATGATCCGCAAACCACTTATGCTTTAAGTTCTTGTTAAAGTTTTTTGAAAATCTTTACGTAAACAATGACGCTTTCACTAAAAATAGTAATTATTTAGACAATATCCTATTGCGTAAATACTATTTTATTAAGTTCCCACTAAAACAGTCGCAAAAACGTCTGCTTTATTCGCAAATTTTGCGTTAGTCGCAAAAATAAGAGAAAAACCTGTGTAATAGTTCCGGCGAATAACGCAGTAAAGTACTTGTACGTTAATAGGGTTTTAATTTTTTTTTCGTAATGAACTAGAGTGCTCATATTCTTCGCTAAGACTGTGAAGTTTTTTTAGGTACAAAAATAGATTTTTCTCAATAACTTTAAATTGATATAACCCTAAAATATGAAAAAAATCCCAGTAATGCGGCATATTATGTAGAATACGAAAATGCAATAAAACAAATAAAGCAGTAACCGTCACTTGCGACTTTATTCGGCCGGGGTAGCGTTATGTAGGTAGATAGTAATGCTTTAGTTTAAGGCGAAATTCTTTCGCATTTTCCTACTTATTCTGTAAGTCGGTAGATAATTTATTTAAATAGTAAGGTATTAGGTAACTCGGAACTCTTGTCCCGTATAGATTATTATATTTAGGTAAATTATACTTCTTAAGGTATGGTACTGTTCTCAAAAACTTAGGTCTTATCTTTTCTACTAGATAATCAGGATAGTTAGATTCCGTTAAAATTTGATACTCGATTTTGTCATAAATACTTATGACATTACAATACTTAAATAGATCTTTGTCTTCATTGGTAAGTTTGTTCCGAATGTATTTAGGCGTTATGATTTTTAACATTTTTAGTTGTAGTTTATAGATACGATCAATGTAAGTTGTATAATTTTGAAAAAAGAAATATATGTAGCTTACTTCCGCAAACAATATATGCAAGATGCACCGCCCGCCCGCCCGCAATAATATGCACATGCACACCACAAAATATCAGTGCACAATACCTGCATTTAGCAAGACAGCAACACACCTTGCACCTTCACCAATTAGGCTACTCTACACGTGTTTCGCCCCAACCCGGGGCATCCTCAGGAGTTAGATCGTGCGTAAACCAACACCGAATGAGCAACATTGCCCTCCGACACCGTATTTATTCTCTTCCTCCCCACTCCGCACCGAGTGACTGACAGCGTTTGAAGAATGTTGCCAGTTTCAAATAAAAAGGAAAAAGGAAGGAAAAATGATTTTAATTTAAATTGTGTACAAATAAATTGATATACATTAAATAATGTGTTTTATTAATAAGATATTTAATTTTAAGAATTATTATTATTTGAGAAAATACGCAGCAATGGCGAGGAAGAGACGTCAAGTTGATTGTTAAGTATGGTTCCATCAACATTGTGTTTGATAATTTCTAGGTTTTCCAACACGTTCAGTCGTAGACCTTTACTACAAGTATGTAAAACCTCATAGGAATGGCCATCAAATAGTTGATGTCCGGTATTTAATAAATGTTTCGCGAAATGTGATCGTTCCGGGTGGCCATTCCTATAGGCAGAAATATGTTCTTTATAACGTATATCGAAACTACGGCCAGTTTGACCAACGTATACTGAATTACATTGGTTACATGTTAACTTATATATCCCCGACTTCCTGCCAACCTCCGTTTTTTCCTTGCCATTGCAAATAGCACGCCGGACGGTATTAGTAGTACGAAAAGCCACGTGAACGTCGTTATTTTTTAAGATTTTTGATATTTTATCTGATATTTTACCTACGTAAGCCATACTTGACTGATAATTTTGAATAACGCGCTCACGTGGCACCGCATATAAAAGCCCAGTCACCTGTTTGTTGATTTTACTCCTAACCATGTTATCTATCATCCGCCGATCATAACCATTTGCAATGGCAATATTATAAATTGTATTTAACTCTCTACTATAGGCTTGGCCTGATAACGGTACCGTCATTAGACGATTAATATATGAATGAAAAGCAGCCAATTTATGTTGCCAAGGATGACAAGAAGTTGCGGGGATAACTACATCAGTATGTGTGGGTTTTCTATATATTTGAAAGTTATGGCGACAATGCTCCCGTGAGATAGTTAAATCCAAGAAATTTAACGAATTATTAACCTCAATTTCTAATTTGAATTTGATTTTTGGGTGTAAACTATTTAAATATTGAAAAAATGATTCTAACTCTTGTCTAGTACCTGTCCAGCATATAATAATATCGTCAACATAACGATAATAATAAAGAATGTTATTATTGCCCACTATGTACCTATTCTCAAAATTGTCCATGAAGATCTCCGCCATCAAAGGTGATAACGGAGAACCCATGGCTAGCCCCTCTTCTTGTTTGTAAAACCCACCATTAAACTTAAAATAATTTTGTTGCATGCAAATATGTGTTAAGTTAATTATTTCATCTGCCTCCCCTGGATGAAGACCGCGGCGTTCTAAAATATTTGATAGTATATCTAAGCTTTCTTGGTAAGGAACGTTTGTGAACAAACTCTCCACATCCAAGGAAAGCAGAAACGAGTTAGAAGGCAAAACAACATTCTTTATTTTCTCAATTAAATCTGATGTATTTTGAATACTATACTTAGGTGAGAAAGATGATTTATCTTTTATAATATTATTTAATCTTTTAGCCAACTCATATGCTGGACAACCTATATATGAAACAACAGGTCGCACGGGAACATTGTCTTTATGTATTTTAGGTAAACCATACAACACAGGGGCCTGTGGATTCATTGGGGCGATATAGCGAGATGAATACTCGTTTGGAAAAATAAATTTTGAATTACTAATATTTTCTTTGACCTCTGTGTTAATATTAATTAAATAATATTATAAAAGATAAATCATCTTTCTCACCTAAGTATAGTATTCAAAATACATCAGATTTAATTGAGAAAATAAAGAATGTTGTTTTGCCTTCTAACCCGTTTCTGCTTTCCTTGGATGTGGAGAGTTTGTTCACAAACGTTCCTTACCAAGAAAGCTTAGATATACTATCAAATATTTTAGAACGCCGCGGTCTTCATCCAGGGGAGGCAGATGAAATAATTAACTTAACACATATTTGCATGCAACAAAATTATTTTAAGTTTAATGGTGGGTTTTACAAACAAGAAGAGGGGCTAGCCATGGGTTCTCCGTTATCACCTTTGATGGCGGAGATCTTCATGGACAATTTTGAGAATAGGTACATAGTGGGCAATAATAACATTCTTTATTATTATCGTTATGTCGACGATATTATTATATGCTGGACAGGTACTAGACAAGAGTTAGAATCATTTTTTCAATATTTAAATAGTTTACACCCAAAAATCAAATTCAAATTAGAAATTGAGGTTAATAATTCGTTAAATTTCTTGGATTTAACTATCTCACGGGAGCATTGTCGCCATAACTTTCAAATATATAGAAAACCCACACATACTGATGTAGTTATCCCCGCAACTTCTTGTCATCCTTGGCAACATAAATTAGCTGCTTTTCATTCATATATTAATCGTCTAATGACGGTACCGTTATCAGGCCAAGCCTATAGTAGAGAGTTAAATACAATTTATAATATTGCCATTGCAAATGGTTATGATCGGCGGATGATAGATAACATGGTTAGGAGTAAAATCAACAAACAGGTGACTGGGCTTTTATATGCGGTGCCACGTGAGCGCGTTATTCAAAATTATCAGTCAAGTATGGCTTACGTAGGTAAAATATCAGATAAAATATCAAAAATCTTAAAAAATAACGACGTTCACGTGGCTTTTCGTACTACTAATACCGTCCGGCGTGCTATTTGCAATGGCAAGGAAAAAACGGAGGTTGGCAGGAAGTCGGGGATATATAAGTTAACATGTAACCAATGTAATTCAGTATACGTTGGTCAAACTGGCCGTAGTTTCGATATAAGTTATAAAGAACATATTTCTGCCTATAGGAATGGCCACCCGGAACGATCACATTTCGCGAAACATTTATTAAATACCGGACATCAACTATTTGATGGCCATTCCTATGAGGTTTTACATACTTGTAGTAAAGGTCTACGACTGAACGTGTTGGAAAACCTAGAAATTATCAAACACAATGTTGATGGAACCATACTTAACAATCAACTTGACGTCTCTTCCTCGCCATTGCTGCGTATTTTCTCAAATAATAATAATTCTTAAAATTAAATATCTTATTAATAAAACACATTATTTAATGTATATCAATTTATTTGTACACAATTTAAATTAAAATCATTTTTCCTTCCTTTTTCCTTTTTATTTGAAACTGGCAACATTCTTCAAACGCTGTCAGTCACTCGGTGCGGAGTGGGGAGGAAGAGAATAAATACGGTGTCGGAGGGCAATGTTGCTCATTCGGTGTTGGTTTACGCACGATCTAATAGACATGGGTTGTAACAGGGTAAATTGCCTACATGTTACAACTGTTCCTGTTACACTAAAATAACAGTTGCAACATCCTGTTACAAAAATAACAGCCATGTCGTAACAATTTGCTTCCATTGTTCCGCATGTTCTGTGGAACAAGCGCTTCTTTACTCTAACCTAAGGACTACTTACAAAACGAAAAGAGACAAAGCTTGTTATTTTTATCTATTATGATCATAAACTGATATTTTTTCTGTTAAGCAAGACTAACTTTTATTACAATTATGTAAAATATAATATTATAAAATTTGTTTTCTATTGCGGCAGTGACGGCACACATGCGACATCTAGTTTTTACTGGGTAAACCATCATGTCACCTAATGAAGTTGCTTACAGCATTACTTTCATTCAGTATTTCACTTAAATTGCGATAGATGGCAGTAGTTATCATACATTTACGAAACAAATTAAATAATAAAGATAAAGAAAGATTGTTGTTAAAAACACAGGTGCAAGCGATTTTCGACCATATTGACGTTTGAAATTTGGTTGTTTTTTTCGCATATTCTCGTTCACTAACTTTGAGGGTTCATTAAAAATAGTTATTTTGATAAATTTCTGATAATGTTTTTTAACCAATGATCACTAGTCAAATATTTCCCTACCTTCCCTTTTTTTCTCCTACATCATTTTATTCTTCCGGCCATTGCCTGTGCCCCAGCAGTGGAGACATAAATGGTGATGATGGTGAGGTGATTTAAGTCTGACCATCAGCCATTTTTTGGTGTCCCCATTGCTGGGGCACTGGCCTTCCTTATGGGTGGATAAGGAGGATGGGCCATAACCCACCACGCGGGCCCAATGCGGATTGGTGGGTGTTAACGACTCCAAATGCACCCGGAACCAACGGCTTAACGTGCCTTCCGAAGCACGGAGAAACTCGAGATAATACATTTTTGGTCATCCATCCCATTACCGACCCTTGCGAAACTTGCTTAACCTCCGCAATCGCTTGGTCAGGCGCTAAACCACTGCGCCATCGATCTCCTTAATTCGAGATTTAAGTCTACTGAAGGAAAATTCTAAATTGTGAAAAATTAACCCTGATCTTGATGGGAAGCCAGAACTTTTCCTTTACTCCCTGGCAGCACTAGATGTCCCATCCGTCGCCGTCGCCTTCGCCTTAGAATCTCAATAAAATAAAATAATTTTTATTTGATTCGCCCCGTTTACCTACCTTTTAACATAACATTGGCAAAACAGTCAAACTCCATTGCGACAAAAAACAAAAAGGCCATAAACAAACACAGGAACAGATAACACGACTAATTTACAAAGTCGAATGTATTTTTGATATGGTCGGTTTATATAACAGGTAATAATAACAAGCTTTGTCTCTTTTCTTTCCATATGTAAGAGTAAGAAAGCGCTTGTTCCCACGTAACAGGCGGAACAATGGCAACAGGTTGTTACTTTGATAACATCTCGGTACAGGGAACAGTGAAGACGGCGAGAACAGTCTGTTTCGCCTGTTCCTTTGAACAACAGTTATTTCATAGCGCTCGTAACAGGGCGAAACAGTTACATTCAATTATCTGTTATTTTTAACTGTTACAATAAATACGCCTCACGTCTACGATCTAACTCCTGAGGATGCCCCGGGTTGGGGCGAAACACGTGTAGAGTAGCCTAATTGGTGAAGGTGCAAGGTGTGTTGCTGTCTTGCTAAATGCAGGTATTGTGCACTGATATTTTGTGGTGTGCATGTGCATATTATTGCGGGCGGGCGGGCGGTGCATCTTGCATATATTGTTTGCGGAAGTAAGCTACATATATTTCTTTTTTCAAAATGGTTTGGGACTTCCGCCAAGTGACGCCTGATTCAATCAAATAAGTTGTATAAGTTCTGCCATAAGCACTTAGGCCGTAACCAACAACCTATTTATATACCTATTATATTATAACCTATATAACAATATTTTCTCTAGAATTACCTAATTATTATTTGTCACACTGAAACGTGCAACTGATGAAAGGTAGTTATCATTAATACTGTATCATTAATACTGTATCATCATGTACCCGTGGTACTACCATTACCGTCTCGCCATTAATTATTAGATTATTATTAGTAGCAACACCAGACCGTGGCAATTCCTCGCTGTATAATATTTACTAATAGGATGGTGATGTTATCGCCGGAGAAACACGGGGTTCGCTTGATAATGGCTATTATATTAAAGCTTTGCTGAAATTTAACATTATTTTATTATCATGAAAGCTGAACTTGTTTCTCTCTCTTGAGTTCGTAATTACTATGGACTCGCTAAATTAAATTAATGTTAACTAGAACAAAATTAGTGTTGTAAATAAATTTCCGATCTCCTTTAGCAAAATAAACTCCATAATATAACAATGTTTTAGTGAATAAATTTGTGTGAACCTTGCATATGTTACCGGCAATGTGTATAATCCGGCATTGTATACAATGCCTAAAACGATCAGGCAATGTATGAAATATTATTCATTTTATACATTGCCTAGGCATTGTAACAATGCCAGCTGGTCCACCGGCAATTTGTAAAATAAGTATATTTCTGTTGTCTGTTATAAAAAAACCGGCCAAGTGCGAGTCGGACTCGCGCACGAAGGGTTCTGTACCAAAAAATCACGTTTGTTGTATGGGAGCCCCCCTTAAATATTTATTTTATTCTGTTTATAATATTTGTTGTTATAGTAGCAATAGAAATACATTATCTGTGAAAATTTCAACAGTCTACCTGCAGTCGTTATTAATATCGAGCAAAAAACGGCACAAAAATCACGTTTGTTGTACGGGAACCCCCCTTAAATATTGATTTTATTCTGTTTTTAGTATTTGTTGTTATAGCGGCAACAGAAATACATCATGTGTGAAAATTTCAACTGTCTAGCTATCACGGTTCATGAGATACAGCCTGGTGACAGACAGACAGACAGGCAGACAGACAGATAGACGGACAGCGAATTCTTAGTACTAGGGTCCCGTTTTTACCCTTTGGGTACGGAACCCTAAAAAACGCGCTTTGACTCTGAAAAGGGGATTAAAAAAAGCCAAGTAAAAATATCTACATTCATGACATAATTTATTATTGTGGTAACACCACAGAATACATAATGAAGGCTTTACAAAATGACAAAAAGCTGTAGGCTGGATCCTGGATCAAGAACCTTATTAAAAATTCTTGGGCTGGATAGATGACGTTGATAAAAATGTATGTCGCAATGTATTTTTTTTACTAATCTTCGAAGAGCACTCAGGTAGACAGGCAGATGTAATCCCAAAATTTTTCATTTGGGCAGATGTCAGAAAGCGAGCGCTAACTTGCCTCTTTGGTACAGACCGTTTATTTTTAAAAGCCAATTATGACTCATCTCTTTCCATCAACGCCATCTAGTGAGGCAAATAGTTACTAATTTATTTTTTAAATGCGAAACAAAGTTACTGCTGCTCGTTGGCAGATGGCGCTATATCGTTCTACAACGCGCTATGGTTTGCTCCACAGCAAAAGATAAAGCAACAAATGATTCCTACTTCAAATGTTCAGAAAAGTGATGGTTCTGTTGTATTGATACGCAACTAGTTATCCATCTTACCTATTTTTTTGTAAACATTTGATTGTGAATAACAATTTAAATGTTTTAAATTCTAATTTAATTAAATAAGGGCTAGTAATAGGTAGCCGTAGGTAGGGTAAAATAGGGATGTTCGATCCGGGTGCCTTGTATCGATATTCCGGATCGCAATGGATCGTTATCCATTGTATCGATCCATGGATCGATCCTAATAAATTGATACGATTTTTTGGATCGATCCAGTATCGAATCAAATATTTTCGAAAAATCGGATTTTTAATCACTTTAATAGAAACATGACCATAAGTGACTAATATACACTACTACTAAGATGTTTGGTAAAAGCCTTATGAAGCCGAATATGGTAGATAGAGACCATCAAATTGAACAATTTTTACTGTGGGACCAACTCTGAAATCGCGAAAAAAAATAAGCTGTTTCATACAAAAATTAATAACGAAAATATCAAAATGTATGAAACAGCTGTTTTTTTTCGCGATCTCGTGGTTGGCCCCATAATTAAAGTTGTTCATTAACGTGGTCTGAACACCCCTTTTCATTTTTAGATATTTTTTAAAAATAACCGTGTATATGGTAAATTAAAAAATAATGGCAATATATTACAGTGTGTTTTTTTAACAGTCATCAAATTTTGTGGTATAGCTTAGTTAGACCATCAAACTGAACAACTTTGTTTAGGGACCAACTTAATCAGATCAAAAAATATTCCGCTGTTCCATAGAAAACATCAATAGGTATCTACTCGACCAAAATGTATGGAACAACTAATAATTTTTTGCTCCAATTAAGTTGGTCCTTTAGACAAAGTTGGCCAGTTTGATGGTCTAAGCCACACCACGAAATTTGATCACTGTTAAAAAACACACTGTATTTTAAAGTACCCAATTAAAGCACAAAATTAAAAGTTGCGTTTAATTATTATTATTATTAGTGGTCCAAGCAAACAAAACGTACTTATCTTAACGAAATAAAAATTGTTCTCTTCTCAAACTAAACAATATATTGGTTACGACGAAGTTGACAGTACATTGAAATATGATATGGCATCGTAATATGGATTTGGACTAAATATTCCGTTGAACTTCAAATATTCTCTAAGTAATTACTTTATTTATACCATATACATAATACGATTCTTTCGATCCGATCCTATATGCATGTGTATCGATCCACCCAAGGATCGAATGCTATTGTATCGATACAAAAATCGAATGGATCGTATCCCATTGTATCGATCCACGCAAGTATCGGATCGGATCGAACATCCCTAGGGTAAAATAAGTAATAACGGGTTTTTCGCATACCGAACCGAAACTATGTATGTATTGGTTTTCGAATCGATAACGGTTTTCAAAACTATTTATTTATGAAACTATTTATTGGAGGTATTGCACGGTATTGCCAATCTAGCTGTACCGAAATAACTAGTTTTTTGATACGTTATAGGTATTTTCTTGACACCTTAAATAAATAGATATAGAAATTACGGAATATTAATTCACAGATTTGATTTGATGTTTTTTGTTTACTTTTATTCTTTTTATCAATATTTTTGTTTTAAATTAAGAATCATAAAAAATATACGTATTTACACTTGTATTAAGATAATTAATAAAATAGAAAAAATACTAGAAAAAAAAATCGACTCACTCGTAGCAGCTCAGACGGTATGCTACGGGTGAGTCGATTTTTTCTAGTACCTACTTTTAGTATTTTATTAATTATCTTAATATAAAAATAGCATTGTGAATGCCTAAAATCTGAAATTTCAGTATTTAACTTATTTATGAAACAAAACACATTATCGGCGATTATAATTTCGTGTTAGGTGGTTAGATGGCGCTATTTCCTATATAACTAAAGCACCCTGAATCGCACGAAACGAACATGGTACCTACAGGTTTTAGAAACGTTAGGATATTGTAATAAGGTCAGGTATTGAATATCAAAACGTTTAGTTTCAATAACGTGTTTCTGTCGATAAATAGTTTCACCGCAGACCAATACATAGTTTTCTGTATTGCACCAATACATAGTTTCAATAACTATTTATGGTTTATAACGCCCATCTCTAATAAGGGCTAGATTAAGTAGATTAATATACACAGTCATTTTGTAGTCGTTTTAATTAGCTTAAGGGAGTGTTCTACTAATGAAAATAAACATTTTTGCCAAAGAAACATGGGTCGAAAAACGACAAAATTTTTTGACTTTCCCATACAAATACAATGTTTTAGCTGTCTAGTTAGTATGGGAGGACCAAAATTTTTTGTCGTTTTTTGACCCATGTTTCTTGGACAAAAATGTTTAGTTTCATGGGTACAACACACCCTTAAGTTAATTAAAACGACTACAAAAAGACGGTGTATATCGTTGGTTTGATAACGTGTCGTGTGCAGGGACCGGAACCAGTGATGCCATGTCCGAAATGTGGTCGACGGTGATAGCTCAAAAATACGGTAGGTTCTAAGAAATTACGGCTATTGTCCGTGGAAAAAAACGATGTCTATTAATAAAAATAGTGCATAAATTGCTTTTTATTTCAAAAACAAGGTATAGAATTACTAAGTAGGTAATTCAAAACACTTAAAGTAGAAAAGTAAAAAAAAAACTTTATAATTTAATACTTTGAGCATTTCATCACCAGGATTAAATGAAATGCAGTTTTGTGCGTACTTTTTTGCGGATTGTTGTGACATAATCGAGCTGTTTATTTATAGTAGGTATGAACAACTATTCAAAAAAAAGTTGGGAGTTACAAGTCGTGATAAAGTTTGGCCACATGGTGGAAACTGATCAGCAGGCTGTTCCTAACTAATATTGAGCTGAGCCAAACTATCCTTCCTTACATACAGTTCCATACGGCGGCGGGTTTAGCGCTCTTTTCCCGGCTTCATTCTAAAAATTATTTCTAAAAATAACCTCGGAAACATTTGACATGCAAACCGGTAAAATCACGTATTAATCTTGTAATAGAAGCCAGCTTAGCATTGACGTCCACTAAAATCAGTCGGTTTATAAATCGATTTCCGGATGCCTACCCATATAGAATTTTTTCCCCAAAAATTACCCCATATTTCAGGGAATTTCAAGCGATTTGATTTTTCCAGATTTCCGACGGAATATAAAATTCGTGAGAAATGGATAGAAGCAACTGGAAAAAAGAATGGGATGAAATTTAATGACCACCAAAAAACAATCGTTACCCTAAACAGTCTCATCCAAAAAAAAATCTATTTCATACATTGCCTAAAAGGGCCAGGCATTGTATACAATGCCTGCATTTCATACATTGCCGGTGACACATATACTTAATGAGGACCTTTAAAAAATTCGTAAGTCCAAATTAAATTAAAAAGCTTCAAGATCTGATTTTATCCATAATGATATTAAAACAGCGTAGGCGTCATCAAAGTCAAGGCAAACCCAAATAACATATGTATAGTAAAAAAATAATGCTATCTTCGCACGAAATGTCAACATTCGCCATTAAACGGAGTATTTCAAAATGGCGTCTTTTCCCGCGCAAAATTCATTTTTCTGCCATATTGTTGGCAACAAAAAACATGGCTTGAATGAGGGTCGGGCGCCAATTTCACGAGTCACTGACTTGTGAGCCTGATTGGAAACTTATTGGAGGTGGCATTGAATGCTGGCTTGCATGGACTTTCGATTCGTAGGTAATCTACATCTTTACTAATGACCCATGAAATGAAGTAGGTACATATTTCTCGATGAGTGATTAACCTGTATTTCGAATTTTGAACTAAAGATGATGTCTACATCGGTACAAAAACGTGTCAAATTGATGGATAGAATAGAACGTTTCTATGTAGTACCTACCCTCTCGTCCGCTTAAATGTTCGTCAGTGTGGATTCCCGATATAGTGTGCAGTGCGCTTACACTTTCGGCCTTATCGTCATTAAGGCCAAGCACTATACCGTCGTGGATTAAGACAAACTAAAAAAGTAGAAGAGAATCGAATATTTTGTTATTTCCGATCCGATCATTGAGCTGATAATTTCTTTTTTTTTATAAGTACCTAATAAATAAATTTATTTTCTCCTAAAAGATGTTCGAAGCCTAAAAGATGTAAATACATTTCAGTAAGTGGTACTTAGACTTAGCCTTGGTTTATCCTGAATGTTTTTGACTGTTTATTTAGACTAAACTTTACCATAAAGTTTATTACTTTTGTGTTTTGCTTTTACCATTGGTAGGTATTGGCAGTTTTAAGGCTTGTTCATAATTTCATGGGCAAGTCAAACAGTCAGAACTTGGAAGTCGGCAGCCAGCAGGCCTTCAAACTAAGTTTTAAGCTGGTTGTTTACATAACCTTAGGCTACTTGTCTACTTGCTCACAGCCTGTGCAAATAAGTACCCTTCTCAAAACTCGGCTTGAAAATTTGTTCTAATTTGTTTGTTTGGAGAACCATTCGGCCTGTATCGTTCGAAGCTTTTGTATCCAAAAAATTCAGCAATGAAACTTTTCAAGGATAAAAAATTTGATTTATTACATTTTACTTATAATTCCTTGCTTCCAAGTAATCAAGCTGTAATTTTTTAACTGCTCGAGAAAATTTCAAAAAATCTTTGTTAGTTGCACAGACTTTTAGTACCTACTTGTATGGTCTGTGGTTAGTTGATTCCTACGTCATATTACCTAATTTCAACCCGATCTGCCCAGTAGTCACGTTAACTGCAGCAGACATCAGACAATAGAAATATTATGGGATATTTGGCGATGGATGATGAATCAGTCTGTCATTCGTTAACTGTCTTAAATACACTTTTTATCGCTCTTGTAAAAGCTTTATCTCTGCAACTTCCCTGCATTCTGCATTCCGCTGAACAACGAGCATAAATTGTAATGGTGTGCATCTACAACAGCCATTGTTCGCGCGGGGCCGGACGCGATTGCGACCGCAATGCGATGAGCGACAAGACAGCCGATTGTATCGCACTGACGAACGTAAAGATAGCGTGGTGTAACGTTAAAATTAAATAAAAATTAAATTAATAATTAAATATTATAATTATTCAGTAAATAAATCACACGTCATGCCCCACCACCGTTGCCGTAGTGTCTAAATGACTGACAATCCGTGTTGCCAGCCCAGCCTATTATAAGAATCTCAGACTTCGTTCAGAAATCTACTCTATTAGTTGAGCTTTCCTGATAAGCTACTCGGCCCCGGTTAGCTCTACATTCTATTCATAACCTTTCGTTCCGTTCGATCGTCCTGCATCATCTTCAGCGACTTCAGCTCCCAAAGGAGAGCCCGTCTCCTCGCCATCCATCGACTGGCAGGCATCGGCCACCGATATAGGCAGCTGTCAGCAGCAGATAGCAGCCAGCAGATCAAACGGCAGTAGTAGAACATCCAAACAAGCCCGTAGCAAGAATCAAACATCGTAAACACTGTTCAGACCGGGTCGATGTGCTATGGGTGCAAGGCCCCATAGGCAAGTGCAACGCTGTCTAGGCTCCGAAGGCTAGCGTATCAGATAATATCAGGCCCCGTAGGCAAGTGCACGTACGCTGTGTAGACCCCGTAGGCAAACGTATCAGTTGATGCCATGCCAAACCATACTCTATTTCCGACTTCGTTCGGAAGTCTATATACTCTAATGGAAAACTGTTTTGAGTGCTTTGCAAGAGGAATCGTTACACACTACATTCGTATCAAGTGCAAGAAACCTGTTTGATATTTTAAAGATTATATTTACTTCAACTTCTTTTTACCATTGAAAATGGTTATCAGATGCAAATCGCCTGAGACGTATTTTTAGTCATATCTCCGAGGATTTTGGGAGGATCGAAATGAAAATAGTACCAAAAGTTGAGGAATTTATCGAGACATGTGTGAACTTTACACAGGTATCTTTTTTTGGAATTTTGCTAAATTCCAAAAATTACGGGTTTTTTGGGGATGTTTGTTTACTAAATTGTAAATATTTCGGAAAAAAAACCGACCTAAGAAAAAATGAAAAAAAGGGGTCCTAGGGTATTAGTTTAGCTATCAAATGGCAAAATAATATTGAAAATCGGTTTATAATTGTGACCTGACTGAGGCCGTATCACAAGCTCTTAAATCCTGCCAGGTTTATAAATTGCTGTAGTGACATCTCTTTCTCATCGTATAGCAAATAAAAGAGATAGATTGATATCCAGTCAGAAAACTGCCTGGAAATATGAGGTCATAATATGGCCCCTGTAGGTGGTCCCTTTAGATTTGGAATTGTAGAAAAACAGCTGTTTCCGTACATAAAAAGTGATGTAGCTTCTATGATTATTGAACGATCGTCATGGTAATAGTGTTAAAAGATGCAGAAGCAGACGAGAAGTGCATTCGTTGGAAATATTATTAGTTGGTTAATATTATTTCGGCTGCGTCGAGGCAGTCAGCGGGCGATTTTACGATTGTGTCACAATCGTAAAAATAAATAGGTACTACCTAGGTAACTTTAAAAATACAACAGGACTCTGCATTTGATTTGATTTTGGTTTTTCGTAAATTTTTGTGTTCATTTTCAATACTCCGATTCTTGCGGGGACTGTAAAATCTGTGAATTTTTGAACAAGAATCAGCACAATCTAGAAACTTTTGTACATTCATTCCATAGTTAAAGTAAATACACCAAAACAGCTATTTATCTTAAAAGGGTGCATGTAATTTATTCCCGCCCCTCAGCTAAGATCTCATCTTTCACTCAAGATGTATAAATCTTGTAATCTGACATCAAAACAGCAATATATCTCCGAGGCAAAGTAACTTGAGCGACCGCGGAGAGGAAACTGCTTCAGTTCTACTTGTACAAGTACGAGTAGTTTCTGTAACTTAAGTTTTGAACTTAATATTATTTCGTCAGCAAACTGTGGTCTGGTTAAAATTGGACTAGTTGCTATGCTAGTTGTCACGAATATTACATAAGTTTTGTCGAAATTATTTGACAAGTGGATAAGAGAGAAAGATTTTCTTCTTTGATTTTCAGAGTAATTTAAGAAAGGTTACCTGATAAATCAGGTAAATCTAAAGATTAACGTTCTCATCTGCAAACTAGAAAATATTAATTAGACTGTAAATTCGTAGATATAGACTTTTTTCTGGAGTCCAATAACCAATTGGAAATCCTTGAATACGTTTAGGATTCCAATTGGACGTGTTTTAGTAGATTTGGATTCCTGAGAAATGCTGTAAAGTTTACGATTTCCTTATGTAGCTTCTTAGCTACATAAGGAAATCTTAAATCGAAATCTGAATATCCAATGGTTTGTACACCGGTTTTCAAGGTGTCGCCATCTCTGAGGTCCCGGGTTCGATCCTCGGCTGGGTCAATTTAGAAAACGAACTTTTCTACATATATTGGCTCATGTCTGGGTTTTTGTAGTTCCGCCGTTGGCTCTGATTTCCATAAAAAGTACATTAGCTACTTTGGATGTTTTGTCTAATAAAAAAAAACAGGGGGGTTACTCTCACTCATGTAAACGTCAAAACAGTAGGTACAATGGAAACCATGGCAACCGCTTTCAATGTACTAAAATAACAGATTTTTGACGTTTATTCGATACCAATTCGATCTCGGAACCTCGTTCGTGTTTTAAGATTAACCCCCCAGTTTCTATAAGCTGGTTTGTTCTGTTATCGTTGGCTGGTTTAATTGAAAAAATATGATACGAACGAAGGTGCACGTGATCCGCGACGGACGTATTAGTTTCAGCCTATCTCACCTCATTCAATTTGTTTTGAAAATGTTATCGAGATAGGAAACGGTTATCAATTTGTTAGACAATATCAATTAGGGCCGTTTGCACTAAAGATAAGAATCGCCTAAGTCTTTTCCTAAGTACCACCAGTGCCGGATAAAGACAACTTGGTGCCCTAAGCAATCCACGCCTGTGGGTGGGGTGGGGGGCCCCCTATTATAGGGCTACTATCTACGAAAGGGAGGATGCACATTTTTTTTTTAGCTATTTTTTGTCTGTTTCATCCACTAATCTTGTAGTTAAAGTAGTTTTACATGGATGAACACACAAATTAATTTGAAATAAATTATTTTTATTTCTTACTCACAATTAAAACACCTTTTTTCGGTGCCAATTAGTTATGGTGCCCCCCAGACGTGATGCCCTATAAGCAATTGCTTAATTTGTTTTATAGGTTAATCCAGCACTGAGTACAACTCGACCAAGATAAATAGGCGCATGACAGCTGCATATTAGCTACGTTCATGACACCACCGTTTTAATTTGGTCGAGTCGTAGTTAGGAAAAGCCTTTTGTTCACGCGATCAATTTGGGATGGGACTGATTAGCCCTTAGAGCATTCAACCAAGTATGCTCTAAGGATTAGCCTGTTGATTGGTCATTGTCAATGTTGCCGGACAACGACCCGTGACGATGACGACGTTCTGTAGCAGGAATAGATTAACTAAAGTACGACTAAATATACTACTCTGTGTAAAAAGTATCGGGAATATGTCAATAAAAAGACCCGCGTAAAAGAGGTCGTTCTAATTATTTTACTGCATATTGGTAGCACTGTACAGCGCGCAAAATTTGAGCGGGATCTGTCATTTAATTTGTTTTAAACTACACTTTTTGTTGGTGATAGTTTTGAGTCCTCGGCGATTTTGATGATAATGCACTATCATACACAGCCATTATAGTGAAAGAGTTTTTAGCGAAAAATTCAACAAAAGTTCTCGACCAAGCACCGTATTCACCTGATATGGCTCCGTCTGACTTTTTTTATCTCCCAAGTTAAAATTAACTTCGAGGAAAACGTTTTGAGTCGATAGAAGCCATAAAAGAAAATTCGCTGAATGAGCTTAAGGCCATACCGCAAATAGCTTATGAAAAATGTATGGAAGACTGGGTGAAGCGGTGGAGATGTTGTATTGCAATGCAAGCGATGGGGCCTACTTTGAAGGCGATAAAATAAATTTAGATAATAATAAGTATTTTTTGTTTTATTGACAAATTCCCGATACTTAGTACACAGAATGTAAATAGATGTTCAAATGCATGTGTAAATAGATGTGCAGCTGTTGATACTCCAGCCAGCGTAATGGCACAGTACAGGTGGGACCGATGCTCTAATTGGAGTAATAGCATTCGAGCGGACGCAGATCCAATTCCGTGCCACTTCCGATTCATGTTTGAATCACGTTGGGAACTACGGACACTGGATGTGGCAGTTGCTATTATTTTAAGACTGAGAACCATTTTAGTAAGTGCAAAACGACTTAGTCTTTTCTCACATTTTCATTAATTATTTACGGAAATTGTCGGCATCAGCCATTTTATTCTCCCCACTGCTGGGGCACAGACCTTGAGGATGGGCCATAACCCACCACGCTGGCCCATAAATTGGTGGGTTTTAACGACTGCAAATGCAGTCGGGACCAATGGCATAACGTGCCTTCCGAAGCACGGATGAGCTCGAGACAATACATTTTTGGTGCCCATCCCATCCCATGACCGACCCTTGCGAAAGTTGCTTAACCTCAATCATCCCAGGCCACTGCGCCATTGAGCTGCAAAGTGATGAAAATTGCACATATTATATTTTTTATTCTTGAGCAGAATCTTATATGAAGTGGCCACTAGCCAGCTTTGGTTTTTGGGGGGTTATTTTTGTTTTCTTATTATGGTACATACCTCCTTGGTTGAGTGACTTGCTCGCTAGTTTTTATCATGTCGTCATCTCTGAGGTGAACTTTTCTAAATTGATTGTCTCGGATTGACATCTTTAAGTGGATGTTTATACCAATTTTTTCTCCGGTTTCCATAACATAACACAACTGACTTCAGGATCAGAGCAACTTATTTGATGTTTTCGGAAAATCCTTGGGGGAGACTGATATGAAGGTGAATCTTTATTCATTTTTTATAGAATATTGTAGCCACATCCAGCTGCTTATAATACGCTGATTGCCTTGCTGACGGCCCCCCTAGTTCGTTATACGATGAAAATAACCCTTTATCTCTTTTTACGCTGTATGACCAGCCGAATTGGCGCGCAACATAAATTAATTACTTTCTGGTTGATTGTTTAAATTTTTATTAAGTCAACTTTTGAGTCTATGTATTTGATCAACATGTGCGTTGTTGTTGTTGGTATAAGTGCGCCGCAGGTTCGCGCACTTAACCAGCGAAGGCATTTTGTATGAACAAGCGCTGATAAGCGCCGACAAGCGCTGACAAGCGCCTACACGCGCAGGTCAGCGCTGGCTCGTTTAGTATGAAATCCTGCTTTAACCTGCTTGCTTTGTGTGACGGTTACCTGCGCGAACCTGCGGCAGTAAGCGGCAGTCGGCAAACAGCGTCCTCTCTGTATACGGCCTTAGTTACAGTTAATTAACATATTAAGTAGGTAGGTACTTATGTACATATGTATGGTCATCGATAATTTTGAATTTGAATATCATAAGAAGAAAAATCTATAGCTCTTAAATCTTAAAGGCAATGACCAACACAACAGGGTTATCGTAGTTCTAATCAAGACGCAGAATCTCGGGAGATTTAATGAAACGAATAGTTAGAGACAAATGGAACATCCGGACTGCAGTTAGGAGCAGACGGGAATTAGTCGCAGTATATTGCCTGTGCCTGGGGACTATTCTCAATCTTAGTTGATCGAAGTTTTTTTCGAGAGATCGATATCAACTATAAAAACTGCGATATATTGATCGGTACATAGAAATACCAATACCAATGTATGTTTTAATAGGCTCCAAAAGAAATATTACTCAAAACAATAATTTTGAGAGCAATAGATCCTACTAATATTATAAATGTGAAAGTTTGTGGGTTTGGATGTTTGTTCCTCAATCACGCAAAAACTATTGAACGGATTTGGTTGAAATTTGGCACACAGATAGTAGATCGCCTAGATTAAAACATAGGATGCTTTTTATCCCGATATTCCCACGGGAACGGGAACCACGCGGGTGAAACCGCGGGCGGCCGCTAGTAATTAATATAATCTCTCTAATCTCGAACCCGCACCCTTGGGATTCCTGCCCAATGCACTGACCAATTATGCTACCGCCAATGAGATCGGCGAAATTTTCTAGTGCTTTTTCGCTGTAAGCCAGCGTTATTTCATCAACGTCAGGAAATATCGTCGACATTAAAAAATCAGATGCTGTAGTGCAGTATATTTTGCTCGGTTCGTTAGAGATTCCTGATTTGAGATCACGAGCACACATTTGGACACCTAGGTACCTTAACATAGTGCAAAGTACGAGCCTTTTTTGAAGGTGCATCGTGAAAAATATTACACTTAGGGCTTATTTTTTCATTCTTGGATAACAGAAGTCAGCTAAATTATTACCCGAATAAAATAAGTCATTAAAAAAATTTACAAACAAACAATATGACATAAATTCTCAATTTAGATATCTCAAATGAATTTATCAAACGTTATCAAATTATCTCAAATTATCAAACGAATAAAGCTTAATCGAGCATTGAAAAATCAGCCTTATAAAACAAAACTTATTCTGAATTTAGTTGGTCAAATTCATAACATAAATAAGTCATAAAATAAAATAAAAAAAACTCTTCAAACAGTTTTTTCTATAGCAGTCACGAGTCTTTTGTTTTTGAGCATACTCGTGTAAACTCACAAATAAAAGAATTTCATTGTATGTAACTATAACAGAGTATATTACAAAAAGTTCTAAAACTCAAATGAACGACTTTTAACGCTGAATTGTATTGTTCCAGGGGTTTCGGCAAACAAGGGTTCCAGTGTCAAGGTGAGAGGTTTATCCTTGAATTGTGTTCATTTGATTAAGTTGCTAGCGGATTTAGACTTGAACAAGCTCTTGACTTCGCGATACAAATCGCTGAATTAATCTGAAGGATTTAGACTCGCTTATAATACAGCTCCCTAATAAGAATGAGGAGACAGCAGAAACTAATTTAAATAAAAAACTGTTCTGCAAAAAGTATGGCCCATTACTAAGGACGCTTACTCGAATTGGGGTGTATTGTATGACCGAACTCGAGTTCGCGAGCTTCATCCGTTCGGCTTCATACTCGTTTCTATGGAATTATTATAAAAAAAAATATCCGATGGGTAATCGAATATGCGTCTTACCGCATTCGAATATCCGAAAGCGAGTACTACTGTAATTAGTCACAGCATGTGTGTTAAATTGTATAATTTACTACCAGATCATGTTCAAAGTCTTCCGATCGTACTTTTCAAGAGAATCATATTTAGAGTTTTGGTTGATAATTGCTTTTATGACTTGAATGAATTCACAATTTTTTGCCATAATGGGAATTTTAATAAATTAAGCTTTAGTAAATTGAAATTTGACATTTTTTTGTATGGTATTGATGTGTATTTACTGACATTTTGAGCTATTTAGTATTCCACATTTTGTAATTTGCTATTTTAATTATTGACTATCGAGTCTTTTTTTTTGACATAAGTACTTACCTTACTCTGACACCTTGACATTTTGATTTTGACATAATCGTGCAAGATTGGACGTTTGGACATTTTGTATTGTAAACTTAATTTTATTGTTAATTTTTTTATTCAATTTAATTTTTTTTTTTTTATTATTATTTAATTTAATTTTTTAATTTGATTATTTTTGATTTATTTGATTTTATTTCTTTTATTTGATTTTATTATTATTTTAAATAGATGCATGACGACTGAATTAAGTATTTGCATATCGCTAGAGAGCGGTAAAACATGTATGAACTTTATGTATTATAAGATCTAAATTGTACCATGTTTTCTGTGAATAAACAAATTCTAATTCTAATTCTAATTCTTGGTCACACCATTATAATTATTTTATCAGATGGTTGAAATGTAATGTACCTAATATTTTTAATTCCAGTATGCAGTTTCGTCGTGCACAAGCGATGTCACGAGTACGTCACCTTCACATGCCCGGGCGCAGACAAAGGCGCAGATTCAGACGTAAGTTCGAGTTTAATTAAACTGTAAATATTGAATGACTACCACAGTCTGTGATGACTACAATAATGTAAAAAAGTATTATGCCTCCAGTGGCGAGGTGTGAAATTATGGCGAATGTATTGCCTGTACTGTAAGTACGTAATCTGTATGTTGCGTACACGTAAAACACGATTACTATTATTTGTTCTGTGGTAAAACCGCGATCTTTTTCGAACGGCTCTTGTCGACTTTATATTTTGTGCTGCCGATTTCGGCGGTCCTAGTAGGTATTTGTCTCTACCAACAGAAACTTTAATGGCTGGCAGTGCAGTGCAATGGAAAGCGCACTAGACTGCTAAAACTCATTTTGAGTACTTCAGACGTATTAATGAAGATGAAGTTGAAATTGCTGCTTGAAAATTTAGCATAGAAAGTGCTCGACTCGCTACTTTTCTCTAGACTGAATTACACAAACGAGCAAGATGAGTTTTGTAATAAATTGCTCACATGAAAAGAGCTATTTAGAAAAGTGAACATTATTTACAGCTCGCTTTTTGCTGAAGTCATTATTTTTTCTTATTATTATGCATACAGTAAAATAGTTTTAAAAAGTCAGGAGTATACACTATTACATTAGTACATTATACCTCAGTGGGATGGGTGCATACTCAATCTTACAAAAGTTCCTAAAATTAAAATTGTTTTTTAACCATTTTTAATAATATAAATGTGATAAAATTGTAAAAGTTACGACGTTGTTGTATAAAGTGTTTGCACTAATATATAAATAATCTAATAAAGGTAAGTACCGTTCTTTTATCTATATTTAATTTATAAGTACAACTGCGGAAAACACATTTATTAGTTTAAGATCTGCAAAAACGTGTAAGTCTCATATATCATCAAACAAAAAATATGGTTCTACACACATTTAAAAAGAATTTACTCAAAAATGTTTGTAATATGGTCATTATTTTGACAACCTTCTTTGAACAAAGTCGAGGTTGCCGTGCTCCTGCGATGGTGACGCAACAAAGTTGTTTAGGATTTCATTATTTTTGAGTTTTAGCCACCAGCAATTTCCTTTGAAAATCCATTATTGTCGAGTTTTGTTTCAAACATAGTTAGGTGAAAAAAGTACATTGACTTTTTTTTTACTTTTCTTACTTTCTTGCCTTTTTTACTTTTTTGTCATTTTAATCATTTGTAACATTTTGGTCATTTTTGTAATTTTTGTGATTTTTGACATTTTTGTAATTTTTGTAGATTTTGACGTTTTTGTCATTTTTGTAATTTTTGTCATTTTTGTAATTTTTGTAGTTTTTGTCATTTTTACTTTTTTGTCATTTTTGACATTTTTGAGTAAAGCACTATATAAGACTTGGTCCACAATGACTGCACTGCTAGACACGCTATGATGGCCTCAAGCTGAGCTTAACTACGCTCTCGGCCTTCAAGCTTGGTCATCATTGCAGCCCTTGCTGTCCGCGCCGCGCTATAAAGGCCTCGACGTCCGGTCTCGGCCTTTATTCCAGCTTGGCCATCAAGGGCTGCAATGCTGACCGCGCTGTGACGGCCTGGACCTGCGCTAAGCTACGTTATCCATCATGAGGCCATCATCATCGCGCTGCCAGCAATGCAGTTATTATTGACCGCGTCAGTAATGTACTATTACGCTCATATTGATTAAATATTTCATAACAAGTATAATTAAGTGTAAAATTGCTTAAAAATTACGAAAACAACTATTAACCCAAATTCTTTCAACCCTATCCAGGAAAATATCCCGTTAAATTACAATTTCCTCAATAAAGAGAGGCGTAACAACAAAAACCAACGTAATGGTGTTTGCATTGTATCCCCAAAATTGGCTTCCGCAGGTAGGGCTACCATCCGTCCGGATATGTCCGGACTTGTAGGCATTTGTCCGGATTTTTAGATTGGGTGGTGTAATACTAGTTATAAAACATACATAGCAGTAGTGTTCGAAAGAGATGTCCCAAAATGTATGGAGTCTGGGCCACGTCCATCTATGTACAGTATACGTACCAAAAATAGGTAAAGATACGATAAACAGTTTTTAATTATCCAATTTATCTAAAATCACTTGTTTTTTGGAAGGAACAAATTATCTAGTACTTTAAAATGTAAGCACACAACAAAATACATCATAACGGAATAAATCAGTTTTCAGTCAGTTCTTTTTGAAAAATAGTAGATTATACAACAAGTGAATAAAAAGGGAATTTAGTTCGAGGGACTAAGTTGGATCCCGAGAGTAGCGAAGGATTCTAGAGTTGAATCCTGAGCGTAGCGAGGGATTCAAAAGTAGAATCCTGAGCGAAGCGAGGGATACAAAGGACCGAGATGAAATTTTTTTTCACGAGTTGTGTACTCTACTTTTTACCATTGACTGCGAGAAAACAAATATACCTAGCAGTACTTTATACTAACGTTTTATTGTTGACCATCAGCCATTTTTCATGTCCCCACTGCTGGGGCACAGGCCTTCCTTTTGGGGGGAGGATGGGCCATAACCCACCACGCGGGCCCAATGCGGATTGATGGGTGTTAACGACTGCAAATGCAGCCGGGACCAACGGCTTAACGTGCCTTCCGAGGCACGGAGGAGCTCGAGATAATACATTTTTGGTCACCCATC
Source organism: Agriphila tristella (assembly GCA_928269145.1). NCBI lineage: Eukaryota > Metazoa > Arthropoda > Insecta > Lepidoptera > Crambidae > Agriphila > Agriphila tristella. Next base: position 31,753,947 of record OV743432.1, read on the forward strand.
CCATGACCGACCCTTGCGTGAAATTAGAAGTTTTCCAATGACATAAAACAACCACGCTATAAGAGAGAGATTACATTATCAGTCTGGCATCAGTCCATTTCATCAGTCTGTCTGTATAGACTTTGTATTTTTGCAGACTGAATATCGTACCAGATGCAAGACTGAACATTCAATCTCCCTCTAATAGATAGAAAAGAACCCAAAGATAATTTAAGACACTAAAAGAACCTAATTAAATTTGGCGGGATATTTTTTTTTTCGTTTAATTTTATCGTGAACTATGGCTCTATGGAATAGCTCCATAGCAGCCAGTAGGTATTGGTACTTTTTTGTACTACTATCCGCGTCAATTGGTAATGCGCCTGGCGGCCATGATTTTAACCTCAAACACGAAAAACAATTGTAATTTTCTCATATACCTAGACCCTTTCTTATTGAAAATAAGAATTCAATAATTAATAAATTATATTACCTATTAGAATTTTACTGTTTTTTGTAATTTTTAGTTGTGGATGACGATGATGTATATGTTAATTTGACAAGTTTCCAGCGCATTACCAATTGACGGGGATAGTAATTCATGATGCGCGCTTGTTCCAAATTCAAATTATTTTTATTCACTCGGTGAATAAAATCGCTTATTATTCACTCTTATCGTTGAATTAAACGCACTTTTTAGAGTGGCGATGGTAAAAAATAATATGCCCGGACTTTTATTGCAGTGTCCGGCTTTTAGTCAGTACTTTCAAAATTTTGAAATGGTAACCCTATCTGCAGGCAAACCACAACGAGGTCAATCGTCCGGTGGACGCTATGAATTAGCAAGTCTCAATCGATAGAACGTTGGTTGGTACCTATAACAAAATAACATACTATCCCCGCAAATTGTTAATGCGATGGAACCTTGTCACATTAACAACCACGTTGACGTCATCCGCAACTATGACATGTACGAGTAACAATAAAATTCTAAAAGGTACAGAGTAAACGTACGGAGTGTTAGTAGCACCCTGGCAAAAACTTTAAGGGATGATTCTACCCTTAGAAATAAGCATCTTTCTCTATGGAACCACTTGTCACAAATGCATAGTTGTTGAGATTTTGATTTTTCGTTGAGAAGCAATGTACGCGGAACAACTCGATTATGTACTAACTAACGCCCTGTATAATTCTGTTTATCCTTACTTGTTCTATTTAGTAAACAGCTTTTGATAGTTGTCATAAGTACGTCTTTTAAACTTAACTCGATATTTAAATAGTACATTACAGCCGAGAACAGGAAGCTGCCAAGGTTTATTTATTTATTTACTAGCGGCCGCCCGCGGTTTCACCCGCGTGGTTCCGGTTCCCGTGGGAATATCGGGATAAAAAGTATCCTATGTTTTAATCTAGACTATCTACTATCTGTGTGCCAAATTTGAACCAAATCCGTTCAGTAGTTTTTGCTTGATTGAGGAACAAACATCCAAACCCTCAAACTTTCACATTTATAATATTAGTAGGATAGGATTTAATTCTTAATGCACAATTGTACAATGGCGGACTTAGGCATTCTATACCAGTCAACCTTAGGGTGATGTGGAGACTGTGCGGTAGGGTGCACAACCAGGGTAAATAAAAAAAAATAAGAAATAATATGACATACATACTAACATAAATATAAATATAATAAATATAGTATATAAATAATTATTAATGTTGTTTGTAAAATACTTTACTCACGAAATGAGAGGAAATATATCATCTTAGAAAAAAAAATCTGATATTTAAAATGGTTCGTGTGACCATGTTAAATGATCATGCAACCATAAAGCTTTATAAAAATAATGCTAGCGGATGAGTTCTACCGATTTGATTTAGAATACTTCCCGCACAAGTGCGGGAAGAAAGTATTGAATTTCATTTCCGCACTGAATTTCAAATTTAGAATATGATGAACCAGACTTTCACGGAAATTTTGAACACCCCGCATTCCTTTTTCAAATGGAAAAATAACATTTCAGAGCTTAGTGAGGAAAATATGTTGCTTATTAGGTAAATCAAATTGTTACTAATAAATTATCAATTTCTTTCGTAATCTATATATGATGTAGAAAACCATTTGTTTTGTTTATAATTGATTTTTTAATAAAAAGTTGGGTGAAGATTGTTTATCAAATAAGAAAAGTAAGGATAAAATAGATTTTTACTCACATCCTATCCTACTAATATTATAAATGTGAAAGTTTGTGGGTTTGGATGTTTGTTCCTCAATCACGCAAAAACTACTGAACGGATTTGGTTGAAGATAGGATACTTTTTATCCCGATAATCCCACGGGAATGGGAACCACGCGGGTGAAACCGCGGGCGGCCGCTAGTTTATCATTATACAACTGCTTCATAATATGTAACTACTAATTAATTATGGCTGTACCGAATAAAACACGCATTTCAACCACCTCCACCACGTGTTAATACCAAATTAAATTACAGTACATCAGTATAAAGCACTTAATTGTTTGACAAGCAGTAGTATCGCGTGCAACGGTGTCATGAGCCTTAACGCTGTCCGCAGGGCTGGCAGAACGAGAAAAAGATACATTTTAGTGCATTGCGTGCAGTGCGTTTCATTTTTTTGACGTGAGCTAGATGAACAATTTTCTGATAAGAAACTTGATGTACACGTTTGTATAGAATATTAAATTGGTGGTTATATAATAACATTAATGAAGACGTACTGTTAGCCAAAAGTGATAACGGTATGAAATAAATTTTTATTTAATAAGTGGTAATATGATTAAGTACAGTCAAAACGGCAGGCTAGGCTACCATGAAGGGTTAATCAAATTCAATCAATTTTACACTTAAATGTGAAGATATTAAGGTTCAAAATAAATTGATTTGTACATATAAATTGATATCTGACGTGCTGCTGACTGTACATAAATAAAGATGTATTTTTTGATAAGATGGCCTAGAAAGAATAAAATTAAGATCAGCAGAAAATTCACTGTTTTTTTTTATACAGGGTACGTTAGTACTATTATATATTCTGTGACAGAGTGGAAAAAAGATAGATAAAAAATATCCTGTAACCCGTTCGATTCACGTATGAGACAAGGGATTTATCAAAAATCTTTTCATGTAGTATTATGTATTCATTCTGTGCCTATTATATTCTGAAAAATAGAATTATGTTTATATGACTTAAAATACTTTGCATATGTACATATTAAGTTTTTCTCTCGACATTAACGTATTACTTTTGAGTGTATTCAAAATGTTAATAAAATAAAATTAATAGGCAACCCTGCGAAAGCCACTTCAATGTAATTAGTCTCTATATTTTTTAGTATGTATTTATTATGCACTTTGGATAAATTAATGTATGAGTCATGTGTGTTTTATGAGTTTGGTTAGTTGGTGTTAATGTAAAAATTTACATATTCAACTAATAGTATATCCAAAAAACAATGCATGTTACATATAGTGGTGACTAAAGGGCCACAAAGGACTCCAGTCGATTTTCTTGCAAACGAGGTAACTTTGAAGCCTTGGTTCTCCGCCAGGGATTGATGATCTGATGATGGTTGTCCAGGGAGTGAATGGAGGAGATCCAGATCGCTATACACACTCAACTGATCTAATCAGCATTCTTAAGAGGAGTAAGGATCAGAGTTCTAAGTTTCAGTATTTCCATGCATTTTACGTTAATTTCGCGGTTTTTTTACAGACCCTTACATCTCTTAGAATGCTGATCAGATCAGATGTGTGTGTACATGTACAGCGATCTGGATCTCCTCCATTCACTCCGTGGACAACCATCATCAGATCACAGCCCGATCAATCCTTGGCAGAGAACCAAGGCTTCAAAGTTACCTCGTTTATATGAAAATCGAATAGCGTCCTTAATTATGTGGCCAACACTATATTAGTTTTTAATTTGACACTTAAGTCAAGTCAAGTACTTAAGTAAGTATAGTAAGAAAGGTTAAATTGTTTTTTTTTTGCTTTTAATTTCAATCATCAGATAAAAATGCATTTTTATGCTTACTAATATTATCCTTGAAACCTTTATCCTTACTAATATTATAAATGCGAAAGTCCGTTTGTTTGTTTGTTTGTTACGCCTTCACGTCTTAAATACTGGACCGATCGTCATGAAATTTTACACAGACGTTGTCAGGGGTACAGAGAAGGACATAGGGTACCTTTCATCCCGAAAAAAGGAACTGTTCCCGAGGGATAGACAAAATACTATCCACGCAGACGAAGTCGCGGGCGGAAGCTAGTACTATATAATTTCTAAAGATTAGCGACGTGATTCCGCTTTTCTTCTCTACTAAGAACCCTTACATAAATCATTAATATGTAACATTATTAATCTGGAAAAACCTTTCATAATAATATATCATACTCAAAACCAGGATCTGAATCTTACCTCATGTACTGGTAATCTTCGTAGCATAGCAACTTTTTTTATATAGCAACCTTCATTGATAATCTTTTAGGCTGGGCCCACACGAGCTTAATTTTTTATTTAAGTTGTGAGTCACGTAATATTAGTAGCACAGTAGCAATTCATTTCGCGTGCGCCGTGTGGCACAAACGGACAGGACTTTTTTAAAACCGAATGTAGCGTAATTTAACGCGGCTCACTACTAAAAAATTGCCTACCCTCGTTTGGTCTCACCCTAAAATGTATCTCGTTTGATTAAAAAGGTATCCCGAGGCTTACAATTCGTCGGTCGGGTGTGCTTATAAAGGATCTTTCGATAAGGCCACCCGATCTGAGAATATCAATAGGATTCCGGCTCAATATTATTATTTTTCAGTTACCGATATTTGTAATGAATAAACTCGATCCGCTGTAAAAACACAAAAAGATAATATCTCTTATCGATTTCACGGTTAGTTGCGTGTGTAAAATGTACTTCAATTCAAACTTTTGCTATTTTATTGAGTTTAATCAGTTAGCTATAAGCAATTAAAAAAAGTATTAAAATACATTTGAGAAAACGTAGGTCATGTGCATAAACTTGAATAAGTCTTCCAAATGTTTTCAGTATTAGGTATTTGATCAATTATTTTTAATCAAAAAAGTTGTAAACTAAAGTAACTAAATTTCGTTATTTGACACCGCTGTCAGTTCATACATAAGGTCATGAAAATTGTTTATTCGCATCGCTGCTACGAATCTACTTGTAGTCGACGCACCGTAGCAACATGCTATCGGCTTCGTAGCTATGTCTACGAGAGGCTACAGCATGGCGCTACAGGCGTCTACGGAAATTAGGTACTATGGGCAACAGCGTCGTTTAATCAGTTAGCAACAAAATTCATGTGCGCGCGTATCGCCCCTGCACGAACTAAACGTATGTAGTGATGGCGGGCGCGGCGTGCAAGCGAGCTTAGAAGTGGTTAAGCGACGCTTGCCCATAGTACAAAAATTACTGTTTTTTTCGTAGTTTCCCGTAAACTGCCCATCCGTGCTGTGTTTGACGAGAGATATGATACCTTACGTCGTTCGGCCTATCAAGAGTACAAAAATATTAAACAAATAGTAAGTCCGGGCAACTCGAGCCAATCTTTACGAATGCCTTCGCTAGAAAATATTTTTCTCAATTTCCCATCACAATTAAAAACCACAAATTAAAATCAAATGAAATCACAAAACCTAAGCAAATAAAACAAACAAGTAGTTTTACCTGTATATTTGTTGAAAATAAATAATAAATCAATAATAAATCCTCATTTAACTAAAAATTTAACACAATTTCGTCAATAATAAATTCTCCTTGATAATCCGTTGTCAAAAAGTTTGTTAAGCCGAACTCAATTATAATATCGGTTCCCAACCAAATACTAAGACTCACGGTGTCGTTGCAAAACCAACCTTATTTCTATAGTAATAGAGCAAGCTTATCAGTGCAAGTGGAATTTATTAATTGCTTCAATTATTCGTCGAGGAAGCAAGCAATTACGTACAGAACAATACAATAGTAATTTGTTATGGCCGATTTTATTAAAATCGATTTAAACTCGGCAAACATTCGTTTATATGAGATGGCGTCACGAGATCCAAAACATTGTTTGTTGTTATTTTTCTTTTGTTTATTTTTTTCGTGTCCTACTTATAAAACAATGTTAAAAACTCAAAACAGTCATGTGAATTTAATTTCAGGTTAGTTAATGTAATCAAAAAGTGATTTTAATATTAATTACGTACCATGAATTAAATTAATTATTATTTTATACTTAGCTATAATTTATCTCTAATTATATGCATTTCTTGCAGAAACTCTTCAAGAAATCTGAAGTATGGGTGCTAATGCTAATTCAACAGAAGAAATGTTTACCAGCAGATACTTATTATAGTAAAAAGAAATAAGCAGCCTTTCCAAATATTGTAGTGTTCAACCAGACTAGTCTTAATTACTTATATAAACAAGCTGAACAGTAAAACCACAATAAACTCAAATATATCTTACAAATCGGTAAGTAAAGATAAAGCAGTAATTCAGTACCTTTTTTTCATCTGGTATTTTTTTGTGTGAATATATTAGAAACCTGCAAAATGGTTTTTCTTTAAATGTTCAATTATTATTATGGTCGAATTTCGACCTCTGTCTGGGTTTACTCGTTTTACATTAATAAATTCAATCTACTTATATCAAAGAATTTTATAAAGACTTTCGAGATACTTTAGAACATGTTCGTAATAAATTCTGTAATAGAATAACAGATAAGCCAAGACATGTGTTCGGAGTATGTAAAGTTCGTAGTCGTTTGCAAATGTGACTCCCACTATCCCTACTACTTTCCTTCAAAGGTCAAGGCTCATACGGTATTCATCATGAAAATATTCATCATGAAAATATGTTACCTACTTCTGAATAAGAAATGTCAAAGGTTTTTGCCACAACTGCTGTCTACCTGCACATATTTTGTTGGTTAGACATTTGAAATGTACGTGTTTACTATGTTTTGTATAATAAAGGGCATATTTATTGATAATTTGGTCATTTTATTTTAGCAAACCAAAAGTTCAGTCTCATTAACTAATGCGAACTTCTGCTACCCTTATTTTTTACGAAATGCTCCCAAAATGGAAATGTTACGCGTAGGAGTAAGTGAGAACAAAGGATGACCTTTCAAATCTACTGAATGCCAAAGGAGGAGGTAGCTTTAAGATGGTTTCGCGTTAAGAAGAATTTCTTCTCTGGGCCAAAGAAACTTCTGATTTTGGTAAAATCTATTGGTTCTTCTCATCTGCCCTCCTGAATAATCATTAATGACAAACAAAACTTTAAATGTTAGACTTAGCAGTTTCCTCAACCTCAACACAAATATTTCCAAAACCAAGTCCGAATCTATTGCGAAGATTCCAAAAACCGTCAATAAGTCATCCAAAAACAAATTACCAACAGGATACACGCACTCGGCACAACTTCCGCGCACACACATACGCGTCGCCAGCATTCTGCGACCACTGCGGGTCGCTGCTATACGGCCTCATCCACCAGGGGCTCAAATGTCAAGGTATTACGTCGCGCACCAAACGGAATTTGACAGAACTCCTTTAAGCTTTTACTTCGCTTGAATTTTTAAAAGCGCTTTTTGTGTTCTCTTTTTAGCTCTTCTACAGAACTGTTGGTGGTGGTTGTGCTAATGCTTTTTTTAACCGTTTTGTCTCTTGTAGTTCTAACAGCACTCTGGACGCGTGTTTTGATTTCCTTCCTCGGAAGTTTACGTTAGCTTCGATTACGAAGAGTTTGACGTGGCATACACCATTTGTTATATTAAAATTGTATTTATTTTTAATAAGGCCGCCTACGCTCCTCACAAATGGAACACATGGACGTTCCTAGCTCCAACGTTTTGCGACCATTGTGGCACCTTGCTACATGGACTCGCACACCAAGGATTTAAATGTGGAGGTATAAACAAATAGAATGTTGTGACATACCGTGGAAAATAGTTCCCGGTGAACCCTTTAGCGAAATGGATTGAACGTGCCTGAATTACACTGACTGTGTTTATATCACACGTGGTAAAGGTAGCAAAGATGAGTATGGTGTATGCAAAGAAATAGATTGATGGACATAATAATTGCACTTAATCTATGTGCCATACATTAAATATCCCCTAAGATGATCCTTAATTAAATCGATTCAATATCGCACGAGAATGACACTCGATGTTCGGAGTCTGATATTTAATATTGCTGTTTGATTTGTGTTAAGCTACATTAAGCTAAGTTTTGTTAGTGCACTTACCCTATTAATCTTTAAGCCTCTTCCGCAAGCTGTACTTAAATATGTTTAAGTTACTAACTCTTAGTTTCTGCTTTGCTCGAAGTTGTGTTTGTTCGCTAGCATGAGTTAGTAGATATGTTCCAGTCAGTTGCCCATTGTTCTCAGCCGGTGCTAGTAAATGGAGCACAGCAGTGGTTGACAGAGAATCGTTAAACATCGCTTTAACGATATTGCGGTTTTAAATGGGACGCATTTCAATTAAAAACTCGTCCGCCCTCGTTTTTGCTGGGATACAAAATTATTATGATTTTATCCGATCGACCTAGTAAATTGTTAGTTGCATTCAATTTACAAAAAACAACAATATCTGTCCATACTAACTAAAATAATAAATAAGTAACAACTAAAAAGAAGGAAATGGTTTGGTTTATATGAATTTTGCATTGCTAGCTTACATGAAACGTTTCTATACAAAAACCAATTGATGTTGCGACGAGCCTACAACAGGGCGGCTTTAATGTTTTTGTCAGTGGATTATCTCGATGAAAGCAAATTTTTAATTAAGCACTTAACCCTATAATATGCCATCAGCACAACGGCCGCGTTGTGGCGGTTTGATGGAGCTTATTGGACGTTTCCCGCAAATAAAATATTTATGCTTAAAACCCAACTCTTTGTATTGATCTATTTTCCGGGTAGCACTTTGCTGTTATATCTTTTTGCCGCTAGGAAAATAAATTTATATTATCACTTGTACTAATTTTATATCTATAACCTGTGCTAATATTCTGAAATTTGCAAAAAATATCAAAAACGTCACTTGTACTAATTTTATATCTATAACCTGTGCTAATATTCTGAAATTTGCAAAAAATATCAAAAATTATTTCTAATATAATTTTCCTCAGAAACTGCTTTCAAATAATCATCTGCTAATGTCAGGGTTCAAAATGTTTTAACTTTCCTTTTTAATTAAATTACTCGACAGCTTTTCCCCTCTCTTTATAAAAATACACGGTTTGCTTCGTTAAAAAAATATGCCCATCTGCCAGCAACCAGTATAAAACTACCTACAACCACTGCTGCTGTGACCCATTTAGTTTTTTTCTTTGTACTTTCAACGTTTCCTGCCTCTAATTCCTTTCATACGTGAGCTTGTGAAAAATGTTTTACTGTTCTTTTTGAAAACGAATAGTTACATTAATTGAGCACGCAGAATTTGAACCATAATTATAGCAAAGAACTCTTCAAAATGCAGATAATATTTTTTGATTTGAAAACACATTGCACGCTTCAATATTTTATTTTAAAACTTCCTTGTAAGTTTCCCTAAGTAAAATTATATGTTCTAAATTAGAGGCCTTTTCTATTTTCAATGTAAATGTCCACTTGAATTTATGGCAATTGAATACAGATCATGTTTTTCTAAGGTAGGTAAACTTCAAATTTGTGTGCTAAAAGCCATACACCAGCCGTAAGTTCAGCACTTCGGCTGCAATTTACGGTCTTTAAATCTATCTTTAGAGGTTGCTTCAATACCACTGCGACGAGGGTATACCTACAGCCGAACGTTCGGTGTACTATGGGTAACAGGGTCGCTTAACCAGTAAGCAACAAAATTCGTGTGCGCGCGTATCGCCCCTACATGAACTAAACTGATGTTGTGACGTGACGGCGCAGCGTGCCAAGTGATTTTAACCCTAGGAGTGGTTAAGCGACGCTGTTGCCCATGGTACTTTCGGCAGGTGTGGTGCTACACTAAACCAAACCGGAAATCTTGTATACTAATGTTGTTTTTACGGTAGCATGCGACATGAACGTGCACAAGCGGTGCGAGGAGTCGGTGCCGAACCTCTGCGGCTGCGACCACACCGAGCGGCGCGGGCGCATACAGCTCGTCGTCACCTGCCATGGGAACAAACTCACCGTAGAAGGTTCATATTTTATTAGCTATCTAAGTTAGGTTAGGACCAAATATTCAAACTATTCTTAAAGTTAAGGGCCCTATCACATTTTTTCGTCGAAATTTCGATTTAGACGGATTTTAGCGATACAACCTAGAGAAACCTTTGGGTCTACTAAATACATTTATATGTGTCCGCGACAAAAAGTAATATGATGATTCACTGGAAAGTTAAAGGGTTAGAAAGGAAAATGAAAGTTGGTGAACGATTTCTTAGAGTCAACTTTGAACATACACAGAAAGACAAACAAGTACAAACAACAAATAAAAGTATGAAATTTGATTTTCTTATGAAGTAAAAATTATTATGATATAATTTTTACGTAATAATAATAATGTAGGTATTTAGGAGAAATCCACAGTTAATTCTGAGCTTTTTTAGTAGTTTTATGGTTTTTGATTGGGATTTTTTTTTACATATTCCATACATCATAATTTCCAAATTCCGAGGCCGCTATGAACTATTCGACTATATAGGAGATAACATTAATTTTATTTTATTTTAATTGTTTAGCACAGTTGTTCAATCCATGAGCTCAAAAAAGTGCCTTCGCGCATTTTATGAAAATCTTTCTCTGCAATTTCGGGTTTAATTATAAATTTAAGCAAATTTTCAAAAAAGCGAGGCCGCTATGAACTATTCCAATAGCTATTCTGCACCATTCAATAAGTCAAAAGTGTTAATGTATTTTTGTTTCTGAGATCGAGAACGCCAAAATTGGCCATTTTACGCAAAAATCACAGTCGAAATGTAATATGCCTCTTAAGTCAGATTTGAAAACTGAGCCATAAAATTTCGACCCCAGCCTAATATTTTATTTTTGGAAAACCTGGACGAGGAAGATAAAGTTCTTCTATCTCACATCGTAATAGACGTCGGGGGACCGCTAAGTTAATGAATTTACATCTAAGCTCATCACATGTATTACCCGACGTCTATTACGATGTGATTTTTTTTCATAGATCTATTGACTTGATGATATTATTTTTTACTTTTTAATTGTGTCGGGGGTTTTTTTAATTTTATTTTTATGGTATGAATGTGTTAGGCGTGCACATGCACATTGCTTTAGTGTGTATCTGCACGCTTTTGTATTACGCACACTAAAATAATGTGCTGTGCAAACAACATTCACAGCAAAACGTCTCTTTACCTCACCTGATGTTAAGTGACGATAAGGCCGAAGGTGGAAGCGCACTACACCCGGAATTCTCATCACCGAGGAACTGGCTATCTTATCTCTAACTTCCGGAACAATTTTTAAATGGTTGCTATGGCGTCAGACTTAGGTAAGATGGTGGCAGCTAGCCAGGCGGACTTGAAATAAGCTCTACCACCAACCAAACCGAGTACAAATTGTCCCCCCTCCTGGGAATCGAACCCGGGACCCCTGTGTGTGTTAGGCGTGCACATGCACATTGTTTTAGTGTGTATCTGCACGCTTTTGTATTACGCACACTAAAATAATGTGCTGTGCAAACAACATTCACAGCAAAACGTCTCTTTACCTCACCTGATGTTAAGTGACGATAAGGTCGAAGGTGGAAGCGCACTACACCCGGAATTCTCATCACCGAGGAACTGGCTATCTTATCTCTAACTTCCGGAACAATTTTTAAATGGTTGCTATGGCGTCAGACTTAGGTAAGATGGTGGCAGCTAGCCAGGCGGACTTGAAATAAGCTCTACCACCAAACAAACCGAGTACAAATTGTCCCCCCTCCTGGGAATCGAACCCGGGACCCCTGTGTGTGTTAGGCGTGCACATGCACATTGTTTTAGTGTGTATCTGCACGCTTTTGTATTACGCACACTAAAATAATGTGCTGTGCAAACAACATTCACAGCAAAACGTCTCTTTACCTCACCTGATGTTAAGTGACGATAAGGCCGAAGGTGGAAGCGCACTACACCCGGAATTCTCATCACCGAGGAACTGGCTATCTTATCTCTAACTTCCGGAACAATTTTTAAATGGTTGCTATGGCGTCAGACTTAGGTAAGATGGTGGCAGCTAGCCAGGCGGACTTGAAATAAGCTCTACCACCAACCAAACCGAGTACAAATTGTCCCCCCTCCTGGGAATCGAACCCGGGACCCCTGTGTGTACAAGGGTGGGCGAACCACTAGACAACAGAGACGGTTATTTAAATTAATCAATCCATTTCAATCACAGTAAAGCAAGGCCGAAACCTGATCCCGATGGATCCAAACGGGCTCTCGGACCCTTACGTGAAGATGAAGCTGATACCTGACGCCGACAACGTGAAGAGAAAAACGAAGACCATCCGCAGCACCCTCAACCCCGTGTGGAACGAGACGCTCAGCTTCGACCTGAAGGCGGAAGATAAGGACAGACGACTGCTCGTTGAGGTGAGGTCCCTCTCTTCACTATTCATGCTTCACTATAAAGAAAGTTTTATTTCTGTTTCCCAGCTTCTTTTCCACGAGAAAAAAACGTGCCTACACCCGTTTGCACCTAAGACTTTTCCTAATTACAACTCGACCAAATTAGGGAGCTGTATTATTTCCAGATCGGTGCGGTGTCAGGAATTTAGCTGTCAAGCGCCATCTTGGTCGATTTGTAGTTAAGCCGCGCGATTACATATCCTGATTTAGCATCCTAGTTAGGAACCAATTTAGAGTTGCCACCCGTTTAAATAAGTTCAATTTTTACAGTAAATTTGCACAAATAACGGAAAAGTCAACATTTTTATGATTTTTTATTTTCAATTCTTATCACCAATCTTAACGTTAACCTTTCCGTTATAGTATAAATTCACTTTCAAAATCTAACTTATTATACAATATCAGCGGTTCCCGAATTCTTTTGGCTACGGAACCCTTTTTGGTTCAGGTTTTTTGGGCGGAACCCTTGCTCAAGTAAAAAGTAAACTAATCAGAGTTGCTACTTTTAGAAATAGAAAACAGGATAACGGGGTAAAATTTTTGGGTCTATTTTCTAAATGTACGTTGAAATCATTAAAACTGGCAGCAAAACTACTGTAGAGTCTGGTAACTGGTAATGAAGGACATGTTGAATGTATGTGAATTTTTGTAATTAAAATACTCAAAATTTCCGTGCATATTTTGTATTGCTACGAGCCTCTCTCAATAATTCCGCATTATTTTTATATTTCTGACATTAGAACATTTAAGCGTCATAAGGGAAAACCTCGCTTAACATAAGCATTTAAAGGCGGTATGCTTAAAGCGTGACATACAACGCAAAAAGGCATTAACTTGTAATCCTTTATGCTTTTAAACATTTGGCTCGGTATTCACATCTTGTAAGTATAGTTTGACTTTTAAAGAAGGACTTAGAGATTTAAATATTTATTTAGTTAGAACAAAAAGATAAGTACCTATACCTAAACTCTAGAATTTTCGCGGAACTCCTGAGAGCCTCTCACGGAACCCCAGGGTTCCGCGGAACCCTATTCGGGAACCGCTGCAATATTTTATTGACAAGTACGGGTGGCAACCCGAAATTGGTTCAGGATGCTAAATTGGCGTATGTAATCGCGGCTTTAGGAAAAGACTCTGCGATTCTTAAGTTTAGTGCAAACAGGTGGTAGACTTTTGTCCTTTTCATTTAGAATTTTATTTCTTATTCAGTATTGCCTGTTACAAGCAAATATGAACGTCAAAAGAGTTAAAACGCGCTATTGGTTTGGACTTGGAATACTCTATAGCGGAGACCTTGTACAGATAAGAAGAAAAAGACAGGCTATAGCAGATATTTTATTTATTTCCCTAATCGTTTCAGATATGGGACTGGGACCGAACATCTCGTAACGACTTCATGGGATCCCTATCATTCGGGATCTCGGAGTTGATGAAGGCTCCCGCAGACGGCTGGTTCAAGCTGCTGACGCAAGAGGAAGGCGAGTTTTACAACGTGCCGGTGCCAGAAGAAGGGGCAGATATGGCCCACTTGAAGAACCAGATGAGGGCCACGAGTGTGGGCGCGAGGCGGGCCCCGCCACCGCCTGATAGGGAGGTCCCACATAATATGGCTGCTGCTGACGTCATTAGAGCATCTGATTTTAACTTCATCATGGTGCTTGGGAAAGGATCCTTTGGGAAGGTAAACTTATAAAGATTTTTGGAGTGACAGATGTAGATTAATAATAATGTTTCATGATGTTGAGTTCATCTTTTATGGACTGCAGTCGACGTTTCAGTAGAATTCAAGTTGCTTAAGTTATTTTTAAGAACTTCCGTTCGGTAGAGGGTTACCAATAAAGGTTTCTGCCTACTACACGTACCATACCATGGCCGTGCTAGAAAGGTGTCAGGCAAAAAAATATTTTTTGGATTGCAAAGTATGACAAGTGCATGGCCGGTGACGGAACGGTCTTATGAGTGTCATACTTTTTAATACAAAGAATATTTTTTTGCCTGATACGTTCTTAGCACGGTGATGGTATGGTACGGTGTAGTGGTAGAGACCTTAAGGCGTCACTGTGAACAATGCTACTTCAGTCCACCGTAGAACTGTAAAAGATTATTATAAAACTAACCTTTCTTCTAATCTTTCAATTTGCTTGTCCTACCAGGTGATGCTAGCAGAGCGACGAGGCACCGACGAGCTTTATGCCATCAAGATCTTAAAGAAGGACATCATAATACAGGACGATGACGTAGAATGCACTATGGTGGAGAAGAGGGTGCTCGCGCTTAGCACCAAACCACCATTTCTGGTGCAGCTGCACTCTTGCTTCCAAACTATGGTGGGTAAGAGAAAGAAAAGTAGATTGTTATACAAGGGTCGAAAGGAAGAATATATTTTAGACGCTCGTCCGCCCTCAGCAAGGGCGGCTATAGTTCTACCGAATTGATGACTTTCATCCGTGTTTATCCACTTTTCATTATACTTCAGGAAAAGAAAGCTCAAAGGGGGGGGGGGTCGCCCCATTTTTCGGTTTTTCACATATATCTTGGGAACTATGCGTTCTAGCGACATAAGACTTGACTATAAAATGAAAGCTGATTAAATTTGCTACAAGTTTTATTCAGTCGAGTTTTTCGATATCTTGTATAGTTTTGGAGATATCCGCTCCTGAATGTCTGTCAACATGCTTAAGGTGAAGTTCCTCAAATAATGTGGTCCGCGAACCTGCAACATAGGTTCGCGGAGCACGAGGTTCACGAACCTAAGTGAGTACCCACCCTTAGTTAGATAAGATGTAGGACCCCACAAAAAATATATCTCTTATGTTAGGTGCACACTACCGTGATATGGCAATAATTATGGCCATAATTTTCCTTATTCCTATACGCATAAGGTTCATCAATGGTCATAATTGTTGGCATATCACGGTAGTGTGGCCCTAGCATTATGTTATGTAGGGAGGAACGTATTTGATTAAATTCTAAGGATCTAGTTAAACAAAAAATAAAATTAATTTCAGGACCGTCTGTACTTCGTAATGGAATACGTGAATGGTGGAGATCTCATGTTTCAAATACAGCAGTGTGGCAAATTCAAAGAACCAGTCGCCGTGTAAGTTGTCACTCACTAATTAACTCCAGGGCCCTATTTAATAACGTGACAAATTGTCAATTGTCATGACAACTTGACAATCATCATGACGATTTGTCAATTGTCATGACATTTGGTTTACATAGCTGTGAGTAGTTTGTTCTATTTTCTAATTAGTTGATGCATTGGATCTAAAATTGTCATGACGTGACAAATTGTCACGTTTATTAAAAAGGGTCCTGGTTGTCGTTATCTATAATATTTAATAGTGAGTATTAAATAGGTAATAATAAGTTTGTCAGTTATGTTTCGAAAAATATAAATACCTTACCCAGCGAACTAAAATCTATGGAATAAGCATTCTGCTCAAAAAAGGGCACCACACGAAAAGTACAACTAAGTGGATAGAGCTAAAAATGAGGGCATTTTATAGGGAACCTGCATCAATTTTTTTTGTATTAAAATCTAAAGTATAATGCGTGAGAAAATCAACTGTAATATTAATTTATTTATATAAATTTATTTTCCCCTGTGTGATAAAACAATTTTTTTTTCTGTTCCATCATGTTTTTATACGTGTCCGCAGCGATCAAGCTCAAATTTATCAAAATCGGTGACTTATGCATGTTCCCTATTATGCAGCACAAAGCGTCTGAACACTGGTTGCTTATTAGCGACCATAATTTGTATACTCATAGATATTTTCTATACTTAAACGAAAAAATAAGATACGTTTTTCTGCATCTTTTTACTGCCTTCTTTACATCTTTTACACCATTTGACTATAAAGGACGTCATTTCTAATAAACTCTCTCTTTCTATCTTTTCTCTACAATACTAACTTTAAATTTGCAATTTATTGAAAAAACCCAACGTCAGTCACCAGGTGCGTGGCTGGCCCGACTAAAGCTGAGCGGGTTGTATTTTTTCGGCCCCGTGGTGCCATTTTATAAGCAATATTTGTTTGCAATTACACTTCCATAGATTTAAGTTCGCTGACCTTAAACCTACCTACTTATGTTTCGAATTAAATACACCTTGAAAGATTTGCAAATAACTTTAGTATTGGCACAGTTTTTATTTAAACACTTATAAATCTCGTTTCCAGTTTCTACGCGGCCGAAATCGCCATTGGGCTATTCTTCCTGCATTCCCGAGGGATTGTGTACCGAGACTTAAAGTTAGACAACGTGCTACTCGACCAAGACGGCCACATTAAAATAGCGGACTTCGGCATGTGCAAGGAAGGCATTACTGGCGACAAGACTACCAAGACCTTCTGTGGTACCCCAGATTATATTGCGCCGGAGATCATTTTATACCAGCCTTACGGAAAGTCGGTGGATTGGTGGGCGTATGGCGTATTGCTGTATGAGATGTTGGTCGGACAACCGCCTTTTGATGGAGAGGATGAGGAGGAACTATTCGCGGCTATCACTGATAACAGCGTTTCGTACCCGAAGACTTTGAGTAAGGTATAAAAAAAATACTGCTCCGTTGAACACCTGGACCATGCCCCAGGGGCACGACGGATAAATTAAAGTAATTAAAAATAAAGTGATCTTTATGTGTTCCATCCAACCTTAGCAGAGGTAAAATGGAACCATAGAAGGTGTGCACCACCTAGAGATCGTGCAAAATTTACCCGTTTTTCCACCAGGGGCACAGTACAGGTATTCAGCGGAGCAGTCGTCAAAAACTTAGTTTAAATTTACTGAGCCGTCTTTTTTGTCTATGATTTAAGTTCATTTTATGTACCTATCCATTTTTTTTTCACTTGCGCTTGACGCAGATTGACGGCCCATGGCTAAGAGGAGACTTAATGAAATTGAAAGTAGACTTTTTTAGTTTAGCGTTCATTAAAGGGTGTAGCCAATGTAGCCATGTAGCATGATAGCCTTGGGAAAAGTGCCTCCAAAGCCTGGTGTTGGATGGAAACTATGGCCATACGATACTTTTGTATAGAAACATGGCTCTTGCGTTGCCGAGCATGGCTGAACGAGTGTGCGTTACCCCAGCAAAAAGTTGTGCTTTAGAGAGATGAGACCTTATCAGATAATTAGTGTGTCATGAGGAGAAATTTGTTTACTAATAGCAAAATTTGTGTGAGTTGTAGTTTTTAAGATATATGAGAAAAACAGATTTTGCTGGGGTCACGTTTTAAACATTACCCTGGCACAAAAAGTTGTTTCAGCCTGGAACCAAATACATGAATAGATAGCTTTTGTTGCATAGTAAATGTTAGCAAATAGCAAAAATTGTGTGTGTTATGGTTCTTGAGTTATTTAAGTTTTTGCTGGGGTAACGTTTTGGGTTTTCCCAGACCTCGAAAACGGTTCAACACAGAAGTTTGAAAAAAATACCACTAAGAGACCTTAATTTGTTTAAATTTGTTTAATTGTTAGTTTTTGATTTGGTTGTCGCAAACCAACGTAATTAAAGGGTTTCGAAAAACAGAAAAAACGAATTTGCAAGTAAACTAGTACACTTATAATCAAATAAACAGCTGTTAAAAATAGCCGTGGTAGACACTTATCACGTCAAGAATTTTAGGCTGTGTAACTTTACACGATATAAAGATATAAACAAATTTAATAAATTTTAGACCGGTCGTACTTTAGCGATCGAATACACAGTTTCCATAACATTAAGACACATGGCATACATTAAACAAATTTAAGTAATTCATTAACATTCCTTCCTGTTAATTTCATCTTTCAATTACGCCTATCATGAAAGTTTTAGCAAAAACAAGAATATGACAACAATTCTCTAATAAGCCGCCGAAATTGTAGAAGTCACGTAAAAGCGGCCGCGCCATACATAAGCGTAACCATCTTAAATGAACGGGATGTTATGGATCTTTTGTTAGTACAGTTGCGTACAAAAGTTTTCTGGTCAGATTATCTTTAAATATAAAATGTATGTTAGTCTCGCGAAAACTCAAGATTGGCTTAGCCGATTTTGGTTTTAAAATGTTTGTCGTATTCCAGGGGAAGGTTTAAATGGTGAGAAATATATATGGAAAAAATGCGAGGTAGTTTCCGTAAAAACTGTTCCTGGGTAGGAACAGTTTTTATGGGTAAATGTTTCTACCTGTCAAACATAGTGGTCACTGGATTGACATGAGTAGGTTTGGTATTAAAATAAAACATTTGGTTTAATCAAACAGAAGCAACAAATTACTATAAATGTATATATTGATACTGACAAATAAATCACACTATAAATTGCTCAGCGAGATTATTTCCTACTTAGGTTTAGATTATTATTTACCTTTATTTATGTAATGTTGAGTGCCTTCAAACTTTTAACTTTCGTGAATCATTACATTCTTTAAAAATACTATTAATCGCGTAAGTGTATTATTTGATATTAATAAACACGATATTAATTTATAAAATAGAAAACTAGTAGAATGTAACCTATATTAATAACATTCTAATATACTGATTCTAACATATTATTAATAACTTCATAACTGTACAAAACATCGGATACTAAGCTGCTAATTTGCGAAGATAACCCGTACGTATGGTGCGGTCGCTTTTTAGTGACCTTTACAATTTGGTCGGCTTATTCAAGAATTGCTGTCTTAATATTGTTTTTGTTAAAACTTTCATGATAGGCGTAATTGAAAGCTGAAATTAACAGGAAGTAATGTTAATGAATTACTTAAATTTGTTAAATGTATGCCATGTGTCTTGATGTTATGGAAACTGTGTATTCGATCGCTAAAGTACGATTAAATTTGTTTATATCTTTATATCGTGTAAAGTTACACAGCCTAAAATTCTTGACGTAATAAGTGTCTACCACGGCTATTTTTAACAGCTGTTTATTTGATTATAAGTGTACTAGTTTACTTGCAAATTCGTTTTTTCTGTTTTTCGAAAACATTCAATTACGTTGGTTTGCGACAACCAAATCAAAAACTAACAATTAAACAAAGAATAATGCCCATTATAGACCTAACTTTTTTTAAGAATGTATAGAAATAAATCCTATTGGCAAAAATAGCCCAAAAATCAATAAATCAAACCACGCTATCTATGTTTCTCTACAATCCCAGGGAAAAATATAATATTGTGTTTTCTTTTCCTAAGTTAGAACCAAATTAAGGTGCTTGAACGCACCCAACGCTACGGTAGTAACCAAGTTAGGGTTTTTGAACGCACCCTGATGGCATCCGGCCGCTCAAAACGTTCTGTTACACTTTTTATTTTTGTTTAATGTGATATATTGTGATGCATGTTTGCCTATATATTATCTAATATTAGTTTTAAATAGCGTTAAGTACCTACCATTACCGCATACCTAACATAATAAGTAATTATTGATAAATTGATGATAATGATAAATTGACTAAACAACCAACTCTACTAAAGATGCTACCTAAAACGGAACGTGTTGTTGACCAGAGTGGACAGGAGTCACTCACTGTCAGAGTGTTCAGTGTCAGCTCTATCTATCTCTGTTGTTTGTGGTTGTTGTTCGTTGTGTTCTGTGCGTTTTATAAATTGTTGTTGTTTAGATTTTGTTTTTTCTTTGACTTACGCTCGTCATCGCTTCATTAATGATTAATATGTGTTGTTGATAATTACTTCAAACAAAAATAGTAGCTAAAAATGTTTAGCTATGACGTCGTAACGCTAAAAACGTCGAGAAGATATTTCTAACCTCAAACCTTAAAGTATTATTTTTAGACTTCTGTGGGATTTAATAAAAAATCTGACTTCAGACCCTTAAACAGTTATAAATAACGATCACATTTTGCTATCAAGAGGATTTATACAAGCTAACTCATTAACAGGTTTTCAAATGTATGGACAGTGGGCATTGTTCTTTAAACAAATTAGGGTCTCTTAGTGGTATTTTTTTCAAAGTTCTGTGTTGAACCGTTTTCGAGATTTGGGAAAACCCAAAACGTTACCCCAGCAAAAACTTAAATAACTCAAGAACCATAACACACACAATTTTTGCTATTTGCTAACATTTGCTATGCAACAAAAGCTATCTATTCATGTATTTGGTTCCAGGCTGAAACAACTTTTTTTGCCAGGGTAATGTTTAAAACGTGACCCCAGCAAAATCTGTTTTTCTCATATATCTTAAAAACTACAACTCACACAAATTTTGCTATTAGTAAACAAATTTCTCCTCATGACACACTAATTATCTGATAAGGTCTCATCTCTCTAAAGCACAAATTTTTGCTGGGGTAACGCACACGCAGTCAGAAACTCTTCACCGCGACTATGCTAAAGTAACTAAGTCGATTTTTACTTGATAACAAAAGTTTCTTCTTCGCCACTCCGTCGTCGGTCTGCGCAGACCCTAATACTGTGGGTACTTTAAAATTCGAGTGATACATACCATATTTCATCATTTAGCGTTGTATACATTTTTAAAACAGACAATCAAACCGAGTGCTCTCGATTTAGTAAGCGCCAACTTTAAGCGACGAAGCTTTGTCTTGGATATTGAAAACTCGCCCTAAGAGAGTCAGCAATACTCCTTGCCTGAGTCTATGTTTCCTGCGCTTTTTCCATTCGGATCAACTGAACCGACCAACTGGAAACTGAACAACTATTTTACTTCCCAACAGGACAACTATTTGGTTGATCGGTTGGAAAAGAAACGAATCAACTATTTTAGTTCTCAACAGCTCAACTACTTAGGTTCGTATCGTATTTTTTTTTCATATTTTGTGGGTTTGATTCCAGGTTAAGGCAGGCGATTTTTCAAATATCTTTGAACGCAGGGCAAATTATTTTTAAAATCAAAATAAAGTCTTCTTTCAATAATATTCCTACCTTCAATATTTAAGGTTCTTGCCCTTGGTGTGGCAAAGTTTCAGATACCCTTATTATATTGAAATTTTTTATAGATGTTAACCTTCTATAGATTTATGTGACCCTGGTACTTAAAAAATATTTTTTACCTAGTACATTTCACTTCAGGGTATTAAAATTATATTAAAAGTTAGGTAACTTTCTCTAAATTTATGTGATCCTGGTATTTTTTCTTTATCTGCAGCGGTTATCTCCTATAAATTAGATCCCACTAGAAAAACAAGTATGTGTTATTATTTAGTTGTTCCGTTAGGAACTTCAAATGAAATGTCAATATCATCATTTAATAGAAAACTCAAATAGTTGATCCGATAAGAATAAAGTCGCATACAGGGTCTCAACGGCACAACTAGTTGATCGGAATGGAATAAGGGGTTTCCTGATAGGTACAATCTGAGGGCCTTCAAGTCGCGAGTGAATAGGCATCTTCTAGGCAAGCGCATTCCATCGTAGATCGCATCAGCGCTTATCATCAGGCGTGATAGTGGGAAAGCGTTTGCCTATTTATTCAACATGTAACAAAATAACCTCTAATGCCGAATATGGTAGATAGGGACCATCAAACTGAACAACTTTTACTATGGGACCAACTCTGAAATCGCGAAAAAAAAGTCAGCTGTTTCCTGAATAGGAGGTGAATACCTCTCAAGCTGTTCCCTGTTTCATACAAATAATCATAACGAAAATATCAAAATATATGAAATAGCTGTTTTTTCGTTATTTCAGAGTTGTAGGTACTCATAGTAAAAATTGATCATTTTGATGGTCTCTATGCACCATATTCGGCATTAGGGGGTCCATATACGAATGTGTCGGTCGACAGGGGGCTAAAGATGCATGCATACTCGCTCTAATGCTACTGCTCCACCTGCGTTAACGTTAACGTTAGTGGTAATGTCCAACTACTCTTTACCTAAGGCGTTATGTAAATTTAGTACTGTCGTTTGTAAATTAACACGTTAAAGTCTTGGCCGCATCTGCGTAATGCTACGGCTCCACCTGCGTCTTAAGGCGTATCTTAAAGCGTTAATCTAGGCGTTACGCAGATGTAGCCAAGACTTAACGGCGTTAATTTACAAACGATAGTATTGAATATTTATAATGCCCGATCTTGGATATTACCATTAAGAGTCCGTTACGATTTTGCCGCTGACTGCAGCTCTCTCGCTCGCACATTTCATGTTTTCTCAAGATTTCTTAAATCTGAGAGCTAAATTGAAAAATGTGTCTCGGCCACTTTTCGCAATATAAGATTACAGACATTTTAAAATATATTCCAGTTTTTTGTTGCTAAAGTACAAAAAGTTATCGTTTTTAACAGTTATTTGAACTGACAAATACGATAACTTTTCGTACTTCAGCAACTCGAAACTGAAATATATGTTGAAATGTCCGTAATCTTATATTGGGAAAATTGGCCGAGACACATTTTTCATTTACGCACTCAGATTTACAAAATCTTGAGAAAACATGGAACGTGCGAGCGAGAGAGCGGCAGTCAGCGGCAAAATCGGTACGGAGCCTTATTATTAACGTTAACGCAGGTGGAGCCGTAGCATAAGTGAGCAATAGAGTTGATATTCCGTTGTCGACAGGAGGCTAAAGACGCGTGCAAGACGTTCCTGATGAAGAACCCGATGAAGCGGCTGGGCTGCGGCGCGCGCGGCGAGGAGGACGTGCGCGCGCACGCGTTCTTCCGCCGCATCGACTGGGCGCGCATCGAGGCGCGCGACGTGCAGCCGCCCTTCAAGCCCAAGATCGTGAGTCGAAGCTCATTCATTATTCACCATCGGCCAGTTCTACACGAATCGTAGCGTATAAGGCGTAGATTTTGTTCCAGAATACAAGGTTATTTTTAGTTTATACAAAACCTCTCGTGGGGCTGATCAGACCATCAAACTGAACAACTTTCATTATGGGACCAACTTTGAAATCGCGAAAAAAAATCAGCTGTTCCATACGATGGTCTGATCAACCCCACGAGAGGTTTTGTATAAACTGAAAATAACATTGTATAAACTAGAGCTTGTAGGAGGTATTTGACAGAGCATCTTTCCCATTAACATTTCAAATCTTTCTTTAACACTAGCAGCATTATTTTTTTTATTAAGCGTCTGAACCTTAATCGAAAACAATAGCAAATCGCATCTAATGAAAATTATTAAAAATATGAAAAAGCAAGATAATTATCAATTCGTTTCAATTTTACTGCTATAACCAGAAATTCCGGTAACAAACAATTATATTACATTCCCGCATAAATTCACTATTGCCCTTAGAGCATTTTTAATGCAAAGTCAAAATCAAAAACATACGCACAACCTCTAACCCCAAACGCATATACCGCCTCCGTTCCGTTTCGTCCGTCGTGGGTAAAAATAGCTTTATTCAAATAAACTCAATTGACAACATTTTAAAATTTTTGTCCAGTGTTTTTATTTGTTATTTAGAAATTACTAATGAAAACAAGAGACACGTATTTTTTTCTATTCCAAAACTCCGAAAAATTAAGTACGGTGTCAGAAATTGAAAAGCCTCGAAATAGTTTTCGATTTAAGGTACTTTGTAAAAAATTCAAACATGTCAATTATTAAGTACTTTTGAAACGTCCATCCCCGCGTTCCGAATCACGCTCACAGCGCAAATTAAATAGTCACAAAATATTCCACAAATAGGGTATTTGTGTACCTTCTTAATTTAATGGATTATACGCTAACAGTGCTGTTGGCGTGATTTGGAACTAGGCACATATTTTTCTACCATCCGTTCCAGACTTTTTTAACTGACAAGAAGAACGGGCGCAAGAAATTTATCAGCTTTAAGGTCAAACCGCACTACAGCGGAGCGGCGCGGAGCGGCGCGGCGCGGCGCGGCGCGGCCAAATATTATTTCTATTGATTGCAATGATGCAAACCGCACTATAGCGGAGAGGCGCGGCGCGGCGCGGCGCGTACCGGCGCGGCGCTGCAGATTTGGGTGCAAAAGAATATTTTGCCGCGCCGCGCCGCGCCGCGCCGCTCCGCTGCCGCTAGTGCGGTATAGCTCGCGGCGCGGCGCGGCCGAATATTCTTCATAATCGAGCTTCAGTCTATAGAGGGTATTTGGAAATATCTATTTCTACTGATATTTCAGTGTACAAATTTTGATTAAATTACAAAGTGGTATTTTACGTGATCATTTCATAAATCATCATAATCATAACTCAACACAAATAAATAAATAAAAAATATGAGGATGTGTTGCTAAATCGTTGCTTCGAAATTCGTTCTAGGGAACGCGTGACCGAGCGTTCCCTTTTCGTTCGTGCGTCAAACTTCAATGAAATCTTGCTACGTCTGACAATTAGAGCCGCGCCGCGCCGCTCCGCTGCCGCGATAGTGCGTTTAGGAGAGGCCGCGCCGCTCCGCTGCAGTGCTGCGCCGCGCAGCGCCGCTCCGCTGTAGTGCGGTTTGACCTTTAACAGCAATAAGTAACGATATTTACAAACTTAAATACTGCTCTAATCTAAGCTATCGACTTCCGAATACCTACCCTACCGCTTTCCGACTACCTATTATAATGAGTTGTTAGGTGTTATGATGACTCACTCCCTTACTTTCAGAAACACCGCAAGGACGTGTCAAACTTCGACAAGCAGTTCACTCAGGAGAAGACGGAGCTGACGCCCACCGACAAGCTGTTCATGATGAACCTGGACCAGACGGAGTTCCAGGGGTTCTCCTTCCTCAACCCCGAGTATGTGCAGCACGTCTGAACGGAAAAGGTAACAAGTAGCATCGAACTTTTTATCTATCTAACTTTATGGTGACTGAGAAATAAGATACTAGTCGTTTTTTTATCCACAACATGATGTTTCATGGCCTTCATATCAGCTGATGTTGAGTGAGAATAAGGTCGAAAGTGTAAGCACCCTACACCCGGAATCCTCACCACTGAAGAACTGGCTATCTTAAGTCTAAGACTCGCACTATAGAATCAAACTCAAACTAAAATCTCTGCCTGAGAACAGTTAGAAAGGAATGCGGTGCTATTCATCGGATTGATAGCGCCATCTCTAACTGTATATGTACTTCTGTCGTTATCTTCTTTCTTGCGGTCTTGGTCTCGCTCACATCAATGCAGTGTGAGCAGGACAAAAATTGCGAGACGAGAGAGAGAAATATTCTTGATGCGTATTCTGGCGGGTAGGAAAACTATGTTGATCATGGTGATTCCACGAATTTTTTTTAAATATTTATTTTCCATATTTCAGGGTTGAACCACTCCTCTTACGCTATAGAAGCTGACTTAACTCGTCATCGCTTCGGCACCGGGGCGCAAGTATACTCCATCTGTCGACTGTCTCTGTCACTCTTGCGGCGCCAGTCGTTCGCTATTTCGTTCACACTCGACTGTAAGCTATATTTCTAAAACGAATCTTTCTCGAAAGGAAATTAAAGTGTAAAGAAAGAGCGAAGAATGGGCAATATGAATAGGCGAGGAAGATTTTTTCATTCTAATCTTTTCTAAAATTCTTCTCCATTCTCATATCCATCCAATACGACATGACTATTTATTTATTAAGTTCACTGTAGTGCGAGTGTTTTGCAATAATTTTGTTGTTAAATGCAATAATTAAACTTGTCTCAACGAATTTCGCAAAGCAATATTAAAAATAGTTTTGTTGTTAAGTTTGCGATGCTCTCTAAGTTTAGTTATTAATTTTCATTCATATCAATTGAAATGCGCTTCATTCGTGTTTTGAAAGAATCTCACATTAATCTCATGAGTATCAAGAATATATCATTATCTTGGGGCCACTCGGTATAGTAAGTGTTCGTCGCTCACACAGTTTTGAGGCGTTTGTGAGTTTTGCTGTTTGAGTCAAATATGAGCAAATGGGGAGGAAATTGCTTCGTTTGATTTTGTTGTATCTCCTTCCCTTTGCATATGTGTGTACCTTGATAAGGTCGTTTTGTTGTTTCCAAATAAGGTCACATATCAATGTATAGGATTAACTCAATGTCGTGTCGTGTGGATGAAATTTGACGTTTTCCTCACTTATCCGCACTTTTTTTATTGATAAGATTCATTTCAAAAGCTCATTTTAATTAAGATCTAAAATCAATAATTTATAGTTTGTATTTAATTTGTATTGTTGACAACGGCCATAAGGTTTAAAACAAAAAACCTGTTTTCTCATATGGCCAAGTTATTCATCATTAAGTTTTTAATGTCTATTGTTAATTTGTTTTATGAATTTTATTATATTCAATCTATTGTGATCGTTTTGTGATGTATGATCTAATCATGTTGTATGAGCTTGTTTTAGTGTGTGTTAATCAGTTTGTGTGTGTGTATGTCTGTGTGTGTGTGTTTGTGTGTGAGAGAATTAATTTTCAATGTCGAATTGTTGTCCTTTTAGATGGTGATCGTGAATCATTTTGAAATATTGTTAGTTTTATTTTATTTGCAGTATTACATTCTAACGCATATCTTCAAGAGAACCTTCACTGCCTGTTAAATATGTCAGTTTTTTTTTATTTAAGTATCAATTTAGGCATTTATATAAATATTTATTTGTGAAATGTTTTGAATGAAATCAAATCGGGGTTCATTGAAAATAATTGATTGGCAAAAGCGTTTAAAGAATAGATAATTAATTTATAAATGTATTTTTATGAGGTCCTTCTAAAAGGACAACAAAACACTATCGGCTGTTAATATTATCTACTAAAATAGCCTTACTAACTTAATATTATTAATAAATAACGTTAATAAATAAAATACATTAAAAATATTCTTGCTAGATTAAAGCAATGTGAATTTAAATGAAAAAAAAGCATTCGATTCTAAAATGAATTGTAATTAAATGACATTTTAGGTGTTTATAATTTTTATAAGTCTATCGTTCTTTGGGGTGTATCATAGTTCGTCTTCTATCAAAGTTAGTTGAAGTTTTGTGGTAGAATAATGTTAGGGTTGTACCCCACTTGTTAACACGGAATAGCAGTTTTTCATGCTCTGTCCTCTTCTATCACGGAGGGTCGTCGTTTGCTAGAGCGAGCGCGAGTGCTATCGCGCGCGGCAACATCGGTGATGCGGTCGGCAACACGCCTGTCTTTCTCGCTCTAGCAAATGACGATCCTCAGTGATAGATAAGGATAGAGTCATGGGCGTACCGAGGGGGGGGGGCAGGGAGGGGCAGCTGCCCCCTGGATTTTGTTTACCTCCAACTATCAATTTTTATCAATAAAAGTTCTTATTTGCCATACAATATATTTGATTTACAATAAATTTGACCCCCCCCCCCCTGGGGGCGATACAATAGATTTACGCCCCCCCCCTGGCCCATAACCTGGGTACTGCCATGCCATAGATAGAGTAGAAAAAATCCTATTCCGTGCTGGCAAATGTGGTTCAACTGTTTATCTTCACTCGATCTCTGTTTGTCGTGTAAGGTATTCCCGACGGTTTTTTAACTATAATTAGAGTTTATTGTGAATTTAAATTCTTTATTAAGGTTAAGTACCTAAGTTAGGCGTGCTGGCTCATTTTAAAATTTTAGTTTTTGTAACTGACATTAAATTGTCTTCTACTGGGTCCACCATACTAGTTAAGTATTGTTGTATGCTCTGTGGGTACAGCTTAATGTCAGGAGCATCAAGCAGTGTCAATATAGGTATTTTACGATTTAAAGGACATGTCCTATCGCGCCTATGTCATTTGCCCCACCATTCGCAAAAAATGAAAGTCTATCGCGTCTTAATCAAAGTAGTATGTCAGAGTAGGTATTTTACTCTAGAATCAGATTGATAATTATTTTCTGCATTAAAAAGTGGGATTTTTAAGTTAAAACGCTTTTAAATCATATTTTTTTTATCATTAGAGTACTATTTACTTACATTTTTTCACAAAATACTTCAGAAAACAACTTTATGTTATTGTAATTGTTTTTCTAAATATATAAAACAATTCTTGACTGATACTATACCTAAATAAAATGTAATTAGCATTTTTTAATTATGAAAGTAATTAAATAAAATGAAACTGGGGCAACGCTGGGACATCTCCTTTTGAATAGTTTATTATTTATTTATGACACACCAACAATATGCACATTATAACATTCACTTTGAAACTAGTATCAGTTTTAGGTTGAGATTGACCCTACAAGTCGCCCATAAGCAGCTTAAATGAAACACAACACTCGTTTCTAAGTCTTTTCCTAACTACAACTCAACCAAATTAGGTGGGTATTATTACCAAAACAGTGTCATGAACTCAGCTGTAAGACGCCATCTTGGTCGAGTTTTAGTTAGGAAAAGACAAACGAATCCTAAGTTTGATCTAAACGGGTGTTTTTAAATTTGAGATCTTTGCATTCACAATGCTATTTTTATACAATACTAAAATTGATATACTAGAAAAAAATCCCGTCCCGTCCGAGAATTGATCTGGTGCGAGTCGATTTTTTTCTAGTAGGTATATCGTTAGTACGGTGTAAATTTTATTAAAAATGGGCCAGCATCGTAGTTTAAGTCAGCTGGAGAGGGAGACAAAGTAGCGATCGCATCTGGCGACACCCACCGCACGCACTCCTCGGCATACAACACTGGAAAATGATCCTTAGCGTCTAAGGAATAGATGCGAAATTAGCGAAGAACAAAGTACCTAAGTGAACAATATGTAGGTTGTAATATGAGAATTGCAGAAAAAGCGTGAAAGAAACTAAACAAAACAATGTAATCGCAACGTCGAGTTAGATATTTTCCAATAAATTGAAGTGAAAGTCGCGCTTAGTTAAAATGATTGTGAGATTAGAATTACTAGGCATCAACACTCGGAAAGGTGAAAACTTATTTCGAGCTGAAAAACTTTGAATGAACGATATTCACTTTAGTGTGGTCACTTCTTTAGGAGTGTCAAAATTGTGATTGTGAAATTGTTTTTGAATGAATAAATTTATGTATCTTGTTGAGATAACTACTTATAAAAAAATCCAGTGAGTATGTATGTCGATTGCACCATCCCACGCTATACTAACACTATGAACACTATTGTGGTTCCGAACAAACTGTATTTTAATCCTTATATGTATAAGGTGATAAGTATCATTATTCATTCAACACAATAGTTTTTATGAGGTTATTCTCGCCCCAGCTATGTAATTTGCTATAAGACGCAAACGTAATGTTGAAGTGTATCAAAGTGCTCACACAAGAATTGCTACTTTCAATCTTTTTATATTCTACAAACTGTTTTAATACAGTGAAAAAAAAGAAATGACCTTTTCCCAATTAATATTGATCTCTATTGATTATGTCTTAAAAGTCAAAGTGTCTTTATTCAAATAAACTAACTAAGCACTTTTTAATCGTCTATATTTTCCTTCCACCCGTTCCAGACTTTTTCAACTGACAAAAGAACGGGCGCAAGAAACTTATCAGCTTTAACAGAAATAAGTAACGATATTTACAATTTCAATATATCGGTACCAGAGTTCAATATCAGTTGACAAAATTTTATTTATAGGGTAAATAAAAGCCAAGTGTATAGTCCGTTCGCTTAGATAGTGTCGGTACACCCGCAAGCACTTGTGTTCAGAGACAGGAATACCGGTAACAAACACGACCTTTCACTACGGCACTTCTATGTAAACTGCCGAAATCCAAATTCACTTGCGGGTGTACGCCGCACGCGGTATCCTTGGTTAATGCGGCGGCATCCTTTGACAAGAAGCGGCACGTCTTTGCACGTGCCGCTTCTTGTCAACGGCACGGCACGATAAAAGGGCGACACTTTATAAGCGAACGGACTTTACACTTTTGCCAAGAGGATCGAAACGAAATACCTCCCCACCCGTGGCGGCGAGACAAACTAAGAAAGAACCGAGTTAAAAATCAGACAAGTTAGGAAAGTGTCAAGTTTAATAAAATGACGAATGAAGTCGTCCGGAAGGAAAAAGACTTGACAGAATACTTACGTTGATGTAGGCCCAATCATTTTGTTCCCCTTTCCCCGCTTGCCGCCATATATCTAAAGACCTAGCCAAAGTAACAATTGTATATCTTCGTTATCGCTTCGCTTTCTGTGTAGGATGGAATCGACATCGATTGCGAATCGAATTCGTATCGAGCACATAACGTCACAAATTTGTTTCGGAAATCTTTTGTTTTAGTTCCCTTTATGTGGTAAAGAGCTTGGTTGCGCAATGGTTTAGCGCCTGGCCTAGAGATTGCGGAGGTTAAGCAACTTTCGCAAGGGTTGGTCATGGGATGGGGGACCAAAAAATTATTATCTCGAACTCCTCCGTGCTTCGGAAGGCACGTTAAGCCGTTGGTCCCGGCTGCATTTGCAGTCGTTAACACCCACCAATCCGCATTTGGCCCCCGTGGTGGGCCATGAAATGGAAAAACTATGAACAATTCTTGTGTGATCACCGAATTAAAGACAATTTGTTTATTTAATTCTCAATGGTACCTAATAGGTACCTAATTTGTTATAAAGTGTTTTAATAGCATCCTGTATATCTTTTACCTCTAAAGACGCCATGCTAGCAATGAGACCACTGATAATTTAAATAATATAAAAATAAACTATTTTATTTCATTAAAATGTATTCTAGATCTGCTAGCTTACGCCTTTGACATCCTTAATTTTACAATGACTTGGTCAGTATAGATTAAAAAAAGTAGTTAAAAAGTTTAAAAAACTTGTAGCTAATGTATGGAACCATTTTAATCATTTTAATAACTAAGATCTCACTTTGTAAATAAGCATTGACACGCGTTTATTAACTGGTCATTAAGTATTAAAAAGTATTGTGAAAGAAAACATAGCGCTTGTAACACAGATCACAGAGGTGATCTGTGGCTTGTAATCATTCTCATTCGCTTGTGTGCTTTTTTTAAATAGCGATTGAAGGTAATTTACTTGAATTGGGGATTCGGGATACAGTGATCTGTTAACGCGATGCAAACGTTCAGAGAAGGGCGGCACTATAGCTGTGTCTCGCTTCAACAGCGTTTGTATCGCGTTAAAGGCACATAGTAGGCCCTGAGAGGTGTTATCTATTAATAGGTATGGCATGTGTTCAGTGAGAAATAGTTCGTAAAGTATCTTGATATTATTTAGCATAGATTATAATACCGTTAGGTTGCTCTTTTTAAGTAATTGTTTTCTAATTCCTTGTTGACATGGATGCGTTTAGATGTGATCACTCGATTGTGATGAACAATAGTACCATTCTAAAACGATTTTATAAATCAAAAGAGTTAGCTACAAAACGCATGTATTATTATTGTATAAAAAAAATTGCATGCCTTTTGGAGATGTCAAAAATGTTCAGTGGTCGTTCTAGAATCGGTACCATTGACAAAGCTTGGAGCTCATATTATCTAGAAGTAACACTGCATGGCCTTTGCAAACGTTAGAAAATTTGTTATTCTATATGAATTATTATGTAATAAAAGTATCAAATTATAATATTTAAACTATTATCGAGTTATTACAAGGTTAGCTGTTTGAACCTAGTTGGATAGCTTACGTAGTTGATATGTATCTTGACGTTAAAGATTTGAATAATTATCCTTAATATATCATTATGTAATATAAGGTTAAAATTAAATTTGCGAAGGTCGTGGAGTGTTACATCTCGAACATGAGCTATCGGATACGAGTGTTGTGATCAAAAATATGTAATTGCCATCGATAACGTTAAGTATGTTGTCAATCTTACGTACATAATAATAAGGTTCAATATCTGGCAAATAAACATATTGATAATGTCGATGAAATAGTGACACATCTGTACTGAGCGCATTTTAAGGGTGGAAACGTCGTATCCGTTTTAGTGACAGGCTGTGGGTTGCGAGCCACAAGTCACGGCTCCTGTCACTTCAACGACTACAGCGTGGCCTCCCCTTAAATAATCCAAAACCTTTAAGGGGTCGTCCATTAATCACGTGAGCCTCGAAAGGGTGGGGGGGGGGTCATTGAAAAAATCACGAAGTATCACAAGGGGGGATGGGAGGGTGTAGTGAGATATCACGTGTATTAATTTTTTTCATTGAACGCGTGACTTTTAACCGAAAACTGCGTGTGATTGTTGACTCACCGTCACCAGGACAATTTCCCCGCCCACCGCGACATATTCGTACTAAAAATTGTTAAGATTATTTTGTACCAAAAAAATACACGTGATTTAGAGGGGGGGGGGGGTTAGCGTAAAACCTCACCATGCATCACCAGGGGGGAGGGGGGGTTAAAAATTGGGCAAAAACATCACGTGATTAATGGACGCCCCCTAACGTAGAATTTTTTGAGAAAAATCTCACTCAAGCTTAGGCCTAAACTCACGTTGTTAGAATAAGCCCATAGTTGATACAGGTCTTAGTATACTTTTAATTAAAATATTTTAATAATGAATATTTGACGAGATTTCGTAGCGATGTTCGTTCGCTAGACGCACCTTCACCTGTGCCAAAATATATTTGTAAATATTTTTCCATTTATTTAGACGTATTCTATTGAATATTATGAATTGTGAAAATATCCCGTAGTTACCAGTTTAATGTGATTTTAAGTGTTGCTGGTGCACTAGGAGTTGTGATTGCATTTCGAATAGACTTTAGTGCTAACAGTAACATTTAAAAGAGATTATTTTATTCATGTTTCAATATTAAATATCACTTTTCCTTTACCTAATAATTGCTCCACGTATTTATTAATTAGTTTAGTGACTCATAGATAATTATCTGCCACCTATCTACTGTATTTTGGAACTGTAAGAAACAACACCAAGATAATTTTCAATGTATGGGTAACTCTTGAAAAAACTGAGAGCGCATTTTCTACTGTTTATAGATTAACATTAATCGTATTTAGACATTTGAGATACTGTGTATTTACAAAAATGTACTCAACGCTACCTTTTCTGACCAATACTCTATAGATATAAAATATTTCATACGACTTAAGTACTCGTAAGATCGTTAAAGGTAGATAAATGCGCATAAAATTGTCAAAACAAATGAAAATTCGGTTCGCCATTTAACACCCTTGACTTGAACATTGTAAGATCGTATGTTTAAATTATGTTTTTTCACCAGTTTTGTGGTCCTATTATGTAACTTTGATGTTCATTACAATGTCGACACAATAATAATGATTATTCTGGCCCTGTAAATACAGTCACATTAACATTAATAAAAGCGATAGGTAACTTAGCAAATTAAAAAATTTGGGTGACTTTCTAAGTTATTCATCGAAGCGCACCCGTTTTCTAGGGCACCTAAAATATTACTCGATGCGATTCTAAATAGGTAAATTGTTTTGATAGCGCACCTATTGAGGTGCGCATCGTGGAATAGTTTAGGTGCGCTTGAAAATGGGTGCGCTTCGAGGAACATCCCGACTTTATACAAGGTGTTTCATAATATCCCGTAAATTTTCGTTCACATTCGGCTCTTTTGTAACACGTTGTATAGACTAATGCTAATCAATAGAATATACTAATAAAAGCGTTTTGAAATGTTAATCCTTGGTTTGGAAAGTTTTTTAGATTTCGCATAATGTGACTGTCTAGCTAGATCTAGGCGGACCGATGGACTTTCTAAGTTACATATAAGCTCGAGTAAGTACGATCTTGATGTGTCCACATTGCAACTTGCTCTGTGATAAATAATTGTTTCACGGGCTTCTTGGCAGAGTTTCTAGTCTGTATTTCATTTATTCGTAATACTCATAGAAAAGCCATCTGATTACGTAACTGTTGCTAACAATTCTCGATTGAAATCTATTGAAACCGTTTGAAATTGGTCAGTTTCACTCTGTTAGCACCTGAAACAGCAAATTTGATTCATTTCAAACGTTTTCAATCGAATCAAGAATTGCGTAATCAACAGAGTTACGTAATCAGGGTCTGGGCCTCATTCTACTAATGTTAACGTATCAATCGTGTCCTAATGGTGTTTCAATAGTTATTGCTTTTTGTGTTTTAGTAACAAGACAGCAATACCATTGAACCACGATTGAGTTACGATAGAGTCGAGACCCAGATAACTTTTCCTAATAATCAATTGTCATGGTTTCACTCTAGTTTTTTTAAGTCATTCTTCAATAACGTTGCGAAAGTATAATGTGCCAAATATACCAAATATTTTGTAAGAAGAAATGAATTAGAAACTCTTCCAAGTAGACTTTTATTACTGAAAGTGCACTTTTAATCAAGTTACCGCGCGTCTCTTAATGTAGTTAATACATTTTTTAATTCAACCAATAAATGGTTGTGTGTGGATTTTTTCACCCAAATTCTCTTTTACCATATGAAATTTTCTGCACATGATCTTTCTTACTTATGAGATTTTATTGCATATTCTATTATTCTATAGGGTAGTACAGTATTTCGATTTGTAGTATTACATTCGTCATTTTTTCAAAATGTAAAATTGTCATTTTCTATTTTGGATGGTGTTTGATGCCCGAACTACGGAGCAGTATCTGGTCGGTTTTTTCAGATGTAAATGTCGATTGTACTCAACAATATAAATTTCTAATCCATTAGACCTGTGTGTTTTATTTCTCAAAATAATATTCCTTATAACATTTTTGTATAGGTACATAATACATTAACCGAATTGTTTCTGGCAAGTGTTGTCATTTATAAAATATCTACTTCATCTTGTTTAGTTAAAAAATAGTAACATAAAAATCTGTATTTTCACTGATGAATGAAATAAAAGGAAGACTTTATCGAAACTATAATTCTAATTAATATTTGATGATAAAACAGTGTATTGTATTGTGTTTTCTATTAAAAAAATATCCTCAAACGTGAAAATAAACACACTTGTACAACAATTGCGTAAATTATGCTTGTAAGTACTGTACAAACTAGAAAAAAGTTAACAAATATAGTACTGCACAGAACTTCAACCAATAATGTACTACAGTGTGATTTTTTGAACAGTCGACAAATGACATGTCCCATCGCGCCTATGTCATTTGCCCCACCATTCTCAAAAAATGAAAGTCTATCGCGTCTTAATCAAAGTAGTATCTCAGAGTAGGTCTTTTACTCTAGAATCAATTGATAACTATTTTCTGCATTAAAAGGTGGGATTTTTAATTTAAAGCTTTTAAATCACAATTTTTTATCATTAGAGTACTATTTACTTAAATTTTTTCACAAAATACTTCAGAAAACAACTTATTGTTTTTGTATTTTTTTTCTAATTATAAAACAATTCTTGATACCTAAATAAAATGTAATTAGCATTTTTTAATTATGAAAGTAATTAAATAAAATGAAACTGGGGCAACGCTGGGACATCTGCTTTTGTGGTGTGGCTTCTAAGCCAGTCTACCCTCAAACTGAACAACTTTATGAGACCAACTTAATCAGAGCAAAAAATAATCAGCTGTTCCATAGAAAAACGTCAATATCTACTCGACCAAAATGTATGGACAAGCAGATTATTTTTGGGTAATATTTAATCGAATAACAAAAATCCCATTTTGGGTATCAAAAATACTGAATATAGCGTACTGAAATACTAAGTGGGCGACGGACTGAGGGCGACTACAAATGATGAAAATGGGTGACTTCAAATATACAAATTGAGTAACTAGTTATTCATAACGGGCGACCCAATTACTATTTGGGCGACAACCTTAGGGTACACAAAACATTTAAAATGTGGCATATATTTTATTTATAAAAGGTGACTATTATCCTAATCGAGATGACAAAAAATACCATGTTGGGCAGCTTAAATCAGTTATATTAGTATTATATTATCTGTGGTTATATGTATAGTTATAGTTACCTACTTGGTATAATAGTTCCCCACTCAGTATTTTTGTCACTCATTTAGAATTTTCCCTGTGACTTAATTTATTTATCTCCCACATGTAGTCGCCCGTTTTACGTATTTTTGTAATCCACAGTTTGCCGCCCCTTCAGTTATTTTGTCGTCTAAAAAATAAACTGCTGCTGCCAGGTTTAGTATTTAAGTATCCCATAAACAGTAGCCTTTAGTTATTTTCAGTTACCCAATTAATTAATTCCCATATTTTTTGGTCTGATTAAGTTGGTCGCATAGACAAAGTTGTTCAGTTTAACGGTCTAATCACCGCAAAATTTGTCGACTGTTTTCAATTTCACCACTGTACATGTTGAAAATTAGTTCGATATTTGGTGAAGATGAATCAGTGATGATATTGGAAAGGTTGACTGCCGTTGACTGTGACTGTTCCAAAACTTACGATCACAGCTTTATACCTTTCTCCCCTCGCATCACCTGACTCAGCATTTGGTTACACAGCGCTGCGTATGGGTTTAATTCCACCACCTGCCAAGCAGTAAAACGAGAAATAATTAAGAAGGGTTGAGAAACATTTTTTTTATTTGGTTCACAACTTGAAACATACATCATACATAGATACACATAAGCAAGCTGTAAAATACATGATTGTGTACGCCCGATTGCACTAAACTTAAGGATCGCCTAAGTCTTTTCCTAAATACAACACGACCAAATTAAAACGGTGTCATAAACTTAGCCGTCATGTAGCTGTCATTCGCCTAGTTATCTTGGTCGAGTTGTACTTGTAGATAAGAAAAGACTTTGGCGATTCTTAAGTTTAGTGCTTTTGCACCGTAGTCTCTTAACTAGTGAATACATCATGCATTTTGAACTGTAAACATAGAATAAAAGAACTTAAATAAAATATTTTGAGAGCATTTCTGAAATTTAACTTTAAGGTTTTAAAAGATCGATTGCTTTACGTAGGTATGTTATTTTTTGCTGAGGCTAGAGAACCACAGAATATGTCAAAATTCCATCTAATTCCATTGTAACGAGAACAGGCTCTATATAAAGGAGAATGGTGGCCGACACTGGTTCTGCAGTATGGCAGTCTGAAGGTTTTCCGGTTTATCAAACACTACTCTGACGCGGCACCTCAAATTTAATGGAATTCAGGAACATGGGAGGGATTAGGAAGAGAAGGGGTGAATAAGGAAATGGGATGAGATCTGATGGTAAAATTAAGGAGAAATAGAGAGATAGGTTATGATATGACTCAATAACAACGCGTAGGAATGTAAACATTTGGAATGTTTGCAATGGACACAAGACTCATTGTAGGCACTAACATAAAATTAGCTTCCATTCCACTGCCACTGAAGCCACGTGAAGCAGCGAACAGCGATGTGACAAGTTTCCCATGGCTAGCGGTAAGGCAGTCTGCAATGTGGCTGTACTAACCTGTTTCTTAGCGAACCCGCTGCCCAGCTGCGCCGCCTCGGCGAAGGCGGCGCGCGCGCGGTCGTCGGCGGCGCGCTTGCGCAGCAGCACGCCGCGCTGGCACAGCGCCAGCGCCCGCGCGCGGCACCGCTTGCCCGCCGTCAGGCTCACAGCCATGTCTAGGTCACACATCGCTTCTGCAAATTGATTTCATAACTTGGACATGAACCAACTAGCGTCGCCTAAGCGTATTATGTGGAATACTATGTACTCTTATGTGCTTTTCATTCTCATAATCATACCCCGTTATCGGGCGTGCAGGAACGATTCATAGACTAAAAAATCAGAAGCGAAAGACCTTTAGGGCCACCTATTTGCCTACGTTTTTCTACTCAAAAAACCAATTAAGGCTGGCCACACACAGACGTAATCCCGTTACGGAATTCCGAACGCAATTTCGACAATGTATGAAGATTCCGTACGGAAAAATCCCGCATGTGTGTGGCAGGCCCATAGATTTTGTATGCAGTTGCTGCGTTCGGAATCACGTATGTACGGAATTCCGTGATTCCGTCTGTGTGTGGCCGCGAAAATTTTCAAGCTGAGTGAAAGTGAACTATATTTTTAGACAATACCTATAGTATAGATACATAACTTTAATTCTTCCTAAAATCTAACTGCACAAAGTGAAGGACGATAATTATTTTGAATCGTATTTTTAAATGTATAGAGCTTATTTTGCTATAACAGTGCGGACCGTACTCAGGCGCACGCGGTCGCCGCGCGGTGTCGGTTTTGACGGATGCCGACAAAGGCGCACAAAAGCCCGCCGCGCGGTGTCCGCTTTGACGGATGCCGACAAAGGCGTACAGAAGCCGGCCGAACGCCACTCGCGCGCGTGTTGTCGTGTCGTCTTGTACTCTACTTAGTGTTGTCTCACGCTCCGCGCCCTCTTCCCTTTACGGGTCATTTAGTGATCAATTGTTGTCTAATTGCGTATCATTTTTATCTTAACCAACAATATGCCTCCGAGAAAAAAATCTCGTCACGTATTTATGGAGTTGTGGATAAAAGATTATCCTGAAATACAGGTAAACTAAAAAAAATGTATTACAGATATATTCTCTCAGAGGTTGAACGGGATTAGGTAGAATTATCAAATTAATTAAAAATAGACCTTCTGTTGTACTTTGTCTTTGGCTTCGATCATTCGTGCACCCGCGATAACGGGGTATGCTCATAATAGATAGTTTTAAGAGCCCGTAGCCACCATTGAAACGAGAATAGTGCTTAAATAAATCCGAAATTGTCTACTCCGAAGAAGCTTTATGATACTTGTATGACCGAAAGTGGCGCCCTCAGAGGTTTTTATTTAATAAGTTACTTATTAATAGAAAAAGATTTAAGTAATGTTTTAAGTGGAGTTATTAGGGCCCATCATCTAGTATTTATCACTATATGCCCTCGTAGTCATTCGTAGAAGTAGATAGAAAATGTGTCAAAAACGGCCACTTTTAGCAATTTTGCTATATACTCCTAGCAGTGACTACGAGGGAATGCAACGATAGGTACCGTCTAAAAATACTAGACTGTGGACCCTAAAAATTCCACAACATTATTAAAATTGTGTATTATAATTATAATATTAAATAAAATTCACCGTGGCGCCACTTTCGCTCAGGGTACCACTTTAAACAATATTTTCTAGCCTGTCATTTAGTTTAATAGTTTTTTGCCACCACTTAGCAAAGAGTATTTTGCAACTACTTAAGGCTTTAACATGCCTCAATCCGAGCGGGTCGATCCGTGATGGTGTGAAATCGAACGTAACTCTACTCACTTTGGGTTCAAATCAGTGCGCGTTCCAACGCGGCGGTTGCGTTGAGAACTAGCACCGAATTCTCAATTTTTACATGTTTTTATTAAATTTCTTCGCTTTCAAGTCAGTTAAAAAAATCTGTTCAATTAAGATTAAAGGTATTAACATCACCGATTTTTATGTGTTGGTTTTAACATTAACGAATGTTCTGTTTCCGAGAAATTTTGCAAATAGGACCAGAAACAGGGTCCACGGAATATTTTTTTACATCAAAGGTAGTAACATTTTTACAAATGCTTTCAATTAAATCTATTGTGTATTATTCCAAGTACATTATATATTTTTTCCATGATAGCTTCACGCGCGTAATCCTTACTAATATTATAAATGCGAAAGTCCGTTTGTTTGTTTGTTTGTTACGCCTTGACGTCCTAACTACTGAACCTATCGTCATGAAATTTTGCATACACGTTGTCAGGGGTACCGAGAAGGACATAGGGTACCTTTCATCCCGAAAAAAAGTATAGTTCCCGAGGGATAGCAAAAAAACCTTTCCACGCAGACGAAGTCGCGGGAGGAAACTAGTCTTTCAATAATTTGAATTGAATATTGGGATTTGACCCTTCTTAGCGCCTTAACAAAAAAACTCCATTAAACTAAACGACAGGCTAGAAAATATTGTTTTTTAGTGTTAAAAAATACTACAAAGCTTCTTCGGAGTGCACTACAGAGATATCATTCACAATTTCGGCTTTATAAGCACTATGTTTTTAATTTACATTTCAATGGCGGCGCTAGTGCAGACTACGCACTCTTAAAACGGGATAACAACGAAAGTGGCCATTATTGGATGAAACACTTTTTTCGGCCGAAGGTGGAAGCGCACTACACCCGGAATCCTGAATTCCTCATCACTGAAGAACTTGCTATCTTACCTCTAACTGCCGGAACACAACAATTTTTAAATTGTTTTTATGGTGTCAGACTTAGGTAAGATGGTGGTAGCTAGCTAGGCGGACTTGAAATAAGCCCTACCTCCAACCAAACCGAGTACAAATTGTAGGTACTCCACCTGGAAATCGAACCCGAGACCCCTGCATCTTACACGGGTGGGCGAACCACTAGACCACAGAGGCAAGGGCGTCGCCAGCCCATGGCCCAGGGGGGGGCCAAGCCCATGGCCCAGGGGGGGGGCAAGTTAATATTAAAGAGGATGAGAACTTTGGTTATTTGCAGTTGGCTACATTTTTTAACCTCTAGGGGGGGGGGGGGGGCAGCGGCTCCCCCCCTGCCCACCCCTGGCGACGCCCTTGCACAGAGGCGGTTAAGATTAAAATAGGACAAAAGAAAAGCAAGTTACCATCGTCCTTCTGCATCAGCCGCAGCAGTTGCGCGCGGTCGTTGTACGCCGCGGGGCGGTCGGGCGCCGCCGCTATCCCTCTGCTCAGCAGCTGCAGTGCCTCTTCTAACTTCCCTGCCTCTGCGAGCTTCACGCCTTGCGCGCATAGTGACATCGACTCCTTGTGTGCGTCTGTCGTCGGCTCTATAACAAAAAAGGAATGTATGTTTAGAGATAGACGTGTTTGGATAAGCTGTCTTCTAGAGTTAATGCAGACGTTTCACTTTTTCTCACTAGGAACATATTTTAGCATTACACATATTACCGTAGGCCTTGCAGTTCCATTGTGTTCCTAAGGTTCGTGTCGTTCCCAACCACAATGGTACTGCAAGACCTACGCTACGGTACGGTAATTTTAAAAGGTGTTCTAAGTACTAATGGTGTTATTTATTATTGAAGTTAGAATTTACTATTCTAGAGTCGACTTTTAGCGATGTAGTTGCCACAGAGACACTTTATAACATTAAAAAAGAAAGAATACCAAACAACTAGGTACCTAAAGAGGCCAAAAATAAAAGCCGACATTACCTGAACATTATTATAATCATAAATATTACTTGCCTTGTTCTTTCTCAAAAGTATCACCGTTATCCACAACATCACCAATAGTTGCGGTAGGATCAAATATACTCCTTAGAACCGCTTTATCTCTTTCACTTAAATTTTCCAAAGCAGCCATGATTCCCTTGCCTTACCACAAAAAAAACAAAAATATTGTCTGTGTTCTTAACACAAGCGCCGAGTAACAGGTTAAATAACTAACTGAGCATGGAATGTTTTGATCCAAAACTAGTTTTCTTGAGATTAGCAATTTTATTAATGTTCGATCGGGATGGAATTAAACCAGTTTCGGTCTAGTTGTCATTCGGATTTTATCTAGGCGACAATCTACAAGTAATATGTGCATAAGTACCTATTAAAAATTATGCGTCAGAAGATGCGCTCGAGATAATATTTTATTTTATTGGTAGTCGACGGCACATCAGAGACCTTGAGACCGTCTTTATGCCCTATGTAATAAAAGCTGTTTTCGTAGTTCAACTGTTTAACTTGATGTGCTGCCGTGCGTACAATTAGCGGCAAAAATGGTTTCTTTTTCTAAGATAATTACCAATTATTTGTGATAGAAGGAAGCTTTTTTTTCAATATGTCTGGCTATATCATAGCTTTTATAACCAACTTCCTATAGTTTTTTAAAGGTTAAAAAAAAACAAATTATATTTTTAACATTTTAATAGAGTTTTCGGTTAAAATATGAATATATAAACTAAATACCTATTTCTTAAAAGTAACGCAGAGAATTACATGTGTTGGCCTCATTGTAGAATTATTTAAGGCCATTTCAGTGGATCCAAAAATTTACAATAAATTAAAATCATTGCACGATTCAATTTAATTAGCAAGCCACACCCTTCACAAACAGTCGGAAAATTAAACAAACATCACTCATGATTCAGCCATCACAAGTCCTACAACTCGGCAGTCATTCCTGACCACCAGCCATTTTTAATGTCCCCACTGCTGGGGAACAGGCCTTCCTTACGCTGCCTGTCAACTGCCAGTCCATTGACGCGGAGCGAGGCAGCAGAGAGGCAGCAAGGATTGCGGAGCGGAGATTTTAGTCAATCCTATTGGTTAATATTTCCACGTTTCTCCGCTCCGCCCCGCCGCCTCGCTCTTCGTCAATGGACAGGCAGCCTTATGGATGGATAAGAATGGGCCCGCGGGCCCAATGCGAATTGATTGGCAAATGCAACCGGGACCAACGGCTTAACGTGCCTTCTGAAGCACGGAGGAGCTCGAAATAATAATATTTTTGGTCACCATCCCATGACTGACCCTTGCGAAAGTTGCTTAACCTCCGCAATCGCTGGGCCAGGCGCTAATCCATTGAGCCATCGAGCACTGAGCTCCTCCAGCAGTAGCAACTGACACTCCTATTGATTTCAAATCTCAAAGTATAGGGCGTAAAATTTAAAATCGATCGAGGCAATTTTACATATTGTGGTAATTGCATCATGCATTATAGTTTTTATATAAATGAATAACAACTAGTTTTATGCGAAATTTCATAGGACTTGACTATGTGACAAACCGACTTTCACCTAAATATCATGGATTTTGAGTTCCGTTTAGAATATGGTAGGTTCTAAAGACGATAACATTATAATCTTGCTACGTCGAATCGATGCAAGTGATGCATTAAATAAAAAAAAATAAGCCAAAACACAATGAGCACAAGCAATAAATATGTTAATTGGCACTAAAGTTTTTGTTCATAAAACATGAACAAACCTATTTACAACATGTGTATAAGACGATCATTATCTATCATAATTAACTAATTTCCACTAGCGAATCAAATGTCTTGTGCACCTTCATTATTTTTCTCCGAATAAATAAACTTAATGATACATCACAAAGAAACTGTGAGGTTAGTCGAGTCCGTTACGCCAGCAGGAAAGATGCTCCTAGAGGGAAGCGAGTTTGATGAATAATTTGTGCGCAATTCGGTGTAAATGTGCGCCAAATAAAAAATTTGTGGGCCTTATACTTTTGGAATAAAACGGGAAAAACGGATTCTGCTGGGGTAACGGTGCTCCAGCAGGAAGAATCTAAACTAATGATCGGAGAGAAATAAAAGATATATGTGCGGGTAGCTTGATACTAGCAGGAAATGTGCGCCAAATATAAAATTTGTGGGCCTTATAGTTTTGGAGATATTTGATTTCCTGCTGGCGTAATGTTTTGCCAGATCCCAGATCTCGGAAACTACTAAATGTGCGATCTTACAGTAAACACATATAAGTAGCTCCTAATTTGTGCTATTTGTGCGGTAGAAAACATTTCAAAAATATTCACAGATTTTGAAGTAATCAGACATTTTCTGAAAACAGAAAAAAAATTCTAGCGCCTAAACTACCACCTAAATAGAGAAACCAAAAACGGTGTTCTATTCTTCTTATTATTTCTCATTACCATAAAAATTTTGAAAACCGCACATTTACG
The DNA here is from genome assembly GCA_928269145.1 of Agriphila tristella. Taxonomy (NCBI): domain Eukaryota; kingdom Metazoa; phylum Arthropoda; class Insecta; order Lepidoptera; family Crambidae; genus Agriphila; species Agriphila tristella. The sequence goes on from OV743432.1 coordinate 31,797,952, forward strand.
CGTTTTTTAATAATACCCACATGAAGGTTAGACTGACCATGTCATGACTTTGACGGTCAGCAGGATAAAAATATCAGAGACTATTTAGATCCTGGCCCAAAGAATAATCTGTGCGGTTACTGAAGTACATGCTCTGAAAATTTCAGCTTCCAATTCTTCGTATTAAAGGAAATATCAATTAAAATCCAAAACAACTGTCAGTATTCCGATTAACCGACCAAATTCGATAGACCACCAAAAAGCGACGCGTTCATACATATTGATGACCTCCTTAACTTTGTTGTTGAACAGGTTTGTACACGTCACGTCTACGTACATTTAAGTAAAAAAGTGATTTGAGTGAGTGCTTTTATTTAAATAACGAATGAAGTTATTTCTGTTTCATTTCATTTTTACTTGAATTAAATGAATTTTAACATTATTTTAGTAGAAAAATAAAGGATGTTTTGTAAAAAAAGTAAAAAAATTAAGATGGCGGCCAACTTTTTTTTTGTGGGCCGATTTCGATGAAACTCTGTTTTCGCTACTATTTCGACAAGAAAACAGCAACGCAATGTTAAAAATGTAATAAATTCAAGATGGCCGCCACCTTTTTTGTTTGCGGGCCGATTTCAATGAAACTCGGTTTTTGCTACTGTTTTGTCAAGAAAACAGAAACGTAATGTTAAAAATGTAAAAAATTCAAGATGGCGGCCAACTTTTTTGTTTGCGGGCCAATTTCGATGAAAATTTGGTTTTTGGTAGTATTTTGACAAGAAAACAGCAACGCAATGTTGCAAATTTTAAAAATTCAAGATGGCGGCCAACTTTTTAGTTTGCGGGCCGATTTCGATGAAACTCGGTTTTTGGTAGTATTTTGACAAGAAAACAGCAACACAATGTTAAAAAAGTAAAAAATTCAAGATGGCGGCCTATTCGGGCCGATTTCGATGAAACTCGGTTTTTGGTAGTATTTTGACAAGAAAACAGCAACACAATGTTAAAAAAGGAAAAAATTCAAGATGGCGGCCAACTTTTTAGTTTGCGGGCCGATTTCGATGATACTCGGTTTTCGGTAGTATTTTGACAAGAAAACAGCAACACCATGTTAAAAAAGTACAAAATTCAAGATTGCGGCCAACTTATTAGTTTGCGGGCCGATTTCGATGAAACTCGGTTTTTGGTAGTATTTTGACAAGAAAACAGCAACACAATGTTAAAAAAGTAAAAAATTCAAGACGGCGGCCAACTTTTTTGTTTGCGGGCCGATTTCAATGAAACTCGGTTTCTGCTACTGTTTTGTCAATAAAACAGCAACGCAAAACGCAATGATAAAAAAAGTAATAAATTCAAGATGGCAGCCACCTTTTTTTGTTTGTGGGTTCGATTTCAATGAAACTCGGTTTTTGCTACTGTTTTGTCAAGAAAACAGAAACGCAATGTAAAAAATTCAAGATGGCGGCCAACTTTTTTGTTTGTGGGCCGATTTCGATGAAACTCGGTTTCTGATACTATTTTGACAAGAAAACAACAACGCAATGTTAAAAATGTAAAAATTCAAGATGGCGGCCAACTTTTTGTTTGCGGGCCGATTTCGATGAAAATTTGGTTTTTGGTAGTATTTTGACAAGAAAACAGCAACGCAATGTTGCAAATTTTAAAAATTCAAGATGGCGGCCAACTTTTTAGTTTGCGGGCCGATTTCGATGAAACTCGGTTTTTGGTAGTATTTTGACAAGAAAACAGCAACACAATGTTAAAAAAGTAAAAAATTCAAGATGGCGGCCTATTCGGGCCGATTTCGATGAAACTCGGTTTTTGGTAGTATTTTGACAAGAAAACAGCAACACAATGTTAAAAAAGTAAAAAATTCAAGATGGCGGCCAACTTTTTTGTTTGCGGGCCGATTTCAATGAAACTCGGTTTCTGCTACTGTTTTGTCAATAAAACAGCAACGCAATGATAAAAAAGTAAAAAATTCAAGATGGCGGCCAACTTTTTTGTTTGTGGGCCGATTTCGATGAAACTCGGTTTCTGATACTATTTTCATTATTCATTTATTATCATTATGGTGCGTCCGCTTTAACCATCCACAAGCCAAAAGGAAGGCCTCTTCCCCAGCAGCCAGCGGGGCATTAAAAATGGCTGATATGCATGGTTATTTGTGATGCCGTCTGTATAAAATTTTTACTCATCGGCGGAAAACAATCCTGTCTCAAAGTCACTCAGACGAAAGTATTTTTAGTAAGCACGACCATTTATGGCAAACTAGCTTCAGCCCACGACTTCATCCACGTTTACATTCGAGAAAATCCCTAGGAAACCTTAAACCAAGATAATAGTATCCTCCTATGTTGTAATCCGGCTTATAAACTATCATTTCATCGAAATCCGTTCAGCCGTTTTGCGTGATTGATTAACAATCACTCAAACAGGCAAACTTTCATATTTATGATTAAGTAGAATAATACGGCCACCTCCGAAACGCTCGAAATAGGAATTTTTTGCTACATAAAATGGGACTGCTATTTAGCTAAGACTTAATTTGTCATTTTTTATTTAAGTTATTATTAAGTTTTATACTTCAACTGAAAGCTGAATAAATGGTGATGTTTTTAAAATATTATTTGCGCTTAGTTGCTGGGATGTTTTTAAAGATATTTGCTATTGTTTCCAAAAAATCTGAAAAAATAAAATTAAATACAAAAAAAAGCCGCCATCTTTGTTTTTTTATAATTTTTAACATTGCATTGTTATTTTCCTGTCAAAATAGTACCAAAAACCGAATTTCATCGAAATCGGCCCACAAACAAAAAAGATGGCAGCCATCTTTTATTTTAATTTTTTTTAACATTGCGTTGCTGTTTTCTCGTCAAAATACTACCAAAAACCGAGTTTCATCGAAATCGGCCCGCAAATTTAAAAACTGGCCGCCATCTTGGATTTTTTTTTTTTTTAACATCGCTATGTTATTTTTTTGTCAAAATAGTACTAGAAACCGAGTTTCGTCGAAATCGGCCCACAAACAAAAAAGATGGCTACCATCTTGGATTTTTTATTTTTTTTAACATTGCGTTGCTGTTTTCTTGTCAAAATAGTACTAGAAACCGAGTTTCGTCGAAATCGGCCCACAAACAAAAAAGATGGCTGCCATCTTGAATTTTTTATTTTTTTATCATTGCTTTGTTATTTTCTTGTCAAAATAGTACCAAAAATCGAGTTTCATCGAAATCGGCCCACAAACAAAGAAGATAGCCGCCATCTTGGATTTTTTGTTTTTTTAACATTACGTTGCTGTTTTCTCGTCAAAATACTACCAAAAACCGAGTTTCATCGAAATCGGCCCGCAAACTTAAAAACTGGCCGCCATCTTGGATTTTTTATTTTTTTAACATCGCTATGTTATTTTTTTGTCAAAATAGTACTAGAAACCGAGTTTCGTCGAAATCGGCCCACAAACAAAAAAGATGGCTGCCATCTTGGATTTTTTATTTTCTTTAACATTGCGTTGCTGTTTTCTTGTCAAAATACTACTAAAAACCGAGTTTCATCGAAATCAGCCCACAAAAAAAGAAGATGGCCGCCATCTTGGATTTTTATTTTTTTTAACATTGCATTGTTATTTTCCTGTCAAAATAGTACCAAAAACCGAGTTTCATCGATATCGGCCCGCAAACTTAAAAACTGGCCGCCATCTTGGATTTTTTTTTTTTAACAGTGCTTTGTTATTTTCTTGTCAAAATAGTACCAAAAATCGAGTTTCATCGAAATCGGCCCACAAACAAAGAAGATGGCCGCCATCTTGAATTTTTTTAAATTTTAACATTGCGTTGCTGTTTTTTTGTCAAAATAGTATCAGAAACCGAGTTTCGTCGAAATCGGCTCACAAACAAAAAAGATGGTCGCTATCTTGGATTTTTATTTTTTTTAACATTGCTTTACCTATTATTTTCTTGTCAAAAAGTACCAGAAACCGAGTTTCGTCGAAATCGGTCCACAAACAAAGAAGATGGCCGCCATCTTGGATTTTTTATTTTTTTAACATTGCATTGATATTATCTTGTCAAAATAGTATCAAAAACCGAGTTTCATCGAAATATGCCCACAAACAAAAAAGATGGCTGCCATCTTGGAACTTATTTTTTCATTATTATTTCCTAATTGAGTACTAATTTAATATTTATTTTATACTTAGTTAGCCCTAAATTAGTAATGATTTACAAATTAAATTTTAGTCCCTTACACTTTTAGTCGTTGCGTCAAACTGTCTAGACGAACGGCGGCTTTTGCGCCAGCACAAAGGGCGATTGAAGTCCGACTGTAAGAAAAATACTCTCTCGGCTGTGGTATTGGTATGAATACAGGCTCAAACTAACTATTTAAAAGTTAAAACACTATTTACCCACATTTGCCAATAAGAGGTTATGAACGCGACTGTACAAACAATTTTTCTGCATAATACGACACAATAAAGAAGGTCATCAATATGTATGAACGCGTCGCTTTTTGGTGGTCTATCGAATTTGGTCGGTTAATCGGAATACTGACAGTTGTTTTGGATTTTAATTGATATTTCCTTTAATACGAAGAATTGGAAGCTGAAATTTTCAGAGCATGTACTTCAGTAACCGCACAGATTATTCTTTGGGCCAGGATCTAAATAGTCTCTGATATTTTTATCCTGCTGACCGTCAAAGTCATGACATGGTCAGTCTAACCTTCATGTGGGTATTATTAAAAAACGCGTAAATGTGCGGTTTTCAAAATTTTTATGGTAATGAGAAATAATAAGAAGAATAGAACACCGTTTTTGGTTTCTCTATTTAGGTGGTAGTTTAGGCGCTAGAATTTTTTTTCTGTTTTCAGAAAATGTCTGATTACTTCAAAATCTGTGAATATTTTTGAAATGTTTTCTACCGCACAAATAGCACAAATTAGGAGCTACTTATATGTGTTTACTGTAAGATCGCACATTTAGTAGTTTCCGAGATCTGGAATCTGGCAAAACGTTACGCCAGCAGGAAATCAAATATCTCCAAAACTATAAGGCCCACAAATTTTATATTTGGCGCACATTTCCTGCTAGTATCAAGCTACCCGCACATATATCTTTTATTTCTCTCTGATCATTAGTTTAGATTCTTCCTGCTGGAGCACCGTTACCCCAGCAGAATCCGTTTTTCCCGTTTTATTCCAAAAGTATAAGGCCCACAAATTTTTTATTTGGCGCACATTTACACTGAATTGCGCACAAATTATTCATCAAACTCGCTTCCCTCTAGGAGCATCTTTCCTGCTGGCGTAACGGACTCAGGTTAGTCTGTCATTTGTAAAATTATATACTTGTCAATAAAGTAAAATTGCGATAATTACAAGTCACAAAAAGATGTGAGATAGTGTACGTATCTAACGGTCGTGTCGCCACAAATATGGTGCGTACCTCGAAAGATGAGCTTCGTGGAAGGCACAGTACTTTAAATTTATTAGTACTAATGTGCTTGCACTATTTAACTGTGTAAGTAATACAAGTTTATGTACTCTATAATCACTATCGAAAACCTACAAGAAGGTTTAGTACTTAATATCAACAATGAAAATTTCAACACCATATAATCAACAATTTTATACTTATTTCAAAGAATCTAGCATAAACGTTTCAAATGCAACAGTTCAAAATGTTAACCATTTAGTTAGATTTATCAACGACTCACATAATCAATGACTTTTAATAACATAAAAGACTTATTTGTTCAACAATCAACAATTTGAATAAATCTATGTCCACAAGAAATCAACAATCAATACAAATGATTGAGAATTAAGTATTACAATTACATGCAATCTTTATATGATAAAAGTCATTGATTATGTGTGTCGTTGATAATCTAACTAAACTGTTAACATTTTAAACTGTTTATGTTTTGATTTTTTGAAATATTAAATTGTTGATTACCTAGGTGTTGTCATTTTCATTGTCGATATTTTGCTTGTTGATATTAAATAGTAAACTTCTTACTGGATTTAGGTTAAAGTCTTAAGTTTATTGTACTAGCATAAATATCAATTTCTTTGCAAGTGTCCCGATTATCTGACTCGTTCATTGTTTACATGTTAATTATTTTGCTCGCATGGAACATTTAACTGATAGTTTTCGCTAACGTTAACAGTTTACATAAACTTGTAAGTACATCATTGAATGTAACGTTCAGGCGCATTTGGTCCACTTCTCATTTGGTCCACTTGGTCCATTTCTCATTTGGTCCATTTCGCGGAACGTCCATTTCGCATTTGGTCCATTTCTCATTTGGTCCATTTCGCGGAACGTCCATTTCGCATTTGGTCAACTTTATTCTTATGTAAAAAGAACAAAAACAAAATTATCCCATTTATGTAAAAGTTGACCAAATGCGAAATGGACGTTCCGCAAAATGGACCAAATGCGAAATGGACTTTCTGCGAAATGGACCAAATGAGAAATGGACGTTCTGTGAAATGGACCAAATGCGAAATGGACGTTCTGCAAAATGGACTAAATGAGAAATGGACGTTTTTTAGGCAAGTGGACCAAATGAGAAGTGGACCAAATGCGCCTAAACGGAATGTAAGAAGATACTCAAAACCTTTAAATTCCATCTTAAGGCTTATGAATTCTTTTAATTTAACATCTATAAAATCAAATAAAACCAGTAATGAAAACATAATACGTGATAACCTACACCTTAGCCTGCAAACAACAAGCTATTTTAATTTTTACAGTAAAGGGAAATCTCTAGAACTATCTCACACTGTGTATAAAAATTAAATCTAGCAGTTACACAACGTCTCATTGTAAAATACTACCTACCAACAGGTATCATAGTAAGGTATCGAGAGAATCTCAATTACACTACCTACTCTGTATAACGGTTCATTGATGGATAAGGCTTGTAATAAGATGATTTATTATATATCACAATCCTCAGAGTTACCACATAAGATATATACAGTAAAGCAAACTTTACAGAATACTTTTCTATAACAGAATCTTTATCATCTCAATGTTTCTTATAGTAAAATAATGTATTATATTTCTTTGCCATTAACATTATGTAGTTTCAAAGTTACACTGTTTTACTGATATGATTACATATCTAGAACTACAATATTTTGAAAAGAGCTATTACTATAATTATTGAATTTTTAGATATTTGGCATTCACAATGCTTTTTTTATATTAAGGTAATAAATATAATAGAAAAAATACTAGAAAAAATCGACTCACCCTTGCCGTCTGAGCTGCTACAGGTGAGTCGATTTTTTCTAGTATTTTTCTATTATATTTATGAGCTATTACTATCTTTGGATTAGTAGTAAAAAGACGAAAAATCATTGGAAGCCGACCTAACCAGGATCTAATAAGAGAATTAAATGAATTATGTCTTTTGCAGTTACATTACTGTACATATCTACAGTGGTAACATTGTCTTAACTTACATTACTCTATTGGTTTCACACAACCATACAGTCATTTCGATGTACAATGTTAACATTACTGATGTGTTTATCACAGCTGGCTTCATGTCAACAACAACAGTCGAATTTTACAACAGTTAATTATTTCACCATTTTACAAATACATATTCACTTTAACTCTTGATTGTCCAGTAACATCAAAGCAAAGGAAGAAATACCAAGTACGAAGACTAGTCTTTAAATAGATACTCAAATGGTCTAACCTTTTTGACTAATATGCATCTTTTATTCTCCTTTCTCTGACTGCAATCAACCTTAGGCCATAATCAAACGGTGGCGTTCTATTTAGTTGTTTTATGGTTTGACTGGTGTCAAGTAGGGCTGCAGCTAGTAAGTTTTTATGACTCCCAAGTCATTGTTAATATGTATCTGAAATAGGTAAAATAATTCACTGTGTCCGAGCCAACACTATGGAATAAACTAGGACTAGCATCATGGTCTTACAGCCAAATTCTCGAGTACACATTGCCATCGAAATAAGTGTGAATAAACCTCCCACGCACTTCAGTCATTCTTAGGCCACTAATTAATTATATTTGTGTCAACATCTAATATCAAATGTATCCTTTGGCATTTTTAATTCACGTTAATAAACCCTTATCATTGTTGGCTGCAAGAAAGGACCTCATACCAATCTACCGCATAAAAACTGTCACACAAATATAATTAATAGCACAAAAATACTACTCATAAAATAATATAGCTAAAAATATACAATTAGCAAGTACCTTAACCTAATAACATACTATACAATGTAGAAAAACTGGATATAAAAAATGTTTGGTAAATTTTAATTTTCAATTGTATGCACACAAAGTTTGATGTTGAATCGGCTACACTGTAACTAAAAATTTCTGTCACATCCATTTTGCTTACTAATTTAATAAGCTAAAATAAATGTAAAAATTAGGAAGATGTCCTGTCTGTAGTCAGTCCTACAGCATTTTGCTATCACTCCATTTCTATCTATTTTTGTCACATATCAGTTCAAGCACGCTAATTGGCTCATTACACATTTTTTTAAACCTCTTGCACTTTATGATACACTTTTGTGCGACAGAAAAGTAGAGTGACAGAAAAATTAATAAGGACACATATAGATGTGATTCATGTGATTTCTTCCTTAGAGTGATAATAAGAAAATAACATACAGCAATGAGTACATTAATAATTATATACCATTTTTTAAAGAGAATACTGTTTACAAACTTTTGTAATTTATCAAAGTTCTCTCCCCAACTTTACATAGTTTATGTTCATACAATTAATGAGTTGAGTGGTCAGTTCATAAAAAATCACTTTGAAATATATTCTAGACTGAAGATTCAGTTTATAAAATCTATCACAATAAGTGTGGTTGTTCCCTGAAGTGAGCACTCTTAATGTTCAAATTTTTTCTAAACAACTTGTAATTTACTTCAAGAATTCAAGTGCTTCTATTTATATAGTGGTTTGAAAAAAACAACATACTAGTTCATAAAATAATGTAGGTTTCCTTTCACTGAAGTATGCAATCTTATAATTTTTAAATTCTAGCAAATATTCATTTTTCATAAGTTTTAAAATCTTCATGTGGAATGATGCCTAAAATTGGAAAGTAATCTTAGCATATTAATTAAGTAATAAAATTATAAAGTCTGAAATAGTATTGTCATTTTTCAATTCATTTTTAGACTGTAAATATTATCAATAGTATTTTTTTGTATTATGTTTAATAATTACAAGTTAATTGGCTGCCATATGAGTATAATCATAGTAAATTGTGGGGCCCATAAAAATACTACAATATGAGAATACTCGTGGGTTGGCGGTCAATGTGTTAAAATGGTTTATAAATAAATTACAAATTGTGAAGTGAAAACAAAACAGATAATAAACAGCAACAATCCAGTTGAGTTTTCTATTTATAGTGGGAAAGTTGCATGGATGGAACTTATTATAGATGTGAGTAATTAAATGAATTAACATTTATATAATGCTACCTTCTCACAAAACCTTTTGTGCCATCGGGACCTCTAGGAGTCCTTATCACTAGAACGCCTCTTGGAGGAGGTGAGGGAAACACTCCGGCAGGGGTGGCTCCTGGTGGGAGCCGTGCCAGAACTTTGCGTTCTTTACCTTTGGCATTATTGTCATTTTGACAGTTTTTCGTCTTACCACTATTTTGGTTTTGGTTATCATTGAGATTGTTCGCTTGTAATTTATCTTGTAACCGGCTAAGGCTGAAAATAAAAGCATTGATTTAATTATAAACAAGCCTGAGTAAGTTTTAAATGTACTATGGGCAACAGCATCGCTTAACCAGTTTGCAACAAAATTTGTGTGCGCGCGTATCGCCCATGCACAAACTAAACGTATGGGACAGCGGGCGCGGCGTGCAAGCGATTTTAACCTTAGCAGTGGTTAAGCGACGCTGTTGCCCATGGTACATATACAATGATATTGAATTACATGAACCAGTGAAATATTCAGTCTTGTAGTGATGCATTAGATATGCAAACCTATTAAAATAATTCGTGAACAAGACAAGGCTCATTAGATAGAACAAATAGTTATGCATATAGTAATGTACCTATCTATAGCATCTTGAATTCCTTAGCTCAGATGAAGGATAGAAAATGACACTTCTTGGTTATGTAAACATTGATTTTATGGAACACTTTTAATGAGATAATTAGTTTTTACTTACTTATCGTCAATAACGTCTTCGGGGCTTCGCGCCTCACCCAGTATCCGGAGGCGAGCCTCTTGATATTCTTTCTGTCTTTGTTCAAGGGTTTTGACAGGCCGTGCTCTATTTTCACCGTTCATTTGACCGCTAGCAGAAGACGAAGGCCGCTTTAAAATACGAATTGATGGCTCCGGCATGATACACTGGGACCCAATACACGCGTTATCCTCAACTGTAACCTTGCAACCCTTCAGATTCTTTACAGGCGCGCACTCACTGGACATCAGCTTGATCTTCTGATCTAACTGAAACGTGAAAGCACCCGATGGTTATTACGAGAACTGGTTACAACATTTGAAGAGACCATTATTGAAGACATTTACAATTTATAACTTACACCAATCTCGTCCATATCCTCCCAACTTTCACATACGTCAACTTCATCCAGGGCCGCCATTTTAACTATTTTTAAAAACTAAACAAATGTTGCCATTGTCCCAAAAAATTAACACATTAAGGTAATCCGTACTTACCTTAATGTGTTAATTTTAGGTATTTCAATCCCTGGTTCGGAATCACGCATGTACGGAATTCCGTAACGGAATTCCGAACGGAATTTCGACAATGTATGAAGATTCCGTACGGAAAAATCCCGCATGTGTGTGGCAGGCCCATAGATTTTGTATGCAGTTGCTGCGTTCGGCACCCTGATTATCTAAAAAGTAACTATTTAGCGACCGGTTGCATTTGACATACATTGCCACTTTTCTTTGGTATGTTTTTTTTAACCCAAAAAGAAGTAACAATGGATCACGATCATCTGTGAACTGCAACCAGTCGCTAGGTGGTTTTTATTTACATAATCAGCCCGCCGAATCACGTATGTACGGCACCCTGATTATCTAAAAAGAAACTATTTAGCGACCGGTTGCATTTGACATACATTGCCACTTTTCTTTGGTATGTTTTTTTTAACCCAAAAAGAAGTAGGTAGCAATGGATCACGATCATCTGTGAACTGCAACCGGTCGCTGGGTGGTTTTTAATTAGATAATCAGCCCGCCGAATTCCGTAACGATTCCGTCTGTGTGTGGCCAGCCTTAAGGGTTTTCCAGACACAACGATATGATGAAGCGTCAAAAAATATTTGCGGTAAATACCGGTTTTGAGATTGTCTGATCCTACTTACGTACAACTTAGTCTGTGGCTGTGGTGTCCGCACAATGTATGTCAAAATTTAAAAGGCAATAGATGCATTCCAACAGACTAATCGCTGAATCATCTATCGCTGAATGAAAGTAATAATGTTCAATTTTATAATAGAGGCAAACATCTTGAAATGAGCGGTTTTCAAAAGGCAGTTTAAAAAACAAAAGTAGTACCTAAAAGACGGCTAGATGTCGTTGTTCAACTAAGTACGTAACTTTTTAAGAAAAAAGCAAAGGATTTTGTCAATTTGACAGTTAAGTCACCTACCGCCTAACTCTATCGCTTTGACTCTGGCTTTGGTTTATGACGTCAGTGGACTCTCCGTCCTTGTCATCGTGTTATGATATGACAAGGACGGATAGAGCCTAGCTATCGCTTTGGCTATAGCTTTGAGTTAGACGGTAGGGCCCCTGGGAGTAAAATTAAAAAAAAAACCTACGTAGTTGAATAGCGCCATCTATCAACATAAAAATAAACTAAAATTCTCAGCTGTCAGAAAACCGCTCATTGGGTATAGTTTACATTGGGGCTAGTATGCGTAGCGGTGAGGCTCACAAGTGTACATGTATGATTAGCGTATAGTTGGCAGACTCACCATGGAATTAGAAGGTTTTGACTAGGTCAAAAAATTGTTAATAAATAGTGATAAATAGTGAACTATAGCATATAAATAGTGATACTATGATTCAAAAGATATTTGAGTATCTTGGTGAGGCTGCAAACTTGACGTCAAGTTGGAAGACACCTTAAGAAATACAGTTCGTATCATTATGATTTATATGCCAAAAAATTGTTAGAAAATAGTGAATCGTATACGCAAAATTCCAATAACATTGCTTCAATACAAGCCGAGATATTACGGTCTTTAGAGACCGTAATGGGCTGCCAACTTGACGTTTCAGGCAATAGCGATTCCAGAGAAACGGGTACAAGTTTTAAACAAATAAATATATCAAAAAATTGTTAGTGAAATTGTGATTCCTACGATATAAATAAAACAAGAATTCTTCATTGCTATTTTCTAAAAATCGAATGTTAACTTTTACATAATACTCTGAATAGGATGTCGATGAATATTGAACTTTGCTCTACAGGAATAAGGTTCCAACTTTATTGCAATCATGAGGTGAGTACTATCAAGCAAAAAAGTGAGATTTATATTTTTAGCCATATCCTCGAATTATTATTACACTTGTTTTATTAATTAAATGTTGGTATCAAACAATAACGATATTCATTAATAACAATAATATTCATTACAATAGCGCCATCTCTCGGAAAAGATTGTCAATTTCTCAGTTATAATTTAAAGTTAGGTGCCTATATATGTATTAGGTATTATTTTACTTATTTATTTTTGAAATTCAAAAAGGCAAATCATGGCGTGCCAACCACTTTTATTCGTTGCGTCAACTGTCTATTTTTACGAACGGTGGCTTTTGCGCCAACAATAAAGGCGATGATCGACTGTATAAAGACTACTCTTTAGTAGGCTGTGGTCAATACCCTACTCTTAATTCAATATTATTAATTCAGGAGAAACTATTAATATTTTCTACTTATATTACTTCCTACCTACTCACATACCAACTGATACTCATCCTTACTAATATATATATATCCTTACTAATATTATAAATGCGAAAGTCCGTTTGTTTGTTTGTTTATTTGTTTGTTACGCCTTCACGTCTTAACTACTTAACCGATCATAATGAAATTTTACATACATGTTGTCAGGGGTACAGAAAAGGACATAGAGTAGCTTTCATCCTGAAAAAATGTTTTTTTCCTGAGGGATAGCAAAAAATCTTTCCACGCAGACGAAGTCGCGGGCGGCCGCTAGTAATATTATAAATGCGAAAGTCCGTTTGTTTGTTTGTTTGTTTGTTACGCCTTCACGTCTTAACTACTGAACCGATCATCATGAAATTTTGCATACACGTTGTCAGTGGTACAGAAAAGGACATAGGGTACCTTTCATCCCGAAAAAGAGTATTGTTTCCGAGGGATAGCAAAAACTCTTTCCACGCAGACGAAATCGCGGGTGGCCGCTAGTTTTACTATAAATCTCACCAGATAATAATAATAATATCTTTATTCTAACTCATACATAAATAGGTACCTAACGTTAAATTATAACTGAGAAATTGACAATCTTTTCCGAGAGATGGCGCTATTGCTATGATTGTTATTAATGAATATCGTTATTGTTTGATACCAACACTTAATTAATAAAACAAGTGTAATAATACTTGGAGGACATGGCTAAAAATATAAATCTCACTTTTTGCTTGATAGTACTCACCTCACGATTGCAATAAAGTTGGAACCTTATTCCTGTGGAGCAAAGTTCAATATTGATCGACATCCTATTCAGAGTATTATGTAAAAGTTAACATTCGATTTTTAGAAAATAGCAATGAAGAATTCTTGTTTTATTTATATCGTAGGAATCACAATTTCACTAACAATTTTTTGATATATTTATTTGTTTAAAACTTGTACCCGTTTCTCTGGAATCGCTATTGCCTGAAACGTCAAGTTGGCAGCCCACTTAGAGACCGTAATATCTCGGCTTGTATTGAAGCAATGTTATTGAAATTTTGCGTATACGATTCACTATTTTTCAAAAATTTTTTGGCATATAAATCATAATGATACGAACTGTATTTCTTAAGGTGTCTGCCAACTTGACGTCAAGTTTGCAGCCTCACCAAGATACTCAAATATCTTTTGAATCATAGTATCACTATTTATATGCTATAGTTCACTATTTATCACTATTTATTAACAATTTTTTGACCTAGTCAAAACCTTCTAATTCCATGGTGAGTCTGCCAACTATACGCTAATCATGTATGTATCCACACAGCTCACTAATGACATGCATGACCATACTCAAAAAAGATTTTCGTTTCATCTTTTTAAAATAATTTTGTATTAGATTACTTTAAAGCCAGATAAGAAGGCAATTTTTCATTGTACTGCCTTCTTAACCTTATTTATTTTGTTTTGATTATATAATAAGTCCGACTGCAGAATACATCTTTTGGCATACTTATTTGTTGGGAAATTTGAGGGTTATATCGCAGAGATGACGCTACTTTTTTCGACCATTTGCGTTGTAGTAAGTGTGCCCCCTTTGTTTGCTTCATACTGTACTTTCCACTTTACATCGTTAGAATGTACTATGACGATCGATGAGTCAACGATTAGTCTGCTAGAATACACCCAATGTCATTGACATGTGTTCGTTCGTATTGATAGCGTACTTCTTTAGAAAATACATTTTAACAAGAAAAGTTAAATAACTACGCAATTTGATTTTATTATAATGTGATTGTTATAAATTAGGCTTCATCATTGATTTGTAAGTTCTTATACTTTTCGCTTTGAACTAGGTACGGCATAGGTTATGGTAAAAATGTTTTGGTTATACGGTTGTCGTGGAACTTATTAATTTGAGCTCAATTCTTTCTTTCACAGAAAGCAAAAATGGCTACGAAGTCATCGTTTACTTCTGCCCTCACCGGTATGACCTCTGTTGACCCTGACTTTGTACAGTTCTTGATGTTCAACGATGAAGACGTCAAAAAGTTAAGTGTCGTAAAAATAACTAACACTTTATCATTTGATTCTTTGGGAAATGCAACCTCTGGTGGTCTGTATGATTCTGCGCTGGGACCGGTTAGAGACAGGAATGATTCCTGTGCCACTTGTAGCAATGCCTTACTTCATTGTCCAGGCCACTTTGGTCATATCGAATTGCCTTTAGCTGTCGTCAACCCATTGTTTATTAGAAACATCTACACACTGTTCCGGATAAGTTGTTTAAAATGTTTTAAAATTCAAATGGATGATAACATGAAATTGTTGCTAAAGCTTCAATTACAGTTGATCGATGCTGGTCATGTTACAGCAGCCTTAGATTTGGCAGAAATTAAGGAACTAAATAATGAAGACAATTCTAATAAACCCAACAAAATGATAAGGAAATACCAAAAACTATTGAAGAAAACTGATCCTATCACTGAAGTGTTTCATAATAAAAATACAGACAAATTAAGAACGAGAATCTTAAATAATTATTTTAAAACAATTAATGTAGCCAAAAAATGTGTATATTGCAAAAGTAAACTGATTAAAGTTACCACAGCAGATAATAAACTGATGTATAATTCTAGCACAGATGGCTCAGGAAAGGGGATTAAAATTATGATGCCTGATGAAATTAAAGACTTCTGTTCTAAAATTTCTGAGAATGATGAGGATATCTTAGTATCCTGTCTACCTATATTAAAGAATACCAATCTAAAACCAGTAACTAATGTGTTTTTCATGTCAGTTCTACCTGTTCTCCCTCCATGTGTTAGACCATGTAATGTACTTCAAGGAGAATTAATAGAGCACCCTCAAACAAATGTTTATAAGAGTATTCTCAATAGTGCTTTTTCTGCAAGAGTTGTATTACAAGTATTAGCAGCAGAAGACCAGCAAAAAGCAATTGACAACCTTGACACAAAACCAAGAGCGAGTTATGAAGGAGTTACGGGCAAGTCTGCTCCTGAAAAACTTCATATAATTTGGCAAGATTTACAAAAAGATGTAAATAGCATACTAAGCTGTGAAGGTCAAGGAGTAGCAAGTCTTGGTCTTAAACAAATATTAGAGAAAAAAACTGGTGTGATAAGAATGCACATGATGGGGAAAAGAGTAAACTTTGCTGCTCGGTCGGTTATTACTCCAGACCCAAATGTAGACATTGATGAAATTGGCATTCCTGATGCTTTTGCGAAGAAACTGACTTATCCTGTGCCAGTTACTGAATGGAATGTTGATGAATTGAGAAAAATGATAATCAATGGACCCAATGTTCATCCAGGTGCAGAAAAATTGGAAATAGAAAATGGGAGAATTATAAGGATACCTCCTGATTCAATACAAAAGAGAAAAAGCCTTGCTAAGAGATTACTTACACCAGATGAATATAAATCTTCGGGCTTAAAGATTGTCCATAGACATTTAGTAAATGGCGACATTATGATTTTAAATCGACAACCTTCTTTACACAAACCTAGTATGATGGCTCACAGAGCAAGAATTCTTCAAGGAGAAAGAACTCTTCGGCTACATTATGCTAATTGTAAATCTTATAATGCTGATTTTGATGGTGACGAAATGAATGCCCATTTCCCTCAAAACGAAATTGCTAGAAGTGAAGCATATAACATTATGTCTGTAAAGAAACAATATCTTGTACCTAAAGATGGTACACCTCTGAGTGGTTTAATCCAAGATCATGTCATTTCTGGAGTAAAAATGTCACTACGAGGGACATTTTTCACAAAATCTGACTACCAGCAGTTAGTATTACAAGCTTTATCAAATCACAAAGGTGAAATAAAACTTCTTCCACCAACAATACTGAAACCGGTTACATTATGGTCAGGGAAACAAGTCTTGTCTACTGTTATAATTAACAGTATACCAAAAGGAAAGCCATATCTATCATTAGTAGGCAAAGCCAAAATTAGCTCAAAAGCTTGGCAAAAATATCCCCCGAGAGCTTGGAAGGCAGGCGGCAGCGAGTTCTCTGATGATTATTCAATGACTGAGGCTGAAGTCATAATAAGGAAAGGAGAGCTTTTATCTGGTGTTTTAGATAAGACCCACTATGGTGCCACTCCTTATGGATTGGTACATTGCATGTATGAATTATATGGCGGTGATAGTTCTAGCGCGCTATTAAGTTCATTTTCGAAAGTTTTCACCTTTTATTTACAATGGATTGGATTTACACTTGGTGTGAAAGACATTCTTGTCGTCGAAAAAGCAAATGAAAAGCGTGATGAATTGGTGTGCCTGGTTCGTCAATCTGGACGATTGGCTGCCATAAAGGCCACGGAATTACCAGGAGATGTTGATGAAAATCAACTAAAAGAAACAATCGGTAAAATGTATACGAAAGATCCGAAATTCAGAGCGAATTTAGACAGACAATACAAAAGTGTGCTAGATTCCTACACAAATAATATAAATAAAGTTTGCTTAACGGAAGGATTACTCGAAAAATTCCCCTATAATAATTTGCAATTGATGGTCCAATCAGGTGCTAAGGGTTCAACTGTGAACACTATGCAAATCTCTTGTTTACTTGGGCAAATCGAATTGGAAGGCAAAAGACCGCCATTGATGATATCTGGTCGATCACTGCCAAGTTTCCCACCATACGACACTTCCCCAAGGGCTGGAGGTTTTATAGATGGACGTTTTATGACTGGCATACAGCCACAAGAATTCTTTTTTCACTGCATGGCAGGGCGTGAAGGTCTTATTGATACAGCTGTTAAAACCAGTCGATCTGGTTACTTACAAAGATGCTTGATCAAACATCTAGAAAGCTTGAATGTGGCTTATGACCACACAGTAAGAGATTCTGATGGCAGTATCGTCCAGTTTGCTTACGGAGAAGATGGTCTTGATGTATTAAAGTGTCAATATCTAAAACGTGAACAATTACCATTTTTAGACACAAACTCTAATGCTGTTACAAGTAAATCAACAATAAAAAAACTCAAAGAAGACATTGACGAAAAAGGAATTTCAAAAATGCACAAGTCATTAAAAAAGTGGAAAAAGAAACATGGAAATCCTTTAGAGAAACATCGCGTCAGTGGATTTTCACAATTTTCTATACAAGCTAAAAATGATATTGTTCTCGAAGATACTCCGACTGATAAAACCAGAGATATTTATTATTGGGAATTAGAAAAAATGTGGCGAACGTTAGATGAAGATGAAAGAGTTCAATATAAAAAGAAATCTTGTCCAGATCCAATTCCCAGTAAGTATTCGCCAGAATATAAATTTGGTGTTATAAATGAACAATTAGATGGAATCATACAACAGTACTTGAAAAAGCGCCCTGAAAGTGCTTATGACACTAAAACAGATAAGGACAAATTTATAGAAGTAATGAATGCTAAATATCTTGCTTCGATGGCGGCGCCGGGTGAACCTGTTGGACTCTTAGCTGCCCAGTCTATAGGGGAACCTTCTACTCAGATGACATTGAACACTTTCCATTTTGCTGGTCGAGGTGACATGAACGTCACTCTTGGCATTCCGCGTCTTAGAGAAATCTTGATGACAGCTTCGGCAAAGCTTAAAACACCTAACATGGATATACCAATTCGACTTGATGTCCCAGATGCGCAAAGAAAAGCAGAAAAATTAAGACAGAAACTTAATCGAGTCACTGTCGCCGACGTGCTTGAAAAGATCCATGTACAATGTGAAATCGTAACAGAACCTGATAGACAGTTAAAAACGACTATGCGCTTTTTGTTTTTACCGCATGTGCAATACAAACCACAGTATACAGTGAAGCCAGTTCAGATAATAAAACACATGCAGAAAAAGTTTTTTCAAGAAATGTTCGCTGTAATTCGCAAGCAAGCCAAAGCTACGTGTGGCGTGGTTTGGTCTTCCGATAAAGAGAAGAAACAACGACGTGGTGGTGGCAGCGGAGGCGACGATAACGAAGAAGGCGACAATGTTCCCGAGGAGAAAGGTCAAGCCGATAATGGGAACGACAGTTCCGATGATGAAGGCCCCAATGAAGATGATGACAACACAGATGTAAGTATTCCCTATAATTTTGTTAATGCGAATTTATGACTTTATCTAAGAATTTATGTCTTAACACAGTTTCTTATTTTTAACTACGTAGGAAAGTTTAGCTGCAGTAATAGTATTTAAATATTGTTTTTATTAACCGACTTAAAAATAGGTGGTTCTTAGTTTGACCTGTATGTATGTTTGTATGTTTATCCACTGAACGGTTTTCAGAAAAGTATTTGTTACATTTAGGAGGTTTTGGTGTTTTCACCAACTTCAAAAAAGAAGGTTCTCACTTGACCCTTATGTATGAATGTTTCTCCGCGATTATCTTGTGTATGGCTGAATTGATTTTGATGCGGTTTTTTTAGAAAAGTATTTGTTACATTTAGAGGGTTTTTGACCGACTTAAAAAAAAGGTTCTCCGTTTGACTTGTATGTATTTATGTATGTTTGTATTTGTTACATTTATAACCGACCTAAAAAAGGAGATTCTCAGTTTGACCCATATGTGTGTATGTTTGTCCGCGATTATCTCAGGTTTGGCTGAACCGATTCTAATTCTCTAACTTCCAATATTATTTTTACAGGCA
Organism: Agriphila tristella; assembly: GCA_928269145.1. Lineage (NCBI taxonomy): Eukaryota > Metazoa > Arthropoda > Insecta > Lepidoptera > Crambidae > Agriphila > Agriphila tristella. The sequence continues at coordinate 31,817,536 of OV743432.1, forward strand.
AAAATTAGGAAAAAGAGGTCAGAGGATCAAGAGTATGAAGACCCAGAATCAGGTGAAGAAGACAAGTCTGATGACGAAGTTGAATTTGTTGATGATGAGAATAACAAAGACAGTGATGATGTACAGGTAGTGAATAAAGACGGCGAGATGACAACCGAAGACAGTAAGGCAATGACTAGTGTTGTTGATCATCTACAGAATGCGACTAATTACACATTCGATACAAAACACCACCGATGGTGCGAGTTAACTGTTCTATTTCCTATTGACTTTTTGAAGGTAGATCTATCGCAAGCATTGAGAGAAGCTGCTACGAAATCTGTTATTTATGAAGTAAAACATATAAAGAGAGCTATTGTAAACAAAGAGAAAGATTTAATTTACATCAAAACTGAAGGCATCAACATACTTCAAATGTCCAAGTACAATCATTTACTTGATATGAATAAACTGTACAGCAACGATGTTCACGCTATAGCGAACACATACGGTATAGAAGCAGCTAACAAAGTGATAATTAAGGAAATACAGAACGTATTCAATGTGTACGGAATCACAGTAGATCCGAGACATTTATCGTTGATTGCCGATTATATGACGTACAATGGCATATTTGAACCAATGAGTCGAAAGGGTATGGAGTCATCCACGTCACCTCTTCAGCAAATGTCTTTTGAGTCTTCGCTGATATTTTTGAAAGAAGCTGTTATTAATGCTAAGAAGGATAATATTCGCTCAGCTTCAAGCTGTCTTATGTTGGGGCAACCATGTCGGAGCGGCACTGGTGCATTTAGTTTACAACATTACAGCAAAGTTATAGAATAAGATATTTTTTAATGTAAGCATATCGTTATGTTTATCCAAATAAAAGGGTATTGTATAATATTGTTTTTCAATCATAGTCAATCATGTTCGAAAACTAATAGGTAGGTTATGTATTTTTTCAATGAAACCACGTAGATATTTCCAAAAATGTGTTGTATTTATTGTCTTACTACTAGAGCTGATACAAAATGATTTGTTTAATAAGACATTTATTATTAACTTCCTTGTTACCGCGATCAACGCGTCTTGAATAGGAAGTTTAGATTGTACTGTTACAAGGCATTTTACGATGTCACTGACATGGTTAAATTGGGAATTATCAATTCAATCTTCTACTTACTTAAATCTATTCTATGCTATAGGTAAATTAACAATAACTTTAAGTAAACGTACACTTGACCGAACTAAATTTTTATTCTTCGAATTTGGAATCTAATTAGCTCGGACAGGTGTTCGTGGACTCGTTAAATTATTATTTTTAATTTTTCTATAGTTTCCAAGATAAAATAAACAGAATGATCACATTTGCTCCTGGGCGTGCGGCGTCGAGAGACGTCACATGTTATAACTACATAATTACATAATAGATAGTATAACCAACTATGGACTTACGTTACTTATAGGTTTATACCTTAACGCAACGCAACAATATCCGCTTTAAGCGAACAAAATTAGGCTTTGATTACATAATTGCAAGTCACAATCAACACAATATTTTTATTTGGCACTAACGCTGACATAGACTAGGCATTGTTAACGTATTCTAACAGTTTTTAAATCCAGTTATATTTCTTTCCGATTGCCAGTCTATGAAAATTGTTTAGTGGTGTAGGAGTCATCTACAACTACAAAGCTATTCCATTTTCTTCACAACTCCATACCTACGTATTGTTAACTGCGTCTAACAATAACGACATAACTCATGTTTTCTTCATGTTTAATAATATTCTGACTGCGAAAATGACAAAAAGTATTTTTTTTTTGTTTTCATAATTAAAAACGCATGTATTCGAGTAACTGCAATAGCTATTAAGTTAAAAAATGCTGAAAATGGCACTCATAAAAATGAAAGTACCCACAATGCGAGGATAATTTTTTTACACTTCTTAGGTCACTGACTGGGACGGTAACATTTATATTTAACTATTGGACCCGAATAATATTAACCTTTTACGCGTCTCACGCTCTCAAGCATTAAAACTAATTAAACAATACTTTAATGGTAATTACAAACTAATTAATAAATAACATTCAATCAACAAGTCGTCAAAAAGTGACCCCACAATAGTTTTATGTTGTGTTCGCAACACACAAGATTTTATCACAGCCCTGTTGATGTGCGTTTTAATGAATTTCAATTTTTAACAAAAAACTATGGAGTTACGACTGCACAAGTAATTAATAAAGAGGTATGTCAAATAAACCAACAAAACAATCAATAATATACCTATATAATTTTAATTTATCTACTAATAAAATAAATTCTTTAACTTCATGCAAAATAACTATTTTAATGATTTACATTTCAACAAAGGATTATTTAGTAAACTGCACAGTCTAACCTCTCAAAGAAGTAACTTTTATGGGGTCTATGCTTCCACAGATACAAATATAAGTCTAGAGCTTTACTTTCTCGCCTTTGAACCTTTTCATTAACATTTTATCGCTATGATTGAGTGACATCACAGTCGATTGAGCCTTTTCAGCCGATTTGTGTCTATGGAGCATTCGAACTTTTTAAGATCTGTTATTGCGCCGTTTCGGCTAAGTTCTGATCCTTGGCCGATTTCTTCTCCTCCTTCATGGCTTTCTTGTCCGCTGCTTTCTTTGCGATGTTTTCGTCTTCCGCTGGGTTGTCCCAGTCTTGCCGTTTGCCGGTAGCGAATAAGTTGTAGAATGTCGCGCAGAAAATGTACACTCCACCCGCGATGTAGAATACTATCCTCCATTGTGCTTGGGTGGGCTGTAAAGAAGATAGTCAGGTTAGAAAACTATTATACTATAATACTACCGTCAAACCCCCTTACTTCGCCTGCTTTTAGCAGTTTTATTTTCGCCAATTTATTTTTGAATCGAAACGGCTGCATGTTATCAAATCAATGACGATCTTCCTATCTATGCTTAAAACAGCTATATGTACAGTAAGAAACTCTAAGATTATCAAAAAGTAGCTTAATGCTCTATTGCAGTAATAAAACAACGAATTTATCAAAATGTAGTAAGGCGAAGTTTGGAACTTTTGTGTTGTAAAACTGTTACCTAACATTGCCTGACCAATTTATTCCAAGATGTGATAGTTAACAAAATGATATTTTGTATTTAGTTAACTGACTATAATATGTTACTATCTACAATATAAATATTTAAATCATATCTTTTCAAATATGAACGCAATAGACGACTTTTTGGGGACACTGTCGAAAATCACGCGCGAAAACGCCGACTTTTTTTGCAACTGCTTCAAATTGACAGCTAGTTTCCATAGACAGTAGAATGCAGTTTTGGCACAACAAACGAGAGATAATAACCGAAAAGTGGCTTTGCTATTTAATTTCACGAGATAATGGATTTTTTGTTTTTAGGCGAAGTTTAGTTTAGAAGGCGAAGTTATAGGGGTTTACGGTAATTATTAAGGCTCTTGCGGTATCCAAGAGGCAGCTGGATGGCTCGCGGTATTTGAGCTCCCGAAGTACCGTGGAACCGCCCTAAAAGTGACTTGCAACCACCAAAAAATCGGTGGTACCGGTACCTTTTCGAAAATTGTACCAAGATTTGGGATGGTGTAGGTCCTATCGAGAACACTTCCGCTTTACCACTCAAGGTTAAATAAAATTGCTTGCACGCCGCGCCGTCACTAATATAGCTACGTTTAGTTCATGCAGTTGCGATACGCGCTATAACCCTGAACTTATCCCTACAGACGTTATCTATCTATCCCTACTTGATTAGTTGGACATTTTCAAAAGGTTTGATATAATGGATACTTACTCTGCCCTCGATGATGTAACCGGCGACGATGGGCGCGAGCAGGCCGGTGAGATTGGCGAGACAGTTGGTGAACGCCATCAAGATGCCCGCGAACCGCGGCGAGATGTCCAAGTGGTTCACCTGAGAGAGAGATTTGAAATAAAATGATTGAACTACATCACATAGGAAGGCATTATACAGTCAATTCAGATGGAGTGTTGATCGTGATCAGTTATTTTGTATGAAATTGTTAGATAGCAAACACGTTACACATTCAATCTCACAGTTTGAACGCTACGCTTACTATTAAAGCTCACATGTCGCAAACGTATGCAAGTAAATCACAGACTTTGAAATTACACAGGTTGGTCAAAAGTTCTGTTACTGAGTTTCTTTATCGATTACTGGCCATTAAAACAAATGGAAAGAAAAAATAAAAATGACATATTATTGACAGTTTTATAAGCTATAATTCCATACCACACGTATATCATATTTTGTTTATTTCACCATGGAATGGGGGTTGAAGGAGAATCGTGTCGCTGTAATTGCTCTGCACAAATGTGGGCAGCCACCGAATATGATTTTCAAGTTGCTACAAAAGTTGAAAATCAACAAGCAATTTATTTATCGCACTATCCATAGGTACAGTAATACCTTGACCGTCGATGACCGAAAAAGATCAGGAAGACCACGCACCGTTCGGACACCAGCTGTGATCAAGGCAGTGAAGGCGAGAATCACGAGAAATCCCGTCCGGAAGCAAAAGTTATTGGCAATACAGATGACTGTGAAGAGAAGTTCCCTTAAAAAAAATTATCAATGATGACCTTGGGCTTCACGCTTACCGTAGACGAAAGGGCCATCTGCTAAACGCACGATTGAAGGCTATGAGGTTAGCACGAAGTCGCGCTCTACTAAAGCAGTACGCACAAAACGGCCATCGAAAAATCTTGTTTACTGATGAAAAAATCTTCACAGTCGAAGAAAATTTTAACCGTCAAAATGATAGAGTATACGCTAAGAATAGTAAAGAAGCCAGCATGATTGCTCCGAGGGTCCAACGAGGTCACCACCCCTCATCAGTGATGATTTGGCTGGGGGTGTCCTATTCAGGGCTAAGTAAGGTTCATTTCTGTGAAAAAGGTGTGAAAACTGGCGCTAGAGTCTATCAAGATACCGTTCTGGAACCTGTTGTCAAACCCTTAAGCCACACTTTATTTCAAAACCAGCCATGGGTCTTCCAGCAGGACTCTGCCCCTGCGTACAAAGCAAAATCTACACAAGCATGGTTTCGGGCTAACAAAATTGATTTTATCGCGCAGGAAGAATGGCCATCCTCCAGCCCAGACTTAAATCCTCTGGATTATGCCATATGGCAACTTATTGAGGAGAAAGCATGTGCTAAGCCCCACATGAATCTCGACTCTCTTAAGCGCGCTATTCTCAAGGCAGTCGCAGAATTGGATATGGTGGTAGTTCGTGCTGCCATCGATGACTGGCCTCGTCGTCTAAAGGCGTGTATTCATGCCAGAGGCGGTCATTTCGAATAATTTTAATACATGATAATCTTAAATATTTGTGCTTTCATTTGGTATATAATTCATTGTAGCATTATTTGTAAATTTAGTATTATTCATGTTTTCCATAGTTACAGAACTTAGTAACCAACTAGGTATATTGTATGGAATTGAGAAGCTTACGGCACGTAACCCTATTTCCATTCGGATCAACTGAACCGACCAACTGAAAACCGAACAACTATTTTACTTCCCAACAGGACAACTATTTATAGTTCACTGCTTATTTCAAAGCTTTAATAGTAAGCGTGGCGTTAAAACGCCAAGAATGTTGGCCATTTGAGTAGGGAGGCTGGTGAGATGAGGGTCAAGCACAAGACTGTTGATAAAAAAATAATACACGTGATGTTGATACCTTGAACCCGGAGTAGATACCGCCGTTGAGGCCGACGCCGATGGCCAGGATGGCGACGGTGGCGGCGGGGTTGCAGCCCGTGTTGGCCGCGACGAACAGCCCGATTGCCGGACCGTATTCACCTGATAATAAATTCAATCAAATAAGCTATATGGAAGACACCTTTTGACTTATTTGTGACCTCTAAATTCAAAATTCAATTCAAAAATTATTTATTCAGTCTAGGCTGTTACAAGCCAGGCGCGGTCCGAGGGGGGGGGTCACAGGGGTAATGACCCCCCCCCCCCAAATTAACGAAAGAGCAATTATTATTAGTGACCCCCCCCCCCCCCCCAAAATTTCAGGCTGCGACCGCGCCTGTTACAAGCACTTGTGAATGTCATAGAAGCTACGCCATCGGTTCGCAAACCCTAAGCGGGAGACCTCGTAACGAGAAGAACCGGCAAGAAACTCGTCAAGGGCTGCTTTTTTCTCCCTGTATATTTCATACAGAGTCGTCAACATTGAAAAATGAGCTCCACATTTGATGGTCACTCTTGATGGTGGGATAATTCGGCTGATTCACAAATTGGTTCACTAGCACCAACTTGCCGCTAGTGAAGATCTAGACCTGTCATTTTGTTGTTGTTGCTGTGTTTTCTACCACTACCAAGTTTTGGATGTTGGAAGCGAATTTTCGTAAATAATTATCCATTTTTCTTCCAACACCATTTTGTTTTTTTTTTCAGTTCGATCTTTACTTAATTTATTTACCTACTAGGACAGTACCAAAATTCATAACAATTATTATCAACCATTTTAGATATAATTTAAAATAAACGGGAAAATTGGGGGTAAATGCCCGTACAAAGGTCTCCAGCAGCAGTAACGTTACCAAGCGGGATAAATTTAGTGACATTCCGCCATTGAAGTACTTTCCTTACACTCTTAAAAAATGAAAATGGCGTTCAGTGATCCTAAAATAATAGTGCGACTCACTGCAAGTGAGGTTTCATGAGATAAAGATAGAGAATTGGTAATGGCTCAACTATCAGGATATCTTTATGCAAGTCCTATTTTACGTGGTACTGACCGATGCTGTTGATGACCTTCCTGACTTGCGTGTGGTTGAGGCGGCCGCTGGACAGCATCCAGTCCGCCACCACCGAGATGAACATCGAGAACAGCCACATGCACAGGTACGGCAGCGCTGACACGAACCCGTTCTGGAAGAACATACTAACTTTAATATCAAGGAAAAACTGTCATGAATCGATCGCCACATTAGGCTAGTGTCTGTCTACTGATCGGTATTTTATGCAACGCGAGGTTTTTGTTATCGGTGTTGCAAGGTGAAGTTATGCGTTTTGCTAATACAAATTTATAAATAAAAATATTATGGGATGCCCGCTCACGAGCACGGCCCTCTTGGAGAGATTTATTGTATCCTCTGGTAAATTGGAGTCCAAGAGAAAGTCTACTTTCTCTATGCACTTGTGAGACCGAGTTTTCATAGGACTTCTGCGTTGATATGTTGGTTGGTATCTAAGTATATAGAAATTCTTAAGTTATATTGTAAGATCTAATAATCAGTTGTACAAAAAGTTTATGTAGAAGCACGCCTTATCATAAAGAAATATGGCACGTGTGTACGAAAAGATGAATATATTTTTTGGGAACAAACCTACGAATTTATATTTCTTGTTCTATTTGTTCGTATGAGATTTCCACAATAAATCTGAAAATTAACAGCAATCTCATCTAATGAAGTCGCATAAAACGCATAAAGAACTTTAGTAAAAATTTCTCGTACGGGCGTTGTGGTACTCTCATAATATGATTTATCATGTGGTTGTGGTCTCGTGCAAATGATTTAATGAGGCAATTGACCCTGCGACCTCCCGCCGCATGGGCGACGCACGCGACAAATTAATGGACTATTTTGGCTCTAAGCGATTTTTACACACGCGTGCTTCTATAAATAGAGCGGCATGAAACATTGCTCTTTAGTTATGATATGACTTATGACACGAGTTATTTAGTTATGCGTAGACAGTTTTTTTTGCTATCCCTCGGGAACTGTACCTACGTTTTTTCTTTTTTTCTGGATGAAAGGTACCCTATGTCCTTTTCAGTACCCCTGACAATGTATTGTGTATGCAAAATTTTATGGTGATCTGTTCAGAACCTAGTTAAGACGTAAAAGCGAAACAAACAAAGGACTTTCGCATTTATAATATTATAAGGATGATAAATGAATGTCGTTATAGGTTAGGTACCTACTGGCCTTGTAGCCAATGTCACATTTGCAAATTTTTTGCTATCGCTTCCCTATCGAAGGTGTGTGGATGGGATTAGCATATAAGTTTTCGCTAGCCATTGATTCTAGTCATATAGAAGCGATATGTAAATGTGATTTTTTCTAGAGAGTGGATTTTAGGGACATGATCCCGCAATATTATCAGCAGTAATATCAATGGTCCTTATAATTATCTAGTAAAGTCCAGAAAGTGCACTCTCAGAATGCACATTTAAACAGCGTTTTTTAGATTTGAGAAATGTATCGCTAAAATTATTTTTATGACCACTTTAGTTCTAAAAATAATTATTTGATCAATATGTACTGACGTATCCGTGACTCATTTCCTTCTAATAGATTTATTTACATATGGGATTTATACAAGAGCGAAAGTTCAACCGAACGATGGACGATAGCTTTCAATAAATTAGTGGCATAAAGCCAAATTACGTCATTAAATCTAATCATATCTTAAATAAGTCGATGTGAAATACATTGAAAATGATGTAATTTTCTAATGTCAACAAAATCATATATCATATCACATAAGAACATGCGTACCTACCTTACCTTTTATCGAGCATACCGATGAGTACGCCAATATACTAAGAGCTGGCCACGGAAATAGGTGGACAACTTACAGAGCGACGAAATCCCTCTAGTTAGTTATCATGATTGGATTGCTATTATAGCACACCAAATCCAAAGCTCTGTAAATTGTATACCTTCAATCGCTTTTCAGCCCTTTGTTGCTCAACCTCTCCCACCCCCACCACTGAAAATCTGCGAGGTGCCCGGATCTGTTAATAATGATAGAATGGCCAACTAACAAGAAGGATTTCGTCGCTCTGTAAATTGTCCCCTATTTCCGGGGCTAGCTCTTAGTCCATAAGGTGTTAACAGTAGCACCATTTACTATTCGTCATGTATATTCATTCATCGGCGAAGTTACCTCACTTTATGATTTGAGAAATCCTAAAGATTTTGTGTTTACTTACATCTTTGATGGAGAAATGCAGTGTTTACTTACATCTTTGATGGAGAAATGCAGTGTTTACTTACATCTTTGATGGAGAAATGCAGCACTTGTCTCATGAAGGTGGGCAGCTCGGTCATGAGCGTCTCGTAGCCGTAGTTCTGCCCCATGTGCGCCAGCATGATCGCCCAGAACGGCATCGAAGACAGGATCTTGCCCCACGGGATTGGTGGCGACTGCAATCATAAAATTATCTATCTATTTGGAACAACAATAAATATAAATATTACTAAGAATAGTGTTTCTCAATTAGTAAAATATAGACGATTCAAAAGTACCTACTTAATAATTAAGTTTATTGAATAAAGCTATTTTTGACCTTTGACTTTGACAATAAAGGGTACGTATGCAAGTTTGAGATCTTTCTTGGGGTTGTTAACTTAAAACAACGGGAAATTGATAGTGGAGAATCCTTTTTTTTTACAAGATTTTGATGAAAAATTGCCACAAATGGACTAAACAGAAATGTTATACTTAAGTATTATTGAATAGAGGCAGATATGCTACTCCAGACTTATAATTTATGAAAAAATAGGGTCTTTTTCAAAACCTGATACTCACGCTTGAACCAGCTGCACCCCACAAGGAGCTGACGATGTACTTCTTCTCAGTTTCCGAGATCCTCGAGCACTGCTCCGGGTCTTCGGACACCAAGAACAAGAAGGCAAGACACCAGACCGTGCCGACCAGACCGAACACGTAGAAGATGGACGGCCAGCCGCCCGAGAAACCGTACTCGGACAGGAGACCGGACAGGGGCATGGATATCACCGTACCGAACTGGGCTCCTGGGAACAAAAGTTTAATAATTGAAACTGATGGCAAACAGTATGCCCCCCTAGCATGACCACCGAAACACGATACCTGTATCGCGTGATATAGCGTTTTATCAACACTCAACTGTCAAAATCCATTGTCTTTTGACAGACGTGATAAATCGCCATAGCTAGGGGCTGGCAAAGTGACCATCAGGCAGCTGGCCCACACACAGCTAGAAAATAAGTTTCTCTTCCTGGAAAATAAGTCTTGGGGGAGCAAAATTCAAATCTTGGCAGGGGCGCTTATGAGCCTAGCTCCGACACTATCTTATCTCGTTTCGGTGGTCATGCTAGTGCTAGAGGGGCTGGGCTGAAAAGATATCATCGATTGCAGCAAATAAATCCAAAATAATGAGAGTGCTTCTATCCTAAATAATTTAAATTCTTGGGAGTTAGTACATTTGGCCTGTGATTGCCTGTGACCTACAAAGGACGAAGGTTTATTGAGCTCTTCTGTGCCTTTGCCTAAAATTGATGACGATGGTAGTTTATTCCTCCTTACCGGCATAAACAGCGGCTCCCATTCTACTTCTCTCGTTCGGGGGAATCCACTTGGCCAACATTGCGTGAGAGCATGGTACAATCGGTCCCTGAGAACAAAGGAAACTTAATAATACAATCTCCACCGAAATTATAACAACACATAGTCTTCTTCTTCTTATCGTATGAGGATTAGTGGCCACCTCTGGTGTTAGAGTTTATCAAGCCGCCTGTAAGGCCTCAACTTGGATCAACGACTGTTATCAGATGACAACAGCCGGGACCGACGGTTTAAGGCGTGAAATACATAGAAGCGATGCGGCGGAGATAAGGCGCAGATACGGCGGCGACGGCGGCGATACGTGTATTTGATTGGCCGAAAGCATCCAAAAGTCTCACATCTGCACCGTATCGCCGCCGTATCCGTGCCGCGTCGCTTCTGTGTATTTCACGCCTAACGTGCCCGTCGAAGCACGGAAGCGCTCAGTTGAAATGGACAACAACACAGTCTCACAGACTTTAACAATAAATCATCACATTAAGTACTTATGGTGGTTTGACATTTCTATCTTGGGTTTGATGCGGTAAGGCAAAAGCTGACCTATAATAACGTCAAAAAATTGTGTATTTTAAAGTTCTGTAGACATTTTTGGAACCCAGTGGTGAAGCGATGCCTTCGGATTTTATATTTCGTATCAGTGATGGTACAGAATTATTCACATTGAATAGGTAGGTACATTATTGGAATTCCTAATACATTGCGTGTCATGCTTCTGAGCGGTAACCGTTTCGACCGCACTATGAAAAAAAGAATTCGCTGTTCGCGCCGCTGGTCGCTCTGTTCCGTGGCCAGGCAGGCCGTCAAATAGTATTTACCTCTCCTAGACCTTGGATGAACCGGACGAGGATGAGCCACCCGTAGCCCGCTTCTGCGGCCACCGGCACCAGCAGACCGAACACTGAGTTGATCAGCATACCCACGCCCAAGAAGTAGCGGGCGCCGTACCTGAGGGTGGGGATTCATCAAATATTTGACAATAGTTTCAAGATTAATTTTATATCTCACTCAGTATTTTTGTCACTCATTTAGAATTTTCACTGCCAAATTAAATTATTTATCTCCCACATGTCATGTAGTCGCCCGTTTTACGTATTTTTGTAATCCACAGTTTGTCGCCCGTTTAGTTATTTTGTCGCTGAAAAAAACAAACCGCTGCCCGGTTTAGTATTTAAGTATCCCATTAACAGTCGCCTTTAATTATTTCCAGTCACCCAATTAATTAATTCCTGTCTAAAAATACTAGACTATGGGCCCTAAAAATTCCATGTAAAGTTTTAGTAAAATTGTGTAAGATTCACCGCGGCAGCGCCACTTTTGGTCAGAGTACCGCTTTAAGTGTTCAGATACTTTTGAAGGTCGCTGTACCTGTACCCTTCACATTTCTTACCTTTTCGACAATATCCCAAAGGGAATTTGTGTGATGACGTAGCCGTAGAAGAATGATGATAAAATGTACCCCTGTAGGGTGGAACTCCACACGAACGAGCCGTCTTGAGAAGCATCAGCCTACAACAGAAACAAACGTCATGTCGTTATTTGGAACGTAAGCTTTGGTTACATCAAACAGTCTGGGGGATGAGTTTGTATTGATTTACTCTTGGCTAATAAGCGGCCGGCTATCTGTCGCCAGTCGCCACTGTACCTGAAGTAGATGTCCACACGATAATATTAGGTATACCTACCTATGTATGTAATGTATACTCGTGAAAGTGCCCTGAAAGTTGCCTGAAAGGGAAAATCTAAAGGCTAATCTATACTTTTCTTCTGTTAGTTAGATGCCTTAACTTCCACAACTCTTTAGAGTCGACGAGGACGACTTAGTCGTCCTTTATCTTAACTAAAACTCTTCATTAGTAGAAATCAAGAATTTTAGCAACTTTCACAAAAGCTAAGAAGGTGACTAGACCAAACATTTATACTTATTTGATCTAATCTCCATATTTTGAAAAAAAGGTTATCTGGGTCATTCTTCAGAAGTATCAGATACACATATCAACACAAATCGTCCCTCGCACGACTAACTGTCGTAACTGTCATTTTTGTTAAAGCTGACATGGATACATGAACTTATTTTAAATTTGATTTTTAAACTTATTCCACTAATCGTCGTATCTGGGTTCTAATCGTTGTTTACAACGATGATTGATAGAGATACTTAAGCCAGGGTTTCCTAGGATGACGGTGCCGTCATATTACGGCCGTAATTTAGCGGCGTAGAACGTTGTCTATGTAAACAATACGGCGCGATTTCTGACGTTACGGTGTCGCCGCATTGTACATAGACAAAATTCAACGCCGCTATATTACGGCCGTAATATGACGGCACTGCTATCCTAGGAAACCCTAGCTTTACAACGAATGGTGGAATACGTTTGAAAATCAATTTTAAAATAAGTTATCCAAGTCAGCTTTGACAAAAATTTCAGTTTCCTACGACAGTCCCTACTACGACAGTCCCTGCTACGACCAACAGCTCTTGGATTTGAAGGATTAATCGTTAATTTTATGACAATCCATTAAATTGGCATACTTTATTTTCTTAATAATAATTTAAGTATAGCAACTCACGTGAGTTTTGTTGGAAACTTCTCCGCACTCGGTGTCCATGGCTTCTGAGATGACAGGCAATGCGGTATGGTTCACCATGGCGACGATGGCGACGGACATGTTGGTGCGCATGACGTACGCGTTCGCCATCCCCAAGAACAGCATGAATGTGACAAAGTGGCGGGTGCCCATGCCACCTGGAAAGAAGACGACATCTTGTTAATGGCAGCCATTTTGAATTTCGAGGTAATAATATAATACTTACAGTAATAGGCCTGCTAAATAAAATAACAATTTTACCTATAGCGATATTTGTTACAGTTACCTATATAATATATCAAAGCGTAATCAAAGTAGAATTGTATGTTCGAGATAAACTTAATGCACATAAACTGTAGTTGCTCGAAGCTCGACAAACAAATTCTGTGAAAGTGTGAACGTAGTTTGAATCAACCAATTGTAATGATTTACTATTACTAAAACTGTTTTTTTTGGAATTGACAAATTATGTGATAATAGTAATATCACACAGTAATGAATGATAAATGACATCACTTGTCGTGTCGCATATTTGTCCGAATTAACTTACTCAAGTGATTGACGTCTTTAATGTAGGTACCAACTTACCCATTTAGTTTACTTAAGTTACCATAGTGTACCACACACAACGGTACGTCAGATGTGTAATGTACCTACTGCACAATCATTTTTTATAACCTGCCTGTAGGGTTATTCAGTAACCAACGAGTGAATCATTTTAGACGCCTTTAAAAATTAATATCAACATGACAGTAAATTCTTTTTTAATTATAGGTAGGCAGGTAAATATCTAGCTTCTAAGACGAGTAATTGTTGGCAAAAAGCCTCAAAGCTAGAACATGAAAGCAAAAACATCAGTTTCTTTTACAATTCAATAAAACACTATGAAAGAAAGCACACACGGCACTTGGGAAAATCACCCGTTTTTACGAGTTCGTCTGCGTAAACATCCATTTCAAATGAGTGTGCTTGAAATGCGGTAAAGTTATAGCAAACTGTGTAATACCATTAATACCAGCTTTTTGAAAAGTTAGCTCCTCTGACGTGTATTTTGTCATAGCTGGGCACCGTTAATCAAATAGTTAACTTCGTTAATCGTTAATCCGCTACAAAAAAAGTTAGCTTCGTTAAACGTTAAAGCGTTACATTTCAGAAGAATTAACGCAACGTTAACGTTAATCGTTAATATGTTAATAGGTATGTGTAAAATTGCATTTTTATTGCGTTGCGTTAGTGAACTTATAAAACTTGATGGTTTAATAGGTTCTGGAAGTTAACAGGTTAGGAAAAAATATTTTTTCTAAAATATAACACCGACTTCAAAGTGATCACTAAAAAGTAATAAATAAAATAATTTGGTTTAAACCAATGTTTAAACACGTATTGTTGAAGTCGGCCGATCGTATGTAAATATTTCTACATTGTGTTTTTGACTCAACATCGTCCGACTTCAATAATACGTGTTTAAACCAAATTATTTTATTACTTTTTAGTGATCACTTTGAAGTCGGTGTTATTTTTTAGAAAAAATATTTTATTTTACTCTTTTTAGTGTTATTTTCTCAATATACAAAATTAAAAGTCCTTATGTAAAAAAAAAATATTTGTTGATTTTTTCAAAAAGCGCTGGACCGATTTCGATAAAATTTATATGGGACCACCTCTGGACTGGAGTATGATATACGAGTACCGAACAAAAAATAATTATTAAAATCGGTTCATAATTGGCGGAGTAATTGCATAACACACATACAAAAAAAAACATACAGCCGAATTGAGAACTTCCTCCTTTTTTGAAGTCGGTTAGTAAAATAAACTGACACTGACAGTAATTTATAATAACAATAAACAAAACACTCGTCACTGTAAGCACCGGCGCTAAGTAATGAAATAAAATGATCAAACGAAAATAATTACTTCGCAGTTTTCTCACTCACACGCGCCGGCAAAATATATCTAGTTTTGTTTTTGTTTCACGCGCTGCCACGCGCCGCCCGGCGGCACTCGTCGTTTCGTTTCATACTTGTCTGAAGCCGTGCGGTAAATAGTAGGCATTGGATTAACGATTAACGGACTTCTGCATATTAACGGAAGTTAACGTGTCCGTTAACATTTTTAAAAGTTAACTTAAAAGTTAATCCGTTAATCAAAATGTTAACTTCGTTAATTAACGATTAACGGATTAACGAGTTAATGTCCAGCTTTGTATTTTGTTAATGTTTCTCGAAGAGATGATTCTGCAAGAACTCTCGAAATAGGTATGAAAAGACACATTGAAACGTTGTTGAGTGAAGTAGTAAAGCTTTATAGCCTACGTGGAAAGCTACGCATTAGCTTAGCTGTCAGCTTAAAAATTACGATCTAGCTACGTTTAGCATAGAAATCGATGCCTTGATAACTTATCTATAAGCGCCGTAACGCTCGCTGATTAGGAAAATTCAGGAAAAGCCGAATTTTCATACACAATTGGGTACTATACTACTAGGTATAGGTATCATCATTCATTATCTTTCACTAATATGACAAAACTAAATAAGTAAATATATCGAACTAATCAGTCAGTGATAAAGCTTTATTAGTGCTTGGATGGAATAGCTTTTATTTTTTCGAATTAAATAATAAACCTACCAAACTATGTTAATAATCTGAATTTGGTATAATCCTGTTAATTCCTGCTGGCTTTGATTATGATTCAAGTATTTTTAGTATGATTTAGGTAGGTAAGAAAAAAAATACTTTACGGTACCAACGGTACGGCAACAAAAATTTGAATTCAAGAGACGATAAAAGAAACTGTTAATTTAATTAAGACTAACTTTAGTTATCCGCAAAGTTAATATGTTATTTAATAACAGATTAATTGGTCAATTTGGAATTGCATGTATTACCTACCAAATATTCGGGTAGGTAGATGATAAATATGAAAAAGACATGGCTACATTAATTTGGCAAAGACTTTCGCTAAACACAGCCAAACGTGTCAGATTATAACTGGCAAAACTATTATTACATCTACATTTTGCGCATGGTCTCGTGAAGTTTTGGCTAAATTACACATTTGTGTCGTTAATCATCACACGAGTTAGAAAAAAGTTGTTTCAATTTTAGATTTTTATCTGAAAAACTAAGTTACATCAAATCATCAGTCAAAATAAATTGCTGAAAGCTACTTTCATAAACTAAGTTAGGTGGTTTATAAAAGTAGCTTTCAGGAATTTTTTTAGACTGATGTTGATTTTTATTCAATAAAATCCCGAAAATTTATTAAGTCAAAGTCCAATTCATTATATTAAAACGTACATTATAGGTACCTATTCAAAATGAATATATCGTAAAATGATATTCCTCATTATAAGACATTCAGTTAAACTGTTCTTTGCAAAATCAAGTTCTGTTTCACAAAGCTTTAAAAAAATGATAAAACTCAAATGAATTCTAAGAAGCCAGCAAAAAAAAAGCCTGCTAGACAACTCAATAAATTGGCAACACGATTAAGTACACATGACAGCACGGCAAAACAGCTTTTATTACGTAGGTCATAAAGATGGTCTCAAGGTCAACATAATATATGTAGTCTGATGCACCGTCGTGTGTACCATTGTTTTTTTAAGTTGATATTTTAAATATTTCCCATATCGTTATATTATACAGCAAGAATGTAAAAAAAAAGAGTGATAGATAACTGGAAAAAACTAAAAACTAACTAAACTAACGAAACTAAAAAAATATTTTAGATATGAGTGTGTGTGTGAGTACATTTTACTTAGTACACACACTACATGGTAAGTAACCCTTTTTGCCACAACAATTTATTTTTCTCTAAACATTTTAGTTTTTACAAATGTTTCTCTTGAGATTTTACGTTAGTTATTAATTTATGTATGTTTTCCAGTACTTACAAGTTTATGGAAAACCAAATTAATCTACTTGATTTATTACACAATTTTCAATAATAAATGAAAATGTTAAAGTGATTTTTTTGTTTCGACTTGGCACATACTCAATTAAATGACGCTTTTTTATCCTTTACCAATTTCTAACTTATTACAAAAACATGTTCAGAATATTATATTTCTTACACCAAAATATGGTATTGAAATTCACACATCGACCATTAAATTACGAATTAACAAACAATAAAATTAATCATTACTTGTTTGCTCTACATTTTACCTACTTATATTAGTAAACAGCTTTTAACAGTTGTCACACACTACGCCTTACTTACCATCGTCATATAAAAATAATTGTTGTCTTATTGATTGTCAATAAAATAGCAATTTCGTAATCTTTGTATAGAAAACTTCGAATAGAAAACCAAAAGTTGGATGAAGATTGTTTACCACTAAGTTTATAAGGAAGATCTCGGTGGCGGAGGTTAAGCAACGTTCGCAATGGTCGGTCATGGGATGGGTGACCAAAAATTTATTATCTCGAGCTCCTCCGTACTTTGGAAGGCAAGTCAAGCCGTTGGTCCCGGCTGCATTTGCAGTCGTTAACACCCACCAATCCGCATTGGGCCCGCGTGGTGGGTTATGACCCGTCCTCCGTACCCACTCATAAGGAAGGCCTGTGCCCCAGCAGTAAGGGACATTAAAAAAATGGCTGATGGACAAGTTTATAGAGGTAGACCTAAGCCCAATCTCTATAAAAGACTTTTTGGTTGAAGATCATTGAATATTGACATTATTTTTAGATTAGGATCGGGAATCTATTGATATTGACCGAGCGAGTACGAAGCGTATCCGTTTCAGCTTGGGTAAAAATGTTTTCGTATAGGTATCTGTCCGGCTGTTTTCCTTTACATTACATTTCTCAACCGTATTTAGTGAATTTTGTGAGTAGGTTCAATATTATCAGGTTTGATTAGTGGAGAGAGTAGCGTGGTGAACTTGATGTTTCATGGTTTTCATGGGAATAAAAGAAAAAAGATATTCCAATGAGTAAGTAATAAACAAAAGCTATTAACGAGGTTGCATTTAAAATGCTTCTCACGTCATTACAATGGTTTCATGTGAATAACTACACGTGATTGTACGCGTTTCGTACGTGATGTCGCCGTATTTAACACTTCTGCTTTGTGCTCTTGAGGAAGGTCTTTGAAGAAAATCCAAATCTAAGTGATTTAGATTATAAATGATATATACATTTCAGGGTTACAGAAAAGGACCTACATTTCGTCCTGAAAAAATATTCGATACCCGAATAGGTAACTACTTTACTAAAATAACTGTCAACACAGAAGTCGCGAGCGGCCGCTTTTTATGCTAGTTCAAAAAGAGTTCCTGGATTTTAAAGTGGAATTCCAAATGTCATTTCAGTTTGTTTAGGTTTAGTTTATGAGTTGACATAGATTCTAGCTTTAGATAATTTCAAGGCTTATGATGAGATCTTTTTTAACGATTAAGGGGTCGTCAGACTACGATACTCAACATGAGACAAGTCGGTCTCGTGACGTGGGTGTGTGGAGGTGAGTAATCTCGTGTATGCCGAATGACGCGTGAGCAATGTGAGCATTGTGTAACTGAATGTGATGAATTTTACGCCTACAGGGCTGTTTCATGAAGAAACTTTAAATACTTACTAAAAAAAATCAAGAGTGTTAAAATGTGTTTTTTGCGGCATAAACGGTCGTATCTTTTTTACGTAAACTTAGAAGTTTGATTTTTCACAGCTTCAAGGGACCGAGAATTAGAGTAGGTATATGGTTTTAATTTCAATTCGATACCTCCGAGATAAAGGGTCTAACTTGAAAGACAGACGGATAGACAGACAGTTTATGAGTTGATTACAAATGTATAGTTTTCAGATTTTTTCCCTGTACCTACTTACTTGTTTGTCAGGCTTTATACTTGTACTATTATGTATTCTGTGGTATTATTAAATATTACTTGCCCATAGTTCTAGATCAATGGGAAGTACGAAACCCTAAAAATGAAAATAAATCAAAAAATAACGTTATTTTCTAAGATAAGTAGGTACTTATCTTTTTTCTTATTTTGGTAAATATGTATTTTATTCGAGTAAGTAGTGAATATTGTTTCTTTATTTATCATCATCACATCATCAAAAGTCAGTAGAAAAATTTGACAACCCTTATATTATTATAACACGTAACGACGACGGACGGCTCCATTGATAGGAGCCTCTAGGAATCAACTTTACTGTGACTTAGTCATAACATCATTTTATGCAGACTTTACCTTTCATAAAATGACGAAGTTTGTCAATACCTAATTAAAATAGGTTTAAGGAGTCTTTGGTTACATCGGTCAAATCTTTTACGAACTAGGTCCTATATCCCCTTAATTCTGCAACTTATTAGTTCAAAGTTAGCGGGCATAAAACGGATGCTGACACATCACTTCTTGTACCTAACTTAAGTCCACATTTTAGAATAATGTGTAACTTTTTCTTAGGTACCTTGTATTGCAAAAGGTTTAACAGTAAGTTTGTACTTGAAGCCAACAAGTACGAAATGAAAATCGTGATTGCTCGTAACGACGTAAAATGAATCATCTTCAAAAATATTTGATACGAGACCTTGAGACAGTTGAAAATGAAACTGAGTTTGTTTCAGGCACCTAATTGCATCATATTTCTTTCCTATTAAATTTCTTATGATGCAATGATACATTTTACGAATATTGCATGGTAAACAATATCTTAATGATAACATCTGTAGTGTATAAAATCCACCGTTGATAGTGGATTAGGGTCAATTTGAATGTAGTGATAATTTTCATTTGAGTTGATATGATACTCTTTAACCGTAGTTGACCTTTCAAATAGAATTTTTCACGTTTATTTATATTTCGAAAGGGCATTGGGTAACTAACTATGGACATGTGGCGTCATCATTTTTATTAGCGGCCACTCTTGGAAGTTATTTTTTTTATAAGAACAGTTCAAAAGAAACAAGTTTTAGTATGGAGCTCATCTAGCTAAATGACATCGGAGCCGAGATATTAACCTTTTTATTTTTCAAAGAAAATCAACAATTTAAAGCATTTTCCTTACCAAACTAATTCCTAAAGCATATTTTCATCATCATCATCATTATATAAGCCGCATATGTCACCCAATGCTTGGTTTAGGCCTGCCCCGAGGATCTCCACAACGCTCCAGCGCTGCCCGCATCTACTCCGAGAATCATTCAAAGATCTTCGAGCATTGTGTTCAGGTTTTTCAACACGAAGATGATGAAACGAAGATGTGTTAGTCATCATCGTCATATCAGCCGCACGACACCCACTGCTGGGTATAGGCCTCCCCTAAGAATCTCCACGACGATCGGTCCTGTGCTGTCCGCATCCAGCGGCTTCCCGCGACCTTCACCAGATCGTCGGTCCACCTTGTCGGGGACCTACCCACGGAGCGTCGTCCGGTGCTCGGTCGCCATTCAAGAACCTTTTTGCCCCAACGGCCATCTGTTCTTCTCGCTATGTGCCCAGCCCACTGCCAATTTAGCTGAGCAATCCTTCGAGCAATGTAGGTTACTTTATTTCTCTTGCGGATCTCTTCATTTCTGATTTGGTCACTCAGGGAAACGCCGAGCATGGCTCTCTCCATCGCACCCATGGGATGGGTCTCATAAGGAGGCTCAAGGTCACCCACCTTGAGCCTCCTTATGAGACCCATCCCATAGTATAGCGAACCACGTTTCACTGCCGTAAGACATCACTGGCAACGCACACTGGTCATAGACTTTATCTTGAGACACTGTGGTAAGTCGGACGCGAAGATTTTTCCAAGCTTCTCGAACACTGCCCATCCGAATTGAATTCGACGAGAGATCTCTTTCTCGAAGTTAGAAAAGTTTCATGCGATACACTGAGCTGCGTCCGTGCTTTTCGTTATGATTGTTTCCTATTACAAAGCATTTGCGTATGTTATATTGCAAAGTGATTGCGTAAGTTTGACGGTTTTTCTCTAGCGTATTCGACATTATTCGTTCTTGGGCTACGATATAATAGTCTTTGGGCTACGATAGCCAAATTGAAAATGTGTTTAATAGCCACAACCGACGAACTGCGGACGACTATCGTGACCATGTAACTGCGTTACGCAATTGCGTACGTTGTTTTCGTAATAGGCTCTCTGGGGGCCTATTCTCGCGCACTGCGACATTTCTCGAATTCGAGATTATCTCTAATCACAAATCTCTATTGAAAATGTCACTAAAATCTCTATTGCAGCCAAAAAACTTATTCTCAGCAATTTTCGACATTATAAGTCGAAAGTCTTTGGAATCTCTACAATTTCTTGACTTTTTCGAGATATTTCGAATTTGACACTAAGGCACGCGCCCGATGTCTGCCTGCAAGAAACGCAACGCTGTTTATCATTGATTACTGTTGGCTTAGTCGGTCACCCATCCCGAACCTGACCTTTTTACAAAGTTGTTTAACATTCGTAACGTAATCGAAGTCGCAATCGGTCACCCATCTCATACCCAGTCTTGTAAACATTGTTTTACATTGATTACTTCTGGCATCGTCGGTCACCCATCCCAAACCCGACCTTTTTTCAAAGTGGTTCCTAGATGGTCACCCATCTCTCACCCGGTCTTATTTTTTTTTTACTTTCGTCGCATCGCAGTCACAAACGGTCACCCATCCCACACTCGGCCATTTCCTAAAATTGCTTAACATCCGTCATCGCAGTCCCAAATGGTCACCCATCTAGTAACCATCTAGAAACCAGCCTCTTCAAAAGTAGCTTGACATTCATGATTGCTGTTCCAAACGGTCACCCATCTGAGATGGGTGACCATTTTCTAAGTGGTTACCAGATGGTCACCCATCTCACACCCAGCCTTATTTAAAGCTTTTTTACTTTCGTCGCATCGCAGTCACAGACGGTCACCCATCCCACACCCGGCCTTTTCTTAAAATTGCTTAAAATTTGTCATCGCAGTCCCAAATGGTCACCCATCTAGTAACCGGCCTCTTCAAAAGTAGCTTAATATTCGTTATTGCTGTTCAAAACGGTCACCCATCTCGTACTCGGCCTCTTCAAAAGAAGCTTAACTTTCGTTATTGTAGTCCCAAATGGTCACCCATCTCATAAAAAAGAGACAATTTGACACTTTGACTAACGTATTGTTCGAGATATTCAATCTCTACTGCTATCGATCACACGTTGCATGTCGAGGGCTAGCCATCGACATATCTCTATGGTGACATTTCGAGAATACCAAAAACAGGTTTTAATAGACAAAATGGCGGATCCGCCATTTTATTTCGACATATCTCTATTTCGACATTTTGTCTATCGCGTGAGAATCGGCCCCCTGGAGCGGGTACAACATGGGCATTCGACATGATTTTCGTCTTATCCATATTCATCCTGAGACCCACTCTTTGGGAAGCATTACGGAGATCTTCGAGCATTGCGTTCAGGTCTTCCAAGGTCTCCCTGTCTCACACCTCGCTGCAGTTGGATAAGATTTAAGCTCTGGTTCTGTACTCGGATCGACATGGTGGCATTTTCGTATAAATACCTCAACACCTCGATATACCTGTAGTCCACTTGGCACCTCTGGAGAGACTGCAGCATCGCCCAAGTTGCTATCGAATTAAAGGCTTTCTTATAGTCCACGAACGCCAAGCAATTTGGCAGATCATACTTCTCAGTCTTCTGTATAACCTGCCGCAGCGTATGGATGTGGTCTATGGTGTTAAAGCCTTTTCGGAACCCAGCTTGTTTATGAGGTTGGAAGTCGTCGAACCTGCGAGCGAGACGATTCGTAAAGACTCCCGAAAACAACTTATAGACATGGCTCAGAAGGGGGATGGGTCTGGAGAGACTTGTCACCCTTTTTAAAGAACAAAATCACCTCACTTATGTCGATGGCGGAATTAGAAAGCTTTTGGAGGACTTGTCGATGACGTAGTTCATATGGCTGAGCATGAGACTTTGGAAGACCTGAACTTAATGCTCGAACATCTTTGTGATTCCCAGATTGGATGCGGGCAGTTGTGGAGATCGTCGAGGAAGGCCTAAACCCATGCATTTAGGCAGCTTATATGATGATGATGATGAGAATATGCTTTAAGAATGAGTTTTGTTAGGAAAATGCTTCAAATCGTTGATTTCCTTTAAAAAATACAAAGGTTCATATCTCGGCTCCGATGTCATTTAGCCATATGAGCTCCATACTAAAACTTGTTTCTTTTAAACTGTTCTTTCGAAATAAATAACTTCCAAGAGTGGCCGCAACATTTGAGAACGACGCCAACTTTACCCAAAGCCCTTTCCGAATAACCTCTTTCTCGTAAACTAATATGTAATATTGTATCGTAATTCGTAAGTTTAAACTTCCTAAATAATTTCTTAAAGATTTTCTTAAATGGCAACAATCCAAAAAAGATAAAACTCAATGCCAAGAAAAACTGAGTCGACTCGGATATCAGATAGAAAACCTAATACCTATCAGACGTGGTCAAAAACAGGATCACGCGCAGACAGTATGACTGCTGACAATAAAATCAGTGTAGTGTGACGCGGCCTTAGGAGGCTGGCCACGCTGGCGGTCTTCCCATGAAACGAGATTTCAGATAATGCAATTAGAACCTAGGTACCTACTCGTAATTAATTTAATAAAAAAAAACAAATATTAAATAATAATAACATTCGGGTCGGCCAGTTTCATGAACTCCTCATTTGGTTTGTTAATGTTTAAGTTTCGATTCGAGAGGAGAAATATTTTTTTTTGGTAACCAGCTTCGTAAAATCTTGTTTTGTTCTCTCGAAACTAAATTGACTTATCTTTACGCAATATACATTATAACTAGGTATTTATCAATACGAGATTTATTTTATTTCATAGAAGAAATCACAAGGAATATTGTGACGCGGTGATACTTTTACAGGGTAATTCTAAATCACCAAGAACCTAGGAGTAGGTGTGGATTGAAAAAAAAAATTAAAAATTATTTATTTCAGTACCAATAAACTTTTACAACATGGTGATTGACTCCCTCTTTTAAGAGCATAGTGCACCTGTGCCAGATGAAGTCGCTCTTCCATAAGAAGCAACTATTATTAATAATGGTACAATGTACTTAAGTGCTAATGCTAACTAATAATTATTGTGCCAACTAAAACGTAAGAAACTTAATAATAATATAACTTAAAATAAAATTACTATAAATGTTTGCGCGTGTGTGTGTGTGTATGTGTGTGTGTGTATGTGTGTGTATGTGTGTGTGCGTGTGTGTATGTGTGTGTGTGTGTGAGAGTATAAGTATTAGGTGTCGATTGTCAGGAGTTTTTCAGTCTCATCATAAGTTAAGGGTTTTAGCCACGCTGATAATCTTTGTCTGCATTCGCGGAAGGTTAATGGATATAATTCCAATTTCTTATTAATAATGTTGTAGAAATAGGATGACAAATAACCATATTGACACCGTGCAAATTTAGTATGGGTTTGTTTAGTGACAGCAACTATGTCTTTCCTTCGCCTCTCCAGAATAGCGACATTGTAATGCAATGTTTTGTGTTTTTTTAATTTGGATTACTAACAATGTTAGTTTAGTATTCCACTCATAAACAACAACATTTTGTTCTATGACTTTTCCAAATAATAAATAAAACCTGTATTGTATAACCACAATTTTCCGACTTATTAAACCGTTTTAAAACCTTTTTTTTTCGGGATCGGATCCCCACCGAGGTAAGTAGGTAGTTTACGCGGAACATTATTTAAAAGTCCATTCATCCTTCAATTGGATGAGCTCAACCATGGACAAATGGCCCAACTTACCATTTATCACCTGCTTACTAACAGTAACAGGTGGTATTTTTTATTGCCAATATAATAAATTATGTTAAATATTTTACGACCAATTCTTTCTAACCACCAAATGATCACGTAGATCAGTTTCACTAATCATAAATTGCTTGTTAACATTATGAAACGACTAACCGCATTTTTTTACGATTTTTCGATAAAATAGAGTTTCGTAACGCGTGTAAATTAAAATAACCCTAGGTCTAGGTGTAGGTAGTAGGTACTGAGATGAAAAAGGGGAAAAATAATTTTCCAAAAATAGGTAAGTAGGTGGTTTTTTGAAAACCTTTTACTGGAGGTGAAATAAAGAACATACCATAAGAATAAACAATTCTTATGAATATACCTAGGTACCTACCTAGATCGATAACTGGATCTTCAATAATAATAGAATCCTTACTAATATTATACATGCGAAAGTCCGTTTATTTGTTTGTTTGTTACGCCTTCACGTCTTAACTACTTAACCGGTCATCAGGCAATTTTACATACACATTGTCAGGGGTACAGACAGAGAAGGACATAGGGTACCTCTTTCATCCCGAAAAAAGGAACTGTTCCCGAGGGATAGACAAAATACTATCCACGCAGACGAAGTCGCGGGCGGAAGCTAGTTTAATTATAAATTCTAACATTTCAAATTGATATCTAGGTAAGTAATATTTGAATGTGCGTTTGGAAGGCGTTTGGTTAAACTAAGCTATTATGTTAAATAATTTTATATAATAATAGAAAAAAAGTTATTCACATCCCATAGCGATTTGAAAAAACTGTACTGAGCATACCTTTTCCAAAAACATTTTCACCACAATTTACTTGACAAACTTCCATCAATGCCTAAATATTTTCAAAAACAACGTCCACGCAGGCTACGGGTGCATTTTGTTTGAATACATATTTAAAAAAAAATCGTAGCAGTTTTGGCAAATAATCTTATAGGCTTTTCCCTTGTTCGTCCAAGGCTTTTCCGCATATGTGCCTGATTCAACCCATGTCATTGCTTTTGGACATATCGTAGCATCCTAGATAGATCGTTAGTTTTAGGTTTTTTTTATCTGTGGTTTGAGGTAAAAACTTTACTCAAAAAAGTAACTCAGATTTCGTTTTCAAACTTCATAATACAGTGTGAGTCTTTATAAAGTGCACAAATGAAAATGAGTAAAACTATGCTTGATTTTATCAACGGGAAAAATATAAAAATAATCTACTTTTATTATTTTTTATTTTTATTGTTTTTTTAAGTTCTTGTTTGCTTTGTGAACAAAACGTTATAGCTTTTGAACTAAACGATGTATCACTATGAAACGAACTGAATAATGATTGGAAATAATAGGTCTTCTTAAAAAAATATGATCAAAACCCACAATAAAATGCAGTTTTGTCAAAAAATAAGTTTCGATCGATTTTTCCAGAAAAAAAGAAATTTCATAATGAAGATAGATTTTTTTTAAATATTTTTTCACTCATTTTCATGAATTGTGAAAAAAAGATTTAAAACAACTAGAAAATAGTAAAATCTAAGTACCTAACCACTCTTCGTGATGACGCACATTATGTACGAGTATGTATGTAACCTAATTTTAGTGCTACTAACAAAAAATTCAGTGCTCTAATTTAACGAGAACTATAGGTACCTAGGTAATCTAGGTATGTCACTTTTTTATTTACTTATGTAGACAGAGACAGGCATGAGACAGGTAAGTAGTACATGTTCACATTTTTTATGTTCCTTTAATTAAAATAAATGGTTACTTCTAACCATTTAACAAAGTGAATATTTAATTAAATGATTATTTGATTTTTGTACATAAAAATGTTTTTTTAAAGCTGTTTTCCGCATTCCAACAAAATATTTAATTATTGTACATTTACATGACTGTAATAGCGTTCAATATTATTACAATATTCTACAAACAAGGAAAATCTAATTCCAATTTCCAAGCCGTAAAACTAAACAGACACACCTGTTGAATCAATCCACATTAGACACTTCATCAATGCCCCCCCCCCCCCCCTCCCCACGCTTTCATCGTTAATTTTACTATAAAGAAATGTGCATAATACCCAAACCCATCAAACGCTGACCCTATTTCTGTTTGATAATACGCGTATGACGTCACGAGGTGAACTCACCGCCATTCTTCTTAGGACGCTGGTCCTCCAAACCGGGTTGGTCCCAGACAAGCACGTGCGCGCCGCGGGTGTGAGACACCATATTGAGAGAAAGAGAGGGAAACACAAGAATCTTAAATAAACTAGGAAAGGAACTAGGGGTCTAACTAAAGCTACGTGTCGTTGGTGGATCCAACGTGAGGTGACGTTAGGGGATGCATCGCGAGGGTTGGTCGAGGAGGCCGCGCGACGGCCGACTGGTGGTTCACGGCGCGAGCCGCCACTCGTAAATACTTATAGGTGAGCGGGGCGGGGGGAGGCGCACGCGCACGAAGCATGCGATGACGTGAGCGACAACTTTTTTGCTAACTGAACGCTGAAAGCGACCGAGGAAATTGGTACCGCTAGCTGCATGATTACCGTCGCTTTTGACAAATGCTTACAATGCGATATACTTATGTATAGGTACAAACTGAACGATAATTATCAAATCATTGGCGGAACCTTATTGAGTTAGCCACTGGAACGGGGACCTTGGTTCGATACTAAATAGTTTACTAGGTACTGTTGATACCGGAGGAATATTTAGACTTGGTTCAGCGTAATGTCATTTGCAATATGTTGTCGACTGTAGGAAAAACCTGGTAGTGGCATGCACAGTGATGAGATTTAGTGCTTTTTTTAAAAATATACCCTGTCACAAACTAATAAGGTGCTAATCTAAGTGAGTCGTTATTTCCGATGACTAAGAACGCATCAAATGTTTCTCTCTAGCTTACGCACACAAAATTTTGTTGTTACGGAAATGTAGAGCAGATAAACTGAAACAATACGAAAATGCAGCAAATATGACCGAAAAAAATATGGGATTACGGTAAGTTTATGGTAGTCATACACAAAAAATTCTATGCCGACTACTTACTAAAAGATTATCTTTTGATTAAGTACGCCATGTAGGCCATGCTTTGTAAATAATAGGGTTCTGTGTATGACTTTAATGAGTGTTTTTTAGTAAAATTCGGTGTAGAAATTATTAATTTGAATATCTTAAATAGGTAGGTACTGCGACGACACTCTCGGACTATGAAAACTCGGAATGTGATAAACTAGGTCCAACATAATGTAGCAAGGTATGTAACAATAACGCAATTCCCGTTTTGGCCACCGGATCAGATAATTTCGTTCAGTCAACTGGGGCCTAGGCCGAATTGCCATTTACACAGTCGATTTTCGCCGTGCGGCGAAAGTTGTGCGGCTTTAGTCGCCCATGTAAATACCCCATTAGGAAAATCCAACTGAAAATATTGAAAAACTAGATAAGTAGATATGTGAAATAACCGCCAATGAAAACCAACAAAACGAAATAACCTATCGTGTCAATAACAACAATTTGAGTCAAAAAATTGTAACTCTTTATTTAAAAAGACTAAAATAAGTTTTACAAAAATCCCTCGACTAAAAGTGATGTAGGTACTATACATACTTTATCTACCTATTCATAAAATACAAACGCAAGAAAAATCCGTTGGGGCTGCCATTACCTGCCCCCAAATGAACACATATTTTTCAGTTATAGTTAGAGAAATGTATAGTACCTACATCACTTTTAGTCGAGGGATTTTTGTAAAACTTATTTTAGTCTTTTTAAAGAAAAAGTTACAATTTTAACCGTCGTGGGTTTTTTCAAAATTTTTAATTTTGCCATTTTATTTTAAGTTTTTTAAAGAATTCATACGTAATCTACTCTAAAAACCGCATCTAAATTGGTCAAACCTTTCGGAAAATTATTACTACAGCGCCCCCTAGCGGCTGAACACCATAACACCAAGAACCATCGCTGACAAACTACAAAACTATTACAGAAAACCGCATCCAAATTGGTCAAACCGCTTTGGAAATAAATGAGAACATGATAACTGCAGCGCCCTCTAGCGGTTGAACACCATAACATCTATCTGAGAACCATCGCCGATAACCTACAAATCCATTACAGAAAACCGCATCGAAATCAGTTGAGTAGTTTTAGAGAACTTCTCAAGCGCGACTTATCTGGTTGCTGCAGCGCCCCCTGGTGGTCTACCACCATGTAACATATCTAAGAACCTGCTCTGAAATGAAACCTTTTGATTGCAAAAAACCGCATTGAAATCGGCCCAGTAGTTTCCAAGGAAAATGGTAATAGACAAACTTGACTTATCTGGTTGCTGCAGAGCCCCCTGGTGGTCTACCACTATCAAACATGTCTAAGAACCTGCTCTGAAATGAAACCTTTTGAACGCAAAAAACCGCATCGAAATCGGTGTGGTGGATTGAAGGTTCAAGTAGTTTCTATAGCCTTTATATTTCTATCTCTATCTTGTCTATTTTCTGTTTTCCTTTGTTATTACTTCTTGTCAAAAGAGAAAATTGTGTGCTTTCGAAATATACTCGTATCCTTGCCGAACAGTCGCCTTGTTTTGCTATCACCTAGTTTACAGTCCCTTTCCCTTACAATCGGCTTAGTAGTTTCCGAGGAAAATGGTAACAGACAAACACACAAACAAACAAACAAACGCACAACCTCTAACCCCAAACGCATATACCGCCTCCGTTCCGTTCCGTCCGTCGTCGTGGGTAAAAACACAATGTAACTAGGTACTTGAACAACAAAAAACAGCAAAAAAATATGTTTGTTGTATGGGAGCCCATCTTAAATATTGCCTGCAGTCGTTATTAATAGCGAGCAAAAAACGGCAAAAAAAACACGTTAATTGTATGGGAGCCCCCCTTTAATATTTATTTTATTCTGTTTTTGGTATTTGTATTTAGTATTTAGCAACAACAGAAATACATCATCTGTGAAAATTTCACCTGTCTAGCTATCACGGTTCATGAGATAAAGCTTGGTGACAGACAGACAGACGGACAGCGGAATCTTAGTAATAGGGTCCCGTTTTTACCCTTTGGGTACGGACTACGGAACCCTAAAAATTGTTGAACAAGACATAGGAATGATATAATATAATAACAAAAATTATGCTTTAGAAGCTAAATTACTAATCGCGGAAAATTAAATTAAAAAGCTCTTATCGGAAAATTGTATATTGTATAGAGTAAAATTCAAAAAGATAAATTCAGGATAAAAATATACACTCGAACAAATATGCAAATCTAAAAAGAATAGGTTTGTGCACTTCTAAAAATAGAATTGATGATTGAAAACTTGTCTTTCACACAAATCAACCGAAAAATCGGCGTAAATATGTATATTCTGATTTCAGAAGTTATTGTGTCTATGAAAGGAAGTTATTTAAGTCCGTGTAATAAATTATGATTTCAGAAATGAAAAATTTAAGACATAATTTGCTTTCCACAAGTCAAATGCTTGTTCATCAGACGTAAGATTAAAAATGATTAAGTTGACCGGGTGACTTACTGATTTTATTTGCACTGGTTTAATTCTAGCCTAGCAACCATCTAATTTTGGTGGATGACATACGAGGTGTTTGGTAAATGGTATACATTATGAAGCCAGCAAGCACCTACCATTGGCGTAGGAAGGGGGAAATGTCTGATGCCCACCCCAGAAAAAATAGCGCATGCCCTTTCGTCTCAAAAAACATTAAAATATGGCAGAAAGTTGGACGGAAAAGCGCATGGTTTAGTTAGAGCAATATTGAAATCATCGAATTTGTATGGCAGAGTTGAAGTTGAAAGGGAAAGCGCACGGTTTGAAGGCAACTTTGCTTGCGTCTGACACAAATTGAATTGATAGTTTAAGCGACTCGGTAAGACTCGGTGAAGCCGGCCATTTAAGGTGTTCAAAAATTCTAAATTGTCAAATTAATTTCAAAATTATCGCTCCAGGTGCATGGCGTCTACTGTTGGGCAGGGCAGGCATTGGTCTGAAAAAACCAACTACCAAAACAGAGTAAAAAAATAGTAGAAACAACAGGGGGGCTACTCAAATGGCCACTTTTCTATTCGTTCGCTAACTTAAAAATTAAAAATAAGCTATAAAATCTAAAATTACGTGTCGTACGCTTGTCATTTCCATACAATACAACAATGTCTGTGATTTACATAAACTTGCGACGTGTGACTTGACTTGATCGTTTAATTGCTTATTTTTAAGCTTTAAGTTAGCGAACGAATAGAAAAGTGGCCATTTGAGTAGGGGGCTGGTAATGGTAAGATACTGAATCAAACAACACAAATGTATACTTAGGTAGGTACTTAATTAAAAAAATCGTTATCGTTTACAAAGAATGGTTCTAAAATAGGACGAAAGCCATTTCTTTTTTCATAGAGAGCCTCATATTTATGTTTGGCAGCGAGCGAGCGCTTTGTCGGAGGAATCGCAAAAAAGCTTGAGTTCACCGACCTTTTTTTTTTAATTTACCGGCATATACTCATACAATAATCAGACCATACAATCTGTGGACGAAGTCTTCAACCAGCCATTAATTTTACTAACTAAAAAAAAACATTTACATAAGCTCTGTACATACGCAACAAAACAAAATAAAAACTCCTGTTTTAATTGCCTTGTATTTATAAAGAAATTAAGTATCTACGTAGGTTAGATGTAGTAGGTTGATGCATCGTATATTTTACGTTTACGTGTTACAAAAAACCCCTAAAGCCGAATATGGTATATAGGGACCATCAAACTGAACAACATTAATTACGGGACCAACTCTGAAATCGCGAAAAAAATCAGCTGTTGTTTCTTCATACAAAAAATAATAACGAAAACATCAAAATGTATGAAATTTTCTTTTTCACCTCTTAAACTTACGCGCTTTCTAGACATGAAAACATCTTTTTCATAATTTTCCATCTTCCATTTCACTTTAGGAGGCTACTCCAAGAAAGAAATGCTTTTGGTTGACAAATTTATTTTCGCCATTTCTTTCTTTGACCCCTCTCCATTTTGTGAAATGCTGGTAGATTCAATAGATGCTCTCTATTGAGAATTAATTAATTCACAAAATTAAATTATAACACTAACTTAAATCAATTATTTTTTTGTTTAAAATACTTCTGAAAGACTTTAAAAATTCATCGCTTGAGGGTAGGCTCACGAGTAGCTTCAGTGCCCCGTGACCACGGCAGCTGGAAAGATGCCGAAACTACGGGAAAATCAAAAATCAATCCAAATTTCAATTCCAATAAACATGAATACCCTTACTGAAGCCACAGCTTTTTAAACTATGCTGAAACTATGACCGTGTAAATATTTTCCTTTACACTGCAACTGATAACGCCATCTAGGTACGATTGTAAAAACTAAATGAATGGCATCTTACAGCGACATCTAGTGCGGATCTACATAACTAATGAATGCGAACTGTAAAAAAGAGAGTCTTTGCATTACTCTACTCGTAATGCAAAGATTTTCCTATCGATTTTCCGAGAGGGCGGTAGTCGTACCAAACAGGGTTGGTAAATGAAAATCGATTCTATTTCAGGTTGGGAAAATCATTTGTGTAATGCCATCGTATATTCTTAAATACATAATTAAACTCAAGTTTAGACCAAAAACCACTTCATTATTACCTAGGCTGAGATTTCAAGGGTGAAATCTAGGACAATTTTTAAAGGAATCCATAAAATGAAATCTAATTGTTAATTAAGTAGGTAAATTATAAGATTTACGATGAAGAAATATCACATACTCAAATGGCCAACATTATATCCGTTTGAACGCTATGCTAACTATTAAAACTAACACAAGAGTTAATTTTGAAAAATAGAAGAAAATGCACACTATAAAATTGAAAATTCATCATCATCACAGGCAGAGGCTTGACTCACTTGTACATAACCGTTTCCGCGATGACCTATTGTTTGTTCTGCATACCTACTTCATTTTTGTTTTCTTTCTTTATTTATGTTACAGGTGCGTCATGCATTCTCATACTGAATTTAAGGCACAATACAAATAAAATATCTTATTATTGTTTTGCTATCTAGTTATCGTGACCAACCTAAATAAATAAGTAGTTACATTTTCTGATCCATATTGAATACTTTAGCGAGGGACACTTAACTTTTACATGTTTCGTTTCATGGGGTCGGAAAATTTTGCTTAGGTAGGAATAATTTTGCAAAACTATCGCTCATTCATGCCAAAAAAGCTCTTCACTTGCTATTGCTAGTAATATTGAATAGAAACATATATTTTATGATATCACTGCTAGTGACTGAAGGGGAAAAGAGAGGAAAAGCTGAGAAATAATAGGAAGCCTTTGCAAGAATTGCTTAGAAATAAAAATATCTACGAGGCAGGTAGATAAGTACTGATTTTTTCTCTGAAATAGACTATAAAAAGTGACCGATTAGCAATCGTACTCGTACTTACATTGAATGGCGATCGACCCAGTTTTGTATGGCACTATTGTTGCTCAATGTGTTGTGTTTGGTCAATCGGGATAAAATGCCTGCCGGTTGGTATACAAACAACAATAGCCAGAACATCTATTGATCATAACTTCATCTTTTAGTAAAATAGGACTTCGTGTCACGAAAGATATGAAAATACCAATGAAGGTAAACGCGTCCATCATTCTGAAATTCAATTTAAATAAACAAAAGCTTTCTGAAACACAATTTGCATATTTTACCTACTCGAATATTCATACTCAAACCTACTTTAGTGGTTAAAAAAAGTAAAGAACTTACAAAAATTGGTTATGTTCAGACAGTGGGGTTCTTTTCTCGTAATACCGTACATAAACGACGATCCAGTGACAACAAAATACTTACCAACTTAAACAATTATCACGCAGGAAAATTTTATTTTAAATAAAGAAATTAACAAGATAGATTAAGATTAACAGGATACTGCTCTGCCAAAATCAACACTAACACGCCTATAACCCTATGATAGTATGTATGTCTATTATCTATTGTCAGTACCTAACATCAAATCGCCTTGTGCACATATAAGTACCGGAAACAAGTATTTTGCAACATTGAAGTATCTGCCCACACCCACCAGGGGCGCTGACGACAATAACACCCATATTTATGAAGAGGTACAGTCGAATTTTGCAAAATGCTGTCAAAAGTTATGCTATGATTTGAGGGATGAGTCACATTGCGTTTTGTTCTACAATAAAACTGGCCAGTCGGAATAAGAAAGAAAATTAGGTATTTTACCTACTAAGATTAATTCATTTTATGGAGCGGCGAGGCGAGGTACACCGGTTCGGTTGATTAAAGAATGAATAAATAAGTATTTTTTTGATAACGCTTGCTTTCTTACAGGCGGTTAACATTATTGAACCTTTCTCAAAAAACAAAACAGACAGGATTTTTCCCAAGGACTAAATCTTTAGTAAGTTTATGGAAAGCAGACACACATTGAAGTAGCGGTACTCTTTTGCAATTGTTTTAATTAAGTTCTTAATTGTACCATAATATAACCTGTCTGAAGCGCAATTAGGTAAGTATCTGATAGTTTTACAAGTATAATGATGCACCTGAAACACGTAAGAATGTAGTGTAGTTCCTACGTACATTATCCCGAAAGATAAAACTGCGACGAATACTATACAACGTGTTAATGAATAAACGCAAAACCTCTTAGGTTTGTTGAATTGCAGAGTTGGCCCCACAGTAAAAGTTGTTCATATTCATGAGCACAATCACCACCTAAGAGGTTTGGCGTTTATTCATTAACACGCGTTGTATAAGTTTGTCACTGCGCCGAACTTTACTGCTAAAGAAAACGATTGCGACTACCTATCGTCAAAGCGACTGAACTAAATTACGACCACCTGCTAGGATAACCATTTCAAAATTTGGAAAGTCCTGACAAAAAGCCGGACATTTCAATAAAAGTCCGGACATTTTCACAGACAGATCCAGACTCCATACATTTTGGGACTTCTCTTTTGAACACTACTGCTATGTATGTATGTTTTTAACTTGTATTAAACAGCCCAATCTTAAAAATCCGGACAAATTACAAAGCCAGACAAAGTCCGGGCAATAGTCTAAAAATCCGGACCTTTGAAAAACCAAAATATAAAAAAAAAAAACAAAAACAAAAAAAAAAATAAGAAAAAAGGAATGTTTTTTATGAAAAATTTGTACCTAGGTTGACGTTGTAAAGAATAAATTAGTTATAAAAAAAAACAGTAGCTATCCGCAAGAGCGTGACTAAAGGCGTGTATAAACGTATATTATCGCGAATTTACATCACAATAGAAATAAGGATTAAGAATACTAAGATCGAGTGAATTGTCTAGGGCTTTACCAGAGCTGAATTGCTTTTTAATTGACATCGTATTTATTTACATAAATAATTATCTTGACCGACGTTATGGAACAAAGAACTTAATGACAAGCAACAACTGTATACTTTATAGGTATAAAATGCAGGATTAAAATTTTGCAGAGGAATACAGAAAATAAACCTCTCACTAAAATAAGTAGTTTTTAGTTGAAGTGTTTATTTCATAGAAATAGAATGTCAAAGAACAACAATGTCAATAAACAGGTGATCCGATAACCAATGCATACATTTTATATGAGATACGTAAAATATGACTTAGATTCATAAAATATGACTATATATGGCAAAGGAAATTAATAAACTATGTTCCATACTGTTTTATTCGTCGATAAACGAATAAATGAAGCGAAATTTGGTTTTAGAGAAATGTTTGGCAATATCTTATTTACCTGTGAAAAGTGTGATTACATGGATTATTTCTTTTGTCACATCACAATTACTTAGAGCACAAGACACCATGGCTCCACGATACCTTTATTTTAAATTTTAATTAAGATTAACAAATATTTTAAACAAACTGTGATTGCTCATTTGCTAGGCGGGACGCTAGGGGCTCTTAGTGTCCGGGCACGAAAACTGCGACGGCGGAGCGGCAGCGGGGCGGCGCGACAGCGGAGCGGCGGCGATGCATTCAACAGTATGGCACAGTATGGAGACGCGCACGAAACGGGCGGTGGCGGCGCGGGGCGACGAGCGATGCACGGGCGGGAGGAGAGCGACGAAAACAAATGAACAAACTAGTTGGATTTGGTAGCCCGCGATTACAGTAGTGTTGTGTTGAATAATATAATAGTGTCTGTTTGATTACTAGGTAGTACCTATTTATTCAGTATGGATGTCGGCATCTTGGACATCATTTAAAAAACACAAGATGAGCAAAGAATCCGGTTTTGAAACTAGTTAACGCCTATACTTAGACCATTTTTTCGAACTAAATAAAATTTTTAGACATAGGATATATTTCGTCCTTTGAATATTTTTCGGTATTGATTTAACAAGAAATTGTTTCCATAGCAACATCACATTTGACACATCAATAGAAATAAAAAAAAATAAGAAGTTACTTTAGTGGTACACCGTGGTCCTACCAGTAGGTCAAATTGGTAGGTCCACGGGCCCTTAATGGTATTTAGCCCATCTGTCACAACACTACTAGCGCGGCTGACCGACCGCTAAGTTTCGTGCCCACGTTCTCATCGCCCCGCCCCGCCGCCGCTCCGCTGCCGCGCCGCCCCGCCACCGCTCGGCCGCCGCCACTTTCGTGTCCGGACACTTACTGTAAAAAATGTTGGCACATGTCACTTGATCCTTTGTCTCTTTTTTACATAGACCGTGTCCGTATGATGTTAACTTCTCTTTTCCACGCTTTGTTGGTCTTCTTGAGCGCAGCGAAAATTTTTCTATGTCTATGGTTTATTTCTATTTTTATAAGTTAACAAATGGATATATCGCAGGCAACTGGCTATCAGCGTTTTTATTTTTAATTAAACTGCTTAGCCTTTTCATTTTCACATTCAATGAAAGAAAAGGCTAGGCCTCTAATAGAACGGCTGATTAAGCTAGTTGGCTGCGACATAATTAGTTCTTACCTCATCCAAAACTTTACTAAACATTTTATGATAAATAAATAAACTTATGTAATATTTGACGACATCGCATACATTTTTAACGAATTAAAAAAAACATACCTATGAATTTGACGTTTTGTGTGGAGAAGTTTTAACAAATTGGATTTTCTATATTAGCATTTTCATAATTTATTTAACAACCGTTAACGTTTTTGTAGGTAACAAAACTTTTATGTACAAAATGTTTGAACATAAAGCTAACTTTCCTAAGCAATTTAACTTAA
Organism: Agriphila tristella; assembly: GCA_928269145.1. Taxonomy (NCBI): domain Eukaryota; kingdom Metazoa; phylum Arthropoda; class Insecta; order Lepidoptera; family Crambidae; genus Agriphila; species Agriphila tristella. The sequence continues at coordinate 31,854,570 of OV743432.1, forward strand.
GCGAAAAAAATAAGTTTAGGCTAAGTTACAATACAACGGATAAAGTGGTAATTTTCGCTAACAAAAAAGGAGTAACTTTCAAGCTTTTAAAGCTAAGAAAACAAAATAAATATACTTTAGTTATGTATGCTGATAGTTGACGGCTATTGTCATAATTTTATGTAATATCCAGCATATTGATAAATATTTTAAATCACAGAAGTTATGAGGTTCTCTCTGTGTGAGAAAAAACACAATTTTCATTACTTAAGTACTTAGATTTTTAGACGTGTAGACTTTCTTTTGATCTTTATTTTGGACCGCGCTTATCCTTGAATCAGCTAATTATCCGGGCATTGCGGATAAGGCAGACTTTCAAGATTTCACTGACATCTAATAATATGATTTTTCCACGAGACTTAAGGAATTTGGGACAGTTGAGTAAAAAAATGTCGTTTGACGCTTGATGGATATAATTTTTATTGGTGGCTTGTTAATCTAAGGTGGCTTAACGTGTTATTGACACCGACATACATGTACTTTATGTCATTAAGTAGGTAGTGACACGAATGCCAAGAAACAAAGGAGCGCTGGCTCGTTACCGTTTACCGTGTCGGGTCGCACAGCTTCACGTTCGTTGCGTACCTACGCGACGGCGACGGTCGAACGAGACAGTTTGTTACTGCATAATACTTTGTACATACCTAGTAATTTTTGGTGGGATCCCTTGTTTTCGCATAATGTTTTTACACCTAATTTGATTTGGCATAACGGTTTTGGCATATTTATTTTTGTCATAATTATACTTTGGCATAATTGTTTTTTGGCATATTATTTATGTAAGCATAATGATAATTAAGACTAATTTGTTTTCGCATAATGTTATTAGGCATATTGTCTATTCGCCTAATATTATTTAGACATAAAAATCAAAAACAATCAGAATAAATATTTTTTCGTACTTATTTATTTTCTTGCAAAAGGGGTAATAAAATGCCGAAAATTCATAAAACATACGACAAAAATATCGACGTATAAAACACCTATTTTAAAAATACCGAAAATCCTAAATATCGATATCCGATAGACCATAACTTAAAAGATCAATTATTAAATGACCGATGGTTCGAAATCCCGAAAGTTAAAATGCCGATAATTCAACATCCCGAAAGTCTGTTTAGGTCTGTTAGGTGCGACGACGAGCGAGCATAGCGAGCGAGGAGGAGGTTAAGTTTCATTGCGACCTACAATGCACGAGCCGAGCGAGCGAAGCGAGCGTGCCGCGGCAGTGGCCGGCGAAGTGCCAGAACCGAGCTGCTGGCATGTAACTCTCAATCAACCTTCAGTTTTTTAGGCTTCGGGGTTTGGTATTTTAGTTAAAATGTCCTTTCGTGATTTTAAACGTACGGCCAAACAACCGTTCGACCATTTGATTTTCAGTGTTTCGTTCATGGGTCTTGTAAAATTCGGTCTTTTCAACGTCGGCATTGTAAATACATACCCCTAGCCATGCATGAGACAAACAATATTTATATTTATTTCAAGTGTAAAATTTTTGCAATAGCTTTTAAATGTGCAAGTTTCGAAGTGTATTCATTTTTTTGTTTATAAAAATATGCGTTAATAACATTATGCGTATTTAAATTTATGCTAAAGAATATTATGCTTAAACATGATTATGCTTAAATTAGTTATGCCTAAAAAAAATATGCATAAGCTGTTATGACTAAATAATATTATGCGTAAACATCATTCGGCGAAATCATATTATGCTATGACATATTATGCCTTAAAATTTTATGCTAATACATAGGGAACCATTTTTGGTCATATAGAATAGATTTTATTGCAAAATACGCGAGGAATGTACCTCAATGTTTTCAGTCTATAGCTACGTACTTAGGGGTCCATGTATTGACCCAATATTTTCAGTACCCTTATAGACCAGTAAAATCTTACAAACAAATGTTCGAAAAACGCAAAACGATGTAAAGCTGCATTTTTGGTATGTTATTTGGACCTGAATAAATAATGAAAAAATATTAGAAAAAATCGACTCACCCGTCTGAGTTGCTACGGGTGAGTCGATTTTTTCTAATATTTATTCATCTTAATATAAAAATAGCATTGTGAATGCAAAAATCTAAAAGTTTAAAATTATTTGGACCTCTTAGGAGAGTGTGTAACTACGTTTTGCAAGCAAAAAATAGTTGTGCTACCTGCGTGATACGTGAAAAACTGCATAAATGTTCAGTTTTTGCAGTTTAATAAAAAAACTAGGTATGGGCTTTTGACATTAGTTGCTACTATCATTTTGATAGTATATTAAATTAAAAATAATGTAAGCCTACCCACAGTTCCGTATGTCTAATAGTTTTTGATATATGGGGCCCTATTTTTGAATCGCGCTCTTTTCTACTGATTTTCGTTCGACATCCCATACATTTGAGTTGATTTGTCGAACGAAAATCAGTAGAAACGAGCGATCCAAAAATAGGGTCCCTGATAAGTACTTGAAAATTTTACACTAACCTGCACATCTAACCGCCCACACTGTTATTTCATACAGACATGCTCAAATCACAATCCCATAAATATAAAATGTGCATTTGTGCAATGATTTACATTTTAATAGAAAAGTAAGGCACTAGAACCATCTATGAAAAATTTCATTTCGCTTTTCGGCGGTAGGTGGCGCTGTACAAATTTCCCATACATAATTACTCTATTGAATGTGTTTATGCGCGTCATTTATTTTGATATCCGTTCGTGCTAAGGGTACAGAGGACTAAAATAAATTAAAATTTTATTTGGTTTCATTTCTCTCTAGGATAATTATTTGCCATTGAATAATTATAGTTCAGTTATGCGACGATGCTACTCTAGTTTTTAGTAAATAATTTAATATCTATAATTTTTATGCTTTTTATATCAGGTAGTTTCGATTCTTATAAATACGTCTCGATCCCGAATCAGCTAATTATTGTTTATGCAATAGGTACTAGCGGCCGCCCGCGGTTTCACCCGCGTGGTTCCCGTTCCCGTGGGAATATCGGAATAAAAAGTATTCTATGTTTTAAGCGAGGCCATCTACTACCTGTGTGCCAAATTTCAACCAAATCCGTTCAGTAGTTAATGCGTGATTGAGGAACAAACATCCTAAACCACAAACTATCACATTTTAATATTCGTAGGATGCTGATTGCTGACATAACAAAATCTATTATAGATTTTATAACCAAAATATAATAAAATATAATAGCTTTAAAATTAAACACCTAAGTACTATTTTTTCCAGTGACCTCACCACCAAAAATTTTGTCCAGCACACATTCGTCATGTTTTGTCCGCTCTACGCCTAAACGCGGCGATTATACGGTACGTATTTTAGCACAATGGCGACTCCACACATTCTAGGACGAAACGGTACCGCTATGAATGAATAAGTTGATCGATTGTTCACTGTGATACCTTGACATTGTCCGATCATTTGAGCATGGATTCAGATTGCGAATTTCTTCGGATTATGAATTGAAGTGTTGCTATCTCTCGTAAATAGTAGCCGTTTAAGCGTACTATATCTCAGCCATCATTTAATTAATTCACGCTAGTACCATCTTGTAGTTATCATATTATCATATTTATTCTGAGTTAATAATGATTATGATGCTCTTGACCGATTTCGGCCACAGCGACTGCATCATTCATTGCATAGGGCTTCGTTGAATTGCCCTATCGTGCGTTCTCATATGGCTGGTGTAGCCAATTTTGTTGCGGAATACACACGCACTTACTATAACAAGTTAGGACTCCGTTAACAATGTTGTACGAGATGGCTGTTGGTGGTTTAGCCTTCAGTTTGTCCCGCTTGGCATCGATGTCTGGTTTTTCTTTCTGCCTCGAAGTCTTGCACCTTCGAATGCAGTAAGCATCTCCATTCCGGGCGATTCTGAGTTCGAAGGTTCAATTTGGCAACATTTCCTGATATGACGTCCTTATATCTGAGGAACTGTTTGCGTTTGACTTTTTGCAACTCAGAACAAAATATTTGTTGAGCCATTCTTTCTTCTGACATCCTGGAAATATGCCCAAACCACCGCAGTTGACCACCACGACGTTGACTCCAGATATACTTATCTAATATTTATTTATAATTAGTGTTAATTTCCTATCAGACATTCCCGTGCTCATTGTAGTTACGCCACGGCTCTCATTTATTAGTCAAAATCTATCCGTTATCACGCGATCTCAACATTCTCAACACGCGATATACAATTAGTAATTTAGGAACACCTTAGCAAAACAATAGGCAGACTTTTCGGTTGTAGGTACACACAGCACGTCAGGTAATACAGTTCAATTGCGAAAACAGGTTTTATTACGTTGGGCATAAGAAGGCAGTCTCAAGTTCAACATGTCCGGGGTGCCATCGTGTGTACATAAGTACTTTTATCATTGCATCAGATTAATAACTCCTGAAAAGAATGCAATGTTAAAAGCGAAGCAATTTTTTCTATGCCAAAAGGTAATGAAGCAACATTTTCTTCACGAGTGAGGAAAAAATCGTTAATCCCTAGGTATTGTATAAGTACATCAATACCTGAATTTTATACATTGTCGGTAACATTTTAAGTAAGTAGGTACACTTATTTTTTATTTCTTTAAAACAATAAAACAGGGATTTTGGTGTCAGCCATTTCGAGGGTCGATAAGATAAAGAAATGCTAATAATTATAATACCTAGTCAAAAACAAAATGTTTTTTTTATTAAATGTTGAATTTTAGTTTCGACCAATCTCCTCTAACTATATTGACTTAAGTACTTACTTCGGTATCTTTCGTGGAAGAACCAATTATGTAATAAAGTCTCTTAAGTAATTATTTTGCCACTAGACCGGTTGGCGTCTCATGAGACTGATCAGTCTACACATGTTTGCCTTAAGTGCTTTCCGCCTTAACTATCAATACAAGACATACTTCACACTATTTAAGTAACCATCAAACCATCGTCATATTTTCCAGCCGGAATTAATCATTCTCATGTACAAACATTTTCATTTACAATTTACGACGAAGACGAAATAATAAATTATAATTTACTGACGGAATTTTATGGGGGAAAATGGATTCGAAAACTTGAATAAGCTATGGTGACCATTACTATCAGGCTTAGAATAATAACACCTAGAACGATAATTCCCTACAAAGCGCACTGTTAAAAGTGAGGCAAATAAAACAGCCAAAATGGCGCCGTTTTCAGATTTTTATTGTCCATTATTACATAATCATACCTAGTAAGTACAAAACAGTTTCAATTTCCCTACCTTAAAGACATTAGTTACTATATTATTGGATTTTAGTTACGATTAGGTAACGTATGAAGGACATAAATTTGAAAACTGAGCCATTATGGCTCAGTATTAGTTGCCTCACTTTGCATACGAAGACACGGCTTCTAGGTGTAATTATTCTAAGCCATCAGGCAAGCGTTATGTGCTGTGTTATCTTTTCATAGAAAAACATTTTCTACGCTGTACTTGCATAAAAATACGTCATTTGGACAAATTGTGTCGATTAAGAACTACAATTTAAATTAAATGAGATGGTAGCTAATCCAGTCTAAATATAAAGTACATAATATAAAAGTCATTCAAGTCAAGGTCTTAGTGTATGTATAGTACTTATATAATTGACACAGATTTTCCTTGTTGCAATAACTTTATCCATTAACAGAAGAAACATTACTTTGATTAGAGAAATCAGAGAAATAAATCTGCAGCATTTTTTCAAGATTTTACTTACCTGAGATGAAATTCTAATCTTAAAGTTAGACATAGAAAATATCAAGATAAGTCATATCAGATAAGATTATGGAAAACATTGGCACGTCTAAAAAGCAACTCGATGATATTATGATTGAATTAGGTAAATATAAAAAAATGCAATACATTATACCTAGGTATCACAAACAGTATTCTTTGGTCAACATGAACAACAGTCATAAAAACAGAAAAACGTGTTAAAAATAGCATGTCAAATTGTTTAATTTCTATCAAAAAATCACTAAGACTTGTCCCAGAAAAGTTTAGAGTTGGGTTTCTGTAATAAGCATAATCTATGATGATGTGACTATCTCTAGATGCAACCATGCGAAGACTGACTGCACAGCTCTTTCCTGCACTTTCTTCCTTGGAACTGGGGGTTTAAAAAGTCAAGATTGTATATTGTATGTTACATATTGTTCATAATGTTTCATTTCATAAAAAAACATACAATTTAATCGACCTTGAATATGATTTCAGTATGAAATAAATTGCAGATGTTTCGTAAATGTACGAGTACGTCAGCATTTTAGGGTTTTCAAAGGATAAGTATAGGTAGGTATTACAAATCATAGAAACTTTCATCTTACTTACGACAATCCTGTCTCTTAAGACCCTGGTCTTGGTAGGCATTTGCGTCAGTTAAAAGTATTGTTTTACAGTTCCGGTAACTCAAAAGATTACAGTTAATACTTTCAATGAAAATCAAAATAGTGTCAAGTGCGAGAAAATACTTAAGAAAAACCAACATATTGACATACCGATGCCCGATAAGAGACTGTCTAGATAGGTATGTTATGTGTCATTTAGCAGCGAACAATAAAACGAATTAACGCGCTTGCCTACATACCGTAAATACCGTTTAGATTTTCTATTTTCCCATTACTATCGTAGCTAATTCAGTCTTGGATTGACCTAATTGTTAACCGATATGAAATGAATACTTACGCACCGTTTATATTTGATTTTTAATGCCTTTAATAGAGTGAAATAATTAAAAGCAAATTTATTTTTAAAATGCTACCTGTGGCGAGTCTACACATGTTTTTATGCCGTTTTTCTGATGACGAATAAATTGGCGTGGCGAGTTTACACAGACCTGGGATTAACTCTGAATAAAAGTACTTAGGTATATTTATAATATTGATAAGGTACTATGTGTTCTTTAAGGACAATCTCAAGAATCTCGACACATTTTATCACCACTTGAATGATACAAATCATATCGATAGCACTTTTGTGTATCTATCGAGAGTCCATCTTCAGTTTCCACGTCTAAGTTCGACTTGAAAATGAAATCTTGTTACTAACTACTGGCTATATGTACGATTCACACCAATCGGCAGGTGTTGGAGAGCATTTTACCTCTGCCAAAAGGAAATTAAAGCGTCTCTTAGTACAGTAGTTAAATTTCATACGACCAGCTGCCGCGGCATGTAAATTTTCATGCAAATATGGAAATAGCTCGCTAGTTATTTCCATATTTGCATGAAAATTTACCGGTGTATTATAGGTGCTTTACTTTCCTCTGGAGAGAAAATGCGCTCCGATGAAGTGGGCGAGATAATTATTTGGTTTTGACACTAAATACTCGTAATATAGAAATATCAGAACACCTCTAGAATTTATTCTGTTTCAAGGGTCATATAATATTATGTAGTTTGTTACTTGGCGAAAACTAATAGTTTTTGCCTAGAAACTGACTGGAAAAAATACAATTAAATAACTTTTATTGTAAGTACGTATAAGTAGTTATTGTTTCAGACGTGCATTAGCTTTAATTTAGTATTCAATGACGCTCTATCAGAATTTTCCGCGATACTTAGGTACATTATAATTATTATGGAAAAGAGAAAACACAGCAAAGTAGTTTTGTCAAAGTTTCTTGTTGAAATCTCTTATCTAAAGTAGGAAGACATTGACACTGCGTAAAACAGAATCATGACCAAGTATTTCGTAATAAATATTCGATGTCTTTTAAACCGTGTCATTGATAAAAAAAAACAAACTCTTAATAAACCTATTATGGTAATACACTTCTAAGACAACCGCGCGTTTAGCAATAAAATATTTTTTCATCATCGTCATCAGCCTATCATCGTCCACTGCTGAACATAGGCCTCTCCGAGTGCACGCCACTGAGCACGATCCGCGGCTACACTCATCCAGTTTTTGCCAGTCATGCACCTTGCGAAGATCGTCAAAAAAAACAATATATCCATTCAAAATAATTAAAATATCACCTAAATTAATAATATACGCGCTGTAATTCGTTAAAAGTGTTTTATTTCCAAACCTATTTCAGTTAAATATGTGTTTCGTCTTCTTCGTTCAAACTAATTTATAACACGAAAGAAAAAATCTGTTTTTTAGGCGTTTGATTTTCTATGAATAACTCGTAAAGTTAAGTACTTCAGTTTAACAACCCACTAAATAAACTTTATGCTAAGCACTGTCAATTCGTTGCAGTACCTACTTACGTATTGTTTGTACAATTGGTAGAGTACAAACATTTACGACATTTACATTACATTACTTGAAACTGCGAAATATAACATTTTCGAGAACTTCATACGATTTATTAGTTTTTCAAGGTTCTCGACGTGCTGAAACTTTGGTGTTGAGTCTAGTTGAATTTCCCGCCGTAGGAAATATACTTCAGACACTTCAAACAGAAATCGCAATTTATTTGCTGCTTTAGTATCAATGGAACAACTATGACGACCTCCGTGGTCGAGTGGGTCGCACGCCGGTTTTCAAGGCGTCACCATCTCTTGAGGTCCCGGGTTCGATACCCGGCTGGGTCAATGTAGAAAATGAACTTTTCAATATTGTCTCAGGTCTGGGTGTGTGTCATACCACCGTTGTTTCTGATTTCCATAACACAAGTGCTATAGCTACTTACTTTGGGATTGGAGCAATGTATGTGATGTTGTCAAATATTTATAAAATATTCAAATATTTATGTTACTTAAGGCGGTTGTATGACCGAAACTGCTGCCCTCAGAGGTTTTTATTTAATAAGTTATTAATAGAAAAAGATTTTAATAATGTTTTACTTAGAGTTTTTAGGGCCCTCGTAGTCATTCGTAGAGGTAGATAGCAAATGTGTCAAAAACGGCCACTTTTAGCAGTATTGCTACCTACTTATAGCAGTGACTACGAGGGAATGTAACGATACCGTCTAAAAATACTAGACTGTGGGCCCTAAAAATTCCACGTAAAACATTATTAAAATTTTGAAGAATTATAATATTAAATAAAATTCACCGCGGTGCCACTTTCGCTCAGAGTGCCACCTTAAAGCAGCAATGTAACTGCGATTGACAATTTCAATCAGAAGTTGATTGCATGCAACAGAGTTACAAAATCAGGGGGCAGCTCCCCTACCTAGCATATATTATTATGATATTAGCTATTTATTTAAGACAATGGATTTTTGAGTGTCGATAAAACGCTATAGCAATTTGTTGTTTTCGTGTTTGGTGGTCATACTACGGGGGCGCATGCTACGGGGGTGCATGCTACGGAGGCGCATGCTACGGGGGCGCATGCCTAATTATTATGTTACTCAACATAATAAATAACCTTTATCTGTATCGAAATACTTATGTTCATCACACATTTGTTCTACAAGGGCTTCGAACCCGTAGCCATAGCCGTTAGTTCACTTCTCGTATGATGTATATATGTATGCGCATATTTCAACTATCTAGGTACAGCCATAAATGGCCATAGTGTAATTCAATCACAAGGTAAACATATTTTACTTACTAAACTAACCGCAACTCTCCAGGTACCAAAAAACCACAAGATTTTCATTAAGGTTTTCCTCAAACATAAAGTAATCTGTTATTTTATTATACTCGGAAAACGGTAAGGTCATATGAATGCAGAATACAAGGTGAATTGATGACCTGATTTCAAAATCCAAAACGTATAAGGTAAAATGTAAGTAATTGGGTAGGTAAACTTTTTCGAAGAGAATTGTTTTATATTTTTTTTGATAGCACAAGTTTGAAGAATAAAGAAAATAATATTATGATATTTTTATTTCACCTTGTTCATGAAATATATTTTTTTATATTATTATCGCGATAAAATATCAAACGTACGGCTGAACACGAAGTTCCCTTGCATTTACTGATAAAAAACTGATTGACAGGACAGACTTGACAGAAAGTGACAAAGAGTAATCCAATTATTTTACTCTTTGGTAATCATTAACCACGACCTAATGTTGTTGTTTATTTTTCAGCTTATTTATTGTGATTTTCTAGTGTTTTTCTTGTTCAGTTATGGGAAATGGATCAGCTTGAAGAAATCCATTATCCAGTTTATTACGCCGATGAAGTACCTACACTGCTTTGTTCCGTTTTGTTTGAAATATAGATGTGACCATCCGCAGAACAAATTTTGTACAATTCGGAATTCGCATACCTTTGAAAGAGACGTGGTGCAGAGGATTAAACAGGAATTGCCTTCACAGAGCTTTATACGTTTGTGATGATCACGTAAATATACACCGTCATTTTGTAGTCGTTTTAATTAACTTAAGGGAGTGTTCTACTAATGAAAATAATCATTTTTGCCAAAGAAACATTGGTCGAAAAACGACAAAAATTTTGGACTTTCCCATACAAATGTTTTAGCTGTCTAGTTAGTATGGGAGGACCAAAATTTTTTGTCGTTTTTTGACCCATGTTTCTTGGGCAAAAATTTTTAGTTTCATTGGTACAACACACCCTTAAGTTAATTAAAACGACTACAAAATGACAGTGTATTATTATGTATATCTACTAATTTACAAAAGAGTTATTTTATTTATTTTAGCTGACTGTGACTAACATGACAACTAGTTGACATTGCCAATGCCAAACTTTTCATTTTTTTTTATTTGAGCAAAAGCATAACGCATACAGCCGTAATAGTGATTTATTGTACTATGTTGTAAATTTTAATTTTAAATTAAAATGACGTATCATAAAAATTCCGCAATTGGTTCTTCCTGACTCCAAAGCCAAAAGCTACCAGAAAATATATAATTCACAACAGTTTTGAAAAAGTTTACCAACCCAATTGAACAAGTTGTTTTCTTTTTATACCATAAAACAGATGTGTAAAATCGTAAAATTGGGCCACCTCGGGATAAGGTATAATTATAATACCTAATCCCGAGGTGGTCTTTACTCGGTAAAAGTTTGTAAAACTTTTAATAACACTAAGTAATAATCGAAACAGTTTATCTAAAAATAGTATGTGAATGCGAAAAATCTGAAAATAATAATGGAAAATAACAACTTTCGTTAAATAAGTACCTAAGACAAACATTAACCTTTATTGCTAATGGAGAATTAACTGTAAGAGATATTTCAATTTTATCCTATCCATGTTAAAACATGTTTTTTTCTCTTGATTAGTCTTTCCAATCCATTTAGATATTTTTTTCTTTCATATCCTCAAATAATGTAGTTTTTGTAGGCTATACTGCCACTAATTCTCAATAAAGAAAATAAATACAAATACAAATAATAAGTTATTTATTACCTTTAACCGCTTACGAATATTATAAATGCGATGCGTCTTGTTTGTTTGTTATGCTTTCACGTCTTAACTACTGAACCAATCATCACGAAATTTTGCATACACATTGTCAGGGGTGCAAAAAAGGACATTTCATCCAGAAAAATCGTACAGTTCCTGAGGGATTGCAAAAAAACTTTCCACGCAGACGTAGCGAAGTCGCGGGCGGCCGCTAGTTAGTATTATACATGCGAAAGTTCGTTTGTTTGTTTGTTACGCCTTCACATTTTAACTACTGAACCGATCATCATGCCCATTTTCATACACGTTGTCAGGGGTACAGAGAAGGACATAGAGTTTCATTCCGAAAAAAGTATTGATCGGTTGTTCCCGAGGGATAGCAAAAAACCTTTCCACGCAGACGAAGTTGATTCCATCTATCTTCAAATAACCTTAAGTAATTGCAGATTAACTTACCTGAAACAAATCAAACAAATGAATTAGCTTCATCACAAAACAATTAAACAATTTTAATTAGTAATGGCGTAAATGCACTTAAACAAGAAAATTGTTAATCAAATCTTATGATAATTTATTATGTGTCACCACTGCGGGTAGATTAAGAGGTTGTTAAAAGTAATCCTAGTAATTATGAGCACGTGATACTAACGGCAAATTACCTACTTACTTACATACTTAGTTGTTATTTACTCATGGTTGTTATAGATAAGTACTTAGACATTTATTATTTTATTTATTCTGTATAAACTGGTAGTTTTTATATAACTAAGTAAATTTAAAAGAGCTGTATACCTATCGCATTTTCATTTATTTAGAGACCTCTTTTTAGGGTGCGTTACCAAAGAGTAAAAACGGGATTATTACTAAGACTCCACTGTTCGTCTGTCTTGTCACCAGGCTGTATCTCCTATGAACCGTGATATCTAGACAGTTTTTCACTTATTTCTGTAGCCACTATAACAAAACAACAAATACTAAAAACAGAATAAAATAAATATTAGGTGGGGCTCCCCCACAACAAACGTGATTTTTTTGCCGTTTTTGGTACGGAACCCTTCGTGCACGAGTCGCACTTGGCCGGTTTTTTATAATATCGCATCGTCAAAAATTACCTTTACGCATTATCGAACAGCTCTATTCGTTTGAAAGTTATTTCCCAGTCCCAAATTCGAGACGAGAAAAATATTAAAAGTTAGAGCTAAAACGAATAAAATTTTGCCATTGGGGCTTCGGGCATCTGTGTTTCGGGTATCGACTAGATTTATCTCCAAAACACCCAGGGGAAGTGGAATTCGACGCGGACGAAGTTGCGGGCAGAAATGATACTATAGGGTGTGACTTTTTTAACACACATCAAATGTGGTGTGGCTTAATTAGACCGTCAAACTAAACAATTTTGACCAACTAAAAACTAGTGGCTCCGTGAGCTGTAGACCTCGCGTGAAAAAGTAGCTCGAATTGTATGTTGTTAAAAAATAATCTAAAAGATGTCGCCACCCCTTTTTCCCACACTGCTGAGCTTTTCGAAGCACATAGTGGGTTCGTGCTGTTTGGTATATTATTTGGTATGTATATTTGCAGCTAAATGGCGCTTCTAATTTTTACCATTTCTCGAAATAGGTGATTTTTTGGAAAATTTCTAAAAACTGGCTTGAATAAAAATTCTATATAATTAACGAACCTGCTCACGAAACGAACCTTGTAACGACCTGTAGAGGAAAACAGACAGCTGGAAAATCGGACTGAAATATGATTTTTACGTATGCCATTATAAAAAAAATTAAAAAACTGGCGTGACAAAAAAAATTTATATTATTTTCGAACCTGCTCACAAAATTTCACGAGAATCGGTTGAGAAATGCGACCTGTAGAGGAGAACATCCAGCGCCAGAAAGCCGGACTGAAATAATATTTTTTTACATATCTCTGCCATTTCAAAAAATTTAGAAAAACTGGTTCTACTTAAAAAATCTATATCATTTTCGAACATGCCCACAAAATTTCACGGTAATCGGTTGAGAAATGCGACCTGTAGAGGAGAAAAGAAAAGCCGGAAAGCTGGACTGAAATATGTTTTTTTACATTTCTCTGCCATTTTTGAAAAAATCAAAAAAATGGCGAGACAAAAAAAAATCTATATCATTTTTAAAACTGCTCACAAAATTTCACGAGAATCTGTTGAGAAATGCGACCTGTACAGGAGAACAGACAGCGCTGGAAAGCCGTAAAATCTGTTTTTTTAACATATCTCCGCCATTTTGAAAAATAAAAAAAATCTGGCTCGACAAAAAAATTCTATGTAATTAACGAACCTGCACACAAAATTTCACAGGGATCGGTTGAGAAATGCGACCTGTAGAGGAGAACAGACAGCGCCGGAAATCTGGACTGAAATATGCTTTTTTTTTCATTATCTCCGCCATTTAAAAAAATATTGAAAAACTGGCTTAACAAAAAAAATCTATATAATTTTCAAATCTGCTTAGAAAATTTCACGAGAATTGGTTCAAAAATGCGACCTGTAGAGGAAAACAGACAACACCGGAAAGCCGGACTGAAATATGTTTTTTTAATATTTCTCCGGCATTTTGAAAAATTTCAAAAAACTGGCGTGACAAAAAAAAATCTATTTTAATTTTGAATATGCTCACAAAATTTCACGAGATTCGGTTGAGAAATGCGACCTGTAGAGGAGAACAGACAGCACTGGAAAGTCGGACTGAAATCTGTTTTTTTAACATATCTCCGCCATTTTAAAAAAATTCAAAAAACTTGCTAAACAAAAAAAAATGTACATCATTTTCAAACTTTTTTACAAAATTTCACGAGAATCGGGTGAGAAATGCGACCTGTAAGAGAAGAACAGACAGCGCTGGAAAGCCAGACTGAAATAAGTTTTTTGAACATATCTCCACCAATAAGTAAAATTTCAATAAACTGGCGTGATTAAAATTTTTTATGTTATTTTCAAAATTGCTCACAAAATTTCACAAGAATCGGTTGAGAAATGCGGCCTGTAGAGAAGAACAGGCAGAGCTGGAAAGCGGACTGCAATCTGTTTTTTTAACATATCTCCGCCATTTTGAAAAGTTTCATAAAACTTGCAAAATAAAAAAAATCTATATAATTTTCAAACCTACTTACAAAATTTCACAAGAATCGGTTAAGAAATGACCTGTAGGTTGGAACAGACAGCCGGACATACGAAAGAATTTTTACACGACTGCCCAAAGCAAAAAGAGTGTTATGTGTTCAGGGTTCATGTATGTTTGTGGGTATGTGAGTTTCTTTATTCCACCATAACTTCTAAATGCCTGAACTGATTTGGATAAATGGGGTATCGTTAGAATCCTTACAGCATTCCGAGTGACACTGGCTATATTTTTTTTAGAAAAATCAATATGGCGACTGTACGACGCCATTTTCAAATGAGAAAAAAAAAATTTTTTCTTCTATTATTACAATATGGGCATCAAATGAAAGGCCTTGATGTGCACATTCCAAAACTAAGTATATAATATGTCACTAAAATGTGTGAAATAAAATTAAATAAATTTAAAAAATATTAAAAACACGACTGCCGTGCCAAAAACGAACTAAAAAGTTAAACAACAAGTGTCATTGCAGTCGGGGGACCTCTTTGATCAAAAATTGTTCCATAATAAGGTCCCCCGGCTGCAATGACACTTGTTGTTTAACTTTTTAGTTCGTTTTTGGCAGGGCAGTCGTGTTTTTAATATTTTTTAAATTTATTTAATTGCCCAAGCTGAAGCAGAGACGCTTCGCTCGCACTTCGTGCTCGCTCGGTCAAAAAGCAAAAAAATGATCAGCTGTTTTATAAAAATGTTTGGAACAGCTGATTAATTTTTTGTTCTGATGAAGTTGGTCCCATTGAGTTGTTCAGTTTGACGGTCTAGTAGCCACACCATTAATTTATCGACTGTTTTCGATTTTACCCTTTTCCTAGTATTATTTATAGATAAGAGAGGGTTTATCTAGTCGTATTTCTATATTAGCACAAATGGGTGTTGTTTTTCTCATCAATTGCGTGGCATGGCCGTAACCGTCTGAAGTGGGCACATCCCGAGGTCGATTGGAAGATTCATACGGGCCATTCGGCGCAATCAAGCGAAAGTTATCATATGTGACGAAGGCAAATATTTGGTAATAGTCTCGTGATGGTTTATGTGTGGGGTTTACTTTTTTGGCGATTTCAGAGGAAATGTTGTTTGTAAAAATTGTAAATTATGAGTTCGATATTACTAACTCCCTCTTATATTTTTCTTTACACAATTGTTCACTACAACGTAGGTACTTACGTTACGTTACCTATTTACTAGTATTTATTTATTGTAATGTAACCGGAGAGGGCGGTCAAAAGTTAAGAAAAATCGAAAGTGACAGGTAGTCTATCGCGCTCCGGCGTTTTTTCTTTCTTTTTTTGTTGACATAAATTACGTGCGCTTACATAGGTAGCACTACTGCCTACGAAGTTTTTTGGGTACACGCCAACTCATTCAATATAAGTTCAGTATAAAAGATTCGTTTTTTTAAGTCACAGTGAGTGAACCAATTATAATGATTCGCCACAGTAAATCTTGTTACTATTTATGTTTATTTTTTGCTCGTTTTTCTTTTTTTTAGTTGTTAGTCATAAATAGTACAAAATATATACACCGTGGGAATTTCTACTAAGTAAATTCACTTTCTGTTTGCTTTAACAAACCCAATTGTTATTAAATTTACTCAAGTATGAATCAAATACATACAAAAAAAAAATACTTTAATAAATATTCAAATAAATAGATATTCAATTAAATCATTACGTTTGAGTGTAGCTACTAGGTACCTAGTTAACTAGTCTGAATTAATTTTAATTACAGAATAAGTAGGTAAATATGTCAGAATTGAAATTATTAAAGTTGAAACAACTCCATCGAGTTAATGTTTTGATTAAAAACATGAACATGAGTGACGCCAAAAACTTGAGACCAAAGATTAACCCTGCAATATGACTTGGTCCTTACAACCCGTATGTGATTTGTCCCCGTATGACCTCATTCATTCAGTCGGAAATTTACTAAAGGACCACGTAATTTAGTCCCACACCTCTCATCTAATCTAACCCACTCGATCGTTCTGAAACAATTCTTATTAAAGAAATAAGTAGTTCTGGCCAAAAAACGTATATGTGTCCACCTAAATTCTCCAAGTTTGTTCTTGTGACTTTCGTTTACATCACGTACATACAAAAGTTTTATATAAATATCTCTAATCGCCGCACTATTGCGATAAGTGAACTAAACACTTAAATGTTCTTGGCAAATAAGAAAAATAAATAAAATATATTACAAATAAAATACAATAGTATGGTAAATAAGGAAAAAGTCATTGCTTCAATGATTACTTAGCAATAAACTGTAGATATTAAACACCATAGGTATTTTATGATGGATCGAAGACTTTAGCGCTCCTGTATCTCAAAATTCTCAAACCATATTAAATGATGTAAGTAGGTATTATCAGTGAGGCTTTCACTATATGTTTTAAAAGAAACTAGCGCAAATGCCGATCCTTGCGAGACAACATCTTATAAAACGCAACGAATATTGAAGCGTGTAACAGGAAGCGGAAAACATTAACAATTAAACGAATCAATTAATATAAAAACAAAGCGTAATAAAATGGCGTTTGGAACGTGGTCATTGGTCTGGTCAATTGGAGCCATGGTCTTTTGGTCATCTACAAATATCAGAAGGATTTCTTTTTCTGATTTCAGTAAAAAATATAAAGTCCAATAAGTGTAACGGTTACGGTAGCCAATAACATTATAACCAAAATTACCATCTTTCTTTTCCGTAAAGTTCTGAAACAGTCTAACAACACATCTAGAACAGTAGGTATGGTATGTGATGCGCTCCATTACGTTATCTATAGGTAATTCCCAACTAACAATTTTACGTCGTACAATGGTCGTACAAACGTTATCTTATTACCACTGGTCGCAAAAGATAGGTCACACTAACGTTATAATAACGTTTGCTCAACGCGAAAAGGGCCCCATTTATACGACCTACATTGTTGTTTAATGGTCATACAAAAGTCACAAGATTACCACTTTCATCGTACAGTAGTCGCATCAAAACTTTACAACGACTCTTTCGTTATATTGTGGTCATACAGACGTTTTTGAATGACGAAAACGTTGCATATGAGTCAAGTAACAACACTTGTACGACTGATTTTTAATGTTCGTCAGTGACTCGTGTTTGTGGTTATGTTTTGAGATCTGAGTGCAAAATAAATCAATTACAAGGAAATAAATGGTAAGTATTAATTAACTTTCATATCTTGCTAACTATGTCTGTCTCTCATACCGTTTATTTCGTCTGGGAATTAAATTTTTATGATAATATACCTATGTAAATACTATTCATATTTTCATGCCCTTTCATAATTTTGCGTTTGAAACATAAAATTTGTATTAATAAAATTATATTTAATTCTAAAAATGTCAGCCATGTTAATTTTGTCACACACTAATCTCTATATGACGTTTTAAAGACAAAAAGTCATTTTAAGGTTATTTGAAGACCAAGTAAAGCCGCCATTTTGTTAAACGTCGTTTAAAAGTCGAAACTTGACTGAAATGCGACTACAAGTCGTACAGACGTTTTAGCTAAAACTTTAATATAACGTCGTATAGTTTAGTCGTGCCGACGTTACTATGACCAGTTTATTAGGACATATTTTTCGCACGACTAAAAAGTTAAATTTAAGACGTCTATAGGGCCTAGCAGTCATCTCATTACTATTATAAGACTGCTATCCGACTTAAAGTCGTACAAGTCAGATCTTATATGACGTTTTTGCTTGTTGGGTTGGTAGGTGTAAAATCGCAGAAGGCTGGGATCCAACAAAGGTGCTCCAGTATCAATTTAGGATACTAACGATTTATGTACGATTCACACCGACTGGGTCGAGCCGATGCCGCGCCGCGCTGGAGCGCATTTCACAATCTGCTGCAGGAAAAACAGTTAAGTTCTATTTTTTTATCCAAGCAAATCGAACGAACTCTCTTAGATGGTCTGGCTACGTCGACAATTTGAAAGCGAACAGCCACGATCAACGGGCCCCCACATGGAGACTGGATACTCTGGCGACTCTGGCAGATGTTCGTGCTTTGTGAGAGATGCAGCCTCCGGCCGGGGGCCCGGCTTCTTCCTACACACGTAGATTTTTTTGGCTGAAAGGCCGCGCCTCCACATGTGTAGGGTTTATTAGAAGAGCGTGCCGAGTGCCGACGGACGGTTGCGTGCGCGCGCCGTCGGTAGCGCGCGCGTGCCGACGACGCGGACGGATTCAGGCGGACACGGGGCGGCTGCCGACGTCGTGTTCGTGTACGCGCGCATCTGCTGAGACGCAGCCCGCCCGAATCGCGCCGGTTGGTGTGAATCGTGCATTAGTTTTCTATGGGCACTCGCTCAACCCTCAATCACCAAAGCCACATAAAAAAATTGCTACCATCAATGGACTAACCTAAGAAAGTAACAAAGACAAAAGAGACACAATAGGTAAGTATTTCTTTAAATTACCTTCAAATCTAATGTAGGATATCTGAACTATCCACGAAGTCCACAGCTAATGTTTAACCTTGTCAAACACGGTTACAACTTAGGAACTGGAGTAATGATGGAAAAAATGTCCAAAGAAATGGACCTTCACCCACGGCTGATTACGGCGTAGGCGTGGGTAATTTTGGTATAAACATTGAGTAGAACATCATTGGACGACCAGGGGCCGTACCGGCTAACGCATCGATTATCGAAAAGTCTGCCGAGTTTCAACTTAAAACAGAAAAATCAAAGTAAGGAATTTCGTCTTGTACTTTCTGTTGACGTGATTTGGAAGATATCGATGTTCGTGTGACATCATGAATTGGGGTTCGCCATTTTGGCCCAATTGGGGTTCCATTTATCTGTTTTAATTTGAAACCCAGCAGACTTTTCGATAATCGATTCGTTAGCCGGTACGGCCCCAGCTTCCTAATTGTGCCGCTCCAGCATCTATTCCATCGCTTTGAGTTAGACTTCCTGTGATCACATCCATTGCTGCGGGCGGCGAGACAAATTTTTCGATGACTGTCTTCATGATATAGATGTTATTTGAAATATTCGATGTATTGAATATGCATAAAATATTAGTTGCGATAATTATATAATAATAAAGGTTGCAAAGTGAATGTTAATTTTAACAAGATATTCATAAAAGTACTTAATCGTCATTAAATAAATAAAAATATAATTAACCAGTTTTCCTCTGCAATATTATATCGTTAACCAGACTACTCATTTTGACATTATACGGCATTTGGTAAATGGGTTGGTAAACTTTTTCGAAGAGAATTGTTTTATATATTTTTTTGATAGCACACGTTTGAAGAATAAAGAAAATAATATTATGATTTTTTTATTTTACCTTGTTAACCAGATATATTTTTTTTATATTATTATCGCGATAAAATATCAAACGTACGGCTGAACACGAAGTTTCCTTGCATTTACTGATTAAAAAAACTGATTGACAGGACAGATTTGTCAGACAGTATCAAAGAGTAATCATAATCATTTTACTCTTTGATCATTAATCACGACCTAATGTTGTTGTTTGTTTATCAGCTTATTTATTGTGATTTTCTAGTGTTTTTCTTGTTCGGTTATGGGAAATGGATCAGCTTGAAGAAATCCATTATCAATCTTATTACGCCGATGAAGTAACTACACTGCTTTATTCCGTTTTGTTGAAATAAAGATGTGACCATCCGCAGAACGTTTTTTTACAATTCCCATACCTTTGAAAGAGACGTGGTGCAGAGGATTTGACAGGAATTGTCATCAGAGTGCTTTATACGTTTGTGATGATCACGTAAGTATATCTACAAACTTGCTCACAAAATAGTTGTTTTAATTATTTTAGCTGACTGTGACTGACATGACAACTAGTTGACATTGCCAATGACAAACTTTTTATTTTTTTTGTATTTGAGCAAAAGCATTACGCATACAGCCGTAAAAGTGATTTATTGTACCATGCTGTAAATTTAAATTTTAAATAATTATTCAAATTAAAATGAAGTATTATAAAAATTCCGCAATTGGTTATTCCTGACTCCAAAGCCAAAAGATACCAGAAAATATATAATTCACAACAGTTTTAGAAAAGTTTTAAAAAATTTTTTTTTAAAAACACGTTTTTAAATCGGACTAATGATTACAACAAAAAATCGGACTAAAAAAATTTAGACCTAAAAACGTGGGGCGCATTTTATAAAATTTATCATCCATGTAGTCTTTAGCATGCGCCTCACGATTTTAGGTTGAAATTTTCTGTAGGTATAAATATTATAGTGTTATTAAATATTTACAGAAGAATTTATTTTTTACTTTTTAGTCTGTTTTTACTAGACCGTTTTAATTTTTTTAGTCCGATTTTTTGGTGTAATCATTTAGTCCGTTTTAAAAACGTGTTTTTAAAAAAAAATTTTTTTCAGTAAATTTTAATTTTCTGCTTTTTAGTTAACAAGCTAAGACCAAAAATATACCATCTCCTATCGGAGCACTCGTCAAGACGATTCAAACGAGCCCAAACTCGATGGGGTTGCATGGTTTTATTACAGAGTCCCAGTGGCCTTCTTCCGGCTCCATCATCAGACCCTGGAAACATTATATCCCAATAAAGTACTCGTCAAGACGATTCAAATGAGTCCAAACTCGATGGGGTAACATGGTTTTATTAAAGAGTTCCTTTGTCCTTCTTACGGCTCCATCATCAGACCCTGGAAACTATTTCCCAACAAAGAACTCGTCAAGATGATTCAAATGAGCCCAAACTCGATGGAGTTGCATTGTTTTATTATAGAGTTCCTATGGCCTTCCTCCGGCTCCATCATCAGATCCTCGGAAACTATTTCCTAATAAAGTACTCGTCAAGATAATTCAAACGAGCCCAATCTCGATGGGATAGCGTAGTTTTATTAAAGAGTTCCTGTGTCCTTCTTCCGGCTCCATCATCAGACCCTGGAAACTATTTCCCAACAAAGAACTCGTCAAGACGATTCAAACGAGCCCAAATTTGATGGGGTTGCATGGTTCCAATATTAAGTTCCTATGGCATGGCCTTCCAGCTTCATCATCAGACCCTGGACTTCGTCTCCCATTAGAGTACTCGTCAAGACGATTCTAATGAGTCCAACCACGATGGGGTTGTATGGTTTCATCATAGAGTTCCTGTGGCCTTCTTCCGGCTTCATCAGATCAGCTCAATGACACCATAATATTGAATTGCCTTCTAGTTCTGACCTATGTTCAAAGTTTCAAGTCTCTAGCTCATCGGGAAGCTAATATAAAATCGTTCGCAAACTTTGTGGAGAAACAAACAAACAAACAAACACACAAACGAGAAAGCAACCTAATAAAAACGTGTTAAAATGATCCCCGTGATATCCAATCCAATCCATCAGCCATTTTTTGATGTCCCCACTGCTGGGGCACAGGCCTTCCTTATGGGTGGTAAGGAGGATGGGTCATAACCCACCACGTGGGCCCAATGCGGATTGGTGGGTGTTAACGACTGCAAATGCAGCCGGGACCAACTGCTTAACGTGCCTTCCGAAGCACGGAGGAGCTCGAGATAATAAACTTTTGGTCACCCATCCCATGACCGACCCTTGCGAACGTTGCTTAACTTCCGCAATCGCTGGGCCAGGCGCTAAACCACTGCGCCACCGAGCTCGTCCCCGTGATATATTACCTAATAAATGCATTGTCCTGCAGTGTTTGCATCATGAATATTTCCAACAATTACCTATCTTAAACGTGTTCGAGCACACGTTTTCGTTATCGTTAACCAACGTTATGGTTAAGTACTCAAAAGTTTAATGTGTCTGTGCTACTTGCTATGAAATCACCTGTAATAAATAGGTGTTCATTTAGTAGTAATAGATCACTTTATTTTTATACTTATATTGGAACACTTCCCTATTTTTCCCACTTTAGGGTGCGATCCCATTGATAGCTATCTACTACATATTTCTGTCTATAATGTCAGTCGAATTGTTCAGCCTTAAACTTTTTCTTGAACAAAAAAATAGCTTCTAGTTACAGATAATTTTCTGCATATAAAAAAAGTTTGTTGGTAGTCACTACGAATTTTTTACAGCACAAACCGCTACCATTATAATGTAAATAACGAAAATTTAAGGTGTCTAGACGGTATTACCACATTGTAATAATACAAAAAATAATTATATTTGAATGTAAGTAGGTACGTAATTAATTAAGAGTTTACTTTTCGTTCCAATCCAAACCTTTTACCTTTCGTTTGCTTTGCGTGTAGAGTTTCAGTAAGGCTTCAGAGTAACCGAAGGTAAATACCAGGGTCGCATGAAGCAAGAGGCCGTTAACATTAGTAATGCGACAAATGTAAAGCCTGGGCCACACACTCAACGAAGCGAAACGAAACACTTGAAACATGAAACACATTGAAAAACTTTACTTCGCTTTGCTCCGTAGTTCTGTAGTTCGGAGTGAATCCAAGTATGAAAAGACGCGGTAGAGACTTAGCAAAGCGAAACGAACCACACATTATTGCTTCCAATGTGGTAATGGTTTGCGCTTAAGAAAACAGACAGACAGACGGACAGTGGAGTGTTTTTGCCCTGTAACTCTTAATAAATGTAATGTGAGAAAATTACGCGATGCCGATGCCGATTTCCGAAAGGTCAATGTTCAGGAAACTTGTTTTACACGGTTAATTTTAACTATATCTAAAACAATAATGGAAATATCTCTTCCTTATTCTAATCAAGTATCTACGTGCAGTTAAAAGTTTCAATATTTTTTAATAATTATTCAAGATATTGAGGTTTGTTTGTGTCCCAATTTTTTACTAATTTCTGGATTTAGAGCTCATTCTTACCCTCGTATCTATAGACGAGTATAAGCCATTACTTGAGTATAAGTCATTACTTATGTCGCCGTTTTTATGCAATAAACAAGAATTTGAATGAAGTAAGAACTGTCAAAAGTAAGAATACTCGGCTAAGAATAGTCGCCGATTGCATTACTTGAGAAACGTAGAATGCTCAGCTATCAGTATTTTCAGTAAATTTATAGGTTATTTCGTCAACTGTCTGTCGGCCTATGATATTATTTTTGAGTGAAATTAATCAGTTTTCGTATCAGAACAATGGATGATATAGATACCTTATTTGCAGGTACCTTTCATCCAGAAAAATCGCACAGTATTCGAAGGATAGCAAAAAACTGTCCACACAGACGAAGTCGCGGGCGGCCGCTAGTATGATCACAATTTGACGACTTACATGGCCGAGTGGTTTGAACACATTTTTTTGAACTTGTTGATTTTAGTACCGTGATGGATTCTGACTTCCATAACAAGTGCCGTAATTTGTTTTCGTATATAAAAGACCGTTAACTACATATTAGAATGTTGTATGATTTAGGCATAATAAAAGATATACAATTCTAAATAAAACGAAAATTTGGCCCTCTCCGACTACATTGCAGTCTTCTACAGTTTAACAAAACTAATGTAATAAAATAGACGGAATATACAATGTTCTTTTGTCAGACAGAGATGGCTAGTTTCTCTGTGACAACCCTACTCTACATTAATTATAGGTAGAGCTGCGATGCGTATTACATTAGATTTCATTAATTTATACGACTGCAAATCAATCTATTTTCTTTTGATTGATATCGAGTTGGAATTGAGTAAACGTTAAAACAGTACAAGGGAAAATTGGAAACCATGGAAACCGTTTTCAATATACCAAAATAACAGATTTTAGATGTTTTTTCGATCTTGATGTGTACTCGAGGGGGGGCAGGTGGTCCTACACTACAGGATTTGATTATGTGAAGGGCGGTCGGTCCATTACATTTTGTACACTTAGTAGGTATTTACTAGTATTGCTAAATGCCTTGTATTGTTTTTGTACTTACTTTAAACTAAAATTTAAAACATGTTTTGTTCAGTTTCATGGACTGAACAGATCCTTAAAATTTGGAGAGTGGTTACAAATGCACCTTGTATTTTATTATGAGATAAATTATAGCCAGAATGTGAAAACATCTCTCAAAATTATTATTGTGGTAATGACAAAAAAAAATCGTCAGATCCTTACAAAAGCAAAAAAAGACAGAAAACCTGCCATTATTGCCAAATGTAACCTTCACATGCCCCTCGACCAATCAACGCATCCTGCCACCAAATATGGCCACAGGGGTGTCAATATTTAATTCAATGCTTTTCCCTGCATCTGCATACTAAGAAAGTTTTAGTAAGTATAACTATTTAATTTAAGTATTTTTCAAATAGGTACCTACTTAATCCAAAAACCACGCAAACAGTAGGTACACCTAATAAATAGTATATTAATTCCAGATTTCAATGTATGGGAAAACTGGCAAAATTAATATCTGTGTTTTACTGCTGCTTTAGTCTTTGACAATTTTGTTCTAGTCTTTATCGTTTTCCTGAAAATTTAGAACATCTGTAAAACAGGACACTTCCAGGGGAGGAGGGTTGAAGCCGGTTGCAGGGAGGCGGGAGAGTCGATTTAATTAAATATATGTACTCTCATTTAAGTATAACACAGCAGCAGTAAAACAAAGTTATTACTTTGCCGCTAAATAATCTATTATTACTATACTATAAAGATATAAAGAAGATACTTCAATCCAAAGATTTAAATCGTTTGCTTCAATCAATGTTGTTGCAATGGTCTTACGTTCTAGACAGGAAAAATAAGCCGGAGCTTGTAGATTTATCAAACAGATACAGTTAAAGAGAAAATAAAATATTTTATAGCCAGTGTGAGTCAAATAATATGCAAATTAAAAACAGTATGTGAATACAACAATCCTATTTTTACCCAATATCATTGAAACGTCCTGAATAAAACTTAAGTAGGAGTAGATAAGTACTTAATATTTGAGTAGATCATCAATTCTAAAGAAAAGCAGAAGTCAGCTGTGGTCAATGCCAATTTTCCAAAATTGACATGTTTTCATTTTTTACAAGGTACTTGAAATCGAAAACCATCTCGAGGTATTTCAATTTCTGACACCGTACATATTTTTTCGGGGTCTTTTTATCACTTATTTAACGAAATATGTGGAAATAGCCCTGTATTATCAAGATAAAGGAATATTATTTGAAATTCCTTTACGTAAAAGAAGTTGTATGATTTTATCTTAAAAAAAAAACAAAAACCACAGGTATAATAAACAACATAGAAGTCTTTGTCAAAAATGACGTTGTCGCTATCAAGACGTGTCAAAATATTTTTTGCTTTTGCTCGTTTTGTTTTGAATGTTTTAGTTACAGTTTTAACTTAAATTTGTATTTTAGTGAATTTTAACATGTTTCGCAATAAAATATCAAGGTATCTGAAGGATTTGTAATGGCAGACAGTCGCAACCTTCCCAAAGTGGATACTTTATGATGCTGCTGAAGATGAAGTTTTCTGCGAAAAATTTATTTTAAGAAAAAAAGATATTGTTTACGTTTCAATTGGTTTAATAAATACAGTTTGATTAGAATTGCATTAATTTCAATTTTCATAAAACTTTAAAACAATACACCACTGTGAACGTGTAGACTTTGGTTTTTCACGTAAAACATGTGTTTGTTTGGGCTTCATCACAGTATTTTTGCAGGCAGGAACTACACATGAATGATGGAATCTAATTTACAAATATTTTTATCTATTATTGTTGAAAATAAGGTAAAAATAGCGACAATAAAAGAAATCAACCTCGAGCAAAACATAAACAAACAAACGTCATTAGCGTCCATAGATTAGGTTGACAGGTTGACGTCAAAGTGTATTTTTTAACACATGGGCAAAGGAAATTCCACTGGAATTCCTTCAAACGGCACTTACTCTTACTCTACTCTTTTAGAATGAATAAGTTTTCAAATTAATATTATGATGACTTAAAATAAAAATTTTGGAAAAGAAAAAAATACGTGTATCTTGTTTTCATCAGTAATTTCTAAATAATAAATAAAAACACAGGACAAACATTTTGAAATGTTGTCAATTAACCATCCCTTCAAGTAGGTACTTGCAAACTTCCTACACTTTTACAGAAACATTCCGTTGATGTTTAAATTTTCCTTCAATCGTCGACACCCCTAGTTGACACACATTCGAAACGTAATTCCCCATCGCTTTTTAAAACCAGTTTGATTCCAAATTTTATTGCCGTTCTTGCGACTCCGCGCAAACTTTCGAGCGCGGTCGTCGACTCGTTACCGCAATGTAAGGTTTGTTTACAATAAGGGAATATTCCGAAGAGATACTTAAAGCTACTGATAAAAACGAAGAAAATGTAATTCAAACAAATTTATCTTTTGTAAGTATAGCCTTGGTTATTCTTTAGCTCTGGGCGCAATATAATAAATGGTCTATATGTGCAGGCTTATGAAAATATTATAAGCAAAACGGATGTGTTATACTTATCATTGTTTAAAAAAAACGTGTTACCTATTAAAAACAGGTTTTATGTCAACTGTTATACTTAATACAAAAAATGTTATCGTCACGCGTAAATTACGTAGAGCGAATATTTCCACATAATTTACATAGCAAATTAATGGCAAATTTCATGTGGAGGCTAAATATAGTTTAAACATAAATAGGGGCCTGTTTCAAGGGTGACGAAAATATCACAAAATGAAATAGTTTTTCGTGTTTTAGCTGTTGCGATACAATAACGACATTATTAACCAAATTAAAAGAAAATACATTTATTTTAATTAGCTAACTTAATAAAAAATAGGATGTGGTTGGCATTAGTACAGGCGATTTTATTTTAGTCATTAGGTACAAGCACGCAAGCAACCCTAGAGGTCATTGAACTGATTTAAGTTTTTGATGCTAAAGAGCAATATAGGTGAACATAATATATGAGTAGGTAATTCAGTCTAGGTTGAGAGAGACAGAAATAAACATTTCATAAAACTTTAACCACGAGGTCGGTGACCTAATCTTTATCGCAACAACAATTTTTCATTTAGTTATTTCCACTATTATATGGTCTGATTACTGAAGGAAACTCAGTCACGGACTTCACTATCAAGTACCCTGTACATACCGTAACATACAATATTTCCTTTTTATACCGCTGAGCATAATATGTATATAGCACTATATTATATATTCTGTGGCACTATGCTGTTGCTGTAAAACCCCGATCTTATGTAAAACCTAAGATTTACCAAGTTTGAACTGTTCTATGATTAGGGTTACCATCCGTCCGGATTAGTCCGGACATGTCCGGACTTTTAGACTATTGTCCGGACTTTGTCCGGCTTTGCAATTTGTCCGGCTTTTTAAGATTGGGCGGTGTACTAGTTAAAAAACATACACAGCAGTACTGTTCGAAAGAGAAGTCCCAAAATGGATGGAATCTGGATCTGTCTGTGAAAATGTCCGGATTTTTATTGATATGTCCGGCTTTTTGTCAGGACTTTCCAAATTTTGCAATGGTAACCCTATCTATGATCATCTTTTGTTTCGAACTTTTACCACCATTCGGTGAATCTTAGACGTGATAAATGCTGAAAAATATTATTTTAAAGGTGTTTAAAAATTATCTTTTTAATTTTTTACATTAGTGAATAGTAATTTATTAAAATTTATTAAATCATAATATTTTAAACAAAGCATTTGACTGATGGGTAAATTTATTGTTAATGTATGACATAGAAATACTTCTAAGATAAATAAAAATAGTTTTTTTTTTGAAAAAGAAACATATGTAGCTTACTTCCGCAAAGAAGTTTGCGGAAGTAAGCTACATATATTTCTTTTTTCAAAATGTTTTGGGACTTCCGCCAAGTGACGCCTGATTCAATCAAATACCAAAAAATAGTGATGATAGTGAAGAATAAATGAAAATGATAATGAAAAATGTTTAAGGATTTTACTGATAGGTTTGAAATAAGTATGTTATGATAATTAATTCACTGTATTATTAAGAGAACATCCAACATTTACCAACCGTCATTTTGGTAGAACCAAACTCGAATGGTAAAGCCCGAAAAATCGTCTCCCCTTTAAAAAAGCCTTACACTTACCATTTCATGTTGATAAATTTTAAGATTTTTTACTAAAATCTAAGATTTACCAATATTCGGGCTTTTACAAATCACGATACACTGCGATGCTTCGCATTGAGCCTTAAGGTGTACGACATCACGTTAGCTCGCGAGAGCCGAGGTTGGCCGAGCGAGGCAAACGCAATCCTCAAGCCACGAAGCTGCCTGCCTCGCGGGGCAATTAATGAAACTGAAATGAAATTAAAAGAAATGTAATGAAAATGAGCGAGCCCGCCTTGCGATGTGGATATACTGTACTGTATCACTCTTGACTCTTTCACTTCGATCATTATGAAAGTCCACTAATAGAATAGTCTAGTTTTAAATCAAGATTAGAAACTAGTGAAATATGTATCTGTTCATTAGTCGTTGCCAGTGAAATCGTAGCATTTAACTTAGGGCGACTTGCATGAAACTTTCTTAAATCTCGATTTTGTTAAAACTAGATTTAGCTCTAAATTCGGCTTAACTTAAACCCCACCAGGGTTGTCTTGCACATCCTAAATTACATTCGACTTAACTAAACCAAGATTTAGGCTCATCATTCACTCGCCGTTCATAGAAAACAAAAGAACAGATGGTTACAAAAAGAGGTCAAGCCAGCAAATGGTTTGACAAATCATAAAAAAACGTAGGTATAAATAATGGGGTCCGAGTGTCGTCTTTTGTTAATTGTTTTACGGGCGAATTTTAGTAGGTATTTGGGAAATTCCGAATAATTTTACTAGGTAGGAGTGGTTGCATTGTGTTTACTTACCTAAGTGGAATCTTTTCAAGAATTTGTCATCTTGTAACATGTTAAATATAGGTATCACAGACACCTCCAATAAATAAAGACAGTTCGGGAGAAAAACAAGGTTTCTAAATATTGCATAATTTCCTCGTCATTGCCTGATATCAAATTATGACCATTGTACGCTGACACAGCTAATAAATCCATTTTTACGTAATATCAGAGAGATCAATAATAACGTCATCTGACAATAAAATCGAGATTTAACTTCGTCATCATCGCTATCACTCAAATAATTCAGAAACATGCTCATTTCGCAATAATTCACAATATATGAAATCAACAAAATTCTACACCCACTTAAGCCAAGATTAGGAACTTAAACTGCCGACCACGCAGGTTTAAATTTAAATCTAGTTTAACTCTAAATCGACGCCATGCAATACGATAAGTTCGACTTAAGTTTAAACCGACTTTAAATCTTACTAAATCGAGATTTAACTCACTCGTGCAAGCCGCCCTTAGAGATCTTATTTTATAACTGGCTAACATCATCATGTTTCTTTAGTTTCCAAAGAAAAATTAAAGAGCTTTGCTGGGAACAACCCTTTTTCGAATAAATTTATTTTTATTATGTAAGTCCTTTTGGATTTTATATAACATTAACTGTCTGCTTTTCACTCGTTTATAACAACTTATATCTGGTTGGTCTTATGTTATACTAGCTTTTGCTCGCGACTCTGTTCTGTTCGTGGGAAATTTTATTTCTCGTGGAAAATCAGGGTATGTAATAATAATTATGTCTGTCTCTAAGATTCAGTCTATTTTCTACACCAAAAACTTAACAAACTGAGGGTAATTTTTTCAAGTAGGGATTTAAAAGGCATGTAAATTTTTAGACTAATGTTGCTGCGCGGCTAAGTATTGTTAAAAAATAAAAACATTGTATTACTAAGTTCTTAAGAGCGGAAGTATCTTGAATGAGACGTGGTATGAATGTATCCAAGTAGGTAGGTTAAAGGAAAATACACAGAGTATATGATATCATCGTCCTTAAGCTTTGGCAAATAAGTAAACCTCACTTGCACTTGGGAATTTCCCTTACCTTTTAATATACCCAGGCCCATCTTTCCCACTGGGCACTCTGGGCACTTGCCCAGGGCCCCGCGATCGATAGGGGCCCCTTGTTTCTTGCCAGATCGCTTAATGATACAGATGCTTATTATATTACGAAAGAAAATCCTTTTCAAACCACATTGATTTTTAATCACTAACTTTAAATTCTAAAATAGTTACTTTTATGGATTATACAATAATTGTTCTTATCAAGATTACAAGATTAGTGAATAAAACCGATTAAGTATAAAAATCGCGCTGCGCGGCCGTTTTTCTTTAATTTAGACAGGCATAATTACGAGATTATTTGATGAAACTGACTAAAAAACGCGCTGCGCGGCCGTTTTTTTTCACTAAAGACAGGTAATATTAAAAGATTAGTGAATGAAACTGACTAATAATCGCGCTTCGCGGCCGATTTTTGCTATTCCTAGATAAGATTTTTTCTAAAAAAATCTGTCATTTTGTGCCTCATATACAGGCATCCTCTCCTACTTTGATGGTAACCCAAGTCAAGGTCATAGAGGCCCCATTATCCTAATGTGCCCAAGGCCTCAAATCGGTTAAAGACGGCCTTGAATATACCTACCTAGATGTTAAAAGTTTTTTTTTACCTCTCTGTTTAACGTCTTAAAAACTCGTTCCAAAATATTTATAGCGTCTGACCAGTTTTATTTTTACTGGTGCTAAGGATTTCTTGTATGTATGTATGTATTATTACTACCTACAAAATCATTAGTTCTGAGGTTAACGAACGTACTACAATGCGAACATAATTTAACAATAAACAGTGATCCCCTGAGGAGCTCGATGGCGCAGTGGTTAGCGATTGCAGAGGTTAAGCAAGTTTCGCAAGAGTCAGTCATGGGATGGGTGACCAAAAATGTATTATCTCGAGCTTCTCCGTGCTTCGGAAGGCACGTTAAGCCATTGGTCCCGGGTGCATTTGCAGTCGTTAACACCCACCGACCCGCGTGGCGAGTTATGGCCCATCCTCCATACTCCATATCCACCCATAAGGAAGACAGTGGGGACAACAAAAAATTACTGATGGTCCAGTGATCCGCTGCAACTTCACTTGAGAATGTAACATGGCAAAAAGAAAAACAGATTAATATACTTACGTTGTTTTTTATCGTCAGCGCTCGGAAGTTGGTCACTTCTATGCATTTCTAAACGTCGAGAAAAGGAAAGTGTTTAACACCTATGTTTAAGTTTAAACGCGTTTAGTCTGTGATTTAAACGTCACTTCTGTTGTACATTGTTAAATTAATCGCATTGTTCACTTCTCAAGTTTACGCGCTCACTAAGGTACTGTGACCGAAGATGGCCCGGCTCTTATCATGGCCCACCTTTAATAAATAACAGTTACGACTGTCCAAAGTAATTAAAAATTCGTGGGTGTAAGCGAGTGCAGCCATAAACAATATTGCAACTTCATCCGACTGTCAGCAAGCTGCAACTTATAACAAAAATCTAAAATATGGATAATATTTTAGACTTTTGTTATAATTTTTATATGAAAACTAGCTTCCGCCCGCGACTTCGTCCGCGTGGATATTAGAGAAAATCCTTAGGGAACCTTCAACCAGGATCCGACCCGACCAGCCGTTTTTACGCGATTAGGTGGGTCCCCACCAAGCGCGCTGCCTCGCGAGGCAAGACGTTTGCCTCGTGAGGCGGGCCTCGCACGAGGCTGCTCGCTTGGTGGGGACCCGCCTAATCGCGTAAAAACGACTGGTCGGATCCTGGTTGAAGGTTCCCTAAGGATTTTCTCTAATATCCACGCGGACGAAGTCGCGGGTGGAAGCTAGTTTTTTACAATAATCAGAATTGGTCCAGAGATATTAGTAGGTATCTCGTCCCCGTCCCTGTCCCCATAAAAGCTCAAAAACGACATCCACATCGATTTTCATGTTTACTTACCCCATTTAGGTACCCCTAAGGGATAATTTTCAAAATAACAAAATAGGTATGTAATTGCCTATTTATTTCTAGACGTGCTC
This sequence comes from Agriphila tristella, assembly GCA_928269145.1. Taxonomy (NCBI): domain Eukaryota; kingdom Metazoa; phylum Arthropoda; class Insecta; order Lepidoptera; family Crambidae; genus Agriphila; species Agriphila tristella. The sequence goes on from OV743432.1 coordinate 31,886,963, forward strand.
CTACGAATTTTAAAATTGTAATGTCTATTTCATATTCTTTTTCCATGCAAAATTTGAACACCATTTTAACCCCTGTAGGGGTTAATATCATGTCCACCTTGTTAGACTATAAATTAATGTCATTTTCGCAATCACCATCCCATAAAACCTCAAAAACGACATCCACATCGATTTTCATGTTTACTTATCCCATTTACCCCCAAAGGATGATTTTCAAAATAACAAAAAACATAATGGCCTTTTTATTTTTAGATGTGTTCCTACGAATTTTAAAGTTGTAATGTCTATATTTAATATTATTTTTCCATACAAAATTTGAACCCCGATTTCACCCCTTTAGGGGTTAAATCATGTCCACCGTGTTGGACTTCAAAATAAATGTCATTTTCGCAATCACTATCCCATAAAACCTCAAGAACGACATCCATATCGATTTTTATGTTTACTTACCCCATTTACCCCCTACGGGGTTGATTTTCAAAATAACAAAATATATGTATATTTATTTTTAGACGTGCTCCTACGAAGTTTAAAGTTGTACTGTCTATTTCATATTGTTTTTCCATACAAAACTTGAACCCCATTTTCACCCCTTTTGGGGTTAAATCATGTCCACCGTGTTGGACTTCAAAATAAATGTTATTTTCGCAATCGTCAACTCAGAAAACCCCAATAACGACATCCATATCGATTTTTAGGTTTATTTACCCCATTGCACCCCCATTTCATCACCATGGGGGTTGAAATTATACCAATACAATATGCGTTGCGTTAGATTTCCATCCATAAGCCTAAATTACAAATTTAGCGATTTTTACGGATTATCTTCGAAACACAACTTCATCCCCCTTTTCACCCCTTGGGGGTAGAATTTTGAAAAACGCTGAGACACGTATTTATTTATTTTCAATCATCAGCCTAAACACAAAATTTTGAAGATCCTAGCTTCAAAACTGAGGGACTTTCATACAAACTTTCGTCCCTTATTTCATCCCCTTAGGGATGGAATTTTCAAAAATCCTTCCTTAGTGGATGCCTACACTGTATAAGGTATCTGTGTGCAAAATTTCAAGTCTCTAGGTTCAGCGGTTTGGGCTGTGCGTTGATATCTCACTCAGTCAGTCAGTCAGGACTTTGAATTTTATATATATAGACTGTATTTCTCGATCAGAATTAAAAGAAAAAATATTTAGATATTGGTAAAGCATAGATTTAAATTATTATATTACGGGCCTTTTTGGGCGACCACCTTCCAAAGATGGCCCAACACCTACTTTTGAAAAATGGTGCTTTTTTTCTATTTAACAACGAAATAATATCGCATTTTTTTATAAATTGTATTTTTCAATTAAAAACCCTAGTTTTATATTTATGTTTTTTCTTTATAATATCCAAATTGACGATTTCACAAGGTTTTGAAATTAGGTGGGCCTTACAGGGTGCCAGTACCTTAGACATGAAATAAAAGACTTTTTAACGGATACTAGCGCGGATTTATTGAAAGCACTTTGGTAATTAGTTGGTATTTGGTTTGATTTTTTATTTTCCCGACGTTTCGGCACCTTTGCAGCTGCCGCATCTGTCGCATTGTCGAGCATGGTTTTATTAAATGGTATTTTTATCTATCTTATTTCTGTTTTTTTTTTCACCGAAATTCTCACGAAGCGGACGCTTTACACGTAGTCATGGGCGGAAGCTAGTAGCTAGAACCTCTAATGTAAAATTTTAAAGTAAGTATTCATGATTTAAGTTCCAAGTGAAATGCAAGGTAATCTCATTGAGGAAAATACTCATTTTCCTCGTACTACTGTATGCCGATTTTGTTTCTGAAAGTTGTTATGGTAATCCATACAGATTTGCATAACATACCTATGCAGCAATAAATAGCGTGAAGATACTATTTAAAGCGCCTTACTTAGTAACTAGGTATGTTAATAATGTAAGCATTTTGATCTAGAATTTATATGAGGAGTTTGCTTGCTAGTCAATGATATAATAAGCCTATGTTGCTAGTGCTAGTCAGTTAATGTTTGGTGAAAAAAATAATCATCAATAACTAAATAATATTTGCAAAAAACTCTTTACCTATCATGGTAAAACGTATTTCCGGACAGATGTAACACAAGCATTAAATACACCTTTGATAAAAGCATAAAAAGATCATGCATCTGTCAATATCAAAACCACATCTTGTCCAACATTAAATCTGATAACGCTATCTGCAATCTGCAACAAACCAAACAGCCAGTGGCTGTCCTTCATCTGTCGGATCAAAAAGTTTACGACTTTGACTAAGTTATCTTTATTTTAAAACATTAAATATACACTGAAGATACGTGAAGCCTTAGCTGACCCATTTTATGAATAAAAAAGTTGAATAAAAAATCCTCTAGGGGAGGTCAGCTCAATGCGGCCATAGGAGGCAAAGCGGCCATGCCTCATTTCTCGTAACTTATAACGATAGTACAATGTTTTATGTTCTGATATGCAGCAAACCTACCGCCCCGCCCCGAGCAGCCATTTGGTAGTGGTCGGAACCAGCATGTGGCCGCGGCAACATGCGAAAGATTTTTGTTCATTTTGTTAAGAAAATCCAGGGTAAACAATCTGTTTTGATCAAAACTCTATAAAACTCAATATTTTGATTTTACGTTTATTATTGCTTATCTATTTGGCTTTGTTTGTGTAACATTGGTGCCGACATGAGGCAAATGTTATGAGCACAGTTAATTTTTAAAACAAAACGGTGGAAAAAGGCAAAGCGGTCCGGGAATAGTGGCCAAGTGCTTTGCCTAGCTGTTGAATATTTTAATTTAGGTAAGTAGAAGAACTGTTGGTAGATAAGTATGGGAAAATTGTTGCGTACCTATAACATAACTAAAATAATTATTAATGTAATAATTAAAAATAAATTTGGGAAGTATTCGAAGATTCTAAGACTGTAATAATAAATGTCTTATTTAAAACTTAAGAACATTGAGGAAAAAAAACTCTACTGCAGTAGAGTTTTATTTAATTTATTTTTACCCGACTGCAAAGAAAGGGTTATGTTTTTCGCGCGTATCTTGTATGTAAGTATGTTTGTGTGTTTGTATGTAATATTCTTTATTACCTCATATCTTTCAAACGGCTGAATGGATTTCTGTTATTAAGATATCGTTAGATTTGTCTCGTCAGCCCAAGTGTTCTTAAGAAGGTGGCGTTATAAAAAAAACAACATGGCGGCTGTACGGTGCTATTATACGTAGTGGAAAAAAAATTATTTTTTTAGAATACTACAATATGGGTGTCAAATTAAAGGGCTTATTATAAGGATTTCAAAAAGGTATATCATTACCGTAATATGTAATAACTAAAAAGATATAAATAAAAAATAAATTAAAAAAATTAAAAAACCCGCCTGCATAAAAAGACAAGTCAACTGAAAAGATGGAAACAAGATTAAATATTAAAGGCAACATAATAACATGCAGTCGGAGGCATATAATTCAAATCATTCATAACGTCACTTTCTTTATGCATGCCTCCGACTGCATGTTATTATGTTGCCTTTAATATTTAATCTTGTTTCCAACTTTTCAGTTGACTTGTCTTTTTATGCAGGCGGGTTTTTTTTGGTCTTCTTGTTTTTAAGCACGATGTTTTTCAACTTTAAATTAATTTCTTGTAATCTTTTGGAATGACCACTTTGCCCTTACCCCCATGGCCGCTTTAGGCGCTCATTTGGGCAAAGCGGTTTTTTGACAAGTTTTCGTAATTTACAAATTAAAAGAAACTATTAAAGTTTTCACGGAATGCGATTACACGTTATAAAAGTTTAATAAATTCCCTATCTATTGGTATAAAATACTTTTCAAAATTCTGTTTATTAGGGTATGCATTACAATGTCCAAGTAGAAAAGACCGAATTTTACAATACCTATGGACGAAAGACCGAAAATTAAAAGGCCGAATAGTTGTTTGGCCGAACGTTTAAAATCCCGAAAGGACATTTTACCTAAAAGACTAAATCCCGAAGCTTAAAAAACCGAGAGTTAATATACCTACTTTCTGTACCCCGAACTACTTAATACCGAATTAACGAATTAGTCAAAAACAAAAAGCTACCATAATTATAAAAGGCTTTGGATTTTGCCTGAAATGCTTTATAGCAAATTTAGCTGCTGGAAATGAGTCTAAAGTAGTCTACTGGGACTTAGAAACCGTAGACCGTAGGTCACGAGATAGGTGTGAGGAGCGTAGCGACGAGCATGGTAGGTTGACATGAACCCAGCGCGCGAGCCGAGCGAGCGAAGCGAGCGTGCCGCGGCAGCGGCCGGCGAAGCGCCAGAAAAAAACTATTTCTAACTCGATTGGTGGATTTTGTCAAATAAAATAATGACCATTTTACAAGCATTTTTGAGTAAAACAAATTAACCGCAACGCCTACTTTTATAAATGTACTCGTATGTATTTGTGTAGGTAGAGTAAGTTATAAGTATCGACATTTTAACGTTCGGGGATTTAAACTTTCGGGATTTCGAACTTTCGGCATTTCAAACTTTCGGTTCATATTCGGATAATCGATCTTTTAAGTTTCGGTCTAACGGATATCGACATTTGTATTTTGAAAATCGGCGTTTTATGTGTCGATATTTCGGTCGTATGTATTATGAATTTTCGACATTGTAATGCATACCCGTTTTTTAACAGCATTTTTTTAAGTTAAAGTTAAGGTGGCCGCGCTGAGCTGACCTCCCCTATGCGAATTTGTAGCGAAATTGTCTGATGTGACTATCGTAGTTAAAGTCAGCGCGCGCAAAAACCAAGCGCTTCCATAAAAAACAGCTATTTTATGTGACGTGTATGACAAAACAATTAGACATTAAATAACTCAATAAAAGATTTTATAGTATTTAAATCTTAGTTGTTTGTTGTGTTAAGTATGATTGATGCATAGGTAAGTATCATAATGTACTTGTTGTATGGTCTGTGGTAGGTAATAAATAAGTAACCTTATAGTAACTTATTTATTTTATTTTCATTTGCATGCTATTTATGGCATATAAAGCAATTTGAATTAGTACCAATATAAACTGTCACTTATTAAGAAAAAAATCTTGATGGTTCTATTTGAATTTTATTCTTTAAATCCGTACATTAAAATTTGTAAATATTTGAGTTTCGTTATTTACGTCCTGCGAAAGTACTTACATATGTGTATTTTCACTGCAAGAAGTAAAAGTTTGTAAAACTTGCAGAGAAAATGTAAACACACAAAGTAGACAAATAATTTTACAAACATTATTTACGTACGTACATACTTACCTTATTTTGTATGTAGGTACAGTCACGATACGTAACGAGCAATGAAATTTGTACACCATAGAACAGTGGTTCCCAAAAGTATTTTTATGTAGCCCCTCCAAGAAAGACTCAAACTCCCTTAATGCAGGAATGATAAATAAAAATAAATACATTGTAGGTTAGTGAGATTGTTGCGCGTAGGTACCCCTTGATGCAACATCGCGTACCCCCAGGAATACGCGTACTACCTAATTGGAAAACACTGCCATAAAACTATTTCAATGCTAATAATAATGAAACTCAATAGTGCAAATATGGGTGTATAAATAAATAATATGACGAGCAATGTAACATTTGCAAAAAGCTATGATCAGAATCCTTGATTAGATACACGTGTATGTGATGTGCATTGTAAAGTGTACTGCTTGTCGTTAAATGAACCGTAAAAATTGTGATTTATCAACAAATAAAAAAATTACGCAAGCAGACAAGTAAAAAAAAAGACATTGCCGACCATGACATAACTTATATGTGTCAATAATTCTGATAATGTAATATTTATGATATTGTTGCAAGATGCGGGCTTACTTCAGCAAAGCAACATATAATAAAAATTACGTAACGAAACAATTTTTTTCGAATCAAACGTCTCTTAATCTACTTTCCTATCATTTCTTAATCTTTGGAGAGGCAAATCTCCTTTCACGTGTATTAAAAACACCGTCGAATAGATCATAATCACTGTCAATTCAGAAATATCGACTATACTACTTGTTATATAACTTTGCACGTAAGCAACAAACAAAAATTTAGATTAAAAGGTACCTACCTACTTATATAAGTGTCTTAATATAAATTTAAAAAAATCTAGAAATACATTTAAGTATTATGTAAATACAGTCGTGGATGAATTAGAAACACCAGCCGATTTTAATAGAAACGGTAACTTTGAAAGCTTGGTTCTCTGCCATGGGTTGATCGAACTGTGATCTAATGATGGTCCAGGGAATGAATGGAGACTATCCAGCTGTTTTGTGATCCGAGTTCTCAACTTCAGGATACATTTTTATGCTATTTTCACGATTTTTTTAAACTTAACCTTACAGCTCTCACAGTGCTGACCAGATCAGTTGAGTGTGTATAGCGATCTAGATCTCCTCCATTCATTCCCTGTCCCTGGATAGCCATCATCAGCTCGATCAATCCCTGGCGGAAAACTAATCTTCAAAGTTGCCTTGTTTGTATTAAAATCAACTGATGTTATCTTTATCCGTCCACCACTGCATATTTCGGAATTTGGGATTCTCGACAAATGAGGAAATATTTTGATATGACATAAGTGAAGTAATGGGTTCGAATCGAATCGAACTTTAACATATAAACAGTAATTCAACCTAAGAGAACACCAATTTATTTTACAAAAAACTTGATGGTTTCACACTTAATTTCACGTATGTAGGTAGAATAAGGACAATTAATATTCATCCAAAAAGCAGAGACTCATTGGACTCATTTTGATCAAAACAATCGAGTATCGAATGAAACAAATGAAACACGTGTAAATGAAATTAAAATTAAACTTGTTGTTATGTTACAAAATATACTATGTAGGTCATAAAATATTACGCAGGTGCAAAACCAAGATAGGGTGTTTTTAATGTAAAAATGCAAACAACTCAAGCCTAAGTAATATCATTCTGTCTATTATATTTAATTTGATTTCATTGGGTACTGAGATTTTCAATAATAGAAAAAATAACTTATCTTGCAAAAAAAATTTTTTTTCTTTGACTAAAATAAACTTCTTCGATAGCGTTTAAAATGTTCAGTTCGTTTTTTGCCACATTGAAAATGTGTAAAGAAAATAGACATCCATAGGCTCTTTGTTTTTCACTCGTCGATATTTTTTCTTATCAAACTTGATGAAACAAATGTGTCTTGTCATAAAAAATAATTACTTAATGAATTCATACTGTTGTATAATAACTTTAATGTGTGCCATAAGTGTGCCTTTAAAATAATGCGTCGTAATCGCAACAATGCACGAGCGCAATGAAACGTGCCGCCGCTGGTCGGCCGAGTTGAGGCATGGAATTAAGTTTTAACTGATTCTAATTACGTTAGATGTCTGTGCTACAGTTGAAATGTAACCAGTAAAGCAACAAAATATGGACAGTCAGTGATATCGAAATTACACTCAACCTCTTAATTTTATGAGTTACAAAGTTTTTTGGTATAGAAGAGGACTTTCTTTGTTTAATTACCGCATCGTCTCTTTAAAAGAATTAAGTAATTTATTTCTGACATTATTTGATTTAATGAACTAACCTAATTAATTACATAATGGATTTTTTGGAAATTCACACACTTTTTGGTCGAATCTGCAGGACAGGAGCTTAGGGATTTTAACTTTTCCTAAAAAGCCTATGGCGGTCAAGGTTGACTTCGCCGAGCCCTAATTCCAAATAATCTTATCTTAATGGTGTGTCAATTGTGTTTCAATAACTGCTCTATTTTGTGATAACTGTAAGTACCTAAATAGTTTATGTTATCATAATAAAAAAGACAGCAATGGGGATGGGCTCCAACTATGCATTGAGAGAAATTGTAAACAAACAGAGCGTGTTTGTTTGTAAAAAGTATTGAGAGAAATTGTAAACAAACAACAGTAGAGACAGATTTTTTGCGTATACTCTGTTTATCATCAAACTTTATTTGTCAAAATAACCTTCCTTTTCGCTTTAGGTTTTCTATGTTTAGTTTTTAGGTACTTATTTGTACCTTTTCTCTCGATACTTTTGGAAATTATGTACCTACATGGGCTTATTTGTAAAACACCAATAACTATGCAAATAAGAGTGGATTACTAACTTCATAAACAACGTTTCTTCTACTACTTTTCCGAAAAAGAAAAAATATCTATCGGCATTTAATAGAAAATTCGATCAGGTATTCGACATTAGCATGGAATAAGTAGCTTACTTACTTATTTTATTTTATTTTTTCGGAAATGTCGTAGAAAAACGTTGTTTTTATGATTTAAGTATCGACTCGTGCGAGGTTGATGGTGATTTATAAATAACCCTGTATATGAACACATTGCTAATTTTATCATTCTTAGAAAATCTGCGATGCCTTCGATTACCTCATTCGTTTTAAAATTGATATCCAACAGATAATTTTATAAGCTTACATTTAACATTTTATGTTTTTCTGCGAGTTTTATTTCAAAAATAATAATTCCAGATAGGAAAAACATAATTTTCTTTACTTATATGTTTTTATAACTTATAAAGCAAATGAAATTGATTGAAATACCACATGTTAGCATACTGATATTGTCTTTTATTGCTTTATGCAACAACCATATACCTGTTGCAATTCACGTTGCATTCATGAATAGGCAGTGTCAAGGGCTTCTATAAATTCAATTCCACACGCGAGCATAACTTATTTTTTGTGGCAAAAAAGTTGTAGTTTTGAATCAAGGGGCTAGCCAGCCCCCCTAGCATCATCATGACCACCGAAATTCGTTATGATAACGTATGTATGATAGAGCGATTTATCACGTTCAACTATCAATAGAAAAGTAATTTTGACAGTTGAGTGTCGTTAAAATGCTATCTCACGCGATATATCGTGTTTTGATGGTCATGATAATGAGCTGCACTTTTCCTTAATTGTACTGCGCCAAGCTGCGCTCAGTTTCAGGGCGGACAGGCTCATCCGTAGAACTTTCACTGTTAATGAATTATATTATTGACCGAGCGAGCACGAAGTGCGAGCGAAGCGTCTCTGCTTCAGCTTGGGCAAAAATTATTTCGTATGTCTGTATGTTCTCTTCTACAGGTCGCATTTATCAACTGATTCTCGTAAAAAATTGTGACCAGGTTCGAAAATCATATGGATTTTTTTTGTCGAGACAGATTTTTTCAATTTTTCAAAATGGCGGAGATAATTAAAAAAAAACAGGTTTTTCGGCTTTCCAGCGCTGTCTGTTCTCCTCTACAGGTCGCTTTTCTCAACTGATTCTCGTGAAATTTTGTGAGCAGGTTTAAAAATGATATAGAATTTTTTTGTCACGCCATTTTTTCGATTTTTTTCAAAATGGCGGAGATATGTAAAAAAACATATTGCAGTCCAGCTTTCCGGCTCTGTCTTTTCTCCTCTACAGGTCGCATTTCTTAACCGAATTTCGTGAAATTTTGTGGGCAGGTTCGAAAATCATATAGATTTTTTCAAGTTGAGACAGTTTTTCAAAATTTTTCGTGATGGCGGAGATATGTAAGAAAAATGTATTTCAGTCCGGATTTCTGACGCTGGATGTTCTCCTCTACAGGTCGCATTTCTCAACCGATTCTCGTGAAATTCTGTGAGCAGGTTCAAAAATAATATAGAATTTTTTGTCATGCCAGTTTTTTGATTTTTTTTAAAATGACGGAGATATGTTAAAAATACATATTTCAGTCCGGCTTTCCAGCACTGTCTGTTTTCCTCTACAGGTCGCATTTCTCAACCGATTCTCATAAAATTTTGTAAGCAGGTTTAAAACGTGTATAGATTTCTTATGTCAAGCCAGTTTTTCATTTTTTTTTAAATGGCGGATATAATAGAAAAAATTCAAATTTCAGTCCATATTTCCGGCGCTGTCTGATCTCTTTTACAGGTCGCATTTCTCAACCGATCTCGGTGAAATTTTGTGAGCAAGTTTGATAAATATATAGAATATTTTTGTCGAGACAGTTTTTCGAAATTTGTTAAAATGACGGAGATATGTAAAAAACCATATTTCATTTATAATCATTTTGAAAAATGATCAAAATTAGAAGCACCATCTAGCTTCAATACTCACGTACCTACTGTGTGCTTTGAAAACTTCATGGCGACATTTTATTTTATTTTTTCGCGAGGTCTACAGCTCACGGAGCCACTAGTAATAGATATTTACAAGAGTGGTTTCTATTATAGCAGCATTAAATTATTCTCCGTAAATTTTCTTTGGTGTTAGTACACCAAAGAAAATCCATCCGTCCGATATTAATTGAGACCCGCACACTGATTATCTAAAAAGAAACTATTTAGCGACCGGTTGCATTTGACATACATTGCCACTTTTCTTTGGTATGTTTTTTTTAACCCAAAAAGAAGTAGCAATGGATCACGATCATCTGTGAACTGCAACCAGTCGCTAGGTGGTTTTTAATTAGATAATCAGCCCGCCGGCGCCGATGTTTTGAGAACATTTTTGTAAGCACGTACGAACGAGTGCTGTCGGAAGTCACATCTTCATGTACTTGTTTATTTCGTATGGTTTGTAAACACAAGGAAATAACATTTCCTTTCGTAACGTTCCGTCCTGCAATGATTACGAAGACACGACCGACGGTAGTACAATGCAAGTTACTAATAGTCTTCAATTACTACGGTACTGACGTTAACTGCATAACTAGGTGCTAAATGTACTTAGGCAGGTAAGCCACTCTAATCACAGTTCCAGTCAGAGAATAGACTTTAAATCTTTAGAATTTATTGGTATCAATCAAAATTTAAATGGCCTTCTTACGAATTAGCGGACACTAATAAATAAGTTAATATGTATATCAGCCATTTTTAATGTCCCCACTGCTGGGGCACAGGCCTTCCTTATGGGTGGATAAGGAGGACGGGCCATAAACCACCACGCGGCGCGGGCCCAATGCGGATTGGTGGGTGTTAACGACTGCAAATGCAGCCGGGACCAACGGCTTAACGTGCCTTCCGAAGCACGGAGGAGCTCGAGATAATAAATCTTTGGTCACCCATCCCATGACCGACCCTTGCGAATGTTGCTTAACCTTCGCCAATTATGGGCCAGGTGCTAAACCACTGCGCCACCGAGCTCCTCGAGTTATAATTATGTAAGTATCTACATAATTAGTATTTTGATATTTTTACTAATGCATTTTGGATGTGTCCCCAAGTATCAAACAAAGTTTTGGATCAGAACTTCAGCACAAAATAAAATCTTAAAGTTATTTCTAGCAATATTTAAATAACAAACCTAAAATGGGAAGGAAAACAATTATTATTTAACACTGCCACTGGCAAACAAACTTTACAACTTACTGTTTACTATTATTCAATAACGTAACACTAATTCATAACATAACTAGGTATTTAGGGCAAGTCGTTATTAAAATAACAAATAATTATACGCTTGAACTTGATCGCACGTCGCGTGCGTGACACGTCTTTTCATTTGTTTACATACACTTTCTAGCGTCCTTGACATGCATTTTTCGTAAGTATCTATATCATAAGTATATTGAAAAATAATGGAATACCAATATGACAAATAAGTTTCGCAACTTTATCGAATCAATTGTCGACATAGATATATCGATAAGTTATTTGATTTCGTAATTGTACTTGTGAAAAATTTACAGGTGACCGAAAGCGCCGCGGTGAATTTTATAATATTGTAATCTTAGAATAATAACACCTAGAACGATAATTCCCTACAAAGCGCGCTGTCAAAAGTGAGGCAACAAAAACAGACAAAATGGCGCCGTTTTCAGATTTTTATTGTCCATTATTAAATAATCATACCTATTAAGTACAAAACAGTTTCAATTTCCCTACCTTAAAGAGATTAATTATTATATTATTGGATTTTAGTTACGATTAGGTAACGTATGAAGTATATAAATCTGAGAACTGAGCCATTTTGGCTCAGTATAAGTTGCCTCACTTTGCATTCAGGGACACGGCTTCTAGGTGTAATTATTCTAAGATTGTAATTTTAATAGGTATTACACAATTTCTTAGAGTTCATAGTCTAGTATTTTTAGACGGTATCATTACATTCCCTCGTCGTCACTGCTAGAAGTAGATAGCAATGGCCTCTATTGACGCTAGCTACTTCTACGAAAGACAACGCGATGTTAATCACGATATTAATCACAAAAATAGCATTATGAATGCAAAAATCTCAAATTTAAAAACAACGAGATCTTATAAAAAATACTAGACCATGGGCCCTAAAAATTCCACGTAAAGTTATTGAAAATTCTCGGTGTTATTACAAAAGATTATTAAAAACCTGTTTAACTTAGACCACAGAGTAAGTAGTGGCTATATTTTGTGCTTAGACACAGTTTTAATGTGATGCAGTCACTTATTTGACAAAATTGTTTGAAAGAGCATCACATTTAAACAGGTGTTTAAAAATCTTTTGAAATAACATCGCATGTGTGTAAAAATTGGAGCAGTATAGGTATTCCACATTTCGATAAATGTTGCTTACATGCTTATTGTGCCTACTTAATTGTTTCATGGAAATTAAAAACAGTATTTAAAATTATTACTATCTTTTATCGTTGTCGCACTGTCGCATCCAGAGCTCAACAATTCAACAATATTCTTCGTAGGTAGGTACGGTCCGCAACAATAGTTGTTAAACACTTTGGTTGTTAACGCTACACATCTCTATGTCTCGCCACAAAACGCGCATGCGCTCTTGCTGCGCGTCACCCCCCGCGCCCCGCCGCGCGGCTGTTGCATCTATTGCGCCGAGACGCCGCGCCGCCAGTGCCACCGCGTCTGCGCAATGTGTCACGCGCCTCCACGCTATCCAATGGGCACGCCGCTGGAGCCCGACATCATGAAAAGGCGCGAAAGAGGTCAGCTCGCGTCTGCTTCTTCAACCATCATCGGTGCATAGAGCACCTCCTTGTTTTTGTGAATGTGAACAATACTTATAAGCTGTGATTGTGAAGCTACATGTAATATTATATCTCATTATAGAATATGCAGTGAAAACGAAGCTTCTTTTATTTGTGCCCGGGATCCGGCAACGGCCCGGACATTGGCGACCACGACCAGGACTTCGCGCCGCAAACAAGTCCATGCGGCGGCGGTCAACCATCCTACCAAGAAAACGAGAAATAGGACTGCGCCGCTATCAAGTCTACGCGGCGGTCATCCATCCTGCCAAACCAATAGGGAAGTACCAGTTCTCTCAGTTATTATCAGAACCGCCCAGAGTACCATTTTTATTCCCGCCAATATGAGCGTCATCGCGACGTTCTGTGCAAAGAAGTAAATATTAGTTTTTTCTTTATAATTTCATGATTTTCCATATTACCTAATGTTTGGCTCAGATTTAATCTCGAGATGTTTGATTTGTTTTGCCTATTATCTTATTGTTACTTAAATAGGTAGGTATAACCTATACAATTATTGCCTTGCTGTGGTGTGGGCTGTAATAAAGCATGCCACATTTTCTTTTTACAGTTTAACATACGTAAAAACGTTAGCTTTGTTTATTCTGTGTTTTAATTTAACCTAGGTATTGCATTTCATGTTGTGGAACGCTTATTAATCGCAATATGCCGCAATTGTTCACAGCAGCATACGCTTAAATGCGATGCGTTGCTCGCGAGTCGCTTCAGCCTGAGCTACCTATCTACGTGCTGCTCGTGGTGTCGTCTCTTGCTATCGTGGCGGGCGGCATCCGAGCGGTCGTGCTTCGCTTCAGCCTGAGCGACCGACTAACCGCGTGCTTCATCTCACCGTCACTGGTTTGATCTGCACATTTTATTATACCCAATTCATTGTTAGCTCCTACGAAGTTAGTGCCGTTGTCACAGTGTATAGTGTGAGGCTTGCCACGCCGAGATACGAAACGACGCAAGCATAAAATGAAGGCTTCTGTACTAAGGTCACTGACTACTTCAAGGTGGACCGCCTTGGTTGATAAACAAACAAATATACATAAATAACATTTTGTATTTCGACTGCCACGTCCTTTCTTACTAGCTATTAAAAATGGTCCACCGAAATCGGCGCCACAATTATAAAATGGAAAAGTAACATTAGTGCGTTGTGACGGCAAGTTGCCCATGATAGGCTGTAATGTTTTGCCTCTAAAACGTATACAAATATTGCATGATCTGCTGACTTTGCGTGCTAACGATCTGCCACCCAAAGGCCAAAATTTCTCTCGAAAGGAAGCTAGCATTAATTGTGGCCCTGCGTGAAATAAGCGTTGGTGTTCATGTTTCATTAACAATTTAGTAAAATTATGGTTAGCATCTAAAATTATAGGATGTTTTTTATTGAAGTTATAATCAGATAATTTTAATCGACCACCAACTCTTAGCACACCGTCGCCATCAAGAAATGGATTCAAAGGTAACAATTTTGATTTATTATGTAATTCTTTAGAATTATGGATACTTTCTATTTCTACATGAAAAGATTGTAGTTGACAAATTTTGATTAATATTAATTGTGCTTTATTAAGCTCATGAACTTCTAGAGCTCCAGTTAATTTTAAATTATTTTTATTGGAGTTATTAATGAAACGCAAAACATAGGCATAACTTCTTAATAACCTATTAAAACTAGAATATTTACAAAAATCTATAAAATTTGGAACTTCGACACTAGTATGCACTTTAAGTTCAGGCACATCGACTAAATAGTTTTCCATCTGTGGCCAATCTTTATGTTCCTGCTTAAGAAAAGGAGGACCTTCCCACCATATACTAGAAGCTGACATTAGGTCGTGGGGTTCGACTCCCCGTGAAGCTAAGTCAGCTGGGTTTTGGTCAGTGGGAACATGTCTCCAAGTACAACCGCTGGTGATCTCGTTTATTTCTTGTATTCTATTACAAACAAAGGTTTTTAATAATTTCTGAGGAGTTTTAATCCAGCATAATACAATTGTTGAATCTGACCAAAATGTAACTTGATCAATTTTAATATTTAAACTCTTTAATAACTTAGAACATAAACGAGCACCCAGAATCGCACTGCAAAGTTCAAGGCGTGGTGTTGTCATTGTTTTTATAGGCGCGACTCTAGCTTTGGCACACAGTAATTTAACAGTAACAATATTATTTTTATCAATAGAGCGAACATACACACAGGTGCCATATGCATCCTGCGACGCGTCAACAAAACAATGCAATTCAATAGTTATAGGCGAATCACATGTAGCATTACGTGATATTTGTAACTGAGATAAAAGAGTTAAATTATTTGCAATGTTAGACCATTGTTTAGATAAATTAGGCGGTACTGGATCATCCCAGTCCAACTTTAAATTCCAAAGTTTCTGTAAAACAATTTTAGCTTTAATTACACATGGACATAAGAGACCCAAGGGGTCAAAAATTTTGCACGTCAAACACAAAATAGATCTTTTGGTAATAGGTAGATTTGAATCCATATCAATGTTAAACTGTAGCATGTCTCTATTAGGGGACCAAATTAGTCCTAGGATAGAACATTCTTTGTTTAATAAAGGTACGTCACCTATATCATCATTACAAATTTCGACACTATTTGCATTCGTTAATATTTTATGTAACGGAAAACAAGCAGAATTTAAAACGTGTGTTACATTTTCAAGTATATACTTGATGCCTTCTTCTGTAGAGGACCCAGTCGCTAAATTGTCGACATATATATCATGCTCAATTATAGAAGCTATCGTAGGATCCGAACATTCTCTAGATAGTTGAAGGAGACATCTAGTACTAAGAAAAGGCGCAGAAGCGCAGCCATATGTTACTCTATTTAATTGCAAGATCTTTAATGGTTGAGATTCATCGTCCCTCCACACAATCAGCTGCAGATGGCGTTGGGATGAATCTACTTCAATTTGTCTGTAATGTTTCTGAATATCAGCGATTAAAACATATTTATGACACCGAAATCGCATAAGAATAGATAAAAGATCATCCTGGACTACTGGTCCTATCAACTGGATGTCGTTTAAAGATTTACCAGAAGTTGTTTTTGCTGACGCATCAAATACAACTCTTAATTTGGTTGTTTCACTTTTGTCTCGAATAACTGCATGATGCGGTAGATAATATCCAAAATTAGGCTTATTTACTTCAGATAAATGCCCTAAATCAGAGTACTCCTGAATAAAATCCTTATATTGTTGTTTTAGTAAAGGTAATTTACTTAATTTTTTCTCTAAATTATAAAATCGCATTTTAGCTTGAATATATGAGTCACCTAGTGCCTTTTCAGGATCTTCCTTGAAAGGGACCTTAACAGAAAATCTACCATTAGGTAATCTGCAAGTATTATTAATAAAATGATTTTCACATAAATTTTCTTCAGTAGTTAGAACTTTGTCGGGGTGAAGCTCATCTATTTCCCAAAATAACTTTAAAGAATCATGTATCTCTTTACTAAAATTACAGTGAACCATTGGGTTTTGTTCAACTTGGGAATTGCCTAAAGGCCCTGATATCAGCCAGCCAAAATGAGAATCCTGCAAGATAGGTTTTTTGTTTCCTAGTTTAATCTGATTTGAACCTACAATATCCCAATAGACATCAGCCCCTAAAAGAATATCAATGTTGGAGGGACGATAAAATTGCGGGTCTGCAAGCTCAATATCTGAAGGCAAATTTAAATCATTTATATTTATATATTTAGAAGGCAATGTGCCAGTGATGTTTGGTACAACTAGACACTGTATACACATGTTAAAGGTGCCTATGCGTGACTTTACATTAATTTTACAACGTTCTTTGATATTAAATGAAGCATTATTAATCCCGGAAACACTAACCAGGTTAGTATTATTGCTAGGTAAACCTAATTTATTTTTGAAACTTTCTGTCACAAAACAGGATTGGCTGCCTGTATCTAATAAGACACGAGCTTTATAAATTTTATTATTAGTCATATTCTTTACCTCAACTACAGCAGTACATAAAAGAACTTGACTGGTTGAAAAACTTGACAACGCAATCGAACATGTCTCCAAGTACAACAGACCTTAGTACAGAAGCCTTCATTTTATGCTTGCGTCGTTTCGTATCTCGGCGTGGCAAGCCTCACACTATACACTGTGACAACGGCACTAACTTCGTAGGAGCTAACAATGAATTGGGTAGAATATTGCGGTCTAGTCGCAGGCCCCTTAGCGACTACGCTGGTAGTGAAGGCATTAATATGAAATTTATTCCGGCTTATTCACCACATTTTGGGGGAATTTGGGAAGCGGGCGTAAAATCATCTAAATACCATTTAAAAAGAATAGCAGGCAAAGCTTCACTTACTTTTGAAGAACTTACTACTCTCTTTGCACAGACCGAAGCTATCCTTAATTCACGTCCACTGTACCCCCTATCTTCCGATCCTCAAGATCTTACTCCTATCACTCCCGGTCATTTCCTCATCGGGCGGCCTCTAATGTCGGTGCCATCTGAGATCATGATAGATATGGCTAGACCCAACCGTTACCAACTGATAGAGAAACTCCGGCAACAATTTTGGAATCGATGGAAAAAGGAATATTTGTCAGAGTTACAGACAAGAACAAAATGGCAAACAAAACAGAAAGACATTAAACTAGGAGACATGGTGCTCCTGAAGGAAGATAATGCCCCGCCGTTGAAATGGCAACTAGGACGAGTCTCTCGCCTGTATCCTGGAGCCGACAACATTACAAGAGTCGTTGACGTATCCACAGCAAAGGGAATTCTGCATCGTGCCCTGAACAAACTAATCTTACTACCCGAAGAAAACGTTGAAAGCAATAGCTTTCAAGGTGGCCAGGGGGGCTACTCAAATGGCCACTTTTCCATTCGTTCGCTAACTTTAATCTTAAAAATAAGCAATTAATGATCAAGTCAGACGTCGCAAGTTTATGTAAATCACAGACATTGTCGTATTGTATGGAATCGACAAGCCTACGACACGTTATTTTGGTGTTTATGGCTTATTTTTAATTTTTAAGTTAGCGAACGGATAGAAAAGTGGCCGTTTGAGTAGCCCCGCAGGGATGTTAACGCTACACATCTCTATGTCTCGCCACAAAACGCGCATGCGCTCTTGCTGCGCGTCACCCCCCGCGCCCCGCCGCGCGGCTGTTGCATCTACTGCGCCGAGACGCCGCGCCGCCAGTGCCACCGCGTCTGCGCAATGTGTCACGCGCCTCCACGCTATCCAATGGGCACGCCGCTGAAGCCCGACATCATGAAAAGGCGCGAAAGAGGTCAGCTCGCGTCTGCTTCTTCAACCATCATCGGTGCATAGAGCACCTCCTTGTTTTTGTGAATGTGAACAATACTTATAAGCTGTGATTGTGAAGCTACATGTAATATTATATCTCATTATAGAATATGCAGTGAAAACGAAGCTTCTTTTATTTGTGCCCGGGATCCGGCAACGGCCCGGACATTGGTACTTTATCATAGTAACTTTTTGCCTAATGTTTCAAACCGTGAGACATCTATCAAAAAAGTTGCTATGAATTGCCAAAGCGTTAAGCAACTTCCTTGCTCACTGTACTACATCTTTTCATAAAAAATACGGTTGCGGTAAAAAGTGCAATGTGTTTTTCTTTTGAGTTTTCTGCTCAAATATGGAAATGTTATTTTGTTTTGTTTTATAACTTCAAAGCACGAGTTCAATGACTAATGATAATGAGTTCTCACCTCTACGTATCTATATGACAGGTTATTCCCATAAAATACTATTGTTATGTTATGATTTAGTTCAGTAAGTATTTCATGAATAAGTTTACTTCGTCTTACTTTTATAGATGTTAAGTTTTCCTTAATGACTTGGAAAATAAATTTTCCGTTACGTTTACGTTGGTAAGTAAGTATTTGTTTTTCAAACGATGAAAATAAATGTCGGGCAATATCACACACAGTATTATAAGTAGCTGAACTTATGGAAATCGGTAACACGAGACGGCACCATACCATAGTACCTATAGTGGGTATACACACAAAACCTAAACCTGTCAGACAATTTAAAAATATCGTTTTCTAATTTGACCAAGCCGGGCATCAAACTCATGACACCATGAAAACCGACAAGCCATTAGCCACTCGACCAAGGAGGTCGTTACATTTTGCGAAGTATGCTTTCTCTTTTCTAGATATATCTATTCCGTGTCTAGATGTAAGTTACGTCTATCGATATATCTAGAAAAGAGAAATCATACTTCCCAAATTACTTTTTGTAAGCAGACAATTTCTATGAAGTAGTCCTATGCCAATACTTGCATAGTACCTACATACGTATGTTTACGATGGGTGGCGACCATTCGCTTCACTTGTTGTGGTAAACACCGGAATGACAACAAAAGACGCGGCATATCGTATGCTGCAACTAGGGCTGCCAAGTTTTTTTTGCATCAAATATAGTATTTTTAAGATTATTAGTGTAAAAATATATTAGATGGCGAAAAAGTCCAAAACATACAAAAGGTTGTCGTTTTGTATGAAGGATTTTAAAGAAGTTGCATTTTTCAACACCTAACATTTTCATAACTTATTCAACAACCTTAAACACAAGTGTTTAATCACAAAAAATATTTTACAATTACTTATGTGCAAAAATATTACTTATATTTTTTTTGTTGCTTTTGTTTAATTTTTTCACTTGAAAAAATTTTGTATTATTGCCTACGACATATTTTTCTCAAAATATAGTGGATGAGCCCTCAATATAGTAGGATAGGTAAGGTACTATATTATATAGCAAGTCGGGTTGGCAACCCTAGCTGCAACATAGAATAAATTGATTGAAACGACCGTAGACTTGTTTTCATCTGTGACTTATACTTAATTTATGTGAAGAGAAAGGAGTGTAGATTTTTTTAGATAAAGATAAGTAAATATATTCATTTGGAAAAAAAAAGATTACGAAGACGTTTTGCCAGTCAGCATGCAAAAAATCAACAGGTAAAATATAATAAAATATACAATAAATTTTACAATGTCTTTCGTCTTGTACTAGCGATAATTAAAAGACATGAAATCATGAAATACACCTAATTTTATTATCTACTCATACAAAAACATTAACATGTTGAGGTCTATCCTGTTGGAATCGCCGCCATTTTAAATTTGATTTTTTATCTTAGATGACAATGTCGAATAATATTAATATCTTTTTGTGTAAACTTTCGACTTTAATACGTCATAAAAATTACTAAAGTCAATTTTAATAAGTGTGATTTGTAACAAAATATTTGAATGGTATTCAAGTAACAATTTTCAGTATGATATGGTAGGTAAGTACTTCAATAATTTAAACAAAATAGCTCAGTTACAAATCATGAGAAAATTCTTACGGATTTAAATAAACAAAAAAATGTCTTCGGTAACATAGTTTATACGAGTACAGTTAGGAACATATTCGTTCCCACAATTGTTAGAGATTCAATAACAATATTGGTTTAAATAATAAAAGTGATTATCCCACAATAAAATTGCTTAACAATAGTAGATTATACACCAAGGGGATAAAGCACTGTTTTATGTCACGGGCGCTACATTGAATCCTGAACGTAACGAAGGACTCCAAATTTAACTCCCGAGCGCAGCGAGGGTGTTATAAGTTAATTCCCGAGCAAAGCGAGGGAATTAAGATTGAGTCCTGAGTGCAGTGAGGGATTCAAGCGCCCAAGAAAAAAACAGTTTTATCCCGGTGGTGTATACTCTACTTTTCTCACTTTATGCGAGACAATAAAAAACCAGGCTTAGTAGATAGTGTTTATTACAGCATATTAAAAGTGCAAATTGATATTGGAGACATTAGTCCAATTATGGAAAGATAACGTTTTATTTTTATTTGGTACATTTATCGAGGTTGAGCTAGAGTTTATTTAGTTTTCCATGTGTCAAAATCTTTATAGGCTTTCAGGTATTTTTCCTTTGACTTTTCTGGGAGTAGATTATTGACAATGCCTATGGCATCTAATTTAATAGCTTCTGGAGACAAAATACTTTCATCACTTGAAATTTTTTATTTTTTCTTTGAAATATTTATAGAATCTTCTAAAGCTAGTAGTACTACTAGCTACGGCTATAGCAACTTCTTTCAGCTGGCGTGGCCTACTCGATTTGACAAACAAACGTCTCATGCGAATCTAGTGGGCCACGGCCTCGGTCTTCGAAAATCGAGTTGGCCGCGCCCGCTGAGGACACATTATGTTTAGTGAAATTAGACTTTATGTACATAGCAATAAGAATTATGAAAGTGAAAATCACATTATTGACCAGCGGGTTATAATATAACATTATAACCCGGCTAAAGCCAAGAGATATAATGTCTTGCTTTCGGTAAGGTTTACATGACATATAATTCGGCATTGTCGAGCATGTGGTGTGAAAAAGTCTTTGTTTTATCAAAGCCAACGTTAAAATATGAACACGTTTAGATTTATCATCAATTATCATATACCTACTTGGAAAGGTGCCGAAACGTCACAGGAGTTTAAAAAACCAATAACATTATACAACATATACGACGCGGTATAAATCCGGATGAGTGTTTTATTTTAACCAATTTCAAAATCTTTAAAAATGTTGTTACCGCTAATAATTTTCACTTTGAAGTTAAAAGTCTTAATTATGTTAATTCTTCGTAAAAACAGGCATTTGTAAATTTTGGCAATCAAGTTTTATGATAATGTTAGATAGGTACCCCTTTTTTATAAAAAAAATAACAATACGATATACCTACTTAACATGTTAAAAATATCGTCTCTTAATTGATACAATACATTAAGTAATGTTAGTTTTATTGCGTGCAGAACAAGTTCTAACTGTAATCACTAAAGTTAATACCTAACTACCTAGTTACTGTCGAGGGAGGTTTCTCACGAAGTGCTATGCTCTATGGTACATTCGAATTTCAAGTTAGATTTGTTATGTCAATCTGCTTGGACATGCGCAGCACTCTGTAGTTTGACACACTTCTTGTGGATCCGTCGAGATGTATAGACATTAATTCAGAAACTACGTAAAGTATAAATTATGTTATAACAGTGCTGTAACTTGTGAACCGGCTCAATATATATATACACAAAAGTCTCCTGGTCTCATTAACATATGCCTTTAGGTTATGGGCCGAAAAAAAAAATACATATAGAGATCAGGAGTGAAGATAGAAGGAAAAGTTTTATTTTCAGGTATGTTGTGTTCATAACTAGAGGCCTTAGCAACAAGAGAGTGTTGACAAAATAGTGTTGCTAAGGGGGATGAAAGATTAAATATAGAAATTATAAAACTTATAAAGATAAACAGTGATGATTACAATACTAAATAAAACTTAATGAGGGGAATAATTCAAATTATGGGAAGATAAATCCGATGAAAAATCTTTGCCAAAAATAAAATTTTGTTGGTGACAGTTATGGCCGAAAAAACAAAAGAATGTGAAGAAAAAATTTATTTGACAAAATTGGAATTGGCTTTTAATTGAACTGAATTTAGTTTGAAACTGAACTTATTTGTTTTTGAACTACACTTTTGGCCATGGAAAATATCAACAAATTGAAGGACGTACAAAATTATAAAAACTGGCGTAAGATTACAAAATTATTTCTTGAATCAAAAGGGCTTATTGAAGGTGCAAAAGACTTCAACGACGCAAAGGCACGGTTCTTCGTTCTAAATACAATAGATGAAAAATTCCTACACTATGTGATTAACTGCACCTCAGTTACAGAAATTTTTGAGAAACTAGACTTAATATTTAACTTCGAAAGAAAGGAAGACAATCATGAGAAAATAATAAAATTCTACAGCTACATTCCCACTGCAAACATAGTTGACGATATTAGCCACCTCCAAAACCTGTGTTCAGAAATAAATATGATAGAACCGAACAGCATCACAGAGGAGATGTTAATGAACAAAGCTTTTTTTTTTTTTTTTTTTTTTTTATTTATTCAGGTCTACTTACAGTTTATGCACTAATTACAACATTTCATACTTAAATATCTTATTTTAGTTAAGTACATAAACTACTTACAAGTAGACACCTCCTGCTTCTTAAATGCTAGTACAGACTTAACTTAATTATACTACTTAATAACAATTTTTTTTTAAATATTTTTTTATGTAGATAGGTATAGTATAAATTTAAGTTAAAAAATTAATTACAAAAGTGACTATTTAACTTCTATCAATAATATTGTGGTGCATAATTTTGCGTATCCTATTGGCAGAGTCATAAAAAACGTCAATCAAATCGGAATATTTGTTTAAAATTCGGGATAGACGGGGGATGGCAGAATTGGCACCTAAAACCGTGGATCTAAGAGGAGGACAAAGTGGTGTCATGGGCTTTCGTGGCATCCTACGCGGGGCTCTTAATTTAAATTGCGATAGTAGAGAAGGGCAGTTGATTCTACTTGTTAAGATATTACTCAGAAAAATTATATCTAACTGATCCCTTCTTTTTTCGAGTGACATCATTTTAAAATATTTTAATCTATCTTCATAACTTTCAATTTTTTTATGTAAGCCTTTAGAAAACGCAAGATGCCAAAGAAATCTTTTTTGTATTCTTTCAAGACGAAGAGTATGAGTAGCAAAGTGTGGGCGCCATACGACACTGCCATACTCCAAAATACTCCTTACTAAAGAGTTGTATAATAAAATTTTTGTTTGCGTATTTTTAAAGATTTTTGCATTTCTTATAACAAACCCTAGCATCTTTGAAGCCCTTTTAACTACATTATCTACTTGGGGAACGAAGGATAACTTTTGATCAAAGTATATACCAAGATCCTTGACTACCTCTGATGTTTCAAGTGCAACACCTTGAAGATAGTACTGAGTAGCAGTGAAGTTTATTTTCCGTGTAAAATGAACTTGTCGACATTTTTTTGGATTAAGTAGCATACCGTTGTCAGTGCACCAGTCGACAAGATTATTGAGGTCATCTTGCAACTTCACAGCATCGTCACCTGTTCTTATTTGTAGTCCCATTTTCAAATCATCTGCGTAAAGGAATGGAGTGGCATAGTTGAGGCATTTTGGCAAATCGTTTACTAGCAGATTGAACAAGATCGGTCCGAGATGCGATCCCTGTGGTACGCCAGATAGTATATCACGATCACTAGAACGATATCCATTAATCACCACATGAAATTTTCTATTTGTAAGGTAAGATTTAATCCAGTTTAATAAAGATCCGGTAATTCCCAACGAATTTAATTTCCCCAATAGTACTTTGTGACAAACTTTGTCAAACGCTTTGCAAAAGTCCGTATATATGACGTCAATTTGCCCCTGAGAATCAATTGCCTGTGATAAAAAGTTTTCAAAACATACCAAGTTAGTGCAGGTAGAACGTGCTTCAAGAAAACCATGCCGATGGTCCGTAAAGATTTGCTTACAATGACTCCGAACTACAGGACAAATTATAGATTCAAGGACTTTAGCAAATACACAAAGTAAGGAGATTGGTCGATAGTCATCAACACAAGTTTTGTCTCCACCTTTGTGTATCGGTACAACTTTAGCCAGTTTCCAATCATCTGGGAATATCCCTGACCTTAGTGATTCATTATAAATGATGTATAAGGGTTCAGCTAGGGCTTTCGCACACTCTTTTACAAAAATGACTGGGATTTCATCTGGACCGTGACTTTTGCTGGCATCTAAAATCTTTAACTTCTGCAAAACCTCGTCTAAGCTAATATGAATTGAATGCAGGTTGTTACTATGCACTTCTTCTTTACTTGTGTTGTTGCCACTATCACCATCTGACACATTGTAGACAGAAGCAAAGTTGTCAGCAAATAGCTCACATATCTCCTCGCCACCATAAGCTGTGCTAGTTGCAGTGTGCATTGTCGTGGGGTATGAGCTATTCCCTTTGCGTTTTCCTTTTATGAAAGACCAGAATACTTTCGGATTTACTTTTATTGATTTTTCTACCCCGTTCAAATAACTTTTGTAACATTTAGACTCTAATTTTTCACATCGGCGTTTCAAAATTTTTAAAGAGATTTCGTCTAAAGGGTTTTCATATTTTTTATACCGTAACCTAACACAATTTTTTTCGTGTAATAAATTAATAAGATTTTTTGAATACCAGGGAGGGTATTTAGATTTAACTGGGTTCTTTAAAGGTACATACAGAGCTAAAGATTCTTTTATAACTTCATAAAAAGCTTTTACCATACTATTGACACCTGTTTGATTCTTAAATATATCTGTCCAAGACTTATTTTCCAAAAACTTATTTATGCTACTGTAATCTGCTTTATAAAAATTATACCTTTCAGTATCACAATTGTAGGGCAAGGCTTTTTCATTAAATGTAGTTAGGTTAATCTCAAGAGGAGGATGCAGAGTGTCTATTTTGGATAGGATATCAGTGGCAGTTTTGATTTGACAATTTTGTATATTCGTAAGAAAGAGATCTAGAATATTGCCACTTTTATTCGGAATTTTATTAAATTGATCTAGGTCATTCAATACCATAAAGTCTCTGAGTAAAGTTTCTATAGATGACGCATTGTTACTTACTTGTTGATTCCAATTTATTTGACCTAAATTAAGATCTCCTACAATGCATACCTTACCTTTGACATGTTCGAGGGCATGATTACAGTTACACAAAAAATTATCTAAAGTTGTCTTGGATACAGGTGGAGGTAAATATACAACACAAAATGTAACCTGGCGAATGCCCTCGTTAACTGGAATGTCTATAGTCACCCAAAGATCTTCAGAAGTACTCTCCCATTGGTTATTTCTAAGCTTTGACTATTCTGCCGGAGAACCTGAATTATTTTAAAACAGTTTGGGATATAACCCCTAAAGCGGAAAAAACAGTGTTCAATTTAATTATGAAAATTCAAAAACTCAATCCAAACATGCCCACGTCGTCAGGAACTAACAACCAAGCCTTTAAATCAGACGAAAGAAAATGCTACAATTGCGGGCAGCAAGGGCACATTGCCAGGGTCTGCAGAAAAGGCTGTTCCATCTGCCACAAAACAAACCATAACACAAAAAATTGCTTTTTAGAAAAAATCTGCAGAACTTGTGGGGCGAAGGGCCACGTACAGAGGTTCTGCCGCAATAATAAGTCAAATAATCTGGTAAGCGAACAATTCCAAATCAAAATCAAAGCAATAGTTGACTCAGGTGCCTCTTCACATTTTTTCAGCAATAAAAATATTATACAAATTACAGAGAAAATAGATGTCTCTATCAGGTGTGCAAATTCTGACAACATCACAGCGCAGGGGACCGGCAAAATTGTAACAAACTTTGGAGAGCTGAAGGATGTACTGTTTGTCCCAGAAATATCACGGAACCTGATTTCAGTAAGCGCCATTACTGACAATGGAGGCAATGTACACTTCGCTGGAGACAAGGTATTTATTAAATACAAAAATAAGATAATTTTAACGGGTTACAAAACTAAGACCGGGTTGTATGAAACAGAGTTCTTGGCTAACTATACTCGCGAAGCGCTACTCACTGAGAGTGTCAATATCTGGCATCGGAGACTAGGTCACGTATCCGATGTGCCTCGTCTGGCGAAATTGGTAAATGGTATCGAAATTGGGGGGGAACATTCGAACAAATTTTGCGAAATCTGCACAAAAGCTAAAATGACTCGAAAACCGTTTGGAAATAATAGAATTAAAGCTAAATTCCCTTTGGAAATTATTCACAGTGATATTTGCGGCCCAATTGAAGTGCCCACTTGGGACAATAAAAAATATTTTATCACGTTTTTAGACGACTTTACGCACTTCTGTGTCGTGTACTTGATCGCCTTCAAAAGTGAGTGCCTTGACAAAATTAAAGAATTTGTGTGTTTAGCTGAAAATCATTTCAATAGCAAAGTAAAGAAAATTAGGTGCGATAATGGGGGTGAATACTCGAGCAATAACCTACATGCGTGGTGCCAGGCAAAAGGGATCGTACTGGATGCAACCATTCCGTACACGCCTCAACTGAATGGAAAAGCTGAAAGACTAAACAGAACCCTGATGGAGAGAACAAGGGCGTTAATGTTCGATGGCAAGGTTCCAAACTATCTGTGGGGTGAAGCACTGTTAACAGCAAGTTTCCTGCTCAACAGAAGTCCAACAGAAGGCAGAAACAAAACACCAGCGGAAATGTGGTTCAAGATAAAACCCAACCTATCGAACATCAGAAGATTTGGATCTACAGCGTACTACAAAATAAACTTTGGCCTACGAAAACTGGACGAAAGATGCGGCAAAGGAATACTCATCGGTTACGTTAGAAACGGCTACAAAATTTGGGTGGATGAAAAGAAACAGATAATAAGAGCAAGGGATGTAAGAATAAACGAAGAAGAACAAGGAATATATTTAGATGATGAAGAAAATGTGGTGAAAATGAATGGACTGTGGAAGTTGGTTGAAGATGAACATACAGGAGAAGAAATAAATCAAAATTCAACAGTAAGCAATGAAGAATGTCGAGAAGGTGGAGAAAGAAGAAATAGAAGTATTAGAGAAACAAACGAAGGTAGAACAAACGACAGTCGAATAAATGAAGACAGAACAAGTGACGGTGAAACAAATGATGGTGAAATAAATGACGGAAGAACAAATGAAGAAGAAAGAAACGAAAATAGTATAAATAGTAGAAACAATTTTGAAAGTAATTTAAATTTTGATAGTATTATACAACCTGAAGAAAGTGGAGAACTTTTCGATAGTGAAGAGAGTGAAGAAAATCAGAGTCGAGTAGTAGAGATTGAGGCAGAAAATGGAGAGAGTAATGAAGAAACTGAGGGAAGTCGAGTGGTGGAAGATAGTAGAAGAAGAAACCAACCTGCGAGAGAACGTAGGTTACCAGAAAGATATAAGATTATGTCATGGAGTTTGATACGGAAGCTTCCATGTTAACGTACGAGGAGGCGATAGAATCAAGCGAAAAAGATAAATGGAAGAAAGCAATAGAGGAAGAAATCAAGTCGTTAGAAGAAAACAATACGTGGACATTTGTAGATAAGAAAGAAGCGGAAGGAAGAAAGCTAGTAACAAGCAAATGGATCTTCACGGTGAAATCAGATGGAAGATACAAAGCAAGATTAGTCGCAAGAGGATTTCAACAGAAATATAAAATAGATTATGATGAAACATATAGTCCAGTTGTAAATACAAATTCTTTGAGAGTACTATTGTCAATTGTTGCAAATAAAAAATTGAAAATGAAACAGTTCGATATTAAAACAGCGTTTCTTCATGGAGATTTAAAAGAGTGTATTTATTTAAAAGTTCCAAAAGGTTACAGCAACAAAGAAGATAAAGTATGCAAATTAAATAAGAGTCTGTATGGGTTAAAACAAGCTCCATTAATGTGGAATATTAAATTTACAGAACATTTAATTAAAATGGGATTTAAGCAATTAAAGTTAGATCAATGTATTTTTGTAATGGAAGGTGAAAGAAGGATGATTCTTGCGATTTATGTTGATGATGGACTAGTAGTTGGTGAGAGAGAAGAAGATCTGGTGCATGTAGTGGAAACATTAAGAAAAGGTTTTGATCTAAGAATCTGCGAAGAAGTATCAAATTACATCGGGCTGGATATTACACAAGAAAAGGAAGGAGTGAAAATTTGTCAGAAAAAATACATCGAAAAAATTTTGAAGAAATTTAATTTGAATGAAGCAAGAGAATGTAAAACCCCAACCATTTTGATAGAACAACACCCAAAGTTGAAAATAGACACAGAGAGCCATGAACTCTATAGGGAAATGGTAGGATCTTTATTATATCTGGCGAATAAAACGAGGCCAGACATAAGCTTCCATGTAGGGTATTGCTCGCGTCAACAAAGTGCTCCAAATTTGAATGATTTAAATAATGCAAAAACTATTTTGAAATTTTTAAAAGGTTCGGAAAACAAAGGTATTCATTTTGGTGAAGGTGATAAAGTGCTTCGAGGGTACTGTGACTCAGATTTCGCGGGGGATCCAGACACTAGGCGTAGCACGTCGGGTTACGTGATTTGGCTAAACGGTGGACCAGTGGCATGGAGCTCAAGAAAGCAACCGATCGTAGCGCTGTCAAGTACGGAAGCAGAGTTTATAGCCGCAGCAGAATGCTGCAAAGAACTCCTGTTCATCAGAGACTTCATATTTGAAATGACCAATGAAAAATTAGAAATAGAAATGAAAGTGGACAACCAGTCAGCTATTTGGCTCATGAAGAAAGGAATTATGAATAAAAGAAGTAAACACATAGACGTGAGATACTACTATCTAAAAGATCAGATTGATGCAAACAGAATAACGGTCAAATACTGTCCAACGGGTTCGCAGATAGCAGATATACTTACAAAGTGTTTGCCACCTGTGAAGTTTGAAAGGTGTCAAAGAAAACTCGTATCAGAGTGAGTGTTTAGTGATAAGTGCGGGCAAAAGTGAACTAAATGCGTTTTCGGTCAATATGTGGGGAATTAGTGTGTAAGTTTTATAGGGGTGTGTAATTTGTATAAGAAAGATGTAAAGGCGTGATGTAAACTTAAGAAGCCCATTCAATTCACAGTTTTAGTTAAAGAGTTAAGGGGGTGTATACGTACAATGCTTAAGGGGGTGCATAGGCATATAATGTAATGATTCATTTAAGGGGGTGTGGAAACATTTGGGGAACTTTTGGAAAATAAATGAATCATCATCCAAAATAACAAAGCAAACGACGGTAAACAAGTAACTTGAAAGAAATTGTCATACGTTTATTATTTGGACATTATTATGGCTTTAAGTTTTTATCACACATTTACGTTCTACTTTTATATAATTGAATGTATTTGATAATTGATTTGATTTTGTACTATGCTTGTATTTTTTATGTAATGATGGATAATTGAGTTTAAAGGTTGTTTTGTCTGTCTATATAAAAAACGTTAGGTTTTGTAATGTAGGGTCGAGTAGGAGTTTTGAAAAAACGGTTAGGTCTTGTAATGTAGGGTCGAGTAGGAGTTCAAGTATTCGAAAGGTGTAGTTAATTGAAAGGTAGTAAGTAGCTCGAGAAGTGGTGTTACGGGTTATAGGAATCGAGAGGCAGATAGAAAGTAGTTTTGATGTAACGGGTTATGTCAAATGTTATATTAAGGGGTAGACATGGGTAATAATGGACAATTTAATAAAACTTCAATACTTTACCAAACACTTTAATATTATATAAACTTGAGATAGGTTTGTAACTGTTGGTAGGAAGCATCTAAGAGTGTATAAGTTTGATTAGGCAGTTAGTAGTGCTGGACAGGTAACTGTTTCAGCAAGTATGGTCAGCATGTGAAGCAGATTGAGGGGGTGTGTCGAGGGAGGTTTCTCACGAAGTGCTATGCTCTATGGTACATTCGAATTTCAAGTTAGATTTGTTATGTCAATCTGCTTGGACATGCGCAGCACTCTGTAGTTTGACACACTTCTTGTGGATCCGTCGAGATGTATAGACATTAATTCAGAAACTACGTAAAGTATAAATTATGTTATAACAGTGCTGTAACTTGTGAACCGGCTCAATATATATATACACAAAAGTCTCCTGGTCTCATTAACATATGCCTTTAGTTACCTTAACTACCTACCTATGAGCTCCAAGGTTAAAAAGTTTTAAATAATCTTGATTGTTGTTCATGCAAGTATTTCTCTTATTTTAAACTAGCGGCCGCCCAAGGTTTCACCCGCGTGGTTCCCGTTCCCGTGAGAATATCGGGATAAAATTATCCTATGTTTTAATTTAAGCTATTTACTTTCTGTGTGGCAAATTTCAACCAAATCAGTTCAGTAGTTTTTGCGTGATTGAGGAACAAACATCCAAATACACGAACTTTCACATTTATAATATTAGTAGGATTTTTTGAGGAATTTTAAGGGCTGTGGGATCAGCAAATTCCCTTAATGGTACAAAAATATTTATGTAAAGGCATTTACTACGCGCGCTCTCTTTAACCTTATACAATGTAACAAAAACCCCATCAGATACTGAAACAGGTGATAGTGTTGCTAAAACTGTACAATATTATCTATGGAAAATCGAAAGATCGTCATTTTCGCAAATGGTCATCGCGAAAAATTTAGTCACTGGCTAAAATGACATTCTGCTAAAGCGACCAAACTTTTCGCTATGAGCATTTGCGAAAATGACGATCTGCGTCAAAACCTAATGGTATAGTAATAATTTGAATTAATGTATTTATTATTATTAAAATAATAAGTTTCTCAAGAATATACTTTATTACGCACGAAATTTGCTAATACAATAAATTGCAGACGGAAGAAAAAATATATACTTAGCTGTGCAAACAGCAGATAGATCATAAAACGGATAAATGTAGATGCCTGATAAAACGGCCTAACTGTTGTAAATAGCTAGATACCAATTACAAAATCGCAGTAATTTACCTTTGTAAATATTTCAAATTATTACCTACAAGGAAGGTTATATTGAACTTAGGTATATTAATTATCTGTGTTACATAGCGCCGAGTTCGATTCCCAGTTTGATCAAAATGTTATTATGACCTATTTATGTCCCTCTTGGGTCAACGTATTTCCTACAATACAAAACCATATAATACCAACTACACTGAGAACCGAAGGACTTACATAAAGGTAATGCCGTATCAAAAAAACTAATTTTAACAGATTAATTATGTACCTTACCTACCCTTGAATGAAATGAAACAAAAAAAAATATCTATCTTGTATGATTTCTTTTTTGATCAAGCAAAGTGCATTTTCTACCGTGTCTCGGTATATTTATCTGAATAGGGTATAGTTTCCTTGAATTTCGGACTTAAACTTAAATTTTGTAGTATGAAAAAATCACGGGAAGTAAAGAAATTTTCAATTCAGAGAGCCTATTATTAAAATAATCACGATAGTCGGAGGATTTTCGATGTTCGATTGGCTTGATTTTGAACCTACATGAGTTAATATGTCACGAAGTGGGACGAACTCTTATCGCGATTTTTTTTTGTAATAGGCCCTCTGAAATCTAGAAACAGCTAGTTGCTACACCAATGCAGTTAATAAATTTTATCGTATTATCACAATTTTTATGTAAGAATATTATTGGAAAAATTAATATAGTGCTACTATCGCTCAGTAATGAAATGCATCATAAAAAATTAAGTAATATTACAACATTGAATTACAATTTCAAACATTGCAATATAGCAACTTATATATAGACTGAAAGGATTACTCATTTACTTGGGATTAAATTATTTAAACCTGAACAAATTTTGTTAAGTATGACGCATTTATCTAATAAAAAAAGTTTGATCACATGAAAAGAATGCAGATTAAAATAAAATTGTGAAGGTAATCGATGTTTCTCAAGATCAACAATTCTATTGTTTTT
Source organism: Agriphila tristella (assembly GCA_928269145.1). NCBI lineage: Eukaryota > Metazoa > Arthropoda > Insecta > Lepidoptera > Crambidae > Agriphila > Agriphila tristella. The sequence continues at coordinate 31,919,397 of OV743432.1, forward strand.
TATTTCGTTGCAAAAAGCGCATACTTATCAGTTGAGTAGTTTTAAAAGTGGACCTATTAAATAAACGAATCAAGTTCAAGACACAAACCTAATAAACAAATCAAAATAGAGTTTTTCGGAAAGTCTATTACTTTTCTGCTTTAATTAATTAACTTCAATCGTTTTATTTTCACTGACAAGCTTTTTAAATTTTTTGTTGGTTAAAAACAATGAAGGTAACTTTAACTCACAAATTAAAATGTATATTTCTTTAAACGGTGTTGTCTTAATCTGTGAACATTTTCCGTGTTTAATTATTTGTTTGGTTAAAGCTATGTTTATCTTTACTAAGCTACAATGAAATATGTCTAGACTTTTTATTTATTATTTAAAAAAAAACCTGTCTTGTTTTTTTAGTAAAATATAGAAAAGTATGTTTATTAATTTAATAAAGAGTTGAAGGTTAAACACGATAATGTTTCTTGTCGCGCAGTGTACACCGGAACCTTAATAGATTTGTTTTGATAAATAAATACTCATCATTCATCGTGGAGAAAACATAAACTACTTACGTGGTGTATCCGACACATCCTCATCCATGATGGCCAGTTTGCTGGGCCTTTTGTCATCTTCGCGCTTCAACCCCATTTTCACTGCAACAGTTCGTTAATTTAAAAAAACTAAACGTCAAACGCGCGCGTTTTTTATAACACTATTTTTCACTGCTTATTTTTTTATTATTTCTGACCAATGTTTTTGATCGGCGTGATAAACATGAGATTTTTATTATCCGATACGCGAATGCGCGCGCTCGTTGCGGCGTCGTCGGCACGACAGGTGAGGCATGTGTTCCACCCGCTAAGGTTGCTTTGACTGTCACGCCACGATGGGCTTGCCTTGTTTTTATGGCACGCAATTTGCCACTCGCCGGCGCGACGCGATATAGCACCGTGTATATTTTCTTTGGCACCGGGGCGGCGACCGGCAAGTAAGGTCCTACGGTGAATTTTATCGTTTGTCAGTGTAAGTCAGGTGTAAGTATCGTTTGACAGTGTAAGTCAGGTGTACGTACAACAGTATTCCGCCAAATGTAATTGCGAAATAAAAAAAGAAAACACTGACGTACGTCTTTGAGTATGTAACTTACCATACGTTTGTTCTACCTAAATATAATAATAAATATGTTAAAAGGACGTAAAAATATACGCTACTCAATATATTAAACAGGCTCCCGCATACATTGCATAATAGTATCTTAAAGAACTACAAGACCTGTAAACATCTATTAAAAAAATACTAAATATTGGGATCAAGTGAGTGACATTATAATAATGCTGTAATGCGACTCATTCGTGCAATATAAACCTCAAATAGGTTTAAAGCGCGTTTAGTTTTTTAACCTATAAAATTGTTATGTTATGAACAAATAAAAATAAAAAAAAAACAAATAAAATAGATAGGTAATGCTTCATTATTTATTACATATAACACATGTCTTACTAACAGTTAATAAAGGATCAAAAGCATTAGAAGTTATAGCACAAAACATGGGAAAAATAAAGGTTTTTTCCTTTTTTATATGAGACTAGCGGCCGCCCGCGGTTCCACCCTCGTGGTTCCCGTTCCCGTGGAAATATCGGGATAAAAAGTATCCTTTGTTGTAATCTAGGCTATCTACTATCTGTGTGCCAAATTTCAACCAAATCCGTTCAGTAGTTTTTTCGTGATTGAGGAACAAACATCCAAACATCCAAACCCACAAACTTTCACATTTATAATATTAGTAGGATGTTACGAAACAAAATTACAACTCTTTCATAGAAAACTAGGGAGGTCTAAAATGCAAAATTGTTGATAAAACATTTGAATAATAAAATGGAACTTTTTCTAATTTGTGGCAGGAATATCCCTTGAAAACTCTTACAATAATAATATATAATTATAAACAGTAAAAAACTCTGCAATTAATTTGATGTTGAGATTTTAATGTAAATATTTATAAAATATTTGTTACTTACTTTTTTAAGTAATTAGTCTAGTTTTTGACTGTTATAAATGTAACATACACAAGGATGACATGACATACACTGGTCTGCAAAACTAAGTACTACAGTGGTCTATTTTCATACAAACGAGGTAACTTTGAAGCATTGGTTCTCCGCCCAGGATTAAACGTGGTGTGATCTGATGATGGCCATCTAGGGAGAGAATGGAGAAGATTCAGATCCCCATACACACCCAATTGATCTGATCAGCATTCTAAGAGCTGTAAGGATTAGAGTTATCAGTTACAGCATTTCCATACATTTTAATGCAATTTTCGTGGTTTTTTTAAACATATCCAAACAGCTCTTAGAATGCTGATCAGATCAATTGAGTGTGTATGGGGATCTGAATCTTCTCCATTCACTCCCTGGATGGCCATCATCAGATCACACCACGTTTAATCCTGGGCGGAGAACCAATGCTTCAAAGTTACCTCGTTTGTATGAAAATAGACCTCTGTAGTACCTACTTAGTTTTGCAGGCCAGTGTAGGTACCCATTTAAAATATATTTTTTTAATGTTTATAAAAAGAAGAGGACGGCATACGTTGGGCTAACTGACCGTCGTCGTCGAAAACTGTTTGAAATTGCCGATTTGTATGGAGAATTTTCAAGAAGTTTTTTTTCATACTTAACATTTTCTTTGATGTGAACACTCATGTAAAAAAAATTGTTATGGCCAAGTTTTAACTTTTTTACTCACAAAAAAAGAGTCACTTTCAAGATATTTTTTTAATGTTATAGAAAGCTAAAATAAGGACTTCATTGTCACTGATAGTTGACCATCATGGTCATAATTCGATATAATATTAAGAGATATTGTTAAATATAATCATAGAACTTATTATTTTCTTTGTATGTAATAAAATATCGACAATTTCATAGTAAAGACCTAATATTTGTTTTTAGTACCTAGGTCTGTCTGTACTGACCACATTTTTATTTTACTTTAGCTTCTTAGAAACATTGAAAAAAGTAACGAAGCGAGACTTCACAGAGAAAGCAATAACTACGTAAGACGAGACTTATCCATCAGCCATTTTTAATGTCCCCACTGCTAGGGCACAGGCCTTCCTTATGGGTGGATAAGGAGGACGGGCCATAACCCACCACGCGGGCCCAATGCGGATTGGTGGGTGTTAACGACTGCAAATGCAGCTGGGAGTAACGGCTTAACGTGCCTTCCGAAGCAGGAGCTCGAGATAATAAATTTTTGGTCACCCATCCCATGACTGAGCCTTGCGAAAGTTGCTTAACCTTCGCGATCGCTGGGCCAGCCGCTAAACCACTGCGCCACTGAGCTCCTATTTTGCCAAAAAAGTAAGAAATACAGCAGCCGTAAGCTATCAGAAAACACGCCATAATAATTCTAATTTACTTATGTAATTGACACTTTAATAATATTATGTTTATTGAAACGAAATTGATTTCTCAGTGACTTAGCTGTTAAAATCAAATTAATCCGTAACGATATAGGAAGGTAATTAATAAAAACCGACCAAGTGCGAGTCGGACTCGCGCACGAAGGGCTCCTCCGTTCCATAAAATGGCAAAAAAAACACGTTTTTTGTTTGGGAGAACCCATTGAAATATTTATTTTATTCTGGTTTCTTTTTTTTTTTGTTACAGCGGCAACAGAAATACATCATCTGTAAAAAAATTAACTGTCTAGCTATCACGTTTCATTAGTTAATATCGTTTATTGTCCAGACACTGTGCAAATGTAGTGTGATGTTTGCTTGAGTGTTTGTTTTATAACGTAAACTGATAGTGTGATGTTTGCTTAAATCTCAATACCTATACATTTATTTAATAACGAACTGCATAAAACAATACGATCAGTCTAGACTAGATTGTTACGTAAGCGAGCGTTGTTGTGAACTTTTAAATCCCTCCATATGGAAAATGGCCTCAGCAAAATGGTTACTTAAAATCGAATTTAGAATGCTAAGCTAGGCTAAAAACTCATACGAGTCATTGTCAAATTCAGTGGTCATTTATTTTAGAAGAGAAAACTTTACCAAACAATACCAACTGAACTAAAAAATGTGTTCTGTTCTGAGAGGGTAATAAAATTCAAAAATCATATTTTTTCCAAAATTCCTATTTTTGTCTCAAAAAGTCCTCTTCGGTGGTCTGTTCGGAAACCAACTCGGCTTTAATTTGTGATCTTAAGGTATATTAAAACAACCCCTATTAATGAAATTCGTTCCCATTCAAAAATCTAAGACTGTAATTTATCCATATAAACATTATCCAGCAATATACCATTATTAATTATTTTATTATCATAGTCTCAATTTCGTTCCGAAGATTTAGATTTTCTCGGTTACCCTATTTTACTACCTGTAAAATCAAAATATTATATTTTCCTGAACGCATCCTGATCTAAATTGAATAGCAGATTAACTGTGAACGCATCAATAATTCGTAGTGTAGCCATTTTACTAATTTCAAAGTGCTTTTACTTAGAATATGAATCTAAGTGCTTTTATGACTATCCTCAAAAAGTTTGGTTTTATGATTTTTAGTGAGGAAAATCCATTCAGAGGACCTCTTTTCGGTGGTCTTTTTTCCATACTTTTTTTTTTATTTTGCTGTATCGACCTCTAATTTATGTTGATTTAGATTGCTAATGTTCCAATGGATGTATATAAAAACAAATTTCGTTTAATTTTGGACTATTAATTTTTTCAATTTTTTGAGCCCCGTTTTGACAATGACCCATATCTCTCTGTTTGAAAAAAATACTTAGAAAAATTCGACTCACCCGTAGCACCTTAGACGGGACGGATGATTCAAGAAATATTTTTGGTCAAACGTCAACAATAAACATATGTTTATTGTTGTACTAGCGGCCGCCCGCGGTTTCACCCGCGTGATTCCCGTTCCCGTAGGAATATCGGGATAAAAAGTATCCTATGTTTTAATCTAGGCTATCTTCTATCTGTGTGCCAAATTTCAACCAAATCCGTTAAGAAGTTCTTGCGTGATTGAGGAACAAACATCCAAACATCCAAACCCACAAACTTTCACATTTATAATATCAGTAGGATATATTCCGCCATGATCATCACCAATCACAACAGCCCATTAGTTAATCCACTGCAGTTTATAGTGGTCATCCTACGAGCTCAAAATAAATAGAAAACCGCAAATCGATGTACAGCATAGCCGTTTGGTACACGTATACTTGAGGTCAAAACAAAATTTTGGACCCGCAGTTCTTAAAAATTCTTTCCTTAGGAGAGGAGTTATCACGGTGTCTCGTTTTTGTATTGGGAAAAAAAATTGTTTAAGACCTATCGTATATGGTATCGAATCAAAGGGCTTGCTGAGCCGGTTCTAAATCATAAATATATCACATCGTTACATTTCAGCCTCAAGAGTAACAAGTTTTAAATTAAACAAAAAACTTTTCGAAACATACCAAGTTTGGGCTCCTACAGATACGATATGATTGGATTATTTTTCATAAAATATACCTCAAATGATATGTCACATTCTCAATCCTAACCTCAAGAAAGCAATTTTGAAAATATTGACATAGTATTTTTTGTAAATTTTTCATGATTACAAAGCTTTTACAAAGTGATTATATACCTAAGATTAAAAAAACTTTTGTTCTGAAACCTATCGTGTCGTGTGTAAACTGTGTAATATCGAATGAAAGGGCTTTCTGAGCTGTTTCTAAAAAAATATCACATAATTACATTTCAGCTCTTGTTTTAAATCGGGCAAACACGAAGTCACATCTGGGGGTCTCACTCCGCTTCCCAGGACCTCATAATTGCCCCCTGGAGAATTTTGGCTGAATGAAACACTCCCTACTATGTTTGTAGAATACAAGAAATTTCTAAGTATGTACAACGTTTTAGAACTTTGTGTGAGAAACATTTGTTTAATAGTTAGGTACCTCTTCGGAAATAGGTGACGGTAGCCTTTAGACGCATAATGCCACATACGCAAAATACCAACTCGAGATAGCCGGGACTTACTACAATACCTACATGGCAGCATAATTAAATGCTCCGTACATTAGCTATGTTCTTCACCTTGAAACCCGCTTTCACATTGAATGAAATACACTTATTCAAAAATAAGATCTGCGCGTGACCCTCTTTTAACTGAATATGATTTAATTTCAAGGCGTCAATTCTATTGTTAAGTTTAACATTAACCTGTATCATTAATAACGTTTAGTAATTTTGCGTTATCGATAAATAAAATACTTACCTGCATTTTATTTAACTACCTACCAACTTAGTTAAAAAATAAATCAGCATGGCGTATAATATAATATTCCTTACAATATCAGCGTAAAATTTTAATTTTTCAGTATGGAGTTAAAACTTGAGACGATCCGCAAACACAAACGGTAACAAATAATAGTATGCGCTGCATTTTGCAAATCCACATTGGGCCCGCGTGGTGGGTTAGCCTGCCCTTCCTTATTATCCACCCATAAAGAAGTATAAAACCAAAACTGTAACGTTGCCGTTTCAGTTTCGTTTACACAAAAATTGTTGAAAGTTATGCCAAACTTGGACAATTTAAGTGAGAATTCTAAAGTTAACTAAAGATTTTTAAGGAAATATAACTTAAATTACAACGAAATAGTGTTTTATCGTTCAGAATTTAATAGCGTGATTGCCCAGTGCCCCAGCAGTGGGGACATTCAAAATGTCTGATGTGCATCTCTAGCACTGGCCTTCGTTATGATGATGATAAGGATACAAATCCACCTACCGCGCAGATTCTTACTACAAACATTTATTAGATTTTTTGTAGGAAAAATGATACTTACTTAGTAGCTACCCGTTGTCAAGGGTCCATACAAGCAGATTCCCGTTGGTTTACCTTTTAGGAATCCCACCCCACCCATGGGCGCCGGGAGGGGGGTGCAAGGAGGTGCGCTTGCACCCCCCTGGCTTTGAAAAATACACAAAAAAGTTTTTTTTCTTTAACCACATATGGAATAAAACTTTGAGGTGTCGATGTTGCTGTCCAAATATTTTAATAACCTTGTTTTCTACCAGGTTCCTGGACCTGTTCTACCAATAACAGAAACCTAGTAGAAATCCCAACAAGCAAAGTAATCCTATAAAGATTGATTATAAGTCTGCTTCTACTAATAACGTTCTTATAAAGAGCTCTATCTATTGTTGTAGACTCTTTTATACTTATAATGTCATTTGACAAGTCGTAACATACTCAAGGGCATCAGTTTTTATATATTAGTCTTATAGTTCTCTACAAGACTAACTTATAAAGCATTTATAGGACACTTTTACTAGTAATAGCATTTCACGAGCGTAATTATTTTTAAGACCTTTTGCTTTTATACCTCAGTCTTATAGTTAGCTGCAAGAGTATTATATAGGACACTTAAAAGAATAAGTCTCGTATAATTGTTTGTAGTAAGACTATATAGTCCTGAATAATATTTTGATCCCATAGTAGCATCACGTAGCATATTCTAAGTATAACAAGATTTTTAAGATATTTCTCTAAGATTACTTTTCTCTAAGATTACTATAAGTTTGCGCCGTTATAGTCTTGCTCGAGACTCTTTTAAATCTTATTATACTCAATAGGAGCGCTATGAGATTAAAAAAGCTTACAAGCCACTAGGCCAAACACTTTATTAGTAAACTCAACCATTTCGTTGATTTCTCCGTCATCTTGCGAAAATAAGAAACTGGAATCCCACTAGGGTTGCCAACTTTTTTTTGCATCAAATATATATTAATTTTAAGATTATTACGTGTAAAAATATAGTAGATAGCGAAAAAGTCCAAAAAATATAGTAGATTGCCGTTTTGTACGGAGGATTTTAAAGATTTGCATTTTTCATACTTACTAACATTTTCATAATTTATAATTCACAATTCATAATAACCAAAAATCCCACACCCATTGCAGCTTTCCAATAACTCAAAATGTATATTTTCTAACTAAGGCCATTTCATATTTTTTTAATAAATTTAATGAATATTTTGTCAGAAAACAATCGACGTAAAAAATTCAACCAGCTTAGTTTAATGAATCCTAAAAAAGAAAACAAAAACATTAGTGTAAACAGATTTCGGGAACCCTAATTTGTTTCAAAATGTAGACGAGTTATCTGTACTTACTAAAACTGCTACAAACACTAATTTACCTACTATCGTTCTATAAAGTACTTAATGCAGAGCAATTTTAAAACATGGCGAATATTCATTAAAATTGATGAAATATTTTTTTTACAACATTACTATACGTGCTCATTTTCGAGGGGCATTGGTGAAACTAACCAAATTACGGTACATATTTACAGTAAAAATGAGTTCCCCAGCTTCCCGATCACATACCTACTTAATTACAAATACTAATTACAATATATTATTACTTCTGTATTAAGAGAAAGTGTATTATGTAGATGTTTTAACTTTAACCACAAAACAACTCGGAACAATTAACTGACGAAACAACAAGACAGATAACCTTTATCTGTAAAACTTACTTATAACTAATAACTAAGTGCATTATAAACAAGATTGTTTTAGTAATATACTTGTGTAATATATTAATAAGAGAATTTGTGCTTGTAATTGTGTAGTCTCAGATTATTATAGAAGCAATTGCGATTCCTCAAGTATTTTATAGGGTTTAGTAGCATTCATTAAGTTGGTTATAAGATTATTATAGAAATAATCGCTCCTATAACTGGGCCCTAATCCTGGGTGTGTAGCATACTACAAGTTTCTTATAAGAGAGTTTAGAAGTAGTCTTGAAGATAGCTTTTTGCTAGTTGGGAAGCTGATAAAAGTTTATAGTACGAGGCATGTATTTTGAAATTTTTTCGACGGAGTGGGAAAGTTCGCGCATGTGCTCTTGTGAGCGACCAATAGCGCGCGCCACTCTCCCGCCGCCTGCGCGGATTCGGCGGGGTCGAATTAATAAGAAAACATCGGTTACCAAAAAGTAATACGATTTGTTTCTAGACTCATAACGGAAGCCTTGTTTCAAGTTTTTGTACTGTCTCCTATCCTTGAGGTATCAAGTACCTAAAATATATTAGGTACTAGTGTATGTAAGATTATGCCTATCCTTGATACCTACACTGCGCACCCCTAATATATTAGGGGTATACCTACCCCTACACTGCGCACCCCTAATATATTAGGGGTATACCTACCCCTAATATATTAGGGGTGCGCAGTGTAGGTATCAAGGATAGGCATAATCTTACATACACTAGTACCTAATATATTTTAGGTATACTTAGTAAAGTGTTCAGACACAGATGAGATGGATGCACCCCCCTGACAGAAATCCTGGCGGCGCCCATGACCCCACCGATCCACTATGGAGATGATGCTGATCAAGATTTTTGTAGAACGGCTTACTTTCGCCATAATTTCACCCCTAATAATAATGATAACGCAGAATTATCAATTGCTTCTTAAAGTACCTATATATACCTACTACGTACCGAACTTTTATCGGACGGCTATAGTCACAGAGATAGGTATGATGAGATGAAGATAAAAAGACATAGGTACTTAGATAATAAAGTGTACAAGTACAAATCAAAGATCAGTAAGATTTTATTTACCTACCTGTGATAATATCATAGTTAAATTGTGATTAATAATAATATTTTATGCTTTTAGCGCGTCATGCACATTATACTAATTGTTGTGCTTGCTCTAGAAATCCACAGTTACTAAAAACATACCCACTAAACATCTATGTATTAACGAAAATAAACTAAGTAATGGTAATACATATTACACGAGATAGATTTCCAGAACAAAAGATTTAAACGTCATCTGTTTACCAAGAATTTAAATAAAAGCAGTTAAGAAATTATTTATTTTTATTACTTTCCACTATTCTATTTTATTCTAAGTGATATCGATTAAAGAAATGTGCCTCTATAATAAACATACATTAGTTATATTACATCTAAGTGTTACTGTCGAGTTCTTTACACAGTGTTTTCGCATATGCATTTTGCACACAATTTGCTCAAGGAAAACACCAAGTTGTGGCGTTACAAAAAATCTTCCGAGTTAACCCGGTTGCATAAACAATAGGACCGAATTCTTTGCGACGTAAAGCTCATTTTTAAATGTGCGTTTAGTGAGCGAAATAATTATTTTTGTATGCAAAACCTGTCCAACTGGAGTGGAAGCAATGACGTTTGGCTCCAAATTTGGGACAAGCGGCGCTGACTGACACGACAAACTGGTTGGTTTTGTCTTCTCGAAATTTTATACTTTTCACTCATTCATTCATTTCGTCGGCAGCTGTAAAATAAGTTATATTTTTTCAGTTTGATGACCTACGTTCTTACTTTTATTCTGTAGTTAAATTAAAATGTTCATAATGAAATGCACAGACAAATTATTTGCTAACAAATAAGTAATACAAATTTTAATTTGTTTTTTTTTTATTTTAGGTTTTTCCGTACTTATAACGAGGTAAGAAGACAGCTACATCCAATCCAAAAGAATGTGAACTTTCAATCTTATTTTTCCGAGAATACCTACTTACTGTTTTCTTCCTTTGCATCATTTGATTTCTATTATTAACTGAATGTTTTTTCCTAAGGAACCATTTCCAAGAACCTCTAGAGATTCTCAGGCAAAAAGTAACTTTGGCCTTCACCTTGCACACGTGCAAGTTAGTTGTGTTTTTCTTTTGTTTATCTATATGGCAATCCAGTACGTACGAAGCCCTCTAAAATTATTATTGCAATAACCGTAGCCGAGATAAACTTACGCATTTTCAGCCGTTTTTTTTGCTTCTGTTTTATTATATTTCTGTCTTTTGGTTTATGTTTGTTTAAATCATTATCATTTAAAAAAGATATAATTCATTATCATTTCGATCTCAAAAGACCGACAGCATGTCATGATTAAGACATTGATAGGTGTACAAATCACCGTCGTCATATATTTAAGATAGCCAATACGTTACTAACTTACAATCAAAGCACTATATTTATTGCTTTCTCTGTGGAACTGAAGTGATAAAAATTGCGGAACATCCACACTGTCAACTCAATGCTCTAAGTGCACTTTTTTTTTTAATTCCCATTGCTGAAGCGTACTAAGTAGGTTTGTGCTCGCTCTTAAAATTATTATGTAGGTTAGGTAGGTTACTATCATTGAAATGTATGTGTTACTATTGGTATTACAGTGTTATAATATTTATCAATACCTTAAATGAAGGCAAAGAGAAATAATGATTAAGCAGAAATCTACTGGCAATAGCACAAACATATTACAATGTGAATAATGTAATAAAGATAATATCATTGTGTGTGCTGCCTCAACGAGTGTCGATTGCACCTGAATGACGTTATTTAATCACTATGCAAAATTGAGAAAGCTTTATGGTTTTATTATATTTAATTAAACTCTCCTATAACCTGTCGAGAGCAAAATGTAAGTAACAGCGCCGATTGGCAGTCGTAAATTGAGATGAAAATCAAAAATGAAACAAAATTAAGTCATAGTACTTTTGCATTGTTCATTTTATGTTTCCCTACTACCTACTCAGAAAGTTGGAAAAATAATTTTCCCATTTATACCACAGAATACTTTATGTGCTACTATTAGTACAAGAACAACTCGTATTTGTTGACCCAGGCGGGAATACTCAGGGGGTAGGTTGGAGTGCGGCGACTTTCGCTTGCCGGGTAGCGTATATACAAAGGCGGCTGCAACACAGACCGTAGCAGCTCTGTAACGCAGCCGCGTATGTATGAATAAAGTTGGAATAAAGTATAACAATCACGACTGCACCACAGATATTTGAAAATTATCTGCAATGTGATCGGCTTTGTAAGGCATTGTTTTAACGAAACCGGCTGCAATACAGCTTATACTTGCTCTGTAATGCAGCCTGATATGCCTGTCTATAAATCAACAAACACGGCTGCACTGCAGATCGTTTTTGGGGGACGCGTCTCTCGCCGCTCTCTCTCCCCTCGCCACGTCTGTCTCAACAAGGCGCAGTACAGCACTTAAGGCTCCAGCACACCGGATGCGTAAGCGTATGCGTAAGCGTGCACGTAGACGTACCATGACGTTGTAATCTCTGAAACCTTATGAGACATGGCACACCGCTTGCGTAACGTACGCGTGCACGTAGACCGATGCGTAACCCTACGCATTGCAGCTCTCATGAGACAACCAGACTGCGTACTTACGCAGAGCGGAACGCATTGATGACGTTGTACTCAATGGCATTCCCTATTGGACGTCACACCGAACAAATACGAACACGCACGTATCTTTCCTGCGCGTCACTACGCGCGTAACCACGTGCGTGACTACGCATCCAGTTGTATTTGTTTACAAATAGTAGCGGTACTAACGGTAGTAAGTGGTGTTTTATTTTGTTTTTAAGTAATGAATAACGATATTAAAAAAAAACTAATTGAATCAGTGCGAAAAAATTAGTCCATTTACTCAATCTTCGTCTGACATCGCGCCCTAGAGTCGCAAACATGGCTGCCGCAGCGGCTGGGTACGCAAGGGACAGATTGCGTTGCGTGCCGCGTAGACGTATGCGTAACCCGGTGTGTCAGGGGGTTACGTGCGTAACTACGCGCGTGTACACGCACGCGTAACCACGCGCGTGTCTACGCATCCGGTGTGCCCAGGCCTTTATGGTCAAGCTACTATTTATTCTGAATTGAAGACCGTTTACAAAAAAGAATCACGATAATCCGTCGTTCTTATTCGTTAGTCAATAGTGATGAACATAGTACGCTAATCGCGATGCTTTTTTGTAATAGGCTCTCTGGTTAAAGTTCCCTAAGGATTTTCTCGAATGTTCACGCGGATGAAGTCGCGGACTGAAAAATCCGCCTGTGCGTCAAAAAACAAGTCAACTGAAAAGATAGAAACAAGGCAACATTATATCATGCAGTCGGAGGCATAGAGTTTAAATTTTATGATAAGTCAAATCAGTCATAATGTCACTTTATGCATGCGTCCGACTGGTGATATAATGTTGCCTGAATTTAATATTTAATCTTGTTTCCATCTTTTCAGTTGACTGGTTTTTTTAGTTATTTAATTTTTTTTTTATAAGTCTCATACAAACAAATAATGTTACTGTAGGTACTACAGACGGCTGCTGTGACGCAGCTACGATAATGCAGCACATGGTCGTCTGTGTTGCATCCGCCTTTGCAAACAAACGCGGCTGCACTACAGCGCGAAGTCATTCGCAAGATAATGCAGCACAGACTAAGGGTCTCTGTGTTGCAACCGCCTTTGCATTTACCTTATGTTAAAAAACGTGGCTGCACTACAGCGGCGCTGTATTGCAGCTGGGTTTGAACGGATTATTACTGCTCGAAGCCATTCGCAAGATGATGCAGCAAAGACTATGGGTCTCTGTGTTGCAGCCGCCTTTGTATATACGCTGCCGGATATTGTCTTACTTACACCATAAGGAAAATATTGTACCCTCTATCTGGGACCAAAAGTAGTGTCCCCGCCAAGACGAGCCAATTGATACATAAGTACGGTATTATTTTACTTCTTCAGCCCCCCTAGCATGACCAATATGATAGCAAACGCAATATGATATAGGGATTTATCACGTTTAATTGTCAAAAGACAATGACATACGAGTGTCGAAAAATGGTTATATCACGCGATATTCTTATATCTTGTTTCGGTGGTCATGCTAGGGGGGCACTTAATCATTTTCTGATCTATGACTCTATGTAAGTAAATGATTATAATATAATTATTGTTCTTAAACTTCAAATCAAAACTGAAACATCTACAAGTACTCTGATATACCTTTACAAACAAATAAAATTCTTAGGTCACAAGAATGCGGCAATCAAAGATGTCCGCCACCTACCACAATAAAAATACCAATGTTCTTTACGGAAGTGAATATAAGTACATTGACTTTTATTACTCAAGTCACCGTTTTATTCAAAGAATAAAACAAAGTTTCCTCAGGCAGTTATCCTCAAAGATATTGCAATATTGCTAACGCAACATCATAGATACGCTACATTTCTAAATCCTAGTAGGAAATAATTTCATAGTAATGGATGAAAGGCCCATGCCCATGGGTCTATAGAAGTTCCGGCCCACGGTACATCGTGGTGTACACAGACGAATTGTGTATTAAATGAAAGCATGGCATGTCAAAAACTCAATAAACTGAATGTTGGTTAAGAAAATAAGTCGCCTTTTTTAGATAAATCGACTTTTTTTTCGTCAGTATGGGCACAATTTATTTCAACAATCTTCATATCAGAGGCATTTGTTTGATCGTTTTAGTCACTCGAAGTCAATTTTAACTAAATGTAATGTTGTTCACTTTGAATAAACTAACCAGAGCTGCTTCCAGAATCCAATGCATGCGAGAGTCAAGTGGGCATTTCCATTCCAGATTATCGTCATATAAAATAGCGGGGCCTAACTCCAAAGTTCGGGATAGGGTCGGAGACTCGGAGTCCATTAGCGTAAAATGGGTCAAAAAGTAAAGGATGCACGAGAAATACACACTCACTGCAAAACACTTCCAATACAAAACAAAACAACAAAACACAAACAAACGACAATCAAACGTTGTGACGTCGCCGTCGTCGTACTGTCACCATTGTCAAACTGACAGTAGATCAGCCGAGTACATAGTGCTGCCATTGTTCTATTGGAATCGATTACTAAATCGATTTTAATCTTGTTCAGTACTGTTATAATCTAAAAAATATTTTATCATTTCACTGGTTTTAATAAAAACTATATTTTTTGAAGTTATACTCAGTCAAACAAGAATTGCCGTTACAAATAATGTTAGTAATTAATAATATATTTTGTTGGTATCGATTTTTATATCGCATCGATTGTTTACGAGATTTTTTCGTACCTCGAGCAACGTCACTCGCATAAAAATCTTTGAATTGTTATTAAAATGGTTTTGGTGATGGCGACTTTATAACACAATAATTCCAATTCCATTATTCATAATAAATTCAATAATGATTTTTAAATTTTATGGAAAGTTTGTACACGGTATTTTAAAGTTGGGCCGTAGATGGGCGTAAGCCTTTACTTAATATGGTATTCTCAGTTGTCTGTATATTACGTGGGTACATTAAAAGTACTGAAATTCGTTATTACGTATTCGTTATAACGTAATAAGTAGGTAATATTTTCAGATAATAAAATATAGAACACTAAAATTACTTACGAAAGACATGCTTAATGTTTTTGAAGATATATTGATCAACTTTACTGATAAGGGGTCGTCCATTAATCACGTGAGCCTCGAAAGGGGGGGGGTCATTGAAAAAATCGCGAAGTATCACAAGGGGGGACGGGGGCGACGTGTAGTGAGATATCACGTGTATTAATTTTTTTCATTGAACGCGTGACTTTGAACCGAAAACTGCGTGATTGTTGACTCACCGTCACCAGGATGATTTCCCCGCCCACCGCGACATATTCGTAAGTACTGAAAATTGTTAAGATTATTTTGTACCAAAAAAATACACGTGATTTAGAGGGGGGGGGGGGGGGGGGGTTAACGTAAAACCACACCATGCATCACCAGGGGGGGGGGGTTAAAAATTGGCCAAAAAAAAAAACATCACGTGATTAATGGACGCCCCCTAACATGCTTGGTAAAAATTATTGGTTAAATAATAGGTACGTATTCCTGTTCCTTGGCTGTATCTATAACCAAATTTAGATTGATAATAATAGCGTTGAAACACGACCTAGGCATCTCGTATCCATGGAGTTTTAAATCAGACAGGTTATCAAAGCGGCTAAACCGCTTCTTAAAAATCTTTTAATAGAGTTGGGTTTTTTGCCAGCCGGCAAGCAACTAAACTAACGTTCATAAGAATTTAAAACCAGAGGGCCACCTATATTACAAAAAAAAGTAACGCGATAAGCATACGGTGTTCGTCCTATTTCGTGGCACTATTGACTCACGAATAAGGTTTAATATCAAGTTAGTTGAACGACGAATTGCGTTCGACTATCGTAACGTGATTCATAGTAAAAGGAATTAAAATAAAACGTCATGAGCAATTAAAAGTTCTAGTTTTAATTGTATCTCTGTATAATTATTTTTGGTATTTAACAAGAATTCCAAGCATACAATTACTCGATATCATGGGAAAGTACTAGTATTACCAGTTTAAACAGTATTCAATACAATAATACACTGATACCTGACCTTAAGCAGTGGTATCTCTCCAGCAGGAATAGCGTATCGCGACAAATTTATCAAAGTCATCTGGTATTATGACTTTATTTAACAACTTTATTGAAAACACTTATTTCACTGTTCAACCTTTCACTGTGACGACTTGAGCACGACTGAGCGCGCCTCTACCCCGTCACCGCATATTTAAACGTTATGCGTGGCGTGGTAGGGGCGAGCGTGGCGTGACTGGCGTGGTAGGGGCGACTGCAGTCACCCGATTACTACAACTACCGTTTAAGTACTTTTAATGGAATAAACACACAAATTTAGTTGTACTACATGGTTCATCACGAATAATAATTAAAGTAATTTATACAGTAACCTTACAGTCGGCCATCCTGCTAGAGCGAGTCCCATCGCGTAAAACAATATCTTTTATAACTTTGAGTACATCCATTCAATTAGTCATAAAATATTCTTAAATAAAAACATCATTTTATTAGAAGAAAAACAGCAGCCTTCCAACAAAATATTTCGCATTTTTGCGAAAGTCATAATTATTATTTAATTACATTACAAATATTTATTGCATGACACAAAACGTAATTACGTTTTTATTTATACATAAGTAGGTATTCAGAAAACATCCCGTTAGAGAAAGGGTATGTATATAAAGTGACATTTATTTGTCTACAATTAACGTAATTAGATTACTTAATTTAATTAAACTTAAAATTTTACAATTCAATTCAACTCTGTTTACATCAATAAAAATATAGTCGTATGGCATTTCATCCGAGCACGTTATAAACACGAGCAATAGCTTGTTTAACGATAGATTATCAACATCAAAATTCATTAATATAATTACAAGATACTTTAGAAATTAAAAATGGATGTATACCTTAAATAAATTGCTAAGGGGTTAATATTTCATTGCACCGAATTATAAAGATTGCAAACTTAGAAATATTTTTTTATCATTAGCTATTGCAACTTATTTTATTTACTTAAGTCTTAGAATCATTAGTTACGTGTAGGCATTTCAATATTTGTCTCCAATACAAACTTAGTTTAGAAAAATACCTACTAACAACAATCAACAAAAAGTCATCAAAACGCTATAAAAGGCTCATCATTAAAATAGAAAATTGAAGTAATCGTTTCTGTAAATATGTATATATATATATATATATATATATATATATATATATATTACTAAATACTATATTGAATGTAATATCTTTCTCATACCATTTGTAATGCTTGAAATACTTTTATAATTTTTATACCATATTAATTAAAAAATCACGCGCGGCGGCGCTATGGCTATGGGCAGCATTAATTACATGGATTAGACGTTTCAATAAAAATTTGCCCTGAGATAACTTTGGGGTGCACCCAGTGCTTCAATTAGTGTAACACAGTGACAGAAAAAGCATATTTCAGTGACACATGTCATAAACTATTATGATATCCAATAATTTAATCATCAATTTGCAAAAAGTTTTCTTTCTTTTAAGTAGTTATTGTACCTACATAACACTTGTACTATTATGTATTTCGTGACACAACTCAGTAAGAGTAAAATTTATTACTTCTTGAACTAATAAAAAATAGCATTCTACATTACAGCAAGGTAAAAAAAACTTTTTATTTTATTTACAAAGTATTCTGAAGGTCTTTTAAATTAGTAATGGTTTTAAATTTACCCTTACTAATTTAACCAGGTTAACCTTTTGTTTAGTTATATACATTAGCATACTTCCCTATATAATGGATATGTAAATGTAATATGTACTAAAGAGAAGTTTAGATATCGTAGAAGTGACTCCACTATACACACAGTACGTTATGTGGAGGTACCTTCCTTGAATATAACTGCACATTTTAAAAACTCGATCAGAATAAACACTAAGTAATAAATGATTTTAGAAATCAGTATTTTGGTAATCTTACTTCCCATAGCGGGCACACAGAGTCCAAATACAAATCACATTATGTATTATCAATCCATGTACAAAAGTAATTAGCTATAATCCCACACAAGCACCACCCTTACTATCTATCTGGTTTAAGTTTTTTTTCCAGTACCTACGGTGCCCAATATAATGTGTTCTAAAAGCAGATTGAATTGTCCTACTAAGTAAGTAGTTACTTCATTCTATCGCGACCCTCAGTCATGAGGAACAAGAAAAATCATGATAAAAGGATTTTTTTCTTTTTAATATTATTTCATTTTAATGAGGAGCACTGTCATCACCAGGACCGTGCGTTAGTCTACAGAATTACTTAATTGTTTTGTGAAAAGTTTCACCTAGTTTATGGATCGCCTTGAATTTCTCAAATAGAAAAGGCAGGGTAAATTACCCAATTATTGGTATTTAGAGTAATAAACCGAAACAATAAATTTTGCCTATTGATTTTAGTAGCTCTATTTGAAATAAACATAGTGGGTGCTACACGCAACGCAATACACAATACGGATTCTCTCTTTTTTTTTGTATTTTGTATGTATGTCGTTTTAAGCTATTACCACCACACATACACCATCATATTATGTATAAATAAATAAACCCATAGTCCATTCATTAGTACCCTTCAACCTATTATTGGCATGTACCGATCAAATTACTGGTACACCTTACGCCAATAATAATTTAATAGGCAACAGTTAATAAAATTATAGGTATTATTCTCAGTACCTTTATTAAAATATTGGCATGCTTTCACCAAGTACAGGTACAACTTAGAAGTTTTATTTTCGACTATTGGAATAGGGCCAATTTTTTGAAGCCTTATAGAAAACTTCATTATTATTTATGAATTATTTAATTTCAAATTTGTCCTGAATACTAACATAGGATTTAAGTTAATTGTTACTAACAAAATGGATTGTAATATCTGAATTATGAAATAAATTATTATTATTATTTCCATTATTTGATTAAAAAAATACATTAAATGATCATTGAAAATAAGGTTCTAATTTCTCATTAAATATTAAGATAATATGCCAAAACATTATAATTGAGTTTTTTCCATAATTAGGTAACACAGTTTATCGAATAATATTCATGTTTTTTTTTATGTTAAGTTTAGAGTGCCAACAAATATAAGGGTGTAATAACAGGTCAAGTCACCCCTACATGATTGACGTGAGAAAATTATGTTAAAATTGTAATAATCCGGTTTCGGAGATATAATGCAATGAATACGAAAATAATTATTTTGTCTAGAAATTGTATCATTGATTACGAAATTTCATTTCATTTTTTTCATTTAAAAATTCTTTATTTCATATTATAAACAATATTGTAACAAGTACTAAGATAATACATGTACATTGATTAATTTAAAGATACTTCATTAGGCTTAACTTACCACCTACGAATGCTTTAGAAATATATGTTATTCCACTTTAGTTTTATTATCTTGAAATATTAACACACAGCATTTAAATGGCACTATTCGCAGACAAAAAAAAATCTACAAAACAAAAGTGATTTGCTTATTGCATATCAGATTACGAAATAAAAAGCACAATAGTTTTGTTTTTCAATAACATTTGTAGGAATGTGAAGGAAGAATTAGAATTAATATTAAGTATAGTAAAATTACTGTTGCATTATTGTGTATTATGAATATAGTTTTATTTTAAGATTTATATGTAATTATTTCTTTTATTTATTGTTTGTTCAATTTTTTTTTTCTTATCAAATTGGATCAATAATTGTTATCTGAAATAAATGAATTTTAATTTTTTTCTTTTACTACCGGTAAACTTCAGTAGAGTAGGTCATTGCTCACAATGGCCATTTAAAAATATATACGCTCAATACACCATTATAAATGGCATCACATTCTTTGTTTTACTAATTACTCATTAAAGGCTCCAGCACACCGGATGCGTAAGCGTATGCGTAAGCGTGCACGTAGACGTACCATGACGTTGTAATGCCTGAAACTTTATGAGACATGGCACACCGCTTGCGTAACGTACGCGTGCACGTAGACCGATGCGTAACCCTACGCATTGCAGCTCTCATGAGACAACCAGGCTGCGTACTTACGCAGAGCGGAACGCATTGATGACGTTGTACTCAATGGCATTCCCTTTTGGACGTCACACCGAACAAATACGAACACGCACGTATCTTTCCTGCGCGTCACTACGCGCGTGACCACGCGCGTAACCACGCACGTGACTACGCATTCAGTTGTTTTGTTCGGGTCCCCCACCTATGAAATTTGCTTTTTTTCTTATAAATAGAGAACTTCGTCACTTCTATGAATTTAAACTAGTCATCAATTGCTAGATATCACTACATACATATTATAAAACAAAGTCCCTCAGTGTCCGTGTCTGTCTGTCTGTCTGCGTTTCGCGATAAACTCAAAAACTACTAAACGTATATTCATGCGATTTTCACCAAATGATACCAAATGACACCAAATGAATGAGTGATTCCTGAGGAAGCTATAGGTGAATTATAAGTTGAGGTTTTATGTTTGTAGAAATATGAAGATGTCGGCAAAAATTAAGCCGCCTGGGAAGCCTAGCATCGAAAGCACTGCATAAATTTCTGAGCTCTAACAAAATAAATAATGTATTATGGAATGGGGAATGTCCGAAAAAAATCACATCAAATCAAAGGTCGCATTTGGAAAAAAAAGGAGTTGTGACCCGCCCTCGCTTCGTGGAATTAGACACGATACATCATAATTATAAACCTTTCTATTGAATCACTCTATCAATTAAAAGAAACCGCATCAAAATCCGTTGCGTTGTTTCAAAGATCTAAGCATATATAAATATATATAGACAGACAGCGGGAGGCGACTTTGTTTTATACTATGTAGTGACATCATATAATGACCATAGACAACTATTACCCAAACCGACCCACAACCCAATCCCACATGGATTTAAGTTCACGACAAAGGTTATGATATTCACTGTGTTGCTCTACTTTCATTTATAGCATGAACCTATTCTTTTTTTGCATGCCGAGGAATATTCTGGCACAACAGTAGTAATATTGCTTCTTCTTCATCTGATGAACTACTTGGTCCGTCCATCCAATCATCATCAGACATCGTCCACAAGAATTGCAAACATAAAAAGTATGGCTGCCGCAGCGGCTGGGTATATGTCAGGGGGTTACGTGCGTAACTACGCGCGTGTACACGCGCGTGTCTACGCATCCGGTGTGCCCGCTGGGTACGCAAGGGACAGGCTGCGTTGCGTATGCGTATGCGTAAGCGTAGACGTATGCGTAACCCGGTGTGTCAGGGGGTTACGTGCGTAACTACGCGCGTGTACACGCACGCGTAACCACGCGCGTGTCTACGCATCCGGTGTGCCCAGGCCTTAAATGACTTGGCAACAGATGCACGAGCTGATCATAGTGTAGTAAAATTAATAAGAATAATATTTGAAATTGAATTACTAGTTTATTAAAAGAACGGTAGGTATAGCCATAATTGGCAATAATACATGGCTGGACTCATTGGACTCAATTAGTTGCATTGCAGTAAATACATTTAAAGAGGATTTACATTCAGCATACTTAATTATTTGCTCTTTATTGTACTCACAAAAGAGTTGCAGAGGAGTTATTAATTAAATCATTGTAAGGAGAACTGGATTTATCTTTCAGATAGCTTTCTTGCAGGTTCCAGCAAACCCAGGACATGTTAGGGATTTTTCAAGTAAGTATGGATAAGTTATGTACTGCAAATATCTAGAGTACTTATGTTTATATTGGTTTTAGTGTGCGTTCGTCGCATCTATATCTTTCATTTTAACTAAGAAAAATAATATAAACAAAACAGTAAAATAATACTTATAACGATGATAAAACATTCTGATGATTTAGATTTAAAAGAAATGATTATAATAATTATAATCTAGAAAACTTGTTAAAAATTACCTTACGGATGTTCGCAATAATTTTACTTGCTTGTCAAACAATATGGCTAAGAACAGTTATTAAAAAATAAATTTAAGTGGAACAAAATTAAGAGAACTTGCATGAGTTGCATGTTCAAAAACCAAATACATAAACAGTTTTTTTTTCACGCTACATACTTAATGTAGTAGTATGTAGCGTATAGTAGCGTGTAGTATTTATACTATGTACATCTAACATAGCAAAACGTTTAAATAATATAAACAGGTGGGTTATTAATTAAGATAAAGATTGCTATCAGATTCAAGCCTCGTACGTACTAAAGTCAACCCTACTCTAGATGATTTTATTACTCAGGTATTTACTTCTTACAACAGACAATTATAATTGCATTCACTTGATAATGCTCTGATAAATTTTGAAAAATGAGATATTGAGAAGCAAGCTTCATGTCCAAGAAAAGTTATAGTCTACCTAAGACTTTCTTTATCTTCGAATTATTTATATTATTCTCTTTAAGCATTTGCGTAAATTATACACACATTTTCTTTATTTAATAATCAATAAAACTAACTTAAATTAATGTTATCAACTCAATCTATTGCAATTCTTTTCAAATAAGTATATTCATCGATGAAGTCTGTCTTAAGCCTAAGTTATGACTCTTGATATCGTATAAACCAGCACGAATGCTTGCGACTGTAGCTGACTTTCAAGCGCCCGCTTCCTTACTCAAGATATTGCCGTCTGAATATTTTACTAGTTGTTACTACGGACGCCTTACGCTCTCACAGCTGCGTCTTAAATTGTACAATTTTGAACAAAGATTACACAGTATTACTTAATTTATCGATCGATATGATAACCAATAATAGACCTATAGTCTCGGAACATAATATAAAAAACGTAGCTAGCTTTCTAGTTATTCTTAATAACAGTTTTTTTTAATAAGAAATAGTTTATTTGTTATTAATTAAAAATGTGATAATGCCAATAATTTCGATAATTCTTACTATGAAAATTCCTTCTAGCGTTGTACGGCCTCTCAAGGATGATGCCTTACGTTCTCACAGCTGTATTTTAAAATATATAAACAGCTTATATACGACACACCGAGCGCTTGCGGCTTTGCCCGACTATGTCAGGCTCCCTTCCGCTCCCTCACTCGTGTCGCAAAATATTACGATTCGAAATTGCGTTTGACGCTTTACGCCCTCATAGCTGCGTCTTAATTATATAAACAGAGAAAGTAAATAAGACATACCGAGCGCTTGCGGCTTTGCCCGACTATGTCAGGCTCCCTTCCGCTCCCTCACTCGTATCACTATTACAATTTGAAATTTCGTGTAACCACGTAGTGGACGCTCAACAGCATCAGTTGGAGTCAAAATTGTTGCTATGAATCTTGCACTCAACTTCCAATTTGCGATATGCATTTTTCATTGCTGAAACTTGCACAAAATTTTATGTAATTAATCACTATTTGTCACCCAATAACTTTAGAATGGTCTTATCATATTTAATTAATTGGGCAACTGAATTGTTATATGATTGTAGGTACAGAATCCGTTATCTATGCTCAATATGTTACGTGACACGTGATCTTATTTGTATTCAATGTAAAAAGACAGCAGGGATGGGAAAATGCTAAATTGATCTTAAAAGAACAGTTATTTTCCAACTTTAACTGTAATATTGGTAATATTAGTATTATATCAGTATCAACAAAACGTTTCATGAAAACTAAACCTGTATTAGAGAAAACTATCTTAGAGAGAGAGAGTGAAAAAAAAAATGCTACGTAATCTGCCTCTGAGCACTAGAGTGAATAGTTATAGATGATTAGCACAAAAACAAAAAAAACTTAAGGGTTTTAATGATTTCTATAAATAATTTCTCCCTCTAGTTATCATCATAGTATGCTTACGTGGAATTCTCCATTTTATTTATTTTGTGCGGGCAGGATAAGCGAGAATTCTAAAGAAATCTCGTTTATCTCACTTCTGAAGTTAAAAGGAATTAAAATAAAACGTCATGAGCAATTAAAAGTTCTAGTTTTAATTGTATCTCTGTATAATTATTTTTGGTATTTAACAAGAATTCCAAGCATACAATTACTCGATATCATGGGAAAGTACTAGTATTACCAGTTTAAACAGTATTCAATACAATAATACACTGATACCTGACCTTAAGCAGTGGTATCTCTCCAGCAGGAATAGCGTATCGCGACAAATTTATCAAAGTCATCTGGTATTATGACTTTATTTAACAACTTTATTGAAAACACTTATTTCACTGTTCAACCTTTCACTGTGACGACTTGAGCACGACTGAGCGCGCCTCTACCCCGTCACCGCATATTTAAACGTTATGCGTGGCGTGGTAGGGGCGAGCGTGGCGTGACTGGCGTGGTAGGGGCGACTGCAGTCACCCGATTACTACAACTACCGTTTAAGTACTTTTAATGGAATAAACACACAAATTTAGTTGTACTACATGGTTCATCACGAATAATAATTAAAGTAATTTATACAGTAACCTTACAATAGGCCCTCAGCCCCCCTAGCATGACCACCAAAAGGCGATATGATATAGTGCTTTAATCACGTTTAACTGTCAAAAGACAATGGATTTTGACAGTTGAGTATCGATAAAATGCTATATCACGCGATATATATCGTGTTTCGTCGTCGGTCATGCTAGGGGGGCAGGGTAGTTAATTTTCCCGAAAAACTAGTACTCGTATGTACCTATCTACCTATAGTTCGAAATAGTTTTTTTAGTAAATAGAAATCCTCCTTTTTCAAAAGAGAGGTTGAATGACGTATAGTCGCAATGGTGGTTAGTTGTAGAGCGCAAATAATACTTTCAAAATCATATACGAATTCAAAAATCATATTCACTTATGACTGTTGTGATGTTTGGTAAGATAAGTTTTGTCAGTTTGAGATGAAAATGAAAATAGGTCCACATACCAGTGGCGAAGGATCCATACTAGTCAATTCCCATCGGCTTAACTTTTAGAAATCCCACCCCACCGAACCCCTACGCAGATCATAACATATCCCCGTATTCACACTGGTGTGGTAAATTGGTGTGACCACGGGTCCGTCGGGCATATTTGTAGAACCTAGGTGTAGGGTAGTGGTTTAGACCCCTAATCATCATTATAGTAGGATAGACTTTTAGATCATGCTTAGATCCCATCGGCATCAGCCATTTTTGATGTCCCCACTGCTGGGGCACAAGCCTTCCTTATGGGGATGGGCCGTAACCCACCACGCGGGCCCAATGCAGATTGGTGGGTGTTAACGACTGCAAATGCACCCGGGACCAACGGCTTAACGTACCTTCCGAACCACGGAGGAGCTCGAGATAACAAATTTTTGGTCACCCATCCTATGACCGACCCTTGCGAAAGTTGCTTACCCTCCACAATCGCTGGGCCAGGTGCTTACCACTGCGCCATCGAGCTCCTCCCCCCAGATACCATCAGATTCATTCAAAATGCAAATCAAGGGTCTTGAACAAGGTAAAACTTACGTTTGAGTAGACTTTCATCTGATCCATATAGGATCCTGTTCTTTACACCAGACGAGGTCTGCGCTCGATCGAGGCTCTCACCACTCGCAAGCATTTATATTTATTTGGGATTTTATATCGACTGAAAGCCCGTCCTGCAATCATGATTATTTGACATTAAATGACAATTTACTTTATCTAAAGTCATAAACATGAAAGACGTGGACGTGGGCGACTTTTGTCAGGAGAGAGCAAAGTTTTTGATCTTCATAAGATCCGCTGTTGTGATGGAGAAGAGACTAAACTTGTATTAGAACATCCCAAGGGTTAGGCTCGATCACGGCTCAATTCACACTGCGGTGGAATGAAAATGGAAGCAAATTTCATGGTTTATAATGTGTCTTATGCTCATTACCATTGTGTAAACTAAATACAAGCCAAAAAAGAAGTCGCGCGTGCGCATCTTTCGGGGATACTTGCCTCTCGCACTCACGCGCACGCAGTATGTATTGTACAATCAGCAACAAAAATCGCTTAACACTTCAGTACTCCGTCATAGCAACTTTTTTGACAGATTTCAATTTGAAATGTTGGTGAAAAAAGTGACTTTGGCAAAGTACTCAAGTGTTAAGCAACTTTCGTTGCTGACCGTACCTAGTCGTTTCTTTAGTTTGCAATTTATACAATGGACATAGCCTCATTTTCAATTTCGTTGACTGCACTAAAGTCAAAGATGCCTGGTGGCACGAAATTAATGGAAGAAAGACGAACGTGGGCTAAATTCCACGCGGACCAAGAAGTCGCGGGCGGTAGCTACTAGAGGTAAACAAGTAGGTACCTAGTTAATCTTTTAACAAAATCCTACTGTGCTGTGATGTGATGTGAGTCAAATCATCAAATGTGATGTCATGTGAGTCATCCTTCCAACTTAGTAACTATATCTAGTGCAGCTCTTGTCCTAATACATCCTGTAATCTTTCAACTGACACTAATTTGCCTCTTCAATCACCACTACCACAATATAGAGAGAGTCACTACAGTTCTTATGACACGCTTATAAAAATATGCTGGTTACCTTATTATGACTACCAACTTAGCAGTAGGTATTTCTATAAATAGCGACTGACTGACTACCTATAACTAAATAACTTATGTTAGCAATCCGCAATCAAGATAGTACAACATCCAGTTGTCTGTGTGAAAAATAAATCAGAGGGCCTAGTACGAGTTGGTTTTTTGTTCTCACTTCACTTTGCGAATAGTTAACTATCGTTTTCTCTCTTTCACTCGTTCACTCACTCGCATGATTTCCTCTCTTTCACTCGTTACTATTCGCAAAGTGAGGTGAGAAACACAACTTGTACTAGGCCTTCTGATTTTTTATAGTTTTGATATTTTCGATATAAATTTTTTCGCGATTTCATATTTGGTCCCATAGTAAAAGTTGTTCAGTTTGATGGTCTCCATCTATATCTACCATATTCAGTTTTAGGGATTTTTTTGTAAAACGTTGTGGGTAGTGCAGTCTGTGCAGTGCTCAAAGGATAATAGCCCCTATTTTTTTATTATAATGGTTTCCATACAAAAGAGCTAACTTCTGAAAGTGGTGAGTCCCATCCACCCCGGTGGCTCTGTCCCGGTACCGGGACCAATGGGAAAAAAAGTTCCATCCACCCCGGTGAATCGTATCTCGATGTTTAACGGAGAGGATCGCACTCGCAAAGTATCACACACCCCAGAATTATATTTAAAATGGCGGATGGCACAGGGTGCCTACTGCCATGTCTTAGCGCAGTTTTAATTCAATCTTACCATGCTATTTCGTACTATGACCTTCTTATAATAAGATTGTTATAATAATGTTTCTGTTAGAAGTTTTGTGACGTCATCGTTCAATCATTCACAAAACTCGTACCACGACGTGTCTTTAGACAGCTAGCATTATTGTTTTGGTGTCAAATTATGAGGAATTTAGCAATCTTAAAAAAGTTGCTTTTTATCAACGGAATCAAAACTATTTGGAGTTATTCTATTTAGATATTAGAAAATGCGTCATAAACAGTATGTGAAACGTTTTTATACATCTTGTTCTTCATTGTAAATGTAAAATAGTTGGGATTATTTGATTTATTATTTGATAACAAGTACTTGTTT
This sequence comes from Agriphila tristella, assembly GCA_928269145.1. Taxonomy (NCBI): domain Eukaryota; kingdom Metazoa; phylum Arthropoda; class Insecta; order Lepidoptera; family Crambidae; genus Agriphila; species Agriphila tristella. The sequence goes on from OV743432.1 coordinate 31,947,208, forward strand.
TCAGATGGATAGCTAATTTGAAACAATCGAGTTTTTAGAAGTTGATAACGCAGAAACAAATACCTAGATACTTTTTTAATGAATTTATTTTGCACAAAATAATAGTAATTTCAGGCAAATTAGTGTTATTTTTCGCCAATAAAAGTTTGGGGAGAAAGGGAAGAGAGGGAGAACCCCCTTGCCTTCTAACCTATATTCGGGACCTACAGGGGTAAATAAGATTCGATTCCAAACTAAATAGGGGTTTGATAAGTTGTTTCTGTTGTCGTTAAAATTATTGTAAAATAGTCATTTTTACCTAAAAACTCTAAATTTTCAGAAATGTATTGCTCGCGTAGGTATAATGTGGTTCCTAATCATAAAATTACTTTAAGTTCGACATTTTACTTTAAAATATAAATTTTATTAATTTACAAAGTAAGCAAATAGGTACGTAACTTACCAAAATTCTCCTAGTGTCGCATTCTTGGCCGTTGTTTATGTTAACAACATTAGTTTCGAGATTTTGAGTGGCACACAACACAACAAGTGTTCTTGTTTGAATCATAGAAAATATTTCAAACTAAAAACGAAAATGAATACCTACTTTCCTTTGGTGCACCGAGATAAAACATGTTTCCGATACGAACATAGCAAATAAACTGAAGTGATGGCTAGCAGGGATTGGACAATTTCGCTATATCATTCGTTCCTTAGCGAGAATAAAGTAATATTACTTTGTACAGGTCATGGTACGAATTTGAGTAATATCATTAAGAGCTTGCAACAAGCTTGCTGGATATAAGCTTACTTTTAAAAAAGGTGGGAGTAGGCCCCCAGGTCTTTTATCATACCGCCGGTATTGCGTTTAGCTTTAGGACATCGTTAAACATCGAGATACGATTCACCGGGGTGGATGGAACTTTTTTCCCATCGGTCCCGGTACCGGGACAGAGCCACCGGGGTGGATGGGACTCACTCTGAATGAAAAGTATCCATCCAGGGTAATTTGTAAAACACCAACAACCTCGTAGGAGTAGATCACTAACATTATAAAAAAAAATATTTTCAACACAAATGTCCAAACAGCTGATCGAGTTTTGTATGAAAAGTCGAATATTTTTTGTCTGTTTTCGGAAAAGTCGTAGAACAAATGTTGTTGTTTATGATGTTAGAAATCTACTCCTGCGAGGTTATTGGTATTTTATTTAATAACCCTGTAGAATAAATTCAATCTGATGTCATTTGAATTTGATATTATTGGAAAGCTAAAATAGGGTAGGTAGTCGACTTGCGGATTTTACTGCCGAATTTAGTAGGCCTACAATTTTCTCCTATTGGCCGTGTGTCAAATTACTAAAATCATTGCCCTGAGTTGCATATTTTGAGACTATTGTTTTGAATATGACCCACAAGCACCAAATGTTAATTTTCGAAAATGGTCAAAATTCAAAACTCATAAAAACTTCTTTTTATCGTTTCCGTTCTCCTACGAAAACCTGTCTCCAATCACCATTCTTTCGCAATCCCTCTGACTAATATCATAAAGAGGTTTAGCTAGAATAACAGAACCACTTCACATCTTATTGTGATAAGATAAAGTTGATCTTCGATGCGTGCAGGCAATGAGTCGCTGACGTGAGCAGCCAGCCAATAAGAAGCGTTTAAACAAGCATGCCTCCGACTCATGAATGTCATGCGCAACTCGAGATCGGCTCACGCTACTCTCACAGACGTGTCAAGATACTCAGATAAGTGATCCTGCAAATTCTTTAGCAAATAGGTAAGTAATGCTAATTCCTTAGGCCTGCATGTTTTTTTTGTGAGTAGGGTTGACCGATTTCATTTAGGGTCCCTAGTTCGAATTCTGGTTGAGACATAATGCTTGTGTGAACTAAAAGGCGAGCATTTGTTTCCGAGTCTTCTTATACGACTGCCCAAAAAAGAGTGTACCTACCTATATGGGTTTATGTATGCTTGTGGGTACTTATGTTAATTTCTTTATTCTACCATACAGCCCGCTCCAGATTCCTGCGTGATTCACGGCGTGAATTCACGCCGTAATTTTGCCGCGAAGTCAGCGTGAAAAGCATGACCCTCCACACTCGCTATCGTTCACAGTTTAGTTCGCGCGCTCGTCGAGAATGGACGCCGAGTTATGCACTGCTATCTTTGTTTTTTAGCATCCCATAAAATGGTTTCGGCATGATAACACTCAATCATCACAAGTTCCTGCTCGTTCGTCCAAATGACGGTCATTTTGACGCACCGTACTCCCCAAATAAATAAAAACCTCAAGGCACGGTACTGTTTTCACGCGCGAGTGTGGATGCGCTTGCGTTCACGGGAGGTTCGCGCACCGCGAACCCTTTGAAGCGGGCGCAAAAACCGACACCGAACGGGGAACAAGGCGTGAACAGGCGCGAAGCCCGTGAACGGGCGCGAAAACCATCCACATTCGCGCTTCACGCCTTTCACGGGTGTTCACGCCGCGAATGTGGAGCGCTCTATCCATACATCATTCCGAGTGACACTTGCTATTTTTTTTTAAAGTCAACAGTTTACGTACAAGTTGTAGGTACAAATAAGTATTTCTATAGCAGGCTCCAGATTCCTGCGTGATTCACGGCGTGAATTCACGACGTAATTTTGCCGCGAAGTCGGCGTGAAAAGCATGACCCTCCACACTCGCTCTTACACGCACACTCTTAAGCAGGCTCCAGATTCCTGCGTGATTCACGGCGTGAATTCACGACGTAATTTTGCCGCGAAGTCGGCGTGAAAAGCATGACCCTCCACACTCGCTCTTACACGCACACACTTAAGAGCTCTCCACATTCGGGGCGTGAACACCCGTGAAAGGCGTGAAGCGCGAATGTGGATGGTTTTCGCGCCCGTTCACGGGCTTCGCGCCTGTTCACGCCTTGTTCCCGTTCGGTGTCGGTATTTGCGCCCGCTTCAAAGGATTCGCGGTGCGCGAACCTCCCGTGAACGCAAGCGCATCCACACTCGCGCGTGAAAACAGTACCGTGCCTTGAGGTTATTATTTATTTGCGGAGTACGGTGCGTCAAAATGACCGTCATTTGGACGAACGAGCAGGAACTTGTGATGATTGAGTGTTATCATGCCGAAACCATTTTATGGGATGCTAAAAAACAAAGATAGCAGTGCATAACTCGGCGTCCATTCTCGACGAGCGCGCGAACTAAACTGTGAACGATAGCGAGTGTGGAGGGTCATGCTTTTCACGCCAACTTCGCGGCAAAATTACGTCGTGAATTCACGCCGTGAATCACGCAGGAATCTGGAGCCTGCTTTAAAGAGCGCTCCACATTCGCGGCGTGAACACCCGTGAAAGGCGTGAAGCGCGAATGTGGATGGTTTTCGCGCCCGTTCACGGGCTTCGCGCCTGTTCACGCCTTGTTCCCCGTTCGGTGTCGGTATTTGCGCCCGCTTCAAAGGGTTCGCGGTGCGCGAACCTCCCGTGAACGCAAGCGCATCCACACTCGCGCGTGAAAACAGTACCGTGCCTTGAGGTTTTTATTTATTTGCGGAGTACGGTGCGTCAAAATGACCGTCATTTGGACGAACGAGCAGGAACTTGTGATGATTGAGTGTTATCATGCCGAAACCATTTTATGGGATGCTAAAAAACAAAGATAGCAGTGCATAACTCGGCGTCCATTCTCGACGAGCGCGCGAACTAAACTGTGAACGATAGCGAGTGTGGAGGGTCATGCTTTTCACGCCGACTTCGCGGCAAAATTACGTCGTGAATTCACGCCGTGAATCACGCAGGAATCTGGCGCCTGCTTATCCGTTATTTAGTCACGGGCCTCCATAGTACAAGATTAGGGACTATCTATAGTCCAGAATATTTATGATATATTATTGCAGTGAATAATTACCTTCTCTCCAATACCTACCTACCTGCATCCATAGCTAATTATCCACAAACATGTTTTGTCCCTACCGGTAGGATAATTCAAATATTAAAACATTGAAAATTCCGGACATAAAAGATAACGCCTGACGCTTAATCTGAATGTTTCGTCATGTACCTTCCTAATATTTTATGTTTAAAAAGTATGATATTTAAGTAATTAATTATTGCTAGCAGGTTTCAAAACCGCAGTTTATCGGGACATTTGAATAAAAAAAAATCATCATCATTCATTATCAGCCACACGACATCAATAAAATTATAGGCCACCACGGCGCGGATCTTGAGCGGTAAAGGCGCAAAAGCATAGCCGCAATGTGTTGGGAAATATTGGGTGCGAAATTATGGTGCTGCCAAGCTAAACATTTTTGTAATGGGGAGGAAAAGCGCAATTTTATCCCGATAGGTGGCGTCTGGTCTTTGGTACCCGGCCGCCTCAAAGAAAGTGTCAAAACATATGGGAATCTCTTGGAGTATTGCACTTTTTAATTTGGAGTTCATCGATTTCCCAGTAACAAAAAAATAGTGGGCAAAAAAATATAAAAAAAATATATGCTTTTTCCTCGATTTTCTCCTTTGCTGAGCCTGAGAAACATTATAAATCAAAAGGAATGTTTCATGAATTTGATGAAGCTTCGCCAAAATAAAACAACATTTGAATTATAACAGCTTTGTTCTTTAATATTTCAACCTCAGCAGTTTCTAACATATTTATAACTTGGATGAATTTGATAGGTATATCAAATATGGAATAAGCCCAATATTGGGGCCAAACAGAGAATTAATAGAATTTTATATGCCAGAGTCATTCAAGAAACTTAGAATAATAAAATAAATATGATAGAACGGTTCGTGTAATTTTGGATGGTACAGAAATTCCAGTACAGAAACCTGAAATTACTATTGCACACAAGGCATCATCAGGCAACTATAAACACGGAAATTCACACTCAGTTGCTTTGTTAAAATTTAAATCATATGCTTCTAATCTGAAATGAAAAGATTACTTGTAAATCTTACACGAATTTAAAGAAATGTAATGCTTGTTAGCAATTTTTTGTAAGTTGCTATAAACTTTCTTGCCTGTTGTTTTGGCTTTTCTTTTCCGTAATTCTTCTTTTATATGAGCTAAAGTTAGCATAGAATACATTGTTTGTCCGCAAAACCGAAAAAAAAACAATCTAAGAAAGTAAAATCACGTAATACACAGTCAAGAAAATATAAGCTCAAACTGACAATTGTTCCAAAATTCCAAAGACTGAGCGCCATCTGTAATTCACTTTGCCTTCGCCTCCCCATTTGGGTCGAATTCTTGTAGGTACTTACATTTTTTTGGCAATAGTTTTTAATATTTAAGCCGTTATTATGCGATTAATTTAACGATATACAACTGAATTGAAGTCCACCTGAAGTCACCCCACTTATTTTGAGCTTGATCTTTTCTTTCTCATAAATTCTCGAGTGAAGTTGAAGCGGATCGTTCAATAGGTACTTCTCGCAACAATACTTCTAAATACAAGTTCAATTTTTTTTGTGACATAATTTATGTAATTAAATAAATAATTTATGTGACTAAATATCATTCTTCGTTTCCAAAATCTCGAGCGCCAAAGTCAAAAAATCCACTATTTCGGCCATATTTTTTATCGTTTTTTTATTTTTTCGAATGGGGAGGAAAAGCGCAATTTTATCCCGATAGGTGGCGTCTTGTCGTTGGTACCGAGCCGCCTCAAAGAAACTGTCAAAACATATGGGAATCTCTTGGAGTATTGCACTTTTTAATTTTATACTGAGAAAATGCCGCATTGTTATGCATGTATTACTTGTAAAATATTGGAGTTCATCGATTTCCCAGTAACAAAAAAATAGTGGGCAAAAAAATATAAAAAAAAAATATGCTTTTTCCTCGATTTTCTCCTTTGCTGAGCCTGAGAAACATTATAAATCAAAAGGAATGTTTCATGAATTTGATGTAGCTTCGCCAAAATAAAACAACATTTGAATTATAACAGCTTTGTTCTTTAATATTTCAACCTCAGCAGTTTCTAACATATTTATAACTTGGATGAATTTGATAGGTATATCAAATATGGAATAAGCCCAATATTGGGGCCAAACAGAGAATTAATAGAATTTTATATGCCAGAGTCATTCAAGAAACTTAGAATAATAAAATAAATATGATAGAACGGTTCGTGTAATTTTGGATGGTACAGAAATTCCAGTACAGAAACCTGAAATTACTATTGCACACAAGGCATCATCAGGCAACTATAAACACGGAAATTCACACTCAGTTGCTTTGTTAAAATTTAAATCATATGCTTCTAATCTGAAATGAAAAGATTACTTGTAAATCTTACACGAAATTTAAAGAAATGTAATGCTTGTTAGCATTTTTTTGTAAGTTGCTATAAACTTTCTTGCCTGTTGTTTTGGCTTTTCTTTTCCGTAATTCTTCTTTTATATGAGCTAAAGTTAGCATAGAATACATTGTTTGTCCGCAAAACCGAAAAAAATACAATCTAAGACAGTAAAATCACGTAATACACAGTCAAGACAATATAAGCTCAGGGGAATGTCCGAAAAAAATCAAATTGGCTGAATATTTTTCTATAGGTAGGAATAAGGTCCCTTAGTAATAGAAAAAATTTCAGAATTTTCGGTTAGGTAAAAAAGTTATTAAAAATCAAAGTCTCTTCGACTTCACAAATGTATGAAAGTAACAGCAGAATGGAGATTATACCTTTGCCGCTAACTGCCACAAACACAACACGTATTTAAAAAAAAAGTTTTGACATTTTGTCTTGAAACTTTTTTTTAATACCATGTTGTGGTTGTGGCAGGTGTTGGCAAAGGTACAATCTCCATTCTGCTGTTACTTTCATACATTTGTGAAGTCGAAGAGATTTTGATTTTTTGAAATTTTTTCACGAAACCGAAAATTATAAAAATTTATTCTATTACTAAGGGACCTTATTCCTACCTATAGAAAAATATTCAGCCAATTTGATTTTTTTCGGACATTCCCCATTGTTCCAAAGACTAAGCGCCATCTGTAATTCACTTTGTCTTCGCCTCCCCATTCTTTTTGCACCTTGCATTGCAGCTCTTGTAAATACGCGTCTTTTGAGTTTTTTTTTAATATCATATCTTCACAACCATCTGAGAAATAAGGGGATCTTCTCTACATCTCGTACATTTCCCCTTTGTTGCATTCATGCGAAAATTTTTCTATGTCTATGGTTGCATTAGTGTCGGTGTTTTCCACTCGGGATAAAAAAAATCTAAAGGTCCAAACAAATTATCGGACGCGGCTTACTGCCGCGGCTGATCTGGGGCCTAACTATGAGCTCTTATAGCAGGACTTATACTGAATGGCATTACTTTTTCGTACCATGACCTCGATTTAGCAGGCCTGCGGAGGGCCTGCTTTAATACACGCTCTTAAACCGTTCACCATTTTTATGTATGGACGAAGCGTACCACGACGCACGGTTTGATAGTTTGGGAGCCGTTTTATAGCGTCTGTAATGTCAAATAAAGCAATTCATAAAAAGTTCCTACGTGATCACCTTTTTCAAAATTGTTTAGTGTATTTAGATAAGTTTGGTGTGAGAATTTTAAGATTTGTGAATTTCTTTTAATGTTTATTATTTAACAGTGAATTATGTCTTGATAAAGGCAACGCGACGACTTCCTTGTGTTGAATATCACTAAAATAAAAAGAAATGATGAGAGATGAGACCCCATCAATAAGTACCTAAAATGCATTACATTTTATGTTATTATGAATAATAATAATAATCAAATAAAGAAAAAAATATTTATTTTATATCGATGTAATTAACAAACTAATGGTGTGAAATGATATTGAAAATAAAAAAACTGAAATAATATAACTTTAATTTGTTTTATTGACTTGCGACATTTTATTAGAGCACGCACCTAGTGAATCGCACTTAAAAATAAATGTGAAGTTGTGATACTTTATTTGCAATGTTCTCATTAAAAAAAAACTAGTAAGTGTCCGTTATTTTATTTTTCATCAATTTAGAACGTCGCGGCAGACAGAGATATACTAGCCCCGCCATTTGGTAATGCACAAGAACCTTGTTACATTAACATCCACATCGACGTGATCCGCAACTAAAAATGCCTTGAAATAAGAATATTCTTAATAGGTAATCTAATATAATTATTATTTATTGAATTATTATTTTCACTAAGATAGGGTCTAGGTATATCAAAAATTTACAAATTGTTTTTCGTTTTTGAGGTTAAAAACATGGCCGCCAGGCACATTACCAATTGGCGGGGATAATAAGCGATAAATTGGGTGCATTCTGCCAGACAAATCTCTGAGTCATCGAACGCCATAAAGTACATTTTAACCATGAAAAGTAAAATATTTTGAATATTCTAAACAAATTACTTTCTATGGTTAACAAATTTATGGCGATCGATGACTCAGAGATTTGTCTTACAGAATGCACCCATCGATTTGTATAGGCTATCTCGTTTTCGCATCGTCTTCAAAGCATTAGTGATCTGTGACAAAGCATACCAGAGACAAACTAACCGTTCACCTTGAGTCAAAACAATCTTTAAGCCGTTCACCTAAAAGACGGTCATGGTACCGATTTAAGCAATTTTGTTTAGGGCCTGCTTCTGAACTGAACGGCTTAAGGATGGTTTCTTATTTGCTGATGGTAAGCCCCCTGAGGTGTGCAAACTATCGGATGTAGTAGGTCGCGGACGTAACCATAGACTAATATGACGTCATCGGACGTCCGATAGCTATCTGGCACGCAGGATGTTATTAGTGTGTGCACACTTATCAGCCGCGGCAGTAAGCCGCGTCCATAAGCCGCGTCCGATAATTTGTTTGGACCTTGGCGGTAAAAAATTGCCCGTGCGTACACAGCCTAAAGATGCATAATTTTCCAGCAAAAATATAAACAAAGGTGTTGCCAGAACAAAATCACACAAAAGGAGAAATATTATATTGCTAAGTAAATAAATAAACACACTTGCATGTTTTTTCATCACAAACCTAATAAAAAAGTTTTGCGGCAAAATAGTAATAATATAATTTAATAAAAAACGTGGTTTTGCAAAGATTCACCACGCGAATGCGTCGTTCGTCGGTGTACTAACCGTCTAAAACGTCGATAAAACGCACTTTTTCGCTTTCCATTCCCATTCTGTATTTATCTTTCGGTAAAAACCGGTAAAACTAGTTCACTTCACTACCGGATGTTGCAATGTGGCGCTTGTTGCTGGTTGATTTCATTTGACATGATGCAATGCTCTATAGTCAATCTAATCTGTGCCTTTGATGGTAGATTTTTTAATTTCGGTCGCCATTTTGCAGTGCTTTCTTGGGCGGTTTTGTGTGGCTTGTGCTAACTTTGTCCGATTCAAGTTTTCAAGTGCTATTTTGTGCCTGTGAAATATATGATAAGCAATTACATTTTAAGTAAATTTATTGTGGTGTATTCTTAGTTTGTGTTAGTTTTTAAGTAAATACTAAAACATGGGGAGAAAGAAGAAGAAGGCATCGAAACCTTGGTGCTGGTATCCTTTTCCAATAAACTTGTAGCGCATTGCGAAATAATTTGACCTTCGTAATTGGGTCGATTGTATTTACACTTTGTTTTGATGTGAGAATAAAATGCAATGCTTTCCTTAACACACTGTTCAGGTACTGTAACAGGGAGTTCGATGATGAGAAGATATTGATTCAACATCAGAAAGCGAAACATTTCAAATGTCACATTTGCCACAAGAAATTATACACTGGGCCAGGCTTGTCAATACACTGCATGCAGGTACGTCGGCCTCGCAAAATTGGCAACTGCCCCGCCCGCCCACGTTCAGCTAAACCACGCGATGAGTAGATATATCTTTAGATTTTTGGCGCGTCTTAATCTGCTCGTATTAATGTACTAAATATTCATTCACTTCAACTTGGTAATCAATTAAAAACACTCAATAAAACAAGTTATATAAAACACAATTTTCATAATTTATTTTGCAGGTACACAAAGAAGCCATAGACAAAGTACCAAATTCATTACCAAATAGGTCAAATATAGAAATAGAAATCTATGGTATGGAAGGTATCCCACCTGAAGATATAAGAGAGCATGAGAAGCAGAAATCAGGTATAAATTTAATTTTATTATTACGTTACGACAGTTTGGATCGAAATGTATGTACAAAACCATATTTTCATAGTTATGGGCCATAGCTTAGATGTTACTTAGTGTGTAGAACTGTTACTAGTGTAAATATATCACAGATTATATCAAGGATTTTTACAAGGCCAGTTGTTAATTTATGCGTTGTTTAGGTGGTGGTAAAGGTTCCGACAGTGATGACGATGAACCAGCTGCAAAGAAAAAAGCTACACCTGCATTGGTATGTACATGTTGTTTGTTTTGTTTACTCATTTGTTTTAAATACTTGATAATGTAATCATTCAATCTTATTAATAACATTTTTATCAACAGCTAGGTGCGGGCCCCTCAAATGTGACGCCGGGTATTCTGCCCACACCAATGGGGTCAGTACCCCCAGGGATGTATCCAGGGCATATGGGTATGAACCACATGATGCCACCATTCATGCAGGCACAAAGGTATATTTTGTAGAAACTTGTAATAAGTTATATGCTGTGTAAACTTAGTTCACTTAGCAAAACTAAGTTACTGACTATAATTTCGGCCAATATCAGAGCAATGTGCAGGCCTAAGGGTAAATTTGTAAAAATGTAATAAATTGTATGCCAATTATATGTTTGTTAACTTATTTACTAAGTGAACTAAGTTTTTAGAACATTGGCTAGATTCAAAGTTCTAGATAAAAAAAAAGTTGAAACTGAATAGTAACTCTGTACAGAGCATGATAGTAAATTTCATTATTATATTTTGTAGGATGATGATGCCTGGCATGCGACCACTGTTCCCAGCTGCCAGTATGCCGTCGTCTCAACCTAGCAAGCCTACGTTCCCTGCATATAGGTAAGGTTAAGTGCCAAAAACATACGAGCTTAATTCCTTAAACGCCAAATAAAAGCATCTAGAGGTCAAATTAAATCCTACTTCCTACTAATATTATAAATGTGAAAGTTTGTGGGTTTGGATGTTTGTTCCTCAATCACGCAAAAACTACTGAACGGATTTGGTTGTAATTTGGCACACAGATAGCAGATAGCCTGGATTAAAACATAGGATACTTTTTATCACGATATTTCTACTGGAACGGGAACCACGCGGGTGAAACCGCGGGCGGCCGCTAGTTTAGCATAATTCACAACTTTTAGGGGCGAAATTTATTATTTAAACCACCATCACAGCAACTCATTATTTATATTTGATGTCTTTAGAATAAAATAATAGTCAAATAAAACAATTGTTTTTGTATCATAGGTAGGTAATAAAATGACAATTCAAAAGTACCACCATTATATTTGATCATTTCTTTTCTCAGTAATGCAACAATAAGCGCCCCTCCCACAACATCAACGTCCAACAACTCCGATCCCAAGGAAAACGGAGACGTGAAACCTCCGATAGCCAACTCCTGTCCGCTAGTAACGGCCACAGGGGCCGGGTCAAAGATAGTGCACCCCCCTGAAGACGTATCTTTAGAGGAGATCCGCGCGCGCGGCACCAAGTACCGACCGCGGCCGAAGCCCGACGCGCCCACGCCGCAGCCGCAGCCCCAGCAGAACATCATGCCCAGCACCAGCCAGGCTGAGGTATGACACTTTTACTATTATTCATTGACCGTTGATTACCTACTCTTTAAGTATTGTTGACAAAAAAATTATAAACTATAGAGGGTTATTTGGAAAACACCAACAACCTCGCAGGAGTAGATGACTAACATCATAAACAACGACATTTGCAAAAAAAGATTTAAAGATCTTTCTATACAAATGCCCGAATAGCTGATTGACTTTTTTATTAAATGTCTTAAAATTTTTTGACGATGCCACTAGTGACTCGGTAGCTCAGTTGGTAAGATCATTCGACCAGACTTCCAAAGATCATGGGTTCGATTCCCGCCTGACACAATTCTGGAGAGAAACCTTTTTTTTCTAGTATACTATTAATCATGTTTAATTAACTCCTTCAGTAAAATCCTAATAGAGTCTGTCTAAAAAGTCAGTTTACCTGAGAAATTATTAAAAAATCTTATACTGGTAACCCTGTTGGTGCTGTCAAAATTCCGTTAGGCGCAGAATGTCCAAGTCGCAAAATATCCAGTTCGCAAAAATGACCAATATTCCTGACTCGTTCTTATGAGAATAAAAATATTTTCAAACCCTATATGAATAAAGAAAATGTACCGACCATAAAAATACTTTCACCAGTCAAGGCTACATTATCAGCAAGTAACATAGGACAGTTTTTATCCTGATATTCCCGCGGGAACTCATGCAAAATCGGGGCGGGTCGCTTGTCAAAAATATTGGTAACTTTTGCGAACTGGACATTTTGCGAATTGGTCTATCTAAACTGACTTTTTAGACAGACTACATACTCTCATCTCATGTTTTGATACTTAAAGAGTCGTTAATCAAATGGGTGAAATGTGTGTGTCTATGTGTCCATGTGTGTGTACTAACACTATATTCCTATTAGAAGCATGTAATACTAAATGCACCATAATGTAGGAAGTATACAATACATTATAAATATACAAAAATATGAATTACTGACATTTTCATAAGTTGTGTTACAAATTATCCAAAAGATAATGTTTACATTTTTTCTGGCCTTGTAGTTACTAAAATATAAAATCAAAACATGATATCACTTTGCATTGCTCAATACTTGAATGTGCAACAGAGTTAGCATATTTTTGTCTATACATAGTTTCAAAATGAATTTCAAAGGCAAATAGATATTTTGTGTTGAAAATCTTTGCATTGTATGTGAAAAGTTAAAGATTCAATGCTGGTGCTCTTGAAATAGTAGCAATGCTTTAAAAATGTTTTAACCACAATATTTTACAAAAATGGCTCAACTTCCTGCAAAAGTTACAAAGGTCTGTATTTATAAACTGCTCTCAACATTGAGAGCTATCTTGAGATCATACCCGAGATGCTGTTCTTATAAGAAGAGGTTTATAAATATGGACCCTAGTGATAATATTTTTTGTTGTTGTATCGTTGGTTACTTTCGTACAACATTTTTTGAATTTCCCTCATTCCTGCCAGATGAAATGTTTTTTGAGTGCTTAACTCAGATCTTTAACATTGCCCCTTGCAAATAGTGTGACTTTAAATAATAAAAAAATCATCACATTTCTTTAACATAACCCCATTAAAGTACATCGTTTGTGTAGATGGCGTTAGGTGTAAGATAATCAGTAAAATATGGGTATTGTACACGTGTGACGTTTGCAGGTGGCGGCGTATATGTCGCAAGCGGTAATATCATGTGGCACATGTTCGCAAGCGGCAGTGCATTGGCACCACTATTCTTATTACGTTAAAGGCGTACACTAAAACTACTTCATATTATTCTATTCTGAGTTTCAATTTAAAAAAATCAGCCCTGTAAAGTTACACTGTAATAGCGATGGTGAACTTTGCAAGAACATTAGTTAATACCAACCATAGACCAAAGGAGTTTTATAGTGTCATGCGGATTTTCTCACCACACCTTTACTAGTGTTGTATTATGATGTGTGACATACGCACGCGGAACGCGGGGTGAAACATAGAATTGTGTGAGCCCCGCAGCGTGGAAAAACGCGTGCGTGAGCAAATCCGCATGATAATAAAAATACTAGGGCCCTATTTTTGAATCCTTCGGCGCGTCGATCGCTCTTTACTACTCATTTTCATTCGACATAGCAAAATTCGTATTTTTTTTATTTCTCGTTGGTCAGTCAGTTGTCAGTCGTATTTTTGGTTAGCGGTGATACGCTGCACCACTGACGTCCATTATACAAGTGCGCTGGACAGGCTATTGTCATGAAATGACAGCAATTTTTTGTGCCTGATATGAAAATCGCCATATTGGCGCTGAGAGCAGTACATTCTGCTCTCAGGAGGAGTGAGTGTACTTGGAACTAATCAGTTCCAAGTACACTCACTACTGCCATAGTAGAATCTACTGCTCTCAGCGCCAATATGGCGATTTTCAAATCGGCACAAACGATTGGTGACGTACGCCAGTCCACGTACTTTGTATCATGCACATCAGTGCACTGCACGATTTCAAAAATAAGACCCCAAATCACCAATATCTAAACTTCGCGAAGTTCGTAATCACTTTTATGAATGTGAAATCTAATGGGGCTGATCAAACCTTACATATGATACGAGGAGTTTTCTTAACGTCGTGTCAGCTCACACCATGAGCGAAGCATTTCCTAAGAACACTGAAAAATTTACTTTATACGTATCTACTTAATTTACTGTCCATAGATATAAAGAGAACTTTTCAGTGTTTCCAAGAAATGTTTTGCTCTGATCCACGCGAGGTGTGCGCTACGATATTTTGCGTATGAATTATTTTCACTGTGAAATATTTCAGTTCATACGTTTTAGTGTACGCTTTTATTTGCAAATGTAGCGCCCAGTTCTAGACTGCAATTTTTACTTATGGAAAAAATATAGTTATTATTTTTATGGCAATATTTGTAATTACTATAAGCCAGCTTTATATGGAATTAGCGCTACATATGTGCAACTCAGTTAATTAATAGTTGGGTGCTGCTAATACGCAAATTCGGTGGTTAAATTCAATAGTAATTCGCTAAGGGTTGTCACAGACTTCATGGTCTATATTGTAGTCTTCCAAATTTGTCTCTGGATAGGCTGCTATGAATTCTTCTGCGTGTCGTTAATAAAAAACTTTATGCCTTACAAAATATTGCAGCGCAAAATATGGTGACACAATCGTTACTTCGAGATTCCAATGCCTATTTGAATATTTTTATTACAATACATTATCTTTAAATCCTTGTTTTTGTCAAAACAACTTTCAATGATATAAACAACTGTAAGCCATCAACCGCATATAGCAGCCCATCCAGAGTTTATCGTTAGATTAGTTATACTTGGTGTTGGTAGTTTTTTTAAGACTCAATTCCCAGCAGAATGCGTGCGAGTTTAAGTAGTAATTATGTGCATGCGAGGTTATATCTGTTATTTATGCAAGTTGTTTGGTAACGTATTAATTATAATTTTATGTTTATATATTAAAAGTACTCATAATAATTGTTAACTGTAAACGAAAAAGATGCCGTAAAGCTCTTTTTACGGAACAACGGACTAGACATGCGTGGTAAGGCAAAGTCTCGTTATTATGATACTGCACCGTAAAAAGAAGAAAAGTAAAAGATTACTACCGGCCATTTTTAGGGCCCGTTTTGACTATCGTCGCATCGTGTGAGCGGATTGCGGAGCGGAGGAACACGCGAATAGTTGTCCTTTGTCCACGCTAAGGAGCGTCTTACGCCTGAAGCACCTAGCCACCTACCTCCGCCGCGAAACAATGCCAGCGAAACCCCAGTAGTTCCGCCATGACTTGTCCGTTCTACGACAAGTGAAACAGCCTGTTTTAACGCATAGATTTAATTACTCTGTTAAATCGCACGTGGAAGAGACATCATCATACTTATGCCCCTCCACGTGCGATTTCACCGATCGGCCCGATCACATCTAGGTAGTGGTTTCGCGTCATTATTTTCGCGGCGCAGGCGGAAGTGAGCCAACGGACCGAGTTCCGAAACAACGGTCCGATGTACGACAAGCGAAACACGGACAAGTCATGGCGGAACTACTAAAGTTTCGCTGGTATTGTTCCGCAGCGGAGGTGTGCTACCGGCCTTAGTGCGCCCGCTTACACACGACGTATTAATACTATTAGTTTTGTACGCCAGGGTTTCCACATTTATTTGTAATGCGCCGCTACTCAACAGGTGGCACACACAGGCTCAATTTACACTACGGTGGCATGGTAGCGTAATGAGATCAGTAACGATTTTTGTTTAGTGGCTTATCAGAAAGCTTACAGTCCGTGGCACGAATCATGAAATCGGGTGGGGATTGCGCGGAACGCGTATTTTGGGCATGCGTTGCGGTGAGGGGCGCGGGCGGCGGGAGAGGGGCGCGCGCTATTGGTCGCTCACAAGAGCACATGCGCGAACTTATCCCCACTCCGTAGAAAAATTTTCATGATTCGTGCCACTGACTGTATCCCACCACAAGATTAACTGTGAAGAAATTTTGCGATATCTTTTAAACCTGAGAAGTTGTATGAGCTACAACATGCTAAAACACTGTTATTTTGGGGGGTCCTTATGACGTCATCGCGACGTACGCAAACCTTATGCCGTACGTGATAAAGCACATATTGCATTGAGTTTGGCATTTCTTTCAAACCCTTAATAACTCAACCATTTCTAAACGGATTTAAAAAAATCTTTCACTAAGTTTTATAGCTATTAATATGATTTTATATTATATCAATAAAACTATAGAATTCAAACCTGTTACTGATCCTCATTGCGACTAGATACTGCGGGGGTCTCCCCCCAGTCGCGTCCCCAGAAGACGCGACCTTTTGTATTTATTTTGCACTTATTAAACTATATACTGTACCAGTGGCGGATCCAGGATTTTGGTTTGGGAGGGGCTTAACGTAGATGAGGGCAGGCTTTACCAAGGTAATCAACAGATTTATTGGGTGGACCCAAATGATTTTGGGGGGGGGCTTGAACCCCCCTCCCCCCCCCCTGGATCCGCATAAAACTCGGCTCAGATTCCAGATGCGTCCATTCCACTAGTGTAAATTAAGCCATAAAGCGCAGATTGGTCTCCCGGAAGTAAAAGGGATCACACACTGCCACGCATTACGCTGCGCCATGCATATTTTATTAGCAATCGCCAAGTCGATGCGTCGTTGGTATGTTGCACCATGCATGTTTTGTATACCAACTTTTTGTATACCAACTTGGCAGTATTTGCATTCACACTTGATGCAGCGTGATGTGTAGCAGAAAGCGATCGTCCTAAGACCTAAAGCATAAACTGGAGCATTCAACGTTTGCTCAAAGACGAGCATTTTTGCGTAACAAAAACATCCGATGTTTGCCTTCGTTCACGCGTTACCATCAATAGGGAATATGCATCATTATTTTTTGATCAAAATCAAAAGTATTACAACGCGTGTGAAAATCAACTGTAATATTAAAACTTTTCTTCTGCGTTTTTTTCTCGTGATGTAGTTACTTGAAGTTAGCACGCATCAGCACCCGCCGAAAACGCTCTACAAAACGGTCATGATTTGTGACGTCACCGGCCACGTTTCAGGCGCGTTTATTATGGTGTTAGCCAAGAATTATCAATTATCTCCCTAAATTTTGCGTTTAATTACATACATATGCGTCATACAAAAATTGAAAAAAAAAATAGTTAAGTAGGTATTTTCCCCTGATTTCATCATGTGAATAAATTAAAATATTTATTTTTTCTGTTCCATCATGTTTTTATACGTGTCTGCAGCGACCAAGCTCAAATTTATCAAAATCGGTGACTTATGCATATTCCCTATTATCTGTGAAGACATTAAATTCTCGATGGTAACTAGTTATCCAATCTCATTTATCTACGAGGAACAAGTGGATATTTGATGGCAGAGTGATTAGATACACTCGCTCGATGTCGTCACAAGTATGCTCCAGTTTATCCTCGCTTACACATGCCAATGGGAATTGAGTCATCTCCAAAGACCATAGTTTGCCACCCTTTCAACCTAAAGCGGCAAATTGAATAGTAGCGGCAATAGCGACATGTGGCACATACACAGGTCGCGGCGCACATGAACGCGGCGGTGGCGGCCGCGCGGCAGCAGGCGGCGGCGGCCATGCGGCGGCCGCTCATGCAGCAGATGATGCTGCCGCAGCCCATGCGCGTGGGCGTGCCCGTGTCCATGCCGCCCGTCATGGGCATGCTGCCCGTCATGCCGCAGTTCAACCTCATGCGCCCCATACAGCCCGGTCAGTATTACGCGACGTACGACTACCGCTAGGAGAGAGTCGAACTATTGCAAACCTTGAGTCGGACTTTGATTCGGGCTTCCAATACTGGTATTCCGGTAAAGGCTAAAGGTATGATTCCGATCTCGGCAGCAAGCAGCAGTGCGCTCCAAATTGAACCTTAATGCTATGAAAGACGGCTCAATTTGAAGTGAGCGGAGAAGTGTCGCGGCTGCATAGCTGTGCAGTCGCGACACTTCTCCGCTCACTTCAAATTGAGCCTTTAAATCATAAAACTACGGTTCAATTTGGAGCGCGCAGCAGCGCGCTCCAAATTGAACCGTAGTTTTATGTTTTATAATTTATGAATGTTTCCGATCTCGGCAGCAAGCAGCAGCTTGCTGCCGAGATCGGAAACATTCCTTTATACTGGTATTGACATTTCACCGGTATTAGTCAACCGAAACCGAAATACCGGTATGGAAGCCCTAACTTTGATGTTCTTTTGTTTGTGGTTTATTTATTGCACATTTTGATCTATTGTAGGCGGACTGATATATTATTTTATTTGTCGTTAATTGAATAAAAATACTATTGCCACTTTTTTGGTAGGTTTGACAAGGTGGTAACCCTATACAAGCTTTTTGTACTTGTCAGTAAAGAGTGACTTCCATTAAGCAACAACAAACAGTCTAATTTCATTGTAAAAGATCCCCTAAAATAGCTGGTATAAACGTAACGTTTATGCACCTAATTAATACCGTGACACTCGAAATTCACATAAGTAGGTGCACTTACTCTTTTTTTGTTTATAAAGTCAGTCGTTCAATCTAAGCCACAAGCAAATGATTTTACATTGTATTCCTTACTGTTGAACCAATAATATAAGTTGTTAACTGGTTTGCAATATCGCGATTCAAAAACACCTGTTTAAATTGAAGACAACTGCCACATAATTAATGACTCTAGTGAAATTCCATGTGTTATTATCGATTCTAAAAAATCTATTCATTGACATGTTTGATCATGAGATTATCAAGTTCTACATCAAACCAAAATGTGTTAGGTGTGTTATAATAATTATTTTTTTATTATTTACTGTATCTTCAAAGTGAAGCCTAATAACAGTGTTATGTAGTTTTGAGTATTTTTAAGGAATTTGAAATGTTAGGATTATAATAATATCAAAATAATCTTGTTACATACCACCCTAAATGCTTCACAATTACTTGTATCAGTTTGCTAAATCATAATGAATTGTATTTTTGATGTCAATATGGTCCAAGCTGTTAAAATTTATATGATAAATTCAGTTAGAAATTTTTATATAATATTAGTAAGATAATATTAATAGTTAGGTACCATTTTTAGTAATTGTTTAATAATTTTATCAACGTTTGGTCCAGATAAAGGCTTTTCCATATTAGTCGTAAAATGAAACAGTATTACTTGCATTTAATTAATGTATATTAGAGAGAGTAACATAGAATGGGTGCGTTTTCTTAGGAATAATATTTTTTTATATTAATGATGATAAGTCCCAGTAATTTGTTTCTAAAGTTTGCTTAGTATTTTAATAATGACACTGACTTCACTCTGTATCTTAGATGACATGTTACATATCGGCGTGGAAAATGGAGTGTTTTTAACACGTTTTTTGTCGAATAAATCATAATAAGATCACTATTGAATCCTTTCTATTTTCCACGACTGCTGAACCCGATACAGGTGACAGAATATGCAATAGTTTTAGATAATATTCTAATGATGATCTGTGAACAGTACGATGGATTGTGTTTTAAGAGCGCGGACGAGCTCTCGAGTTAATTGGCTAGTGTCGAAGGCAGCCGCGAGTCGAGTGGTTGGCTTTCTGCCAGCCTGCTGTGCTTGTCGCCCGGTGGGTGCCACTTGATTACTCTCGCCGGCGCGTCTCTCTGTCTCTCGTAAAGCCTACACGTAACAGCTTTCGATACTCACCCCTAACACCCCACTAACACGCCGGGCGATTTCTCACCCCATACGATACGACTGTCCGTAGACAAAACACTGTCAAGACTTAAACTGTGATTTTGATGTGCCATCCGCACTATCGGAGGATCGGAAAAAATGAGCGGTAATTTTATTCACATTCCTTAATGGATTTGCTTATTGTAGTAGCTCTTATCTTATTACTGTCTCGATTTTCTCGTAGTGTCATATAAAATGTGACTTTTTGTCGATTTTACGGGTGGGTACACTAATATTATATTTACGTACAGTAGTTTTGTCGCTTTACAATGTGCATGAAACGAAGAATTAATAGTCGTTGGCTGTATTGGATTCTTCGAGCAACCATCTCGGATCACACTGAAACATGCATGACTACGGATACGATTACATCGCCGAGTATTTTGAAAGTGTGATTTTTCATGTGAATTATTTATCCTACCTACCTGTGTTCCTTTGCTTATACTGCACCTTAAATCAGTCGCCACACCTTTGTGCATACATGTGACCGCAGGCGCGCGTCCGCTCGCACCCACCCACATCCGAAAGAAAGCAGTCATATTCCCCATATACCGTACTATCCAATCAAGATTTTCAATCTCAAACTACATTATTACACTAGCAACTAAATTTTTCTGGGGGTATTGCAAAGCTCTTAAAACCTGCCAGTTTTCTGAATGGCTATCAACGCGTTCTCTTTATTTGCTACACAGCGAGAAAGAGACACATTGATAGCCATTCACAAAAACTGACAAGTTTTAAGGGTTTTGACGCAGATCGTCATTTTCGCAAATGGTCATCGCGAAAAACTTGGTCACTTTCGCAGAATGTCATTTTCACAACTGGTCACTTTCGCAAAACGTTACTTTCATGGGCGCCGGGAGGGGGGTGCAAGGGGGTGCGCGTGCACCCCCCTGGCTTTGAAAAATACACAAAAAAAGTTTTTTTTTTATTTAACCACTTACTGAATAAAACCTTGAGGGGTCGAGGTTGCTGTCCAAATTTTTCAATAACCTTGTTTTCTACCAGTTCCTGGACCTGTTCTACAAATAACAAAAACCTAGTAAAAAGCTGATAAATGTAGCAATACGTTTCATAATAAGCTAAATATTACAACAGACATACAAATTAATAAATCATGGGTTTGTATTGTACTACAATGTCGAAGGATGTATTTCAAAAACTATTTATCGTATCGATATAAATTTAGCATTGATGTTTAGAAAATTTCATGTACCTAGATTAACTTTTTTTTTAATAATTTGCTATCTGTAAAAGTTTTTCTGTAAAACGAAAAAAACCACGGTGAGGGACACTTCGGAGAAGAAAAGGGGGAAGGGGGGGAGGGCGCGGTTGATATCCGGCATTTTTTGATTCAGTGGGGTCGAATTAATAAGAAAACATCGGTTTCCAAAAAGTAATACGATTTGCTTCTAGACTCATAACGGAAGCCTTGTTTCAAGTAATTGTACTGTCTATTAGGTATAGTAAAGTGTAGACACAGATGAGATGGATGCACCCCCCTGACAGAAATCCTGGCGGCGCCCAGGGTTACTTTCACAGAATATCATTCACATTTTTTTCAATGGGGATGCAAACTGAGGAACTAATGGCGCCACAAGCGTTTGTACTAAAATCATTTGATTGGTTGTTTCAAATATCAGATGTCATTTGTGACATATTTTAACCAATCAAAGTGTCGATAGCGGTTAGATCGCCGCTGGCGCCATCTGCGATTAGCTTTGTGTTGCCAACCCCATTTTTCACAAATTGTGAATGACATTCTGCGAAAGTGCTGACGTTTTGCGAAAATGACATTCTGCGGAAGTGACCAAATTTCTCGCGATGACCATTTGCGAAAATGACGATCTGCGTCAAAACCGTTTTAAGAGCTCGTCGAGCTCGTCATACTACCCTCACTCATATACTTACCCGCGAACTTCCGATATTCCTTAAAACCACTTGTTCATTTTGAGCGGATAGTACCGTCGTCCCGATCGGGTGTGCGTACGCTTGTCCACATGAATGGACTCGGTGTCGGTCCGGGCTCGGTCCGGGTGACAGGCGATTGTTCAGCAGTCACAACGGCATCGCCGTGTGTTGGACCGTCGGGTCCCCTGTTGCTGCGGCGCGGCGCCGCGGCCGGGGCTGACGCGTTGTTGTGTGCAGGTATGCTGCTGCCGGGCGGGATGGGCCAGATGGGCGGCATGGGCCAGATGGGCCAAATGGGCCAGATGATGCAGATGAGCGCCATGTTCCCGGGCGGCATGCCGGGCCTGCCCGCCGGCCTCATGCAGCCGCGCTACCGATAGCCGCCGCGCCCGCCCGCCCCCGCCGCCGCCCGCGACACGAGGTAGGCGCTCGTATACGGGGTTGCCACTCATATACCTTGACGAACCTACCGAACTGTCTAAAAGTTTTTTTATTCGATAACAATTATGATATTCGCAATAATTGACATTCGATTTGTGTTTGATAAATACGACTTCTCTGCTTACATTCAGTCATTAATAAGAATCGTTGTACGCTAAATTATGATTAACTTTCATGGTGTTTTAATGTCTCACTTGAAATGGACTTAAAATGGAACTTTGTAATAGTATTGTCCGCGTGCTTTATTGTTGTGATACAGTAGTGTGGCGACCCTCGTCGAGTAGCGTATGCCGCTTGCGTCGGTCGCCGTCGGTATAACGCGGTGGCGGGCTACTAACGGCAGGTAAGGCAGGCGCGGACAGGTGACGCGAGTCGCCCGAGCGAGGTTGGGCCGGCAGTTCCCTGCGAGCGCCCGCAGGCGACACCTGGCTGTCACAACGAGCGTTGTTGGATTGGCGGCCCCCTGTCCCCACGCCTTCACTCGACGTTATCACGATCACAGAACTATCGGCAGTTTACAGTAGTGTCAATCGAATAATTTCTGGTGTTACACGATGTGCGTAAGGATAATCTAATGTAATGTTATATTTGCCTTGAATTTTTTTTCTTAAGCATTTCCACGTGAAGTTGTGACGTTTGCCTACTCTTGTAGAATTTTGACTATTTTACTGATTAAATGCTATGAACATGAAGCTCGCTTTTAATTTCTATCCTGGTCGATGTGCTCCATGGTATATGTGTAGCATGTCGGTATGTTCTAGATCCTGTATGCGAACAGTTCTACTTCATTCTAATTCAACAAGCCTTCATTGCAAATCAATAATAGCGTGTCGTGAGGTTGCATCGTCTGCCATAAAGCACTATGCAAGTGTGTCTTGTTTTCATAATCTGGTTATGACTAATTACAATCACATCTAGCTTACAGCTCCGACAGTCCCAAATCTTTACACAACACTGGATAAAATGTGCACAAAATTTCATGTTGAAAATAAAATTACATTAAAGGCAGGCTTAACATCGTGCAAAAATCTAAGAAGTTAAACCCTTCGAGCAACAAAAGGCTTCGTTTGTCACGAAGGGAGAAGCCTTAGCGATATTACTCTATTCAAATTATTCTGGCATTTTTTGCGGGGGGGGGGAAATGCACACAAGTGCAGTTCCGCATACCCACATACAAAAACTACATTGTAATGACGACACTCACACATAAAAAATAAAACAAAACAGCAAAAATTTGTGTACGGATGAGTCACACATCAAAATATGACAGGTTTTTGACATAAAGGGCTGGGCTCAACTGTCGATGCAGCAATATCGATACGGAAAAAGGAATAAAGATTACAAACTCAATCATTTTACAATGGGGTGAATAACAACAAAGAGGTAATTTTTATACGCTCGAGCTTTATACAAAAACCTCGAGAGTTCAGGTGATTGGGTTGGGACTAATGTGTACCCAGGGAAGTTGGGCTCAGACTGCTGACACTGAACATCGCTCCATGACAGTAATGCCATCTGCACACCCAACAATTTGAATTTACAACAATCGGTGATCGCTCCCCGTCTTAACGTTGATCACAGTTACATCATTGAATAATTGCTTTTTTACCATCGCCACTCTAAAAAGTGCGTTTAATTCAACCATAAGAGTGAATAATAAGCGATTTTAAGTTATACAGAGCGATGTTGAATCTTCGGCTACTATTCAGGTCTTAGCAGTGTTATTTGCTTTAATGGGGAGGAAAAGCGCAATTTTATCCCGATAGGTGGCGTCTGGTCTTTGGTACCCGGCCGCCTAAAAGAAAGTGTCAAAACATATGGGAATCTCTTGGAGTATTGCACTTTTTAATTTTATACTGAGAAAATGCCGCATTGTTATGCATGTAACTTGTAAAATATTGGAGTTCATCGATTTCCCAGTAACAAAAAAAATAGTGGGCAAAAAAATATCAAGAAAAATATGCTTTTCCCTCGATTTTCTCCTTTGCTGAGCCTGAGAAACATTATAAATCAAAAGGAATGTTTCATGAATTTGATGTAGCTTCGCCAAAATAAAACAACATTTGAATTATAACAGCTTTGTTCTTTAATATTTCAACCTCAGCAGTTTCTAACATATTTATAACTTGGATGAATTTGATAGGTATATCAAATATGGAATAAGCCCAATATTGGGGCCAAACAGAGAATTAATAGAATTTTATATGCCAGAGTCATTCAAGAAACTTAGAATAATAAAATAAATATGATAAAACGGTTCGTGTAATTTTGGATGGTACAGAAATTCCAGTACAGAAACCTGAAATTACTATTGCACAGAAGGCATCATCAGGCAACTATAAACACGGAAATTCACACTCAGTTGCTTTGTTAAAATTTAAATCATATGCTTCTAATCTGAAATAAAAAGATTACTTGTAAATCTTACACGAAATTTAAAGAAATGTAATGCTTGTTAGCAATTTTTTGTAAGTTGCTATAAACTTTCTTGCCTGTTGTTTTGGCTTTTCTTTTCCGTAATTCTTCTTTTATATGAGCTAAAGTTAGCATAGAATACATTGTTTGTCCGCAAAACCGAAAAAAATACAATCTAGGAAAGTAAAATCACGTAATACACAGTCAAGACAATATAAGCTCACACTGACAATTGTTCCAAAGACTGAAGTGCCATCTGTAATTCACTTTGCCTTCGCCTCACCATTTGAAGATTGCCAGATTGACCAACACTTAATCGACAAACATTATTTAACGGTAACATCACTAAGTTGCCCATCGGCGAGAACTCGGATTTATCTAGCGACAGATCTGAAATTTGTACGGACGAGCCATGGACTAGCATACCCGATGTCACTGAACAAATTTGACAACTAATCAAGAATAAAATATACGAATTTAATGTTTAAATGTAAACAAATAGCAATAATACGATAAAAAAATACTTTTATGTGAAATGTAAAACCGTCTTTTTGTATACTTGATGTTCAAGATCTCTTTTAACAGCAAAAAACTCATCAATTCGACATTTTAAACAGAGCAGCGTTCACATGCGCGACTGGACTCGGTCTAGAAAGAAATCCGGGCGCAACTGGTTTTACTAACGCGTATGCCCATTTGGGCTTGTACTTCGGCAGAGGGGAAACGCTTCGTATGGCTTCTCTTTCTGTAGAAGCCCGTCTTACTCTAAGGTTAAACCCAACAAAAGGAGGCCAAGGCCTACGTACACCAGCGACGACGCCGCATAGTGAAGAATTCTCTATCAAATGAATTTTAACGGGTTCGAATCCCGATGTCGTGTGTAAAGAGAAAAATGGCATGGGCATAATGCGTTCTGTTTTATCCTAGAACTCTGCTGAATTACCTCGATGCCATCAACCTTGGTAAGTACACCCTTCTTACGATTATTCCAAAGAGTCACCTCTAACACTGTCCCCCGGGGTGACATACAGTACTAGGCATATATTTTGAAATTTTTTCTACGGAGTGGGGATAAGTTGGCGCATGTGCTCTTGTGAGCGACCAATAGCGCGCGCCCCTCTCCGCCGCCCGCGCCCCTCACCGCTACTCATGCCCAAAACACATGAGTAAAAAGACAGGAACAGAGACAAAGTGAGCGTCAATTTGACGGGATCAAGTCCCCAATTTGAAATGTATCACATTGAAGAGTTAGTGCTACATATGTACTATTTGTACCCTGAACCAAACATTTGTACCTCTAAAGGTAAAGGCAATATGTCAGGACCTCCATGATCCCGCCACTTTGACGTCAAAGTGGCACGACCTTCTAAAAGTGCTACTCCGAGGCAGGCAATTCATACCCGAAGACTTAGTAGTACATATGTACATGTATATGCTCAATTTCCGACACTGTTGTAAGAGCCGAATTAAAGTTAAATGATTAAAACTTTGGTCCCGTCAATTTGATGATTCATGTTATCGCTGAATTCGTATGAAAATCGTAACAACTCGTGCAAAATCAAATGTGGAAACTTAGTACGTCCTAAGTACATGAACTTGGTGTAATTTTCATATTCATAATTTAAGTAAATCAAAAGTTATCCATTATTTATCGTTATCAAAATGAACACATTTATGCAGAAATGAAACAACCCAACATATAGTTTTGATAATTATATAATACTTGCTTCTGCCCGCGACTTCGTCCGCGTGGATATTCGAGAAAATCCTAAGGGAGCATTTAACCAGGATAAATATTATTCTTTGTTTTAGTTTCATCAAAATCAGATCAACCGTTTTTACGTGATTAGGCCCAGATCTAATCCCTTATACTCATACAATTTCATCCCCTATTTCAACCCCTCCAACCTTTATTTTGCAATAAAAGGTTTTATTAAAAATCGGTTCAGTAGTTGCGTGAAAGCGTAACAGACTGACAGACAAAATTACTAAGTCCGTTACGCTGGCAGGAAAGTAGCTTCTAGAGGGAAGCGAGTTTGATGAACAATTTGTGCGTAATCTGGTGTAAATGTGCGCCAAGTAAAAATTTTGTGGGCCTTTTACTTTTAGAATAAAACGGGAAAAACTAATTCTGCTGGGGAGAACCGCTAACGGTTCTAGAACCTAAGTTCTCCAGCAGGAAGATTCAAAACTAATGATAGGAGAGAAATAAAAGAGTTAGGCGGGTAGCTTGATACCAGCAGGAAATGTGCGCCAAATACCTATAAAATTTGTTGGTCTTACAGTTTTGAGACATTTGATTTCCTGCTGGCGTAACGTTTTGCCGAATCCCAGATCTCGGAAACTACTAAATGTGCGATCTTACAGTAAACACATATAAGCAGCCCCTAATATGTGCGGTAGAAAACATTCCAAAAATATTCAAAGATTTTGAAGTAATAGACATTTTCTGAAAACAGAAAAAAAATCTAAACTAAAATATAAATAAAGAAACCAAAAACATTGTTCTATTCTTCAAAATTTAATGGTAAAAGTTCGACTCTACCTACCGTCATTGGTAAAACCTAACATGTGCCAAGCTGTAAAATCCTTACATTTACCAGCTTTTGTAAAATCCTTACATTTACCAACTCATGTTGGATTTACCAATCTTAAGATTTTTAAGTAAAACCTAAGATTTACCAATACACGGGCTTAGAATAATTACACTTAGAACGATAATTCTCGATAATACGAGAAACGACAAAGCGCGCTGTCAAAAGTGAGGCAACTAAAACAGCCAAAATGGCGCCGTTTTCAGATTTTAATTGTCCATTATTACATAATAATACAAAATAAGTACAAAAGAGTTTCAATTTCCCTACCTTAAAGAAATTAATTATTATATTATTGGATTTAAGTTACGATAAGGTAACGTATGAAGGATATAAATCTGAGAACTGAGCCATTCTGGCTAAGTATAAGTTGCCTCACTTTGCATACAAGGACACGGCTTCTAGGTGTAATTATTCTAAGTACACGGGCTTATACAGTAACATATAATACGTCTATTCTACCTACCCTCAAATTCAATAGTACCTATTTTCTTTAACTTGTAAAACACGGTTAAGTGATAGTTATTTCGTTAAATACATACTACGTAAAGTAATTAGGGCTTCCACTTATGATCAAAACATTGTTTCACAAAGTTTGTTTCATTACTGCATAAATGTGTCCATTTCAAAGATAACGATGAATGATGGATATTACTAAAATTATGAATATGAAAATTACACCAAGTTCATGTAATTAGGACGTACTAAGTTTCCACATTTGATTTTGCACGAGTTGTTACGATTTTCATACGAATTCAGCGATAACATGAATCATCAAATTGACGGGACCAAAGTTTTAATCATTTAACTTTAATTCGGCTCTTACAATAGTGTTGGAAATTGAGCATATACATGTACATATGTAGTACTAAGTCTTCGGGTATGAATTGCCTGCCTCTGAGTAGCACTTTTAGAAGGTCTTGCCACTTTGACGTCAAAGTGGCGGGATCAGGGAGGTCCTGACATATTGCCTTTACCTTTAGAGGTACAAATGTTTGGTTCAGGGTACAAATAGTACATATGTAGGACTAACTCTTCAATGTGATACATTTCAAATTGGGGACTTGATCCCGTCAAATTGACGCTCACGAGACAAAGCTTCCTAAGAACGTGAAATTCAAACTTGCAACGAACAAAACAAATGATGCCCTATGATTGTCCACTGGCTGGCTGTCAAAACAGGTTTTTTCCTTGTACGCGACAAGCGGCCAGTGGACACGCACACATGCCCCGCGTGCTTGTAGTGGTGCAACCGATTTGCGCGGTTGTATGAAGCTTTGTCTCTGGTCCTACGTAGTAGTGATTATTTCCTCTGTGCCCAAAATACGCGTTCCGCGCAATCCCCACCCGATTTCAGGATATATGTCTCGTACTGTATGACGCTAATCTGATCACGAAACTATCCCGTGAACGTATTTTTTTTTTATTTGAACCTTAAAAATTACACGAAATAAACTATTTGATTAATAAAGCCATATATTGAATTATTACAATACATAAAAAGGTCTCGTCTGTACACATAACACGATTAAAATACTTGACATCTATCACTAGAACTTTACTGTAGAAATTATAATAATACCAATCCCTTACACATAAGTACATACACATGGCAATACAACAGGCTTAATGACAAATTAACTAGTATCACTGCAGAATAAACTGTAGAATCAAAATACAATATTTTAGTAAAAAATAATTACAACAGACAATTTCCAATAAACAATAAGGTTAATAAAAATAAACATATAACCATTAAACCTAATTATGGCAACATTCTAAAATGTCAAACTGTTTACCCATTCTGACGTGTGAAGTGTTTTTTTTTTCAGAAATAGTAATACGTTATACTATTCTTGCTTGATGGAAACAAAATAAATCACGTCAGAATCTACACCTACTATTCACTGACGCAAAAACGTTATTGGCAGCTGTTCTAAATTCTTTAACAGGCATAAAGGTATGTTGTGTATAGGTAAGCTATATTAGAACTTCTCCCTACTTGGTCTGACCTGAATAAACTCAGTTACAGTATGCGCAAAATACAGTGCGAGGCATGTATCTTGAAGTTTTTTCGACGGAGTAGGGATAAGTTCGCACATGTGCTCTTATGAACGACCAATAGCGCGCGCCCCTCCCGCCGCCCGCGCCCCTCACCGCAACGCATACCCAAAATACGCGTTCCGCGCAATCCCACCCGATTTCAAGTTATATGCCTCCTACTGTAACTTGGCGGCTCCGAAGTTAACTGCAAGTGATATTTCGCGCAGGGTACATGTCGAGTTCCATAGTTCCGAGTGCTTCTGCCCGCGCCCCGTCCGCCTGAATTCGTCTACTGCGCAGCGTTCCGCGCGAAATTCAGAGCCGCCAAGTTATTTTGCGCATACTGTATCAATGTACACAAATGATCTCAGTACTATATCTACGCTACAAAATTTGAGCTTAGTTCATCACAATATGATGTAGAATAATTAGTTAGTATTATTAATTTACACTTTACTATTCCAAATGCTTACTGAAGTAACAATAAATTAACTAAGCAATCTTTCAAGATATGTACCTGTTCGATAAATTGCAAACGTTGGATTTACCAAAAATCAATCACAACCCTGCTGCGTGTCGACCATCTTGGCACGTTATTTCTTATTATTATACGAAAGATGTTATGCACGAAGACTAGTAACTAGCAACCGGTGAATACGCGTTACGAATACTTGAACACTTTGAAGGAGGTTACAAAAATCTCGAGTTTTTCGCAAGTGCCTACTTTAATATTACAATTACTAACCTAATCGGTCAGGAGATGGCGTGATATTTCTGAAGACGTCTATGGAAGGCGACATCGACCGCATCATGCTGTCGGGACAAGGAGTGTTTGTGCGCGTCATGCTCTCGAAGCGCTCCCTCATGGCGGCCACGTGGCCTGCTATCACACACTCCTTCCTTTCATCGGGGACTTCTTTCCCGTCAACGGAGTCTTCTCTCGCCTTATCAACACACAACGGGACCTCTGTATCCGAAAGCAGAGATACTTCAGAAGACGCCGTGTAATACATCTCGCTTACCGGCTCTCCGACCGACTCCACGGGGAGCGATACTAACGAGTCACTCCAATTTTGCGTACGGTTTATCACCTCAATCGTCCGGAATGACCCTTCAGGGCTAACGAGCTCAGTTAAAGACACCTCCTGTTGTACCCTGTCCTGGCGAAGTTCATCAGAGGCGAGTTCTTCTCGAAGCGATACCACTTCTTCGCGGGCAGCCACATTACGTTGAGGTTTACATCTTGCAAAAATCTCATGAAAGGCGCCCAACTCCTCACAAGGCACACTTTCAGCCTCATGAAAGATCGGGACATCTTCACAGACCGTATTTTCAGTTCCGGAGAGTGTGTTATCCCAAGAGGAGACCGATACATCCTCGCGGGACGCGAAGCTGGCTACCGATTCATATTCACTGGGCGCGTGCGACTCGCCGGTAATATTGCTATAATCTATTGACTCTGAGCTCATCAGCGACGGGAGGCTTTCCGTGGTTTCCTCGCGTTCGTCGGAGTGTTCGTAAGACGTCTTCATGTCATCGCAAAGACGGTTGATTGCGTCGACGACATCCCTAAGGTCACTGACCTCGCCGGTGGGTATGGTGAGGTCGTCTATAGGGAGTCTGTCGAGGTCGGCGCGTCGGACGACCGCCGGGTTGGCAATGGTGGACGCGGGGCAGAGTAGAGCGTGCGCGACCGAGAGCAGCGCGTGTGCGGGGTGCGAGTCCGGCGCGAGGTGCGGCGTGCGCGCGGAGGGCGGGGCGGGGGGCGCGCGGGCCGCGGGGGGGGCGGGCGCCCCCCGTTCTCGCTAGCACGCGCTCGACGTGCCCGACCACCCCTCCAGGGGCACCCGCAGCGGCGGCGGCGGGGCTTGCGCCTTATTAGCTGTTGCAATACCAAAACGTATTAAAAAGAAGCATTTTTTTATTACACATTGTGATGGACTAATTAAAATAACAGCATATTTACCAGAACTAAGTGCTCTGCGTTAGAGATATTTTTCATAAATAGTTTGTTCATAAAATAGTAGAGTATTCAAAATAATACGAATGGTTAAAAAAAATATTTTAGTAGATGTCAATAGCTGCATATTAATTAGTCCATCTATACATTGTATTTATATTTCCATAATGTTATTTCAAAACACACATTATTCCAAACAATTTACAAGGAGCGCAGTGTACTACATTGTGTACAGAGTGATTTTGGATTAATTTCAAATAGATACCCTAACCAGTTCCCCTTCATAAATAAATAAAGATTCATTCTTAGTTTATTATTATGTGCCTTATTCGACAAAATCAGTGATTTCATGCTCATGTCCGTATACTTTGTACCATGCTGATGCTCATGCGGTGAATATGACCATGCTTTGAAGCCAAGTGCGATCGGATTAAAACACATGCATCTTATATAATAGCGTAAATCTGACATGCTTTAAAATAATATGAAAATATACTTACCGAGTACTATACTGAACAATGCTGTTCACAAAATAAACCTCTATGTTTTTAAAATAAAAGTAATAAATTGTTCTGATTTGATAGTAATGTCTAAACAACCTTTTGGTGAAATAAATATCTTTTTTGTATTTGTATTAAACAATTTTGCTTATTAAACATTCCAACTTCAATCTGCGAAAATGCGAACACTCACAATAAACTATTTGCTATGACCCAATAAATTAATGACATGTTAGGTGGAACAATGAAAGTACGATCATCATATAAATCTTTTATTTAAAAATAATATAAATATTAAGGCATCGTAGACAACTATCACAATACCGGTTGCTTCAAATGTGAAAGCGAAAATAGCAATTCACTAATTTCCTCAACTGCATATAATTATGTTAATGACACTAATGTTTACTTGCGTGGTAAATCTTTTTATACTAAAAAACAAAATGTAACATTGATGATATGCAGTTAAGTATCTTAGTTGAACAGGTTTTAAATTAAAGGGTGATTAGGTGAATATTATAAAGCGGTCACATATACGATAAAATACACGCAGTAATGGCACCTGACTAATTTACTAATAATAAAGATCACAACAGTTTCCGTCCACATAAACACATAGACAATAATTTTAACATCCCTACGACGTGCAATAATGGACAAATACTACGCGTATCAATTAATCACTTGCAAGTGAGAAATACGTTCAGTTTTTTTTGTATTTGAAATAAAAAGCAAGATATACTTTCTAACTTTAATAGATTATAAAATATTTTGAATGTTGAAAAAAAGTAAAAATCTGTAATTAAGTAATACTGTGGCACTGAGAATCTAAAATACTTGAATATTGATACGCGTTGTATCTACCCAATATGATGATATTCTCAGTACAATTAAGTTTCCAACATTTGTGAACCTCTTAATTTAACTATAATAATATTAATAATACTAATGAAATAAAATTAAAATTACATTTATACCAATACCATAAAATGATAATGTCAAAAATTTGGTTTGAAATGACTTCGAAAAAGCTAGTAAGCTCTGACCACAAATAAAT
Organism: Agriphila tristella; assembly: GCA_928269145.1. NCBI lineage: Eukaryota > Metazoa > Arthropoda > Insecta > Lepidoptera > Crambidae > Agriphila > Agriphila tristella. The sequence continues at coordinate 31,980,069 of OV743432.1, forward strand.
GATGCGAATAAAACGATGAATACTGCGTTGAGGGTTGAAGTGGACCAATGGGTTCTGTGATGTATCAGTGTGTGAACTGAATTCATCCTGATATGTATGGTGTGATAAAATTCGATCGGGATGAATAGTGATAAATCTAGTATTCTTTTCCGAAAACACTGATACTTTTTTATACTCTATAATCATTTTATACAAATGTTTTGGAATGAAAAATTTAAATGCAATAGCAGTATTCTTATGATTTATACGTCATTAAGATACGTCACACCTAAGAAGGTAAATTATTTATGAACTTACTTTGAATGACAATAATAAAATTATTTAGTTAAACAAAATGTTATGTAATAATAAGTAGGTAATAAAGAGCAGTAAAATTCACTTTGAGGAAGAATTACTTTCATTACTGAAAAAAGAAATCTAAAAAAGTGTGGAATAGATAAGGCCACCGTTTTGTTGTAGATATTTTTCACATGCAAACATGCACCGAAATACTATATAACAAAATAACATTTTATAAATAACGTTTTTTTTAGAAATATTTCCATATATTTTGGTACATAAACTAACACTATAATATGACTCTCTTATCTAGCTAAGACTACTACATAATACATACTACAAATTATTATGTCAAAGTTTTATGACTTGTACCTAAATTAATAATTATAATCTAGTTAATATTCTACTTCTCATACATGTAATATTTAAGATGACTACAGAGCATAATCTGTGTGCGTTTTGCTCATCGACTAACGTGTAAAATATTCGATAAATTTACTTAAATTAACTAGATACGAACGTCATTATCAGTCATCAATAAGAATACGCGATCTTTTAAGTCATATTCGTATACATACAAAGTTGTTTGTTCGTCAACTAAATCGAAACTTATAAAAAAACGGAAATAATAAACATGCGTTTCATTTTATTTCGTCGGATATTGTACTTTGGATAAAATTTTCTCTAACGATATCCATCTCATTTTTGGACAATGGACTTAAATCTAATGTTTTAAGCTACTTATGTAGCACTTCCGATTCGCTATTGTAATTGCTATTAATAGTCTACTAATTTGAGTTAAGTAGTTATAATACTTACTACAGTCTGTGTTTTATAAAACAAATGCAAATGAAGAAGAACCTTACGAATAATAACATCCAATACGAATCAATAACATCTACACAGAAAGCAGGACAATACTGCAATCAAAATATTCAGACACACAGTTCTTATAAGTTTCGTAATGTCAATGAAAAGAAATCAATTTTGGATCGAGATTTTAATGAATACATTTAGGCCGAGTTCTCAGCCTGTGTGAAAAACTGTGAAACCGAAAAACTGTGTAAACTGTTAAAACAAGTGAAACAATTTGAATTTAATAAAATACTGTAAAATGCATGCACAGGGTGGCAGTGAAATGGTATCGACTGTCCTCAAGAAACTACTATTTCAAAAATCTAATTCACACAACTAATTGTAATCAAGGATTGCCGCCATTTTCCATCCATTTATCTGCGCGGGTTGTATATTTTTTATAATGATAGGTACTATCTGCAAAAATGAAATTACAAAGAGAACTCGAAAGCCGTTTCACCACCACCTCAGCGGTTAATGCTAATAGTCCAAAATTTTCGGAAATAAGTCTTAAAATAACCACCTACTTTGATTCAATTGTCGTCCACTTGCTATATAATTAATAAGGCAGTGTGAGGGCAGTTTTTGACTGACGAAGCGTAGATATAATTGGATGAGCCTTAGAGTCTTGAACCTTTTTCATCATAAACGTAAGGAAGAATATACTACAAAATTCACGCTCGCATCGCATTCGAGCTTCGCCAGTCAAATACTACTAAAAACTATATGCCTGCCGCAATTCAGTAGGCGTATTTATGACTTTACGTTATGGCCGGTATACATTTTGATTAGTGATTAGTGCGAGTAGCTTGTTTAGTGTTTAGCAAAAAACAATTACTTAACACTAAACAGAGACTGTCAGAACGTGTTTTTTGCTAAACACTAAACGAGCCACTCGCACTAAACAATAATCAAAATGTATACCGGCCATTACGCTTACTAAACTCGATAGCGACTGTAGTTGACACTTGTATGACTTAGTTTAGTTGCCGCCAGAGGCGCTGTGCCAAATTGCATGCAAAATTGCTCACCTCACTACAGAGTATAGTAAACGTAACTGTGCAAACTCATAATACAAGCGCAGTTCGATTATACCAACAACTATTCATTCTCATCTCGCACATCCACATCGCGCATCTTGCAAGGCAGACGTAGTATGAAGCATCCGAGAAGACTTGCTTTAATCTGCCGGCCTAGCAACCACAGCAAAATTCTGGCTACTGTGCCTGTATTATTGTATGAAATTTGGCAACAATAAGTTGTCATATAAATTCAAACCAGAGTCGCTTTCAAGTATAGTAAGCGTAAACTCATACGTATACTAAACGCTTTTCTCGCGTTAGCGCGATGTCTATCCCGCTCACACCGCACTGATTTGAGCGGGAGAGACATGCGGAAATAGTGGTGGTGCGTATGCTAGGCCGATAGAATGTCATTTTCATCGTTTACAGCTAAAGAAAATGTTAAACATATCCTCTCGAATTCGTCATGTTACAGGCTATGGGGCAATTTTAACTTTTTTAATAAGATTAAAACGCAGCGATAGCGTCGTTTCGTTTTTACCAAGCCCCTGTTCCATGGGTAACAGCGTCGCTTAACCACTCCTAAGGTTAATATCGCTTGCACGCCGCGCTGTCACACCAGACGTTTAGTTCGTGCACGGGCGATACTTGCGCACACGAATTTTGTTGCTAACTGGGGGTCAATTCTACTAATCTTAGCGTCGAAATCGTGGTTCAATGGTGTTTGAATCGTAATGATTTTTGACACAGTTCACAAGAACCGTTTTGGGTTTAGGGCCCGAAGAGTCCGTTTTGGGTTTAAGAAACAATTCTTAAACCCAAAACTGAAACACATTGTGTCTCGATTTTGGGTTAATAAGAAACAAGAACTGTGTCTAAAAGCATTACCATTTAAACACCATTGAATTACGATTTTGTCGTTAACATTAGCAGCAACGATATTCCATTCCTTAAGGATGCACTACGCAATACAATAGCAAAGCTGAAATGTGGCACATGCCGTTTGAAAAATCACACGACACTAAATGACATATCACACGACACTAAATGTAAAGTTGTATGACAATTCTTGGGGAACTTTCATAGTAGGCTGCGTTTTGGGGAGTTCAAAGTGTCCCAAAAATGCCATTGTCATGCAATATCCATTAGGAATGGAATATCGTTGATTAGCAGACTTGACCCCTGGTTAAGGGAGACGCTGTTGCACATAGTACATTTCCACCGAAGATGCGCGAGGAGATATTGTCATATCCATTCTCGTCCCCGGGTCAATAACCAGCTATAACGTCGGTCCTCACGCGTACTTACCGGCGACGGCGGTGCTGCTGTAGCCCTTGGCGACGCGGCGGAAGGCGTCGGGCGCGGGGAAGCTGGCGGCGGCGCGGAACAGCTCCGCGAAGCGCGCGTCCAGGTCGGCGTCGCGCCGCGACGAGCCGCGCACCGGCGGCGCGGGCGCTGGCGCTTCCTCGCCGTTTGTGCTCGCGCTCTGTGCCGATAATAACACAGATAGTACTAGCGTATAGTGCGAATCACGAAAGATGACCACAAATGGCGCCCATCTTCGCATCATAACTCATGAAAAAAGACTTAAGATAGAATAATATTTCATAATATACATATAGATATAGTGATTTTATCTAAATATATAAAGTATTATTTTGTCTGTAGGTCTTTTCTTTTATGAGTTATGATGCGAAGATGGGCACGGTTGGTGGTCATCTTTCGTGATCCGAACTATACAGAAGTTGCACTCCGCAAAATCGTTTAAATAAATAATGAGTCTTGGCTCCGACACAATAAAGTGCAATTCACAGCGCTCCCTTCGCTCCAAAACATTCACCTAGTAGTTGCTTTTCTTTCTATCGCGTGGGTCTTATTTTTTCTGGGTATGAAATTTATCGCGCCGCGCCGAGCGGTTCATACTCGCGCGCGGAGTGACAAAGTCCTGATAATAAGTAGGCTTCATTATGGCAGACATAGACAATGATGTCGATCTAGTTGGCAACGACTTAACTAAATTGACAAGACTAAACTTAATGTAGTCCTGTCAAATTAATTAAGTTGTGCCAACCGAATCGACATCAATATTTCCGTTACAAAGATGTTATCAAAAGGAACTTATCAGCGTGCAACATCTCGCCAAACCAAATGATTGGGAACATCTCGCCTCAAAACGGCCCGAGTGGCGTAAAAGCGTTAATGAAGGTGTAAATAATTCGGAGAAATGCATTTCTACCATCTGGATACAAAACGACGATTCAAAAAGACCGGATAGAAGCTAACTTATAATTACACTTACGATGCCACTGGGCAACTATACTGCGAGAGTTTGGCTCAGTCACATGACTGTGGGCTCATGATAGGAAATAGATAGTGTGTCGCCGTCGAAGGACACGTCGAGGAAGACATTATCGTGGCAGAAATAGGCCTTGAAATTTTAAGTTAAAAGCGTTGCATTTATAGGACATACTTTTGTTTACTAATTTCAACCCTTACTTTATTCGGATAAGGTTGATATTTGAAAATCATTTTAAAGTATGTTTGAGAACTTTGCTGCTCTCTGAGATGACTTTATCCACATAACATATCGTAGCCTACTTTTTTATGTACTACAGGTTAGTGCTCGGCCATCACCTCACCTGATGTTAAGTGACGGTAAGTCCGAAGGTGGAAGCGCACTACACCCGGAATCCTCATCACTGAGATGAGAAACTAGCCGTCTTACCTCTAACTGCCGGAACACATGAATTTTTAAATTGTCGTTATGGCGTCAGACTTAGGTAAGCCGGTGGTAGCTAGCCGGGCGGGCTAGATATAAGCCCTACCACCGACGAAATCGAGTACAAATTGGACAGCTCTCCTGGGAATCGAACCCAGAACCTCTGCGTTTTTCACGGGCGGGCGAATCACTAGACCACAGGCGGTTCAAAGCCTATAATACGCACAAGATGCTTAAGTAGATGACGTCGCAGCGAATGCTACAGTATAACTCACGTTCTGTCGATTGTGCGGGGGCGGGGGCGGCGGCGCGGCCAGCGAGGCGTGGCGCGCGGGCGGCGGCGGCGGCGGCGGCGGGCCGCCGGGCGGCGGCGGCGGGCACACGCCCGGGGGGCGCAGCCCGCGCGGCGCTCGCAGCGTGCCTGCGCGCAACGCACACGTCAACAACCACACATACTACACGTAACCGCCTAGCCACGCCGACGAGAGACGAGCGTATGTTCTTTTCATTGCGCTCATCGCGCAGCGGTTTACTAATGAGGAGCAGTAACAGGTTTGAATCCTTTAGTTTTATTGATATAATATAAACACAATTGATAGCTATGAAACCTAGTGAAAGAATTTTTGAAATCCGTTTAGAAATGGTTGAGTTAAAAGGGTTTGAAGAAAATGCCAAGCTCAATGCAATTTTCACAGTTAATCATGCGGTGGCACTAGCTTTCTAATTAGCCACTAAACAAAAATCGTTACTGATCCTCATTCACAAAGTGGCGACATCACACTTGTTACAAAAAAAAAATGACCCCCTAGCCAAAGTAACATTTGCAAATCTTCGTAATCGCTTCGCTTTCGAAACATGTATGGAATTGACATAAGGTTTCGTTAACTATCGAATTTTAAAACGTCAAATCCATACTTTTTCGGAGCGAAGCGATAGCGAAAATTTGTTATTGTGACATTGGCTACAGGCTCTATGATGCCGAATATGGTGGATAAGCACGGAACTGAAATATGTTAACTTTGAAATCGCGAAAAAAAACAGCTGTTTCGTTATTAATATTGTATAAAACAGCAGATTTTTTTTCTCGCGATTTTAGAGTTACATACATACATATACATACATACACTCACGCCTGTTTCCCATGGGGGTAGGCAGAGACTATGGATCGCCACCTGCTACGATCCTTGCACACTTCTTTCGCTTCATTCATATCCATCAATCTTTTCATACATGCCCTGCGGTTTTTGTCACTGCGTACGCCAGCCTTTTTTATAATAACCTCTATTTGGTCCGCGTAGGTTTTTCTGGGACGCCCTCGTGCAATCGTTCCTTCCACATTCGCACAGTATATCTCTTTCGTGATTCGCCTTTCATTCATCCTCTCTAAGTGACCAAACCACTGGAGCATTCCTTTCTCAATTCTTGTCACTATATCATCTTTCAGACCACACCTTTTGCGAATCACCTCATTGCTCACTCTATCACTCAGTTTTACTCCACATATTTTCCTCAACGATCGCATCTCTACCGCATTTATTCTGCTTTCATTCTTCTTCTGCCATACCCAAGATTCACTTCCATACATCAGTGTCGGTACCAGCACTCCGTTATGAATAGCCATTCGCGCCTTTGCAGAGACGGTTTGGCTACTCATAACCGAGTGTATAGCACCACTCACCGAATTTCCTTTCTTCACTCGTCTTTCTATGTCTTCCTCACTCTTTCCGTCCCTTGTGAACAAACTCCCCAAGTATACAAACTCACGGACTTGTTCCACTTTTTCGCCACCTAACATTACCGTACAGTCAGTCATTTCTTCATCTCTCTCAAACACCATCACTTTAGTCTTAGTTACATTCACTTTCATCCCTTTTCTCACAAAATCTTCATTCATAACCGACATCATTTCCTGCAACTCTTGCGCAGAAGACGCAAGTATAACTTGGTCGTCAGCGTAGAGAAGGCACTTGATTTGAGTCCCATTCATCACAACCCCACAGTCACGTTCTTTCAGACCTTTCATACAACTGTCCAAAAACAGATTAAAGAGCCATGGTGACGCAACACATCCCTGTCTGACACCCCTAGAGATGCCAAACCAGTCAGTGTATACGCCGTCAATCCTGACGCATGCACGGGAATCCTCATAGAGAGATTTCAGTGCATGAATCAGTCTGCTCTCCAATCCGTATTCGGACAACACCTTCCATAGCTCATTCCTGTCAACTCGATCGTAGGCCTTCTCCAGGTCCACAAAGGCACAGTAAACCTTTTTGTGCTTAGCCAAGTGTTTTTCGGTTAAGCACCTCAAGGAGAAGACCTGATCCGTGCATCCCATTCCCTTTCTGAATCCCGCTTGCACATCCCAAATACTCTGATCAGTTTTTTGCATCACTCTTTCAATCAGTACCTTTGCATACAATTTACTGACAATGCTGAGAAGACTGATCCCGCGGTAGTTTTTAGCATCCTGCCGTGACCCTTTCCCTTTGTACAGCGGCACGACCACGGCTTTACGCCAATCTTCCGGCACTTTGCCACTGTTCCAACATTTATTAAAGATCAGGCACAGCCAGGACGCAACCAGCTCTTTCCCACCTCTCAGCATTTCAACAGTAATTCTGTCATATCCTGCTGCTTTCCCTTTTTTCATGCTCTTCATTGCACTAATAATCTCATCCATATATATATCTCTTTCATCCACTTCTGTCTCTTCCTCGTCTTCCACCCTTTTATCCGAGGCTTCTAGCATAGAGCCATCCGCCTCAAACAAACTCTCAAAATATTTCATCCACTCCTGTAGTACACCTTTTTCATCTGTCACTAGCTCACCTTTTTCATCTCTTATCACATTCATTTTAGACTTATGTGATCCACTTCGAGACATTTTCACTTGTTTCCAAAACAATTTTATATTGTCTCGAAAGTTATCACAGAGTTTGAAGTCACACTTTTCTTTCATCTTTCTCTTTTTTTCGTCTACTTTTTCTTTCACTACTTTCTTAATCCTTTTAAACTCCCTTGCAACTGTATCAACATCATCTTCTGTAACACTTGCATTCACTCTTTTACTGGCTTTAATGGCCAGCAGATCCTGCCATACTTTTTTCTTTTCATTCACTATCTGTCTTACCTCACTATCCCACCAGTTTATTGGGGGAGCATTCTTCCTTTTACTCACTCCACATATTTCCTCAGCTGTTTCAGTCACACCTTTTTTAAACTTTTCCCAAACTTCCTCAAGCTTGCCATCTTTCACTTCAGCCACATTTCCCAATCGTTCTTTCAATTTGCACAAATATGTCTTTTGCACTTCCACTTCATCCAGGTTCTCAACTTTTACTCTAGTCAGCTCCGTTGTTGACACTGTGGGACGATGACGCCAACTTTTGAACAGACCACTAACCCGAGACACTACAAGAAAGTGGTCTGTTCCAATGTTACTACCCCTAAAGACCCTGGTGTCTACAACTCTGCCCTTCAGTCTTTCATCAACAATCACAAAATCGATCATACTCTTCTTTTCCCCTCTCTGCCAAGTGTACATATGAATTTCCTTGTGGTCAAACATGGTGTTCGTTACCACAAGATTCTTTTCTAAACATACCTCAATCAAACTCCTGCCATTATCATTTACTCTTTTGTCTCCATATATTCCTAAAACTCCCTCACATCCCTCTCTTCTCACACCTACCCATCCGTTAAAATCTCCAAGCATAACTATCCTTTCATTATCTTTGCATTCATTCAAGATGTCTTCCACACTTTTAGAGTTGGTTCCATAATAAAAGTTGTTCAGTTTGGTGGTTCCTTTCTACCAAATTCGGCATTACAGCTTCTTTTGTAACATCCTGTATAAACATAATAATAATATGCTATTTCTCTTGCTAACTTCCTTGTCTCGGTAGCTTGGGTTCAAGCGCCAGGTAATAAACAGGCTGTTTCATTAAACGGCGAAATGTCATGTACCTAGCGTATGCGTAACCGCAGCAAAATGTTGCGTCTTAGAGAAATGAGAGTATTACAGATAATTAGTTTATAGTAAGATGCAATTTGTTTAAGTTTAGCAAAATGTGTGCAAGTTGTACTTTCGAAGTTATTCGAGAAAAACTGATTTTGCTGGGGTAACGTTACCCCAGCAAAATGTTTTTAAAAAAAGGCGTTTAGCCTGGAACCAAGTACATCAAAAGATAGCTTTTGATGAGTTGTTAATGAATACCAATAGCAAAATCTGTGCATCTTATAGTTTTTGAGATATTCAAGATTTTGCTGCGGTAACGTTTAGGGATTTCCCATATCTCAAAAACTGTTTGTCGCAGAAGTTTGAAAAAAATACCAGTTATAGGCCTTAATTTGTTTAAATTTGTTTAAATATAAGTATTTCGATTCATCAACAGATATCGATATAATTAATTGTTTTTTAAAAACTGGAAAAAATCGATTTACTCCTAAACTAGTACATTTGAAAACAAATAAAAAACAATTACATATACCTATGATCTACTTCTTTAAGGTGTACAAATCTGGATTAACAAACTTTACGCGATATGAAGATATAAAGAGATTTCATCAAATTTCAAGCTACTTATCAATTTTCTACTTTGGCGATCGAATACGCAGCGCCCTATGAATACAAAACGATAGACTATAGTGAACACATTAGTGTATTTTGTTAAAAAACATCCCTGAAAGTTTCAGATTTAAATCTCTGATGGATTAAAAAATATTCAAAAACCAAGAAAGTGCCAGCAATTGTCCTATAAACCGACTAAATTACGGAGGTTACGAAAAAGCGATCGCGCCATACTTGAGCGTAACCATCTGAAAAAAATAGCATAATAGTCATTTTTAGGTGGTACAGTCGCGTATAAAAAGATTTTGTTTCTTTGTTTGTTTGTCCACTTTAGCAAACTATTTTATACTAGCTTACCGATAAGATAGAAACTTGAAACTTTGAACATAGGTCCAGCACTGGAAGACAATGCAATATTATTGTGTCAATGACTAATTTTTAGGGTTCCGTACCCAAAGGGTTAAAACGGGACCCTATTACTAAGCCTCCGCTGTCCGTCTGTCTGTCTGTCTGTCATCAGGCTGTATCTCATGAACCGTGATAGCTAGATAGTTGACATTTTCACAGATGATGTATTTCTGTTGCCGCTATAACAACAAATATTTAATTTACCTTATTTTATATTATAAAGTCCTTAATTCCGACCGATATTTCAATATTTCATTTAGTGCGAAAGTCCTAAGTCCACAATATTTTGTAAGAAATCCACCAAATATGTAACCAAAGTGCCTAAGTCCTTAAAATATGGGTCAAAAAGGACTAAGTCCAAGAGGTTGGGACCTGAATCCGGTTGATTAATGTTGATTTTATTAAAAAGTATAATAATAATATGTTATGTTTGTGTGTTAAATAAAAGGTGAAGTTTGATTTTCCTCAATAACCTACCTACATCTCTGAAATCGCAAATAAAATCAGCTGTTCCGTACAAAAAATAATGACGAAAATATCAAAATGTAAAGAACTGCTGATTGGGTTGTGGGTTCTTTGATCAACGCTTAGATGTTTCGGTTGGTTTTAAAATAACTTGTAAAGTGGCCATTATGACGTTGGAACTCATTGCAATATTTAAGGCTATATCATATGCGATTGATAATGGCTTAAAGAAGGTTGTAATACTGTCAGACAGTAAAAGCGCTTTACAACATCTGGCTCGCATCACCTCTGGGTACAGAGGTGTTGCGATAGCCTATGAGATCTTAAAAGCCCTTCACACATTGAACACCAAAAATGTAGAACTAAGGTTGCAATGGGTTCCAGCGCATATTGGTCTTATAGGTAACGAGAAGGCAGACCTTGTATCTAAAGAAGCAGCTAGTGGGGGATCTGTACTTGAGTATTTACCAGATCAATCCGAATATGTTTGCAAATATAAGAACGTATGTTTTGAACAATGGAAAAGACATTTTGACTATATCTCCAAAGATAAAGGAATATGGTACAAGTGTATACAAGGTGAGCCTTCTCGGGTGCCCTGGTTTGAAGACATTAGTCTAAGTCGAAATTATGTTAAACTAGCTTTTCGACTGCGTTCGGGACACTATCCATCAGCGAAGTTTGCTTACTTAATGAAAAAAGTCGATTCCCCTAACTGCAGCGAATGTAATAAGGTTGAAGACGTACAGCACATGCTGTTGGATTGTGCCAAGAACCGGGCGGAAAGGGAATTACTGTTCAACGAATTAAATTTGAATATCAGGGACGTAGGGCTTATTCAAAGTATTCTAGCAAACCCCAAGTCAGATGCGGCAAAGAAATTAAGCAGTTTAATTAAAAATGACAACAGTAATTCCATTTCCATAACCTAAGTAATTCTAAGTACCTACCTACTTACCTTTTAATACATACTGTTTTTACATTGGTTACAATTATGTTGGTATCGTATTGTGAGAAGATACAATGGGGCTGGCGTATCCATATGGATAAAAGCCCCAAAATAAATAAAGAGAAAAAAAAAAAAAAAAAAAAAGAACTGCTGATTATTTTTTCACGATTTCAGAGTTGGTCCCATAGTAAAAGTTGTCCAGTTTGATGGTCCCTATTTACCATATTCGGCTTTATAAGGCTTTTACACCACCACCACCAACACCTTGTAGAAAAATTTCAGTCAAACTCAGTTTTTGGACTAAGGGAGTTCTGCATCTGGGCATGCTCTACACGTTGGTGTTATCAGATGAAAAAGTACGGACTTCTGCATCTGGGTCCTTCATTTATAGAAAAAGGGACAACTACATAGTGACATGACAAAAGAGAAAGAAATGCGAAAATCTCGTGTTGGATGCCGTGACGTGACGTGTGATAAATTTTTAATTAACAAAAAACAATGAATGCAAAAATCTCAAATTTAAGAATATTTTTTATTTTACAAAAGTACTCGTTCAACGCATTTATCAATTAACTAATACTATTAGATATGTTGAACCACGTTTCTTTTTAGTTCTGGTCTAAAAATCTGGTAGTAATTAGGTAAGTAAGTATTGCTAATAACGAATGTAGTCGAAAATAGCTAAAGTAATAATATAACCTCTACATAAAACAATTTAGATTTCGGCTACATGGGTATTTTTCTGCTTGACTGTACTATATATCGGTTATTAGGTTGCTAATTTCAGTAGGACATCCGCAAGTATGGCGCGATCGCTTTTTCGTAACCTCCGTAATTTAGTCGGTTTATAGGAGAATTGCTGGCACTTTCTTGGTTTTTGAATAATTTTTAATCCATCAGAGATTTAAAGCTGAAACTTTCAGGGATGTTTTTTAACAAAATACACTAATGTGTTCACTATAGTCTATCGTTTTGTATTCATAGGGCGCTGCGTATTCGATCGCCAAAGTAGAAAATTGATAAGTAGCTTTAAATTTGATGAAATCTCTTTATATCTTCATATCGCGTAAAGTTTGTTAATCCAGATTTGTACACCTTAAAGGGGTAGATCATAAGTATATGTAATTGTTTTTTATTTGTTTTCAAATGTACTAGTTTAGGAGTAAATCGATTTTTTCCAGTTTTTAAAAAACAATTAATTATATCGATATCTGTTGATGAATCGAAATACTTATATTTAAACAAATTTAAACAAATTAAGGCCTATAACTGGTATTTTTTTCAAACTTCTGCGACAAACAGTTTTTGAGATATGGGAAATCCCTAAACGTTACCGCAGCAAAATCTTGAATATCTCAAAAACTATAAGATGCACAGATTTTGCTATTGGTATTCATTAACAACTCGTCAAAAGCTATCTTTTGATGTACTTGGTTCCAGGCTAAACGCATTTTTTTAAAAACATTTTGCTGGGGTAACGTTACCCCAGCAAAATCAGTTTTTCTCGAATAACTTCGAAAGTACAACTTGCACACATTTTGCTAAACTTAAACAAATTGCATCTTACTATAAACTAATTATCTGTAATACTCTCATTTCTCTAAGACGCAACATTTTGCTGCGGTTACGCATACTACCTAGCTATATATCTTGGCTATTAATTTAATTAATTAAGCCAATTGGCAGCGACATTTATAAAACATTATTTACTGAACAAGGGACAGACATGCGGAAATAGTGGTGATGCGTATGCTAGGCCGACAGAATGTCATTTTCATTGTTTACTGCTAAACAAAATGTTAAACATACCCCTCTCGAACATCATGGTAAAACACAGCGATAGCGTCGGTTTGTAAATTTACATATTTTATTTTATTTTATTTTATTTATTTTACCAAGCCCCTGTAAATTTACACCGAAGATGCGCGAGGAGACTATTATTTAAACTTTTTACGAAATACACGAACAAAATGCACAATTATTATTAAGATTAAGTAGTTTAAAGTGATAGTTGATGCGTACCAAAGTGCGAGGCGGGGTTCTTGGTGGCGATGGGCGGGCAGGCGGGCGCGGGCGGCAGCGCCGGCGGCCGCGAGCCCGCGGGCGACACGGGCGACACCGGCGGGGACCTGCACAACATTATACCCTGATTCACACATATCTGTGAAGTCACAGTTCCGGCGCTGTGATAATGAGGGCTTTTCAAAATGACAAAAAACTGTAGGCTCGATAGATGGCGTTGATAAAAATATATGTGTCAATGCACTTTTTTTACTAAGCTTTGAAGAGTACTCAGGTAAGCAGGCAGATGTAATCCTAAAATGTTTCTCTTTGGGCAGATGACAGCCAGCGAGCGCTTACTTTCCTCTTTGGCACAGGCCGTTTATTTTTAAAAGCCAATACTGACACTTCTCTTTCTATCAATGCCATCTAGTGAGGCAAATAGCTACTATTTTTATTTTTTAAATGTCACTTTGAAAAGCCCTCATTATTCTTTCATACACTCTCTATGAACACGCGTTCACTGACACTGAGTAGAGAACACTGTCTCATCACTGACACTGACAGGTGTGGATGCGTTCATAAAGAATGTATTTAGAAATAATTATCACGGTCGCCACCATACTGTGCTGGAAATAACTTAGAAACTACAACCTTTCGTACTTCAGCAAAACGAAACTGATATATACGGAATCTTAAAATGTCCGTATGTAATCTTATTATAGTGAAAAATTACCGAAACACTCTTTTTCATTACGCACTCAAATTTAAGAAATTTTGGGAAAACATGAAGTGTGCGGCAAAAAGTGGGCGGCCTCTTATGAACGTTTTTGCATTTTTATGCTCTGATAGGCGTACCATTCACTTTTATGAGTTGATTTATTTTTAGTGAAGGTTTTCAATTCTAAAAAAAGAAAGACTGAGTGACAACTTGCATATTGCTATGAAATGACAGTGACATACCTCGGCACCCTCATGCTCTGCGTCCTAGCCGCAGCCTTCCCATTGACGATGAGCTTCTTGGGCGGCGGCGAGGGCCGGGAGTCCTGCAGCGTGGGCGGCTTGGGCGCCAGGTTGGGCTTGCCGTGGCTCACGCGCGGCCGCTCCGACAGGTCCGACGTGGACAGCGACGACGACGGCGCGGCCGCGGGCGGCGCTGACGTCAGGGACGTCATACTGCCGCCTGGGAACAGAATACCCATTGAAAATACAGGGTGGGTATTGCTGATTATGTCACCTCAGGGGCGTCGCCAAGGGTGGGCAGGGAGGGGAAGCTGCCGCCCTAGAGATTCAAAAAAATGTAGCCAACTGCAAAGTAACCAAAGTTCTGAGGCCGTGCAACTTTTCCCATAAATCTCGCATAAAAACTTGAATTAATTCACTAGGTACTCTTGACTCCAGTCTCATGCGCAGCACACCAGAACAAAATTTAGTCAACATTTTTCGCGTGATAGCGCATTGTCCGACTACCTTCTACTGATCTGGAGCTGGATAGACATCGCGAGTGTCGACAAACAGCAGTGAAAAAATACAGCCAAAAAGCTGACAATATTTTGATGAAACTATTTTATACATTTATTAAACTGATACACCAATCTGGAGCGGGATAGATATCGCGAAAGTGTCAACAAAATTTTGTCGTGGTGAGTATACTAGGCGGGCTGAAGTTCGAAACAAACAGCACTGAAAAAATACAACCAACAAACTGTTGCATTATTTTAATGGAACTATTTTTTTAGACATTTATTAAACTGAGAAACCAATATTACTTTATACAGTAGCGGTCACATGATTAAAGAAGATACTAGTCAATTTTCATACCATGCCTTTGAAGCCTTGGTTCTTCGCCAAAGATTGACCTAGCTGTGATCTGATGATGGCCATCCAGGGACTGAATGGAGGAGATTCAGATCGCTATACACACTGATCTGATCAGCATTCTAAGAGATATAAGGTTATGTTTAAAAAAACCGCGAAATTAGCATAAAAATGTATTGGTACGTTGTCATCCTGAAACTGAAAACTGATCCTTATATCTCAGAATGCTGATCAGATAAGTTGCCATCATCAGACCACTGCTAGGTCAATCTTTGGCGGAGAACCAAGGCTTCAAAGTTACCTCGTTTGTATGAAAGTCGACTGGTGTATTCAAGGGCGTCGCCAGGGGTGGGCAGGGGGGGCCGCTGCCCCCCCTCCCCTCTAGAGGTTAAAAAATGTAGCCAACTGCAAATAACCCAAGTCCTAAGGCCGTGCAATTGACTTATGCTTTTCCGATAAATCCTGCCCCATCTCAAAACTTGAATAAATTCACTAGGTGCTGTTGACTGTAGGTACCTACAATTCATATTATTCTCATCCTCTTTAATATTAACTTGGGCCCCCCTGGGCCATGGGCTGGCGACGCCCTTGGGTGTATTTAATGATGTGACCGCCACTTTATGTAAAAGAATAATTTACCGAGCGAGGCCTGCCCCGCGGAGTGCAGCGCGCTCTTGTTCCGCTGCAGCGTGGAGGCGACGTGCGCCGGCAGCTGGGGCTCCGCATTCTGCTGCTGCAGGCTGTTGATGCGGTCCGATATCGAACCGGTCGTCAGCACCGAGTCGGATGAACTCTGCAACAACGTAGTTCAACATTTGATCACGTTTGAGATAAAACATCAACTGAGTCTAAACCTTTTTTTTTGAGATAAGGAGTTTATCATCTGCATCAATGTCACGGCAAAGCGTATGTGTTATGCCACAGAATATACTATATACTTAATATACTATGCTAGTAGTAGAAGAAACAATGTAACACTTCCGTGGACCCCCGCAAACTAGAAAATTTCTATCAGCCGATAGTTTGGTCGGACCTTTTTTTTAATATGAAGAATCGACCAATACCAAATCGTTGTAATGTGCGCACTTGCATTACTTCTTCATACTGATTAAAGGCCCGACCAAACTGTCGGCCGATAGAAAGTCTGCAGTTTGCGGGGACTCTAACCGTTTATCGATGAAATCGTAACAATGTGATATTCAACCCATTTTCCGAACGTTAAAAATATGGCAAAATTTCTTCACGGGAGAGCCCCATGTGTGTCTATCTACGTCCTGCACTGGACTAATGGAATGATGATAAATGCAATTAACTTTAAAAATCTCTCGCCATGGGATGTAAGACCAACTTAGTAGAAGAACATTCGCCAAGTTGAAGAGTGCATCGTTGCCAAATCACATATTGATCGGCTGAGTGTTCAACGAAACTCATTAAATATGCTATTCTATAGTCCGAATGCTATAATGTTCAAACATTTGTTATTATTTATTACATCAGATTAATAAATAACTATGAAACCAGTCTTTATTTACATATCAAATCTAGAGGGCCCTGTCTTGTGCATAAATAAAAGAAATCGTGTGCGTTTTTAACTCTACAATTTCTGCAGCTCAAAACAAATCAAATAAGAATTAATAATTCATCAGCATTCCTTTCGTCTGTAGATAGAAAATTATTAGCATAATAATTTCGAACTATACCTACATTACTTATTTTATCATTTCTATATCATCGAAATGTACTATAAAATTGTTCCGACAAAATATGTCCATTGACCCTGACTGTAAAAAAATAATTAGAACTTGAGAACTGTAAAAATAAATCGTTCTAAACTGAGCAGACATTGCTTTGGATACTAAAGAAAAGATATCCTGACTTGAGTTCCCCTCCCACAAGCAGTGGGTTAACTAGTGGGGATTTTTCAACACCTAAGCTGTGACAGAACCATTGGATTTACAGAAGATCATCTTATTTGTGGCTAAACTCACAAACCGCATTTAGAGCATCAATCCTACTAGGTAGGTATATAATATTACAAATGCGAAAGTATGTGTGTGTGTATATTTGTTACCTCCTAAAGGCTGGACGGGTTTGGATAAAATTTGGTTGGTAGACAGATTCACACAGTAGGCACATAATTAAAGACACCAGTCGATTTTCATACAAACGAGGTAACTTTGGAGCCTTGGTTCTCCGCAATTAAATTTATTTAGATCTGAATCTGAAAACCCTTTATTTTAATTAAGGCGCGGTGGTAGTGAATGTGGCGCCCCCACTACATTTATTTTTATTACTCGTAAACCAAGTCAATATTTAAAAAAAGCACAAGTATAAATCTCTTAAATTGTGTCTAGTATTTTTTGAATAACTCTTCAACAGTTTTCATTCTTTCTGTAAGTTTTAAAATCCATTTTAGCTCAAAGTGGCCACTTTTGGCAATTATGGATTTTAAAACTTACAGAATGAATGATAACTGTTGAAGAGTTATTCAAAAATTATTAGACACAATTGAAGAGATTATTACTTGTGCTTTTTTTAAATATTGACTTGGTTTACGAGTAATAAAAATAAATGTAGTGGGGGCGCCACATTCACTACCTACAGCGCCTTAAGATTATCGTGCATCTGTGACTGTGACTAAGATATTTTATAAATAAATAAAGAGTCAAACGGTTGACATAAATATTTCCTACACACGTATTGAGTCATCAAACGAGAAGGGAGTGTCATTCAATCATTGCAATATGTAGTCTGTACGTGAGGACACTTATTAACTCTGTACAAAGCTTATTTTGCAATGACTCAACTGCAGGGTCAACATTGTCTGTGAAGGTGATAAAATGAATCACAACGTATGATTTAAACGGACCACAGTTTTAAATGTAAGGGCTTTATAATTTTCTTGTTTAGTTATAAGTCCAAGAGTCTTGAGTCCTTCTTCGAAAAAGTTAACCAAGGAATAAGATGGTTATTGGATACTTGGTAGTAGTGATAAAATTACTGTCTTTACCATAAACTGAGCTCAATTTAAACTTAAATGGATAATTAATCTTTGGAATGACAAAAATATGCGAAAATAATAACAAATCATAAAATATGAAAATTACAAAATATCCGATTCACCACCTTCAGGGCCCGATTTCAGCAAATAATACCCCATAAAGTACATATTTTTTTGTACTATTATGAAAGCTTAGGCTGTCGCACAGTTTTAAAAGTTAGTCAGAAGCTATGGAATAATCTTTAATTAATTTATTTTTACAGTTGAAGATTCCATTCTGTTTTGTTTGTTCCCAATTTTTTTACAATCGATCAAATTTCTTGCAACTGGTGTCAAAGTAAGGAAGGTGATTATTTTACTCATAAAACTACAATTAATAGGCATTGTGTTGCAAAAAAAAATACCGAGAAAAGCTCACCCAATAAAAAGATATAATTTTTTAAAGCTGTTCAGACCTTAAATCATAAAAAATAATGAAAAAAAATTATAACTCCTAAACTACAAAAAATCGCGGAACATACATAGGGGTTCAATCGATAGGTATAGTACTCAGCTATCGCCTCGCATTGGCTTGACACCTTAAAAATAAACGCCCTGTATATGTCGCAGTAAACGCCGTATGATTTTGAGAATACTCATCAATAAATTTTGACAATTTTTTTTGCTAGCTACTTCAAACTGCCTACTGCCTACATTACCCACTAATATCATCCGATAAGAGGTAAAATTCATAATTCACTTATAGCACTTGCAATAAATAACCAACGACAAGGCTAGCAAGAGTAGGCTGCAATGACGTCACTTTTTTTTTTAATCTGCCCATAACTACCAGCCACATTAATTTTATAATATCAAGGCCTTTAACGGCATCTTGTATTGCCAGGAAAGGACATTTACCTTTTCTACTATTTAAACAAGATCCTTGGCATTGAAAAGAAATAAATTGAGGTACCTATTACTAATTAGTATGACTTAAATGTTTCAATGACCACATTAAAGATTAAGGACCGGGCTACTTTTTCTGCACTTATATGGCAAGAAATCTCAGTCACTTGTCTGACATTTACAATTCCAAGGACTGAGTGCTCGTGATCGGATATTTTGTATCGGTAGGTCATTTTACTTTTATGTCTGTTACAAGTATTATGCACAAAAGCACAAAACAAGTATGTAATTTAACACTATTTCGTTGACCGTTTTAAACCGTTATTTTAAGACTGATTAACGAGTAATCGGTCCTCAAACAAATAAATTCAAATGGTGACAGCAGTTAGATTATTCCATTTCCTTACAGCAACTCAGTAATTTAATCTTGCATGAACAATAATAGTTTACCTATCTGGTTTAACAATTTATCAGCCCTTCTATAGGTAACTAACGCGCGTGCAATCTACCTACCACCGAGTACTATTGTCTAGTTACTAGACAACTACTCTAATACAACTATTGAATTGAGCGTAGAGTTAGTACAGTGGGAAATCTTCTTGATCCATGAACTATTTGGTTTCTTCTCCTATCACAGGTGTCACTAGGTACTTATTATACATACCTTTAATAATGTATCTAGTGTGTAATAATCTATGTTCTTTAAGCAGTACTATGCCAAAATTAAATGGAGAGGACATCTATTGACTTTTCAAGTTTCGTTCAACCCTGGCGTTAGTGGTCATACAAGTGTTCAATGATGACTCACAATCATTGAAATTCAAAGTGAAACTTAGTGACTAATCTTACATTGTCAAGTTTAAACGCGGCTTACAATAGAAAACCGCGAATATCGTTATGTACTGACGAACTACCGATCACTACTCTTGTGACTAAGCAATCAAACCGCAGCAGTGAAGCAGGTGCCAAATCAATTTAGTCAGACAAAGATTACAACACAAGGGAATGATACAATTTTGGACTGAGTAGGACTCATACTTCTTTGTTTCCTCGTGTATAAGAATCATCTCTTTGTGTGGCGTTAAAAACGTATAGCGATTAATAAACAACGTCATTAATGGTTTCGCATTAAACACAAAGGTTACAGAAATACCCCAAAAACTTATTTAGAATGGGGAAATCTGTATATTTAACCGAAATACTACGTAGGTAACGTTCCTATTGCGGTAAATGTTATCATTATTGGGTTTCTGAATTCACACAAAATGTATTGGCTTTTTGCAGCAATGCATTTTCTAAAACTCTAGTGGAGTTAATAATTCATTTCACATATTTAAATAAACGGAATCCATAATACTTATTTATACGATATCCGTAAGAAAAATAGTTGCAAAAAAGAGTTTGATAAGTCCATGACTTTGGAAAGAAGTTTGTAGCTTTTATTCAGCATATTTTGTGTTATTTCTCTACATGATCTTTTTGTAGCTCTGCGTATTCAGTCCAACGAAGTTATTTTTTTCTTTTATCTCGCCTGAAAAATGTGGTAAGTAACCTAAATGGAGGCCCGTTTCAGGCATCACCTTTTGGCTTGGTGAAAATCTTTGCTTGCCTAGACATTTAATTCATGTTTGGTAGGAGAAAAAAATATCAGCGGGCTAAAACTAGAGAATAGAGGAAGCATAAGGCAATTCGATGAGTTTTGATGTCATGAGTGCAGCTGAGAGGGTCGACATCAACAGGGTCATGGACGATTTTGACAGGGTCAAAGAAGTCGCTTAAGCTTTTTGTTAACAAAGTAAAAATGTTTTGCAGAAAAAATGTAGCGTAAAGCTTCGTAAGAAAATACTCGTAAATTGTGAAAAATTACTAAGTCATGGATTTAACAAACCGCGCTCGTAAGCGTTTGATGCTTGCATCGATTAGACCAAGATCAGTTTTATTTATTCTTATGCCAAGATTGTATTTTATTATATCAGCTGTAATGCTACATCTAGTTATAACGTTCGGCATATTTATAGATATTTAGTCCCTTACTCATTTACTATTCTTATAAGACTCCCGGCTTGTTTGTTAAAAAATATCAAACACAGTTTTTGAGATCGAAACAATCCACTCTGCATCTTGTAATCGTATATCCCCTATCTATACGATAACTCTAAATAATCATATCTGAGTTAAAATATTGTTGGAACATAATAATTGAAGAAAAAATCGAATGAGTAGGTACCTAATTAATTACCTTCAGTTTCTAATAGCCAATAGGTGTTGTAAACCGCGTCATATCCATCGCAATCATAGTCCATCAAACATGGAGCGTGTTTCAATTCAACATTTATTTTGTTCTATTCTTAACAAAACAGAAATAAAGTGTATTTAAATATAACAGATACCCATTAGCATTTACAACGTTGATTTGACAAAAAGATAGATAATTAATATGATTTTTATTAAATTTTAAATTGGCCCATCGACTCAGAAAGAATTACGTTATGTCAGGCTAGGCGCACTCCACGGTTTAGGTACGAAGCTACAAGTAGCCAGCGGGTCCGTCCGGACGGACTAATTTCAGAGGCTGCCGCATGCCGGCTGGGTCGCACGTTAGCAGTTCGATTTCGATAGTCACGTCACTCATCGCGTTCGCATATTGCCGCGTCGGTCGTTCGTTCGTTCTCACGTTTGTGATATATAACCAAAATGAAGGCATATTACATCGCAATGGGCTGCCTTAATACTAATAATAAAAAGAATCCGAACCTCACGTTTTTCACACTTCCAAAAGTTCCAAATGACATCGAAACGTAAGAATAGTGCTTGTCTACTACCTAGTTAGTATTTAATATCCGTTACGTAGTACTGCGTACTTGTCTTATTTGCTAAATAATCTTCACCCAACTATTTATTGAAATAATAATTTATAGATTACGAGTAGGTAGGTACTTACCTACTTTCAAAAGAAAGTAAATTATTAACGACAATTTGATTTCGTATAAAAGCAAATTGCCTCAAAGTTAGCATGTATAGTTTGCGTGGCGTTGACTGTATCTAGCCTAGGATTTTTTTGAAACGCATTTAAGTACCTACACATTTTATTTCACAAACACATAACTTGTAATAAATTAAGTACCTACCTATTATTTAATTATTATTTATAAGAAGAAACCCTAAAGTGTTAGAAGAGATAAGAGCATCGCGATAGAAAGAGAGGCAACTTCTAGGTGAATATAACTGTAGGTAAGGGAGCGGTGTGCGACCTGAATTGCACTTTATTGTATATGGGATAGAGTCGCTACTTATTTAAATGACTTCGCGGAGTGGATCTTCTGTACTTGTACTATTATGTATTCTGTGGTTATGTCTCGTACTGTCTTTAATTTGAATTATCAAACATTAATTTGATAATTGAATGGAAGGCAAAATAAATTTAACTACTAATAATAGTTCCTGTAATCAAAAGCTAATCACATGATAAACTGTTTAGATATCGATAATTCTAAAAAGAACGCTATTTTAAAGTGCCAATATTTGTATTGATCGATTAATGTGAAATCAAACCCGATACTTGACGTTTAAAATTTTTTCGATGAATTAAGGCGATTATACAAAGTTATTTTTAGTTAATACAAAACCTCTCGTGGGGTTGATTCACTGACCTGAAAATTTTTTTTTTCTATTTAACTGGACTGGCTGTCTGTATGATTTGACAGCAAAGTTTTTGTGCCTATTTGATTTTGACGTACAATGAAAATGGTTGCCCCCTCTGGTCTCTGCAGACTCCAGACTTTAGTACCATGTCCCTCGCTATGCTCACGCTACGTCCTACAGCGCCAAAATGGCGGAAATCAAATAGGCACAAGAACAGTTTGACAGCAGCCAGTCTAGTGGAATATATAGAAGTCAATGGGTTGATTTGACCATCAAACTGAATAACTTTCATTATGGGACCAACCTCGAAATCACGAAAAAAAATCAGCTGGTCCATACAAAAGTACAATCCCACTCCATCGAAATGTATGAAACAGCTGTTTTTTTTTCGTGATTTCGAGGTTGGTCCCGTAATGAAAGTTGTTCAGTTTGATGGTCTGATCAAACCCCACGAGAGGTTTTGTATAAACTAAAAATAACCTTGTATCCCTCAAGTGGCGCCCTCATCTTCATACATATTTTATTGCTCGCTAAGTACATAATGTATCGAAAATGTAGTACCTAGTAGTAGGCGAAAGTGCTTACAGTGGTCACTTTTGCTCTTTTGCAATTTAAACATATTTTGATTTGATTTGAGGTAGATAATAGGGGCCTTAAGGGCGAATAGGATTCTTCTGGACAATCTCGCAACATCTTCGGCCTCTTCTTAGCTTTAAGGGTTTGATTGTAGTTTAGATCAAAACCATTAATTAATATTGAAAAAACCCTTTCAAAACCTCTACTGTGACGATAATTTGATATGAAGTGAAGATCTGTTTTTGTTATTAATAATAATTTAGGACATGAAATGGGGGCTTGAGTTCACATGTTATAAACTTGGAAGCCTGTTACGTACATTAACCGTATGATGATTGCGAAATGAGGTCGGACGGCGCGTCCTGTACAGTAATCACCGCTGCAGCGACACCGGGCGTGCCAAAACACCGCCAAGCCAACGAGGCAATCGTTGCTGCCTTCAGACATTATGGCTCTACGCGAATCCCAATAAATCAATCAATCAGTGAATAAGTGGATCAGTTTTGTATGTATAGATTTTTTTAATAATACAACAAAGTCGTTATTTAATTCAAGGAATCTTTATAATAACTAAATACATTCATAATACACATAATCAAATTTATTATTGTGGTAATTAATTATTTGCGGAAAAAACATTTAATAATTTATATTTTCCGCAGTAAAATCTATTTTACGCTTTTGAAATACTATTTTAAACATTAATTCACACACATACAAGGAAATACCAGTTTTCCATTAGATATCGACATCAGCCATATTTAATGTCCCCACTGCTGGGGCACAAGCCTTCCTTATGGATGGATAAGGAGGATGGCCCATAACCCACCACGCGGGCCCAATGCGGATTGGTGGGTGTTAACGACTGCAAATGCAGCCGGGACCAAGGGCTTAACATACCTTCAGATAATAATTTTTGGGTCACCCATCCTATGACCGACCCTTGCGATAGTTGCTTAACCTACACAATCGCTGGGCCAAGCGCTAAACCCCTGCGCCCCATCGAGCTCCATTAGATATAAATAAATTTAAATAATTAGCTGTAGGTAGGCAGTGCCGGTTTTAGCACTACCAGCGCCCCTGGCTGGGCGACATTTCTACGGGGCGCCCCCTATCTGCGATTCCAGGATTTTCAATTTTGGCTGATAGTCAAAAAACAGCCACGCAGTGCAATTTTTAGTTAGTTTCACCTACTAATCTTGTAATCTTGCTTGTTTATAGTTAAAGAAACGGCCGCGCAGCGCGATTTATTAGTCAGTCTCATCTGCTAATCTTCTAATTTTGCTTACAGTAAAAAGACCGCCGTGCAGCGCGATTTTTGGTCAGTTTCACCTTCTTATCTTGTAATCTAGCTTGTTTACAGAAAAAAAATGGCCGCGCAGCGTGATTTTTTTAGTCAGTTTCATCTGCTTATCTTTTTATTTTGCTTATTACAGTAAAAAGACCGCCGCGCAGCGATTTTTTTGTCAGACTCGCTAAATGAGCGTATGTGCATAAAGGGACACCTGCGGCGGCGCCCCTCTATATCCGGCGCCCCGGGCGGTCGCCCGTGCTCGCCCCCCCCCCCCCCCTAACGCCGGTACTGTAGGTAGGTAATATCATTAGTACACACACACACCTACAAAGAATGTCAAAATTCCTCGTGGTCAAATCAGTTTGACTACTAAGTTTGACCACGAGGAAGGAAGGACATTATTTAACTCTAAATATAACTAATTTAGTTTTCCTTCTTTATTTGATAGGAATTCGAAACAATGTCGAAATTTGGGTGAATCACTCAACTCAACTAATGCTAGGTTTCCACTGCGAGGGGTTTGGGAGGATCCACCACCGCATTGCACATTGATTCTGCTGACAGGATGTCAAAGTTTCCACTTAGTGTAGGAAAAGAAGGTAGTGGAACCCCACAGTAAATTCTCAGTAGACGAAACTTTACAGTATGATAAAGTATCATAAATGAAACATATTTTTTTAATTATCCAAATCGTTTTTTTTTTTGATATTTTTTTACATAGGTTTTGGTTCATACTATGCTATAGGTATATTACATCCCTGCAAAGTTTCATCGACTGAATCTAATTTAATGTTGGGGTCTCCATACAAAAGATCGCTTCTAACTGGAAAAGAGTAGAAACCAAGCAATAGCTTCACATAAAGGACTCCGTATTTAGCTAAATAACAAAGATTTAAATCAGATAAAGATTAAAGCATGATTCACACATATCAGTGAAGTCCTAGTTCCGGCAAGGTTCCGGCACAGTACCGCCACCGTGATAATTATTAATATTATTTCATACATTCTCTATGAACACACGTTCACTGACACTGAGAGCTAGGGTTGCCACCTCTTGGCCGTTTAAATCCGGGAGATGAAAACTTCAAAATAAAACGAGTAATTTTTTAACTCATTTTATTATTTTTTGAACTTATATTTTTCATTTGTTCATACAGATTTCAAAATTTCTGGTTTAGAGAAGAACTCACAAATCGAAAAAAACTTTCTTTCTACATTCCATTCGAAAATTGACGATTGTCTGGGCTTCTGCCTCGATATGTTCTTCATTGCCTGGCCACGTACAGACGGAATCCCGTTACGAAATTCCGTACATACGTAATTCCGAACGCAACTAATCCATACAAATCTATGGACCTACCACACACATGCGGGATTTTTCCGTACGGAATCTTCATACTTTATCGAAATTCCGTTCAGAATTCCGAATCGGGATTCCATCTGTATGTGTCTGGGCTAAAAATGTGCTCGCAAGAAACTTACAAATCGAAAAAACTCCACATTCCATTCGAATATTGACGAATTTGAAATTCCGGGATAATTTGGATTATCTTGAAGTAATTCCGGGAGACGGGAGATTTTTATTTTCACTGCACGATTCCGGGAGACTCCCGGCACTGTCTCGTCACTGATGCTGACAGATGTGGACACGTTCGTAGATGTATGGAAGAATAATTATCACGGTGGCGATGGCGGTACATTGCCGGAACTGTGACTTCACTGATATGTGTGAATAGGGCTTTAACCTTCCACTATGAAATAATTTTGACAATGCCTGTCACTGCTACAAGAGAAATAAAACAGATTAGCTGAACCGACTGGAGGAGGTTTTACTAGCACAATCCTTTCCGTTAGACTCCATATAGGTGGGAGTACGAGGATTACGAGTAAAATGGAGTCCGTACGGAGTCCGCACTGCTCGCAATGGAAACCATGGCCCCAATGATTTAATTCCTACAAAAGGTTTTATTGTTTTAATAGCTTCATTTGTTGCCAAATATGACTATCCTAGGTTTTCCCCCCAAGCAGAGTTGTGCTTAAGTGGAGGGGGGGTAAAAATGTACCCCAAAAGGGGTATTTTTGTGGTGTTTTTGTTATATCTCGTTTTTCATCAAGATTGTCTAAGAAGATTTTAAAGTTGGGTAAATTCCAAACAATTTGAGGGTAGAACGGTTTTGATACGAACGATAGTTTTGGAGACACAAAGCATACCATATTAAGGGTGGATTCGACCAAAGTTCAATATAAACGGGAATAACTATACGAAGAATACATCTATTCCACGATTTTTTTCTCGAGTAAAGCAATGGTCATTTTTCCATGCAATCCAAGGATAAGATTCTTATTCCTTCATTACTGAGTGAATTATGTGAATGAACTTATTATCCGGCCAATTGTCATTGTTCTATAAACAAACTATTTAAAAGGCAAAGTCTTGTCAACTCTATTTTGTCGCCTTGTACGTATCTGTAGCAGTCAAAGTCAAATGTCACTGACATACGGCACGCGGCCGCCATTAAAATACTCGCGGATTAACTCTGCTATTCTCCGCGAATTGGTGGTATAGTGACTATTCCTGAATAGGGAAAATACTCTGAGAATAGTGCCTGGTAAAACGTAATTTCGATTTACTCTCGAATAACTGGTCATTTTATCTAAGAATAACAGTTATTCTCACTTGGTCGAATCCGCCCTTAATACCACTATCATTTTTCGTTTGCAAAATAACTTTGTTTTTCATAGTGTTTGTATGAATAACAAAGTTAGATTTGCGGTTATGGAAAATGTGCTATATCTCTAAAACTGCTAACTATATCTCGTTCAAACAAATTTTCGTTGAAAACGTTTATTAAGATTTACAGCATATATATTTTTTAGATTTTTCACTCTCTTATTTCAATAGTTAGACGTGGGGGACACACAGGAGAAATTTTGGTAGAAATCGTGTAACTTAAAAAAATTGGTCTAATTTTGAAAAGCTGTGTCTCCAAATCTATCGCTCGTATCAAAACCGTTCTACCCTCAAATTGTTTCATATTTAACCAACTTTAAAACCTTCTTACACAATTTGATGAACAACAGTCCTTCCAGGTCAAATCCCCTTTTGGGGTACACTTTTACCCCCCACCACTTAAGCACTACTCCGACGGGCGGGAAAACCTAGGATAGTCATATTGGGCAACAAAAGATGCCATTAAAACAATAAAACCTTTTGTAGGAATTAAATCCGATTTGAAGTGTTTCTTGGTTTAATGCTACTGAACTAATAATGAATATTATGCTTATTTAAACCAACAAACGTGGACGTTTCATTGAGACCACTGCAGTATTCTCAGCAAATGAAGACACAACATTGCAATATTCTCAACTAAACCATCGGAACTCATACGTAACTTATACACAATCGTCATCACCCTGAGTGCATGCCACATAGTTTGAAGAAATACTGTAAAACATAGTCTTACATGAAGTTACAATGCAGATAAAAACTGCCGATAAAGAGATAAAACTGTTTAGATAGGTGTCATTACTTTAGCAACGATGCTAATAGAAGACAAAGGATTTGTGCAAAATATTATCGTAGGAATATCACTTAAGTCTTATATTTTCATAATTTACGTATCAAGAAATATAATTTACATGCCGTAAACCTAACACAAATATTGTAAATTCTGTCTGATAATTTCGAATATCGCACTTACCCTAAAAAGTTTCCTAAACTCCATTGGGCGCCAAGAAAAGATCAACTTTTTTTGTTCAAATTCAATCAATGTACAAAAAACATTCAGACCAAATTATTAATAGATAAGGAGTGGCTTTGAACAAAATGTCGATAAGATACAAAACACGCGATAACAATATACATGGTGAATGATGCGAACTGAAAATTGATATTAATTCGCACCTTCATTTATTATTATACACATATCACCATACTACTCGTATTGTAAACTGTGATATCACGCTGTCTGCGTGGGGTAGGCACAGCAGAGTAGAAACCTTGGGTGGAAACCGAATACTTCCTTTTAAAAGACATCTTTTATGACAATTCTCTTGCTTCCTCCACCACTAAAAAAATAAATATTGGGTTTTCGTAGTTAAAATAAGAAGGGAGTAAATTAGAAGATGACCTGAGGCCGTATTACAAGCTCTTAAATCCTGCCAGGTTTATAAATTGCTGTAGTGACATCTCTTTTTCGTCGTATAGCAAATAAAAGAGATAGATTGATAGCCAGTCAGAAAACTGCCTGGAAATAAGAGGTCATAATACGGCCCCAGTGCCGGATAAAGACATCTTGGTGCCCTAAGCAATCCACGCCTGTGGGCCCCCTTTTATAATGCTAATATCTACGAAAGGGAGAATACACATTTTTTTAGCGATTTTTTGTCTGTTCACACATTAATTTGTGAACTAATTTGAAAAAAAAAAAAATATTTTTTATTTTTACTCACAAAAAAAACACCTTTTTTGGTGCCAATTAGTTATGGTGCCCCCAGACGTAATGCCCTAAGCAATTGCTTAATGTGTTTATAGGTTGATCCAGCACTGAAGATGACAGATGGCGAGATTGGCGATAAATAATGGAGGAGAGAAGAAGGGTACTTGTGATAAAGGCAAGATAGGAATAATTTGGGATAAGGGCAGGATAGGAATAACTTGGGATAAGGGCAGGGAGGAGAGGGCATGATGATGATAGTTGATTTCAAACCTATGAGATTTTAAAAACAGTCTTGTAGGTCAGAAAAGGCTACATTTTTAACCATTTTGGATAATATACATTAAGGATTAGATACTAAACGACAAATACGTAGTTAGTAATATCCAAATACGAGTGTAGGACTAGGGAGACTTTTTACCCTAAAAAATTACAAACTTACAAAACTTAAGTTTCACCATACCGAATTTACTTATTAATTTTCAATTATTTTGTAGTAGTATTGTGTAACAAAATAAAATATTTAAAAATTTACAAATGCGCAGAAATCTATACTTAATGCTCTCAAGATAACAAGAATTTAATATAGATAATGTAGTAAGCAGTTGATAAGAAATATTTTCAGGCTTTAGTCACTGCTTTTTGGCTGTAATAATAATCCCATTTATTATACAAGTATTTAGTTTAATTATTAACATTTGAGAAAAATTGCAATTAATATTTTTCAAAGGAGAAGAGTAATTAGTAATGTTCTCTGTTTTCATGTAACTGGAATACAAACACGGTAAGCAAAATCTTTTGCTAACCACTAGCAACGAACTATTTTTACTAAGGTTATTGTTTGTAAATAAACTGTAAATAAATTATTAAGGTTATCGTTTATAAAGAACCTTAGCTTCAATCTGTACATATGAATTTTCGATACATTATGTACTTAGTGGGCAATAAATTTAATTAAGAAGGGGGCGCTACTTGAGGGTGATAAAGGCCTTATGGCCAAATACTCAAACGAATACCTATATACTGAGAGCTAGCCCCGGAAATAGGTGGACAATTTACAGAGCGACGAAATCCCTCTAGTTAGTTAGATCCGGACACCTCGCAGATTTTCAGTGGTGGGGGTAGGAGTGGTTGAGCAAAAAAGGGGCTGAAAAGCGACTGAAGCTATACAATTTACAGAGCTCTGGATTTGGTGTGGTATAATAGCAAGCCAATCATGTATCTAAATAAATACCATTGCCAGGAATTTTGACTGATGAAAAAGTAGTGCCAGGCGATATCAAAATGCGCGAAAAGTGGTAAAGTTTGATGCCGCCTGGGACTAGTCAAAATTCCTGGAAATATAACATTGCCAGGAATTTTGACTGGTGGAAAAGTAGTGCCGGGCAATTTACAGAGTTCAAAGACCCGAGCGGAAATATTTACTGTCCGGTCAACATTTACAACAAAGGCAGCTGAAAATTGCAGTGAAATCCTAAGTGTATCACGTGGGCGATATCGGCCCACGGCTTTTCGCAACATTAATGTGGCTGCGACCGTGTAATGTCGCAACGTGCGGATTCCGCCGAAGTAAACAGTTTTTAGTAATCAGCTCGTGGCAAGGGACAAGGTGAATCCAGTCCAAATAAAAGTATCCGAATCGGTCCGGCGGCACCCTCCCACGGAGAATATTAAGTATTGACACATGTGACCATACAACCATTTATTTTTGTTCGGTGCGTGTGGGAGTTACTTATATTTACGTAAAAGGATAATAATAAGACATCACAAGATTCTGCCATGAAAGTTATCTATATCCTTTTCAGCCGTTTTGTAAACAATAGTAATCAAAAGTTAAACTTTAATGGATTTAAGAATCGATTATAGTATGTTACGTTCGAAGAACTGCTCAACAAGAAAGTTGTTTATTTTTTGTTATTAGCTCATAGTAGAGATTTTCTCTTTGCGGCCGCGTCGCTCGAAGATGGGACCATGATTAACATAGTAACGACCTGCCGACTCTACGAAGCCATGAATTATCTTGCGCACTGGACTGAATTTGATATGATCATTATTTTTTGTGCCAGACTTCTGAGTTTGAGTTTAAAGTCTTTGTTTGTAATGAAAGTCATTGTTTTTGTAAAAGAGTTTCAATACACTAAAACGCCAATCTTAAATTATTTTTAACATGGATGGGAACATGAAGAGTTTTGTCGTGGCGCAAAGTACCTTTATAACGCCAATTTTCTGTAAACTAGCGAAAAAGGAGTAGATACGTAAAAAAGTTCCAAAAAAGAAGGACTTACCAATGGCATAGCTGGTTTCTGAACAGGGGGTTGTGGCGGAGGCCCTCTAACTCGAATGTCGCTGGGTTGCCGTCGTATCGCAGGTCGCGCCGGCGGAGGTTCCTTCGGATGATCTCTTGGGGACTCCCTCGCAAACTCTCTCGTGGGTTCCCTTGGACTCTCCCTATCTCGGCTAGCAAGCGCTTCTGATAGCGCTGCAGTCAAAGCCCCGACATTGCCAGCCGATCTGGTCTTTTCTGGTGAGGATTTTGGAGGCTGAGGCTGTTGCGGTGGTGGGAACCGCGGAGCGTCCGTCTTGACTTGGCCATTTGGTGTGCCTAAAGAGCATTTACAGATAAATAAAGACTCCAAAATTACTGAATTTACACTGAATTTACATAGCCTTATTATTTTTAGCATTATAAAATTAGTATAATCTATAAGTATTATAATTATTATCTTCTTTATTAATTTTAAAACAAGTTTTTTGATCAATACGCCAAATGCATAGCATATTCCATTCCATTATTATGAAACAATAAAATAAAAGCATTTATTTTGCTATCAATGCAATGAATGTCAGTTTAAAGTGAAAAAGCAAATAAGATAGTTATTTTATAATTATTATGAATAGATTATGTAACTAACTTCCTTAAAGAATTTAGTTGAAAACCTTCAGTATTAGTGGCGTCAGTAGGGTAAAAAAAAAATACGGCATTTTGTGAACCAGAGATTTCCTTCGGTAGTATTGGTCCTTAGGACCCTAGGATGGATATAAGAAGTGGAGCCACCACGATTTTCGTAGTATTTTTTTTAAATTTTGACTTTCAGCGCAATCTTGATAGATGTATTAGTTAAGCTGCTATGCCCAGTTTGATATCATAATCGTATGAATTTAGAATTCATTTTTGGATTCATATTTGTACGATTCAATTGTTAAACTATTAAAAAAAATAAAAACAAAAAAATATGCGCTTGATTAAAGAAAAAAATGTCCATTAAATACACAAATTGGAATTTTTGAAAAAGAAAAATACCTCGTAAGAGCTATATTATCCTTTTATTTTTAAAATAATAATTTAAAAAAATAACTTCGTTACGTTTACCTACCGTTGTAAGAAAGTTATTTTTTTATTAAATATTAAATTTTTTAAATTCAAATCGAATCTTGTTTGTGATAGGCTCAAATTGTAATCAATTTAGATAGCTTTATAAAAGTATAGAGTAGAGATACCTGAAAAACGCTTCCTTGTGGTAGTTTTTTTGAAAATACTGAAACAAGTGCCAAGTTTTTCCAGCAGTACAGTTTCTAAGGGTTAAAACTACTCTCAAGGTACCTAACAACATCTCAAAAAATCGTAGTTACATGCGCGCTTGTAATATTTGCCTTTTTTTGTCGATATTGACTGGCATTTTTTGTTTTTCTAAGAATTTACTAATATTTTTTACTTCTGTGTCATACTTTTTAAGTTTCTTTCAAAACAGTTACATAAAAGTGTTATAATGTATATATATTTGGAATTGGCTATTATTACCTTTCATTTGATGCCCATATTTTTGTGATAACAATATGATAACAATAAAAGAAATTGACGGCATGTGACAGTGATTTTTTTTCTCTATTTATTGTTAATAAAGAAATTTGTAAGTTATAGATTTTTAAGTCTTCATTCTATAAGTTTTGTAAACATATTTTTTGTTTGTAAATAAGAACATCAAATTAATATTTACGCTGACTTAAAGTAAAAAAAATGTGTTGAAAATATTGGTTATTGTGTAATGTTTAGGAAACATCCTAATAAATTGCTTTTTTTATACCAGAAATGAATTGGGTTGGTAAACTTTTTCGAAGAGAATTGTTTTTTTTTTTTTTTTTGATAGCACAAGTTTGAAGAATCAAGAAAATAATATTTTGATTTTTTTATATCACCTTGTTAATCAAATATATTTTTATATATTATTATCGCGATAAAATATCAAACGAACGGCTGAACACGAAGTTCCCTTGCATTTACTGATAAAAAACTGATTGGCAGGACAGATTTGACAGAAACTGACAAAGAGTAATCAAATTATTTTACTCTTTGGTAATCATTAATCACAACCTAATGTTGTTGTTTGTTTTTCAGCTTATTTATTGTGATTTTCTAGTGTTTTTCTTGTTCAGTTATGGGAAATGGATCAGCTTGAAGAAATCCATTATCCAGCTTATTACGCCGATGAAGTACCTACACTGCTTTGTTCCGTTTTGTTTGAAATATAGATGTGACCATCCGCAGAAAAAATTTTGTACAATTCCCATACCTTTGAAAGAGACGTGGTGCAGAGGATTAAACAGGAGTTGCCTTCAGATCAGAGAGCTTTATACATTTGTGATGACGACGTAAATATATGTATATCTACAAACTTACAAAAGAGCTATTTTATTTATTTTCGCTGACTGTGATTAACATGACAACTAGTTGACAATTTGACATTGCCTATGCCAAACTTTTCATTTTTTCATTTGAGCAAAAGCATTACGCATACAGCCGTAATAGTGATTTATTGTACTATGTTGTAAATTTTAATTTTAAATTATTATTTAAATTAAAATGACGTATTATAAAAATTCCGCAATTGGTTATTCCTGACTCCAAAGCCAAAAGCTACCAGAAAATATATAATTCACAACAGTTTCGAAAAAGTTTACCAACCCAATTCTACGTCATTGATTTATCCGAAAATGATACCAAACTTGGCTTAGTATCTAAACATAGGCAGTTATTAACCTCGGACTTCGTTAAGGCAGAATTCCCCTCCCCCCACCTGTTAAAGTACCTACAAGATAAAAACAATGATTAACAAGTTGGCTATCACAATTCTGTAATTACATTAAATTATAAAAAGATTATATTATTATTATAAATACAAGTAAGATGGTCAAAGTCAAAGTCAAAGTCAAATAAGCTTTATTCAAATAAACTTAATTATTAAGTACTTTTGAATCGTCTATATTTTCCTACCACCCGTTCCAGACTTTTTTAGCTGACAAGAAGAACGGGCGCAAGAAACTTATGAGCTGGTGTGCATTTAATGAAACAATAATAATATAAATATTTTTATAAAAGGTTTTTTTGCAAAATTGGGAGCAAGATACCCACCGGGGGCTTAACTTACCACACAAACTCAAATCAAATGGTGTGTGTGTGTGTGGTAACAAAAGGCACTGGCCCACCCTTCATCCAACTATAAGGAAGCCCTGTGCTACTGACAAGACATCCATTTGGCAGACATCCAAATGGTAGTATGTCTAGATTAAGCTATTGGAAATTACAAAGGTGCTAGGTGATTTTTACATGGAACAGAGAAATGAGCGAAAACAGTTTATAAACCGCTTGTAACTGTTTGAAGCACCTCATCTTAGAATCACGCTCTGAACTTCACTATAAAAGATATTGACTTCTTCTTCTTCTTCTTCTTCTTAATGAATGGCTTGCTCTGTGGTCTAAGCACAATTCCGCCAATGTCACGTAGTTAGATTTACACGGTTGAGAAAATTATTTAATTAGGTTTTTGATATTTGCATTCATAAGCAGATTTACCTAGAATAAAAGACATCACATTCAACGACACAAACATTTAACATAAAGCATAGGAGAAATTTAGAATTTTAAATTGTTATAGGAAATAAATTTGGCCAGAACTTTTATAAAGGGGGTATTGACGAGGGATAAAAGATATTTCATATTTACAGGGCGGGGAATATTGTGGGGCAGGATCTCGTAAAGTGAAACTTTTAATCTGGGGCAGTTAAAAAATAGGTGGTCGACAGTACCTTCTTCCAACTCACACTCACAAAGGGAACTATCGCGAATTTTTAATCTAACTAGATGAATGGGAGTACAAGCGTGACCTATGCGTAATCTGCAGATAGTGGACACTACTTTCTTGCTTAGATCTTTGTCTCTAAAGAACCAGGGTTTGGGTGGTATTTCCCTCTGAATGTCAAAGTAGTACTTTCCCGCGCGGTCCTTCGTCTGAATCCAGTGAGTTCTCCACGATTTTTGAAGGTGTTGATGGGCCAGTGTAGAAACGTCCTGGTAGAAAATTTCGGAGTATTCTAGAGAGCCAGATGTTATAGCCAGTTTCGCACAGGAGTCTACCGTTTCATTGCCAGGAATTCCATTGTGCCCGGGGATCCAGGTCACCACAACTTCAATGGATTTATTTTTACACCTAAACAACGCCTGCCTGATGTTTAAGATTACTGGGAATTTGGATTTTGAGCGAAATGGGTTAGAAACGATCGCTTGCAGACAGCTTAGAGAGTCGCTGAAGATAATGGACTTATTAAGTCCATGTGACTCTATGAATAGTATGGCTTCGAAGATAGCAATAGCTTCCCCAGTAAAAACCGAAGAGAGGGGAGGGATTTTAAAACTCAAAACAATTTTATGAGACGGGATCCAAACCGCGGCTCCAACAAAGCCGTTTTCTTCCAACTTAGAAGCATCAGTGTATATCGGAAGCCAGCCATTCCAATCTAATGAAAGAGTCCTATTGAATGTCTGCATTGCATAAGGAGAGTCTTTTTCAATCCCAAAATTAGTTTTAACGGGTGGATTAAAAGTTAGTGACTCAAAACTGTTGTTAAAAAGAGGCTGTCGAGAAAATTGTTTAATTGGGATTTGTGGTTGGGTGAACTTATTAAAGCTATGAAGGATACAGGGGGTTTTATTAAGAGGATCAGATTCTGATAAGTGAGAGAGTCTTTTTAATTTTGCAAGTAGGGGGTGGTCTGATGTGGTAAGGATTTTAAGGATGTAGCGATCACTAAGATATTGTCGGCGCAGAAATAGAGGAGGGTCGCCGCTCTCAATTTGGAGAGCATTGATAGGGGACGACCTCATAGCTCCCAGAATGATACGCAGACATTTGGACTGAATTTTAGTAATTCTGTCTAAAGGAAGTTTATTGCATGGATCTAAAAGGAATGAGCCATAGTCAAAGTGACACCTGACGATGGCGTTATAAAGTAGCTTTTGGCTATAGGGGTGGGCCCCCCACCAGACGCCCGACAAGGCTCGTAGAACGTTGACACCTTTTTCAGCTTTCTTGACAACATTCTCAAAATAAGGTATACCTGAGAGGCGGGAGTCGAGGACCATGCCCAAGAATTTTACTTGATTACTGGATGGAATGAGGACACCCTGAAACTCAATATGAGGTTCAGGAGTATTGCGTTTCCTGGAAAAAGTCACAGTAGAACATTTAGCAACCGAGAGAGATAATCCATGGTCTGATAGCCAGTCGCCAAGATAGGACAGAGCCATATTCAATTTAGAGTTAATCTCTGAGAAATCGTTGGACCTCACATACAAAGCTACGTCGTCTGCGTATTGAAGGACTTGGCAGAATGGGCTAACAACGGTTTCCATGTCGTAAGTGTAAATATTGTATAACAGGGGACTAAGAACTGACCCCTGAGGGAGTCCCTTCCATACTGATCTTGGTGGTAATGAAGAACCTTGACATCTGATTTCGATATTTCTGCCAGATATTGAATTTACTATAAATCGAACCAACTTCTCTGGGATACTCAGCTGACGCAATTTTTGCCTGAGTAACGGAAGCAGAACGTTATCGTAGGCTGAAGCAACATCTAGGAACACGCCTACTACTTGTTCTTTTTTCTTGAATGCAGTTCGAATATCAGATGTCAAGATACTCAAGTTGTCAAGGGTGCTACAGCCCTTTCTAAATCCGAATTGGGACTTGGCTAGACGGTCCTCGCTCTCCAGGAACCATTCCAGTCGGTTTCTAATAATATGCTCTAAAATTTTGAAAAGAGTGGATGATAACGCTATGGGCCTGTAGGAACCAGGGTCTTGAGGGTCCTTCCCGGGTTTAAGAATGGGAATAATGATTTGCTTGTTCCAGGAGTCGGGAATGGTGCCTAGGTCAAAGAAAGCATTAAGTAAATTGAGGAACAATTGTTTTGTCCTATCCGTGGCCTTCACCAGGAACGAGTAAGGAATTCCATCGGCACCGGGGGAGGAGTCAGAGAGGCCAGAAAGTGCAGTTTGTAACTCTTCCAAAGAGAAGGGCTTATCTAATGGATGGGAAGGAGGCATGACAATGAAGGGGCTAGAAGGGAGGCAGTCGATGGAGGGTACAAATGGAGGAGCAAGTTTGTCGGCAAAGGAGTCAATCCAGGTTGATGGGTTGTTGGATGAGGGATTGGAGCGGTTCAAAGCTCCGCGAAACCTTTTTATTTGTTTCCAAACAACAGATGGAGGTGTGCCAGGGGAAATCGACTCGCAGAAGTTTGACCAGCCCTTCCTTTTCCTCATAGCAAGGTATCTCTTGGTTTGAGCATCAAATTT
The DNA here is from genome assembly GCA_928269145.1 of Agriphila tristella. NCBI lineage: Eukaryota > Metazoa > Arthropoda > Insecta > Lepidoptera > Crambidae > Agriphila > Agriphila tristella. Next base: position 32,017,624 of record OV743432.1, read on the forward strand.
TTGGAATTTTATAAAGTTATCCATAGTCATGGAAGAATTGTATTCTAATTCAGCCTCTTTTCTTCTCTGAACCATATCGGAGCATTCTGAGTCCCACCAAGGGGGAGATATTTTTTTAGAGGAGCGATTCTTTAAAGGGATATGAGAGTCTGCCGATGATTTTAGCCCCTCGGCAAATGAGGAGTAGACCTCAAGGCAATTTTCGTTAGAGATAGAAGGAAGGGAATCTAAATAATTGTCCACTTCCAAAGAAAAAGAAGGCCAATCTGCTTTTTTTAAATTATATTTTAGAAGAGGTGGTGGAGCAACACTAGAAGGGGAGTCGAAAGGGAAGGATATAAAAATGGGGAAGTGATCGCTTCCAAAAGTACTGGATAGGACATCCCAGGAGAGTTCAGATGCCAAATTCGGGGAACATATGGTAAGATCAACTGCACTAGGCTTCTGCGATGGTGATGTTCTCCTAGTAGGGCGACCATCATTTAGAACACAAAGATTTTCTCCATCGAACAAATCCAGAAGAAGATTGCCGAAGGAGTTGGACTCACCTGAGCCCCATGATTCATGATGGCCATTTAAGTCGCCCATAACTACAACGGGCGGTGGAAGAGCTCTGATGATCGATAGTAGCTCCTGAAGAGCCTGAGAGTTTGGATGTGGGATGTAGACAGAAGCGAAGGAAATGTTGCAAGATCTTATTGCCACTGCATTTATAATATTAGAGTCGTGAGGAGGGATAATAACTGAATCAAAAACGAGGGAGCGCTTGACAAGCAAAGCACACCCAGCCCACCCATCCTCCCTATCATCTCGGAGGCAAGAAAAACCGGGAACACCAAAGTGTTTACCCGGGGCCAGCCATGTCTCCGAGATGGCAAGGAGGGATGGGGAGAATTTATTAATGAGATAAAGGATTTCAGGGTATTTGTGTCTGATACTTTTACAATTCCACTGAACTGAGTTCACCGCCATTTTTGCTGAGTGAATTAAGAAGAGGCATTATTTTAGAGGCAACGTTGGGCGGTAGAGGAATGTCACTAAACTTGGATAGGATGTTAGCTACGAGTAGCCACATAAGGTCCAGAGTGTCATCGTTGGGGGAGTCTTCAGAGAGTTGAGAAGTGTTCCCCAGCAGAGCACATCCATTGGGGAGAGATGATGGTACATTCGATGTGATGTTATCATGGGCAAACTTATCGTAAGTTTTGCCCAAGGGAGCCCGTGGGCGAGGAGTACGGGTTATTGTTTTTGTGTAAGAGGAATAGTTTGGAGTCACAGGGGAGTGAGGCTGAGAAATGGGCTGCGATGGTGTGGCATAAGAAGTTCTAGCCGAGTCAGCATAGGATTTTCTTGATTGCGGGTAGAGTTGAGACGCTTCCTGATATGAGATATTGTCTTGCGACATGCTAATTTTTATAGATTTCTGTCGGGACTGTTCAGGGCAGGACTTATTTGTGGCAAAGTGACAAGAGGAACAGTATAGGCAAGTAGCCTTATCCTCTGCCACTGAGCAGTCCTGGCCCGGATGCGGCTGAGCACAACGGTAGCAACGGGGCTTTGAGCGACATTGATCTTTGACGTGCCCAAATCTGCAGCAATTATTGCACTGAATCGTTGGGAGAAGGTAGCTTTCTACCGGGATAGCCGTATAATACGAAAATACTTTTTTGGGAAGGGTTTGCCCCTTGAAAGTCAGAACCACAGATTGAGTGGGAGTCCAGGAGACCTCTCCGTTGACATTTTGTTTGCGGTTTAACCTCCTAGCTTTCAGGACCAAACCGCAACCATCAGGGATCACCAGTGATTCCACCAACTCCTCCATACTGAGTTCAATGGGTATGCTCCTAATAATACCCATGCGGGTGACATTATATGTCGGGATATTGACAACATATTTGTGTAATGTCAGAAGTGGGTGAGACAAGAAGCTATTTGCCGATTTGTGGCATTTGAATTCCACGGCTATTCTGTTACGGCCAACTTGCTTAATACCATCATTTGCTATGTTCTTAATATCATTTTTAGAGAGAAATCTGCCAAAAATTATGGGGCGTATGGTGGTTCCAGCTGAAGATGAGGATTCCTGACGGGAAACGTGGACGATAAATGGGCCTTTATCCGAGTCTGAGTACATTTTTGTAGAGTCGTCTTTCAGAGATGGGTGGATGTACATCGACTGGCCCGGAGGCGATGGAGATGTTTCAGTAGAATTCTCAATGATTGTTTTTTTGGGAGGAACCGACTGACTTTCCGGCTCACCTCTCCTTTTGGTGCCAGATTGCGAGAAGAGCGGGGGGGATAACTCCATCGCTTCCGGGGACAGCGCTCCATCCGGAGGGTCAGGAGGATCAGGCGGAATCCTTTCCATTGTCTACGGAGTAAACAATGGGAAGGAGGTGAAAAGGATTCGAGGTGTTACGCTAAACACTTACCAAATTAGACAGCACAATACACAAACAAACACAAAACTAGGTGTAAAAAAGCTTAAGAGATTAAGCTTAAGCGCTTTGGAAAAGCCAAAAAGATAAATCCCACGAACACGTGTATCCACTAACACTCGCGAGCACGGAATCCCGATATTGACTTGGAACCTTTGTACGGACATCGGCCTATGCAGATAGCTACTTTTTAAGAAAAAAAACTTAATTTTGTTTTTGATAGTTAGCACCTTTGTAACTTCCACCCCACAATAATTTATGGAAGTGTGACACAATGTCCCATAGCTTAAATCAGAGTGCTATTTCACCAAATCAACATTGTCAGTGACATAGTTTTTGTCGGTGAATTTCTCAATTATTGTTACTTTAGTACGGGACAAGTATGTTGTGAAACAGGGTAATTTTTTAACAAGCCAACATATTTGTAGATTTGTCAGTAACGTTTGATACAAATTGGAGCAGAGTCAAGTTAGCATGACAGTTGTAGACTTGTAAAAATTATCAATGTTTCACAACATTAATAAAATTGTCCCTGGACAATTGTAAAATCGACCGACATAATGTCACTAACAAATGTCAATTTAGTGAAATAAATCCCTTATTTTACCATACTTCCATTTGGATATCTGCCAAATGAATGTCTTGTCAGGCTAGCTTTATATGAGACTGATGATCTGAGATAAGAATGCAGCCAGCCTGGTAATAGCTATCATTGTAGCCTATCATATCATTGAGAAAATCAAACCTATCTTTTCTAAGAAAAGCATCTTGTAAACTAATATAATAATACAGGTTTTGCTAATGCAAACAAAATATTAAGCTCCAGTGATAATAATAATCAGTATGGATGGAGTAAGTGGTAACTGTACAGAAGATACAAAAGGGCATCTTTTTACAAACCTGCAAATTTCCCTGTTGGCCTCAGCTTTGGCATTCCACCAGCAAACAATCCTCCGAGGCTTGGCGGCGCTCCGGCACCATTCTGCATTGGGGTCCCACTTTTGACTCCATTTCCTACTGGTGGAGCACTATTTGATACACCAGACACTTTTCCAGGTATATAAGGTCCACTTTTGTCAACTGTCACTGCCTTTTTTAACTTCGCACCCTGTCTTATAGAACTCAACAAGGCATTTCTGTCGTCCGGGGCACCAGCTTTTGAACTTCCTCCGAAAATCGGTGGCGGCGGAGGCCCAGGCGGAGGCGGCGGCCCAGGAGGCGGCGGCGGCTTCGGCGCCATATCTACAACGTCTGTATAATCCCACTATGCCACCAAATAAGCCATAAGTCAAAGAACACTTCTGTAGTTCACAATGTAAGTGATCTGCCAGTAGTAACACGGTCTCGAATAAAGGAACCTTATCGGCTTGCATCCACGATCACACTAGCATGTGTTGTGTTGACAACATAAAATACTTCACTTTGATCCATCCTATTTTACATATAATACCGAGGAACCTTGCCCTAAAGGATTAATCATAATAGGAAATACGTAGGCACTAGAAACTGTTTTCCTAAAGTTACCTCATTTAATCATTATTTAATACTTTTGGTAAACTTATTAGAGTCTTTAACGTATAATGTGTACGAGCCACTATCACTAATTAATTGTTAGCAATAGCGTATTTTTAATTTGACTTCTCAAAAAAGATTGGAATGGAATTAGTTTAGTATTCGTTTTCGTTCGTCAAATCTCACAAATATGGCTGACTGACTATCTATCTATCAGCTGTCAAACTTTTTTTTAATAAAATGGTTTACGGCACTGGATTCTAGCCTTTTATGCCTTCTTGTTCTACCACACCTGTGCCACATTTAAGGTAGAAATATATTATTGTGTTGTTGTGTTGTGTCGCGTTGTGTCGTGGCGTGGCGGTGGGTGTTCACACTATTGAGTCGCGACACAGCGCGTTCTGTCTGTCGTTTTTTCTTCACAGTATCAATCGAAGCTTTGCAGCGCTTGCACGTTCATAATGCTTTGATCAGGTTCTGAGAGTAATTTAGAAGAGGACCTTAATTTTTGATACACAAGATTTTTGGTAAAAGCCTTATAAAGCTGAATAATATGGTAAATAGGGACCATAAAACTCAACAACTTTTACTATGGGACCAACACTGAAATCGCGAAAAAAATATCAGCTGTGTCATACATTTTGATATTTTCGTTATTAATTTTGTGTACGAAATTGCAGATTTTTGATGATGTCCCATAGTTAAAGTTGTTCAGTTTGATGGTCCCTATCTACTATATTCGGCATGAGGAGTTATTTTGGAACACGTTGTATATCTATCTGTTTACTTATAAAAAAAACGATAATAAACCTACAAACTATTCCCAAGCAGCAGCTCTGATAAACTGATGTTTATAATTTTTGCATTTGGTATCACACAATTATTGCACTTTACGTTGACGCACAAGTTCTATTAAATCTTCATCTTTGAGTCATATCAAAATTACGTTGCGCGTAGTGCGAGCGTCCGCCGCCAGCGACAGATACCCAATCGCCGCCCTAGTACTTGAATGGCCAATCGACCATTGAGCAAATTTTTCAGGAGACATTTTTTTAAGATAGCTATTGATATTATTAAAAATTTACTTAACTCTTTCCTAAATTAGAAACATGTAGTATTTCTTTAGATAAATATTGAAATAGAAATTGAAAATAATAATTATAGTACTGAACTGATTAATTTTCACTTATTATTGGAGGTTGGACATAATGTCTTAAACAAAATTTGTATATGGAGATTGAGCACAATGACTTGAGATAGTGCTCTAAAATGACATGAAAGTTTAGTGCTTGTTTGTCCAAGCTACCATCATATACGTTATACAGTATGTTCAATTTTCTATACTTACATACGATAAGAATACAAGATTTGATTCCGAAAAGTGTTTGGTTAGGAATTGATATAAACAAATAAATTTAGTAATTGTATATTTAATTAAATAGCTGCTATTACAAAAGCTGGTCATAATTTTTTTTTAATACTTAAGCTAAACTAAGGGCTATTTCATAAATATTTTTTTACTTTTACTTCTTTACTTTTTTGGTAAAGCCAAAAAAGTAAGTGGTAGATTTTTTAGATTGGTTTTCTTGTTTCACACTAATTATTGTTTGCTTTGGTTTTGTATTATTTATATTTTTTCTTGTGGTTAGCAAATCTTTGGCATCTATATGGACTTTAACCTTTTTTATGAATGGTTCTATGTAGTTTTTGTCTTCTGGAGGAATATATAAGTAAACTGATGGTATATCAATTTTTTTTTGGCAGTTTTTTTTTTTTAGTTTTTTAAGCACTATTTAATGTAAAATGTTTATTTTACTTTTTTATATGTTTATTTTGTTGTTATAGCTGTTGCCGTGAAACTAATTTTGTAGTATATATTCCATTTAGAATTTTTGTATTTTATTGATTTTATTTTTTGTATGACATTGATTCAATACAAACTCTGGCATCATCCTATTTTGATAGTAAGTATATAAATAATTGTGAACAGTGAATCAAACGGTAGGTATTTTATATTTTTTTATAAAAAAGATGTCGATAGTTTCGATAAATACATTTTTTTATTAATTTTTTTGGGCAGTCATGTAAAAAATAGTAGATTGTACAACAAGTGCATAAAAATGGTTTTATGTACGAGTGAGTTATACACTCTTCTTTTCACTTCGATTGTGAGGAAATTAAACAGCGAAATCGCAAAAAAAACATTGTGACAAATTAATATAATTTTGGAATGTGCTCATCAAGGCCTTTCATTTTGATACCTACTCATATTAAAAAATAAAAAATATTTTTTTTGTAACAAATTATATAGTTTTGGAATGTGCTTACCCTTTTCAAGACCTTTCATTTGATACACATATTTAAAAAATGAAAAAAAAATATTTGTCCTAAATTTTAGTGACAAATTATTTCATTTTGGAATTTGCCCACAAGGCCTTTCATTTGATACCCATATTCAAAAATTGAAATAAAATCTTTTTTTTTAGTGACAAATTATAGAGTTTTGTGTGTATGTGTCATCAAGACCTTTCATTTGAGACCCATATTCAAAAATTGAAAATGATAACTTTTAGTTAGTTATTATTAATATTATTAATTAATTATTGTTAGAGTCTAAACTTAAAAACTAATTTTACTTTATGCTCTAGAGCATGAAAAACTATTTTATGCAGCCTAGACCCAACATAAAGACGAACTTTACGAGCATGAGAAGTGAAAATGTTTATTATTTAGCATTTGAAATCAAAGCTGACCCGGGCTTTCAACTCGGGTCAGCTTTGATTTCAACTCGGATGACTCGAGTTGAAAAAATTGCGACTCGGCGGCCCATCGCTGACCCGGGTTGACCCGAGTTGTAGCCCGGGTCAGCATTAATTTCAACTCGGGTAACCCGAGTCATTGCTAGGGAACCTTTGAACAGGATAAAAAGTATCCTATCTTTTAAACCCAGGCTATGACTATGCGTGTGCCATTCCAAATCCGTACATCCGTTTTTACGGGATTGTAACAAATATCCAAACATCTAAAGATCCAAACATTCAACTTTCACATTTATAATATTAGTAGTTCCCTTTCCCGTTCTCGTTCTCATTCCTGTACCCGTTTCCGTATTATTTTTCCATTAAAAATCTGAACCCCCATTTCAGTGTTTTTGGGGTTGAAGAATGTCCACCGTGTCATGTAACCCTAATACATGCCTCTCTTTGCAATCAACATCTCATTAAACCTTAATAAAGACTTCCATAGGTACCTATCGATTAGTTTGCTTTTTTTTCAGAAGTAACTACTCATACGAACTTTGAGCATTCAACCAACATACGAAGTTTTAAGTCGAAATGTTTAATAAATTAAAATAAAGTGTAATGCCACGATTACATACGCCAATAGCTTCCTAGCTAGGAACCAATTTCGGGTTGCCACAATAAAATATTGTAGAATAAGTTCGATTTTAAAATCGAATCTACACTATAACGGAAAAGTAAACATTGTTTAAGATTAGAGATGAGAATTGAAAAAAAAATCATAAAAAATTTTGACCTTTCCGTCATTTGTGTAAATTCACTGTTAAAATTTAACTTATTTATACGAGTGGCAACTCTAAATTGGTTCCTTAAATCTAGATAGCATCCTAGCTAGGAACCAATTTAGAGTTGCCACCCGTATAAATAAGTTCAATTTTAACAGTAAATTTGCACAAATAACGGAAAAGTCAAATTTTTTTATGATTTTTTATTTTCTATTCTCATCTACAATCTTAAACAATGTTTACTTTTCCGTTATAGTGTTAATTCAATTTTAAAATCGATGTTTTTGTACAATATTTTATTATATATTACGGGTGGCAGCCCGAAATGGGTTCCTAGCTAAGAAGCTAAATTGGCGTATGTAATCGAGGCTTTAAGTAAGTAGGTATATTTTTAAATTTTTCACTTTTGGCTTTTTTATATGAATATTCTTTTTTCTAATTTAGAGACAAACAAATTTTGTAGAATGCTTATTTCTATTAAAATGATGAAAATATAATGTACTAAGATTGAGTGTTCATAATTGCTAAAAATAATGCCTTGATTACGTATAAAAAATATTTTCTCATAATAAACTTCATTGATTGATCGTTCGTTTATCGATAATCGTGACCCCATCCCTAGAATCGATGAAAAATTTACGAAATTGACGTAATTGCCCCACAAATACTTTAATATATTTTTTCTCGAAACTGTGCCAGCATAACGCTTCTGTATAGATTTGTATTGTATATCTAGTATTGTCTAGTTCTGATTTTATCTTAATCGTTTCAGAGATGGCGTGTCTAATTTTGTTTGTCTTAATTACCCCACGCGGGGCTATTACATCAGTTTTCAGTTTTCACAACAAAATTTCTATTTTTTAAACTTTGGGATGCGTTTTTTTAACTGAAAATATGATAGATAGATTAACAGATAACGACTCTCTTAAATAGAGTTTTTTATACTAGACGAGATAAGAGAGTTCTAAACTTTCGACCTCTTTTTTTGTGACGGAATTGCCCCGCCCTTCCTTATATTAATAATCTTAAGATAACTCTTGTAGAGCATGTCGAAATTCTATATGTTTGGAAGCGTGCTGACACCAGGTGTTCCACTTCCTGGCGCTGGGAGTAGAAGCTGACTCAGGTACACTACACCCTAAACACTCTATCATATTGAAACAAGGACCTTGAGTTGAGATAACTCTTGCAGTAATTTTCACGAGCTCTCGTACTATAAGGATTTTCTCCCTTCCGGGCTATTTGGAACTAATCTCGAAATACCCATTGCTTAATACAACCTAAGATCTAAAAGAACTTTGCTCATAAATAACATAAGGGATGAAAACGTGGACGAAGTTGCGCGTGGAAGCTAGTACCTACTATAGAGACAAGCTTTACCGTCAAACTAAAAAACATCCAAATAACGATATTATAAATATTTCATATAAAAGATATAAAACCTTTTGCAATAACCTACTGAAAAAACTTAAGAAAGACTATGAGCGTTCACAATTTACAAAGCATAAGAAAGATCCGAAGAAAGTTTGGGACCTCATTAAGAATGTCACCAATATCAAGCACACCTCTACTTCATCTGACGATCTTTTATCGGCGTACAACGATCCACAAACCGCTGTATCATCAGTGAATAGATTTTTTGCTAGTGTAGGGAAAGATTTGGCATCAAATGTAATCAACAACTCTTCTAAAGTACCTTCATACTCATCTGACCTAAATTTCTCTGTAATGCACTCGATGGCTTTGTTGGATACCGACGAAGCAGAAGTTGAAGATAAAATTATGGGGTTAAAGCTCGATTGTGCAGTTGGTTGGGACGGTATCTCAAATACATTAATAAAAGAAGCTAAACATGTTCTCATTCCGGTTTTGACACACTTGTATAACCTTTGTTTCTCGACTGGTACTTTCCCTGCGGTTTTTAAGAAAGCAATAGTCCATCCTATTTTTAAGAGTGGAGACAGATGCAGTGTCACCAATTACAGACCCATTTCAGTATTGTCAGTCCTTTCGAAAATTTTAGAAAAAATTATAAATAGTAAATTAATCTACTACTTGCAATCTAAAAACCTTTTAGCTTCAAATCAATTTGGATTTAGGCCGGGAAGGTCAACAGAAGATGCTGTTTTGGAACTCACTAGTACTGTAGTTGATAATCTGAATAATAAACTAAATTCTCTGTGTGTCTTTCTTGACCTTTCCAAGGCTTTTGACACTGTATCTGTCCCTATTCTTCTAGATAAACTACAACAGATGGGAGTAAGGGGGATTGTACTCGATTTATTCAAGAGTTACTTAAATGAACGGACGCAGTGTGTTAGGGTCGCAAATTACACTAGTCATGAGGAACCCATTGAATATGGAGTGCCCCAAGGCAGTGTCCTTGGCCCGACCTTGTTTTTAATTTATATGAATGAATTGTGCCAATTGAATCTGTCGAAATGTAAAATCGTCATGTATGCTGATGATACAGCAATTGTGGCTCATGGGAGTAATTGGAAGGAGGCACAGTTCTCTGCTGAGTCGGCCTTAAGAAAAGTCATGTTATGGCTGACCAAAAATGTACTGACTCTAAATCTAAATAAGACCAAATATATTACTTTTGCTCCCAAGCGCTCCTCTCAACCAGATGAAAGTTTTAGTTTAATTGCGCATAATTGTAACGATGTCTTTAACAACACTTGTACCTGTGTCTCAATATCACGCACTCACAGCATTAGATACCTAGGTGTTATTGTTGATAGCCTAATGTCGTGGTCCGAGCATATTCTTTCTGTTGCAGTTCGTATCAGAAAGCTTATCTTTGTTTTTAGCAAGTTAAGAGCTATTGTCGATCCTGCCACACTCAAAACTGCTTATTTTGCCCTCGCCCAGTCTATTATGTCATACTGCGTTACGGTTTGGGGTGGTTCTGGAAAAACCCTGATGTTGGAACTTGAAAGGGCCCAAAGAGCCATCTTGAAAGTTATGGCCTTCAAGCCAAGAAGGTTCCCTACTAACTTGGTTTATGGCTATTGGGAAGTTCTTTCTATCCGTAAATTATTCATATTGCATGTAGTACTACGCAAACATACGCTAATATCGTTTGATCCGGCAATTTTGACCAATAAAAGAAGAAAAGACATAGTCTGTGATATACTAATTTCTCGTTTGGTATTGGTAAAGCATCATTTTGACTTTATATCGCCTATTTTGTATAACAAAGTGAATAGAAAGCTTAATATTTATCCTCTTCCGAAATACAAATGTAAAACCATTGTCGCGACGATCGCGAGCCTATACATATAGTGTGGAACCGCCCTAAGTAGACACTATGGTATGCTCATTATAGTCTGTGGTCTATGGTTGTTGTAACATAGCCTGGATTTGTAGTAAAGTGATCGCCGCCATTTTATATGGCGTCGGCAGTCAACAATGGACAACGCGGTGTTTTCACGTTGAGGGCGGCGTCAAGCTGGTGCAACAATATGAGAGCTAAGTGCCTTGGTTTGATTCCTTAATATGTAATTGTCGCGAGACTAGTTGAGCTAAGTATACCCAGCTATTTGTACAACCATATAATGATGGTGAGGGTCACGGAGAATGCGGGCTTCGACGCTTGGGCTGCCGACCGACGCCATGGCCTGGTTTGTATAGCGGCGCCGCTTCTACTTAGCATGCTATGTGATAAGAATACGATCGTTGGCCATATGATATAAGATGTTGGGCACTCAAAGCTCTACGTAGAGTGTACGAGGGAATTGGCTTCCCCTCGGGGGGGGACGACAGGACGTAGGAGTCCTGACGTCCCCCTCGCGGGACACTATAAGACGCTGTCCTGCTAGCCCCCCTGATAGCCCTCTGGCGGGTCACTGTACTGTTCGAGGGAATTGGCTTCCCCTCGGGGGGGGACGACAGGACGTAGGAGTCCTGACGTCCCCCTCGCGGGACACTACAAGACGCTGTCCTGCTAGCCCCCCTGATAGCCCCCTGGCGGGTCACTTCAAGTCGCTGACCCGCACTCCGCCCAGGGGTCCATAGTAGACACCCTCGTTTCGTTCGTAATCACGGAGAGTCAGACGGATTTAGCGTATGATTGTGTTGTTATATATAATCTTAGCTCAAACAGATTCGGTGATGGTAAGGCACGGCGAACTGATCACTCGTCGTGTCGTGCTATTGACTGAACATCCGCGTGTCTATGTAATACTAAGGCACTTAAGTGATTCCAGTTAGAATCAACCAAAACCTATTTCTACAGATGGTGTAAGCGAAGCAGTTGAGATCCGCGTACGTTGGAGCCTGGCGTCAATCGGGCGTGTGACGGAAAGGGCTACGTGTCCACGCGGAATTACGTCTCTCCAGATTAAGGTACGAGCCATAAACGTTACGCAATATTCTCATCATGATGTCGTGGTACCGACCCGATTCAGTTTCCCCCAATTCACATTTATGCACGGTAATCGCCACGACAAATGGTGGAGCAATGGCTGGAATTATCCCGTGGCCGCCGAGTTTGGTGGTTTCCATGGAACCCAAAAATAAGATTTACAAAGATGAGAGTATTGCGAGTTGTACCTATTACATTGTGGCTCGTGTTGACATCTGGTTATTCAGTAGCGAAACTTCATTTAAATCCTTTACGTTGTTTTTCAAAGTAAAGTATCGTTTACGTGTTATTTCATGTAACATAAATGAGAGACGTAATTTTTTCGTTAAGAATTGATTTACGATTTAAGTGATTACGTGTGCGCCTAAAGCGAATTTTATTAAAAGGATGTGAATATGATTTAAATTGTGTTAGTGAACCGGAAACGCGAGGAAACTACGTTCACAGTGAGATTTGCAAGTTGGCAGAATATAGTGTTGCCAGACGGCGGAGCTTCACTACCACATTGGGAGTTTCCAATCACCTGTCAAGAAGAATGGAAAGTTCATCGATGGTCATCCGATACAGAATAAAGATATCTTACTTATGATATTTTTCGAAAATATATTATTTAATTTACTTGTTATCAATAAAAAATAAATCACAAGAAATGAAGTATGAATTTTTCCTCCTCCGCCTAAGAAAAAGAATTAACGTATTCACAATACTGTATTGTACCATATTTGAACAAATAAAGGTTTTATGGAAATTTTACTCTTTAATTCACCTTAAATCTGTTCTACCTGTATTACCTGCATTTATTTACTTAATAATTTGTTGTATTTGTCTGTCAATTGACAGCTTGGACTAAAAATAAAATTCCATTTCGTTTGCATATTTCATAATGATATTTTATCTGAAAATTTTAAACTTAGTCGGAAGGGAGACCGAGTTTCGGCCTTTTTACGACACCGTTGTGCAAAAAGTATTCGACTTAAAAACCTTTACTAAAAAAAACGGGAGACTGTGTGACATGCTGTGCTTATACTGTGCGGAAATTTTGCCTCTGTACGGTCAACGGCACGCTGGGCTTCTGCGACAGCGTAATGATATTCAATCAATTTTATACCTAAAAGCAAAGCCATTAAGGTCCCAAATAAATTACAGATTTGACAGTTGTATAATCTTATGTGCTGCTCACTGTACATTCTTGAGTGAAGTTGAACTAGATCGGTCTGTTGTCAATTTATTAACATTGTGTAAGAAATGGTTATGATTTTTCAAAAAAAAAATGATGACACGATACGTATGCATAAAATATTATTAGTATCGATTTGTCATCGAGTTATACTTACTTGCACTCTTTATTTTTATCTATGAGTCGTAATTTGTAATGATCAGACACAACTTATTCATTTGATAATTAACAGTTAACCAAATGACAGCTTAGGACAGACTAAAGTCAAAATCTCAACGTTTTGTTTTCTTGATTTCAAATAGAAACGGCAGAACCGTAATGAGTATCATATGGACAAAGCCATGCATTTAAATCGATATCTCTGTTCTGGAAATTTAAATTTAATTGAGTCACAAGACCAAGTCTTCACCTTTTAGTAGTGTATTTGTGTCAAAAAATACTTGGATTAGATCAATATTTCCTACATACCGCAGAAATAAACAAAACTTGATTTATGTGCCAAATATGAATATTTATCTATTTTATAATATAAAATTAGTTAGCCATGACATTTTCTACGAGAAAATTAAATGTATCAATCATATCGTAAGAATACGATTTCAATCGAGAATTTAGGTAAATATGAGCAAACCTCATTGTTTGGTATGGTAACACTTGTTCGGTGTCGAACGGAAATTCATTAGAGTGAAGTTGACGCAAGTCGATTATGGCATACAAAAACAGTGTTAATCAGGTGTACCACCACCACAGAGTTGAGTCAATGAATCGAGTCAACGAATCGATGATCCGATTTGACTAATGAATAGCAGTCGATGTGAATCGACTCGGTTATCGATTCTTAATAATAATGATTGATGGCGAATTGTTTGCATTATAAATCGATACTGATTACTGATTTCTGATAACGATTTTCAAACTATTTATTCTTGAACTCATACGAGAATATCGTAAAGTATTTCTGATAAAGGAACTGAGACAACTAGTTAAAACAAATCGATTTTACAGATCGTTCGAATGTCCGAAGGTATAGATCAGCTGTTATGTGAAATTGTTTTCTATTTGTAAACTTATTAAACGTTATGGCGTTGTAATAAGGTATGGTTAGGGGTCTCAGATAGAAACGTTTGGTGACAATAACGTATCTCTGTGATAAAGGTTCTACCTCAGACCAATACATACCTGTAGGTCTATCGGCTTAGAACAGAGCAGTTGATAAGAACTGTGATTTGACGGACGTGTGTGATGCATTGTTTCATGTGAATGTGAACATGAATAAAACTTGCCAGGGAAATGGCAATGTGTTGCGATTGCAAATGTGACCGAAGCGTTTATGATGGCAATGAGATTTAGCCATGATTTAACCTATAGTTTTAGGGTATCTATTGCAGCGAAACATTGTTTCAAAGACGAAATATTATGATCCATCACTAAGACATCCATCACTAATTTCTAGACAGACTTATTTAATAGGAATAAGTAAATATTTGAAAAGTATGAAGCTATTGACGAGACGAGTTCAATTTATATAATATAAAACTATAAAAGCATTGTTTTCATACAGTTTTCGTAATTGTTTGCGATCGAATGGGAATTCTGACTTGAATCGACCAGTTAGTTTGAGTCGTGGTCTGATTCAATTAAAAAAGAGAACATCTATTTCTGACCTGTCAAAATGTAAATCGGTTGTAGTGTATGCGTACAGGTAATGGAGCTCATTAAATTGCAATTGTATTATTACTTATAAATCACTATCTGAGATAAAGTCAGCAACGCAGAAATAGAGAGGATTCGTAATAAATATTGTCAACGATCGGTTTTCAAAGGGCAGTTTAAGAAAAAAGGGTAGTTCATAAAATAGAACTAGGTGTCGTTGTACTTAGTAGGTAGCTTTTTATGAAAATTATGAAATGTAATTACTTTTTTATTATACGTTTGCTGAGTATGTGGTTTCTTGCTTTGTGCGTTGATTGTCCAATGGCGTGTTACGAAAACTTTTCTATGACCAATATGACCATTAGTGGGAAAAAATATTTAAAAATCGACTTAGTTTAAGTAACGCCATCTGTCGACATAAAATTATACTAAAATTCTCTGCTGTCAGAAAACCGCTCATTAGTATAAACCAGAACATATTGATTTTATTATTTAATGTTTTTAAACAATCAAATTGAAATTCAACAAATACCAATGTTCAATGGTCATAATAAGTAGTCAAATATAATGCGACACGTTGTCAAACTCATGGAAACATAAGTTAGTCCATCTATGAATCGAGTTATTCGAATCGATTATAATACTGGTCGTCACTAACGACTACGCTACACAGCCCTAATTATCTCTTGTTGACATTTTTTATAGAAAGTTTTTGGTCAAGTTGAGAATTTATTTTATGTGAAAGGTGAATTAAAACTTCCGTGAAAGGTGATAATTACCAACGAGTGAGTTTTCTGATTTAGATATTTACTTGTATTTTGCACGATTGTTGTCTCAAAACGTTAGTTCACATAAGTAAACTAGTAAACAAACTCTTCTACGTCTCCTATAGTTTGTTGTTTTAAACTAACTAAATTAGTAATTAATAAATGAATGGATCAGTAACTACGTTAAACATGATGACATGATAATGTTTCAATAATTAGTAAACGTAAAAAATCATGTATAAGTGAACGAATAGGTAACCTATCTATCAGTGTTATATGGAAGGTGAAAACTTTATAAACTCAATCGTTTTAGTATTGAAGGAGTAAACTTGGATTAATTCCAGGCTTAGATCTATAATTTTAATCTCATAAAGATGTAACATAGTTACATGAGAACGTTATACTGACTAAAAGGACGAAGACAGTTCTTGGTTGCAAAGCAAAGCTGATTAAATGGATAAGTACTTGGTAACAAGACTGAGTGAGAGTTTGATTAATTCTCAGTACAACTTAAATATAACAATTTAAGTAATTCGAGCAAATCAATGCACAAGCCCGTTTAAGTTAACGTACTGTTTCTGTAATTATTGACCACTTATAACCGGTAATGTTATACCAAACGATTGATTCACTAGAAAGCGATAGTTTTAATTTATCTTGAAATAAGTGTACTTGTGACAATAATAAGTTATACATAGGTACTTGCAATTTATTCTATTTGAGCATATCGACAATAGAAAATTAGGTAAAAATTTAGACATGATTGTTCTAAAAGAAATACTATTGAGTAGATGCAAACTTTAATCCTTTACTAGTGGGTTCAGATACATAAAGATTTATCATAGTATGAGAAGATCTGGTGACTACCTAATGATTATGGTACTTTTATTTCATTTTCTCCAACTATAGTGACGTACACAAATGAACATGTCCATCTTATGTTCCATATATAATATGACAAACAGTGTAATGTAATGATACATTTAGTTAGATCATTGTTCCAGATAGAAAATTTACTAGTAAGTTATCAACAAAGCGAAAGTCCTATCCGATAGCGCTAGAGGTTCATGTAACAATAAAGAGGATAATGTGAAATCGTTAGTCGAGACTACTAAGTATAAACTGACATCTTTGCTGAGACTGATTGTTGTTGATTTCTAAATCGTTGCATTCTTGAATCTGATCCAGACCTGATGACATTTCTGATTTCACCACATGCGGAGAAATGGTGGCAGCATTAAATACTAGATTAAAATGTTTAACACTCAATACGTAGTGCCAAACGGGATGGACGATACGTCATGAACATCTAATGACAAGTTGAACATTCGATTAATGAGGAAATATGGAAAATTATTATGAAACAGAAAACAAGGAGAATGTAAGTTTTCTGTCAAGGAAACCATATAAGTGAAGGGTGTGACTCGTCAGCACCATGTATAGGAAAGACATACTAAAATAAGAAAATAAACACTTTATTGCTTTAGGAGCAAACGTTTAGTAAATGAATGTTTTTCCATATAATTATGCCAGACTTGTAGCAACAAAGGATTACATAAAGATAAGGTAAACACAGTAAGAAATCTGAAAAGTTCAATTAGATTTGGAAGTTAATGTGATTTAATAGAATAGGCACCTATCAAATTAAATTGAAACTGAGGTGTATGTTACTTAGTAGTAGAAGTAACCGAATTCAATTCTCTGACCAAATATTTTAATAAACTTTTGAATCTATACAATACAAATTCGTAGTTTGTAAATGATTTAGACAAAAGAAAATTGATGTTCCTAACAATTTCACTTAAATATTGATAAGAAATCTTCATTACAATAATCTTAATAATTGGGAACTGTTAAATTGTTTATACCACCCATTCCAGACTTTTAACTGACAACTTCGATCAGATAACTGTCAGGTAGAGCCAGGGTTGCCAACTTTTACATCAAATCAGGTGTCTAGTGGCAAACTCAGAAAGGTCCAGTAAACATAATTTTGGGTGATTAATTAAAAACGTATAGCTTTGTGAAATATTAAAAACCAACTATAGTGATGTGTTTCAGTGTTTCCATATTTAAAATTGTAATCATATTAAATAGGTATTTCATATTTTTGTAAAATAATACTTGTCAAAATAAGCTTTGTGTAAAATAGTAAATGATGAAAAGAAATAAATAAATAAAAAATGTAGGTTGACCCTCAGTATAGTAGGATACTGTATTGTATAGTAGGGTTGGCAACGCTACGTAGAGCGGACACAAGAGGCTTGTAAGCTTTATCGGAAATACTAATGATATTTGCAAACATAAATATATTATTACCAAATAAAGTGCAATATGATTATTGGCAACAAAGTACTTATAGTAGCAAGTTATAGGTTACACTATTTACACGAATTTTATATATTCGGGTTAATTCCATTAAGCAATGTTTTCCAATTGATTGTAAGCGTACCCCAGGGGTACGTACGGCATTTCCATCTACCTTCATACAATTGATTTTATTATCATTCTTGCAAATAAATTGAGAGTATACAAGTTTGAGATCTTTCTTGGAAGGGTACATCGAGAGAGAAAAAGAATAATATTAGTAACCACTGTCATAAGATTTAATTGTTTTTGCACTAATGAATAATTTTATGGAAGCCTCTAGTTAAACAGTTTGTCGAACTGAACTTTCTCTTGCAAAGTTAACTAAGACATAATGTCTGACAATACCTTTTTAGGGGGGAGGCTCTGACAGAGTCTATTGAAGAGAAGGTCTAAAGTAAATGGTTTACATTCAAGTTTGCGCCATAGTTTGGTAGTTTCGATGAATGGATAAAATAATTGCTATAATACTGGAGTGGAGTAAAAAAAAAAAAATTAAAAAGAAATATGAGAGGCTCAAAGTACAGCTAGATAATCTGGAATTTCAATAGAGATCAAACTCAATTTTGTATTAGAATCCCAGTTTGGATTGCTTTGATAGCTAACCTTCGATAAAGACAGAGTTATCTGATAAAAGCACTCAATTAAACAAAGCATAGATACATAGTGTTGCTCTTATTTAGTATGCAGTTGCTTATTGTTAACTTACTTGCTAATAAAATAGTTAGCGCCAGTTTTCACTACTTTATAGTTCCTAAAGTAAAATTGATAATCATATAAAATTGTAACAGTTGCCTATGAGATGGAAGCGGTGATAGATTCACGAACTTCAACAATAGTGAATAAAGAGTTGAGCTTTATTCTGAAATTATTATTCGAAAGATTATTATGTCTTACATTAGAAATGTCAAATGAAGAAAGGTTGTTAACATATACTGCAACGAAAACAAATTTGGTTTAAAACCATAGAGAGATCGTGCCACATATCTAAAGGATCCAAAGTGAGATATTTACAAAAATAGATATAGTATATTAATTTACAATTAGTATTGCTTAACCTGTGAGAAAGGCATAATAACCCACAAACCGCCATATGTAATATTGTGATTGAAATCTGAAAGAAGGTCAAATAGTGTGGATTAGAGAGATACAGAATTGCAGACAAAGGGTATTCATATCTTTGTTGAGAGATTCTCATAGATCAGTTAGTGTAGTTCAAACTTAAAGAAGAGATACCTTTGAAAAATCTGTATGTTGAAAAGGAAACAAAATCAGTTGAAGTACAGCTGTTGTTTACAAATAAAATTTTAGAACTAGTGATCAGATGAGTAGAGTACTTTCGGAACAATCCTAACAGTGAAGAAATAATCTAAAGATATGTTCACATGAGACGGTGCATCTGGTGAAGGTCAATCAGAGCAAAACAAATCCAAACTATTACAGTGGTCTGAGTCTTTGGATTAATAAGAGTGGACACTCTAGACACGCAATTTGATAACGAACTCACTTTAAATTTTCCGGCGGGAGTGTCGCGACGATCGCGAGCCTATACATATAGTGTGGAACCGCCCTAAGTAGACACTATGGTATGCTCATTATAGTCTGTGGTCTATGGTTGTTGTAACATAGCCTGGATTTGTAGTAAAGTGATCGCCGCCATTTTATATGGCGTCGGCAGTCAACAATGGACAACGCGGTGTTTTCACGTTGAGGGCGGCGTCAAGCTGGTGCAACAATATGAGAGCTAAGTGCCTTGGTTTGATTCCTTAATATGTAATTGTCGCGAGACTAGTTGAGCTAAGTATACCCAGCTATTTGTACAACCATATAATGATGGTGAGGGTCACGGAGAATGCGGGCTTCGACGCTTGGGCTGCCGACCGACGCCATGGCCTGGTTTGTATAGCGGCGCCGCTTCTACTTAGCATGCTATGTGATAAGAATACGATCGTTGGCCATATGATATAAGATGTTGGGCACTCAAAGCTCTACGTAGAGTGTACGAGGGAATTGGCTTCCCCTCGGGGGGGGACGACAGGACGTAGGAGTCCTGACGTCCCCCTCGCGGGACACTATAAGACGCTGTCCTGCTAGCCCCCCTGATAGCCCTCTGGCGGGTCACTGTACTGTTCGAGGGAATTGGCTTCCCCTCGGGGGGGGACGACAGGACGTAGGAGTCCTGACGTCCCCCTCGCGGGACACTACAAGACGCTGTCCTGCTAGCCCCCCTGATAGCCCCCTGGCGGGTCACTTCAAGTCGCTGACCCGCACTCCGCCCAGGGGTCCATAGTAGACACCCTCGTTTCGTTCGTAATCACGGAGAGTCAGACGGATTTAGCGTATGATTGTGTTGTTATATATAATCTTAGCTCAAACAGATTCGGTGATGGTAAGGCACGGCGAACTGATCACTCGTCGTGTCGTGCTATTGACTGAACATCCGCGTGTCTATGTAATACTAAGGCACTTAAGTGATTCCAGTTAGAATCAACCAAAACCTATTTCTACAGATGGTGTAAGCGAAGCAGTTGAGATCCGCGTACGTTGGAGCCTGGCGTCAATCGGGCGTGTGACGGAAAGGGCTACGTGTCCACGCGGAATTACGTCTCTCCAGATTAAGGTACGAGCCATAAACGTTACGCAATATTCTCATCATGATGTCGTGGTACCGACCCGATTCAGTTTCCCCCAATTCACATTTATGCACGGTAATCGCCACGACAACCATGTTATGCGAGTGGCTTCTTGGCCTGGACTATGATACAGCTGAGTCCTTGGTTAAATAAATATTTTTGCAAATACATGCACAATTATTCACACACACACACACACACACACACACACACACACACATACACACACACACACACACACACACACACACACACACACACACACACACATACACACACACTTACATATTCTATAATTTCTGTTTTTTCTGTTTTATATTGTTATTTTAGCCCTAAGTTCAAATCATGTCTGTAATGCCTGTCTAATTTGAGGTGGGCGCTAATAACTGTAACACAGTCTTATGACTACAACGGTTGTTAACGCAAATATGTTTTTGTATACATGTCATGATTTAAATAAACTTTTATTATTATTTTATTATTATTATTACTTATAATAATAATTTTAATAGAAAGAGGTTACACGCTCAATTTTTCATCAGTTTAAGTAGGAGATAGGTATTATGAGTGTAAACTTCTTGCTCTATGTTATACTCTTGTTAAATGGATTTATGAAAAAACAATGACAGACAATGCCAAATTACATCAATTATTTCCTCTGTGTCAATAACAAAATAATACTTACCAATTTTTTTTTTTCATGGTCACTAACATGTCACTAACCTATCGGCAGATTCTTATCAACTTTTATTGTGAAAAACACTAAAACTTATTAATTATCTAGCACCTATAATTACCTGCATCAAAAATGGATCAAGCTAAAAAAGTGGAATTTTTATTTGACATTTCTAAATCAGTAAAGCATTTCTACGAGACTCCAGTAATTTTTTTAAATAAACAAGATTATTCTGATGCTATTTTTAATAGTATGTGTACAATACGTTCAGCTCTTGAAAATGGATCTGATGATGAATTGATTGAAGCTATAGCAGATTTTCATCTAAAATGGTTACACTCAATCAATGATTTGGAAAATTTCAAGAAGCGTATTGATGAGTTTACTAAGGAAGATATTTACCAAGCAATAAGTTATACTATTGACGCATTAGGATATCGCCTAAAATATTATCAAAGATACATGGAAAAGTATCGGACCGGCCTATCAAATTTAGATCAAGCAAATTTGCAGGCTGATATGGAAATAGTCGAAGAAATGCATAAAGACGTTACTCGTCTTTTACTAGAAAAACATAGATGTTTCCGTAACTACATAGATAGAGATGAATTTATTGTAAAAGTCAAAGCAGCGACTGAGGAACTTTGTCATTGGTATGACAAAATAAACGATGAACTTGCTTTTGTTTTAACCAAATACATGCATGGCCATCATGTGCCTCGTTTAAGCACAGACCTTACCAAGACTCTTCAACAAATCATTGACGAGATAAAAGGCGCTGAGTCACAGTCAGCCCAAACATTGCTCGAAGAACTGAAAAGGAAGGGCAAGGATATAAGCTCCATGATTAGAGGAGTAAGTACGCGTGATCTTGAAATAAGTAAAGTTGTAGAAAAAATTGCAATCTTGGACGATCGTATTGAGCGCTTAGAACATGAACCACTCACGGCTGCAGTCACAGCGTTACAAAATAAAAAAAAATATTTGGAAAAAAGACTTAAATCACTTGAAAATTTGAAAACTACAATAAAAAGTCTTCATCGTGTGAGCGAAGTCGAACCCGAAATTATCGAAGAGGAGGTTTGCGTGTGCGAAGACTTTTTTCAATTCAAAATTTTCAACCATCTACTTCCTGCCGAAGAACGAGAACGACTCATTACGGAATTATGCTATCTATGGGACCTCGCAGTTTTTGGAGCAAGGAGCCATCAGTCAATAATTTCTATTCTTAGTGCAGCTGAAGCCAAAGAAGAATTTAATGATGAAATCGGAAACTTTTACATAGACGAATATACTCGAAAAATTTATAAATTACCTGATGATGAAACGCTATATCAAACGAATGAATTGAATAAGTTAGTACCTCTTACAGATGATGACGAACATATATATTATTATGACGAATGTGGGCGTTATTTTATTGATAGTAAGACCAGACA
The DNA here is from genome assembly GCA_928269145.1 of Agriphila tristella. Lineage (NCBI taxonomy): Eukaryota > Metazoa > Arthropoda > Insecta > Lepidoptera > Crambidae > Agriphila > Agriphila tristella. The sequence goes on from OV743432.1 coordinate 32,040,181, forward strand.
ACGTGTATATAAAGCTCACGCTACAGCCAGTGAATATTTAATGGATTCATCGGGCGTTCTTTTAAAAGTTAAAGAAGAAAGAGATGGCAAAACCTATTACTATGATAATTACGGACGATATTACATTAACAACGAAGGAAAACACATTTATCGTGAAATAGACTCGACTAGCGAATATGAAAATGATGGCCTAGGAAATCTTGTTCGAATTCGCAGTCATCTAGACTTTTTTGAACCTTGTCCAGACGATGTAAATGTAACGGAAGAATTTAAATATTTGAAACTTACTGTAGGAGCAGCTTTACGACAAAGTATTGCTGATACTATTTTACATCAACCAGCAGATCCGATTAAATACTTGTCCCAAAGCCTTATTAAATATAGAGAAAATTTGGAGATGAAAGATAAACAAAACAGAGAAAAGGATGAATTAAATGCTGAACGCGAGATAAAATTAGCTGAAGAACGGGAAGCAGCAGAAAGAGCGGTGATGGAAGCGCTCCTAGATCAAGGTGGCAGCGAAGCTAGTAGCTACGATTCTAATTTACTTAACTATACACCACTTCATCGAGATGATGCATTATCTGCAAGCTCTAAATAATTAAATATAATTGACTTGCCTTTAGTAGCTTGCTTGCACCTTTGCATACTTTCTTACACCTTAAACGTTTTGCAACTTGGCAAGATTTGCAACTTCTTTAAATATGATTTTAGCCGTAATTGTTTTTGTTTTAACTATAATATTTAGTTAATTATTATTATGATTACATATCTTATAGTACCTACGTTGCGTCGTAGTGTACCTAGACATAGTGAACTTATTATAATTTGTAAACTCACTGACCAAATGAATAGAACCTCGCCATGACAGGGGAGGGAGGGAAACTGGGAATAGATACCTACCTACTTCATATTGATACTGACGTCAATCGGACTCAATCACTCAAGAGAAAAAAAAATATGAAAAGTGAGAGTAAGTTGCCCCGAGAGCTAGGAGCTGGGTTTCATTTTTTTGGTCAGGTTTAAATTATTTTTAACATTAAAAAACTGTTAATAGGATAATTAATTTCATTTATACTTAATAAAATTAAAAATATTTTTAGTGAATAAATTATCGTTTTATTCAAGTATATTATGTAAATATTGTGTTTATGGCTACGAAATAAAATATTAGATAATTTTCTTTTCATTACTGTATTTGGAGTGATTAGATCATAAGTATAAAATAACAAACAGCGACCTACCTACTCGATAGAAAAAATATCAAAAATTCAAAAGATTCCATTGGGCCGTTTCATAGAACATTCTTTTATAAAATAAAAATAACAAGGTCATTTTAAAATTTTGATATTTTTTCCATCAAAAATGTCCCCCGGTCCCCGCAGTTGCTAATAATCCCAGATTACGTTTATAAATTAGTAGAAGACACGTGTTTGTACTCTGTGTGTGCACACGACTAGGGTTGGTAAATTTCACGAAAAATTTCAGTCAGTGAAATATTTAGAATAAATTTCATTTTGGTTTTTGAAATATTTCAGTTTAGAGTGAAATTTATTTTAAGTTTCATCTGACTAAATAAAACATAATTACATGCATTTTGTCAATATAATCAACATAATTATACAGCAAAACAATAAACAAATAATTTCAGAGTCCATTTCGATTGTCGGCCACGATGGCGTAGAAGAAAAACGACTACGTCAATATTAGGAAGGAATATGTAGAAAACTAACAATTAAAGTCGCAAAGTAGGTCCAAAATTCAAAAAGTTGTAAAGGTTTAACCGTGGCTGCGTGATCGAAAGTGGAGAACCGCGCGGTCACGCAGTTCTCTTAAATGGAGCTTAGTAGGGGTCCCATTCTTTTGTTAATCGCTGATACGATTTCGTAGAAAAATGTAGAAAGTATATAAAAGCCCTAATGTTTGGATTTCACGACCTACATACCGCGCCATGGTCTGCACGGTTGAAACGTGGAGAGCCGCGTGGTCACGCAGTTTTCCTAAACGGAGCTTAGTAGGGGTCTCATTATTTTTGCTAATCGCTGATACGATTTTGTAGAAAAATGTAGAAAGTATAAAAAAGCCTAAATGTTTTAACTTCACGACCTACATAGCTTAAATGCTATGGTCGCGCGGTCGAAACGTGAAGAATCGCGCGGCCACGCAGTTCTCTCATCCCATTCTTTTTTATAATCGCTGATACAATTAGGTAAAAAATGAAGACAGTATAAATAAAGCCCTAAGGTTTGGACTTCACGACCTACAGAACTTAATGGCAATGTGGTATCTAAATTATCTACGAAATCATATCAGCGATTAGCAAAAATAATGTAACCTCTACTAAGCTCCGTTTGAGAGAACTGCGTGGCCGCGTGAGGTCCTCCACGCTTCGACCGCGCGGCCATGGTAAACCTTTACAACTTTCTGAATATAGGACCTACAAATTTGCGACATTCATTGTTAGTTTTCTACATATTCCTTCGTAATAATGCAACGTCGATTTCTTTTACGACACCGTGGCCGAGCAATAGAAACGGACACAATCTAATGGTTCCGTGAGCTGTAGACCACGCGTTAAAAAGTAGCTCAAATTGTATGTTGTTAAAAAAATAATGTAAAAGATGTTACCACCACTTTTGCCCCGCTGCTCACGAGGTTTTCAAAGTACATAGTAGGTATTATTTCGTTACGTGCTGTTTGGTATATTGCTTATTTGGTAGCTATGCAAATTCTATAAAATTATCGAACTGCTCACAAAATTTCACGAGAGTCGGTTGAAAAATGCGACCTGCAGAGGAGAACAGACAGCTAGAAGGTCAAATATGTTTTTTTTTTATTTATTTATTTATTTATTTATCGTTTTTGGATAGCTAACAGCTTATAAACATACAGATAACAACAAATATATATAACCAAAAGCTATTGACAAGCTACCACATTTTTATATATATCTCCGCCATTTTGAAGAATTTAAAAAACTGGCTGAACAATATAATTCTATATAATTTTCGAACTCGCTCACAAAATTTCACGAGAATCAGTTGGGAAATGCAACCAGTAGAGGAGAACAAACAGCGGGCGGCGGAAAGCCGGACCGAAATATGTTTCTTTTACATATCTCCGCAATTTTGAACAATTAAAAAAAAAAATGGCTCAACAAAAAAAATCAATATAATTTTCGAACTTTCTCACAAAACTTTACGAGAATCGGTTGAGAAATGCGACCTGTAGATGAGAACAAACCGCGCCTGAAAGCTGGACTAAAATGTGCTTTTTGTCATATCTTCGCCATTTTGAATAATTTCAAAAAACTGGCTTAAAAATAAAATTTTGTATCATTTTCGAATTCACGAGAATCGGTTGGGAAATGCGACCTGTAGAGGAGAACAAACCGGGCCTGAAAGCTGGACTGAAATGTGTTTTTGTCATATCTTCGCCATTTTGAATAATTTCGAAAAACTGGCTTAACAATAAAATTCTGTATAATTTTCGAATTATAACAACATTTCATGAGAATCGGTTAAGAAATGCGACCTGTAGAGGAGAACAAAAAGCGCTGGAAAGCCGGACTGAAATATGTTTCTTTTACATATCTCCGCCATATTGAAAAATTTCAAAAAAAATTGGCTCAACAAAAAATTTTTATATAATTTTCGAACCTTCTCACAAAACTTTACAAGAATCGGTTGGGAAATGCGACCTGTAGATGAGAACAAACAGCGCCGGAAAGCCGGACTAAAATATATTTCTTTTACATATCTCCGCCATTTTGAAAAATTTCGAAGAACTGGCTCTACAATACAATTCTATATAACTTTCGAAACTGCTCACAAAACTTTACGTGAATCGTTTGAGAAATGCGACCTGTAGAGGAGAACAAACGGCCGGAAGGACATAATACGAAAGTATTTTTGCCCAAGCTGAAGTAGAGACGCATCTCTCACACTTTGCGCATGCTCGTTCAATTAACTAAGTCTTTTAATACGTTAAAATAGTAGAGTAATTCAGAAAATAACAAATTTCCAGTACTGGAAATAAATTTCACTCAAAAGTGAAATATTTCAACCCTTTTTGAAAGATTTCGTAAATTTCATATAAATTTAATTTTCATTTCATTGAAATTTTCACTGGACCCATCCCTACACACGACGCACGTTTCAGAATAGGACCCCTGATAAAAATAAAATTCTGTTGGATCACAGCAAGAAGCTTAAAGGATCATTCCCACAGCTCCGGCGCGTCACCGGCGCGTCACCGGTCCGTCCGTCAACGTCAAAAATGTGTGTGAACAAGCAGTTCAGATCACCGGCGCCGGCACGTCGCCGGCTCGTTTCAGTCAAGTCAACGTCGCTTCACCGGCAAGGCAAGCAGGGTTGCCACTTTTTGTTTCAATAAAGTATAGGTTGCTATAATAGGTAGAAAAAAGTACTTTGTGGTATGGAAATAAAGTAATATTTATTTATTTCAACTTTAAAGTTGTGGGCGGCGTGGTTACCTACTTGTCCAAAAAATAGACTAGATTCTATTTTCTTAATCACTTGCCCACTAAATGGCCAATTTACTACTTATTGGCTGTTTACATGCGAAAATTTAGTAAGCCGACAACTTAATTTTAACTAGATTACTTTACAGCTTGATCCGTGTAAACGGTTCTTTAGTGGAAAAGGTGAAAAAAGTCTAATAAAGTTACCAAAATAGTACCAAAAGCAAAAAGTATTAAAAGTTGAAATAAATTAATAATACTTTATTTCCATACCACAATGTACTTTTTTCTACCTATTATAACAACCAATACTTTATTATAATAAATAAGTGGCAACCCTGTTTGGCATGTCGGGGACGCGCCGGTGACGTGACGGCCGGTGACGCGCCGGTGACGTGACGTCCGGCGCGTCACCGGCACGGCGCGTCGCCGGCGAGTCACCGGCAAGACAAACAGGGTTGCTACTTTTTTGTTATAATAAATTATTGGTTGCTATAATCGGTAAAGAAAAAGTATATTGTGATATGGAAAAAAGTATTATTTATTTATTTCAACTTTGAAAAAATTTTTTTTATTACTTTTGTTAATATTTCAGTAACTTTATGAGACTGTTTTTTTTAACTAGAAAACATTATCTAGTGATCACTAGTTAAAAAAATGAGTGCAAGCGATTTTCGACCTTATTGACATTTATCGAAATCACGGTGTTTAATGAAAGATCAAATATAGGAAACGAGAATACAGCAAAAAAACAACCGAAATTCAAACGTCAATAAGGTCGAATATCGCTTGCACCTGTTTTTTTTAACTAGAAAACGTTGTCTAGTGATCACAAGTTAGAAAAATGTGTGCAAGCGATTTTCGACCTTATTGACATTTATCGAAATCACGGGTTTTAATGAAAGATCAAATCTAGTAAACGAGAATATGGCAAAAAACCAACCGAATTTCAAACGTCAATAAGGTCGAAAATCGCTTGCACCTGTTTTTTTTAACTAAAAAACATTGTCTAGTGATCACAAGTTAGAAAAACGAGTGCAAGCGATTTTCAACCTTATTACGAAACTTATTTTCGATTTTATAGACAGTTCTAAGCCCGAAAAGTATAAAATGAAGTTCATTAGTTTACATTACTGCTTTATTTTATTTAAGATTAAAATGTAACGAATTAAAAAATAACATTTTTGTAAAGCGCGCGATCTGTCTTACGAACGACGTGTACGTAACGTGTTACGAAATCTAACGTGTTGCATGTTCATCTAACGCGCTAGCCAGCCGCCCGCATGTCACCTGATAATAAAGTATTATTTATTTATTTCAACTTTAAAAACATTTTATTTTTTAATTTTGTTAATATTTTGGTAACTTATTTACCTGTTCCACTTAGTTCTAGTAAAGGTACAATTTTTTGAATTTTAATAAAAGTACAACATTGTGAGTGAATTTCGGGTAAACAAATGAATGTCGTGAAAACAAGTGAAGGTAGGAAAACATAGTCTAGTGATCTGTTATTAAATTATGACGTCATCCACGACGTACGCAAACCTCAACAATTTATTTTGATTGATATTGCTATTTTAAGTTTGGCAGCTGTCATCTGTTAACCTTAAAACAGGAATGTCTCGAAAAATACTCATCCTAGACTGGTGGTGTAAATTAAGTCTAATTTTACCAAAATATTACCAAAAGGAGTAAACGTAAATGTTTTTCAAAGTTGAAATAAATAAATAGTACTTTATTTCCATACCACAATTTTATTTAAACAAAAAAGTAGCAACCCTGTTTGCCTTGCCGGTGAATCGCCGGCGGCGTAACGTGCCGGTGACGCGCCGTCCGTCACGTCACCGGCGCGTCGCCGGCCGTCACGTCACCGGCGCGGCGCGTCCCCGGCAAGGCAAACAGGGTTGCCACTTATTTGTTTTTATATAAAGTATTGGTTGTTATAAATGTTATAATAGGTAGAAAAAAAGTACATTGTGGTATGGAAATAAATAAAGTATTATTTATTTATTTCAACTTTAGAAACATTTTATTTTTTAATTTTGTTAATATTTTGGGAAGTTTATGAGACTTAATTCACCTGTTCAACTAAGTTCTAGTAAAGGTAAAATTTTTCGAATTTTAATAAAAATACAACAATGTGGGTGAATTTCGGGTAAACAAATAAATGTCGTAAAACAAGTGAAGGTAGGAAAACATAGTCTAGTGATCTGTAATTAAATCCTAGACTGGTGGTGTAAATTAAGTCTAATTAATTTACCAAAATATTACCAAAAGTAGTAAAAGTAAATGTTTTTCAAAGTTGAAATAAATAAATAATACTTTATTTCCATACCACAGTGTAATTTTCTAAACCGATTAAAGCTACCAATAATTTATTTAAACAAAAAAGTAGCAACCCTGTTTGCCTTGCTGGTGAGTCGCCGGCGACGCGCCGTGCCGGTGACGCGCCGGCCGTCACGTCACCGGCGCGTCGCCGGCATGCCGCCATGCCGTAGCAATATGCGTTTGACGTTGACGCGCCGGTGACGCGCCGTTGACGCGCCATGACTGATGTGTGTGAACAGTGTAGTACAACTTGTATGTAACTATATTTTTGGCGTTGACGGGCCGGTGACGCGCCGATGACGCGCCGGAGCTGTGTGAATGATCCTTTAATCCACAATGGAGATTGCACGCCTAGTATCATACTGAAGATTGAAAAAGACTCTTTAGTGACGTCACGGCGTATTGCTATCTCTTTCTTTTCGTTTTACAATACGTTTTCGTTTCTCACGAACGAACGAACGACGAACAACGAACACGTATTGTAACACTAAAGAAAGAGGTTGCAATAAGTCGTCACGTCACTAAAGGAGCTTTTTTCAATCTTCACTATGACATATGGCCGTGCAATCTCCATTGGAGGGAGGTATAAGCTTCTTGGATCACAGCATAGACTTAGTGATTAGCGTATAGTTGGCAGACTCACCATGGAATTAGAAGGTTTTGACTAGGTCAAAAAATTGTTAATAAATTAAATAGTGATAAATAGTGAACTATAGCATATACATAGTGATACTATGATTCAAAAGATATTTGAGTATCTTGGTGAGGCTGCAAACTTGACGTCAAGTTGGCAGACACCTTAAGAAATACAGTTCGTATCATTATGATTTATATGCCAAAAAATTGTTAGAAAATAGTGAATCGTATACGCAAAATTTCAATAACATTGCTTCAATACAAGCCGAGATATTACGGTCTCTAAGTGGGCTGCCAACTTGACGTTTCAGGCAATAGCGATTCCAGAGAAAGGGGTACAAGTTTTAAACAAATAAATATATCAAAAAATTGTTAGTGAAATTGTGATTCCTACGATATAAATAAAACAAGAATTCTTCATTGCTATTTTCTAAAAATCGAATGTTAACTTTTACATAATACTCTGAATAGGATGTCGATGAATATTGAACTTTGCTCTACAGGAATAAGGTTCCAACTTTATTGCAATCATGAGGTGAGTACTATCAAGCAAAAAAGTGAGATTTATATTTTTAGCCATATCCTCGAATTATTATTACACTTGTTTTATTAATTAAATGTTGGTATCAAACAATAACGATATTCATTAATAACAATAATATTCATTACAATAGCGCCATCTCTCGGAAAAGATTGTCAATTTCTCAGTTATAATTTAAAGTTAGGTGCCTATATATGTATTAGGTATTATTTTACTTATTTATTTTTGAAATTCAAAAAGGCAAATCATAGCGTGCCAACCACTTTTATTCGTTGCGTCAACTGTCTATTTTTACGAACGGTGGCTTTTGCGCCAACAATAAAGGCGATGATCGACTGTATAAAGACTACTCTTTAGTAGGCTGTGGTCAATACCCTACTCTTAATTCAATATTATTAATTCAGGAGAAACTATTAATAATTTCTACTTATATTACTTCCTACCTACTCACATACCAACTGATACTCATCCTTACTAATATCCTTACTTAATATTATAAATGCGAAAGTCAGTTTGTTTGTTTATTTGTTTGTTTGTTTGTTACGCCTTCACGTCGTAACTACTGAACCGATCATCATAAAAATTTGCATACATGTTGTCAGGGGTGCAGAAAAGGACATAGGGTACCTTTCATCCAGAAAAAACGTACAGTTCCCGAGGGATAGCAAAAAAACTGTCAACGCAGACGAAGTCGCGGGCGGCCGCTAGTAATATTATAAATGCGAAAGTCCGTTTGTTTGTTTGTTTGTTACGCCTTCACGTCTTAACTACTGAACCGATCATCATGAAATTTTGCATACACGTTGTCAGTGGTACAGAGAAGGACATAGGGTACCTTTCATCCCGAAAAAGAGTATTGTTTCCGAGGGATAGCAAAAACTCTTTCCACGCAGACGAAGTCGTGGGTGGCCGCTAGTTTTACTATAAATCTCACCAGATAATAATAATAATATCTTTATTCTAACTCATACATAAATAGGTACAGTCAGCAAACTTATGAGCTGAACACCTTAAGGTTCATTTTTAGATTCAGTTGTCCGTTTTGTATTTCTATTGTCTTGCATTTTGTCAACCAATGGTGTGTCAGATGGGCAGTTGCAATCCAACACAAATGATTTTTGTTTCAAAGTTTTTTCACTAAAAAGTCATTGTGCTTTTATCTACCTGCTTCCGAACATTTCTTTATGAAAAAAGTGTCTTGTTTTCGACACATTGCAGTAAGTATAACTCTTTCCTAAGTTAAAGATTTTAGCAAAACCTTTGACCATTAGGCATTGTTATGTTATTATGAATTCAAATCTGGTTTACATTTATTTTGTTTACGTAATAAAACATATCACATTTGCCGAACAAACTTTTCTTCAACAGATAATGTTTCGTTATAATTTGATATTTAATCAAAATTGAAAATCATTAAAATTATCATCAAAATTAAATCAAACAAATTGATATTTAAATGAACTGTCAGGTCAGGTCACATAAAATAAAATTAAAATGTATTACTTTTTACACCTTACTATTAAATAATTTAGCTTAATAAAATCTAATGCAAAATACTACACTAATGACATAAAAACTACACACTTAATATCTAGTTAGAGCCTCGCTAGCATCTATTACTGCGCATAGATTTTACAAGTGTCTCGCAAAGATCTGACCCTCGGAATGATTCCCACACCTGGTCAACATGTGCCACCATAGCTTCTTTTGTTCGCAATGCTTGAAAGTTACGCAATGTCGGAGTTGCAACTGAACTTATGAATGATTACAAAAACTACGGTTAGTTGAGTGGTGCCCAAAAGTCATAAAAAAACATCTGTCTTTAGAAAAAAAATAAAGCTGTTTGTCTTTGCTCGGTCATTGGGCAACTAGAACAATGGGGACCCACCCCCAGCGAACTCCTAATGCTATCCTTGCAAACGAAAAATTTTAGAATTGTTCAGCTGATAACTTTGCTGACTGTACCTAACGTTAAATTATAACTGAGAAATTGACAATCTTTTCCGAGAGATGGCGCTATTGCTATGATTGTTATTAATGAATATCGTTATTGTTTGATACCAACACTTAGTTAATAAAACAAGTGTAATAATACTTGGAGGACATGGCTAAAAATATAAATCTCACTTTTTTGCTTGATAGTACTCACCTCACGATTGCAATAAAGTTGGAACCTTATTCCCGTGGAGCAAAGTTCAATATTGATCGACATCCTATTCAGAGTATTATGTAAAAGTTAACATTCGATTTTTAGAAAATAGCAATGAAGAATTCTTGTTTTATTTATATCGTAGGAATCACAATTTCACTAACAATTTTTTGATATATTTATTTGTTTAAAACTTGTACCCCTTTCTCTGGAATCGCTATTGCCTGAAACGTCAAGTTGGCAGCCCACTTAGAGACCGTAATATCTCGGCTTGTATTGAAGCAATGTTATTGAAATTTTGCGTATACGATTCACTATTTTCTAACAATTTTTTGGCATATAAATCATAATGATACGAACTGTATTTCTTAAGGTGTCTGCCAACTTGACGTCAAGTTTGCAGCCTCACCAAGATACTCAAATATCTTTTGAATCATAGTATCACTATTTATATGCTATAGTTCACTATTTATCACTATTTATTAACAATTTTTTGACCTAGTCAAAACCTTCTAATTCCATGGTGAGTCTGCCAACTATACGCTAATACTTAGTGCGCTATTAGACTATCATAGAAATATGATCATATATATATGAGTCATTTTTATATGAAGAAAATAGGACGACGTGTAATAACTACATGTGATTCATATTGTCTATGATCATAGTTATGGGATCCTATTTGACAGCGAGCGTACAAGTAGGATCATATTCGCCGCCTCAAAAAATGGCGTCTTTGTTAATAATAATAATAATAATAATAATAATAATAATCTTTATTGAAATAATCTTACATCAAAAATATAACAATTAAAGTCTAGATTAGGTACAAAAAGCTAAAATACAGAGTGCCTGAACTAGGTTTATAACCTGTATCTCAGGCAAATAGGGGCTTACAATACTATGTAATATTATTAAACAATTGAATACAACAAGTATATTATATGGAAAAAGAAAAACAAAATAAGATCAAAAATAATCATAAAAAGAGTTAAAATAAACCAAACGGTGTGTTACATTATTAACGTCAGACGAGTATAGCATCTGCGTCATCATAATTAAATCTAGTTCAAAGTCAATGATGCATAATGATTTACAATTATTATTTTTATATATTACGTGCGTGTTAGTAAGTTATTATGATTTAAGGTTAGTAGAACAGCATTTTGATTGGTAATATTCAGTCAATTACTATAATAAAGTTGAATTTTAGCAAATATTTAATAATAAGTATCTAACCGTAATGAATTAATCTACTGATATAAATATATATTTTTAAACTGATGCGAATTTTTGTAAATGTCTATATGGACAACACTGTTAGAGAAATTATGTGAAATCAAAACAAAATATTAGTCTCGGAACGTAAAATTAATTCTATACATAGATATACATAGGAAGTGGCGCTCTTAGGCGCCGACATAATCAATCGAGCTAATATATCTTTTTTCGGCAATCTTTTTCGCAGGACAGTCAGCATCGCCAGTTTTGTGATCTGCGGGCTTTTTGAAGTGCAAGCATGATGCACATTTTGCTGACTCGGCCTTCTTCCCACAGTCCTTTATAGCATGACCTACTTCGCCACAGTGACCACAGGTGGTGGCCTCCTCTCGGCATGTCTTAGCAGCATGACCGTATTGCTGACACTTGTAGCACCTTGTCACGAGGGTAAAATCTCTCACAGGGCACGAAGACCAATTTATAAATACCACACATACACATATTTATTTTACCTATGTTAGGTAGGTATAGTTAAAGACGACCTCATTCATTTATGATTGGTGAGTGTTAACGACTGCAAATGCAGCCGGGACCAACGGATTAAAGTGCATTCCGACGCACGGAGGAGCTCGAGATAATAAATTTTTGGTCACCCATCCCATGACCGACCCTTACGAAAGTTGCTTAAACTTCTTATCTATCTTAACTTTCGTAATCGCTGGGCCAGGCGGCCAGGCGCTAAGCCAGTGCGTCATCGAGTACCTTATTTTTTGTTTTTTTCTACCTTTTTAATGCTATTAATAAAATTGCACTCATAGCAACGGATAAAACGTAGTGATTACTTCCTGTAAGGCAAAGGAAAACACGGCTAAATCGGTAGGTAGAGTCTGTCTAAAAAGTCAGTTTACATGGGTAATTTAAAAATAATTTTATTTTCCACCTAAATCCCCAACCACCCCACCAATACCCATCTAAATAAATAAATAAAAAAATATGTTTACAATTAGAATTTTGACAGCACCAACAGGGTTACCAGTATACGTTTTTATAAATAACTTAATAATTTCTCATGTAAACTGACTTTTTAGACAGACTCTACCATAGCCTTCTTTATTTCCAAGCCGTGAACATAAGTTTGGCAACGTCTGTTACTGTCAGTTCGTGGTCATGTCGTCCGCCAGTCTCCATACTAAATGTATGGGAATATTTCAATTTTAAGAGGTCGATATTTTTTTTCATAGTAATCGTGTGAGGTTTAAAATATGAAAATAATTTAGTTCTTTTATTGAAATGCTTTGTATATTAAACAATAAGAAAAATATCAATGTTAACCAGGAAAAAATGGCTGTCAAAGATGTCATCTTTTTTGTTGATTTTCTTCAGCAGGGAGTTGATTAACACGCCCTCTAGCAATAAATGATATATCATTAGAAAGGTCTTGACAAATATTTGCGGTTAATATACTTTATATCAATTGTTAATACTTTTGGAGTTAAAGGTTATTAAAGTATTAAAGTGGTTTATTGTCTATGGGAGTTGATCTACCACACCTATAGAAATGAATGATATATCATAAGAAAGGTTTTTATATGACAAATATTTGCTGCAAATATACTTTCTATTAATTGTTAGTAATTTCGGAGTTTTAGGTCATTAATGTTAAAAAAATTGGTCAAGTTTAGAGCGTTATAACTCTCAAAGTACTAATAGTTGACATTTATAGTAATACAATAAAGTGTTTCAAATTTAAATACCTTTCCAATGATATAAGATTTATTCCTAGAGGAGACTTAGATCAAAATGCTCATCGTAGTAAAGGACCCCCGAAAAGTTTAAATAATTTGACTCAAACCTTATGTTCTAATAAATAAATAATAATAATAAATATAAAACTTTATTGAAATAATCTTACATCACAATTTACAATTAGTTTAAACATAGATAAAATAGGAAAAACAAATAATAAATAATTTTTAAAATAATTTTATACTATGTGCTTGACCACATGCGATGTTGCCGTTCTGCTCAACTTCAGGGCTTGGAAGATATAGAAGGCTATGACTCTACCCATCTTGATTTTTGACGTTAAATGTATGTCTCAATGTAATTTTTTTACTTATCTTCGAAGAGTACTCAGGTAGGCAGGCAGATGTAATCCTACCTAAATTGTTTATCTTTGGGCAGATGTCAGCCAGCGAGCGCATAATTTCCTCTTGGGTACAGGGGCCTTACTATGAGCTCTTATAGCAGGACTTATACTGAATGGCATTACTTTTTCGTACCATGACCTCGATTTAGCAGGCCTGCGGAGGGCCTGCTTTAATACACGCTCTTAAACCGTTCACCATTTTTTATGTATGGACGAAGCGTACCACGACGCTCCGTTTGACAGTTTGGGAGCTGTTTTATAGCGTCTGTAATGTCAAATAAAGCAATTCATAAAAAGTTCCTACGTGATCAGCTTTTTCAAAATTGTTTAGTGTATTTAGATAAGTTTGGTGTGAGAATTTTAAGATTTGTGAATTTCTTTTAATAATTATTATTTAACAGTGAATTACTTATGTAACTTGATAAAGGCAACGCGACGACTTCCTTGTTGTTGAATATCACTAAAATAAAAAGAAATGATGAGAGATGAGACCCCATAAATAAGTACCTACTATCCCCTTCTATTGGTAATGCGCCTGGCGGCCATGATTTTAACCTCAAAAACGAAAAACAATTGCATTTTTTTAAATACCTATACCCTTTCTTATTGAAAATAAGAATTCAATAATTAATACACTATTATTACCTATTAGAATTTTCCTGTTTTTTGTCATTTTTAGCTGCGGATGACGTTGATGTGTATGTTAATTTGACAAGGTTCCAGCGCATTACCAATTGACGTGGATAGTAAATTGCATTACATTTTATGTTATTATGAATAATAATAATCAAATAAAGAAGAAAATGATTTATTTTATATCGATGTAAGTAATTAACAAACTAATGGTGTGAAATGATATTGAAAATAACAAAACGTCGCGGCAGACAGATATATACTATCCCCGCCAATTGGTAATGCGCAAGAACCTAGTCACATTGACATCCACATCGACGTGATCCGCAACTAAAAATGCCATGAAATAAGAAAATTCTTAATAAGTAATCTAATATAATTATTATTTATTGAATTATTATTTTCAGTAAGATAGGGTCTAGGTATATCAAAAATTTACAAATTGTTTTTCGTTTTTGAGGTTAAAAACATGGCCGCCAGGCGCATTACCAATTGGCGGGGATAATAAGCGTTAAATTGGGTGCATTCTGCCAGACAAATATGTGAGTCATCGAACGCCATAAAGTACATTTTAACCATGAAAAGTAAATTAATATTCTAAACAAATTACTTTCCATGGTTAACAAATTTATGGCGATCGATGACTCAGAGATTTGTCTTACAGAATGCACCCATCGATTTGTATAGGCTAGCTCGTTTTCGCATCGTCTACAAAGCATTAGTGATCTGTGACAAAGCATACCAGAGACAAACTAACCGTTCACCTTGAGTCAAAACAATCTTTAAGCCGTTCACCTAAAAGACGGTCATGGTACCGATTTAAGCAATTTTGTTTAGGGCCTGCTTCTGAACTGAACGGCTTAAGGATGGTTTCTTATTTGCTGATGGTAAGCCCCCAGGCCGCTTATAAAAAAAAAACAATTTTGAAACATCTCTTTCCATCAACACCATCTAGTGAGGCAAATAGTTACTATTTTTATTTATTAAATGTCACTTTGAAAAGGCCCCCCCTATCGCGTAAGAACCATAGACTGGATTTTAAGTGTCAACATTTACCTATTTGAACTTCATATCAAAATAGTTACGCGGTAGAGCCCCAGCCCCCGTAGCATGACCAACCACCATAATACGATTTTATCCATGATATAGCGTTTTATCGACACTACCTATCTTAATGCATATTGAATTGTATGTTTTTCTTTTATTTTTATTTATTGTAGCAGCCTAGACTGAATAACAAGTTCAAACTTTGAATTTAGCTTAAAATCTGTAAATTGATTAAGAAATTTGAAACTCATTAAGAAATGAGCTAATTCAATAATGTTATTTATTTGTTAATCTTTGTTAATATAAAGTCTGGAAACGATATACATATTTGTAAATATCGTTCCATCTGATTGATAAAGCTGACAAGTTTTTTGCGCCCATTTTTCTTGTCAGTTAAAAGACGTCATAATGGGTGGCAGGGTAAAAGAATTGACGATTTAAAAATGCTTATTATGTGAGCTTATTTAAATAAAATATATTTCACTTTCACTTTCACTTTCACTCAACTGTCAAAATCCATTGTCTTTTGACAGTTAAACGTGATAAATCACTATATCATATCACGTTTCATTGTTCATGCTAGGGGGGCTGGTCAGCGGGTCTATCGGCTAAAAACATTGAAATTCATGTTAACTGGGATGTAAATTAGCCCCCTGACCCTTGATCACGTAAGTCTGTTGCTAATAATTCTCGATTGAAAGCGCAGTTGCATTGCTGCTAAATGGCACAAATTAAAATTTACCAAAGAAAAGTAGCAATGTATTGCTACTTTTCTTTGGTAAATTTTAATTTGTGCCAAAATGAAGTAGCAGTGTGTCACATGCATCTGTCAAATTATAGTTAATGCCAGGGGGGGGGGGGGGGGGGTAATTATGTAACTTTGTTGCAATCAACTCTGACAGAAATCGTAGTAACATTGCTGTTTTAGTAAGAACCAATATGACAACTATCTTCACTAAAGCAGCAATGCAACTGCGCTTTCAATCGAGAATTATTAGCAACAGACTTACGTGATCAAGGGTCAGGGGGCTAATTGTCTAATTTAAAAAACTATCGCAATCGCTTTCGTTTGACACATGGATGTGATACATTGCTGCATTTCTTTAGTAAGTTTTTATTTGTACCAAAAAGAAACTTCAATGTATTACATCCTGAGAGCGATGGCGATAGATTTTTAAATTAGACAATAGAAAGGCCGGTCCATAGCGCATGTTTTGCTCTACACATTCAACAAAAAACATCTCAACTTTCAACAAAATCGTCCACACAAAACATTGTTTTACGAAACATTTTTGTTTAGAAAACAATGTTTTCGCCACTGTAAATGCCTATTTACAAACGATTGCAACAAAGTTACAGAATCTGTACCTTGATTACGTAAGTCTGTTGCTAACAATTCTCGATTGAAATCGATTGAAAGCGCAGTTACATTGCGGCTTTAAGTAAGTTAGTTCTCACATTGGTTCTTATTAAAGCAGCAATGTAACTGCGATTTCTGTCAGAGTTGATTGCAACAAACTTACATAATTACCCCCAGGAGGCCTCCCCTGCCCGTTGATTACGTAAGTCTGTTTTAGTTAAGATAGTTGTCACATTTGTTCTTACTAAAGCAGCGATGTAACTGCGATTTCTGTCAGAGTTGATTGCAACAAAATCACCTCCCCGGAACCGGAATACTGGCTACTTTACCTCTAACTGCCGGAACTCAACAATTTTTAAATTGGTTTTATAGCGTCAGACTTAGGTAAGATGGTTGTAGCTATCCAGGCGGACTTGAAATAAGCCACCAACCAAACCGAGTACAATACCCCCCCCAGTCATTTTTTATATACAACGGGATAGTGCTTGGCCTTCATCTCACCTGATGTTAAGTGACGCTAAGGCCGAAGGTGGAAAGCACTACACCCGGAACCGGAATACTGGCTATCTTACCTATAACTGCCGGAACTCAACAATTTTTAAATTGTTGTTATAGCGTCAGACTTAGATAAGATGGTGGTAGCTATCCAGGCGGACTTGAAATAAGCCACCAACCAAACCGAGTACAAATTGTACCCCCCGGGAATCGAACCCGGGACCTCTGCGTCTTACATGGGTGGGCGAACCACTAGGCCACCAAACTTAGATAATTACCCCCCCTGATTTTGTAATTTTGTTGCATTGTAATCATTAAGAACATTGAAATAATAAGAACCAATGGGACAACTTCTTACTTAACCTCCTGCCTACTGATCAACCGTTTTTTTGAGATAACATTTTGAAATTTTTAGGGATTGTTTCTTAGGACATAAGATTCTTGGGAAAAATAGTGAAAAAATTCCCAAACCGTAAAATTTTGATTTTCACTATGTACTACTGAAAGTACAGTTGTATGATATAATGTTGTACTTTTTAAAGTACATAAGTATTTTTTACGTAAGAACAAATAGATATTTGAGAAAATAAATAGTAAAGTTAGCAATAAAAATTACATTTTATACTAATTAACAACATAATTTTATTAGAAAAAAAAACTTTAATTGCACCAAAAAAATTATAGGTTTCTCCCAAATCTTGTACTTTAGTGTTGATAAATAAGGTTGTTATAACGAAAATAACAAGATTAATGTGAAACGCCTTTAATATATTATGTTTATGAATTGTAATTTAAGTAATAGGCAAGAAATAAAAGTATAAATTATAAAACCTTCCAAAATTAAAAATGCAGGCTTTTCTTCGCATACCCACATTTCTAGGTCTTGCACGTCTTTTATTTTGTTAACGGGATGCTGAAGTACGGGGGATGTAGTGAGAACTACTTGAAAATCAAAATCAAGGCAGGAGAAAGCACCGAAAAGTCTTATCCAACATCATTCTCACATAAGAACGCCAGAATTCATGGAGAGGGAGAATCTTCTTCATGAATTCTGGTGTTTCGGAGCCCTACACTCCAAGTTCAAAATCGCATCATCCACTATCAACTCATCACCGCAACGTTCCGTTGAAGTCCTCCATCACAACAGTGCAATGGGCAAAGCTATGCATGGCTTTAAAGATTTCCTTTTGTATATTTAGCCCCCACTTTGTCATCTTGGTGTGTCGAGGCCAGATCGTAGAGCTACGTATCAGTTACCATGGCTACTACCGTAGTTACGAATAGCTGAGCTACCAGTGCTGGGTGCCTGGTCATAGGGTTTTCTGTCATTAATGAAACCAACCTAAATTAATGACCGAAATTAACACAAATCAATGAAAATAATGTTTATGTACATCACATAGTACAAAAATAGTGTAACATTCACACTAGTCACTATCTACTTTTGTACTTTAGAAAGCAATAATGTAAGTCATTCGAAGAAAATGAGGCATAACAAAAAAATAGCACTTAATAGATTCAATTTATTATTTTATTAACTAAATCAGCATCAAATTAAAAAGGTAGTAAAAGATGAGCTTACACATACGACTTTGAAAATCTGCTCGTGACCCTAGCGACGGTAATTTTAAGAAAATGACAGCTGTCACTTAACAATTATATTTTTTTCCGAACTGACCACAACCCAATCTTGCCATTAATAAAAAAATATGGGATAAGGTGGCGTTAGAATGAGATTTATATTTTACATATGTCTATGTACTATACAAAGTACAAAAGTAGGTAGGAGGTTAAAGCAGCAATGTTATTACAGTTTCAATCGAATTCAACCTTTATTCTCAGTAGAATGTTCATGTTAGAGTCTGTCTAAAAAGTCGGTTTACCTGAGAAATTATAAAATTATTTAAAAATCTTATACTGAACTTATACCTTTAATGAAATATACTTGTCTACAAAAACACTCACATTACCGACTATTTAAACCGACCGTCATTTAAAATTTCATTTATACTGAATTTGCTACATCTATGTACAGAACTTATACTTATACCCTGTAGGTGCTGTCAAAATTCTATGTTGTGTTTCAAAATTCAATGTTTGAATTTTGACAGCACCAACAGGGTTACCAGTATAAGTTTTTTTAAATAATTTAATAATTTCTCAGGTAAACCGACTTTTTAGACAGTTTCTAGCAACGGAGTTACGTAATCTGCCCCAGGGTCTAACTTGAAAGCGACACTTTTTTATAGTGCTAGCATAAAATGCTAAATTGGCAACACTGAAGTTTTGTCTACAC
Source organism: Agriphila tristella (assembly GCA_928269145.1). Taxonomy (NCBI): domain Eukaryota; kingdom Metazoa; phylum Arthropoda; class Insecta; order Lepidoptera; family Crambidae; genus Agriphila; species Agriphila tristella. The sequence goes on from OV743432.1 coordinate 32,059,519, forward strand.
AAGTCACTGAAGTCACGCAATCGCTGTGGACGGCGGCGGCGTGTGTAGAGGTCATGAGGTATATTATATTAATCTATGGTGTACTATCCCCGTCAATTGGTAATGCGCTTGAACCTTGTCAAATTAACATACACATCATCGTCATCCGCAACTAAAAATGACAAAAAACAGTAAAATTCTGATAGGTAATATAATATATTAATAATTGAATTCTTATTTTCAATAAGAAAGGGTCTAGGTATATGAGAAAATTACAATTGTTTTTCGTTTATGAGGTTTTTTTTTTAATTTATTTAAACAACATTTACAAAGCAGGTTGAACAAAATACAAGTATTCGCCAAACTGCATGGCAGTTTGTTGGCGAAGAAAAGAAAAGCACTCATTAACAATTAAATTGATTGTGTACACCTACTATCATCACAGTATTATAAAGCTATAAAAAGCTATAATATACTATTAAATACTTTACGTTAAAATCATGGCCGCCAGGCGCATTACCAATTGACGCGGATAGTAGAGAAACATGTCTCAGAAACAAAGTTTTGTGTATGTTTTGTTGATTATGTAGGGCAAAACACGCGCTATAAAAAATAAAATAAATAAAAATAAATATATGACAACATCACATACATTGATCCAATCCCAAAGTAAGTAGCTATAGCACTGGTGTTATGGAAATCAGAAACAACGGTGGTATGACAAACACCCAGACCTGGGGGCTTACCATCAGCAAATAAGAAACCATCCTTAAGCCGTTCAGTTCAGAAGCAGGCCCTAAACAAAATTGCTTAAATCGGTACCATGACCGTCTTTTAGGTGAACGGCTTAAAGATTGTTTTGACTCAAGGTGAACGGTTAGTTTGTCTCTGGTATGCTTTGTCACAGATCACTAATGCTTTGTAGACGATGCGAAAACGAGCTAGCCTATACAAATCGATGGGTGCATTCTGTAAGACAAATCTCTGAGTCATCGATCGCCATAAATTTGTTAACCATGGAAAGTAATTTGTTTAGAATATTCATTTACTTTTCATGGTTAAAATGTACTTTATGGCGTTCGATGACTCAAATATTTGTCTGGCAGAATGCACCCAATTTATCGCTTATTATCCCCGCCAATTGGTAATGCGCCTGGCGGCCATGTTTTTAACCTCAAAAACGAAAAACAATTTGTAATTTTTTGATATACCTAGACCCTTTTTTAATAAAAATAAGAATTCAATAATTAATATATTGTATTACCTATTAGAATTTTACTGTTTTTTGTCATTTTTAGTTGCGGATGACGATGATGTGTATGTTAATTTGACAAGGTTCCAGCGCATTACCAATTGACGGGGATAGTAATAAAATGTCGCAAGTCAATAAAACAAATTAAAGTTATATTATTTCAGTTTTTTTTATTTTCAATATCATTTCACACCATTAGTTTGTTAATGGGGAATGTCTGAAAAAGATCAAATTGGCTGAATATTTTTCTATAGGTAGGAATAAGGTCCCTTAGTAATAGAAAAAAGTTTCAGAATTTTCGGTTGGGTAAAAAAGTTTTTAAAAATCAAAGTCTCTTCGACTTCACAAATGTATGAAAGTAACAGCAGAATGGAGATTATACCTTTGCCGCTAACTGCCACAACCACTACACGTATTAAAAAAAAAAAGTTTTGACATTTTGTCTTGAATCTTTTTTTTTAATACCATGTTGTGGTTGTGGCAGGTGGTGGCAAAGGTATAATCTCCATTCTGCTGTTACTTTTATACATTTGTGAAGTCGAAGAGACTTTGATTTTTAAAAATTGTTTCATGCATCCGAAAATTATGAAACTTTATTCTATTACTAAGGGACCTTATTCCTACCTATAGAAAAATATTCAGCCAATTTGATTTTTTTCGGACATTCCCCATTACTTACATCGATATAAAATAAACCATTTTCTTCTTTATTTGATTATTATTATTCATAATAACATAAAATGTAATGCAATTTACTATCCGCGTCAATTGGTAATGCACTGGAACCTTGTCAAATTAACATACACATCAACGTCATCCGTAGCTAACAGTGACAAAAAACAGGAAAATTCTAATAGGTAATAATAGTGTATTAATTATTTAATTCTTATTTTCAATAAGAAAGGGTCTAGGTATAAAAAAAATGCAATTGTTTTTCGTTTTTGAGGTTAAAATCATGGCCGCCAGGCGCATTACCAATTGAAGGGGATAGTAGGTACTTATTTATGGGGTCTCATCTCTCATCATTTCTTTTTATTTTAGTGATATTCAACAACAATGAAGTCGTCGCGTTGCCTTTATCAAGTTAATAATTCACTGTTAAATAATAAACATTAAAAGAAATTCACAAATCTTAAGATTATCACACCAAACTTATCTAAATACACTAAACAATTTTGAAAAAGCTGATCACGTAGGAACTTTTTATGAATTGCTTTATTTGACATTACAGACGCTATAAAACAGCTCCCAAACTGTCAAACGGAGCGTCGTGGTACGCTTCGTCCATACATAAAAAATGGTGAACGGTTTAAGAGCGTGTATTAAAGCAGGCCCACCGCAGGCCTGCTAAATCGAGGTCATGGTACGAAAAAGTAATGCCATTCAGTATAAGTCCTGCTATAAGAGCTCATAGTAAGGCCCCTGAGACAATATTGACCCAGCCGGGGATCGAACCCGGGACCTCAAGAGATGGTGACGCCTTGAAAACCGGCGTGCGAACCACTCGACCACGGAGGTCGTCAGATATGACGACTATATGGACCCGGCATTAGAAACTTCCCATATTATTATGGATTCTGGTTTAAAGATCTGGCAACACTGGTTAGTAGTTTTGCAATTTTATTACTGGCATTTCCATCCGCGTCTACGAATTGTTTCTGTCTGCTGAGGAGGTCATCGATGACTCTGCGAATATACAAAAATACAAAATTACTGAGGAAAAGTGTACTATTTTAGTGTGGATTTACTGTTTACCTCGATTTTTTTAGTGTAAGCATATAAATATACTCATCATGGCCGGTGCAATGTTATTTGAAACGAACAGAGACAAAGACGTCCGCATGACCGACAAAATGGTTAGCACTACTGGCGAATTACCCGAAGATGATGAAGAAAACATAAGGGCAAAGGAGCAAGGAATCCTGAATCTTGGTGAAAAATACAAGAAAGAAGGTAAAGCTAAGGAACTAGCTGAACTTATCAAAGCGACCAGACCGTTTCTTGGCCTCATAAGTAAAGCAAAAGCAGCGAAGCTCGTTCGTTCACTGGTCGACTTTTTCCTCGATTTGGAAGCTGGCATCGGTATCGAGGTGCAGTTGTGTAAAGAATGCATAGAATGGGCGAAGGAAGAGCGTCGCACTTTCTTAAGGCAGTCCCTGGAAGCCAGATTGATTGCATTGTATTTCGACACAGGAATGTACACAGATGCCCTCGATTTAGCCACAGCCTTACTAAAGGAGCTCAAGAAGTTAGATGATAAGAATCTTCTTGTTGAAGTTCTTCTTTTAGAGAGCAAAACCTATCATGCACTTAGCAATTTACCAAAAGCCAGGGCCTCTCTTACATCTGCAAGAACAACTGCAAATGCAATCTATTGCCCTCCTAAAATGCAAGCAGCCCTCGATTTACAGTCGGGCATACTTCATGCAGCAGATGAACGTGATTTTAAAACTGCTTATTCATATTTCTATGAAGCCTTTGAAGGTTACGATGGGGCAGATAGCCCTAAGGCTCTCACTGCCTTGAAGTACATGTTATTGTCGAAGATTATGTTAAATCATGCTGAGGAAGTCAATACAGTTTGTGGCAGCAAATCTGCTCTTAAATATGCAGGGAAAGATCTGGAAGCGATGCGGGCTGTTGCTACTGCTTCCCATAAGAGGTCGCTGGCAGATTTCCAAGCTGCATTAAAAACGTACAAGCCGGAGCTTGAAGAAGATGCAGTAGTACGAGCCCATCTTGGAGCTTTGTACGACACTATGTTGGAGCAGAACTTATGTCGCATCGTGGAGCCCTACATGCGTGTCCAAGTAGACCATGTGGCCAGTTGTATCCGTCTGCCTGTAGTTCAAGTAGAAAAAAAGTTGTCACAGATGATTTTGGATAAGAAATTGAACGGAATTCTGGACCAAGGAGAAGGAGTACTTATTGTTTTTGATGAATCGCCCCTAGAGAAGACTTACGAGACTGTCCTTGAGACCATCCACCACATGAGTAAGGTTGTCGATACTCTCTACCATAAGGCCAAGAAACTTTCATAGACCCATATGTAAATTTGTTGTAGCATTAAAGTATGTATCAAAATAACCATAAAATTTTCAGTTCAAATGATTGTAAATGAAACTATTTTTTGAAAAAATACAAAATTTCATTTTTGTGTCTCCCACAATATTGTAAGCTATATAGTGACATCGTTAATTATTATGAAAAAAATATATCATAAAATGAGTTTTAGAAATTGAGGAATAGCTGTAACCTTGTTGCAGATGTTCGAAATCACTATGAGATAGTTATTTTTTGCAAAATATTCAACTTATAAATTTATTACTAATTCTTCTGATTTTACATTTTTTTTGTTAACCTAAGCTAGTGAAAATTACAATTACAACATTCTGTTTTAATGAGAAAAATAAAAGGTGTTCTCCAAAAAATGTTCTTATTGATTTGTCTCCTGGCTGACTTGCATAGAGTAAGGTAATATGCTGGCCTGGCTCCCACCCACATAAGTACTGATTTGGCAAGTCATGATAATTTTAACCACTTGCAAACGGCTCAGTCATTCATATGTATGCATTCATACAATACAATTGTGTAGTTCTAAAATAACTGAAAGAGGTCACATCAGGCATTGTAGTGTAAAATCTGGACTACAAGTTGTATGATTACATTGTTACATGAAGGTACATTGTATTTAGTTTTGTGACATTGATGTGGATAAAATAGCCTCATACAAGAATTTTCAGTATGTTCACTTCAGTAGGTATTCAACTCACTTTTTACAGATGTGGTTTTTATTTCTTTGGGTCTCTCAGAGAGACAGAAAATCATCTGAAAATGTTGATTGTGTTCTTACTATTAGTTAGATTGGTTGATTAGTTTGTCATAGAACATTTTCACAATCCATCTATCTATGAGACTGGTTCGATTAGCTTTTTTTTTATAATAACTACCTACCTTTAAACTTTAAAGACCTATTGATTACAGAATGTGTGCACTTCAATGATATCATTGGTGCACTTCTATACTTGGATGTGCAGCGGCAGTATTCGACCTCGTTGCAATAAAAATAGCAGTTTACATTGAGGTGTCTATATGTCTAAATATGGTGAGAAAAAACCGGTCAAGTGCGTGTCGGGCCACGCGCAGTAGGGTTCCGTCCATAGTTACCTTATACCATACCAAATTTAATAGCACTCATTTTTCTCGTCTGCATAAATAACTTTGTTTTTCGTAGTGTTTGTATAAATGACAAGGTTATATTTGCGGTTTTGGAAAATATTTTTCTTATTAATTTTTGTATGGATACAGTTGTTTTTTTTCCCGATTTCAGAGTTGGTCCCATAATAAAAGTTGTTCAGGTTTATGGTCCCTATCTACCATAATTCGGCTTTATAAGCCTTTTACCAAACACTTTGTATAGCGGGTGCCCATACTTTTTCATAAGGAGACCTAAAATTTATGACTAAGAGATCGACAATTTGACCATAATATTTATCAAGAAAAAAAAATACTGAAGTAAAACTACGTTGGGTGCAAGTCTGTTATCCTTGGCGATCGACCTTAAAACCTCTCGCGATCGACCTTTGGGACGAATTCCGACAAATATAGGACGAATTGGGACTAATTGACCATGTAGTCAGAATGAGGCCTTTGTTTTGACAGGTCTCCAAACACAGTGGCGCTGCCCAATCGGATACTTTTGGAACTGATCAGTACCTTGATTACGCAAAGCTGTTGCTAACAATTCTCGATTGAAAGCGCGGTTGCATTGCTGCTTTAAGTAAGATAGTTGTCACATTGGTTCTTAACTAAAGCAGCAATGTAACTGCGATTTCTGTCAGAGTTGATTGCAACAAAATTACAAAATCACCCCCCAGGGGGGTAATTATGTAACTTTGTTGCAATCAACTCTGACAGAAATCGCAGTTACATCGCTGCTTTAGTAAGAACCAATGTGACAACTAGCTTAACTAAAGCAGCAATGCAAACGCGCTTTCAATCGAGAATTGTTAGCAACAGCTTTACGTAATCAAGGTACTGGCCTATGTTTGATAGGTTTCTTCCAAACACAGTAGCGCTGCCCAATCGAGTACTTTTGGAACTGCCAAGATTAGTCCCCATTGCGGTTTTCAAAGTGGTCCTTGTCAAGATGTAGCACAACATCTACCTACCAAGTTTCAACTGTGTAATCGTAATAGTTTCGGAATAAAGTGGTTGTGACATACGGACGGACAGACAGACATGACAAATCTATAAGGGTTCCGTTTTTTGCCATTAGGCTACGGAATCCTAAAAAGACAGGTACAGACAGCAAAGTCGCAGGCAATAACATGAAATTGAATAAAACATTCGACTTAAAGAAAAGTTTCATTTATTTACATTATTTTTACAGTCTTAACAAATTGTTTAAAAAAGTTATTTACTATATCATTCATTACATTAAATACATCCAGATAAATCGTATCTAATTATCACAGAAAGTTAAGATCGCACCGCGTACTGCGTAGTCCGTTATATGACATCATCATCAACAAACTAGTACAATCGACAGCGCGTGAAATATAACACTATAAAACAGAAGTTCAGTGAATGAAATATAAAATAGGACAGTCAATACAGAACAGCGTAGATTTTTTTTTTAATTATCCAGTTATATGTAGGTACTTATCACAATAAATTATAAAACAATTTGTCTAAAATTTTGATATTTAAACTTAAAATTAGGGAGTACCTACCAATTATTCACATCACATTAGGTACCAATTTTATTTGCATATTAAACAGACTCCAAAGATAGACTAACTGAATAAAAATCATTAACCAATGACTTAAATAAGAAAGAAATTAAATTATTTAACTAAATAGAAAAGTGATTACTGATCTTGTTTTGTTATATTACCGGTTAACGAAATCATTAGGTTAGGTATAAGTGTCACTGTTAAAGTGCGGAAATCAGTGAATCTGCAGATTAATCAGTTAAAGTGTGAAAAATTTGTCAAATCCTCGGGGGCGAAGCCCCACGTCATGGAAAAGCATTAGGATAGGTTAGGTTAGTATTGTGACCCAAAACAACGCGGCGAATCGCCAGAAACGAAGTTTTTCTAAAATAAACTTTCAATGTAGGTCTTTTACTTAAATTCCTGAAGCCTTGGCTATTTCACTCACTGTATTCCGCACTTTAAAGGTGTAGCATCCGTTAATGTCTACTTACTTTAAGAAAAAAATCGCACTTTAACTAAGCAACTCGACCAGTTAATCTGGTATTGTTGTGTAAATTGTATACTTTCAATCGCTTTTCAGCCCCTTTCTTGTTCAAACACTCCCTCCCCCACCACTGAAAATCTGCGATGTGCCCGGCGGGCTGATTATCTAATTAAAAACCACCTAGCGACTGGTTGCTGTTCACAGATGATCGTGATCCATTGCTACTTCTTTTTGGGTTAAAAAAAACATACCACAGAAAAGTGGCAATGTATGTCAAATGCAACCGGTCGCTAAATAGTTTCTTTTTAGATAATTGTCCACCTATTTCCGGGGCCAGCTCTTAGTATACTACAATGACTCAAATAAACTGTGCTTTTTGTAAAAACATGCATTTACTATAACTGATGTTTTCAGTGATCTTTAAATTTGGAATAGGACATCATTTTGTATTTTTTTTATCGATAATTTTATGGTCTAGTAATTAGGCTCTAGTTTCACCCCTTTTCAGGTTTGCACTTTATCGAAGGACACACTGTAAGCAATATCTATAATAGCAATAGCAATTCTAATCTCACATAGCTCTTTGCAATAACGATCTTAAGTTGTATAATGCAAACCAAATAAGAATAGTATTGTCAAAACGTCCATTTTTTTTTTTGCGTTTCGCTTCCACTTCAGGGTGTAGGATGTGCAAGAAAAGGAACAAAGATCAAGATTGCCGTTTGACAGTACTAATCTTATTTGGCTCGCATAGTATTAACGATCATAATCCGTTGTAATAACAATCAAAGTACGTTGTAATAACCATCAAAACATAATGCGTTGTTTTAACGATCATAATACGTTGTAATAGCGATCATAATGCGTTGTATTAACGATCATATTGCGCTGTAAAAACGATCTATTACGTTGTATTAACAATATAGTGCGTTGTATTAACGATCATATTGCGTTGTAATAACGATCTTAGTACGTTGTATTAACAATCATAATGCGTTGTATTAACGATCATATTGCGCTGTAAAAACGATCTATTACGTTTTATTAACGATCATATTGCGCTGTAAAACGATCTATTACGTTGTATTAACAATATCGTGCGTTGTATTAACGATCATAGTGCGTCGTAATTACGAACGTAATACGTTGTAATAACAATCATAGTCGTTGTAATTACGAATATAATACGTTGTAATAACAATCATAGTCGTTGTAATTACGAATATAATACGTTGTAATAACAATCATAGTGCGTTGTAATAACGATCCTAATACGTAGTAATAGCGGTCATATCGCGTTGTTCCTCCGGTTGAACTCCTCGGTATCGTCGGGCACGTCCCAGCGCGGGTTCCAGAACCCGTCGGGCGTCTTCGGCCGCTGCGGGTTGTTCCGACCGCGGTGTTTCGAGCATTCGTTCATTTTCTTCTCGAGCATTTCCGGGTTGTCTTTGTATAGTTCGTCGTAGAACTGTTAGTGATAAAAAGTTACATTTTGAATACTAGTAGGCATTGGCGTACCCAGCATCTACTTAGGGGTGGGGCAAAAGTGAGGAAACTCGATAAATAATGGGCAAAGACTTCTATATAATATGCTTTTTAATGCCTGATCTTATATCAATGTATCGCATCTTATATAAATAAACTGCAAGGATACTGGCCAAATTTGGTTAAAATTTCTTTCGCGCTCCGGACCGAGCAGCGATGATGGTTTGGACAAAATCATTACAATCAAAGATGGTGTTGACTGTGATGGTTTGGACAAAATTATTACAATCAATGATGGTGTAGCCTAGTCGCGGGGCGCGCCGCCGGCGGACATGGGATGCGCGTCACGCGCTCTAGGCCGTGCCGCGATTATGGTTTGCACAAAATCATAATCAATGATGGTATAATGATTTTGTCCAAGCGCGATGAAAAATCGAGGCGCAACTTGCCGTTCCCTGAACAAGCGCAACCAACTCGCTCTGTGCCCTATATTTTGTCTGTACCCACATACGAGGACTATACAACAATTCAGCTTTATCAAGAAAACCGTTTATAAAATAATAAAATCGTAACAACTACAAGAAGGCTATGTCACGCGGTAATTTAGAATTTGAATGAAATTAATAAATAAATAGAAGCTTAAATTCAGGGTAGAGGGTGGGGCAAGCGCCCCACCTTACCCCATCATGGGTACGCCCATGCTAGTAGGGAAAATTTGACTATTAAAAAGCGCTTAGAGTTTATTTGAATAGCTATTTAATCTTTGTTGACATTGACGTGTCGGTTCACACAGCGACCCGTTATACAGGGGCCCTACCGGCTAACTTTTCCAACTTCGGCAGATCTGTCGAGTTTCAACTTAAAACAGAGAAATCAAAGTAATGAATTTCGTATGGTTCTATTTGTCGAAGTTATTAGGAAAGATATCGATGTTAGTGTGACGTCATAAACTGGAGTTCGCCATTTAGGACCAATAAAATTCAAAATTCAAAAATAATTTATTCAGTCTAGGCTGTTACAAGCACTTGTGAATGTCATAGAAGCTACGCCATCGGTGCGCAAACCCTAAGCGGGAGACCTTGTAACGAGAAGAACCGGCAAGAAACTCGCCAAGGGCTGCTTTTTTCTCCCTGTATATTTCATACAGAGTCGTCAACATTGAAAAATGAGCTCCACATTTAAAGTGAGGTCATTTTCTATCACAAATAATTAACAAAAGTTTGCACACAATGGGTAGGTAGGTTGAAATTGAATACCTACTACATATCGGATAGGTAATGAGAGTAAATAACTTTCAACTGGTTGAGAAATCACTCTGTCTGTCTGCTACTCGAAAGTGCACCTAAGTAGGCAAAATTTACCTAAAAACACATGTTACAAGACATAAAAAATAATAATAAAAAAAATAAGCAGACCCATTCCCACTGGCAGCACCCGTTCACGAGAATGACGCATGGACCAGCCATCGCTTCGCTCAACCATATTTGAGGGAACGTAACGACCCGTCCCACACGACACCACCGCAGAAATGATTAAAGAGAGCATGACATACTTAGGCTACCCATCCTAAGGCACCGAATTGAAAACTAATATCCAAAAGCTTTTCATAGGCCTTTACTTACAAAACTACTGACTATAGAAAGCAAAATGATTGCAATAAAAAAAAATGAGAAATCAAAACAAGGTTTAGTTATTAATTTAAATTTTGAGTAAGAAGTGCCATACATTTTGATAGGATCTCGATATACCTGTTTTAATTTGAAACCCGGCAGACTTTTTAAAGTTCGATGCGTTAGCCGGTACGGCCCCAGGACCATTTATCGGATCCGCTTTTATTCGGCTATGGCGTATGTAGTTGTATGAGCCTGTTCACACACCACAAAACACAATATTAAGCATTACGATTGTGGCGGCATCTACCTACGCTGCACATACCACAACAGACGATATAACGAGTGTTCCACTGCTCTGATATCAACAAATGTATAGAAACGACAAAATAGTATGGAAACTAGAGATGAAACGGATAGCAGTTTGGCCGGATACCGGATATTCGGCCAACCGTGTGGCCGGATCCGGCCGCCGGATATCCGGCGGAACTTAGCCGTTTGGCGCATCGCACACACACAAGACTTTTTTCTAAAGCTGGCCTTATTTATGAAGAGAAGCGAAACCGCTTGCTACCTCTCAATGCAGAGAAACTAGTGCCTATTTTTTTAGTCACCAGAATTTGCCCTTAGTGTAGTATGAGTACTAATTCATTAATTTTCTATAACATTCATTTACTATTGGGTGATTAAAAATTTAAAACTAAAACTAATTATATTTCTTATGTGATACTAAGACTAACTAACACTCAGTTGCAAGAACGATCTTTAAAGTTAATGCGTCATTAAAAGTATCACCGTCCTTTACTTCTTTTAAAAGAAGAAAAAGATGGCGATACATTTAATGAAGCATGAAGATCTTGCAACTGACTGGTAATAAAGCAAATAATTACTTAAATTAAAAATATATTAATTTCATCTAATTTTTTTTATTCGGCCCGGCCGGATACCTATCCTGCCTAATAGTAGTTATCCGGTATTCGGCCGGATAGTATTATGGACGCCGGATAGGCCGGATACCGGATAGTTACCGGATATCCGTTTCATCTCTAATGGAAACCTACATCTCGCTTACGGAGTTCTCTCAGCAGCATACAGTGGCTGTCACATAATTAAAGATACCAGTCGATTTTCATACAAACGAGGTAACTTTGAAGCCTTAGTTCGCCGCCAAGGATTTACCTAGCAGTAGTCTGATGATGGCCATCCAGGGTCTGAATGTAGGAGATTCAGAGCTATACACACCCAAGTCAAATGATTTGATCAGCATTCTAAGGAAGGATATGTTTTAAAAAACCGCGAAATTAGCATAAAATATATGGAAATTATGAAACTGAAAACCCTGATCCTTATATCTCTTAGAATGCTGATCAGATCAATTGGGTATGTATAACGATCTGAATCTCCTCATTTCACACCCTGGATAATCATAATCAGATCACAGCTATCTAAGTCAATCCCTAGCAGAGAACCAAAGCTTCAAAGTTACCTCGTTTGTATGAAAATCGACTGGTGTCTTTAATTATGTGACCGCCACTGTATATACAACTTCCAACCATCATCGCATCATTAATACCACCCAGCCCGGAGGATTTTTTCCATTTGGCCTTCCTATCCGTGGCTACTACCATAAGATACCCACCATTCCATACTACATTCCCTACACGAATGCAAAAAATCTTAAAATAAGAAAAAAATGAATCCTTACATTTTTGCATTCTTCGCAACTCCAGCCGGGTAGTGCTCGTTTCTCCGCCTTCTTCCTCGGGGCAGGCTCTTTGTAAACAGGCTCAAAGTCGGGTGTTTTTCTGAAACAACAAATCCTTATCATAAACAACTAGCGGCCGCCCGCGACTTCTTCTGCGTGGACAGTTATTTCTATATCCCTTAAAAGGTATCCTATGTCCTTCTCTGTACCCCTGACAATGTGTATGTAAAATTTCATGATGATCGTTTCAGTAGTTAAAGACGTGAAGGCGTAACAAACAACCAACAATCTGTCCCATAGCATGACCAGCGTAACACGATATATATCGCGTGGTATAGCGTTTTATCAGTATCACGTTTAACTGTCAAAAAGACAAAGAAGTTTGACAGTTGAATGTCGATAAAATGCTACATCACGCGATATATATGGTGTTTCATCGGTCATGCTAGGGGGGGCTGACTTTCGCTTTTATAATAAATATTAAGTAAGGATATACAGTTACAGAAAACAAAATGGAAAAGTCTAGAAACAAATTACAATTATTTTTTGCTAGCAACACCGTGGTGTTTGCATACAAAAAAAGTCGATTGTTGGCACACAATAACACTAATGAAAAATAAGGTCCCCCATATTTTTCTATTAATTTTATTCCTAGTGCAATCCTTTTTGTTGACAGCTGTTTGATGTTGATTGTTGTTGTTAACACCCATCAATCCGCATTAGGTCCGCGTGGTGGGTTATAGCTCCTTTTTCATTCATAAAAAAGGGTCCTAGGTAGGAATTTTAAAAATCTGATGATGACAATTATTATTTAGTGCCTATGCCTAATCGCGTCATAGAAATTAGGATTGTGATTCGATTTTACAAGCGATGGTTATCAATAGGGAGGACTTCAATTTCACCCTATAACAGGGATACACCACCCTATTCACGTGCCATGGCACGCGACACAATATTTTGGGCACTTTACCGATAGCAAAATTCATTACGCGACGATTTGATGGCACGTCTGTGACCTCATTAAACATTAATGATTAGAAATATACCCTTTTATGATCAGAAAGCCTAACTTGAAAAACCAAGACTTTACAATAATAAATTTGGTAATGTCGACCCTTTCTTGGGTTCCAAAAAGCGATTTATTAATAGTATCAAACAAAATCTTACATAATAAATACTTTTCTTGACTAACCAAATTGTTGTAGGTTGGTTACACTATTAATACTAATATTAAAAAATTAATACAAAATAATATTTATAAAATACAATAATATACGAGCAATAATTGTTGTAGTTTGTCCTTATGTTCATATTTCACTTAAATAGTCCTTACTTAGATTATTGATTGATATATTTATATAATTGAATTACATTATCCCTTGAGAACCATTGGCAAGGTAAACAGGTAAAAAAAAACTTCCGTCGTCCATTTGTTTCGAATGGGGAGGAAAAGCGCAATTTTATCCCGATAGGTGGAGTCTTGTCGTTGGTACCGAGCCGCCTCAAAGAAACTGTCAAAACATATGGGAATCTCTTGGAGTATTGCACTTTTTAATTTTATACTGAGAAAATGCCGCATTGTTATGGATGTAACTTGTAAAATATTGGAGTTCATCGATTTCCCAGTAACAAAAAAAATAGTGAGCAAAAAAATATCAAAAAAAATATGCTTTTTCCTCGATTTTCTCCTTTGCTGAGCCTGAGAAACATTATAAATCAAAAGGAATGTTTCATGACTTTGATGAAGCTTCGCCAAAATAAAACAACATTTGAAATATAACAGCTTTGTTCTTTAATATTTCAACCTCAACAGTTTCTAACATATTTATAACTTGGATGAATTTGATAGGTATATCAAATATGGAATAAGCCCAATATTGGGGCCAAACAGAGAATTAATAGAATTTTATATGCCAGAGTCAATCAAGAAACTTATCATTAATAATTATTAGTCATTAATAATAAAATAAATATGATAAAACGGTTCGTGTAATTTTGGATGGTACAGAAATTCCAGTACAGAAACCTGAAATTACTATTGCACAGAAGGCATCATCAGGCAACTATAAACACGGAAATTCACACTCAGTTGCTTTGTTAAAATTTAAATCATATGCTTCTAATCTGAAATAAAAAGATTACTTGAAAATCTTACACGAAATTTAAAGAAATGTAATGCTTGTTAGCAATTTTTTGTAAGTTGCTATAAACTTTCTTGCCTGTTGTTTTGGCTTTTCTTTTCCGTAATTCTTCTTTTATATGAGCTAAAGTTAGCATAGAATACATTGTTTGTCCGCAAAACCGAAAAAAATACAATCTAAGAAAGTAAAATCACGTAATACACAGCCACGACAATATAAGCTCAAACTGACAATTGTTCCAAAGACTGAGCGCCATCTGTAATTCACTTTGCCTTCGCCTCCCCATTGATTATGTAATCTGTTGGATGGATAGTCGTAATTGGCCTTTAGAATAATGCTTTAAAATTGTAATTTAGACTGTAAGTGAGCTGTGTACTGTCCCTAATAAAGTAAAATAAAATAAAGCGAAATATCTATATTGCTCGATGACTAAAATGCAGACAGTCTAACTTGCAAAACGTCTATAAAGCAATATGTCTACAATGCATGATGATTAAAATGCAGACAGCCTAACTTGCAAAACTTTATAGAATTATTTATATTTTTATGCGTTATAAAATTAATAAACCGTTCTTATTACGAGTATAACTGCAATACTAAATTATTATTAAATTATTAAGGTTATGTTTTCTTTGTTGACCAAGATATTCAGTAAAATACTAGAAAACTCATTGCAGTGTATAAGACGTAAGAAGGGTATATATGTAATGCTGTTCGTTACCTAGCTGCTCCGTACCGATTTTGCCGCTGACTGCCGCTCTCCCGCCGGCACATTTCATGTTTTCTCAAGATTTTGTAAATCTGAGTGCGTAAATGAAAAATGTGTCTCGGCCACTTTTCGCAATATAAGATTACGGACATTTCAACATATATTTCAGTTTCGAGTTGCTGAAGTACAAAAAGTTATCGTATTTGTCAGTTCAAATAACTGTTAGAAACGATAACTTTTTGTACTTTAGCAACAAAAAACTGGAATATATTTTAAAATGTCCGTAATCTTATATTGCGAAAAGTGGCCGAGACACATTTTTCAATTGCGCACTCAGATTTAAGAAATCTTGAGAAAATATGAAATGTGCGAGCGAGAGAGCCGCAGTCAGCGGCAAAATCGTAACGGGCTCTTAAGAGGGCGCAGTCTGCACACTAGCGCCGCCACTAGAAAAAAATTCATAGTGCTCAAATAAAGACGAAATTGTGAATTATCTCTCTGGAGTGCACTCCAAACAAGCTTTGTGGTATTTTTTATCACTTAATCAATATTTTCAAGCCTGCCGTTTAGTTTAATGGACTTTTATTGCGAAAAGTGGCCACTTTTAGCAATAAAAGTCCATTAAACTAAACTACAGGCCCAAAAATATTGTTTGAGTGATAAAAAGTACCACAAAGTATGTTCGGAGTGCACTCCAGAGAGATAATTCACAATTTCGTCTTTGTTTGTGTATTATGTTTTTTTTTCCAGTGGCGGCGCTAGTGTGCAGAATAAGCGCTCTTAAGGCAATATGCATCTTGGACGTTTTGCTTCTTAGACTTTTTACAACTTAGACATTGATTTTAGACATTTTGCTTTAAAGATGTTCTGCTTTCTGATCATAAAGGAAAAATACCACGTCGATTCATAAAGGTTCGCCATCCCTGCCCTATAATAATTAAAATAAATGGTATATTACCGTTTAGCATTGACTTCAGTGTGCGGGTCCGGTGTGATGGCGTCCGCCGCGGGCTGCAGCAGCGGCACGCAGGCGGCGGCGGGCGGCAAGTTCGACGCGTTCTTGTTCTCCGCCAGGGGGCGCTTGCTGGGGCTGCTGACGACAAACCAATCAAAATTACACCTATTTTAATGGGAAATTAAAGGCCAATGAATTTGGCACCTTTTTTCCACTGTTACAGCGACCAAACTTAATTAAGTTTTAAATAATTCAACTAACAAAATTTTTTTTGGAACTTTTATCTCTAAACGCACTACGAGTGGAGTTAGAAAAATGGGTGATGTTAGCTCATACGCACTATGCAGTTACCCGCAAAGCGGGCAGCCATTGACATTCATTTCTATGCGCACTACGATGCGGTTACCCGCCAACCGCTCCGGTTGCTCCCGAATAGAGATGGGCCGGGTGGGAATATTCCCGGCAGTATTGAGAATATTCCCGGCAATATTGGGAATATTCCCAACAATATTGGGAATATTCCCGGCAACGGCACATTTTCACTCCCTAATTACGGCCACCCGAACGGTTGCCCGCACTGTGCGGTTCAGCTTGCGATTACCCGTCATTGAAGCGATTGCGGGTGTCCGCAACGCAGGGGACCGCATTCGCAACCGCAACCTGCGGTCAACCGGACGGCTGCCCGCTTTGCGGGTAATTGCATACATGAGCGTATTTTTCAAAGCTTCTGACATTAATAACTCCATTCGGACTGAGTTTAGAGGTATAGATATCAGAATAATCTTTCTCGTTACATTATTCTTAACTTTAAAGAAATGCGCGGTTGGTGTAAACTAAACTAAAAAGGCAAAATAGATCCATATAAATCTGGCTTTGCTCTTTGCTTTTTTGTTGACTTTTAGTCTTGTATTCGCTAGACAACATTTGACACGCGCAAAAATAATGAAAACAGTAAGACAATAATTGAAGCATCTCCGTTGTCCGTCTGTTCTCTTCTACTACAGGTCTGTCCGGCTGTCCGTCTGTTGTCCTCTACAGGTCGCATTTCTCAACCGATTCTCGTGTAATTTTGTAAGCAGATTTGATAATTATATCGATTCTTTTTGTCAATTCAGTTTTTTGCTTTTTTTTCGAATAAACACCTATTTTATCCATTTCGAAAAATGCCACAAACGCGAGGTCTACAGGATCCACTAGTTTATTGAACACATCACTGACCTCAACATGTTGACGTGCTGCAGTATCGACAGACTGGAAGGAATCTCGCAGTTGGTCTCGTCGTAGTCTATGGACTGTTCCATTGTCACCGAGTTCTCTTTTGACCTCTTAAGGATTCTGAAATCAAGATTAATTAATTATTATTTTAGTAACACCGTTGCCATATAAGCTAAGCTATGGTAAGCCACAGAATACATATTAAAGCTAGTCAAGTGCGAGTCAGAAAACGGCAAATAAAATCACGTTTGTTGAATGGGAGCCCACTTAAATAATTATTTTATTCCGTTTTTATTATTTGTTCTTATAGTGGCAACAAAAATACATCATCTAATCATCTAAATTTCAACTGTCTAGCTATCACGGCTAATGGCCTGGTGACAGACAGACAGACCATGGAGTCTTAGTAATAGGGTCCCGTTTTTAACCTTTGGGTACGGAACCTTAAACTAAGGACAAAGAAAGGTCTCTCGTTATTTTCTATTTTTTGCCAGAATTTTCTGTTCAAATGCAAACAGTTGTAGTAATATGTAATTTATAGCAAAATCTAAGTGAAAACAATCTATTTTTGTACCTTGGGTTTAATAAATTTATAGAGTCTTCACCATTACCGTCTTCATATTTTTTTAAGGGGCTATTTTCACAATTAAATGCTGGTTTTTCAGGTTTAATTTTCAAAGATAACTGAGGTTTCTTGAATGGACTACACTTGGAGGTATTTTTTAATCTGTAAAAATAAAAAAAAATCTATGTCAATGTTATTTCATACATTCTCTTTTCAATAAAGACCATCCCCTGTTTTACAACATTACTGAGAAATTCTTACTATCTATCTACCTAGATACTTTTATAATAAAACTGTAAGTTCTAAATGTTTGTGCGCGCATCACGCAAAAACCGCTGAATATATTGATAGGCTTTTCACAGTTTCGTAGCTTGGGGAATCTAAGCTATGTTTCATCTAGATCGGGTACCCACCCACCCAGATCTACCCAGAACCAGGGAAACACCTGGAACTCTCCGTAGTTCTACCTTTCATACACCAAGAAGGTCATAACTGGTGGCGTTATTTTTTTTTGTCCACGCGGTCGAAGTCGCGGGCGGAGGCTAGTACAAAATATAACAAAAAGAAAGAAAACTGCAATGCAGCAATCGCTTTCAGGCAACCGTAAGTTAACCGTTTATTGGTGATGATAAGGATATTTCTAATCCTTATTTCCTTACTAATTATAAATGCGAAAGTCCATTTGTTTGTTTGTTTGTACGCTTTCACATCTTCATTCTTCACTACTGAACCGATCATCACAAAATTTTACATACTTACACGTTGTCAGGGGTACAGAGAAGGACATAGGGTACCTTTCATCCAGGAAAAAGTATTGTTCCCGAGGGAAAGCAAAAAACTTTCCACGCAGACGAAGTCGCGGGCGGCCGCTTATAGTATTATAAATACGAAAGTCTGTTTGTTTGTTTGTTACGCCTTCACATCTTAACTACTGAGCAGATCATTATGAAATTTTGCATACACGTTGTCAGGGATACAGAGAAGGACAGGGTACTTTTCATCCCGAAAAAAAGGTACTGTTCCCGAGGGATGGCAAAAAACTTTCCGAGCAGACGAAGTCGCGGGCGACCGCTAGTGTTACTATAAGTTAGTGTAAGTAATTAGTGTAAACAAATGCTAATGTATAATTGTTTTAATATAATGTGTGGCTGGTGTTCCTAATAAATAGATACTCACAGAGTAGGATATTTTGGTGGCCCACTAGTCGGAGATGGCAGTATTGTCTCATCATTATCCGTGGATTCCTTCTTCACTAACATCTGAACTACTGGCTATAGATTTTTGAATGAAAGAAAATATTACTTTTATTTTAAATCAGATACTTAATAAAAGAAACATACTTAAATTAAAATTAATGAAAAAAAAGTAATAAGTTCATTGTTGTTAATATAATTAAGTACATAAACATCAAGGGTTTCGTAATGCAACGGCTCCACCTGCGATTAGCACAGAACAAAATACTCCTAGTGGAGGATTAAAGCGTTAATCTAGGCGAAACGTAGATGTGGCCAACACTTTAACATGTTAATTTACAATCGAAAGTACTAAATAATTGAATGCATTAGCTAAGGCTTAGTTGGACATTACCATTAACGTAGGGTTACCATCCGTCCGGATTAGTCCGGACATGTCCGGACTTTTTGACTATTGTCCGGACTTTGTCCGGCTTTGCAATATGTCCGGCTTTTTAAGATTGGGCGGTGTACTAGTTAAAAACATACACGCAGTAGTGTTCGAAAGAGAAGTTCCAAAATGTATGGAATCTGTATCTGTTTGTGAAAATGTCCGGATTGTTATTGATATGTCCGGCTTTTTGTCAGGACTTTCCAAATTTTTCAATGGTAACCCTACATTAACGTTAAAGGCCTGGGCACACCGGATGCGTAAACACGCGCGTTGTTACGCGTGCGTGTACACGCGCGTAATTACGCACGTAACCCCCTGACACACCGGGTTACGCATACGTCTACGCGGCACGCAACGCAACCTGTCGCTTGCGTACCCAGCCGCTGCGGCAGCCATGTTCGCGACTCTAGTGCGCGATGTCAGACGAAGATTGAGTAAATGGACTAATTTTTTCGCACTAATTCAATTAGTTTATCTTTAATATCGTTATTCATTATTTAAAAACAAAATAAAACACCACTTACTACCGGTAGTACCGGTACTATTTGTAAACAAATACAACTGAATGCGTAGTCACGCGCGTGGTTACGCGCGTAGTGACTAGAGGATTCGATCCCGGGATCCCGAAAACCGGGATCCCGACCGTTTTTCAATCCCGAAATTTTCGGGATTGAGTTTTCATAATCCCGGGATTTTCGGGATTGGTTAATTAATTTAAAAAAAGTTGCAAAATATAGTGCCTGATGCTAAACGCTTAGTGCCAGTGCTCTCAATATAAATGCACGCCTATCAATTATTATAAAAAATACAAGAAAACCTGTATTTCATTCAAGCAACATTCCAAGCAAGCAACACAAATTAACCCAGCGGGTTTGCGATGGTTTCTTGGAATAAAAGTTTTTTATTTTGAACTAAAATGATAGACAAGCAACTCTCACTGGGTTATATGGTGATACTGGTGATACACTTCAGTGTTACTGCTACTGAACAAAAATGTACGAGGGTGGATCCAAAAGTTCTAAGCCCGACCATGAAAGTGAAAGAAAAGTGGGTCTGAATTAATTTTTATTTTTCGACATAGTCTCCATTTAGGTCAATGCATTTCTTCCACCTGACCTGCATCTTGTTTATACCTTCGAAAAAAAATGATTCCTGAAGGTTGTCAAAATAATCATTTACTGCGGCTATCACCTCGTTCCTGTCCGAAAATTTCGAATTACCTAAGTGTTTTTTTAAATTTGGAATCTGAGGGGGCTAAATCCGGCGAATAAGGTGGATGGGGCAATATTTCGTAGCCACAATTATGTATTTCAGCCATTGTTTCAGCTGAAGTGTGAACCCGGGCGTTGTCTTGATGGAACAACACTTTCTTCCGTAACATACCCGGCCTTTTTTCTTTGATTTCTTCCCTTAGTCGTCGTAAAAGGTTACAATAATAACTTGAATTTATAGTTTCGCCCTTTGGTAAATAATCCACGAAAATAATTCCCTTTGCATCCCAAAAAACTGAACCCATGACTTTGTTGGTCGACAAAACGACTTAAGCTTTCTTTGGAGTAGGAGAGCCAGATATTTTCCACTGCTTTGATTGTTGTTTAGATTCAGGAGTGTGGTGGTGAACCCAGCTTTCATCCATGGTAACAAACCGGGATAAAAAATCCTCTGGATCCACCTCAAAAAGCTCCAAACAGTCACGGGAAATTGCGAAACGAACTCGTTTTTGTTCAGCTGAAAGCAATATCGGAACCCAACGAGCAGAAACCTTATGGAACCCCAATTCTTGAGTTACAATATTTTGTACCCGACCATAACCAAATGCCTGTGATCTCAGCTATCTTACTGATGGTCAATCTTCGGTCACTCAGAATAAGATCACATATTTTTTCAATGTTTTCCTTCGTGGTAGACTTTGAAGGCCTACCGCTCCTAGGGTCATCTTCAATACTCTCCCGACCCTGCTTAAACTCAGCCACCCACTTTTTTACACTGGAATATGATGAAGCTGACCCAACCAAAGTGTTCACCATATCTTGATGAATATCTTTTGGTGATAGGCTTTTTTTACTGAGGTACTTGATCACTGCTCGGTATTCAATTTTCTCCATTATTGAAAAAGATGTCAGATAGCATCAAACAAATGTTCACAAAAAAAAATGCCTTGCAGTATCGGAACGAAACTTCGCACATTTACTATTGAAGAACCATACTAAAGAGTGAGCGTAGATTTACAAAACTGTCAAAGCTATTTCTACATTAGGCCACGAATTTTTGGATCCACCCTCGTATGAACATTCTTCAAGATTATTTTAGAAATGAAACATTTTGTGGCTCATGAATATTATTTTAAATCAGCTTTTGCTAAGAAACTACTTTACTAGCTAAATACTTACTAGGTTTTTACATTAAATCCGTCTTTTTGTGCGACGTTAAGAGAGTTTTTGTCAATTATCTTTATTTGCATATTTGTTAGATGTTTTTATTTCAATTTATTGAAGTTTAAATAAAGATATTATTCACTCTTGAAAAATATTTTTTATATATAAAAAGTGTCAAACTAAAGTCTGGTTAGACTTAATTTGACTCTAACTTTGATTAGTTAGTGATTAAATGAGCTAGGTGTGTATTGTAACGTAAAATATGTTGGTTTTTGTTAAAATTTTGATTAAAGTACGTCGATTTTTGACGAAATCGAAAATTTGATTTTTTAATCTTCAATCCCGAAACAATCCCGGGATTGCCTAAGTGTAATCCCGAAATCCCGGGATCAGAAATAAGGGCCGGGATCGAATTCCCTAGTAGTGACGCGCAGCAAAGATACGTGCGTCTTCCGTATGACGTCCAATAGGGAATGCCATTGACTACAACGTCATCATTGCTTTCCGCTCTGCGTAAGTACGCAGCCTGTTTTTAATAATTATAATAAAAATAATAATAACGCTTACGCATCCGGTGTGCTGGAGCCTTTACGCCGCAGGTGGAGCCATAGCATTAGAGAAAATCTCAGATTTCTTATTAATTACCAAATTCTCTTATCAATAGAAAGTTAAGCTATTAGAGTCTTACGCAGCTTGGGCCCTATTGGATAAACATGACAATTTGTGTCAATTTTGTATCCATTGCGTCAAACAATTTGAAAATAGAACAAACTACTGATAGCTACACCACAATGTAAACCAAATTGTCACGTATTAAAAAGGGCCCTGGCCACGCGGAGGGACGAACTGCGGTGCGAGTACCGAATTCCTAATACCTACATGGCATGTGATGCCGCGATTTGAGGCCGTCCGCTGGGGGGCGTCCATTAATCACGTGATGTTTTTTTGGCCAATTTTTAACCCCCCCTCCCCCTTGGTGATGCATGGTGAGGTTTTACGTTAACCCCCCCTCCCCCCCTCTAAATCACGTGTATTTTTTGGTACAAAATAATCTCAACAAGTTTCAGTACGAGTATGTCGCGGTGGGCGGGGAAATCGTCCTGGTAGCGGTGGGTGAGTCAATAATCACAATCACACGCAGTTTACGGTGAAAAGTCACGTGTTTAACGAAAAAAAATAATACACGTGATATCTCACTACACCCCCCCGTCCCCCCTTGTGATACTTCGTGATTTTTTCAACTACCCCCCCCCCCCCTTTCGAGGCTCACGTGATTAATGGACGACCCCCTGCCTTAAGCGGGATCCCGCCGCGGGTACACGGCGCGGGAATATAGATTGCTGGTTTTTGACGGACAGATGCTTGCGCAGTGCATGAGTAAGCTCTAATCTATGTCGCCCCGCGCGCGTGTCCCGCTCAAGGCAGCGGAGGGCCTGAGAATGTGAAAATACGGCAAGAGAATCGTGCGCGCAATAAATAATGGTAATGGAGAAATTAGCTCATCGCAACGCTGTTCGCCCCTTCGCGTGGCCATCTGGTGAAGCAAATGAAATCACCTACTGGAAGCTTATGGTTATATTAATCCTACAAATGTATTATAAATGCAAAAGTAACTCTCTTCGTTTGTTAAGCTTTCACGCCTAAACTACTGATCCGATTTTGATGAAGTTTGGTCATGGGCGTAGCC
The DNA here is from genome assembly GCA_928269145.1 of Agriphila tristella. Lineage (NCBI taxonomy): Eukaryota > Metazoa > Arthropoda > Insecta > Lepidoptera > Crambidae > Agriphila > Agriphila tristella. Next base: position 32,083,027 of record OV743432.1, read on the forward strand.
ACGGTGTGGCAGGGTGGGGCACTCGCCCCACCCTGGCCTGTGACCTGTGAGGTACCTACCTAATCTTACCTAAGTAAGAAAATATAAAAATGACGCGGAATTAATGAGATAGGCCCATAGCAATACAAAATATGCATGGAAAATGCATAGAAAAAAAACCAGGGTAAGACCGCGGGTATAGTTTGCTAGTTACATATTATTTTAGACTGTTGCCCCACCCTGAGCCCATGGCTGGCTACGCTCATGAGTTTGGTACAGAGATAGAGTAGAACTTGAGAAAGGACATAAGGGTTGAAGGGGTTAAAATAGGGGATGAAAGTTTGTATGAAAGTACCTCGGTTTGGAAGCTAGATTCTTCAAATTTCGTGTGAGATGGAGAGGGAAGGGGAGAGTGAGAGGGAGGAGGGAGGAGCACAAAGAGGGAATGGGAATGGAGAGAGTGAGAGGGGGGGAAGGGGGGCAGCGCGCTTGGTGGGGACCCGCCTAATCACGTAAAAATGGCTGATCTGCAGGTAAAAAGTTCCCTAAATTTTCTTGAATATCCACGCGGACGAAGTCACGTCGGCAAAAGCTAGTATAAGTTTTTACCTTGGTATCATTTTGAGAGTCCCTTGTCATGAGTTCCGGTGAACAGGTGAGATCAACGAAGTTGTCTTTTTTCAAACTGACAAGGTTCAGGCGCGACTGCTTTAACTTTCCCTTTCCTTTACTTTTTGAAGGTGTGCATGTTGGGTAGATTAGTTTCACTGCTTTGTTTTCTGAAGTAGGCCTGTTAAAGTGCAGACAATCATTTAAATTAATGAATTAATATACCTCTGTGGTCTAGTGGTTGCCCCACTCGTAAGACACAGGCGTCCCGGATGCGATTCCCAAGAGGTGGGTACAATTTGTACTCGGTTTGGTTAATTCTTATTTCAAGTCCTCCTGTCTATCTACCACAATCTTAATTAAGTCTGATGCTATAAGCGCAATTTAAAAATTGTTGTGTTCCGGCAGTTAGAGGTAAGATAGCCAGCCTCAGTGGTTAGGATTGCGGGTGTAGTGCGCTCCCACCTTCGGCCTTATCGTCACTTAACATCAGATGAGGTATCAAAAATACGAAATCATTTGAATTTTTTAGTTTTTGAATTTTGCAATAAATTATAAAGACTAAATTTTGGTGTTTTTTTCCACAACTATGGAGGAATGATTGTCAATTTGTCATCATGACTAGCAGGCAAAAGACTTCATTCACTTTGGGCTTTGATAGGTCCATGCAAGGTGAATAGTGGGTGTCCTTATGACCATCAGCCATTATTAATGTCCCCAGTACTCAGGCACAGGCGTTCCTTATGGGTGGATAAGGAAGATGGACCATAACCCACCACGCGGGCCCAATATGGATTGGTTGGTGTTAACGACTGCAAATGCAGCCGGGATACAACATGCCTTCCAAAGCATGGAGGAGCTCGAGATAATAATATTTTGGTCACCCATCCCATAACCAACCCTTGCGAAAGTTGCTTAACCTCTGCAATCGCTGGGCCAGGTGCTAAACTACTGCGTCATCGAGAATGGTGTCCTTATATTATTACTAAAATTCTGTTTCCTAAAGGTTGACTGGGAGAGAATGCTTTGAGCATTAAGTCAATCATTTGACAATTAATTTATCAATCGTTGTAAAATAATGTTAAATAAAAATAAATAATTATTGAAATTCTAGATTTTTGGCATTCACAACAATGCTATTTTTAAATAAAGATAATTAATTTTAATAGAAAAAATCGATATCCCCTCTGAATTGCTTCTGCTACGGGTGAGTCGATTTTTACTAGTATTTTTTCTATTAAAATTAATTATCTTAAAAATAAATAAAAGAATTCTTACCAGTTATCTGGACATTTTTTCTTGTCTCGGTAATCTAAAGCTCCATTTCTTAATTTTTTCAACTGTATTATTGGGCTGGTACGTCCAGGTGTGCCCTCGATTTCGGATGATGACTCCTCCTTAAATGATATATCTTGGAAGGAGTCTGAGGGCTCTTTTTTTGGAGTGCAAACCTCCGTTTTAATTTCCATAGATTCATGAGGTGGTTCCAATTTCACAGGAGTTGTTGTATCTCCACATATTATTTTAAGGGCTTCATTGACAATGTTTAAATTCCTCGTCTCATAGAGATTTGTAAGTACAGATGCTTATAAAATAAAAAAAATAAAACAGTTGTAATTAAAAAAAATCAACAATCCTAAAAGAATATGTACATTGATGTAAGTAAAGAAAGACAATCTATTAAAATTATTAAGTGATATTTTTAATGGGCATTTTGGTATTATTGAAAAATCCAAGTATTTGATTTTTTCCTCATAATATTGTTTCCTACTCATATTAACCTCTTATTTAACTGAATGGGTCAACACCAAGAAAAAAGGTTTTTAATCATAACAATACTTTATGGTACGGTCAGCAACGAAAATCATTTAACGCCTTAGTACTTTTTCAAACCCCCTACGGGGATTTGGGGAAATGGGTGAAATGGTTCCAACCAAGGTGACTGATCACCCGCCCGGCTTCGCTGGCGTCCCCCCTTCTAAATAATAATAATGGTACTTTGTCATAGCAACTTTTTTGATAAACATTTCAAACTGTGAGACAACTGTTCAAGAAAGTTGCTATGATAAAGTACTAAAGTTGAAATAAATCAATTTTTAACGGATACTAGCGCGGTTTTATTGAAAGTACTTTGGTAATTAGTTGGTATTTGGTTTGATTTTTGGTTTTCCCGACGTTTCGGCAGCTGCACGGGGGACTGAATCATGTCTGGGACTGGGGACTGGGTCATGTCTAGTGAGCGCGTAAGCTTGAGAAGTGAATAAAGTACTAAAGTGTTAAGTGACTTTCGTTGGTGACTGTACCTACATTAATGATTCTTAATCATGATAAAATATGATTTTAATGTCGTGATTGACTTACCAACTTGTTGAATCAGGAGGTCTTTGGATTCAATTACCTTTTTTAATGCTTCTGCACTGCTACAGTTTTTACTGTAATAAACATAACAGCATACATCAAATAAAATTTTAAACAAATCTTAGTCCACAATGGTTAATTTTGTGTCAACAAATCCATTTCTTCCTCCCTCCGTATTCAGTGTATTGTATATGTCACTATTCAGTGTATTTATCTAGCTTATCATGGCAAAAAGTACCCCTAATATGAGTTTATGCAACTATATTTATCATTGAACCTTAAAGATAAATAATTCAGGGTTCGAAAATATCCGATATTTATTATAATCTATGTATATAAAATTCAAAGTCCTGACTGAGTGAGATATCAACGCACAGCCCAAACCGCTGAACCTAGAGACTTGAAATTTTGCACACAGATACTTTATACAGTGTAGGCATTCACTAAGGAAGGATTTTTGAAAATTCCATCCCTAAGGGGATGAAATAAGGGATGAAAGTTTGTATGAAAGTCCCTCAGTTTTGAAGCTAGGATCTTCAAATTTTGTGTTTAGGCTGATGATTGAAAATAAATAAATATGTGTCTCAGCGTTTTTCAAAATTCTACCCCCAAAGGGGTGAAAAGGGGGATGAAGTTGTGTTTAGAAGATAATCCTTTATTTTTGAAGTAGAAATCGCTAAATTTGTAATTTAGTCTTATGGATGGAAATCTAACGCAACGCATATTGTATTGGTATAATTTCAACCCCCATGGTGATGAAATGGGGGTGCAATGGGGTAAATAAACCTAAAAATCGATATGGATGTCGTTATTGGGGTTTTCTGAGTTGACGATTGCGAAAATAACATTTATTTTGAATTCCAACACGGTGGACATGATTTAACCCCTAAAGGGGTGAAAATGGGGTTCAAATTTTGTATGGAAAAACAATATGAAATAGACAGTACAACTTTAAACTTCGTAGGAGCACGTCTAAAAATAAATATACCTATATTTTGTTATTTTGAAAATCAACCCCGTAGGGGGTAAATGGGGTAAGTAAACATAAAAATCGATATGGATGTCGTTCTTGAGGTTTTATGGGATAGTGATTGCGAAAATGACATTTATTTTGAAGTCCAACACGGTGGACTTGATTTAACCCCTAAAGGGATGAAATCGGGGTTCAAATTTTGTATGGAAAAAGAATATTAAATAGACATTACAACTTTAAAATTCGTAGGAACACATCTAAAAATAAAAAGGCAATTATATATTTTGTTATTTTGAAAATCATCCCTTAGGTGTAAATGGGATAAGTAAACATGAAAATCGATGTGGATGTCGTTTTTGAGTTGGTTTTATGGGATAGTGATTGCGAAAATGACATTAATTTATAGTCCAACAAGGTGGTCATGATTTAACCCCTAAAGGGGTGAAATCGGGGTTCAAATTTTGCATGGAATAAAATTCGTAGGAGCACGTCTAAAAATAAATAGGCAATTACATACCTATTTTGTTATTTTGAAAATCATCCCTTAGGGGTAAATGGGGTAAGTAAACATGAAAATCGATGTGGATGTCGTTTTTGAGCTTTTACGGGGACAGGGACGAGATACCTACTAATATTTCTGGACCAATTCTGATTATTGTAAAAAACTAGCTTCCGCCCGCGACTTCGTCCGCGTGGATATTAGAGAAAATCCTTAGGGAACCTTCAACCAGGATCCGACCAGCCGTTTTTACGCGATTAGGCGGGTCCCCACCAAGCGAGCAGCCTCGTGCGAGGCCCGCCTCACGTGGCAAACGTCTTGCCTCGCGAGGCAGCGCGCTTGGTGGGGACCCGCCTAATCGCGTAAAAACGGCTGGTCGGATCCTGGTTGAAGGTTCCCTAAGGATTTTCTCTAATATCCACGCGGACGAAGTCGCGGGCGGAAGCTAGTTTATTATAAATATCAAAATATTATATTATATTTATGATATATATCAAAAATGTGATATATAACCATTTTGTATGACAGCCACATTATTATTTTATTGTATTATTGGTGCATACTGTTTGCCTATGTGTTTTATAAGCATAATCAATTAATTTAAGAAAACCAGAATATTTTTGTTTTATTTAGGTACTTATTTGACAAATTAGTTGAAAATCAGGAAAAAAATCATTAGTATCACCATATGAGTGGTGGAAAAAGTGGAGATGATGAAATTACTGGGTTAAATAAAAAAAATAACACTACATTTTTGATTAATCTTTTTCATTTTCATTTACTATACCTATTTATATTTATTACTCACCTCACCACCAATAGGATAGTGGTAAAAATAGTCAGCACACACGTCACATCACACATCAATATTATCTCATTTTTTGGTATTTTTACACGCGAAATTCAAGTTACATTAGCTATATACAGCAAAACAAAACAATAGCATGTTTTAACTCTACATCAACACCATCATAAGTAGCAATACAATAGCAAAAATTTACATGATATTGTCAAATTTTAAACTATTTTTATATTGATATATATCACAAAAATGCGTTGGATATATATCATGATATATATCCATTAATATATATCCTCGAACCCTGGTAAATATAGTTGCATAAACTCATATTCTCACTCTAAAACATTAAAGGTGTTCTCTGCTCTTTATAGTAAGCACAACTGCTCATTATCAATCTTAGTTCTTCAATGCCCACGAGGCGACCGGACAACAATAGAAAATCTATTGTGTCGTTTTCCGGGCGTTGACCAATAAAGGTACTGAATTATATATTGATGGTGAAAAAGAAAATAAATAGTATTCATACCTCTCACACATCTCAGTCTGTGTTATCAATTTTCTTTTACATTCCTCAACTTCAGTACACAAGTCTTCAAAGTCTTTGACTAATTCTGTGAAAATAAATAAGTTGGGAGCTTTAAAACATCACTTGTAATGCTAGGTACTTATCTCTAGATAACCTTAACTCCAATTTACTTTAGAAATATAATGAGTTACATTACATAGGTCATAGCTTAGAAATTTAGAACAAAATTATACATGGTTCTGTTTCAAGTTGCCCATTAGATAGCTGAGAGAATTTTCATTGTAAATAAAATGATTGTTTAAATAATGGAGACAGTTCAAAAGTAGTTGTCCTGATAAACACCAACCAGCCACTTTTTTATTATATATAATGATGAAGGTTCATAAAAACTGTGGTTTTGTCATCGCACAAATCTTGCAACTCCTTCATGCAATGTTATGTTGAACTGTATTACAAAAACGCTATTTAATGCCGAAGGATTTTTCATCTTACCTTTAAAGTCTTTTAAACTTTGCTGCAAAGAAGTTTCAAGAGAATTTAATTTCGTGCTAGAAGACATTTTCGATGTACAAGATACGAATAAGCCAGAGCTGCTCATTATTCCCTCCTATTACTATTATTAAATTAAAAATCAGAATTAGATTGTTAGGTTCTTTAATACATTTTCTTTTCTCGTATTATAAACAAAGTTTGAACATTAATTTTTCTTTCGTAAAGTAAAAAGTAAAGAAAGAAAAACAAACCGCCAATTTTGTTTGTTGTTCTGTTCGCCTTGCTTTTAGGGATGCAAACGATACATCGATGTTTCGGATTATTAATTTAATTGAAAAATATTATAAAAAATCGACTCACCCGTAAACCGCACCGGGTGCGGTTTACGGGTGAGTCGCGCGCCCTGGGTTAGCGATGCGCGATTATGAATGATCATTCGATTATTATTCGATTATCTCAATCATTCGAATAATTCGAATGACCATCAACATGTATTACTAATTAGTAATGTAGATATTTTAATATAATTTTATAAGCGGTACGGCGTGTTTTTTTAAGAGCCTTCCCAAATGTATTACTAATTAGTAGTAATTATTCGATTATTGAAATTAGTTTATTACTAATCTGACATTCGATTATTAAAATTAGTAATTAGTAATTAATTCGATTATTGAAATTAGTAATAATCGCGCATCACTACCCTGGGTACTGATTATCTAAAAAGAAACTATTTTGCGACCATTGCTACTTTTCTTTGGTATGTTTTTTTTACCCCAAAGAAAAGTAGCAATGTATTACGTTCATCTGTGAACTGCGACCGGTCGCTAGGCGGTTTCTAATTAGATAATCAGCCCGCCGGCGGGCTGGGGTTCTTTGGGGTAAAAAAAACATACCAAAGAAAAGTAGCAATGTATGTCAAATGCAACCGGTCGCTAAATAGTTTCTTTTTAGATAATCAGGGTGCGGGACAGACTGTCCTGTTCCTGTCTGAGTTGCTACGGGTGAGTCGATTTTTTCTAATATTTTTCAATTAAATTATTATATTAATAATCTTAATATAAAAATAGCATTGTGAATGCATAAAATCTAAAAGTTTAAAATCGATGTTTCAGTAAAAAAACATCGATGTTATTTTATACAATGTTTTCCATCGATGTTTTGCCTGCAATTGTTGAAATGTTTGGTAATTTATAAATTTATTAATAAAGCAGAGCCTGACCAGAGTCAATGACTTGTCCAGTTGCTGCTATTGAATGTAATTTAATTTCATCTACTCTAGTTGACCTTTCTTATTCACTAAAGACTCGCCTATTTAATAGATAATATTATAGAAAATATTTAATTTAACCTTTTAATAGATCATTAAAAAATACAAATAAAACATCGATGTTTTTCGTTCATCGATGTTTGTTTTTACATCGATGTTTTTGCTTTCGATATTTTCATCCCTACTTGCTTTGGCGTTTGGCGTTGGCAAAATTGACTGAAACTGACATTGACATTGACAGTTGAGTTGACAATAGTCGCGTTCCGAATCACGCTTATGGCACTGTGAGCACGCTATCACCCGGTCCGATTCATGCTTACAACGCTCACGTAAAGCTTTGCACAGACTAGTTCATTTTGGCGTATGAGATCACCGTATCTTTAAAATACATCGCTAGTTTGGTTGGGCGGACGTTGAAGTAATATCAACGCACGCCCAACCAAACTAGCGATGTATGGTAAAGTTACGGTGATCTGATACGCCAAAATGATACAAAGTCTGGACAAAGCTTAAGTTGAAGTGACGTCACAGAAGACGTCATCGCATGTGCTAACACAGGCCGCGTTCCAAATCACGCTCACAGCGCTGTTAGCGCGAATCCGACCAAATCAAATAGTCACAAAATATTAGACAGATAGGATATTTGTATAACTACTTCATATAATGGATTATATTTCGTCGCTTCATACTCAGATATAAATAAATATATAATTATTTATGGTTTACTTGTAGTACCTTCCAGGTACTCGGCAGATTCGCACTATTTTAAAGAGTATGAAAACTACTTGTTTTAGAAAGTGTCTCACTACTTCCGGCAATTACGTCACCAACACCCCACCCCAGCTTACTTGGTTACCGGTCTTGTGATCGTACCTCATTCTTTTTTTGGTGCGCGGCAGGGTTCGCACGTCTCACTCACCGCGCCAAAGTGTTGTATATCTATAGTCTACTTTAATTTCAATAAACTATTTTTTTATTAATTTAAAATATGTACAACGAAAAGAAAAATTATTATCATGAAGAAAGTGCGGTAATATGAGAATTTACAAGGTAAGTGAAACTTTACTTTATAATGAGTGTCTATGCAAGGGGTTAACCGTGAGTTAACACAAATAGCATAATTTTGCCGAAAGGTTATTCGTGAGCTAATACAATAGCTAAAATATAATATTAATTTTGAATATCATATATATCTATCTAAAATACTGCCTAGGGGTTAAATGCGAGTCAACACAATATGGCGTTTAATAAAAAACCGCGACACATGCGTGGTAGGGCCCCTTTTTTGCTTTATAAGTATGCATGCTCGGGGTTAACCGTGAGTTAACACAAATAGCAAATTTTGCCTAGGGGTTAGCTGCGGGCTAACACAATGGCTAAAAAATCGCCTAGGGGTTGACTGCAGGTCAACGCGTGGCGTTTAAACACTGATCTGTTTGACAGACTTTGATTAGGCACTTGTGCCTTCGTGTACGACAGACGGCTATTTCGAGTACTCCGATTTAGAGGAGCTTGTCTTACTTCATTTCCAACTAAACATTTTAGTTGTAACTTAAACCCAACACTAGAACAACTTTTGAAAAAGGCTTCATCGCCTCAGGTAGATAAAGCTGGATCCATAGCTACAAAGAACTATTAATGACGCACCTGCATTTGTAGAGGTTATCGTAGCTAACCTCGCTAATCTTTAAATCATAATTAATAAGTATATCTGTTGTCATGCCAGGGTCTGACCTAGCCAACAACAACTTTGCATTGATATTCCTGTGATAAGCCAGGCGATGACCGCCCTAATACACAGCGAGCAAAGTAACTGCCATTAAATGTCGCCTCTTGAGCGACCTCCATTGCAAAACATGTAATGTCTAACCTGGATTTTTAATCGTGCTTGGACAAAATCATTGCACCATGCAATGATTGTAATGATTTTGTCCAAAACTAATTGTCGCATGCCCTGGACCGCGCGGCGCGCTTCGCACGCCGCGACTAGACTTCTACATAAGAAGTACCTAGGTACAAAGATAAAGGCATCTTTCAAGAAATCACCCACTTGTAGTAGGGGGCGGCAAAATTGGTCTCTTGCACGCGGGCGCTCAAACAGCTAGCGGCGGGCCTGGGGTGCGATTGCGTAAGTTAATCGTATTCATTTGACAGTTCATATCGTATTCCATCGGCTGCAATTTGTATGGGATGACATACCGGGTGGATTTTTGAGACGGGACATTAAGGGCAGGTACCTTAACCATGGGCGTACCCAGCATCTACTTAGGGGTGGGGCAAAAGTGAGGAAATTCGATAAATAATAGGCAAAGACTTCTGTTTTTTAATGACTGATCTTATTAAGATGAATAAATAATGAAAAATATTAGAAAAAATCGACTCACCCGTAGCAACTCAGACGGGATCCCGTCTGAGTTGCTACGGGTGAGTCGATTTTTACATTATTTAAGTATTCATCTTAATATAAAAATAGCATTGTGAATGCAAAAATCTAAAAGTTTAAGACTGATCTTATATCAATGTATCGCATCTTATATAAATAACCTGCAAGGATATTGGCCGAATTCGGTTAAAATTCCTTTTGCCTAAACGCGGCGTGCGCTCCAGCCGGACCAAGCAGCGATGATGGTTTGAACAAAATCATTTACAATCAAAGATGGTGTAGCCTAGACGCAGCGTGTGAAGCGCGCTACGCGCTCTGGACCGAGCGGCGATAATGGTTTGAACAAAATCATTACAATCGATGATGGTGTAGCCTAAACGCGGAATGCCTAGCGCGTCGCGGGCTCCGGACCGAGCGGTGATGATGGTTTGGACAAAATCATTACAATCAAAGATGGTGTAGCCTAGACGCAGCGTGCGAAACGCGCTGCGCGCTCTGGACCGAGCGGCGATGATGGTTTGGACAAAATCATTACAATCGATGATGGTGTATGGTGTAGCCTAAACGTGGCGTGCGAAACGCGCGCCGATGGTGTAGCCTAGACGCAGCGTGCGAAGCGCGCTGCTCGCTCTGGTCCGAACGGCGATGATAGTTTGGACAAAATCACTATAATCAATGATGGTGTAGCCTAGATGCAGTGTGCGAAGCGCGCTCCGGGCGGAGCGGCGATGATTGTTTGGATAAAATCATTACAATCAATGATGGTGTAGCTTAGACGCAGCGTGCGAAGCGCGCTCCAGACGGAGGGGCGATGATTGTTTGGACAAAATCATTACAATCAATGATGGTGTAGCCTAGTCGCGGCGCGCCGGCGGGCATAAAAAGCGCGTCGCGCGTTCTAGGCCTTGCCGCGATTATGGTTTGGACAAAATCATAATCAATGATGGTATAATGATTTTGTCCAAGCGCGATGAAAAATCCTCGCGAGGTGCGACTTGCCGTTCCCTGAACTAACGCAACCAACTCGCTCTGTGCTCTATTCCCACATACGAGGACTCAAGAAAACCATCAAATTCCCACATACGAGGACTAAAATAATAAAATCGTAACAACTACAAGAAGGCTATGTCACGCAGTAATTAAGAATTTGAATGAAATTAAAAAAAACAATATTTTTGTAAATATTTAGCTTAAAGTCAGGGTAGAGGGTGGGGCAAGTGCCCCACCTTGCCCCAACGTGGGTACGCCCATGACCTTAACCGTTATAGTTATAGGAAAACGTTCCTGGGAGACCATCCATAACTTTTTAAGATATTCTGAACTGCATCCACAGATTTTAGAAAAAAATTACCGTAAGCAAAAAAAATGCTAAAATACCAAAAAAATTTTTTTATGCCAATCGATCCTATTTCATGTGGGGATCAAAAGACTCTATGGAACCATTTAAGGTATGAGTACTAGAAACGTCATAAATCGCCAAAAACTTTTCCCATACATTTTGTACGGAAAAACGAAAAATTTACTCGATATATTTTTAGTGCCAAACGATCTTATTTCTTACTGTGATCAAAATACTCTTCAAGGCCAACTGAAATTTGAGTACAGAAACTACTTTTTGGATCTAATGTTATTAAGGATTGTGTCTGCGTCTGAAGACGATGTTGTGTGTGACATAGTATTATATTATCTGTGGTGTGACTTACGTAGTTTCTGTACTCAAATTTTAGTTGGCCTTAAAGAGTATTTTGTTAACAGTAACAAATAGGAACATTTGGCAATAATGATACACAATACAGGGCACAGGCACAATAGTGGGTGCCCCCCCTGCTGAGGGTGGCCGCGCGCGCCGCATCGTGGTGCGACTAACGCGCCGGCACCTGCGCGACGAGGTACTGCGTGCCGCCCGCGTCCGCCGTAACATAAAATCTCCACAGGGTGGACGCATTTATATCAACGAGCGGCTGACTCGAGCGAACCGTCTGCTCTTCAACCAGGTTCGTACGGAGTGCCGCAGGTTGAATTGGCGATACTCCTGGACAAAACAGGGCCGTATTTTCGCTCGCCAAAGTGATGGTAAACCAGCCTTTCGGCTTCGCTCTGAAGAAGACTTGGCGCGCATTTTTGGTTCTCAATCTGCATGACTCGGTCTAACCTGGAAATTGTTTTTAATTTTATATTACCTGCCTTATTTCTTTGTGTTTATCATACATCAAAACATTGTGTCTGTAACTGTCATTGTCGTACCTTCTTTGCTTTCAAGTGTATATTATGTTGTCAATAAGCTGCTTTGTGTACTTTTTACTTCTTTCTTGTGTGAGGGGCCATTAGTAAACATAAAAATACTGTATCTTTTTACTACAAAATTTATTTTACAAAATACTTTTTCACAGTTAAACATTATTTTAAATTCAGAATTCAATATTCTTATTAACACAATGATTGGTAACTCTCACCGTCTACTTATATTATTAGTTAACGGCATACAAAATTATATTTACAAAATGCAATTATTCATATTCACATCCTTATTACCTACATAATTTATTTTATTTTACATACTCTATTTTTTTACATAAAACGATGTATCAGCGGACAAACATCGAACTTAATATAACAAATGAATAATAATAGGAACTTTAAAGTTGGTATTTTTAATGCCGGATCTCTCTCCACAAAACATGAGGACTTTCTGGTGGCAATGGAGGAGCTAAACCCAGATATTATGGCCATAAATGAGACTTGGTTGAGGTCGGGAGAGGACGACAAAGCACCTAGGTTATCCGGTTATAGTCTGCGGCACACACCACGGCCGGACAATATTCGAGGTGGGCGAGGTGGTGGAGTAGGGTTCTACGTTCGTAAGGGCGTTAATGTGCGTACATGCCCTCACCCCATTACACCATCGGTAGAGCAAATGTGGTTGAGTGTACGCTTGCTGAACAAAATGATCATAATAGGTACGGCTTATAGACCACAATGGCTGGATCTCAGCCTCTTCCTGGACGCCATAACTGATTCCATCTCCTCTTTTACTAGATGTGACGGTCTTATTTTATTGGGGGACTTTAATATAGACCTCCTTGTTGACAACAGTGGCAGTGGGCAACGATTACTATTACAGTTCTTTGAGACCATGAACTTGAATCAGTTAGTAAGTGAACCAACTCATTTTACGGATCACAGCCAAAGTTTATTAGATATTATTGCCACTGACACACGCACATCAAAGGTCACAGTCAGAATCTGCCCTGATCTCAGAGGTCATGCTATGGTGGTGACAGAGTTTAAAATTAAAAAAGAGAAGTTTTGTCCTCGGTGGGTGGAATATAGGCCTTTAAAAAATATAATTCAGAGTCAATGGGAAACTGATCTCGATAAAATTGATTGGAGCCATTTTAACAAAGCAAAAAATGTTAACTTGCTAGTGGAAAATTTTAATTCTTGTTTAATAAATTTATTTAATTTGCACGCCCCAGTTAAAAAGCGTAGATTTAAGCACCCCTCTCACCCCTGGATCACAGACACGGTGAAATCTATGATGCATGACCGATTCACATAAAGCCTCTTATTTAGAAATGAAAGGCCTTGTAGAAAAAGCTATTGTACAGGAAAGGAGATGTTACTTTAATTTACACATCAATTCTAATAAAAATAATCCTAAGCGGCTGTGGCAAAACTTAAAAAACATAGTGTTGCCCGATGGAAAACCATCTGAACTTCCTCCGTGTTTTGACAACCCTGACACCATCAATGCTCACTTCCTCAGCGCACCTGGTCATAACAATGTCTCAATTTCCCAGCTTACGTATTTTGAGTATCTTAGACATAGTTCTACCACACTTTCCCTGAAGCCTGTTAGTGAAGATTGTGTGCTTAAAATCATCAGAAACCTCAAATCGAATGCTCAGGGCTGTGATGGACTTTCATTAGACATGTTACTATTGACACTGCCATGTACCCTGTATGCCATCACTGTTATAATCAACAGGTCAATAGCAGAATGTACCTTCCCAGACACCTGGAAGACAGCAGTCATTAAGCCTTTGCCTAAAGTCAGCCCACCATCATCTCTTCAAGATCTCCGTCCCATAAGCATCCTGCCATGTTTGTCCAAGGTTTTGGAACGAGTGGTCTGTGATCAACTCACTCAATATTTGGAAGAAAATAATATCTTGCCCTGTTATCAGTCGGGCTTTCGCAAGGGTCACGGTACTGCTACGGCATTGGCTGATGTAGTTGACAACATACTCGCAGCCCAGGATCAAGGAAGTGTCAGTATTCTTGTGCTTTTGGATTTTTCACGTGCTTTCGAAACTTTAAATACCACATTACTGTTGTCCAAGCTCTCCCACTATGGAGTGGACACAGCCACGGTAAAATGGTTCGAAAGCTACTTGACCCAAAGGCAACAGTATGTACAACTTCAGGATACACACGGTGCCAAATCGGACTCATCTCTCCTTCCTGTAAAACGTGGGGTTCCACAGGGCTCCATACTTGGCCCCATTCTTTACATTTTGTACAGTGCAGACTTAATCCAGAGCATTCAACACTGCAACCACCATCTGTATGCCGATGACCTACAACTATATTTGTCTTTTGACCCTGGTGATGTGGATAATGCTATGGCAAAGATTAATAGCGACCTATTAAGAATAGCTGCTTGGTGTGAGTCGAACTGCCTGGTCCTCAACCCAAAAAAGTCAAAATTTATGGTGATAGGTTCTAAAAGTAAACTTCAAAAATTGGATAACAAGAGCCTCAACATTCAGTTATATGGAGAAGGCATTATTCGTGTGGACAAATGTAGAAACCTGGGTCTGACTCTAGACAGCCACTTAAATTTCGAAAGCCACATCACTGAGTGTGTTCGCAGTTGTTTTTACCGCCTTAAACTTCTTTACAGAATACGTCCATATTTACATGAGCAGCTTAGAATTACACTCTGTGAATCACTCATACTTTCGAAACTTAATTACTGTGACATCGTTTATGGTCCACGTCTTCTAGCCAGAACAGTTAAGCTTGTACAGCGGGTGCAGAATGCCTGTGCACGCTTCTGTTTCTTTGTGCCACCTCGGTCTCATGTGACCCCATTCCTTAATAGTGCTAACTTACTGAAAATGGAGGCCCGTAGAAAGCTTCATCTAGCGACTTTAATGTTTGGTGTCCTTAAGTCAGGAAAACCTATATATTTACATAAGAAACTCACTTGGGCCAAAAGTTATACTGGTAATTCATTAAGATCTTGCAGAAACATCTTTGCGACACCAAGTCATCATACTGTGGCTTTCCGCGGGTCCTTCAGGTTCGCAGCCACACATTGCTGGAACGATCTTCCGCCGCCGTTGCGTGACCTTAAAACAATCAATACATTTAAAAGATGCTTAAAAAAATATTTACTTTCACTCCAGCTTACATAGAAATAATGTTATTTTAGTACGCCTACTTACAACTCGGTTTTTCACGTCTGGTGGATAGCATTAGATTTAGCTGTGAACGCCTCTATGATATCCCTTGCACGGGGCTTCACTGGTACTTCTCGTCATCATCTATGACTAGTCTGTTCGGGTACTACAGTATAGTTTTTTTTTTTTTTTACCACAAAAACTAATATCTGTACTGTGCGGATATTGTATTTATGTAGTGTGGATGTGATTATTTTATTTTAATACAATTTACTTTATTTAAATATTTAATATCATATAAAATTATATATATACATATTTTTTTTTTCTTCATTACAGCTGTAATTAAAAAAGCAAAAAATTATTAATATGGTCGATTAGGTACGTACGATTAACGTTCTTCGCACAGGCCCTGTCAGAATACCAGCGCTGTTGCGGTGTGACGACCTCATACCGTAACAGCATATGCTGAGGCAGGGTCCTGATTGGCCCGTCACACAATTTTTAATGTAATTAGTTGGTTTTGTTTTTATTTTTTGTTTGTTTGTTGTTCCTTGCTGTTTCTTGGTATGTAAGTGTGATGTGTGTCAATAAAATTTTATTCATTCATTCATTCATTCATTCATTCATTCATTCATTCATTCATTCAATAAAAAATATTTCAAGAAGATTTTTCAAGATTTTTCGTTTTTCCGTACAAAATGTATGGGAAAAGTTTTTGGCGATTTCTGTCGTTTCTAGTACTCATACCTTAAGTGGTCCCATAGAGTCTTTTGATCCTCACATGAAATAGGATCCATTGGCATGAAAAAAATTTTTTTGGTATTTAAGCATTTTTTTTTGCAAACGGTAATTTTTTTCCAAAATCTGTGAATGCAGTTCAGAATATCTCAAAAAGTTATGGATGGTCTCCCTGGAACGTTTTCCTGTGACTATAACGGTTAAGATACCTGCCCTTAATGTCCCGTCTCAACAATCCACCCTGTATATTTAGTCCAATCAACGGGGCTTATGCAACCCGAATAATTCTCCCGTCTATGAAATTTGGCATGTGATGAAGTTAGGTAATACAGATTACAGATGAACAATAATCCAATAAATTTTGTTACGAGAAGTTAGGTATTTTTACCTAAACATGAAAATCGCTTATACCTCTCTGTGAATATTTCCTCGGGCTAAAATACTTTCTGTATACGTACTTATGTATTAGTTAGAATAAGTATGTAAAGAAATCCAATACTTTTTCGATTTCAGAGATACCCAAAATTTTAATTTTAATATTTTTCAATATATCTTCTGTTGAAAAATTTATTTGCTGATTATTATTTTTTAATATGTTTTTATACCTTTAATATATAGCTTTGTCAGTAAGCTAACAAATTTTCTTTTTTAATCATATTTATACATAAACGTATAAAAATGGACCGACTATTTTTTTCACATTACCTCTTTAGACCAAAAAATAAAAAAATATGATTAAAGAAGAAAATGTATTGGCTTACTGAACAAAGCTATATATTAAAGGTGTAAAAACATATTAAAAAATAATAATCAGCAAATAAATTTTTCAACAGAAGATATACTGAAAAATATTAAAATTTAAATTTGGGGTATCTCTGAAATCAAAAAAGTATTGGATTTCTTTACATACTTATTCTAACTAATACATAAGTACGTATACAGAAAGTATTTTAGCCCGAGGAAATATTCACAGAGAGGTATAAGCGATTTTCATGTTTAGGTAAAAATACCTAACTTCTCGTAACAAAATTTATTGGATTATTGTTCATCTGTAATCTGTATTACCTAACTTCATCACATGCCAAATTTCATAGACGGGAGAATTATTCGGAAGTCGCCATACAACAAATATCCTCATTGATTGGACTAATTATGAAACAATATGAACTGTCTAATGAATACGATTGACTTTACGCAATCACCTAGCTGGTCATAGGCAAAAGTTGATAGTCTGTCTGTAGTAAGTAGTACTGACTGTCCTACGAATGGACAACATTGTTGTCACGATCCAAAACGACAGACGGTCAAAAAAGTGTTGTCTCGTTTTAACGCATTAAATTGTGCGCCTATTTTAACGAAAAATTTTCTAAGTCTATGATTTTAATGTTCCTGCCTCTTTCTAACTATCCGACGGTCATTTCATTCATATATCACTCCTTTGTGCAGCCGTTCCCTCAAGGGCGGATCCAGGATTTAAATTTGGGGGGGGCCCTCGGAGACTCGGGTCTAGGGCAGGGTCTATGTTAGGGCTCCCTGTCAAGGATGCACAAAATGCCTGATTTAGGAAAAATTACTGCCTGTTGAAAAACGGCCGCGCAGCGCGATTTTTAGCCACTAATTTTGTGGTGTTGTCTTGTCTATGCTAAAAAAACTGCCGCGCAGCGCGATTTTTTGTCAGTTTAGTCAATTGTATGTACTCTTATGTACTTATAGGAAAAAAACGGCCGCGCAGCGCGATTTTTTGTCAGTTTCATCCACAAATCTTGTACTCTTGTCTACAAGAAACGGCCGCGCAGCCCTATTTTAAGTCAGTTTTAGCCACTAATTTTGTAGTGTTGATAGTAGAAAAAGCGCCGCGCAGCGCGATTTTTTGTCAGTTTAACCACTTGTATGTACTCTTATTTATAGTAAAAAACGGCTGCGCAGCGCGATTTTTTGTCAATTTCATCCACAAATCTTGTACTCTTGCCTAAAAGAAATGGCCGCGCAGCGCGATTTTTCGTCAGTTTAGCCAATTGTATGTACTCTTATCTATAGTCAAAAAACGGCCGCGCAGCGCGATTTTTAGTCAGTTTCATCCGCTAATCTTGTAGGTACTTTTGTCTACCTATAGTAAAAGAAATAGCCGCGCAACCAAAGGCGAATCCAGTTAGGATTTTAAATTGGCGGATTTTTTAAATATTAAAACTAAACGTTTTAAGATTTTTATAGAGGAAGAGTATTATATGATGTAGGTAATCTCCGCATTTTACACACAGCCTTTAATTAAGTAAACGGAAAATAATAATTTTAATAATATCTCAATAAATAAATTTTAACGTAATAATAACTGTTCCGAATTCGAGCGATAGTCAGCAGGATAGCACGAGAGCTCCATTATTCAGCTTCAAAATTCAATGCAATCCGCAAAGGTAACCAACCTCGTGGGGGGGGCCATGGCCCCCATGGCCCCCCCCCTGGATCCGCCAATGCGTTCCCTTACAAACTACTGACAGTTTAAAGTGGAACTTATTGACAACTAGGAACGTACACTTTTGCTCAACAGTTATTTGCTTATTTGGTGATATTTACTGTGTTAACAAATACCTTCTGTACTCGTCAATTTAATAAATAAACATACTGCCGGCGGGTGGTAAAATTTTGCGAAAATCTAAACATTTACTTACGTGGTTTTTTCAGCTATCAAAATCGAAGTGTCCGTCTGTGCCCCAGTGGCCACGTCTCGAAAGTAGCTTTGTTCGTAGTTTATGGACAACAAACTACAGAAAATAACTTTTTAAACGTTGTTTTGTTGTCTGAATAACCCATGCCCAGCATAAAATCTGCCAAATTGCGGTTGATTTTTAAATGATTGCAGTTTGAAAGTGAGTGGTGTTCAAATTTTAATGGTCGGATAAATTTATACCAGGTGTCAAGGTGTGTTTTTCTTAAGGGTAGGTCGTCTGACGGATCACGAGAAGTGATTTGTTTTGTATAGAAGTACATAGATATCGTGTTTTTTTTATTCGTAATTTGTAACAGCCTGATATTTAAGTGGTAAAATTGGCGGCTGAATGTATTAATTTCGGTGCTAGCCCCAAAATAATCACTTTTTAAATAAAATTTAATACTTTATAACTCGCTAGAAGTGTAAAAGAACAAAATGATTTTTTAAATAATAAACGTTTCTTAAATTACTTTCTCATTTTTGTTTTCATTCAAAGAGGGCAAGACTCGAAACGCTACTACGGCCCTTAAAAAATGCCTTATTGATCCTCGGTTAAAAAATATCCGAAAATATTAAATTGACTTTCGGAGAAGATTTATCCAAGAGTGGATAGGGTTTAGAATTGTATGATATTTTACACTATAATCCTTACATTTAAGGTACATAATCGTATAAAATGGCTTGGCTAGATAGTATTCTTCACAAAAGCATACATAACCAGACACCCAGACATACAAACAACACTGGAAAAAATGAAATGAAGTATGGCTACGCACACTGTCAAAAATTGGTGCTCGTTTCCAGATCATATTTTAAAGTGCTATTTTACTTAAATGTAATAAGGTGTAATAAAAGGTGTATTTTTGGTATAAAATAGAAACAGTAAACATAGTAAGCGATTAAATCAAAACTTTACCTAGATTTTTTTTAAGAATTTTCCAACAATTTGCAATTGACGATATTTTTTGATTTTGCTATGGAGCAATGTTTAAACAAGTTTTTAATAATATAAAGCAACTGTTTTTCATTCTAAAGAGCATACAATATCCATATGTTATCGATTTAGATTTCGTAATAATCTGAAAATTATTTAAAAAATTTAATAAATAAAAGGTTTAAACGCCCAAAACAAAGAAACTATCTTATTTATTAACACGCACCGAATAAAAACATTCTTGTGAATAGGCCTAACAACTTATCAGAACAGTCGGAACATAAATAAACATTCCACGGTGGTGAAAAAAGTACTCAAATGTAACCTGACGCAAAGCGCGCGCTCGCGGCGCAGATGCGGATCAGATGACCATCCCCGGATATTTTTTGCAGAACAGGTGAGTGGCTAATTTCGAAATCTATTGCAATCGCTTTTAGGATGTAATTCATTGATGTTTCTTTATTCTTTTTTGGCATAGGTAAATAAAAACTAACCAAAGAAATCCAGCAATGGGTTACATAAATTATCCATCCTGTCAAATGAAAACGATTGCCCCCGTCGTGTGAATGTGGCCTAATATTATTTTTTAATCTGTATGGTCTGTGGTGGGTGGCTGGCGCGCAGAAAAAAAAATTGGAGGAAAAGGAATTTTATTTGTCGTGCGTGGACTTCAAAATAATTTAATTTTCAGAAGAAGATGCAACGAAAATAAATAAATGTATGTATCAATTAAAATAAATGTGCTATATTATAAATAAATGCTTGAAGTGAAGATGTATGGATGGTCTGATTATGATGACGCAAGAAAGAAGCCTGGGTTGATTTGATGGTGGTTGATGGCATGGCGGTCAGAATAAAAATAGTACCTTTGCTTCATTGCATTTTGTCAAAATGTTTGCCTGTATATGTATATTATTTGGCGGCTTTTATTTAATTTGGCTAAGTTACTACTGCGCGGCTGGTTAAGTTTTTTAATCTAAAGAAATTGATTTAATGAATGTTATATAAATGTTTGTTTTCTTTGTAGTAAATTGTTTCTAACATGGACGAAGATGATGTTGTTGTCATTATTGTTGGAGATTCGGAAGCGGAGAATTTTGATGATGATGGTCAAACTAATGTGCCCATCAAAACAGAACAGATGGACTACTTGGACGTCTCTGATGTGGTTAATATCATAGAAACAGCAAAAAAGCACGGCCAGTCTATTTCTGTGAAAGAAGAGTATTTATCTGATGAAGAAACTTTAGAGGAATGCCTTGAAGAGTACAAAGACGATAAAAAAATTATGGAATCAGATAAAAGACGTGGTAAGCCCTTGGATGAGGAATTTGTTTGTTCAAATAATCTAGAAGAGGTCATGCTAAAGGAAGAATTGGTCGGTGAAGATGTGCTAGGATTTACTAATAATTTCATGGAAGAATATGTATATTCTGATGAAGATTATGTGCCCGATGGATACAGCCAGCAATCTAAATCAGACTCTGAGAATGAAGTTGAAGTACACTCCAACAGAAGGTCTCTCATTGCACCGGCACAACGGAAATCCTTTGTTCAAGATCTCAAGCAGGAGTACCCAGAGTTACGTCATGATAAGATTGGTCTTATTAAAGCACTTGCAGAAATAATGAGGAACACACAAAAGCCTCCTCTACCACTAGACTTTTATTATATCTCTGATACTATGTTTGAGTAAGTTTCATATTTATAGAAAACAGATTTATGTAATTTGACTTTCTATTATTGAAAAATATATTTAAAGGAAAATATACCATTAAATATTAAAGTTACAGATGAAATTGCTAAAATATTATATGTTTTTTAGGTGCAGAAAGTGTGGCGCAATGTCTGAAACCATCCCGGCAGCAGGTCGGCACTATCAAGAGAAACACGGCCCGAGATACCTTGTTTGCTACGCCTGTGGTGTAGACTTTAGAAGGTTAGTGCTTACAAATAGTAGTTATTGCATGAATATAGGAGTATGCAACATGTTTAATTGTAACTATTATAGTACAAGGCAAAGAAATTGGGTGGGGATGGCACAGAAAGCATATTTTGGGTATGTGTAGCAGTGAGGTATGCGGGCGATGGGAGTCGCTCACAAGTTCACATGCGCAAACTTATCCCCACTCCATCAAAAAAGTGTCAAGATGTTTGCCTCGTACTGTACACAATTTTCAATCCTATTCTTATCTGTGTGGATTGTATAACTTCTAGTTCGCTCTGAAGTTCCTTTGCTCATGCACAGAGTGTATATTCTGTACAAATTTATGAGAAATTACGGATCGCCTCGTTTTCAGACAGTGCTAGAAGTTTGGCACGATCTGTAAACTATATTATTCACTATATTTCCAGCACAACTAATCTGTACAAACATGAGAAGCGTTGTTCGGCCCCTGACATAGTGACGGTGCTGCGAGCACGAGCATTGTCTCTGGGCCGTAAGGGTCGGAGTAGACCCTTCATTCCAAAGCCACAGGATTGTGTAGTACGATTGCCAATCAGCCACAAAATGTGAGTTCCATGTAATTAAGTACTCAGATTTTGATTCAACTTGCATCAACAGGTCATCTGTACCTTTTTATCGGTCACTCACTAGTCCAGACAGATAATCTGTATCAAATTGAATCATCAATCATTTTAACTAAGTACAATGCAATGCGAAAGTTTAAAAGTGTATAAATTGAATCATCTTTGTTAATTATTCAACATCTCTGTCATTGAACATTTTGACCAAGTTCTGTGTATGTTTTCCTTTTTGAACTGACTTCAAAAAAGATGGAGGTTCTATGTTCCTCATGTATATCATGTTTTGTGTCTGTTCACCAATTATTTTGAAGACAGCTGGACAAATGTTAACTTATGTACTATTCAAACTCCATTATGACACGATAGTTATGTTGACATGAGCAGAATCAAGGCCCTGGCAGATTTAAGTGTTAACGAGTCACATTCGACACTTAAAATCTACAGACTTTGTGTCTTTGTTATAAAATAAAATCTTAAAAATATTTTGTTAA
Organism: Agriphila tristella; assembly: GCA_928269145.1. NCBI lineage: Eukaryota > Metazoa > Arthropoda > Insecta > Lepidoptera > Crambidae > Agriphila > Agriphila tristella. The sequence continues at coordinate 32,105,725 of OV743432.1, forward strand.
TGTTTATTTTCTTTTTTACCGTCTCTGTGGTCTAGTGGTTCAGCCACCCATGTAAAACGCAGCAAGGGCGTCGCCAGGGGTGGGGGGCCGCCGCCCCCCCCCCCCCCTAGAGGTTAAAAATGTAGCCAACTGCAACGTAACCAAAGTCCTAAGGCCCTGCAATTGACTTGCTTTTCCGATATATCCTGCAATGGAAATGGAATGCAATGGTGGTACAATTTGTACTCGGTTTGGTTGGTGGTAGGGCTTATTTCAAATAGTGTAGTGCGCTTCCACCATCACCTTTATCGTCACTTAACATCAGGTGGGGTGAAGCCAAGCACTATCCCGTTGTGCTTAAAAAAAATGGTAATAAATATTAAAAAAATACTTTTACCCAGATTCCCGTGCACAGAGTGCTCTGCGACGTTCACTACCAAGGTCAACTTGGACGCGCACGAGAACTTGCACAAGGGCCTGCGCCCCTTCCGCTGCCACCAGTGCCCCTGCGCGTACACTTCGTTCCCAAGGCTCAAGGTAAAACCATACAATACAAGTACATAAGCAGCACTCCGCAAAGTCATTTAAATAAATAGCGACTTTCGCTCCGGCTCAATAAAGTGCAATTCAGGTCGTGCAGTTCACCCAGTAGTTGACTCTCTATTGTGTGCTCTTACCTTTTCTTACGACGTTACGTTAGGGTTGTCTTCTTTTAAATGAACTGCCTAACATATATCATCATAATGTGGAAAACGACAATTGTTTATTGGTAGTAGCAAAAACAGTTTGCATCAACTCATGGTAGGGCCACAAAATAGAGAGAGGCTACCTTACTCCTTACGCGATCGGTCTTGCGTCGATCATCGAGCGATCATGATTAGAAATAGTTAAGACTAATTTTATGACTCCTACACACTGAGCCGTCTATGAGCTTTGCAGTTTGAAAATTAATTAGATTTAGCGTTAAGTGGAAAACGATATACCTAGTAAAAAAGTGTGTTATTTCGTGTAGCGTCACGTGAATCAGCAACACTCTGGCCTTCAATACATCTGCGACCACTGCGGACGCGTGTTCAAGGTGAAGGCTGCGCTCGCGGTCCATCTTAACACGCATGCGCGTAAGTTTACATACGACATACGAAATACTTACACACAATGCTTTAATCTTTTTATTGACTCGTGGGCTGATATATTTTAAATAACCTAACTAAAGGAGCGCTTGCACGGGCAATTAAAATTGCTCCACTATTGTCAATTTTGGTTGATTGCAATCTTAAGTGATTATCGGCAAGATGCAGCTATTTCTTTTAAACCTTGTTGGTACAGGGTAATTTTCCGACCCCTTTACAAAATGAAGATAATTATGTTTTTTATTTTTCTTTTTAAATTCACAGTTTTTAGTCACTTTTTATGTCCAAAAAATTTAGCCGCGCACGCTCACCCTCGCGCAAGCGACGTGAGCGGGGGAAGGCGGGTGGCGGGAGGGGGGCTCGCGCGGGTCGACCGTGCGGTGCGCAAACAGTGACAACAATTTCAATTTGTATAGGGAAAAGTTTGGGGTAAAAATGTAAAAAAAAAAAAAAATTCACAAATTGATTGTACTGCTGTTAAAGAATAACCTGACAAAATTTGAAAAGGGGTCCAAAAATGACCCTGTATGTTCGCTAACAATAGATATAAATACATCATATTGTACCACAAGCGCTCTAAAGTAGGTTACACTTCGTGCACATTGTTAGGTTAATCATGTATGTAATTTGTAGCGGAGCCGAAGTTCCCTTGCCCGGAGTGTCCGCGGCGGTACGCGACCAAGGCGGCCATGCTGCACCACGTGCGGCGCCACTACAACCTGCCGCCCGCCTGCGCCTGCCCCGTGTGCCCCAAGCAGTGAGTGTTATACCGTGTGTGTAATGTGTGGTGTAGTTATGTACGCGACCAAGGCGGCCATGCTGCACCACGTGCGGCGCCACTACAACCTGCCGCCCGCCTGCGCCTGCCCCGTGTGCCCCAAGCAGTGAGTGTTATACCGTGTGTGTAATGTGTGGTGTAGTTATGTCCGGGTTATAACGTGTGTGTGTGACCACTGCTGAACATAGGCTTTTCCAAGTGCACGCCACTAAGCACGATCCGCGGCTACTTTCATCCAGCTTTTGCCAGCTACTTTCATCCAGCTTTTGCCAGCCACTTTGCGAAGATCGTCGCTCCACCTTGTCTGAGGGCGACCCACACAACGTTTGCTGATATGCGGTCTTCACTCAAGAACTCGTCTGCCCCAGCGGCCATGGTTTTAGAGCTAAAAATATGGCCGGCCCACTGCCACTTCAGCTTGCTAATTCGGTGGGCTATGCCGATCACCTTAGTTCTCTGTCGGATCACCTCGTTCCGGACCTGATCTCTCAGAGAAACTCCGAGCATAGCCCTTTCCATAGCTCGCTGCGCGACTTTAAATTTGTGAACCAGCCCTACAGTGAGTGTCCACGTTTCGGCTCCCTATGTCATGACAGGCAGGACGCACTGGTTGAAGACTTTCGTCTTTAGACACTGTGGTATAGGCGACTCAAAGACTCAACGAAGTTTCCCATATGCTGCCCAGCCCAGCTGTATCCTTCTGTTGGCCTCTTTGTGTCGAAGTTATTTCTACCCAATTGCAATGCAGGTAGTAGGTGTTATACCGTGTGTGTAATGTGTAGTGTAGTTATGCCCGCGACGGTACTACACTACAACCTGCCACCCGCCTGCGTCGGCCCGATATGCCCCAAGAAGTACAAATAGCCCCAGTCGTAGGAGGCAAAAAAACGACGAATACGGCTATCCATGAACCAAAGATTTCCTTCGGTAGGATTGATCCTTGGGTTCCTAAGATGGGTTTACGAATTGGAGCCACCTGGATTTTTCAAGCAGGTGGGGGGGAGGGGGGGAATTCTGCCTTAACGAAGTCCGAGGTCAATAACTGCCTAAGTTAATACTAAGTCAAGTTTGGTATCATTTTCGGATAAATCAATGACGTAGAATTCATTTCTGGTATAAAAATTCAATTTATTAAGAAGTTTCCTAAACATTACACAATAACCAATATTTTCAACTACATTTTTTTTACTTTAAGTCACCGTAAATATTAAACTGATGTTCTTATTTGCAAACAAAAAATACGATAACAAAGCTTATACCGGGTGTAACAAAACCCTCAACGAAGCCGAGGTCTACGTATTCTGCCCATCATCAGGACCATTTCTGTTCAAAATTATTGCTGGGAAACGATTTTAATTTTTGGTGTAAAAAAAGCATTGCATACATTACCACGCAATGTACCGCGTACAATAGACCGCGCCTGCGAGTGTATGCTACACAGCTGCGTGCGGCCGAGTTGAAAGGCCACGTTTATGTGCGTGCTCATGAGATAAATAAATGTCCATCAGCCATTTTTTAATGTCCCCACTGCTGGGGCACAGGCCTTCCTTATGGGTGGTAAGGAGGATGGGCCATAACCCACCACGCGGGCCCAATGCGGATTGGTGAGTGTTAACGACTGCTAATGCAGCCGGGACCAACGGCTTAACGTGCCTTCCGAAGCACGGAGGAGCTCGAGATAATCAATTTTTGGTCACCCATCCCATGACCGACCCTTGCGAACGTTGCTTAACCGCCGCAATCGTTGGGCCAGGCGCTAAACCACTGCGCCACCGAGCTCCTCCACAGAGGAGCTCGGTGGATAAATAAATAAATAAATATAAATAAATATTTTAATTTGGATAATGTTTCTTTGGACAAAAATAAGGAAATAACGAATAAAATAAGATTTCATAAAAAAATTAAAAAAAAATTTTTGACTTTGACCTTCAATAAGTTCGTAGCTATTGGTTTCCCAGGTATAGTCTAAAAGACAAAAATGATCCTGATGATGGGCGGAATGCGTGGACTTCAGCTTCGTTGAGGGTCTTGTTACACCCGTTAGAATGAAGACTTGAAAAAATATAACATACAAATTTCTTTATTAACAATAAATAGCGAAAAAAAAATTCACTGTCGCGTGCCGTCAATTTCTTTTACACCTATGGAAATATTATTATTTTTTATTACAACAATATGGGTATCAAATGAAAGGTAATACATAGCCAATTCCAAATACAGGGTAATTTTGCGACCTCTTTACAAAATCAAATATAAGTTCAAGGAAGTAATAAAAAGAAATTAGGTGAGATAATTTTGAATAATTTATTTTTATATTCACAGTTTTTAGCCACTTTTTATGTCCTAAAAATCTAGGCGCGCACGCTCACCCTCGCGCACGTGACGCGAGCGGGGGAAGGCAGGTGGCAGGAGGGGGACTCGCGCGGGTCGACTTGTGTGATGCGCAAACAGTGACAACAATTTCAATTTGTGTGGGGAAAAGTTTGGGGTAAAAATGTAAAAAAAAATGTTTTTTACTTCATAAATTGATTGTACTGCTGTTATAGAATGACCTGACAAAATTTGAAAAGGGGTCCAAAAATGACCCTGTATATACAGGGTGTTAGTGGCACCCTTGCGAAAACTTTCAGGGCATAATCAACTCATGATTCTGAGTCCATCTGAAGTGGAATTTTCCGTCGCAAAATTCATGAAATATTGTGTGTTTTTTTTATTTTTTTCCATCACACAGATACTGTCTTACTTGCATAGAACCTAAATTTACAGAAAAAAAATTAAAATATCAAAATTTAGTTAACCCGCAATGTACAACAACAGCTGTTTGCTATCGTTCGTTAAGATCGCTGACACTGCTCGGTCGGCGGCCCGCTGCTGCCGGAACGGCCGACGCGCGACGGCATACATCTGTCTCTGTTGCACATACCTCTTTAGTCGTTCGTAGTGCAAAGCGGGTGCATAATTTTCGCACCATTCAAATTTAGTACTACTAGTGTTAGGCATAAACTAATTCGACCTCTGTAACTGTTACCATAGAGTGTTGTGTGTCAGGAAAAATATTGGTTGTCATCTTGTCAAAGGTGTGAGAAATATATGTTATATGAAAAGTGATTCGTTAATGTGTTGTTTCATTCAAGTTAAGGAAAATAACAAGTAATCAGCCTCCTAAGAGTGTAAAAGGTTATGGGCGCTATCACGCAAGGTATCAGATAAGTAGTGCCAGACGGGAAAAATTGAAACTGGCGAAATGTCAACTTCAGAAGTAATGTTAACATATCCCAAATTAGGAAAGGACAATTTTGGCCACTGGAAATTTAGAGTAAAACTGATCTTGGAGGAAAAGAAGTTAAATGACGTACTTACAAAAACAGTAGACCAGCTAAAAGTAGAAAACCTCGAAAACAAGGATATAGAACCATTGAAATAAGGTACAAATTACAATGGTTGATTTATTAGATCTGTTCATATGAACTGATCTAAAAACATTATTTTTATTAATAATTATTTAGTGCCTCATTCATTAATTATTACATACCAATTACGTTTGTGTACCAAAGTAATTTACAATTCATAAATTGATTTCAAGCAATACTGATGAAAAGAATTTGCTTATGCGGGCTCCAGACTCCTGCGTGATTCACGGCGTGAATTCACGCCGTAATTTTGCCGTGAAGTCAGCGTGAATAGCATGACCCTCCACACTCACTATCGTTCACAGTTTAGTTCGCGCGCTCGTCGAGAATGGACGCCGAATTATGGCACTGCTATCTTTGAATTTAGCATCCCATAAAATGGGTTCGGCAATTCTCAATCAACACAAGTTCCTGCTTGTTCGTCCAAGTGACGGTCATTTTGACGCACCGTACTCCGCAAATAAATAAAACCTCAAGGCACGGTACTGTTTTCACGTGCGAGTGCGGATGCGTTCGCGTTCACGGGAGGTTCGCGCACAGCGAACCCTTTGACGCGGGCGCAAATACCGACACGGAACGGAAACTAGGCGTGAACGGGCGCGAAGCCCGTGAACGGGCGCGAAAACCATCCACATGCCCACTTAAAGCGGGCTCCACATTCGCGCCGTGAACACCCGTGAAAGGCGTGAAGCGCGCTTTTTTTTTGAACGGGCGCGAAGGTTTTCGCGCCCGTTCACGCCTTGTTCCCCGTTCCGTGTCGGTATTTGCACTCGCGTCAAAGGGTTCGCGGTGCGCGAACCTCCCGTGAACGCGAACGCATCCACACTCGCGCGTGAAAACAGTACCGTGCCTTGAGGATTTTAATTTATTTGCGGAGTACGGTGCGTCAAAATGACCGTCACTTGGACGAACGAGCAGGAACCTGTGTTGATTGAGTGTTATCATGCCGAACCCATTTTGTGGGATGCTAAATTCAAAGATAGCAGTGCCATAATTCGGCGTCCATTCTCGACGAGCGTGCGAACTAAACTGTGAACGATAGCGAGTGTGGAGGGTCATGCTATTCACGCCGACTTCATGGCAAAATTACGGCGTGCATTCACGCCGTGAATCACGCAGGAGTCTGGAGCCCGCATTACACTGCCGGTGTACTGCTGCCCTGCTAATTGCACTTGCAGTAATCGACACTTTTGGGATTTTCACTTTTTTGCAAAAATGACATCTCATGGGCTTAAGCTATATATAAAAAAATATTTTTAATGTTTTTTTTATTGTAACTATGTTTTTTATTTAACGCAAAACACAGTACTTGCACAAAAGTATTGCTTATGCTAACAAGATCTGCAGCAATCAGCATGTACTAAAATGTTTTGCAGTACTTGATACGTTTACTGTAGTTTCATTTAGCACATAATTCTTTGCTAGGAATAGAAACTAAAGCCAAACGCAGTATTCCACAATACTGCGTTTGAATGCATGGAGTATAAAGAAAAGCTACTATTGCGTTGCTAAGACTAAATGCAGCATTCTACAGTGCTGTATTTGCGAGTAGCAAGGTTACTTATCACACACTATGCTACCTACGCACAGACCGAAGCCGCAAGGTACAGTGCTGCGTTTCACGCTAGCAAATCAGTCATAAACGTCATTCGCGGATGGAACACGTGTGTGCCTAAGCCACGTCGTGCTCGTGGTTCTTATAATTTCTTTATATAATGTTCTAGTGGTTTTGAGAAGTTTATTTATTTATTTAAGTATCTAGTTCTGGTGTAGGTCGCACATTCATTTCACTATGGAGTTAGAGGCAGATAATAAGCTAGCCTTCCTAGACATTCTTATCATCAGGAATTCTGATCAAACCTTGAGCCACATTGTGTATCGAAAAGCAACACATACAGATGGTGATCTCAATAGTGAATCCCACCAGCATCCTTTACATGTAGCTACCGTAGGAAAATCTTTGTTTCAAAGAGCACGCGGGATCTGTGACCACCAACACCTGACGGCTGAGCTTCATCATGTCAAGCACGTAATGCGAAGTAACAAACTGCTAGTACCACGCCTCCATCACAGAAACCGTATCAAGCCAGTCACAGTAGAACGACGACCTGCCATTCTACCTTACATGAAAGGTGTCACTGACAAGATTGGAGATATTCTGAAGCAGGCGTCTATGAAGACCTACTTCAAGCCGCCGAGCAACATAAACCAATTATTTTGACCTGTCAAGTGCAACATCCCCTTTCAAGATGCAGGCGTCTACAACCTAGATTGCGACTGTGGGCTCTTTTACATTGGGCAAACAGAAAAGTATAGGGACGCGCGATAAAGAACATGTAGCTGACATGAAGAATAGGGCGCGTTAACAAGTCTGCAGTGTGTGAACATGCCTCAAAAGAACCCAACCATACATTAGATTTGATAAACCACAAAACTTGCCAAAAAACAAAGACTCATTCCCGGAATGCTACGCGAGGGTATTGAAATCAACAAATATCCAAATTTCAATAGAGAAGATGGTTGGAGAGTACCACCAGCTTGGGACCCCATAATTTATCAACTAAAATCCCGTCCTAAATCACACACTGCAGGTTCTAAAGATACAGTACGTATAGTATTGCTTTCTCTGTGGATACAGTTAGTTCGTTTTGTAGATAGGGATCAAAGGGGAGGTCGAGACAACCTCTCTGAGTTTTCTTCCGCCAGTTATTTCTGTGAGAGTTCTTTGTGGAAAATTCAGTAGCTAGTTCTTGATTTCTAATTAACTTTAATCAATTTAATTAACACAAATCCCATCCAACTGCAGCGAGGTGTGAGACAGGGAGACGTTATTTCTCCGAAGCCGGAGTTCACAGCTGCGTTTGAGGACATCTTTAAACTCTTAGACTAGAAAGGACTCGGCACCAACATTAATGACCAGTACCTAACACACCCTCGTTTTGCCGATGACATAGTTTTTATGGCTGAGACCTTGGAAGACCTGAAAACAATGCTCGAAGATCTCCGTATTGCTTTCCAAAGAGTGGGTCTCAAAATAAACATGGATAAGACGAAAATCATGTCGAATACCCATGTTGTACCCGCTCCAGTTCCTGTTGGGAACACTATTACACTTCCAAAAAATTGTTTTATTTCGTTTTTTAGCTACTTAAATATCTGAAGCCAACACTTTTAACTAGTATCATGCATAAAAATAGTACATTATTGCTAATTAAAAACGCAGTTTTGAACATGTGCTAGGTAATTTTGCAGTAATAAACATAGATACTGCATTTGGTCTTAGTGATACTGTAATGTCCACAATCCCAAATGGTAGGCAAAAATGCAGTATTCCGCATTTTGTTAGGATGACATCGTTAAAGTAAAACAAAAAATATGTCAATAGAACGCTTGATTTTTTTCTTCATTTTTAGGTATACTTTCAATGATATATAACATAGACTTGTTGCCTAGATATCAAAAAATATGTTTCCCGCGTTTATCTCCAAACCGCCATTTTGCAAGTACTGCGTTTGCAATAAGGAGGGCACTGTACAGCACGTACCGAATCTTTCGGCAGAAGTTGGCGGTCGCTTTGTGTAGATTAGAGATGGGCGAATGGGAAATTACAACAATCGAACTATTCGAGTGATCTACGTAATTTATCGTATCATCGTTCTGAAGAAATTAATAAGCCCCATTTGTATTGAAAATACCAAAATTAATTAAGTGATTATTTACGATTAAAGTCGTATGTTACTAGGACGAACGTACCTAATTGTGAAAGATGTGTGCAACTGCAAGTATACCTCGCGCAACGAGTTAAGAGCGCTCGGCAGTCTGGAGGGGGTATGCGCAGTATCATTTTTTAATAACAAATTCCTACTGCGCATACCCCCTCTACATTTGCCGAGCGCTCTTAACTCGCCGCGCGAGCTGTAACTCGCAATAAGAATGTGTTTCGTAAAAGGAACCCGTCGGGAATTTTCAAAAGTTTTATTTCTAAGGCTAACAGGAAAACACAATTCGATAATTCCAATACGATAGAATGTCTGAAAGTCTTATTTGTGCTTAGCAATTTCACCCGTCCTAGTTATTGGTGAAATGATTTTTTATGATTATTAATTTATTTCTATTAATTTTACTTCTATTTCCTATTTGAAGCATACTCCAGCGTATGTACCAATTAGCATTAGAGAGAGAGAAGGGGCAGAGAGGGAGAGAGTTTTAAGAATTGTGCTATGTTTGAAAAAAAAAGTGAAATAGTGTAAGATTTAAAAGTGGATTTGTTATTATTCCATTCGATCTGTTTGAGTGATCTTTTGATCTATTCATGTTTGATTTGCCCCATCTCTAGTCGGCATTTTCAAAAGGATTTGACAGTGCGCGATCTGTAGTCGACTGCGAATCTGTAGACGAACCGCGCGCGTACCTACGACGTTGACGATGTATTTGAGTTTTATTAGTTGTTTATGTTGTTATTGTTGTTTTTAGTTAATTGTTTTTGTTGCATTTTATTTGTTAATTAGTTTATAAGTGTTTTTTGTGTTGTGTGACTTCAGTGAGTGTGTGATTGTGAGTGCATAAACATGAACTTCGTGCGATTTACAGCACAAGAGTACGGGCGGATGTTGATGTGTTACGGGGAAGCTCGTGGAAATGCATCTCGAGCATCGCGTATTTATGCCGAGCGATATCCAAATTCGCGACGTCCAGACAGCCGAACCATACATAACACAGGCCTACCAGCGAATACTGAATAACCAGCCAATAGTGCCACAGATCGAAGGTGCCAGCCGAGCAATCAGTGTGCAAAGCGAGGAGCAAATTTTAGACTTGATGCACCAAAATCCAGACCTTGGTACACGTACTGCTGCCAAGTTATTAAGGCTTAGGCGAAGAGCAACGGTATCCCACTGGACAGTATGGAAAGTGCTGCGACGTGACCGTCAGCGTGCATATCATGTCCACAAGGTGCAGGCTTTATTGCCTGCAGATCGGCTTCGTCGGGTGGCATACTGCAGGTGGTTGGTGGCTCAGCAGCAGTGGAGCCCGGACTTTGTTTCGCGAGTCATCTGGACAGATGAGTTGACCTTCACTCGCAGCGGAATGTGGAACAGGCGCAATACCCACATCTGGTCCCAGACAAATCCATTTGCGTTCCAAGAAACGAGTCACCAAACGCGCTGGTCCGTAAATGTTTGGGCAGGAGTTTACAGAGACAAAATAATTGGACCTATTTTCCTACCCGAACGTATGAATGGACCGCGCTATTTAGACTTTTTACGCGGGGACTTTAGTGAGGCGCTGGCCATCTTGAACGTGGAACTAGACGAAGAATGGGAGGCGATGGAGGACGTGCCGCTGGACCGGTTACCGCACATCTGGTTCCAGCATGATGGAGCTCCACCCCACGTCGTGCTAGGTGTGCGCCAGCACTTAAATGAAACGTTCTCCCATCGGTGGATTGGCAGGTTTGGTCCGCAGGCGTGGCCGGCTCGTTCCCCAGACTTAACGCCCTTGGACTTCTTTTTGTGGGGGTATGTGAAAGAGCGTGTGTTTGTGTTAGCGTGTGACACCGCTGAGGAAATGCGACGTCGCATCAGTGATGTGTTTGATCGGCTGAGGAACGACATATCGGAAGACCCCACATTGATGCCGCGTCTTCACGCCGAGACCCTCCGTCGGGCACGTGTGTGTGAGCGGCTTGCTGGAGGCCACTTTGAACCGTACTTAATCCGGAGGCAAAATGTTTAAAGGTAAGATTAGTTACTAGTGCTTACTTTTTTTTCACCGAAATTTTTGATACTTTTGATCTTGCGTGTTTATCTTTAAGCCCTTACTAAATTAAAAGTGTTAAAAATAATTAATACGTACTCAATAAAAACCGTGCGTATTGTTTTACATTTCATCTGTACAAACGCATTCGGTGCGGCCGGCGGCAACGGCAAGGGGGCGGGGCAAGCTGTGTCGAGAGCTCGCGTGTGCCCGCCCGCGGTATTATCGAGTTGTTACGCATACATTGCTTCTCAACGAAAAATCAAAATCTTAACTATGCATTTGCGACGAGTGGTTTCATAGAGAAAGTTGCTTAACTCTAAGGGTAAAATCATCCCTTAAAGTCTTTGCAAGGGTGCCACTAACACCCTGTATACATTATAATACTTTTAGTTAACTGTTTTGAAATAAACTTAAAAAGTATAACGCAGCATTAAAAAATATCAGTAAATTATTAGAAAAACAAAAAATGCCAGTCAATATCGACAAAAAAGGCAAACATCACAAGCGCGCATGTAACTACAATTTTTTTCAGATGTTGTTAGGTACCTTGAGAGTAGTTTTACCCAAGTTTTAACCCTTGAAAACCCTGTACTGCTGGAAAAACTTGGGACTTGTTTCAGTATTTTCGAAAAAACTACCTTTAGGAAGCGTTTTTCAGGTATCTCTACTCTACACTTTTATAAAGCTAACTAAATTTGCTACAATTTGAGCTTATCACAAACAAGTTTCGAATTGATATTTAAAATTTTAATATTTAATAAAAATAATAACTTCCTTACAACGGTAACGAAGTTATTTTTTTAAATTAGCCAAAACAAAAAAAAAATATTATTATTGTAAAAATAAAAGAATAAGAGAGCTCCTATGAGGTATTTTTCTTTTTCAAATATTCCAATTTGTGCATTTAATGGCAATTTTTTTCTTTAATCAGTCGAGTATTTTATTTTTGTTTTTATTTTTTTTAAATAGTTTAACAATTGAATCGTACAAATATGAATCCAAAAATGAATTCGACACCCTAAATTCATACGAATATGGTATCAAACTGGGCATAGCAGCTCAACTAATACATCTATCGAGGTTGGGCTGAAAGCCAAAACTTCAAAAAATTTACTACAAAAATCGTGGTGGCTCCACTTCTTATATCTATTCTAGGGTCCTAAGGACCAATCCTACCAAAGGAAATCTCTGGTTCACAAAACGCCGTATTTTTCACCCTACTGACGCCACTAAAAGTATTAAGTAGTAAGTGGTCACAAAAACTATGCATAATAAGAATATTTCGCTGTTTTTATACCGTTTTCAATTAAAATATATAAAAATAAAATGTTTTTTTATTATTTTACATTGTGCATATTTTAGGCATTTAACAGTTTTTTGTGCATATTTTGGCCTTTTTAGTACATATTTGCGTGCATATTTTGGCCCTTTGTTAGTGCATAATAATCCGATGTATAGTTAGAACGTGTGTGTGTGTAATGTGTAGTGTAGTTATGCCCGCGGCGGTACTACACTACAACCTGCCGCCCGCCTGCTCCTGCCCCGTATGCCCCAAGCAGTAGGTGTTATACTGTGTGTGTAATGTGTAGTGTAGTTATGCCTGCGGATGAATGATCTTCAAACCTCGCCTACTACGGCCTAACATAACAACCATGCCCTTGTAATCTTCTTCCTTCTTTCAGAAAGTGCAATCAACTTCTTTACAGTCCATTTTTTTTTCTCAATCCCTTTTTTTACACTCACCCACATTTTCTTGTTTCAGTTATCCTCGAATGTCGTTGGTGAGAGACCACATGAAGAAAATACATGGAATGTCACTGATGACCCGTACGGTAAGTAAACTGTACTATGTAGTGATTTGTGTGTATTGTCTTAGGTAAAAAGTAGTCTATATGCGTCGATATGGAGCCCTATTTTTGAATCATTCGTTTGAAATCGTTCGAACTTATTTAATTTATCAATGCCCGAGCGGCCCGACCACACAACAATAGCAAATCTATTATGTCCCATTTTCCGGGGTTTGAAGGATTAAATTTACGCATTTAATAGTTGTTTATTTGTTCAACAAGTGAGCAAAGTCATTTAATTCGCGCTTTGTTTAAAATATAGTAAAATGTTTAGTTAATTTAGTAAATAAGTTAGCTTGGATTAAAACATAGGATACTTTTTATCCCAATCAAATGTTTCCTAGGGATTTTCCGAATGTCCAAGCAGACGAAGTCGCGGGGTGAAGCTAGTTTTTATGGAAATTTTATTCATCTGCTTTCATTCATTCTGCGGAAATTTTACCTTTTCTGTTTATGGGATGAACAGCCAGATTTCCGTGAGAAACACATTTTCTAACGAAAAATCTTCGTCTTATAAGTTCGACATTTTCCTGCTCAAACCTTGCTTATAAGTACTACTAGCTTCCGCTTTTAGCAGTTTTGCTATCTACTTCTAGCAGTGACTACGAGGGAATTGTAACGATACCGTCTAAAAATACTAGAATGGCTCTAAAAGTCCCACGTAAACCATTTTTAAAATTGTGTATTAATTATAATTATAATATTAAATACATTTCACCGCGGCGCCACTTTCGCTCAGGGTGTAAAGCTCGTTCGCTTAGATAGTGTCGGTACACCCGCAAGCAAATGTGTTCAGAGACAGGCACACCGGTAAGTTTTTGGTAACGTTAACTGATAATGATGTCGTTATCGGTATCGATAATTAAGTTGTACCATAGTGTGTGGGCGGGGGGAGAGGGGGTCGTGTTTTTAGATAATGGTATCCGTCTCTAGTTGTGTTTATTGCAATAATATACGAATACAAATAATAAACACAAGCGAGGTGAAAAGAGAATTTTAATGAAAAATTTAATAGAAACAATTAGACTACCTACTATTCTTCATCACTTGAAGTGTTGGAGTCATTATCACTTGTATTTATAATAACAGATCCAGCATCATCACGTTCCGAATCCATACCCAAATATCGATTTCCTTCTCTAATTGCGTGATCTACATATCTTTTGTGTTTACATGTTTTACAAAAAACCCGTCTTTTTTTGTTGGTTCACTTAAAGTTTAATTTTGAGGCACTTCACTGTCCTCCCAAGGACGAAAAAACATTTTTAGTACTTATACGTAGCAGAGTCACAAACACAAGCTTTCACTGCGGCGGGCGCTTCGATGTAAACAGCCAAAATCCAAATTAACTTGCGGGTGTACGCCGCACGCGGTATCCTTTGTTTATGCGGCGGCATCCTTTGACAAGAAGCGGCACGTGCAAAGGCGGCGCGATAAAAGGGCGACACTATCTAAGCGAATGCGCTTTACCTTAAGTCATAAAGTTTGAATCGGGCTATACTTACTGTTTTTAATGTAAAAAAAGAAGTATTTTTTATAAAATTGTAAATATTTTCTGTCACAGATGTTCTTCAAAGCGTTACCTAGATTAACAGATGAGCAGTTACAAAAAGCGAAAAATATTCTAACATCGGACCAGCCTCTAAATATAGTAAGCCGATAACTAAGGTACGATACCTACCGAATTTTTTGCCTTCTAGTGGTTTTGTGATAAACTAGGTAGGGGCTTTAAAAAAAACCGATAAGATTTGAAAGCGGATCGGTCAAATTACTGTGATATGTCCGTTTGAAAGCTCGGAGCTTTTTTTACCGCTCTTGTTTCGTCGCTGTTTAAATTGACAGTTGCTGGTCAAATTCATTGTTAAACTATGTCGGGATTTACACCATGTACCTGTTTATTTTTGAGACTCCGATATTTCGGCGCAGTTGCATGCGCCGAAATATCGAAATCTCAAAAATAAACAGGTACATGGTGTAAATCCCGACATAGTTTATTCTCATGGCAATTTAAAACAAATTTATTGTTGATAGTTTCAAGTGCACGTGTTGCTGGTATATACAAAGTGATTATTTTAGCGTTCGTTTAATCAGCGCAACTCCTCGGACACTCCATACAACAGCGCCATTATAAACAGATGACGTCAGAGATGACGTTTCTGTACACGCGCAACTGTGTGTGTAAGTCTAGGGCTACCGTCGGCGTTCAGTTCATAATTCGAACTTTTAGGTAAACAAAGTTACGACGCATTGCTTTGAATATCAAAATAAATTGACGTTGACAAACACTACTAAACGAGCACATGATTCGGCACACGAACTCGCGCGGTGGGGTGAGGTAATTGATTCTGGGGCGGGGCGGAGTGTGTCCTTTCTGTACGGTAGTAACTACTTATATCTATTCTGTGTCAGCGTCGAATCAAGGCGGTAAAGAAAGCTCCGTACGCTTTTTTAAGCTCCCGTGCAAACGAGGTCTTACCAACTAAATTATAACATTTACCGGCTTTCGACCGATTTCAATAATCTATCCTCAGTAAGAGATAGGCTTACTAAACATTTTTTGCCTAGATATTTCTGTTAAATTGCCTAGTAACAGAGCCATATAGTAGGCATATCTTACTGAAGATAGATGATTGAAATCGGCCTAATGGGGAAGACAACTGTTAAAATGGCGCTGCGTACGCTTGTTCCACGAGAACTATGAAAATAAAAGACTTCAACTTACAAAATCGTTTTTTTAAGCTTTAAAATTATTAAATTCTGTTTTATAGGCTTTAAAATGTTGGCACTTACAAATTTCCGAAAAATCTGGATATAGAAAAAATTTACAAATTCTGTAAGAATTAAAACGTCTTAATTTTGCTTTAAATTCCGGCATTTGCATTGTAGAATAGTCTTTTATATCCATTTTGGGTCAATGGGTCTTTATTTATTATAAATTATTTATGTTTAGTTTTAAGGTATATGTCTATGGGCCATCGTTGCCTGAATATAAATAAATAAATAAAATAAAATAAATTTATCGGTAAACAAAACACCATAAAATAAAAACCTATTTTCCCATACATTTTGTTCTAAACGTCTAACTGTCTTACCCCGGTCACTCACATGCGCGCAAAGGTTCGTACATTGTACGAATGTTTTCAATTTTGTATGGAAAAACATTCGCGAAGTCATTCGCGAAGGTCGTCCTACACATGTATTCGCGAACCTTTGCGCACATGTGAGTGACCGGGGTTAGGAACAAGCGTACGTAGCGACATCTACAATTAGCTTTGCGTTGCCATCCCCATTGTCACAGGGTTGAGCTGAGCTGTCATGTAGTTTCTATTTAAAAATATGTATTTATTTAAGTTATTTAGTATAATTTTTCTTTTCACCACAATATTAAAATGAATTTTGCCATTGATATTCGATGGTACTTATATCTTTTTAAGTTTCATAAGTATGTTTAAAAAAGTTGTGATAATTGATTAGTCCATATTTGCCTTTAAATATTTGTTCAGAATTTTTAAGAAATAAAAAAGACACAGTTACCCAACTTATTGGTTTCTTAATTATTTCGCTTTAATAAATCAGTAAAATTTCTCAGGCTTACACATTATGAATAAAAAATAATAATTTGAATGATTTAATTCACAGTTATAACTTATATGAGATTTTTCAAAGAATAGGTGAAAATGGCCCAATGAAATAATTTTATTCATGTCTAAAAATATGTACTTATACAGTTTAAAACTTTGTGACTTTGTTGTAGTTTTCATTTATTTTTGTTCAAAAAGTAACAGCTTTTATAGTGACATCGTTATAAACTGTATACAATTTTTTATAGACGACTGTATGGGGGAAACAAACTAAAAAGTATGAAATAATTTCTCCCGCAAAAATTCAGAACCCTATACAGAAGTTTTAAACCTAAAAACGTGGGGCGCATTTTGTCAGATTTATCCTCAATGTAAATTTTAGTTTGTTTTAAAAATAGAGCTTCTAAATGCGAATACGCTTCTGATGATCTCGACTGTATTTAGGATAGGTAACTTGATTAAATTCCAATAAAACTGATTGAGGCCTATAATGCCCAGATGCAACGACGTGAAGGCGTAACAAACAAACAAACGGACTTTTGCATTCATAATATTAGTGAGGATAATGGGGTACAGAGCCATTTACCGCCGGAAAACGAAATTAAATTTCTCATTGATAAATAACTAATCTTCTTTACGCGCGTTTTTTTCTCGACAATGTTCGTGATATGATAAGGGTACAGACAGATAACAGGGTTGATTAAGCGGTTGTTTGTGTGATTGGAATTATTTTGTTTGTGTATCGTTTAAGGTGGTTCGTCAAGCTCAGTAGCGCCACCAATGGAAATAAATCAATTACGTTTTATCAAGGGCTTAGAATAAAAGTTTTAGTTATTTTGCGCAAATAGAAGAGTAAAGTGCAATATTTAAATATTTTTTCATGGCCATAAATATAAGCAATAAGTTACGAATTTCGATATTGCCAAAAGTGGCCACATTTAGCAATATCGACATTCATAACTTATTGCTTATATTTGAGGCCATGAAAAAATATTTAACCTTCAAGCGGGCGCGCGGTCATTTGTAACGAAAGCGGTCGCGCGTAACCTAAAAGACCTATGGGATATTTCAAGGATTTAAAACACTAATTATTAAAATAATAATTTATTTCTTTGTGTACAGAAACATTATCACTATGTTAGAATACAATTTATGCCAAAAAAGAAAGTTAAACTCAGAAAATAAATATTTAAATGGACTCTTATGTTTCGATGGAGTTTTCTTGGATTGAAAGGTTCACCATCGTAACTCTTCTTTGAAAAAAATATTTCGTTTCCAATTCTCGTATTACAACTTTATTTGCTCTCAACAAATATTTTTAATAATAAAGAAACACTAATATAAGCTTAATAACATGGACTATTACCAAAAATATATTTTATTGAGGGTCGCGCGTAATCTTTTCTATGGCAGGCGCGTGGCGAGTTTTCGACGTCTGCGCCACGACCTAAAAAAATGCGATTTATCCTTTGTGGAGGGTACGGGGAAGGGAGGTCATTTGTTTATTTCGTGCACAGTGATACAATGACAGGCTACTAGAAATGGGAAATGCATACAACAAGATATAACGATGTTATGAACAAAAGTATACTGAGTGCGGTCGATTCGACGCCGCGCGACCGCTTGAAGGTTAAATATTGCACTTTACTCTTCTATTTGCGCAAAATAACTAAAACTTTTATTCTAAGCCCTTGATAAAACGTAATTGATTTATTTCCATTGGTGGCGCTACTGAGCTTGACGAACCACCTTAAGGTTAAACAGCACGTGACTCGCTATTGTAGCTACATAAAGTAGTTTTCCGGGGTTTTAGCTTTTACATATAGGTACCTACACTTTTTTTATTTTTATTGATTAGTTTCTAAGCTAAAAACAATTTACAGTGCAGGTGTTACAAACAATAGATTTTGTACTACTTATTTGTATTACCAACATTGCATTTAAAAGGATAATCTTGCTTTGTAACATAGTTTATAGTGAACAATTTGTCGTTACTTGTCGGGACACGCTAAAATTATTGTGTAAAAGCTAAAATCCTGGAAAACACGTTATGTGCCTACAATACAATATGGGAATTATTTTGTTTGTTTATCGTCTAAGGTTTAGCACTTGACTCGCTATTGTAGCCACATAAAGTGGTTTTCCAGGGTTTTAGCTTTTACATATAGGTACAGCTCCCGGCATATAAATTGGCAAGAGAAAGTTGAGACAAAAGATGCGCAGTAGCTGCATACATTGTATTTGTAGCTACTGCGCATCTTTTGTCTCAACTTTCTTTTGCCAATTTATATGCCGGCAGCTGTACACTTATTTGTACTACAAACATTGCAATTAATGAGATAATCTTGCTTTGATAACATAGTTTATAGTGAACAATTTGTCGTTACTTATCGGGACACGCTAAAATTTATGTGATGGCTACAATAGCTGGTCACGTGCTAATGTTTAACCTTAAACTCGAAATGATAAGAGTTTAAGCTCTTTATTTTCGGATCTAAAATAATGTCTGGTAATATTATATGATTTTATTTCCAAAACAAATTGCCTTTTGATTAAAAAGTTGAGGCTACCTGGGTCTCATTTCGTTTATTTGTTAGTATGTAAATAAATGGTGTTAGAAATTAAAAAGAAAATACAATTTTTAATACGAAAAAGTGTTTTATTACGCACTTATTATTTCAACCAAATGTTTACGAAATATTCATCTAGATAGCATAAATAATGCGTACACAATCGATAGAAGACACCACAAGATTTACAATGCTTCGTTACATACTAGGAAAATACAAAAATATTAAGCGGTTTCTTGGTAAATATCTACCAGGTTATATTATTTTTTATTATATGCGAAATGTACACGTACATTATGAAATGCACCATTTAAATACGCTGGCTTTTTGGTCGTAATTAACACTCCGAGACCTTTTAATAAAGTATCTCTAAAAGGACTCACATATAATAGATAATACAGTAAATTCATGGGCCTTATAATAACAGTATAATAAAAAAAAATAGCGTACATTATTCATTTACAAGAATATGGACGTTAATTTCATAATATTTTAATTTTTGACTGATATAAAAATTTCGTCTGTTAAAATATGTTAAATAAGTACAATTATATTTTGTCCTTCTCGGACTTAAAAACCAAGTCCATATTATTTTATTATCTAAAATATGAAAAAAAAACAAAAAATAGAACTCATTATTTATCATTATCACTCATAAAGTTTGTAGGGTAAAAAATAAATAAGAATTACTTTGTGCGTAACCAAAATATAGTTTCGTAACAAAATGGAATGTCGAATGGACACAGTGAGCCTTTTAGAAATATCTCAGGTGGTTAGAAATGTTAGGGTGGGTACCCACTTAGGTTCACCTTCGCGCTCTGCGAACATGCAACAGTGCGCCATAGTGTGTACTATGGGCAACAGCGACGCTTAACCAGTTTGCAACAAAATTCGTGTGCGCGCGTATCGCCCCTACACGAACTAAACGTATGGTTGTGACGGCGCGGCGTGCAAGCGATTTTGACCTTAGCAGTGGTTAAGCGTCGCTGTTGCCCATGGTACGTGTGCAAACCTCGGTTCTCGTGTACAAGTTCGCAATCGCTCCGCGAACCTGCAACTTAGGTTCGCACAGCACGAGGTTCGCGAACCCAAGTGGGTACCCACTCTTTAGAATTTAGACACCGGCGTGGGTGCATCGCAGATCTAAGAAAGCGTTTCTCTCTAATCTCGCACGAACACATCTCATAACATTCAGATAACTAACAATAACCTTATCACCACCAAATACTGATCATAGTTTTATCTTAACAATGGTCCAAAAATATCTAATAGCATCCCTATACGATCAAGTAGAAAAATACATTAATTATGCCTCACAGAAATCTAGCTTTTTCATTTTTTTCTCACTTTAATAATAGAGTTTCGTTTTTCATTATTTTTTATCGTCGAACGGCGTTAAAGATCAAGATAAATTTTAGGTCTAAGAGTGTTAAATCTATGCTACTGTGACAATCTCAATAAGATTCAATTAATATGTTGCATAATGTTCAATAGGAAAATAATGTATAAGGGATGTCCAATACTACCAAAGATTTCACTTTGCTAACCAAGAATAAACCAGATACTTTGATTAGAAGTCATTTGACAGCATTGGGCTCCTGTGAGGTTGCCAAACAAAATAATACCTTACGGAGTTATATCTAAAGACCAATTTAGCCGGACAAAACGACGAATTATCCTATAAATGGGGTTCTTTAGCTGCCGACGGTATAACTTTCATTGAACATTGTGCATCAGAAATCTTACGTGATAACTCTATCATAAACAGTTAATTCGATTACATAAAACAGATAAGTGTACTTGCAACGCGCTTTATCGATTAACAACTACTTGAAATTGTATAGCACATTTACACTGCTCCATTAAGCACTAGGTACACACCGACACTTGAAATTGAACGTGAATCTGTCTGTTCCAGTGTCAAAGATACAGTGTTAAGATATAGAGGCAAGTTGGATAGCGTTGAATTTAGTCACTTAGATTACCGTCAAAAAGTCTTTGACTATTATTTTTAAACTAGGTATCTCCATTTCAAAAATGATGTCTTTAGGCCCTAGTAGCTAGAAATGCCTATTTAGAATCGGTACATTTTCAGGTGTTGCAAAGTTCGGGTACAAATTACCAACTTAACCAACTTGTCTTTCGTATCGTATGGGCCATTTATGGGTGTACAGATAGTATAAGTAGGTAGTTTAGTTGCAAGTTCGGAATTTGGGCCAGTGTAAATCTGCTGTGTAAGACGCTCTGTTTTCTAAATTCACAAACACTTATTCAGTAGTGCATCAGTATGGATTGTATTTTATCATTTCTAATGTAGGGTGCCCTTAAAATGATCTCGTTAAGAATACTTTTTGTAATATTAGCTTTTTATCGTTTTTCGATTTCATCGTTTGGGCTACCAAGTGACTATTTTTTATTGTAGTAATTCACACAGTAGAACATTTAAAACGCATTTCACAACACGCTATTATTAAAAGCTATTACAATGTTTTGGTGTTAAGTCGTATGTAATGTGTATAATTAATATCGGATCGCACAGTATCGTAAAAAATCTTTTTGACAGGTCCAGATGACGTTTTACATTAAACTTCGATCTCTAAAATATTCATAAGAAGTTCATTATTGTAACGGGTGGCCCATTTAAAATGTTAGCACCTGGCAACCCTATAACTTGGGTACCTTGACTTGTAAAAGCGCGCTTTCGAAGCCAAGTGTCCAGACACACTATGCCGAAGTTACGCCACCGAAGTTCGGCTTAGTTACTTTGTGAATGCTTTGTGAATGGCTAGCAACACATCTGCCGAAAATTACGTAGCGTTTTTCTTCATAAAAGCGTTGCCGCCGATCTTCGGTCGCGTAACTTAGGAATAGTTTTGCGATTTTTTTACATGGAGCAGTACAAGTTATAGAAACGTGTTGTTATTATTATTGTGCAGCTTTACATTCAAAACAATTTCTCAATAGTGAAATAATGCTATAGAGCCCGCAACACTTCGTAAGGTCATGGAAAATGCTGAAATGCGAGCTCATTGCGCCATCCGCTGTAAAGGCGAGTTTACGCTATCTTTTCTTCAAGAAGTGATGCAAATAAATTCTCTAAGTCCAAAATAAACGATTTAACTCTTTACAGCTAATAATTTGTTTTTCTTTTTGAATTATTAACAAAACAAATGCTAACACTTTAATTGGGCCACCTTGTATTATCTATTTAATGCGATACCAAATGACGGATAGTTTCAATATTATAAAATTAAACCATGCTTGCTTTAGGCACTATACCTACTTTCGAGATATATCAAGAAGCAATAGAAACAGAAATCGTAAAAAAATGTTATCGAACACGCGGACAAAAGATTTTCAAGAGAAGATTGAACTAAAGAAAACAATGTCAAACGTCTTATCACTAAACAAATCCGATTCTAATGTAGCATTCTAAAATTTAGTTATTTATTGTAAAAATAATATTAGTTTTTTAACATCGATCGAGCGTCACTTATCTTGACTTTGTATTTAATATTATGTTAATGTATATTACAAATGTAGGTACATCTAATGGCAGTTATAACGCTCTTGATACAATGGTATGCGACGGCAAAAGTTCTTGCGTATAGAATAATAAAGTACATAGTACACACTTCAATATCAAATACAAATGTATTGAAGTCGGACGTGTCGGACTCGGGGGTAGTCACTGTGACACGGTCCTATTGCGACACGGCTACTTTACAAGACGGACCATGTCACAGTGGGAAAGCGTATCCTTTCAATCCGCTGTAAATAGTACACTCGAAGCTCATGCGGTTACTAATAATAATCCACGATTACAATGAAGTACCATATAAGTTAAATTATACTGATAAATGACACTAATTAAGGTAAGTATACACTTTAATGGAAACAATAAATGAATAATAAAACTGCAGAACGATTCCCTTTTTCTTTTAAACCTCACAATTCCTTCCTATAACTTATCTACTCGCGTATAAGATAAACTAAAGATAAATTTTCAATTTAGTCAACTGTACGAGTCACAAAGTCGAACGAGGAACAGTCGAAACGACAGATTAAAACTAAAAATAATAAAATCACTAAATCAGGCGCAAAGTAAATAAAACGATTCCTTCAGTGCACATACTCGTCGACTAGTTACCTCACAAAATAAAAAAGCGAATTGTACAGCTGAAATCATTTAGGAACATACGTCTGATACCTCTGAGCAACTTCTCGAAATGATCGTTCAAGAAATCCAAATTCTACACTAACATACTTATCACAGGTTAAAGGGGACAAGAGAAAGTATCAGTGTTCTCTTAATTCAGTACAACGCATAGTACATAACGTAAAACTAAGACAACTCACGATGTACTACCGACCGTCGCGTCGCGCCGTCACGGCGGAAATCAAACGATACCAAATTATAATTAATTCTAAACCCAGAGCCCCTTACGGGGGCGGTTGAGATCGACCACTTATGTATAACGATAACATTACGTGACTGGCGAGCTCGAGCCAGCGCTGCGGCGGCCCGCGGCGATATGTGTCTGACGCCCCAACTGTAGGTACCCACAGTCGAACAGGGACTGTCCCGGCTAACGCATCGCACTTCGGAAAGTCTGTAGGGCTTCAACCTAAAACAGATAAATCGAGCCCCAATCGGGTCAAAATAGCGAACCCCAATTTATGACGAACATCGATATTCTCCAAATAACTTCAGCCAATAGTACAATACGAAATGCCATACTTCGATTTATCTGTTTTAAGTTCAAGATCGACAGACCCCCCGAAGTTCGAAATGTTAGCCGGTAGGGCCCCAGGCCCCTACTCGCGCCGGTCCCAGCCCCTGCGGCGGCTGCGCGGGCCGGTCGGCGCCGACCTCCCAATAATAATTCAGTACGATAAAAATAGTCACATCTAATAATCGACGCCGACCGACCCCCGCACTTTACAGGTTTCACCGTACGCTCGCCGTTTACAGCCAAAATTATCATGTTTCGGCGGCAAACTCCAGAGTTAATCACAGTTCAGTTGGGCGAGCTCTTCCCGCCGGTCACTTCATCACGAGGGCTTCGCCGGCGGGCGCGATACCGTAGCCACTAATTGACGCTGAAAGTCCTCACTGCGTGTCATTCGGGCTTCACCGACCAGTCTATATCACAACTGCACTGTTTCTAACGCATCCTAACTGAGTCCCGTCAAAAGGCCCATAGGGACCGACAGTCATTCCAGGAGCGGCGAGGAGCGAGCGCGGGCCACCGCCGCCTCGCGCTCCTAGTCCCACCCGTTCTCCTTCACCATGTGGGCCAACTCGATAATAAACTTCCCCTCCTTGTATTTTTGACTCGATTCGAACGCGTGCTCCTGTAAAAGAAACGATTGAGATCTTAGTTTGATGTAGGTACGAAATGAAAATCACAGTAAGGCGTGAAATACACAGAAGCACGGATACGGCGGCGATACGGTGCAGATGTGAGACTTTCGGATGCTATCGGCCAATCAAATACACGTATCGCCGCCGTCGCCGCCGTATCTGCGCCTTATCTCCGCCGCATCGCTTCTATGTATTTCACGCCTAACGTAGAACTTCAGGACTTAAGGCGATGGAGAGTACAGTACAAGGGCCCGATTGCCCTTATTTTTTATTGAGGCAAAGAGACGGCCATTGGAGTTCGTTGGCTTAGTGTGTAGTGTACCCATTCACCCTAAAGGAATATGTCCTAGAAGAATTGAAAATATTATGCTTGTTAGATATTATCTGTGTCGCGAAAATAAGGCTGATTTACGTATGGCAACACACAAAACACTGCGTACATTCAAGCGGATTACCAGAGGATTATCATTATTGCCTGGCGTAAACCGCGGGAAATCGATTCTGGGGCCATTACTGTCAAAGATAATGAGCGCCACCAGTCGAGGTCGGAAGACATTACAATAGAAGTACAGACAGCAGCACGTCAGGTTATATAAAACTGTCAAAAATCTGCAATTAGAAGTTAGCAATAAAAACTTTTATAGAACTGCAACGCCAGCCGGGGTAGGCATCAGATCGATTTCTGAACCCCAGGGCCATACAAAGAAACATTTGAAAAACCGATAACGAACTTCGCTTAGTTAATTAGTTAAACTGCAAGGAAATCTTTGATACAAGTTCAACTCGCAATCTTCATGCAATTTCAGATAAAAGTGTCTTGAGCCTTGACTGAATTGCGCTTTTACTGTACCTGCAACCCTGCATATGTCATAAACAGCCCGTAGCTTTCGAGGCATGGATTTGATACGCCTCCAATACAAGTAATCCTCAAATTCTTCCTTAGATACAGCTTGGTCAGGAAGAGTAGAAATTAAATAAAATGGAACTAAATTTTAGTACAAAATATGCCAAGTAATTCATGATTTTGACGTGTTTGCATAGGAAGCGGCAGCGCCCTCATTTTTTGTCAACTCTTTATGGTCAAGTTGTACAATGGGGAATGTCCGAAAAAAATCAAATTGGCTGAATATTTTTCTATAGGTAGGAATAAGATCCCTTAGTAATAGAATAAATTTTCAAAATTTTCGGTTTCGTGAAAAAATTTCAAAAAATCAAAGTCTCTTCGACTTCACAAATGTATGAAAGTAACAGCAGAATGGAGATTGTACCTTTGCCAACACCTGCCACAACCACAACATGGTATTAAAAAAAAAAGTTTCAAGACAAAATGTCAAAACTTTTTTTTTTAATACGTGTTGTCTTTGTGGCAGTTAGCGGCAAAGGTATAATCTCCATTCTGCTGTTACTTTCATACATTTGTAAAGTCGAAGAGACTTTGATTTTTAAAAACTTTTTTACCCAACCGAAAATTCTGAAACTTTTTTCTATTACTAAGGGACCTTATTCCTATCTACAGAAAAATATTCAGCCAATTTGATTTTTTTCGGACATTCCCCATTGTCTTGAGAGAATTGTGTTTCAAGAAAATTACTTATAAATTATATAAGATAAGATAACTATCTTTGGAAATTGTTGATACTAAGACGTAGTAGTTGTGTACTGTCCCGACATACATATTTCCAGCCCAGCATGGTCTTGCAGCACTCGCAGTAGACGTCAGCAGCACGCGCTTCTCCGCCTGCCCACACCCCACGTTCCCACTGCCAATGTCAACAACAACACAACATACATATTTCCAGCCCAGCATGGTCTTGCAGCACTCGCAGTAGATGCGACGGCGTGCAGCCCCGTCAGCAGCACGCGCTCCTCCGCCTGCCCACTCCCCACGTTCCCACTGCCAATGTCAACAACAACACAACATACATATTTCCAGCCCAGCATGGTCTTGCAGCACTCGCAGTAGATGTCGGCGACCGCGTGCAGCCCCGTCAGCAGCACGCGCTCCTCCGCCTGCCCACACCCCACGTTCCCACTGCCAATGTCAACAACAACACAACATACATATTTCCAGCCCAGCATGGTCTTGCAGCACTCGCAGTAGATGTCGGCGACGGCGTGCAGCCCCGTCAGCAGCACGCGCTCCTCCGCCTGCCCACACCCCACGTTCACACTGCCAACAACAAACAACATGATTACATGAACCATTGCCCCCACGTTCACACTACCAACAACAACATGAGCTATTTTAATGTCCGCACTGTTGTGTTGAGGAGCTCGGGGCCGCAGTGGTTTAGCGCCTGGCCCTGCCATTGTGGAGATTAAGCAACTATCGCAAGGGTCGGTCATGGGATGGGTGACTAAAAATTTATTATCTCGAGTTCCTCCGTGCTTCGGAAGGCACTGTTGGTGCAAGCTGCATTTGCAAGCGTTAAAACTCACCAATCCGCTTTGGGCCTGCTTGGTGGGTTATGGCCCATCCTCCTTATCCATTAAGGCCTCAACAGTGGAGACATTAAAAATGACTGATGTGGAAAATAAAAATAAAAAATGTTTCTTTCATACGTAGGTCTGTCTGTACATCAAGTTTAGTCAATGGTGTTAGGTATTTTCGTTTGAACTGGGGCGTGGACTAACTTAGATTTCCGCAAGATATAAAGTCTTAGTAAAAAGACGGCTGTGCCACGGAATACATAAAAGTACGTTGTGCGGTTAAACTTCTTAAAATATAAAGGGTTAGCAATGAAAAAATATTGTCCCCATCCATACATACAGGTCAAAGAATCACCCACCCATATTGCTTTAAAAAATTAAGTAGGTATTGACTAAGTTATTCCAACAATACTCACACTGAATTGAAGAGATATGCGCGCCCCTGGCTGCCTTGGAACGACTGAAAATAACATACACTTCATAAGAACAGGAAAACCATAAGTAGTATTAAATATGGAGTTACGTAAGAAGAGCAGCCCCCTGGCATTATTTATTCATTCTGTGCCCATAGTAACAACCAAAACACAAGATATTTGAGCGATTTCTAGATACAGAAGGAATTTGACAGTATTGAGTGTGATTAATTTCTATACCATATCGTGTTTCGGTGTCCATGTCAGGGGGGCTAGTCTAAAAAGCTAGTTCATAGAGCTTTGGGCATATTTACGACACTATATAACATTTTGAAGCTTCACATTGTCTCCCCGAGCAGTGCGCCGCGAAGCCTTATAATATTGTTCACTAAATCCTTAGGTATTATGAATTTAGTCCAATGTTTAATAAAATACTGAAATAATATTTACGCGAGTCGAGGATAATGCGGATAAGCTGGTATTACATTTTCTAAGGGCAGACCAAATGAATTAGGGAAAAAGAACCAACGCCAAAATATTGCTTAGAAACTAATATATTTCTTGCTAAGTGTTTTGATAAAAACTTATTAGTTTTCATTTTAATGAAACTTGTAGCTTATTTCAGACTTTGATTCAGAACAAAGGAACCAATTTCCGCCCTCGATGTGCTTTAGAAATAGGTATTTGGAAGGCTTCATTTCAATTTCGCTGGGCGCTGTTTGATGTAGGTAGTTTATACATTTTATTTCTAACAGACTTTAATGGAATGAAAGACTAAAATAAAAACCTTACTAACTATCAACGAACTTCTGAATACCTTCTGAAAAATAAACTGAAACGGAATGAAGATTGAGAGGAAAATACAGAAAAATAAGACGTTCTTTGCCAAACCCATATTTTAGAATAGGATGAGCAGTAAGAAGAAAGTTGAAATCAGCCCCCCCCACCCCCCATCCTACGCCAATGCTAATAATATTAGTGATCAGAACAGCTTACCTTGGATATAAGCTCGTCATGGCTGGCTAGGTGCGCGCGGCAGTGGATGCAGCTGTAGGTGCGGTGCGCGGGCGGCAGGTACGCCTGGAATGTCTTGACCGGCGTGCGCGCCGCGGCCGCGCCCTCGCCTGCCACGCCGCTTCGGTTAGTCACTCCGTCACGCATGAGTGCCTGCTAGCTGCCAACACACGCAGCGTCAGCGGCAGCCCTAAGCGCACTATTTGGACCGCAGTGGGACTTGGTCAACTGTCAGATCACTTGGCTAGGGGTTCATGCTGTTATGGAGGTGCAAGTTGCCGGTATACATTTGGGTATGAGTGAAGACCTTAAGTCAGACACATTCTTTTTAATCCTCCCCCTTTTATGAGGCTTCAAGGACCTTCTGGTCCGGGCCTAGCTTCACGAGATGAGAGAAGGTCGAGAACATCAGATACACCATCTCCCGAGACAGTTATGTATAATCCCATTTGTGGGGGTTTGGATTGAACTCCTTCCTCATTATATAAGTTACGGTTCTGGTGGTCTCAATGTTGTCTAATGCTGAGTATAATTTACTGCGGCACAAATGCCCAGACTGATATTTAAATGATTTCACATTAGGATGTGAGTAAAATGACGAGGTTTCGAAGCGCTATTTAGGAGAAAGTCCTTCATGTGCCATTATGGAAAAGATGAAAATTCGCATAGTTTTCCGACAGAAAAAACGGAGGGGAATATACCTACTTAAAGTGGTTCGATGAGCTCAGTAGCGCCACCAATGGAATAAATAAATCAATTACGTTTTATCAAAGGCTTAGATTAAAAGTTTTGATAATTTTGCGCAAATAGAAGAGTAAAGTGCAATATTTAAATATTTTTCCATTGGTGGCGCTACTGAGCTCATCGAACCACCTTAAGTACTTCAGGTTTTAAACTTTTAGATTTTTGCATTCACAATGCTATTTTATATTAAGATGAATAAATAATGAAAAATATTAGAAAAAATCGGCTCACCCGTAGCAACTTAGACGGGATTCGAACCCGAAGTGCATTGGGCCGGAATCCTAAGGGTGCGGGTTCGAATCCCGTCTAAGTTGCTACGGGTGAGCCGATTTTTTCTAATATTTTTCATTATTTACTTCAGGTTTATTTATTAGTAACTTGCAATCTCCATACCAGCACTTAAGATTTTGTGGATAGAAATTTTTAGTCTTTTAGGGTCTATCTAAGGATTTCTGTGTAATCGTTTTCAGTGAAAATAATGGTTGGAAATATTTAAATAATAATGAAAATATTGAAAAAAAAATCGATATCGTTCGATAGAGATTAGGTACCTATATGTTAAAATTTTAGTGACTTTACACTAAAATTTTAACATATACATTATCTCTAATTTTAATTCAATAACAAAGTCTTGAATAGTGCATAAAATCTAAAAAAAACTTGATTCTGCCAGAAATATTTCAACCAACCGTTATTCTCGCTGCAGTTTTTGGTAAAATTTGAGAAGCTCGCATTGAAAATAGTGACTGGCACAACAAAACAATTAATGCTCAAAGGATTGACAAAGATTATCATGTCATACATTGTATAGGTACATTACATATTTGCATTAAGACTGCATTTATGATACCTCTACAATGGAAATTAGAAAAGGCCCAGAAAAGAGAGGGCATTGCAAATTTTCAATGCAAGTTTAATACTTAGTAATAAATTATTTAAATAACTATATAAAAGCAAAAAAGGGTGGCGGTTGTGGTTTTAAAAGATAAAGTGATTTGACAAGATTCCTTCCACGAAGATTATCTTAAACACAAGTTACATGAGAAAATCATATAGAACTTTATAAAGTGCCATAAAATTAAGGAATTCTTTCATTTTTGTAATTTCATCGTATGAAATATGGTTAAATGTTACATATTTAAGTAAAATTTATTAATAATATGTAAAGCATAGAGACTTCGGTTTTTCATATGTTTTTTGTGGCAAAATAGTAACGGAAAATCCCATTGCGATCCTAATGGAATAGTGCGCGTGGGGCGTTTGAGTAACAGCACTCATGCAGTGTCGTTTTATAGTTATGAAATGGCTCAAGTACAGCTATTTATCAATTTACCTATTGCATCTGTAACAATAATAAAACAAGCGTTAGTTATATAGTTAGAGTAAACTATGTACATCAAATAATAGCAATGCGGAGGCATTTTAGTGTTGTTTATTGGAAATAGATGCCTACTGGCTACTACATTGCTATTGTAGCGGGGATATGAATTTTTCGTGCCCTTTACCATTTGTAATTTTATCTGGGTTTTCACACATTTACATGGCCGAGTTATTACTCGGCCCGAGTATATTGCTCCTGTTTGTTTACGACTTAACCCCTGTATCTACAGCTAGCGTGTGCTCACCTGCCTGGCGCGAGCAGCACGCGCCCGCTGCCCACATGAGCCGCGCGAACCGTCGGTCACCTGCCGCGGGCAGCGTCCCTCCGCGCCGCAATACCCCCATATAGTTACTGTATCTACAGCTAGTGTGTGCTCACCTGCCTGGCGCGAGCAGCACGCGCCCGCTGCCCACATGAGCCGCGTGAACCGTCGGTCACCTGCCGCGGGCAGCGTCCCTTCGCGCCGCACTACCCCCATATAGTTACTGTATCTACAGCTAGTGTGTGCTCACCTGCCTGGCGCGAGCAGCACGCGCCCGCTGCCCACATGAGCCGCGCGAACCGTCGGTCACCTGCCGCGGGCAGCGTCCCTCCGCGCCGCAATACCCCCATATAGTTACTGTATCTACAGCTAGTGTGTGCTCACCTGCCTGGCGCGAGCAGCACGCGCCCGCTGCCCACATGAGCCGCGCGAACCGTCGGTCACCTGCCGCGGGCAGCGTCCCTCCGCGCCGCACTACCCCCATATAGTTACTGTATCTACAGCTAGTGTGTGCTCACCTGCCTGGCGCGAGCAGCACGCGCCCGCTGCCCACATGAGCCGCGCGAACCGTCGGACACCTGCCGCGGGCAGCGTCCCTCCGCGCCGCACTACCCCCATATAGTTACTGTATCTACAGCTAGCGTGTGCTCACCTGCCTGGCGCGAGCAGCACGCGCCCGCTGCCCACATGAGCCGCGCGAACCGTCGGTCACCTGCCGCGGGCAGCGTCCCTCCGCGCCGCACTACCCCCATATAGTTACTGTATCTACAGCTAGTGTGTCCTCACCTGCCTGGCGCGAGCAGCACGCGCCCGCTGCCCACATGAGCCGCGCGAACCGTCGGTCACCTGCCGCGGGCAGCGTCCCTCCGCGCCGCAATACCCCCATATAGTTACTGTATCTACAGCTAGTGTGTGCTCACCTGCCTGGCGCGAGCAGCACGCGCCCGCTGCCCACATGAGCCGCGCGAACCGTCGGACACCTGCCGCGGGCAGCGTCCCTCCGCGCCGCACTACCCCCATATAGTTACTGTATCTACAGCTAGCGTGTGCTCACCTGCCTGGCGCGAGCAGCACGCGCCCGCTGCCCACATGAGCCGCGCGAACCGTCGGTCACCTGCCGCGGGCAGCGTCCCTCCGCGCCGCACGCGCACGCCTCGAACCCGCCACCCTCTGAAAAAGAAACAAACATTTATTTACATAAACATTTCAATAAATGCTACTTGAATAGAACAAATTCCAAACGTAATTATTACTTTTATTGGCTGCTTGTTCAGTTGCCAGGTGGAAATAGAGTTGTGCAATTTAAAACTAGGTTCACGAAAGGTACACCTTAGTAGGGCGCTGTTAAATATAAAACAGAGAGTTAGCTTAGCTCTGCATAATATAGGTAGGTACGTACTTAATAATCAAAGTACTTTGTACATTACATAACCTAATGAACAAATAAGACATTATTGCAGTTTCATAACATACTTAGATAGACAATGGCAAGTAACATGACATGACATTGCATGATAAGTAGATATTTAAAATTTTTGACGAACTACATATTATGTAACAGGCAGTAACAGCTGATTTATTTCTCAATTTCAAAGTTGTTCGTAATGAGCTCCTAATGGTTTTCAAGTTGTGCCATTATTATATTGGCCTTATGCATTTTATAGTTTTCAAATTCTTGAATTTAGGGCTTTCCCATATTAATTATCACTTAATTAAATGTCGAATGACACAGTCCACGTGGGTGGGTAGAAAGAACCGGACTTTCTGGACCTTTTTTGTGCTAACGTCTGGCTGGGCAGCGGAGCAGCAAGGCTGGCCGTGCGTTGACCCACACAGCACAGCCGGCTTCGGAAGTTACCGAGTTCTTTCGTATCATGTCACGCTGATTTGCATTTACATAGCATTGGCAACGCAATGGGGATGTCTGAAAAGTATGCATGCAGGGCTTTGTGTATGCCTGCAGGTTCGATAAAAATTTGCAGGTTTTTATTATGCAGGTAGATATTATAGATAAAAAAATATATTTTATTCTTGCATGCCTACACAAAGCCCTGCGTGCAATGGCCCTGCAAGCAGGAAAAATGGCTATGAAATGTAGTTTGTCAGTTGACTTTTTAAAAAGTGGTGACAGGAGACTAGCAAGGAAATAATTTCCATTCTGTTGTTACTCTAAGATTGCGAAGACGAACTGATTTTAATTTTTAAACTTTTTCCACGCAACCAAAAATTCTGGAACTTTTTCTATTAATAAGGGATCTTATTATTTCCTACCTACCTATAAAAAAATATTCAGCTAATTTGCTTTTTTTCAGATGTTCCCCTTTACCTGCCTGTTAGTTAGCGTGACATGGAACCTTCTTTCAGGTCGGCCATACAATACAACACGGATACTGAGTGTCTACTTTCCAGCACACGTTGGTTTTTGTGGATCAGGACAAAAAATTACAAGTTGGTACTTAGCTTATCCACATGCAGAAAGGTTGGAATTCGTAAAAAATGTAAAAAAGGTGAAAACTTAGAATAATTACACCTAGAACGATAATTCCCTACAAAGCGCGCTGTCAAAAGTGAGGCAACAAAAACAGCCAAAATGGCGCCGTTTTCAGATTTTTATTGTCCATTATTAAATAATCATGCCTAATAATAATAAAAAAATAATTTATTGTCTTTTTGTTTACATGGATACATGAGTTAAAATAATAAATAATAAAATAATATGTACTAATGTATAATAATAAGTAACGGGTGGCGCAAAAGTACTGGCACTAAAGAAAATACTTTTATTTTTTTTATATGACATTTTCTGTCATTCTGTTGTTGAAAATTGTGTAGTGAACAAATATAAAATACACTGAAAATAAACATGGACCGTTTTACTCCCCAAGAACGTGGAATAAATATGGATTTAGTGAGGGACGCTTTTCCAGGCCGAGTTATCTCTCGTTTTGGCGATTTGCCTTGGCCTGCAAGATCACCCGATCTGACCAGTCCAGACTTCTTTCTTTGGGGTTTTTTGAAATCTCGGGTGTATGTGAACAAGCCACAGACTCTCGCAGCTCTAAAAGAAAACATTCGTCAAGAAATAACGAACATATCGCAGGAAGTGTTACGGCAAGTTATGCAAAATGTCATAAATAGGGCTCAAATGTGTATCAACTCTGGAGGTCACCATTTAAAAGACATCATCTTTAAATCCTAATGGTACGAAATTTAATGGCACAAATATACATTTAAAAAAACCTAAATCTAGTTTTCTAATTTAGAAAAAATGTTATAGCTGAACCAAATAGGGTCTTTACTTTTGCGCCACCCGTTACAAAACACTTTCAATTTCCCTACCTTAAAGAGATTAATTATTATATTATTGGATTTAAGTTACGATTAGGTAACGTATGAAGGATATAAATCTGAGAACTGAGCCATTTTGGCTCAGTATAAGTTGCCTCACTTTGCATACTAGGACACAGCTTCTAGGTGTAATTATTCTAAGGGTGAAAAGTAACAATAATGGCTGCATACATTATGATGTATGGTGGCGATTGTGAAGTGACGTTGGCCGCGCCCTCGATAGGGCACGTGTGCAAGCACGATAAAGCACCTAGACATGCTTTCAATATAATAAATAATACAGTATGTAGGTACACAGTCTTAACACCGTCATTTTGTAATCAATTTAATTAACTTAAGGGAGTGTTTGAACACTAGGACCCCGTACAAAATGTTCGAAGAAAGCCAATCGGTCAATTTGGCTAAAATTTTGGGTAAATATACCCTGTAACAGGCTGATCAAAACTGTAAAGCTGCAAAGTGAAATAATGACTACTTTAGGAGATATGGCTTTTTTAATGTTGTAAGAAAAAATTTAAAAATAACACTTTCATGTTTCTAATTTAATTATTAAGTTTAACTGTACTATGTTCTCGCATTTAGTCTCCTTAGAAGTTATTAGTTTCTGTCGAATCTGATAACTTTTTTGAAGTTAAGGTAGCCTTTACTTTAAGAATTGTTTGAGTATTTGGCTGCTATTTTAATATGCATAGTTCCCATACACAGTATACAGAAAGAAGGTTCTGATAATCCTATCTGACGTATATCTTGTGGTTTTTGGGGTTCGCCCGTTACGAAGAAAATGCTAAGTATCCGCCCTCAGAACGCTCCTAACCGTTTTTAATGCGAGTACATAGTACAATTAAACCTAATAATTAAAAATAATTAAATAAGAAACATGAAAATGTGATATTTTTCTTTACTTTTACATTTTTTCTTACAACATTGAAAAAGACATATCTCTAAAAACTAGTCATTATTTCACTTTGCAACTTTGCAGTTTGATCAGCCTGTTACAGGGTATATTTACCCAAAATTTCAGCCGAATTGACCGATTGGCTTTTTTCGAACATTTTGTACGGGGTCCACAAAAAGAAACAACGGTCGAAAAACGATAAAAAATTTGGTCCTCCCATACTAACTAGACAGCAAAAACATTGTATTAGTATGGGTAAGTAAAAATAAATCAATTTATAACAATTATATCGCCGCTGTAAAACTTCCGGACAAACGTATAGGTAGGCAAAGATATTAGAATTTTTTCTATTTTTGCCCAAGCTGATTTGTGCTGAAACGGAAACGCTTCGCTTGCGCTTCACACTCGCTCAGCCAAAGCACAGTTTAACAATCCATTTACAATTTTATTATTCTTTTCTTTACCATAATTTAATTGTTACTGGATTATAGAAGTGGTTTATTTTGATATTTCATTCTATTCAGTGGCGGATTTACAGTCTTGGCCGCCCTAGGCCGAATAGTACCAGCCGCCCCTTTCTCAACTCCCATCAGGGGGGGGGGGGGGAGATCGGACCCTCTATTATATGGGAGGATGCCTGTCTAGGATGCATAAAACTACAGAAAAAAAACGAACGCGTGACGCGATTTTTAGTCAGTTTCATCCACTTCTATCTTGAAATCTTGCTTGTCTAGCTATAGTTAAAAAACAGGCCAAGTGCGAGTTGGACTCGCGCACGAATGGTTCCGTACCAAAAAAGGCAAAAAATCACGTT
The DNA here is from genome assembly GCA_928269145.1 of Agriphila tristella. Taxonomy (NCBI): domain Eukaryota; kingdom Metazoa; phylum Arthropoda; class Insecta; order Lepidoptera; family Crambidae; genus Agriphila; species Agriphila tristella. Next base: position 32,141,449 of record OV743432.1, read on the forward strand.
TGTTGTATGGGAGCCCCCCTTAAATATTAATTTTATTCTGTTTTTAGTATTTGTTGTTATAGCGGCAATAGAAACACACTATATGGCACCCATTACACACACAATCTGATCACGCCAGACCGCGCCAGACTGACAAAGATTGACAGAGATTGATTGTGTAACGTTGTTCGCGATCTGTTTCAATCTGGCGCGGTCTGGCGCGATCTGGCGTGATCAGATTGTGCTGGATTGTCAATCTACGTTAATCTGGCTTGGTCTGGCTTAGGGTTGGCACCTTTTTTTCGAGGTATAAGTATTATTTTCAAAACATTTAAACATTATAGTACTTACTTTTGGGATATTTATAAAAATGTAGTACACATTTATTTTTAACTAGCTTCCGCCCGCGACTACATCCGCGTGGGTGGACATTCGAAAAATCATTAAAAAACAATCTAGCACAATCTGCTGCGATGCGATATTTTTAACCGACTTCAAAAAAGGAGGAGGTTCTCTGTTCGTATGTATATTTGTTTTTTATGAAGGCTGCATTGATTTGGATGAAATTTTGCAAACAGTTTATAGTCTGGATTAAAACTTATGATATTTTTGATCTCGGTCAAAGGTACCCTAGGCATTTTTATTTCTTTAAACATTTAAATTAATTTGTAGTACTTTTGGGAAATTTATAAAAATATAGCCCATATTTATTTTTAACTAGCTTCCGCCCGCGACTACATCCGGATGGACATTTGAAAAATACCCAAAATAAAACATACAGACGAACATAAAAACAACCTCCTCTTTTTTTGAAGTCGGTTAAAACATCGGATCGCAGTAGATTGTGCTAGATTGTCAGTCTACCATGGTAGATTGACAATCTACTATGGGAGATTGTCAGTCTACCATGGTAGATTGACAATCTACCATGGTAGAAAGTGAAAGTGAAATATATTTTATTTAAATAAGCTCACATAATAAGCATTTTTAAATCGTCAATTCTTTTACCCTACCACCCATTATGACGTCTTTTAACTGACAAGAAAAATGGGCGCAAAAAACTTGTCAGCTTTATCAATCAGATGGAACGATATTTACAAATATGTATATCGTTTCCAGACTTTATATTAACAAAGATTAACAAATAAATAACATTATTGAATTAGCTCATTTCTTAATGAGTTTCAAATTTCTTAATCAATTTACAGATTTTAAGCTAAATTCAAAGTTTGAACTTGTTATTCAGTCTAGGATAAAAATAAAAGAAAAACATACAATTCAATATGCATTAAGATAGGTAGTCAGAAGCAGACCCATTCCCACTGGCAGCACCAGTTCCCGAACATGACGCATGAACCAGCCATCTCTTCGCTCAACCATATTTGAGGGAACGTAACGACCCGCCTCATACGACACCACCGCAGAAATGATTAAAGAGAGCATGACATACTAAGACTACCTATGTTAAGGCATCGAATTGAAAATTTATATCCAAAAGCTTTTCATAGGTCTTTCACTAAACTACTGACTATAGAAAGTAAAAATATTGCAATTAAATAAATCAAAACAAGGTAAGCTATTAAGAATTATATTTTTTGAGTAAGAAGTGCCATACATACAGACAATATAAAACAGATCTTTTATATACGAGTTATACGACGCCCTTAATACAAGCAGACAGAAGCAGACCCATTCCCACTGGCAGCACCCGTTCACGAGCATGACGCATGAACCAGCCATCGCTTCGCTCAACCATATTTGAGGGAACGTAACGACCCGCCTCACACGACACCACCGCAGAAATGTTTGAAGTGAGCATGACATACTAAAGCTACCCATATTAAGTCGTCGAGTCAGGAAGCCAGAAGTACGTTTTTAAGTAGGTAGGATACTTCTCACAATTTTATACTTAGAAAAGAAAATCACGATTCGAGTTTAATTAAAGGACTTTTATCTAGACCTATGAAAGAATTCCGGACTTGTTCTAATCAATACTGAGGTATTAGAGTAATAATTAACAATACAAAAGCTATGCCCATGCCTTTTTATCCTTCAAATAATCGTCAACAGTGTAATAACCTTTACTCATTAAATTGGATTTAACAGTATTTTTAAATTTTTCCAAGGGCAGTTCTGTGACTTGTTCTGGTATCTTATTATAAAAGGTAATACATCTACACAAAAAAGAGCTTCCGGTTTTATGCAGTCTGCGCCTTGGAACAGCAAGTTTGTTCTTGTTTCTTGTATTGAGTTTATGAACATTACTATTTTTTACAAAGCTATCAAAATTTTTCTTTACATACATTATATTTTCATAGATGTATTGGGAAGCTACCGTTAATATTTTAATTTCTTTAAATAGGTCACGAAGAGTATCTCTAGACCGTAAGTTGTATATAGCGCGCACTGCCCTTTTTTGTAAGATGAATATGTTATTAATATTAGCAGCTGAGCCCCACAACAACAAACCGTAGGTCATAATACTATGAAAATAACTGAAGTAAACCAATCTTGCTGTTTCAATGTCGGTCAGAAGCCTTATTTTCTTAACTGCAAAGGCAGCAGAGCTAAGTCTGCTTGACAGGATATCGATATGAGGGTCCCATTGCAACCGCGAGTCTATAGTAATACCTAAAAATTTTGTTGAGTCAACAAATTCGACTGCTTCGCCATTTACATGTATAGTCATATGAACCTGCCTCACATTAGGAAGTGAAAATTTGACACATTTAGTTTTACTAGAGTTAAGCTTCAGATTATTAATAGTAAACCAATGCATCACCTTGGAAAGAGTGCTGTTTACATCGTCACTGCAGTTACATCCTCTATCAACTTTAAAAATTAAAGAAGTATCATCAGCAAACAGTACTATTTCACATAAGTTTTTAGTATAGTAAGGAAGGTCATTAATATAAATAAGAAAAAGCAATGGACCCAATATCGATCCCTGCGGCACGCCCATAGTAATAGGTGCTTCATAGGATTCTGTTTTATTTACAACAACTTTTTGGGTTCTCGCCGACAGATACGATTGCATAAGGCTTACTGCATTTTTTGATACACCATAATGTTCCAATTTATCTAATAAAGTACTGTGACTGACACAATCAAATGCTTTAGAGAGATCACAAAATATACCAATTGCATCTTGTTTACTCTCCCATGCTTCAAAGACGTGTTTGAGAAGTGCAATTCCAGCATCAGTTGTGCATCTACCACGAGTAAAACCAAATTGTTTCTCGTGAAGTAGTTTGTTGATAAGAAAATGTGCTAATAATTGATCATAAATGATCTTTTCAAAAATTTTGCTTAGTGCTGGCAAAATGGAAATGGGTCTAAAGTTAGCGGGATCGCTTTTGTCCCCAGATTTAAAAAGAGGGATGATTTTACTATATTTCATTAAGTCTGGAAATATCCCTTCATCAACACACTTATTGAAAATAAAAGCAAGATGGGGAGCAATAGTAGTTATTATAGACTTAATTATGTGAGTTGAAATGCCCCAGAGATCTTCAGTCTTTTTTATATTTATTGAATTAAATGTTTTAAGAATGGTATCACTATTGATATGTCTAAATTTAAATACATTATTGCACTTATCAACACATGATTCCAAGAGGGAGACAGCAATTTTTGGAGATGAATTTAAATTACTGGTAGTTGCAATAGGTATTTTAGAAAAGAAATCTTGAAAAATTGTTGCCACTCCTTCATCTGACTCAATAATTTTATTGTCTGATACTAATGAGTATTCACGGTCATTATTTTTAGTTTTCCCAGTCTCTTTAATTATAATATTCCAAGTGGCTCTTATTTTATTATCTGACTGATGAATTATTGAAGATATACATTTTGCTTTTGCTAAAGTACATACTTTATTAAACATTTTTGAATAGTTTCTTACATATTCATGAAATTCGGGATCATTTGAAATTGTTTTCTGACCATATAATTCAAACAACTTATTTCTGCTAACATATATGCCTGGTGTTGCCCAATCACTAAATTTCTTTTTAAAGTCTTTGGATTTAATAGATCTTTGCTTAAATGTTTTATCAAATTCTACTTTAATTAAATTAAATAAATCATCATAATGAGTATTGGGATTATCATTACTAGGTAAGCAAAGAGTTTTGGCAGTGACATTATTATGAAAATTTTCCAATTTATTTTTAGTTAGAGGTCTGCAAATTATATTACACTGATGAGGAACATGATGGTGCTCAAGGGAAGCTATTTGTCCGCTATGGTCAGAACGAATACAATTTATTATTTCTTTATCAAGTACATTACAATTGCTAAAAATATTGTCTAGGCAAGTTTTAGATGTAGCAGTGATTCTTGTAGGTTCACAAAAGGTGTTTGCTAAATTGAAGGACTTAAACAAATTCAGAAACCTACTTGCAATTGAGGACGGCTTTAAGATGTCTACGTTAAAATCACCGCACACCACAATTTTTTTATTCTTTTTGATGACTAATTTTAGAGCGTCCTCCATAGCGGACTCAAATTGAGGGTAGTTACCAGTTGGTGGGCGATACACACAAATCATTATCAACTGATCTAATTCCACACATGACAGTTCAACGTGACTGACAATCTAGCACAATCTAATGCGATCCGATGTTTTTAACCGACTTCAAAAAAAGAGGAGGTTCTCTGTTCGTCTGTATATTTGTTTTTTATGAAAGCTGAACTGATTTGGATGAAATTTGGCAAACAGTTTATAGTCTGGATTAAAACTTATATTTTTCATCTCGATCAAAGGTACCCTAGGCATTTTAATTATTTTAAACATTGAAACTAATTTGTAGTACTTTTGGGAAATTTATAAAAATATAGCCCATATTTATTTTTAACTAGCTTCCGCCCGCGACTACATCCGGATGGACATTTGAAAAAAAACAAAAAAAAAACATACAGACGAACAGAAAAACAACCTCCTCTTTTTTTGAAGTCGGTTAAAAACATCGGATCGCATTAGATTGTGCTAGATTGTCAGTCTACCATGGTAGATTGTCAATCTACCATGGTAGACTGACAATCTCCCATAGTAGATTGTCAATCTACCATGGTAGACTGACAATCTAGCACAATCTACTGCGATCCGATGTTTTTAACCGACTTCAAATAAAGAGGAGGTTCTCTCTTCGTCTGTATATTTGTTTTTTATGAAAGCTGAACTGATTTGGATGAAATTTGGCAAACAGTTTATAGTCTGGATTAAAACTTATATTTTTTATCTCGATCAAAGGTACCCAAGGCATTTTAATTATTTTAAACATTGAAACTAATTTGTAGTACATTTGGGAAATTTATAAAAAATAAAACCCATACTTATTTTAACTTTCTTTCCGGCCGTGACTACATGCGCGTGGGCATTTGAAGAATCCCTTAAAAAATATACAGATGAAAAGAGAACCTCCTCCTTTTTTAAGTCGGTTAAAAATATTGGATTGCAGTAAAAGATGATAAAATTTGGCACACAGTTAGTTTGGTACCCTAGGAAGTACCTACCCTATGTATGTACCCTATTTTTAATTTTTAAAGGAAGCTAGTTAAAAATAAATGAGGACTATATTTTTTCATAAATTTCCCATAAACCTACCTACTATATTTTTTGCAATGTTTTGAAAAATACTATTTTACCTCGATATTTATACTATACCAGGCTATAAACTATATATGATGTGTGTAAAATTTCATCAAAATCAGTTCAGCCTTCTGAAGCTGAACTGATTTGGATGAAATTTGGCACTCAGTTCATAGCTTGGTAATATCGTATTAAAATTTATAAAAAATCGTATTAAAATTTATAATACGATATTACCAAGCTATGAACTGAGTGCCAAATTTCATCCAAATCAGTTCAGCTTCAGAAGGCTGAACTGATTTTGATGAAATTTTACACACCTGTGCGTGTAAAATTAAATATCGATATTCATCTAACCCTAACTAATCAAGGCATAAAATGGGTGCTAGACAACAGATTTTACTAGGTACTTACTTACTTTTCGAAATAGATAGGTAGACGCAGACCGTCACAGAAATTAAAATTCATCATTTCAATTACGTCCGGGAATCGAACCCAGGATCTCTTGCGCGGTAGACTGGCATGTTGAATACTGCACCACTCAGGTCATCGATCGATATCACGCGAAAATTAATGCAAAAAGTTGGCAACCCTGCCAAAGCCCACCGTGGATCGTGGTAGATTGTCAATCTACCAAGATCTACTGCGATCCAGATCTCGCTGGATTGACCGTGTAACGTCGCAAACCAACCGCATCAAATTCCATCAATCTGCGGTTTTGATCAGATCACACCAGATTGACGTGTGTAATGGCCGCCCTGTAATCAACTGTCTTGTTATTACGGTTCATGAGATACAGCCTGGTGACAGACAGACAGACAGACAGACAGACAGACGGACAGCGGAATCTTAGTAATAGGTCCCGTTTTTACCCTTTGGGTACGGAACCCTAAAAATGGCCGCGCAGCGCGATTTTTAATCAGTTTCATTCACTAATATCACAGAATATATATTACTAACGTCTAATATTGTAATATGTGGTTTCATCCGTGAAATACAAAAATGCCTGTCTCACTCAACTTAGTGTCGGCTGCACGCCAGTCTTAACCGTAACAAGCCTATCAAATGCGGCAAAAGCTTGTCAGATTGTACAGGGACACTACACTCGGACCACGTATTAAGATTATAAAAAAAGGCAAAAAAAAAAACGGCCGCGTATCGCGATTTTTAGTCAGTTTCAACTACTCTACTTGTAATCTTGCCTGTCTTTTACAAAAAAAATTGCCGCGACCGAGCGATTTTTAGTCTGTTTCATCCGCGAAATATAAAAATGACTGTCTCTGCTTTAGTGCCGGCCGCACGCCTGTAATATGCCTGTCAAATGCGGCAAAAGCCTTTCATCAGTCCTATCATCAGTCTATTTTTCGCCTCGCTTGGCCGCCCCTAATATTTGGCCGCTCTAGGCCCGGGCCTACTTGGCCTTAGGATAAATCCGCCACTGATTCTATTTTACAACAAAAAGCCTTTTTTTGCGGTCCCTAAAAAAATGCAAAAGGTGTTGCGTAGCCAACAAAGATTTTATTATACAAATATCAACTTGTGTAAAGCCTTGAAATAAATAAAAAAAAATGCGCTTTATTGTAAGAAGAACTCATATTAAGGAATACATACACGTGTCTTCGAATCGGTTCACATCGTTCACGTCTTAATTTAATCGTCGGAGCGAAGCGTGCGTCTGCATTTATAAATTTTTCACGGTTTGCCATGAACGAACATTTTGTTCATGGCATGATTCTGTACGAGCGTGAGCGTTTTATCATTAAATGTAAAGCTGTGTAATTATCCATTGGTACAAATTATCCATAGTTAATGATATTGAAGCTTAGCAAGCAATTTTAAGACATTAAAATGTGTAAAATCAAACTAAACAACCCAAAAAGTAATAACGCGTTAATTAACGAATTGATTATAAGTAAAGTCAATAATATGTAAATTGTAAATATTGAAAATTATGAATATAAAATAAAATAGGTTTCTACTAGGTAGGAAGATTTTAAAGTTTGTCAGACGGTTATTAAGCGAGGTCTGTGTTCAGGCAATATAGGTATACGGTTAATTTTTAAGTATATCTATAAATTAAAATATAAATATAATCGAGTATGTGCAGTTAAAAGTTTCAATATTTAATAATTGGTCAAGATATTGTGGTTTGTTTATATCCCAAAATTTACTGATTTCTGGATTTAGAGCTCATTCATAGAATTACACGCGCGTAATCAAAAGAATATCTTGTTTACCTACGTAAATAATGAAAAGAATTAATCTATGCACGCATCTTGCTATTTTTGTGAGTTTGCCGATTAATCAAGATTTTTTCCCGATATTTTCAAACTATTAATTTTTAACTTTTGACTGCACGGTCATATTTAGAAACGTGGTCTGATATCCCCATTTCATTTTTAGATATACTTACCTAAAAAATTTACGGTGTAGAACAATTGTAGGTAAATAATAAAAAACTGTTGGTTTACTAAGTTATTATAATTTTCTTCTTTTTTTAGGTATTTGTTTTCCACGTAAGGAAAACAAATACCTATATCTATCAAGGGAAAAAACAGCGTCAAATCAGTACCTAAGAGTGGATTGATGAAGCCATAAAAGGCACGACTAATATGGAATCTTTCACAACTTCCCAAGAGGAGCAATTGCGACGACTAACTACTTAGGTACTTACATTATTCTTAAACGGGATTATGTTCTGGGAGACTTCGTACAAACCTCATTTGCTAATTTTAATTAACTACATTTATTTTCATTGCGCATTGTACTGTTAATCGCTATAAGGGGCATCAACCCAATTAGATTATTGCAGCTAATAATAGATAGGGTCATGAATTTGTGGTCAAATGACCATAATGCGTAGAACACACAGGATACAACGGATATGACAATCTATATGATGGATGACACTAATATGACCAAATAAACAAGACTATTAACAGTTTATGCGATGAACAAGCGACGACGGCAAATCCGATTTCTGTAAAAATTACTTGGTGAAAAAAAAACTTCAGGAAAATGAGTGAGTCATAGTGAAATGCCGTCGTGAATCATTATTCAAATAAGTTTTCCCGATACCTAACGGAATATTAACAAATTGATTAATTATGGTAATGAAGGCTACGCTGATCTTACTGAAAACTAACGTGTGAAGTAAATAATGAAATTAACTTTAATTTTATTCCAAACTATTTTTAGAAAGTTGAGTCATAATTCCTTTAGAGGAATTTAGCATTTTTGGTTGTCTGCATGAAGATGAAAAACTTGGAAGGGAATGAGATGCGGGTACCGAAAAAACTCTAATTAATAATTGTTAAATGGGGACTTCCAAATGTTATCCAAAGTGTTTTACTTAAATTGATTTTGAAGCCAAAATAAAAGAAATATCGTTTCAGGCACATTTATTTGCAGAAAAAGTTTTAACACTAGAAAAACTCGGAGTTAATTAAGTTATCTTTTTTTATAGACATCATCTCACTTTTAGTTTAATCGTTGAAAATCAGCTTTGTCCTATCAGCTAATATTTATTCTGTGCTATCAGTGGGCATTTTCGTATGTAAGGGCATTTCATACCAGTACCTATGCCAGTTGCTTGTGCAAGCTCTTGCACGTGCACCCACGATTTCAGTTTAATGTTAGAGTGGGGCAGTTGACACAAGCTAAATCAGTTTACCAACACCGAGTTAAATTGGATCAGACCCATGTTTACCATTCTACGAAATAGGTGCTTCGTTATCTTTATATGCTATTTGAAAGTGTGTCTAAAGTCACTATGTTGGCAAATTAACTTTAAGATTAAGCTTAGAAATATTTTCTAATTGGTTTTATTCCAAACAGTTTAGTTAGATTTAAAGTTGCTTTATTAGTTTTGTTCGTTTTTAATCACGTTAAGGGTAAATATAGTTAATTTTTAAACTAAGCAGTAAAGTTTAATTTTATCTTAAATGCCTAGGGTCTAGTTAAAAAACCACAACGATACTATAAATTGTATGATATACCTATTTTGATAAATATTTTATGACTCTAAAGTTTAAATAATACACAGAAAAAAAGGATTTCTTAAAACAAGAAAAGTTTCTTAAATCAAGATATTTTGTGTCTCATAATATAGGGAAACAAATATTTTCTTGGTTCAATGCAATTTACTTTCGTTCAAAGCAATTTACTCTTGAAAGAAAGTAAAATTGCATTGAACCAATAATATGTTTGTTTCCCTATAACGGGTGGCGCAAAAGTAAAGACCCTATTTGGTTCAGCTATAACATTTTTTCTAAATTAGAAAACTAGATTTAGGTTTTTTTAAATGTATATTTGTGCCATTAAATTTCGTACCATTAGGATTTAAAGATGATGTCTTTTAAATGGTGACCTCCAGAGTTGATACACATTTGAGCCCTATTTATGACATTTTGCATAACTTGCCGTAACACTTCCTGCGATATGTTCGTTATTTCTTGACGAATGTTTTCTTTTAGAGCTGCGAGAGTCTGTGGCTTGTTCACATACACCCGAGATTTCAAAAAACCCCAAAGAAAGAAGTCTGGACTGGTCAGATCGGGTGATCTTGCAGGCCAAGGCAAATCGCCAAAACGAGAGATAACTCGGCCTGGAAAAGCGTCCCTCACTAAATCCATATTTATTCCACGTTCTTGGGGAGTAAAACGGTCCATGTTTATTTTCAGTGTATTTTATATTTGTTCACTACACAATTTTCAACAACAGAATGACAGAAAATGTCATATAAAAAAAATAAAAGTATTTTCTTTAGTGCCAGTACTTTTGCGCCACCCGTTATATGAGACAAAATATCTTGTTTTAAGAAATCCTATTTATCCGTGTAATAAAATGAAGTATCAAGCAATTTATTTATTTTTCTCATATCGTTAAAAGATTTATAAATACTAATTAATGTTTTCACGCAAACGAATTAGATCACAATGTTACCTGTAAAATTATTATTTTTTACCATCGCCACTCTAAAAAGTGCGTTTAATTCAACGATAAGAGTGAATAATAAGCGATTTTATTCACCGAGTGAATAAAAATAATTTGAATTTGGAACAAGCGCGCATCGTATGAATTATGTACAAAAAAAAACGTGCTGAAAGTATGCAGCTAGTCCATAGATAAAGCCATAGAGACAATTAAATAAAAAAAAAATATCCCGCCAATTTTATTTAGGTTCTTTTTAGTGTCTTATCTTTGAGTTCTTTTCTAAAAAAATTATCTCGCCAAATTAATTAGGTTCTTTTTAGTGTCTTATCTTTGGGTTCTTTTCTTTATATTAGAGGGAGATTAGATGTTCAGTCTTGCATCAGTCCATTCCATAAGTCTGGTACGATCTTCAGTCTGTAAAAATTCAAAGTCTATACAAACTGATGAAATGGACTGATGTCAGACTGATCATGTAATTTCCCTCATAGCATGGTTGTTTTATGTCATTGGAAAACTTATACTTTCACTATTTTCTAACGGTTAAATTACCGATTACCTATCTAAATAATAAAATTTGATAACTATAAATAGGTACTATAGGTGTAAGTACTGCTATTATGTTTTCTCGCAGTCAATGGTAAAAAGTAGAGTACACAACTCGTGAAAAAAAAATTTCATCTCGGTCCTTTGTATCCCTCGTTTCGCTCAGGATTCTACTTTTGAATCCCTCGCTACGCTCGGGATTCAACTCTAGAATCCTTCGCTACTCTCGGGATCCAACTTAGTCCCTCGAACTAAATTCCCTTTTTATTCACTTGTTGTATAATCTACTATTGTAAAAAATATCTAATCTATGTTCGTAGTTCTGCTATTGAAGTTATCCACAATCATTTTCAGTAAATAACCTAATAGTTTTTGAAGAAAAGTCTCTTTAATTTTTGACATGGATTCGATTTTAGGCATTGTACTTGTACCCGAATTAAGTTACTTTATGAGATGAAATAAAAGACTTTTTAACGGATACTAGCGCGGTTTTATTGAAAGTACTTTGGTAATTAGTTTGTATTTGGTTTGATTTTTGATTTTTCCCGTTAAAAAGTCTTTTATTTCATGTCTAATGAGCGCGTAAGCTTGAGAAGTGAATATTACTTTATGAGGTCAATCATCGCTGTTATCATATCATACGTAGATAAAACATATATGTTGGCCGTTTCGAAACCATTTCGGGTCAGTGTTGTGCATGGCATTGTTCTATGCAGCGTGTTGCAGCAAGCAACGTCGCGGGGCGCTAGAGTCAATGCATTATGATTGTGCATTATAATGGCTCTTGGGAAATTCGCTTGTTGCTCGCCGGTGTGTTGCGACATCCCAGGTGTTTCTGACTCGGCAAACTAAAAAATTCACACTTCAATTGCAGCGCATTGCAATGTTGATTTTACTACATTAAGATCCAGAATTTAAACATAATGATCATAGCAAGTATTTCATACCTTCGTTCGTTTTAGATAAAAAAAAGAAAAGGAAGAATTTAAAATTACCTGCTCCAGAAAACAATATTGACAAAAATACTGATGGGTGTTACTGCTACTATAATGGTTATTTCCCTAAGCCACACAATTTCTAAGCCAACGAATCCATTCAAATTTATATATAGTTTGAAATTGTACTAGAACTGACTTTTAGATTCGAACTCACGCAGACAAGGTCGCAGACCATTGCTATAAGGTTTCTTTTTAAGTAGGTACCTACGTCTATTGCCCAGAAAAAAAAAACGTCGGTTAGGTACTTAGGCTCTTTTTATCGAAGGCTATTGTCCTCGTTCGCGTGTTCAAGTTTTAAATATCAATTGAACGTGTTGCCAAGGACGAATTTGTAGATATTTTACAGTCTCCTGACTGATTCAATAGACACAATAACGATTGCGGATTCTTATAAAAAAAAACGTACGCAAGGAGCGGTTTTCAAAAGGCAGTTTAAGAAAAAAAGTAGTTCATAAAATAGAACTAGATGTCGTTGTACTTAGTAGGTAGCTTTTTATGAAAAATATGAAATGTAATTACTTTTTTATTATACGTTTGTTGAGTATGTGGTTTGTTGCGTTGTGCGTAGGTTGTCCGATGGCGTGTTACGAAGAACTTTTATATGACCAATATGACCATTAGTGGGAAATAATATTTAAAAAATTGACTTAGTTGAAGTAACGCCATCTGTCGACATAAAATTATACTAAAAATCTCTGCTGTCAGAAAACCGCTCAGTGCAAGTATAATTGCTAATGGGTAGGCGAAGGCAAAGTGAATTACAGATGGCGCTCAGTCTTTGGAACAATTGTCAGTTTGAGCTTATATTGTCTTGACTGTGTATTACGTGATTTTACTTTATTAGATTGTATTTTTTTCTGTTTTGCGGACAAACAATGTATTCTATGCTAACTTTAGCTCAGATAAAAGAAGAATTACGGAAAAGAAAAGCCAAAACAACAGGCAAGAAAGTTTATAGCAACTTACAAAAAATTGCTAACAAGCATTACATTTCTTTAAATTTCGTGTAAGATTTACAAGTAATCTTTTTATTTCAGGTTAGAAGCATATGATTTAAATTTTAACAAAGCAACTGAGTGTGAATTTCCGTGTTTATAGTTGCCTGATGATGCCTTCTGTGCAATAGTAATTTCAGGTTTCTGTACTGGAATTTCTGTACCATCCAAAATTACACGAACCGTTTTATCATATTTATTTTATTATTCTAAGTTTCTTGAATGACTCTGGCATATAAAATTCTATTAATTCTCTGTTTGGCCCCAATATTGGGCTTATTCCATATTTGATATTATACCTATCAAATTCATCCAAGTTATAAATATGTTAGAAACTGCTGAGGTTGAAATATTAAAGAACAAAGCTGTTATAATTCAAATGTTGTTTTATTTTGGCGAAGCTTCATCAAATTCATGAAACATTCCTTTTGATTTATAATGTTTCTCAGGCTCAGCAAAGGAGAAAATCGAGGAAAAAGCATATTTTTTTGATATTTTCTTGCCCACTATTTTTTTTGTTACTGGGAAATCGATGAACTCCAATATTTTACAAGTTACATGCATAACAATGCGGCATTTTCTCAGTATAAAATTAAAAAGTGCAATACTCCAAGAGATTCCCATATGTTTTGACAGTTTCTTTGAGGCGGCTCGGTACCAACGACAAAACGCCACCTATCGGGATAAAATTGCGCTTTTCCTCCCCATTCTCCTGCTGCTGCTGGTAGCATTTTAATTTCAATGGGACGTGAATTTAGGTAGGTACCTACCTATACCTATTAGATACAGAATTTGGCCCTCAACTTACTTTTTCTTGTAATTCTATATCGATCGCTAAATCAGGAGCATTGTAGGCTATTGCAAGTATAATTTGACCGACCCTATTTCTAATCTAAAGTGGGGATACAAAACTCTTGATAACATCAAAGTCGTAATCATCAAGGTCTTGACACAAGCATGTTTTGCATGTCAAAGAGCAAAAGAGCAACCTCTGATATGCAATATTTTTGGGTCAAGCTTCTGATAACTAAATAAGACGCAAATAAAAGCAATAACTTAACATAATAATCAAGTAATTGAAAATATCTTTGAGAAACATTAATAAGTTAATTTTAATGTTATCGTTTTAAAGGAAATGATAAACTTATACGCATTAACTAGAAAGATAATAATAAAATGATAGTAAAATGTGTTACAGAAATCGAGTTCAAAACAAACGCGACATTTTACGAATGGGGTTCAAAGCAAATCAATAATTATTATGATAGAGGAATAGTTACGAAGCGGTTTTTATCTTTTCATGAATAATGTGGAAATGTGGTGGAAACTAATGCTGTGTCCTAGAAATTAGAATGTGTGTGTACAGTAGGTACAATTTGACAACTGTTGTAGCACTAGTGTTGTTGTAGTGAACTATTTGAGCAGTTACTTGGTTTAGTCGCGATTCGGTTAATGAGTTGAATCGAGGTTAGTACCTATGTATGTTTTTTGCATTGTGCTTATTGCCTTTAATATCAGAAGTACCGTCAATGTAATTTGACTGAGCGTGTTGTTGACGAAAATGCTTTGCATTTTACGAGATAATTAGATGACATTTATTTTTAGTAGGTTTCTAGGTGAAATGCAGTTAAATAACTGTGACCAAAATCATATACTTAGGTGATTATACGCTTGCCATGCATAATTTGTCTTGAAAATGACTATCTATCTTACTGCCATATTTTTGATATTATTATGTAGGTATACTTAGTTTTAAATAGTTTTAATTTGACTGATTATTGAAATCTCCTCTACAGGTAGCATTTCTCAACAGATTCTCGTGTTTTGTGAGCAGGTTCGATAATCATGTAGATTTTTATGTTGATTCAGTTTATCGAATATTTTTTCGAAAAAAAAGTACAGCACACAGAGCAGGCGCGGTCCGAAGGGGGGGTCACGGGGGACATGACCCCCTCCCAAAATCGTACACGTCAAATAGAAAAATCTTCTATACAGTATCGACAGTAGGGCGATGCAAGTGGTGCGACTGCACTGGGCGCCATCGTGTGTGGGGCGCTGAAAACGCCCGACCACCGGTCGACTATCAATCGTATTGTTGCCTGGTGATGAGCGACGAACGAAGAGACGAATGAAACTGACTAAAAATCGCACTGCGCGGTCATTTTTTTATATAAACAAGCAGGATTAGTCGATGAAATTGACTAAAAACTGCGCTGCGCGGCCATTTCTTACTATGAAAAAGCAAGATTACATGATTAGTAGTTAGATGAAACTGACTAAAAATCGCGCTGTGCGGCTGTTTTTTACTGTAATAAGCAAAATTAGACGATTAGCAGATGAAACTGGCTAAAAACTGCGCCGCGCGGCAATTTTTTTTGCTATAAACAAGCAAGGTTACAAGATTAGTGGTAGAAACTGTCTAAAAATCGCGCTGCGCGGCCGTTTTTTTTTAATATAATCAAACAAGATTACAAGATTAGTAGGTGAAACTGACCAAAAAAAAGCGCTGCGCGGCCGTTTTTTTACTAACAGGCAACATTGAAAATCTTGGAATCGCATATAGGGGGCACCCCGTAAAAATATTGCCCAGGGCGCTGGTAGTGCTAAAACCGGCACTGCTTCTATAAAATTTACAAAATAAAAAACACAATTGTATTATTGTGTGTATAGTGACCCTCTCCAAAATATCAGGCTGCGACCGCGCCTGACACAGAGCCACTATAGTCTATTAGGTACTTTGTTTAATTTAAATAAGTACTTCTGTCAGAATAAGACTAAGTATTTTGTGCTTCAGTGTGTTTTGGGCGTTCAATTATTTGTACTCAGATAGTATATTATTTATTTTCTCAATACGTAGAAGCTATCATTGTGACATTAAATCGGAACGTTATTTACATATTAATCAATTAAATTGCGTACCTACGTCGTTTGAGTATTTGATAATGTATAAAGTAGAAGATAGTCGAGCATATTTATGGCTGTTGATTTTCTCAATGTATAATAAATTATAACTTCATTATAATTTTCAAAGGCAATAGGGAATATGCATAAGTCACCGATTTTGATGAATTTGAGCTTAATCGCTGCGGACACTTATAAAAACATGATGGAACAGGAAAAAAAAAAAAAAAATGTATTATTTTAGTTTTATAACACGGTGAAATCAGGGAAAAATAACATTATTTTTTTTCATTTTCGGATATAATGCACTTTACAGTCAGATAGAATATCGAATAAGAAACAATATTTTGTATGACACATATGTACTTAAACGCAAAATTTAGGGAGATAATTGAAGATTATTGGCTAACTCCATATTAAACGCGCCGAAACACCTGAAACGTGATGTGTGACGTCACCGTTTTGTATGGAGCGTTTTCGGCGGGTGCTGCTGCGCGCTAACTTCAAGTAACTATATCACGAGAAAAAAACGCAAGAGAAAAGTTTTAATATTACAGTTAATTTTCTGACGCATTATACTATTGATTAAGATTTAAAAAAAAATTGATGCATATTCCCTATTGTGTAAGTATACAAATAATTAAGTACATGTATTATTCTTCTCTAAATTTAGTTTCGAACCAAACTAAAATCCTATAAAATCATTTCGTAGTAGAATAAATAGAACCAAAGTCTATCTTTACAAAAAAAAAATCGACGCTTCTATTAAAAATATTGTAACAAAGTAACTCAAATTATAAGTAATATAAGTTTTCCAGAGATAACTCAAACCATTATAATTTCAAAACGATATAATCTTTATATATCTTTATATTCCACATAAGAGATGAGAAAAGATTGAATTTGCATTTTAAGATCAATAGAAGCTTAAAATTAGACACAAGGTTAGGCAAATCATTTTTTGATGCATCTAATAATAAGTGGATATTATTAACATTTTTATGTAAATATAAATACTTCTCTAAAAATTTTTTGAATGTTAAAGAACAATATTTATTTTTAAATAGGTACTCGTGTAATAATAGGCAGGAAGCATCGTCTGCTTGCATTAACCAGTTTTTAATAAGTTGTACATAATCTATTAGTAAAAGTATTCGGTATTTTGCCTCCGTTTTTTCCTTTTGAGGTACGGAACTCTAAAAATTAATTAATTCAAAAGCAAACCTATTTAATAGATACCTAATGAAAAGATCGTGTTCAGGAGATTAAATTAGTTTCCTACTTACTTTCCCGGGAACCATTTCAAGGAATGCACAAGCGGTCTAGTTTTTGTATGACGGAAATGAACATTGCTGGCTGAGGCTGGTGATACCATTACCACGAACTATATTACAACATGATACGAAACACCAAGAAAGAACCTTTCATAAACAATTATTATGAATTTGAGCCACATGAGTAAATAAACGGTGAGCATCGAGCTAAAACCACAGACAAACGTGGCTGAATAAAAAAATGAATCAGCTGTTCGTTTTAAACAAACGCTAAAACAGCTGATTCATTTTTGAAATCATTTTTCGATTATCTTTTTTTCAGTGAACATAATTTGCAAACTTTTTAATTAAAGAGGTCTGTTAATTAACTTTTTGTTGAACTTTTTTAAAAAGTATAGCCGATGAACAAATCTGTGTTAGTAATCAGACAGAGGGTCACTTCTATCAAATATTTTTTTAGCTCTAATTGCAACCGCCTGAATTTAGCAAAAAAAATTTTCAGGACCTAACAAGAGATTACGCACGTAGGTATGTGATGTAGTTCCGTTTGTTTTGAGTATTTAGGTCTTCTTTCAGTATTCGCAGATTAAATAAAAGTATATAGCTGGTGATTCAAATATTGATGTTACCAAAAAACCTGTCCCTTTCCTTATTTAAAAACGTCAATCAGGGGAGAGGTGCATCTTTTAATCTCGTCAACTTACCTTTAACTGTTGAATCATGATTGCCGAATCGTTGTGCTCTCCGTAACATAAGGCGTTATAAATAAGGTTCCACGTAAGCCCCTGCTGACAAAACGAAACCCGTCAAATTAATTCTGTTTACCGACGAGATCGTGAGAACAATTTATACCGTCAATATTTTCGGCACGACTGAAATAACTGGGTGGAATTCACCGAATTTCATCGTTTCCGATGTTACATATTCTCCTTTGTTTCCTTCGCATGAATTCTGTATAACTAGGTAGTACGTTTCGTATATAAAACACGGAGCCCCTTGCTATTTTGCATAATCATCTTTTCAGATGGTTGTAACTTTTTAATATTCCTAGTAAGCAAGTTTGATACTTATACATACATTTCAATGGATACTTATAGTTTCAACAAAGATCTTTGAGTTTCAATTATTAATAATATTTTATTTCTGGACTTTTTTAAAACACAAAGTGTTACACGTAGCATGAATAAATTAACGAATCTTTTCATAAGAAAACAACTAAAAACATGCCACGATGTCATGAAGCAAGCAAGTCTAAGCAAACATAAATACAATTAATAAACAAACCGGCATCCGATCAGCAATATCGTTGCGTCACGTAAACGAGGGACAACAAACAAATTGATAAAGACACAACACAATAGCCCTTGCTCTTATGCAACCAGATAACAGAGCTGCGCATTTACAACAAAAACACAACACTTTAATCCTTATGCCCCAGTCAATAAAGTGTATGACGGCAATGGAGTACACTTTCCTAGTAAAGCACGCCTGCCTCAGCACAGCTGTGTTCGCTATTTACATAATCTGACTAAAGCAAAACCAGTTGTGTTGTGATGTTTACAGCGATCGATGAATAATCAATCTACAGCTCTGGGATTACGGATTAAATTCTAATGCACTTTGCCGACGTTCAGCACTTTGCTGTTCAAGAAATTATGCAGAGGTGACTTCCGTGACCAGGGCTGTCAACTGTCTATCAACAAATGTTGACAAGATGATAATGCATAGTTGATATGTCCACGCGCTGCTATGCAAATGTTTCAAGCCAAATTAGTTCAACAAATGCGTAATATACCTATTCATCTAAGTTAACACGTTATGAGTTATGTTATGACGTACGTAAATAGCAGGTCTTTTAACAAAATACCATTAGAATTCTAGTGTTTACCCAGCTATAAAGTTCGGTATGGTGTCAGGTCAGCCCTAGTGTGTAGATAATACAGAAGAAAGACACGCTTTTGTTTCGCACAAGACAAGATTATAGTGTTTACAGATTTGCCACACGTGTGCACTGTGCACTGTAGAAAATGCGACTCCCTATTTGCAGAATACAACCTTTCTACCAACGATATGTCAAAACTTGCTTTCTACATATTGTTCGAAAAAGTTTGCATTAATGTAATAAAACAACTTTTGAACACCAGTCTTGCCTTTGAAAGCAATCTGAAAGTTCCAAGCATATAGTCACACCTTTTTGACAATGATAACCCACTTGAAACAGATGATCGCATGATCCCATTCCCATCCAAAGTTAAACTTGCCTTCAATTTTATGCCAGGCTTATGACAAAGTGCATGCGTGGAATAAGGCGGTGTCAACGAACCAATGGCAATACTTAGTTCAGTGATGGCAACACACCGTGACTGAGCCGGCGCTGGCAACGAAGAATTCAATCATGGAGCTAATCTTGCGCAAATCAACTTGAACTGTACAACTTTCATTACAGCAACGTTTACTTTGTGGCCGTAAATAATTGAAGAAAATTAAAAGCCAGCTGATATTCTTTCGGTTCTCCTATAAACGATTCAGTTGCAAGTACCTACTTACTTAGGTACCTAGCGATTTGGTATTCAGTCATTCAAAATAATAAGTAGGGTATTAGTATTACGTGTTAAAATAAAGAGTCGGTAATTAAAGTTTCTATGAAAAGTATAAATTGTAATGATTTCGTTAACATCATTGGCTAAAATTGGTTGTCATTCATTACCATGCCCAAACAAACACATTACATTTAACTCCCTGTGTTATTGACCAGACAAGCTCAAAAGAGGGGGTAGAATAGAATAGACTATAAAGTTAACGAGTTTTTTGACACTTGCTGTCAACGGAAAACAAAACATATCAATCAAATAATAAGCACTTACTAAAAAGTTACCTAGCGCTTTTTTCGATATTTTTACAGAATCCACTGCAAATATAATAGGTCTTTACCTATGAAATTGCCGTATTGCAGTACAGACTTTTTCAAACAAAAAAAAGTTTTGATTGGCTATGAATTCTAAATTCAAATTAATTTTGTTTTAAAAATATGACATTCTATTTACAAAATCAGTCTTTTGTTTATTGATTAGCGTTGTATTTTCATTACATTTCAACATTTTTCCTCATAATGGATACTTCGAAATTTCGTGTAATTATGGAATATGAGTTCCGTCGTGGCACCAACGCGGCACAAACGACACGTAACATCAACGACGTTTACGGAGAGAACTGTACAAACGAACGTACAACCCGTTATTGGTTTGCTCGGTTCCGTTCTGGGAATTTTGACTTGAAAAATGAACCTCGTGGTCGTCCGGAAACTTTGGTCAACAATGATGAATTAAAGGCGATTGTGGAAGCAGATGAATCGCAATCTACAGCTGAGCTGGCAGCAGCTTTTGATGTTAGCATCAAAACAATATAGGTATCCATTTGCGACAGATTGGCAAGATAAAAAAACTTGATAGATGGGTGCCCCACTGCTACTTCACGACAACGCGCGACCCCATACTGCACAACAGACCGTCTCTAAGCTGCATGAGTTGGTTTTGGAAGCTCTCCCTCATCCGCCATACTCACCAGATCTTGCGCCTACCGACTATTACTTTTTCCAAAATTGGGACTACTTTTTAGCGGGAAAAAATTCAATTCCCGAGAGGCAGTACAAAACGCCTTTGAAGAGTTTGTTGTCTCCCGTCCAGCTGATTTTTTCAAGAAGGGCATCCATAAACTGCCACAGCGTTGGCAAAGATGCATTGATTGCACGGGTGATTACTTTGAATAAAAGAAATAAATAAGTTAAAAAAAAAAATACTTTAACTTTTTTCAAACAAAACGGCAATTTCATAGGTAAAGACTAAAGACCTAATATTATTTTGTAAATTGTCAGTGTAGTAGAAAAACAAATTAAACAAGTGTGTGTAGGTATTTTTAGCAGAGATTTGACATTGAATTTTTCATTTCTCATTTTTTTCAACGAAATCTTGTGAAAACACAGTAGTTTATGTTAGTGTGTGTACTTATGAAGTAGATACCTTACGCTTACTTTATGCGGCATCGAATCTAAAAGCTTATATAAACTAGAACAGTGAACAACAGAGCCCCAGAGCCTGCGATCTGAGTCTACTTTAGTCAATTTGGTCCTAATCAAGTGTGAACGAGCATCGTCAACGGTAGGCAAGTTTATTATCGAAATCTAGAATAAAATTCTGCAAAAACGATTTTTTTTTCTAGTACAAAATTTAGCTTATATAGAATAGAAAGGATTACGTATGTACTAATGAAAAGGTTTTGAAATAAAAAATAAGAGTAAGATAAATTGGTTAGAAACTCCGCAAGGGTCATGAAGATGTCTAGAAACATGCTCCCGATTGCAGTTCTCGAGGGAAATGAGAGTGTGTGCTATCCTTGGCAAACTAGACGTCGAACTCTCGTTGATTGAGTCCATAAATAACTAAATTGTGCGCAATTCACAGCAATTATTTAGTCCTGAACTAAGCTCATCAGTATCATACCTTATATCACACAAACATTGTAAAACTACAGTATTCCAAATAGAATTCTTTGAAGGTAATACCCGCTAAACTATGGCACCGCCAACATACTTATTTTTATAAAGGAAACAATAACTAGGTACCTATATTAATTGCATAACTCATTAATATTCAAAAGTTAATATATTAGAAAAAATCGACTCATCCGTAGCACCCTAAAATCTATAATTCAATAGTTCAATAACTTTCAGTATCAAAACAAGACTTGATGTATCTGAAAAGTGTGTATCAAAACAAAACTTTAGGTTTAACGAATTAAGGGTGACTCACATTGATGATAACTGTAATTATATAACGCTGGCTTGTAGCGAAAGTAAAATACTTATACTAGGATTCGACATACCTACCTTTAAATTCTTTAGGTACCTCGATTCAGTTTCGAAAGCCAAATTGTTTATAGTACTTATTTAAACATTCCAATTTTTTATAATTGTCACCGTAAATCTCAATTGTGAAGATTTGTTAAAAGCATAGTAAATACTTACAAATTAAATTCAAAGATGTTATTTGGCTGTAAACAAATCTTCCATGAAATAAAGGAATAAAAATAAATAAATCTAGACAAATTAATACCTATATTTTAATTAGTCCAAGGATTGACTTTGGGTCCACTTTCTTTTTCAAAGTATAGATGGACATGTTATTGTACTGGCCGAATTGTTACGTGCGCTGGTGGTCTTCACACCGTATTGTTGATAAGTATTATTAGTCTTCGAAGAGGCGTTGTGTTCCCCGTTTCGTGACGGGGCAAGCCGTCAGCTGTTTAGCACACTATAATAGTCGCCGGTGGCCGACCTTTGTCGAATCGATTAGGAGTTAATAACCTTTGCAAGTATTGCTTCTGAATGTTCTGTAGCCCTACGCCGACGATGAATACTATTTTCGACTAAAACATAAGAATCAGTAAAGTCAATTTTTATCATGGAATAGTTTTATATTAAAACACGTGCTTAAAAGGCAGTCAACACCATTTCACTGAAAGGTCTAAAAATAATAATACTTATAGATGTAGGTACAGGAGTGTCAGGAATATGTAACTTCTCAACTAGGCAATACAATCTGAATCGATGCAGTACAGACAAAATCAGATGGCATCCCCGCCACTTTTAAACCGTCATCATAAAGAAACGGGTAAATTACAATGGAACCTGACAAACAGAACAATTAGATATTGATCGTCGAAGGAAGTACGAATTGAGATCAATCCCACACCGGGCATATCGGTGTAATGGCCACGCGCCTATTGATCTAATGATGACTCGATCGATGGACGAAGCCTCAGGGAATTTCACAACTATAGTCTAAGAAATAAGGGTCATAACACGCTGCTCTTTTAGCGTTCAGACAGATGTTTTTAACAGCTGTGTGGGTGAATAAGCACACAATTAAACGGCCGTGAACCTGAAACATGCCTGAAACGTTCTTTATAACGTGACAGCTGACTTTGTCATAGATAGGCGATTTCTATTGAAAGTTGAGAATTTCTTGGGTAAAGGACGAGTCGGTTTGTTTACAAACACAAAGAGAAGAGCACATTGTGTATTCACGCCGCATGAATAAATACGACTAATAAAATCACGTACGCGTACGACGCATTTAAACGTTACTTAAAATGAAGTAATTTGCCGAGATTGTAGGGCCCTCCTTTTTCTGTTGTTTAGAAACAAGTCCTAAGCAACTTAGGCTGGCCCCAGACCTACCGGTTCCGTTTCTTTGCTTTGCTGTGCTACCTTGCTTGAAAGACCGCCGGCCAACCAGGGTAATTTTCAATCTATCGCATTTTGGGACTAGACCAAATTGGCAAGATAGCCATTAGCTTGGTTTTATCAAATATCATCGCCTGGATTGCGAAGTAGGAAGCTTTTAGGAGATATGCCACCCTGAACATGGACTCCGATCGTTAAAAATAACTCGATCGCTTATTTATACAAGATGTTTGGTAAAGCCTTATAAAACTGAATATAGTAGATAGGGACCATAATAAAACTGAACAACTTTTACTATGGGACCAAATCTGAAATCGCGAAAAAAAATGAACTGTTTCATACATTTTGATAATTTCGTTATTAATTTTTGTATAAAACAGCAGTTTTTTTTTAAAACGAAAACTAAAACTTCTCATCGCACCCCAGACGACGATATTTGATAACACCAAACTAATGGCTATCTTGCCAATGTGGTCAGGTCAAAATATGCGATAGATTGAAAATGAGCCTTTTGGCCGGCGGTCCATGGTAGAACAGCAAAGCAAAGAAATGAAACCGGTAGGTCTGGGGCCAGCCTTAATGAGCGGTTTTCAAAAGGCAGTTTAAGAAAAAAAAGTAGTACCTAAAAGACGGCTAGATGTCGTTGTTCAACTAAGTACGTAACTTTTTCAGAAAAAAGCAAAGGATTTTGTCAATTTGACAGACAATTTTGGCATGGTTATGGCAAACTACTCCTCTTCAGGGAGTAATTTTTGCCAGTATCGAGTGTTATATACTCAGTGGTATACTCAGCTGCTAGGAAAAATTAAAAAAAACCTACATAGTTGAATAACGCCATCTATCAACATAAAAATAGACTAAAATTCTCAGCTGTCAGAAAACCGCTCATTATAAAAGAACACTGCTTATTTAAGGAACTGAATTCATAAAGTTATTCGCGTCGCGACAGTCAATCATTGGTCAATAATTGTAAAGACCTTTTACGAACAAGAAGCAAGAAGCAATTTTATTATTTTATCAACTTGTTTAGGACTAGTCAGCATAGACTCGTTCTACTGGTTCTTATGTAGGTTTCTAGATGGCAGGTCTTCCGCAAGTTTGTCTTGCCTGTATGTACCTACAGTACGCTAGTATTCAGATAGAAACAAATTGATGTTGAATTTTATCATGAGAAGAGAATTGAATTCGCCTATTGAAGAGAAATAGTAATCATATTTTTAGCGCAACTTCTTTTCGCAATTTGGTTGAATTTGTATTTTTAAGAATATCATTAACCTTCATGTCATTTTTAATTGGCCATCAACTTTTTTGTTATGGAAAATAAAAATATTCCTCACCTTATAATATTCTACTCTACTTTTTTACGTTTAAATATTAGATTAGCGTGTTGTTACCAAATAAATAATTATGTAGTAGCCACATTTAAATTACTCGGGTTAAATATCATAAATTCCATTTCGCAGTACAGCTCGTATATCGTCTATTTTATTGCCATCTTAGCACGTAAAGAGCGAGCCGACTTTGGAATACCCACAGAATGTCTGGAATGTAATACATCTGGGAAGCGAAGTAAAATACGTAACAACCAGCAAAGTGCTAACAAGATATAGGTTCGAAAGTGATACAAGTGGCAGTTAAGCTGCTAGTTACATTTCTCTCTAAAGGAATAGAAGCCAGTGACGATCAAAATCACAAACAAGGTAATACCAACGAGAAAAATGACAAAATACTGACTTACGTCCCTGACAAATGTTTCGACTGTATTAATAGGTAAATAACAATTTATGTTAGCTTTAGATAAACATTCATATAGAAGTAGAATTCGAATGCCAGCGAAACTGCTATCTGTTTTATGATAGTCTAGTATGGCTATACTATAGCCAATATTTAGGGAGATGTGAAAGTTTAAAAGGACTCATCCTATAGCTGCTACACTATAGGATGAGTCCTTTTAAACGTTCACATCTCCCTAAATACCTAAGTATTGCCACAAAATGATATTCTGTGATATTGCTCCACAAAGAATATGCCTTATTTTAACAGATCTAACTAACAATTTTGTTGTTATTAGAAGCATACGTGAAAAATACTTTATGTAAGTTAAACGTAAGACAATCGTTGTGTCACCTTAATTAAAGTCGAAAACTTATGTACAGTATCTAACCAATGGCGTTTTGAAAGTAAAGCTAGAGTTACCTAGGATAGCGGTGCCGTCATATTACAGCCGTAATATGATGGCACCGTCATCTTAGGAAACCCTAGCTTTACACATTGATGAAGTGTTTTGTTGACTGATAACAGTGCTAAAAATTCAAATTGCCCGATAAAGTATGACGCTTTCAAAGATTAGTGCTAATAACTCACTCAAATAATAACAGATGCGTAGATAAGATGTTTACCTGAAAGAAAATAACAAGGTTATTAACAAAGAAAAACGTAAAAATATAGGTTTACCTATATTTTTTTATTTATCTTTAGATAAACATTAAAATTCCATGTGAATGTAAATATTATTTAAGAACAGAAATTAAAGATAATATTACTCGTGCCTCTGTAGAGCTGTATGCTGTAGACCTTGCGTTTGTGAAATTTTTAATAATTTTTCGAAATGGCTGAAATATGATTTTTGAAGATCCATCCATTTTGGAAGATTTCGAAAAACTGAATCGACAAAAAATTCAATATAATTATAAAACCTGATCACAACATTTCACGAAAATCGGTTGAGAAATACGACCAGTAGAGAAGAACAAATAGACAGCCAGACATACGAAAGCATTTTTATCCAACGGTAACGTTTATGTTTATAAAAACAATGTTTTTTTCATCTATTCCATCCCCATTCATCCGGATGAGTTTTAATAAATATTGAAAAATCTACAGCAATTTCCCTTTTCATCCGAAGACCCGAAGGTATGCCCTACTCATCCGATTATTTTGTAAAAGGAATATACTTAAAAATAAATAGGGTCGGCAAATAAAAGTATTTCTTTTTTAATTAGTTGTTGGGTTAAATTAAATATGTAATAGCACGAATAAGTGAAATATATTTTTTACAAAAAAAATAAGTACCTAACACATTTACATAATATTACCTACCAACATAGATATTTACATAGTCATTTTTATTTTTTTATTTTAATTATTATTTAATTTGACATTAGCTTTAAATGAACGCATGAATGAAATCAAATAATGTGCATTACATTTCCTTTCATTCAACACCGGACAAATAAAATGAGCCGGCCGATCAAGTCTATTCCGATCTAATACCAAAAACTAATATCAAATGGTATTAAATTATTGCCGCCGTTATAAAATTTCTATTCCCAACGAATACCATTCATAAACGAATCCTAAAACAAGTTAAATGCCTAGGTACAGTTAGTAATAAAAAGTGATTGAAAATATGGAATTAAATTTTCTCCATATTTATGTTATCCTGGTACTTCGGTGACGTACTAAGAAGAAGATATTTTTTTTATTAAAAGGGATTAAAAATATAGAAGTTAACCTTCTCCATATCAGGATCACATAAATATGTGATCCTGGTACTTTGGTGACGTACAAAGAAAAAAAGATATTTTTTAAACTCTTCTTATATTCACCGCTAGAAAAATCGCCGGTTATGATGATCGATCATTATTAAATTATTAAAAAGCAAAATATTTTTTTTCTGTGATTGTACCAAATGTAATGTTTTGGTATTCGTTGGGAATAGAAATTTATAACGGCAATAAACAAATAAATCATTACAAAAACTAATTATTATTTCGATATAAATTTTGCATTAGCATTGATGTTTAGAAAATTTAATGTAGATTAATTTCATCTTTAATAATTTGCTCCTATCTGTATAATAGTTTTTCTGTAAAATGAAAAAAAAGGAAGGCTGCTGGCATCTGGCATTTTTTTATTCAGCGGGGTTGAATTAATAAGAAAATATCCAGTTACCAAAAAGTAATACTATTTGCTTCTAGAACTTCACTTTTTCAAATTAGTTAATTAACACGCCCCGGATGAATTTATTTATATTTAATTTTCGGATGAGTGGGACATATTAACTCGGATGAGTGGGGAATGAAAATATTTCGGATGAATTTTGCGGATGAATGGGGAATAGATCGTTTTTTTACCATCTGTGGTTTCAGGTAGACAAACAAAATTGTATAAAAACAAATCAATCCAATAACACAGCAATCATTAGGTAGGTACACGATTGTCAGTATTCCTTGTTTTTTTTTTGGACTAATGGTTTTGGGGAAGGGGGATCCGTAGAAGGATTTAATCAGGAATGGGTGAGAGGGCTTTGTAAAAGGGTTGGTGGTTCAGAGTGTTGGAGTACCTTTGAGCTCATCAGTATTCCTTGTTCGTCTTTGTGTTTTTATTATAAACACATTTGTAGACTTACGAACGTACGTCGAACCAATCCTAGCAAATTTAATAAGCGTAGAAAAAGAAAAGGCAAATTTTCTTTGTACCTACGTGATAGAGTATAAAAAATATCAGACACTGACAAAGGAATAAGTAAGGTCAACATCCTGTGTAATCAAACTTCGTATTCAGAAGGTATGTCTAAATTAGGCTTGGCCATTGATCGCTCCACGAGTGGATGGGAAACCAATTCACACTGAATTAGAGGAGATTTAGATAACAGACAAGATAACTGTGTTTTTAATGCTGTCTGCGACGTTCTAGAACACAATGGGTATAATAACAACAAAACGACGCGGTAAGAACACCGATAATGCGCAGTAGGTACACTAAACATAGTCTGCACTTATCTGAAATGATGAATCGTATCTAAATCGGTACCGACAACGTTTTATAGAGCATAAAGTTGGATATGGAGTGAGAATTGTCCAATGAAGTCGGGAATAAATTGACTGGACTCGATATCATTCCAGAGGCACTATAAAAACGCGTGTCTATGAATTTTATTAACCTTAAATGAATATGTTTTATGGTTTTATTTACACAAAACGCAATTGGTAAGATACGTTTATTTATCATAGCTAAAAGGGGTCCAAATGAATCAGACATAGTATAGAATGAATGTGTAAAGGATGGAAATGATGGAATGGTAGAAGAAGGCTAAGTTGTTTCCATCAGAAGTAATGGTGAACCAAATCCTTAAGGAGCTGACTGTAGGAGAGTAATGTTGCAATAACCGGTATCCAAGAGTTAAGTGTCAGTACCTCGGCATTACACGGCCACTGGCCCCGAATCCGCAGAGCCAACGATCGCCCTCCGCAATAATACAATGAATCACACGATTTATGGGATCTGCATGATTCTTAAAATATCGCCGGTATTCGCGGCATGGCCAATTGGGTTACTGATACATTTCAATCATCGGCACTTTAAAAAGAAGAGCTTCATGGTAAATAAGAGAGAAATCGTTGACCCCTTCCACTTCATCAACAAAAGCCATTAAATCACCAGGAAATGACGAATGTCTTCAGTGAATATTTAATTGACGAATAGAATAGCTCACCCGACTGTAACAATTTAGTTACTCGTTAAAAATATCACAAATGAAGTACCTACGCTACGCAGTAGTTTTTGTTTACGTTTTTGTTCTTTATATAATTCACTGTCACGGTCATGCCCTTGTGCTAGGCCAAACAGGATTTATTTCGTTACGTTTCGTTTCGCTAATAGCATGAAATATACGTTGAACCCTGCTTCGTCAGGAAAACTTCATTTTACTTTAATGCCATTTCTTCAACTCGGCAAGCATTTGGTGGGATTCGATTACTATGAAACGTTGAAATTGTGTCATTTGCAAAATTGATTTTCGAAGTCGACGTCTATGAAATTGAGTTTGCACTCAGATTTAACTGCAAAGCGAAGACTTGAGTAAACAAGTCTGGATAGCGTCGAGTCACTGCAAAATCTATGAGTAATCGCATGTGCAGAGTTGATTGCATGTTGCAACGGAAATCCAGAGACGGAGATTCAGTTGTAAATCAACTCCATGTGTAATCTCGAGTCGACTTAAACGAAATCTCAAAAGTGAATTGTCAGAGGAATAACAAAAAAAAAATTTCTTCTCGATCTAAATCTATGAATAGCTTTTGAATCTATTGGTCTCTCATAAAATTAACAGTGTTTAAGCATATCGTTTCTCGAGGTCGATTTCAAAATAATGTTATCAAAGCAATGCACTGCTTATAAAATACCTATACCAAAACACTACGATACTAAAATATAAACACATCCTGGTAGAATGTAATGAAAGTTAAACACAATGTCAATGTATATCGAAGCAATGTATTGAAAAACTCCCATCCAAAGCGACGAGTTTTATTGCTCATAGCTGGATGGGGCTGATAAAGTGGCGCCGCCGCTCGGTGGAAGGAAGTGCTAAGCCAAAACCGACCAGACGCTGTTCAGACATGATAATATAACAAGTTTCTTGGAAGGTCTAGTCTAGCCATTTTACTGCAGACTGCAGACGGGAGAAAGGGGTAGGGTAGGAGTAGAATTTAATGCACGCATGTCTAGACGGTGCGGTAGCTGCAGAGCTTTTAACTTGATACCAAATTATGAGCTGCATAGGAAAGGATAGGACCAAATAATACTATGGAGATATTCTGATGGAAAAATTGCTTGCTTTACCAGCAGTCTTTGGAACAATGTTTAGGTATGCATCATTAGCTAGTAATGCAACATATGAAAAAACTACGTCGGTTAATAAAATTTATTATTATGTTTTGCGACCTTTTAGTAATTTTCATGTCGTCTGAAAATTGAATCATACTTGCAGAAAGTAAAATTAGCTAATGAATATACTTCTGTGAATTGAAACATTTTCATAAGCTGATTCACGAGTTAGCTGTTAGAGCATACTGCTTATTCATAAGAAGGCAATTACTATGCTCCACCCTCTCGCTTTAAAAAACATTGGTATTATTATCAATGTCATGAACATGCATTTTCATACGTTATTTCTGTGCTGTCTATCTCAAAGACATCGTGACTGTAGTATATATATACGTACTATTTTAGTATTTGCGTCGCAGTGTATACGAAGTAAGCAAGCACGCAGTTATAATGCTGAAGAGCTTATTAGATCATCCTGAATTAAGGATCCGGAATTCAGAGTCCGATTTAGGACGAGAAATTCAGTCGCCAATTAGACCATCCTGAATAACGGATCCGATATCACAGTTAACGATAATACAGTTGTTACACGAATGTACTTACGCAGAGCAACGGGGGGCAAAATACAGTGACCGTAAAAATACATGTAGGTAGGAGGTATAGGTATGTAGGTAAGAGGTATAAGTATGTAGCTAGGTTGGTAGTAGGTACATGTCATTTTCAATGCTAATCTGAACCAGGTTTATTGATGTAGGTACTAGTATTTGCGTGAATTTGCGAATAACTCATCTAATAACATACCTAAAATCAATTTTAAAAGCAAATACCAACAGATGACAGCTGTCAAACTTGGTTTCGAGAGGGGCCCAAAAGGGGCTGGAGGGGGTTGAGGGAGGCTCTGGGGGGTCGATGGGGGCTCGAGGTGGGCTCGAGGGTGACTTGAGGGGAGCTCGAGGGGGTGTCAAGGGGGGTCGAGGGAGGCTCGAGGGGGCTAGAGAGGGGGTGTCAAGGGGGGGTCGAGGGTGATTTGAGGGGGGCTAGAGGGGGGCTCGAGCGGGGCTCATTGAGTTTGGAATCGAACCTGTTTTACTCCTGTAGGTCCCGGGTTAGGTTAGAAATTTAAGGCGATTTATTTTTTAGGGTTCCGTAGCCTAATGGCAAAAAACGGAATCCTTATAGATTCGTCATGTCTGACTGTCTGTCTGTCCGTCTATCCGTCCGTATGTCACAGCCACTTTATTCCAAAACTATTAGAATTACACAGTTGAAACTAGGTAGGTAGATGTATTCTGTGAACCACTTTACGATTTTTACACAAAATAAAAAAAATATAAAAGATTAAGGGGGGCTCCCCATACATGGAACTGAAACGGAAAAAAAATCATTAAACCTATACGTCTATAAAAATGACATTGAGGTTTCTAAAAGTATTTTTTCTCAAAATCAACCGTTTGAAAAATATACACTTCCAAAGTGGTAAAATGTGTGTCCCCCCCCCCCCCCCCCCCCCTCTAAAAATCTGATAAAATATATGTTGTAGATCTTAATAAACACTATTAACGAAAATTGGTTTGAATGAGATATAATTAGTAGTTTTAGAGTACCTAGCACATTTTCCAAAACCGCAAATATAACTTTGTCGTTTACAAACACTATGAAAACTAGACGAACGGCGACTTTTTTTCGCCAACATAAAAAGCGTTGACTGACTGTATACTCTTTAGGCTGTGATACTACTGTGTCGGAGCCGAGCGTCCTGAATGCGATTACACTGTCCTAACTGCGTCCGATTTAGCATCCTTAACGCCGGAGACCATTTTCTATCCTAACTAGGATCCTAACTAGGATCCTACCTTCCTGAATGCAATTACACTTCTCTGAATTAAGGAGCGACTTCATTCCGTATCCTTGATTCAGGATGATCTAATAAGCTCTTGACAAAGGGTCCCGGACATCGCCACGCAAATATTTTCCTTAAACTCCTTGGAACGAATCCAATTTTATTTGCGACAAGGTAGTATCTTTGGGTAACTTTTTTAGACATACGGTACTCAAGCTTTTTTGTATGTGTGATAAACAGAGGACTTATTATTTGGAGTAAGTAATGTTTGTAGACGTCAATACAATTGTCTTTTTATGAGAATTCATCAGCGACATTACTAACAATCTTGGTGATTATGAGTTAATATACTTTCAAACAGGTCACTGACAGTTTAATTCAAAGGTCAATGGAAAAATATCATATTCTTGCATAATCATTTATAAGCAGCTTAATATTTGCGCAAAGTAAATCTGGTTGTTTAATGAGATTTGAGAGTCTCTCACGAAGTGGTAAAAATATGGTACAATGAACTCGTTGAGGAATTAGTTTTTTAATGCTGCTTGTTAGATTGGAACAATGGGTGGCAAAAACCGACGCAAAGTTGAAGGCAAGTGGTATTATTTATAATTACTTTGCATTAGAAATGCTTCATTATCTATCCATTAAGTGGCAAGTTCAACACATTGTGTAACAAAATCATTCAAGTCATAATAGGTAATATTGCTGTTTGCCTTAAATCGTTTTCCATGGATTGGATTAAAGCCAAACGTATAAATCTCTACTTTCGCTGTCCCCAATCTTTGTTGACCTCCGGTTCGAACAAAGACTTTAAACGCGGTGCGATTTCTCGAAAAGGACACCTCTTAAACTGGTTTGTGCAAGACGTGGTAAGGTTTGTGGATACGTATCTATAACTTTTCCTAAAGTCGTAGCGTATTTTCTTATAGAATCTTTGATTCCTAATTTCAATTTACTGAAAGATTTCATCTCAAACGTTGACATAACTAATTAATAATAAACTAACTAGTTGTGGATGCTAAATCACACTAACATTCTTAATTTTCCCAAAAATATGTTCTTAACATTTTCTAAAGATGGTTGGACGAAGAAATTGGTAAAATAAATAGATGCGAAATAAATACTTATCGCCAAATGTAAACAAGTACAGCGCACTGATGAAAGTATGTTGACCGTGTGAGAGGTCAACATTCTACAATGTGAAAATAGATGGTAGCTGCCTAAAGGCGTAGGTGGAATTCTTTTACTTAAAAGTTGTAGTTTTTATTGAATGAAATAAGGGCGAGTGAATGAAGAGACGGGACAAAGGACCAAGTGTGAATAGATTTGCTGCAAGGTGCTTTCGGAGAACCACATACAAACAAACTCCTGAAGTATTGTTGCAAGGACAAAAAGTTTAGTACAAGTTGTAAAAAGCTATTGTGATTTTACTAGACCTTTTTCCTTTCAATCAATTTTATTAGTTTTGTATCCGTTCCCTTCAAGAACTAATATACCAAGCTAAGACTTGCTAAATTGTCTTGCATAAAATTGCAATTGTTAAAAGAACGCAAGGTTAGATTTGATAAGAAAGCAAGGTTTTATACCTACGACGAGGACTACAGCAGGTGAAGGAGATCAATATATATCAAGTATGCATTGATAAAATGAATGCATCACAACTATCAAATCAGTGTCGCATTTACGTGCGATATCTGACTTTTTATAAGGCGTTTTTGGATATAGCCCCAAACATAGCTTGTTTAATAGTTTGTTAGAATCTTGAGAGAATTAACCGTGGCATTAAAGATAAGAAGATTCGCAAAACACTTATTGCGGATAAATTGTTCTCGTAAAGCTTACCGCCTCAGTCTGTGTTGACTGTTGATATAACTGTGAGCTAACCACACAAGAGTTCACTAGAAACAGACGCAAAAAATTATATCGTCAAGTTGTGGAAAACATGTGTGTATGACGAATCGCGGTTGTGCGTTACTGTTACTTTGTGGACAACATGCATTGCTTGTACCGTTACTCGAGACCAGCTACCAGGCTAGCAGACATCCATAAGTGGTACCGCTACGCTTCTAAGGCGCCCAGATAAATTATAACTGTAAGTTCGCAATGCTGTGGAAACACAGTGTGTAGATATTCGGGCCGTGCAGCGAGCATCTCATTAGCAGTGAAATCGTGCGGTGATACTTCTTAATGACCATGTTCTGAACTTTTCACTTGTTCCACTTCACGCAGTGCAATTAATTTAACGGTGCTGTTTGGGTGCCATATATAGGTCGGTAGGCATTGTTATTGTTATCGTACCAGGATTTTTCCTTGTTTACAAAGGTTTGCTGTTTTGCTGCTTATGATGAGCTAATGGATGAGGTGTTCCCTTGTTGGTTAAACAAAATTGGAAATAAATTTTCCTATTTTATATTTTCCTTTGTTCCGGGACTTATTATGTCTACTTGTAGGTTTAGGGAATGTAGTTGTATTTTTTTCTACACTGAAAACTTCATACATAGAAAGATGGAAATCAAATTCAATGTACCTACTTATGTAAGTACATTGTACAGTAAAAAAAATTGACATCGTCAAAACATTATTCATGAAATACTCAACGTAGAAACCTACCTTCTGGCACAACAGCGAACGAGTAATTTTAGATGTGGAACAAAAAATCTTGGTGGCTCGCACTCACACGGGGCAGGGCTTGCAACAACACTGTACTCCAAAATAATACGCAGAAGTGGAAAAATATTTCAAGTAACTGCACTAAATATAGCAAACGAAAACGATAACGCGTGTTTGGGGCCGGATTGAAGACGTGGATGGAGCGCACGTCCTCCTCGCGCGGCGTTCGAACGAGAACAGAGGATTTGTTGAGCGTCGAGTCCGCTTGTCAACAAACAAAGACGGGCGCGGGCGGGCCGCGCATGCGCGCTCGCGCCGCACGCACCACATATACAAAGCGGTGGTGAATGAACACGTAAACATTGAACGTACATACCTATTAGTACATTTCGTTATACTAACAGTGAAATATCAACATTCTTACTACGCAGTTTCGCATTGCTATCACATCATCAAAATCATCACTCATAGAATGGAGACTCTTTTCGCCCTTCGCCATTCAAAATATCCAATGATAACTTGAAATATCATTGAAAATATCTATACTTTACTTATAATAAAAAAAATAGGAACAAAATTTCAAAACAATAACAACCATATAAACTAATAATAATGCTGATAAGTAATTTAATACATTTTAGGTCAAGATAGATATAATTTGCTAATCTATAGACGGTCTATCGATAACAGCTGATTCGTCGGGACTCGGGAGACTGTAAACAAAAATTATTTGCAAACGAAACTTGAATATCGCTAATGTTGCTAATGCTAATGTATTAGAGTGCCATCAGTGTCCCAGACAATGTAATAATAAAGAACTTGGTGTGTCATTGACATAATATGATGAAGACAGTATTTCAACATGTGTGTCATTGAAGAAAAAACTTTGTTTGCAAAATTCTAAATTCATGAATTTTCATTCATATAATATTGTCTCATTTCGTGTACGTGACCGATAATAATATTCTACAGGCAAATGAGATTTACCTATTTATTTCCAAGGCATATATAAATCTACAAATCGGAGGCAATAGGAAAAGAAACGTTCTGAAATGTAATTCATTCGGAAAGTAATTTTTTTTGAGCACCTCAAAATATCCAAAGTTCGGGAAAATTTGTAAAAATTGAATTTTCCAAATTGTACGCTTGCAAAATTTTACTTATAAGTAATTTGACTGATTAATAAAATTCAGAAAATATTTCATTAAATCTGGATTGTTTTTTCAGTTGCTCAGCGGAGATCATTCTATTCTGAGTTTTTTTTATTTATAAATGTGAATTTTATTGGAACTCATTTTGTTGAGAAAATAAGTTGTTTTGTAGGATTGTAGGCATAACTCTATTTATATTTTATTCAATTACATACTTTAGTGCTTATTTTTGAATGACTTCAAAAAAGGAGGAAGTTATCAAGTCAACGATATTTTTTTCATGTATGTTTTACCATAACTTCGTATACAATTCTTTTTTTATCTCAAAGAACATAGTTTGTGTGTGGTCCCATATTTTTTTTCTAGAAATCTGGCTGGTAATTTTTTATAACCCTGAAAAATATAAATTATTTAGCTTGCCATCACACGAGTTTTTACGGATTTTCAGACATAACATCTTTATGAACCGATTTAGATGATTCTTTTTTGTTTGAAAGGGTATAGTTCAAGAGTGGTCACATTTTAATTTGTCGGTATTGGACTTTGAACTTCGAAGATACACAAGGGAACTCCTCAAAGTCAAATAGTATGTACAAGGTATTTGGTAAAAGCCCTATAAAGCCGAATATGGTAGATAGGGACCATCAAACTGAACAACTTTTACTATGGGACCAACCCTGAAATCGCGAAAAAAAAAATCTGCTGTTTCATACAAAAAATTAATAACGAAAATATCAAAATGTATGAAACAGCTGATTTTTTTTTTCGCAAATCGATGTTATATATTTTTAGAACCGGCTCAGCAAGCCCTTTCATTCGATACCATACACGGTTTTAGAAGAAAAAAAAATTTTTCCCAAAAAAAAAGATGACACCATAGCTCCTCTCCTAAGGGAAGATTTTTTTAAGAACTGCGGGTCCAAAATTTTGTTTTCACCTAAGTGTACGTGTACCAAACGGCTGTACTGTACATCGATTTGCGGTATTCCATTGATTTTGAGCTCGTAGAACGACCACTATTATGTAGCCACAAAGAACTGGAAATTTCATATTTTGAATATTATTTTTTTATTTTGAATTTTGATACTCATACTCATACTGAAAAATCTGAAAATCACCCATAAGTTATTTCTACCAAAAAACGAGTATATTTCTACTTACTCATGTTTTCATGCAGACAATTTATATTTGTTATTTGATTATTTTTCTTGTTATTATTTACTCATTCAACTGCCATCGAAAAATAAATAAATAAACATTTTTGGACTGTTAATATTAATTAAGTTCTTAATACCTACCTAGTAAGTAGTAAGCTAAAAGGAGAGTAGGAGACAAATAACACTTATTTTGCTTTTTACGTTCAAACTAAATTCGTAATTTAAAAGAAAGTGGCAGAACACACTCTTTTATGAATAATTTCTTGGATACTTTACTGAAGATTCCGAACTGACCATACTTTGCATTTAACTGTGAGCTCTTAAGTAGTGCCTGGTTCTCTTCGCGGTTTGATCAGCGATGTAAATAATTATGCAAACTACCGTGTTCTTCTTTACCGAGAATCAAGAAGACGCTTTGAAGTGTAATTAAATTGTAATAACTTTGAATAAACAGAATGCATCCAAAGAATTTACAAAGCGATGATACGATGCATTGATTCATCATCAGTTACTAAAGTAGTATTTAAAGTATTGCTTAATCAAAATAAGCAAATGATGCTTACCCGATCCCTTTGCAAACTTTTCTTTAGGTAGGTTTTCATTTAAGTAAATGTAACTTTCGTTAAAATGGATTTGAGCAATACAATAACCTAATCTAAAAGCAATTTTCATAGGTTTTGATTTCCTTGATTATATGTATAATCATTGAATGTCGAATTGTGATATTTTATAACATTGTAGAGCGCTGGCCTCCTAGGTAGCTAAGCTACAAAATGTAAAGCTGTAAAGCCTTGTTGAAAGCAAGTTGTAACCCAGCTACATAACAGGAATGCAATAATTAGAGGGACGTATGGTTCCACCTACTTCTGATGCCGATGAAGGTATAAGTTTCAAAAGCTTCATGCGTTTCTTATACTGTAACTGGCGTACAAATAAATGAAGAATAAGTTTATACTTAGATTAACCAAAAAGTTTAGATATGAATATGATGCTTTGAGACGTCAAACGTAAGGAGTAATATTGCTAAGCAATATTTTTGGTTAATGTTTAACAAAGGACCGGGTTTTTGATTGCGTATTTCATTAGACTTGTTTTCAAAAACCCAGTAAAATACGGTAACCCAGAATGGGTAACCCAGATAAGCACTTACGAGGAAACTCTATCGAGGAAACCCTATGAAGGATTTATGAAACCAGTTCAAGCAATTTATACCTGGGACTAGGTACCTGGGTCGAAGGACCGGAACCGCTTACCGTTAAAGGGGTTTTGATTGGGTATTACATGAACCGCTTACCGTTAAAGGGGTTTTTTGATTGGGTATTTCATAGAGTTGTTTTCAAAAACCCTATCAATACGATAAGCATATCGTCGACTAACCCTATCGAAAGGGAAACCCTATCATTTGGTAAGCTTTTAGGGTTTCCCTAACAATTGGCTTACCTATCCACTATGCAGATCACAACATTTTTGTAGTACGGCTTACCTTCGCCATAATTTCACCCCTCGCCACTGGTATGTACTTATTCTTCGTTGATTTGT
This sequence comes from Agriphila tristella, assembly GCA_928269145.1. Taxonomy (NCBI): domain Eukaryota; kingdom Metazoa; phylum Arthropoda; class Insecta; order Lepidoptera; family Crambidae; genus Agriphila; species Agriphila tristella. The sequence continues at coordinate 32,179,814 of OV743432.1, forward strand.
AAGGCAGTTAGAGTCGAACAACAAGAGGCGAATTTACTCCGTATATCTTCATGAAATAGAAGGGCTACCCACAAAAGGCCTTTGCGCCGGCCTTTGTTTTATCGGTACCTACGTAAAAGCAGTGCACTAACAGTACTTACTACACGAGAGGCGGAAGGAACGATCGTTTGATCGAAGTGCCTTGACCCGTGGATTTATCCGGTTCAGATCAAGTCCTTGGCACGCGAGGGTAAGAACTGCTTTAAGTTATGCATCGGTAATAAAGAGTTAAAATAGAAATGACATTTGAATAGTTTTGGTTGGTTTTTTTAGTTGACAGGGGCGGGGGAATGGGTGTTTTATCCCCCATATACTTATTAGTGAACTTTAAAGGAAGTGAATTATTATAGAGCCATCGTCGATGGGGCTTACAGTAATCCCCATCCGATTACTATTATGTAATCACACTATCTGTGCCATTACTTTTTTAAAAACACGTTTTTAAAAGGACTACTTAAATTATTCCAAAAATTCGGACTAAAAACATTAAAACTGACTAGTAAAAACAGACTAAAAAGTATAAAATATTTTTTTCTGTAAATATTTATAACCCTATACCTACAGAAATTTTAAACCTAAAATTATAAATAGGGTTATAAATATTTACAGAAAAAATATTTTATACTTTTTAGTCTGTTTTTAATAGTCCGTTTTAATGTTTTTAGTCCGAATTTTGGGAATAATTTAGTCCGTTTTAAAAACGTGTTTTTAAAAAAGTTTTTTTCGGTAAATTTTTATTTTCTGCATTTTAGTTAACGAGCTCAGACTAAAATAAAAATACACCATCTCCTATTGGAGCACTCGTCAAGACGATTCAAACGAGCCCAAACTCGATGGGGTTGCATGGTTTTATTACAGAGTCCCAATGGCCTTCTTCCGGCTCCATCATCAGACTCTGGAAACTATTTCCTAACAAAGTACTCGTCAAGACGATTCAAACGAGCCCAATCTCGATGGGGTTGCATGGTTCCAATATTGAGTTCCTATGGCATGGCCTTTCAGCTTCATCATCAGACCCTGGACCTCGTCTCCCATTAGAGTACTCGTCAAGACGATGCTAACGAACCCAAACACGATAGGTTTGTATGGTTTCATCATAGAGTTTCTATGGCCTTCCTCCGGCTTCATCATCAGATCCTCGGACACTATTTCCCATTAAAGTACTCGTCAAGGTGATTCAAACGAGCCCAAACTCGATGGGATTGCATGGATTTATTACCGAGTTCCAGTGGCCTTCTTCCGGCTCCATCATCAGATTCTGGACACTATTTCCCAACAAAGTACTCGTCAAGACGATTCAAACGAGCCCAATCTCGATGGGGTAGCGTGGTTTTATTAAAGAGTTCCTGTGTCCTTCCTTCGGCTCCATCATCAGACCCTGGAAACTATTTCCCAACAAAGAACTCGTCAAGACGATTCAAACGAGCCCAAATTTGATAGGGTTGCACGGTTTCAATATTGAGATCCTATGGCATGGCCTTTCGGCTTCATCATCAGACCCTGGACCTCGTCTCCCATTAGAGTACTCGTCAAGACGATGCTAATGAGCCCAAACACGATGGGGTTGTATGGTTTCATCATAGAGTTCCTGTGGCCTTTTTCCGGCTTCATCATCAGATCAGCTCATTAACACCATAATATTGCATTGCCTTCCAGTTCTGACCTATGTTCAAAGTTTCAAATCTCTAGCTCATCAGGAAGCTAGGATAAAATCGTTCGCAAACTTTGTGGAGAAACACACAAGCAAACAAACAAACAAACGCGAAAGCAACCTAATAAAAACGTGTTAAAAAGGACCTTTCTTTGTCATTAAAATTCAATTTGCTAATGTAAGAAAAATTTCCATCAGCAAAAAGCTTCCGGGAGCTTACTTGATTTTCCCCATATCTCCGCCATTTTGTAAATTTTCAAAAAATTTATCGACAAATAATTCCTTATAGAAAACCTGCTCACAAAATTTCACGAGAATCGTTTGAGAAATGCCAGCCAGACGGACTAGAAAAAAGTTTTGGCCATGCTGAAACAAACGGAGACGCGCTCGCTCGTATTTTCTTAACGACTGCATGTATGAACTTAAATATTTTAATTTTTAAACTAGCAATTAGATAGCAATTATTAGTATTAAGCACTTCGATAAACTACGTCCATAAACGCTGTACAAGAAAGCAACCTGCCATCCTGATATCAGAATGGCTGGTCTAATGGATTTTCAAATTTCTCTAAATATCTCACAGGTAGCAATTAATTAAAAAAGCTAGCAAATACTAGCAATTTGGTAGCAATTCATGAATATACTCACCGTACCAGACGCCACAGGCGACCAGCCATTCTGACGCTAATGGTCAATCAATAGTAAGCTCGACATTACATGAACCTACGTATCTACATCTATTCGTATTGCATTCGAAATCCCATGTCACATACCAATTCAAAGTTTTCCACAGCTGGAAAATCGATAGTAGTTTCTCACGCGAGGTGGTGTTGAAGCGATCGAATTGATAGCTACCTAACATTACTGTCCGAGCAACGGTTTGACATTTGATAATAAGATAATGATAAATAAGATAATGTCGACATGCCATTTTTACCTGTTTCGGTTTAGATATTTTCCATTGTCAGTCACAGGTTGCCTATGTAATTCCTTATGTTATGAAAGAACTATAAACGTTACAGTTTTGTCGTTTTTGTCTTTTATATTTGGTTACATAACAGGCATTATCGTCCGTACTGTTAAGGCCAGTATATTCCAAAAACTCTGTCTTTGTCTTTTTCTTTACGTGTGAAGAGTAATGAAAATAACCTCACATTTTCATTTTTTCCATATTTTTGTTGTTTTTTTGAGCATAAAGTCACTTTTTGAAAAAGTAACCGTTCAATATTCTTCTATATGTCATTACCTATTTTTCTATATATTTTTCGTGAATAAGAGAGAGAGAGAGAGAGAATATAAATAAGCTTTAAGAATTATCCAAAAAATATAAAATTAATAAAAAAATTCTTTGTCATTGCATATTTTTAAGTCGAGTCAAGATATGAATATCGTATTTTTAACCATAAAAATTAATCAAGTTCGTTTATGTAACTTCAACATATATTTTTATCTGCTCAAAAGGCTGGAGGTCAACTTTTTTTTTACTCTTAGAGCCCCACCCGACTTCATTAGACGTGTTTTATTACAGTGATATGCGTAGGTATCTAGTGATTTGAAAATTATTTCTTGCTTTTTAGAGGTATTTATTTTTGAAGCTATTTTTGTTTTTATTTTCAGGTTTTTTGAAGTCGGTTTTTTTGTTTTTAAACAATTTTTTATTTTATTCTTTTTAGTGTAATCACTATACGGTTCCTATTTGATTTTGAGGAGTTCCCTTGTGTATCTTTGAAATCTAAGGTCCAATAACAATGAAATCAAAATGGTATCATCTCTAAAGTATCCTCTTTCAAACAAAAAAAGAATCATCTAAATCGGTATATAAACAAAGAAGATATGGTCGATCATCCGTATAAGTTCACAAAATGGTAACGAAAACGACAGTATTTTCAGGTTTTCCTGAAAAGTACTGAACCAATTTCAAAATTTAAAAAAATGGGACCAACTTTGGTACAAACCTGATCTAATAACGTTTGAATCATTTCAATCAGTTCAGCCGTCTTTGAGTAATGGGTGTACATACAAAAAACAAAAAAAAAACGGGTCGAATTGAGTACCTCCCTCCTTTTGAAGTTGGTAATAAAGAATATTTGATTGTTTATTATTGAATCAAAAATAGGCCAAATTCGATAATTTCGAATATACTGGCCTTAAGTTACAAAAAATGTAATAAAAGTTTTATCACATTGGTTACATTTTTTTTTAGGTTCCATCATGCAGCAGTGGTGGATGACCTTAAAGTTACAGATAGGTAGGTAAGTAGTTGTTGTTTGTAAGCTATATATTATACTTGTAAGAAAATAGAAATTAATCTGAATTTGTGGAATTTAACGACTACCTACTGGTGAGGGTCGTGGGCATGATTTTTTTATTGTCCCATGTAGGTAGTTTAATTGCCTCTCATCCAAGTCAAGATTGAAAAGATGACAATGAAATCATTTTAGTATGTAATACATATTAATATTATGTATAAATCTTTTGTGAAATAAAAATCTCATTACGATAAACAACACTTCTAGGTAAGTGTCCCAATTTTACTTGTTTGGAAAAAGTTATCAGTTGCCCTGCCCAAGACATTTTTACGAGTATTTTCAAAATGTGTTTCATTATATGGCCCCAATGATATTATAATTTAAAAAAGATTACTATCCCCTGAAGAATTTATGTTTACCTTACCAAAACCAAAACCTGGTTACCCAAAGAGCCAGAACTGAATCCAAAGTTACCTAGCACACGTATCTCGGTGCTGCAAAGTGAATACGCCCGTAAAGCTGGCAACAGATGATCCGTCTGCCAGTAGATCTGCAACTGCAGATGTGATGCGCTTAGGGCTGCCTCAACGTAAACGGAAATTATACAATTTTAAAAATCCTCTGGTAACTATACTTACGCATATAATAATAAATAACAACGAAAGTAAAAGAAAAGAGATAAAAAATTCTTCTCGTAAATTGCTTCTTGTTACGAGCCCTTGCTCCCAATAAATGGTCGTAGAGGACAAAATTGCGTAAAAATAACCCTGATTAAAGTTTTCTGAAGTTACTACAATGTTTATCTTCTACTCTACAACGTCACAAATACTTTGACAACGTGTTACAAAAATATCCTTAATGCCGAATATATGGTAGATAGGGACCACTAAGCTGAACAACTTTTTTAAAATTTTGATATTTTTGTTATTAAATTTTGTGTGAAACAGCTGTTTTTTTTTCAAGATTTCAGATTTGGTCCCATTGTAAAAGTTGTTCAATTTGATGGGCTCTATCTAGCATATTTTGCATTAGGAGTATTTTTGTAACAAGTTGTATACAACTCCCTGTCTTTATAACCCTATGTGCAAGCAGGCTTTTGTCTACATAATATCGTTTGCTGGTGGAATAGTAGCACAGAAAAGGTATCCAGTAGTAAAACTTTTAGTGCTACCGATGCACCCGACCGGCCACAACTCACTGGAATTCCAATAGTAAATGCTTCGAATAGTTTACCGTAGTGGTAAAGTTGAGAACGTAGGTATCTAATGTAAAACGACCATTCGTTACCGATTAAATATGTGTTCTTTAGTACATACCTAATATTATTATGCCATTCCTTTTGCCGTCAGCGAACTAAAATTTATGGAACAAGCATTGCGCTCAAAAATTGGCACCACACGAAAAGTACAACTAAGTGCAGCACAAAGCGTCTGAGCACTGGTTGCTTATTATTAGCGACCATAATTTGTATACTCACTCATAGATATTTTCTATACGTAAACGAAAAAATACGATACGTTATTTCTGCATATATCTACTGCCTTTTTTGCGACTTTTACACCATTTGACTACACAGGACGTCATTTCTAATAAACTTTCTCTTTCTCTCTTTTCTCTACAATACAAACTGCAATTATTATAAAGAATGTTAACGTCAGTCACCGGGTGCGTGGCTGCCCCGACTAAATCTGAGCGGGTTGTACTTTTTCGACCCCGTGGTGCCATATTTTAAGCAATATTTGTTTGCAATTACACTTCCATAGATTTTAGTTCGCTGTTTGCGGTGGAATTTATAAGTGGATGAATTTATAGAACCATTTTCAGATCTAATATTGAATTGGGCACATCATAATGATAAGAAAATATTAAATGGAATCAAATAACAATTTCTTTATGAACAAAGATAGTATTGTGTTATCTTTGTCTTTATTTTTTTAGTACAGTTATTTAATTAACTTGATTTTTTTATACCTACTTTAAAAGTCTTAGTACCTACTTTGCATTCAATTTGAAGTACTTAATTGGTTGTATGCATGTTGTATGTATGTACTGTGTCTTTGCATAACTACTAAAATGTATGGATACTATTTTTATACCCGTACCGAATGAAGTATTCTCTTAATTAATTTATCTACGAGTATATTCACCAGTTAGGTACTTATAAGAAAGCATTTACACATTGGTCGATTTTCAGATAGATTTCAGTCGACTAGAAAATCTACCGGAAAATCGATCCGTATAAATCCCACAAGAGTTGTGTATATGTATGTCGTAATCGTAATAAGAAAGGTTGACTCCCTTAAATAATTGTTATAAACAGTATATCTATTAAAACTCATAGGGTTGTCAAAAAAGTCCGTAAAAGGCTTTTCGGAGAAGGTTAGGAGAAAATTATCGAATATTCAGAATCCTTGCAAGAGTAGATTCCCAGACGCAACGAGTCAACGCCCTGGCTGGGCGGTGACCGCTGTCGGGTGTTCGTCAGGTAGAAATCGAGCAAACACAGTGTGCCTGGCCAATATCGCTGCGCATTACGATGTAGTCAAGACTGATGCGCTTGGAATATATTATTTAACGGGGAATAAAGGAATTAACTAGGAATAGAGAAACTACTTTCCCGACAAACATAAAGCATGTTGCTGAAAATGTTCACCACACGCAGCATTCAGGCCTTGTTTCTTATCAAACTTGGGAAAAAACCAACACTTCTAATTGCTGCATCGCAAAATAATCTTTCGGTTATTATGGTAGGTATCGGTAGTACGAGTAAATTTCCAAATCATTGAGAAGAAAAATGTAAACCATTTTATTGTTGAATTTAACAGAAATGTTTGTCTAGTTGTCATAGTTGTAGGATGGTTGTAGGACAGTGACATTACTAACGTACACATAACATAACATTGATTGGACAATACCAAATTAAACCAGGCGGTTTAATTTGGTATTGAAAATAAGAAATATCCCACAAAATCTTAAGATTATTGATCACGACCACAGCTGAAAGTAGACAGCAATTTTAACTTGAAATGAAGCAGAAATAAACTTGGATGCATTTCCATGCAAGAGTTTGTTACCGATTTTATTATAGGTACAAAGTAATAGACGAGCAAAACTGTTGCTAAAGTTCTGTATAAGTATTGTCTAACTGTACTGTGCTGTTGCGCATTTTAATAGGTAGGTAGGTAGGTACTGCATGAGGAGTTTCTTTAAAACTAGCAATATTAGGCAGAGGAAAAAATAAGTCTTAATGGTGTTTAAATGATTTATGCTGATGTTGAGCTAAGCATGAGTAAGCTATGTATGAAAGAAGTCCTCACATCCCTGCAGCGTAGCAGTTTTTTTTGCGATGGGTTCATTTTTTTAACATGTCGGATCCATGGGTTATGTAATCCTTAGTAAGCAATATATAAGTTCCTTTAGAAAATGCGATTCCGGTAAAATCAATTTCGACCTAAAAAGCATACAAGGAAAGTACCTACCAAGAAGCTTATACCTCCCTCCAATGGAGATTGCACGGCCAGTGTCATAGTGAAGATAGAAAAAATGTCCTTGAGTGACGTGACGGCTTATTGCAACCTCTTTCTTTAGTGTTACAAATGTTACAATACGTGTTCGTTGTTCGTTCGTTCGTGAGAAACGAAAACGTATTGTAAAACGAAAAGAAAAAGATAGCAATACGCCCTGACGTCACTAAAGAGTCTTTTTTCACTATGATACTAGGCGTGCAATCTCCATTGTGGGTATAAGCTTCTTGGTACCTACTTAAAATTGCCACATTAATCTAATATCACAGAATAAATACAATATCGATTTAATAAAAAAAAACCGGCCAAGTGCGAGTCGGACTCACGCACGAAGGGTTCCGTACCAAAAAACGGCAAAAAACATGTTTGTTGTATGGGAGCCTCCCTTAACTATTTATTTCAAATTTTTTTTAGTATTTGTTGTTATAGCGGCAACAGAAATACATCACCTGTGAAAATTTCAACTCTCTAGCTATCACGGTTCACGAGATACAGCCTGGTGACAGACAGACAGACAGACAGACAGACAGACAGACAGACAGACAGACGGACAGACAGACAGACGGACAGCGGAGTCTTAGTAATAGGGTCCCGTTTTTACCCTTTGGGTACGGAACCCTAAAAAACACTCTAAAACAAATTTAAAAAGTAAGTTCAGTACCTAAGTATGTCAACATTGAAATTATTCAAAATATTTCATTTTTGAACATTGTCTATTATTATATTCTGTGACATTGTATCTATACTAGGTACCTACTATGGCGGAATTTTATATTTTACTTATCCCCTCTTATCAAAATTTTCTGAATTATTTAAAATAATTCAGATTTGATGACTTTATGTTTCTGAAGAATCATCAACTTCAAAATTTGCGGTCACTCTTGATGCCATAAGAATACATTTATTCTTAAGCTTGATGCTGCGTGATGTATGTGATCATCTTAAAATTTCTCACGCGTCATTTACCACTATAAATACTTTGCCACACGTACTATATTATAATTATCATGGATATTTTTAAGAAGTTTTCCTATTGAGGATATGCAACGGTATTTTTTATAGTTATATTACAATTAAATTTTGGACGTCACGAGGCGACGGTGATTGCGAACAAGTTTTGTACGACGCACTTGAATTTGATATAGAGGAAACTTTTCATTTTTTTAAAGAAACAACGAGGTTTATTGGCATACAAGACTAGCTTCTGCCCGCGGATATACACACATCAACTTTGTCTAGGGATCAAGGTATTTTTTTCATGCAAACGAGGTAACTTTGAAGCCTTGGTTTCCTGCCAGGGATGTACCGTGCTGTGATCTGATGATGGATATCCAGGGAGTGAATGGAGGAGATTCAGATCGCTATACATACCCAACTGATCTGATCAGCGTTCTATAAGATAGAAGGATATGTTTAGAAAAACCACGAAAATAGCATTAAAATGTATGGAAATCCTGAACTCTGAATCTTCTATCTTTTAGAATGCTGATCAGATCAGTTGGATGTGTATAGCGATCTGAATCTCCTCCATTCACTCCCTGGATGGCCAACATCAGATTACAGCACGGTAAATCTCTTGCAGGAAACCAAGGTTTCAAAGTTACCTCGTTTGTATGAAAAAAACACCTTGATCCCTAAACAAAGTTGATGACTAAGTATAATATTATCCCTGGGAAAATGTTGATCGGTATTACCTAGAAATAATCTGTGTGCCAATTTTATTCAAATCGTTTTTGCGTGATTGAGCAACAAACATTTAAACTTATAAACTTTCACATACCTATCTATCTTTTTATTATAATATTAGGTTAGGTAGGTAGTAGGATTTTTTCATCAGTCATTTAATTTTAACTCAACGGCAATTACCGTTTCAACGGGAAGCGAAATAAAAGATCAATCGAAAAAAAAAGCTTTTAAAAAAAAAGAAAAACCGCCTTCAAAAAACCTGAAAACAAAAACAGCTTAAAAATTAAATACCTCTAAAAAGCAAGAAATAAATTCGAATCATTCGTTACACATATAAATATTAATAAAACACGTCTATTGAAGTCAGGTGGGGCTGGAGGACAACTTATTTTTTTTCTAAAAGCCCCACCCGACTTCATTAGACGTGTTTTATTAATATTGATATGTGTAACGAATGATTCGAATTTATTTCTTGCTTTTTAGAGGTATTTAATTTTTAAGCTGTTTTTGTTTTCAGGTTTTTTGAAGGCGGTTTTTCTTTTTTTTTAAATGCTTTTTTATTTTCAACTTTTTAGTGGTAGGTATGTAAGCGCAGCGTGTAAATATTTTTTAACTTTATATTATAATATTTTCAATGGTAAAATGCCCAGAACTCAATTTCCAAATTTACGTTGTTTGTTTTTGAGGAGTTCCGTTGTGTCATCGCATCGTAGTCCAAGTCTAGTCCAGAACATTGCAACGCAAACCATGATTTGGTTTGTTTTGGATTGCCATAAACTTACCAAAACCTAAATCACTTTACTTATACTATATGACTTTGAAGAGTTCCTTTGTGTATCTTCGAAGTTCGAAGTCCAATAACAATGAAATTAATTGTGACCACTCTTGAAGTTATACCCTTTCCAATAAAAAAAGAATCATCTAAATCGGTTCATAAACAAAGATGTTATGTCCGAAATTCCATAATAACTCGTGCGATGGCGAACTAAATAATTAATATTTTTCAGGATTATGAAAAAACTTCTGGCCAGATCTCTGTAAAATTTTTATGGGACCACACACGAACTATGTTCTTTGAGATAAAAAAAGAATTGTACAAATCGGGTAACAACTGACGAAGCTATGTTAAAACATACATAAAAATAAAATAAAAAAAACCGTCGACTTGAGAACCTCCTCCTTTTTTTGAAGTCGGTCAAAAAACGAGGTGCATCGAAAAACTTCGTTTCCACAACGTGAAATCTTCGGTTCGTCGCTCCCGATACCGATGTATAGTATGGTACCTACATAAGGATGTTTGTCGTACCATACTAGCCATTAGAGTAATGAATAGTCGTGTACCGTACCATTACTGTCTCTAGCATGGACTACGCCTACGCCCGACCATTTATGTTCAAGAAAACAAAATGTGTACTCAGCAAATTGTGCAGGTTCTTGGAACTTAGAGTGCTGCGTACGATAACACGGTCTTTTAATTTTATTCTCGCACTGCCACACATCACGCTCTGCAATCATGCGTAATGCAAATGTGACAACATTTGATAATGCATCTTTTAAAATAATTGTGTACTGGGATACCTTATCACTGGTATTGGCTTAAGATTCTTATGGTATTGGGTTATTATATAAATAGGTAAATAAGAAATAGTAACAAGTTTTTTTTGTGCTGTCTTTGGTTGTTTTGTTATAGCTACTAAGTTGTCGGATCACACCATTCACACCTTTTTGTCGTTTGATTTGATTTTCTAATAATGACCGCATTATTAGAAAATCAAACTAAGTATTACGAGTATTTTATTGACATACCGGTCATGAGGTTGTATGATTTTGAAAACACAAGCGCTTTGTACACTTTTTGGCATTAATCCTTCAAGCCCCGGAAAATGAGACACGATAGATTTTCCATTGTTGTGCGGCCTGATCGGTCCGCTCGGGTGGTTTTACATTCATATTTTCAAATAGCAGTAAGTAACACACCCTCACTAAGTACTATTTTTTAATTTGCACCTTTTTTTCAAAATACTTATGGATAGGTGGTGAAAATAGCTACAATCTTTGACTACATAAATGCATCAAAAAATAACAGAACTTTTCACTTTAGCCTTGAAACCTTTACTCCAAACGAACACAAATACACCTAGTATCACAGATAGTATAATACTACCTACTACTTAGTACCTATTAAGGCGACTATCATTAATACTACCTACTACTTAGTATTAAGGCGACTATCACCCTCAAGTGGCGCCCTCATCATCATAATTAAATTTATCTCGCTAAGTAAATGTATCAAAAATTCACATGTACAGACTGATAAGCTAAGGTTCTCTAGTTTATTTACAAAAAATAACGTCAATAAAATAAAGTTCTTTGTGATCCGGCTCGAAGTGACCAAAATATGGTGCGGTTAAAGTACTAGCTTTTTTATTAATTTTAATAAAAAGCTTTGGCGCTAGTAAAGAAACCAGTGGACTGTATGTTTTGGAAAATTTTAAAAGACGATAAGGGTATTAAAGTCAGCTAATAGTCCACGTATAAAATTATCATACGTAAGGCACTTGTTATACAACTATTGAGATGGAATCCAGCTGTTTTAGGTATTTTGAAGGGGAAAAGATACAGCTGAAAATTAAGGAAAAAATACATGCACTCACGTGTTCGTAGAATAGCTGCAGTCCTGGATACAATTTAAAACAGCACTTCACATCACGTGGCAGCAGCCTTTTTCCAAGTGTCCATTCGACGTAGCTAAAGCTTCATTAATACACCAATCAGTTCGTAGATATTGCAGACACAACACATAAATCACTACTATGCTGAAAGTACTTGAAAAATATCAAAATTGTCCAAAATTGTAGGGAAGGTTGCACGCGGTGGCTCGTTGATCGAACACACAGAGAGAGAAAGTTTTCAATTCGCGTTGACATCGCAAGCGCGCACCCATCTATATGTGCATGTATGTATTGGTAAGGAAGAAGGGATGGACATATAGATAGCCGTTACAAGTGCGACAAATTAATTATAAAATAAAAAACTTATAACAATAACCAACACGTTGTAGTACCTAGTAGTTAGAAAAAGTGCGAAATGTGGCCACATTTTGCTATTATTCTAATTAATACTACAACGAAATAGATTTTTCACACCACATGCTCGACAATGCCGAATTATATGTCATGTAAACCTTACCGAAAGCAAGACATTATATCTCTTGGCTTTAGCCGGGTTGTATGTAATGTTCTATTATAACCCGCTGGTCAATAATGTGATTTTCACTTTCATAATTCTTATTGCTATGTCCATAAAGTCTAATTTCACTAAACAGAATGTGTCCTCAGCGGGCGCGGCCAACTCGATTTTGCGAAGACCGAGGCCGTGGCCCACTAGATTCGCACTGAGACGAACTTCATTTGTTTGTCAAATCGAGTAGGCCACGCCAGCTGAAAGAAGTTGCTATAGCCGTAGCTAGTAGTACTACTAGCTTTAGAAGATTCTATAAATATTAAGATGAATAAATAATGAAAAAATATTTCAAAGAAAAAATAAAAAAATTCGAGTGATGAAAGTATTTTGACTCCAGAAGCTATTAAATTAGATGCCATAGGCATTGTCAATAATCTACTCCCAGAAAAGTCAAAGGAAAAATACCTGAAAGCCTATGAAGATTTTGACACATGGAAATTGTCTCGCATAAAGTGAGAAAAGTAGAGTATACACCACCGGGATAAAACTGTTTTTTCTTGGGCGCTTGAATCCCTCACTGCACTCAGGATTCAATTTAGCGCCCGTGACATAAAACAGTGCTTTATCCCCTTGGTGTATAATCTACTATTATCTACACTCACATCGTAAGTAATGTTACAAATATTAATTCAAAAAGATTGTATTAAACACGTACTTTATTTTCGTGGATAGGTAAAATGAAAAAAACTCATTACGATGCAGTCAACTGCATCATAATAGTAGTTTATGAAACTGACACATAAAGAGGGGTATTAAAACACGAGTGTGTGTTTAAAAACCGAGCCGTAGGCGAGGTTTTTAATAGTATCACACGAGTGTTTTAATACCTAGTTATGTGCAGTTTCATACACTACTTTATCTACACTCATACATTTGGGATTGAACCTACTAAATAAAAGATCAACGTTAGAAAAGAGAGAGAGAGACTTTGTTTGTATTAGCTAGCTACCTACCTTGTAATAAGTCGTTTCCTTGGGCAGAGTCCATTTTTTCACATTTTAAAGCAAGAATAAAAAACCTACAAATTTCAGTAAGTATAACAAAATGTAAAAATTGAAATAAAAACTTTAATTGAAATGCTTTAGAAATGGCGCGCATTCTATTAGAAAAAAAAAGAGATCAGTGCAATCGCACTAAGTCATCGATTACCATAGAGTGCATTTAAATCAATGAAAATATGTGGGAAAATATCGTTGTTTTTTTTTAATGTTACGGCACTGGCTTCTTTTTGGATTTGCCCTGTATCGTAATGAGAAAAAAAGTTATTTTATGATGCAGTTGACTGCATCGTAATGAGTTTATTTTTTAATTTTACCTATCCACGAAAATAAAGTGCGTATTTATATTACCTTTTTTGAATTCATATTTGGAACACTACGTTGTGAGTGTAGATAAAATATATTTCATAAAATTATTTTATAGCTAAGCACACTTTTGCTTTTTAAAGTCTTTATGGACTATGGCGTATGGGTGGGGCTCATTGTAGTATATATGTCTATAGTTTGTGGTGCGAGGCGCGTCATTTTTAACGTAATACAAAAAAGTTATTATTTCAATTTTTACTTTTTGTTGTACGGAATTTCGTATTTTTTCATACTTGCCTAAAAATGTCTGATAGCAGTGAATGTGAACAAAAATTGGTTCCGCCCGATATTTTAGACGCAGCAACGGAAATGACTCTTACGTCAAGGTAATACTACCTATTAGCAAAGTCTCTCTCTCTCGTTTTTAACTTTGATCCTTTATTTAGTAGGTTCAATCCCAAATTGTATGAGTGACTGATTGTAGATAAAGTAATGTGTGAAACTGAACATAACTAGGTATTAAAACACGAGTGTTTTAATGCCCCTTTTTATGTATCAGTTTCATAAACTACTATTACTGAGGTTATTGTTTGTAAATAAACTATAGAACCTAATCTTAAATCGTACATGTATGTGAAAAATTTCAATACATTATGTACTTAGCGAGTAATTAATTTTATTATGATGAGGGCGCCACTTTGAGGTATTAGGGGCCTTAACAACAGTACGCGTTAACAAATTGCCCTGACACCGATATTGGGTAACGAATAACCGATACACTCTATTTGTACAGGTGTAATAAAAAATATGACACTTGATTAAACTTTGGACTGCGAAATGTTGTAGACCTTTTTGATGCATTTTGTTCCTAGAATATTGGATAATAAATATCACATTTTAATTGTGCATTTGTGCCTAAACATGTAGAGTAGGTAACTAAACTCCTAAACTGTGGTTTTGGTGCGTCGTCGTTCGGCCTATTTATTTGTATTTTGTAACATTATCTTTGATGCTTCTTGTATAGTTCCAAGTACTATAAGAGTAGGGTTACCAGATGAAAAAATCAAAAGTCCGGAGAAAAGGCCCGATTTCCAATGAAAAATCCTGAGATTTGTAGCAGATTGAGAATAAAAGGGGGGGTTCTTCTCCAAAATGGCTTCAAGTAGCAATAGGCCCCGGTATAACTGTAGATTCACAGGTTTTTAACTGTATTTTATTGAAAATTCTAAAAATCCTGAGATTTCCTGAGATTTTCAAAATCCGGCCGCAATCCTGAGAAAAGTCCAAAAATCCTGAGATCTCAGGACAAATCCTGAGATATGGTAACCCTATATAAGAGTGCATTAATTGGTGCGATGTGGTACCAAACTGCTCAGCGACTTGCGAAGATGATCAAATTCAAACCAAAACTCAAGAAAAATTAAAAAAAAAACCTCATTATATCGAGCTGACCCGGAAAATGCACGAGGAAGGAAGTTTCAATTCTCAATTCAGAAACCACCAAAAAGTATTTTAAATTCGAGTTATAAAATAAAATACCGATTGTCTTTTACAGAAACACCAAAAGCTTCTAGTCTATTTTTAGGACTTCAAATCGTTTGCGTGTGATCGTTACGAACGTGCAAATAAGTGGGCAAGTTATTTATATTTACCGTATACCGTATACCTACATCCAATGCTAATTTGGTGAACTGCGTCAAATTATGCACTAGCAGACGAAATTAGCACTAAATGCAACGGAATAAAGTTTTTGATTTTAACAAACTACGGGTCTTGATAATCTCCAGTGTTCCATTTATTTATTTAGGTTAAAGCATCCCAGAAATACCTTTCGATAAATCACCTAATGAGAACCGATTGCAAATCCACTTGGGATTGTTTGGTCTCAATACAATTTATATTTAAATTACCTAGTAGGTGTACCTACATAGTTTGTTTTGTTAAAACACTTTTGGAAATCAGACTAATAAATATTTTACTAAAAATAAATGATTAGTTCGACCTATCTAATCCGAGAAAACGATTTTTAACTTCCGACGCAAAAAGAGAGGTGTTATAAGTTTGAAGTGTGTGTGTGTGTGTGTCTGTCTGTCTGAGGTAACGTAGGTAGGTACTAAAAACTAATGCAGTGATTTTGATGCGGTTCTGTTTATTTTACGTTCGAGAACTCATAACCATGAACGTTTTGTAGGAGTCTCACGTACACAGAGTTACTATAATTGTATGCCAAAAATGTAAAAGAAAAAATATAAAGATTGTTTATGAACGCTTGTTTGATTTCTTTAACCTTCACTTCTTTAGTAGAATAAAATTAACTTAAAACAAAGGAGACCTTGAACGTCCTGCACGAGGATCTCTATCTAATCTGTGATTCACACTTGATGAGATAAGTATCTACTCATACTACAGCATAAATAAGAGTACTCATACTCAGAGTGCATTACTTCACTCAAGGCGACGACCTTGCGCCCTTGAGTACCATCCTGTCTTCACAAGCGTAGTGAGTGCGTTGTTTACTCTAATTTTTCTTTTTCATCGTGAATGTTCTAAACGCAATAAAACCGGTTTTTTGCACCTATTTAGGATCTTTCGAGAATTTCATGGCGTCTTTCAAGTGACATAAGAAACGAATGACGGCAAGAGGCGCGGGATGATTGACATGACTGCGATCGGAAACGTAATTTATTCATAATTTATTCCTTCCCAAACGCTTTAATTTACGGATTACTAATGTTTGGGCAAAAAACGTTTCCCAAAATATCACATCGCAAACTATTTTACGCAAATTTTCATTTGGCAAAACAACTTATCGCAATTTTTGAGTTAGCAAAACTCTTTTTGGCAAATTATTGTTTAGCAAATAATTACTTGGTCAAAGTTTCATTTTACCAATTCCTATATAAAAGGTCGGACCCACATCCAAATTCCAACCTAACTAATCAAAAAAAGGGTAACTAGGGCCTCACAATCTTTAATCTTAAGATTTGCCTGCAAAAATATATTTGTATTAAAAAAATAAACAGGTTTTTTTTTTACCAATCATTTTTTTGGAATATAATATTTGGCAAAATAAAACGTTTGCTTAATAAACATTTGACCTAATAAAACTTCTCAATGTAAAAATATGCTAAATGATAATTTGACCAAGTGAATAAAATGCAAAATGTAAATTTGCCAAAGATTCATTTGGGAAATGAAACTGTGCGATACGCTTTTTGGGAAGTGAACACTGAGAAAAATTTCCTCTGCCGCACTACGTAAAATAAGGATAAAAATCGACCACTATGACGTGTGTAACCCGCTACATTACGCGTAAGTAGTCAGTCATACGTAGTCGGCATACTGACGCTCATCATGGGGCGGGTTACGTAATTTACGAGTGGTCGATTTTTGTACGTACGTACGTAGCCCGACATCCGGCTACGTACATACGTAGTGCGCAAGTCGCACTGAATACTCCTGAAACTACGACTGCGGCTTACGTACGTTACTGTAGCGGGCACAGTAAATAATGGTGAGCTATACGTGTGCACCGCGGCGGCATACGTACAATACTGTGGCAGACACAGTAAAGCACGGTGAGCCGTACGTGTGTACCACGGCGGCATACGTTCGATACTGCAGCGGGCACAGTAAATAATGGTGAGCCATACGTGTGCACCGCGGCGGCATACGTACGATACTGTAGCGGGCTCAGTAAAGCACGGTGAGCCGTACGTGTGTACCACGGCGACATACGTACGATACTGTAGCGGGCACAGTAAATAATGGTGAGCCATACGTGTGCACCGCGGCGGCATACGTACGATACTGTGGCAGACACAGTAAAGCACGGTGAGCCGTACGTGTGTACCGCGACGGCATATGAACGATACTGTAGCAGGCACAGTAAATAATGGTGAGCCATACGTGTGCACCGCGGTGGCATACGTACGATACTGTGGCAGACACAGTAAAGCACGGTGAGCCGTACGTGTGTACCGCGACGGCATACGTATGATACTGTAGCGGGCACAGTAAATAATGGTGAGCCATACGTGTGCACCGCGGTGGCATACGTACGATACTGTGGCAGACACAGTAAAGCACGGTGAGCCGTACGTGTGTACCGCGACGGCATATGTACGATACTGTAGCCGGCACAGTAAATAATGGTGAGCCATACGTGTGCACCGCGGCGGCATACGTACGATACTGTGGCAGACAAAGTAAAGCACGGTGAGCCGTACGTGTGTACCGCGACGGCATACGTATGATACTGTAGCGGGCACAGTAGATAATGGTGAGCCATACGTGTGCACCGCGGCGGCATACGTACGATACTGTGGCAGACACAGTAAAGCACGGTGAGTCGTACGTGTGTACCGCGACGGCATATGTACGATACTGTAGCCGGCACAGTAAATAATGGTGAGCCATACGTGTGCACCGCGGCGGCATACGTACGATACTGTGACAGACACAGTAAAGCACGGTGAGCCGTACGTGTGTACCACGGCGACAACCGTACGATACTGTAGCGGGCACAGTAAATAATGGTGAGCCATACGTGTGCACTGCGGCGGCATACGTACGATACTGTGGCGGGCACAGTAAATCATGGTGCACCATACGTGTGCACCATGGTGGCATACGTATGATACTGTAGCGGGCACAGTCAAGCATGGTGAGCCATACGTTTGCACCACGGCGGCATACTTACGATACTATGGCGGACACAGTCAATCATGGTGCGCCATACGTGTGCACCATGGCGGCATAGGTAGGATACTGTGGCAGGCACAGTAAAGCATGATGTGCCAGACGTATTAACTGTCGTAGTAGAGGTAAGGTACCGTTGCCGGTACAGTAAGGCATGATGAACCGTGCGTATATACTACGGCAGCATACGTACGATACTGGTGCGGGAACAGTAAAGCACGGTGAACCATACTTATGTAACACGCCAGCGTACGTACGATACTGCTGCGGGTATAGTAAGACATGGTGCACCATACGTGTTACGTATGGCACACCATGCCTTACGATACTCGCACCTGTATTTTCCTTATGCTGGCATGGTACATACAAAGGTGTTCAGATAATTAGTATGAATATTAACCAAAGTCAATGAAATTTTGTAGACACGATCGAGAAACTAATATCTAGGTCTATAGTTTATTACATTTTCGTAAAAATGTATAGTTTAAATATTGCAGGGAGTTTTTAATGAAAATATGAAAACCCCCTGTAATATTTAAACTATACATTTTTACGAAAATGTATTAAACCACAGACCTAGGTATTACTTTCTAGACCATGTCTACAAAATTTAATTGACTTTGATTGGTTAATATTCAAAATAATTATCTGAACACCTATGTATGTACGGCCAGCGTCATAAATATATATACGTTAACAAGAGCTCAAAAATATCTACACACCTCTATGTCACTGACAATAAGGTTGGTGTTTACATATTTTGACTCAATGGCTGTATATATGTATATAAATGACACTGACTGTACCATGCCAACATAAGGAAAATACAGGTACAATTATCGTAAGGCATAGTGTGCAATACGTAACACGTAGTGAAATAGTGCATCATGCCTTATACCCGCAGCAGTATCGCATGTACTCGGGCGTGAGTCTAATTAGACACACTTGATTTTTAAGTTTCCGTTTTTCCTTTTTTTGAGGCACGGAACCCTAAAAATAAAGTATGTCTAATAGCCGTAAATCTATGTACATACGTATGGTGAATGGTATGGTGCCTTATTGTCCCACACTAGTATCATACCTTCTATTTGTCTTCTCAGCATATATATTTGTCCAATGCTGGAGATATGCTTCTCCCATGGTTTTTCTATGTCGTCCTTGTTGCGGCGTATCTGGTTGAGGTAGGCCCTGACATCTTAGGAATGGCGGTCTGCCCACGCTTCGACTTCCCGTTCATACCTCTACTATAACAGTTAATAAGTTTTATACAACATTATGCTTCTTTGTAGTATAACCTGCACTGGTTACGTAGATATCTACTTATAAATATTGGTGCGGGTACGATAAAGAATGATGTATCATTTTAAAGCTGACCAGATGTTTTAAAAACCCGCATGCGGCATTTTTCACATTTAATTTCTTTTACTGGCAATAGTTACGTATAAATAAATCACAAAGGTCGCGTCCTCATTGCAGGGTTTTTTTAAACTCTGGTCAGGCTTTATCTACTTATGTTGAACTTGTACGATATTAGTGCGGCTATTATTATTATTATTATGCAAAATAATTTTATAGCAAACTTAACAGCTGCACCGATATAGCACCAAAGTCCAGACCTGTAAGTGAAAAGCATATAATAATTGGTAATTTAGATAAAATCATACTTCACGATACATATACATTTAGTGTACACAGCCATGATACAACATTTTTTATTTTTTAACTTTTACAAGGTTATTAACAGAAGAAATTCCGTTCTCAAACCCTGTACAAGTTTTATAGCTTAACATGCTTAAAAGGAAATAGACATAAAAGATTCATATTATTTATTTTCAATCGCAAAAATTGAGACATACTTAGTTACAAAAAAACCACAACAAGCTTAATTAATCATACTATTCTAGAATTACATGGTCGTCAAATTGGCGTACCCGTGAAACATTATGCTTTCTTTGAATGATCTTGTTGGATACGTCGGATTCAGAAGCAGCTTGCGATATATAGCCGTCGCATTCCGTGCAAGTGAAATGTTGATGACATAAGCCAGCAACATCAAAGCAATATTGCAGGATTTCTCTGGTTTATCTTCTGTATTCAAAGAAAAAAGTTTCGGTTAATTTTTTAATACTTATTTTATGAAGGTTTAATAATAAGAACTAATATTTGAGAAAAAATTCTTACCGTCAATCATATGCAATGCCGTGCAATTATATTTGCTATTTTTGTTCTCGTGTCTCTATTTTTTCGCAATTTTGATGAAGCATAATATTTTATAATTTCTCCATTTTTTGAGGGTGATAGAGGAAAATAATTTGTTTTCCATTCCTAGATACAGACGACTGAAATCGTTCATTAGCTGAAAAAAGAATAAGTAACTTTTGTCATTTATATGTCATTGCGTACGTTTTTATAGAAAAACTACAAAGATTATGTAAAAAATAAGGCTGCGGACTGCGGTATATGCTTACCAAGGTATAGTTATTTCTATCAAGGTTTAATAGTAAGAACTAATATTTGAGAAAAAATTCTTACCGTTAATCAGTGCAATTATTTGCTATTTTTGTTCTCGTGTCTCTATTTTTTCGCAATTTTAATGAAGCATAATATTTTATAATTTCTCCCTTTTTTGAGGGTGATAGAGGAAAATAATTTGTTTTTCATTCCTGGATACAGACCACTGAAATCCTTCATTAGCTGAAAAAAGAATAAGTAACTTTTGTCATTTATATTTCATTGCGTACGTTTTATAGAAAAACCACAAAGATTATGTAAAAAATAAGGCTGCGGACTGCGGTATATGCTTACCAAGGTATAGTTATTTCTATCAAGGTTTAATAATAAGAACTAATATTTGAGAAAAAATTCTTACCGTCAATCAGTGCAATTATATTTGCTATTTTTGTTCTCGTGTCTCTATTTTTTCGCAATTTTGATGAAGCATAATATTTTATAATTTCTCCCATTTTTGAGGATGATAGAGGAAAATAATTTGTTTTCCATTCCTAGATACAGACGACTGAAATCGTTCAGTAGCTGAAAAAAGAATAAGTAACTTTTGTCATTTATATGTCATTGCGTACGTTTTTATAGAAAAACCACAAAGATTATGTAAAAAATAAGGCTGCGGACTGCGGTATATGCTTACCAAGGTATAGTTATTTCTATCAAGGTTTAATAATAAGAACTAATATTTGAGAAAAAATTCTTACCGTCAATCAGTGCAATTATATTTGCTATTTTTGTTCTCGTGTCTCTATTTTTTCGCAATTTTGATGAAGCATAATATTTTATAATTTCTCCCTTTTTTGAGGGTGATAGAGGAAAATAATTTGTTTTCCATTCCTAGATACAGACGACTGAAATCGTTCATTATCTGAAAAAAGAATAAGTAACTTTTGTCATTTATATGTCATTGCGTACGTTTTTATAAAAAAACTACAAAGATTATGTAAAAAATAAGGCTGCGGACTGCGGTATATGCTTACCAAGGTATAGCCTTGTGATTGTTGCAAGGCTGGGAAATCCTTGAAGTAATCCACTATATCACTTTTTCCACATTGGATGCGGTTTATGCAGTTTCTGCCCACTTTTCTTCAACAGATTTCCATGGTTTCCAGATTTCCATGATATTTCATTTTTCAGCCAGACTAATGTTTCTTTAGACAATACCTGTAATACACACGTAAACCACATAAATGTGTATGGTGGGATGAGTTAACAAGAGGAAGCGCATCAAGGGCAGAATGAGATGACAGCAGTCGAGCTGTCAAACGTCAAAGTGAATGAAATGAAATTAAAAATTAAAATTGAAATGAAAAAAAAAAATGAAAAAAAATGATATTAAATGTGGTACAATATTGTTATTACATTTGACCATGTAAATCTACTGTTTGCGAGAAATTTTAAGTTTTATTTTAAACATTGTAAATTGTGTAGGAACAGGCAACAGCGTCGCTTAACCACTGCTAAGGTTAAAATCGCTTGCACGCCGCGCCGCCGTCACTACATACGTTTAGTTCGTGCAGGGGCGATACGCGCGCACGCGAATTTTGTTGCTAACTGGTTAATCAACGCTGTTGCCCATAGTACCTACCTATCCGACAAATATTTTACAACAGTGTATTGAGGTGTTTACAATTTGTGGCGTTTATGATTAATGTGACAAACATTGGTCAAATCATGAAAAAAATATTTTTTTTATTTTTTTTACAAGGTAGGTAAGTAAATACCTACACGTTTACATTTGACCATTTACATTGATTGATTACATTTGATCTTGTAAATACCATAGTTTGCGAGAATTTTAAGTTCTATCCTCGTAAGTCCTGTGTTTTTGAAATGTGTAGTTCCAACGACCTGATGTACTGTATGAAGTACAAACTAAAATTAGTGCTTCAGACCGAGACAGAAAAGTTTCATTTTCAGCGAATTTAGATGTGGAACCTGGTTGTTTATGTTTTTTGGTATGTTTGATATGCTCCAGATTATATTTGGAAGCAAAAAGTAAAAATATTTTGTACTAAATTTAGTATGTTAGGTTTTGATAGTTTTTGAATACGAAAACAACAAAATTCATTTTACATTTTTATTTTTAAAAGTTATTATTATTATCAACAAAATCATATCTTCTATCAAAAATAAATAATAATTAACTAATTTTCATAAAAATACTTGTAAAAAAACAGTACTATTAACAATTTAGCCTTAATTCTTAAGCTCACTTACACACATCGGTGTAAGACTAAAAGAGAGAAAATTAAAATATAAAAGTATGTACGGTTAGTTAACAAAGTTAACAGTCCCACTGTCGATTAATAAACTTAATTTAAGTAGATATCCTGATTTAGATTTCTTGAACATTTTTGTCTTCATCTGAGTAAATGATGATGATTTATTCAGGTATGAACACCTTTTCACCACCAAAATCATCGTGAATGAAATTGTTTAAAAGTTTTGCAATATGCTCATCATCAAAAGCTGAAATGTAACAAGTATATAAATAAAAGTAAATATCTAACATACCAAATGAAATTGGAAGAAATACTTAACGTACTGTATGCAGTACAAGTTATTTCAATTCAACCAATCATCTAACTTGGGTGATATGGAGTTATCAACTAAATTTTGTTTTATTTGTATTAATTACTATTTAAATTTACTCTTTTAAATTAAAAACAATGAAATAAACATAAGATTACGTTAATATAGCTGGATTTACTTATACTTACCTCGTATCGGCCTGGAAACCGACTGCGTGGATATTTTCAAATAAATGACACTGACAGTGGCAGTTGACAGTACTGGTTTAAGGTGGCAAGGTTGGCCATAGATTACAGAAGTAAATGGCTGTCTCGATATTACCATTCTAGAAAAAACTTCGTCGAAAACGGGAGATTAGAATTTGTACTCTACGTAGTACATTAGGTAGTTACGTCTTGCTATAGATTTCAATTGTTAGGTCTGAAATACTAGCGTCATATTGTACTTTATGAAGTGCGCTAGGACTTACGAGGTAATAAAAAAATCCCATAAAAACTTTCGTTCTTTTTACTTTAATCGGTTATTGTTATATTTTTTTCATGATTTAACCAAAGTTTGTCACATTCACCATTTCATATTAGACGGATAGGTACCTACAAAATTTACAATGTTTAAAATAAAACTTTAAATTTCTCGCAAATGTAGCATTTACAAGGTCAAAAGGAAAAACAACATTGTAGCGCATTTAATTTTGCTTTTTATGACACCCCACACAAGCTTATAAATTACATACTTTCTGTTGTATACGCCATATTCTGAAAGCGGCAACAGCAACTTTTATGACGTCATAACCCGTTATGAACCCCCTCCCCCCCCGTTAAGAACTGTCTCCCGATGCTTTTTTAGTCAGAATACCATGCCTAACAACATACTAAACTATGCCGCTAGTTTCATCAAGCGCATTTTTTTTCCCTTGAGGGAAGGCACTATTAACAAAACGGGTGTATGGCACCCATTACACACACAATCTGATCACACCAGACCGCGCCAGACTGACAAAGATTGATTGTGTAACGTTGTTCGCGATCTGTTTCAATCTGGCGCGGTCTAGCGCTATCTGGCGTGATCAGATTGTGCTGGATTGTCAATCTACGTCAATCTGGCTTGGTCTGGCTTAGGGTTGGCACCTTTTTTTCGAGGTATAAGTATTATTTTCAAAACATTTAAACATTATAGTACTTACTTTTGGGATATTTATAAAAATGTAGTACACATTTATTTTTAACTAGCTTCCGCCCGCGACTACATCCGCGTGGGTGGACATTCGAAAAATCATTAAAAAACAATATAGCACAATCTGCTGCGATGCGATATTTTTAACCGACTTCAAAAAAGGAGGAGGTTCTCTGTTCGTATGTATATTTGTTTTTTATGAAGGCTGCATTGATTTGGATGAAATTTTGCAAACAGTTTATAGTCTGGATTAAAACTTATGATATTTTTGATCTCGGTCAAAGGTACCCTAGGCATTTTTATTTCTTTAAACATTTAAATTAATTTGTAGTACTTTTGGGAAATTTATAAAAATATAGCCCATATTTATTTTAACTAGCTTCCGCCCGTGACTACATCCGGATGGACATTTGAAAAATACCCAAAAAAAAACATACAGACGAACATAAAAACAACCTCCTCTTTTTTTGAAGTCGGTTAAAACATCGGATCGCAGTAGATTGTGCTAGATTGTCAGTCTACCATGGTAGATTGACAATCTACCACAATATGCTTGCATTGGATCGCAGTAGATCTTGGTAGATTGTCAATCTACCATGGTAGACTGACAATCTAGCACAATCTACTGCGATCCGATGTTTTTAACCGACTTCAAAAAAAGAGGAGGTTCTCTGTTCATCTGCATATTTGTTTTTTATGAAAGCTGAACTGATTTGGATGAAATTTGGCAAACAGTTTATAGTCTGGATTAAAACTTATATTTTTCATCTCGATCAAAGGTACCCTAGGCATTTTAATTATTTTAAACATTGAAACTAATTTGTAGTACATTTGGGAAATTTATAAAAAATAAAACCCATATTTATTTTAACTTTCTTTCCGGCCGTGACTACATGCGCGTGGGCATTTGAAGAATCCCTTAAAAAATATACAGATGAAAAGAGAACCTCCTCCTTTTTTAAGTCGGTTAAAAATATTGGATTGCAGTAAAAGATGATAAAATGAAACTGATATGGATGAAATTTGGCACTCAGTTCATAGCTTGGTAATATCGTATTAAAATTTATAAAAAATCGTATTAAAATTTATAATACGATATTACCAAGCTATGAACTGAGTGCCAAATTTCATCCAAATCAGTTCAGCTTCAGAAGGCTGAACTGATTTTGATGAAATTTGACACACCTGTGCGTGTAAAATTAAATATCGATATTCATCTAACCCTAACTAATCAAGGCATAAAATGGGTGCTAGACAACAGATTTTACTAGGTACTTACTTACTTTTCGAAATAGATAGGTACTTATTATACGCAGACCGTCACAGAAATTAAAATTCATCATTTCAATTACGTCCGGGAATCGAACCCAGGATCTCTTGCGCGGTAGACTGGCATGTTGAATACTGCACCACTCAGGTCATCGATCGATATCACGCGAAAATTAATGCAAAAAGTTGGCAACCCTGCCAAAGCCCACCGTGGATCGTGGTAGATTGTCAATCTACCAAGATCTACTGCGATCCAGATCTCGCTGGATTGACCGTGTAACGTCGCAAACCAACCGCATCAAATTCCATCAATCTGCGGTTTTGATCAGATCACACCAGATTGACGTGTGTAATGGCCGCCTAACAAGACACTCAACGAAGCCGAAGTCCACGCATTCCGCCCATCATCAGGTTAATTTTTGTCTTTTAAACTATACCTGGGAAACCAATAGCTACGAATTTATTGAAGGTCAGTCAAATTTTTTTTTTCAAAATATGAAATCTTATTTTATTCGTTATTTCCTAATGTTTGTCTACAGAAACATTTATCAAAATATTATGTATTTCGTAACAAACAATGGCTTCAAAATATTATCACTCAATGTATTTCATGAGCACGCACATAAACGTTGCTTTTCAACTCGGCCGCACGCAGCTCTGTAGCATTCACTCGCAGGCGCGGTCTTTTATAAAGTTACCTTGCGTGGTAATGCTTTTTAACACCAAACATTAAAATCGTTTCCCTGCAATAATTTTAAACAGAAATGGTTCTGATGATGGGCAGAATACGTAGACCTCGGCTTCGTTAAGTGTCTTGCTACACCCGGTATACTTAACTGGTACCTTCGCGGTGCGAGCCCGACTCGAATTTGACTAGTAATTATTATTTGCTCACCACTTCCCAGATATTCTGCTTCGGCTGCAGGCATCTGTGATAGTTGGCGTGGATCAGATGACTTCGAGGTTGTGAATATTTTTTCATTATCACCGATCCGATGTCCCGTACAATCACAGTACTTGTTGTATGGTCTGTGCGTACAATACAGTGTTTAAGTTTTTTGAGTCGTTTAGCTCAGCGTTCTTAATTTCAAGGTTCTAGAATAATAATTTAAAGGTTTATTATTAAGTACACAGCAGAGTTCCAAGAGAAAACACAAAGAAAACGTTTTTATGTTTACATTTTCATATTTTACCTAAATACAAGATGTATAAAAACAAGTACGTACTTACATTGACACCGGTCGCTTTAAGATGTTCTGGCCAATTTTTATAGTATTCTATTTTTGGAATATTTTTTTTTATTCTTCATCGTTTTACAGAATGGCAGTTTCAATTTAGTTAAATAAGGTTGACTGAAAAATGCAAACACAAACTTGTTATGTAGGTAACCATACAACAAGTACTTACGTGTAGATACAGTCGAGTTCATTAATATGTTGGCACGTTTGGCAGGATATTGACTTTTATTACAAAGGCATAAAGGTTGACGAACTGTCAAAAGTGCCAACATATTAATGGACTCGACCGTACCTACCTACTTGTTATTGCCTAAGTACATGTTCAAATTTTCTAGTTGTCTACGTGTTCTAAGATGTTCATGATCTAATGTTTTATACTTTAATTAGGTATTACATAATGGAGTGGTGGAATCTTGTACAGCATTCTTTGGTTGAATGCTCTAAGGTATGAATGCTCTAATAAACAAGCTAGAGCTCAAATGTAAAAAAAAAATAGATTTAAAAGATCGACAGAAAAGAAAATATTTTCTCCTCCCCCGGTTTTCAATAAAAAAAAATTCTGTCTCTTCATTATAGTTTACGACTTTAGCCAACAAGCAATGGATAAGGTTTTAAACTTGTTTGTCATTAGTATTATGCAGATTTTTCAATAAAACAAATGCTTTGTCATACACGTTTAAAAACCTACGAGAAAACCAATGATAATAATAATAAGTCTATGGAGAAAACTCTAAATAATACTTACACGTGAAATGTTGTATTTCTACAATTGTTGGTGCACTGCACAGATAAAAAGCACAAGACGGCATTTTGAAAAAGTTCTCGAGTGGTTTTTCGAAATAACTGTATTCACGATACTCACTCTTAAACAAGTTTTGTACCTATAAAACTAGAAAACAAAAGCGTCTCAAAACGCTGCAATGAGTGCTGGGCTCTGCTGTCAC
Organism: Agriphila tristella; assembly: GCA_928269145.1. NCBI lineage: Eukaryota > Metazoa > Arthropoda > Insecta > Lepidoptera > Crambidae > Agriphila > Agriphila tristella. Next base: position 32,207,875 of record OV743432.1, read on the forward strand.
AAAATGGCCGCCCGCCCGCGCCGGCCGGCCGCTCTCTGCTTGCTTCAGTGTTGCCAGATGAGCAAAATGAAAATGCGGTAGCTGTGCTTAAAAACACGCGGATTTTCAACAAAAAGTGGAATTTCTTGTTATAAAATTTACATCGATTTTTCTCTCGATTCGTGTGCTTATTAATTGTTTTTCACACAAAGACAAGTATCAACTTATCTCAAGAAAAAATCAAATTAAGTCAAGTGCAGGACAGAAAATAATTTAACTAAATCTTATTAGATGATTCGATACTTTTTATAATCTTATTACGCGCGGCTGCCTGTCATGTCCTATCTGTAACTTATCTTCGATCGATTCTTGTAATCCAAAATAAATACAGCGATCGGCTAATATAATGCAAAATTGTAAGGTTAGAAAGTAGCCGGTGCATCTTACAGACTAATTTTGTTTCGCTTATATTTTTACACAACTAAAGTGGTTGCCCACTTAGTTCTAAAAAAAGAGCAAACACAAACATGGTTAATAAACTTATGAAGTAGCTAATGAATGACCACCAAACAACATAACTTTAATTGTGATGGCAACCCCAAATTTGCGTAAAATGCGCAGTAGGTACGACGTTCTTTAGGTAATAAGTAAGCAAGTTCATTATAAATAGCCGCGATATTTATAATGTTGCTGGTTAGTTATTTTAAGTATAAGGCTTGCAGTATAATGTATGCCACTACAGTTAAGTATAGCGGCTCTGTTTTTTTCCGGTGCCAGAATATCTTTTTAACTAATGCGACTATTGAAAGTGTTTCGGGACATCTATATTCAAGGTAGGTATATAACTACATATCTACTAAGAATGTTATAAACCAATATGGCGGCTAACTTTTTGTCTGTGTGCCGATTTTGATGAAACTTGGTTTTTGTTACTATTTTGACAAGGAAACAGCAACGCAATAATAAAATTATAAAAAATCCAAGATGGCGACCAACTTTTTTGTTTTTCGGCCGATTTCCATGAAACTTCGTTAATGGTGTTATTTTAACAAGGCAATAACAACGCAATGTTAAAAATATAAAAAATCCAAGATGGCGGCCAACTTTCTTGTTTGTGGGCCGATTTCGATGAAACTCGATTTTTATACTATTTGACAAGAAAACAGCAACGCAATGTTAAAAATATAAAAATATCCAAGATAGCGGCCAAGTTGGTGGTTTTTGAGCCGATTTCGATGAAATTCCGTTCATAGTACTATTTTGACAAGGAAATAATAACGCAATGTTCAAAATATTGAAAAATCCAAGATGGCGGCCAATTTTCTTGCTTGTGGGCCGATTTCCATGAAACACGGTTTTCGGAACTATTTTAGCGAGAAAACAGCAACGCAATGTTAAAAATATTGAAAAATCCGTAATGGCGGTCAACTTTTTGTTTGTGGGCCGATTTTGATGAAACTCGCTTTTTGGTACTATTTCGACAAGAAAACAGCAACTCAATGTTGAAAATATTGAAAAATCCATTATGGCAGCCTACTTTTTTGTTTGTAAGCCGATTTCGATGAAACTTGGTTTTTGGCACAATTATGACAAGAAAACAGCAACGCAATGTCACAAATATAAAAATTCAAGATTGCGGCCAACTTTTTTGTTTTTGGGCCGATTTCGATGAAACTCGGTTTATGATACAATTTTGACAAGAAAACAGCAACGCAATGTTAGATATATAAAAATATCCAAAATTGCGGCCAACTTGTTGGTTTTTGAGCTGATTTCGATGAAATTCCGTTCATAGTACTATATTGACAAGGAAATAACAACGCAATGTTAAAAATAAAAAAAAATCCAAGATGGCGGCCAACTTTTTTGTCTTACGGCCGATTTAGATGAAACTTGGTTTATGGTGTTATTTTAACAAATCAATAACAACGCAATGTTAAAAATATAAAAAATCCAAGATGGCATCCAACTTTTTTGTTTCTGGGCCGATTTCGATGAAACTTGGTTTACTATCCCCGTCAATTGGTAATGCGCTGGAACCTTGTCAAATTAAAATACACATCAACGTCATCCGCAACAAAAAATGACAAAAAACAGTTAATTTCTAATGGGTAATATTAATTATTGAATTCCTATTTTCAATAAGAAAGGGTCTAGGTATATAAAAAAAATAAGATTGTTTTTCGTTTTTGAGGTTAAAATCATGGCCGCCAGGCGCATTACCAATTGACGGGGATAGTATAGTGTTATTTTAACAAGGCAATATTAACGCAATGTTAAAAACTTAAAAAATCCAAGATGGCGGCCAAATTTTTGGTTTTTGAGCCGATTTCGATGAAACTCCGTTCATAGTTCTATTTTGACAAGGATATAATAACGCAATGTTCAAAATATTGGAAAATCCAAGATGGCGGCCAATTTTCTTGTTTGTGTGCCGATTACTATGAAACACGGTTTTTGGAACTAATTTAACGAGAAAACAGCAACGCAATGTTGAAAATATTGAAAAATCCATAATGGCAGTCAACTTTTTTGTTTGTAGGCCGATTTCGATGAAACCCGGTTTTTAATGTTATTTTAACAAGGCAATAACAACGCAATGTTAAAAATATAAAAAATCCAAGATGGCGGCCAACTTTTTGGTTTTTGAGCCGATTGCGATGAAACTCCGTTCATAGTTCTATTTTGACAAGGATATAATAACGCAATGTTCAAAATATTGGAAAATCCAAGATGGCGGCCAATTTTCTTGTTTGTGGGCCGATTACTATGAAACACGGTTTTTGGAACTAATTTAACGAGAAAACAGCAATGCAATGTTGAAAATATTGAAAAATCCATAATGGCAGTCAACTTTTTTGTTTGTAGGCCGATTTCGGTGAAACCCGGTTTTTAATGTTATTTTACAAGGCAATAACAACGCAATGTTAAAAATATAAAAATCCAAGATGGCGGCCAACTTTTTGGTTTTTGAGCCGATTGCGATGAAACTCCGTTCATAGTTCTATTTTGACAAGGATATAATAACGCAATGTTCAAAATATTGGAAAATCCAAGATGGCGGCCAATTTTCTTGTTTGTGGGCCGATTACTATGAAACACGGTTTTTGGAACTAATTTAACGAGAAAACAGCAACGCAATGTTGAAAATATTGAAAAATCCATAATGGCAGTCAACTTTTTTGTTTGTAGGCCGATTTCGATGAAACCCGATTTTTAATGTTATTTTAACAAGGCAATAACAACGCAATGTTAAAAATATAAAAAATCCAAGATGGCGGCCAACTTTTTGGTTTTTGAGCCGATTGCGATGAAACTCCGTTCATAGTTCTATTTTGACAAGGATATAATAACGCAATGTTCAAAATATTGGAAAATCCAAGATGGCGGCCAATTTTCTTGTTTGTGTGCCGATTACTATGAAACACGGTTTTTGGAACTAATTTAACGCGAAAACAGCAACGCAATGTTGAAAATATTGAAAAATCCATAATGGCAGTCAACTTTTTTGTTTGTAGGCCGATTTCGATGAAACTCGGTTTTTGGTGTTATTTTAATAAGGCAATAATAACGCAATGTTAAAAATATAAAAAATCTAAGATGGCGGCCAACTTTTTCGTTTTTGAGCTGATTTCGATGAAACTCCGTTCATTCTTCTATTTTGACAAGGATATAATAACGAAATGTTCAAAATATTGGAAAATCCAAGACGGCGGCCAATTTTCTTGTTTATGGGCCGATTACCATAAAACACGGTTTTTGGAACTAATTTAACGAGAAAACAGCATTGCAATGTTGAAAATATTGGAAAATCCATAATGGCAGTCAACTTTTTGTTTGTAGGTCGATTTTGATGAAACTCTATTTTTGGCGCTATTGTGACAAGAAAACAGCAACGCAATCTTAAAAATATAAAAATCCAAGATGGCGGCCACCTTTTTTGTTTTTCGGCCGTTTTCGATGAAACTTGGTTTATGGTGTTATTTTAACAAGGCAATAACACCGCAATGTTTAAAATATGAAAAATCTAAGATGGCGGCCAACTTTTTGGTTTTTGAGCCGATTTCGATGAAACTAAGTTCATAGTTCTATTTTGACAAGGATATAATAACGCAATGTTCAAAATATTGGAAAATCCAAGATGGCGGCCAATTTTCTTGTTTGTGGGCCGATTACTATGAAACACGGTTTTTGGAACTAATTTAACGAGAAAACAGCAACGCAATGTTGAAAATATTGAAAAATCCATAATGGCAGTCAACTTTTTTGTTTGTAGGCCGATTTCGATGAAACCCGGTTTTTGGTGTTATTTTAAAAAGGCAATAACAACGCAATGTTAAAAATATAAAAAATCCAAGATGGCGGCCAACTTTTTGGTTTTTGAGCCGATTGCGATGAAACTCCGTTCATAGTTCTATTTTGACAAGGATATAATAACGCAATGTTCAAAATATTGGAAAATCCAAGATGGCGGCCAATTTTCTTGTTTGTGTGCCGATTACTATGAAACACGGTTTTTGGAACTAATTTAACGCGAAAACAGCAACGCAATGTTGAAAATATTGAAAAATCCATAATGGCAGTCAACTTTTTTGTTTGTAGGCCGATTTCGGTGAAACCCGGTTTTTAATGTTATTTTACAAGGCAATAACAACGCAATGTTAAAAATATAAAAATCCAAGATGGCGGCCAACTTTTTGGTTTTTGAGCCGATTGCGATGAAACTCCGTTCATAGTTCTATTTTGACAAGGATATAATAACGCAATGTTCAAAATATTGGAAAATCCAAGATGGCGGCCAATTTTCTTGTTTGTGGGCCGATTACAATGAAACACGGTTTTTGGAACTAATTTAACGAGAAAACAGCAACGCAATGTTGAAAATATTGAAAAATCCATAATGGCAGTCAACTTTTTTGTTTGTAGGCCGATTTCGATGAAACCCGATTTTTTATGTTATTTTAACAAGGCAATAACAACGCAATGTTAAAAATATAAAAAATCCAAGATGGCGGCCAACTTTTTGGTTTTTGAGCCGATTGCGATGAAACTCCGTTCATAGTTCTATTTTGACAAGGATATAATAACGCAATGTTCAAAATATTGGAAAATCCAAGATGGCGGCCAATTTTCTTGTTTGTGTGCCGATTACTATGAAACACGGTTTTTGGAACTAATTTAACGCGAAAACAGCAACGCAATGTTGAAAATATTGAAAAATCCATAATGGCAGTCAACTTTTTTGTTTGTAGGCTGATTTCGATGAAACTCGGTTTTTGGTGTTATTTTAATAAGGCAATAATAACGCAATGTTAAAAATATAAAAAATCTAAGATGGCGGCCAACTTTTTCGTTTTTGAGCTGATTTCGATGAAACTCCGTTCATTCTTCTATTTTGACAAGGATATAATAACGAAATGTTCAAAATATTGGAAAATCCAAGACGGCGGCCAATTTTCTTGTTTATGGGCCGATTACCATAAAACACGGTTTTTGGAACTAATTTAACGAGAAAACAGCATTGCAATGTTGAAAATATTGGAAAATCCATAATGGCAGTCAACTTTTTGTTTGTAGGTCGATTTTGATGAAACTCTATTTTTGGCGCTATTGTGACAAGAAAACAGCAACGCAATCTTAAAAATATAAAAATCCAAGATGGCGGCCACCTTTTTTGTTTTTCGGCCGTTTTCGATGAAACTTGGTTTATGGTGTTATTTTAACAAGGCAATAACACCGCAATGTTTAAAATATGAAAAATCTAAGATGGCGGCCAACTTTTTGGTTTTTGAGCCGATTTCGATGAAACTAAGTTCATAGTTCTATTTTGACAAGGATATAATAACGCAATGTTCAAAATATTGGAAAATCCAAGATGGCGGCCAATTTTCTTGTTTGTGGGCCGATTACTATGAAACACGGTTTTTGGAACTAATTTAACGAGAAAACAGCAACGCAATGTTGAAAATATTGAAAAATCCATAATGGCAGTCAACTTTTTTGTTTGTAGGCCGATTTCGATGAAACCCGGTTTTTGGTGTTATTTTAAAAAGGCAATAACAACGCAATGTTAAAAATATAAAAAATCCAAGATGGCGGCCAACTTTTTGGTTTTTGAGCCGATTGCGATGAAACTCCGTTCATAGTTCTATTTTGACAAGGATATAATAACGCAATGTTCAAAATATTGGAAAATCCAAGATGGCGGCCAATTTTCTTGTTTGTGTGCCGATTACTATGAAACACGGTTTTTGGAACTAATTTAACGCGAAAACAGCAACGCAATGTTGAAAATATTGAAAAATCCATAATGGCAGTCAACTTTTTTGTTTGTAGGCCGATTTCGATGAAACTCGGTTTTTGGTGTTATTTTAATAAGGCAATAATAACGCAATGTTAAAAATATAAAAAATCTAAGATGGCGGCCAACTTTTTGGTTTTTGAGCCGATTTCGATGAAACTCCGTTCATTCTTCTATTTTGACAAGGATATAATAACGAAATGTTCAAAATATTGGAAAATCCAAGACGGCGGCCAATTTTCTTGTTTATGGGCCGATTACCATAAAACACGGTTTTTGGAACTAATTAAAGGCCTGGGCACACCGGATGCGTAGACACGCGCGTGGTCACGCGTGCGTGTACACGCGCGTAGTTACGCACGTAACCCCCTGACACACCGGGTTACGCATACGTCTACGCTTACGCATACGCATACGCAACGCAGCCTGTCCCTTGCGTACTCAGCGGACACACCGGATGCGTAGACACGCGCGTGTACACGCGCGTGGTTACGCACGTAACCCCCTGACACATACCCAGCCGCTGCGGCAGCCATACTTTTTATTATGTTTGCAATTCTTGTGCACGATGTCTGATGATGATTGGATGGACGGACTAAGTAGTTCATCAGATGAAGAAGAAGCAATATTACTAATGTTGTGCTAGAATATTCCTCGGCATGCAAAAAAACAATTAATATTTGTCTATGGTCATTATATGATGTCACTACATAGTATAAAACAAAGTCGCTTCCCGCTGTCTGTCTCTATGTTTGCTTAGATCTTTGAAACTACGCAACGGACTTTGATGTGGTTTCTTTTAATTATCTATGAATTGATAGAGTGATTCAAGAGGAAGGTTTATAATTATGTATAATACATCGTGTCAAATTCCACACTACACCGAAGCGAAGCGAGGGCGGGTCACAAGTCCTTTTTTTGCCAAATGCGACCTTTGATTTGATTTTTTTTCTTTTTCGGACATTCCCCATACCATAATACATTATTTATTTTGTTAGAGCTCAGAAGTTTATTCAGTGCTTTCGATGCTAGGCTTCCCAGGCGGCTTAATTTTTGCCGACATCTTCATATTTCTACATACATAAAACCTCAACTTATAATTCACCTATACCTTCCTCAGGAATCACTCTATCATTTGGTGAAAATCGCATGAATATTCTTTTACTAGTTTTTGAGTTTATCGCGAAGCGCAGACAGACATACAGACGCTGTGAGGGACTTTGTTTTATAAATGTATGTAGTGATATCAAGCAATTGATGACTAGTTTAAATTCATAGAAGTGACGAAGTTCTCTATTTGTAAGAAAAAAGCAAATTTCATAGGTGGGGGACCGGAACAAAACAACTGAATGAGTAGTCACGCGCGTGGTTACGCGCGTGGTCACGCGCGTGGTTACGCACGTAGTGACGCGCAGGAAAAATACGTGCGTGTTCGTATTTGTTCGGTGTGACGTCCAATAGGAAATGCCATTGAGTACAACGTCATCAATGCGTTCCGCTCTGCGTAAGTACGCAGCCTAGTTGTCTCATGAGAGCTGCAATGCGTAGGGTTACGCATCGGTCTACGTGCACGCGTACGTTACGCAAGCGGTGTGCCATGTCTCATAAAGTTTCAGGCATTACAACGTCATGGTACGTCTACGTGCACGCTTACGCATACGCTTACGCATCCGGTGTGCTGGAGCCTTTAACGAGAAAACAGCATTGCAATGTTGAAAATATTGAAAAATCCATAATGGCAGTCAACTTTTTGTTTGTAGGTCGATTTCGATGAAACTCTATTTTTGGCGCTATTGTGACAAGAAAACAGCAACGCAATCTTTAAAATATAAAAATCCAAGATGGCGGCCACCTTTTTTGTTTTTCGGCCGTTTTCGATGAAACTTGGTTTATGGTGTTATTTTAACAAGGCAATAACACCGCAATGTTTAAAATATGAAAAATCCAAGATGGCGGCCAACTTTTTGGTTTTTGAGCCGATTGCGATGAAACTCCGTTCATAGTTCTATTTTGACAAGGATATAATAACGCAATGTTCAAAATATTGGAAAATCCAAGATGGCGGCCAATTTTCTTGTTTGTAGGCCGTTTTCGATGAAACTTGGTTTATGGTGTTATTTTAACAAGGCAATAACACCGCAATGTTTAAAATATGAAAAATCCAAGATGGCGGCCAACTTTTTGGTTTTTGAGCCGATTTCGATGAAACTAAGTTCATAGTTCTATTTTGACAAGGATATAATAACGCAATGTTCAAAATATTGGAAAATCCAAGATGGCGGCCAATTTTCTTGTTTGTGGGCCGATTACTATGAAACACGGTTTTTGGAACTAATTTAATGAGAAAACAGCAACGCAATGTTGAAAATATTGAAAAATCCATAATGGCAGTCAACTTTTTTGTTTGTAGGCCGATTTCGATGAAACCCGGTTTTTGGTGTTATTTTAAAAAGGCAATAACAACGCAATGTTAAAAATATAAAAAATCCAAGATGGCGGCCAACTTTTTGGTTTTTGAGCCGATTGCGATGAAACTCCGTTCATAGTTCTATTTTGACAAGGATATAATAACGCAATGTTCAAAATATTGGAAAATCCAAGATGGCGGCCAATTTTCTTGTTTGTGTGCCGATTACTATGAAACACGGTTTTTGGAACTAATTTAACGCGAAAACAGCAACGCAATGTTGAAAATATTGAAAAATCCATAATGGCAGTCAACTTTTTTGTTTGTAGGCCGATTTCGATGAAACTCGGTTTTTGGTGTTATTTTAATAAGGCAATAACAACGCAATGTTAAAAATATAAAAAATCTAAGATGGCGGCCAACTTTTTGGTTTTTGAGCCGATTTCGATGAAACTCCGTTCATTCTTCTATTTTGACAAGGATATAATAACGAAATGTTCAAAATATTGGAAAATCCAAGACGGCGGCCAATTTTCTTGTTTATGGGCCGATTACCATAAAACACGGTTTTTGGAACTAATTTAACGAGAAAACAGCATTGCAATGTTGAAAATATTGAAAAATCCATAATGGCAGTCAACTTTTTGTTTGTAGGTCGATTTCGATGAAACTCTATTTTTGGCGCTATTGTGACAAGAAAACAGCAACGCAATCTTTAAAATATAAAAATCCAAGATGGCGGCCACCTTTTTTGTTTTTCGGCCGTTTTCGATGAAACTTGGTTTATGGTGTTATTTTAACAAGGCAATAACACCGCAATGTTTAAAATATGAAAAATCCAAGATGGCGGCCAACTTTTTGGTTTTTGAGCCGATTGCGATGAAACTCCGTTCATAGTTCTATTTTGACAAGGATATAATAACGCAATGTTCAAAATATTGGAAAATCCAAGATGGCGGCCAATTTTCTTGTTTGTGTGCCGATTACTATGAAACACGGTTTTTGGAACTAATTTAACGAGAAAACAGCAACGCAATGTTGAAAATATTGAAAAATCCATAATGGCAGTCAACTTTTTTGTTTGTAGGCCGATTTCGATGAAACCCGGTTTTTGGTGTTATTTTAAAAAGGCAATAACAACGCAATGTTAAAAATATAAAAAATCCAAGATGGCGGCCAACTTTTTGGTTTTTGAGCCGATTGCGATGAAACTCCGTTCATAGTTCTATTTTGACAAGGATATAATAACGCAATGTTCAAAATATTGGAAAATCCAAGATGGCGGCCAATTTTCTTGTTTGTGTGCCGATTACTATGAAACACGGTTTTTGGAACTAATTTAACGCGAAAACAGCAACGCAATGTTGAAAATATTGAAAAATCCATAATGGCAGTCAACTTTTTTGTTTGTAGGCCGATTTCGATGAAACTCGGTTTTTGGTGTTATTTTAATAAGGCAATAATAACGCAATGTTAAAAATATAAAAAATCTAAGATGGCGGCCAACTTTTTGGTTTTTGAGCCGATTTCGATGAAACTCCGTTCATTCTTCTATTTTGACAAGGATATAATAACGAAATGTTCAAAATATTGGAAAATCCAAGACGGCGGCCAATTTTCTTGTTTATGGGCCGATTACCATAAAACACGGTTTTTGGAACTAATTTAACGAGAAAACAGCATTGCAATGTTGAAAATATTGAAAAATCCATAATGGCAGTCAACTTTTTGTTTGTAGGTCGATTTCGATGAAACTCTATTTTTGGCGCTATTGTGACAAGAAAACAGCAACGCAATCTTTAAAATATAAAAATCCAAGATGGCGGCCACCTTTTTTGTTTTTCGGCCGTTTTCGATGAAACTTGGTTTATGGTGTTATTTTAACAAGGCAATAACACCGCAATGTTTAAAATATGAAAAATCCAAGATGGCGGCCAACTTTTTGGTTTTTGAGCCGATTGCGATGAAACTCCGTTCATAGTTCTATTTTGACAAGGATATAATAACGCAATGTTCAAAATATTGGAAAATCCAAGATGGCGGCCAATTTTCTTGTTTGTAGGCCGATTACTATGAAACACGGTTTTTGGAACTAATTTAACGCGAAAACAGCAACGCAATGTTGAAAATATTGAAAAATCCATAATGGCAGTCAACTTTTTTGTTTGTAGGCCGATTTCGATGAAACTCGGTTTTTGGTGTTATTTTAATAACGCAATAATAACGCAATGTTAAAAATACAAAAAAATCCAAGATGGCGGCCAACTTTTTTGTTTCTGGGCTGATTTCGATAAAACTTGGTTTATGGTGTTATTTTAACAAGGCAATATTAACGCAATGTTAATAACTTAAAAAATCCAAGATGGCGGCCAACTTTTTTGTTTCTGGGCTGATTTCGATGAAACTTGGTTTATGGTGTTACTTTAACAAGGCAATAACAACGCAATGTTAAAAATATAAAAAGAATTAAGATGGCGACCAACTTTTTTGTCTATCGGCCGATTTAGATATAACTTGGTTTATGGTGTTATTTTAACAAGGCAATAACAACGCAATGTTAAAAATATAAAAAATCCAAGATTGTGGCCAACTTTTTTGTTTCTGGGCCGATTTCGATGAAACTTGGTTTATGGTGTTATTTTAACAAGGCAATAACAACGCAATGTTAAAAATATAAAAAAATCCAAGATGGCAGCCAACTTTTTTGTTTCTGGGCCGATTTCGATGAAACTTGGTTTATGGTGTTATTTTAACAAGGCAATAACAACGCAATGTTAAAAATATAAAAAAATCCAAGATTGTGGCCAACTTTTTTGTTTCTGGGCCGATTTCGATGAAACTTGGTTTATGGTGTTATTTTAACAAGGCAATATTAACGCAATGTTAAAAATATAAAAAAATCCAAGATGGCGGCCAACTTTTTTGTTTCTGGGCCGATTTCGACGAAACTTGGTTTTAGGTACTATTTTACAAGTAAATAGCAATGCAATGTTTAAAATATTAAAACACCTAAGATGACAGCCAAATTCTTTATTTGTTTTTTTTAACCAAACAACACGAAAACGAACCCTTTTTTCCCAAGCTGTTTTTTTGTATAATTGTATCAAAAATCGAGTTTCATCAAAATCGGCCCAAAAGCAAACTGTGGGCTGCCATCTATTTTTTATATTTTTATTATTGCGTTACTGTTTTCTGTAAAAATAGTACCAAAAGACGGAGTTTCATCGAAATCGGCTCACAAACAAAAAAGTTAACAGCCATATTGGACTTTGCAATATTTTCAACATTGCGTTGCTGTTTTCTCGTTTAAATAATTCCGAAAACCAAGTTTCATGTAAATCGGCCCAAAAACAAAAAAAGTTGGCCGCCATCTTGGATATTTTTATTATTTTTAACATTGCCTTGTTATTTCCTTGTTAAAATAATACCAAAAACCAAGTTTAATGAAATCGGCCGAAAAACAAAAATCGGTTTAATATCATTAAACCGCATACGTTAATGTAAAGAGTGTGCCACAGTAATTTAATGATGCGGCTGACGTCATAAAGATTCTACGTACCGAAAACAGTCAGTAAGTAAAACGGAGTTCGTAAAATGAGCCAGGATACGTAAAAACTGATGATGTAGACGGAGACTTTATTAATTATCCCGTGTACGTAAAATGTATCGGCATACCTCCGACCCTGCTCGTACATTATGTACGTAACCGGGACCATTACTTAATGTGACAGGGACAGTACAATGATTTGGCAACCAGTTACTGTTATAAAGAGCCTGGATACTGAAATAATGCAGCTGTATAACTATTCGTACGTATGGCGCATACATATTTTATGTTACGGGTTAAGTAAATTACGTATGCTGCTCCGTGCAGAATCATTAAGCCGCATACGTAACTGTAAAGAATGCGCCACAGTAATTTCATGATGCGGCTGACGTCATAAAGATTCTACGTACCAAACACAGTCGGTAAGTAAACGGAGTTCGTAAAATGAGCCAGGATACGTAAAAAGTGATGATGTAGACGGAGACATTATTAATTATCCCGTGTACGTAAAATGTATCGGCATACCTCCGACCCTGCTCGTACATTATGTACGTAACCGGGACCATTACTTAATGTGACAGGGACAGTACAATGATTTGGCAACCAGTTACTGTTATAAAGAGCCTGGATACTGAAATAATGCAGCTGTATAACTATTCGTACGTATAGCGCATACATATTTCATGTTACGGGTAAAGTAAATTACGTATGCTGCTCCGTGCAGAATCATTAAGCCGCATACGCAACTGTAAAGAGTGCGCAACAGTAATTTAATGATGCGGCTGACGTCATAAAGATTCTACGTACCAAACACAGTCGGTAAGTAAACGGAGTTCGTAAAATGAGCCAGGATACGTAAAAACTGATGATGTAGACGGAGACATTATTAATTATCCCGTGTACGTAAAATGTATCGGCATACCTCCGACCCTGCTCGTACATTATGTACGTAACCGGGACCATTACTTAATGTGACAGGGACAGTAGAATGATTTGGCAACCAGTTACTGTTATAAAGAGCCTGGATACTGAAATAATGCAGCTGTATAACTATTCGTACGTATAGCGCATACATATTTCATGTTACGGGTAAAGTAAATTACGTATGCTGCTCCGTGCAGAATCATTAAGCCGCATACGTAACTGTAAAGAGTGCGCAACAGTAATTTCATGATGCGGCTGACGTCATAAAGATTCTATGTACCGAACACTGCCAGTAAGTAAACGGAGTTCGTAAAATGAGCCAGGATACGTAAAAACTGATGATGTAGACGGAGACATTATTAATTATCCCGTGTACGTAAAATGTATCGGCATACCTCCGACCCTGCTCGTACATTATGTACGTAACCGGGACCATTACTTAATGTGACAGGGACAGTAGAATGATTTGGCAACCAGTTACTGTTATAAAGAGCCTGGATACTGAAATAATGCAGCTGTATAAATATTCGTACGTATAGCGCATACATATTTCATGTTACGGGTAAAGTAAATTACGTATGCTGCTCCGTGCAGAATCATTAAGCCGCATACGTAACTGTAAAGAGTGCGTAACAGTAATTTAATGATGCGGCTGACGTCATAAAGATTCTACGTACCAAACACAGTCGGTAAGTAAACGGAGTTCGTAAAATGAGCCAGGATACGTAAAAAGTGATGATGTAGACGGAGACATTATTAATTATCCCGTGTACTTAAAATGTATCGGCATACCTCCGACCCTGCTCGTACATTATGTAGATAACCGGGACCATTACTTAATGTGACAGGGACAGTACAATGATTTGGCAACCAGTTACTGTTATAAAGAGCCTGGATACTGAAATAATGCAGCTGTATAACTATTCGTACGTATAGCGCATACATATTTCATGTTACGGGTAAAGTAAATTACGTATGCTGCTCCGTGCAGAATCATTAAGCCGCATACGTAACTGTAAAGAGTGCGCAACAGTAATTTAATGATGCGGCTGACGTCATAAAGATTCTACGTACCAAACACAGTCGGTAAGTAAACGGAGTTCGTAAAATGAGCCAGGATACGTAAAAACTGATGATGTAGACGGAGACATTATTAATTATCCCGTGTACGTAAAATGTATTGGCATATCTCCGACCCTGCTTGTACATTATGTACGTAACCGGGACCATTACTTAATGAGACAGAGTCAGTACAATGATTTGGCAACCAGTTACTAATAAAAAGAGCCTGGATACTGAAATAATGCGACTGTATAACTTCGTACGTATAGCGCATACATATTTCATGTTACGGGTAAAGTAAATTACGTATGCTGCTCCGTGCAGAATAATTAAGCCGCATACGTAACTGTAAAGAGTGCGCCACAGTAATTTCATGATGCGGCTGACGTCATAAAGATTCTATGTACCGAACACTGCCAGTAAGTAAACGGAGTTCGTAAAATGAGCCAGGATACGTAAATGTTTATGTAGGCGGAGACATTATTAATTATCCCGTGTACGTAAAATGTATCGGCATATCTCCGACCCTGCTCGTACATTATGTACGTAACCGGGACCATTACTTAATGAGACGGAGTCAGTACAATGATTTGGCAACCAGTTACTGTTGTAAAGAGCCTGGATACTGAAATAATGCGGCTGTATAACTTCGTACGTATAGCGCATATATATTTCCTGTTGCGGGTTAAGTAAATTACGTATGCTGCTCCGTTAATACATATGCGGCATCATTAAACCGCATACGTAAACGTTAACAGTGCGGGCACAGTAATTTCATGATGCGGCTTACGTATTAAGGATTCGGCCTCATTACAAGTAACTCGTTTACATTGTCTTTACAGGGCATTATGCCGCATACTTACTGGACATGGTGTCGGCTCATTATAAGTATGGCTCTTATTTATTTCATGTGAAAAGCACATTATACGTATCTGGCTGCCAGTGCATTACAAATTTGCCAATTTTAAGTAGCCCGTTTTTCTCAGTGAAATTTGACCAAAAATAATTTGTACAAACGGCAGAACCCCTTAATTTACCTATCAATCTTTTAACTAACTATGTGAGAAGAATCGATACTCAACTACAAGTAGAAAACTCTAACATAGAGGGCGAGACAACATAATAATTTACGACGCACCGCACCGCACAATGACAGATACGGATTCAGCGAGGTGACCGCTGAAAATGACTGTTTTGCATGACGCGCGACGTTACAGACTCCAACGACTCCAGTGGACTTCAGACACCAGTCTAGCCAAAGTCACACTTGCAAAAACTATAGTAAACTTCGCTACCTACCGAATGATATATGAGATTTACGAAAGTTTTCGTAAACAATTGTTTTTAGAGTTCCGTGCCATTAGGCTTAATGGCAAAAAACGAAACCCTTATAGATTCGTCATGTTTGCCTGTCCGTCCGTCCGTAAAACTATTAGGATTACACAGTTGAAATTTAGAGTAGGTAGATGTATTCTGTGAACCGATTTACGATTTTTACACAAAAATAAAAGATAAAGGGGGGTTCTCCAGTCTCCATACATGAAACTGAAACTAAAAATTGATTTTTTCATCAAACTTTACGTGCGTCGTGTCTATAGATAGGTCTTTAAAAAAGAAGTCAACTTCTTGAAAGATATACACTTCCGAAGTGGCAAAATGTGTGCCCCCGCCACAGCCCCCGCCCTCTTAACTTTTAAAATACGATAGTGAAAAATCTAAAAAAATATATGCTGAAGTACCTACTATATGTATGTATTCTGTAGCATAGTATAAAATGTACCAATTTTGTAATTATTAGAATGTTATAAATGCTGATTTAGTTACTACAATCTACGAACAAATAGAGTATTTCCAACTTATTTATCAACTGTTTCTAAATTAAGTTAGTTAAGTAATGTACTAATCGTTGTGTGATTTACGTAATGCTCGTTTAAGCAGGTTTAAGTAAATGAACTCATTAAAGCCTAGTTAACCTTGGCATTGAGAACTAATCTATACTTTCAACAAATAAAGTGAAATTTCTCTTTCGTGTAGTTCGGCCATTAACATATTTCGTAAGTATTTTCGACTTAGTGTTAAATAATAGTAACTGTGTCTGGTATAGACAAATAAACAATTTTCATAAGCAAAGCTTACCTAGCGTTGATATAAACAATTATACTACAATTCTATTGATTGATATCACTCAGCTCAAAGCACTGCTGAATGGATCTAATTATTTGAAGATAATAAAATTATTCTAATTCGTATACAATTTTTTTTTAAAAATTGTCACATATAGTGGAATTTCCGCGGACGCGAAGTTGTAGAAACAAATTATTAATCAAATTCTCATGTTGGTATATACAGGGTGTCCCAAAACTTTGCCACCTGGAGGGAAAGTACCTTAGGCTTAAATACTGAAGATAGGTAATTTTACTAAAAGAAGACTGCATTTTATTTTTAAAAAGAAACGGAACTACATTAATTTTTTTTTGAAAAATCGCTTACGATTCGATACAAATTGATACAATTTGTAATAATCAAAATTTAAATGTTAAATTCCATGGTCTTCCTTTTGTTTAAGATGCTGTGTCACTTAAAAAAAATCCTTATGAGTAACTCTTTAGTTTGGTATCGTAAAAATAAATAAATATTTTTTTTCGTTTTTGGTGGGTTCGATTCCTGTTTAAGGCAGGCGATTTTTCAAAAATCTTTGAATGCAGTTTCAACTGTATATAAAAATAAAATGAAGTCTCCTTTCAATAAAATTTCCTATCTTCAATATTTAAGGTACTTTCCCTCCATGTGGCAAAGTTTTGGGACACCCTGTATATTACCGGTAATGGGTATAATCCGGTATTGTACTTATACAATACCTGAAACGTTCACGTAATGTATGAAGAAATATTATTTATTTAATATTTACCTAGGTGTTCTATGCACCGCGTATTTCCTTAACCGTGTATACTGATGGGGCTGAAATAGATACGCTTACGTGGTATATTTTGATTTCCAAAAACGTATTGAATTCATCGCGAGGACGGGACGAATTCAATATATACGGTTAAAGAAAAACGCATACCGGATGGGCAGCCGGCATGCGGCAATGTGTGTAGCCAATGTGTGTAAATCAGTTAGAGTGCAGATTAACTAGTTATTAAATAGTAGATTGTTATACAAGACGCTAAAATGACCCATTCCATACGAGGTAGTTTTATTCCCGAGCTTTAGCGAGGGAATAAATAGAAACCGAGTTACAATGGGTTTTAGCGTCGTGTGTTACACTCTACTTTTCACTACGATTGCGAGAAAATAAAATACAATATTGAATACCTAGTTTATACTTCCGTAAACGAATCCACTCGTTTTTCTATCCTCCACTTCATAAACTTTTCATACAGTATTTAAATAAATGATTTGTGCTTGACGGCAAAAGATTAAAATTATTTCTTTCCTATTACTTACAGTCACACAATTCAATCCCTTATTCCTCGGAGATAACCATGGCCAGTTAACTGGTTATCTGTGAAGAATTTTTTTCTTCCCATATAACCGGTTATCTCTTAGGAATATATTTCTAAAGATTTCGCGCCTTTTTAAATTTCTACTGTAGCAGCTAAGAAACACAATGCACGCATTCTACGATCAAACTTAAAGTCACAGAGTATAAATAAGTCTATGATTTCACCGAAGAGATCGCTGCTTTTAGTTCCATTTTCAAAAATAAAAATTAGAAACAGTATTAAGTCGAGCGAGTCTTTATTCGTGATTATGAATAAAAACTTTTTCGTTTTAGTAGGCTTATTGGTAATAGACAAACATTAAAAAAGAAAAAACTTTATCCCCTAGGGGTAATTTTGCTATTTTATCCTGACTCTTGTACCTTACAATGACGTACTTTTAGAGCAAGAGGAGTGAAAAATATCATTGGTGCTCGCTCACGTTAACTTATTCAGTACTCTAGCGGTAACATATAGAACCCTGATACGGGACACTGAGAAAAACGGGCTACTTAAAATTGGCAAATTTGTAATGCACTGGCAGCCAGATACGTATAATGTGCTTTTCACATGAAATAAATAAGAGCCATACTTATAATGAG
This sequence comes from Agriphila tristella, assembly GCA_928269145.1. NCBI lineage: Eukaryota > Metazoa > Arthropoda > Insecta > Lepidoptera > Crambidae > Agriphila > Agriphila tristella. The sequence continues at coordinate 32,226,179 of OV743432.1, forward strand.
CCGACACCATGTCCAGTAAGTATGCGGCATAATGCCCTGTAAAGACAATGTAAACGAGTTACTTGTAATGAGGCCGAATCCTTAATACGTAAGCCGCATCATGAAATTACTGTGCCCGCACTGTTAACGTTTACGTATGCGGTTTAATGATGCCGCATATGTATTAACGGAGCAGCATACGTAATTTACTTAACCCGCAACAGGAAATATATATGCGCTATACGTACGAAGTTATACAGCCGCATTATTTCAGTATCCAGGCTCTTTACAACAGTAACTGGTTGCCAAATCATTGTACTGACTCCGTCTCATTAAGTAATGGTCCGGGTTACGTACATAATGTACGAGCAGGGTCGGAGATATGCCGATACATTTTACGTACACGGGATAATTAATAATGTCTCCGCCTACATAAACATTTACGTATCCTGGCTCATTTTACGAACTCCGTTTACTTACTGGCAGTGTTCGGTACATAGAATCTTTATGACGTCAGCCGCATCATTAAATTACTGTGGCGCACTCTTTACAGTTACGTATGCGGCTTAATGATTCTGCACGGAGCAGCATACGTAATTTACTTTACCCGTAACATGAAATATGTATGCGCTATACGTACGAAGTTATACAGTCGCATTTTTTCAGTATCCAGGCTCTTTTTAACAGTAACTGGTTGCCAAATCATTGTACTGACTCTGTCTCATTAAGTAATGGTCCCGGTTACGTACATAATGTACAAGCAGGGTCGGAGATATGCCGATACATTTTACGTACACGGGATAATTAATAATGTCTCCGTCTACATCATCAGTTTTTACGTATCCTGGCTCATTTTACGAACTCCGTTTACTTACCGACTGTGTTTGGTACGTAGAATCTTTATGACGTCAGCCGCATCATTAAATTACTGTTGCGCACTCTTTACAGTTACGTATGCGGCTTAATGATTCTGCACGGAGCAGCATACGTAATTTACTTTACCCGTAACATGAAATATGTATGCGCTATACGTACGAATAGTTATACAGCTGCATTATTTCAGTATCCAGGCTCTTTATAACAGTAACTGGTAGCCAAATCATTGTACTGTCCCTGTCACATCAAGTAATGGTCCCGGTTATGTACATAATGTACGAGCAGGGTCGGAGGTATGCCGATACATTTTACGTACACGGGATAATTAATAATGTCTCCGTCTACATCATCAGTTTTTACGTATCCTGGCTCATTTTACGAACTCCGTTTACTTACCGACTGTGTTTGGTACGTAGAATCTTTATGACGTCAGCCGCATCATTAAATTACTGTTGCGCACTCTTTACAGTTACGTATGCGGCTTAATGATTCTGCACGGAGCAGCATACGTAATTTACTTTACCCGTAACATGAAATATGTATGCGCTATACGTACGAATAGTTATACAGCTGCATTATTTCAGTATCCAGGCTCTTTATAACAGTAACTGGTTGTCAAATCATTGTACTGTCCCTGTCACATTAAGTAATGGTCCCGGTTACGTACATAATGTACGAGCAGGGTCGGAGGTATGCCGATACATTTTACGTACACGGGATAATTAATAATGTCTCCGTCTACATCATCAGTTTTTACGTATCCTGGCTCATTTTACGAACTCCGTTTACTTACCGACAGTGTTTGGTACGTAGAATCTTTATGACGTCAGCCGCATCATGAAATTACTGTGGCGCATTCTTTACAGTTACGTATGCAGCTTAGTGATTCTGCACGGAGCAGCATACGTAATTTACTTAACCCGAAACATAAAATATGTATGCGCCATACGTACGAATAGTTATACAGCTGCATTATTTCAGTATCCAGGCTCTTTTTAACAGTAACTGGTTGCCAAATCATTGTACTGTCCCTGTCACATTAAGTAATGGTCCCGGTTACGTACATAATGTACGAGCAGGGTCGGAGGTATGCCGATACATTTTACGTACACGGGATAATTAATAAAGTCTCCGTCTACATCATCAGTTTTTACGTATCCTGGCTCATTTTACGAACTCCGTTTACTTACTGACTGTTTTCGGTACGTAGAATCTTTATGACGTCAGCCGCATCATTAAATTACTGTGGCACACTCTTTACATTAACGTATGCGGTTTAATGATATTAAACCGATTTTTGTTTTTCGGCCGATTTCATTAAACTTGGTTTTTGGTATTATTTTAACAAGGAAATAACAAGGCAATGTTTAAAATAATAAAAATATCTAAGATGGCGGCCAACTTTTTTTGTTTTTGTCCGATTTACATGAAACATGGTTTTCGGAATTATTTAAACGAGAAAACAGCAACGCAATGTTGAAAATATTGCAAAGTCCAATATGGCTGTTAACTTTTTTGTTTGTGAGCCGATTTCGATGAAACTCCGTCTTTTGGTACTATTTTTACAGAAAACAGTAACGCAATAATAAAAATATAAAAAATAGATGGCAGCCCACAGTTTGTTTTTGGGCCGATTTTGATGAAACTCGATTTTTGATACTATTATACAAAAAAAACAGCTTGGGAAAAAAGGGATCGTTTTCGTGTTATTTGGTTAAAAAAAACAAATAAAGAATTTGGCTGTCATCTTAGGTGTTTTAATATTTTAAACATTGCATTGCTGTTTACTTGTAAAATAGTACCTAAAACCAAGTTTCATCGAAATCAGCCCAGAAACAAAAAAGTTGGCCACCATCTTGGATTTTTTTTATATTTTTAACATTGCGTTAATATTGCCTTGTTAAAATAACACCATAAACCAAGTTTCATCGAAATCGGCCCAGAAACAAAAAAGTTGGCCACAATCTTGGATTTTTTTATATTTTTAACATTGCGTTGTTATTGCCTTGTTAAAATAACACCATAAACCAAGTTATATCTAAATCGGCCGATAGACAAAAAAGTTGGTCGCCATCTTAAATTTTTTTATATTTTTAACATTGCGTTGTTATTGCCTTGTTAAAATAACACCATAAACCAAGTTTCATCGAAATCGGCCCAGAAACAAAAAAGTTGGCTGCCATCTTGGATTTTTTTATATTTTTAACATTGCGTTGTTATTGCCTTGTTAAAATAACACCATAAACCAAGTTTCATCGAAATCGGCCCAGAAACAAAAAAGTTGGCTGCCATCTTGGATTTTTATATTTTTAACATTGCGTTGTTATTGCCTTGTTAAAATAACACCATAAACCAAGTTTTATCGAAATCGGCCCAGAAACAAAAAAGTTGGCCGCCATCTTGGATTTTTTTTTTAACATTGCGTTAATATTGCCTTGTTAAAATAACACCATAAACCAAGTTTCATCGAAATCGGCCCAGAAACAAAAAAGTTGGCCACAATCTTGGATTTTTTTATATTTTTAACATTGCGTTGTTATTGCCTTGTTAAAATAACACCATAAACCAAGTTATATCTAAATCGGCCGATAGACAAAAAAGTTGGTCGCCATCTTAATTTTTTTTATATTTTTAACATTGCGTTGTTATTGCCTTGTTAAAATAACACCATAAACCAAGTTTCATCGAAATCAGCCCAGAAACAAAAAAGTTGACTGCCATCTTGGATTTATTTATATTTTTAACATTGCGTTAATATTGCCTTGTTAAAATAACACCATAAACCAAGTTTTATCGAAATCAGCCCAGAAACAAAAAAGTTGGCCGCCATCTTGGATTTTTTATATTTTTAACATTGCGTTAATATTGCCTTGTTAAAATAACACCATGAACCAAGTTTCATCGAAATCGGCCCAGAAACAAAAAAGTTGCCTGCCATCTTGGATTTTTTTATATTTTTAACATTGCGTTAATATTGCCTTGTTAAAATAACACCATGAACCAAGTTTCATCGAAATCGGCCCAGAAACAAAAAAGTTGCCTGCCATCTTGGATTTTTTTATATTTTTAACATTGCGTTAATATTGTCTTGTTAAAATAACACCATAAACCAAGTTTTATCGTAATCAGCCCAGAAACAAAAAAGTTGGCCGCCATCTTGGATTTTTTATATTTTTAACATTGCGTTAATATTGCCCTGTTAAAATAACACCATAAACCAAGTTTCATCGAAATCAGCCCAGAAACAAAAAAGTTGGCCGCCATCTTGGATTTTTTATATTTTTAACATTGCGTTAATATTGCCTTGTTTAAATAACACCATGAACCAAGTTTCATCGAAATCGGCCCAGAAACAAAAAAGTTGCCCGCCATCTTGGATTTTTTTATATTTTTAACATTGCGTTGTTATTGCCTTGTTAAAATAACACCATAAACCAAGTTATATCTAAATCGGCCGATAGACAAAAAAGTTGGTCGCCATCTTAATTTTTTTATATTTTTAACATTGCGTTGTTATTGCCTTGTTAAAATAACACCATAAACCAAGTTTCATCGAAATCAGCCCAGAAACAAAAAAGTTGACTGCCATCTTGGATTTATTTATATTTTTAACATTGCGTTAATATTGCCTTGTTAAAATAACACCATAAACCAAGTTTTATCGAAATCAGCCCAGAAACAAAAAAGTTGGCCGCCATCTTGGATTTTTTATATTTTTAACATTGCGTTAATATTACCTTGTTAAAATAACACCATGAACCAAGTTTCATCGAAATCGGCCCAGAAACAAAAAAGTTGCCCGCCATCTTGGATTTTTTTATATTTTTAACATTGCGTTGTTATTGCCTTGTTAAAATAACACCATAAACCAAGTTATATCTAAATCGGCCGATAGACAAAAAAGTTGGTCGCCATCTTATTTTTTTTTATATTTTTAACATTGCGTTGTTATTGCCTTGTTAAAATAACACCATAAACCAAGTTATATCTAAATCGGCCGATAGACAAAAAAGTTGGTCGCCATCTTAATTTTTTTATATTTTTAACATTGCGTTGTTATTGCCTTGTTAAAATAACACCATAAACCAAGTTTTATCGAAATCAGCCCAGAAACAAAAAAGTTGGCCGCCATCTTGGATTTTTTATATTTTTAACATTGCGTTAATATTGCCTTGTTAAAATAACACCATGAACCAAGTTTCATCGAAATCGGCCCAGAAACAAAAAAGTTGCCTGCCATCTTGGATTTTTTTATATTTTTAACATTGCGTTAATATTGTCTTGTTAAAATAACACCATAAACCAAGTTATATCTAAATCGGCCGATAGACAAAAAAGTTGGTCGCCATCTTAATTTTTTTTATATTTTTAACATTGCGTTAATATTACCTTGTTAAAATAACACCATGAACCAAGTTTCATCGAAATCAGCCCAGAAACAAAAAAGTTGCCTGCCATCTTGGATTTTTTTATATTTTTAACATTGCGTTAATATTGTCTTGTTAAAATAACACCATAAACCAAGTTTTATTATCGAAATCAGCCCAGAAACAAAAAAGTTGGCCGCCATCTTGGATTTTTTATATTTTTAACATTGCGTTAATATTGCCTTGTTAAAATAACACCATAAACCAAGTTTCATCGAAATCGGCCCAGAAACAAAAAAGTTGGCCGCCATCTTGGATTTTTTTATATTTTTAACATTGCGTTAATATTGCCTTGTTAAAATAACACCCTAAACCAAGTTTCATCGAAATCGGCCCAGAAACAAAAAAGTTGGCCACAATCTTGGATTTTTTTATATTTTTAACATTGCGTTGTTATTGCCTTGTTAAAATAACACCATAAATCAAGTTATATCTAAATCGGCCGATAGACAAAAAAGTTGGTCGCCATCTTAATTTTTTTTATATTTTTAACATTGCGTTAATATTGCCTTGTTAAAATAACACCATGAACCAAGTTTCATCGAAATCGGCCCAGAAACAAAAAAGTTGCCTGCCATCTTGGATTTTTTTATATTTTTAACATTGCGTTAATATTGTCTTTTTAAAATAACACCATAAACCAAGTTTTATCGAAATCAGCCCAGAAACAAAAAAGTTGGCCGCCATCTTGGATTTTTTATATTTTTAACATTGCGTTAATATTGCCTTGTTAAAATAACACCATAAACCAAGTTTCATCGAAATCGGCCCAGAAACAAAAAAGTTGGCCGCCATCTTGGATTTTTTTATATTTTTAACATTGCGTTAATATTGCCTTGTTAAAATAACACCATAAACCAAGTTTCATCGAAATCGGCCCAGAAACAAAAAAGTTGGCCACAATATTGGATTTTTTTATATTTTTAACATTGCGTTGTTATTGCCTTGTTAAAAAAACACCATTAACCAAGTTATATCTAAATCGGCCAATAGTCAAAAAAGTTGGTCGCCTTCTTAATTTTTTTTATATTTTTAACATTGCGTTGTTATTGCCTTGTTAAAATAACACCATAAACCAAGTTTCATCGAAATCAGCCCAGAAACAAAAAAGTTGGCTGCCATCTTGGATTTTTTTATATTTTTAACATTGCGTTAATATTGCCTTGTTAAAATAACACCATAAACCAAGTTTTATCGAAATCAGCCCAGAAACAAAAAAGTTGGCCGCCATCTTGGATTTTTTATATTTTTAACATTGCGTTAATATTGCCTTGTTAAAATAACACCCTAAACCAAGTTTCATCGAAATCGGCCCAGAAACAAAAAAGTTGGCCACAATCTTGGATTTTTTTATATTTTTAACATTGCGTTGTTATTGCCTTGTTAAAATAACACCATAAATCAAGTTATATCTAAATCGGCCGATAGACAAAAAAGTTGGTCGCCATCTTAATTTTTTTTATATTTTTAACATTGCGTTAATATTGCCTTGTTAAAATAACACCATGAACCAAGTTTCATCGAAATCGGCCCAGAAACAAAAAAGTTGCCTGCCATCTTGGATTTTTTATATTTTTAACATTGCGTTAATATTGTCTTGTTAAAATAACACCATAAACCAAGTTTTATCGAAATCAGCCCAGAAACAAAAAAGTTGGCCGCCATCTTGGATTTTTTATATTTTTAACATTGCGTTAATATTGCCTTGTTAAAATAACACCATAAACCAAGTTTCATCGAAATCGGCCCAGAAACAAAAAAGTTGGCCGCCATCTTGGATTTTTTTTTATTTTTAACATTGCGTTAATATTGCCTTGTTAAAATAACACCATAAACCAAGTTTCATCGAAATCGGCCTAGAAACAAAAAAGTTGGCCACAATCTTGGATTTTTTTATATTTTTAACATTGCGTTGTTATTGCCTTGTTAAAATAACACCATTAACCAAGTTATATCTAAATCGGCCGATAGTCAAAAAAGTTGGTCGCCTTCTTAATTTTTTTTATATTTTTAACATTGCGTTGTTATTGCCTTGTTAAAATAACACCATAAACCAAGTTTCATCGAAATCAGCCCAGAAACAAAAAAGTTGGCTGCCATCTTGGATTTTTTTATATTTTTAACATTGCGTTAATATTGCCTTGTTAAAATAACACCATAAACCAAGTTTTATCGAAATCAGCCCAGAAACAAAAAAGTTGGCCGCCATCTTGGATTTTTTATATTTTTAACATTGCGTTAATATTGCCTTGTTAAAATAACACCATAAACCAAGTTTCATCGAAATCGGCCCAGAAACAAGAAAATTGGCCGCCATCTTGGATTTTTCAATATTTTGAACATTGCGTTATTATATCCTTGTCAAAATAGAACTATGAACGGAGTTTCATCGCAATCGGCTCAAAAACCAAAAAGTTGGCCGCCATCTTGGATTTTTTATATTTTTAACATTGCGTTAATATTGCCTTGTTAAAATAACACCAAAAACCGGGTTTCATCGAAATCGGCCTACAAACAAAAAAGTTGACTGCCATTATGGATTTTTCAATATTTTCAACATTGCGTTGCTGTTTTCTCGTTAAATTAGTTCCAAAAACCGTGTTTCATAGTAATCGGCCCACAAACAAGAAAATTGGCCGCCATCTTGGATTTTCCAATATTTTGAACATTGCGTTATTATATCCTTGTCAAAATAGAACTATGAGCGGAGTTTCATCGAAATCGGCTCAAAAACCAAAAAGTTGGCCGCCATCTTGGATTTTCCAATATTTTGAACATTGCGTTATTATTTCCTTGTCAAAATAGAACTATGAACGGAGTTTCATCGAAATCGGCTCAAAAACTAAAAAGTTGGCCGCCATCTTGGATTTTTCATATTTTTAACATTGCGTTGTTATTGCCTTGTTAAAATAACACTATAAACCAAGTTTAATCAAAATCGACCAAAAAACAAAAAAGTTTGGCCGCCATCTTGGATTTTTTTATATTTTTAACATTGCGTTGCTGTTTTCTTGTCAAAATTGTATCATAAACCGAGTTTCATCGAAATCGGCCCAAAAACAAAAAAGTTGGCCGCAATCTTGAATTTTTATATTTGTGTCATTGCGTTGCTGTTTTCTTGTCATAATTGTGCCAAAAAACAAGTTTCATCGAAATCGGCTTACAAACAAAAAAGTAGGCTGCCATAATGGATTTTTCAATATTTTCAACATTGAGTTGCTGTTTTCTTGTCGAAATAGTACCAAAAAGCGAGTTTCATCAAAATCGGCCCACAAACAAAAAGTTGCCGCCATAACGGATTTTTCACTATTTTTAACATTGCGTTGCTGTTTCCTCGCTAAAATAGTTCCGAAAACCGTGTTTCATGGAAATCGGCCCACAAACAAGAAAATTGGCCGCCATCTTGGATTTTTCAATATTTTGAACATTGCGTTATTATTTCCTTGTCAAAATAGTACTATGAACGGAATTTCATCGAAATCGGCTCATAAACCACCAACTTGGCCGCTATCTTAGATATTTTTATATTTTTAACATTGCGTTGCTGTTTTCTTGTCAAATAGTATAAAAAATTGAGTTTCATCGAAATCGGCCCACAAACAAAAAAGTTGGCCGCCATCTTGAATTTTTTATATTTTTAACATTGCGTTGTTATTGCCTTGTTAAAATAACACCATTAACGAAGTTTCATCGAAATCGGCCGAAAAACAAAAAAGTTGGTCGCCATCTTGGATTTTTTATAATTTTATTATTGCGTTGCTGTTTCCTTGTCAAAATAGTAACAAAAACCGAGTTTCATCAAAATCGGCACACAAACAAAAAGTTAGCCGCCATATTGGTTTATAACATTCTTAGTAGATATGTAGTTATATACCTACCTCGAATATAGATGTCCCGAAACACTTTCAATAGTCGCATTAGTTAAAAAGATATTCTGGCACCGGAAAAAACAGAGCCGCTATACTTAACTGTAGTGGCATAAATTATACTGCAAGCCTTATACTTAAAATAAGTAACGAGCTACATTATAAATAACGCGGCTATTTATAATGAATCTGCTTACTTATTACCTAAAGAACGTCGTACCTACTGCGCATTTTACGCAAATTTGGGGTTGCCATCACAATTAAAGTTATGTTGTTTGGTGGTCATTCATTAGCTACTTCATAAGTTTATTAACCATGTTTGCGTTTGCTCTTTTTTTAGAACTAAGTGGGCAACCACTTTAGTTGTGTAAAAATATAAGCGGAACAAAATTAGTCTGTAAGATGCATCGGCTACTTTCTAACCTTACAATTTTGCATTATATTAGCCGAACGCTGTATTTATTTTGGATTACAAGAATCGATCGAAGATAAGTTACAGATAGGACATGACAGGCAGCCGCGCGTAGTAAGATTATAAAAAGTATCGAATCATCTAATAAGATTTAGTTAAATTATTTTCTGTCCTGCACTTGACTTAATTTGATTTTTTCTTGAGATAAGTTGATACTTGTCTTTGTGTGAAAAACAACTAATAAGCACACGAATCGAGAGAAAAATCGATGTAAATGTTATAACAAGAAATTCCACTTTTTGTTGAAAATCTGCGTGTTTTTAAGCACAGCTACCGCATTTTCATTTTGCTCATCTGGCAACACTGAAGCAAGCAGAGAGCGGCCGGCCGGCGCGGGCGGCAGTGATGCCAACTTGGGGGATTTTCCCCTAGATTTAGGGGGGGCAAGTGTCAAAAGGGGATTTTTTAGGGGCAGGAATATTTCAGGGTTTTTTTTAGGGGCTTCAAACAAAACCTTCGTACAATAGGAAATTCCATGTGAGTACTCGGATTTCATTGATTCAAAACTTTACAAACACGCAGCCTGTGAATTAGTAATTAGAAGCAGAGATTTGAGTTTGAGTTTGGTTTGATTCTATAATACGAACCTTAATATGCAAGCGTTTTATTTGATTAGTCACGACCTACTTTATAATAAGAATTTAAACTTGGGGGTTTTTAGGGGAATTTTGAAAATTTCTTGGGGGAAGATTTTGGCAGTGGTTGGCAACACTGGCGGGCGGCCATTTGTGACAGCAGAGTTAGCACTCATTGCAGCGTTTTGAGACGCTTTTGTTTTCTTAGTTTTATACCTAGGTACAAAACTTGTTTAAGAGTGAGTATCGTGAATACAGTTATTTCGAAAAAACACTCGAGAACTTTTTCAAAATGCCGTCTTGTGCTTTTTATCTGTGCAGTGCAAATACAACATTTCACGTGTAAGTATTATTTAGAGTTTTCTCCATAGACTTATTATTATTATCATTGGTTTTCTCGTAGGTTTTTAAACGTGTTTGACAAAGCATTTGTTTTATTGAAAAATCTGCATAATACTAATGACAAACAAGTTTAAAACCTTATCCATTGCTTGTTGGCTAAAGTCGTAAACTATAATGAAGAGACAGAAATTTTTTCTTATTGAAAACCGGGGGAGGAGAAAATATTTTCTTTTCTGTCGATCTTTTAAATCTATTTTTTTTTTACATTTGAGCTCTAGCTTGTTTATTAGAGCATTCATACCTTAGAGCATTCAACCAAAGAATGCTGTACAAGATTCCACAACTCCATTATGTAATACCTAATTAAAGTATAAAACATTAGATCATGAACATCTTAGAACACGTAGACAACTAGAAAATTTGAACATGTACTTAGGCAATAACAAGTAGGTAGGTACGGTCGAGTCCATTAATATGTTGGCACTTTTGACAGTTCGTCAACCTTTATGCATTTGTAATAAAAGTCAATATCCTGCCAAACGTGCCAACATATTAATGAACTCGACTGTATCTACACGTAAGTACTTGTTGTATGGTTACCTACATAACAAGTTTGTGTTTGCATTTTTCAGTCAACCTTATTTAACTAAATTGAAACTGCCATTCTGCAAAACGATGAAGAATAAAAAAAAATATTCCAAAAATAGAATACTATAAAAATTGGCCACAACATCTTAAAGCGACCGGTGTCAATGTAAGTACGTACTTGTTTTTTTACATCTTGTATTTAGGTAAAATATGAAAATGTAAACATAAAAACGTTTTCTTTGTGTTTTCTCTTGGAACTCTGCTGTGTACTTAATAATAAACCTTTAAATTATTATTCTAGAACCTTGAAATTAAGAACGCTGAGCTAAACAACTCAAAAAACTTAAACGCTGTATTGTACGCACAGACCATACAACAAGTACTGTGATTGTACGGGACATCGGATCGGTGATAATGAAAAAATATTCACAGATTTATTAAACTGCAGCTAATAACACTGTGAGTTATCATAACATTATTTTTTTACATTGTAATCATAACATTACACAACCTCGAAGTCATCTGATCCACGCCAACTATCACAGATGCCTGGCGCCTGGAATATCTGGGAAGTGGTGAGCAAATAATAATTACTAGTCAAATTCGAGTCGGGCTCGCACCGCGAAGGTACCAGTTAAGTATACCGGGTGTAGCAAGACACTTAACGAAGCCGAGGTCTACGTATTCTGCCCATCATCAGAACCATTTCTGTTTAAAATTATTGCAGGGAAACGATTTTAATGTTTGGTGTTAAAAAGCATTACCACACAAGGTAACTTTATAAAAGACCGCGCCTGCGAGTGAATGCTACAGAGCTGCGTGCGGCCGAGTTGAAAAGCAACGTTTATGTGCGTGCTCATGAAATACATTGAGTGATAATATTTTGAAGCCATTGTTTGTTACGAAATACATAATATTTTGATAAATGTTTCTTTCTAAATGTTTCAAACATTAGGAAATAACGAATAAAATAAGATTTCATATTTTGAAAAAAAAAATTTTGACTTGACCTTCAATAACTTCGTAGCTATTGGTTTCCCAGGTATAGTCTAAAAGACAAAAATGAACCTGATGATGGGCGGAATGCGTGGACTTCGGCTTCGTTGAGTGTCTTGTTACACCCGTTTTGTTAATAGTGCCTTCCCTCAAGGGAAAAAAAATGCGCTTGATGAAACTAGCGGCATAGTTTAGTATGTTGTTAGGCATGGTATTCTGACTAAAAAACCATCGGGAGACAGTTCTTAACGGGGGGGGAGGGGGTTCATAACGGGTTATGACGTCATAAAAGTTGCTGTTGCCGCTTTCAGAATATGGCGTATACAACAGAAAGTATGTAATTTATAAGCTTGTGTGGGGTGTCATAAAAAGCAAAATTAAATGCGCTACAATGTTGTTTTTCCTTTTGACCTTGTAAATGCTACATTTGCGAGAAATTTAAAGTTTTATTTTAAACATTGTAAATTTTGTAGGTACCTATCCGTCTAATATGACATGGTGAATGTGACAAACTTTGGTTAAATCATGAAAAAAATATAAAAATAACCGATTAAAGTAAAAAGAACGAAAGTTTTTATGGGATTTTTTTATTACCTCGTAAGTCCTAGCGCACTTCATAAAGTACAAATTGACGCTAGTATTTCAGACCTGACAATTGAATTCTATAGCAAGACGTAACTACCTAATGTACTACGTAGAGTACAAATTCTAATCTCCCGTTTTCGACGAAGTTTTTTCTAGAATGGTAATATCGAGACAGCCATTTACTTCTGTAATCTATGGCCAACCTTGCCACCTTAAACCAGTACTGTCAACTGCCACTGTCAGTGTCATTTCTTTGAAAATGTCCACGCAGTCGGTTTCCAGGCCGATACGAGGTAAGTATAAGTAAATCCAGCTATATTAACGTAATCTTATGTTTATTTCATTGTTTTTAATTTAAAAGAGTAAATTTAAATAGTAATTAATACAAATAAAACAAAATTTAGTTGATAACTCCATATCACCCAAGTTAGATGATTGGTTGAAATAACTTGTACTGCATACAGTACGTTAAGTATTTCTTCCAATTTCATTTGGTATGTTAGATATTTACTTTTATTTATATACTTGTTACATTTCAGCTTTTGATGATGAGCATATTGCAAAACTTTTAAACAATTTCATTCACGATGATTTTGGTGGTGAAAAGGTGTTCATACCTGAATAAATCATCATCATTTACTCAGATGAAGACAAAAATGTTCAAGAAATCTAAATCAGGATATCTACTTAAATTAAGTTTATTAATCGACAGTGGGACTGTTAACTTTGTTAACTAACCGTACATACTTTTATATTTTAATTTTCTCTCTTTTAGTCTTACACCGATGTGTGTAAGTGAGCTTAAGAATTAAGGCTAAATTGTTAATAGTACTGTTTTTTACAAGTATTTTTATGAAAATTAGTTAATTATTGTTTATGTTTGATAGAAGATATGATTTTGTTGATAATAATAATAACTTTTAAATAAAAATGTAAAATGAATTTTGTTGTTTTCGTATTCAAAAACTATCAAAACCTAGTGTGCATCGTTCTGGCAGCGCCACGGTCTCCGATTTGCGTGAAAAAAATTCACCATGTAGGCCGACTTTTTCCCAGTCGGGAAAAAATACGTTTGATTTTTTCCCTCCACTGGATCCGAAGATATACGAGGTTTTTTGTGGCGCTGCCAGAACGACGTCGTTCTGGCAGCGCCACGGCTGTATCTCAGCAATTCGTTTTTTTTCCTGGAAACGGTGTGGGTATATATTTAATACCTTCGTCATAAGGCACGGCAAAAAACGAATTCCTACATTTCATCGTGGATTAAGGATTTTATAGGCTTTGAGAAATTCTAACCTCAAAAAAATTTTTTTTCCTAACGCCTTTAATTGTTGATTAAATAACATTCGCGCATTCCCTTATCTTCCTATAAAGGGAAAAAAATAAACCACCATCGCAGCATTAGCCGTTCCAGAGAAATCATAGGTTTAGATTTGGTTCATACATTAGGCATCGTTCCCGCAGCGCCACACCCAGTACACCATGATCCAGGGCACCTGTCGCCAAACTGAGTATGCCAATATTTAGTACCACCATAGCGAACACGGAAAAAAATCTGATAACGTGTATAACACAGCTACTTTCCGAGAAATAAGCCATTGATTCAATATGCCATACAATTGGTACATTCGAGTAGAAAAGTTTTAAATTGCTTTTTATTTTAGCATTTTAAGTATCGGATCCGGTGCCCAAAACCATTTTTTACTATACACGGTGTTTGGTAATAGCCTTATAAAGCCGAATATGGTACATTTAAATATTTTGTTTATTAATTTTTGTATAAAAAACAGCTGATTTTTTTTCGCGATTTCAGAGTTGGTCCCATAGTAAAAGTTGTTCAGTTTGATGGCCTCTATCTACAATATTCGGCTTTATAAGACTATATTACCAAACACCCTGTAAAGATAAACTAAACGATCGTTCAGACAATGCTTGATAAGCTTGTAAACGGTAACTGTAACTGCTCAAACATCGCTTCTAGACTATAAGAAAGGCTTGCAGAAACATTTTTATTATAACGGTTAAACCGGTTTTATCGAAAAATTGCGTTCCGGTGCGGAACGAAATAGAAGCGATACTTTAAACCTAAATAAACCGGTTTATTCCTTGGTCATCGCCCGGGCAGTCATATCATAGGGGATTCTCAGAAATCGTCAAAAAATCATTAGGGTCAATTCAAGTTGGGAGAGCGCAGCGAATTTTGGTACTTCGAAATTTTCTAAAAAATGCTAAAGACAATATGGATGATAAATTTTACAAAATGCGCCCCACGTTTTTAGGTTTAAAATTTCTGTAGGTAGGGTTATAAATGTGTACAGAAGAATTTATATTTTTCTTTTTAGTCCGTTTTAATGTTTTAATCCAATTTTTTTTTGTAATAATTTAGTCCGTTTTAAAAACGTGTTTTTTTAAAAAGATTTTTATATTTTTTTTAAAGAAGAAATAAAGAAAATTTCGATGTACGAAAATTCGCTGCGCTCTCCCAACTTGAATTGACCCTTATGATTTTTTGACGATTTCTGAGAAACCCCTATGATATGACTGCCCGGGCGATGACCTAGGAATAAACCGGTTTATTTAGGTTTAAAGTATCGCTTCTATTTCGTTCCGCACCGGAACGCAATTTTTCGATAAAACCGGTTTAACCGTTATAATAAAAATGTTTCTGCAAGCCTTTCTTATAGTCTAGAAGCGATGTTTGAGCAGTTACAGTTACCGTTTACAAGCTTATCAAGCATTGTCTGAACGATCGTTTAGTTTATCTTTACAGGGTGTTTGGTAATATAGTCTTATAAAGCCGAATATTGTAGATAGAGGCCATCAAACTGAACAACTTTTACTATGGGACCAACTCTGAAATCGCGAAAAAAATCAGCTGTTTCATACAAAAATTAATAAAAAAAATATTTAAATGTACCATATTCGGCTTTATAAGGCTATTACCAAACACCGTGTATAGTAAAAAATGGTTTTGGGCACCGGATCCGATACTTAAAATGCTAAAATAAAAAGCAATTTAAAACTTTTCTACTCGAATGTACCAATTGTATGGCATATTGAATCAATGGCTTATTTCTCGGAATGTAGCTGTGTTATACACGTTATCAGATTTTTTTCCGTGTTCGCTATGGTGGTACTAAATATTGGCATACTCAGTTTGGCGACAGGTGCCCTGGATCATGGTGTACTGGGTGTGGCGCTGCGGGGTTTATTTTTTTCCCTTTATAGGAAGATAAGGGAATGCGCGAATGTTATTTAATACATCAATTAAAGGCGTTAGAGCGAAAAAAAATTTTTTTGTGGTTAGAATTTCTCGAAGCCTATAAAATTCTTAATCCACGATGAAATGTAGAAATTCGTTTTTTGCCGTGCCTTATGACGAAGGTATTAAATATATACCCACACCGTTTCCAGGAAAAAAAAACGAATTGCTGAGATACAGCCGTGGCGCTGCCAGAACGACGTCGTTCTGGCAGCGCCACAAATGACCCACGATTACTCCTGAATCTGTTGACATTCACGGGTGGATGTTAGCTTGTGTGAAATGGAAAAAAAAGCCAAAAATCTGTATGTAATCGGATTTATTCTAGCATTTGTAATTAATGAGATATAGCCGTGGCGCTGCCAGAACGACGTCGTTCTGGCAGCGCCACAAAAAACCTCGTATATCTTCGGATCCAGTGGAGGGAAAAAATCAAACGTATTTTTTCCCGACTGGGAAAAAATCGGCCTGCATGGTGATTTTTTTTCACGTAAATCGGAGACCGTGGCGCTGCCAGAACGATGGACACCAAAACCTAACATACTAAATTTAGTACAAAATATTTTTACTTTTTGCTTCAAAATATAGTCTGGAGCATATCAAACATACCAAAAAACATAAACAACCAGGTTCCACATCTAAATTCGCAGAAAATGAAACTTTTCTGTCTCGGTCTGAAGCACTAATTTTAGTTTGTACTTCATACAGTACGTCAGGTCGTTGGAACTACACATTTCAAAAACACAGGACTTACGAGGATAGAACTTAAAATTCTCGCAAACTATGGTATTTACAAGATCAAATGAAATCAATCAATGTAAAAGGTCAAATGTAAACGTGTAGGTATTTACTTACCTACCTTGTAAAAAAAATTTTTTTTTTTTTTTTTTTTTATGATTTGACCAATGTTTGTCACATTAATCATAAACGCCACTAATTGTAAACACCTCAATACACTGTTGTAAAATATTTGTCGGATAGGTAGGTACTATGGGCAACAGCGTTGATTAACCAGTTAGCAACAAAATTCGCGTGCAAGCGATTTTAACCTTAGCAGTGGTTAAGCGACGCTGTTGCCTATAGTTCCTACACAATTTACAATGTTTAAAATAAAACTTAAAATTTCTCGCAAACAGTAGATTTACATGGTCAAATGTAAAAACAATATTGTACCACATTTAATATCATTTTTTTTTTTCATTTTTTTTTTTTCATTTCAATTTTAATTTTTAATTTCATTTCATTCTTTTTGACGTTTGACAGCTCGACTGCTGTCATCTCAATCTGCCCTTGATGCGCTTCCTCTTGTTAACTCATCCCACCATACACATTTATGTGGTTTACGTGTGTATTACAGGTATTGTCTAAAGAAACATTAGTCTGGCTGAAAAATGAAATATCATGGAAATCTGGAAACCATGGAAATCTGTTGAAGAAAAGTGGGCAGAAACTGCCTAAACCGCATCCAATGTGGAAAAAGTGATATAGTGGATTACTTCAAGGATTTCCCAGCCTTGAAACAATCACAAGGCTATACCTTGGTAAGCATATACCGCAGTCCGCAGCCTTATTTTTTACATAATCTTTGTAGTTTTTTTTATAAAAACGTACGCAATGACATATAAATGACAAAAGTTACTTATTCTTTTTTCAGCTAATGAACGATTTCAGTCGTCTGTATCTAGGAATGGAAAACAAATTATTTTCCTCTATCACCCTCAAAAAAGGGAGAAATTATAAAATATTATGCTTCATCAAAATTGCGAAAAAATAGAGACACGAGAACAAAAATAGCAAATATAATAGGGTATTTTCCACATTTTTGAAAACTGCTTATATTTAAGGATTGGGACGAACAATTTAACAGAAAAATAAAAATTAATTAATTAATGACTTTTTTTCTCCATTAAACCAATTAAAATCAAATTTATTTTTAATTGTTTTGAATTTACCGTCAAAACGCTCGGTTCACTGACATCTACTGAGTGACGTCAACTTTGTGTCAACTATAGAGTAAATTGCAAAGTAAATTGTAACTTGTTTACACAAAGTTGACGTCACGCAGTAGACGTCATCGAACCGAGCGTTTTGGCGGTAAATTCAAAAGCATCAAAAATATATTTGATTTTAATTGGTTTAATGGAGAAAAAGACATTATTTAATTTATTTTTATTTTTCTGTTAAATTGTTCGTCCCAATCTTTAAATATAAGCAGTTTTCATAAATTTGGAAAATACCCTATTGCACTGATTGACGGTAAGAATTTTTTCTCAAATATTAGTTCTTATTATTAAACCTTGATAGAAATAACTATACCTTGGTAAGCATATACCGCAGTCCGCAGCCTTATTTTTTACATAATCTTTGTGGTTTTTCTATAAAAACGTACGCAATGACATATAAATGACAAAAGTTACTTATTCTTTTTTCAGCTAATGAAGGATTTCAGTGGTCTGTATCCAGGAATGAAAAACAAATTATTTTCCTCTATCACCCTCAAAAAAGGGAGAAATTATAAAATATTATGCTTCATTAAAATTGCGAAAAAATAGAGACACGAGAACAAAAATAGCAAATAATTGCACTGATTAACGGTAAGATTTTTTTCTCAAATATTAGTTCTTACTATTAAACCTTGATAGAAATAACTATACCTTGGTAAGCATATATCGCAGTCCGCAGCCTTATTTTTTACATAATCTTTGTAGTTTTTCTATAAAAACGTACGCAATGACATATAAATGACAAAAGTTACTTATTCTTTTTTCAGCTAATGAACGATTTCAGTCGTCTGTATCTAGGAATGGAAAACAAATTATTTTCCTCTATCACCCTCAAAAAAGGGAGAAATTATAAAATATTATGCTTCATCAAAATTGCGAAAAAATAGAGACACGAGAACAAAAATAGCAACTATAATTGCACTGATTGACGGTAAGAATTTTTTCTCAAATATTAGTTCTTATTATTCAACCTTGATAGAAATAACTATACCTTGGTAAGCATATACCGCAGTCCGCAGCCTTATTTTTTACATAATCTTTGTGGTTTTTCTATAAAAACGTACGCAATGACATATAAATGACAAAAGTTACTTATTCTTTTTTCAGCTAATGAACGATTTCAGTCGTCTGTATCTAGGAATGGAAAACAAATTATTTTCCTCTATCACCCTCAAAAAATGGAGAAATTATAAAATATTATGCTTCATCAAAATTGCGAAAAAATAGAGACACGAGAACAAAAATAGCAAATATAATTGCACGGCATTGCATATGATTGACGGTAAAAAATTTTTCTCAAATATTAGTTCTTATTATTAAACCTTCATAAAAATAAGTATTAAAAAATTAACCGAAACTTTTTTCTTTGAATACAGAAGATAAACCAGAGAAATCCTGCAATATTGCTTTGATGTTGCTGGCTTATGTCATCAACATTTCACTTGCACGGAATGCGACGGCTATATATCGCAAGCTGCTTCTGAATCCGACGTATCCAACAAGATCATTCAAAGAAAGCATAATGTTTCACGGGTACGCCAATTTGACGACCATGTAATTCTAGAATAGTATGATTAATTAAGCTTGTTGTGGTTTTTTTGTAACTAAGTATGTCTCAATTTTTGCGATTGAAAATAAATAATATGAATCTTTTATGTCTATTTCCTTTTAAGCATGTTAAGCTATAAAACTTGTACAGGGTTTGAGAACGGAATTTCTTCTGTTAATAACCTTGTAAAAGTTAAAAAATAAAAAATGTTGTATCATGGCTGTGTACACTAAATGTATAATGTATCGTGAAGTATGATTTTATCTAAATTACCAATTATTATATGCTTTTCACTTACAGGTCTGGACTTTGGTGCTATATCGGTGCAGCTGTTAAGTTTGCTTTAAAATTATTTTGCATAATAATAATAATAATAATAATAATAGCCGCACTAATATCGTACAAGTTCAACATAAGTAGATAAAGCCTGACCAGAGTTTAAAAAAACCCTGCAATGAGGACGCGACCTTTGTGATTTATTTATACGTAACTATTGCCAGTAAAAGAAATTAAATGTGAAAAATGCCGCATGCCGGTTTTTAAAACATCTGGTCAGCTTTAAAATGATACATCATTCTTTATCGTACCCGCACCAATATTTATAAGTAGATATCTACGTAACCAGTGCAGGTTATACTACAAAGAAGCATAATGTTGTATAAAACTTATTAACTGTTATAGTAGAGGTATGAACGGGAAGTCGAAGCGTGGGCAGACCGCCATTCCTAAGATGTCAGGGCCTACCTCAACCAGATACGCCGCAACAAGGACGACATAGAAAAACCATGGGAGAAGCATATCTCCAGCATTGGACAAATATATATGCTGAGAAGACAAATAGAAGGTATGATACTAGTGTGGGACAATAAGGCACCATACCATTCACCATAAGTATGTACATAGATGGACGGCTATTAGACATACTTTATTTTTAGGGTTCCGTGCCTCAAAAAAAGGAAAAACGGAAACTTAAAAATCAATTGTGTCTAATTAGACTCACGCCCGAGTACATGCGATACTGTTGCGGGTATAAGGCATGATGCACTATTGCACTACGTGTTACGTATTGCACACTATGCCTTACGATAATTGCACCTGTATTTTTCTTATGTTGGCATGGTACAGTCAGTGTCATTCATATACATAAATACAGCCATTGAGTCAAAATATGTAAACACCAACCTTATTGTCAGTGACATAGAGGTGTGTAGATATTTTTGAGCTCTTGTTAACGTATATATATTTATGACGCTGGCCGTACATACATAGGTGTTCAGATAATTATTTTGAATATTAACCAATCAAAGTCAATTAAATTTTGTAGATATGGTCTAGAAAGTAATACCTAGGTCTGTGGTATTTTCATATTTTCATTAAAAACTCCCTGCAATATTTAAACTATACATTTTTACGAAAATGTAATAAACTATAGACCTAGATATTAGTTTCTCGATCGCGTCTACAAAATTTCATTGAGTTTGGTTAATATTCATACTAATTATCTGAACACCTTTGTATGTACCATGCCAGCATAAGGAAAATACAGGTGCGAGTATCGTAAGGCATGGTGTGCCATACGTAACACGTATAGTGCACCATGTCTTACTATACCCGCAGCAGTATCGTACGTACGCTGGCGTGTTACATAAGTATGGTTCACCGTGCTTTACTGTTCCCGCACCAGTATCGTACGTATGCTGCCGTAGTATATACGCACGGTTCATCATGCCTTACTGTACCGGCAACGGTACCTTACCTCTACTACGACAGTTAATACGTCTGGCACATCATGCTTTACTGTGCCTGCCACAGTATCCTACCTATGCCGCCATGGTGCACACGTATGGCGCACCATGATTGACTGTGTCCGCCATAGTATCGTAAGTATGCCGCCGTGGTGCAAACGTATGGCTCACCATGCTTGACTGTGCCCGCTACAGTATCATACGTATGCCATCATGGTGCACACGTATGGTGCACCATGATTTACTGTGCCCGCCACAGTATCGTACGTATGCCGCCGCGGTGCACACGTATGGCTCACCATTATTTACTGTGCCCGCTACAGTATCGTACGGTTGTCGCCGTGGTACACACGTACGACTCACCGTGCTTTACTGTGTCTGCCACAGTATCGTACGTATGCCGCCGCGGTGCACACGTATGGCTCACCATTATTTACTGTGCCGGCTACAGTATCGTACATATGCCGTCGCGGTACACACGTACGGCTCACCGTGCTTTACTGTGTCTGCCACAGTATCGTACGTATGCCACCGCGGTGCACACGTATGGCTCACCATTATTTACTGTGCCCGCTACAGTATCATACGTATGCCGTCGCGGTACACACGTACGGCTCACCGTGCTTTACTGTGTCTGCCACAGTATCGTACGTATGCCGCCGCGGTGCACACGTATGGCTCACCATTATTTACTGTGCCCGCTACAGTATCATACGTATGCCGTCGCGGTACACACGTACGGCTCACCGTGCTTTACTGTGTCTGCCACAGTATCGTACGTATGCCGCCGCGGTGCACACGTATGGCTCACCATTATTTACTGTGCCGGCTACAGTATCGTACATATGCCGTCGCGGTACACACGTACGGCTCACCGTGCTTTACTGTGTCTGCCACAGTATCGTACGTATGCCACCGCGGTGCACACGTATGGCTCACCATTATTTACTGTGCCCGCTACAGTATCATACGTATGCCGTCGCGGTACACACGTACGGCTCACCGTGCTTTACTGTGTCTGCCACAGTATCGTACGTATGCCGCCGCGGTGCACACGTATGGCTCACCATTATTTACTGTGCCCGCTACAGTATCGTTCATATGCCGTCGCGGTACACACGTACGGCTCACCGTGCTTTACTGTGTCTGCCACAGTATCGTACGTATGCCGCCGCGGTGCACACGTATGGCTCACCATTATTTACTGTGCCCGCTACAGTATCGTACGTATGTCGCCGTGGTACACACGTACGGCTCACCGTGCTTTACTGAGCCCGCTACAGTATCGTACGTATGCCGCCGCGGTGCACACGTATGGCTCACCATTATTTACTGTGCCCGCTGCAGTATCGAACGTATGCCGCCGTGGTACACACGTACGGCTCACCGTGCTTTACTGTGTCTGCCACAGTATTGTACGTATGCCGCCGCGGTGCACACGTATAGCTCACCATTATTTACTGTGCCCGCTACAGTAACGTACGTAAGCCGCAGTCGTAGTTTCAGGAGTATTCAGTGCGGCTTGCGCAATACGTATGTACGTAGCCGGATGTCGGGCTACGTACGTACGTACAAAAATCGACCACTCGTAAATTACGTAACCCGCTCCATGATGAGCGTCAGTATGCCGACTACGTATGACTGACTACTTACGCGTAATGTAGCGGGTTACACACGTCATAGTGGTCGATTTTTATCCTTATTTTACGTAGTGCGGCAGAGGAAATTTTTCTCAGTGGACCTACTTGCATCATAAATTTTCCATAAATATCAAATTGATATTCAGTCAACACGATGAGTAGACTTCACATCGAAGTATTAAATGACCTTTGATCTAAAAAGTGACAACTTGTTAAACTACGACGACCTCTTTGATCGAAAAAGCGACACGACAACGACAGGCTATTAAAAACAAATATTTGGTTCATTAAAATGACGAAGACAAGTATTAACATAAGTAATTTTACTGGCTTTAGTAGGCTACTAACTGCCAAATACTCAAATAATTTGTTAGATTTGACAAAAAACTATGAAAAAGATACCATTTTAGATTTTGATAAGAAGCGTTTGAATATACGGCCGTTTATAGACATGATTTTATTTATTTGAACACTTAATTTTGAAGTTAAGTAAGTGTCGTCAGTAAGTTAAGTAGTTTTGTTTTTGAATAGTTGTACATAGGTTTTGCTTCATACTATAATTACATCCCTGCCAACAGACAGGCGAAACTCGCTCTACCGCGCGTGGACGCTCGTCTATCCAGCCCCCCTAGCCAAAGTAACATTTGCAAATTTTCGTTATCGCTTCGCTTTCGAAACATGTATGGATTTGACGTTTTAAAATTCGATAGTTAACGAAACCTTATGTCAATCCCATACATGTTTCGAAAGCGAAGCGATAACGAAGATTTGCCAATGTCACTTTGGCTAGGCCCTCAGGTCCCTGATACAACTGTGCAGACCGCAACTTCGCCTAGTAACAGGTGCTATTACTGGTCGTGGACAATTTAACAGACATCTTTTTAACTTAGGTGTCACGGACAGGCCCCTATGCAGAGGATGCATGGAGGAAGAAGAAACAGCCGCCCACGTTCTGCTGGAATGCAGAGGGGTGGCCCCTTACCGGGCGAGGTACCTCGGTTCGCCGGGCAGCGTCCAGGAATCGATCACGAACGTGAAAGCCCTTGGAGCGTTCCTGGCTGAGCTGGGCTGGCTGGAGTGATCCGGCCGCACATCCTCCGACGCAAAATAGGCGCTATAGACGTCGAGTTGCGGAAACCGCCTGCACTGACAAGAAGAAGAAGAAGAAGAGACATCCCTGCGAAGTTTCATCGACTGAGGATTTAATGTTGGGGTCTCCATACAAAAGATCGCCTTCATTTCCCACACTAAACGTCCCGTATTCGAGGTCTTTGAAAGGGCGTTTTTCTAAATAACGAGCATTTTATTTAAGTGTGTACGTCAGAATTTAATTTTCATCCCTTCTATTCGAAAAAGGATGCATTGTTCCTATATAAGTGGGACCAAAATAGCTCTTTTCTGGTAAGAACTTTTTAGTGGGAGGAAAAGAGATTTGAATTTAGAACATGTACCTTTCAAAGAATTCGAACGCCGCCGCCGGCTGGTATGTATTGACTGGATGTATAACCCGCGCAAACTGAAAAAAAAAAAGCGCGCGAATTAAGTCTGTGTTCTTGTAATTAGTAGGGTCAAGTGCTTTACCTGTGGACACTTTCCAGAATTTGGAATAAAACATTTTTTATGTCTGAATTTGTGAAGATTTTTTAATTTTTGACATATCACATGTCTTAAGGGATAATCAGCCTTTCTTAAACTAACAATTTTGTCTCAATATCGCCTATACTTACGAAAATAATCAACTTTTTTTTAAAACTTCATGTTTGTCCACAGGTTCAACAGACTATTGTACCTAAGGACAGTAAATTTGTACCTTGTAGACTCCTAAAAACGACTTCAAACAAACGTAGATATACTCTTTTTAGACTAATTTGTATGCTTTACGACACGCTTCATTCCAGTTTTTAGTAAATTCATCGTTATTGTCATTATCGTCTAATACAAAGCATGCAACATAAACCAAACCTTCATCCTCATCATCAGACTCAAAGTTTTCTCTCTGTGACTTTAGAACACAACAAATATGATAGCGATGATTGCTAAACTACATTTGAGCATTCGGTTTTGTCTTTGGAACAAGTTTTACATTTCATACATTTTCAGTATAAGCAGTAAGACAATTTTGTACTTGTGGACAGTCCAAAGGTACATTCATATTTTTGTCCACAGGTACAAATTCAGACATAAAAAATAAAACTGATCTAACTTTGAGGACAAAACAGTCTTACGAATAGCAAAAAGGCACAAACTAAGCAATAAACAACACAAATCATACTGCAAACACGATCAAACCGATATCGTAAGTATTTTCGTGGTAAAACTCATTTAAATTAAGCAAAATAAAATACTTTTTGGCGCAAAAAACTTTCATAGTCGGCGTACTAACAACCACATAGAAAACAAAGATGGCAACACGTCAAAACTGTCAACCATAGACAAAGCTTTACGGTCGCGTTCAAATAAGAATTTTAGCGTTGTTAGTTTCGTCGGAATCGGTTGTGTCCATAGGTAAAGCCGTCCCAAGGTACAGCACTTGACCCTACATACTTACGTACTTAGTACAATAACTTTTGAAAATTGCGCTAGTGCATCAAACGTAACTATAAATTTGTAATTATTTTTACTTTTCACGTGTCTTTTTTAAATAAAGAACATTTTCATTAATTACATAAACACAGTCTCCTATTTATTTTCTCATAGAAAGGGGATGAAAAGTAGAGTATATGACTCGGGCGCAAAATATTTTTCGCGAGGGCGACATACTTTGAATCCCTCGCTACGTTCAGGATTCTACTGAAGAATCCCTCGCTACGCTCGGGATTCTACTCTAGAATCCCTCACTTCGCTCTGGATTCAAAAAAGCGCCCTCGCCGTAAAAATATTATTTTGCTCCCTTGTAATACAATCTACTATTAATTTGATGTGAATAAAAAATGCAACGTCCAATAAACAAATGGCCAATTTTAACCAGTACGTGTATAATGTTGTTAGCCACCAGTATGGCGGGTCCGCCTCTGAGTCACTCGCCTTTGTCGTCTGGCTCGTGTCTGGTGGCTTCCAGACCGTTCAATGAGTTGCCTCGAGCAGACGGGAAACGTCTGAACATCTCGTTCATAATTTGAATTTTGTTTACAAGTACAAAGACGTCGTTTAGGTATTTTAAATTATAGTTGATTAGCTTTTCGTAAAATGCGCAACCTTTCAGGGTCCTTACTGATTTTTCAACACACTTGCTCGTAAAGTGAGCCCATACATCGCTTTAAGGGCCATAAACCGAGCTATAACAATGGTGTTTGTTATAGCGTAAAAATATTATAAACTAGTGAGTTAAAGAATTACCCCTACAAAGTTAAATTAGTACCTTACTGCAAGTTTTATGCGAGTAAACAGAATACAGAACAACAAAAAGAGGCTTTATGCCGCTGAAAATTCATAATCCATACATTTTTAGGGTTCCGTACCCAAAGGGTAAAAACGGGACCCTATTACTAAGCCTCCGCTGTCCGTCTGCTGTCTGTCTGTCTGTCTGTCACCAGGCTGTATCTCATTAACAGTGATAGCTAGACAGTTGAAATTTTCACAGATGATGTATTTCTGTTGCCGCTATAACAACAAATATAATAAAACAAATAAAATAAACTAAAAATAAAATAAATTAAATATTTAAGGGGGGCTCCCATACAACAAACGTGATTTTTTTTGCCGTTTTTTGGTACGGAACCCTTCGTGCGCGAGTCCGACTCGCACTTGGCCGGTTTTTTAAATAAATTCTTTAATAAACTTAAGTCAAATAAATATTTATTATTATCAAATCATTCATAATTCACAATATTTTGTTATGAAATATTTGCATTTTATCACTTAAAAAATATAATTTTGAAGTAGGCTGTATGCTCACTTACCCCTTTAAGGTTCGCAAAATATTCTTGCATTGGGCGTGTGAAAAAAAAAAACCTGCGCGCCTTTTCCATAATTTTTCATATTTTGTTTTTGTCGTATTTGTTGCTGTGTGTGTGGTAAATTACTTTGTTTTTTCCTCGCAAATGTGTTGAAAAACGTCGTATGGAACTCGTGAGCTCCTGCTTATTGCACACTCGGCTGAGTTACGCCCTCGCTTATGCTTACGGCTCAGCCTGCAACCCACAGCTTCGTGCGTGTGCAATGAGCAACCTAAGCTAACTTGTCTTATAATGTACTAATATACCTACAATTTGAATTTTACTACAGGTACATACCTACCCCAACGTTTGAAATTTTAAAATAACCTTATTATTAACGTTATCTATGCTCAATTCAACAATACTTGAATCCAATAGACGACAATTATCATCAAACTGAAAAAATAAAAATGAAACGACCTATCATTTGAAAAGTCAAAATTTTCCTGACATTTCCCGAAAAGTCCTGATATCGTACCTGAAATCGGGTTCAACACCGTTTCAATGTAAATAATTCATCATTCAGTGTAGCCAGAGCAACGGATTCGCGGGCAATTAAGCCGAATCATAAATTAAAATTTAAGCTTCACTAGACTGAGCTACTCGGTGTTCCTGGCTCATAATTTTCAATTTACTTCTCCCGAGCGTTTCTGTAATATTTCGAATCACCTTAAAGGCTCCAGCACACCGGATGCGTAAGCGTATGCGTAAGCGTGCACGTAGACGTACCATGACGTTGTAATACCTGAAACTTTATGAGATATGGCACACCGCTTGCGTAACGTACGCGTGCACGTAGACCGATGCGTAACCCTACGCATTGCAGCTCTCATGAGACAACCAGGCTGCGTACTTACGCAGAGCGGAACGCATTGATGACGTTGTACTCAATGGCATTCCCTATTGGACGTCACACCGAACAAATACGAACACGCACGTATCTTTCCTGCGCGTCACTACGCGCGTGATCACGCGCGTGACCACGCGCGTAACCACGCGCGTGACTAAGCATTCAGTTGTTTTGTTCGGGACCCACCTATGAAATTTGCTTTTTTTCTTACAAATAGAGAACTTCGTCACTTCTATGAATTTAAACTAGTCATCTATTGCTTGATATCACTACATACATTATTATAAAACAAAGTCCCTCACCACGTCTGTCTGTCTGTCTGCGCTTCGCGATAAACTCAAAAACTACTAATCGTATATTCATGCGATTTTTACCAAATGATAGAGTGATTCCTGAGAAAGGTATAGGTGAATTATAAGTTGAGGTTTTATGTATGTAGAAATATGAAAATGTCGGCAAAAATTAAGCCGCCTGGGAAGCCTAGCATCGAAAGCACTGCATAAACTTGCAGCTCTAACAAAATAAATAATGTATTATGGAATGGGGAATGTCCCAAAAAAATCAAATTAAATCAAAGGTCGCATTTGGCAAAAAAAGGACTTGTGACCCGCCCTCGCTTCGCTTCGGTGTAGTGTGGAATTTGACACGATGACATAATTATAAACCTTCCTCTTGAATCACTCTTGAATCACATCATCAGACATCGTGCACAGGAATTGCAAACATAAAAAGTATGGCTGCCGCAGCGGCTGGGTATATGTCAGTGGGTTACGTGCGTAGCCACGCGCGTGTACACGCGCGTGTCTACGCATCCGGTGTGCCCGCTGGGTACGCAGGGGACAGGCTGCGTTGCGTATGCGTATGCGTAAGCGTAGACGTATGCGTAACCCGGTGTGTCAGGGGGTTACGTGCGTAACTACGCGCGTGTACACGCACGCGTGACCACGCGCGTGTCTACGCATCCGGTGTGCCCAGGCCTTAAATCATTGCAAATGTAAGTCATTATACCAGCAGCTAACCTATACATTGAAAGTTACCTAATTCTTAATTTTCCCGCGAAAATAGCGAATAATGCAAATGGGCGTCGCGAAAACATAAATCAGCTTTGCTCCAAGCTTACTGTAGTTACATATTTATGATATATCCTAAAGGATTTAAAAGTACTTACCTAATCCGAGAGTTAGCATAAAATAGCTCAGTTTATATTACAGAACTTTCAGGGGGCCTACTCAAATGGCCACTTTTCTATTCGTTCGCTAACTTAAAAATTAAAAAAAGAAAAACCGCCTTCAAAAAACTGAAAACAAAAACAGCTTAAAAATTAAATACCTCTAAAAAGCAAGAAATAATATTCGAATCATTCGTTACACAAATCAATATTAATAAAACACGTCTATTGAAGTCGGGTGGGGCTGGAGGACAACTTCATTTTTTCTTAAAGCCCCACCCGACTTCATTAGACGTGTTTTATTAATATTGATTTGTGTAACGAATGATTCGAATATTATTTCTTGCTTTTTAGAGGTATTTAATTTTTAAGCTGTTTTTGTTTTCAGTTTTTTGAAGGCGGTTTTTCTTTTTTTTTAAAAAGCTTTTTTATTTTCAACTTTTTAGTGGTAGGTATGTAAGCGCAGCGTGTAAATATTTTTTTGCTTTATATTATAATATTTTCAAATGCCCAGAACTCAATTATAATATTTTCAATGGTAAAATGCCCAGAACTCAATTTCCAAATTTACGCTGTTTGTTTTTGAGGAGTTCCGTTGTGTCATCGTAGTCCAAGTCTAGTCCAGAACGTTGCATCGCAAACCATGATTTGGTTTGTTTTGGATTGCCATAAACTTACCAAAACCTAAATCACTTTACTTATACTATTTGATTTTGAAGAGTTCCTTTATGTATCTTCGAAGTTCGAAGTCCAATAACAATGAAATTAAATTGTGACTACTCTTGAAGTATACCCTTTCAAATAAAAAAATAATCATCTAAATCGGTTCATAAACAAAGAAGTTATGTCCGAAATTCCATAAAAACTCGTGCGATGGCGAGCTAAATAATTGATATTTTTCAGGATTATGAAAAAACTACTGGTCAGATCTCTGTAAAAAAATTATGGGACCACACACGAACTATGTTCTTTGAGTTAAAAAAAGAATTGTACAAATCGGGTAACAACTGACGAAGCTATGTTAAAACATACATAAAAAAAAAAAAAATAAAAAAAAAAATACCGTCGACTTGAGAACCTCCTCCTTTTTTTGAAGTCGGTTAAAAATAAGCCATTAACTCTAAAATTACGTGTAGTAATAGTAGGCATTACGTAGGCTTGTCAATTCCATACAATACAAAAATGTCTGTGATTTACTTGAATTTGCGACGTGTGATTTGATCGTCTAATTGCTTATTTTTAAGCTTTAAGTTAGCGAACGAATAGAAAAGTGGCCATTTGAGTAGGGGGGCAGTTCAGTTCAGTTAAAATCTCAGATTTCTTTATATTTCTGTTTGACTATCTAGCTAGCGTCTATTTATCGTCAAGGTTAAATGTTAAAGGAGACATCCCGACCTGGGCCAAGACTTTTCAGTGTACCTATAGAAGACCATCACAAAAATTTAAAGAAAATTTACTGATTCTGAAAAAAATTATGAATTTTATCTAATGCACGGTTATGTGGTTACGTATATTATGGTATACCAACACGGTTATAGTAAATAATAACAACAAACGAATGTTTTTTTACTGTGGCGTCCAAAGATATATGTATTATTTGATACATCACTAATTTGAGCTTAAACAATCAATTCTATTGCTCAATAATATACATTGCGCAATATAGTATAGTATTGATCCGTGTAGGTATTACCAAAGAATAGAGTATTACGCATAGAAATAGAATGTCAAAGAACAACAATGTTAATAAACAGGTGATCCGAAAAACGATTCATACATTTTATATGAGATACGTAAAATATGACTTAGATTCATAAAATATGACTATAATATGGCAAAGGAAATTAATAAACTATGTTCCATACTGTTTTCTTCGTCGATAAACGAATAAATGTAGCGAAATTTGGTTTTAAAGAAATGTGTGGCAATATCTTATTTACCTGTGAAAAGTGTGGTTACTTGGATTGTTTCTTTTTGTCACATCACAATTACTTAGAGCGCAAGACACCATTGCCCCACGATACCTTTATTTGAAATTCTAATTAAGATTAACAAATATTTTAAACAAACTGTGATTGTTCATTTGCTAGGCGGGACGCTAGGGGCTCTTACTGTAAAAAAAGTTGGCACATGTCACTTGATCCTTTGTCTCTTTTTTACATAGACCATGTCCGTATGATGTTAACTTCTCTTTTCCACGCTTTGTTGGTCTTCTTGAGCGCAGCGAAAATTTTTCTATGTCTATGTATGGTATTACGTGTGCTATCGTCAGCAAAATGTCAGAACAAGGTTTAGCTGTAGTTATAATCTCAGGATATACATATAACAGTACCTTAACGTCTATAATGTTGCTACTTGATGAAAAAGTCACTGGTTAAAAAAATATTGCGCAATGTTGACCCTACACGGAGCAATGAAAAAAATATGGTGCAATAAAAATTCAACTCCTCAAACTTTTGTCCAATCATGTGCAAGCTTCCATATTAACCCTAAACGGTCAATAAAATTGTGCAATACGTAATATTGTGCCATATACCTAATTGATCGTATAGGGGCGGCCGTGAGCTGATGAACAGTGACAAGGGTGACAGGCATAAAGCATCAAAATGAGATTTTTGTTGTATGTATTTGCATTCTAATGTAGGAGTCATTAGAATGCAAATCACAACAAAAATCTCAAGTATATGTTCCTTTCTAAAAACAAAGCGATTTTAAAGGAATTGGATAAGAAATTGTTCATCCTGTCTTTATTAGATATTTTTTGATTTAGGTACTCTAGATGGACGTGGCCCAGGACTCCATACATTTTGGGACATCTCTTTCTCGCTATAACTGCGTATAACCACAAAATAGCGAAATTAGATATTACTATACTGTGGTGTTTTAGCTGCGCCATATCACAACAAAACTGCAATAACACTTCCACAGAGGTCATGGTAAGCCCCAACCTTTTGTTGTCTGTGGATCCACGATCGCTGTGCAGTTTGATAGCTCATATATTTCAGCTGGAACGTTGAGCGTACAGATAGCGGCGGAACACGCCATATTCGCGCAATTTAGAGGCTACATGGCCCATACTCATAGTACGAACGCTGGCGTTGCATGACCGACAACAATTTTGTCATTTTTGACTCATAAACAAATTGTTTGTCATTCCGCGCGAGACGTAGGAAGAACCCATCGCGAGCTGGAACTGTTGCAGTCTTAGAGCATTTAATGGTTGAATGCTCTAAGGCGTGAAATACATAGAAGCGATGCGGCGCCGGCGGAGATAAGGCGCAGATACGGCGGCGACGGCGGCGATACGTGTATTTGATTGGCCGAAAGCATCCGAAAGTCTCACATCTGGGGCCCTATTTTTGAATCGCTCGGCTGGCGTCGAGTGCTCGTTTCTATTGATTTTCGTTCGACAGCTCATACATTTGTCGAACGAAAATCCGGGGCCCTATTTTTGAATCGCTCGGCTGGCGTCGAGCGCTCGTTTCTACTGATTTTCGTTCGACAAATCAACTCAAATGTATGAGCAGTCGAACGAAAATCAGTAGAAACGAGCGCTCGACGCCAGCCGAGCGATTCAAAAATAGTGCCCCTGCACCGTATCGCCGCCGTATCCGTGCCGCGTCGCTTCTGTGTATTTCACGCCTAAGGTTGCAGTGCTCTCGTCGAGCTTGGGCGGGCGGCGGGCCACGCTAGGGCGGAGTTTAACTGTCTAAATTTCAAAATCTACCGCAGTCGCTTTCATTTAACAGATGGATGTGACATACATTGCTACATTTCTGTGGTAGGTTTTTATTTTTGCTAAGAAGAAGCATCAATGTCTCACATCCTGAAAGAATAAAGATTTTGAAATAAGACAATAAATACCCGGGTTTCCTTTACCTTTCTATAATTTTCTTTATTCAATGAAAATCTTAAGATGGCATATTATTTATTTACATCTAAAGTATAAGAATTTAGATTTAATAAGGATTAGGAGGCGTTTTTTTAAAAGAACATAGATTGGCAATCTAAATACAAATAAAATACCTACAAATTATTGCCAACACTATTTGCCATCAATATTTTTGTTAATCGAATAAAATTCTGAAAGAATAATGCCCATTATAGACCTAACTTTTTTTGAGAATGTATAGAAATAAATCCTATTGGCAAAAATAGCCCGAAAATCAATAAATCAAACCACGCTATCTATGTTTCTCTACAATCCCAGAGAAAAATATAATATTGTGTTTTCTTTTCCTAAGTTAGAACCAAATTAAGTTGCTTGAACGCACCCAACGCTACGGTAGTAACCAAGTTAGGGTTTTTGAACGCACCCTGATGGCATCCGCGGGCTGATTGTCTAATTAAAAACCACCTAGCGACTGGTTGCAGTTCACAGATGATCGTGATCCATTGCTACTTCTTTTTGGGTTAAAAAAAAAACAAACCAAAGAAAAGTGGCAATGTATGTCAAATGCAACCGGTCGCTAAATAGTTTCTTTTTAGATAATCAGGGTGCCGGCCGCTCAAAACGTTCTGTTACACTTTTTATTTTTGTTTAATGTGATATATTGTGATGCATGTTTGCCTATATATTATCTAATATTAGTTTTAAATAGCGTTAAGTACCTACCATTACCGCATACCTAACATAATAAGTAATTATTGATAAATTGATGATAATGATAAATTGACTAAACAACCAACTCTACTAAAGATGCTACCTAAAACGGAACGTGTTGTTGACCAGACTGGACAGGAGTCAAGGTGCAAACAAATTATCGGACGCGGCTTACTGCCGCGGCTGATCTGAGGTGTGCAAACTATCGGATACGTCCGCGACCTACTACATCCGACAGTTTGCACACCTCAGATCAGCCGCGGCAGTAAGCCGCGTCCGATAATTTGTTTGCACCTTCACTCACTGTCAGAGTGTTCAGTGTCAGCTCTATCTATCTCTGTTGTTTGTGGTTGTTGTTCGTTGTGTTCTGTGCGTTTTATAAATTGCTGTTGTTTAGATTTTGTTTTTCTTTGACACGCTCGTCATCGCTTCATTAATGATTAATATGTGTTGTTGATAATTAATTCAAACAAAAATAGTAGCAAAAAATGTTTAGCTATGACGTCATAACGCTAAAAACGTCGAGAAGATATTTCTAACCTCAAACCTTAAAGTATTATTTTTAGACTTCTGTGGGATTTAATAAAAAATCTGACTTCAGAACCTTAAACAGTTATAAATAACGATCACATTTTGCTATCAGGAGGATTTATACAAGCTAACTCATTAACAGGTTTTCAAATGTATGGACAGTGGGCATTGTTCTTTTAATGCTATTTTATTTAATAGATAAATTACATAATTATTTGTTTCATATAAGTTTTTTAAATTTTATCATACACTTAGTAATGTACGAGACGAAATAAAAAAACACTCGCTTGATGTTTGCATTTACAAAATTCGCTTATTCAACATCATTAAAGGTTTGGACAAAAATCAATAAAAAAAAACTTTAAAGAACTCGTATTTTATCTTTAAATATTCTGAATCAAAAAGCGCGCTACGAATAGAATTCGTAGAAGCTACGAAAAAGCTACGCCACGCAAAATGTTAAAAAGAACTTTGTTTTGTGATGCTATGTTTTTGTAGTATAATTTTATTGTTTCAAGCGGCAAAGAGTTAATTTTGTCTAATATTAATACTCCAAATTAAAGTATTAATAAAAAAACATAGTTTAATTTTTCTGTCCCTAACTTAGTAACAACATACCTAAAGTAAATTCCCTTAGACATGTTCGATACCAAGATTCCTGTTTACTTAATTAATTATCAGCTAAGTAACGAAACTCTTTTGGGATTCCTAGATCATAGTAAGTAAATATTTAAATTGGGGTAAGTTACTTACAAACTAGACGGGGTGTAGGTAGGATTGCCAGACGCCCGGGATTTCCGGGATTGTCCCGGAATTACGTGCCTTGTCCCGTGTCCAGGAATCACACCCTACTGTCCCGGACTTCAAATATCTATCACAATTTTTTTCATTATTTTACGAGTAGGTTACGTTACGATTCATAATTTTATAGGTCTTTACCTATGTAATTAGTGTTTTGTATGGAGAATTTACAAAAAGATGCATTTTCCATTCTAACATTTTCTTAATTTATTAAACAACCATGAACGCTAGTCGCTAATGTCTTAAAACTTTTATGCACAAATGTTAAAAAAGTAAGATAACTTATAATATTATGCCACAAAGGGTAAGCGATAAAAATAAGTTTAGGCCAAGTTAAAAGAAATAAAGTGGTAATTTCTGACAACAAAAAGAGTTTTTGTTACTATTGGTAGTTGTCTTGTCTATAATGGTTATTATTCGATATAATATCAATAATTGATGAATATTTCATAGAAACGACGAGGTTCATTCAAACGTAATGTTGATTTCTTAAAGTCTTATTTAATCAATAATGAAAAGCGAGTTGCTGAGTAATTTTTGTTTTAAGGTTTATTTTCATGTATGCTAATAAATAAAAGTAAATTTGTATTCCAAAAATATAAATTAATATGCATTTCTTTCTTAACATTGCCCCACGACAACGCAGCACTATAGTACAATAAATACAATGTTATTTTTAGTTAATACAAAACCTCTCGTGGGGTTGATCAGACCATCAAACTAAACAACTTTCATTATGGAACCAACCTCGAAATCACGAAAAAAAATCAGCTGTTCCATACAAAAGTACAATCCTATTCCATCGAAATGTATGAAACAGTAGATTTTTTTTTCGCGTTTTCAAGGTTGGTCCCAAGTTGTTCAGTTTGATGGTCTGATCAACCCCACGAGAGGTTTTGTATCAACTAAAAATAACATTGTATAGGCAACATTATTTTACAATGTGACATTAGAATCTGTCAGTTTGCGCCAGTGAAATAATAATTAGACTTTAGAGAGGATCTAAGAACTAGAACAGAAACTAAAAAGAATTATCATAAATGAACTGCTGAACAACATACAAAGAAGTTTATTTTACCCAGCATTTGATTATCAAGTCAATTGCATGCTCGAATTCTAAAAATCACTAAGTCCAATTTTGTGGTAACTATTGTTGTTCTTTTTAAAAGAAACTGTAATATTTTTTTGTATAAATTAATTAAATAGTGTTAAAAAAGTTTTTTTTTGTTATATCTATTGTATCAATTTCAAACACTTTAATGCAAACCATTTAATGATTTTTTTGATAGCGTTTTTTACAGTTTACACGAATAAGTGCCAGAATTAACTTAGTGATTTATAGAATTCGAACGTCCAATTATACTGTTTCTAGTCAAGAAAGTTATTAGTTTGTACTTAAAAAAAGGTTAAATAATTAAATAATCTTTACCTCTGCTATGAAGCAGCAGCCTTTGATTCCATAGGATTGTTATCCGATCTGTTTGCTCCCATCAACTCGGAGGTGTATCTTTTCATTTATAACTGTAAGGAAAAAAAACTTCATTAGTAAAGAGACGTCACTTTTTTTACTATGTTGGATTGAAAAATTGTTTTCTTAAATCCTGCGGGCCGTGCATGGTGGCATGGCCGCCGTGGTTTTCTTTTGTGGAAAAACAAGTTTTTTCTGACTTGCCTACCTCAAAAAGTTTTAAAATTCTATTCGAGTTTGTGCTTGAGTTAGCAATATTACTGCAAAGGGAAGAAGGATAGGGTTCTGAGTTCTAAGATTGAAAGCAGTATAATTTTTTGACCGAGCGAGCGTGAGGCGCGAGCGAAGCGTCTCTGCTTCAGCTTGGGCAAAAATTATTTCGTATGTCCTTCCGTCCGGCTGTCCGTTTGTTCTCCTCTACAGGTCGCATCGCATATCTCAACCGTTACTCGTGAAATTTTGTGCACAGGTGTGATAATTAAGTACTTATACAGGGTCACTTTTGGACCCCTTTTCAAACTTTGTCAGGTCATTCTATAACAGCAGTACAATCAATTTATGAAGTAAAACAAAAATATATTTTTTACATTTTTACCCCAAACTTTTCCCTACACAAATTGAAATTGTTGTCACTGTTTTGCGCGTCGCACGGTCGACCCGCGCGAGCCCCCCTCCCGCCACTCGCCTTCCCCCGCTCGCGTCCCGTTCGTGACGGTGAGGCCGTCCGCTGCCTTAAGCGGGATCCCGCCGCGGGTACACGGCGCGGGAATATAGATTGCTGGTTTTTGACGGACAGATGCTTGCGCAGTGCATGAGTAAGCTCTAATCTATGTCGCCCCGCGCGCGTGTCCCGCTCAAGGCAGCGGAGGGCCTGAGCGTGCGCGCCTAGATTTTTAAGTGGTTGAAAACTGTGAATTTGAAAAGAAATAATTTATAATTATCTCACCTAATTTTTTTTTATTACTTCCTTGAACTATTATTTGATTTTGTAAAGGGGTCGCAAAATTACCCTGTATAGAATTGTTTAGCCAGGCCTCCATAAAGTTTAGGCAGTTACGATATTTTTCTAAATGGCGGAGATATGTAAAAAAAAACATATTTAAGCCGTTTCGAAAAATTATCAAAATGTAATGCAACACTTTTTTGTTAAAGGTGCAAAGCAATTTTTATTTTATTTTTTATTAAATAATAAAATAAATAAAATAAATATTTGACAACATCACATACATTGCTCCAATCCCAAAGTAAGTAGCTATAGCACTTGTGTTATGGAAATCGGAAACAACGGTGGTATGACACACACCCAGACCTGAGACAATATTGAAAAGTTCATTTTCTACATTGACCCAGCCGGGGATCGAACCCAGGACCTCAAGAGATGGTGACGCCTTGAAAACCGGCGTGCGAACCACTCGACCACGGAGGTCGTAAAAGTTGTCGGTTTTAGAAGACTCATAATAAGTACGAACATTTCTGGCTAATACATACATACATACATACATACATACATACACTCACGCCTGTTTCCCATGGGGGTAGGCAGAGACTATGGATCGCCACCTGCTACGATCCTTGCACACTTCTTTCGCTTCATTCATATCCATCAATCTTTTCATACATGCCCTGCGGTTTTTGTCACTGCGTACACCAGCCTTTTTTATAATAACCTCTATTTGGTCCGCGTAGGTTTTTCTGGGACGCCCTCGTGCAATCGTTCCTTCCACATTCGCACAGTATATCTCTTTCGTGATTCGCCTTTCATTCATCCTCTCTAAGTGACCAAACCACTGGAGCATTCCTTTCTCAATTCTTGTCACTATATCATCTTTCAGACCACACCTTTTGCGAATCACCTCATTGCTCACTCTATCACTCAGTTTTACTCCGCATATTTTCCTCAACGATCGCATCTCTACCGCATTTATTCTGCTTTCATTCTTCTTCTGCCATACCCAAGATTCACTTCCATACATCAGTGTCGGTACCAGCACTCCGTTATGAATAGCCATTCGCGCCTTTGCAGAAACGGTTTGGCTACTCATAACCGAGTGTATAGCACCACTCACCGAATTTCCTTTCTTCACTCGTCTTTCTATGTCTTCCTCACTCTTTCCGTCCCTTGTGAACAAACTCCCCAAGTATACAAACTCACGGACTTGTTCCACTTTTTCGCCACCTAACATTACCGTACAGTCAGTCATTTCTTCATCTCTCTCAAACACCATCACTTTAGTCTTAGTTACATTCACTTTCATCCCTTTTCTCACAAAATCGTCATTCATAACCGACATCATTTCCTGCAACTCTTGCGCAGAAGACGCAAGTATAACTTGGTCGTCAGCGTAGAGAAGGCACTTGATTTGAGTCCCATTCATCACAACCCCACAGTCACGTTCTTTCAGACCTTTCATACAACTGTCCAAAAACAGATTAAAGAGCCATGGTGACGCAACACATCCCTGTCTGACACCCCTAGAGATGCCAAACCAGTCAGTGTATACGCCGTCAATCCTGACGCATGCACGGGAATCCTCATAGAGAGATTTCAGTGCATGAATCAGTCTGCTCTCCAATCCGTATTCGGACAACACCTTCCATAGCTCATTCCTGTCAACTCGATCGTAGGCCTTCTCCAGGTCCACAAAGGCACAGTAAACCTTTTTGTGCTTAGCCAGGTGTTTTTCGGTTAAGCACCTCAAGGAGAAGACCTGATCCGTGCATCCCATTCCCTTTCTGAATCCCGCTTGCACATCCCAAATACTCTGATCAGTTTTTTGCATCACTCTTTCAATCAGTACCTTTGCATACAATTTACTGACAATGCTGAGAAGACTGATCCCGCGGTAGTTTTTAGCATCCTGCCGTGACCCTTTCCCTTTGTACAGCGGCACGACCACGGCTTTACGCCAATCTTCCGGCACTTTGCCACTGTTCCAACATTTATTAAAGATCAGGCACAGCCAGGACGCAACCAGCTCTTTCCCACCTCTCAGCATTTCAACAGTAATTCTGTCATATCCTGCTGCTTTCCCTTTTTTCATGCTCTTCATTGCACTAATAATCTCATCCATATATATATCTCTTTCATCCACTTCTGTCTCTTCCTCGTCTTCCACCCTTTTATCCGAGGCTTCTAGCATAGAGCCATCTGCCTCAAACAAACTCTCAAAATATTTCATCCACTCCTGTAGTACACCTTTTTCATCTGTCACTAGCTCACCTTTTTCATCTCTTATCACATTCATTTTAGACTTATGTGATCCACTTCGAGACGTTTTCACTTGTTTCCAAAACAATTTTATATTGTCTCGAAAGTTATCACAGAGTTTGAAGTCACACTTTTCTTTCATCTTTCTCTTTTTTTCGTCTACTTTTTCTTTCACTACTTTCTTAATCCTTTTAAACTCCCTTGCAACTGTATCAACATCATCTTCTGTAACACTTGCATTCACTCTTTTACTGGCTTTGATGGCCAGCAGATCCTGCCATACTTTTTTCTTTTCATTCACTATCTGTCTTACCTCACTATCCCACCAGTTTATTGGGGGAGCATTCTTCCTTTTACTCACTCCACATATTTCCTCAGCTGTTTCAGTCACAGCTTTTTTAAACTTTTCCCAAACTTCCTCAAGCTTGCCATCTTTCACTTCAGCCACATTTCCCAATCGTTCTTTCAATTTGCACAAATATGTCTTTTGCACTTCCACTTCATCCAGGTTCTCAACTTTTACTCTAGTCAGCTCCGTTGTTGACACTGTGGGACGATGACGCCAACTTTTGAACAGACCACTAACCCGAGACACTACAAGAAAGTGGTCTGTTCCAATGTTACTACCCCTAAAGACCCTGGTGTCTACAACTCTGCCCTTCAGTCTTTCATCAACAATCACAAAATCGATCATACTCTTCTTTTCCCCTCTCTGCCAAGTGTACATATGAATTTCCTTGTGGTCAAACATGGTGTTCGTTACCACAAGATTCTTTTCTAAACATACCTCAATCAAACTCCTGCCACTATCATTTACTCTTTTGTCTCCATATATTCCTAAAACTCCCTCACATCCCTCTCTTCTCACACCTACCCATCCGTTAAAATCTCCAAGCATAACTATCCTTTCATTATCTTTGCATTCATTCAAGATGTCTTCCACACTTTTCCAGAAATCCTCCTTTTCCGTTGCTGACTTGGATATATCGGGAGCATACACGCCAATGACGCGTATCCGAAGTAATCCTACTTTGAGTCTAACCCAGAGAAGTCTGGGACTAACACACTCATACTCAGTCATGCATTCTATCATCCTTTCCGACAGCAGGAGTCCCACGCCCATACTCGCGTGCTCATTTTCGGCAACGCCCGACCACAAAACTTTAAACGGGCCATGTTCTGAGACTCCTTTGCCCTTTCTTTTCGTCTCGTTCACGCATAAAACATCCAACTTCTTTTCTTCCATAATCAAACACACCTCATCCATTTTCTCCTCCATCGCTCCACATACATTCAGCGTAGCAAAACGGGTCTCCGATGCCCGCTTTTCGCCCCGAGAGAAACAAGTTACGCGTGATGAGTGGCGAGCTCTATCGCCGCAGCCAGGTTTATTAAAAAAATTTGAAACCATTTTGTTCCCACGATTAGCTAGGGAAAGACAACTGTCCACCACACAGAGCCCCGCGTGTGTGGTAAGGCTATTTACGCCTGGAGGGCACCAATTTCCAGGGTGGCACGCTTATGACTAGGCACGCCCCTAGCCATGCAGCCATCGGCACGGCAGACCTTAGCTTAGCGGAGGGGAAGGAATAGGATTAGGATAGGGATGTGAGGTGGGTATAGGAGTGTGTAAAATGGGACGGATCAGGGTACAAAAAGGACACCGTTGCTGCGGGGGGGTTGAGAGGTTGCAGCAGCGGAGGCTGAGGGTCCGGGGGCGCTTACCCGTACTTGTCATAGGGAAACAGGACAAGTCCTCTGGCTAATATTCGAAAGAAATTAAAAGATTATGACCACAGAGGAAATAATCAC
Organism: Agriphila tristella; assembly: GCA_928269145.1. NCBI lineage: Eukaryota > Metazoa > Arthropoda > Insecta > Lepidoptera > Crambidae > Agriphila > Agriphila tristella. The sequence continues at coordinate 32,267,460 of OV743432.1, forward strand.
GTTTTAGTTGTGACTACTTGTGTTGTGACACTTGTGACAGAACACTGCTATATGTTTTTTTTTAATGCGAGGTCTACAGCTCACGGAGCCACTAGTTTTATTAAGGTCAAAAAAACAAAATACTATGTCAGAAAACATTATTTTAAACATTTTGAGATTCGCCAAATGGAAACGATAAGGGCAAGAATTTTATATTCATATTTCATTTATTATGGATGGATAAAGGATTTTATCGACAATGCATGTTAGATGTAATTTTCAAGTCAAAAGATATACGAATGAGAGCGTAGGAATTTATGTAGGTACTATTCAAATATTTTTCAACATCAACTCAACTGGTACAGATTGTAAAAACAAATAGCTTTCGCGCAAAACTAGTAGACAACATGTATTGTATGTTTATTTATTAGGGTATTAGGTTGAAATTGCTTTGTACACTATCATGGGGGAGAACACGCGATCATTTATTTACTGAAACCAAACAAACAGGGTTGCGACAGTCTGGTAACGTCTGGACGTTTGGCTGAAAATTCGCATGGTCTCGGCAAATGAGATCCAATAGAGGGCTATGTAGTCACCATCTCAAACTTAAAAAACCGGCCAAGTGCAAGTCAGTGTTGCGCACGAAGGGTTCCGTACAAAAAAACGGCAAAAAAAACACGTTTGTTGTATGGGATGGGTGGGAGCCTCCCTTAAATATATATTTCATTCTTTTTTTAGTATTTTGTTGTTATAGCGGCAACAGAGATACATCATTTGTAAAAATTTCAACTATCTAGCTATTACGGTTCATGAGATACCTACAGCCTGGTGACAGACAGACAAACAGACGGACGGGCAGAGTCTTAGTAATAGGATCCCGTTTTTACCGTTTGGGTACGGAACTTTAGGATGTTTTCAGTACATGAAACTGAATTTTCTCTCAGTAACAATGAGTCGACACTTAATAGCGTAGATGTTGAAGCAACGGAAGTTGTCAACCCTAAAGAAAAACGCTGTTTTTGGTTCTCTCTGGGGATATTAACTTTCCGAATGGCAGACTAATTAAATAGATTGTTGCTTGAGCAAACAACACCTTTCGTGTACCTGCAACACGAAAATCTATACCCGTAAATCTTTTCATTTTAAGTATGTATCATGGGCGTAGCGAGGGGGGGGGGGATTTAGGGATTCAAACCCCCCTGTGGTATTCCTTTCCTCATTTTATATCACTGTCAATGTGCCATTACTCATTGCGCTGTAGTTTATGATAAGTCTCCCTAACACGAAGTTAATAGTCCTTTTCGTAATAATTACTAAGGTGACTTTCAATCAATTAATCACGTGAATCTAGAACTTACTGAGTTTTTTGATGCCGCGCTGTACCACAAACTACTTATACCTATAGGTACTTACTGTTTGTAAATGGCGTCATGATTTTGTTTTCGTTAATTGGACTTGGGCCATTTGTAAGAAAATTTTGCTTTATTTACTTGAAACTGGGCATTTGGTTGGTAGATAAAATTTATTTTTTAAGAAGAATAACTTTATCGACAAACAGAAACGACGAATACGTAAAATAGCAGAAAAAACGAAATAGTAGTTTATGAAACTGACACATAAAGAGGGGTATTAAAACACGAGTGTGTGTTTAAAAACCGAGCCGTAGGCGAGGTTTTTAATAGTATCACACGAGTGTTTTAATACCTAGTTATGTGCAGTTTCATACACTACTTTATCTACACTCATACATTTGGGATTGAACCTACTAAATAAAAGATCAACGTTAGAAAAGAGAGAGAGACTTTGTTTGTATTAGCAAGGTACCTACCTTGTAATAAGTCAATTCCTTAGCTGCATCTAAACTAAAATATCGGGCAGAGTATTTTTTTTTCACATTTTAAAGCAAGAATAAAAAAACCTACAAAATTCATTAAGTATAACAAAATGTAAAAATTGAAATCAAAACTTTATCGGAATAGCTTGGCGCGCATTCCATTAGAAAAAAAAATTGATCAGTGCATTTCAACAAACTAATCGCACTAAAGTCATCGATTACCATAGAGTACATTTTAATCATGAAAAACATGTGGGAAAATATCGTTGTTTTTTTTAATGTTACGGCACTGCCTTCTTTTTGGATTTGCCCTGTATCGTAATGAGAAAAAAAGTTATTTTATGATGCAGTTGACTGCATCGTAATGAGTTTATTTTTTAATTTTACCTATCCACGAAAATAAAGTACGTATTTATATTACCTTTTTTGAATTCATATTTGGAACATTACGTTGTGAGTGTAGATAAAAACAATAACACACTGCCTGCCCTTGACTCCATAAACCCACTGATTGATTGTATTCAATACAATTTCCTACATTATTTGAATACCTAAGTGCGTCACTGAAGTGCGCAAAAGTGGAAAACAACTTTATTATACGATATTATTTTTTAAGTACAGCACTTAACTTGGTCAGGTCACAGGAAATCATGCGACATAGTACAACTATTTAAGTATTATTATGTAAATAAAAGTCACATCGTATTATGTTGTAAATTAAGTCATATTTGTAACGAAGCTTCAGGGGGTCCAGAAATTCACTAAATGGTTAGGTTAGAACAAAAAGAGATAAGAAAACCTTTTTGTTTTAATCTAAGCCTAAATGGCTTCGAAAAAAGACTTTATTATACAACGTGTTACAAAATAATCCCTAATGTCAAATACGGTAGATAGGGATCATCAAATTGAACAACTTTTACTAAGGGACCAACTCTGAAACCGCGAAAAAAAAACAGCTGTTTCATACAAAAATGAACAACGAAAATATCAAAATGTATGAAACAGCTGATCGACTGTATTCCGACGAATCTAGAATTAGTGACCGACCGAAATTTCGGTTTCGGTTTCGGCTAGTTTCGGCCAAAAAAACTAAGGGCCTAGTACGAGTTGTGTTTCTCACCTCACTTTGCGAATAGTATCGGGTGAAAGAGAGGAAATCATGCGAGTGAGTGAACGAGTGAAAGGGAGAAAACGATAGTTAACTATTCGCAAAGTGAAGTGAGAGCAAAAAACCAACTCGTACTAGGCCCTCTGGTTTCGGCAACAGTTTCGGTTTCGGCTTGGCCGAAACTCGGTTTTTGTTAATTGTCGTGCGTCAATCGGCTGTAGTTTCGCAGTTGGCAGTGGCTGGTGAGCCGGCGTGAATCGGCGCGATCGTGTTGAATAGAGCTTACGTGGTTTAATAATCATTTACTTGATTGATTTTAATTTGTGAAAAATCATCCAACTATATATGTGTAAAAAAACAACGTCAATTTAATGTGCGAAAACAAGTTTTGGTTGGTTTCGGCCGAAACTGAACCCAGGGCCGAAAGTGTGGTTTCGGTTTCGGTCGGAAATCTGGAATACGGCGAATCTGGAATACGACGAATCAGGAACATGACGAATCTGGAACAAATCTTTTTTTTTCACGATTTCAGAGTTGGTCACAGTTAAAGTTGTTCAGTTTGATGGTCATCTACCATATTCGGCATTAGGGGTTATTTTGTAACACGTTGTATAAGATGGTGACCGTTTAGGTCTCGAATTATTTGGGGATTTTCTTACTGCCAAAACTATGTTTGTCTATGAAACTATTACAAAGTATCTATAAAATAGCCGTTTTAAATAAAAAAAAATACTGATTAACAAAAATAGTTCGACATATCAATCATATGTAAGCACAGGTCAACGATTTTGTGCATTGAACACCAACATTCAGTCGGCACGCAAGCTAAATCAGTACCCGTCGTAGCACGAACGAACATCGAGAAAAATAACGCGCGTAGAAAAACTTCGACAGAGTAATTGTGTATGGGAAATTTGTACAGCCCCATCTACCGCTGAAAAGCAAAATAGATAATTACTCTATCGAGTACGTTCTGTGGCGTACCGCGTATTACGCGGTACGCCACAGAATGCGTGTTTTTTTTCTTGATAGATGTTCGTGCTACTTACAGACGGTACCTACGGACAATAAAAACGACTTGAGTTTACTGTTTGATGAATATTTTAAATTTTCATAAAAAAATAAAAATGAGACTTTTTATTAAATGTTTCACATAACTTTGTATAATGTATATAATGTACTCGTAAATTAATACAAAAACACGGTACAAAAACGTTAGATACGTTGACTGGCCAGCCCCCCTACTCAAATGGCCAACTTTCTATTCGTTTGAACGCTACGCTTACTTTTAAAGCTTAAATATGAGCAAAAGATGATTAAATCATATGTCGCAAACTTATGTAAATTGTAGACTTAGATGTATTGTATGGAATTGCCAAGCTTACGGCACGTCATTTAATACACTCGGCGTCAGAAAAACCGCACCTTTTCTTCAAAGTTAATTTAATCCCATATAATTTAATGATAAGTGTTATTATATACTTCTTCCCCTTCGGACATAGCCAACAGTCTTTAGAAACCGTTGGAATACTCGTCGAACGGAATCAATTACTGAGATTGAGTTTCCGAGCACATTACATTGCCTAATTTTTTTGCAATATTTGAGTAACTTCATGGGCAATAGTATCCATATTGGGTTTTCCTTTTTTTTATTGAACTGTTGAAGTGTGTTTTCTCCATCATCTCGATAGCGAATTTACCCGCATTTCCTGAATTGACCCCTTTTATTTCCCTTTTGTGGTGGCGCTAGCAATAACGCTTTAATCGTTTAATTATGGTAACTGTTATGTTAACTAAATCAAACAATTATCAAAAGAAAGCTCATTAAATGTACTTTCAATAGATATCAACATTTACACAATAAAACGTTAGCTAGCAATAGCAGATGGCCAAGTCTAAACTTAATGTCAAAGAGGTGCGGTTTTTCTGACGTCGAGTGTAGTTTACTGCTTATTTTAAAGTTTTAATAGTAAGCGTAGCGTTCAAACGAATAGAATGTTGGCCATTTGAGTAGGGGGGCTGATTCACCTATAAGAATTATTTACGACAACGTGCAGGGAGCCGACAAAAAGATATTATTTTGGATCAATACCACTTAAATATTAGTTTTTGCTTAAATAATATTGATCAAGTATGGTATATAGGTAAACCGCTGTCGTAGCACCACACTCTTTAGCTTGATTAGTTTTTGATTTATGTGTAAATTACTTTTTAATATCATTGGTAAATTGCCATTAATATGCTATACCGAGCATGTGCAATACAATAGTATTGAAATTACCATTACAACGTGTCTGCCATAATATGGTAGCTTTACATGCTCAGCTGGTCTATATGAAGGAAGTTTTACAGTCTCTATAATGTTAATAATGTAAAGTTACCTACATTTTGATAGCAATCGTAAAATGCAACATTTACAACGTTTAAATTTAAAGTAAGTACTACTCAGTAAACCACAGTCGAAATGCGGTCGTAAATTAACTAAAGCCAGAGAAATAAAATGAAAACATTCAGTGGCATTACTTCGGGACAGTAAAACGGGACTTAAGTATTTAACTTCTATTTCCAGCTGTTTTTGAAACAAGAAAAAAGATTGAAAAACTTTTGAGTAACAAAACTAGATCTATTAATTGCTTCGTTCAGCCCCCTAGCATAAAACGTCAAGAGCCAACTGTCAAAATCTATTGCCTTTTGACAGTTAACGTGATAAATCTCTGTATCATATAGCGTTTCAGTGGTCACGCTAGGGGGGCTGGTATCAAACAAAAAAGAGCTTGTTTATAAATAGGTACTTAACTAGTTGTTACATAAATTGGCAAAATACGAACAAGGATGGTAAACATTTGAAGGATGGTATAGATCTGCATGTGATGACGTCATAGAAAGGTCATTTCAAGGTTAAAGCTTTTTATTAAATATCTTTAAAAATATTGACTTATTTTAAAATCTAATTAGTACGCATTGTACCGAAAGCTTATTTCTCGAAATGGTTTTGAGATTTCCGGTCATGTTCAAAAAGTTAGCAAAGCCAATTGTATTGGCTTTAGTAACTTTAATTTACTGAACTAATTCTAGTTTTATATAAACTCTTTATTTATATATAGTCAACAAAACTAAAATCATCTGGATTTTGATCCACAAATTCCACCATTATTATCCTTTATCAAAGCAGTCCAGTGTGGACGCTTGGATAATAATGCACTTAACTTTATAAGCACCTCGCTAGGTATTCTATTAAATTCCCGTCAAGTCAGAGTTAAATAATTAATCCACCCTTTCCACAAAAGAAAAAAGCAGAGTCTGTCTAAAAATATTGAATTACGCTGGCAGCACTAACTGCCCTTAGATTGTCATTAGGGTCAGTCGTTAATGGATTTTTTTAATGAACTTCGCAGAGGTCAACGGACCCTCTTTCATTTTGAGGCTTTAGCTCTATTGAGAAGAAATTAAGCTTTTTAATGTGAAATCTGAATCATGGTTATTGCATTCGACGTGGTCGCATTTGATTTGTTTATTTAAAGCAAGTCAATTTATCCACCTTCCCTTATCACAATTTATTTGGGGCTGGGGTGGCATGGATTGTTCTTTCTTACATCACTATCACTCGTCATCTTTACGTTTTTCACTAAACCCTAAAATTGCGGCAATCGCATTCGTAGAAATCATTACTATGAAAGTTGTAAATAACTTCGGGGTTCGGACCAATTACATTTCCCTTGAACCGATGGTTCGCAAAATACCGAAATGGCTGTCAACCGAGTGCCTATCAAATGTGATTGGATGGACGAAACATATTTTGCGGAGAGCATTCTGCGATCAATACAGAGCCTGGTACTGAAGCGACAGAGAAAATCAACTTTAAATCAATATTGTTCAGGAGGAAAAAGAAAAACTATAAATATCATTATCAGGAGAGCGATAATCGTTCCAAAACTTCATTTGGAATCATGCTAATATGTAATTAACTAAACAAATAACCATAACTACTCGTAACTCGTTGACAGAAATAAACAGAGGTGAAGAAATTAGTATTTTCATAATTATATAATTGAGTAATACTCCAAAATGAATAATTTTATTTATATTAAGTATAGCTACCTCCACAAGTCAGTTAATTTACCTCGAATCGAATAATGTGAGCGTGCTATTTTCGTATCAAGTTTCAATTGCCTTGATTAGCAGCCATGACTCGGCAAATGGCGTCGCTTGTCGCTAGGTTTTGTATGTATTAATAATCTGTTATTATAGCCCTTCTAGCGCATGCTTGAGTTAAATGAAAGAGATGAAAGAGCCATAAACAATAAAGTCAGACACGCTTCCGCCGTGAAAGAAAGGCGCAAAGCCGCGACCTATATTCTGCAGCGGGCACGCCCCGTGCGACCCGCTGCCCTCCGTTTCACCTGCATCTTACGAAACTGGCGGCAACACAAAACTAGAGTTATCTTTATTGATCATGAATTCCTGGTACCCCAACGCAACTGACTACAAACACTTAACATTATTTCTTGTCACGCTCGGCTCCAAACAGCACTAAACAATATTCGAAGAACAATGTTTAGTTGTCATAATCCGCTATGCATATTTGCAACAAAACTCGAAAGCTACATCAGTAGTCTCATAAATCAGAGAGGTTTATTTTGGTTCTCACTGGCGCTCGGCGAAGCAATAACCTGTGACCTAGTTAAGGCTGGAACATGACCCGATTTGACCTGGCGCCCTAGGTCACAGGCGCCTGCCTCTAGCGCTCTCCTGTCATCGTCACAACTGTCTGCATATACTCAAGATGATGCCCCTCGTCGTTCATGTAATCCGTGTCCCTCATTTGACTAAACGACAGCCGCAAAACAGTGCCCGTTCCGAATATTTTCACCAACTAGCTAGCTTCATGCACACTCGTCTTACAACACAGCCTGCAACTGGCACCCGAAATGGTAACTGCTACAAATAACTGTGCCCTACTTTCAGGAGCGTGTCAGAGCTGGAATAATAAAACTATTCCAGTCTGATTTAAGTAATACTTCTTGGTAAACTGCGCGAGCAGAGCAATCGTGGTAATTGACAAAGGACTGTAAATCTTGGCACATTTAAGTTGAACGGCAATGGACGTATGAGGAGTATAGTAGCTGCAGGATCGACGGCCTGTATGCGTCAGATTGCTGTAGATCAATCCAGAGCAAAAACCGCTAAGAGTCGGTTTGAGTGATCACTCTCGGGTGTGATTTGGTTTGCGCCTCGTTCAAACGCTCGTGGTCATGAGTCCCTGGTAACGTCCGGTCAACGAAGACAATAAAGATAACTATTCGTATCACGTATTGCGTAAAAAGTGCTCAAACCGACATTCACGATCATGATAAAGCTGTCAGAAGCAAAACGGTTGTGTCTTAGTCATCAAATTAATGGTCAACAGCGCAACTTATAAAGTTGTGAGACAAAGAGGTACGCTGAACTACGCCCATAATGGTCGTTTATCATCTGGAATCTGAATCGTGATCACTCACAAACACGCGAGTTGGTAGACTTTTTAAGTTTTTGAGGCCTTAGGCTATTATGTGCCTGAGGCTTGAGTGCAAGTTTTTAATTCATCATAAAACATTAATATTGCGTATCTTATTAATTATACGGATTATACCCATGAAAATATGCTCTAACGCGATAAATAGTTAACGTTTGGACTTTTGAAAGCATGACCACTGAAACCAGTGGCGGATTTACAGTCTTGGCCGCCCTAGGCCGAATAGTCCCAACCGCCCCTTTTTAGCGCTCCCATCATGGGGGGGGGGGGGGGGGTGCCTGGAGCCTAGTTTCTTTAAAAACGCTTAGGTATCTGCAGCAAAAAACGACTCATCCAATAACCTTTGTGTGCCTGTCTGTGTCTACAGCAAAAAAACGGCCGCGCAGTGCGATTTTTTGTAAGTTTCATTCACTAAAATTATAATCTGTGGTTTCATAAAAAAAAAACAGCGAAATTAAAAAATGCCTGTCTCAGCTTAGTGTCGCCCGCACGCCTGTTTAAACCGTAAAATGCCAGTCAAATGGGCCAAAACTCTGTCAAATGGTAACGATAGTCTCGGACCACGTTTTAAGGTTTAAAAAAAATAAAAAAAACGGCCGCGCAGCGCAATTTTTACTCAGTTTCATCCACTTATCTTATAATCTTGCCTGTCTATAGCAAAAAAATGGCTGGGCAGCACGATTTTTAGTCAGTTTGATCGACTTATCTTGTGATCTTGCCTGTCTTTGGCAAAAAAAACGGCCGCGCAGCGCGATTTATAGTCAGTTTCATTCACTTAACCTGTAATCTTGCCTGTCTATAGCAAAAAGAAATGGCCGGGCAATGCGATTCAAGTGAGTTTCATTTCATCCACAAATATTGTAATCAGTGGTTTCACCCGCGAAATAAAAAAATGTCAGCTTAGTGCCGGCCGCACGCCTAAACCGTAAAATGCCTGTCAAATGCGGCTAAATCAGATGGTAACTCTGGCCTCGGACGGGCCACGAGATTTACGAAGAAGAATAACGTTAAGTATAGGCACCACTGGGGGCCTACTCAAATGGCAAACGTTATAAGCGTTTCTATATTCTACATGTTTCTTCGACTCGGCGAAAGCGATATTATTTTGGTACTCAACCCGTCACTCCGCATTCAATCTTCAAACGCTTGTATCACAGAGTAACTAGAACTAGAGAGTACCTCAAAGAGTCCACTAGCGCCTCTGGAAATCGATGCGGAACTACTGACACGAAATTATAATAGCTGAAAATGTATTTTTTGTTTCTTATTATATATTTATTTTAGTTTTTTGTAATATCTTTATTTATAACAAAATAGAAAATATTAATGAAAAAGAACAAATCAAAACAAAGAAAAATACAAAAACAACTATGATTTGGCTCGGTATTCGTACAACGGTATAAATGTTGTAGCACGGTAAATATCTATTAATATTGTAACTAGGGTTGCCACCTTTTTTGAACTAATAAAGTATATTGATTGCTAAAGCTAGTAAAAAGTACGTTGTATGGAAATAAAGTAATATTTATTTTTACCTTTAAAACATACTTTTTATTACTTTTGGCAATATTTAAACAAATCTTGTGAAATAAAGTATTTTCACGTACCTACTTTATTTTCCTCATAAAGTAGAGAGTACAATAACCCCGAAATAAAGTACAGGTGGCAACCTTAAATTGAGACCTTTTTGTCGCACGATACACCCGTCTACAGTATTTTAATTTCAGCTAAGTACCTACTTTCGTATCTTTCTAGTTTTGTAATTGCGTATAACCTGCGTAATATTTTAGAATCCATAATATTATAGGGAAAATGAAATAGGTAGGTACCTAGGTTAACAAAACTAACAGTAAAAACAAAAAACTGAAAAAGCTAAATACCTACATATTAAAGAGAGAAACAAATTATTTTCAAATCCTTCTGGCCGTAGTTAGTAGGCAATACCTATAGTAAAAAAAAATATTTTAATAAAAGTATACTTAATCTTATTTTTTGGACTCCGGGTATTTAAACATGTCATCTCTGGAGTAATAAAATAATAAATATAATACAAACAGCACAATCTGCAATTTACCATAGTAAGTAAGTACTTGTATTTCAAACAATAATTAGTTCGTAGGTATATTACGTTCGTCACTGCGGCGCATTCGCGACTGTTCGTGTACCGAGTATTGTTGAAGTTGGAATACTGATAGATACAGTCAGTGGCACGAATCATGAAATTGGGTGGGGATTGCGCGGAACGCGTATTCTGGGTATGCGTTGCGGTGAGGGGCGCAGGCGGCGGGAGAGGGGCACGCACTATTGGTCGCTCACACGAGCACATGCGCGAATTTATCCCCACTCCGTCGAAAAATATTCATGATTCGTGCCACTGACTGTACCATTACCTTGATAGTAATGTCATGTAAATAAACGGAGGTGGTGTGGTAATCCGCTCTACGCTACTGGACTGGGTCATTAATTCGGGTGTCGAATTTTATCATTATTATTGTAATTCGCACCATGACCAAACTCAAAAACGATTTTCATTTTCATATTTTAATATAATTTTGTTTTTAATTACCTACTTTATAACCAGTTGAAATTATTTGGCAAACTTGAAGATTTTGTTGTGAAAGTTGATGGTTAAGATTCAGAGATGACGCTACTTTTGTTTCGACCGTTTGCGTTGTTCCAAGTGTGCCCCTCTTGTATTGTACTGTATGATCTGTGTTTAACGTTACGCTGGCTCCGACAGAAAGAAATGGTACTCAAATGGCTATTTTGACATGTAGATTTGCCGACGATAGCCAGCAATCGTACTAAAACGCAGCGAACGTCCATACCCTGTAGAAAGAAACAAAGTCGTACGACACGTGTTTTATTTTCAATTTTGAAAAGGGTTTTTTTGTTTCCTGTGATTTCTGCCAATAAAACTAATGGAGGAGATAAATCATAATAGTGATCTGTGTAAGAAGCACTGAAACAGGCCACTTAAGGCGTGGGGCCTCGGAATTAAAACCCCTATACCCCTAATCATCAGTAAGTAACTACTTAGAATTAATTGATAAATTATGCAGTAGGTACTTTGAAGAGTATTCTTCTTTACAAAAGCCTGAAGGCATTGGCGTATCTAAAGATTATTTCCAGTGGGGCCGGGCCTCTAGTTCTGGGGCAAAGCCTAGGGTGCTTGACTAGAGCCGCGTTGGAGTTTTGAAAGGCAATAGAAAAGTATTATAGCTGGTATTTTTCTGGGGTGGGTATCAGGCTGTTCTGGGGTGTGCACGGCCCACCCGGCCCACCCGGCCCACCCCCTTCCTGCCAATGCCTGAAGGTTGTCATTTCGTAAGTATAAATTAGTTCCAGTTACTCGTAGGTACAATACCTAATTATGTAAAAATCTTTTTTCATTAGTTTCCCTTTCTTTAGTCGGTAATCACAATAAAATATGATTCCCTTATAATTAACATTTATCTTTCATGTAGCATGGAAATGAAGGATTAGTTGAGCTGTGTAATGATTTCAAATTTTCAATTAAGTACTTTTTATTGTTTCAGGTTGTGATAATTTCTTCTTGAATTTTCGTTCAAAATAGAATTTGCACTACCTATATTATAAGAAGATAAAGAAGAAGTGTAAAGACAATTATAGTTATGATTTCTGAAACTGTGGTAAGCTAATGGGCTGTGTAATGAGTGAGCGAAGCTTTGTACTAATGTATTTTATCACAAACACAACACAGAGAAAGCATTGATAATTTGATACAATGGCAAACAAAATAGTGTATAAAACATAAGAAAAATATGTCATAAGTCAAAGACTTCTATGTTGTACCTATACCTATTACCATAGCCTTCTATATTTCCAAGCCATGAAGTTGAGCAGAACGGCAACATCACATGTGGTCAAGCACATAGTAATGCTATTACACATGTATAAAAAAGGAACAACAATTAAAAAATAATAAATTAAAAGTAAAAGCTATAAAGCATGTATCAAAAAAGAGGTCAGCTCGGCAGCTGGCCGAGTGATGGTAAGTGTTAACACTTTTAAATATAAACTTGATATTATACATAACATATAGTTAACTTCACCACCATAGACTATATCCTGACATGCTATAATTCAGTGCAGGTTGGCTTGGTGGGTCTGATCTGAGTTGAGTAGTGGTCCCCCGACACATATTTGGAAGTTAAATGCAGACATACAGACATAAGGCTTCAATAACACCCAATCTTTATGTTTAAGTTGCATCGGGGCTATGGTTTCCAGATCTAATAATGAGATTTCCTGACTTTTTCCCTGACTTTTCAGGAAATTTCTTGGCATTTAGTAAATCTACATCTACATTCTTAATTTAGTTAATATTTAATAATCTTTTCACACCAAGTGATTTAAAAAATTATGTGTTTTCATTAAGTTTTTACTGCTACAGTTATGAGTACATCCCTGACAACTACAGTTTTTATCCCTGTTTTCCTGATAGATGACTTAAATTCCTGACATGTCAGGAATGTTACTTGGTAATTAATATTCGCTAATTCTAATAAATTCTAATTCACTAATAATAATCACATAGTCATAAATTTACCTCTTTAATGAGTGAAAAAATAAAAATAGAATAAAAATAGTAATTGTTTTAATACAATGTTAACTTAAATAAATAAATACCTACTTTTTTACAGGTGACACTTAGAAGAAGGCCTGTTTGTAAGATATACTAGTTACAATAAGCCAAGCAAGACTGATTCAACTACTGATACAAGATGGTACCTATCTAACAAAATCATGGGCCTCAGTACTTTGTCTGCGTGAAAAGCTTTTTTTGCTATCCCTTGGGAACTTTGTTAAGGATGAAAGGACCCTATGTCCTTCTCTGTACCCCTGACAACATGTACCTATGTAAAATTTCATGATGATTCTAACAATTGTTTGTTACACCTCAAAACAAACAAACGGACTTTCTCATTTATAATATTATTAGTAAGGATGTGGTTGCTTTGTTATTATTATTTTTATACTTTTAAGTTCAAAAAGTAAATGTTCTCTTTGATTTAAATTTAAATTTGTTTTAATCTAACACCTTATAACTACCCTATTATTTTGATAATGCAAAACAACAACATATTGTTGAAATTTTTTTTTGTTTTGTAGATGTGATAGATAGTACACAAAATGAAAGGTTATAGGTAGGTAGTCAATATTTTATTTTATAATTATATCTAAACCAATACAATTAGGTATATGATTTTAAAGCACAAAGTAGGTACAGCCAGAACTTTTCCATCATGCTTCTTTTTATACCTAAAGTTTCATAGTCTTGTTTGTCGCTTGGAGCAAAATATTCATTACTATAATTTTGTTCAATAGCTTCAGCGTATTTCCTGTGCACCATCGGGCACGTTCGACGTCCAAGGGTTAGCTTTTTCCAACATCTTTTCTAGCCAATTTAAAAGGTACTTGTGTATTATATTCTGCAATGTCAATATACCTATTGAATTGTATGTATCTGAAATTCAATAAGATTGAGTTAATAACAATTTAGGTAAATAAAAGACTTATTAAAAACCATAGCGGTATTTTGATCTAATAAGTAGTCAGTATATAATGTTACGGCTTATTTGCCGAAGTGCCCGAATAGCTGGCTAAAACTATGTGTAGCCTATGTGTAGTTTGGGGTATGAAGAAAGTTATTTGTATTATCTGTTAAAAAAATCATCATCATCATATCAGCCACACGACACCCACTGCTGGGTATAGGCCTATCGGCTACACCTAGTTTTATCCGCACTTTGGGTATTAGCCGTAACATTATAATTATATACTTAATAGGAACCATGTAATAATAAGTATTATTTACCAGCATTCTTGATCACTTTTTTGTTTGTTTCATCCTTTGGTCAGAAAAGAGAGTCATGTTTTCTTGCCAATTATATTCCGTAAGTATTGTAGGTATCTTGAACTGAAATAAATGTAAGTAATGATTGATAAATCCATACGATAAGTCTTAAGTGTGGTATTTTGATGTAAGTAATATAAAGTTCTTACTTACTTACTAAGTAAATATATCTTATTTATTATTATGGGTATCCATGGCATATGATTGCTGACTGAGCAAGGGTTTATTATAAAGAAAATTAGGTAGGTACTATACTATTCTAATTAATTAGTTTAGTAGTAGTAAACACATTACACAACACAGAGGAAATAATCACCACGTAGGTACAATTTGACATTAGGTGCATTCCAACAGACTAATCGCTGAGTCATTGATCACCATAAAGAACATTTTAACCATGAAAAGAAATGGCAGTATAATATGATCGTCATCTCGTATGTGCTTACTCACTCACTCTTACTCCTTCTGGCTTGTGAGTTGTGAGTAGGGCTTGCAATTCGAATACTTCGAATATTCGGCTTATTTTGCTATTCGAATACTCAAGTCGGTGATATTCGAATATTTTCCACTTTGTTAGATTTAGGCGAAAGTCTTTCATTAAATACCCGAATAGCGCTAGAATGAAGCGTAAAGAATTTCCGTCACTGAGGATCTAGCTTTATCTGAAACCAATTACTGCAGCACTTACGATGCAATTCGAGGTTAAAAAAAATTATTTATTTTATTTATTTATTTATTTCTTTTATTTCTTGGGAAACATACAGCATAAATTTTTACATATAGTTACAACATACATCAAATTACATTAGCCTAAACAGTTTCCACTACTAAGTAATGACAATAAAGTATCGAGTAACAATAACACTGTAACTTACTTAAACAACTAAATTTTGCTTACTAAATTTTGTTTACTTATAAAAAATGAGAGGCCAAACATTAATTAATTGGTACTATTAAGTGCAACTTTGAATTTAGCGGGCTTAAGACTAAACAAATCAATGTGACTAAATTTAACGTTATATAATTTCATCGCTCTAACTATAAAACGGTTTCTAGCATAATTATGTAACGGTTTCTAGCATAATAATTAGTATGTAAATAAGCTAGGGTGACCATGAAGTATTATTTTTTGCGGACATTGTATTGAAGTTTATTGAGACTGTATGTGGCGTATGTGCACATTACTTTTAGGTTTTTACACGACTGCCCAAAATTGAATAATTTTGTGTTCAGGGTTCATGTATGTTTGTAGTTACCTATGTGAGTTTCTTTATTCCACCATAACTTCTAACTAGCTTAACGGAATTAGATGTTTGGGGTATCGTTAGAATCCTGACATCATTCCGAGTGACAATGGCTATATATTTTTTTGAAGTCAATATGGCGACTGTACGACGCCACTTTTAAATGTGAATAAGAATTAATTTCTGTGACGGGTCTGGGCGCTACTATGTATAATAATTATCTATTTAAAAAGTATAAAAGTAGTATATCAGTTGTCTAGCACCCATATTACAAGCTTTGCATAGTTGGGGTAATCAATCAATCATTCGAATAATTCGAATGACCATCAACATGTATTACTAATTAGTAATGTAGATATTTTTTATATTATTTTATAGCGCCACGGCGTTTTTTCTTGAGCCTCGTAGAGCCACTTCTCAAAAGTATTACTAATTAGTAGTAATTATTCGATTATTTAAATTAGTTTATTACTAATCTGACATTCGATTATTGAAATTAGTAATTAGTAGTTAATTCGATTATTGAAATTAGTAGTAATAATCGCGCATCACTATGGCGCTGTGTGAAATTGTCCAAGCATTTATTAATTTAATATCTGGGTGACCGAGCTTTGCTCGGATATTACTATTTATTGTAATATGGTGGTGAAAGCGCCATCTGGTGGTTTTTAGGGTTCCGTACCCAAAGGGTATTAACGGGAACCATTACTAAGACTCCGCTGTCCGTCTGTCTGTCTGTCCGTCTGTCTGTCTGTCACCAGGCTGTATCTCATGAACTGTAATAGCTAGACAGTTGAAATTTTTACAGATTATGTATTTTTGTTGCCGCTATAACAACAAAAACTAAAAACAGAATAAAATAAATAAATATTTAAGAGGGGCTCCCATACAACAAACGTTCTTTTTTGCTGTTTTATGGTATAACCCTTCGTGCGTGAGTCTGACTCGCACTTGACAGGTTTTTTCTGGTGGTTTGACTGCCTCCGTGGTCGAATGGTTATAAACCGGTTTTCAAGATGTCGCTTTTCTACATATTCTGCGTGGAAAGAAAAATGCATGAAAACTCAAAAATTGTGGTGTTTAGGTGATAATCTAGAATCTACATTGTCATCTCAAACATTAACTACATTTTTTAAACTTATTTAAAAACAATAAAAATAAAAATATATATATAAACTTGAACATATGAAGTCAAAGTCAAATAAGCTTTATTCAAATAAACTTAATAATTAAGTACTTTTGAATCGTCTATATTTTCCTACCAGCTGTTCCAGACTTTTTTAGACTTTTTGAAAAAACAAAAATAAGTCACCGAGCGGGATTCGAACCCGTAACACTTGTTTCTTGCCGACAGTGGCCGGCCGGACGAAATTAGCGACCATATTCTGCGTCGGAAGAAAAACGCATGAAAACTCGAAAACACGCGTTTTCCCAAACATAAGACTAATCTAGATCGATTGCTTACCCCCGAAAACCCCCATATACCAAATTTCAGCGAAATCGTTAGGGCCGTTTCCGAGATCATAGAAATAAATAAATAAATACAAAAATTGCTCGTTCGAAGGTATAAGATAACGATTATAGCCTTTCTGTCCATCAACATACGTACATTGTTGTCACCCTATCTTAAAAATCTCATACAAATTTAATCATGGATTTTATTGTAACTACCTGCAGTGATTGGTTTTAGATGCAGCTAGATCCTCAGTGACGGAACTTGTTTTTAATATTAATTGCTTTACAACTTGCGTGAAGCAAAATTCACGTAATGTGACAGTTTTAAGTATGTATGGGCCATACAGTGTGATGGTTCGAAATATTGTTTTCGCTTTTTTCTATTGAGGTGTCGTTATGCGAACGAATTTCAAGTATTATATACTGTCACTTATCAAACGTGACGCTGCTATTACAGACTGCTTCATTTGGCTCCAAACGGTTTAGTTGTCGATATTTTGACAACTGAAAACTGGTACAGACGGTTCTGTATGTGCCATGTTTAAACAACGATTTTATGAGATCTGCTCTGTTTTGTACGATGTTCGAGTGTTAAATCTTATCCGCCTTACTAATAAGGAACTGCAACCCACCCCTTTAACAGCTGTGTAGCTAAGCTATGACAGTGATAGAGGTATTATAGATCGTATACACAGTTGTTTACTAATAAAGACTTTCATTGTATTGGGTATTGTATACACACTGGTTATAACGAATGTGACTTGCAACACTGCTGCTCACGTTCTAAAACAACATCATCTTTAATTATTTTCTAGTGAAATATAAATAAATTAATAATTTAAATCTTATACCGGTTCCACACTCGCGCCGCGAAAGCCCGTGAAGGCCAAGAACCGCGAGTGTGAAGTGTGGAGGGTTTCGCGGCTTCGCGTTCGCGCTTCGCGGCGTTCCCCGTCCGGTGGTTTTTGGTCCGTGTCAAAAGGCTTGTGTGCCGAACTAAGGTTGCCGTGATTCGTGGCCGCGGTTCACGCGCGAGTCTGGAGGGCTATATTTTTTGCACCGTTTTCATGCGCGAACCGCGCCCGTGATTTGCGGCGCGAGTGTGGAGCCGGCTTTATATTGAGGCTTTATCGTGATTAAACTGTTAAGAAAACCTGTTTATTTTTAATCCTTATACTATTTTCACCAATATTTTAGACTTAAGCGTGTGGGCCGGAGAGTCGCATGCTTTTAAAACTTTAGATCGCGATATCTTTGTCCCTGTCGCGTTACATGAGTAACGAATGTGTTCGTAGCTGTAACAATGAATATGTAACGGCTACAAATACATCAACCCACCGGTACAGGCTCAGATTGATCTGGAATTCGACGATTTAACCAAAAACATAACCTCAAAGCATGCGACTCTCCGGCCCACATGCTTTTGTCCATAATTCTGCCGAGAAGCCGGTACAATCGAATTGATATCAGAAATAAGAACGTATATCATCAGTACATTACTTCTAGGTGGTTTTAGAATGGAATTATGCATGTGGTACGGAGAGTCGCATGCTCACTTAAAAACAAAGAATGTCTGCCAGCTGTCAGTCAACTGTCAAAAGCGTTTTGTTACGTGCGACATATGCACAGATTTTCCGTTTGATCAGAGGGCTTACCAACAGCAAATAAGAAACCGTTTAGTTCAAAAGCAGGCCTTAAACAGGACTGCTTAAGGCCTGATTTCATACTAACCTTTGAGGTCATAGTACGAAAAAGTAAGGCAGTTCAATATAAGTCCTGCTATAAGAGCTCAGTACCTGGGTGAACCGAGCAAGCTCGGTTATTAGTATTTATTGTAAATGGTGGTGTTTAGGTGATAAAAAAGTGCTTTAGCTACTTACTTTGGGATCAGAGCAATGTATGTGATGTTTTTTCGATATTCGTAATCTCAACCTTACATTACTCGTTTTGTCACAGAGTAACGCCATCTATTGTCAATTTCTCTCATTACATAGCTATGGAATAAGATGTAGTTAATACATAATAATTCCGCGAGGCGTAGTAGTTAGTTTTTATGGCATTATCCGAGAGATGGCGTCAGAAAACGTACCCGAAAAACTTTTTAAAATTTGTATCGGTAAATTTTCGTTTTGCACTATTGCTTCATAAGTCTCAATAAAATAAAAACTCGAAAGCAACATTAACAACATTTTTTTAAACTTGTCTAAAAACAATAAAAAATATATGTATAAACTTGAACATAAAACAAGTAAGTCACCGAGCGGGATTCGAACTCTGAACACTCGTTTCTTGTGGTCCACGTACTAACCCGCTGAACCAAACAGACATTGGCCGGCCGCGGGTGAAATTAGAGACCATATGCTGCGTCGAAAGAAAAACGCATGAAAACGCAAAAACGCGCATTTCCCCAAACGTAAAACCAATCTAGATCAATTGTTTACCCCCGAAAACCCCCATATACCAAAGGACATCAGGCACATGAGACCCAAAAGTGTATAAACATAGTTCTGTTATCTATAAACACTTTATGTTAATAGAATCATAAAACAGCAGCAACATTATTTTTTTACTCCTTCATTTAGCTTTAATTAATTATTGAAAAAAACAAAAGCATATCAATGAAACGGACATCTTTGTCAGCGATTGCACAAGTCTCCCCTGGGTATATTTGTTCTGTGGCACAAGTGATTGCGCATTAAAAAAAAATATCTGCCGGCTGTCAGTCAACTGTTAAAAGTGTTTTGTTACGTGCGGTGCGACATATGCACAGAACTCGTACATTGTGGTGCTAATCTGTATCACTAATGTTAATATGTGCACACTACCGTGATATGCCAATAATTATGGCCATAATTTTCCTTATTCCTATACGCATAAGGTTCATCAATGGTCATAATTGTTGGCATATTACGGTAGTGTGGCCCTAGCATAACGCAGCTAACGAAACGTGTAGTCGTGGTGGTGTTGCTATTTAGTGTCGGGATTACCAAAAAAAAAACTTTCAAACATAAATAACTCTTAAAACATAAATCTTCGTAAAAATCTGAATATTTTCTATGAATTACTAATTACATGCCTGCATTTTGGAAAATACAGAAATGTTATACATTCTTTGGTTTTTTTCTATGGGACTCTGCCTGATGTCCTTTAATTCATTTGAACTTAGACTTTTTAAATTATGACTATCTGACCGTGTTTAACATTTTCGTTTTCGACATTTTAATCGTTAGACTTTCTAATTTCGTCTAATTCGTTAGCTTCCCGTTCTCGGTTGTAATGTACTTTTACTCGATTTACCGGAATGCACCACATTAATGCGTGCTGAAAAAATCAGGGGCTGAAAATAACTAGGACGAATTTTATTTTTTCCATGCTAGTCGATTCTGAAAAATGATCGATGACTCAGCGAATAGTCTGTTAGAATGCACCCAAAGTCATGACACGAGACTATCGGTGTTTTCGTTCTATGTATTCTGTGTTTGTAGAATGGAACAAGCGTTTGTGATGTTAATGTACTTTTGAGTACCAAATTAGTGTCGATATCGTTTAAGCGTAGGATTTTGTATAGAGAAACGCTTAGAAATATTTTTATGCAATATGATTTGACTTGATTTTGGATTACTTATGGTTTTAAATTAACAATAATGCAATGTTATGTGTGTAATACAGTCACAGGCATCCGATGGACGACTATTTGTTTAATTTAAGGTAAGATCATAGTTTTATTTGATCAAATAGAAACATTGTACATTTGAGTACGAATCAACAAATTCGTGACGCTTGATCACGTGACCTATGTCAATCCCATACATTGTCTTTCTATTCTACTAGCGTTAATTGTAGTAAGTGGCCATTTGAGTAGGCCCCCTGAACCTACCTACTAACATAAATTAAAACAATAAAGAATTTGTTTCTTTTTATATTGTCATTTTGCCAATGCCAGATTTTATGTAATCCTCAAAGATAACAAATTTTCGCTGGCCGCTCTAGGCCCGGGCCTACTTGGCCTTAGGGCAAATCCGCCACTGACTGAAACGCGATATGATAGGGATTTATCACGTTTATTTAACTGTCAAAAGACAATGGTATTTGACAGTTGGGTGTCGATAAAACGATAAATCACCCGATTCATATATCGTGTTTCGTCGGTCGTGCTACGGGCTGACTGTAACTGTAAGTATGTTTTCAAATGTGCAAAAAGTTACTTCCGCAAGTACAATTGATTTTGATTTAGAGTTAATTTAGTTTTTAATATAAAATCTTCACTCAAAAACATTTCAAATCTCGGTCTGTGTTGTTTTCGATACGATTCCCGATCGATATAGATAGGTACTCGGAGTACGGTGATTTCCGAGTTGCAATATGCGTCACAAATACTATAAATATACCGCAAGAGCGCCGCCATCGACGTGAGGGCAACGATTGCCAACGAGCTGAGTATTACCAACGATTCTGCTTAAATTAATGTTTACAGTTCATGACTTTTGGTAAACCTTTCAATGAAAGTCAACGACTTCAAAAGATCCTTTAAAACATTCTTAGGAATCTCTTTCAAGGGATTCTTGTACAATAACCTACAGGCTTCCTACAGGAAAACGTTTGAAGAAAATTATTCACGTCATACCTACCTACCTATTTATTATGAAAGTACTTTTTTAATGCAAGTAGGTAATTGTTTGTTTTTGGTTGTTGATATTTGTAATATTTTGTAAGTGTTATTGGCTGTTTACGGCATTAACTAAATTATGTCATTGTGTACTAGGTAGGTACAGAAGCCGTCTGGCATATTTACAGCGTTCATGCGCAATTTTCCTAATTGTAACTAGACTAACAAATATAAATATTGAACTTGTAGATTTTAGTTAGTTTAGTTATTTTTTGCATTCACAATGCTATTTTTATATTAAGATAATTAATATAATTGAAAAAATACTAAAAAAATCGAGCCAATTTTTTGTAAGTAGTATTTTTTCAATCACTTATATTATCTAAATATAAATATGTGAAAAATACAAGCAGTAGTTGATACTTTTTTTCAATGTGAACAAAGAATTACTTATGTTTTTATGAAATTATCGTTATCTAACTGCGCTAAAGGGGTCAACAGTTCCGCTATCGTATATTAAGTTTTAATCGTATATTTTGTGCGATTATAACTTAATAATATACAATTATACATCGTCTGTATGTCATATTTTGAACAACTTACAACAAAGAAATGTTTTTATTTAATACTAGGGGGTCGTCCATTAATCAAGTGAGCCTCGAAAGGGGGGGGGGGGGTAGTTGAAAACATCACGAAGTATCACAAGGGGGGACGGGGGGGTGTAGTGAGATATCACGTGTATTAATTTTTTTCGTTGAACGTGTGGCTTTTAACTGAAAACTGTGTGTGATTGTTGACTCACGGTTACCAGGACGATTTCCCCGCCCACGGCACTTACTGTATCTGTACGCGAAACGGCACTTTTTTATTTTTGTTGTTTTTACACAACCGGACTACTGGATTCCAGACACTCGACAATTTAAACCCATCCTCACGATTGAAATTTTTGTATTTGGTTATTTCAATTTTTTGTAAGTAGTATTTTTTCAATCACTTATATTATCTAAATATAAATATGTGAAAAATACAAGCAGTAGTTGATACTTTTTTTCAATGTGAACAAAGAATTACTTATGTTTTTATGAAATTATCGTTATCTAACTGCGCTAAAGGGGTCAACAGTTCCGCTATCGTATATTAAGTTTTAATCGTATATTTTGTGCGATTATAACTTAATAATATACAATTATACATCGTCTGTATGTCATATTTTGAACAACTTACAACAAAGAAATGTTTTTATTTAATACTAGGGGGTCGTCCATTAATCAAGTGAGCCTCGAAAGGGGGGGGGGGGGTAGTTGAAAACATCACGAAGTATCACAAGGGGGGACGGGGGGGTGTAGTGAGATATCACGTGTATTAATTTTTTTCGTTGAACGTGTGGCTTTTAACTGAAAACTGTGTGTGATTGTTGACTCACGGTTACCAGGACGATTTCCCCGCCCACGGCACTTACTGTATCTGTACGCGAAACGGCACTTTTTTATTTTTGTTGTTTTTACACAACCGGACTACTGGATTCCAGACACTCGACAATTTAAACCCATCCTCACGATTGAAATTTTTGTATTTGGTTATTTCAATCGTGAGGATGGGTTTAAATTGTCGAGTGTCTGGAATCCAGTAGTCCGGTTGTGTAAAAACAACAAAAATAAAAAAAGTGCCGTTTCGCGTACAGATACAGTAAGGGGGCGTCCATTAATCACGTGATGTTTTTTGGCCAATTTTTAACCCCCCCTCCGACCTGGTGATACATGGTGAGGTTTTACGTTAACCCCCCCCCCCCCCCCCCCTCTAAATCACGTGTAATTTTTTTTGGTACAAAATAATCCCTACAATTTTCAGTACGAATATGTCTGGGCGGGGAAATCGTCCTGGTAACGGTGAGTCAACAATCACACACAGTTTTCGGTGAAAAGTCACACGTTTTACGAAAAAAAAAATACACGTGATATCTCACTACACCCCCCCGTCCCCCCTTGTGATACTTCGTGATGTTTTCAACTACCCCCTCCCCCCCTTTCGAGGCTCACGTGATTAATGGACGACCCCTAAGTATCGCGTGTCGAGAACAAATTCGAGTGAATAGTGAGTTTGCAGACAGTGGTACCGGTATCGAACGTAGTAATAAAAGAACTAGACGGAGGGTAGACCGATTCGTCTGCCAATAACATCTACCCGCACGCAACAATCGACAGTTCTTCCGTGATCATGGCGCATGCAACTGCGCCGAAATATCGGAGTCTCAAAAATAAACAGGTACATGGTGTAAATCCCGACATAGTTTATTCTATTAACGTCAATAACCATGGAAATTTAAAACTATATAATAGACGACTATATCGAAGTCGCACACTTATGTAGGTCACAGAATTTGATGTATGGAATTGAGAAGCTTATGGCACGTAATTTTACATTTGCTTATTTCAAAGCTTTAATCACCATTACCGTGCTTTAATAGTAAGCGTAGCGTTCATATGCATAGAATGATGGCCATTTGAGTAAAGGGCTGAATCGATACAAACTATACGTTGCCATTGTCAACAGAGTCCATCTCCAGCTACCTACTTACTATTAGACGCATTTAAAACAATATTTCAAAGCGTTTTCAGAAGGGACGTTTTCTATACAAATATTGAATTTATCTACTTGAGGAACACAATGCTCCATGTAGGTAAGTATTTAATATGAAAACACAGAGCTATTTGCAATTGCAACTATCGTATACAACGTAAGGTTCAATATTGACCGACACGTGTACCTATTCATATGTACCTATTTAACTTTTGTATCATAATGCTAAAACTAATTGTTTGTAAACATGTACACGTGTTGTTTTATCACGGTTTTTCAGGCAGACTGTATGTTATCGCGCAGTAAACACGCGGTAGTAAACAGAACAGTGAGGCAGTTTTGATAAGATTCTAATATGCGTAGTAACGTGTAGTAATAGTAAGCTAAGACGGTTAGATTTTTTGTATTGGTAAATATAGCTACGAAAAAAACCGGTAAAGAGCGGGTCGGACTCGCGCACTGAGGATCCCACAGAACAAAGAATTTTTTTTTTCCCCCAGTAGAAGTCGCATGTGGGCGGCACCCGTGTAACATCATATATGCGTAGCTCCGCATATCTTTGAATTTTGCTCAGTCAGTCGTATGAACGAACGCCAAACAAAAAATCTTCAAAAATAATATATAAATGCCGAGGTGCATTATATAAAAGAGCAAAATCTATATCCACATATATCATTTAGCAAACGGGTGCATAAAATATCGGAGGCGAGCTTTATTTAATTAATTTTGATTTTAAATAAAAATTCAACTGATATTTTCCTTTTAACATTCATAACAATAAATATCCACCTTTATGCGGTATACACTTATGATCCATATTCCAACGCACAATTTGACATATTCTTGAACTTTCAAAAACACTAAAATATAGAATGGCGGAAATGTCACTCAATAGGGGAGACCGAGAAAAGATGTGACTGTGAAGAGTTGAAAAGTATTATCACCATAGCAAAAACTTGATAAATAAATGATAAACGTCTAAATAACAGTTGATTTGATACACTCACCACTGAAAACACGCAAAAACAGCACGGAATTTTAGTCAACTTAAATAGTACGTTATAGGCGAGCCCGGTAAGCTAGCATTTTATTGTCAAGGATTTTAATCATTCGAGGCAATTTAATGAAAATTACTTCCCCTACAAGGCTGCAAAGTCTCAAGAAATGAGCGAAAAAAATTCTTAGTTAAAATTTAATTTTGAAATTGGTCATGTAGCCATAAAGTTTTATAAAAATAACGTTTTATAGTTATTTTTAGATTTAGAATACTACACTCCTGGGGGTCAATTCTGCTAATGTTAACGTCGAAATCCTGGTTCAGTGGTGTTAAACCCAAAACCGAAACACATTGTGATTAAACTTTTTTTTATTTAAACTTTTTTTATTTAGATTTTTGCATTCACAATGCTATTTTTATATTAAGATGAATAAATAATGAAAAATATTAGAAAAAAATCGGCTCACCCGTAGCAACTTAGACGGGATTCGAACCCGCACCCTTAGGATTCCGGCCTAATGCACTACCAATTATGCTACCAAGCCGCTGAGGGATGTGGCGAAATTTTCTAATACTTTCCACGCTTCCGCTGAAGATCAGCGCCATCTCACCAATGTGAAGAGAACTACTTCGACATTCGGTTGTAGCACCTTTGCAGATGCCAGACAATCAATTAAGGTGAAACAGTACAATTTCAAACTTTTTTTATTTAGATTTTTGCATTCACAATGCTATTTTTATATTAAGATGAATAAATAATGAAAAATATTAGAAAAAATCGGCTCACCCGTAGCAACTTAGACGGGATTCGAACCCGCACCCTTAGGATTCCGGCCTAATGCACTACCAATTATGCTACCAAGCCGCTGAGGATTTTGTGATTGAGGACATTGTGATTCTTAAACCCAAAACGGAAACACATTGTATCTCGATTTTGGGTATAAGAAACAAGAACTGTGTCAAAAAGCACTACCATTCCAACACCATTGATCCACGTTTTTGACGTTAACATTAGCAGACTTGACCCCCTGAACTTGTGCGGGGCGGAAAGTAACTATTGAAATTAACTCGATAGGTATAGGTGCCGGCACATAACTTGGCAAGTTCTTTAACGCATATACTTCTACGCCTATACTTTTCTTTGTTTGCCCGATGTAAGAGAGCCCAGTAGCAATCTAGTTTGTAGACGCCTAGCGCTTGCACCTTGAAAAGGGATGTTGCACTTGACAGGTCGTAAGAGTTGGTTTATCTTCCTCGTCGGCTTGGTCTTGATAGACACACTCTTCAGAATACCTACAATCTTGTCATTGACACCTTTCATGTAAGGTAGAATGGCAGGTCGTCGTTCTACTATGGCTGGCTTGACACGAATTCTGGGTTGGAGGGGAGGCGTGGTACTGGCAATTTGTTACTTCGCAGAACGTGCTTGACATGCTGAAGCTCAGCTGTCAGGTCTTGTTGGTCACAGATCCCAAATACAAATAAATACAAATAACTTTATTTGCTGTAAATAGGGTGATAACTTATAATTCCCGCGTACTCTCTGAAACAAAGATTTCTCTATGGTAGGTAGCTAACTGTAAAGGATGGTGGTGGAATTCACCATTGAGCTATCTATCTGGAAGTGTTGCTTTTCGAAACATCCGATATATTTATTTTATTTGGGTTTCTGAATTTTGAAATTCAAATATTTTTTGCCTAGTAATTAAGAAATGTCAGGATTCCACCGAATTATGAAATTGGGTTTACACGAATTATTGATATGAAACTATTTAGGATAAGCTAAGTGAAGAATGTTAACCAACCCGGTTTCCCTTATCTCATTAAATTTTCTTAAAGTACTTTATGTGTTAATGAATAAGGTGGTAAATCGCACTATTAAAATTAGCTTACGCCATCTAGCGGCTGAGTAGCAGCATTATAAATATACGTATTATTTAATTTGGTACCAAGTTGCTATGGTAATACAACTGAATCTAAATAAATAAACTTTGTGATTTATGGCTTTCTGGATATTATACATTTTTACTGTTTATCCAATTATGTGTTCACAAAGTGTGTGTGCGTAGCATGTAACTATTGAGTGGGGGGCTTGGCTTCGATTTTTAATGTGTTTGTTTGGTTACACTGGTTTTCATACTAAATTCAGCTCATACTACTTCTATCTACTTCTATGTTCTGTGGAGGATCCCGTACCATAATGTAGTGCTATAGACCACGCGTTTGTAAAATTTTTGAACATTTTTCGAAATGGATGAAATATGATTATTCCCATATAACCGCCATGTGAAGATAATGGCAACATCCTCCCTCGGAAGAGACCCTACGTACATACGTAATATAGTATAAGAATTTTAAAGTACCTACCTAATTACAAGACAAATACTACTATAAAAATAAGTATTAATCAGGCCAGAAGGAATCGACTGAAAAGGCTTTTTTCTAAAACGAAAATCAACTTTAATACGTTTATGGTTCTATGCTTCTGAAACCTTAATTTACGATTCTACACGAAATTCTACGTCACTTAATACACGATATTGAATTACACATTCGTTGTGTAATTCGGTATTAAGTTTACTGAATTTAACTTTGCAACCTGCAACCTCTACATAATAGACCTATCTCTAAATTGGTTATGGAAGGAAATAAAAAATTGTTTGACGAAAAGGCAAAAAGTGTTTCGTAATAGGATGTATGTAATAAAAGCGTTTTGAAAAGAAGTTTTGTTTGTTAGACATCCAAAGAAGAAGGTCGAGAAAGAAAATGTGAATAAATATCAATGAGTTTTCTACAACAAACAAATACAACTTTCTCTTACTATTGTAGGTTTTACTTACATACATGTTTGTTTTAGGCAGGTATTGTTTTCTACAAGGGGGTATAACCGATGAGATCGAGTTCGGGTTCGAATCGAATAAACGTCAAAACAGTACAATGGAAACCATGGCAACCGATGCCAAAGTAACTACTAAAATAACAAATTATTGACGTAATTCGATTCTGATGTGAACTCGATCCCGTTGAGAGTAGGCTGGTTAGGTAGGTCGGTATCAAAAGTGATATAATGGCGAAGCAAAAGCAAAAATTGGAATAAAATAATAATAATAATAATAATAATAATAATAATTTATTGGCAACAAAAATTACAATTTTATATTACATGTTACTTATTAAACTATACATCAAGTTTATAATAAAATATAGATTTATTTAATTTATATTTCTTATTTTCTTATCTCTAAAACAAAAACAGTATTTCCGTAATGTATGACGTTAATTCGGTCCCGATGTGAACTCGATCGCGTCGAGACTGGACTCTGTTAGGTAGGTATCAAAACTTATATGTTGTCGAAACAAAAGCCAAAATTGGAATAAAATATTGATTTATTTACAGTACGATCCTTAATTTATTATCTTTTAAACAAAAACAGTTAATGTGATGTGCGAGGCCGACCTCCATCAAGCACCATATCAGCATCACCCTCTCATGTTGAATTAAACATGGCCCCGTGAAAATGTCACCCGATTTTATATAGGGGCCACATTTTCCGTTTATTCTTGACTTGGGGCAAAATGTTAGCGAAAAATAACATCGAGCTTATGACGTGACGAGACGAGACGCAGCTAGATGCTCGGAATATTAATATTCGAATTATATGAACGAAGGTGAATTCATATTCTGTGTGGGTAAGAAATCTATTTTTGTTTTCGTTTCTCGTAACGGTGATAAGTAAAGCCTGTCTTTCTAAGGTAAGGGTATGTAGCTTATTTATTCTGAGGTAAGGGATCTGTAGGCTATTTACTACTAATTATTAATCTTGAAAAGCGCTTGTCCAGCAGTAGGTAATAGGTAAAATATATAGTAGGTAATTACTGTTTAAAGAAAAAAAATGTTTGAATGATTTTGGAAAAGAATGAAAGAGAAAATCTTAGCAACGGAAAAATAATACAAAACTCAAGGAAAACCATATGAAAATATCCACTCAACAGATTTAATTAACCAAAAAACATGAAATCAACTATAGTAACACAACGTGCATGGTACGCTAGATCACCTGCATTCATCATCCATCATCACTCGCATTATCATACAAATCTTTCACATAACAGATATCAATTTTAACAAAGTGAAAACCACGTGAAAACCATGGGAAAACAATGTAATTTTATTTCAACGATGTGCCGGTTTGATAAATCGTAAACAATTCTCTTTCTAAGTAAACATTGAAAAGGAAACATAATATATTCTAAATTCTATGTGTATTTATTTATTTGACTTCGCAACACGTTGCTTTGCTACACTCGTCCATTTGGTACAGAAATTGGGTCATGCAATCTTCCCTTCCTCTTGCAACATAGCCGGTTCAATTCCGGACTCGGTCGTAAACATACGACCTAGGATTTACTATAGTAATATTGCTGTCTTTAATATGATAAAGACTCAACTCATCAACAGCAGTTAATTCGTAGTGACGATTTTACTACTCGCTTTAGAGTTTAACTATTTCTGAGTAGTTTAGTGCTGGCTTCCTGTAACCTATCTTGAGTACTTAAGTTAACTTTGGATCAGTTACGAGGCAAATGTTGTTATTTCCCGTCATTTAATAGATAAATCTTGGCATAAGTGTCTCTTAAAGATTGATGAATGAGTTATCGATGTGTTAATGTTAAAGAAACAAATTCCTACACCGGATAATATGTAATAGTGACAGCCAAAACTTTGATTAAATATTTTATTCAAAGGACTAAAAACATCATTTTGAGTTCACCAGTTTTACGAAGGTAAGTCAGCATCGAAAGTTGCTTAACATTTTAATACTTTGTCATAGTAACTATAATGTTTCAAATTGTGAGACATTTGTTAAAAAACCGGCCAAGTGCGAGTCGGACTCGCGCACGAAGTGTTGCTTACCAAAAAACAGCAAAAAATCACGTTTGTTGTATGGGAGCCCCCTTAAATATTTTTTTCTGATTTTATTATTTGTTGTTATAGCAGCAATAAAAATACATCATCTGTGAAAATTTCAACTGTCTACCTGCAGTCGTTATTAATAACGAGCAAAAAACACCAAAAAAATCACGTTTGTTGTATGGGAGCCCCCCTTAAATATTTATTTTATTCTGTTTTTAGTATTTGTTGTTATAGCGGCAACAGAAATACATCATCTGTGATCTGTAATCTGTGAAATTTCACCTGTCTAGCTATCACGGTTCATACAGCCTGGTGACAGACAGACAGACAGACGGACAGCGGAGTCTTAGTAATAGGGTCCCGTTTTTACCCTTTGGATACGGAACCCTAAAAAGATGCTGTGCAAAGAACTAAAGTGTTAAGCGACTTGGTGACCATACGACAACTTGACTTTGCTACGGCTATCCTTATTTTCTGCCAGACCCTTTTTTATGTTACCTACTTAAATACATATACAATATACCAAATAAAGTGACACTGTGTTACTAAGGCAAAAACAACGTTCAAGAAAAGCAATACAGAACCACAAAATTTTAGCGGGAATTCTACTGTAATTTGTGGTTTCTAAGAGCTGCGCAGTCATGATAGGTTGTGAGAAAACGAAATGATCCGTAAAAACATGGTCCAATTTTAGCAAAATGTTTCA
Source organism: Agriphila tristella (assembly GCA_928269145.1). NCBI lineage: Eukaryota > Metazoa > Arthropoda > Insecta > Lepidoptera > Crambidae > Agriphila > Agriphila tristella. Next base: position 32,298,277 of record OV743432.1, read on the forward strand.
TACTATGCTTTGTTCATATTCTGAACCAGTCACGATCACGAGTGAGTGTGAATGTTCATAGAAATGATACTGAAAGGTACTGAAAGAGTATGTAAATTATTTTGATACATACTTATGTTGCTTACAAGGAAAATTATGTGAGTGAAATATTTAGCACACAGTAATTGGCACTTGTAAGTGTAGGTTTATAACAACTAATGTAGGTGTAAGTAATTCTCATAGAAACCTTTTGCAAAACGTGTTACAAATTGAAAATTTTCACAAACAACTGATAAACTAGTTTTGACCTTCCTAGGGGGTAACATTTATTATATTAATAAATCCATTTAGTGAAAAGAGCTACAATCAAGGGCGTCGCCAGCCCATGGCCCAGGGGGGGGGGCCAAGTTAATATTAAGGAGGATGAGAATGACATGAATTGTAGGTACAGTCAACAGCACCTAGTGAATTTATTCAAGTTTTGAGATGGGGCAGGATTTATCGGAAAAGCAAGTCAATTGCACGGCCTTAGGACATTGGTTATTTGCAGTTGGCTACATTTTTTAACCTCTAGGGGGAGGGGGGCAGCGGCCCCCCCTGCCCACCCCTGGCGACGCCCATGGCTACAATACAACACCACCTGTGTTTTATTGTAGCTCTTTTCAATTGTATATCCGCATTTCAAAGAAATTAGCGTTTTTTTCAAAGAAGTTATCTAAAATAAAAGCTTGACTATTGATGTAAACTTTAGTTTTAGTTAGTGCCGTATAGAGAGAAAACATAATAAATTATCAGGTATTTTAAAACGAAGACAATCTGTTCAAGTGGAATTTCAATTTTACTTGTCAGAGGTATTTTTCACAAACGTTTCAGCTGTAACAAATAAGAATACGACTCATATTTATTTTTTCACTTATTGTTTGTACTGTATTGAGAAATAAAATATTAAAAAATGCTCAAATCGGTACACTTTGACATGTTTTTTACTGGTACATATTAACAGATTCTAAAGTATTTTTTTATTTTTCTTAGGAATAATGAGGTATTTGTCTATTGTATTGCGTGTTTGTATATACTTATACAGGGTGACATGGAAATTCGACCTATTCCTTGAAAGGGGTTATACTAGAGGTCATTAGCAACAAATTAAGTCCAGTAAACCAGGGGTCAAAACTTGATGGTTACCGAGCTGCAGCAGTTCTTCGATATTTAAGAGTTTTTCCGACTTGTTACCAAACACCATTAATTATGAATAAACTACTTCACTCTAAACATTGAATTGATACTTTTCTGAAAGCTGAAAAATAAGTGATCAATTTAAAAAAAACGTTGGCCCAAAACATACATAATCACAGAAATAAAAGGTCCTAAGTAGCAATAACTTTTATTTTCTGTATTTTTTCCCGAACATCGTCGTAAGTTATTGAAAAAAAACTGTATGAAAGTTCGCGTACAAATTAGTAGAATAACTAACTTGTTTCATTAGCTTTCCAAAAAGGTACAAATGTCATTAACTTTCCCAGCTGTTTAAAAAAAATCGGCAAAAGAGCGCCGTAGGTCAAAGTTTTTATTTTGAATTGTTAATTGAATTCAGCTCGAAAGTCAACAGTGTTACTCTAACTACACTGTGAATAAAAAATAAATGTAAGTTGATAAAGTTTAGTAAAAAAAAAACAGTTAACAAAAATTACAAATCCCGTTCAAACTGCCTACCATTGTTGCGTACCTATGCAAGAACGAAGCCTACGACGTCGTACTTCACTCACTGTTACTCGCGATGAAAGTGAGGTTTTTATTTTTCGGCAACTGCCAAAATTCTCTCCCGCAACTCTTCAATGGATGTCCTTAGTCCTTCATGTGACCCTAAAGATACATCTGGGCTCCCATCGTACACCATATCTGTTCTTGTAACACATCTTCCAAAAGCGTGTTCAGTTCACTACCTCTCTTAAAAAAAATCGTACGATGTACCATTTGGGGCAAGAAGAAAGGCCCGATCAACTTATCATGGTCAGTCCCCATCCAAACATTTAATGTAAATCTTCTGTGGTGGGCCCTTTCTTAAATTTTTCTTGGGTTTTGGCCCTTAGGGGCCCAAAAGTGCAAATAGTGGTACCAGAGAAGAAATTTCATAAAAAGTTTTCGTACGTTGTTTATACCATTTCTTCTTCCACCACAGCTTCCGAAAACGTGTTCACTCGCTTTTAGAAGATGTGCCACTAGCTACAAGAAAAGATATGGTGTACCAGCACGATGGGTGCCCAGATGTAACTTTGGGGTCACATGAAGGACTAAGTGTACCCCCTGCGATTCGACCAGCGACATCCATTGAAGAGTTGCGGGAGAGAATTTTGGCAGTGGCTGAAAAAATAAAAACCTCATTTTCAACGCGAGTAACAGTGAGTGAAGTACGACGTCGTAGGCTTCGTGCTTGCATACGCAACAATGGTAGGCAGTTTGAACGGGATTTGTAATTTTTGTTAACTGTTTTTTTTACTAAACTTTATCAACTTACATTTATTTTTTATTCACAGTGTAGTTAGAGTAACACTGTTGACTTTCGAGCTGAATTCAATTAACAATCTTAATATATAAAATCGTAAACTGAATGACTGACTGACTGACTGACTGACTGACTGACTGACTGACTGATCTATCAACGCACAGCCCAAACCGCTGGACCTAGAGACTTGAAATTTTGCACACAGATACTTTATACAGTGTAGGCATCCACTAAGGAAGGATTTTTGAAAATTCCATCCCTAAGGGGATGAAATAAGGGATGAAAGTTTGTATGAAAGTCCCTCAGTTTTGAAGCTAGAATCTTCAAATTTTGTATTTAGGCTGACGATTGAAAATTAATAAATACGGGTCTCAGCGTTTTTCAAAATTCTACCTCCGAAGGGGTCAAAAGGGGGATGAAGTTGTGTATTGAAGAAAATCCTTCATTTTCGAAGTAAAAATCGCTAAATTTATAATTTAGGCTTATGGATAGAAATCTAAAGCAACGTATATTGTTTTTGTTAGGATTTCAACTCCAAAGGGGATGAAATGGGGGTGAAAAGGGTTAAAAAACCTAAAAATAGATATGGATGTGGTTATCGGGGTTTTGTGGGATGACGATTGCAAAAATGACATTTATTTTGAAGTCCAACCACGGTGGACATGATTTAACCCCTAAAGGGGTGAAAATGGGGACCAAATTTTGTATGGAAAAATAATATAAAATCGACATTACAACTTTAAACTTCGTAGGAGCACATCTAAAAATAAAAAGGCAAATTTATATTTTGTTATTTTGAAAATCTACCCCTTAGGGGGTAAATGGGGTGAGTAAACATAAAAATCGATATAGATGTCGTTATTGCGGTTTTCTGGGATGACGATTGCAAAAATGACATTTATTTTGAAGTCCAACACGGTGGACATGATTTAACCCCTAAAGAGGTGAAAATGGTGTCCAAATTTTGTATCGAAAAATAATATAAAATAGACATTACAACTTTAAACTTCGTAGGAGCACATCTACAAATAAATAGGCAAATATATATTTTGTTATTTTAAAAATCAACCCCTTAGGGGTAAATGGGGTGAGTAAACATAAAAATCGATAGAGCTGTCGTTATTGGGGTTTTCTGGGATGACGATTGCAAAAATGACATTTATTTTGAAGTCCATTATTTTGAAGTCCAACACGGTGGACATGATTAACACCTAAAGGGGTAAAAATGGGGTTAAAATTTTGTATGGAAAAAGAATACAAAATCGAAATTAAAACTTTAAAATTCGTAGGAACACGTCTAAATATATATTTTGGGATTTTGAAAATCAACCCCTTAGACGGTAAGTGGGGTGAGTAACATAAATATCGATATGGATGTCGTTCTTGAGGTTTTATGGGATGGTGATTGCGAAAATGAGATTTATTTTGAAGTCCAACGCGGTGGACATGACACATATGGACCTGGACCTGGACATGCACATCCAGGGAACGGGAACCGGAACGGGCACGGGCACGGGAACGGGAACGGAACGGAGCGGAGCGGAACGGAACGGGAACGGAATGAGAACGAGAACGGGAACGGAATGAGAACGAGAACGGGAACGAGACGGTAACGGGAACTAGAACGGGACGGGTACGGGAACGGGAACGGAAGGGGTACGGGACGAGTACGGGACGGGATCGGACGGGAATGGAACGAAACGGTAATGAAACAGGAACGTAACGGGAACGGAACGGGAACGAAACAGGAACGAATCTGGAATGAAACGGGAGCGGAACGGGAATAGAACAGGATGGGAACGGGAACGGGAACAAGAACCGGACGGGAACGGAACGGGAACAAGAACGGGAACGTAAGGCGTACTGGACGGTTAGGGGACGTTTACGGGACGGGAACGCAGCGGGATCGGAACGGGAATGAGAACAGGACGAGAACGGGACGGGAACGGAATGGAAACGAAACGAAAAGGGAACGGGAATGAAACGGGAACGGAAAAGGAACGGAATGGGAACGGAACGGGAACGAAACGGGAATGGAACGGAAAAGAGAAAGGGACAGGAACGGGACGGGAACAGTACCGGAAAAAGGAACGGAAGGAGTACGGGACGGTAACGGGACGTGAACGGAAACGAAACGGGAACGGATGGGACGGAACGGAACGGAAACGGAATGGAAACGAAACGGGAACGCAACGGGAATGAAACGGGAACGAAACAGGAACGGAACGGGAACGGGAAAGGAACGGGACGGGAACGGAGGGGAAAGGAACGGGAACGGTACGGAACGGGAACGATACGTTAACGGAACGGGACGAGAACGGAACGGGAACGGAAACGGAAACTAGAACGGCAACGAGAACGGGACGGGAATGGGAACGGAACGGGAACGGAATGGGAACGGGTACGGCACGGGACGGAATGGGTACTGAAGGGGTACGGGACGGATACGGAACGGGAACGGAACGGGACGGAATGGGAACGGACGGGAACGGGAACGGAACGGGAATTAAACGGGAACGGAACGGGACGAGAACAGTACGGGAACGGGAATGGCAACGGAAGGGGTACGGGAACGGGACAGGAAAGGGACGGGAACAGAACGGAAAACGTAAAAATGACTGGTCAGATCCTGGTTGAAGGTTCTCTTAGGATTTTCTCTAACATCCACGCGGACGAAGTCGCGGGCAGAAGCTAGTTCAAAATAAAAACTTTGACCTACGGCGCTCTTTTGCCGATTTTTTTTTAAACAGCTGGGAAAGTTAATGACATTTGTACCTTTTTGGAAAGCTAATGAAACAAGTTAGTTATTCTACTAATTTGTACGCGAACTTTCATACAGTTTTTTTTCAATAACTTACGACGATGTTCGGGAAAAAATACAGAAAATAAAAGTTATTGCTACTTAGGACCTTTTATTTCTGTGATTATGTATGTTTTGGGCCAACGTTTTTTTTTAAATTGATCACTTATTTTTCAGCTTTCAGAAAAGTATCAATTCAATGTTTAGAGTGAAGTAGTTTATTCATAATTAATGGTTTTTGGTTACAAGTCGGAAAAATTCTTAAATATCGAAGAACTGCTGCAGCTCGGTAACCATCAAGTTTTGACCCCTGGTTTACTGGACTTAATTTGTTGCTAATGACCTCTAGTATAACCCCTTTCAAGGAATAGGTCGAATTTCCATGTCACCCTGTATCTATTTAATAATTTGATAGGAATTTTTAAAGTTCGCCTGAGGCCGTAATGAGTTACGGCGAGTTAATTTGGTCATTTGTATTGAAAATATAAAAATGGAACGTGATGCGCGTCTACACCCTTTAACGTCATCACGTAAAAAAAAAGGGGTGAGCGAAAATGTATTGGAAAACAGTATAGATTCCTCCATCATTTGCTTGTTGTTCAGCGCTCTTTGTACGTGACGCTTATTACCCACATTAAAATTAATTAACGTCTCTAGAGGCCTATACCCAGCAGTGGGTGTCGTGTGGCTGATATGATGATGATGATGATGAACGTCTCTGCACAACGGGATAGTGCTTGGCCGTCACCTCACCTGATGTTAAGTGACGATAAGGCCGAAGGTGGAAGCGCACTACACCCGGAATCCTAACCACTGAGTAACACGACAATTTTTAAATTGTGGTTATGGCGTCAGACTTAGGTAAGATAGTGGGTAGCTAGCCATGCGGACTTGAAATAAGCCCTACCACCAACCAAACTGAGTACAAATTGTACCCCCCATGGGAATCGAACTCGGGACCTCTGCGTCTTAAGGCTGGTTTACATTATCTTAGTCTTTAGTGGAGTGCTTTAGGAGAGTGCTTTAGTGGAAACATGTAAACGGTCGTCTTATGACTAAAGAGAGTAACGTTCTAGTAGCCTTTCTACTCGCTTTCCAGTAGCACCACCTGCGCGCCCGCTCACCCCCCGCGCGATATTTTACTCGCACTCGCACTGGAAGCATGTAAATCGACATTTTAGTAGCGTCTTTAGTAGAGTGCATTTGCCGGTGAACGCGTGACGTGTAATTGAATTAAATAATAGGTATTAGGTATGGCGAAAATGACACTCTACTGGAAGCGTGTAAACGGTCACTGGAAAGGTACCAAAACTACTAAAGCACTGGCATTCGAATCTACTCGCACGCTACTAAGCACTCTACTAAATACTAAGATAATGTAAACCAGCCTTTACAAGGGTGGGCGAACCACTAGACCACAGAGGCGGTTAAGGAAGATCGCCCTCTCCAATTTGTTCAAAAGTAAAATAGACTTCCTTTACGGTTATCTCATTACCTCCTATTTATTTCAAACAGCTTCCACCCGCGATTTCGTCAGCATGGACATACGGTGCCGTCATATTATGGACGTTATTTAGCGGCGTAGAACGTTGTCTATGTAAACAATAAGGCGCGGTTTCTGACGTTAAGGTGTCGCCGTATTGTTTACATAGACAACATTCAACGCCGCTATATTACGGCACCGCTATTCCTAAGAAACCCTAGCTTTAGGCAGGCACGTATCCAGACTTTTAATTCGGAGGGGGACAACTGCATTCCGCAAACCGGAGAGTGCCTCGCCCGCTAAATTTGAATTTAGTCCTGTTCTGTGTGTTTCGGATTTCGGGGGGGGGGGGGGGGGGGATAAATCCCAACTATCCCCCCCCCCCTTGGATACGTGCCTGGTTTAGGGAACCTTTGACCGGGATAAATATGTATCCCTATGTTGAGTAACAAATAACATCCAATATAGTAGGATATAGGATACTAACATACGAATAATTTATAAGAATAGTACTTGCCAAATGTAAATACCTAACCACAAATATCTTCAGTTGAACAAAATTAAATGTTGGCACCAGTATGTTGACTCGAAAATTCGCTTCCGTCTATTCATGCTGAGGTATGAATACCGATATCGTGAATAATAAATATCAGAATAATATGGTTATTTCTTTATGTGAAACAATGTAAGTATATAGGTACTTAATAATTTATTGAATAACAGTAAGAATAAGAATAGGTACATAAGTAGCGGATAAAATGTGAGGCGTGAAAAAAATGTTAATTTGCAAGATACATTTTTTAAAGCGAGATGCACACCTTAAAAAACCCACGACGGTTACAATTGTTATACTCTTTATTTAAAAAGACTATATAAAATAAGTTTTACGAAAATCCCTCGACTAAAAGTCATGTTAGATGATGTACGTTATCTACTCTAAAAACCGCATCTAAATCGGTCAAACCAAAAAAATATTACTACAGCGCCCCCTAGCGGCTGGACAGCATAACACCAAGAACCATCACCGACAAACTACAAAACTATTACAGAAAACCGTATCCAAATTGGTCAAGCCGCTTTGGAGATACAAATGAGAAAATGATAACTGCAGCGCCCCTACTATAACACCTATCTGGGAACCATCGCCGATAACCTACAAATTCATTACAGAAAACCGCATCGAAATCAGTTGAGTAGTTTTTGAGAACTTTTTAAGCGCGACTTATCTGGTTGCTGCAGCGCCCCCTGGTAATCTACCACCATGAAACATATCTAAGAACCTGCTCTGAAATGAAACCTTTTGATTGCAAAAAACCGCATTGAAATCGGCCCAGTAGTTTCCAAGGAAAATGGTAGCAGACAAACATACAAACAAACAAACAAACGAACAACCTCTAACCCCAAACGCATATACCGCCTCCGTTCCGTTCCGTCCGTCGTGGGTAAAAACGGCATGCTTCGTAAAGGCGTCCTGAATTTTCAATATTCAATCTATTCAATACACCTACCTAGATTTACATCGTAGACAAAAAGACAATGTCCGGATATGATATGACACACGTTTAAGTCAACCCAAATGGCCTTAGCCGGTGCTGTTGTGCTACATTTTTTTTGTGTTACACATTACGAGTGTGAAAATGGGGACGTGTCATTGGTAAACAAACTTATTGTTTTGCAGCAGTTCGCACGGCACGTGTCTCTTTACCGTATGACAGACAAACTTAATAGCTACCCTGCAAAGTCATAAAACTGCAAAGCCTTACTTTAGAGGCGCTTTACTCTTGCTGTCGTAACTAAAACCACAGTACATATATAATTTGAAAAAACTTATATATGTACTGTGCTAAAACAATCTGTTCCAATTACAATACTTCCAATCATCAGTGTTTCCAATATTGAAACTGCTAGTTAGCGAGCAGGGCCATCATTTTCTTCAACATTGGTTGAAAATTCTTGCGCGCACAAATTTTTACACACACGATATTTCTCTTCTTTCTCTTTGATACTTAGCAAAAAAATTTACGTACTTAAAGGAAAAATTTCTTTACGAAATGAAATCTAAATGATTTCTAAATCTTATAATAAGGCACTAATGCACGAAAACTAATGATTCATGTCATGTTTCAGTAAAGCTAAGCAACAAGCAGTCGACTATTGAAACTATGCTTTCTCATTTTATTCGTTTTCAGTGTCTCTGAAATCGAAAATTCAAGATAACCTTTTAACCGACTTCAAAGAAGGAGGGAGTTATCAAATTTATTTGAAAGATACCAAGGTAGTCTTAAGCTAGCGTTTTTAGGATGACGGTGCCGTCATATTACGGCCGTAATTTAGCGGCGTAGAACGTTGTCTATGTAAACAATACGGCGCGGCTACCTAGCTAGAGAGCGGTGCTGGACACCGTAAAGTCAAATAGTCTTTTTACGTCCGTAAAATTACGGTTGCTATGTGACGGCACCGCTTTCTTAGGAAACCCTAGCTTTAGGCACACCGATTACTTGAAGACGGGTGAACCGATTGAACGTTACCTATTGATCCCAGTTGGTCTCATATTTTGAAAATTTTCAGCAATCGGTTTTTCAAAAGTAGTTTGTAGGTAATCCTGAAAATTCTGAAATTTTCGTTACCATGATTTCTTGATTACTCTTTTTGGGTTGGTAGGTTGACTGTATGAGCAAGTGTAAGAGTTACTTTTTATAAATAATAAGACTCAATTAACTTCAACTAAGTATTTACTTTAACACACAATATTAACACAACTTTATACTCGAGAATAACACATTGAATAGGTAATACATTGAACAGGGCACCGGAGCACGCACGGCATGCTACGACGGTTCTAGTCCAACTGCTCCTCAGTTCTCACACAAAAACGTCTATCCCACAAAACAACTCTCCCAGTTCCACAAAGCGAATTTAAGTTACAACACTCAGCTAAATTCAAAGAAGTAATATCAGAACCAACACACGGGACGTAATTACGTTAATATAAACAAAATGTACAGAGCGGCTCATTGAAACGCTACGCGGCGGCATGGTCACTTATCAAAAGTTCTATGTAAACACATTCCAAACGCCCGGCACATGACAGGCTCGGCGTTGTTTCTTGACTCGCGGCCGGTACGATTCTCTCGTTGCCAACACGGCCATGCTGCAGTGTGCCTGCCCCAGGCACTTCCAGCGGACGCTCCGAACCCTTATTGTTGGTTTTCAATCTGTGACATAAAAAAACACTTCTATTTATGAAATGGTAATGTTTATAACGTACTCTAAGCGCCTCGGCCCATCATGATGTTGAGAAATACTAACAGACAGTTAAGACAGTTATGACCTTCAGTGCATTATTGCAGTCCCTTTGGTCCTAGGCGACTTTTGCACATAAAGTCTGAAGGACTCAACTGTCACATATTCCTCTGGTGCTTTAGGCAATCCCTTTGGTCCTAGGTGATTCCTGCAACCAGAAGAATAGACTACCGTTAGAATCCTCCCATCATGATGATTTAGATGTTTGAGAAATAGTAATAGGCAGTTAAGACAGTTGTGACCTTCAGTGCATTATTGCAGTCCCTTTGGTCCTAGGCGACTTTTGCACATAAAGTCTGAAAGACTCAACTGTCACATATTTCTCTGGTGCTTTAGGCAATCCCTTTGGTCCTAGGCGATTCCTGCAGCCAGAAGAATAGACTACTATTAGAATCCTCCTATCATGATGTTCCAGATGTTTAATAAATACAAGAGTGTTGTGGCCCTCAGTACATTATAGCAGTCCCTTTAGTCTTAGGCGACTTTTGCACATAAAGTCTAAAGGACTCAACTATATATTTCTCTGGTGCTTTAGGCAATCCCTTTAGTCTTAGGCGATTCCTGCAACCATAAAAATTTATTGTCATCAGAGCAAAACAAAGTCGTTTACTCTTAGGGTACGTCTCTCTACACCTATACGACTCGAAATCTTATCATTTACTACATAAAACATCCAGAACATCAAGATATTTGATTATCATATTACGCAAAACAAATGAAATAAAGAAAGTAATCAAATATTACAAATTCGCCTCTTAATATCATTCTATGGTTTTACCTTGCCAACACGTACGTTTCCTTATTTCAAATACTGTATGTCGTGTAGGTTCCAATCATTGATATTAATCCAAGGTTTCATATTTTCGGCAACGGTCTGCCCCGTATACTTTTTTGTGCTCCTTTCGCTACCTCTTAGATCCATAACTTCGTATCGATCATGACCCAATACTTTCTTTATTTGAAAGGGGCCCTTAAAAATCGGCAGTAGCTTCCGGCTTTGTCCATCGTTACTTTGACTTTGAATCTTCACAAGAACTAGATCACCCTCCCGGTACTTTTTAGCCTTAGCATGTGTCTTGTCAAATCTTTGTTTTTGTGATTCAGAATCCGTTTTAATATTCTCGTCTACCTTTACTCGCAGTTGAGTAACATCAACAGCCTCATCAGGTTCCGGCGCAACTAAATCGCTATCTGTCTTCAGTCTGTATCCAAGTAACACCTCGCTAGGTACAGCTTTGATTGTTTTGTGAAATGTGCTATTAAGTGCTTGTTGTAGAGGTTTAATACATTGATCCCATCGATTTTCAGTCACGTTCGCTCCCATGGTTCTCATTGATTCTAGAATTGTTTTATTAAATCTCTCAACCTGACCATTAGACCTAGGCATTCCCGTCGTGATCGTATGAAGCCTAATATTCTTGTTCGAGCAATATTCCTTGAATGTGTGAGAAGTGAATGCAGACCCTGCGTCTGCAATAATCCTTCGAGGATTACCAAAAATCTTTGAAATATTGTCCATTTCATTTATTACCCCGTTACTGTCTGCCTTTTTCACCGCAGAAATAAAAACAAATTTAGTGAAAGAATCCACCACTACTAATATATATTTGTTCTTTTTAATAGTTTTAACAAATGGACCCAGGTGATCTACGTGTAACGTGTGGAATGGCTGCGCATATTTTGGTAGAGGGTACAACTCACCTTCCTTGGCTCCACCTTTATTTTTGTAATAAACGCAGTTTAGACAATTTTTAATGTATTTTACCACAATCCGTCGCATTTTAGGAAACCAATAAAGGTGCGAGATCCTCTCTACTGTTTTGTCTAACGCAAAGTGCCCAAGGTCGTCGTGGTTACATTTGATTACTTGCCATATGCAATTCTTTGGCACTACCCAGCGACGTCCTTGAGGTGTCCTGCGATATACCTTGTTACCTAAAAGTTCGTATTTATTAAATATATCTTTATGACTGCTAATATCTCCTGATTCTAAAATGTTTTTTATTTTAATTAATTTTTCATCCTGCTCTTGAATAGAATTAAGCCAATCGGCCTCAGTTATGGTAAGAACTATCTCAGCTTCAGATTTTTCACCCGATTGGACTGGATTACGACTGAGTGCGTCGACATGCTGCATTCGCTTGCCTTCTCTATGTATGATATCAAAAGAGAATTCTTGAGTTGACAGTACCCATCTAGCAATTCGAGGGATAATCTCTTTTTTTGTCATAGCAAACCTAACCGCGTTACAATCAGTAACAATTTTGAACATGTTGCCTAATAAATAAAGTCTGAACTTTTGTAAGGACGCGACGATAGCTAACAACTCCAACTCAAACGAGTGGAACTTCTTTTCATCCTCGGTTGTTTGGCGACTGTAATAATGAATTGGTTTCTCGCCTTCTACAGTTATCTGCATTAAAATACCAGCGATACCATCTCTACTAGCATCTGTATAAAGTATACATTCTTTGTTAGGATCGTAAATTGACAAAATACTATCGGAAGACAACTTGTTTTTTAAAGAATGGAAAACTTTTTCATGATCGTCGTTCCACGTCCATGGTGTGTCTTTTTTTAGTAATTGAGTGAGTGGGCTCGTTAACATTGCACAGTTCTTAATAAATTTTCTAAAGTAGCTGATGAGCCCAAGGAATTGTCGTAATTGATGCACAGTTTTCGGGACGGGAAAATCATTCACTGCCTTTACCTTTGCTTCACTGGGCATGACACAACCTTCCATAATATGATATCCAAGGAACTCCAAGTCTGTTTTCAGAAAATGACATTTTTTTAAATTTATTGTCAGACCATTGTCGAGGAAAATCTGTAAAATCTGTCCAAGAAGATGCAGATTTTCCTCGATTGTTTCGCTAATCAGTAAAACGTCATCTAAATAAAGAATTACTTTACCAAAACGATGATTTCCGATGACCTTGTTCATCATTTTTTGAAAACACGAAGGGGCATTCGCCAAACCGAATGGTAGTCTCAAAAATTCATAATGTCCATCTTCAGTAATGAATGCAGTCTTATGAATTGAGTTGTCATTCATTTTTATTTGATAGTACCCATTTTTTAAATCTAAGCTCGTGAAGTACTTGCACCCATGTAACCTGTCAATAAGATCCTCGATTCGTGGCATAGGATATTTGTCCTTAATTGTTATTTTATTTAAGGCCCTGTAATCAATACACAGTCGCTTCTCTCCGTTTTTCTTATTGACAAGTAACGCTGGGCTAGCATAAGCTGAATGACTCTCACGTATTATCCCGTTTTCCAAGAGCTCCTCAACCATGTCACGAATTATTTGCCTATCTGATTGAGACGCCCTGTACGGTCTACAGTAAACAGGTTTTGTTTCAAGTAAGTCTATCACCATGTCATGGTTATTGACTTTACCGAGTTCCTTTATATTATACGCAATACATTGTCTATATTTCAAAAACAATGCCGCTAATTCAACTCGGTGGGAATCTGTGTCAAACTCTAAATTAATTTCACGAACTTCCTGACAAAAATCCCGAAAATGTTGAACATAATCAAAGGTAAGTGTATTTCCTACACGAGTATACATGAGGTCCTTCCGTTCAGTTACGTTGCGTCCAATTAAAATCTCACAACCCGATAAGTCATCTAAAATATACATTTCAACGTTTTCGATCACTACCGAATCTATTTTGATTTTTGTTTTAACCGTTTCTGTTACGATTTTGACGTTGTTACTTGAAAATCCCTGTAGTGTGATTGGAGTTTCTAATAATATGATTGGTAGTGAGTATTCCCTAACTAATCGTTCCGTGATAAGGGAACAACTACTTCCTGTGTCGATAAAGGCTTCATGCACATATTGATTAATGCAAATCTTTTTATTAAATTTATCAACTGAACTCGACTCTCTAACACATTTAGTTTCCTGTTTATCTACGTTTTTATTTTGTTCAGCTGTCAATTTTCTTTTTTGAAAACACATACTTTCAGTGTGCCCTCGCTTTCCACAAAACTCGCACTTCAAAGTACATTGTACTCTTTTGTGATTACCTCCGCACAAAAAACATTCGATGGGATTACGGCCTGAAAACTGGCCGCTGGGTTTGTGAGAAGGTGTAACCGTTTTTGCTTGACTTGAAATTGTGGTCGACGACTGTATAGTTGATGGTTGCATCGATGATGGTAAGCTCTTGTAACTTGTATCTATATCACGTGATACATGCTGACCAGTAAAACTAGATTTGATTATCTTCGATACGGGTGGCTTATAAATACGACCATGTAAAAATGCAGCTAAACCATCACATGTTGGGAAATTACTAGCTTCGACTGATGCACTGATGTTATCATCACCGATATTTCCTAAAATAATTGAAATCAAATCATGTTCCGTAAAATTAAGGTGTAAGGAATCTATTTTGGATTTTTGCTCGAAAAAGAATGCATATAATGATTGACTATTATCTGGTTTCTTATTGATTATTTCTTTGAGTGATTCGAACATGTTACGTTTTACCCGAAAACTTGATAATATTTTCTCTTTCCAATCCTTCCATAACCACTCCGTCCATGTGTAATCATTGCGTAATAGGGAGTCGTACCAAATTTTTGCTGATCCCTTCAGTTTATTTAGTGCCTGATAGCGGATCATGCTATCGTTCCATAAAAAAGTTGATGAAAAGGACTCTATCACACTAAGCCACGACACAACATTGTCCGTTAATGGGTCAAACTCTGGTATCATATTGTGTAAGGTAATCGACGTGTTTGTACTTACAATTTCTGTGCCATCTTTACGAGATACCTTGCGTTTCCCTTTCCCAGGAGGCGGGGGTGACGGTGTTTGAGTCCTGCTGCTTTCGCTCGATGTTGATCGGGCTCGTCTTCTTTTATGATTTCCCATTGTAACTGGCGTGAGAAACATCCCACTTCTGATGTAAGAGTTACTTTTTATAAATAATAAGACTCAATTAACTTCAACTAAGTATTTACTTTAACACACAATATTAACACAACTTTATACTCGAGAATAACACATTGAATAGGTAATACATTGAACAGGGCACCGGAGCACGCACGGCATGCTACGACGGTTCTAGTCCAACTGCTCCTCAGTTCTCACACAAAAACGTCTATCCCACAAAACAACTCTCCCAGTTCCACAAAGCGAATTTAAGTTACAACACTCAGCTAAATTCAAAGAAGTAATATCAGAACCAACACACGGGACGTAATTACGTTAATATAAACAAAATGTACAGAGCGGCTCATTGAAACGCTACGCGGCGGCATGGTCACTTATCAAAAGTTCTATGTAAACACATTCCAAACGCCCGGCACATGACAGGCTCGGCGTTGTTTCTTGACTCGCGGCCGGTACGATTCTCTCGTTGCCAACACAAGAGACATTGAAATTCAGTTTTTAGGCAACTTAAACAGGGCATCCGTTCTTGGTTCATATCAGCGGATATGCTTGCGCATTCTACTGCATGGCGATTGGCGAAGTTTTTATTTTCTTTTGCTGGCTACGAGAGGGCGTTGAACTGAGCTACGTGACTGGAATAAAGGATTGCTATGCTGCACAAGTACTTATAGCTCTATATGACATTTTTACATATTGTGAGTTATGTGACTCACAGTGCAGAATTTAATTTAAAGACCTTTTGTTTTCATCGATTTTACAAATAAAAGTAGAATAAGTTTTAAGTATGTGAAAGTAAAATTATATTTGAATGTTGTTTTTAACGTAGGTATTTTTTTTATTCTAATATCGGGTATTTACTATTGAAAATTAATCTGCACTGCAAGTGAAGTGAAGATACAATTTTGAACGAAAACTATTTAAAATCAGAAAGAAAAACATGAGCAAAATATACGTTTAGTTAGTTCCACAACATTGTAGCTCATTTTAATAGCTAAGTAGTAGCAACACGAGCGTTCTTTATTAAAAGTATTCTTATCATATATATTTCTAATTTACAAGCTGCGAGCGACACTATCGCGTCACTTAGAAAGAAAAAATAAGTTTCTTTCTACATAGCGCCGCCTATTTCCAATGAGGATCAGAGGGCCTATTACAAAAAAGCATCGCGATAAGCGTACGATGTTCGTCCCAAACCGTGGCACTATTGGCTCACGAATAAGGTTCAATATCAAGTAAATTAACCGACGAATTGCGTCCGACTATCGTGATTCTGTTTTGTAATAGGCCCTCAGTAACGATTAGAAAGCTTATGCCATCACATGATTAACTGTGAAAAAGTTTTTACGATATCTCTTAAACCTGAAAAGTTATAAGAGCTAAAACACTGGTTTTTTGTGGGTCCTTATGACGTAATCGCGACGTACGCGAACCTTGTGTCGTACGTCGTACGTGATAAAGCACATATTGCAGAGCTTGGCATTTCCGTCAAACCCTTTTAACTCAACCATTTCCAAACGGATTTGAAAAATTCTTTCACTAGGTTTCATAACTATTAATATGTGTTTATATTATATCAACAAAACTATAGGATTCAAACCTGTTACTGATCTTCATTGCGGAATGATTAGCCCTTTTCACTAGTAGCTATCAATAATTGATTGCTTTTTACCCTTACTATGCGTTTGACAGAATGTAGGGCAAACGTTCAGTGAATTAAATATAGACTTAGAATAATAACGCCTAGAACGATAGTTCTCTACAAAAATTTTCATGCAATTATTAGATTAGTTACTATATTATTAGATTTTAGTTACGATTAGGTAACGTATGAAGGATATAAATCTGAAAACTAAACCATTTTGGCTTAGTATTAGTTGCCTCACTTTGCATACAAGGACACGGCTTCTAGGTGTTCTTATTCTAAGAATATAGATAAAAGCCTGGTGAAAACTAAAGGTTTTCTTGGTGCTCATGCTCATGTAAAGACGAGCTGGTGGTCTTTTTTTTTCTTTTTTTTAAAGGAGCTTTCAATCCCATCGTGACTATAAACAATTCTATCGCAGCTTGTGGTCACATGGATTTTTTGTTTGCATTACTATCAACCGATTTTTTTCAAACGAATGATACAACTGTGCCAAATTGAGTAGAAACATCATGATTCAGTTAAATAATCTGTTAAAATTAAGTAGGTGCTTTAAAAGATGTGTCAAAGAAAAAAAAATATTGTAAAGTTGTTAATTTTATTGAAATCAGAATGTTTAAGTATTCAAAACCCTAGATTGTAGTTCTATGAGAACGAGATCAAACTATATTGTCCTTGGATAAAGATAGAATGCTGTCTTTATGCAAGGACAATAAAATATGCAATGTCACGTAATTGCACGAAAGGTTCCATAGGAAAACTTAAGAACAGAAACTGTAGGATAACTAAAGTTTTATGATTGTACATGTGTTTATTAAAACTTAAGGTTTGTCTGAGGGCCTAGTGTGAGTTGATGTTTTCACTTTTCACTATCGAAAACTATCGGATATGCTGCTCATAGTCAATGCGAGTGAAAGAGACAAAACGATAGTTTTCGATAGCAACAAGTGAAAACATCAACTCGCACTAGGCCCTCTGAATGTTCTAAATTCAATCATTCATTCATTAAAGAATTTAGGGAAATATATTTATTTAAGAAAAAATATTTAATTAGCTTGTTTCTATTTTTATTATTGATAACACGAAAGCTAGATAAGCTACTAAGAATAACTCAGTTTTATAACCAGAAAAAGGATGAAAATTATACGTAAAATCCCCAAAATATTTATGTTCAAATATAATTTTTAAATGTAGCCCAGAAAATGATTAAACAAGTAGCGTGATTTTGCATTGTGATGAGTATTTTCTCACATTTTTGTCTCTTTTTTCGGAGGGCAACATCTTATAACGGATTTTTTCACTTAGACAAATCCTCTGTGAGGCAATTAATTTCGGTTAATTACACTGTTATGAGACTGCTATAATTAACTGTTCCCATTGTGGGCGAAATAATTAACGCATTTTCGGTGCGTTAACCTAAATAAGTGTTTTGTTAGGTGCAAAAAACTTAGACCTACTTAACTTGACATCAGCTAGGTAGGTACTAGCGAGAAAAAAAATACCGTTTTATTTCATACTCAATGTAAAATTCGGAGTCTTGAGTTTTCACGAGCATAATAATAATTACCATGGTTTGGTTAGGAGTTAAGTACTTTTTTATTCAACAGTAATTTGAACCGCAGATTTCAGCATTTCACATTAAAATTTTAACTCATTAATATTGAACTGATCTTTTTTGTGAATCCTTTAAGTTATTGCACTTTTTCATTTACGATATTTCAACACGGCAATCAAAATATACATTTTTAGTCATTCATGTTTTAAATTTACCTGGATTTGGAATAATTCCACATAATATTTCCTATTGGATAAAAGAAAATTCTATGGAATTAAAGCTTTCCACTTCCCTTCCTTTGCGGAATTTAGGGTACACGAGTTGGAACGTTGTCAAAATACCTACTTAAAAACAATAAACTAAGTTAACATTATGAAAGCTATTATTTCAGGATATATCCACGAGTTCCATTAGTATTAGGTCAACAATGTAATAAATCCATCAAAATATGGGTTCCATACTAAATAATCATCCTATAATAACCAAAAGAGTATTCATTTTTATAAGAAGCAAGATAAACTCTGTTGAATATTTTCAGAGAAGTCACTTGATTTCTAGTTTAAGTTTCCTAAATATTTTCAGGGAAATCACCCTTATTAAAATTTGTCTCGAACGTTTTTATTTATTCATTTTTTTCGTGGAAGATTTACAGACAAATAACATCTTGGAATATAATTTATAACTAAGTACGATGCTATTAACAAATCTTTACAATTGAGTGTACAATTGTGTTTTTACCATAAGGGCGTAGTGATGTTATTTTAGTAATAGTCACTTTTTATTTTTAAATGTACTAGCGACCCGCCCTCGCTTCGCTTCGGTGTAGTGATAAACCTTCCTCTTGAATCACTCTATCTATTAAAAAAACCGCATCAAAATCCGTTGCGTAGTTTTAAAGATTTGAGCATACATAGGGATATAGGGACTGAGAAAGCGACTTTGTTTTATACTATGTAGTGAAGTCAGTCACCTTATTTTAGTAAGTAGGTAATTCATGTTTTCAGTTTTACGATTGGAATCCGCCCAGAGTTGAACATCGATTGCTTACCCTAGCTAGCCGCCAAAATGCAGTTTGGTGGATGGCGGTGCAAGCATGCCCCAAATATGGGGCACTCATTTGACCCAGATCTGGGCTGTGACGTCACTGCGGGATGCGCGCCGGAGAAAGTCAATCGACCCCCATCGAGGGGGGTTTTTCTAGGCATCACTATAGGCTTAAGAGCCCTAAACACTGTGTCACTGATGAGAGAAAGTAAGTTCAAAACTACAAGTAGGTACAAGCATTCATTTATGGATGGATTTCTTCCAAATGTATAGAACTAATATTTATTTAACATCTTTATTGTACAATACAGAACGGTACAAGAGGCGGACTTAATGCTACTCATTCTCTACCAGTCAACCTTTGGGAAAAACGAAAAACTATATTCACGAATGCAGAATATATGTCACAGTTAAAGTGCGGAAATCGTCTACTTTCCTTTACTTCGTCTCTACAGAATAAATAATTTGACTCGACCAGTTAATCTGCAGATTAACGGATTCCGTACTTCAACGGTAGGTAACATAATATAAATATCTACATAATAATATAATATGCCTAAAATAATAATAATGATATAGTGCAAGCCACGCACGCGCCGTCAATAGAATAAAATAAACGCGTCCTCTTTCTTTTGTGATAGGGACACCACAACCGCACAAAGAAGCACGAGTGCAAGTGTCATTGTGTCTGTGGGTTCGTTGCACCCCTATAATGAATGTACAGTCAGCATCAAATTTCATATAAGTATCCATATTATGGAGACAGTCAATATGACGGAACAACGAATGTGTTCAATCAATGGATAGATCACAAATATGCATAGAAAGAAAAAAAGGTTGCCGAAAAGGAGAAACTTACTTAACAATATTAAATCACTTTGAAGTTTTCAAACTACATGATTATAGAACCTTAGGGGTTGAATTTTCAAAAAGACTTTTATAAGCACGCCATCCAACTTACGGACGCGGACGGAACGAAGGTCTGTAAACAACTAGGTATAAATATTTATTTAATAGACATTTTTCATTATTGTACCTCAAATACGATAAGTGTCAATAAATGTTTAAATTAAATATGGGCGGTTTGTTTACAAACATTTTATTTCAGTAGGTTTTCATTATAAAAGGTGCGGTTTCTCCCAGGTTTTGATTGTTTCATATTTGACGCCGACTGTACGCAAGCCGGCGGCTTCCAACCGAGGTAACCGCAAGCAGTTGACTGCACCGCAAAAGGTTACTTTCTACCTGCTTTGACGAATGCCGCCCAAGCGTTGAAAAGCAACTTGATCTAGGTGCTCATGAGCGCGAGAGGATATTGCGTGGTGCGCCTGAAGTTTTGTGGTCATAAGTGCCACGAGCCGTTTTTGTAGAACGGACCGGCTTACAGAGTGTTTGGTAATAGCCTTATAAAGCCGAATATGGTAGATAGGAACCATCAAACTGAACAACTTTTACTATGGGACCAACTCTGAAATCGCGAAAAAAAAATCTG
The DNA here is from genome assembly GCA_928269145.1 of Agriphila tristella. Lineage (NCBI taxonomy): Eukaryota > Metazoa > Arthropoda > Insecta > Lepidoptera > Crambidae > Agriphila > Agriphila tristella. The sequence goes on from OV743432.1 coordinate 32,318,993, forward strand.
TCATTTTATTTTCGTTATTATTTTTTTGTATGAAACAGCTGATTTTTTTTTCGTTGTTCAATTTGAAGATCCCTAAATCCACCATATTCGGCTTTATTAGGCTATTACCAAACACCCTGTAGACTTAAATGACTGGCCATTTCATATATTATCCTTTTTTATTATAAGTAAGTACCTACCTACTTTAGTTATCGTGTAATTTGATGTACAATATTATTGAATTGAAATACAAATTCTTTTTTTTTTCATTTCAGAAGCTAACAATGCCTACGTGTCTCTATGAAGCTTCAGAAAACTGAAGAAGCCTGAAGAAAAGGAAACTAGATAGAAAGCGATAAAGAAATCCCACAAAAAACATTTTCATGTAAATGTTGCGGCCAAGAGCTCGCACTGTCAAAAAGTTATGAGACCTCATGTAGAGCCAAGCTTCTAACTCTACGCGCCCTAACTCTACAGACTACAAGCCTTTACTTCAAGGTGTAGAGTTTTTGAAGTAAAGGCTTGTAGAGTTAGGGCGCGTAGAGTTAGAAGCTTGGCTCTACATGAGGTCTCATAACTTTTTGACAGTGCGAGCTCTTGGCCGCAACATTTACATGAAAATGTTTTTTGTGGGATTTCTTTATCGCTTTCTATCTAGTTTCCTTTTCTTCAGGCTTCTTCAGTTTTACGACAAGCTAAAGAGATTATCTTAGTAGCTACAAGTATTAAATTGTGTATAAACCTCACAGATGATTGTAAAAAAAATCAGAATATCATCAAAAGCGCTTATCACGGGTCATATTTTTGGCGTAAATAATAGCGGAAACGTATAGAATTCCATCAAAATACCCTTTAACTACTGTGCAGTTGCTCCAATAACTTTTTGTCAAGAAAGATAATTGTGCTAAAGATAATGATGAAAAAACAACGAAAAACATCGAAAAAGTAATAAATATAATAATAAATAATAAATATTTGACAACATCACATACATTGCTCCAATCCTAAAGTAAGTAGCTATAGCACTTGTGTTATGGAAATCAGAAACAACGGTGGTATGACAAACACCCAGACCTGAGACAATATTGAAAAGTTCATTATTCAAAGTGCAGAAGTGAGGCTATTTTCCATACTCTTTACACGTAAAGAAAAAGACAGAGACAAATGCTTTAGCATAAGCGAGCCTAGCTTTGCACCTACGTAGAAATAGAAATACAATTCCAACCACAGCATGGCTACTGGCTAGTAATTATCTTAGCACGACCTATTCCACAAACGTCACAAAGCGGAACAGCTGAGCTGAGACATTTGTGCACATATCCGGCTTCGGCGCATATGCGACGAGCCCTTCGTGACGTGCTGTGCAGGCGAGCCATTAGGGCCCAAGTGTCTCATTAGGGCTGACAGCAGCGTTGTAACTATAGGCTGGCAAGGGGGGCGGCTGCCAGGGGCGCAACCCTCAGAGGGGCGCACTTTGCTGACCAATAACTAGAAAATTAGTTTTTAAGTCTTGGGGCGAAAAATTCAAATCTTGCCAGGGGCGCTCATTATCCTAGAAATATGTCTTGGGGCGCAAAATTCAAATCTACAACGCTGGCTGACACGCATACTTCAAGCGCTGCCTCTCAAGAGGACAAACAAAAGCTTGCAGTAGGTACCTATTTGAGAGCTCACTCTCGAAAGTAGAGCATTTAAAGTATGAACTTAGTAAACATTTTGTTCTTGTTCAATTTTAAATTATTTTATTAAAATTAAAAACAGCGCGTTTAAGTCTTTTGCTTTTACTTTTTTTTGCAAAACGTTTTCCGTAACAAAGCGCAAGAAAAGCCCGCAGAAATTTTGCATCTCGAGAATTTGTAAAATACTTATTTCAATGTTTTATTGTGTAATGTATGTAACAGTAAATCAAAGGATGCATTACCTACTTGCGCAAAAACCTTCTTATACACCATCCTCGAATATTTACTACATACTTTACATATACTACTTACCTACATAGGTATATTCGGAGAAGCTCGGCGATAAAATCTCGTAAATGACATGAAAAGTGGGATTTCCACAAAGCAGCTAGGTACATAATGCTAACTCATTTGGCATCCTTGCTCACTTCCTCGCCAGTGATGGCCGTAATACGAGATTAACATGCATTCAGTCGTAACCCAGTTAGCTGCAGGCAATAGTTGCATTGTGACGCGCCATGCGTTCACATAAATAAATGGGCCGTAAACCATTTACCTACAATTAGGGTTACCATCCGTCCGGATTAGTCCGGACATGTCCGGACTTTTTGACTATTGTCCGGACTTTGTCCGGCTTTGCAATATGTCCGGCTTTTTAAGATTGGGCGGTGTACTAGTTAAAAACATACACGCAGTAGTGTTCGAAAGAGAAGTTCCAAAATGTATGGAATCTGTATCTGTTTGTGAAAATGTCCGGATTTTTATTGATATGTCCGGCTTTTTGTCAGGACTTTCCAAATTTTTCAATGGTAACCCTACCTACAATACGCATCCATACGTAATGTTTCAGTTTCGTAATAGTACCTACCTACCTTATTATTATGATACACATTATATTACATGTTTCAAAGGAACTTTCACAATGTAAAGGGGACTGTTCCAAAATATTCGTTATTTCTATAATTCTTTAATCCCTATTAGTAGAAATGGTCTAGTGTTTTGGCCACCCGTGAAACTTAAGAGCTTATTAGATCATCCTGAATTAAGGATACGGAATTCAGAGTCCGATTTAGGACGAGAAATTCAGTCGCCAATTAGACCGTCCTGAATAACGGATCCGATATCACAGCTTAACGATCATACAGTAGTTACACGAATGTACTTGCGCAGAGCAACGGAGGGGAAAATACAGTGACCGTAAAAATACATGTAGGTAGGAGGTATAGGTAGGTAGTAGGTATGTGTCATTTTCAATGCTAATCTGAACTAGGTTTATTAATGTAGGTACCAGGGGCGTAGCGTGCCTTGGTGGGGCCCCGTATAAAAATTTGTTTGGGGGCCCTTAGGAAGGGTAAAGACTTCTCACAAAAAAATTGCATAAAATTAAAAGAAATATTTATTCATCATAGTTATCTATCTGACACTTTTTCCAAAAATTTTACAAATAATCCATATTAAATATACGTGTAACAGAAAGGAAGTACTTATCAACCTGAAAGGAGGTCAATGTACTCGTGAATCTAAACACCTTCCAACAGGAAAAAAATTCAAATCGAAATAAAAAAAATTGACTTTCCATAGAAAATTTGATTTTGCCGCCAACATTTTGTATGGAAAGTTTTTTTTTTCTGTCGGTAGGTGTTCAGTTTCACGCAAATAGAAAAAAAAAATTTCAGGTCAATGGTTTCACGAGTACATTGTCCTTCTTACAAGGTTGCCACCTTTGAAAACAAAAATGCTGGGACAGCAGCGAAAAAATTTTTGGTCTATTTTCTAAATGTTTACTGGCAGTAAAACTACTGTAGAGACTGGTAAATGAAGGTATGTGGCTGTTTGTAATTAAAATACTCAAAATCGATGGAAACAAACGGGCGGCTCAGCAAAGTGAGAGGTAAATAAAAAATAAGAACTTACCTAGCTCTAGGGAAAGAAGAGACATTTAATTTAATGTTTTATTTTTATTTTGACTGTTTCCATGCATATTTTGTATTACTACGGGCCTCTCATTAATTTTGCGTCATTTTAATATTAACTTAGGATTTCCGAACAAGACATATCTTTATATATTTATTCATTTAATCAGCAGAGCAACGATTTCTAAATCATTTAAGCGTCATATGGGAAAATACTCGCTCAACATAAGAATTTGAAGGGATACAACGCAAAATAAGGCATTTAACTTGTTGTCCTTTAATCTTTTAAACATTTGGACCCATTTTTTATCAACACTTTGATTTTGATCGCGTATAAAATCAAAAATCGGGATAAGACTGATGGATCGTCGGGACGCGGGAGAATATGATCGAAATCGGGACGGGTAGCAACCCTGCCTTCTTGCGGGTTGATACCCCCTTTCTGTTACACGTTGTATACTCTCCTTGCCTATTTTTCGGTCAACTGATTTATATGCACGCTTTACGCGGGAAAAAATAGCTTTTTCTGACTTTTCCCTTTAAAAAGTTTTTATTAATTTTTAATTACGCACGTTGGGGGCCCCCGTGGCCCGGGGGCCCCGTATAATTGATACGGCTGATACGGCGGTAGCTACGCCCCTGGTAGGTACTAGTATGTAATTTGCGAATAACTCATCTAATAACATACATAAAATCAAGTTTAAAAGCAAATACCAACAGATGACAGCTGTCAAACTTAAAACAGCAATTTTTACGACTTTTAAACGATTTTTACACAAAATATAAAAAGTTTAAAAGATTAAGGGGGGATGGAAATGAAATACAAGGAACTGAAACGGAAAAAAAATCATTTAACCTATACGTGTGGGGTGCCTATGGATAGGTCTTTAAAAATGACATTGATGTTTCTAAAAGTATTTTTTCTCAAAGTCAACCGTTTAGAAAATATACACTTTCAAAGTGGTAAAATGTGTGAGTCCCCCCCTCTAAATTTTAAACTAAGAGAGTGAAAAATAAATCAATAAAATATGTTGTAGATCTTTTTAAACACTATTTTCGAAAATTGGTTTGAATGAGACATATTTAGTAGTTTTAGAGATATAGCACATTTTCCAAAACCGTAAATATATTATTGTCGTTTATACAAACACTATGAAAAACAAAGTTATTTTTGCAGATGAAAATTATACTACGGAACCCTACTGCGCGTGGCCCGACACGCACTTGGCCGGTTTTTTTTTTAATTCAAAAAAGCAAATCACAGAGTTATTATGCCCTTGTACACTTAGTTTTGTCGTTGCGCCAACTGTCTATCTAAACGAACGGCGGCTTTTTTTTCACCAACATAAAAAGCTTTGACTGACTGTATACTCTTTATGCTGTGGTACTACTGTATCGGAGCAGAGCGTCCTGAATGCGATTACACTGTCCTAAGTGCTTCCGATTTAGCATCCTTAACGCCGGAGACCATTTTCTATCCTAACTAGGATCCTAACTAGGATCCTACCTTCCTGAATGCAATTACACGTTCTGAATTAAGGAGCGACTTCATTCCGGATCCTTAATTCAGGATGATCTAATAAGCTCTTTAGGGGTCCCGTCCCTGGTTCGATTCCCAGGAAGGGGGTACATTTGTACTTGGATTGGTTGGTGGTACCTAGAGCTTTTTCAAGCCTTGCGTTTTTAACCGACTTCAAAAAAAGGAGGAGGTTCTTAAGTCGACGTTATTTTTTTTTTATTTTTTTTATGTACTTATGTTTCTTTAACAGAACTTCGTCAGTTGTTACCCGATTTATACATTCTTTTTTTATCTCAAAGAACATAGTTCGTGTGTGGTCCCATAAATTTTTTACAGAGATTTGGCGAGTACTTAGTTTTTTCATAATCATACCATCGTGTTTCGGTGCTCATGCTAGGGGGGCATAACAAAGTAGAGGTATAGCACAGCAGATTAAGTAGGTATTCCTATCCTAATCCTAGGTAGGTACCTACCTATATTTATTTACTTACAACGACACGGCCACGCCTCGGTGTCGGTGGAGTTGAGTTATTGAACTACAAAATTGAGAAAACCTAGCTAGAGGCTAGCGAAAAATTTTTTCGATTCCTTATTTATTAATTGGATAACAAAGTTCATTGTCACTTTTACAAATGTGACATTGGTCTGTAAGTAAGTAAAGGTAAGTACAGCAGTTACTTTAAGTACCTACCTAGGCGGTTGAGATATTTATTGATTTCCAAACAGCAAAACGGTCTAATCCCAGAGAGTTATAAAACTATCTAAATCTGTCTATTCTAAGCATTTAGGAAATTATGGAAATGAAGGGAAATTACTAAAGTAAGTTATCAGGTAACTAACATTTTAGGAAGGTAGCTTTTTACCCAATATTGCGTTGTGATTGATTGCAATCAATTATTAGCAAGGGGATTGCGTCGACACATGGCCGACACACGACAAATTTATTATTATCACCATCGGGCTTTAGAAAACGAACCCTTACAGAGTTGCACAAAGCAACATAAAGTAAAACGAATAAGACATCAGACATAATAATAATGCAAGGCGCGCGCACAACCAGTCTCGACTCCCCCCTCCCCCCCATCTGTCTCGACCCCGAACAGCTGACTGGGTGAACAACAAAGAACGAACATCAACCCAACCCAGCCCATTCTGTCGTCAACTGTGCCAAGCCGCCACAACAGCGAGCGATGTAAACTATAATAATATTTTTAACTAGCTTGGCTACGCACGCACCGCATAATCGATTTGCAGTCTCTAGCAATTCTGACAATGAATAGACGGCTTACTAATATCTATATTCCACTATACACTTTCTATTGTATGTCACTAAACAGATGGTAGTCTACCTACCTACAGATAAAGCTAAGAACCTTTTACGTTTACCACATGGTAAAGAAAGATTGCTTTTACGTATTGTAAAGACCCCTCCTAAAATCGAGGAATTAGTTTGCCTTGATTCTCGATGTTACTGAAACATTAATGTGTAATATTTATTAGACAACTATGTTTAGTTATGTAGCTTTTTGCGTATTTGCGTAAACAGCGCTGACCGTGAATCCATACTTAGCGATCTAAAGTGAAGACGACCTGACAAAGGGCAAATAGTACTTGCCTTTCTGTTCATCCAATACACGAAGGCCTTCGAGATGTGGCACTCCAGGGAACAAAGTCTCTACAATCGACGGGAAAGTTTATTTATTTTGATCAGTTATCATCACAGATCCATCGCATTATAAGACGCGGCCGTCACTTCTGTCGTAGTTTCACTGGTCCGTTGCTATGGTTTTGCTAACGATCACACTGCGGGTAACAGTCCTATTGCAAACTAAATGCGTTTTGTACAACGGGGCGATGTCTCTGTTTACTGTTATTCGATTTATGTGTTATTTACATCACTTTTACTGGCCTGCGAACCTGATAATCGTTGCACTGCCTGGCTGCGCACTCTATTTGCTGCGCTTGTGCGTCAACAAAACAGACGTGACTCGGCCCGAGTGTCGCTCGTCGGAACCCCTCGAAGCGATTCGTGTTGGTTCGCGGTCTCAGTCGCGTGCCCAGGAAAACTCGATTCGTATCTCACTCGCTCATTTGACGTATGAGCTAGGGTTGCTGTGAAAAAAAAATCTTAAAAGAAGTCTAGATAACGTTTGTGTTTTGAGTTTTTATTTCGCCAAACACAAAAATAACAAGCTCGATCAAAGATATTTATCATAGATCTAATGGGAAACATAACGCCTATAATTTTAAAATAGCAATGTTGTAGATTCAATGCTTGCTACCGCGAATACCTGATCTACACAGAATCAGTGTAGTTCGATCTTCTTGGCTCCTCATAATAATTATAAATACCAAAATATACTGCCTAAAGTTTACGTCTTGCAGAATAGTAAATAAATATTAGATAGCATCATATAGGCGCACCTAGCTCTGATATCAAAGTTGCTAACTCTTGTGATTGTGGAATCGGAAAGACGGTGCCATATATTCCCGGATCCACAATATAGAAAAGTTTCGTATTCATCCGCGGGGATCGAAACCGGAACCGTGACGATACCTTGAAACACAATGTGTGAGCTACTCTGTCATGGAGGTCGACATGTCAGTTTACATATTACGTGGAAACCTCAAGATTCGTATAACATAGCTTTAAACGCAGTAATTTGATAATTTATTAAAGTAGTTTGTTAGATGACTTTATTGTACAATAAAGTATACTTACTGAACTCTTTTATATCTCAAATACGTACAGCGAAACACTCGTAATATCATGTCAGATGATTATCCTATAGAAATGATAGACATATTAAATAAATAGATTAAAATGAGCAGTAGATCTATATTTTTATAATTATCACAAATTACAGATAATATATCAACCCAAAATTTGATGTGAGTTACTAAGTACTTAGCTGAAGAAAATAACAGTTTTGGAAATCTTTATGGCAACTTTTACGGCCGATTTCAACGTTATAAAATGGGTTTAGAAATGGCAGCTCATCGTACTTACCACAGTGCCTGAGTGAAAGCCATGTAATTGTGGCGATATAGAGTACAAGCAAGAAGTGAATCAGTATCTACGAGACGCCATTTTTAATCCCAATCTTTAACTGTGTGAGCTTCAGTGGCGAAGGGTCTATACAAGCCGATTCCCATTGTCTTTTCTTTTTGAAATCCCACCCCCATTGGCTTATCTAGAGTTTTGAAGGGCTATAGAAAAATATACCAGGTTTTTTCTGGGGTGGCCACCAGACTGTTCTGGTCCACCCCGCGCCCCCCTTCCTACGTTAATGACCCCACCTATCCACTATACAGATCATATCAGTGATAGTTTTGTAGAACGGCTTACATATTTTCGGCCATAATTTCATCCCTCGCCACTGGTGAGCTTTGTAGGCTTAAAGTGACTCACATCAAACTAATCAGTAAAGTATTATGTACAAAGTTATAGTTAATATAGTTATGTGTTCTTTTGCCAGAACTTGGCGGTGGTGCGAGGAGTCTTCCCCTTGCCAGAATTCTTCTTCGGCGCTGAGTGGGTCTCGGCACCGCCTCCAGCAGCAGAATCTTCATTCTCCAACTGGGTTTTCAATGTTTTCTTTATGTACAAAATCTGTTAGCAGACAAATAAAGATAATTAAAGTCATACACTTATTTAGATAGGTTATTAATAAAAACATTTTAAAATAAAAAATATTAAAAACACGACTGCCCTGCCAAAAACGAACTAAAAAGTTAAACAACAAGTGTCATTGCAGTCGGGGGACCTTATTATGGAACAATTTTTGATCAAAGAGGTCCCCTGACTGCAATGACACTTGTTGTTTAAGTTTTTAGTTCGTTTTTGGCAGGGCAGTCGTGTTTTTATTTTTTTTTAAATTTATTTAATTTTATTTCACACATTTTAGTGACATATTATATAGTTTTCTAATGTGCTCATCAAGGCCTTTCATTTGATGCCCATATTGTAATAATAGAAGAAAAAAAATTTTTTTCACGTTTGAAAATGGCGTCGTACAGTCGCCATATTGATTTTTTCTAAAAAAAATATAGCCAGTGTCACTCGGAATGCTGTAAGGATTCTAACGATACCCCATTTATCCAAATCAGTTCAGGTATTTAGAAGTTATGGTGGAATAAAGAAACTCACATACCCACAAACATACATGAACCCTGAACACATAACACTCTTTTTGCTTTGGGCAGTCGTGTAAAAATATATTCAAATTCCTTGCAAGAACTAATCATATAACAACTTCTGTAAGATTTACACCCCAAAACTTTTATGGAACTATGTGTGATAAATAACATTCAAGAAAAGTTCACTAAATTGTTAGACAAGTGGAATTATTCCCAGTTGTTACCAGTGGCTTTACCATGAGTTGATGCAAATTGTTTTCGTTACCGTAAACTATCAGATATACTGCTCACAGTCAATGCGAGTGAAAGAGAGAAAATGATAGTTTATGGCAAAGAAAACAGTTTGCATCAACTCATGGTAGGGCTACAGGTAAAATATTTGGGATTGTTAGAATACCAATAAAATGTCTGTTATCAACACAATTTGAGAATTGCCATTAGTTTCTTTTTATGAAAACAGAACATAAGTCGAACCTCCTGCTCTATGCCCTGGTGATGTCTTATAGCTCTCTGCTTGTTCTGGTTGGCTCGCTGAATGTGGCGGTCCACGGAGCTCAGCACTGCTTCACAAGCGTTGCACCAGTCGGCCAGCACATCAGCAATGGAGGATGCATCTTCTAATCTGGCATCACGACCCAGTGCTACATCTACCTCTACTCTTTTGCATTCCTGATCCAACTTGCCATGAATTATATCTGTAAAAGTAATTGACAGTAAAACATGATTTTATAGCATTATTTCATTCTTGACATAAACTCGGTCTGAGATGCTAGAAAGGAAGATTTTGCCTAGAGGTCTTACAGCCTTATTCATAAATACCTACCTACTAATAATTCTATTTTAGCTATTGCACTGTTAAAATATGTTTTATCTTTATCATTTGTCTAAAGAGTAAAAGGCACAAATCACGAGTCAAAGAGCAATAGGCCTTCTATAACTTTGTTTGTTTTTATGAAAAAGGCAGTTAAAGATCTGTGGTTAGTAATTCATATTTTGATATGGGGTTACCGATAAAGTTTCTTAATTCTTTGAATGTTCATAAATGTCAGCCAATAGACCTAGGTAGCAGTGGCGAAGTGTGAAATTATGTCGAAGGTAAGCCGTACTACAAAAATGTAGATTTGCATAGTGTGACTGATGGGGTGGGATTTCTAAAAGGTAAGCCGATGGGAATCAGCTTGTATGTAGCCTTCGCCACTGCTAGGTAGTGATTTGCTTAAAATCATAAATCTGATTAAAATAATTTAACCTTTTCATGCCATTGACGGATATATCGGTTCTACAGGTTGACCGCCAATGACAGAATAAATTGATTCTTTACAACAGATGGGCTTGGTGTTACAGTAGGGACTTTTGTATTTGACATGGTGTTGAAAATGGTAATAATATGTGAATAATAAATTACCTGCATAAATAGCTTCTATGATAAGATCTTCCAAGTCCCTCACATTCTTTATATCCAATTCTTTGAGTAATACACTATATGGGATACATTTTTCTTGCGTAGCTAGAGTTGCAATCGTCAAGTGTTGTAGCTTCTTACACTGTACCGGGGTGAGCTCCAAGTAATCAGACTTGTTTTCAAAATAATCTTTGTATGTGCCATACGCAAATAAGTTTAGCGTCTTGAAATGTGTAGCATAAGGTCCAGATTCCAGCTGAAAAGTCACATAAGTAATGGTAAAAAAAAACAACATAACGAATTCTACTTTATCTAACAGCAGACTGATGCAAAATCATTGCAAATAACATTGACATGACCGAATTATACCCTTATTTAGTAATTTTATACTTATATGGAAATTTTAAAGTATGATACGTGTTGTTTATGAAGGGTATAGGTTCTATAAATTTCTAATCTAACCTCTTTTATGTTCGGCATTTCCAAAAGCTCTCCGAACACATGAACTCCTGGAGCTTCTAGCACTTGCTTAATGAGCTCCGCACATGCAAACCCTTTGGCACCTTTAGCTAATAATACAAACTGTTCGAGAGGGTGGTTTGTCGAAAACGACAACAGAGATGAGGGCTCATCTTTTTCCATTGACATTGAATTCATAATTAGTATTGGAAACCACTTGTTTTATCACTTTTCGTACTTAGCTGGTTATTATAATTCTTGACTAAATTAACCCAATTCTTCTTTCTTGGATTTGGATTGGAGAAATATGAGAAAAAGTAGAAAGACGACAGATGGAAACAAATTTAATGACAGAGCAGGGTTGCCAACTCCTGAAAATGTTTTCCCCTCCCTAGGCACATGTCAAAAACCCCTAAAATCGCCAAAAATAGTAAAAACCCCCCAAAAAGAAACAATATATATTTCCTCAAAATAGTCTTTAATTATAACAACATCTCTCTCGTTAAAATCATACATTTTCACACTATAGGCTTAATTTTTTTTGTAGGAGTAAATGTAACGCAAGTGCCACCATTGCGCTGCAGAGAAAAGCGGATTATCATCATGCTTTGCAGCATTTCAATTGAAAATCTATTACGCAGCTTATTTAACGCATGCTTATAACGCCTTACACCAACTTGATTTACATTTTTGGCCAACTTTTAACCCCCCCTCCACCCTGGTGATGCATGGTGAGGTTTTACGTTAACCCCCCCTCCTCCCCTCTAAATCACGTGTATTTTTTGTGTACAAAATAATCTGTTTTCGGTTAAAAGTCACGAGTTCAACGAAAAAAATTAATACACGTGATATCTCACTACACCCCCCGTCCCCCCTTGTAATACTTCTTGATTTTTTCAACTACCCCCCCCCCCCCTTTCGAGGCTCACGTGATTAATGGACGACCCCTTACCCCTCAAAATTTTAGGCCCCTAAAAAAATCCCAACCTACATGTTTTCCCCTAAATCTAGGGGGAAAACCCCTAAGTTGGCACCCCTGTGACAGACAGTTGGCTTGACATATTGACATGCACTGACTGACGTGACAGTGACATTGAGTGCATTCCAACACACTAACTGCTGAGTCATCGATCGCCATAGAGTACATTTTAACCATAGAAAGAAAAATTAAACATTAGAATGAGGGGTTTTCAAATAGACATTAAAAAAAAAGAAAAGTTACTATTTGTTTCACTAGATGATGTTGATGGTAAGAGGGAAGTCAAAATTGGTAGTAAAAAATACTTTGAATCCCCTATTTTTTTCAACGTCTTCTATCGAGCCTACAGCTTTTTGTCATTTTGAAAAGCCCTCATAGAAACAACAAAAAAATAGGCAGTAAGTTACTATTTTTTGTTGATTGTGTAGGGCAAAAAACACGTGCTATGGACCCGCCTTTACTTTCCAAGGTTAAAGTGTTTTGCTGATGGTAAGCCCCCACTCCAGGCCTTTAACAGGACTGCTTAAGGCCTGCCTTCGAACTAACCTTTGAGGTCATAGTATGAAAAAGTAAGGCAGTTCAATATAAGTCCGGCCGGCTATAAGAGCTCATAGTAAGGTCCCTGAAGCCGTATTGGACCCGCTTGTAGTACCACTGCAGCATGCAGGTGATTCAGGGCCCTGGGGCCTTACTATGAGGTTTTACAGCAGGACTTATATTGAACTGCATTATTTTTTCATTCTATGACCTCAAAGGTTAGTATGAAAGGCCTTAAACTGTCCTGTTTAACGCCTGCTTTTGAATTAAACGGTTTCTTATTTGCTGGTGTGAAGGTCGAAACAAATTATCGGACGCGGCTTATGGACGCGGCTTAGTGCCGCGGCTGATAAGTGTGCACACTCTCATAACATCCTGCGTGCCAGATAGCTGTCGGACGTCCGATGACGTCATATTAGTCTATGGATACGTCCGTGACCTACTACCAGGCTAGGCGCACTCCGCGCTTTAGGTACAAAGCTACAAGTAGGTAGCGGGTCCGTCCGGACGGACTAATGTCAGAGGGCTACCGCGTGCCGGCTGGGTCGCACATTAGCAGTTCGATTTCGATAGTATGCCTTAATACAAATAAAACGGATCCGAACCTCACGTTTTTCACTCTTCCAAAAGTTCCAAACGACATCGAAACGTAAGAAGTGCTTGTCTACTAGGTACCTAGTTAGTAACTAGTATCATTTTATTCTTAGGTATTTACTTGTCTTATTTGCTAAACAATCTTCGCCCAACTATTTATTGAAATAATAATTTATAGATTAGGTAGGTACTTACTTACCTACCTACTTTCGAAATAAAATTAATTATAATTACAATTTCATTTAGTAATAAAGCCAATTGCTTTAAAGCCAGCATGTATAGTTTGATGTGGCGTTGAGTGTACCCTAGCTTATGTTTTTTTAAACGTATTTAACTACACATTATTTCACAAACACATAACTTGTAATAAATTAACTACCAGTTATTTAATTATTATTTAAAAGAAGAAACCCTGAAGTCGTTAAAAGAGATAAGAGCTACGCGATAGAAAGAGAGGCAACTTCTAGGTGAATATAACTGTAGGCAAGAGAGCGGCGTGCAACCTGAATTGCACTTTATTGGGTATGGAATAGAGTCATTATTTATTTAAATGACTTTGCGGAGTGGATCTTCTGTACTTGTACTATTATGTATTCTGTGCTACTACATCCGATAGTTTGCACACCTCAGAGGGCCTAGTACGAGTTGTTTTACCATTGAAAATGGTTATCAGATGGAAATCGCCTGAGACGTATTTTTGGCCATATCTCCGAGGATTTTGGAAGAATCGAAATAAAAATAGTACCAAAAGTTGAGGAATTTATTGAGACACGTGTGAAAGTTTGAATTTTGTAAATCTGCTTGTAACTTTTTTTTGAATTTTGCGAAATTCCAAAAATTCCGGATTTTTTGGGGGATGTTTGTTTACTAAATTGTAAATATTTCGGAAAAAAAACCGACTTAAGAAAAAATGAAGAAAAAGGTCCTAGGGCATTAGTTTAGCTATCAAATGGCGAAATAATTTTGAAATCGGTTTATAATTGTGACCTGTAGGTGGTCCCTCTAGATTTGGAATTGTAGAAAACGACTGTTTCCGTACATAAAAAGTGATGTAGCTTCTATGATTATTGACCGATCGTCATGGTAATAGTGTTAAAAGATGCAGAAGCGGATGAGAAGTGCATTCGTTGGAATTTTGAAAATTGGTTAATATTATTTCGGCCGCGTCGAGGCAGTCAACGGGCGCTTTTGTGACACGAGGCGGAGCCGAGTGTCACAATCGTAAAAATAAATAGGTACTACTTAACTTAAACTTAACGGTAACTTTAAAAATATAATAGGACTTTGCATTTGATTTGATTTTGGTTTTTCGTAAATTATTGTGTTCATTTTCAATGCTCCGATTCTTGCGGGGACTGTAAAATCTGTGAATTTTTTGCTCTCACTTCACTTTGCGAAATATCGTTTTCTCTCTTTCACTCGTTCACTCACTCGCATGATTTCCTCTCTTTCACTCGATACTATTCGCAAAGTGAGGTGAGAAACACAACTACTCATACTAGGCACTCAGATCAGCCGCGGCAGTAAGCCGCGTCCGATAATTTGTTTCGACCTTGATGGGCATGCGAGCTCATTGGGGAGGAAAAGCGCAATTTTATCATGATAGGTGGCGTCTGGTCTTTGGTACCCGGCCGCCTCAAAGAAAGTGTCAAAACATATGGGAATCTCTTGGAGTATTGCACTTTTTAATTTTATACTGAGAAAATGCCGCATTGTTATGCATGTAACTTGTAAAATATGGGAGTTTATCGATTTCCCAGTAACAAAAAAAATAGTGGGCAAAAAAATATAAAAAAAATATGCTTTTCCCTCGATTTTCTCCTTTGCTGAGCCTGAGAAACATTATAAATCAAAAGGAATGTTTCATGAATTTGATGAAGCTTCGCTAAAATAAAACAACATTTGAATTATAACAGCTTTGTTCTTTAATATTTCAACCTCAGCAGTTTCTAACATATTTATAACTTGGATGAATTTGATAGGTATATCAAATATGGAATAAGCCCAATATTGGGGCCAAACAGAGAATTAATAGAATTTTATATGCCAGAGTCATTCAAGAAACTTAGAATAATAAAATAAATATGATAAAACGGTTCGTGTAATTTTGGATGGTACAGAAATTCCAGTACAGAAACCTGAAATTACTATTGCACAGAAGGCATCATGAGGCAACTATAAACACGGAAATTCACACTCAGTTGCTTTGTTAAAATTTAAATCATATGCTTCTAATCTGAAATAAAAAGATTACTTGTAAATCTTACACGAAATTTAAAGAAATGTAATGCTTGTTAGCAATTTTTTGTAAGTTGCTATAAACTTTCTTGCCTGTTGTTTTGGCTTTTCTTTTCCGTAATTCTTCTTTTATATTATGAGCTAAAGTTAGCATAGAATACATTATTTGTCCGCAAAACCGAAAAAAATACAATCTAAGAAAGTAAAATCACTTAATACACAGTCAAGACAATATAAGCTCAAACTGACAATGGGGAATGTCCGAAAAAAATCAAATTGGCTGAATATTTTTCTATAGGTAGGAATAAGGTCCCTTAGTAATAGAAAAAAGTTTCAGAATTTTCGGTTGGGTAAAAAAGTTTTTAAAAATCAAAGTCTCTTCGACTTCACAAATGTATGAAAGTAACAGCAGAATGGAAATTATACCTTTGCCGCTAACTGCCACAAAGACAACACGTATTTAAAAAAAAAGTTTTGACATTTTGTCTTGAAACTTTTTTTTAATACCATGTTGTGGTTGTGGCAGGTGTTGGCAAAGGTACAATCTCCATTCTGCTGTTACTTTCATACATTTGTGAAGCCGAAGAGACTTTGATTTTTTGAAATTTTTTCACGAAACCGAAAATTTTTAAAATTTATTCTATTACTAAGGGACCTTATTCCTACCTATAGAAAAATATTCAGCCAATTTGATTTTTTTCGGACATTCCCCATTGTTCCAGAGACTGAAGCGCCATCTGTAATTCACTTTGCCTTCGCCTCCCCTGAACCCGGCTCAAGAAAAAATCTAATCTGTACTGTGATGTGATTGTTTTAAATTTATATACTCTTTGGTGACCAAAGAGATTACTGAGAATGAGAATAAAAAAAAATCCATAAACAAGAAAATGGCGTTCGGTTTTTTGTGTGTGCGATAAAATTATTGTTTTCGTTATTGTGGCGAATATTGTGAAGTATTCAAAGATTTATAAACTTAAATACACTAAAATGACGATATGATCCGCATTAAAGTGTTATTTATACGTTTCAGTGCTAAATTTTCTTTGGATTACGTGTGGTTTGTGCCAATGTCTTTCATAGCGTCGTTGTCCTATGCCGCCTTTTAAATTGACTAAATGATTGATTAAATCAATTTAAAGGTGTTTGTACAATATAAATTGTTTTTGATGAATCCTTGATATTGTTTTGTTGTATTTATATCCAAGACGTAACACAAGAATGGTGTAGTCGGCAATTTGATTGATGGGTGCGTTGTCGTGCGTTAGTGGTTGTGAAAGCGTACATACATGATCATAATGTTAAAACTGTCACGAGGACTGTTTACCATCAAATAGTGAATTTGTGTTTGTGGGTTTGTTTTTATTTTCATGTGAAATAAAATTAGGACGGTGACAATGTGTATGCCAACTCCTAATAATGTCTCGGGCTTTGGATATTCTTGGGGGTTCACGAGTAACGCGGATCTTACTAAGGGTGAGGTGGAAGTACCGAGTAGCTTGAGTTACACCCTAGGAAATACGGTAAGAATACAAATAATATTTGATGTTATCAATATCAGCAGATAGTGGTATTGTAGCAGTATTCATTAGTCAAATCCATGTGTAGCTAGTTTTGTAGCATAGTTTGCATATTTTGGCTCTCTAATCATTTGCTAAAGTTGCAAATTTCTTATAAGAATAGGTAGGTATCAGTCAAGACCAATCTTTTGTCATTGTATTGATAGTAGGTACCTAAAATTGTAATGCAAATTCTTTCTAATATTAAACATAGTTGTTACAAAAAAAATGATAAATAATCCAGCCAGAATGTCTTTTGCAAAAGATTCACTTTTGTAAAGTTATTGTCGCTAAAGTGCATCATGTTATGATTGTTTTGGCTTTCTAAATGATTGTTAAACTTCCAAAAATATTCTAGGTGTCACCAGAGACAACTCTTACTGTAATGTCCCATAAAACACCTCAAGTGCAAGAAAAAGTTGGCACTGTGGTTGCAGTGTCTAACACCGCTGCACAAGTCACCCGTGTTGTCACCACTGGGAATCCTACAGCAAGGAGAGCCGTGTTTATGTTGAATGAAGCACTCACACCGACACACACTGTTAACAGAGTGTCTCAGCAAAATCAGACGGCTACAATACACAGTAAGCGTCTAAACACTCATTGTCATAATTTTGTTGCAGTTGTATTTAACTGTACTTCATACTGACCTAACCTTACCACCAGAAAAGCCCAGCTACCTAATTGTTTGTCCTAATATGATTTGCTCACCTGATTTGGTGAGCATTTAGCCTTTTTTTTTACTCAAAATTTCTCTATTGTTACTATTTTAGCATTGTTGAATATTGAATTAATCTTTGTTTGTTTTAATGAATAATCTAGAGTTGTGGTATTTTACAATGTTATATCTTCTAACAAATAATTTATATTATAATAATAATAATAATATAATATTTGACAACATCACATACATTGCTCCAATCCCAAAGTAAGTAGCTGTAGCACTTGTGTTATGGAAATCAGAAACAATGGTGGTACACACACACAAACACCCAGACCTGAGACAATATTGAAAAGTTCATTTTCTACATTGACCCAGCCGGGGATCGAACCCGGGACCTCAAGACATGGTGACGCCTTGAAAACCAGCATGCAAACCTCTCGACCACGGAGGTCGTCAGATATAATGTTATAAAACTTTTTTTCAGCTACTGCAAACTTAACAGCAAAACCATTTATGACCCCACTGGGTCCCATCCAGCTAACTGCTGAAGAATGCAATGAGATTCTGATGAAGCGGGCTCTTCAGGCTCAGGGCATCGCCACACCTGTCATCGATGCTTCCCAGCTGAACCATACATTGTTGAATGGTGGCATCAAAACACTGAACGAGGGGCCGACACAGCAGACCCAACAGGATAACATACAGACTACAACTGTGCATCAACATCATTTGTTACATGCTAAGCAGGAGCCTGGAACTGCAAATAGCTCACCAAAAGTAAGTTTCTTGAGATCTATTAGCAAAAAACAATATTTTGATTTAATATCATTATTCTTTCAAAGATTAAAACATCAAAACAGAGATTTCCAATTCTTTCAATCAACCATTATTAAAAGTATGACTTTATAAAAAATCTATACTTATTTATTTGGTTTGCTTTTACAATAAAGAAATTGAAGCTGAAGTTCATCAACCAACACTAAACAGCTGATTAAGTTTTGACCATCTGTTTTTGACGTTTTAATGTATGGATGAAATTGTCAAAAAAAATATGGTTAGCTGTTAAAGTAGTTGGTGCTAGGTAGAACTTCTACTCACATTTTCATATTTGATTTACATTTTTCATCAGACGGTGTACTCGCAGACTGAGATGTTGAACAGCAATACCGTGATGACTACGGCGCCGCCAGCCGCCGTCAAGGAGCGGCCCTACTCCTGCGACGAATGCGGCAAATCTTTCTTGCTGAAGCATCACCTCACTACACATGCTAGGGTTCATACTGGTAATCATGGCATACTTGTATCCTTACTTACTTACTAATATTATAATTGCGAAAGTCCGTTTGTTTTTTTTTGTTTGTTGGTTACGTCTTCACGTCTTAACTAATGAACCGATCATCATGAAATTTTGCATACACGTTCTCAGGGGTACAGAGAAGGACATAGAAAGACATAACTTTCATCCCGAAAAAAAGCACTGTTTCCGAGGTATAGCAAAAAAATCTTTCCACGCAGACGAAGTCGCGGGCGGCCGTTAGTAGTTAATAGTTTAGTGAATCTTCATAGATAAATTTTCTGCAAGAATCACGAGTTTTTGTTTTTCAAGTTTTTAGTTCAACCTAGCTTAGCTATGTTAAAACGAACAGTTTAAACATTCAAACATTCTTATTTTTGTTATGGCAATTAACTCTTCTTCTGGGAATACTTTTGCCAGTTTCAAGTGTTATTGTTTGGACAGGGTTCAGTAAAATTGTTTTGGTTTGCATTACAATGCGGGTGCATCGTATTCCAATGCCACCGTGGCTTCTTTACTGAGCCACTAGTGCTCTGAGTGGCTGCGACTAGTGCCCTAATGTGCGGCAGCTCTAAAACTCGCATCTTCCATAGGTGAGAGGCCGCACGTGTGCGCGCATTGCGGCAAAGCGTTCGCTCGGAAGCATTGCCTCAACACGCACTTGCTGCTGCATTCCGCCGAGCGGCCGTACCGCTGCCACGAGTGCAAGATGGCGTTCACGCTCAAACACCACCTCGTTACGCACTCCAGGGTAAGTTTACTCCTCGTCGATGGAAGTATGATTGAATGAGGAAATTGTATTAATTCTTTATAAATTGGTACAGTACGATGTATACATCTTGAAATCGGGTGGGGATTGCGCGGAACGCGTATTTTGCGCGAGAGGGGCGCGCGCTATTGGTCGCTCGCAAGTGCACATGCGCCAACTTATCCCCCCACTCCATCGAAAAAGTGACAAGATCTTTGCCTCGTACTATATTATTGTAAATATTTAAACACTTTAAAGAGGTGTCAGTGTCACATATTTGTTCTCGTTAACACAATACATAATTGCGACATTGACTAAGCTACTTGAAGCTGCAAACCATCCTGGATTGGACCAATTTCGTATTACACCACCTGTAACAACGATTTTGGTTTAGTGACTTATCTAATATCTTATAGTACCACATGCAGAACTGTGAAGGAATTTTCGCGATATCTGTTAAAACAGAAAAGTTTTTATTTGAAACACTGTTATTTTGTGTTGTACAATGACGTCATTGGTCATACAGGTGAACCTTACGTCTTGCGACTCTTGCGTAAAGCATATATTTAAGTGCGCTTAGCATTTCCTTCAAACCCTTATGACTTCGAAACTACTCGCTTGATTTAAATGAAACTAAAACATGTGTATTGCTAGATATTTAGCTACATGGTCATAAAGTTTCAAGTGATTTAACAGACCCAGTGACATTCTCCATTATTTCTGATTTTTTTTATTTGGCTGAACTGTATAATATAGCTTAGAATATTTCCATAATATTTTAATCGTCGTGGTAGGTGCACAGTCGCGAGCGCCCGTACGTGTGCGGCGAGTGCGGGCGCGGGTTCCCGCTCAAGCGGCACCTCGTCACGCACAGCAAGTACCACGCGGGCGAGCGGCCCTACGTGTGCAACGACTGCGGCGAGAGCTTCGCGCAGAAGGTGAGTGGCACGTGCACGGCGCGCAGTGTACGTCGTTGTAGGTGCACACCACTCGCCACAGCGATCGACATAGTGATATCACCATTTTACAAGATTAAGTAATAAAATAAATAGGAAAACATATAGGTAGCCTTTATTTATTTCTTGCAGATTTTTATGAGTATAATAGGGTCTCCTGTTGTAGATTAGCTAGTCCCTTGTATTACAACAAGGGACTAGCTGTGTATTTCATTATAACTTACTAGTTTTCATATTAATAAGTTTTATATTTTATTTTATATTCAAGGAAAACAAACAGCATATAAAAGTAGGAACACTAAAAACAAGACTTTTGTATGAACATGCCTTAGATAGTTTTCACTTATAGAACAGTCCATATACAAATGAAGAAGTTATAAAAAAATGCAATAACAAATTCATGAAAACAAACGAAAACTATTCCAAATACTTACATTAAAACGTACATATTTGTTTTATAGGATCACCTGGTGATGCACAGCCGTTTCCATGGATCCTTGTCGCCGTTCGTGTGTCCCGAGTGCGGCGCGGCTTTCGCGCGCAAGTTCCAGCTCGTGAACCACGGGCGCGTGCACGGGAAGGTGCCGCACGCGTGCCCCGTGTGCGGCAAGGAGTTCCTGCAGAAGCGCACGCTCGTGGCGCACATGAAGTGAGTCTGTCTATGTTGGGCGCCAGTAGCTCGTGCACACGGGCGCGTGCACGGGAAGGTGCCGCACGCGTGCCCCGTGTGCGGCAAGGAGTTCCTGCAGAAGCGCACGCTCGTGGCGCACATGAAGTGAGTCTGTCTATGTTGGGCGCCAGTAGCTCGTGCACACGGGCGCGTGCACGGGAAGGTGCCGCACGCGTGCCCCGTGTGCGGCAAGGAGTTCCTGCAGAAGCGCACGCTCGTGGCGCACATGAAGTGAGTCTGTCTATGTTGGGCGCCAGTAGCTCGTGCACACGGGCGCGTGCACGGGAAGGTGCCGCACCCGTGTGCGTAATCACCTCTCACTTTCTACAAACTCACATTTTATATCACCTATTTTTTTTCAAAATTTTTAACAAAATAAGCGCCCAGTTTGTAAGTGGGACGCTAATTTTGTGGTACCATTTTTGAGACTGACCGGACATCTAGGGTATTCTTGATCGAAGACTGTGAGTCATCCTTTAGTCGTCATTTGTCTGCATTCATCGCCGAGACAAAGCAGCTACCTCCTATACGAAAATATTATGAAAATTTCAAGATTCCGTTTGCGTCAATTTATATTCTATTCGCGACATATTTTATGGAGTAACATGTTATTCATCCACTTAAAGCAATCAAAGCATTTCGTTACAAAACTACATTTTATTTCAGAATACACACCGGAGAAGGCGTTGTCGCTTGCTTAGAATGCGGCGAGGCGTTTAAATGCAAAGCTGAACTGCAAGAGCATTGCAAAATTAACAGGCATTGTCTTATGACGACTCCGCAACAAACACAACAACAACAACAGCAGCAACAACAGCAACAACAACAGCAGCAGCAACAACAACAACAACAACAACAGCAGCAGCAGCAGCAGCAACAACAAGTCCAACAACAACAGACAACAGTCATAAAACAGGATGATTTCAAACCGCAAATCATTCAGGTGAGCTCTGTAAGTTCCAACCGATCTTTATTTTTGAAATTAACATTGACTTTATCGGATTCCTCCCATTCCAAAAAAAAAACTTTGTGGTAATAATAGTCTCTAATTCTCTATATATAGCTGACACTTACTAACATTTGCATGCCTAGACTTAAGCCAGAATTTTATTGAAACTTTTGATTAGAAACATTGTCAAAATATATTCAAATTCTTATCTTATGTGACTTATTATTATGCAGTAGTTTTTAATTCAATTTTCGTTTGTCAATTAATGAGGAGCTCGTTGGCTGCTGCTGAGGTTAATCAACTTTTGCAAAGGTCGGTCATGGGATGGGTGACCAAAAATTTAATATCTCGAGCTCCTCCGTGCTTCAGAAGGCACGTTAAGGCGTTGGTCCCGGCTGCATCGTTAACACCCACCAATTCGTATTGGGCCCGCGTGGTGGGTTATGGCCCATCCTTATCCACCCGTTGGGAAGGCCTGTGCCCCAGCAGTGGGGCTGAAGCCGATTGATATTAATGTGCGATTTTTATGTTGCAAACAGGATGACTTCAAGCCGCAAATAGTACAGGTGAGCATAAAGATGTGAAAATAATTTGTTCAAAATTAGCATGTTCCGAATTTGAAACAGTAGTAAAAGTTGTGAAACGTGGTATATTTTCTTTTAAATTCTTAATTAAAATTGTTAAATTAGATATCACTACTAGCTTGACTCGTCGAGTTTGATATATTATATCTTTTTAATTTAATTATCTCGGAAACGTTGCGTATTATTTATTACTTTGTATCATATTATATTTTTTTAACATCTATAGATCCTCTATTGATGTACATAGGTTTCATCGTGCGTCGCTATATTTCCAAAATCCCCGTCAAAATAAAAAATCTGGTTACCACTATGCCAAAATGCAAACCCTTTACGAGGTATTCGTTATTACATAAATTGTTTTTTTTAACAAACTTTTCTTTTTTGTTATGACAGTGACAGCCTTAAACCCGTTTAGTGGATTAATCGCGTTTACAATCAATGACGAATTGGATCTGAATCAGCTATTCTAATCCTTACTAATATCATAAATGCGAAAGTCCGTTTGTTTGTTTGTTTGTTACGCCTTCACGTTTTAACTACTGAACCGATCATCATGAAATTTTGCATACACGTTGTCAGGGGTACAGAGAAGGACATAGGGTACCTTTCATCCCGAAAAAATGTATTGTTCCCGAGGGATAGCAAAAAAAACTTTCCACGCAGACGAAGTCGCGGGCGGCCGCTAGTAAGCTATAAAACAATATTAACTAATCAAATGTTGCTTTGTTTTAGGTCATCGGGTCTGATGGTCAAATAGTTTCTGAGAAAACGACCCCTGGGTACGCGTGTCCCGAATGTGGTTCTTGTTTCAACACTAAGGTGAGTCCAACAATGTCACATTGCATCTTAAACCGAGTTTAAGGCGCCTCAGTCTAAGCAGTGCGTTCAGTGGAGACGGGAGTTTTGCTCTAAACTGGTAGATCGCGTCGCCTTAAGGTGAAGCCTCAGTCTGCCTCAACAAGGGACTGCTCGGCTTGAGATTGCTCAAGTAGATACGCGGCTTTACATTTCATCAGTTTTTACGCTGCAATTGCGACAAAATTAGATGTCTAAAGGACATGTCCCATCGCCATCATTCGCATGTCATTTGCCCCACCATTCGCAAAAAATGAATGTCTATCGCGTCTTAATCAAAGTAGTATGTCAGAGTAGGTATTTTACTCTAGAATCAGATTGATAATTATTTTCTGCATTAAAAAGTGGGATTTGTAAGTTAAAACGCTTTTAAATCACAATTTTTTATCATTAGAATACTATTTACTTACATTTTTTTCTCAAAATACTTCAGAAAACAACTTAATGTTTTTGTAATTGTTTTTCTAAATATTAAACTGATACTATACCTAAATAAAATGTAATTAGCATTTTTTAATTATGACAGTAATTAAATAAAATGAAACTGGGGCAACGCTGGGAAATCTCCTTTAAAAATGATGTACTCTTTATTTATTACAATGTAGCCTAGGCTAGGTGTTAAGTAGATTTGTGTTATTTTACAAATGTTTATGTTACAAATACGTCTAACTTGAGAATCAATTCCCTTCCTACGTAAAAAAATATAGAATATTTAATTATTTTATTTTATTATGTTAAAGGCGGTTGAATGATTCTTTAGGCGTGATGTGTCAGATCCATTTCTTTAGGGTTTTCTGTTTAAATTGTCCCTAATAGCAAGTCAGTTTATTGTTTCCTGAAGATTCAAAGTCAGATTTTTGTAAAGACTTAAATTCACTATCCGTTGTGGAACCAACTCGTCTGAAGCCATTGTAGAGCAAGAGCTAAGCTAAGTTAGTTTAGCTTAGCTCGCATAGTTGAAATAGTTTTTAGGGTTCCGTACCCAAAGGGTAAAAACGGGACCCTATTACTAAGACTCCGCTGTCCGTCTGTCTGTCTGTCACCAGGCTGTATCTTATGAACCGTGATAGCTAGACAGTTGAAATTTTCACAAATGATGTATTTCTGTTGCCGCTGTAACAACAAATACTAAAAACAGCATAAAATAAATATTTGAGGGGCGCTCCCATACAACAAACATGATTTTTTTGCCGTTTTTTGCTCGATATTAATAACGACAACAGCTCGATATTAATAACGACAACAGGTAGACAGTTGAATTTTTTTCAGATGATGCATTTCTGTTGCCATTTAACAACAAATACTAAAAACAGAATAAAATAAATATTTAAGGGGGGCTCCCATTTCTCTTTTTTGGTACGGATCCCTTCGTGCGCGAGTCCGACTCGCACTTGGCCGGTTTTTATACTTGTGTGTAGAACGCAAACTATGTCACAAGTATGAAATACTACTTTGGCTATGTAAACTAAGCTAAACTAACTTATCTTAGCTCTTGGTCTGCAATCGGCATGAATTATCGCCTTTAAAAGCGTTTTCAAAACGCCTTTACATGTGTGCAAGCGCTCATGATGTATTCCATTTTTGTGAATCGTAAACAGCGCGAACTTTTGATCATTTGGTTGTCGCGGTGGGCTGTTTCCACTCATGGTTACAAAGGGGCGTCCATTAATCACGTGATGTTTTTTTGGCCCATTTATAACCCCCCCTCCCCCCTGGTGATACATGGTGAGGTTTTACGTTGAACCCCCCCCCCCCCCCCTCCTCTAAATCACGTGTATTTTTTTGGTAAAATAGTCTTAAAAATTTTAGTGCAAATATGTCACGGTAGGCGGGGAAATCGTCTTGGTAACGGTGAGCCAACAATCACACGCAGTTTTCGGTTAAAAATCACGCGTTCAGCGAAAAAAAAAAATACATGTGATATCTCACTACACCCCCCCGTCCCCCCTTGTGATACTTCGTGATTTTTTTCAACTACCCCCCCCCCCCCCCCCCCCTTTCGAGGCTCACGTGATTAATGGACGACCCCAAGCAAGCAACTTTTACCAGGCCTCCATCACTCGCTCAAGGCCACGCGTTATTCACCTACCGTTCGGCGTATCGTCCACGATACATCTGGCAGAGGGTCGCCGCACGCCCGCCCGCCTGAGCGCGACCACCGCACGTTTCCCGCGCTTACTCCTCGAAATCATAGTGTATATTTTCTTTGTCGAAATGTCGAAACCACGTAATTATTGTGCAGTGGATGGGTATCAGAGTAAAAAAACAAATGAAAAATTGATATTTTTTTCATTGCCGAGAGACGAACAAAGGTAAATTGGGTTCCGTTTATTTCCCTTTGGGTACGGACGACGGAACCCTAATAAAAGAATACAAACAAACCTCACGTTTTTCAAACTTCCAAACAAACGACATCGAAATATTCAGATCAGAAGAATGCTTGTCTACTTATAGGTAGGTGTTTAGTTAGTATTTAGTACCTAGTCTGTTTATTCTTAGGTAGGTACCTACCTGTCCTTGTTGGTAAACAATCTTCACCCAACTATTTATTGAAATAATTATTTACAGAATAGGTAGGTTCACACTACAGGTCATACAGTTAAACTGCAAAAACAGCTTTTACTACGTAGGTCGTAGGGCATAAAGGCGGTCTCAAGGTCAACATGTACCTATATGTATAGTCTAAAGTGCCGTCGTGTGTACCTACTTACTTACCTACGTAATAAATTATTAATGACAATTATTTGACTTCGTAAGAAAGCATAATTTGTGAAAGGTGTTGTAGGTATGACACAAGAAACAAGAACTGTTTACTATATAGGTAACGAAATAGGACAAGTAACGATAAACAACTAAGTACCCACCTATCTAACTAGGTAGGTACCTAATTAGATTATTGAATATTATAGAAATGTTCGAATATTATTGTAAGATTTTCTTTAACCATAGTACGTAAAATCGCTTTCCTTTTATGATATAATGCTACGCAGTTCATTTAAAAGACGACAACCCTAACGGCGTCAGAAGAGATGAGAGCTACGCGATAGAAAGAGAGAAAACTTCTAGGTGAATATAACTGTAGCCGCTGTAGCGGTGTGCGATCTGAATTGCGCCTTATTGAGTCGCACCAAGAGTCGTTATTTAATTAAATTATGTTGCGAAATGCGGCTTCTGTTGTACTATGTATTCTGTGCTTTTACTAAGGGCCTAACTCTAATATCGCGAAAAAAAAACTGCTGTTCCATTCAAAAGCGCAAAGCCTATTCGACCTTAGCCCGTGCGAACTTTGGATACGTTTTCGTACGAATTTTATTTGTACGACTTTCGCGTGCACTCGCATCCAGTGTGCGCACTCCTATAGTACTTGGAAGGTTGGGATGTTCGTACGAGTCAAATTCGTACGAAAACGCATTCAAAGTGCGCACGGCCTTAATGTATGGAACAGCTGATTTTTTCGCGATATCAGAGTTGACCCAAGTCGCTTGTAATCATGAGTGGAACCACCCCACTGCGCGATCCAAATGATTGAAAGGTGATGTCCCAGCGTTGCCCCAGTTTCATTTTATTTAATTACTTTGATAATTAAAAAATGCTAATTACATTTTATTTAAGTATAGTATCAGTCAAAAATTGTTTTATATTTAGAAAAACAATTACAAAAACATTATGTTGTTTTCTGAAAAGTAATTAGTACTCTAATGATAAAAAATTGTGATTTAAAAGCGTTTTTACTTAAAAATCCCACTTTTTAATGCAGAAAATAATTATAAATCTGATTCTAGAGTAAAATACCTACTCTGACATACTACTTTGATTAAGACGCGATAGACTTTCATTTTTTGAGAATGGTGAGGCAAATGATATAGGCGCGATGGGACATGTCGTTTGAACGTGTATTGACGAGTAGTGCATTGGTGCAGGAGGCGCTGTCGCTGCACGTGCGGCTGCACGCGGGCGACCGCACGTGCGTCACGGACCTGTGCGCGCTCACCGCCGCGCTGCAGCCCGGCCTCGTCGCCGCGCACAACGCCGCGCACAGTCAGTATAACAATTAAAATAGACACAGTTATAATACAAATGTTATACAAACAAAAATACGTATTCACAAAAAAATACTCAAACTATTTTTGACACACTGCGTTGAAATAGAGCTCTATTATTGGTTCGTTTCTTTTGATTGTTTTTTGGGTCACTGTGCGTCCGCGGGCACTGTGAGACCTCATAGTAATGTTTGTGAATATTATATTATCCCAAGTGGTCATTAACGATAACGACCCAAAGTTATCCCACCTTAATTGTCAGATTAGACAGAAACTATGACAGCTTCCTTAAAATTAAGGAGACCATAAACAAAGATTTTAGCTAAGAAATGTTTAAGTATTCAGCCGTAAAAATGTATTAGAATGACTTTGTAATCTTTGTTGACATATTTTTTATCACTTATTGCTCTTTGTGAAGTATTTTCGTATCGCATCTTATTTACCATACGCTTTGCTGCTGTCATACTTCTATTCTTTTATTAACGTGTCAATTATAAATTACAATGACAATTTGATGTCTAAGTAGATCAGTTAGTATTAAGATAATTTGTATAATTAAAAAAGATATATAGATCAGTAGATAATTAAATAAAAAAGATATATAGATCAGTAGAGTCTGTCTAAAAAGTCAGTTTACATGGGTAATTTCAAAAATAATTTTTTTACCCACCTAAATCCCCAACCACCCCACCAATACCCATCTAAATAAATAAATAAAAAAATATGTTTACTATTAGAATTTTGACAGCACCGACAGGGTTACCTTACCAGTATAAGTTTTTTTTTAATAATTTAATAATTTCTCAGGTAAACTGACTTTTTAGACAGACTCTAAGTATATTTTCTAGTTTCAATTGGCTGACGCCATAGACACCAAATTGTCATTGTCATTTACAATTGTCACGTTTGTGAAATAGAGGCCTGAAAACTTCCATGACTTCAATACTGTCTCCTGTTTCAGATCAACCTATTCAAATTATCTCATCAAACCCCAGTAATGTTGTACATACACAAGTTATTGCGACGGTAAGAGACACACATTTTCACTATTATTATAGCCTACGCAGTTGACTGACTTTTGTCCGTGAGAGTTCAAAATGAGCCTTATTGTTTGGAAAATAAGGTTGAATTTTTGCACTAATTGTATATTCAAATAAATATAATCTGCAGATAAAAAAAAAATTTGTCTACGTAGGCTCATAGAATGAAGGCTTGTCAAAGTAACATTTAAAAACAAAAAATAGTAACTATTTACTTCACTAGATGGCGTTGATGGACAAGTGAAGTCTCATAATTGGCTTTGATTTGATTGATTGAAACAATCTGTGTTTAAAAAAAGGCATTTTAATTTCTTCGTTTTTCGTTCGTTGGTTGTGCGGTGTTTTCATGTGAATTGTGTTTTCTTTTTCGTACGTTTTCTACAGTTGACACTTGCCTGTTTATCAACGCCATCTATCGAGCCTACAGTTTTTGTCATTTTGAAAAACCTTCATTGAAATCTACTTGCAGAAGTTGCAGACTAATGATGTTTCTAATGTTTTGCAGAATCACCATATAGCCTCTCCCCGGCCAAAGATACATTTTTGCGTAGACTGTGGCAAAGGATTTGCCGCCAAACATGGTCTATTGGCGCATCATAGAAGGTAAGAAAGAATTTGAATTATAATGAGGAAGTAAACCTTATTACCTAAGCCATTTAACCTATTTTTTTATGTTGCTCGAATCGTTAATATTCTATGTAACTTATAAAATTTGTATAAGTTGTGAAATATTTTGAATTTTATTTAATTTTTTGTGAGTTATTAGGGGCTGGTTTATACGGGGTCAGAGACTGGACCCCGTGACTTGGAATTTCGGACCCAGTAACTGGGTACATGTAGACAGGATCGGCAGTAAGTCGTACAAATACAAAAACTAGTGTCTACACGAGCCCAGTAGCAAGTCGGTGCTGGACTGGATAACTGTACTGCCATGTTACTGACCCCGTATAAACCAGGCGTAATGTGTAACATAACTTGTCAATTGTTTCTTTTCATATCTTGTAGTACTTCTTACAAAACCAAAGTCAAATTGAAGGTTATTTCAGTTTAAATAGTAAAGTTTGACTCTTATGCCCATATGATCAGAGTCGATTATTTGCCAACAGACACCCAGAAGGCAGCTGCACGCTCAGGACGCACGTGTGCGCGCAGTGCGGTAAAGCGTTCTTCCAGAAAAATCATCTCATGCTGCACCAGAGGCAACACATGGACCTTCCACCCAGAAATGTGAGAAATCAACAATGCGTTATTTTAAGTTTTTTACAATAATTAATTCATTTATACTTGTTAATTAAATGTAAACTTTGTAATAAATAAAAAAAAATGCTTAGTTCACAATTTTTTCAATACAGAGTTAGTTTGTAATATAAAGTCAGCAAAATCATCTATCAAGTGGTACATTTTGTAATAGGTGCCATTGCCATGGCCAACGTCGCTTAACCACTCCTAAGGTTAAAATCGCTTGCACGCGCGCCGTCACTACATACGCTTAGTTCGCGCAGGGACAATACGATTTTTTTTTGTTGCTAACTGGTTAAGCGACGCTGTTGCCCATAGAACCTACAAATTGTCCATAAAAAAATAACATGATGAAAAAAGGATATCTGAAATAATTGTTAATTTTTAGACATGTTCTCAATGATGTACTTATTCATAAATTAATGTATTCCACACACATAATTCCGTTCTCGTCACTGATTAGACTCATCCAGAATACCAGCGTTGCAGTGGCATGCTCCGGTATGTCACTGTAGCATTGCTGAGGATGGGGCCTAGTTGGCCGCGCACAAACTAGTTTTTTAAGAAGTTCCCATTGTTTTCTCTTCTGTTGCGATCAATAAATAGTTTTTCTTTCTTCTTTCATATCAAAAAGAGTACAATAGGGGCGTCTATCTACCTGATACTTATTAAATGTTTGTAGCAGCAACAAGCCAACCAACAAGCACAGCAACAAGCGCAACAACAGGCGCAACAAGCGGCGCAACAAGCCGCGCAACAAGTCCAACAACAAGTCCAACAACAACAGCAGCAACAACAGCATCAACAACAACAGCAGCAACAACAACAACAACAGCAGCAGCAGCAGCAACAACAACAACAACAACACCAACAGCAACAACAACATCAAAACACCATAGAGATAGACCACCAATCACATGAACAGCCGACGCATATACAATTGGTATGTTGTTAGTTGTTATTATTTAAACTTGACTAATTTTACTGAATGGTAATTTTATGGACATGTCATTGGGTATAAGAAAAAAAATATTACATTAATTAAATTAGTGCATGTAAAAGAAATATCAGTGAAACACTTTTTTTTCTGCGATCTATATTTATTGAGATTGATGCTTTAAATGTTGACATCATGGCTGCCGTGTGTAAACGCCCCAGACAAAAAGTATCAGAATAGTGACGTCACATTTCATACCGCTCGGCAAAGCTGGGCATTAACTCGTTAATCCGTTAATCGTTAATTAACGAAGTTAACATTTTGATTAACGGATTAACTTTTAAGTTAACTTTTAAAAATGTTAACGGACACGTTAACTTCCGTTAATATGCAGAAGTCCGTTAATCGTTAATCCAATACCTACTATTTACCGCACGGCACCACGGCGCGGCGCGAAATACAGGTTCAGACAAGTATGAAACGAAACGACGAAGTGCTGGGCGGCGCGTGGCAGCGCGTGAAACAAAAACAAAACTAGATATATTTTGCCGGCGCGTGTGAGTGAGAAAATTGCGAAGTAATTATTTTCGTTTGATCATTTCATTACTTAGCGCCGGTGCTTACAGTGACGAGTGTTTTGTTTATTGTTATTATAAATTAATTAAAGTGTCAGTTTGTTTTATTAACCGACTTCAAAAAAGGAGGAGGTTCTCAATTCGGCTGTCTGTTTTTTTTGTATGTGTGTTACGCAATTACTCCGCCAATTATGAACCAATTTGAATAATTATTTTTTTGTTTGATATATCATGCTCCAGAGGTGGTTCCATATAAATTTGATCGAAATCAGTTCCGCGCTTTTTGAAAAAATCAACAAATAACCATTTTTTACATAAAAACTCTTAATTTCTATTTTGAGAAAATTACACTAAAAAGAGTAAAATAAAATATTTTTTCTAAAAAATAACACCGACTTCAAAGTGATCACTAAAAAGTAATAAAATAATTTGGTTTAAACACGTATTATTGAAGTCGGACGATGTTGAGTCAATAACACAATGTAGAAATATTTACATACGATCGGCCGACTTCAATAATACGTGTTTATTAAACCAAATTATTTTACCTATTACTTTTTAGTGATCACTTTGAAGACGGTGTTATTTATTAAAAAAAAAATGTTTTCTAACCTTTTAACTTCCAGAACCTAAACCAACAAGTTGTGTAAGTTCACTAACGCAACGCAATAAAAATGCAATTTTACACATACCTATTAACGGATTAACGATTAACGTTAACGTTGCGTTAATTCTTCTGAAATGTAACGCTTTAACGTTTAACGAAGCTAACTTTTTTTGTAGCGGATTAACGATTAACGAAGTTAACTATTTGATTAACGGTGCCCAGCTATGCCGCTCCGTCCATATGTATGGAATGCAAAAGAAATTTGTGATTATGTAAGTTCTAAGTGATAAATGTTTTTACAGTAATGTTTCCGTAACAATATTTTTTGTAATCACGTATGAATTCTAATAATCAAGTCTATTTTGTCAGTGGAGTATTTTGATTTTTTACTAACTTTGGAGTCTTAGAAATCATAGTAAAATTCGTCAAATCGAGCAAAAATTTTGCGTAGGGGTTTATTTTGCTTCTTTGCTCTACTATATTTTAAAAGAAGAATCTTTTACCTATAATACCCAACTTAAGGCGATCGGCCAGTATATTCCAAAAACTCTGTCTTTTTCTTTACGTGTGAAGAGTACCTAATGAAAATAACCTCACTTTTTCATGTTTTCAATGTTTTTGTTGTTATTTTGAGTATTAAGTCACTTTTTGAAAAAGTAACCGTTGAATATTGTATATGTCATACCTATTTTTCTCTATATTTTTCGTGAATAAGGGATCAATAGATAGTATTATCCAAAAAATATTAAATTAATGAAAATTTTCTTACTTTGCATGTTTTTTTAGTCAAGTAAAGAAACGAATACCTATCGTATTTTTAACCGTAAAATAATCAAGATTGTTTATGAAACTTCAACATATTTTTATCTGCTTAAAATAAAGAATAGTTAATTGTTTATCGTCGAATCAAAAATAGGCCCAATTCGATAATTTCCAATATACTGGCCTTAAGTTATGTGGTTAGAATTAGTAGTTGGCCACGTTTTTGAGACATTCCAGTTAGGATACAAAAAATTGTTTCAGTTTGATACCTGAATAGTCTTCGCATATGGTTAAACATGAAGTACGTTATTTTGTTTGCTGAGGTCGTTTTTAAATTTTTGACTACTGTATGAAATATACAGAGAGAAAAAAAAGCAGCTCTTGATGAGTTTCTTTCCGGTTCTAGTCGTAACAAGGTCTCCCGCTTAGGTTTTGCGAACCGATGGTGTAGCTTCTTTGACATTTACAAGTGCTTGTAACATGTCTGATTGAATGATTTTTGAATTTTGAATTTAAAGCTTTGTTGCCTAGCAAAGCTTTAAGGGTCCGGTCACAGCTAGCGTGCTAGGCGGCGTTCAATAATCACTGCGCGCTATCTCTATGGCGGCTTCTCAGTTCGTCGTCACGCCTTGCCGCGCCGTCTGCCGCGCTGGCCGTAATGCTCCATGTAGACGAATCGTATTAGAAGTGCATAATTTTGTTTGGCAGGTGACGAATCGATCAGGGCAAGTGATCGGCAACCAGATCGTGGTGGGGTCGGTGGGCGGCGTGCGGAGACTGGTGGCGGGCTCGCAGCTGCACATCATCCGGCCGCACGACGGCAAGCAGCTGCACCACAAGCACGCCCGCCACGCCAGGTAAATCACCTCCACGGCAAATAAACTCTGTACAAGTCGTAGGATAATCGTATAAGCCGAATCTTTACAAAAATCCTAGGTCAATTGTAAAAAACCGGATAATCGTAATCTTAGATAGATTTTCGCAATCGTCCGAGAATTTTTTTGGATCTTTGTAAAAATCCCAGTATGTTTCGGAAAATTGTAAACTTGAATGCTGATTGGATAGTCTTAAGAGACGATTTATAACATCTTTAATCTGATTGGTCAGAACATATTGCTGATGGGTTTTGGGGTTATTTCGTAATTTTGCCGAATTAAATTCTTCAATTAAAGTTTTAACAAGGTATTGCACAAAGATGTTGACGAGCGCTGTAGAACTTTCTTAGCACTGTGTAGAATAGTTATTTGTTATACAAGTGACCAAAATCAAATTGTGCTGCGAGTGGCGACTTTAAATCACGAACTAGCGAAGTAGTCTAGTATTGAATCACGAGCGTAGCGAGTGATTCTAATATAGACTACTGAGCACAGTGAGTGATTTAAAGGCACGAGGCAGAACAACATTTTGGTCGCGTGTAAAACATACAACTTTTCACCTCGACCAGCGAGAAAATTTTCACGTGACTTTCCTGGTAAAAAAAGCTTAATTCAGCATTAGAAACTTGTTCACTTAACTCTTTTGGAGTTAGACAACTATCTTCATCGTTGGACGCATTCATTTTTGTAATTTATCACAAAAATAATTCAATCAAACCTATACTGAAAAATTTTATTCATAGAGTAAAGTAGATTCTTACATTGCGTTGTGTTTTTCTCTTATTCATTAATATTCCGTGTTATTTATTTATTTATAATCATAAAACATATAATTTGTTAATAAATTTCATTAATTTTTCTTATTTCATATTTGTTTCATACATTTGACCTCATTACCTACATACTCTTTATTTCGATTTATCAACCTTCTTTTTTAACAATCCTTATTTAAAAGTCCTTGGTATATCCGTGCATTTTATTTTTTTACTTTTTATGTATGACTCCATAAAGCACTCTATCTATCCTTTTCTCACATATCAATTCTACAAGTGTCATCCTTGTCACTTTATTTGTTTTTTCTTTATTATTTTAAAAGTTGGTGTTAGAAATTAAAAAAACACTTTGTCTCACGCTCGCAGCAAAAATCGATTTTGCTGCGAGTTTTCACGCGCCAAAAGCACCCTTTTCGTGCTGGAGAGGTGAAAAAGTTATTTTTCGGTTACACTTAACCTCTAAATTGACTGCACTGATTGAGCCCAGCATTTGTATAATATTTAATTCACTCACTTCACTCATCGTACATTAATGTCTCTTGATAGATTTGAGCACTCAGTTTTCTTTTTTAAAATAAAAAACATAAAATTAGAACAAAACGCTGGAGAAATTGGACAATAATCACAATAATAACAATGGACGCAGCAATGTTGCCGTTAGCCAATCAGAGCATCCATCAGTCCATAACGTTAACTTCAGCCAATCAGCGCGCGCAAAGTGAAGGTCATTGGCGATTTTCCTAAGATACACTGGATTTTTGTAAAAATCCTAAACATCACTCGGACGATTGCAAACATCTGTCTTAAATTCTAATTATCCGGTATTTTACAATCATACCAGGATTTTTATAAAAATCCTATTTGTACAATTATCCTACGACATATACAACGTGTTACAAAAAACCTGTAATGCCGAATATGGTAGATAGAGACCATCAAACTGTACGACTTTTACTCCATCAGCCATTTTTAATGTCCCCACTGCTGGGGCACAGGCCTTCCTTATGGGTGGATAAGGAGGACGGGCCATAACCCACCACGCGGGCCCAATGCGGATTGGTGCTTAACTTTTACTATTATGGACCAATTCTGAAATCGCGGAAAAATCTGGTGTTTTATACATTTTGATATTTTCGTTTTGAGTTTCTGATTATCTGCAGACGACAAAATTATGATTTTGGCGCAATACTATTGCAGACTTAGAGTCTGTCTAAAAAGTCTGTTTACATGAGAAATTATTAAATTATTTATAAAAACTTATACTAGTAACCCTGTTGGCGCTGTCAAAATTCTAATTGTACCTAAACATATTTATTTATTTAGATGGGTATTGGTAGGGGATTTAGGTGGGTAAAAAAATTACCTTTGAAATTACACATGTAAACAGACTTTTTAGACAGACTCTAGTAGATTTCCATCCCTCTTGTCTATTCTCGCTTATCATTTCATCGTCACATCTTTGCATGGGGAAACATTCACACATCCATTGTGTAATGATAGGGCTACATTAACAGGCTACGGTGAATATTCGTGTTAACGCGATGAGTGTGACCAGATAGATGGTTGCATGTAGTATTCGGGCGAAGACGATGTACTGTCGGGGCACTGTCGGTAAACTGGCGCGCATCAAAGGGATTTGTCGCGACAATATAACCTACGTCACTTCAATGTCGTCCAGCGGGACGGTCGAACAACAATCCGGTACAATGAGTCTTCGCCCGAAGAAGAAAAACGAAGAAAAAATACTAGAAAGAATCGACTGGTCCGTAGCAGCTCAGACGGGATTTTTGTATTAAATTGATTATCTTAACATAAAAATAGCATTGTAAATGCCCAAAATCTAAAAATTCAATATGTACACGATGTTTTACGCGCCAAAACGCGACAAAAATCTTCGCCCGCTAATGTAGCTCCTGCATGTCTATAAAGTTAAAGTTAACAATTTCCTTGTTGCAGCGGTGACGTGAAAGAAGTAGGAGGGTTGATTCTATCAACTGGACGTGGACCCGGACTCGTCAAGTATGAGATCTCTATCCCTCCCCCCACCTCTGTCGTTCAAGTCCAGCAGCTCGACTAAACTGCTGAACACATACCTAATGAAAACTATATAATAACTATTAATAAACACTACACGGTGTGATTAACATCTCCTGTGATCAAGACTTCATCCCTTTTTAGTCAGTTGTGGTAAAAATTTTTCAGGCAACGAAGGAATTGCAGAAAAAACTGCTGTTGCATGTTTTTGAGTAAGTAGGTTTTCAATATTCCGTGTAACAGCTGATATTTGGGATTTGTGCGTTAATTCAGTAGAAAACATGGTACATTGTGATTGAGAGAAAGCCGAGGATTACTAACAAGTTTATATTACTGTAGTACTCCAAACCAGAAACTTTTAAACTTTATGTATGTCAAAATAAAGTCGAAATTGCAACCACTATCGTTCGACTAAAACATTGCCACAGTGATATCTTAAGCAAGCTCCAGATTCCTGCGTGATTCACGGCGTGAATTCACGAAGTCGGCGTGAAAAGCATGACCCTCCACACTCGCTATCGTTCACAGTTTAGTTCGCGCGCTCGTCGAGAATGGACGCCGAGTTATGCACTGCTATCTTTGTTTTTTAGCATCCCATAAAATGGTTTCGGCATGATAACACTCAATCATCACAAGTTCCTGCTCGTTCGTCCAAATGACGGTCATTTTGACGCACCGTACTCCGCAAATAAATAAAAACCTCAAGGCACGGTACTGTTTTCACGCGCGAGTGTGGATGCGCTTGCGTTCACGGGAGGTTCGCGCACCGCGAACCCTTTGAAGCGGGCGCAAATACCGACACCGAACGGGGAACAAGGCGTGAACAGGCGCGAAGCCCGTGAACGGGCGCGAAAACCATCCACATTCGCGCTTCACGCCTTTCACGGGTGTTCACGCCGCGAATGTGGAGCGCTCTTTACTACATTTTAGTGCATTGAAGTATACAACAGTAGTTTCGTGTGAAAGAGAAGAATTCATTCGAATGTCATATCAACCTTGTATTAGAACAAAATGCATCTACGTTTTAAATTTACTTATACGTGAGTAGTTTTTACCGATTAAGTAGAATCAATGAATATCCATGTCTATTTAGATTGGTTATGGGTAAATTTTGTTCTAATTACATCAAATGCGGTTATATGACTAAATCGAGAGTAAATGTTGCAAATTCCAAAGTCGTATCAAAGTAAGATGGTTTAGAATCCGCTAGCTATATTTAGATCAATAAATATTGAAGCAATATAAAATCGAACTGGCGTGTAAAAAAGTGACATCTGGATCGAAACGTTTGTACCATATTGTGAATAGTGTAAAATAAGAGATGGGAGCCTGTTTATGAGTAAAATTGGCTTTTGATATATTGATTCAAATGTTGGCTTTCCTAACATTGGCCTTCATCGCATGCGGACACGTAGAAAAGAATATGACACGAATACAAATAGATGGAGCTTTGTTTGATAGATGTCTCACCGACAGCCTTACGTTAGAGCCTTAATTTTTAAATTGTCTTTCTATAAACATCGCGTAATCCATGGTCCAAGAAAACAAGGTATAGCATTCCAAGAGTAACATTTGCTTTCGTCACCCACCATCCAGTTGCAGTAACAAACAAAGAATTAAGGATTTTTTTCTTAAGAATTAAGGACTCTTTTACTTATTGTATAATTATTATAGTGCTTTTTTTTCTTAGCAAACAAAGCAGTTCAATGAGGATCAGTAACAGGTTTGAATCCTATAGTTTTGTTGATATAATATAAAATCATATTAATAGCTATGAAACTTAGTGAAAGGTTTTTGAAATCCGTTTAGAAATAATAATAATAAATGCCTGGACAATTTCACACAGCGCCATCTAGCCAAATGGTTGAGTTATTAAGGGTTTGAAGGAAATGCCAAACTCAATGCAATATGTGCTTTATCGCGTATGGCATAAGGTTCGCCTACGTCGCGATGACGTCATAAGGACCCACAAAATAACAGTGTTTTAGAATGTTTTAGCTCGTATATCTTCTCAGGTTTAAAAGATATCGCAAATTTTTTTTCACAGTTAATCATGTGGTGGCATAAGCTTTCTTATAATATAAGCCACTAAACAAAAATCGTTACTGATCCTCATTAAAGACAAATGAACATTATTTTTAATATCGATAGCGGAGATGAGACGTAAGCTTGTGTAGACCACTTCCTGTCTCGGAGTACTATACCTGGCGCAGTTTGTTATTGTACCATGGCGTAATCTACTTAATTTCTCGATGGCAATAATTGAATGTGACGCATGTGTAAAATATACTTAAAGTGAATGTTCTAAGATTTAGAACATGCGGCGATTGTGTTGTAAAAAGACAAGTTACTATGTTTCTATGTAAAATAGTTTAGTTAGGGTACATTAGAGTGTAGAATTAGTAATAAACTCTTTGTACATATCAAATACGTTTTGTAATGGCACCGTGTTGCGGTTTTTGTAATTATAAAAGTGTACAATCTCTTTGTAGGTACCGCATTTAATTTCATAATTAATTTGTACGTGTTTCAAAGCGTCGTTAGGTTTCAATTAAGTACATTAATGATATTATTTGAGCCTATCTTCGTAGTAATGGCAGGTATTGTGTTATGTGCAATTGTAATATCAAGATTAGAAAGGAAAATGTTTTAGATCTGATTATTTGAGCGATTTATGTATCTTTGTGTTATGTTATGTGTCTGTCAACTGAAGTTGTACTGCACATTGATCGATTTTATTTTCCTATTTAATATCTGCGAATCTTTTGACTATATTTTATAATATAGTCTTATATGGTCATCATATTATGTAAATGTGGAGTCTTGAAAAGCTCGCAGCTTTCTGTATATTCTTAAATATGCATCTAGTCTGTGATAACTAACAATTATTTCTATCTTGGAAGCATTTTGTGCTCTGTCAAAAGTGGAAATTTAACTGTGTTGCATGTGTTTAATAGTATACTAGCAGAAAATTGAAAATCAAAATAATGGGTCTTTGTAAAAAACTCAAATTGCATAAGTAACTTGTAATAAGTTGTGGTAATTTAGTAAGTCATGTAAATATGATACCTTTATGTATTTAATAATTAGTTCAAAATTAATGCAACATGGTTAAAGTGTGCATAAAAATTTAATGAATAAATCCTTAGTAAAATGACGCATTCGTAAACAATGTGTCTTTTTTTACAGGGTATTATGCTTTCCAGATAGAACAGAATCTAAATTGATTTTTAGTTTAGACTGGCCTGGCAGAAGTGTGGTACCTAATATCAAATAACTAAACGTCTATGTTTATTTTATCAACCAATTCATTCATTATTACCAAGTGACTAAATCTCAATAGATTTTGAGCTTTCTTGTGTAGACTTAACGTCGAATATCGGTAAAAATTTTTGCTTAAGATACAAAGTTCTCATAAAAGACTTATTTATTTATATCTGGCGCAATATTCGCACTCTCTGAATATATTTGTATAATGTGCCACATCGTATCTACTTTGGGCTTGTCTAAACTAAATATTATGTAAAATTTACTTCCTTGTGGACAGTATTATTGTTTGAAAAATTGCCAATAGATTTTTTAAAGGCGTCATTTTGTGGTATGTTGCATTATAAAATGTATTATTTCTTATCGTTGGAACTTGTTTGCCATTTACTTACTTGTACATATATATAGTTAGTATCTATAATTTTTATATTAAATGAAAATATACATGCTATAATCACTCGTCTGTTTTCATTGAAACCAGTAGCAATTTTTTTCATTCATTCAGTCGTAATCGCAACTAATGCTCATTAATCTTATAATAAATAATGGAAAAAGGAAAGGGAAAAGGTGATAGGGTGATAGCAGAGAAAATAAAAAATAAGCTTCCGTGAATTTCCGTTAAAATAAATTAATTTTAACATGAAAGTTAGGTACAGTCAGTACAGTGCAGTACAATTCGCTGAATTACGTATCATACCATTTTTTTACAGATTCTTCAAGGAAACATAAAAAAAAACGAATGACAGCACTACATTTTTTAGCGACTTGCGTTCCTGCCCAAACCTATAACACGTCTCGGCGCATAATGTCCTTTTCTCAAAATGTCCTTTCTCATAATGTCCTTTTCTCGAAATATCCTTTCTCATAATGTCCTTTTCTCAAAATGTCCTTTTCTCAAAATGTCCCTTTCTCAAAATGTCCTCTTCTCAAAATGTCCTTTTAATATGCAATATTATTTTGACATTGAAAATGTCTTTTCGTTCGCTCCATTATAGGCACCGATTTCACGAAAAAGTGCGATCCCCTTATATCACAGAAGGTTGTGAAGATATGATATTCAAAAAAACCCAAAAGACGCGTATTTACAAGAGCTACAAGGTACAAAAAGAATTATTCGAAAAAATGAAAAACGTAAAAAATTATGGCCGTAATAGTGGAAAAAAATCTCATTTTTTTCCGATTTTTTTATTTTGGCGCTCGATATTTTGGAAACTAAGAATGATATCAAAATTTTGGGAAAAACTCCTCTGAACAATCTAGTCAGCTACAATTTGAGCCTAAAACAAAGACGATCGGGTTAAGGGTTTGCCCTGTAGCTTAACCTTTAACATTGAAAATGTTTTTTCGATCGCTTCAGTATAGCCCCCATTTTCGCTCGCTCCTTAGATGCGCATCGCGTCGCTGAGTTGACGTAGTTGAAGCTTCAAAATAAATCATAGATTTTTTTATATATCTTAGGTTATAGTTACTACCTTTCAATAAAATAGTAATGTTTATAAAAATTAAATATTTTTATATGAATTTCATACACACGAATCGCAGAAAAGTAAATCCAAAATTGTTCGTGGCTTTGCTGTGATTTCAAAGTATTGTAAGTACCTACTAATTCAGACATCGCCTTGGTGTCGTAAGTTAAAGCCTCAAATCAAAAGACGCGTATCAACGAGGGCTACAATATGTAGCGTGTTGGCACAGCCGTGACACACTCTGTAGGTGAGAGTTCGAGCGCCAGCGACCTTGAGCCAGAGCGTGGAAGCGCTAGGGTTGATACCGAAATGGAATATAGACTTGTGGCAAAGGAAATTACATAGTAGGTATGTTAGGAAATAAACTTGTGCAAGGACATGTTAATGAAAGATAGGTTTGATTTATAATAAGTTTTTGTAATCTTTTAATTATATTAGGTAAGTACACATCATAAATTGCAACCCTTATACTTTATTTTCTGTTATTTATCATATAATCATTTTTTAATCTCTTAACGTGTTAATAAAGGAAAGGTTTGATTTATAATCATTTTTATTAGGGTTCCGTACCCAAAGGGTAAAAAACGGGACCCTATTACTAAGACTCCGCTGTCTGTCTGTCTGTCACCAGGCTGTATCTCATGAGCCGTGTTAGCTGGACAGTTGAAATTTTAACAGATGATGTATTTCTGTTGCCGATAAAACAACAAATACTAAAAACAGAATAAAATAAATATTCAAGGGGGGCTCCCATACAAGGAAAGTCCTTTTTTTGCCGTTTTTTGGTACGGAACCCTTTGTGCGCGAGTCCAGCTCGCACTTGGCTGGTTTTTTTATTTATTGACAATTTTACCTACTTGCGAGTTTACGAGGTTTAATCGTCTGAAATCCTTATTTTCAGAGCTTTTTGTTATAATTAAAGTCAGGTTAAAGGAACGGTAAGGGCATGACTAATATTTCATATATTTTAACTTATAAAAAGTCGATAAATATTTATTTTATTAAAATTCAAAATATGGTGAAGTTGCAATAGTAGGTCCCATCAACTATGGCAACTTTGACATATTTTTGTTATTTTAAAATAAGATATAAATTTATCGCTTACTCTATAGGTACTTACTTTTCTGGATCACTGGGCAATACGAAGAAACTTTTATCGATTTTGTTTTTGGTTGTTGCCACAGCCATAAACACAACAATAACGCCCGCCGCCGGGCATGATTAATTATCTAACAATTAAATAATGTAAATTAAACGCGTAGTCAGTCCGTGCGAAATGCGGTACAATACAGATTGCGGTGAGACAAGCGAGCGGCGAGCGAAAGTAGAAAGAACCCTTGCCCGAGTAAGTCGGCGACTAACGGCTGCACTCCCCGCGCGCCGCGCGCAGCCCCCGCGCGCCTCCAGACACGCACACATAGCCGCGAGCGATTTTACGAGCATACATGCGCGAGTGTCGTTTCTTTTCGCGTTAGAGTATATATTCTGTGGTGTTGGCGTAATTTCGGGATGCGCGCTCCTTAGATGCGCATCGCGTCGCTGAGTTGACGTAGTTGAAGCTTCAAAATAAATCATAGATTTTTTTATATATCTTAGGTTATAGTTACTACCTTTCAATAAAATAGTAATGTTTATAAAAATTAAATATTTTTATATGAATTTCATACACACGAATCGCAGAAAAGTAAATCCAAAATTGTTCGTGGCTTTGCTGTGATTTCAAAGTATTGTAAGTACCTACTAATTCAAAGAAAGGAATATATTTCTTATAAAATTCAATTATTAAATTCATTTTCAATTTACCAGAAGGTCGTGAAAGGCACGAGACCTGTGAATTTTTTTTATCAAATACGTATAAAGCTTTTTAGTTAGTCACTTATCCAAATTATCATCAAAAACACAGACATGCAATGCATGTAAATATTTATTAAGTCTAAAATGCTATAAATAATTAGTAATGTAGTTATAAAATTGAAGAAATATGATATAAAGACATTTTTATTCAATAGAAATAAATGCAATACATAATAATGCATTGTACAGTCAGCGTCAAATTTATATGAGCGTCTAGAATATTCAAAATGATCTGAAAAACATAAAAGCAATTTGATATTCGCAGTTCTAATCATCATGTTGTTGTAAGCAACAAGGTGCTTAATAGTACATTATGATATAAGTGCGGTAAGTTGAAAATTACCTATACAGCTGAGGCGATATTGCTAGCCCGAGCCGTAGGCGAGGGCTACAAGAAAGCAGAGGCTGTAATTATCAAAGCGCACGTATGTCATACGACGTTTTATAACATATTTGCGAGGAAATAAATAAAACTCGGACTTTGCATTTTTGCTTGTTTTCCATAATGATGAAATTTTGATACACTTGTACTATCTATCGGTCGATTTTTCTGCCTTTCACTTCGATTGTGAGGAAATCAAACAACAATAAAGTAAAAAACAAAAATTGAAAAAAAAAATCTTTTTCTTAAATTTAGTGACAAATTATATTATTTTGGAATGTGCTCATCAAGGCCTTTCATTTGATACCCATATTCAAAAATCGAAAAAAAAAATTTTTTTTTCTTTAATTTAGTGACAAATTATATTATTTTGGAATGTGCTCATCAAGGCCTTTCATTTGATACCCATATTCAAAAATCGAAAAAAAAAATTTTTTTCTTAAATTTTAGTGACAAATTATGTAATTTTGGAATGTGCTGATCAAGGCCTTTCATTTGATACCCATACTCAAAAATTGAAAAAAAAATTTTTTTTCTTAAACTTAGTGACAAATTATGTAATTTTGGAATGTGCTCATCAAGGCCTTTCATTTGATACCCATATTCAAAAATCGAAAAAAAAATTTTTTTCTTAAATTTTAGTGACAAATTATATAATTTTGGAATGTGCTCATCAAGGCCTTTCATTTGATAACCATATTCACAAATCAAAAAAAAAAAATTTTTTTAATTTTTAGTCACAAATTATATAATTTTGGAATGTGCTCATCAAGGCCTTTCATTTGATACCTTTCATTTGATACCCATATTTAAAAATCGAAAAAAATTTTTTTTTCTTAAATTTTAGTGACAAATTATATAATTTTGGAATGTGCTCATCAAGGCCTTTCATTTGATAACCATATTCAAAAATCGAAAAAAATTTTTTTTCTTAAATTTTAGTGACAAATTATATAATTTTGGAATGTGCTCATCAAGGCCTTTCATTTGATACCCATATTCAAAAATTGAAAAAAAAAAATTTTTATTGAAAAAATAAATTATATAAAGTAAATTTTATTCATAAAATTTTGACCAAGAGGTCAATCGCACATGACGCATCAGAAAAGATTCGGATATAAAAACTCT
Source organism: Agriphila tristella (assembly GCA_928269145.1). NCBI lineage: Eukaryota > Metazoa > Arthropoda > Insecta > Lepidoptera > Crambidae > Agriphila > Agriphila tristella. The sequence continues at coordinate 32,363,687 of OV743432.1, forward strand.
TTGCTAAGATTTAAAAAAGAACCGTTCGTTTTAGACGAAGCATCTTGATAAACCGTGCGTTTTACTTTACATTACCGCACAAGTTCGTAATGAGATACAATACGATATTGAAATTGGCGTAATAAGAGACCCTTTACGAGCAAATATGTTATAAAATATCTTACCAGTCATTGTTCAATATTTATATAAGCCAACGAATATTCAAAAATCGAAAAAAAAAATTTTTTCTTATATTTTAGTGACAAATTATATAATTTTGGAATGTGCTCATCAAGGCCTTTCATTTGATAACCATATTCACAAATCAAAAAAAAAATTTTTTTTTTATTTTTAGTCACAAATTATATAATTTTGGAATGTGCTCATCAAGGCCTTTCATTTGATACCTTTCATTTGATACCCATATTCAAAAATCGAAAAAAATTTTTTTTTCTTAAATTTTAGTGACAAATTATATAATTTTGGAATGTGCTCATCAAGGCCTTTCATTTGATAACCATATTCAAAAATCGAAAAAAATTTTTTTTCTTAAATTTTAGTGACAAATTATATAATTTTGGAATGTGCTCATCAAGGCCTTTCATTTGATACCCATATTCAAAAATTGAAAAAAAAAATTTTTTTATTGAAAAAATAAATTATATAAAGTAAATTTTATTCATAAAATTTTGACCAAGAGGTCAATCGCACATGACGCATCAGAAAAGATTCGGATATAAAAACTCTTTGCTAAGATTTAAAAAAGAACCGTTCGTTTTAGACGAAGCATCTTGATAAACCGTGCGTTTTACTTTACATTACCGCACAAGTTCGTAATGAGATACAATACGATATTGAAATTGGCGTAATAAGAGACCCTTTACGAGCAAATATGTTATAAAATATCTTGTGTCATTGTTCAATATTTATATAAGCCAACGAACTATCTTAGTTCGTTGATATAAGCAGTCAAATATCAGGTACAGTGCATAATATATGCAGTGTACAACAACATCATGCACAGATAAATTTGAGAGCTTTGTTTGCTAAGATAATTTTCGACACCCTGACTGCTTATATAAATATGAAACAATGAGTGGTAAGATATTTTGAACACCTTGTGCGCTTACAACAATTTGATGATTCGAACGCGTATATCCAATTTATATTTTTCAGATCATTTTGACTAGGTACTCTAGACGCTCATATCAATTTGTCGCTGATTGTACTTTGCATATTTAATTTATTTTATTAAATAATAAAAATGTCTCTATTTATTTTAAATACGTATTTATTTTAGTCTAAAAGTAATGAATAATCGCTTTTACGTTTTGTTATAGGTTTGGTCAGGAACGCAAGTCGCTAAAAAAATTATTGCTACCTACGTCATTAGTTTTTTTGTTTCCTTGAAGAACCAAAAGTTGGTATGATACGTAATTCAACGAATTTCGTGCCTGACTGTACCACTTGTGCAGCCATCTTGAAAGGTCAAACAGTTTTGTCGGCGCGCAAGCCGGCAGCGGGATGAATAAAGTATTGGAGTTATGGGACTCTTGGGAACATTTTTGTCTTGCCTCACTCTCGTTTTTGTAGTTTTTCTTCATTGTTCAAAATATCCTGACTTGATTTATTCTGAGATTACGTGTTTAAGAGGCCGGCGGACAGTTGGCAATTTGAGCATAATCAACTTTCTTGTGATGTTTTTCCTTGGACAAATTAACCACTGGTCGCGAAATGACAGCCATATTCGCCTTTACCCCTTTGCCACTTACTGTGACCGATAGCCTCAGTGAACGATATCGCGTTGTCAGTATGATGCGCATGGTGAATTCGTCCAAGTCACATAATACCTATATAATTAAGTAAGATAAGGAATGGCAAAAAAATATTAGCAACTGTAAGTAGCGAAATCCTATTGCACATGAAGTCGAATTAGCAACGAACGTTCGTTCTAGCGAAAACCATTTGCTAGTAATTGAAATGACTTGTCTTTGAGTTTCATAAAATGATAAATGATTTTCGCTAGAACGTCATTGGTCGTCGTTACAGTGTCATTCGCTCCCAAATACTACCTACTCCCGACGAGACGGTACGGGAATAGGGAACATGCATAAGTCACCGATTTTGATAAATTTGAGCTTGATCGCTGCGACACTTATAAAAACATGATAGGACAGAAAAATTAATAAAAAAATACATTATTTTAGTTTTATCACACAGGGGAAAATAACGATATTTTTTTTTCATTTTCGGATATAATGCACTTAACAGTCGGATAGAATATCGAATAAGAAATAATATTTTGTATGGCACATATGTACTTAAACGCAATATTTAGGGAGATATTTGGAAATTCTTCGCTAACTCCATAATAATGCTCCTGAAACGTGACATAAGTGACGTCATAAATGTTGACCGTTTTGTATAGAGCGTTTTCGGCGGGTACTGCTGCGTGCTAACTTCAAGTAACTATATCACGAGAAAAAACGCAAGAGAAAAGTTTTAATATTACAGTTGATTTTCTCACGCATTATACTTTTGATTTTGATACAAAAAAAATTGATGCATGTTCCCTATTATGTTGAACTCGACAAGGAACGTAAATGTGAGTGTGGATCGAAATAAGGGCTTCTATTTATTACGGTAAGGACATTCGTACCTCCTCGGGGACGCACCTTATCAAACCTCCTATCGGGAAGACGGGAAGCGGTTCGCGCGACCGCAATCATCTGTTTTATTCCGGTTATGTTCCGGTTCCCACAGGGTATCGGTTCGGGATTCTATCTTACAAACTGAATTTATTGCTTACATGATAAACTATAAAATCAAACCTTACGATTCAAGAAATTAAAGTATGTGAGTAGATATGTATGTATATGGACCTACCTACCTACTTCAACATTATTCCTTCATAAACGAACCAGGGTTCGAAAATATCCGATATTTATTATAAATATCAAAATATCGGATATTTATGATATATATCCGATATATATCAAAAATGTGATATATATTGGATATTTAAACATTATATATGACACCCACATTATTATTTTATTGTATTATTGATTTATACTGTGTGCATATGTGTTTTATAAACATAATCAATTAATTTAAGAAAACTAGAATATTTTTGTTTTATTTAGGTACTTATTTGACAAATTAGTGAAAACTAGAATATTTTTGCTTTATTTAGGTACTTATTTGACAAATTAGTTAAAAATCAGGAAAAAAATCATTAGTATCACCATATGAGTGGTGGAAAATTATTTGATTAAAAAAATTATACACCACATATTTGATTAATTTTTTCATTTACCTCACCACCAATAGGATAGTGCTATACATAGTCAGCACACATTGTCACACATATATATATATTTTTTGCTATTTGCACGCGCGAAATTCATGTTACAATTACTATATACAGCAAAACAAAACAATAGCATGTTTTAACTCTCCATCAACGCCATCTAAGTCATTCTAAGTATCAATACAATAGCAAAAATCTAAATAATAGTGTCAATTTTTTAAACTATTTTTATATTGATATATATCACAAAAATTCGTTGGATATATATCGGATATATATCGGATATATATCATGATATATATCCATTGATATATATCCTCGAACCCTGAAACGAACCCTGTTTACGTTCAAGAATTGCGTATTTTTATGACTTTTCCTCGTCCCTAGATAAATAAAAGTAGGCAGTAAATACTTTTACATCTCCAAATCTGGGAAAAATCATAACGTTCACACGTAAATAATTCATGGAGGAATTCGCTCAATCCGAATTTCCCGGCGTTCGAAATATGTTGGAGAGAAAGTTTTAGCTCGTTCGTGTATCGTTCTTATTTAGAAAAAGCCGTTAGCTTTTCGCGGGAATTCGGCGAAATCCCAACGGCAGCCATTTCACAGACCAACCGTTTGGTGTTATGATTTAACTTGGTTCGTCAAATGTGTTTTGGGAAATATAAACCTTTTAACTTAATCAAATAATGTGTAGCTATCTCATATATAAAAGTGAAGGGGTGACTGACAGACTATTTCCCAGCCCAAACCACTGAACCTAGAGACTTGAAATTTTGTACATAGATATTTTATACAGTGTAAACACCCACTAAGAAGGGATTTTTGGAAATTTCACCCTAAATGGTTGAAATGGGAGTACAAAGATTGTATGGAAAAAAAAATTAAATAGACATTTCAACTTGAAACGTAAAGGTAATAAGCAAACCTAAAGGGTTGAGTTTCGAAAAACCATACGAAGGTTTTCCGAAACTCAAATAAAAGTAAATGGGAAATGGGGTAAAAAAAATCCCAAAATCGATATGGGTGTCGTTATCGAGGTTTTATGGGATGTTAATTACGAAAATGGCATTTATTTTTAAGTGGTAGACATTATTCAACCCCTAAAGGGATCAAATGGGGTTCAAACTCTGTACAGAAAAAATATAAATAGACATTACGACTTGAATTTCGTAGGAGTAATTCTATGAACAAATGATCAAACAAAGGTTCCACAGCGATTTTCCGAATGTCCACGCGGAGGAAGACGCGGGCAAAAGCTAGTTTATCATAACCGTCATCATAATCATGTCCAGCCTTAATAATGTCCTCACTGTTGGGGCACTGGCGCGATGGATAAGGATAATTAAAGTTTTTAGTCACCCAATCCATGATCGACCCAACGCGAAAGTTGCTTAACGACTTAAGTTATTAAGTTACGACTAAGGTATCAAAATTCGTACTGAAAGTGAAATTCTACGCGGACAAAGTTGCGGGCGGTAACTAGATACTTAGGTAGTCAGTCAACAAAGGCACCTAAATTCTTTATTTCTCTCAAATAATAGGCCTATCACCGCTCGTATGAACAAGCACTCTAAAGATGAAAATTTCCAGCCTACATTACGCGGAGCACACACAATTATGGTAATTAAAATTTCACTTGTGTGACCTAGTGAGTTTTAGGGAGCTTTCCCATTAAGCTTACACGTGAAGGGCCCTCAACACCCTTAGTGTATAAAGGGGAAATACGCGTCACTTTTATTGAAGTGAGCTTAGATCGTGTGCGGTAAGGTAATCATCATACTTTACAAGTACCCAGTAGTTATAAGTTTTATCCCTAGATAAGTGGAAAACTTATCCTATTAGGTAGGTACTCATATAAGTTTAAAAATATGAAAAAATACCGAAGTATGTTTGTGCTTGCGAGTGATTAACTCATCGTTTATAGATTGAAAAAAGACAAGTTTAAATAGAAAGTTAGCACTTGTCTACAGAGAACCAAAGAGATAAACAAATAAAAACAATCACACCCGAAACAACAAAAGTTCGTTTAAATTGTCGCAGCCACGGATTTTATAAATTGATGCAGCCACGGATTTCATAAATTGAAGCAGCCATGGATTTTATAAGTTGATGCAGCCACGGATTTTATACATTGATGCAGCCAAGGATTTTATAAAATGATGCAGCCACGGATTTTATAATTGATGCAGCCACGGATTTTATAAATTGATGCAGCCACGGATTTTATAAGTTGATGCAGCCACGGATTTTATACATTGATGCAGCCAAGGATTTTATAAATTGATGCAGCCACAGATTTTATAATTGATGCAGCCACGGATTTTATAAATTAATGCAGCCAATTGACTTTATAAATTGATGCAGCCACGGATTTTATAAATTGATGCAGCCAATTGATTTTATTAATGGATGCAGCCGCGGATTATATAAACTGAGGCAGCCACGGATCGCAATCGGAACCTCAAAAATTGTAACACTATAAACACTGGTGTGTGAATTAGCTACCTACTTGAAGAACTATGATGCATACGAATATGAATGCCAACGATTCGAATTCCCGACTACATAATTAAGTTTCCTTTTAAAACAAGATAAAGTTAGTCAAAAGGTGCGTGCATCAAAGCAATCTATCTCTCTGCCTTTAATTTAATCTCCTAATAGAATTTGGAGCATAACTCTGAAAAGGATGAATATTCATCAATCTTATCTTTATTTAATTTACCTATTCAAAATCTTTGAATAATATTTAATTTAGTTAAGGGACTATGTAAAAAATAAAGTGCAAAGCGAGAAAGCAACGAGAAATCGTCGCGCGCCAGAGCGAAACCGATTTTGCAGGTGAGGCGAAAAAATCACGAAATCAATTCATAGTAAATAACGATACGTTTGTGAATATTGATGATACACATTATTTAAAGTAATTTCGAGTTGAATACCTAACGTTGTTTCTGTAATTTCAAACTTAAGAATTTTTAAGAGGTATTTTCGAAATTAAAATGTATCGAGCCAAAATCACTGAATCTTTTTTCTGGTTCAATACATCTTGAGAAAGATATAAAAATATATAGTATATCTTAATTTCAGATCTTCTTTCAGACTTCATGAAGTCTTTAGGTACTTCATTATTTTTAAATACTTAGGTCTTAGCTAAGTTGTGCTCCGTTACTCTAACTTACGTTGAAAACTCTTCAAATTCCTTCTCATTATAAAGTTTTGTGAAATTATAAGCTTGCCATTCAAAACTTCCGGTATTTTCACGACAAGTTATTTTTGTTAAAACCTAAAAAGTTATTAATTATCTATCTAAAAAAGCTTTAAAAAAAAGTAAAACCTCCTTCAAAAACCTTAAAAAAACAGCTCTATAAAAAGCAAGAAATAATGTTCAAATCGATTAATTAAAACACATCTATTGAAGTCGAATAATATTATCTGAACACTAGAATAATCAAAATTTTATTATTTAAATTTAGAATACATAGACATAATTTAACATAAGAATTTTTCGAGACTCGTCCCCCCAGTCAAACTATCTTAAATAGTTTTGCGGGACTGATGTTGTAACATAATGTTGTATACCTTGTTTAGTAATAAATAAATAAATAAATAACCAATTTTCAAAATTCCAACGAATGCACTTCTCGTCTGCTTCTGCATCTTTTAACACTATTACCATGACAATCGGCCAATAATCATAGAAGCTACATCACTTTTTATGTACGGAAACAGCCGTTTTTCTACAATTTCAAATCTAAAGGGACCACCTACAGGTCACAATTATAAACCGATTTTCAAAATTATTTCGCCATTTGATAGCTAAATTAATACCCTAGGACCCTTTTTTTCATTTTTTCTTAAGTCTGTTTTTTTTCCGAAATATTTACAATTTAGTAAACAAACATCCCCCAAAAAACCTGGAATTTTGGGAATTTCGCAAAATTCCAAAAAAAGTTACCAGTAGATTTTCAAAATTCAAACGTTCACACGTGTCTCGATTAATTCCTCAACTTTTGGTACTATTTTAATTTTGATCCTCCCAAAATCCTCGGAGATATGGCCAAAAATACGTCTCAGGCGATTTGCATCTGATAACCATTTTCAATGGTAAAAGTCGTAGGATAAGTACATGATTATACTCGTATGTATTTGAAGACTGGTGTAGGTGTGTTTTGTTATTTCTATAAGTTTGTAGTTTATAAGCAAACTGTGATGAACGTGGCACACCACACGTAACCGAGCATTTTCCAAACTAGTCAATAACAATGTTTTAAACACTGTTTCGAAACACAAAGTTGCGCGTCCACTGCATCGGAATCAGCGTACGGCGCGGACGGAGTGTCGGCATTTGTCACTTTGTATCGATTTCTATGGCACTGCCTGCACTGCATCGCCATTTCCGCGTTATCGAAATCCATACAAAGCAACAAATTTTTCCGCTCCGTCCCGTCCGGGCCGATTCAGATGCAGTGGACACCATTCAAATTCGCAACAAGTACATTATTTTGTAGCGATGAAGGTTTCCTACTGCTTCACCTGAATTAAAGTTCAATTTGGTTTGACAGCACATCATCCCGATGTTGAGCGACGGTGGTAATTACTTATTATTAGAAAATTAATCCTAAAGAACCTATGAAATGAACCGTAAAAGAAAATAATATTTCCCAAGGATTCAATATCATCACTTTAAATAGAGTGAATCTGATCTGACCATTTCAATTCGTATGAAATACATCGCGCCGCTGACTCAGCGCTTTTCGGGAGACAGCTTTCACAAGGTGCCAGTCACCCTCTAAAGAGAAGTGTGATAAATGACGTCACGGGCCTCGGATTGGCGCTAGATGGGTCGCATTACCTATTGTAACGGGACCCTTTCTTCTCAGAACACATTAGGTGATGCTAGGCTTGTTCACACCGAAGCTTACGCTACAGCAAAACACGTCAGCAAATCTTGTTCATACGTAGCACTTTTGTCGTAAAATGATTAGACAAATGTCTAATGGTAAAAGAGCTGAGTTAGATTTCTTCGTTCCAGTTATGAAAAGTTATTATAGTAAACGATTCCTACCCGTTACTTATTTGTTGTGCAATGTTTAAAAAGTTGAAGTAGCTAGATTACGCAAGCAGCTTCGTAGTTTGCTACGAGAACTACGTACGAAGTGCTACGTCGCGCTGCCTCGCTACGCGTCAGCTACGCACGGTACACGCTACGGCGGCGGGGTATGATAAGTTAGGTACTTGACTTGAGAAAATCTAAATGCTAATGATTATGAGAGGGTTATGTATGTATGACTGATTATTTTTCCGAGACACTGGTTAAGGTAAAGGGCCATAACTTCGTGATAGTACATTATTTCGTGAGTTTTGTTTCTGGCGCGAAAAATAAGGAATCTATATATTATTTACTTATAATATACATCAGTAAAAAAATCTCTATCATTTACACTATCGAAAAAATCACATACCAACATTTTGGCGACTAAAATAAGAGCAATGTGACGTTTGCAACTCTGCGTCAGCCACGGATAGTTGAGCAGCGTGTATTCCTTGTCATTTACCGTAAGGTTAGCGCTCGTACTTCTTAAGCTCATAGAAAGGCAAAGGTAAGTCCATTTGAATAAAACTTGTAATAGTGCTTTCTTGGGTTCCTTAACAATTGATTTGACTATAAAAAAGTTATATGGAAGCATATAATTCCTTTAAAATTGCAATAAATCGACTCACGAAATAGCGGTCATGTTATTTTTCGTGTGTCCCCTAGTTCGTGTCACTACCGAATCAGGGATATTGTAGAGAATTTTTTCTTGCTTGTTTATTTATATAATAATTAACATAATTCAAATGTAAATTAAAAAACAAATAATGTATTTAATTAAGTTTCTTAGGAGCTAAATTCAGTATATGTTTTGTTCACTAGAATTCTTATAAATTCGAGTTTGAAGGTGACCTAAACTTACGATTTTAAGTTAAATTCGCATAAGTAGGTACTACCAGCATAACTTTGGTTGTTATTAAATTGATTATATTTATTTTCGAAAGTATATAAATATTATATTATAATATTAATTATATTATTAAAAAACCAAACTTTCAAATAAAACTGATACTTATTGAATTTTGTTTTAATTTTTATTTTGTAAGTAATAAAAGCTTTATTTATTGCCGTCAGATCTTTTTTATTTTAAAAATATCTTCATATTATTTCTTATTATGAAACCCTTCAAATTTTTATGTTTTTTATTAATAAATTATCATAATTCAATGTAAAAATCTTTATCCCGAAACAGGGGACATGAGCTCACGAACTTAGAAGCAGAGCCAAATTTTTATCACGAAACAGGGTTCAATCAAGAGGTTCACAAATAAATTAAAATAAAAATAAATTCAAGCTAAAACTACATAATTTATGCATTGAATCATTGTCAAAATACCAATATTCACGACGCAAAAGATTTCAAACTGATATCATGTTTAGTTAAATTTACAAAAAATCTCAAAGTCGTAAGAGCCTTAACATGCCGAAGTATGGGACATTTACCTTAGTTCATAATTGCCACTTTCATCAGACTAAACGAAAATTACTGCTTGCGATGATTAGATTACATTAACTGAATCTTGTTACTTGAAAATAAATACATTATTATTATTATCCAATGATTATATTCGTGCGTAAAATAAAAGAATAGTTACGTTACGTTTAGAGATTACTATAAAAAGGAGAACGCGAAGCGCAGCGGAGCGTGAGCCTTTGATAAAATTGCTATAAATAAGTTTTAGAACAAAATTTTACCCCTATTAGTACTTGAACCCCTAATAAAATAAAACAAAACAAGTAAGGCAACCTAAATACTAATAGCTTTAGGTACCTACCTTGTTAATTAGCCAACCTTACGTCACGTTCGTTAGGCCTACCAATTAGGTTTTTAAGGGTTTTTTCTGTTGTTTATTTTGGGACCTTTATATATTATGCAGTTTTTAATTTTTTCTGAATCTGATTTACGTGTTCTGCCCCCCTACTCAAATGGCCAACATTCTATTCGTTTGAACGCTACGCTTACTATTAAAACTTTTGAAATAAGCAGTAAACTATAAAATAACGTGCCGTAAGCTTGACAATTCATAACATAAGTTTGCGACATGTGATTTTATCAAATATTGCTCATATTTAAGCTTTAAAAGTAAGCGTAGCGTTAAAACGAATAGAAAGTTGGCCATTTGAGTAGGGGGGCTGGACTGGATACACGAAGGCACGGTACAGTACGAAGCAAACATCTTGAAATCGGGTGGGGATTGCGCAAAACGCGTAATTTGGGCATTCGTAGCGGTGAGGGGCGCGGGCGGTGGGAGATGGGCGCGCGCTATTAGTCGCGCACGCACAGAGACCGTGCTCGTCGACCGTGCGAGACTCTCCGTCGAAAAAATTTCAATATATATGCCTCGTACTTTGTTACTACCGTGACGAAGTGCAAGTGGCAGCGGCGTGGCGATTTGTTTGCGCAATCATAATTGGCGTCACTAGTGTCACCACATTCACGTCCGCCGCCGCTCGGTCGCCCGCCGGCCGGAGAGACTAGGAGAGAGGTCTCCGAGTTAAGTTAAAAAAACCGGCCAAGTCCGAGTCGGGCTCGCGCACGAAGGGTTCCGTATATTATTCTGTTTTTAGAATTTGTTGTTATAGTAACAACAGAAATACTTTATCTGTGAAAATTTCAACTGTCTAGCAGACAGACAGACAGAAGGGCCTTATCCTATATGGCACCAGATATCTCCAACTTTTAGTTAAATAGAAAATAATTAGGTAAGTGTATAATGTATAATTAATAATATCTTCAATGTAAGTTCCATCCATACTTTTGGAGAGAATATAATATCAATTTGAATATTCCCCGTTTACATGGGATAAACAAAATTAGGGTATCAATTCGCCAAGGAGCAATTTCAGAGATGTGTCAAGTGCTCCGCTGGCGTGGTGACGTTGAGATATTAATGTAGGTACTTACCTATCTCTGTGAGCGAAGCGAGCGGTTTGTAAATACCCGCTAACTTGGTTAATGCTCGCGGTAGGGTGTCCATGAATTCGTCAGGTTGTTTTTAATTTTATCGCTAACAGTAAAAATCATGTTTTCTTTAGAAAACCTGCCGCGCTGCTCGCTGTGAGTGTAGTGGTATAAAATATATAGTTAGGTATATTATTATAAACATGAAGTTTGTTTAAGTCACTACAGAACTATCATATGAAAGACAAACCCTTTTATTCTCAAAGATGTGCCTAGTTCCCTTTGAAAATACCGTTACAGTTATATTTTAAAACGAGCTGATTGCAGCTGGTATTGACTAATCTGTCTTTATTATGCTTGTTAACAAAAGCCTGAAATTAAGTACACGAATATTTATGTCCTATTTGTAACACATCTTTTGGTCTTCCTGCAACATGTAAATGAAGTTCTTCAAGAGGGATTCTCAATAATACTCAGTTCAATTTGCCAGAAAAAACGCCATCCTTTAGTTTGATTGAGACAGATTTCTTAAATCATTGAGAGTAACTGATAGTAACTGATGCGCTAAAGAAATGTTAGAACATTTTAACTCGTTTAGAGATTGGGATCATCATGAGCCATTCTAATTTCGTTACTGCTATGGTCAGGCAAGGGTCAGGCTTACTATGGATGGATAAGGAGAGCGGGCCGTAACCCACCACGCGAGCAAAATGCAAATTGGTGAGGGAGTGTATGTAGGCCCAGACTCCACCAAAGCGGGGATAAGACGAGAAGAGAGATTAAACAACCAATAGGGTTTCATAACTGTGAGCTAGTAGTAGTAGGGTCGGCGTAAAGCGGGGACAAGTGCGACGACGACGCGTAGGAATATTGAATGAAACCCTAAACAAACTGCGCGTTTAATCGCTTAAAAGCTCCCGCAGCTCAGAAGTAATGGAGTGTTGAATACTGGAATAAGGATTTCCGTATACAAACTGCGCGTTCAATCGCTTAAAGACTCCCGCAGCTCAGAAGTAGTTACTGGAGTGTTGAATACTAAAAGTGTTTCAATATACGCGACGACGACGAGTGTCACTTAAAAGAAGCTTTGCTTTTAAAAATAAGTACAAAAACACTCTTTAGACTCTAAGACACTACCTATACTGTCTTATTCAGAGATGTTTCACAAAATATTGATGCTTTTTTTTGGCACGAATAAAAACTTACCAAAGAAATGCAGCAATGTGTCACATCCATCTGTCAAATGAAAGCGATTGCGATAGATTTTGGAATTAGACAATTAAGGTAGGGCCACTTCAATAGGTTACATTTGACATCTGTCAGTCCATAGTTTAATATGTCAACGTAAATCGTAAATTTGCTTTCTTTCGTTATTATTACAATAAATATGTATTATTAACTCAAAAAAGTTTAGGAATTGTGCCTTTGAATAAATAAATATTGTGTTCTCGCCGTTAGAAGGTTACGTTGTTGAGTTTTGATGAAGTGTCAAATGTGACCTATTAAAGTGGCCCTACTTTAGCCCCCTGGTTTAATGCTTGTAAACCAATCACAATGCACCTTTTAATCCTTAAACGGTGGGACTAAACGTTAAACTGTCACTCTGAATACGATTTGCGCTAAAATAGCGTTAGTCCGCAGTCTAACGCCATGTTAACTTTGGCCCTAGTTTAACGAACGCACTCTGAATAAGACAGTACTTAAGTTTTTTACCAAACCACAAGTTCCATAATCTACCTATGTTGTATTGTCGAAAAAAATTACGTTGTTTGATTCTTTAACATTTTGATATTCCTCCACTCTAGCCAGCTCATATCCCCGCTCAGCTACGCAGAGCTTCGGTGAAAACACCCTTGCTGAAAAACAGACTCTTAGCTCCTCTCCGCTTATTTAAAAAAAACTACTTTTTATAAAAAAAAACACGTTTTTGGACTTTTATCTTTATTTATTGCAGTGTCGCTAACACATAAGGTGTAGTTTCCAAATGTGTTATGGTCTGATTAATACTAACTAACCTGCAAAAAAAAAAACAAATTATGTGACAAAGTGATTTATTATCACTTTGTTTTGTTCGGTATACAATAAAATGTATTTAAGGCCATTTCTCAAAGCTCGAGGACTAATGAAGGGTCTTACGATTTGTCATTTTTTGTAACCTGGATTTGACTTAATCTTAAAGTTGGGTGTCATCGCCGGCATCTGATCTTCTAGATTATCACCCACCTGCGATCCCTACCCTTAGAACGGACATCGACCGAGAAAAAATATACTTTAATTTAATCGTTTAATTAAACGATTACCGATAAAAAATATATTCTCGGAAACAAATAAAACCAAATAAAACTTTCTTTTCCATTAACCACAAACACAGGAACGGGAGTAGGTCGGCTAACTTAGTTGTTCAGCAAATAATGTAAAACGAAATGGCTTTCTTTCGATAGCCGAGATTGATTGCTTGCTCGTAATGGGATGCTGATTGATAAATGTATTGAAATACCTAATGGAATGAAAACATTTATTGTACTGCGTCCCAAATTACAGTAATATAAATGATAGGTGTATGAATTTCAGTTTGTCAAGAAACAAATCAAAATCTTTTGACTCCCGGAAAACTACGAGTATTATATTTTTATTTAACGGCACTCTGACCGAAAGTGGCGACGCGGTGAATTAATATTGTAATTTAATGTATAATTTTAATAAAACTTTACATGGAATTTTTAGGGCCCATAGTCTAGTATTTTTAGGCGTGAAATACATAGAAGCGATGCGGCGGAGATAAGGCGCAGATACGGCGGCGACGGCGGTTATACGTGTGTGTATTTGATAGGCCGAAAGCATCCGAAAGTCTCACATCTGCACCGTATCGCCGCCGTATCCGTGCCGCGTCGCTTCTGTGTATTTCACGCCTTAGACGGTATCATGACATTCCCTCAGTCACTGCTAGAAGTAGATAGCAAAACTGCTAAAAGTGGCCGTTTTTGACACATTTGCTATCTACTTCTACGAATGATTAGGTACATGGGCAGGCACGTATCCAGACTTTTAATTCGGGTGGGGGGGGGGGGGGGGGGACAACTGCATCACGCAAACCGGAGAGTGCCTCGCCCGCTAAATTTGAATTTAGTCCTGTACTGTGTGTTCTTGATTTCGTGGGGGGATAAATCCCAACTATCCCCCCCCTTGGATACGTGCCTGTACATGGGAATGTAGTGATACCTTCTAAAAATACTAGACCATGGGCTCTAAAAATTTCACGTAATTCTATTAACAACCTGAGGGCGCCACTTTCGGTGTCTAGGCAAATATCAAATTGTGTTTTAGACAGTCCAAGACCGACCCTGATCATGTACCTAAGTTTCATATAATTTGGAAGCTATTAAGAAATAAAACACTTATATTTTAGCACAGTCATTTGTAATAAACAAGTTAAATATGTATACAGTTACAAAATACAAAATAACCCTAAATTAATTATAATAATAGCTTTTGTAGTTCTCATTTTTTAAATGATTTTCTTATACTTACCTATAGTAATTTCACTATCGCCAAATTAAGAAAAAAGACTAGATTTTGATTCACTTTCCAAAGTAGTTGAATTTTAAATATGGATTCCATTGATGTAAAAAAAGGTAAGTCACAAGGTAATCATTTATAAATAATAATACCTGATTATGGAATTATTAAAAAAGTTTGAACTTACTTGAAAATTATAAAAAAAATACCTTACACTTGCTATAAGGAAGTTGGGGTACCTACTTAATGAAAAAAAAATATTAAAAAACAATAAGTTTAAAATAAAGTTACACTGGAATTATAAAATAAAGTATTCGTTGCGATTCCTTATCCTTTCTTACACTAAGTTTGCTAGTACAATCGACTTCAGAAGCACCCTCTCGCGCCAAGTACATGGTTCATCTAGTAAGGATTGCAACTTGCTGAACAACCCTTTTAGTTTTTATGACAAAGTACTAAAGTGACCAGATACTTCTCAAGCCAAATATACCAAGTCTTATCTTCGACTCACACTATATCACAGCCAGTTTAAGCAGCATTCTGCAACACAAAATAATAGGGGCCCTGGAGCTTGTTAACACCAGTCGTGGTGATATTCGGCAGGGGCCCATGCCACTCCAACCTATATTTCTCCAATACTCTTGAGGATAAAGACTCCAGCATCTTGCTGATGAAGCCAGTTGCTGGGCAGGACTCGCCGAACGGTAGGGAAGCCATCTGGTGGACCTTGGAAGCCTTTAAAGGCTCCCAACCTTGGTGCTTGCACCAGCGTTCAGGAATGAATGCTTTCGGTCTTCCAAATTGCTTTTCCGATTTGCTGGTGATGCCGTGCGCGAGGACTATATCTACCTGTTGATGAGGGAAAATATCTGATTTAGCATTTGAAAACTGGGTATTTTGTAATGGCTATAAATAGTAAAGATTTCGGCTAGTTAAAATTACCGTTCATAGTTAGGTATTCATTTGGTAAGTAAAAATTATATCCATTAATTGTGAATGATATAAAATCGTCTTTAAAGTTTTTTTGTGACTTTGGATCTACCTATGATACATATTTATATGATAGGGATGTTTGTTACAAATAAATTAATAACCGCGGCTTTGCTCAGAGGCCCTAAGGATTAGAAAGCTGTAATTTCAAAAAGTGGTAGAATTAAATATTGAAAAATATTAAAATGCAAAATTTTGTTAGTCAAGTGCCCCCCCTTTCCAAGTAAACGGTTGCTATTGAATTCGTGGAAAAATTCAGGACAGATACAAGGAAAAGTTGGAGTTTTGAAGGGCAATAGAAAAATATATCAGGTTTTTTGGGGTGGGCACCAGACTGTCCTGGGGTGGGAAGAGTCCACCCGCCCCCTCCCCCCCTTCCTACGCCAATGTTAATACTTTGTTTTAGTCGTTAATTGCGTAAAATAAGAAGTAAATATAAGTTTATAGCCATATGGTATGGTACAAGGTGACTACGGAACCGAGAACTACTATTGCGCGTGGCCCGACATGCACTTGGTCGGTTTTTTTACTTCTTTGATAAATTTCTTATTACACACCCCAGCAGGAATCTCATATCCCCCTACTTCGAGCTCTTCCCTGCTCCTCCGGACCACGCCGCCGGTCGCCGGGTGCATCCTCAACGCTTCCTTAGCACAAGCAGCTATGTACGGCAACTCAGGGTTGTCCAGGCCAGCCTTCCTGGACTCTGAAGCCCATATCACTTGGTCGTGGGCTCTTTGTTGCTGAGCAGGGTGCAGGGAGAGGTGGTAGAACATACTGAGAGCGGTGTGAGCGAGCTGAAACAAAGAAATAAATAAAGTCCAGGTTATCAGAAAGTGCCAATTCCCCAACAGAATAACAGTGTCTTCTTTCAGGGAAACATTCAAAAGGTAATAGATAGATAGAGAGCAAATTCAAATAGGTACAAATACAAATATCCATGAGTTTTACATGGTGGTAAATATTAGGAAGTATCATCATGAATGTTTACATGTAAGTACTCAATTTACATAACGTAGCTATCAAGCCAGGAAGAAAAGTCATTTGTTAGGAGCATAGTCAAGGTCCAACATATTCTTTCAAAATATCCTTTACAATACCAAACTTATTGGGTAGTAGACAGAATGTCATCAGAGGGTATAACCAGGCCTTTAGCTTTTAAAGCCAAGCAATGGAGTGATAGAAACCCACAATATGGAATACCGTTAGCTCGTAGATTCTTCCATTATACTTTATAATATATGTATCCAGAGGTCAGATATTAGTCATCAATAATGTGATGTTAAATTCCATTAAAACTTACAGGTTCCATGCCAGCTAACAGAAGATCAGCTGCCAAAGGCAAAATCCTCCCATTGAGTGGACGGAGGCGATCCAGCAATGCTTGTTCAGGTTTCAGCTCTCCAGAGTTTAGGGCGGTTAGTGCTTCTTTCAGGAAGTGTTCGGTCAAACTTAGGACAAAGAAGAAAGAATATACTAATGACTCATTAAATCCTAAGGAGCTCGGTGGCGCAGTGGCTTAGCGCCTAGCTCTGCGATTGCGGAGGTTAAGCAACTTTCGCAGTGGTCGTTCATGGGATGGGTGACCAAAAATTTATTATCTCGAGCTCCTCCGTGCTTCGGAAAACATGTTAAGCTGTTGGTCCCGGATGCATTTGCAGTCGTTAATACCCACCAATCCGCACTGGGCCAGCGTAGTGGGTTATGGCCCATCTTCCTTATCCACCCATAGGGTCTGTGCCCCTGCAGTGGGGACATTGAAAATATGCTATATACGACACTGCAACACGCTCCAACCGTACAAGTGGTTTGTTGGTTGGATGGAATAGATAGACGCACGGCAATCAATGGATATGCTATAGGTACCTAGGTACCTGCAGCGCATATATACTTAATTTGAACTGTAGTTTATTGGAGCCAAGATATTACATACTTGGTATATGTGACTCTCATCAAAATTAAGGGTTTCCGGTCAATGAAATACTTAATCCTTTGGTCGACTTTCATTATAGACTTTCAATGGTTGAAATAAAAAGAAAGAGGTTGTAGTTCCTTACCTGTAATGGGTATCGATAGTTTTCAGAGCTTCGTTGAAGGTTTGCGAGTCTGTCCGCAAGGTGTCCTCGCTGCGGAGCAGGTAGTTGCTATCAGCGATTTCCCTGGAGCACCTGATCAGCCTTTCGGCTGGGTTAAGCTCCTCCAGGCTTCGTTTGGTAAGGGAACATCGGTCAGGGGTGTCGTCGTCCAGCGATGTCTTTTCTGGAGCCCTGGGTGTGGTAATGCTTTGTTAACGACAAATATTACAGTTACAGCTGAGGGTATAACAAGCATTCCACAAAATCTGTGGGATTCTTAAGAGTAGATTGAAAGAAATTTCATATAGGATACACAATCATCATCATATCAACCGCACGACACCCACTGCTGGGTATATATATAGGCCTCCCCCAAGGATCTCCACGACGATCGGTGATATTCTGGCAGTTTTGATGGTTCTGCACTTCGCAGATACTTTTTTTTTGAATATCAAACGTAAAATAACCTTCTTTCAGTTGCGATAAGTAAGAACTGCTCAGAAAGAGTGTTTTGGTAAAGCTGTGCTGTGTGTGACACGTTGATTTCGGTTGAGAAAACAAAAGATAAGTTACATTTCCGCTTGAGTGTACATTCCTTACAATCAATTTATATCGGTGTCGCGTAGCTTCTGCCAGACTTCTAATTATTTTATGCAGTAGTCATACTACTTTCTGCAGAACTTATGATACTTCTTGAATTTTATAGTTTGCCTTTTTTTATAACACCTGTTTATATCTCTGTTTATGGTATGATATACCTATTTTTAGCAGTGGGTACATGAACAGCGCCGTCGAGACAGCCAAGCCTGATGCCGAAGATCACCATCCCAATGGTCTCCAGTGCCCAGCGGAACACCTCCGTCTCCAACTCTTCATTTAAAGCGTTCTCCGCATGACGGAGTTCTCCTAACCTGAGGAAAGTAATGGGCAAAGTTACTCAAATGTTTTTCATCATAAAACAGTGTGGCAATGTACAAAACTTAGGCCCGTATTATAGAAGCAATATCAAATCTCTGCTCGAGTACAGTTAGAAAAGGATTGTTCCTGTTCATCGCATACAGAGAGACAGTACTCAAACAGAGATTTAAGTTTCTCATATTTTAACTAAGTAGTTTTTGAGTGACGAATTTAGTGACTGCTTTTGTCTAATTAACAGTTTTCCGCCCGCGACTTCGTCTGCGTGGACGATAGACATAGAAAATTTTTCGCTGCGCTCAAGAAGACCAACAAAGCGTGGAAAAGAGAAGTTAACATCATACGGACACGATCTATGTAAAAAAGAGACAAAGGATCAAGTGACATGTGCCAACATTTTTTACAGTAAGAGCCCCTAGCGTCCCGCTTAGCAAATGAGCAATCACAATTTGTTTAAAATATTTGTTAATCTTAATTAGAATATAAAATAAAGGTATCGTGGAGCCATGGTGTCTTGTGCTCCAAGTAATTGTGATGTGACAAAAAGAAACGATCCAAGTAATCACACTTTTCACAGGTAGTGAAAGTGAAGTGAAGTGAAATATATTTTATTTAAATAAGCTCACATAATAAGCATTTTTAAATCGTCAATTCTTTTACCCTACCACCCATTATGACGTCTTTTAACTGACAAGAAAAATGGGCGCAAAAAACTTGTCAGCTTTATCAATCAGATGGAACGATATTTACAAATATGTATATCGTTTCCAGACTTTATATTAACAAAGATTAACAAATAAATAACATTATTGAATTAGCTCATTTCTTAATGAGTTTCAAATTTCTTAATCAATTTACAGATTTTAAGCTAAATTCAAAGTTTGAACTTGTTATTCAGTCTAGGCTGTTACAATAAATAAAAATAAAAGAAAAACATACAATTCAATATGCATTAAGATAGGTAGTCAGAAGCAGACCCATTCCCACTGGCAGCACCAGTTCCCGAACATGACGCATGAACCAGCCATCTCTTCGCTCAACCATATTTGAGGGAACGTAACGACCCGCCTCATACGACACCACCGCAGAAATGATTAAAGATAGCATGACATACTAAGACTACCTATGTTAAGGCATCGAATTGAAAATTTATATCCAAAAGCTTTTCATAGGTCTTTCACTAAACTACTGACTATAGAAAGTAAAAATATTGCAATTAAATAAATCAAAACAAGGTAAGCTATTAAGAATTATATTTTTTGAGTAAGAAGTGCCATACATACAGACAATATAAAACAGATCTTTTATATACGAGTTATACGACGCCCTTAATACAAGCAGACAGAAGCAGACCCATTCCCACTGGCAGCACCCGTTCACGAGCATGACGGATGAACCAGCCATCGCTTCGCTCAACCATATTTGAGGGAACGTAACGACCCGCCTCACACGACACCACCGCAGGTAAATAAGATATTGCCACACATTTCTCTAAAACCAAATTTCGCTACATTTATTCGTTTATCGACGAAGAAAACAGTATGGAACATAGCTTATTAATTTCCTTTGCCATATATATTTTATGAATCTAAGTAATATTTTATGTATCTCATGTAAAATGTACCTATGCATTCGTTTTCGGATCATCTGTTTATTGACATTGTTGTTCTTTGACATTCTATTCCTATGGCGTGGACAGTTTTTTTGTTGTTATCCCTTGGGAACAGTATTTTTTTCTGGATAAAGACAACGTGTTTGCAAAATTTCATGACGATCGGTTGAGTAGTTAAGACGTGAAGGCGTAACAAAAATACAAACAAATGGACTTTCGCATTTACAATATTATATTATAAGTAAGTAAGGATTTTATATTTACTAAAAATGAATTAAAAAGCATAGGGATAGATTAGATTCCACCAGTTTATGATGAGAAAAGGCAAAAGAAAAATTAAATTCTTCTGTTTCTATCAGATTTTTTACTGAGCATCACCGTCCGAGTACAAGAGACACAGAACGAAATTCAAATTTCCCTGCAAACTTTATCTTTTTAATACAGAATGAATGGTGTGTACATTTGAGTTACAACAATGAGAACAATTCATCTTCATAATGTTCCTTTCCTCACGAGAGGTTAGACAGGGTTAAATAAATACATTTCATATGAACGCCGCGGGCATTTGCAGTTAATTTCCTTCGCGGAGCGCGGAAGAATTCATTAAAAACTTCATTATATTTTTGAATATGTATGAGAATCTTAAGTGAAGTGCGTTTTTTTAATTAAAAATTTTACAACTCGTAACTTTACTCGCCTTAAAAATTCACCCATATTGCCGGTGCCTTTTTACCCTAAACCAACTTCTTCAAATATTTTTTTATACTTTATTTACTACGGTTGGAAGTTTGGTAGGTTTTATTTAAAGTTAAAAATTTTACTAATTTACTATATTATTGGCAAATTATAATATAATATTTTATCACGTTTGTTTTGTTAATACAGATGCTTGACTAGGTGAGGAGGGCAGGCAATTACGTGACAAAAGTACAAGCACAGAATAACTAATAGTAACAGTACAAGTGTACAAGTTCCCCCAGGCTCTACCATGAGTTGAGGCAAACTGTTTTTGGTAAAGAAAAGTATAGCTTTCTCTCTTTCATTCGCATTGACTATGAGCAGTATGTCCGATAGTTTTCGATAGCGAAAACCGTTCAACCCCCTTGTTCCTCGGAGATAACCATGGCCAGATAACTGGTTATCTGTGAGGAATTTTTTTCCTCCCATATAACCAGTCAACTCATTGTTTTTTTTATGGGGATAGTGCTTGGTTTTCCCCTCAACTGATGTTAAGCGACGATAAAGCCGAAGGTGGAAGCGCACTACACCCGGAATCCTCGTCACTGAGGAACTGGCTAGCTTACCTCTAACTGCCGGAACACAACATTTTTTTTATTGTTTTTATGGCGTCAGACTTAGGTAAGATGGTGGTAGGAAATAATCCCTATCACCAACCAAACTTAATACAAATTGTCCCCCCTCTAGGAATCGAACCCGGGACCCCTGCGTCTCACACGGTTGGGCGAACCACTAGACCACAGAGGCAGTTTAACCACAGAATTGGTAGAGCTACTGCAAGTATTTTTCTATGTCAACCGCATACTTTACCTCCTGGTGAGGTCAGCAGCAATGTCGTCTGCGGCCTGGTGGTATCGCTGCAGCAGCGCGCCGTCCTGCAGCAGGGCCCTGATGGCCACCCACACTGCTTTGCTCTCGTCCCTAATTAAAAAAAAACCATTTATTTTCATTAGGGGAGGTCAGCTCAGCGCGGCCACCTTAACTTTGACTTTAAAAAAATGCTGTTAAACAACAGAATTTGGAAAAGTATTTTATACCAATTGATAGGGAATTTATTAAACTTTTATAACGTGTAATCGCATTCCGTGAAAACTTTAATAGTTTCTTTTAATTTGTAAATTACGAAAACTTGTCAAAAAACCGCTTTGCCCAAGTGAGCGCCTAAAGCGGCCATGGGGGTAAGGGCAAAGTGGTCATTCCAAAAGATTACAAGAAATTCATTTTAAGTTGAAAAACATCGTGCTTAAAAAAACAAGACGACCAAAAATAAATTAAATAAAACTCTACTAATGAAAAATGAGACATTTATTATTACAGTCTTACAATGTTCGAATACTTCTTAAATTTATTTTTAATTATTATAATAATTATTATTTTAGTTATGTTATAGGTACGCATCAATTTTCTCATACTTATCTATCAACAATTCATCTACTTAAATTAAAATATTCAATAGCTAGGCAAAGCACTTGGCCACTTTGCCCAGACCGCTTTGCCTTTTTCCACCGTTTTGTTTTAAAAATTAACTGTGCTCATTACATTTGTCTCATGTCGGAACCAATGTTACACAAACAAAGCCAAATAGATAAGCAATAATAGACGTAATATAAAAACATTGAGTTTTATAGTTTTGATCAAAACAGATTGAGTTTACCCTGGATTTTCTTAACAAAATGAACAAAAATCTTTCGCATGTTGCCGCGGCCACATGCTAGTTCCGACCACTTCCAAATGGCTGCTCGGGGCGGGGCGGTAGGTTTGCTGCATATCAGAACATAAAACATCGTACTATCGTTATAAGTTGTCGAGAAATGAGGCATGGCCGCTTTGCCTCCTATGGCCGCATTGAGCTGACCTCCCCTACTTACAAATTAACTGAGTATTTACTCACTCTTGATACTTAATAATTACCGGACAGTTGACAGTCCATCAACAAAATAAACGGTTTGTTCTTTACCTACCTATAAAATTGCCAATTTACATTATTGAAAAATGCAATTTCTTTCACAAAAAAGTAAAATAGTAGTTTATGAAACTGACACATAAAGAGGGGTATTAAAACACGAGTGTGTGTTTAAAAACCGAGCCGTAGGCGAGGTTTTTAATAGTATCACACGAGTGTTTTAATACCTAGTTATGTGCAGTTTCATACACTACTTTATCTACACTCATACATTTGGGATTGAACCTACTAAATAAAAGATCAACGTTAGAAAAGAGAGAGAGAGACTTTGTTTGTATTAGCTAGGTACCTACCTTGTAATAAGTCGTTTCCTTGGGCAGAGTCCATTTTTTCACATTTTAAAGCAAGAATAAAAAACCTACAAATTTCAGTAAGTATAACAAAATGTAAAAATTGAAATAAAAACTTTAATTGAAATGCTTTAGAAATGGCGCGCATTCTATTAGAAAAAAAAAGAGATCAGTGCAATCGCACTAAGTCATCGATTACCATAGAGTGCATTTAAATCAATGAAAATATGTGGGAAAATATCGTTGTTTTTTTTTAATGTTACGGCACTGGCTTCTTTTTGGATTTGCCCTGTATCGTAATGAGAAAAAAAGTTATTTTATGATGCAGTTGACTGCATCGTAATGAGTTTATTTTTTAATTTTACCTATCCACGAAAATAAAGTGCGTATTTATATTACCTTTTTTGAATTCATATTTGGAACATTACGTTGTGAGTGTAGATAAAAGTATTTTAAAGAAATTGCATTTTGCATACTATCATTTTTAGGGTTCCGTACCCAAAGGGTAAAAACGGGACCCTATTACTAAGACTCCGCTGTCCGTCTGTCTGTCTGTCGGTCTGTCTGTCTGTCTGTCGGTCTGTCACCAGGCTGTATCTCATGAACCGTGACAACTAGACAGGTGAAATCTTCACAGATGATGTATTTCTGTTGCCGCTATAACAACAATTACTAAAAATAGAATAAAATAAATATTTAAGGGGGGCTCCCATACAACAAACGTGATTTTTTTGCCGTTTTTTGCTCGCTATTAATAACGACTGCAGGTAGACAGTTGAAATTTTCACAGATGATGTATTTCTATTGCTGCTTTGCTATAGCAACAAATACTAAAAACAGAAAAAAAATAAGGGGGGCTCCCATACAACAAACAGGATTTTTTTGCTGTTTTTTGGTACGGAACCCTTTGTGCGCGAGTCCGACTCGCACTTGTTTTGCTTTTCTATTTGCTAATTTATGCTGTCTAGGTATGGTAAGCGAAAAAACAGTAAGTTTTTGCTTTACAACAAATAAATTGGTCATTTCTGCTAACATAAAAGGAGTAACTTTCAAGGTACTTTTTTAGAAAACGATATTTTTTATTATTATTATTGATAGTTGTCTATGATGGTCATCAAGCAATTTATGAATATTTTAAATCATAGAAATAACGATCTCTACATATTTATATTCTGAGAAAAAAAGTCGGTAATTTCACTGGTGACCTAATGGTCTTTACATGTGAATTTCCCGTTTTTTCTTTGATTTTTTGAAAATTGTTATAATAATTCTCACCCTTGAAAAGGACAATCGGAGCTGTGCGCCTTCCTGTGTTGGTGGAGGGGAGAGCGGTCCCATTTAGGCGGATCAGTCACTCCGCTCTCGTAAACCTGTGACCAAAGATATTTTTATATTTAAAATAAAGAAAAACCTTTGCAACACTAAACATAGACACACAAATTCTCCTATTTTTCCGAAGACATCACTTAAATTATATAATTATCCTACTAATATTATAAATGTGAAAGTTTGTGGGTTTGGATGTTTAGATGTTTGGATGTTTGTTCCTCAATCACGCAAAAACTACTGAACGGATTTGGTTAAAATTTGGCACACAGATAGAAGATAGCCTGGATTAAAACATAGGATACTTTTTATCCCGATATTGAAAACCGCGGGCGGCCGCTAGTATTATATATAATTTACAAGCGGCCGCCCGCGGTTTCACCCACGTGTTTCCCGCTCCCGTAGGAATATCGGAATAAAAAGTATTCTATGTTTTAATCCACGCTATCTACTATGTGTGTACCAAATTTCACCCAAATCTGTTCAGTAGTTTTTGCGTGATTGAGGAACAGACATCCAAACATCCAAACCCACAAACTTTAATTTAATTTAATTAGTAGGATAATATATATATATATATATATATATAAAATTAAATTAAATAATTAGGACCGACAAAAAACTAACTATTTATTTAGGAATGGCAAGGACTAAAATTATGGCGAAGGGTGTTCTACAAAATGGGAATGGGAAAAGGCGATGGGATTCGGCTTGTATGGATCCCTCGCCACTAGTAATTAGTCAAATGATCCACAGATAATAATGTCAATGAGATACCAGGTTACGTCTGTAAAATAATTATCAACATTAAGGTAAAACGTAATATTGGAACTAATTGGAAACTTATCTAAGTTCTGTGGCTTCATAGTATCGAACTTTTTATCAATGTTTTTGCGGTACCTAACATAAACAAACAAATTTTAAATAGACAATGTTGTTATTAAATTTTTATAGACGAGACATGTGCGTCACTGATAGATAATGGTTCATAAAACATTTAGCCCGCTTCTTTTGTTTACTAAGATATATTTTATCAATTGTTTTTTTATTTAAGTTGATTGATTGACGAGTTTGATCCATGCAGTTTGGCAATATTATGGTACGATCGGCAACTCACGTGCTTTACCACTTTGCTGAAAAATTCGTGTGCGCGCGTATCGCCCCTGCACGAACTAAACGTATGTTGAATTTAGTGATGTGACATGAAAAAAAAAACAATTTGTTTTTTTTCACAATTTTGAAAAAAAAACATGAAATAAATTGCACTGTTGTTTTTTTTCTAAGTTTTTTTTTTTTCAAGAATAAAATCTTTGGAAAATTCATGTTTTATTCAATCAAATCAATAATTATAATAGATTTTTATTCTTCGACAGTAGAAGTAGTTGTATTTGTCTCTGAAATAATACATTTGTATGCAGACAAGTTAAAAAAAAATCCCCAAACGAGATTTTTTATTTCCCAAATTTTCTTTTTTCCCCCAATAATTAAAGTTTTCCACACAGTGGGGAAAAACCCTAATCTGGAAACACTGTTCTTTGTTCTAATTAAGTTCATAGGTAGGTACTTCAAAAAAACATAAACCGAATGATGATTGCACCGTGCGCGTCTTTAAATGCTGCCATCCGTTGAAAACTTGTTACTATTCAACCAAAAAAGTAATGTAGGTTAAAAAATGAACAGACAACTATAATATAAACTCATAAGTTTTAATCTTCAACGGAAATTTCCTTAATAATTTTGATTTCTATACTCTTGAAAAAAAAAACATGCTCCAGAAAAAAACACGTTTTTTCATGTTTTTTTTCACGTTAGAAAAAAAAAACAGTTTTTAGGGTTCCGTACCCAAAGGGTAAAAACGGGACCCTATTACTAAGCCTCCGCTGTCCGTCTGTCTGTCTGTCTGTCTATCTGTCTGTCTGTCTGTCTGTCACCAGGCTGTATCTCATGAACCGTGATAGCTAGACAGTTGAAATTTTCACAGATGGTGTATTTTTGTTGCCGCTATAACAACAAATACTAAAAACAGAATAAAATTAATATTTAAGGGAGGCTCCCATACAATAAATGTGATTTATTTGCCGTTTTTTGCTCGATATTGATAACGACTGCAGGTAGACAGTTGAAATTTTCACAGATCGTGTATTTCTAATGCTGCTATAACAAGATATGCTAAAAACAGAATAAAATAAATATTTAAGGGGGCTCCCATACAACAAACGTGATTTTTTTTGCTGTTTTTTTGGTACGGAACCCTTCGTGCGCGAGTCCGACTCGCACTTGGCCGGTTTTTTTATTACACTAGTTGAGTTAGTGACGGCGCAGCGTGCAAGTAATTTTAACCTGAGTCGTAAAGCGGAAGTGTTGTCGATAGTACTCAGGCTGACAGATAGCGAGTTGAATTTGTGTTTTTATAATATGTTATGCTTATGCATGATAAAAATTGCTGCAACAAAGGTGAAATAAATAACAATTTAATGATAACTTTATTTGCATTAAGTATCGAAAAGAAGATAATGCAAAATGTTTATGGGAACTTATTTGATTTGGGATTACTATGCCATCGCTATCATTATGTGGTTTATCTATAGGTATATTAAGCTATTAGCAGTTTTTTGTTTTCAACGTGAATATTTTCGATAACATTGCAATAAAAGTTGACCTTTAAGATAAAATGTCAAATAGGTAGTTTTATAAGAAATTATATAAAAAATACAGCAACTTATGTAATCCTTAACAGGTTTATTTATTATGCAATGTCGTGAATGTATTATTAAATGCAATGAAGAGAATTAATTACTCACGACTCACGATACGTTAAAAAAACCTCATAATTCGACTGTGGAAAGGAAAAAATGCTAAAGCGCCAAAATGCTAGTTGTGGGAAATGAGGTTTAAAGTTTCATTTTTTCGAAAAAAAATCATAACTTTTTTGTTATTAACGTGAGCAAATTCATGTGTATGAAAAACCATATTATTTATTTTTTTCCCAAATTTAGGAAATACTCATTGGTTTCTAATTCTATTATATCGCGAAATACTTGTCGCTTAAGCAAAAATACTTATTTTTTTGAGAAAACTCCAGTCAGGAAAAAATTACTTATGTCCACAATATTGTAAGAACCCAGTCAGTGAAAACTGATTATAAGTCGCAATGATCTTTTCTAGGGCAATGACAAAATGCTTAATGACCTTAGCTTTAACAGATGCAGTGAAGAAAAGTTTACTCAATTACCCATGTTGGCGATGATTTACCCGAACCCTTTAGGGAAAATTGCTTAAATGCACCAATGCTGTAGAATAAATGCAAACAAATATTGCTGAACACCAACTCAATTACTCTATATTAGATTTCTTTTTACTAATCGATATCAGTAATAAGTATTACTATGTTTCAGTTAATTGTCTATTATTTCGCCCTGGTGGACTGTAAACGGCGGCCTTTGGAGAGGCTACTGCTATGCTACTGCTCGGCTACTGCCATCCGATCAAATCACATTGGAATTTGTCTGCAAGTTGCAGTGCGGTGTGGTGATGGTGATGCACGGTGAAAATTAATGCTGTATTATTTTTTCTGAAAACTTGCTGGCTAATATTAAAATCATCATCATATCGGCCTCACGACACTTACTGCTGGGTACAGGGCTCCCCCAAGGATCTCCACGACGATCGGTCTTGCGTTGCTTGTATCCAGCGGCGCACCGCGACCTTCACCATCGTTGATCCACCTTGTCGGAGGCCTACCCACGGAACGTCGTCCAGTATGGGGTCGCCATTCCAAAACCTTTCCGCCCCAATGGCCGTCGGTTCTTTTCGCTATGTGTCCAGCCCACTGATACTTCAACTGAAGAATCCTTCGAGCGATGTCGGTAACTTTAGTTCTCCTGCAGATTTCCTAATTTCTGATTCGATCACGCAAGGAAACGCTTATCATGGCTCTTTCCATTGCAAGCTGGGTGACCTTGAGCCTCCTTATGAGACTCATAGTGAGCGACCACGCTTCACTGCCGTAAATCATTATCACTGACAACACGCACTGACTTTCGTCTTGAGACACTAAGGTAAATTTGAAGCGAAGATATTTCAAAGCTTCCCGAATGCTGCCCATCCCACAACTTCAAGTGTAGTGTCCTCAACATGAACTGGAGCGGGCACAACATGCGCATTCGACATAATTTTCGTCTTACCCATGTTCATCTTGAGACCCACTCTTTGGGGAGCAAAGCACTACTGAGATCATCGAGCATTGTGTTCAGTTCTTCCAAGATCTCAGCCAGTACTATATCATCGGTAAAACGAAGATATGTTAGGTATTGACCATTAATGTTGATGCCGAGTCCTTTTCAGTTTAAGAGTTTAAAGATGTCCTCTGATGCAGCAGTGAACAGTTTCAAAGAAATTACATTTCCCTGCAGTTGCATTGGATTTGTGCTCTAGTTCTGTACTCGTACTCGACCGGATCGACATGGTGGCATTTTCGTGTTAGTACCTGAACATCTCGATATACCTGCAGTCCACTACCCTTGGCACCTCCGGAGAGACTGCAGTACCGTCCAGGTTTCTATTGAATCAAAGGCTGTCTTTTAGTCCACGAACGCCAAGCCGAGTGGCAAATTATACTCCTCAGTCTTCTGTATGACCTGCCGCAGCGTATGGATGTGGTCCATGGCGCTAAGCCTTTACGGAACCTGGCTTGTTCGGGAGGTTGGAAGTCGCCAAACCTGCGAGCGAGACGATTCGTAAAGACTCTCGAAAACAACTTATAAATATGGCTCAGAAGTGAGATGGGTCTGTAGTTCTTTAAGAGAGTCATGCCTTCGGCGTTCTGCCTTCAACGATGACGGAATTGAAAAGCTTCTGGAGGATTTTAGTATTGGCTTATCACCCGCTCTAAGAAGTTCTGTAGTGATCGGTTGTTATTCAGCTGTTTGAGAGCCATACTTCGACGACCTGAGTAGTGCAGAGGTCAACATTATTTGGGTGGGTGAAACCAGGGAAGCATCAAAATCGGTAACTTCCCATTGAGTGTCTTGGAAGCGTGAAGTAATTAGTATTACTATGTTTCAGTTAATCGAAATAATGTCAAATTATGACTTCTGTATTGTAATATACGTTGCATCAATAAATCTGAGAGTAGTATTTTCGCTAACGTACTAGAGTAATAATAACACAAACAGCTAGCAAAAATTGCTTAAGCGCCAACGTTCTTACTTCTTAAACCAATGATGTTTTGCTAAAGCGCCAAATCATTGTAGTCTATAAAATGCTTAAATTACTAAATCACCATTACTTTTCAAATTTGAATAAACGAAAATTGCTCAAGTGGTACAAATGAAATAAAGGTGGACCGGATAAAAATTCTTATGCTACATTTGTTACAAAAATAATAAAAATACGTCGCTTTAGTCATATTGACAGCGTAAATTTGTGAAAAATTGTGAAAAACGTTGAATTTTAGAAATGCTAAAGCGCCAAAAAAGTGCTCCGATTGCTTTGAAACCTAGACAGATCGACGCAGAAAAAAAAGCGCTATCCAATGATATATATAACTCATAATGGCCAAAGTGGCGCTTTAGCATTTTTTCCTTTCCACAGTCGAATATATATTTTTAAATTTGAGGTATTTGATCTGGTGCGAGTCGCATTTTTTTAGTAAGTATATTATTTAATGATCAAACGAACCTACCTAAAGTGAAGTTCGATCCTAATTATCCCGTCTTCGTCGAAGAGATTTGAATTGTTACGATAACTCATAGTAAAGTTGTAATTGTGACAAAAAATATACAAAGATCGTTAAACGGAAATGATTGATTGATGGTTATTATTAGAAGTACTTAGGTACTAGGTATCATTTTATATACACGCTGAAGTTTCAATCAATTGCTTACCGTCGTGGGGTGGTTCCACTCATGATTACAAGCAATTTTTACTATGGGGCCAACTCTCCTACTCGCAAAAAAAATCAGCTGTTCCATACATTAAGGTCGAGTAGGTACTGCACTTTTGTTAACACAAAAGTTGCTTGTAATCATGAGTGGAACCACCCCACGGCGGGAACCAAATGATAAAAATTTCACCCTGTATATAGGTAGGTATAACTACCTACTAAAAAAAATCGTTTCTGGTGGACTAGATTGTTTCTTGTCTAGAGGCTAATAGAGTTGTTTTATTTTCTGAAGGTAATTTATAAAAGTTAAATAAACAAAATTTTCTGGAAAGTATCCTGAAAGCAATGCAAATAATAAAAAAAATGCATTCAGAAATTATTTTTTTCAAATAGAAGAATATTCAATGGTCAAAATATTTCTCGCAATTCATTATAATTTATGGCAATGTAAAAAAAACGCATACGTTTTTATCCATCGTTGGAGCTTATAATAAGTTAGGTAAGAATTATATGAAGTTGATAAAAGCGGTTTTTTACTACGCAGGACGTAATAGACCGTGTAGCATGAGGGCCCTCGATTGACAGCAATTGACCAATTTAGAACTATTTATATTGAATGATTATTAAGTAACTACAATGTGTGGCTCTGTTAGCGTAGTGCACATCAACCATTTATATTATTAGCACTACTGCTGCTGGGCTGGGGTACAGGCCTTCCTTATGAGTGGACATGGACAAATTTCGTCTATGGGGTGGTTAAGTAGGATGGGCCATACCCACCTTGTTTACTTGCACTGACATAGTAGTATATCCGATAGTATTTTAATATCGAATATTGATAACCAATGTGAAGATTAAGTTCATTCAACGTCATAATCAAGTTAAGATCAATATTAGCAATTCTGAGGAATATCACTTTTTATTGCCAACGATAAAGATAATAAATAATTATCTTACTTACTGTAATTTTAATCACATTAAAATAGTGCTCAGATACCCTTGAGAATCTTAAGTTATCATAATCTGTAAATAGTTTCATTTACTTAATTACATATAAAGAGTAATACATTCATGTAATTATAGAAAATACTTACTTGGTTTGAATGTCACGGTTATCGTTATATAGAGCACAGTTTTTTGTAAAACTGCGCTTATAGTTTTTTAAAAACATGGTGTAGGTACTTATAAAAAATAATAGACATAAGTACATATGCCTATGCCTACGCAAAAGTTTATTTTACTGCGCATTCATACCGGTTTAACTAGTTACAAGAGCGCAACGCAAAGATGTTTACTAATGTTATGTATTGTATTTTTAGCAATAAACCTAGATATTTTTAATCATATCCATAAATTAAGAAGAGCAAAGTGAGCACGGCCTATTCCAACGAAATTATATTAATCTGATTTATGGGTTACTAGCAGCCGCCCGCGGTTTCACCCGCGTGGTTCCCATTCCCGTGGAAATATCGAGATAAAAACTATTCTATGTTTTAATCCAGGCAATCGACTATCTGTGTGCCAAATTTCAACCAAATCCGTTCAGTAGTTTTTGCGTGATTGAGGAACAAACATACAAACCCACAAACTTTATTTTTTTACTAGCGGCCGCCCGCGGTTTCACCCGCGTGGTTCCCGTTCCCGTAGGAATATCGGGATAAAAAGTATCTTATGTTTTAATCCAGGCTATCTACTATCTGTGTGCCAAATTTCAACCAAATCCGTTCAGTAGTTTTTGCGTGATTGAGGAACAAACATCCAAACCCACAAACTTTCACATTTATAATATTAGTAGGATAATATTAGTAGGATAGGATTGCTATAATCTTGTAAAAAAATGTACTTACTATTATCAAATTGTCACATAAAATATACACAACAAACAAAGTCCTCTGATAAAAAAGTTATCAGTTGTGTATTACTACTCAAGTTAATTTTTTTAACAAGTTCAGTTTTATGACTTAAATTATTTCGATGACGTTTGGCAGAAGTAAATTCGTAACAAAATGATTGAATACTAAATTGATTCGCGAAGTTTCTACATAAAAAAATTATACGCAAGGTGAACAGGAAGTGAATTTAAAGCTATGAGCGAAATCATGTTCTTTACTGTGTTACATTCAAAATACAGCACTCAATTTTTATATTTAGATAAAGATTAAGCAGCGGTTATTATTTCCTACTTTCATCTGTCAGTACTTACTTACTTTTTTCTTAGTTTTTTTTAATAATCAGCAGAAAAACGGAATCATCTTATCGTTTTCGCATTTAGCAAAAAAGAAAATTGTAGATTAATTAAAATGACGACCAACAAGGAAGGTTTATTTGGCTTTTGGCATTGACTTGACTATGCTATTTTGTGTCGTAAATTCAAGAATAAAACAATTCATCTAGGTTTGCCAACGCGGAATAAAAAGGAGCGCTGATTCGTTTAGTATAATGATTGAAAAATATAGTTTTATTAACATTTTACGAATTATTTTTAATTTATTTGAAACCTAGCTAGATAAAAGAAGCGAATCTTAATATCAAAATTTTATTCAAAACTGTGTTATGTCAAACTACCCGTACGAACAGCAAACGAGAAAAAAAACGCTCATGAAACATTGAAATCATGAAAGTACTCGATAGAGTAATTAGCTATGGAAAATTTAATTTTGCTTTACGGCGATATAAATACTTTCCCATAAAAAAATACGCACGTTATTTTATTCGATAGCGGTTCGTACTAAGGGTACAGATCAAAATTCAAAATACCTATAAAAGTCCGTTTACACTTGCGCTCAATACATAAACACAGTACACAGTTGTTACTTGTTACAACTTTGTTACAACATGTACACAGTTTCAAGCAATAAATATATTGAATTGAATAATAAAAAATGCTATGCATTTTAAATCAAAGCTAGGACTAGGTACTTAAAAACTACCAGACGCACCGATGACGCAATAACACTGCGCAGCAGACATTTGCCACAATTCGTTTAGCAGTAGGTACGTCTAGTTTTTTGTGAATTTGTAAGTAGCCGGTTTGCACAGCAGCGTACTAATCAGTAGATAAACATTGCTAGAAGTGGCTTACGGTACAGCGACTAAAGAATATTAGCCACTAAAGAATCAGTAGGTAGCGAAAATAAATCTACAAAGGTAACCGAATGTGACTGGAGAATAAAAACAACACATCTATCTAAGTCGAAAATAGGCAGATATTAAAAAAAACTGTTGTTATTATGTAGGTAGTAGGTTGAGCCAACCAACTTGCAACCAACCAAGTATTATTATATTCTGTGGTTGAGCGATGTACGTACCTACGATCGTTGGTAAACAAAACACAATCGAAATATTTGACTGTTGTACAAAAGGGGTTGTATAAACAGGCAGGTTGCATGATTTATGTTAATATTTTTTATGATGTGTTTTTCAAGTGTTATGGGTTATTTATTATGGCTATAGGATAGATGATCGAAGTGGTTAGGGTATGGTATACCATGATTTTTAGACCATACAACTACTTATTACGTACCATTATCAATCAGAAAGGATAGGATATGCTGGCTGTTGTGTTTACACTGCAAAGAGTAGCGAGTTTTTAAGTTTCTTTTTCTAATGACAATGCTAGTTAAACAAAAAACATCATAATATTAACCCTTTCTTATACGTGATTCTAATGGTTGAAATGCCAATTAAGTAGATCAGTTATGTTTTGCTTTGATGCAAAAATAATTAAATAAAACCAATATATTTTCAAAGCTTCAATTCCAACGAAGAAACACAACTGAATACATATTACACACTAAGTAATTTTAGAACAATGTGCATTGCATTTACTGAACATTATTTCACATTAAAATACTTATTATGTTATTAATAATAATTATCATAATGGATGTTATTTAGACAGATTGAGGTTGCTTGCGCTTGTTTTGTCTGGTAACTTCAGAGAAGCGCCTTTGTAAGACTAATTGTATTAAAATTTTCTTACATGAATTTTATTTTATTTTCAGTTTTTTTCTACATAAACTATATCTTTTAAGTATCTACCATAGCAGCCAGCATACTGAAAGAATATAATTGTAAACAAACCGCGCGTATAGTTTACCTAAAATAAATTATGTGCATGTCATGTCATTTATAGTTTACTATGTTCTCCAAATTTTATATAAGACGTGGAACAATTATTAAACAAACGTAAAGTAAGTAGGTAAGTATATAAGAAAATATTCGTAAATTATTTTGTGAAAATTAATGTCACCAAATCAGAACTTTCGTTAAAACTAATGTAAACGAACGCAAAATGGCAATAAATTTGTAAATATGGCCATTTACTTGTTATCTTGGTCCATTTATTTTGACACTTCATAACTTGAATACGAGTGACCTATAAATAAATGATAGATAAGAAGCCCACCATTATTTGTTCTGAAATATTTAAATTAAGTTACTTCTAAGATTACTTCATATTTTTAAGTTTTGAAAAATGTACTTGTTTATATTGTATTGTACTTTGTACAGTTATTATAAATGTATTTTATTTAGCAAATAAATGTATTTTCTTTCTTTCTTTCTTATTATTTTTATAAGAAGGAAGCAAGCTAGTTTAGTTCGCCTAAATTATTTTTGGTTTGTTATGTTTTGTGTGATGAATTTTAGCATTTTTCATGGCTTATACGCTTCCAAAAAAAACAGGTGGTAGAGTTGCTAAAACTGAACAACATAGGTCGAAAAAACGAAAAATGTTTTCACATTCCCATACAAATTTTTCGAGTCATCTATACGCATTTGTATGATTATTTAGGATTTATTTTAATATTCCACTATCATTTCAGTCTCTTGACTTGTCTACGACGGAACACTGGCTAGTTTTGATGTCAATTAAAACGATGACTAAGTATTTATTGCAAAAAACTTCCTTCACATTTTTTACGAGCAAAATTTAAATATTCTGTCTCAATTAAAAATGGATCTGCATCGGGAACATTTTCGTGCGATGATTTTTTACGATTTCAAATGTGGCCTTCCGATGGGTTCCGGTTTTCGGAGGTCTTTTGATCGACTTCAAATGGCATTTATGGATAAAGGACCTACGAAACCAACCTACTGTTAGCATCACCAATTCAAGCGTGGTCGTCAACTATAGGGGATGAACAAAGAAGTGGTCGCTAACAGCGTTCGAAAAAGCCGTAGAAGAGGTGTCTGCGACAGACTGGAAAAGTGCTTCAATAATTGGTTCAGATGACATTTTGTTTAAAGGCTGGTTAGTGCAGTATTTAGTGGCATCATTTGTATGGGGACCTTGCAGATCGTCAACAAAGGAAGCCGCTTGGCACAGGCGTACTTTGTGGTCATCTGAGCTGATTTAGCCCTGTACCCACGTGGTACCACCATGGTGGCAGCCAGGGGAGGGGGGGAGAGGTCCCTTCTACCACGCTGCACTTTTACATCCATAGCTCCATAAGTTTAGCAAATAGGTCGTGTTTGGTATCGTTTTCATATAACTCAAGGACGAAGAATTCATTTCTGGAACAATATTTTCACTCGTTCATAGAAAAAAACAAAGTTCTGCGCAAAAAAAGAAAAATAAGAAAAATTAAATCTTACAAAATCTTTGCCTACAAATAAACCACGACATTGTGCTTTATAAAAAAAATATCATTAAATAGCCCTGTTTATCTAGAATACATAAACATCAACTTTCCCACACAAACTATATTTATAAATGTGTAAAAAAAACATTTGCGACGCGTGGCGGTATTTTGGCGAAGTATATTTGGATAGGATTTATCACTTATTGTTTAATAATGACATAAATTGGTCGTGTTTGGTATCGTTTTCATATAATTCAAGGACGGGGAATTCATTTCTGCAACAACATTTCTACTCGCTCATAGAAAAAAAAAAGTTTAGCCCAAAATAAGAAAAAACTTACAAAATCTATGCCTACAATTTTATTAAACCACGAGATAATAACTTAAAAATGTTTTAACAGCCCTATTTATCTAAAATATGTATATAAACATAAACTTTTCTCTCTCATAGTCTCATAATTTTATTTTAAACAAGATAAAAGTAATAATTAAGTAAAAATGATTTTACCTACCTGGTTATAACAAATTTTATTGGCAGTTTCCCCTGCATCCACATAGTTCGGTGCACTTTATTTCTCTTTTTAAACAATTGCACCTTCCTGCACATTTTTGCTTACACTTACACCTTATTAACTTCATGCAAGCTGTGGCTGCTGGCGGTAGGGCGGTTCACATGGGCTCCCATAAGCCATTATTTTTGGCTCAACCCCAATATGCAGAACATGGCAGGTTTTGGATTGGTTTTAAAAATTGACCCCATTCATTCCTCGTCCTCCCTGATAAATCGCTCGCAAAATATGGTTGCGCAGGGCGTCTCTGGTTGGTGAAAGACTCTCCAGCTGTCTGTCCTTTTTCGTGAATTGCACTTTTCTGTATTGATTAATATCAATGCATGTGCAAGATCTAAAAAGAAACAAACGTTACAAGACATGCTTTTCAACATTTCCAACGATAACTTAAATCAGAAAAGCCAATCACCACGTAACTTACATACAAAGCAATGACATTTTTTTCTAATATTGGCAAAGCCTTCTCCAAATTTTCTTCTTTAGCGTATTTAAATCTTTCCGTTGCAATAGGAAAAGCGCCACAAGCTTCGAAAGCGCTTTTCCCTTTACATGCAAAAGACGATACGGTATCACACCCGGAAAAGGCGTGGAACAGTGGCAATACTTCTGCTTTTTGCGGTCCTAAAAGAAGATAAACTGTATTAATTGCTTGAGGAACTGTGGGTTCATATTGGCACGGATAAAATCATATGTTCCTGCCATGCCATGCAATTGCAGTTTCATTAAGAACCCAAATAAGTATAGTATTTTTACACTTTAAAGTATAAAAATAATTCAGCTATAATAAATACAGTTTATCTTCTTTTAGGACCGGAACAAGCAGAAGTATTGCCACTGTTCCACCTCTTTTCCAGGTGTGATACCATATCGCCTTTGCTGGTAAAGGGAAAAAAGCTTAAAGCTTAAATATGCTAAAGCTAAAGAAAGAAATGTGGAGCAGGCTTTGCCTACGTATATTACAAAAATTGACATTGCTTTGTACAACAAGTAAGTTACAAGGTGATTGGTTTTTGTGATTTAAGTTATTGTTGGAAATGTTGGAATGCATGTCCTTGATATTAATCAATGCTTTTGATATTAATCAATGCAGAAAAGTGCTATTCACGAAAAAGCATAGGCATCTGTAGAATCTCCAACAACCAGAGACGCCTTGCGCATCCATATTTTGCAAGCGAGATATCAGGGAGCAATTTATGGGGTCAACTTTTAAAACCCATCCAAAACCTGCCATCAGCTACAGATTAGGGTTGGGCCAAAAATAATGGCTTATGGGAGGCTTTGTTGACCACCCTACCGCCAGTAGCCACAGCTCGTATGGAATTAATAAGGTGTAAGTGTAAGCAAAAATGCGCAGGAAGGTGCCATTGTTTAAAAAGAGAAAAAAAGTGCAACTGTCAATAAAATTTGTTAAAACTAGGTTAAAAAAACTTTTTTACTTAATTATTTACTACTTTAACTCTCCTTTAAAGTTAAATTATGGAACAATACTAATCCGTGTTATTATTAAGCAATAAGTGATAAATCCATTATCAAAAAATACTGCATCAAAACACCTACCGCCGCGCGGCGCAACAGATTTTTTGACACATTTATAAATATAATTTCTTTGGAAAAGTTTATGTTTATATATTTTAGATAAATAGGGCTGTTTAAACATATTTTTTATAAAGCATAATCTCGTGGTTTAATTGTAGGCATAGATTTTGTAAGTTTTTTTTCTTATTTTTCTTTTTTTGCGCGATACCAAACACGACCAATTTGTGTCATTATTAAACAATAAGTGATAATCCTATCCAAATATACTTCGCCAAAATACCGCCGCACGTCGCAAATGTTTTTTTTGACACATTTATGAATATAGTTTGTGTGGGAAAGTTGATGTTTATGTATTCTAGA
This sequence comes from Agriphila tristella, assembly GCA_928269145.1. Taxonomy (NCBI): domain Eukaryota; kingdom Metazoa; phylum Arthropoda; class Insecta; order Lepidoptera; family Crambidae; genus Agriphila; species Agriphila tristella. The sequence goes on from OV743432.1 coordinate 32,402,335, forward strand.
TAAACAGGGCTATTACTCCATTACACAAATTGGGTGTCAGAGTCTTCATAGGAATTTGTACTAAAGATTATGTCAAATAAAATTATTATTATTATTATTATTATTACACAAATAAACCACGAAATTATGCTTTATAAAAAAAAATATGATTTTTTTTTTTTTATAAAGCATAATTTCGTGGTTTATTTGTGGTCATAATAATAATAATAATAATAATTTTATTTGACATAATCTTTAGTACAAATTCCTATGAAGACTCTGACACCCAAACTAGGCTAAATGCCTGTATCTCAGGAGTCAGTGGCTTCTCCCAATTAAAAATACAACAACTGTCATGTCAATACAAGAAAGCCTAATGATTTTAAGTAGTTTAAGTATGCACGTATAATAAATATATATAAATATGTAAATAATATATATATATATATATAGAAATAAGTATCTCACAAAGTATGTTAGTATAAGTAATAATATGTATTGTATTTATAAAGCTTAAGTTTTTAGTTTTTAGCCCATTATTGTAAACAAATCTTCCGTTTCTTCATAGTTTAATGATAAAAGCCAAGTTTTGACAACAATCTTACATTCGTGAGATGGAAGAGGGTAGAAATTTAATATTTTATTTATTTTATTTACATAGATTTTGTATTTCTTATTTTTCTTTTTTTGCGCAGAACTTTGTTTTTTTTCTTTGAACGAGTGAAAATATTGTTCCAGAAATGAATTCCCCGTTCTTGAATTATATGAAAACGATACCAAACATGACCAATTTGTGTCATTTTTAAACAATAAGTGATAAATCCTATCCAAATATACTTCGCCAAAATACCGCCGCGCGTCGCAAATGTTTTTTTTGACACATTTATAAATATAGTTTGTGTGGGAAAGTTGATGTTTTTGTATTCTAGATAAACAGGGCTATTTAATGATATTTTTTTTATAAAGCACAATGTCGTGGTTTATTTGTAGGCAAAGATTTCATTTTTCTGATTTTATTTTTCTTATTTTTCTTTTTTTGCGCAGAATTTTGTTTTTTTCTATGAACGAGTGAAAATATTGTTCCAGAAATGAATTCCTAGTCCTTGAATTGTATGAAAACGATACCAAACACGACCTATTTGATAAACTTATGGAGCTATGTATGTAAAAGTGCAGCGTGGTAGAAGGGACCTCTCCCCCCCTCCCCTGGGTACCACCATGGTGGTACCACGTGGGTACAGGGCTAAATCAGCTCAGATGACCACAAAGTACGCCTGTGCCAAGCGGCTTCCTTTGTTGACGATCTGCAAGGTTGATGCCACTAAATACTGCACTAGGTGGAGAGTTCTTGGAAAAAAATATTTTATTATTAAAATATAATACATATTTTGTAACTTTTTTAGTTTCTCAAAACTTTCTGAGTGTCCCACTTATCTTGTCTTAGTGTTTCTCCACAGTTTGCAAATGATCATTATTATCTTTTTGCCGAAAGCAAACTTGAACGACAGTAGGTAGATTGGAAAGTGAGTAGAGGTGTTTGTAACTAGTTCTACTTGCGAATTCATAACATTATGCTATAAGGAAGCACTTTCTATTATTCGAAACTGTTGCACTTAAAGCAATGAATAAATAATTGTTATTTGATCTATAAGCTGTTTTCATCAGTTGGTCTAGAACTACCTAATTTAAATAATGTATGTTGGCTTTCTTTTGCCATTACTCACAATTATTATTTTAGGCAGAATATTACTGGAGTATAATCTTTAAATCCGTACCTATGCTAATATAGATTAGAAGATTTTCACTGGCACAAGATAATTAAATGAGTTGACCTAACGCGTACGCTAAGCTTCCAAATGTCAAAAGTTTATAATTTAAGTATTTTTTGCAAGTACGAAATTGCTTTGGACATTAGCATCTTTTAATGTCCCCCCCATGCTGGGGTACAGGCCTGCCTTATGGGTGGATAAGGACGATGGGCCATAACCCACCACGCAGGCCCAATGCGGATTGTTGAGTGTGAATGACTGCAAATGCAGCCGGGACCAACGGCTTAAGCCTTCCGAAGCACGGAGGAACTCGAGATGATATTTTTTTCACCCATCCCATGATCTACTAGGCGCTAAACCACTGTGCCCATCCCTGCTAGGCGCTAAACCACTGTGCCACCGAGTTCCTTGCCTGTCAGTCTGTCGATTCTGAACAAAATAGTTTTTAAACCCTGGATTCTACATCAGTTGTGAATTGTGATAAATCGTTGACCGCTTATAATCTACCAGACAATCTTACAACTCACCTCCTGCATCATGTCAGGGTCAAACACGTACAGCACCGGTCTGGACCTGGAACCCTTCGCAAGTCGCACCAGGTCTCCGTACCGATTGCGAAGACCTTCGAGCAGGCCCAACCCTACGGTGTGGTGGAAATTACCTGGTAGAAAAAATTTATAGTTTAAATACATAATTTTTTTCATTATACTAATGACCCTTTATTTTTCATTTGTAAGTAGGTAGGTAGTCTGATGTTCTATCTCACAAAGACGGCTATGAATATTGTTAGGCGTGCACATGCACATTATTTTAGTGTGCGTGAACGTGCAGATGCACATTAATAGTACATTATGACTATTATGAGGCAAGTTAGCTTAGGTTGCTCATTGCACACAAGGTTACAGCCCGAGCCGCAGGTGAGGGCGTAACTCAGCCGATAGTCCTACTCGTACGCAAAAAAAAACCGCAAATCGATGTACAGCATAGCCGTTTGGTACACGTATACTTGAGGTGACAACAAAATTTTAGACGAACAGTTCTTAAAAATGCTTCCCTTAGGAGAGCAATGGTGTCATCTTTTTTTTGAATGCGAAAAAAAATGTTTTTGTTCTAAAACCTATCGTGTATGGTATCAAACGAAAGGGCTTGCTAAGCCAGTTCTAAAAATATATCACATCATTATATTTCAGCCACTTGTCTTAAATTAAACCAAAAAAACATTTTCAAAACATAAAGTTTAGGCTCTTTCAAATCCGATGTGGTTAAATATTTTTTTGTAAGATATACCTCAAATGATATGTAATATTCTCATATCTAATCAAGAAAGCAATTTTGCAAATATTTATATTCAGTATTTTTTTTTATTTTTCATGATTACAAAGCTTTCACAAAGTGATTATATATAATTTAAAAAATGTTTGTTCCAGAACCTATCTTGTGTGATATCGAATGAAAGGGCTTTCTGAGCTGTTTCTAAAAATACATTACATAATTACATTTCAGCACTTATTTTAAATTACACATACCAACGTAAGTTTGGGCAAAAATTAGAAAAAAATACTAAATTTAGATATTTTTAAAATTACTTTCTTGTGATTTGATATGAGAATATTATGTAACTCTTAAGGTGTATTTTACAAAAAATAATTAACCACATCGGATTTGAAAGAGCCCAAACTTGGTATGTTTTGAAAATGTTTTTTGGACGGAGCGTCGTCCGGTGCGCGGTTGCCATTCAAGAACCTTTCCGTCCCAACGGCCATCGGTTCTTCTCTCTATGTGTCCCGCCCATTGCCACTTCAGCTGAGCAATGCTTCGAGCGATGTCGGTTACTTTAGTTCTACTGCGGATCTCCTCGTTTCTGATTCGATCACGCAGGGAAACGCCGAGCATGGCTCTCTCCATTGCACGCTGGGTGACCTTGAGCCTCCTTATGAGACCCATAGTTAGCGACCACGTTTCACTGCCGTAAGTCATCACTGGCAACACACACTGTTCATAGACTTTCGTCGTGCGACACTGAGGTAAGTCGGATGCGAAGATTTTTCGAAGCTTCCCGAATGCTGCCCACCCGAGTTGGATTCGATGAGAGATCTCTTTCTCGAAGTTGAACCTACCTAACTGGTTGGACCTAGGTATACGTAATGGTCAACAACTTCAAGTGTAGTGTTCCCAACACGAACTGGAGAGGGTACAACATGGGCATTTGACATAATTTTCGTCTTATCCATGTTCATCCAAAGACCCACCTGTATTCCGCTCGATAGCCTCTTTAATACGATTCGTATTAAATTGGCGAAGGTCGCTTGTAAAAGACTTAGATATCTGTCTATTGAGCTGCCGATAACGATGAGCATCCGCTGAGCTCTGGAGCCTCATTTCACGTCTCTGATCCATGATTAGGAGTGTGTGGTCGGAGTTTCTTTATCTTGGTCTTGGGACGGCGCGGTATCCACCACCATGTTGCTAAGATCGTCCACATCTATGCTGTTCTCAAGGGCTTCGAAGCGGTTTTAGAATTCGAGTTGAAAGCTCTCTGGGTTTTGAATATGGGCCGGCAATGGTCGTATTGTTGATTTTATCAATCGAGATCTTTCCAGCTTTGGGTTGATATTCAATGTGCCACGTACCAATCGGTGATAGATTTTTCAATTACCTGAGAAAACATAAAATGTGCGAGCGAGAGAGCGGCAAAATCGCTACATTTGGACTACCAACCAATATAATGAATGATTAAAGAGGAAGTTACTTAAAAAACATATGGTCATCATAAAGTAATGGTTAAATAAGTTGCCTATAATAATAATAATAATTATAGTCAACTACAATGTTGGTGTCAAACAAACCGTTAATACAAAGTCATATCGACGGTTACGGCTCGCCATAAAAATTAATGCCTAGCTTAGTTGGTGGAATTTTATGGGGGCTCATGATATTATGAAGATTTATATTATTATCGTGGTTATATGTCTAAGGAGGTTTTAATGTTACTTATAACTTGATAACTGCTAAAAACGTCTTCGTAGGCAGTCAATTTTGATTTTGACTTAAGAGACAACGTGTTACAAAATAACCCCTAATGCCGAATATGGTAGATTAGATAGGGACCATCAAACTAAACAACTTTTACTTTGAGACAATTCTGAAATAGCGAAAAAAGTCTGTTGTTTCATACAAATTTGATTTTTTTCACGGTTCCAGAGTTGGTCCCATAGTAATTGTTCCACTTGATAATCTCTATTTACCATATTCGATATTAGGGTTTATTTTGTAACACGTTGTATAATGATCGGAATAGATACCAATTCTGAAAATTAACAGTTCAAAACGAGCGCTGTCATTTGCCAGGTCAATTTGATCGGAGATTAATTTCCCAAATTGTTTATCAAAAAAAGAATATCCACACAAATATTGGCAATTAACATTTTATTATTTGACCGATTCCATTAGCGGCTCGGCACTTATCCGTTTTAAGCGTCATTACTCTTTTAAGAAACTGATTAACCAGCTTATACGACTGTAACCACTTCGAAGTCCCTTTAATAAGTCATTTCCGTTCCTGCGTGGGATATTTTTACCCCAGCCGATTCCACTTCCATTTTATCGCAACCATATCGCGATGAACGCAGGTCGGCATTACAGAGCCTCTTAAAATTCAAGCTCAAACTGCGACTCCTGCAATTCACTCCGAAAGTGGTGTATCCAGTTTCGAATTAACAACCTTTTCTGTGTTTCCTGTTCGATTTTAAACGTAGTTTTTAACCGGAGTAATGTTAGATTCTACTCAGGAAAAGATTCTATCATGACTACCTATGTAGGTTTAACTGCTGTACTTGTTTAGTTGCAATCATTTTTAATTTAATTTTTGATCCTTTGTTCCAATTTTTTACTATTTTTTTACCGAATCACCTATGAGTCTCAATTTGACTCGCAATGATTTAAAAATGAGCCTTTAGTTCAGATGCACATAATGTTTCTTTTCAGAAAAATCACGAGAATAGTCTCATTATAATATTTAATTTATAAACCTTCAATTCCTGTTACATTATAAATTTTTCACTGAGACACTTTATCTTGTTAAAATCAAAGATCTAAATCGTTAGATCTGCCCTCGTACTAAGCATCTGTAGCATTATTACAAATCTATCAAAATAGCGCACGCATGCGTCATGCGTTGTTTACGTCCATCGGAATTGACAACGGAAGGAAAATAAATTTCGATAATAATTGAAATCTAAATACTTACGCGTGAAATGTTTCACCATTTTGCTTAATTTTATTTCTAAAATTGTTGGTGCACAGATAAAAGGCACAAGAACGCATTTTGAAAAAGTTCTCACGTGGTTTCTCGAAGTAACTGACACTGTGTTCAAATGAGCACTGATAGCCATCTAATAGCAAAGAAGTGAGGCTCACTCAGTTGAATGTTGACACATTTCGGTGAGCTCATACTATGGTAAGGGCATATCTAACGATCTAAATCTTTCGTTAAAATTTGTATCGCCCAAATCACAGACCATACAACAAATTCTGTGGCCAAAATGCATAAACTGAAATATTAAGTTTATGGCCGAAATGAATCATTATTGTTTTTATTACTTTGATTGAAGGTTTTTACCTGCCAGTTTGAAACGAGGTTGCGAAACAAAACAAGCGGATAAAAAAAAACTAAATGATGTTTCCGTATAGGTAATGTTACCTACATGGTATGTTTTTTGTCAGTTACCAACCGTGCATTTTAACTCTGACACACTGAGGTCATTAACATTGTAATTTGGCTGCGATGTCGTCATGAGATACTGTTGTTTCAATTTATTAGATTTAAAAAAGAACGGTAACAAGCATAACATTAAATCCTTACATTTTTTGTAAAGACCGAAACCACGTTTTCATACATATTACTTTACAATATTCGAATGATTTTCATATTAACAGCTACAGATGAAGTTTCGTATGATTTATAAATAAAGACAAAAATTTTTCAAATATCTTATTACCTAATTTGATTGCTTTGCTATCAGTTATCTCTAATTTAAGACGAAACATTTCTAAACTTTACAGAATCCGGCAAACATCTTGACGCTCTTTCGACAGAGTGGGGATAAGCACATCGCGCATGTGTGTGCACTTGCGGGCGACCAATAGCGCGCGCCGCCCACGTATCTCACCACTACGCATACCCAAAATACGCGTTCTGCGCAATCCCCACCCGATTTCAAGATGTTTGCCGGCTATGTACCTAGTAGTTACTTAATTTAACTTACCTATTCTGGGTAGTACATGGGTAGAATGGCGTAGCATAGGCAAAGCGAGAGGGCCTGGTATATCGGTGAAGGGCTTCAGAGAGTCTGCTAGGGCTGCAGCAGCGGGCTTCATCCGCTGGGGGGAGGTGGAGGTCCTCCTCGGTGACGACGAGGTTATGTGGCGGCGACTCGGCAGACTGCAGAAAAAAAATAAAACCTCATTTTAACTGCCAGTGTTGCAAAATACTGTTTTTTAAGGTGGCACCTTGAGCGAAAGTGGCGCCGCGGTGAATTTTATTTAATATTATAATTCTAAGACACAATTTTAATAATGTTTTACGTGGAATTTTTAGGACCCACAGTCTAGGATTTTTAGACGGTATCGTTACATTCCCTCGTAGTCACTGCTAGAAGTAGATAGCAAAACTGCTGAAAGTGGCCATTTTTGACACATTTGCTATCTATTTCTACGAATGACTACGAGTGCATGTAGTGATACCATTTAAAAATACTAGACCATGGGCCCTAAAAACCCCACGTCAAACATTATTAAAATCTTTTTCTTTTAATAACTTATTAAATAAAAACGTTGAGAGCCCCATCTTTCGGTCATACAACCGCCTTAATGCTTTCGTTTGTCTTGTCTAAAATTATTTTATTTTGAAATTTTCCAATACAGCCAGTTCCTACGGCTATTACCTATTTTCGGGACAATATTTACAGATTTTAAAAATACCAACAATCCGTTTTAAAACCTAAGTTTCAGGATGTTTAAAGTATAATTAACTAGATAATAATGAATTAACATCATTATGAGCCTCTGTATTATTTATTATGTGCTTCTACAAAAAAATAAGCTTTACTGAGAACTAAAAATGCTGCTCAGCTTTGGGTTTCTTATTATTTCACCAATTTTTGAGAAACATAAAAACTAATACGATGAAAGGATTATGCCGATTTTACTATACAAGCTAGGCCATGATGCGCTTTGATGAAATTACCAAAATACTATAGTAATTTTATAGTGATTGCGTGGGAAGAATATCATTAAAATATAATGCGGGAAAAAAGAGAAATCTCAATCTCAAGGAGCCGTTTGGGATTATAATTGTTTGTTATCTACCCCTTTTTGACATGACATGAGTCTGTCACAGATATGTATGGTCAATGCCATAGCCTTCTTGAACATAAGTTTGGCAACGTCTGTTACTGTCAGTTCGTGGTCATGTCGTCGGCCAGTCTCCATACTAAATGTATGGGAATATTTCAATTTTAAGAGGTCGATATTTTTTTTTCATAGTAATCGTGTGAGGTTTTAAATATGAAAATAATTTAGTTCTTTTATTAAATTGCTTTGTATATTAAACAATAAGAAAAATATCAATGTTAATCAGGAAAAAATGGCTGTCAAAGATGTCATCTTTTTTGTTGATTTTCTTCAGCAGGGAGTCGATTAAAACGCCCTCTACCAATAAATGATATATCATTAGAAAGGTCTTTCAAAGACAAATATTTGCTGCTAATATACTTTATATCAATTGTTAATACTTTTGGAGTTAAAGGTTATTAAAGTATAAAAGTGGTTTATTGTCTATGGGAGTTGATCTACTACACCTATAGAAATGAATGATATATCATAATAACGATTTTTATATGACAAATATTTGCTGCAAACATACTTTCTATTAATTGTTAGTATTTTCGGAGTTTTAGGTCATTAATGTTGAAAAAATTGGTCAAGCTTAGAGCGCTATAACTCTCAAAGTACTAATAGTTGACGTTTATCGTAAAACAATAAAGTGTTTCAAATTTAAATACCTTTCTAATGATGTAAGATTTATTGCTAGAGGAGGCTTAGATCAAAATGCTCATCGTACTAAAGGACTCGTGACTCAAACCTTATGTTCTAATAAATAAATAATAATAATAAATATAAAACTTTATTGAAATAATCTTACATCACAATTTACAACTAGTTTAAACATAGATAATATAGGAAATACAAATAATAAATATTTTTTAAAATAAATTTTATACTATGTGCTTGACCACATGCGATGTTGCCGTTCTGCTCAAATTCAGGGCTTGGAAGATATAGAAGGCTATGTCAATGCGCATCATGGCCCAGAATGCGGCATGATCCTTTGTTCTTTAATTATCTCCGTTAATTGAATAAGAAGTGAAAACTTTATAGATTATGTAAGCATCACTATCAATAACATAAGTGTAAGGTTACTGTATAAATTACTTTAATTATTATTCGTGATGAACCATGTAGTACAACTAAATTTGTGTGTTTATTCCATTAAAAGTACTTAAACGGTAGTTGTAGTAATCGGGTGACTGCAGTCGCCCCTACCACGCCAGTCACGCCACGCTCGCCCCTACCACGCCACGCATAACGTTTAAATATGCGGTGACGGGGTAGAGGCGCGCTCAGTCGTGCTCAAGTCGTCACAGTGAAAGGTTGAACGGTGAAATAAGTGTTTTCAATAAAGTTGTTAAATAAAGTCATAATACCAGATGACTTTGATAAATTTGTCGCGATACGCTATTCCTGCTGGAGAGATACCACTGCTTAAGGTCAGGTATCAGTGTATTATTGTATTGAATACTGTTTAAACTGGTAATACTAGTACTTTCCCATGATATCGAGTAATTGTATGCTTGGAATTCTTGTTAAATACCAAAAATAATTATACAGAGATACAATTAAAACTAGAACTTTTAATTGCTCATGACGTTTTATTTTAATTCCTTTTAACTTCAGAAGTGAGATAAACGAGATTTCTTTAGAATTCTCGCTTATCCTGCCCGCACAAAATAAATAAAATGGAGAATTCCACGTAAGCATACTATGATGATAACTAGAGGGAGAAATTATTTATAGAAATCATTAAAACCCTTAAGTTTTTTTTGTTTTTGTTCTAATCATCTATAACTATTCACTCTAGTGCTCAGAGGCGGATTACGTAGCATTTTTTTTTCACTCTCTCTCTCTAAGATAGTTTTCTCTAATACAGGTTTAGTTTTCATGAAACGTTTTGTTGATACTGATATAATACTAATATTACCAATATTACAGTTAAAGTTGGAAAATAACTGTTCTTTTAAGATCAATTTAGCATTTTCCCATCCCTGCTGTCTTTTTACATTGAATACAAATAAGATCACGTGTCACGTAACATATTGAGCATAGATTACGGATTCTGTACCTACAATCATATAACAATTCAGTTGCCCAATTAATTAAATATGATAAGACCATTCTAAATTTATTGGGTGACAAATAGTGATTAATTACATAAAATTTTGTGCAAGTTTCAGCAATGAAAAATGCATATCGCAAATTGGAAGTTGAGTGCAAGATTCATAGCAACAATTTTGACTCCAACTGATGCTGTTGAGCGTCCACTACGTGGTTACACGAAATTTCAAATTGTAATAGTGATACGAGTGAGGGAGCGGAAGGGAGCCTGACATAGTCGGGCAAAGCCGCAAGCGCTCGGTATGTCTTATTTACTTTCTCTGTTTATATAATTAAGATGCAGCTATGAGGGCGTAAAGCGTCAAACGCAATTTCGAATCGTAATATTTTGCGACACGAGTGAGGGAGCGGAAGGGAGCCTGACATAGTCGGGCAAAGCCGCAAGCGCTCGGTGTGTCGTATATAAGCTGTTTATATATTTTAAAATACAGCTGTGAGAACGTAAGGCATCATCCTTGAGAGGCCGTACAACGCTAGAAGGAATTTTCATAGTAAGAATTATCGAAATTATTGGCATTATCACATTTTTAATTAATAACAAATAAACTATTTCTTATTAAAAAAAAAACTGTTATTAAGAATAACTAGAAAGCTAGCTACGTTTTTTATATTATGTTCCGAGACTATAGGTCTATTATTGGTTATCATATCGATCGATAAATTAAGTAATACTGTGTAATCTTTGTTCAAAATTGTACAATTTAAGACGCAGCTGTGAGAGCGTAAGGCGTCCGTAGTAACAACTAGTAAAATATTGAGACGGCAATATCTTGAGTAAGGAAGCGGGCGCTTGAAAGTCAGCTACAGTCGCAAGCATTCGTGCTGGTTTATACGATATCAAGAGTCATAACTTAGGCTTAAGACAGACTTCATCGATGAATATACTTATTTGAAAAGAATTGCAATAGATTGAGTTGATAACATTAATTTAGGTTAGTTTTATTGATTATTAAATAAAGAAAAAGTGTGTATAATTTACGCAAATGCTTAAAGAGAATAATATAAATAATTCGAAGATAAAGAAAGTCTTAGGTAGACTATAACTTTTCTTGGACATGAAGCTTGCTTCTCAATATCTCATTTTTCAAAATTTATCAGAGCATTATCAAGTGAATGCAATTATAATTGTCTGTTGTAAGAAGTAAATACCTAAGTAATAAAATCATCTAGAGTAGGGTTGACTTTAGTACGTACGAGGCTTGAATCTGATAGCAATCTTTATCTTAATTAATAACCCACCTGTTTATATTATTTAAACGTTTTGCTATGTTAGATGTACATAGTCTAAATACTACACGCTACTATACGCTACATACTACTACATTAAGTATGTAGCGTGAAAAAAAACTGTTTATGTATTTGGTTTTTGAACATGCAACTCATGCAAGTTCTCTTAATTTTGTTCCACTTAAATTTATTTTTTAATAACTGTTCTTAGCCATATTGTTTGACAAGCAAGTAAAATTATTGCGAACATCCGTAAGGTAATTTTTAACAAGTTTTCTAGATTATAATTATTATAATCATTTCTTTTAAATCTAAATCATCAGAATGTTTTATCATCGTTATAAGTATTATTTTACTGTTTTGTTTATATTATTTTTCTTAGTTAAAATGATAGATATAGATGCGACGAACGCACACTAAAACCAATATAAACATAAGTACTCTAGATATTTGCAGTACATAACTTATCCATACTTACTTGAAAAATCCCTAACATGTCCTGGGTTTGCTGGAACCTGCAAGAAAGCTATCTGAAAGATAAATCCAGTTCTCCTTACAATGATTTAATTAATAACTCCTCTGCAACTCTTTTGTGAGTACAATAAAGAGCAAATAATTAAGTATGCTGAATGTAAATCCTCTTTAAATGTATTTACTGCAATGCAACTAATTGAGTCCAATGAGTCCAGCCATGTATTATTGCCAATTATGGCTATACCTACCGTTATTTTAATAAACTAGTAATTCAATTTCAAATATTATTCTTATTAATTTTACTACACTATGATCAGCTCGTGCATCTGTTGCCAAGTCATTTAATGAGTAATTAGTAAAACATAGAATGTGATGCCATTTATAATGGTGTATTGAGCGTATATATTTTTAAATGGCCATTGTGAGCAATGACCTACTCTACTGAAGTTTACCGGTAGTAAAAGAAAAATAATAAAATTCATTTATTTCAGATAACAATTATTGATCCAATTTGATAAGAAAAAAAAATTTAACAAACAATAAATAAAAGAAATAATTACATATAAATCTTAAAATAAAACTATATTCATAATACACAATAATGCAACAGTAATTTTACTATACTTAATATTAATTCTAATTCTTCCTTCACATTCCTACAAATGTTATTGAAAAACAAAACTATTGTGCTTTTTATTTCGTAATCTGATATGCAATAAGCAAATCACTTTTGTTTTGTAGATTTTTTTTGTCTGCGAATAGTGCCATTTAAATACTGTGTGTTAATATTTCAAGATAATAAAACTAAAGTGGAATAACATATATTTCTAAAGCATTCGTAGGTGGTAAGTTAAGCCTAATGAAGTTTCTTTAAATTAATCAATGTACATGTATTATCTTAGTACTTGTTACAATATTGTTTATAATATGAAATAAAGAATTTTTAAATGAAAAAAATGAAATGAAATTTCGTAATCAATGATACAATTTCTAGACAAAATAATTATTTTCGTATTCATTGCATTTTATCTCCGATACCGGATTATTACAATTTTAACATAATTTTCTCACGTCAATCATGTAGGGGTGACTTGACCTGTTATTACACCCTTATATTTGTTGGCACTCTAAACTTAACATAAAAAACATGAATATTATTCGATAAACTGTTGCCACGTGGTTCTCTTTGAATACTGCCCGATGAGAGCCACGGAGCAAAGAAAATTAAATATAAGGAGTAAACAAAAATAAATAAAAGATGGTATGGGTTTAATGGTCTATATTGTTAAAATTTGGTTTACACCTTACATAAGAAAAATTCCAAAATACTAGCTTAGCGATAGGGGTCGCTTTACATGGGTACGATTTGGTTGGTGTGCGTTGGGCCGCAAAAGGTAAAAGTTACAGTTCTACGTCAAGAAACCGAGCCCTACATGGAGATACCACGGTTCACTAAAAGAGCTAAATTGTAGTGAAAGTTACACCGACCTCATGTGTCCGATATGATGACAACTTCTAGTTATTAATGCTCCTGTGAGTCTTGAATGAAATTAGGACTCGGTGGACAGCAATTTGTTCAGGCCGGTGACGTGGCCGTGGATGGACACCGTCCCAAAGTAGGGTATTCTCATAAAACGATGAGTCGAATAAAATTAACTTCCCATAGCTGTAACAAAATATGTATGATTAGCAAACTGGAAAACCGACCACGAACACGTTGTGCTATGCGGCATGGCGGCGTGGCGTGGGAAATAATATTTCCAAGATTCTTACCAGGTTTTCGCTGAACAGAATCCTGTTTAGCGGGTGTTCAAACCGCCTGCTCCCACCACCCGTTTGAAACTTTGCCTGGCCGAACTCAACCACAGCAAGTAAAATTGGAGAAACTGGCACACCCTCAAATCAGTGACCAGTGGTTCTACCTGTAATAAGAACAACCTCAAAAAAAATGTTCCTGGCGTCTTGCGACATCTGCATTAAACAGATAAAACTGCACTTACCTCAGTAACGTTTTCTGACTATAAATTATTATGCGAGCGACTCTCGCCGCGTTAAATAAAATAACCAAATGGAATCTCGTTCATCACAACTGTCATCTTTCTTTTCTGAAAATCTGAAAACTTGCTTGGTGTTGCCCTTGCTCGTTTTGAAACTTCTTCCAAAACGTTCCGTTTTCCCAAATCCTACCATAACTTGAAATTAAAAATTGACCAAATATTTTTGTAAATAAAAATTTAACCTACATAAACAAATACCTGTGTTTTGTCGACTATAAATCTTTTGGACAAAACACAAAGAACTGTCACTCGACGCTTCAATCAGCAAAAAGGTGTTTGTGCATAACCTTCATTAAAAGTGTCAGATAGAAGAATGTGACGCGAAATGGCAACACCGCGGCTCCAAAATCAGCCTTCCTATTGGGCGTTGTTGCTATTCGTCGAAATCAAGAATCTTATATTCGTATTGGTCGAAATCATGACACGCCGCACGCGCCATTTTCTATCGTCAAATTCTCTGCAAAACTGAAGCGAATATTGAGAGACTTTGTTCTGTTTTCCAATGTTTATTCATTTCAAAACCCTATACAAATACTAAAAAATTCGAAAAGACATTTATTAAAGTTGCGGCTGCTACACACGTCCGCCAATGACGTTAAGGGGGAGGTGCCAATTCCTGTAAGGTACTGAAAACTACCATTTCGCTTCCGCGCCAAAATTTAAACTTGGTGTCAGAACGCAACGTTACAATACCCCCTCTCCTGAAAAAAAGGCGCTGCCCTCAGCGTCCTCAAACTACAAATCCTACTACTAACACAAACCTAGAAAAAAAATCTATTGAATGCTACGATTCAACGAACCATGTCGACCGACAACCCAAAAAAAAAATATATATATATACCCTGGACGTACAACCCGTCACCCTAGTGACATCACATTTGACGACACAGGACTTCCACTTAACGAGACAAAACACAAAACAACACCGCACAAACAAAACATTTACAACTCAAAACCAAGTTGTAAACCAAACAAGGAGACGAAACTACGCTCCTAAAAAAATTGTAGCATTCACCAAATACGCAAATGCCTACAGTTGTTGTGATTGTACAACAACTAAATATTCAAGATTAAAAAAAAATTGTGACATAAATTTCAGTCACCCAAATAGCAGAAAAAAACATGCCGGTTTCTTCCATAACGAGTCGTTTCAAAATTGGAGTATGAATTGGAAAAAAAAATATAAGTTTCACTACCTGCCAAACAGCAAAAATAAAAAAAATATCAAGATTTACCCGAATCTACACCTAGGTAAAAAAAATAGATTCGAAACTCGTAACAAAAAGTGAATTCTAACTCATTAGAGATTAGAACCACACAAAAAAACTAAACCAGTCCTCCATCTACCTATAGCTTGGCTACCGGCAATTCCCTGCTCTTTCACACCCAAATTCCTCCGCATGCAATCGTCATTCATTCGTTCATCACCATTTGTCCTTTCATACCTCACCATGCAAACCAAAAGTGTTACAGTGAAAATAACTGTAAACACCACACACAGACATACGCTTCGTGTGCCAAATTTCGTGTATTTGACACACTACTAGAGAAGATGTAATAAGTGCCCTAAGCTTTTAAATCCTTAATGTGCCAAGAACCTATAGATTGACCATCAGAAACCCTTTCCAAATCATACACCAAAGGCGATAAAACTTTTTTGACCCTACATTTCTCAAATTTAGGTGCCAACTTTGCCATTTTAAATTTTTGCGCATCACTCTGAGTAAATGTTCTCTTCCACACAACATCACCTACAGAAAATTTAGCCTCTCTTCTTCTTAAGTTATAGTGAGTGGTGTTCTCAGCATGGGCTTTTAATAAATGCTCGCGTACCTCTTCGAAAATGGTCTTTAAATTGTGAAATTCACCGGCGTATTCGTCCCTAGGTACCCCAGGTTCGTATTCCTTATCTGTGTCCCTATAAAAGGTACCACTAATGACTGGTTCCCTAGCATGTACTAGAAAAAATGGTGAAAATCCAGTGGACTCATTCACGGCACTATTAATTGCAAACTGAATTTTTGGCAATTGTTCATCCCATGTACGATGATTATCTTTAACGTAAGAAGCAACAGCTGTCATTATGGTTTTGTTGTATCTTTCAACCAAATTTACTTGAGGTGTGTAACGCGGGGTAAAATGGAGTTTCGGAACTTTATAACGTTCGAGCATTTGGCGGAATTCAGATCCTGTGAATTGCACTCCGTTATCAGCAATTACAGTCTCTGGAACGCCGTGTACTAAAATTACGCGTTGTTCCAAGTTTTTCACCACCTCCGCACAAGTAGCACGTCTCATTGGAAAAATTAAACAATATTTAGAAAAGCAACAGGTAACTACCAAAAGATAAACAAAACCAGAACGAGACCTTGGCATTGGACCGACGATGTCCACGGATAAAACCTGAAATGGTTTATGGCAGACTTTCGGTTGACCCATTAAACCTGGAGTTGCCTTCTGTGATGGTTTGTATGCGGCGCAAGTGTCACAGTGTTTAATGAAATCAACGATGTCTTTGTACATTCCTGGCCAATAATACCGTAGACAAAGGCGTCTATGAGTTTTGAAAACTCCCAAATGAGCCGCTGTTGGTTCACAGTGGTTCTCCCTAATAATGGCCTCTCTCTGGTCCTTTCGTACTACCAGCTTCCAATCAAATTCACTCAATAAACTAAATTTACTTTTTGAAAAACGATACAAATTACCATCCTTTACACAAAAATTTGGAAAATTAAGTGGATGCGACTTACAACCATTAAAAATTTTATCAAACCACTCGTCCTCCACAGAGTTGATCACGTTTAAGGTATTAGCGTCCATAAGTCTGGATAACGCGTCTGGAACCACATTGTCTGTGCCTTTCCTGTGCTCAACCTGAAAATCGAATTGAGACAGTCGACAAAACCAACGCGCCAGTCTACCTGAAGGGTTCTCCAGCTTAGTAAACCATTTAAGAGATGAATGATCCGTGACAACTTTAAAAGGACGAGATCCCAAATAAGGTTCAAATTTCTCGACCGAAAATAAAACAGCTAAGGCTTCCCTTTCTGTAGCACTGTAATTTCTCTCTGCTTTATTTAAAGAACGACTTACAAATGCAATAGGGTGATCATGTCCTTCAATTTCCTGAGATAACATTCCTCCTAACCCATATGAAGATGCATCACAATGTACAGTGAAAGGTTTACCAAAATCTGGTACAGCTAAAACCGGTGCTGTAACCAGGGCGTTTTTCAAAGTATTAAAAGACTCTTCGGCTTCCTGTGACCAAGAGAAGGGTGGCGCATTCTTTCCACTACACGTCAACTTATTTAGTGGTGCGGCGATAGTCGAAAAGTTACGAATAAACCGTCTATACCAGGAACACGTTCCAAGAAACATTTTGACCTCACGACTTGAAGTTGGAGTAGGAAAGTTCAAAATTGCGGAAACCTTCTCCGGATCCGTTCTCAGACCGAATTCGTCTACAACGTAACCCAAATATTTAATAGAACTACGAAAAAATTTAGATTTTGCAAAATTAATAGATAAATTAGCTTCCTTAAGCTTGTCAAACACCCGTTTTAAAAGTAGTAAATGCGTTTGGAAATCAGAACTACAGATAATAATGTCATCAACGTAACAGTAAACTGTTCCGTTGTCAATATCACTGCAGAACCCGTGACCCAACAACCTATCCATCAAACGTTGCTGTCTAGCCGGAGCTCCGCAGAGTCCAAACGGCATCACCTTAAATTTGAAGATACCTCTTCCCGGAACAGTAAAACTAGTCTTATCCTGCGACTCAGTTTGGAGTGGAATTTGCCAAAAACTGGAGCTTAAATCTATCGAGGATAAGTACCTAGCCTCCTTAAGGCTGTCAAGTATCTGAGGCATGTACGGAATAGCATATGCATCGCCCTTTGTAACGGCGTTAAGCTTCCTACAATCAAGACAGAATCTCCAATCGCCACTCGCCTTCTTAACTAATAGAACGGGATTATTCCACGGACTTTCACTAGGTGTTACAACGTCTAATTCCAGCATTCTATCCAACTCGTCGTTTAAGGCTTTCTTCTTTTCCGGCGACAACGGATACTGTCCTATCCTAATAGGTGTGGCCTCTCCCGTATCAATAACATGCTCAGTTAAAGGGGTCCTTCCTAACCCAATCCTTTCTGAAGAAATTGATTCAAAGTCTTTCACCATTGAATCAGCCAATTCTTTTTGACTAAAAGACAAACTATTATACGACTGAATACTATTTATTTGTTCTGAGTGAATTGAACTACAATTATTAAAAAATGATTTAGGAGCGTTCCTATAATCTATTTGATCAAAAATGTTCTTTCCTAAATCGAAAGATCTCCAAAAATCACAACCTAGTATCACCTCCGTGACTATACTAGGAATCACAAAAAATTTCACTACCCGGCTAATTTTTCCAAAAGTAACCGGTACAAAAATAAACCCTAAAGATTCTAGTTGAACTCCATTTGCAACACTACACGACCTGTCTACACGCTCCTGAAGTTCAAACCCAAACTTGATAAATTGTTTATGTGCATTGTTCCCTAAAATTGAGATACAAGCACCTGAATCTAATAAACCAATAATTTCAAAATCATTCACTTTAAATTTTAAATAAGGCCTAACATCATTTTCACTAGGTGCGAAGAGAACCGAAGCGATGCTACGAAAAGATTTAAATTTACCCTCACTATCCACTAAATTATTACCTCGGTTCTCACCAACTAGTTTTTTGTCTGTGGTGAACTTTTAAAACTTGTGCCCTTACTGCAATTCGGACACGATGTGACAGTAAAACCTACTTTGCCGCATTTGAAACATTTTATATTTTGAGGTGTCACTTTACATAATCTGAAATTGTGGTTACCCTTGCCACATTTATAACACACTCGTTGGTTTGCAAAAGGCATTGAATTAGAATGAAACTGTTGTGATGTTGTTGGCGGTCTACTGGTGTTGTGTGTTGCTACATAATTGACTTGTTTTGCTTTACCCTTATAGCAAAATTCTTGACTCAGAAAATTCGACTTAGTCGGTTCAACAAAAAAATCCGAACGTTGGCGAGCAGATTCAAGTTTACGACATTTTGTCTTTAAATCGGAAATTGTAGTAATATCTAACAAAGCTAACTGTTGTGAAAAATACGGTCTGATGTTATGCAAAAGGATTTCAAGCTGCTTCTCCTCCGGCAGTGGTGATTTCAGTCTGTTGAATAGGCATGCCATTACTGAAAAATAAATGTGTGTTGGCTCCTCCATTCCTTGTGTTCGTGAACGGATCTCACCCAGTAACCTGTAATCATAATCGACCGGGTCAAATTCTTCGAGCAACAAAGATTTCAGTTCTGCCCAACTGTCAACCTGACTTTTAATGCCACGATACCACAGCAAACCCTGTTCTGAAAACAACTGAGCGGCTGAGTTGAACAACTTGCCGTCAGAAACACCATATGAAATTTGGAGCTCGTCGACACGTTCCAAAAATGAGCGTGGGTCTGTGGTCCCGTTGAATCTCAAGTTCCACTTTGCCACATTCCTATCACCAGAACATTCTGCAACTGCTACTACTGGCACCGGTTCAACCTGGGTATCGCTCTGATCCAGATGCTGTGCTCTTGTTGACAAGAAAAACTTTTCAGAAACTGACAATAAAAACTCAATTGCGCCAGACAACTCTGCCTTTTGTGACAAAACAGCAGGGTCATCCGACACAACTCGCAAAAGCCTATGATGTAAGTGTCGTACCAAACCACGGCATCTGCTCAAACAATGTGCTGTAACAGATTTTTCACTAAGTTTTGCTTTTAATTCTTTAATTTTATCTGAAATAATTTTAAGTTCCGAACCACTTTCAAACTCTGTTTCTGTGATTACCTCAGAGGGACACTCAATAAGAAGCTGTTTTAGTTGCTTTCTCAACAAAGGAACCGTAGAAGTCGGTGTTTCAGACCTAATTGTCACTTCATAAGTAAGTTCATCTTTTAAAAGAGAATGTACTAAAATTTCTAAATCCATCGTTAAGAACTGGTGGTATTTCCTTCACAATTAATTTAAATAAAAGGTAATATTAAATTATCAAACACTAAATCAGAGAAAACACAGTATTCAAGAAAATTATTTGTAATTGTATTGACCACAACGACACACCGCTTGTACAATATTGTAATATTTTGTAAATTTATCACCTAAATGTATAAAATGCAGGTAGTTTTAACAAAATGTATCAAATTTATAAACCAACTGTATGAACTTTTAAATTTAACAAAATGTATTCATTGTAAAAACAAAATAAAGTTTTAAGTTGAAAACTGAAATCTTTCCTTTCAAAGTATGAATGTGTACACAACACTAGTTTGTTACCAAATGTAAAATCTGATATTTATGTCTGTTTAGTTACAGTTTTACATAAAAACAATATAACTTGAAGTTAACTTTTAAACATGAAACATGTAGGTAGATACCTATACATATAAATCTTAGTTTTATAAAAACATATAACACATAACATAAAACATGGAACAAAAGCTTAACACTTAAAAATTAAAGGAAATGAAACAACCACACATGTGTTTTTTTTTACTTTATAACATTCACAATAGCAGCACACCACAACATAAAATTACAAAACTAGAACGCGTGGTATTCCAATCCTAAAAATCAATTTAAATCTATGCCGCTACTGTTAAAAAAAAACAAATTCCTAATAAAATGTTCCAAAGAAATTTATTAAAATGAAAAACAAATCTTTACTGTGGTTATGTTGTTCAAGCATAAAAAATGACCTTAAATGTTGTTCGCTCAATAATTATGAACTAAATATTCTTGTTTGAAAAATATAATATGACTCTAAGTTACACAAAATACATAATGACTCTACCAAATACTTTCAAAAATATGATTCTAAGTTAAGCAAAAATATATACCTACCCTCTTTTCAAAATCAAAAAAAATAATATGACTCGACTGTAAACTTTTATTAAAACAAAAAAAACTCCCCTACTCTCTCCTACCCTCTCTCAATCTTTCAATCGTACTAAAATCATTCCATAAGTAAGCCAAAGGTGTGGGCCAGGACAAAATCTTACACACACAATATTCCCTGCGGTCCGGGCCCAGATATGAGAAAGATGGGGGATATTTCTGACCAACACACACCAAACAATATCTTTAAATAAATGTGGGCGCCATTTGCCACGTGGTTCTCTTTGAATACTGCCCGATGAGAGCCACGGAGCAAAGAAAATTAAATATAAGGAGTAAACAAAAATAAATAAAAGATGGTATGGGTTTAATGGTCTATATTGTTAAAATTTGGTTTACACCTTACATAAGAAAAATTCCAAAATACTAGCTTAGCGATAGGGGTCGCTTTACATGGGTACGATTTGGTTGGTGTGCGTTGGGCCGCAAAAGGTAAAAGTTACAGTTCTACGTCAAGAAACCGAGCCCTACATGGAGATACCACGGTTCACTAAAAGAGCTAAATTGTAGTGAAAGTTACACCGACCTCATGTGTCCGATATGATGACAACTTCTAGTTATTAATGCTCCTGTGAGTCTTGAATGAAATTAGGACTCGGTGGACAGCAATTTGTTCAGGCCGGTGACGTGGCCGTGGATGGACACCGTCCCAAAGTAGGGTATTCTCATAAAACGATGAGTCGAATAAAATTAACTTCCCATAGCTGTAACAAAATATGTATGATTAGCAAACTGGAAAACCGACCACGAACACGTTGTGCTATGCGGCATGGCGGCGTGGCGTGGGAAATAATATTTCCAAGATTCTTACCAGGTTTTCGCTGAACAGAATCCTGTTTAGCGGGTGTTCAAACCGCCTGCTCCCACCACCCGTTTGAAACTTTGCCTGGCCGAACTCAACCACAGCAAGTAAAATTGGAGAAACTGGCACACCCTCAAATCAGTGACCAGTGGTTCTACCTGTAATAAGAACAACCTCAAAAAAAATGTTCCTGGCGTCTTGCGACATCTGCATTAAACAGATAAAACTGCACTTACCTCAGTAACGTTTTCTGACTATAAATTATTATGCGAGCGACTCTCGCCGCGTTAAATAAAATAACCAAATGGAATCTCGTTCATCACAACTGTCATCTTTCTTTTCTGAAAATCTGAAAACTTGCTTGGTGTTGCCCTTGCTCGTTTTGAAACTTCTTCCAAAACGTTCCGTTTTCCCAAATCCTACCATAACTTGAAATTAAAAATTGACCAAATATTTTTGTAAATAAAAATTTAACCTACATAAACAAATACCTGTGTTTTGTCGACTATAAATCTTTTGGACAAAACACAAAGAACTGTCACTCGACGCTTCAATCAGCAAAAAGGTGTTTGTGCATAACCTTCATTAAAAGTGTCAGATAGAAGAATGTGACGCGAAATGGCAACACCGCGGCTCCAAAATCAGCCTTCCTATTGGGCGTTGTTGCTATTCGTCGAAATCAAGAATCTTATATTCGTATTGGTCGAAATCATGACACGCCGCACGCGCCATTTTCTATCGTCAAATTCTCTGCAAAACTGAAGCGAATATTGAGAGACTTTGTTCTGTTTTCCAATGTTTATTCATTTCAAAACCCTATACAAATACTAAAAAATTCGAAAAGACATTTATTAAAGTTGCGGCTGCTACACACGTCCGCCAATGACGTTAAGGGGGAGGTGCCAATTCCTGTAAGGTACTGAAAACTACCATTTCGCTTCCGCGCCAAAATTTAAACTTGGTGTCAGAACGCAACGTTACACTGTGTTACCTAATTATGGAAAAAACTCAATTATAATGTTTTGGCATATTATCTTAATATTTAATGAGAAATTAGAACCTTATTTTCAATGATCATTTAATGTATTTTTTTAATCAAATAATGGAAATAATAATAATAATTTATTTCATAATTCAGATATTACAATCCATTTTGTTAGTAACAATTAACTTAAATCCTATGTTAGTATTCAGGACAAATTTGAAATTAAATAATTCATAAATAATAATGAAGTTTTCTATAAGGCTTCAAAAAATTGGCCCTATTCCAATAGTCGAAAATAAAACTTCTAAGTTGTACCTGTACTTGGTGAAAGCATGCCAATATTTTAATAAAGGTACTGAGAATAATACCTATAATTTTATTAACTGTTGCCTATTAAATTATTATTGGCGTAAGGTGTACCAGTCATTTGATCGGTACATGCCAATAATAGGTTGAAGGGTACTAATGAATGGACTATGGGTTTATTTATTTATACATAATATGATGGTGTATGTGTGGTGGTAATAGCTTAAAACGACATACATACAAAATACAAAAAAAAAAGAGAGAATCCGTATTGTGTATTGCGTTGCGTGTAGCACCCACTATGTTTATTTCAAATAGAGCTACTAAAATCAATAGGCAAAATTTATTGTTTCGGTTTATTACTCTAAATACCAATAATTGGGTAATTTACCCTGCCTTTTCTATTTGAGAAATTCAAGGCGATCCATAAACTAGGTGAAACTTTTCACAAAACAATTAAGTAATTCTGTAGACTAACGCACGGTCCTGGTGGTGACAGTGCTCCTCATTAAAATGAAATAATATTAAAAAGAAAAAAAATCCTTTTATCATGATTTTTCTTGTTCCTCATGACTGAGGGTCGCGATAGAATGAAGTAACTACTTACTTAGTAGGACAATTCAATCTGCTTTTAGAACACATTATATTGGGCACCGTAGGTACTGGAAAAAAAACTTAAACCAGATAGATAGTAAGGGTGGTGCTTGTGTGGGATTATAGCTAATTACTTTTGTACATGGATTGATAATACATAATGTGATTTGTATTTGGACTCTGTGTGCCCGCTATGGGAAGTAAGATTACCAAAATACTGATTTCTAAAATCATTTATTACTTAGTGTTTATTCTGATCGAGTTTTTAAAATGTGCAGTTATATTCAAGGAAGGTACCTCCACATAACGTACTGTGTGTATAGTGGAGTCACTTCTACGATATCTAAACTTCTCTTTAGTACATATTACATTTACATATCCATTATATAGGGAAGTATGCTAATGTATATAACTAAACAAAAGGTTAACCTGGTTAAATTAGTAAGGGTAAATTTAAAACCATTACTAATTTAAAAGACCTTCAGAATACTTTGTAAATAAAATAAAAAGTTTTTTTTTACCTTGCTGTAATGTAGAATGCTATTTTTTATTAGTTCAAGAAGTAACAAATTTTACTCTTACTGAGTTGTGTCACGAAATACATAATAGTACAAGTGTTATGTAGGTACAATAACTACTTAAAAGAAAGAAAACTTTTTGCAAATTGATGATTAAATTATTGGATATCATAATAGTTTATGACATGTGTCACTGAAATATGCTTTTTCTGTCACTGTGTTACACTAATTGAAGCACTGGGTGCACCCCAAAGTTATCTCAGGGCAAATTTTTATTGAAACGTCTAATCCATGTAATTAATGCTGCCCATAGCCATAGCGCCGCCGCGCGTGATTTTTTAATTAATATGGTATAAAAATTATAAAAGTATTTCAAGCATTACAAATGGTATGAGAAAGATATTACATTCAATATAGTATTTAGTAATATATATATAATATATATATATACATATTTACAGAAACGATTACTTCAATTTTCTATTTTAATGATGAGCCTTTTATAGCGTTTTGATGACTTTTTGTTGATTGTTGTTAGTAGGTATTTTTCTAAACTAAGTTTGTATTGGAGACAAATATTGAAATGCCTACACGTAACTAATGATTCTAAGACTTAAGTAAATAAAATAAGTTGCAATAGCTAATGATAAAAAAATATTTCTAAGTTTGCAATCTTTATAATTCGGTGCAATGAAATATTAACCCCTTAGCAATTTATTTAAGGTATACATCCATTTTTAATTTCTAAAGTATCTTGTAATTATATTAATGAATTTTGATGTTGATAATCTATCGTTAAACAAGCTATTGCTCGTGTTTATAACGTGCTCGGATGAAATGCCATACGACTATATTTTTATTGATGTAAACAGAGTTGAATTGAATTGTAAAATTTTAAGTTTAATTAAATTAAGTAATCTAATTACGTTAATTGTAGACAAATAAATGTCACTTTATATACATACCCTTTCTCTAACGGGATGTTTTCTGAATACCTACTTATGTATAAATAAAAACGTAATTACGTTTTGTGTCATGCAATAAATATTTGTAATGTAATTAAATAATAATTATGACTTTCGCAAAAATGCGAAATATTTTGTTGGAAGGCTGCTATTTTTCTTCTAATAAAATGATGTTTTTATTTAAGAATATTTTATGACTAATTGAATGGATGTACTCAGAGTTATAAAAGATATTGTTTTACGCGATGGGACTCGCTCTAGCAGGATGGCCGACTGTAAGGTTACTGTATAAATTACTTTAATTATTATTCGTGATGAACCATGTAGTACAACTAAATTTGTGTGTTTATTCCATTAAAAGTACTTAAACGGTAGTTGTAGTAATCGGGTGACTGCAGTCGCCCCTACCACGCCAGTCACGCCACGCTCGCCCCTACCACGCCACGCATAACGTTTAAATATGCGGTGACGGGGTAGAGGCGCGCTCAGTCGTGCTCAAGTCGTCACAGTGAAAGGTTGAACGGTGAAATAAGTGTTTTCAATAAAGTTGTTAAATAAAGTCATAATACCAGATGACTTTGATAAATTTGTCGCGATACGCTATTCCTGCTGGAGAGATACCACTGCTTAAGGTCAGGTATCAGTGTATTATTGTATTGAATACTGTTTAAACTGGTAATACTAGTACTTTCCCATGATATCGAGTAATTGTATGCTTGGAATTCTTGTTAAATACCAAAAATAATTATACAGAGATACAATTAAAACTAGAACTTTTAATTGCTCATGACGTTTTATTTTAATTCCTTTTATAAGTATGACTTGATTAGAATAACAATGAACATCATGTCATAATTCTGAATAATGTGCAATAAATAAAGCATCTGTCCCGCTCTAATTCTTGAATTAATAGCTGAGTGGCAGAGCGGATGATGTGGGTGCAAAGTCCACACGATTCATCATCGCTCATTGTGTTTTATCAGTGGTTATGTGTATTGAATAACATTAGTAGGAACTTTGCCATTAGTCATTCGAATGTTAGATGATCATTAGGTGGTTTAAAGTCATTTGATTTTTGGTTCTTGATTGTTTCAGGCTATGAACAAGTGCCAAAATATCAGGAACATATTTTGGCACTGAAAATGATGTATGTTCTAATGAGTATAAATTTTGTCATTAAAGCCAAAACTTACTCGATGACTATAAGGCAAAAGACATTGACCATAAGGTCAAAACAAGACATAGAACACGTTATAGTGTACACACGTACACTATAACGTGTTCTATGTCTTGTTTCTTCACTAACTTTGTTTTTCACAGTGTTGGTATGAATAATATTTGCGATTTTGGAAAATGTGCTATATCTCGAAAACTAAATACACAAAAACGCTGCCGTCTAAAACCTGGGCCGTCGAAGATCAGAATGGCCAAGTAGTCACTGAACTAGACAAAATTTCGAAGGTTTGGAGGAATTACTGTCAGTCCTTGTTTCAAGATCCTCAGTCTCGAAATTTCACAGCCACGGAGCCTGCGAGTGACATGCTTGAGCCGGATATACTTGAGTCGGAAGTAAGAGCCGCTATTCAACATCTAAAGAATGGGAAAGCCACAGGGAAAGATGAGATCCCAATTGAAACCATACGAGCATTGGGAGACCGTGGCGTTCATATCTTCCACATCATCTGCAACAAGATATGGCTCACAGGCAAATGGCCCTCTGAATGGGCTCACACAGTATTCACTCCTCTTCATAAAAAAGGTTCCACGAAGAAGTGTAGCAATTTTCGACTTATTGCACTGATAACACACGCCAGCAAAATAATGCTACACATCATAAACGAGCGACTGAAAGCATATTTGTCCAGAGAAATTGCGCCAGAACAAGCTGGATTTGTAAAAGGGAAAGGAACCCGTGTACAAATTCTCATCGTTCGTCAAATCATTGAGAAGGCTCGAGAGTTCAACAAACCGACATACATATGTTTTATTGATTTCTCCAAGGCGTTCGACTCTGTGAAATGGCCAACGCTGTGGAAAACACTACTGGACATGGGCACACCACAACACCTCGTGCACCTGCTCAGGGAGCTCTACGAAGGGGGAACAGCTTCAGTGCGGACAGATGACCTCCTCTCAGATAGTTTCCATCTAAGTGCGGGCGTGCGACAGGGCTGCATAATATCACCCTTACTATTTAACATCTACACCGAGCTTGTTATGCGAATCACTCTCGAGGACTGGAGTGATGGTGTTACGATTGGTGGATACAAAATAGCGAACTTGCGGTATGCAGATGACACCACCTTATTTGCAAGTAACACTGGCCTTATGGAGGAATTACTTCTCAAAATGGAGCGCGTGAGCCTTACGTTTGGGTTAAAGATAAACCGATCTAAGACCAAGATCATGATCGTGGATCGCGTCAACGACAACTCGCCCGCAGTGACACAGATTGCGAACTGCGACGTGGTCCAGACCTACGTGTACCTTGGAGCTTTAAACTCAAACAACGGCGGCTGCGTAGATGAAGTGAAACGACGTATGGCCATAACCAGAACTGCGATGGAGAAGTTAAGGAAAGTGTGGAGGAATCGTAACATTACCAAAGCCACCAAAGTCAGGCTCGTGCGAACACTTGTATTCCCCATTTTTCTTTACGCGGCAGAGACGTGGACAGTGCGCGAGCTGGAAAAGGGGAAGATAGATGCTCTAGAAATGTGGTGCTGGAGGAGGATGCTGGGGATATCATGGACGGAATTCCGCACCAACGTTTCCATACTCCAGGAGCTCGGCATCACGCAGCGTTTATCGGCCGTAGTACAGTCGCGCATACTGCAGTATTTTGGCCATGTCTCTAGGCGGGGTAACGACTCCATAGAGCGGCTGGTCGTACAGGGCAAAGTAGAGGGAACCAGATCACGTGGCAGGTCACCGATGCGTTGGACTGACCAAGTGAAATCCGCAGTGGGACACCGTGTATCTGACTGCGCCAGACAGTCTGTCAACCGGGAGAGATGGCGGGAGATCGTGCGGAAAGCTGTGTCCGCCTCTTCCACCGACGCGGACGCCTCAGCGTGACCACGACCGCTCTGCCAAGAGCGAAACGACAAAGAAGAAGAATTACTATTGTCGTTCTTGTTTCTTCTGCGGAACTCACTGTAGTGAGTTTACAGTGAGTTCCGCAGAACGCGTCACTAATAGTCTATTTACTAATTTATGCGTCTAGTCTATTCACTAACTAACCACTTGACCAAACTGTAAATTTAAACTCTTCATTTTGCAAGGAGCGCGGACGCCACGGACTGCAATTTCTCAAAACCAGTTATCGCTCAGTTATTTTTAAACTAGTTATTTAGGGGTACCTGTATATGTTAAAAACGAGAGTTAGACGCGAGATAAAAACAAAATTCTTATTCTGGCTATCGGGAACCAATGTGATATTATTTCCTAAGCTGAAAAGGTATAAAAGTTTAGCAAAGAAGATAATAATTATGTTGTTTTTTCATTATCACATGAAACTTATTTCGAGTTTCTATTTTTATTATAGTCAATGTAACTTAAAGTTTCTGTTTTTCTTTATCTTTCATATAGGTAACTATTTCAATTTCGTTAATATTTTCTGATTCTTAATATAACGAATTCTACTCACTTATTTCGTAGTTTTTTATACTCTACGTTGCAATAATTTACCTACTGCATACAATGCCATACAATTATGCATTTTGAAACAATTAGCCGAAGGTCCTTTTTGTGTCGGCTCCAGTCTTATATAAGAGTATGTATGTATATTACGAAGGTATATGCGCAGTAGGAATGTGACGGGATAATTTATATGCGAAGTTGATACCTCCAGGTACTAAGTTCAAGGCTAAAAAAAGACTGCGCAGACTTTGATGTTATGAATTGTGTAGGTGTAGAATACGGAGTATAGCAGTAAGCGACTTTTTTGTTTCAAAAAGAAGACGCAATGGATTCGCGATGGAGTTTTGTATAGAATTTATCCTATTTATTTATGTGTATTGTATCGAAGTTTTGAACCGGTTGATTCTGTGAATGCACGTTCGAAGAATATGGGTCATTAATTTTTTCTTCATGCTTTAAAAAAAAAATAGACTGAACGTTAACGAATAAAAAGTAAATCATCACGTTAAATGTTTTGTTTTAATCAAAAAGCAATGTGTCCATCAGCCATTTTTGATGTCCCCACTGCTGGGGCACAGGACTTCCTTATGGGTGGTAAGGAGGATGGGCCATAACCCACCACGCGGGCCCAATGCGGATTGGTGGGTGTTAACGACTGCAAATGAAGCCGGGACCAACGACTTAACGTGCCTTCCGAAGCACGGAGGAGCTCGAGATAATAAACTTTTGGTCACCCATCCCATGACCGACCCTTGCGAACGTTGCTTAACTTCCGCAATCGCTGGGTCAGGCGCTAAACCAATGCGCCACCGAGCTCCTCCAAAAAAAAAAGGAATAACATGTTCAAATTTATACGTTCGAGTAAAAAGACATGAGCGTCTCTCGCGTCTCTACGCAAATATATTTGTGTTAAGTATATTTCTTTTCGTTTTTTTATGCACAACGGAATACTGCTGGGCCTTCACCTCACCTGATGTTATGCGACGATAAGGCCGAAGGTGGAAGCGCACTACACCCGTAATCCTCATTACTGAGGCACTGGCTATTTTACCTCTAACTGCCGAAACACAGTTATGGCGTCAGACTTAGGTAAGATGGTGTAGCTAGCCAGGCGGACTTGAAATAAACCCTACCACCAACCAAACCGAGTCCAAATTGTACCACCATGGAAATCGAACCCGGACCCCTGCGACTTACACGGATGGGCAAACCACTAGACCACAAAGGCTTTCTTCTTCAAGTGCCTCTCTTCTTCACTAAAGGTTGACTGTCAGCTTAGAGAACTTCTCTCTGTCATGTTATTTTTCCAGCGCGTCGTTTGAATCGCTTTCAATCTTGCTCCTCATTATTTACTAGTGACAGAAGAGCTCGGTGGCGCAGTAGTTTAGCGCCTGGCCCTGCGGCCTGCGATTGGCAACTTTCGCATGGGTTGGTCATGGGATGGGTGACCAAAAATTATTATCTCGAGTTCATGCGTGCTTCGGAAGGCACGTTAAGGCGTTGGTCCCGGCTGCATTGTCGTTAACACCCACCAATCCGCATTGGGCCCGCGTGGTGGGTTATGAGTATGACGCATCCTCCTTATCCACCCATAAGGAAGGCCTGTGCCCCTGCAGTGGGGACATTAAAATAGCTGATGTTGATTATTAACTGGAGAAGCAGGTATCTCTCGTGTCGCAAGACATGACCAAGATTATCCAACTTTTCTTTCCTTCCCGATCTGCAGTAATTCGCAACTCTTACCAACTCATTTTTCTTGCCGTAAATAATATAAATAGACCACATCCTGTTCATCAAGCAAGATGGTGGTCAATGGTCATATGCCTACCCAGTTAAATAAAAAATAATTAAAAAAATATATAAAGTTATTGTGAATTCATATAAATTATTATACCGTGCTAGTCATAAAAACTTGAGTATAATAGAAATATGGTACTAAATAATACTTATTTCTAGCAAGTTAATTATAAAAAAAAATAAAAAAAATAAAAATATGCTTTATTTTCTCCACAATAAATTACAAAATTTATACATTATGTTAAATTGTATAAGTAAGTGTCTGATAAATATTGTGGAGACTGGCGCCCGAACTAAGGTTAGAAACCCGTTTTACAGGTCACCAGGTCTCCAGTTCCCGGATAATGACAATAGTATGATATACAATTCGTAACCTAGACTTTAATACATTTTTTTTGGATGTGGTACAAAACTGTCACATGTAGGAGAAAAAAGACTACTTAACTAAAAACATTTTATTATTTTTTCTTTTTACCCACCATACTGATTGTTATTTTATTTTATTAAAAAGATAAGTTATTTAAGTTCAGGAAAAAGTTATTTCTCAACTTTAAAAGAATATATTTTAAAATTAGAACGAATAGGTTGATTAATACCTATTTTTAATCAAATACTTAATAATAATGTCGTTGTTTAATTATAAGATGGAAACGGAGTTTAAAGGGATAAAGGGTTGTGCTAGTTTAGTTGTAAGTTGTAATTGTATTTTGATTAAAATATTAAAATATTGTATTCGTTGATATTTAGTGTAAGTTTAGGTACTAATTAAGTGTAAGTAATAAATAGTCAGTGCTAGTTGTTGTAAGTTGTAATTGTATTTTGATTAATATATTGTATTTGTTTTTACTTAATGTAAGTTTAGGTACTGATTAAGTGTACGTAATAAATAGTTGTGCTTGTTAAGTTGTAATTGTATTTTGATTAAAATATTGTATTTGATAATCATGGTGCTAGCCCTACGATTGTATATTTCAATCTTGGGATCAATGACCAGTGCTTTCGCAATTGTTGATCAATGTCAAGCATCATGTTGATCAATGTCAAGCATCAGATCGAGGTTATGATGGCTAGCAGAACTAGTAACAAGTAAACTGTAAGCTCTAATTGTATTTGTGTAAATTTGTGTAGTAATTATTGTTTAGTGTAGGTTTTATTGTAAATAATTTTGCATTCAAATATTACTCATCGAAATGACCCAATATCAAGATGAACAAAAAGAGATGGATCTGGTGTTTACCCTACGATTTTATTTTAATCTTGGGTTCAGAGAAACAGTACTTGCGCAACTGTTGGTCAGTGTTAAGCACCAGATGTAGCTTATGATAGTTAACAGGGACTCAATTTCTGTTACTAATAATATTATGTAATCGAAGTAAGTGTAATTGTTTTTGTGTTTTTTTGTATAATTATAGTTATTAAGTGATTTGTATATCTGTTATTAATTAATTAGAGTAAGATTGTCAGTCAGTGTCAAGCACCAGATTTAGGAAATGATAGCTAAAAGAGACTCAGTCTCATCATAACTTAACTCGCATAGCCATTTCCGAATCTTGGTTTTAGATTCATTTCGAGTGTTATGATAGATAGATAGGATTTCATTCATTTTATTATACAAGTAGCCTCCAAGGAAGCAGAAGAATTTATGTGAGAAGCTGGTGTTAAATCTTATTGAAGGACAAACACTATGACAACGCCTGACATTTTCAAAAAGTTGAGGCTTGAAATCTATATTGGCGTGTTTACGTAAGACTGTGTTTAAAATGAAAAGTTGACGCACAGTTAGCACTTCGCATTTTTGATAAAGTTCACTTGTTGGAAATAGAAAAGGCAGTCTATGACTTACTTTCAATATCGCTCTCTGAGCTCGCTCCAGAGCTAGTATTGTGGTTTTGGAGCATCCACCCCAGGTGGTGATGCAATAGGCAAGCAAAGATTGGGCTAATGCTAAGTACACTGTTTTTAGGATCTTTGAGTCAGCTACATCACGTAGATTTTTAAAAATATAAATAAGTTTTCGTAGCCTTGCTGCAGTAGCATCAATGTGAGCCTGGAAATTGAGATTTTTGTCAATTAGTACCCCAAGATATTTGATGTTATCTGTAACTTCAAGGTTTGGACATATACAGGAGGCACTCTGAGAGCAATTGTTTGAATGAGAGACTATAGAAAGATTATCAATCGAGTCGCCCTCTAGATTCCTTATCGAAAATGGAATAAATTTAGTTTTAGTGTTATTAAGGGTAAGTTTATTAGCCATTAGCCATCTCTTAACAATATTGAAACCTAGCTGTGCATAAGTAAAAGCTCTTTCCCATGTGTCTCCATGGAACAATAGTGCTGTGTCATCAGCAAAAGTGATAATTTTCCCTTCCTTAAGTTGCAATCTACATAGGTCGTTAATGTAGGCTAAAAAGAGGGTTGGTCCTAAAGAGCTTCCTTGTGGAACACCTATGTCAATGGGAAGGTCGTTGCTAGACAATTCACCTATACGAACTCTCTGAAACCGGTCCGTAAGATAGCTTTTAAATAGCTTTAATTGGGTGTCCCGTATTCCGAGTCTTGCAAGTTTGTCCACAAGTAACGGTACAGAAACTGTGTCGAATGCCTTAGCTATATCCAAAAATATAACTATCACTTTTTGCTTGGAGTCAAGATTGGCAACTATAAAATTAACAAGATCATGAACTGCATCTTCACAGGATAACCCGGCCCTAAAACCATACTGTGAGGCAGAAAGGATATTGTTTGACTCCAGATATTTGACCAGACGTGAGTTAATAAGTTTTTCAAGTATTTTTGAGAGTGTGGGTAAAATAGCTATTGGCCTATAGTTATCGACACAGCTTCCGTCACCACCTTTGTGAACTGGATGTATTTCAGCAAGCTTCAAGCTATCCGGAAAAATGCCTGTACTAAATGCCAAGTTGAATATGTATACTAGCAGGGGAGCAAATATCTCAGAATAACGCTTCAGTAAATAGTTTGGAATGTTGTCACGACCTGTAGCACAATCATTTTTCAGACCCCGAATAATAGCTATAACCTCTGACTCATCGGTATCAAGTAAAACAAAGGATTCAGGATGTGCATAATTCAGAGAGTTAAAGTTTGTGCCATCAATAGCAGGGATATCATTAGCCAATCTATTTCCTATTTCTACAAAATGCTTGTTGACATTATTTAAGTCCTCTTGTGGATTTATATCAGACAGTAACTCAAAAGCTTTATGCTTTTTGTTGTTTGTGTAAGTGATACTCCTAATTGTTTCCCATAGTTTCTTATTACTTGTCTCATAAGCTGTTTGTATTTTTGTCTTTTCGTGTTCCCTCTTTAATTTTTTAGAATAGTTTTTACAGAAGTTCCTGTATCTTTTGTAGGTGATTTTAAGTACATCGTTATCAGGATCTTTTCTTTGTTTTTTATGTAATTTGTCACGAACCCTCATACATTTCAGTAAGCCGGTTGTAACCCAACTGTTTTTAATTCTTCTTCTATACGGAATGGTTAGTACTGTGGAGTTTCTAATTTTAATATCATTAAAGGCTTTTACCAAATAATTCAAGGCACAGTTTACATCAGACATATTATAGATTGGTGAAAAATCAAAGTTTTTTATGTCTTCATCAAATTTTTTATAATCTAGCTTGTTAATCGTATGAGGTTTAGTTTTGTTAATGGAATTGATGTCAAGTGCAAAGATAACAGTAGAATGGTCTGTGACAGTGGTCTCTGCGACATAGCATTTAGCAAGCAATTTTGTTTTAAACATTACATGATCAAGACATGTTTTTATGTGGGTGGGGATTACATGACCTGGCAATAAACCATATGACGCAAGAAGATTTAAATAGAGTGACGAGTTAGGGTCTTTATTGTTATCAATTATATCTATATTAATGTCGCCCGTTAAAATAATGTTTGCGAAAGATGAGTATTTAAGCAATAATTGATTTAGAGATTCAATAAATCTAGTTGGATTTTTATAACCAGCTGGTCTATAAATTGCAATTACAATTGTATCGCGATTAATTGTCACAATTAAGCAGTTGCAGTCGAGTAAAGTAGGTTCCTCTGTTGTGAGCTGCAGTTTGTTGTTGATATATAAATTCAATAATTATGTTTCGCAGCTGTGGAATTATTGTTTCGCAAAAATAAATAACCTATTAGAATTATAGCAACGACGCAACCTTATTTACCTTAAAACAATAATATTTATAACACATGTTTAGCATAACATTGGGATAGTAAATATTTTATTATTTTAATGGTTCAAAACAAGTTGTTTCGCTCTTAGCAATTCAAAACATAGAAAAAAATTCAGCATAGGAATTCGGCTAGGTACCTACCTAGTTTTTTTTCGCTTAGTTAATTCAGAATCAGATAGAAACGATATTAATTCTAAGATTAGTAATACCTACTGATGGTATCTAAACTTTTATTAATTTTATTTACAAACGAAATATTTGAATAATACAATCTAGTCTAGACAACTTAAAAAAAACTTGCCAAATTAAATAACTATGTAAGCGACAACAATATGTTTACATAAATTTGACCTTTAAACAATACTTAATAATTTACTAGAAAAAAATCCTAATTTAATAATATTAATAATTTAGTATTGTATAAAAATTGTGAATGCAAAAACTTTAATTGAAAAATAAAATAAAATGATCTTACATGTGGCTAAAATCTATAAGTACCTAACTCAGGTAGTTGTCTGTCTATCTATTTACATTTTGATATACATATTTGCAGATTTTCGGTGTTCCTTAAATTAAAACAATGGTTAAAACTGTTAATATAAACAAACGGTTAAAAACTGTTCCTAGACGTTTTGAGATAAAATAATATTTAAAAAGACATTTTCTCACTTTAATTTGACCAAAATTTGAGTCTGTATCCGTAGAGATGGTGGAACTACTTATAAAATACTTTGTGCTTGATAATCTTCCATCAAAAATCAAAATACTTTATTCTTTTCCGATTGATTGTAAGATTTTTTTTATGGTGTCTTATTAAAACTTAAAATTTAAAAGTTAAGTTTACTGTGTAACTATTTTTTGTTAAGTATGTTTGAACCAAAGAGAATGTAAAAAAACTAGTGGTTTGAACTTTGTATTGATGACGAATCAATATGACTGTTGGTAAATAAGTTTGTATATCTTGCTTCAATGACATAAGTGCCAAAAATAAGATAAATAATGTGCTGCTTATTATTAATTTAATATATCTTTGCTTATTATATTCTTAAATATTAGTTTGTATGAAATAGCATATAAGTACTAAAAGAAAAACAAATTATAATAAAATATTTTCGATATATATTAACTTTGATAAAAGTTTTTCTAACTTAAAATAAGTAAGTAATATTTTTTAGGTTCTGATAATACTTATTAAATGATGATAGTTCTATTTTAGACTATCCTTGATGTGTTTAATTGGCGAATTCTCACGCATATAATTAATTGCAATTTCTAAGTCAATGCACTCGAGTTCTAAAAATAACTTAGATAAAAACTCACAGTGATTGCCGGAGCAGAATAGTTGATTTCGCCGCCATGTTGAAACGACGAATCCGTGAAAGTTTTTAAAAGTCAAACAAAAAAAAAAACACGATCACTGTCACTGAACCACAGTCATAACACTTCTTTGCGATTTTGTTTTAACTTTTCACTAACAACACTCGATGTGTAGTCGCGTTCAAGCTCCACACGATAATACATTCATTTAAAAGTAACCGGCTATAGTATCAACGTGTTGTACTAGGGATGTCTCAAAACTTCTTGATATCGATAAAAAGTAAATGTATCACCTTTTCAGCATTGTGAATGCTCTTCACTACCAACAGTTCTTGAAAGTGATTTGTGCAATGAAAACATTTACTAACGATAGCTCTACATAGTCAAGGTCAGATTTCTAATTTGTTACAGTTTAGGGATTTAACCAGAATAATGCACTACTAAATTTAGAAAAATATTATACACTCTTTATCTCATTAAGTATTTCATTTACTAAGTGAATATTTTATGTTAATAAGTAGATATTTAATTACGTATTTTAGCTTTTGAATGCATGCTGATTTTATTTACTAATTATGGCTAAACATTTTTAGAAAATATTGAATTAGACTGAACAATGAACATTAATAATTCAAGACGGGATAGCTCTCAATTATTTTATACTTATTTATCAGTATTTTCTTATTTTGATACAGGGTTATTTGTGAAACACCCATAACATCGCAGGAGTAGACTACTAGCAGCATAAACAACAACGTTTGTTTTAAGACTTTCCCATAAAACACAAAAAATGACTTACCAGTTGATCGAGTTTTGTATGAAAAGTCGATGTTTTTTGTCTGTTTTCGGAAAAGTCTTATATTAACAAATGTTCATGATGAACATCATCATAGTAATCTACTCCTGCGAGGTTGTTGGTGTTTTACAATAAATAACCCTGTATTGTAACTTTGCTAAGTTTTAAATAACTGGCATAAGTTACGAATAATCTGACTAATAAGTTAATAATCTGACTGCTATTATAAGATTATAAATTGAGAAAACAGTATTCGACTTCCGCAATGTGAAATGTAAAAAAGAAAAAAATAAGTATACTTGATAATTTTTATTTAAGGTAATGTTTGCATGCTTATTAGATGGTTGAATAAGCAGCTTTTTTAACCGACTTCAAAAATTTGAAAAGGAGGAGGTTATCTATTCGTCGCGTATATTTTTTTTATTTATATGTATGTACACCGATTACTCGAAGACGGCTGAACTGATTGAAATGATTCAAAAGTTATAACTTAATGTTTGTTTCCAAGTTGGTCCCATTTTTTGAAATTTTGAAATCGGTTCAGTAGTTTTCAAGTAATCTTGAAAAAACTGTCGTTTTCGTTACCATTTTATATGAATTCAGGCGGATTTTCAACCATTACTTTTTTGTTTATGCACCGATTTAGATGATTCTTTAAGAATGATATCATATTAATTTCATTGGTATTGGACTTTGGATTTTGAAGATACACAAGGGAACTCCTTAAAATCAAATAGGAACTGTACAGTGATTGAAATATTGGCAGGTTTATGACAATCAAAAACAAGTTAAGTACCTATTTATTGTCAAGGACCTGCTGGACTATGGTTGAAATGCGAAGGCCCAACGGAACTTCTGTGGAAATTGAGTTACTCGGGGTATACCATTGAAAAATGTGAAACATTATAACCTGTGTTTCCTCGACCTGTCGAAAGCTTTCGACCTGGTTGCGCACGATGTACTATGGAGCAAGTTGAGGAATGCGGGTGTGCCGGCGGAATACACATCCCTTCTGCGATACTGGTATGCTAACCAGAGAAATCAAGTGAGATGGGTCGGTGCCCTTTCAGACGAATACGGGCTGAAGTGTGGTGTCAGGCAGGGGGGGTTGACCTCATCCCTTTTATTTAATATTTATGTAAACCAGCTTATCGAGGAACTGAGCAGCACACATGTCGGCTGTCATATTGATGGCACCTGCATTAATAACATAAGCTACGCAGACGATATGGTGCTGCTCAGTCCATCGATAGCGGGGCTTAGAAAACTCATTTCTATCTGCGAGGCTTACGTGAAGGTGCATGGCTTAAAATACAATTCCACAAAAAGTGAAATACTTGTCTTCAAGGCACCCAGACAGCGGCTACGTTTAATACCCCCTGTATGTCTTAATGGTGTAGCTTTGAAAGTAGTGCAGACATTTAAATATCTGGGCCACATCATCACGGAGGACTTAAAGGATGACAAAGATATAGAGAGGGAACGCAGGGCGTTAACGGTGAGAAGTAATATGCTTGCCCGCAGATTCGCTCGATGTACTGCAGAGGTGAAAGTGACGCTATTTAAAGCGTTTTGTCAGTCCTTCTATACGAGTGGTCTGTGGGTGACATATTCACGGCGATCCTATGACATCCTGCGTGTTCAGTACAACAACTCCTTTAGGATGCTGTTGGGGCTGCCATGGCGCTGTGGCGCCTCAAAGATGTTTGCAGACTCACACACAGATGGGTTTCATGCTATTATGCGCAAAAAAGCCTGTTCCCTACTACAGCGACTACGTAATAGCGGCAACAGCATTCTGAAGGTGATTGCTGCCAGACATGATTGCCCCATTCAAAGACACTGGGTCGAAATTGCAATGGGGCTTAAGAAATGAAATGTTATTACTTAAATAAGCTAACAATACTAACGTAGGATTAAGTAAAAATTGTTACTAACATACAGGGTAATTTTGCGACCCCTTTACAAAATCAAATAATAGTTCAAGGAAGTAATAAAAAAAATTAGGTGAGATAATTATAAATTATTTCTTTTTAAATTCACAGTTTTCAACCACTTTTTATATCCTAAAAATCTAGGCGCGCACGCTCACCGTCACGAACGGGACGCGAGCGGGGAAAGGCGAGTGGCGGGAGGGGGGCTCGCGAACGGTGACAACAATTTCAATTTGTGTAGGGAAAAGTTTGGGGTAAAAATGTAAAAAAAAAAAATTTTTGTTTTACTCCATAAATTGATTGTACTGCTGTTATAGAATGACCTGACAAAGTTTGAAAAGGGGTCCAAAAATTACCCTGTATTACTAATAATCTATGGATGTCTAACGTCTGAAATAAATGTTATATTATTATTATTATAACGTTTTATTTTATAAAATCATCACTTACATACCTACCACAAAAAAGTTTAAAATAAAAAAGCTTTTTAAAAAAAGCACAACCTCCTTCAAAAATCTTAAAAAACAGCTCTATAAAAAAGCAAGAAATAATGTTCAAATCGATTGATTAAAACACGTCTATTGAAGTCGGGTGGAGCTTTAAGAATATTAACAATACAATAAATAAAAATAAAACTTCCAGCTCCACCCGACTTCAATGGACGTGTTTTAATCAATCGATTTGAACATTATTTCTTGCTTTTTATAGAGCTGTTTTTTAAGATTTTTGAAGGAGGTTGTGCTTTTTTTAAAAAGCTTTTTTATTTTAAACTTTTTTAAAATAATATACGACCTCCAATGTACCCTAATCAAATGCACATAAACGATTGCACATAAATGATGCACATAACAAAATTCTACCAAATAAGAAATTAAGTTAAACTGCACTATGGTGCACTTGAAGGATAAACTGAAAACTTAAAACGAAAAACAAAACTTTACAAAAACTGTCTATATCATCGACATGTAAAGGTGTCACTTAGTACACCCCTAGTAGTTGAACTTTGCTCCCAATCTTTGTTTACGTCCAATGAACGTCCTCAAGGACGCAATTGGCAAATGTTTGGAAATTGTTTGATTGTTGATGAATTGATGATACTCCCCTAAGTTGTTAGTTGTCTCACCTCTATTTTTTGCAATGAGAAGATCGAACCACAGAATATAAAGTCTGTGTGTTCTAGAGGTAAACAGAAGCGCCTCTTGCTCTTCAAAAACCGGTCAAGAGCAAGTCGGACTTGCGCACCGAGGGTTCCCGTTCCGTAACTTCATTTATATTCTAAGAGCTGGTCCCGAAAATAGGTGGACAATTTACAGAGCGACGAAATCCCTTTTGTTAGTTAGCCATACTGTCATTATTCACAGATCCGGGCACCTCGCAGATTTTCAGTGGTGGGGGTGGGATTGGTTGAGCAACAAAGGGGCTGAAAAGCGATTGAAGGTATTCAATTTACAGAGCTCTGGATTTGGTGTGGTATAATAGCAAGCCAATCATCTATCTGAATCGAATATAACGTTGCCAAGAATTTTGGCTGGTGGAAAAGTAGTGCCAGGCGGCATCAAACTTTACCACTTTTTCGCCCATTTTGATTTCGTCGCTCTGTAAATTATCCACCTATTTCCTGCGAGCTGATTATCAATTAAAAACCACCTAGCGACTGGTTGCAGTTCACAGATGATCGTGATCCATTGCTACTTCTTTTTGGGTTAAAAAAAATCATACTAAAGAAAAGTGGCAATGTATGTCAAATGCAACCAGTCGCTAAATAGTTTCGTTTTAGATAATCAGGGTGCCGGGCTAGTTCTTAGTCCATTATATAAAACACAGCATTCTAGAATATTTAGTTCAGTTTTAGGTCGCCGCCATCTCTTGAAGTCTTGACCAATATTAAAACTAATGTAATTTTGATTGATGATTTCTGAAAAAGTGTGCTATTTAGAGATATCGTTAAATTTTTCCTGTAATCTTTACATTAACTTCTATCACATAGAAAAAATTCAGATTTTAATATTGACTTGTTTTGATTGAATGTAACTGAATATTGTATGGCCCGAGATTAATTTCTACAAAATGTCTTTAATGAGTGCGTGCGTGAAAAATCGTGATTGTCCACCACGATTTTCTTATTTACGGAAATTCAAAAATATTGTCCATGTGTTCAAGTTTGCGTAACTAATGGCATTATTGTAAATCAGTTTTTTTATATATCTTCTTACATGAACTTATTGTTTTTAAGATGTGAGTAGGTACTTAGGTACCTACTGAAAAAAAAATAGCCGACTTCAAAACAGGAGAAGATTCTCAATTTGATGGTAATATAATATTTTTAACAATTTAAAAGCATTTATGCAAGAACAAAAAAGTTGATTGATGAAGTTTAAGAAATTGTTTTTTCGTTAAATTATAAAATAATAAACAGAAATAAATTATTCATTAGAATTAATGTCATCCATCACTTTTCTTGTTCATTATTCGTTAATCATACAAAAACAAAAAGTTGTTTTTGAATTACAAAAACAAAAAGTTGTTTTTGTTATAAAAACGAATAATGAATCAACTAAGAACTGTTATGGCTTGATTAATTATAGGTTCTTAAGTACCATCCAAAAAGCCATACAAATATCTTTTTACATTCATTACACTCTTTGTGTTTGTTCGGGTTCATTGTCCCAATAACCTAGATGTAGGTTATTGGTAAAATCGTAAAAAAAGTTAACGCATATATGTCACCACTAGACCAACTACAGTGACGTGACTAAAACAGTACTTACTACTTATTATCTATTCTGTGCTAAAACCACGTAGTCAAATACAAGGAGATGGGAGAATGTGCAGCATATCATCTCCTGCAGTATACCTATATAGGATGGAAAAAACGGTAGTTGGAGAGAAAGTACCCTAAATATTGATGATGGCAAATTTTACTGAAAGGAATCATTATTTTATTTAAAAAAAAAGTGACCTGCATGAATGAATATTTTTTAAAAAAATGCTTGTCTCAGCCGGGAATCGAACGACCTAAAATCCGAAAAAATAACATCCTGTACTTTTATATACCAATCGATGGGGTCAATTTCTTAAAAAAACATATTATTATAGATAAAAAAATGTAGTTTAGTTAAAAAAATGTTGTGCCTACTCTTCTGAATATAAAAAAAAAACTTTAAATGCAGTTTACTTATTTACAATAATCAAGGACTGTTTCCTTTGAGTAAAATGTGCTGTCATCGGTAACTTCAATTACTGTGGAGATAAAATTATCTCTTTGGTGGGTAGACGTGCCCAAAGCCACGAACCATTTAAAAGTTGAGATATTCATCTATATCTATAAAAGCCCTTTATGAAACTGATGCATAATGAGGGGTATTAAAACATGAGTGTGTGTTTACTATACTCTGGATGGCCCGCGCAGCAAACCAATTTTTCCTATTATGGCCCCTTAAAGAGAAATTAAAGTCAATTTCAAGTCAAGTACAAAATAGTACATAAATTAAGTAGGTAAGTACTTAGTACATAATATAATTATTAGTGCAGACTAAAGTTAGGAACTTTAGTACGTGAATTGGAATGTATAGATAGCGTTTTTGTTTTTCAGCACTAAACCTGACATCTAATCGCTGCATGCTTGGTCCTTACACCACACTTCAGAAGACCTCATTAACAAAAGATTTGAACAAGTAACTCTTGAAGGTCGCGAGATGTTCGCGTCGGGGCAATTCCATGAGGATTTGGGTAACTGATCGTGTTCCCACAATGGGTGGCGATATCTCAATGACAACATTTTCAACTCAAGGAGAGGAAGTTTCTTTGTAACAAGATTTTGTACTCATTTAGAATGGGAACCTTCAGTCTAACGAATAAAACTTTTCGGGTATCGTGGTGATTATTTGTTTCTTTTCTAGCTTATTATAGTGTCAGAATTTATGAACACAAAATAATGCTATTGTGTTATTTATTTATAGACTTAGAATAATTACACCTAGAAGCCGTGTCTTCGTATACAAAGTGAAACAACTAATATTAAGCCAAAATGGCTTTGTTTTCAGATTTATATCTTTCATACCTTAGAATAATTACACCTAGAACGATAATTCCCTACAAAGCGCGCTGTCAAAAGTGAGGCAACAAAAACAACCAAAATGGCGCCGTTTTCAGATTTTTATTGTCCATTATTAAATAAATCATGCCTAATAAGTACAAAACAGTTTCAATTTCCCTACCTTAAAGAGAATAATTATTTATATTATTGGATTTTAGTTACGATTAAGTAACGTATGAAGGATATAAATCTGAGAACTGAGCCATTTTGGCTCAGTATAAGTTGCCTCACTTTGCATACAAGGACACGGCTTCTAGGTGTAATAATTCTAAGCTTCATACCTAATCGTAACTAAAATAATATAATATCGTAACTAATCTCCTAAATGTAAAAAAAAATAAACTGTTTTGTTCTTATTCGGTATGATTAGGTAATAATGGAGAAATAAAATCTGAAAACGGAGCCATTTTGGCTGTTTTAGTTGCCTCACTTTTGACAGTGCGCTTTGTAGAGAACTATCGTTCGAGGTGTTATTATTCTAAGTTTATAAAGATACCTAGTAGGTCACAAGTTTGTTTTGAGATGCTTTGAACGGTTACATACATTTTTGTTCAAGTAGGTTAGGTAGAGTCGAGTCCAATAATATGTTTTCACTTTTGACCATTTAGAGACAACATCTGAAAACTTGTTAACACGACTTGTACTAGACTGAGAATTGATTAAATTGCTAAAAATATTCCGCGATCTGCGAAAAGCATTTGGAACAAGAAAGGCCAAGTTGGTGAGCGAATTTCCCAAAAAGTCGTAATAAGTTGGCGGGCGTTCAGTTGCGAATGGGACAAGACATAGCTTTCAGGATTGCGTCGACAGCGGCCCTTAGGGTGGACGCCAGCTTTGTTTACATTTTAATTCTCATAAGGACAGATTCTCAAAAGGACATATTGTCAAAAAACCGAAAATGGTACAGCTGCACACATAACTTGCACCCGTGTAGATTATTTACTACATAGGTTTTTTACGTTGTAGTTATTGACAGCCGGATCGGTTTTTTAAAAGCTAAATTTTCGTTGAATAGGTAGGTTAAAGACATTTTTTTGCGCATGAAAAACGAATATTTTCTTACTGAAAAGTGGATAAATTAATGGAAACTATGAAGATAATTTATATATTAGAAAAAATACTATAAAACATCGACTCACCCGTAGCACCTCATACGGGACTCGAACCCGCACCCTTGGGATTCCGGCCCAATGCACTGACCAATCATGCTACCGAGTCGCTGATTACTATGCTTTGGAGATTAACCAATGTGCATGTGAAACAAATAATTTCTTACTGAAAAGAAGATAAATGAATGGAAAGTTCATCTCCACATAATTATGTAGTAAGTAATACACGGTTAATTATTCAAGTATATCTAAAAATGACATGAGTGTATCTCTACAGTTACATAAAAGTTTCAATATTTAATCATTGGTCAAGATATTGAGGTCTGTTTATGTCCCAAAATTTTACTGATTTCTGGATTTAGAGCTCATTCATAGAATCACACGCGCGTAATTAAAAGATACTATCTTGTTTACCTACGTAAATAATGAAAAGAAAATCTACGCACGCGTCTTGCCATTTTGCGAGTTTGCCGATTAATCAAGATTTTTTACGTTTTTAAGTTTTGACTGCACATTAATATTCAGAAACGTGGTCTGATATCCCCATTTAATTTTTAGATATACTTAAAAATTAACGGTGTATATGCTGTGGATGTTAACCAATAAAATTATCTTTTTGAAAAGAAGAAAATTTAAAGTAGGTTTTTTAAACAATATGAGATTACTGAAATTAACTCAGTGTGGTCGTGATTATAGGCATATAATGCGGAGGGATGATATCATGTTGGAGGAGGAAGGTCAAACTAATAAACTAAACCACTGACCCATTTATTAGGGAGGAAGTATATGTTCAGTGTTTGCACAGTTCTAAGTGTGCGGCGTCCCTAAGAGTCCTTGGGCCAATCTCTTAAACTGGGGTCCCGCGGATTGACTCACTCCAGTCCTTGACATCATTTTGCAAGGAATTCTT
This sequence comes from Agriphila tristella, assembly GCA_928269145.1. Classification (NCBI taxonomy): domain Eukaryota; kingdom Metazoa; phylum Arthropoda; class Insecta; order Lepidoptera; family Crambidae; genus Agriphila; species Agriphila tristella. The sequence continues at coordinate 32,447,317 of OV743432.1, forward strand.
TTCTTATATCGAACTCGGTTTTTGTGGACTTCCGCACGAAATGATGGGAAATAACTATAAAAGGTATGGGGACTCAAGCTGATGAAAAACACGTGTTGACATTATTTGTGTCGTTAAATTAAGAGTTTAAGATAAAATAAAAAACAAACATACCTACTTATTTATTTATTTTCTTTGCAGTTTTTGTGTATTTTACAAGGTTTCTTCCAGTGTATCCAGAGCCGTGAAATAGACGAGTAAGTAGGTAATGGCTTGAGTAAAACTTGCAATTTTCAAATGCGTTTCTGATTTTATTAACATGCAATTTATAATGTGAATTAAAAACTGCACTAAATCTGCATTTAGAATTAATTATACTATAAATTACTGGCTAGGCAACCATTTCATTCATAAAATAATCACATCATACACATACACATTTCATTCATAAAATAATCACAGAATAAAAATAATCCTATGTGCCTAACCATAAACTTAATATTTCCATAGCGAAAAATTTTCTAAGTCTATGCTTAGAAAATTTTTCGCTATGGAAATAGAGTCTGTCTAAAAAGTCAGTTTACATGAGAAATTATTAAATTATTTATAAAAACTTATACTGATAACCCTGTTGGTGCTGTAAAAATTTTAATTGTAAACATAGCTTTTCTCAATTTTATTTAGATGGGTATTGCTAAGGGGTATTGGTGGGCTGGTTGAGGATTTAGGTGGGTCAAAAAAATACTCTTGAAACTACCTATGTAAACTGACTTTTTAGACAGACTTTATTAAGTTTATGGTTAGACACATATGATTATTTTTATTCTGTGATTATTTTATGAATGAAATGTGAATGAGGTGTTTGCGCTCATTATTCTGTGGGATCATGCTATCTATGCCCGCAAGATGTGCTGGCCACATGCTGGCCATTTGTTCTATCTATGGTGTTGCATTGGTGTGAAGACTAAAACGCCTTTTTCCCACAGAATAAGATAAAAAAAAATAGGCGCTTTTTCCTCTGAACTGTTTTGTGCTGTTTATTATGAATATGTGAAAGAAGAAAAACAGGAATAAATCCGGAGAGCGCCGTAATTAAGCGCCAGGCATCGCGATGCTGAACTGCTTCCCATGGTCCTTTAGGTGAGTGAGCGTCTCCTCTTTCTAAATGATTTTACTCATACCTGACAGCGGGTTTAGTTCAAACGTTATACCGGTGGAAGCCACCTCATGGTGGGCTTTTTACACGCCATACCAATTACATAAATATAATATTAGAAGAATTTAAACATTGCAAGTTTTACCCAAATAGGTACCTTTTCATCTATTAACATAAAAAAATAAGTATAAGTCCCATATTCAAGTCTCTATCGTAGTCTATGATCATAGATGGTTTAAATAAATGAAATACCTACTTACTAATGAGTATTATGTCAAATTAATTGTTCCATGTAAGTACTTCTAGTTTTTCATTTCCATTTAGGTACTCCCCCCGTTTCCCTTAGCTCCAATCCAACTGTCCCCATAAGATTATGGGGATCGGGCCTGTGTATATGATACGTATATGTATAGCATGTGTCTGCAAAGTAGAATATCACGCAATTACTTTCCTTAACTTTAATAGCTTCCTCAGATAATAAAAGAAACGATAAATCTAACGCCATCTGCGATTGTCAGCCATTTTATTGGAAATGCAAGTATTAGGTATAGGTAGTATAGGGTAAGTAAGGCCCTTTACTCATCTGTCGGCGCAGCATCAGTGCGGAATCAGCATGCTCGTATACGCGGTACCAAAAGCATACCGAAAGTTTACGGTATGCCTATATTTCAATAGAGAGTTCTTGATTTGTCAGCGCAACGGGCAGTTGCGCGTCATCTGCACGGCGATTTATATTACAGATTCTTTTTGTTCCTTGGAGATAACCATGGCCAGATAACTGGTTATTTGTGAAGATTTTTTTCCTCCAGTATAACTAGCTAATCATCCAGTCCGCTCGAAATGTTACTAAAAATACACAATAAATTACCGAAAGAACTAACAGAAGAAAAAAGCTACAGTAAATACTTAAAAAAGTTACAAAACTGCTCTTTGAAAAATGCTACTATAGCGTTTCAGAATTTTAAAATGATAAAGACATAAAATTAAAAAATATAATATTAAATCTTATTAAAAAAAAAAATTGGAAAAAAGTAAGTCGTCCTCTCAACTCAACTCCTCTCCAAATAATTTGCTGTGGTCTACAATGTACTTTGTTATTTTACCTACCTACCATCTTGTTATCATTGTGGAATGCAATGAAGTGAATTGAATAGTTATCTCTGTACCGAATCTGTACCGAACCGATGCTGCGTCGTCAAATGAGAAAAGGGCATAAGAGTGATTATGGTTTCTGTACCTACGCTTCGACATTTCCTTTTGTTCCACTATAATTCGATTCCAATCCAATACTTACTATAAGTTAATTAACTTACTATAAAGTTCAGAAAATACTTAGGTACTTGTTGTATAATACCTAACAGAATTTTAGCAATGTCTTTTTACTTCTAAACTAAATGACCGTTTATGCTACAAATTATTGAAATACTTTTATTTTAATTTGAACATTGGAAAACCCGAAAAGCTTTTAAACAAACCCGATAACTTGGAAAACTTCTCAAATACCCAAAACAATTCTCTGTTTGATCGAATTCAATTGAAAGTTCGTAATGTGGTAGATTATTGAAAGTTGATCTTCTTTTCAAGTTTATGAAAATACTTATTGGCATTAGAGGGCCTACTACAAAATAATCACGATATTTTTGTTCTATTTACTTAATTTGAACGTTATTTCCGAGTTATAAAAGCGGAACGAATATTGTCCGCTAAATTGTGGTTCGTTTTTGGGTTTTTTTCGTCGCGCCTGCTTATAATGTAGCATAACTCACAGGTAGGTATATAGTCAAAGCCGTGATATTATAATTTTACTCAATATAATCATACAATGAATTCTGTTATTTCAAAAACATGTCTATTTATTTCTAACTCTATTAATTGACTTTAAAAAACGGAAAACTAAAATATTTTTCGCTAGTTTAAGACCAAAGACGCGCAATTACACGCCTAACGTGAAACACATTTCATAGAATTTTTCATTACTGTAAAAAAAATATAGGATCAATGAGCATAATATTACCTACTAAAGCTTTATGCAAATAGCTTTTTCGTAAATTCCTTAAAATCTCCAATTAAAATTGAAAGATGCCCGGAAAGAAATTTTGACGCAGGTCTGTTAAATTTCAACATTACGTTAATGAGATAAATAAAGGCATTTTATGTCTTGGCCTCTCCTTTTTGTTTCGTTTTCTAATAAGCGAGAGCAACTTGATAACATTCTACTGCCTTTAATTTTCCGAAAAAAGGTATCATCACTTCATTTAACTTTTCTCTTTATTGAAAAAGTTTAAGAGGCCCTTGAACAAGTCCATTATTTTTAAGTAAGTATAAGTTAGTAGACCTATGTTTCAAAATTGAATTGTACTTATTACTTCCAAAAAACTAAATTATTGTGTTATTAAAAACAATATTTTATAACAAAATATTGTTTTTAATGATTAATTTTTGTTGATTTAAATTTTTATTATTGATTAATTAAGTGTTTTATTTTAATAATTTCATTATAATGAATTTTCCAATAATCTTAATTTTAATATATTTAATGACCGTTTTATTTATTCTAATGAATTTTTAATTTTATTTATTTCAATCATTTTAACTTTGACATTTGTAGCTGTAATAATTTTAATTAAGTAAGTAATTGACTTGTAATAATGTAACTTACCATCGAATTTTAACTAAACTAACATATTTTTAAGTCGCTACTAACAATAATGTATCTTTGTTGTCTGGAAATAAATAATTATTATTATATAATATTATTATTACAAAAAATAATAATATGACATTGCAGCTCATCAACGTATTACAAAATGCTTTTGCAAGTAGAAGGCTTTAAAAATGCTTTATTTTTTCAGACTTCAGTCAAATACGTATCTCAAAATGATAAATTTCATTGTTAATGCGCAAGTTGTCAAAAAATGAACATTGATATAATAAATGAAAGATTAATAGGGTCGGCGAGCTAAATCAAATAAATCAAAGACGTTTACAAAAAAATATATGAGTATTTCATGTTTGCTTGAGTTAGACTTTAGAATTTGAGATAGATGTGGAGTGGATATATCGTGGCTTTATTTTATGCTTATTTTACAGTAGTATTGTATCTCAAGTTTCGGAATGATTTTGATTTGAGCAAAGGCGAAAGGGGAGAAAGATAGCAATGCCCAACGAGGGTGTAGTTACGATTGTTAGCAGAGTTGGAAAGCTACTAACTTTTTAGAACGCATTTATAGTCCGTTTATCCTTACTAATCTTTTCTGACAGTTGTTGTTATTTAATTTTGTATCTTATTAAATAAAATTGACATTAATTATTTACAATTTATTTCGTAATCTATGTGTTGAAATTGTTAACCAAATGTTAGAGTAAACCGCTTAATTCATTGTTAGAAGTGCTTATTTGTATTTATTTTATATCAGGATTATTTTTAAGTGGCAATTATTTTTTTATTATTATTTTAAACTTATTTTGTTTTTTCTCTATATATATTTATTCGAATTATTAGCTTTTACGTATGGCAACACGGACGCGCACGGCAATACCGAGGCGGCGATGACGGGGGGACGTGTTACTGACTGGCGAGTGAAAAAACGAGGAATGAAAATGGAATTCCATTTTCATAAATGTATTACACTAAGTGTATAGTAGAACAGAATAACTAAAACAGTTTATTATTGGATAATTTTATCAAAATAAACAAATGTTATGCTTCAAAGGTGAGTATGCTAATTCAAATAAGATTTATATAGTGTTTGTAGGATCGAAGAGCCCAGCGATGAAGTTTAAAGAATAACACAATATTTTGTTATAGGTTACTACCTATCACAACAGGATACTTCCTGTCCCTGAATTTATTCGTTTACTTACTTTTAAACATCCTACAGTAACTTATTGTAGACAAAAATCTATTGAATAATTTTGAAGTGCTGACGAATTTGTGAGACGAGCCTAGTAATTTTTGGACGTGCTGGTACTAAATCGACGTAGTTAGTCAAGGTGTAGCCAAAGTTTAGCCTTAGCTGCTTTACAGCGGAGTATTCAGAGGGCCTATTATCTACTACAAAGAATCGCCGTAATCGGACGATGTTCCTCCTACACCGTTTTTACACTGCTACAGTGTATATTAATCTACTATCTAATAGAATAAAGAGAGTACCTTATCCTTACTTGTTCTATTTAGCGCTATCGCACACAGGCAACTTAGTCGCCCAGCAACTGTTTTGTCTCTGTCTCAAGTCCATCGCACACGAAGCGACGCAGTCGTCGGCAACTTTTCATACAAATCATGTGAGAGACAAAATAGTTGCGGAGACAAAAGTCGCCTGTGTGCGGCAGCGCTTAGTTAGCAGATTTTGACAGTTGTCATGACTGTTGTCATTTTAAAAATATGTTGTCCTATTAGGTATATCTATTAAAATGACATTATAATTATCAACTTAATATGTGTGGAAAACATAGACATAGAAAAATTTTCGCTGCGCTCAAGAAGACCAACAAAGCGTGGAAAAGAGAAGTTAACATCACACGGACAGTGTCTATGTAAAAAAGAGACAAAGGATCAAGTGACATGTGCCAACATATTTTACAGTAAGAGCCTCTAGCGTCATGAGCAATCACAGTTTGTTAAAATATTTTTTAATCTTAATTAGAATTTAAAATAAAGGTATCGTGGAGCTATGGTGTCTTGTACTCTAAGTAATTGTGATGTGACAAAAAGAAACAATCCAAGTAATCACACTTTTCAAAGGTAAATAAGATATTGCCACACATTTCTCTAAAACCAAATTTCGCTACATTTATTCGTTTATCGACAAAGAAAACAGTATGGAACATAGTTTATTAATTTTCTTTGCCATAATATAGTCATATTTTATGAATCTGTCATATTTTACGTATCTCATGTAAAATGTATTGATTCGTTTTCGGATCACCTGTTTATTGACTTTGTTGTTCTTTGACATTCTATTTCTATGGTGGAAAACCATATCTTGTATTTTAAAAATTTATATTTTAATAAGGAGTTTGGTGAAGATTGTGGACCAAATAGGACAAGTAAGGATAAACAAAACAATATTACATTTTTTGCTAGAGTGACTGATTTGTCTCGGTGCAAATGGATACAAATCGACGCGACGCTTAAGAACCAAGACCAGGGGCCCTATTTTTGAATCACTCGTCTCCAATCGAGCGCTCTTTTCTACTGATTTTCGTTCGACATTTGACTCAAATGTATGGAGATGTCGAACGAAAATCAGTAGAAACGAGCGCTCGAGACCAGTCGAGCGATTCAAAAATAGGGCCCCAGAAGACGAAAAAAGTTAAATTTTATTACGTCACGCAACTTAGGTGGTATTGGTATTTTCGCATAACTCCTTATTTAATGCGAATTTGGGGTAAGTAACTGAATAAAAATAAAATAAAATAAAATAAAAATAAAAAAGGATTTATTCATCTCATACTAAGAGGTACTCGATTACATAATGTACATAATGCTTTATCTTAAGTTTAGTATGAGATCTGGCTGGAGAATGAAGGAAGCGATGCGCAATAATTAAACCATAAACAGAAGTGCATTAAAAAAAATCGCCAAAAGTGTAGATAGTGTGTCTTGGTTCATCAGCGTTGAAATGATAAAAGTTAGGTAAATAGGTAGGTACCTACTTGTCGCCTGCGCGGTTGTGGTAGGGAGACGGTGGAACTACACACCCAGACCCGAGCCAATACAGAAAAGTTCGTTTTTCGTCCGATTAATACGTTTATTTATTTGTAATAGCCCCTCTGTCTGTTCATTAAACAGTCTGGAGGCGTCTCGATTACACCGCGATTGTGACGAAATTACTAAGATTACTTATACAATACCTGAATTTTAAATGAGGAAGTTCGCCGAGGGATTTTCGAAATAAAATTCCCGTTCAAACGCGCAACCTCGTACAGTTATCATTTAGTCTTGTCCAATAAATATTTTCTTTTTGTTAATAAAAAGTGAATAATTATCAATGAAATACATAAGTAATTATAAAAGTACCTAACAGGCTTTATTGCTTTGCCTACCTTTATCTTCACGTAAAATAGTAGATTATACAACAAGTGAAAAAAGAAGGAATTTAGTTCGAGGTACTATGTTGGATCCCGAGAGCAGCGAAGGATTCTAGAGTTGAATCCCGAGCGTAGCGAGGGATTCAAAAGTAGAATCCTGAGCGAAACGAGGGATACAAAGGACCGAGATGAAATTTTTTTTCACGAGTTGTGTACTCTACTTTTTACCATTGACTGCGAGAAAACATAATAGCAGTACTTACTACTACTTACACCTATAGTACCTATTTATAGTTATCAAATTTAATTATTTAGATAGGTAATCGGTAATTTAACCGTTAGAAAATAGTGAAACTATAAGTTTTCCAATGACATAAAACAACCATGCTATGAGGGAAATTACATGATCAGTCTGACATCAGTCCATTTCATCAGTTTGTATAGACTTTGAATTTTTACAGACTGAAGATCGTACTAGACTGATGGAATGGACTGATGCAAGACTGAACATCTAATCTCCGTCTAATATAAAGAAAAGAACCCAAAGATAAGACACTAAAAAGAACCTAATTAATTTGGCGAGATATTTTTTTAGAAAAGAACCCAAAGATAAGACACTAAAAAGAACCTAAATAAAATTGGCGGGATATTTTTTTTTTATTAATTGTGTAACTATAGCTTTATCTATGGAATAGCTCCATACTTTCAGCACGTTTTATTTTTTTTGTACATAATTCATACGATGCGCGCTTGTTCCAAATTCAAAATATTTTTATTCACTCAGTGAATAAAACAGCGTATTATTCACTCTTATCGTTGAATTAAACGCACTTTTTAGAGTGGCAATGGTAAAAAGGTTTTTTATAGGTATTAAATTAAGTTGAATAAATACTAGAAAATATCGACTCACCCCGTAGCACCTCAGACGTGATTCGAATCCGCACCCTTGGGATTCCGGCTCAATGCACATTATTAGGATAGCTGAAATTTTCTAGTACTTTTTACGTTTTCGCTGCAAGCCAGCGTTATTCTCATTTCATCAATGTGAAGAAATACCCTCGACATTCAATTAAAAACATAGTTGCAGATAAGATGAAATAGCGACTCGGTCACATAATTGGCTAGTGCACTGGGCCGTTATCTCAAGGGTGCGGTTCGAGTCTCGTCTGAGGTGCTACGTACGGGTTAGTCGATTTTTTTCTAGTCAAAATAGAGTGGTGAAATGCGAAAATGCTAAAATTTATTACCTAGTGTTCATTCTCTCATAAATTTCTCACTCTCAGTGAAATGCCTTACTGGGTAGTTGCAACTTGGGATGAAATATTAAAGCCATGGCCAACTTGATTTAATTTTATCCCCTTTCCTCAGTCTTCCCGCAGGAAGCGTAGAGTGCAGCAATCATTTATTTATTTCACAGCTTTCAGGATAAGTTTGAAGTGAAGTGAAGATGTTTTGAATGATTACTTAGATGCAGAATTTAGTGACTTGCGCTTTCCCAGTTTATTATTTATGTTGATCAAGATAAACTAAACATACCTACTTTGATATTAGTCAATTGTGTTTTTTTCACCTCACCTGATGTTAAGTGACAATAAGGCCGAAGTTGGAAGCGCACTACACTCGGAATATTCATCGACTGAGGAACTAGCTATCTTACCTCTAACTGCCGGAATACAGCAATTTTTAAATTGTTGTTATGGCGTCAGACTTAGGTAAGTTAGTGGTAGCTAGCCAGGCGGACTTGAATTGAGCCCTACTACAGTCGGGTGGGGATTGCGCGGAACGCGTATTTTGGGTATGCGTTGGGGTGAGGGGCGCGGGCGGCGGGAGAGGGGCGCGCTCTATTGGTCGTTCACAAGAGCACATGCGCGAACTTATCCCCACTCTGTCGAAAAATTTTCATGATTCGTGCCACTGACTATACCAACCAAACAGAGTACAAATTGTACCCCCTCTGGGAATCGAACCCGGTACCCCTGCGTCTTACACGAGTGTCGAGTGGGCGAACCACCAGACCACAGAGGTGGTTTTGATAATACAAGTGGTTTTTTAACCAGTAAAAGTAACGTTGTTATTTTTTAATCATATTTTTTAAATTTCAACTCATCGTAAGTGAAAGATTTTCTCTGAATAAATAATAATAATAATAGTTTATTTATTTTCACCACAAACAAGTTACATTAAAATATACAGTACAATTCAAATAACTATAGTTATGCGGACAAAACTGTACTGTGTTGATGTATGAAATCCATGATTATAAAAAACCATTTATATTTTATCTCTAGTTTTTTTAGTCCTTTTTTCTAGAAAATATGCTAAGGCACAGTTCATACAAAGAAAAGGCGTGGCTGAGGGAACGGGCGGGCCGCGCGCACAGGCGTAGGCGTCGCGGTTAGCGATGCAGCCCATTAATCAGAGAGCGTGAAACTGAATCAACTGAGGGCCACGAAAAGCAGTAATGTTGTGGCGAGAGTGTACTGTCGGCGCCAAAATAATCAGTCCCTAAGGTAAGTAAGGTACTGTAATAGCTGGTTAGGCACGAACAGCTATCGAAAAAAATTACCGCGCGTAAAAACACGTAGCGTAATTTTGTATGGGAAATTTGTACAACCAAAAAGCGAAATTAAATTTTCCATACATTATACTAACTGTATCGGGTACTTTTACGCGATGATCTATGATGTACTACTAGATGTTCGTGCTAAGGGTACTGAGCATTAAAACCTGCCAAATTAGCTAATAATTTGATAAAATCAATCTTATCTCAAGACATTAAGGTGCACTTTCGTTTGTTCTAAGTCATACGGCATAACACAAACTGAGCGCAGCGAAAATTTTTCTATGTCTATGCAATAAACAGTACCTATGCGTATTGCTTATGTATTGCGTGTTTTGAATATAAATTTTACCTGACCTTACTTTTTCAATTCTATCTTTGCCAAATTAAGGAGAAGTTCTTTAGCACTAATATATTAAATTCAAAATTCAAAAATAATTTATTCAGTCTAGGCTGTTACAAGCACTTGTGAAAGTCATAGAAGCTACGGCATCGGTTCGCAAACCCTAAGCGGGAGACCTTGTAACGAGAAGAACCGGCAAGAAACTCGTCAAGGGCTGCTTTTTTCTCCCTGTATAATTCATACAGAGTCGTCAACATTGAAAAATGAGGTCCACATTTAAAGTGAGGTCATTTTCCATCACAATAATTAACAAAAGTTTGCACACAATGGGTAGGTAGGTTGAAATTAAATACCTATTACATATCGGATAGGTAATGAGAGTAAATAACTTTCAACTAGTTGAGAAATCACTCTGTCTGCTACTCGAAAGTGCACCTAAGTAGGCAAAATTTACCAAAAAACACATGTTACAAGACATAAAAAAAAATTAAAAAAAAAATGCAATTCTTACAATTCAATATGCGTTAAGATAGGTGTACTCAGAAGCAGATCCATTCCCACTGGCAGCACCCGTTCACGAGCATGACGCATGGACCAGCCAACGCTTCGCTCAACCATATTTGAGGGAACGTAACGACCCGCCCCACATGACATACTTAGGCTACCCATCCCAAGGCACCGAATTGAAAACTAATATCCAAAAGCTTTTCATAGGCCTTTACTTACAAAACTACTATTACACATTAGAAGGTCATGTATAATGTATATTCGTCTCTACATTTTATCGCTGGTTCCGTGACCGCAACGAAGAAATGTTCAGAGAAACTGCCCGTATTGCATTTGACAACGAAGAAAAAAATTATCAAAGTAGGCACTGGAGAAAAACTTCGTAGTGATTTATCACTCCTTTGGTACCAACATGGACGTTCGCTTTTAGATTAATCGGCGGATTTCAAGAATATTTCATTTTACAGTTGGCTTCTTCTCTGGCATCTTAAAATTGTGCAAAATCAGATAGACGCTTATGGAATCATAAATACCTAATAACCATTGAATAAAATGAATAATGAAATGAAATTAACTTTCAAAGAGGTAAAAATACTATTACACCCAGGCAATATTTTTTAACCTTTTCAAATTATACGCAAATCCAAGACCATCATTTACTTATTTGTTTTTCAGTATTTTATTTAGAATGAGTCACAGCGCCGTATACCTATTCCGTTTTTCTATTAATTTTATCAGCTCCACTCTATTTGCCGACTTCGTTGAATCGAATTGTATACTCTGTCAGTACCTCCCCTTCGCACAAACATCTATCGAAAAAAAACGCGCATAAAAGTGCTCGATAGAGTAAGTATTTTTAACCAACTTCAAAAAACGGAGGAGGTTATTAATTCAACATATTTTTTTGTATGTACCTACGAGTATGTTCCTCGATATCTCCTAGAATTGTAAATCGATTTCCAAAATTATTCAATATTTTTCAATCGAAAGGGTTTATGCTCTAGACGGTCCCATTTAATTTTCATTCTAATCGGTTCAGTGGTTTTCAAGTAATCCTGAAAAAGTCGGTAAAATACATCTGATAGTAGGTGAAATACTATAAGGGTGAATTATCTTGACAACCGGTAATTTATGAACTGTTTTTTTGTTGGGAAAGTGATAATTTGTAACACATTAAGTGTAACACGCTTACATACCCATAGAAGTTGAAAATAAAAAAGGTTTTAATAAACAACTTTTTGAAGTTGGTTAAAAAGGAAAAACCTCCTTCAAAAAACCTGAAAATAAAAACAGAAACTTAAATAGATACCTCTAAAAAGCAAGAAATAATATTCAAATAATCAATTTTGATAAAACACGTCGAAGCCTGGTGGGAGAAATTGTCCTCCAGCCCCACCCGCAGGCTATTATCTAATTAGGAACCACCTAGCGACCGGTCTAATTTGACAAATGTGATTAAATGTAATGTGATTCATTGCTACTTCTTTTTGGGTTAAAAAAAACATACCAAAGAAAAGTAGCAATGTATGTCAATTGAAACCGGTCGCTAAATAGTTTCTATTTAGATAATAATCAGCCTGCCGACTTCAATAGACGTGTTTTCAGACGATGGTTTTCAGGTTTTTTGAAGGAGGTTTTTCTATTTTTTATGTATAATGAGCGGTTTTCAAAAGGCAGTTTAAGAAAAAAAAGTAGTACCTAAAAGACGGCTAGATGTCGTTGTTCAACTAAGTACCATAAAGTTAATATTACCATGGATGATATTACCTAAGCTTAGAATAATTACACCTAGAACGATAATTCCCTACAAAGCGCGTTGTCAAAAGTGAGGCAACAAAAACTGCCAAAATGGCGCCGTTTTCAGATTTTTATTGTCCATTATTAAAGATAATCATACCTAATAAGTACAAAACAGTTTCAATTTCCCTACCTTAAAGAGATTAATTGTTATATTATTGGATTTTAGTTACGATTAGGTAACGTATGAAGGATATAAATCTGAGAACTGAGCCATTTTGGCTCAGTATAAGTTGCCTCACTTTGCATACAAGGACACGGCTTCTAGGTGTAATTATTCTAAGATGCTAAGTACCTACGTAACTTTTTCAGAAAAAAGCAAAGGATTTTGTCAATTTGACAGACAATTTTGGTAAAACTACTCCTCTTCAGGGAGTAATTTTTGCCAGTATCGAGTGTTATATACTCAGTGGTATACTCAGCTGCTAGGAAAAATTAAAAAAAACCTACCTAGTTGAATAACGCCATCTATCAACATAAAAATAGACTAAAATTCTCAGCTGTCAGAAAACCGCTCATTGAGTTCGCTTTCAGGCGGTAGATAGCACTGTATTTTTCCATTCAAAAATTACTCTATCGAATGATTTTAGTTTTTACGCACGTATTTTTCTCAATAGATGTTCGTTAGTGACTTCAAACGTTTCGATTAACTAGAAACATTCATTTACTATTGACATGCATGTCAATATTAATTGGGTGTTTCTGTAGGTATAATTTGCGTATTTGAACCGGAATTATAATAAAATAGTAGATTGTTATACGAGGGTCCAAAGCGAGGGCGGCTATAGTTCGAGTATGGAATTGATGACTTTTACCCGAGTTAAACACTCTACTTTTCATTTCAAATTTATGGAAAGTAAAAAAGGTCTTAGTTTTTCTAAAATGTTTATTAATAAAACATGTACCTACTTAGTAACTACATTGGTAGACCTTATAATTATATTACTAACTTACCTACCTTACCTATTTAAATTTAATTGAAAATTAGACCAATTTGTGAAAGGATTATGTTATTAACACGTTTTTATTAGGTTGCTTTCTCGTTTGTTTGTTTGTTTGTCCGCAAAGTTTGCGAACGATTTTAAACTAGCTTCCCGATGAGCTAGAGACTTGAAACTTTAAACATAGGTCAGAACTGGAATACAATGCAATATTATGGTGTCATTGAGCTGATCATCAGATCAGCATCATCAGATGGATCTGGAAGAAGGCCACAGGAACTTAATGATGCAACCATACGACTCCATTGTGATTAGGCTTGTTATAATCGTCTTGACGAGAACTCTAATGGGAGATAAGGTCCAGGGTCTGATGATGAAGCTGGAAGGCCATGCCAAAGGAACTCAATATTGAAACCAATCCCATCGAGTTTGGACTCATTTGAATCGTCTTGACGAGTACTTTGTTGGGAAAAAGTGTCCGAGGATCTGATGATGGAGCCGGAAGAAGGCCATAGGAACTCTATGAAAGAACCACGCTACCCCATCGAATTTGGGCTCGTTTGAATCGTCTTGACGAGTAATTTGTTGGGAAATAGTGTCCGAGGATCTGATGATGGAGCCTGAAGAAGGCCATAGGAACTCTATAATAAAACCACGCTGCCCCATCGAGTTTGGGCTCGTTTGAATCGTCTTGACGAGTACTTTGTTGGGAAATAGTGTCCGAGGATCTGATGATGGAGCCGGAAGAAGGCCATAGGTACTCTTTAATAAAACCACGCTACCCCATCGAGTTTGGGATCGTTTGAATCGTCTTGACGAGTACTTTGTTGGGAAATAGTGTCTAGGGTCTGATGATGGAGCCGGAAGAAGACCACTGGAACTCGGTAATAAAACCATCCAACCTCATTGAGTTTGGGCTTGATTGAATCGCCTTGACGAGGACTTTGTTGGGAAATAGTGTCCAGGGTCTGATGATGGAGCCGGAGGAAGGCCAATGGAACTCTATAATAAAACCATGCAACCTCATTGAGTTTGGGCTCGGTTGAATCGTCTTGACGAGTTCTTTGTTGGGAAATAGTTTCTAGGTTCTGATGATGGAGCAGGAAGAAGGGCACTGGGACTCTGTAATACAACCATGCAACCTCATCGAGTTTGTGCTCGTTTGAATCGTGTTGACGAGTTCTTTGTTGGGAAATAATTTCCAGGGTCTGATGATGGAGCCGGAAGAAGGGCACTGGGACTCTGTAATAAAACCATGCAACATCATCGAGTTAGGGCTCGTTTGAATCGTTTTGACGAGTGCTCCGATAGGAGATGGTATATTTTTAGTCTTAGCTCGTTAACTAAAAAGCATAAAATAATAATTTACTGAAAAAAAATATTTTTTAAAAACACGTTTTTAAAACGGACTAAATTATTACAAAAAAATCGGACTAAAATATTAAATCGGACAAGTAAAAACAAACTAAAAAGTAAAAAATAAATTTTTCTGTAAATATTTATAACCCTAATAACCTATACCTACCTACAGAAATTTTAAACCTAAAAATTTTAAACCTAAAAACGTGGGGCGCGTTTTGTAAAATGTATCATCCATATTGTCTATATGCATGCGAGGCATGCGCCCCACGTTTTTTTGGTTTAAAAGTTTTAGGTTTAAAATTTCTGTAGGTAGGTATAGGTTATTAGGGTTATAAATATTTACAGAAAAAAATATTTTTTACTTTTTAGTTTGTTTTTACTTGTCCGTTTTAATATTTTTAGTCCGATTTTTTTGTAATAATTTTTCTATACAATATAGGTACTATAGTAATTTTATACTGATTGCGTAGGAAGAATGTCATTAAAATATAATGCGGGAGAAAAGAGAAATCTCAATCTCAAGGAGCTGTTTACAGTTATAATTGTTTGACATTTTCCTATTATATGACATTTCAAAGTCAAAGTCAATGAGATATGTATGGTTAATGCGCATCATGGCCCAGAATCCGGCATGATCCTTTAAAGTTAAATTCTTGCTTGGAATATTTACAGTTTGATATATTATGATGACAGATTTGGCTTTGTTGGATGCCTGTAAAAGTTGTAGATATTCTTTGGACTTTGATTAGACGGTAAGTCCATGGCAGACTCTCCTGAAGTAGTTGTTTGAGGCGAATTAAAGCGCAGTTTTATTGTTTCTTTTATTTTGTTTGAACTTTTTGTTGTAGTATAAACTCATTTTTAGTAAAAACACAAACAAAACTTTAATACGGCACACACAGCTCAAAGTCACAGAGTTAGGTATCCCTCCAATATTTTATAGTTTTTCTTATTTTAAATTTGGAACACGCCGCGTCTGCCCGGCTGCTCCGCCCAACTGGCTGTTTATTATACCATGTTTTGTTGTTGTTTGTGAATGCGCCCCATAGATGTAGCAAATCCCTTCGGTATAAACCAGATTGAGCTCTTCGCCCCAAAACGAGCCGACAGAGAGGTCAAGTAGATAATTGTATCTCTTTCTTCATTAGGGTGACCAAACTGTATGGTTGGTCGGAGACATATTTATTACTTTAAACTGTTTAATATAAACTTAAGTACTTAGTTCTGTATTTACAATTAATACTTTTGCCACGTTTTTATAAGGTTGCTTGCTCGTTTGTTTGTGTTTTCGTTTGTTTGTTTGAGCACAAATTTTGCAAACGATTTTATACTAACTTCCCGATGAACTAGAGACTTGAAACTTTAAACACAGGTCAGAACTAGAAGGTGATGTAATATTATGGTATCATTGAGCTGATCTGCTAATGGAGCCGGAAGAACGCCACAGTAACACTATGATGAAACCATACAACCCCATCCAAGGGGCTGATGAAGGAGCCGGAAGAAGGCCATTGGAACTTTGTAATAAAATCATGCAACCCCATCGAGTTTGAGCTCGATTGATTCGTCTTGACGAGTGCTCCGATAGGAGGTGGTATACTTTTAGTTTTAACTCGTTAACTGAAAAGCAGAAAATAAAAATTTACTAAAAATAAATCTTCACGTTTTTTTATCGCGTTTTATTAGGTTGCTTTCTTGTTTTTATTTATAAATATGGTTAATCACTAATATCTACAAAAATTCAAGTGTAAATAATGACATAACTATAAAGTTTATTCCAATTTTGATAAAAATACAATGTGCGTGTATTTCGGAAATCAAATGAATGTTGGAAAAACAAGTGAAGGTAAGAAAACATTGTCTAGTGATCTGTAGTTAAAAAACAGGTGCAAACGATTTTCGACTTTATTGACGTTTAAAATTCGGTTGCTTTCTACCATAATTATTATCTTTCATTAAAAACTGTTATTTTGTTTAATATATCAATAAGGTCTAAAATACTTGCACCAATTTTTTATTAGTGAAAAATGGGTGCAAGCATTTTTCAACGACACAATGTTAAAAATAAAAAAACAAGATGGCGGCCAACCTTTTTTTTTGTTTTTGGCTTGATTTCGATGAAAATCGGTTTTTAGTAATATTTTGACAAAAAATAACAATGAAATTTTGAAAATATAAAAGAAAACAAAATGGCGGCCTTCTTTTTTGTTTGTAGGCCGATTTCGATGAAACTCGGTTTTTGGTTCTATTTAGGCAAGAAAATAATAATGCAATGTAAACAATGTCAAATGGTCAAAATGGCTGCCAATTTTGTTTTTGGGTTGATTTTAATATAACTGGGTTGAAAAAAAGAAGAACAAGAAAAGAATTGCCGCCACCTTGGATTTTTAATACTTTTGAAAATTGCGTTGTTATTTTCTTATCAAAATAGTACCAAAAACCGAGTTTTATCGAAATCAGCCCACAAACAACAAAGTTGGCTGCCATCTTGAATTTTTTAATATTTTAATAATTGCGTTGTTATTTTCTTCTCAAAATAGTACCAAAAACCGAATTTCATCTAAAACAAAGAAAAAGTTGGCCGCCATCTTGGATTTTTAAATTTTTTAACATAGCGTTGTTATTTTCTTGTCAAAATTGTATTAAAAACCGAGTTTCATCTAAATCGGTCTACAAACTTAAAAGTTGGCCGCCATCTTGCATTTTTTAATATTTCTGACACTGCGTTGTTATTTTTTTTTTGTCAAAATAGTATAAAAAACCGAGTTTCAATGAAATCGGTCTACAAACAAAAAAGTTGGCCGCCATCTTGGATTTTTAATATTTTTTAACATTGCGTTGTTATTGTCTTGTCAAAATAGTACCAAAAACCGAGTTTCATCGAAATCGGCGCACAAACATGAATGTGATTATTAATATTAACTTTACCCCTCGCCTCGCCTGCGACTTTCAGTTATTTCTTTCAATAGAACAATTTCTTTTTTTGAAAATCTGAATTGGTGTAGTATTTATGGTCACCCTAGTTTTGTAAAGGAATATTTTATAAATATTGAAATTCTAAAATTGAAATTCGGTGCCGAAGTCAAAATCGGAGTTGCCAGGATTGACACTTGAATTTAACACCACCTCACCGATGATAGCTGATTAGCATTATTGTGAAAAACTTATTAAATCAAAAGATGAAAAGAGTAAGTTCAGTTTTATTTCACAATAACTATGTGTTATTCTAAATTAATATTTAAGTAGTATATTTTCAATATTCCACTCCGAATCCTTAACTTTGATACACTACGTGATTGGTAACGAACATTTTTTTTCCCTACCATCGTCACAGAATACATAATAGTGCCATCGTGGTATTGTTGTTTAGTAATGGCAATTGTGCGAACGAGACATCCTCATCTACTTGGTGATGTTTCATTCACACAGTAGAGTCTTCAGTAAATGTCGTTGATAGAATTTCAACTCTATGACTAAGAGTGTAAAGTTGAATTTCTTTTAAACGCATAGTGAGATTTTTTGTAGAGTACTCACTCCTTATATGAACCTCCTTGATGCGCCCTAATACAAGGCTGCAACTTTTTTTAAACTATTTGTTTTTGCCGATGAGGTGACTCTATGGTTGACTATGTAACCAAGAAGCTTAAACCCACAATGGAGATTGCAACTAGGCGTGCAATCTCCATTGTGGGTTTAAGCTTGATTATACTGAAGATTGAAAAAGACTCTTTAGTGACATCACGGCGTATTGCTATCTCTTTCTTTTCGTTTTACAATACGTTTTCGTTTCTCACGAACGAACGAACGACGAACAACGAACACGTATTGTAACACTAAAGAAAGAGGTTGCAATAAGCCGTCACGTCACTAAAATCTTCACTATGACATATGGCCGTGCAATCTCCATTGGAGGGAGGTATAAGCTTCTTGTATGTAACCAAATTGAGTTCAATTTTTAAATTACTTTTACACCCTAGGGTGAAACGAAGAGTTTTTGACCCGCTGCTCAGTTTAAATATACATCACTTTCCGAATATGAGAAATGAAAAAATATTTTATTAATAGGCCTATCCAAGGACCTCGACAAGTATCGATCCTGCAGTGCCCGCATCCAGCGGCTTCCACCGACCTGCGATCACCAGATTGACATCGTTTAGCTACGAGTATTTTAAACTTTTGAGTTACCGAGCGTTCAAATGCATAAAAACTTTGCCACTTGTCTAAAGCCCCTGAATAAAATGATAGTTGGAAAATTTATTACCTACATATCAGAGTTTGCAACTTGAAAGAGACAAGGGTAGTCAAAGCAAAAACAACGTTTTTGCTGTGTAGACTGTTTGTGTTGGCGGTGTCTATGTAAAAGGGGATTAAAGGGTAAGTTTCATTTGTGTGATCCATTTCACTAACTATTGTACTTTGAGTGAGATCCAACGCAGTGATAAAATTGAAACTGAACGACCTACTTTTTTGTTTTATTAATAAACTACATAGCGAGCATTATTATACAAAATTTCACTTTTCCAGAATGTGTAGTTCGAAAATGGGTTGGAATCCGAAAAAGTGTATAAGACAAAAGCTGTAGAAATTTTTATTAGCTTTCAAGATATTTTTTCTCTACGACGCACCGTTTTAAAGATATTAGCGAAAAACACAAAAGTGGAAACTTTAACCCCCCCTGAACAAATTTCTTAGGTCCCTGCTCACGCACTCTACATCCTCTTTTTGATTATTCTTTGAGCGGACTATAAGTTGTTGTACTTTTCGTGTGGTGCCATTTTTTGAGCGCAATGCTTGTTCCATAGATTCCCAACAGCATTAATTTGTGCAACTAGATACAACCTATTGCGGCTGCTCCTTGCTGTATTGTTTTCCCATTTTCCGCAATAATATTTATTAACTGAGTTTGTCGAGAAAAAGTCTATCACCAGTGGCGAAGATGATTTAATTATTAAATTTATTTTGATCACTTTCAAGGTATGATTCCGATCTCGGCAGCAGTGCTATACGCAGCACTGCTGCCGAGTCTGGTCCCCATACATTTCTCTATAGGGCTGCCGCAGCACTGCCGCGCAGCACTGTCGCACAGCAGTGCTGTTGGAGTGCACTTAGGGTTGCCAGATCGGAAGTCCAAAATATCTGGAGAAAATTTGAAAATGTCGGGATTTTGTAGTAGTTGTCTGGAGAAATAAATATTTACAATAAATATGTAACTTAAATGCCTGAATATAGTAAGAAAACGGCCGCGCTGCGCGATTTTTAGTTATTTTCATCCACTAATCTTGTACTCTTGCCTTTTTTAACAAGAAAAGGCCGCGCAGCGCGATTTATAGTGAGTTTCATTCAATAATCTTGTAATCTTGATTGTCTATCGAAGAAAAACGCGATTTTTAGTCAGTTTTAACCACTAATCTTGCAAATCTTGCAATCTGTGGTTTCATCCACGAAAATTATTGCTCTCTTGAGAACTTTCTGAACAGCTGATTTTCCGGGAGAACTTTAAATTTTTCGGGAGTCGGGAGATCACTTGAAATTTCGGGAGAATCCAGGCGAATCCCGATCATCTGGCAACCCTAAGTGCACTACTGCGGCAGCACTGCTGCTGCTGCCGAGATTGGACTCATACCTTCACTACAGTCACATAATTGTTTCTAGAGCACACTTCATATTTAGTATCGGTCTTTGAACGCAAGAAGCTTATACCTCCCTCCAATGGAGATTGCACGGCCATATGTCATAGTGAAGATTGAAAAAAGCTCCTTTAGTGACGTGACGGCTTATTGCTACCTCTTTCTTTAGTGTTACAATACGTGTTTGTTGTTCGTCGTTCGTGAGAAACGAAAACGTATTGTATGTAACACTAAAGAAAGAGGTAGCAATAAGGCTGGCCCCAGACCTACCATTTCTTTGCTGATCTACCTAGATCAGTAAAGCAAAGAAATGAAACCGGGAGGATACAAAACGTACTACTCGTCACAGACCTATCGACCCAAACCAGCAAGAACGCCCGGTCAGGCCGACATCGCTGGTAAGAACGTCTTCACCGGTAAGAAAGAGGCGTAGCCTACGTGCTCGCTCCGTATATGGTCACACACAGCCCGGTTGCAACCCGGCGCCGGTGTCGGCGATTTGTAAGCGTCAGAACCGCTGGACCAAAAGCGATATTGAATGTTTAGAAAATACCGAAATGCAATACTTTTTTGCTACTTTTTAGTACCTAACTTTAAATATTTAGTACCTCGATTGACAACCACAAAACGTGTAAAATACTTTCTTTACACTCTCTGGCCACTTAGCCAGACATTCTGAAGTCAAGTTGTATGGACCACTTTTTTATAATTTTAAACAACACAACTAATTTATCTCTTTGTAAACATTTAGAACCTTTTAAGTACCTTAACATATATTTTTTCCAAATTTTATTGGCATAAGTATAAAAAAAAATTAACGCAAGAAAGATTTTTAAAATTGATATTTAATTTGACACAGGAACTTTGTAATAAAACCATTCAACCCCATCGAGTTTGGGCTCGTTTCATTCATCCTGCTAAGTAATCTGTTGGAAGGTAGTGTCCAGGGTCTGATGATGGAGCAGGAAGAAGGCCACAGGAACTCTGTAATAAAACCATACAATCCCATGGAGTTTGGGCTCGTTTGATTTGTTTTGACAAATACTCTGTTGAGAAATAGTCTCCGGGGTCTGATGATGGCAAGAAGAAGGTAAGACAACCTATGTAAGACCGGATATGATATGAGGTGGGTGACCGTGGGACTGCAGTTACGAATATTAAGCAACTCTCGGAAAAGCCGGGTAAATGGGTGATCGTTTAGGACTGCGATAACGAAAGTTAAACAACTTTCGTTATCGCAGTCCAACGGTCACCCATCTCATACCCGGCATTTTCAAAAGTAGCTTTACTTACAGTCGTTATTCTAGTCCCAAACAGTCATCCATCTCATACTCGGCCTTTTCTAGAGTTGCTTAACTTTCGTTATCGCAGTACTACATGGTCACCAATGTCATATCATATCCGGTCTTTCTTAAAATTGCCTTACCTTCTTCTTGCTCCATCATCAGACCCTGGACACTACCTTCCAACAGATTACTTAGCAGGATGAATGAAACGAACCCAAACTTGATGGGGCTGTATGGTTTTATAATGGTACTAGCTTCTGCCCGTGACTTCGTCCGCGTGGATATTAGACGAAATCCTTTTAAGGAACCTTCAACCAGGATCCGGCCAGTCATTTTTACGCGATTTGGCGAGTCCCCATCAAGCGTGCTGCCTCGCGAGGCAAGACATTTGCCGTGTGTGGCGGGCCTCGCACAAGGCTTCCAGTTCCCGTTCCCGTTCCCGCTCCCGTTCCCGTTCCCCGTTCCCGTTCCGTTCCCGTCCCGTTTGCGTTCCCGTCCCGTAATCGTCCCGTAACCGTCCCGTACCCCTTCCGTTTCCGTTTCCGTTCCCGTTCCCATCCCGTTCCTGTCGGGTTCCCATCCAGTTCTCGTTTCTGTTCCCGTCCCGTTATATTCCCGTTCCGTTCCCGTTTCGTTCACGTTTCGTTCCCGTTCCCATTTCCGTTCCGTTCCCGCTGCGTTCCCGTCCCGTAAACGTCCCCTAACCGTCCCGTACGCCTTACGTTCCCGTTCCGTTCCCGTCCGGTTCTTGTTCCCGTTCCCGTTCCCATCCTGTTCGATTCCCGTTCCGTTCCCGTTTCATTCCAGTTTCGTTCCCGTTCCGTTCCCGTTACGTTCCTGTTTCATTCCCGTTTCGTTCCGTTCCCGTTCGATCCCGTCCCGTACCCCTTCCGTTCCCGTTCCCGTACCCGTCCCGTTCTAGTTCCCGTTACCGTCTCGTTCCCGCTGTAGTTCCCGTTCCGTTCCGTTCCGCTCCGCTCCGCTCCGTTGCGTTCCGTTCCGTTCCGTTCCGTTCCGTTCCGTTCCGTTCCGTTCCGTTCCGTTCCGTTCCGTTCCGTTCCGTTCCGTTCCGTTCCGTTCCGTTCCGTTCCGTTCCGTTCCGTTCCGTTCCGTTCCGTTCCGTTCCGTTCCGTTCCGTTCCGTTCCGTTCCGTTCCGTTCCGTTCCGTTCCGGTCCGGTCCGGTCCGGTCCGGTCCGGTCCGTTCCGTTCCGTTCCGTTCCCGTTCCCGTGCCCGTGCCCGTGCCCGTGCCCGTGCCCGTGCCCGTGCCCGTGCCCGTTCCGGTTCCCGTTTTCGTTCCCTGGATGTGCAAGTCCAGGTCCAGGTCCATATGTGTCATGTCCACCGCGTTGGACTTCAAAATAAATCTCATTTTCGCAATCACCATCCCATAAAACCTCAAGAACGATATCCATATCGATTTTTATGTTACTCACCCCACTTACCCTCTAAGGGGTTGATTTTCAAAATCCCAAAATATATATTTAGACGTGGTCCTACGAATTTTAAAGTAGTAATTTCGATTTTGTATTCTTTTTCATACAAAATTTAAACCCCATTTTTATTTACTTCACCCCTTTCATGTCCACCGTGTTGAACTTCAAAATAAATGTAATTTTTGCAATCGTCATCCCAGAAAACCCCAATAACGACATCTATATCGATTTTTATGTTTACTCACCCCATTTACCCCCTAAGGGGTTGATTTTCAAAATAACAAAATATATATTGGCCTATTTATTTTTAGATGTGCTCCTAAGAAGTTTAAAGTTGTAATGTCTATTTTATATTATTTTTCCACACAGAATTTGGACCCCATTTTCACCCCTTTAGGGATTAAATCATGTCCACCGTGTTGGACTTCAAAATAAATGTCATTTTTGCAATCGTCATCCCAGAAAACCCCAATAACGACATCTATATCGATTTTTATATTTACTCACCCCATTTACCCCCTAAGGGGTTGCTTTTCAGAATAACAAAATATATATTTGCCTATTTATTTTTAGATGTGCTCCTAAGAAGTTTAAAGTTGTAATGTCTATTTTATATTATTTTTCCATACAAAATTTGGACCCCATTTTCACCCCTTTAGGGGTTAAATCATGTCCACCGTGGTTGGACTTCAAAATAAATGTCATTTTTGCAATCGTCATCCCACAAAACCCCGATAACGACATCCATATCTATTTTTAGGTTTTTTTAACCCTTTTCACCCCCATTTCATCCCCTTTGGAGTTGAAATCCTAAAAAAAACAATATACGTTGCTTTAGATTTCTATCCATAAGCCTAAATTATAAATTTAGCGATTTTTACTTCGAAAATGAAGGATTTTCTTTAATACACAACTTCATCCCATTTCCAAGCGCAAATGTGGAAATTTGTCAAACGAATTTTTCGAATTTTTTTCAAAATGTCTGAGATAAGTAAAAAAAATATATTTCAGTCCAGCTTTCCGGCGCTGTTTTTTTTCCTCTACAGGTCGCATTTCTCAACCGATTCTCGTGAAATTTTGTGAGCAGGTTCAAAAATTATATAGAATTTTTAATCGCGTCAGTTTTTCGAAATATTGGATATATTAAAAAAAACTGGCCTTAAAAATAAATTTATCCCGCATTTGGAAAAAAAAATCAGAATTAGAAGTGCTATCTAGCTGCAAATATAAAAAAAGCTGAAAATATTTATATAAGCTGACGACATTTAAACGTCGACTTTCTCCAAATGAAAATGTTATCTATAATCGACATCACTTACAGAAATCCCATGCCACATCACTATCGAAATCATGGTGTCATATTGTCACAGATAAGATCAGAATTGATTTTTTTTGGCAAAAGCTACACATTTCAACTTCCTGACAATGTACTTACGCTCTTTTAGAATGAGTAAGATTTCAAACAGTGATTTAATTTCCAAAAAAACAATTAAAAGTTTAAATAAAAAATACGTGTCCCCTAATTTTGTATCTACTTTCAATATACAACGTGAAAACGACATATTATATTTTTGAAAGGTTGTCCATTGTACCTACCTATGAGTCAAAATGTTTGTCCAACACCTTCATTGCGTAATTGTGAGAAAGATTTCAATTCTGAACTGTTTTATTAATATTTTTCCAACAGCTTGGTTTACTTATTATAACTAATGCTTATAATTTTATTATTTAATCAATTAGTTATGGAATATGAGCTAAGAAAACAAATTATTATTTTTTCATCTCATACAAAATAAGGATGTCCTTTTGCTACCTTTGTCTAGAAAAATGTGAACAACTATTTCATAAATACACGTACAGGCAAATTATGAACTTTGATCTTTAGATTAAAGGACAGACTAACAGTGACTTGCGTTGAGGTCGTATTCAGCTTATTGTTTGTTTTTTTACATTTATTTAAAGAGATGTCCAAGGTTTGTAACATGAGAGTAACAATGCGTGAGTAACGGTATTTGGGACTTTAACATTGCAAAAACTGCCGTTGAAATGATTTTTTCGGTTCTGGCAACCCCGGACTTCCATTTGGTGTTAAAAATAAAACAAAACGCCTGTCTTTGCCAGAGTTAAGTGAGGTTATGTAAATGAGGTCGTAAAGGTCGGGAACGGGAACGGGAACGGGAACGGGAACGGGATAGGGATCGGGAACGGGATAGGGATCGGGGACGGGGACGGGGACGGGGACGGGGACGGGGACGGGGACGGGGACGGGGACGGGGACGGGGACGGGGACGGGGACGGGGACGGGGACGGGGACGGGGACGGGGACGGGGACGGGGACGGGGACGGGGACGGGGACGGGGACGGGGACGGGGACGGGGACGGGGACGGGGACGGGGACGGGGACGGGGACGGGGACGGGGACGGGGACGGGGACGGGGACGGGGACGGGGACGGGGACGGGGACGGGGACGGGGACGGGGACGGGGACGGGGACGGGGACGGGGACGGGGACGGGGACGGGGACGGGGACGGGGACGGGGACGGGGACGGGGACGGGGACGGGGACGGGGACGGGGACGGGGACGGGGACGGGGACGGGGACGGGGACGGGGACGGGGACGGGGACGGGGACGGGGACGGGGACGGGGACGGGGACGGGGACGGGGACGGGGACGGGGACGGGGACGGGGACGGGGACGGGGACGGGGACGGGGACGGGGACGGGGACGGGGACGGGGACGGGGACGGGGACGGGGACGGGGACGGGGACGGGGACGGGGAAGTCGCGGGCGGCCGCTAGTGTTAAATAAATCCACTACATACATCATATCCTGAGGTTTTTTACTTCTGGTATAATCCAAACCCCAGTTATGAGGGTTAAGCGGTTGGGGGTTAAGGTCCAATTTCATAATTTTTTTGTTGTTTGTGTACTAATACTAGCTTACATACCAAATTTCAGAATTCTAGGACTTCAGGAAGTACCCTATAGGTTTTGATGATACTTTCTGTGTTTAATAAGTTTACTACTGACATCAAATTCCGAGAATTTCGTTTATCTGGTATACTCCAAACCCAAGATATGAGGGTTCAAAAAAACGACGAAGTACTTCGAGAAAAGGTAGGTAGTGCCCTTGAGCTTCGCTTGCTCGTCTTGGCGGGGCGTTTTTTGTTTATAAAAATATGCGTTAATAAAATTATGCGTGTTTAAATTTATGCTAAAGAATATTATGCTTAAACATGATTATGCTTAAATTAGTTATGGCTGAAAAAAATATGCAATGCAAGTTATGACTAAGTAATATTAACATCATTCGGCGAAATCATATTATGTTATGACATATTATGCCTTAAAATTTTATGCAAATACCTATAGAGAGAAAATTAAAAACAAATATTTTAATCACAGAGAAATAAAATATAAAAAAAACCGGCCAAGTGCGTGTCGGGCCACGCGCAATAGGGTTCCGTAGTTACCTTAATTAAACCATACCATCATATTTACCTTACTCTGTTTTTCACAGTGTTTGTATAAATGACAAACTTATGATAAACTTAATTTTCTTTGAAAGTGTTCATTAAGTTCTATACTTAGCATATATTTTTTTTAGATTTTTCACTCTCTTATTTTAAAAGTTAAAGGGGGGGGGACACACATTTTACCACTTTGTTAATCTTTCAAACGGTGGACTTTGAGAAAAAATAGTCTTAGAAACCTCAATGTCATTTTTAAAGACCTATCTATAGACACCCCGCACGTATTGGTTTAATGAAATTTTTTTTTTCAGTTTCAGTTCCATGTATGGGGAGCCCCCTTAAGCTTTATTTTTTTATTTTTGTGTATAAATCGTAAAGCGGTTTACTAAATACATCCCTTTATTCGCTAAATGGCAGATTCTGCAAACGGCAGAACTGTGTAGTCCTAATACTTTCTGAATAAAGTGGCTCTGACATTACGGACGGACGGACAGACAGTCATGACGAATCTATAAGGGTTCCGTTTTTTGCCATTTAGGCTACGGCGGGCTGATTATCTAATTAAAAACCACCTAGCGACTGGTTAGAGTTCACAGATGATCGTGATCCATTGCTACTTCTTTTTGGGTTAAAAAAAACATACCAAAGAAAAGTGGCAATGTATGTCAAATGCAACCGGTCGCTAAATAGTTTCTTTTAACATTGGAAATGTTTTTTCGATCGCATCTGTACAGGGCCCCGTTTTCGGTAATAGTGGGACATGCCGATATTTCCGTTATTTCTAGGTCAATATAGTTCATCAATCATAATCAATTGAATAAGTCATACATTTATCTTTTAAACTTAAAAAAATTCTCTAAATGGGTCATTTTTTTTGGAGTACGTAATGTACCCAACATCTAGTCTTAATAGTAATATTTTTTTCATAAAATCTAGATTTTCTTATGGAGGTAGGTTATATCTCGGGATGCTTTTCGAATTTTGAAAAAAAAAAATTTTAGGAGTTAAGACGACTTTAACCTGTAGGTTTGAGCGTCTCGGCTCGCGCTTCTGGATTTACGTATTAGGAGTTTTTGTCGATAAATAGTTTGGGATTTCATTAAGTATATTTTTGTTTGTAATTCTGTTGTTTTGTAAATATTTACCGTACCGTATCTGACGACCTCCGTGGTCGAGTGGTTCGCACGCCGGTTTTCAAGGCGTCACCATCTCATGAGGTCCCGGGTTCGATCCCCGGCTGGGTCAATGTTGAAAATGAACTTTTCAATATTGTCTCAGGTCTGGGTGTGTGTCATACCACCGTTGTTTCCGATTTCCATAACACAAGTGCTATAGCTACTTACTTTGGGATTGGAGCAATGTATGTGATGTTGTCAAATATTTATTTATTAATTTATTTATTTACTAAAAAAATAAATAAATATTTTTTATTTTAAAACATGACGTTATGGTGCTGATAGGTGCAACGTTGGTTGTAGCGAAAGTCTTTCCGCTTTGTATAATAGCTATTTCAGACGAACTTGGTATAGGACTTTTCTTTAACTTGTTAGTATCTTGGAAGGAATTCATACACAAATTAGAATTGTTTTTCGATCGCTTAGGTAGGTTATTCCTTTTTTACCAAAGTGCGATATTTCCCTTAATTCTAAGTCAATATAGCCGATCTATAATGTTCTTAGCCCGCACCGTACCGAGCGAGACGCGTCTATACTTTATAAGTTTATACTCGTCCACATTATTTGAGCGCAAAATAGCGCAACGCCGAGGGATGTGAATTGTCTCTTTAACTATGTAGCGAAAGGGTAGGTAATACTAATTACCTCTTTATCAGTTGTTCGGCCGTTATTGGCCAAGTAGCATGTCGTTTGCACGCAAGTATGAAAGGTGTAAGTAAAGCGAAAAAAAGTTACAATTATTATATCGTTGGCGTATACGTATACAATCACTATAACGTAAAACAACTAAGTTAAATAAAAATCATTAATATTATCCATTGAAAGAATACGATATCAGCAATTGAGTATTTCTCAAAAAATTTGTACCTTAACGAAAATGTTGTAACTAAAAAATGCAACGAAATGGTTACATGTAACGCAATGGTACAACGAAAATGTAAGCATGTAACGAAATTTTAATTGTTAAGCATAGTTTACATTTCCATACAAAATTATTTTAATGTTATGAGTAATATGTATGCTTAAACATGTCATTTGCGATAGCACATACTTTTTAAATGTTTAAAACGATACATACAGTTGTATGTATCGTTTTAAACATTTAAAAAGATTTACAAAGATTTCAATATTTAAAAATTATTGCGAAATAAAACTAAATTTTTCTGTACATTTGTATAGTGTACAACTAGCTTAATTTGAAATGTAACTAAACTGTGTATAAAACATTTTCGTAACGTAACGAAACGTAACAAATTTTTTTTACAAAAATAACCTCAAAATTAATTTGAGTAGTCAAAACGCATTTTATCGCAAGAAACCAAAATAATAATTAAAGCTTATTATTTTATCTACAACGTATTTTGAATAAAGGTTGCATATGTATTGTACTTACCGAAGAAATGGTCATTTAGTCCAGTATAACTAAATTGTATCAACGGAGCTCAGAAACTTACGTGCAGAAAAAATGACAAATAAACGCTAGACAGTTTTGTAACAGCCAATCAGAGACTTCTCAGTGTTGCCAATAGTAAGTAATATAGATGCGTTCCGAAACTCTTCTAAATTCGTGGTTGTTGTATAACGAACCTGCTCGTAACTAAACTGCAATTTTTGCGACAGAGAATAAAATAATTTTGGTTTAATTTTTTATATGGAGAGATATGTAATTAAAATATATTTTAAATAAAAGAAGAAATCTTGAACAGTATAAGTCGAACATGACAGAAAATACTTTACTTTTGAAAATTTTATACTTGATTCAAATATTCTTGAGTATTTGCGACATTGTAATTTTTCTATGGAGAACACAAAACATAGTTTGGTATTTCACAAAAAAAATTATTTTAAATACAACGTGCGTAGTTCGAGATAGTTTATAAAGAAGAATTATATTTTAGTCTATGCATAATGCAATTTTCTGTAAAGATATGACAAACTTTTATTGAGTTACAATTATTTTTCAGTTTGAGACATGATTTTTTAGGCAGAGGTACATTTTTGCTGAGAAATACTCAATTACCATTCGGTACGGTACGTTTCTTTATGCAAAAAATTAAATAAATTTAATAAAAATATTAAAAACACGACTGCCCTGCCAAAAACGAACTAAAAAGTTAAACAACAAGTGTCATTGCAGTCGGGGGACCTTATTATGGAACAATTTTTGATCAAAGAGGTCCCCCGACTGCAATGACACTTGTTGTTTAACTTTTTAGTTCGTTTTTGGCAGGGCAGTCGTGTTTTTAATATTTTTATTAAATTTATTTAATTTTATTTCACACATTTTAGTGACATATTATATAGTTTTGGAATGTGCTCATCAAGGCCTTTCATTTGATGCCCATATTGTAATAATAGAAGAAAAAAAATTTTTTTTCACATTTGAAAATGGCGTCGTACAGTCGCTATATTGATTTTTTCTAAAAAAAGTATAGCCAGTGTCACTCGGAATGCTGTAAGGATTCTAACGATACCCCATTTATTCAAATCAGTTCAGGCATTTAGAAGTTATGGTGGAATAAAGAAACTCACATACCCACAAACATACATGAATCCTGAACACATAACACTCTTTTTGCTTTGGGCAGTCGTGTAAAAAAAAGCCAAGGACCGGGCGTCTTGCACGGCACGTGGTGAGTCGTTGTGGGTGGGGCCGAAAAAAACTATTGTGACGCATCTATTTCTATTGTTTTGAATATTTTTTCTGACTATTGAGCGAAACAAAAGCACTGCATGGTGGGATTATGATACCCAACCAACACTCTTTTTGTAAGCGGGCGGATAAACGAATCTTGAGCGAAAGTTGAATAGGAAATAGGGTGTAGTTTGAGCCTTGCCTCAAGCTGGTTTTAAAATCACACGGACCGGCATGTCTCTGGACATGGAAATGAAGTTTTTACTCAGCGATTCCAGTAGAATAAATAATAGACACAGAAATAGGAGAACATAAAATTGTCAATAACAAGTGGTTCAAAAAATTCCGCTCCGGAGTCCTGCGATGATTGTAGTTTTTAATACTATTATTTATATTCTATAGTATAGAAGTAGTTTTGAACAACCTATGTAGGTATTTTAGTAATAAATAAATTAGATTTTTTTAGAAATTGACATAAAAAATAATGAATAATGTAGGTATGTGGTATGTATACACCGTCATTTTGTAGTCGTTTTAATTAACTTAAGGGAGTGTTCTACTAACGGAACTAAACATTTCTGCCAAAGAAACATGGGTCGAAAAACGACAAAAAAAATTGACTTTCCCATACTAATAAAATGTTTTAGCTGTCTAGTTAGTATGGGAGACCCAAAATTTTTTGTCGTTTTTCGACCCATGTTTCTTGGGCAAAACTGTTTATTTTCATTGGTACAACACACCCTTAAGTTAATTAAAACGACTACAAAATGACGGTGTATGTAGGTAATATTCGTACATCAAAGCTGTAGTATGTAGTATAAAAGAAATATAGAATTGAAATCTCTGTAACCTGAAACCTTAGTATTTTCTAAAAATAACTAAAATAAATGTTAAATTAAAAAAATATGCATGTTCGTACAACAAAGCTGTACCTAGTTAGTACGAGGGTGGTTTGATAAGTCCATGACTTTGAAAAGAAGAAATACTTTTTTTTCATAATTTATTTTTGTGTCTTAAAAAGAAACTCCTTAAGGCATCTTTACACTAAATTTTTTTCAAATTCGGCAAAAGATTATTACTTTTGGAAACAAAAAGCTCAAGCGAGTTCTAACTTTTCTTACTTAATGACCCTGTCGACCCTCTCGGCGGCACTCATGACATCAAAACTCATCGAATAAAGATGCGAATCCTTCCAATTCTTTAGATTCAACCCCAGTGAGATATTTTCTCCTACCAAACATGAATAAATGTCTTGGCGGGCAAAGATTTTCATCAAGCCAAAAGGTGATGTCTGAAATGGGCCCTCATTTCAGAAAAAAATAATGGGTTAAAGAGGTAGGAACTTCGTTGGACTGAATACGGAGAGCTACAATAAGATTATGTACAGAAATAAAACAAAATATTCCGAAAAAAAGTCTTTCTTCATTAAAAAGTCATGGACTTATCAATCCACCCTCGTATGTAGTAGGTAGTATAGAAGTAGTATTGGATCGTCTTTATTTTCTATAACAAATTACTTACTATAACAAGTTTTGAAAAATATTATAATATTAATATTCCTTCCTATAAGTTCGTTTTATTTTTTATTGCTGAAGATCATTTCCAATGCCATTTGAAGGTCATGGGGTGCATGAGATCTGTGAGTTTTTAGATAATCAGGGTGCGGAATCCTAAAAATGCTCAAATCGGTACACTTTGACATGTTTTTACTAGTATTTACAGAATCTGAAGTCATTTTTTTATTTTTAAAGAAATAATGAGGTATTTGTCTATAATTGTATTGCGTGTTTTGTATATGTTACGGCTAATACCCGAAGTGCGGCTAAACCTAGTTTTAGCCGGCTAAAACTAGGTGTAGCCGCTAGCTGTTGGCTAAAACTAGATGTAGCCGATTTGCTCGCGGCTAATACTAGGTGTAGCCGGCTAATACTAGGTGTAGCCGACTAAAACTAGGTGCAGCATGGGATATAAAGAAAGTTTTTTCTGTTGTCTGTTAAAAAAAAATAACCTCGAAATTTAAGGCTCACGCTCCGCTGCGCTTCGCGCTCGCCTTAAATTTCTAACCTAACCCGGGACCTACAGGAGTAAAGCAGATTTAGCCAACAGCTATCGGCTACACCTAGTTTTAGCCGGCTAGAACTAGGTTTAGCCGCACTTCGGGTATTAGACTAATCATATATACTTATATCCGCCCTCATTACGGTTCGCGCAGAGTTTTTTTGATCATTTATATTGAAGATTTAAAAATGGAACAAAAGAGACAACTCTTTTCCGACATTTGACATCTGACACCTCAACAGTTCAACACAACTGAAGTACCTACTCCAGAGTTGGGCAAAATGTAATCTAACTACTGATTAATAACTACGATTACATTTTGTAGTTAGTAATCAAACTACTCGATTTAAAAAAAAAATCGTAAAAGTAGTTACAACATTTCGATTACTAACTACTAGTTGCATGCAATCACGATTGCATGATTACTTTTTGTAACTACTATCATGAATAAGCATCAAATTTTAACATACACATACGCGATCCGGATCGGGCCCTATTTCTGAATCGCTCGGCCGGCGCCGAGCGCCCGCCTCCACCGACTTTCGCTCGACAAATCAACTCAAATGTATGAGATGTCGAACGAAAATCAGCAGAAACGAGCGCCCGACGCCAGACGAGCGATTCAAAAATAGGCAACAAAACCACTATTGTTTAGGCACCGATTACATACCGCCACCCGGTATGTAATGTCCGGGAGTCGAAAAGGGGGCGCACTAAAAATGCACTCTTAACTTTTTTTTCCAAAATGACGAAAAACAATGTTGTCAAAAAGAAATAGAAAAACCGGCCAAGTGCGAGTCGGACTCGCGCACGAAGGGTTCCGTACCAAAAACAGCAAAAAAATCACGTTTGTTGTATAGGAGCCACCCTAAAATATATATTTTTCTCTGTTTTTAGTATTAATTGTTATAGCAGCAATTCAAATACATCAGCTGTGAAAATTTCAACTGTATAAATGCAGTCCTTATTAATAGCGAGCAAAAAACGGCAAAAAAATCACGTTGTTGTATGGGAGCCCCCCTTAAATATTAATTTTATTCTGTTTTTAGTATTTGTTGTTATAGCGGCAACAAAAATACATCATCTGTGAAAATTTCATCTGTCTAGCTATAACGGTTCATGAGATACAGCCTGGTAACAGATAGACAGAGAGACAGACAGACAGACGGACAGCGGAGTCTTAGTAATAGGGTCCCGTTTTTACCCTTTGGGTACGGAACCCTAAAAATGGAAAAAAGGTATAAAATAAATTTTTCAGTGATTTTGTATGGAGCTGGGACTAGTAAAATTTGTGTAGCAACACAAGGTAGGAAAAAGTGAAAAATTTTAGAAAGCGACTTAAAAAAATTCGGCTGATTTTGTATGGAGCTGGGACTTGTAAAATTTTTCGTTTTTCCTTACCATGATATTTTGAAAAAATTCGGATATTATACAAAATAGGTAGGTATATCCTGCGATCGTTGAAGTCAAGCATCTTTTGCTAGGGTCAGTCTCGGGATGGGTGACCAAAATTGTATGATCTCAGAATTTTTATATAGGTACGTATATCATCAACGATCACAATCGTTGATGTTAAGCAACTTTCGCAAAGGTTAGTCATGGGATGGGTGACCAAAAATTTATTATCTCCGAATTTATATAGGTACGTACGTATATCATCAACGATCACAATCGTTGAGGTTAAGAATCTTTTGCTAGGGTCCGTCACGGGATGGGTGACCAAAATTTTATGATCTCAAAATTCATATAGGTACCTACGTAACCATATCTTCAACAATCACAATCGTTGAGGTTAAGCAACTTTCGCAAAGGTTAACTCATGGGATGGGTGACCTAAAATTTATTATCTCAGAATTTATATGTAGGTATATACTGCTATTGTTTAGGTTAAGCAACTTTCGCATGGGTCAGTCACGGGATGGGTGACCAAAAATTTTTTTCTCGGAATTTATTTATATATAGGAAGCACATAGTCATGGCAAAGCAAAGACTTCTGAACGTCTCCGGCGCTGCGGGAAGTGCAGCCCCTCCGCCCTTGCGCAACAAATCGCAGGCACTCCATGCTAGTGCAGTATTTAGTGGCATCAACCTTGCAGATCGTCAACAAAGGAAGCCGCTTGGCACAGGCGTACTATGTGGTCATCTGAGCTGATTTAGCCCTGTACCCACGTGGTACCACCATGGTGGTAGCCAGGAGTGGGGGGGAGAGGTCCCTTCTACCACGCTGCACTTTTACATCCATATCTCCATAAGTTTAGCAAATAGGTCGTGTTTGGTATCGTTTTCATATAATTTAAGGACGAGGAATTCATTTCTGGAACAATTTTTTCACTCGTTCATAGAAAAAACAAAAGTTCTGCGCAAAAAAAGAAAAATAAGAAAACAAAAATCTTACAAAATCTATGCCTACAAATAAACCACGAGATTGTGCTTTATAAAAAAATATAATTAAATAGCCCTGTTTATCTAGAATATACAAACATCAACTTTCTTTTATAAATTATATTTATAAATGTGTCAAAAAAAACTTTTGCCATACGCGGCGGTATTTTGGCGCAGTAAATTTGGATAGGATTTCACACTTATTGTTTAATAATGACACAAATAGGTCGTGTGTTTGGTATCGTTTTCATATAATTCAAGGACGGGGAATTCAATTCTGCAACAACATTTTTACTAGTTCATAGAAAAAAATAAAGTTCAGCGCAAAAAAAAAGAAAAATATAAAAAAAAACTTACAAAATCTATGCCTACAATTGAAGAATTAGATTATGCTTTATAAAAAATATGTTTTAAGAGCCCTATTTATCTTAAATATATAAACATAAACTTTTCTAAAGACATTACATTTATAAATGTGTCAAAAAAATCAGTTTAGCCGCGCGGCGGTACTTTGGTGCAGTATTTTTTTTATTTGGATTTATCATTTATAATGATACGGATTAGTATTGTTAGTCCCATAGTTTTACTTAATAGAGAGTTAAAGTAATAATAAAATAAAATAAAAGTTTTTTTTACCTACCTAGTTATATCAAATTTTATTGGCAGTTTCCGCTGCATCTACGTAGTTCGGTGCACTTTATTTCTCTTTTTAAACAATTGCACCTTGCTGCGCATTTTTGCTTACACCACTTTATTAACTCTATGCAAGCCGTGGCTGCTGGCGGTAAGGTGGTTCACATAGGCTCCCACAAGCCGTTATTTTTGCCCCAACCCCAATCTGCAGGACATGGCAGGTTTTGGATTGTTTTTAAAAGTCGACCCCATACATTCCTCCCTGATAAATCGCTCGCAAAATATGGTTGCACAGGGCGTCTCTAGTTGGTGGAGATTCTCCAGCTGCATGTCCTATTTCGTGAATAGCACTTTTATACATTGATTTATATCAAAAGCATTGATTAATATCAAGGACATGCATTCTTACTTTTCCAACAATAACTTAAATCACAAAAGCCAATCACCACGTAACTTACTTGCCATACAAAGCAATGACAATTTTTTCTAATACTTATTGGCAAAGCCTGCTCCACATTTCCTTCTTTATAGATTTTATAGTGTGAAAATACTATACTTATTTGGGTTACTTAATAAAGCTGCAATTGCATGGCAAGGCAGGATTTTTACCCGTGCCAATAAGAACCCACAATTCCTCAAGCAATGAATATCTTCTTTCACCGGAAAAAGCAGAACGCCATTTCCGAGTGTGATACCGTATCGTCTTTTGCTGGTAAAGGGAAAAAACGCTTTCGAAAGCTTGGGGCGTTTATCCAATTGCAATGGAAGGATTTAAATAAGCTGAAGAAGGAAATGTGGAGCAGGCTTTGCCA
Organism: Agriphila tristella; assembly: GCA_928269145.1. Taxonomy (NCBI): domain Eukaryota; kingdom Metazoa; phylum Arthropoda; class Insecta; order Lepidoptera; family Crambidae; genus Agriphila; species Agriphila tristella. The sequence goes on from OV743432.1 coordinate 32,483,512, forward strand.
ATAAGTATTAGAAATAAATGACATTGCTTTGTATGACAAGTTACGTGGTGATTGGCTTTTGTGATTTAAGTTATTGTTGGAAATGTTGGAATGCATGTCCTTGATATTAATCAATGCAGAAAAGTACTATTCAAGAAAAAGGACATGCAGCTGGAGAATCTTCCACCAACCAGAGACGCCCGCCCTGTGCAACCATATTTTGCGAGCGATTTATCAGGGAGGAATGCATGGGGTCAACTTTTAAAACCAATCCAAAACCATGCATGGTCCTGCAGATTGGGGTTGGGGCAAAAATAATGGCTTATGGGAATCCTCTGTAGACCACCTTACCGCCAGCAGCCACAGCTTGCATGGAGTTAATAAGGTGTAAGTGTAAGCAAAAATGCACAAGAAGGTGCAATTGGTAAAAAAGAGAAATAAAGTGCACCGAACTACGTAGATGCAGCGGAAACTGCCAATAAAATTTGTTATAACTAGATACCTAGGTAAAAACATTATTACTTTAACTCTCTATTAAGTAAAATTATGGGACTATTATCCTCATTAATTGGTAATGCGCTGGAACCTTGTCACATTAACATCCACGTTGTCATGATCCGCAACTAAAAATGTCATGAAATAAGAAAATTCTAATAGGTAATCTAATATTATTAATTATTGAATTATTATTTTCAATAAGATAGGGTCTAGGTATACAAACATTTTACGATTGTTTTCGTTTTTGAGGTTAAAATCATGGCCGCCAGGCGCATATAGATAGTACCAATACTAATCCGTGTCATTATTAAACAATAAGTGATAAATCCAAATAAAAAAATACTGCACCAAAGTACCGCCGCGCGGCTAAACTGATTTTTTTGACACATTTATAAATGTAATTTCTTTAGAAAAGTTTATGTTTATATATTAAAGATAAATAGGGCTGTTAAAACATATTTTTTATAAAGCATAATCTCGTGGTTTAATTGTAGGCATAGATTTTGTAGGTTTTTCTTTCTTATTTTTTTTTACTTAACTTTATTTTTTTCTATGAACTAGTAAAAATTTTGTTGCAGAATTGAATTCCCCGTCCTTGAATTATATGAAAACGATACCAAACACGACCTATTTGTGTCATTATTAAACAATAAGTGTGAAATCCTATCCAAATTTACTGCGCCAAAATACCGCCGCGTATGGCAAAAGTTTTTTTTGACACATTTATAAATATAATTTATAAAAGAAAGTTGATGTTTGTATATTCTAGATAAACAGGGCTATTTAATTATATTTTTTTATAAAGCACAATCTCGTGGTTTATTTGTAGGCATAGATTTTGTAAGATTTTTGTTTTCTTATTTTTCTTTTTTTGCGCAGAACTTTTGTTTTTTCTATGAACGAGTGAAAAAATTGTTCCAGAAATGAATTCCTCGTCCTTAAATTATATGAAAACGATACCAAACACGACCTATTTGCTAAACTTATGGAGATATGGATGTAAAAGTGCAGCGTGGTAGAAGGGACCTCTCCCCCCCACCCCTGGCTACCACCATGGTGGTACCACGTGGGTACAGGGCTAAATCAGCTCAGATGACCACAAAGAACGCCTGTGCCAAGCGGCTTCCTTTGTTGACGATCTGCAAGGTTGATGCCACTAAATACTGCACTATGCGGTTTGTTGCAGCGCGCGGGGGTTGCTCTCCCTCCGCGCCGTCGGGCTTTTATATACACTCTAGAGGTAGGGTATCTATCTACCCAAACTACATAATAATTAATAAATATTATCTAGCTACGAATTAAAACTTGTGTTTTTATACCACCTGACATCCTTACCTTTTGATTCAGAAATAATTTGGTGAATTAAAAACTGATTTTTCAAATCTTAATCAGCACATTGCTGTGGCAGGTCCTGGTCAATATCAATCGATCAATCAACATCGAGTACTTAAACTACCTACCTATAATTAATGATTAAACGAACTTACCTTAGTAAAGTTCTATCATAATTATACGAAGCGCCTCGTCCGAAGAGATTAGTATTTCTTTTATATTATATACAACATGTAGTAACGCATAAGTGATACCGCTTGACACTATAGTTGAGAAAATTTTATCTTTTTTTTTGTGTAGGTAGTCTGTGAACCGTTGTCGATCATACTCGGCATTCAGTCGTCATTTGGTTTAGAGCGAAGTATGTTAGATAATTGGATTTTAAGATATGTAAGTATGTTATACCTTACATATTTACTAAGACATTTGTATTTTATTGACATATTGACTTTTAGATCAGGGGATCAGCGGAGCTGAGGGTGGGAGGGGAGTACATACTAATCTCTTCGGACGAGGCGCTTCGTATAATTATGATAGAACTTCACTAAGGTAAGTTCGTTTAATCATTAATTATACTTTGCGCCTCGTCCTCGAGATTAGTATTTCTTTTATATTATATACAACATGTAGATATTGAGAGTTATGTGGAAATATTGTACAATAAAATACTTAATGGACATGTATGATTGTTATTTATTTTTACCTGTTATTATAAATTAATACATAATCATTCTTAACAGTTTGCTAGGTAACAAAGATCATTGAATTATTTTGATAATTAGTTAAATTAGGTATATATACTTAGGCAACATTAATCAATATTAATTATTGCATTCGGAAACGCCGAATTATCATTTATAATGTTCCTGTTGTAATGCTTAGCAAATACAGTGGAATTTCTACTCCAGCCAGCAGTGTTACGAATTGTATCGACGCTGACGCCTAGGGAGTGTGCACGAGATGTCGCGGCGTGGCGCGTGCTATGCGCAGAAAATATACTTGTGTCTATGCCACACTCGCTAAGCGTACGCTTAATCCAGCGACTGAGCGTCTGGGAGCCGACAGGGTTATGCGGCTTTTTTATGCTAGTAAACAGAATATTACAATTCCTAAGCATTTTTGTTTTGTCTATGTAGGCATCTAATGTTTTTGCAGGGCAAATGGAGGGTTTTTCATTAATATAAGGTAGGAGGAGAAGTGGCTGTTTCGCGCCGGGGCGAGAAGTTTTAACTATGTCGGGTATTTTTATAATTATTTGGCTATTATAGACTTTTATATTTTCCACACTAATCTTTGAGATGGTTTGGACTCTGTGTGCCGTCACGAGAGCCAGTAAGGTTATTAATTTCCTCGATAATTGGTCCAAGGACAATTCTTCGTTTGGATACCATGTACTCAAATGTTCAAGAACGGTGTCAGTATCCCATGTAAAATTGTATTTTGGGAGCGGAGGTCTCATTCGAAATACTCCTTTTAAGAAACGGATCAATCTATCGTCCTTAAAAATATTTGGACCTAATATTAAGGCCAAGGCGGATCTATACGTATTTAGCGTTCCATACTGACTGCCGTCATTGAACATTTTAGTCAAAAAGGAAATCACTATGGGAACTGATGCTTTGAAATAATCGATATTATGTATTTGACAATATAGCCACCAATTAAGTAAACCAACATTATATTGTTTCATGGAATTTGCGGATAGGGAGGATACCATTATGTCCAAAGACGCACGCGGTAGGCTCCTTCGTGTTAGCGCCTCCCGGATAACACTCCTGCAACCAGGGTAAGGGAGGAGTGTATCCGACGCGGGCTGGAATGAGATAGAAGAGCATTATCGTTCGGTGTGAACCTGACTAAATCGGAAGTGAGTAGACTTTGGAATAATGGGTACCAAGGTTGGGTTGGCCAAAGTGGTACGACAAGAATACCTTCAGCTTTATCTACAATAATCTTCCTCAAAATTTTCAATATCATTGAAAACGGGGGGAAAGCGTAGAAAAAGGTGTTTGACCAGCTTATTGTGAAGGAATTGATGGCGATGGCATCCGGGTCTCTGTGCAATGAGACGTATTTGGCACATTTATTATTCAACCGAGTAGCAAAGAGGTCAATATCGGGACTATTGAATTTATCAACTAACTTTTGAAAAGCCCAATCAGTTAACTCCCATTCTATATCCGGATGAGTTTTACGAGACTCCGCATCGGCAATAACATTGTCACAAGATCGTATATAGGATGCAAATATAAAAATTCTTCGAGATTCACACCATTGCCAGATATCTCTGGTTATCTGTGCTAAGTGGGGGTATTGGATACCACCCATGCGATTTATATAAGATATCGCAGTGGTGTTATCTATGCGCAAAAGTATCTGGCAATCGTGGAAATCTTTAGCGTAGATTTTTAAGGCAATAAAAGCAGCTAACAACTCGAGGTAATTGATATGTTGCTTTTGTTCTTGTTGAGACCACTGACCCCCTGCGGAATCATCGTTATAATAGGCCCCCCACCCCGTGGTTGAGGCGTCAGAATAAATTTCGGCAACATATTGGTCATCTCTAATTTGACGGACAGAATGATCTATATTTGCAAGCCACCATTTGACATCCGGTATTACAGAGTCTGGGATGTTCATGAATCTTTCATAAAGAAATTTTGCCCGTTCTAGCTCTTTAGTATAGAGCCTACCGTATTCAACGGCCGGACAGGCTGATACAAGTAAACTAACTATTTGGGCATATTTTCTTATTTTACAGCGTTTTAATAAAAGAAGGTTTTTTAATTCAGAGAGAATGCGTAACCTTTTTTCATTAGGTAAGCTTAAGGTCATAGTATCGGAATCTATGATCATTCCTAAGAACTTGCATGTTTTTGTAGGAGTAGGGGCACTTTTGTCCTCATTTATAATGAAGCCCAGAGAAGTTAATAAGTTTCTCGTAATGTTAACATTTTTTAAGCAATTCTCATATGAGTCACTTATTAAAAGCCAGTCATCAAGATACACGGTGGATAGTAATCCGCTGGAACGCAACATTTTTGCAACTGGTTTCATTATCTTTGTAAATATATACGGTGCCGTGCTTAAACCGAACGGAAGGATATTAAACTGAAAGAGTTTTCCATCGAAACTTTATGAATTTTGATTAAAAATAGGCATCTTTAAGGTCAAGGGTGGACATATAGCAACTTCTAGAGATTAGCTTTAATGCAGTGCGTAAATCTTCGAGTTTGAAGTGATCATTTGTAATAAATTTATTTAAATTTTTTAAGTTTAAAATGAACCTCATCTTCCCATTAGCTTTTGGGGTTAGGAAATAACTAGAAAGAAATTGTCCACCACAAGGCCTACATTCTGAAATAGCACCAATTTGTAATAGGTTACCTACAGCTTCTTTTAATTGTGCTATTTCATTTTCGGTAAATTTTTGTTGCTTGGGTTCGAAATTTTGATAAGGGAGCGTTGAAAACCTAATTTTGTACCCTTCTATCCACGAAAGTATCAAACGATCATTGGTTATTTGGGACCATTCGTTATAAAAGAGTGCTAGACGACCAGCATACTTAACTGTATTTAGTATCGCCGGCGAGTCGCTGGTGGTGGCGGCGGTGGAGGTGGAGGCGGAGGAGGCGGCAGCCACGACGTCCTCGCGGGGTACGCATACGCCTGCGGCGGAGGCGGCGGTGGTGCGCGTGGGCCTGCAGGCAGTCGGCTCCGTGCTGGTGCAGCCGGCGGCCTGCGTGCCGGTGCTGGAGCTTTCCGGTTTAAAGGCTTCGAACCTGATGTGTTCCCTCGTTTGGGTTGGTTTCTATTAGAAGTGTTTTCTTTTAATTCCACTCCTGACTTGGTAACTGCCTTTGCAGCTTTAATTGACTCTGCTAGGTTTTCCCCAAACAAGAATGAGTCAATTTTGGTATTAGTTAGATGTTCTTTCATCTCTTTCTTAACGGAAGACAGAATGTAAAGCCTTCGTGTTGTGGAATCAGAATGTTGAATATCACAGAGTATACGCGTGATATCCATAAGCTTTTGCAGCAGATCGTTATCTCTTTCCTTAAGATTGAGCTGGGAACTAACAATTTCACTTAAACCAGATATGGCACAGGCCATTTCCGTTTGCTTAGCTTCAATAGCCTTATCACGTTTAGTAGCCGTGTCAGCAAGTGCTGCTTTCATTTCCAAGTTAATTTTTGGCGCACCGATAGATGTACAATTAGCGGGCAGAGGGTACTTAGAAATTAATTTTTTTCTTACCTCTTTGGAAAGGCCTTCTTGCACTAAATGTTGTAAACGTGAAGCTAACTCTGTGCGCTATTTTATTACCGAGCTTGGTTTCTAATGTTGGGTCGTCTCCCAAAATTTCTAGGGTATCTGTATCCAACTCTAGATCTTCTGGAGGTGTGGAATTTGTTTCTAAAATTGGATCCTTATCAGGGGACTCTGAGGTCAGAGTTGCTGTCAGCGCATCAGGTGCTAAGTCGGACCTTTGGCTAATAGGGTCTCCATGACCAATATCATGGTCTTCTGCTAGCCAATCGTCTGGTTCCAAGCATATAGGAGACGTCTCTGGAACGAACGCCAGATAGTCGAAATTAGCACAACGTATAAGCATTATACGTAACAAACAGGAATGTGTCTTATTTGATCGTAGTATAACGATTGTTAAGGTAGGCTCATATAAGGCGAGACCTATCTATGAGGAGTCAAGACTACATCAATATAAAATGTGTGTAAGCAGTACGCTACACAATGTCCAGACATTCATAATTAATTCGTACACCCATAATTTGCTAAAGCAAATTAAATCTAAAGATTTACATTTGACCAAATGGAATTAAATTTCTATTTTACATTTGCATTAAAGAGGTTTGAATCTAATTATAACAATTGATTTTACTTTTATTATGTTGTAAGGTAAAAGTAAAAATAATAATACTGTAAAATTAATAATTAATAGGTGTAACGAATTGAGGGTATATCTTTCAAGGTTATAAGCACATTATAACAGTTATTTTGTGGTTGTGTATAATTCCCGCTGAATTATACGATTAACCTTTGTTTTAATGCGGTGAAATAGTCCGGATGACTATTTCGATTGCATTGGTCTGGTAAGTTATTTTTTGGAAAGTGAAATTAACTATATACTAATTATGCAGTACCTGGTGGGTGAACGACGCTTTGCAGCCTTGGAGGGTGGCTCGGAGATTCATCTCCTTGGGAATCACTATTGGAGTCCCGTCTGCGCCGAATTTTCTTCTCGAGTCTTTTTACTTTCCGCATTAAATGAACTAGGTCTTCTTCTAAGTTATCAGGGTGCTTTCTTTTTGACATTTTGACACACGGTTGCGTGCACAAGCGAGACGTGTTGAGCGGTGGAGCACTAGAATGCGAATGACGACTGAATGCCGAGTATGATCGACAACGGTTCACAGACTACCTACACAAAAAAAAAGATAAGATTTTCTCAACTATAGTGTCAAGCGGTATCACTTATGCGTTACTACATGTTGTATATAATATAAAAGAAATACTAATCTCGAGGACGAGGCGCAAAGTATAATTACAAATTATTATATCTTTATTCAAAAAATAATATACTCTAGAACTTAAGTAATCAGTAGTTATTAACTACTTGATTGCAGTAATCAGATTAACGATTACTTTATGTAATATGATTATTTGTAGTTCGATTACTTGCAATCGTAACTACTTGTAATCGACGATTTGTAGTAGGAGTTAGTAATCACGATTACAAAAAGTAGTTGATTACGCCCAACACTGTAGCTGCCGTTTGTCAATGGGGATGGAAACTGAGGAACTAATGGCGCCACAAGCGGTTGTACCAAAACATTTGATTGGTTGTTTCAAATATCAAATGTCATTTGTGGCATATTTTAACCAATCAAAGTATTGATAGCGGTTAGACCGCTGTCATCTGCTTTGCGTTGCCTTGTTACCATCTATGCTTGTTACCTTTATTACCGTGCAACTTACAAAATGCAAAATAACCACCACAACTTTTCAATTGCTGGCCGCTCAAATAGCGGCCAGATAGGCCAATTGTCTATCAATGTCACAAGCAATCTCGTAAGTAACTGAACACTTCTTTCGCTTCATTCACATCCATCAGTCTTTTCATACACATGCCCTGCGGTTTTTGTCACTGCGTACACCAGTTTTTTTTTATCAACTTTATTTTTCTAATAACCTCTATCTGGTCAGGTTTTTCTGGGACGCCCTTGCGTAATCGTTCCTTCCACATTAGCACAATATATTTCGAGATTCGCCTTTCATTCATCCTCTTTAAGGCTGGCCCAAGACCTACCGGTTTAATTTCTTTGCTTTGCTGTTCTACTATGGACCGCCGGCCAAGAGGCTCATTTTCAATAGGTATATCGTATATTTTGACCAGACCACATTGGCAAGATAGCTGTTAGTTTGGTGTTATCAATTATATCGTCGTCTGGGTTGCTATGCGAATTTTTAGTGTTAGTTTTCAAAAAAAAAACTGCTGTTTCATACAAAAATTAATAACGAAATTATCAAAATGTATGAAACAGCTCATTTTTTTTTTGCGATTTCAGATTTGGTCCCATAGTAAAAGTTGTTCAGTTTTATGGTCCCTACCTACCATATTCAGCTGTATAAGGCTTTACCAAACATCTTGTATAAATAAGCGATCGATTTATTTTTAACGATCGGAGTCCATGTTCAGGGTGGCATATCTCCTAAAAGCTTCCTACTTCGCAATCCAGGCGATGATATTTGATAACACCAAGCTAATGGCTATCTTGCCAATTTGGTCTAGTCCCAAAATGCGATAGATTGAAAATTACCGTCAAACCCTCCAACTTTGGACACTTTTTTTAGAAAATCGATCGCCACACCAAAAAAATATATGGTAAGGCGTATATTTTATGATGTGCAAGTATAGTGTACACAAATAGCTAATAGCCAAGCATAGGTACACTTTAAAAAACACATTATTTCATGCCTTTATATTAATTTTAAAGGCCTGCCAAAGTTACCTCCACTTTCCGCCAACATGGTCCATTGCTTGTATCATCTAAAGTATAGCATCTATTTACATATAATTAAGAACTATACTAGAAATCTGTCCAGAGATGGCTTGCAGAAAACAATGAACACAAAATATGGCCGTTTTTACGTTTTAGAGCAGTGGCTAATGTTACCTAGACATTTTAGCTCATTTCCATACAACAGATTTTTGGGAACTAGGGTTGTCACAAAGCGAAAAATAAATCGTTTTTCGACCTATGTTCCTTGGAGAAAGTTGTTCAGTTTAAGCAACACTATTACCTGTTTCAGATTGATACTTAATTGGTTCCACCATATACAGGCTGATATGCATTAATAAAGTTCAAATAATTGACATTGACAGAAAGATTTCAAACCTAAGAAAAGATCTTAAAACGCCATCTACATATGTATTATGTTATTTTTGTATCTTTTTTTCTTTACGGAAAACGCCTCATTGAAACCCAGAACTTTACAAATAATTAAATTACTGGTACCTACATAACAACCCTAGCGCATATTTGATCGCGGCCAATGTTTCCAACTCAAGATTCGGGAAACTGTTTGTAACATTTGCCGCTCACATTTCTCACAAACAAAGATTAGTCGTAATTTAAAATGCACATTAAAACGTTCCCCTGATATCATTCTTTAGCATAGCTGGAAATTACTTACCTAGGCTCCATATTTTTTGCTCTCCATCGAAAATAAAGAGAGCACAATTTGGTTCACCAGTTCAATGCACGTCTTTGTCAACTGCTGTCAAACAACCAGATGAAGTTAGCAATGGAACTAATACTTAGTGCTATCAGAAAAATAGTCTATTTTCTACTAATGGTTAAAAAATAAGCCTATCTAACATAGTTTTGGTGTTATCAAATGTTTTGTTTTTTTACTGGTTTTGGCCAACATTACCCTCAAAGTCCAAAGTTGGAGGGTTTGACGGTACCCTGGTTGGCCGGCGGTCTTTTAAGCAAGGTAGAACTGAAACCGGTAGGTCTAGGGCCAACCTAAGTGACTAAACCACTGGAGCATTCCTTTCTCAATTCTTGTCACTATAGGTATCATCTTTCAGTTGCTTTCAGGCCACACCTTTTACGAATCACATCATTGCTCACTCTATCACTCAATTTGACTTCACATATTTTCCTCATCGAACGCATCTCTACCGCATTTATTCTGCTTTCATTCTTTTTCTGCCATACCCAAGATTCACTTCCATACATCATAGTGTGTGTCGGCATCTGCCTAAAAAATGTAGTCAGTCTGTCTAAAAAGTCAGTTTACCTGAGAAATTATTAAATTATAAAAAAAATATATATACTGGTAACCCTGTTGGCGCTGTCAAAATTCTATGGTGCAAAAGCACTAAACGTAAGAATCGCCTAAAGCCTCGATTACATACGCCGATTTAAGGAACCAATTTAGAGTTGCCACTCGTATAAATAAGTTAAATTTTAACAGCGAATTTGCACAAATGACGGAAAGGTCAACATTTTTTATGATTTTTTATTTTCAATTCTCATCTCTAATCTTAAACAATGTTTACTTTTCCGTGTGTAGTGTAGATTCGATTTTAAAATCGAACTTATTCTACAATATTTTATTGCGGCAACCCGAAATTGGTTCCTAGCTAGGAAGCTAAATTGGCGTATGTAATCGAGGCATTAGTCTTTTCTTATCTACAACTCGACCAAGATAATTAATAGGCGAATGACAGCTACATGACGGCTAAGTTTATGACCCCGTTTTAATTTGGTCGTGTTGTAGTTAGGAAAAGACTTAGGCGATCCTTAAGTTTAGTGCAATCGGGCGTTTCAAAATTCAATGTTTACTATTAGAATTTTGACAGCACCAATAGGGTTACCAGTATATGTTTTTTTTAATTAATTTAATAATTTCTCAGGTAAACTGACTTTTTAGACAGACTTGTACCTACCTAACCAAAGTTCTGAGCAGGGGGGGCACACTTAGAACAACCCAAGTGGGAGAAAAAAGTAGCGTCATCTCTAAGTTTGAACCATCAACTTTTACAACAAAGTCTTCAAGTTTGCCAAAAGATGTCTCTGCAGTCGGACTAATTATAATATTCAAAATAAAATAAATAAATTAAGAAGACAGTACAATAAAAATCGCCTTTTCAAATAGCTACAAAGTAATTTAAAACAAAATTATTTTAAAAAGATGAAAAGTCATTTTTGATCATGATGCGAATTGCAATATCATGAGGAAATTCGTCACTTAACGTAATGTCTCGGTAGCGTAGAGGATTACTATACAACCACCGTACATCAATACCGCCATGGTTCGACGAATACTGAGTTCGATCCTAGGAATTAATTACATTATTTGTTATTGTTTTTTTATTTCGATTTATTATTTTTTATTAATATTTTAGTTTTTTTATAAAGAATATTACAAAAAAGACAAAAAATATACATGAAAAATTCATTCTTCAAGTTTGCCAAAAGATGTCTCTACAGTCGTACCTAAAATATTAAATGTTCAAAATAAAATTTTGGACAGTACAATAAAAGTCGCCTTCTTAACTGGGTAAGTAAAGTGATTTAAAACAAAATTATCTTTAAAAGATGAAATGGGATGAAAGAGGAAATTTTAGTATGGTCATTGAGCGAATTACAATATAATGATAAAAGTCAACACTCGAAGTAATGACCCAGTAGCCTAACGGATTACTGCCTCCATCGCAGACACAGTACTACAATAGTTCTAGGAATACCGAGTTCAAATCCAGCGATAGTCACATTTTTATTTTTTGTGTTTTTTGTTTAGATTTTATTCTTTTTAATTAATATTTTTTGTTTTATATGAAGAACATTACAAAAAATGACAAAATATGTATATGAAAAAACATTTTCAGCAATTATATTTTCACGCATTTCTTGTCATTAGTTCCGCTCAAACCTCCAGAGGCGCTGATGGCCTTTCAAATCAGTGTTTCAAAAAATTGCCACGAGTGGGCGCTCTTTTCCCAATATATTATTTTACTCTTTGGTTCTGAGGCTGAGCAACTTGCTTTTCCGATAAATCCCGCATCTCAAAACTTAAATAAATTCACTAGGTGCTCTTGACTGTACCTACAATTCAGTAATAATGCTAGTTTTAGACGAAAATGTACCTACTTCAACCACCTTTCGGGATTAGTAGAAGTGTTTTTGTAACACATTGTATAGATAGACCTATTATTTTTTGCAGACAATAAATGAAATCACGGCGGCGGCGCCAACTACACCGCCGCCGCCGCCGCCGCCGCCGCCGGGAAACAACGTAAGTTGCTAAATTATATAATATAACAAATAAAACTCGAGTGAAATCAATTGAAAGCGCAGTTACATTGCTGCTTTAAGTAAGATAGTTGTCACATTGGTATGTCACATTGGTCCTTAACTAAAGCAGCAATGTAACTGCGATTTCTTTCAGTGTTGATTGCAACAAAGTAACATAATTCCCCACAGTGCGCTGTAAAGATAGAGAACGCCCGGAGGGGGGCGACGACGGCGACCACGGGGCCGCAGCCCGGGACGTCCGAGTCCAGCCCCCAGTCCAGAATAATAATGTAAGTACCTACCTATGAGATTTACCTCTAACTAGCGGCCGCCCGCGACTTCGTCTGAGTGGACTGTTTTTTTGCCATCCCTCGGGAACCATATGTATTTTCTGGATGAAAGGTACCCTATGTCCTTTTCTGTACCCCTGACAAAGTGTATGCAAAATTTCATGATGATCGGTTCAGTAGTTAAGACGTAACGGCGTAACAAAATGGTGTCAAATTCCACACTACACCGAAGCGAAGCGAGGGCGCGTCGCTAGTCCTTACGTACTTATATATAATATTTTATAAATGCGAAAGTCCGTTTGTTTGTTCGTTTGTTTGTTACGCCTACAGAACGGATCATCATGAAATTTTACATACACGTTCTCACAGGTACCTACTTGTCCAGAATCATAAGAATAAAAAAATAAATAAATTTAAAAAAAATATTTAAAACACGACTGCCCTGTCAAAAACGAACTAAAAAGTTAAACAACAAGTGTCATTGCAGTCGGGGGACCTTTTTATGGAACAATTTGTGATCAAAGTGGTCCCCCGACTGCAATGACACTTGTTGTTTAACTTTTTAGTTCGTTTTTGACAGGGCAGTCGTGTTTTTAATATTTTTTAAATTTATTTATTTTTATTTCACACATTTTAGTGACATGTTATATAGTTTTGGAATGTGCTTATCAAGGCCTTTCATTTAATGCCCATATTGTAATAATAGAAGAAAAATATTTTTTTTTCACTTTTGAAAATGGCATCGTACAGTGGCCATATTGATTTTTTCAAAAAAAAATATAGCCAGTGTCACTCGGGATGCTGTAAGGATTTTAACAATACCCCATTTATCCAAATCAGTTCAGGCATTTAGAAGTTATGGTGGAATAAAGAAACTCACATACCCACAAACATACCCTGAACACATATACACTCTTTTTGCTTTGGGCAGTCGTGTAAATAAAACTGACATATTAATGTAGTATATCTTTTTTTTTCAGAGAAACAAATGAGTGAAGTCGAGTCCGTTACGCCAGCAGGAAAGATGCTCCTAGAGGGAAGCGAGTTTGATGAATAATTTGTGCGCAATTCGGTGTAAATGTGCGCCAAATAAAAAAATTGTGGGCCTTATACTTTTGGAATAAAAAGGGAAAAACGAATTCTGCTGGGGTAATGGTACTCCAGCAGAAAAAATTTAAACTAATGATCGGAGAGAAATAAAAGATATATGTGCGGGTAGCTTGATACTAGCAGGAAATGTGCGCCAAATATAAAATTTTTGGGCCTTATAGTTTTGGAGATATTTGATTTCCTGCTGGCGTAACGTTTTGCCAGATCCCAGATCTCGGAAACTACTAAATGTGCGATCTTACAGTAATCACATATAAGTAGCTCCTAATTTGTGCTATTTGTGCGGTAGAAAACATTTCAAAAATATTCACAGATTTTGAAGGAAACAGACATTTTCTGAAAACAGAAAAAAAATTCTAGTGCCTAAACTACCACATAAATAAAGAAACCAAAAACGGTGTTCTATTCTTCTTATTATTTCTCATTACCATAAAATTTTGAAAACCACACATTCACGCGTTTTTGAATAATACCCACATGAAGGTTAGACTGACCATGTCATGACTTTGACGGTCAGCAGGATAAAAATATCAGAGATAATTTAGATCCTGGCCCAAAGAATAATTTGTGCGGTTACTGAGGTACATGCTCTGAAAATTTCAGCTTTAAATTCTTCGTATTAAAGGAAATATCAATTAAAATCCAAAACAACTGTCAGTAGTCCGATTAACCGACCAAATTCGATAGACCACAAAAAAGCGACGCGTTCATACATATTGATGACCTTCTTTAATGTGTCGTATTATGCACAAAAATTGTTTGTACAGTCGCGTTCATAACTTCTTATTGGCAAATGTGAGTAAATAGTGTTTTAACATTTAAATAGTTAGTTTGAGCCTGTATTGAGCCTGACCAATACCACAGCCGAAAGAGTATTCTTCTTACAGTCGGACATCGCCCTTTGAGTTGGCGCAAAAGCCGCCGTTCGTCTAGACAGTTAACGCAACGACTAAAAGTGTACGGGTTGGCACGCTGTGATTTGCCTTTTTGAATTTCAAAAATATATAGGAAAAATAAGATATACACTTCAAAATTCTTGTTTTATTCTTTAAATTATTTATTGTAATTTTTTCTAGAAGGTAAGAATATTTTTTTCAAATTATTAGTCTCTTTTCCTTCTTTTTGTGCTCTTAAAATAAGTAAAAGAAAAAGTTTTTCAAGTATTTTCTCTTTTTTTCTTCTTCTTTCATCATAAATGCGAGGAAAAGAAATTATATGTAAGTATGATGATAATGATCATAATTTTAATTGTAAATCATTACTAATTTAGGGCTAACTAAGTATGAAATAAAAATTAAATTAGTATTTAATTAGGAAATAATAATAAAAAATTAGTTCCAAGATGGCGGCCATATTTTTTGTTTGTAGGCCTGGCAGGCAGATTTCGATGAAACTCGGTTTTTGGTATTATTTTGATAAGATTTTTACAAAACAATGCTAAAAATCCAAGATAGCAGCCGGCTTTTTTGTTTGTGGGCCGATTTCGATGAAATTCGATTTTTGATATTATTTTGACAAGAAAATAACAATGCAATGTTAAAAATTAAAAAACCAAGATGGCGGCCATCTTCTTTGTTTGTGGACTGATTTCGACGAAACTCGGTTTTTGGTACTATTTTGACAAGAAAATAACAAAGCAATGATAAAAAAAATAAAAAATCCAAGATGGCGGCCATCTTTTTTGTTTGTGAGCCGATTTCGACGAAACTCGGTTTCTGGTACTATTTTGACAAAAAAAACAGCAACGCAATGTTAAAAATGTAAAAAATTCAAGATGGCGGCCAACTTTTTGGTTTGCGGACCGATTTCGATGTAACTCGGTTTTTGGTACTATTTTGACAAGAAAATAACAATGCAATGTTAAAAAAATTAAAATCCAAGATGGCGGCCATCTTCTTTGTTTGTGGGCCGATTTCGATGAAACTCGGTTTTTAGTAGTATTTTGACAAGAAAACAGCAACGCAATGTTAAAAAAATAAAAATCCGATATGGCGGCCAGCTTTTTCTTTGTGGGCCGATTTTGATGAAATTAGATTTTTGATACTATTTTGACAAGAAAATAACAATGCAATTTTAAAAATAATAAAAACCAAGATGGCGGCCATCTTCTTTGTTTTTGGGCCGATTTCGATGAAACTCGGTTTTAGTAGTATTTTGACAAGAAAACAGCAACGCAATGTTAAAAAAATAAAAAATCCAAGATGGCTGCCAGCTTTTTGTTTGTGGGCTGATTTCGATGAAACTCGGTTTTTGGTTTTATTCTGACAAGAAAATAACAATGCAATGTTAAAAATCATAAAAATCTAAGATGGCGGCTATCTTTTTTGTTTGTGGGCCGATTTCGATGAAACTCGGTTTTTTGTACTATTTTTTTGACAAGAGAACAGCAACGCAATGTTAAAAGTATAAATAATTTAGCCTATTTAGTAGCCTAATCCAGAGTATTTTAAATTATTAAATTAAGGTGCTATTTGCTAAGATATTTGCTGCTATTTATAAAAATATCTGAAAAAAATAAAAAACTAAATGCATTTAAGGATTGATTTTTTTTATAAAAACCTGTACTTTTTGTAATTCTTTTTATTTATTATCAACATTTAGAGTGTTTTCCATCCCAAAATAAAATGTGGACCCCAAAGAAATACTTACGGAAATGATGGCCACTCACTTTCCGAACTGCATAGAGCATACAAAGGAGGAGATGAATACTCTGTCGGCAGAACTCTTCTCAGACAGCGAGGCAGAGGTCAGAAAAGAAATTACAGAAGACATGTTAGTGTGGCGTATTGCCTCCTTTCAACCATACAAGGCAGCGGGGCCAGACGGCATTTTCCCAAAGATGCTACAAGCTGCCTTAAGGTTTATAAAAGAGGATCTCCTAGTTCTAAATCGAAGCAGCCTAGCAACAAACTATATACCTAGTGGCTGGAGAAAAGTCAGGGCCGTCTTCATACCGAAACCAGGGAATGCCACATATCAAGAGGCGAAGTCCTTTAGATGCATCAGCCTCTCCTCGTTCCTACTGAAGACACTGGAAAAGGTACTAGATAGACATATAAGAGAAACCATAGGCAAAAGTAAAAGACCGATAGCCGTCCACAACATGGCAGTCAGAGTAGAAAGATCAACTTTAAACAAAGAATATGCTTTAGCGTGCTTCTTCGATGTTGAAGGCGCCTTTGACAAAGCGTTTGCGCAATCTATAGTGGAAGCCCTAAACAGAGAAGGTGTAACAAAGCAAATATCAGGTTGGATCACCAACATGTTACACTGGGGCTACCCTAAGCCGTCACGTCACTAAAGACCTTTTTTCAATCTTCACTACGACATATGGCCGTGCAATCTCCATTGGGAGTATAAGCTTCTTGTTTGAACGCATGAGGCAAGCTTCTGTGGCAAAGGGTCGCCAAGGAGGTCGTACGTAAATCAAACATATGAACTGGATGAATCCCGTGTATTAAGTGTCCCATATTACAATATAATTAACCTTAAATCTATTGGATAAATGCATACTCATAAGTATAGTTACGTCAGTAAGTAGATATAATACGAAAGGGTTGTCACATCACATTATATCTATTTAATAATTTAATAGGTCGCCCTCATTACGGCTCGCGCAGAGTTGCAAAGAGAATGTAAGAAAAACTAGCAGAGTTGTTTTGATCATTTGTATTGAAAATTTAAAAATGGAACGTTTTGCTCGTCCACACCCTTAAACAAAATAGACTACTCATCTGACATGACATCTGACAACTGAGAACGATTAGCACAAACACTGACATCCATTTTAAAAGTGACCACAAAAATGCAGCAGCATAATAAATAATAATCCAGCTACCTACCAATTTTTCAGGCCGTCTTAATGACGGCCAAATTGTAATTAATTTACACCATTATCAAGGCAGTGTTAATTTATTACAAATATGTAGGTAGATTAATGTATATGATGTAGGTAAATTGTTGAAGAAGTCGGAAAAACGCTGATTAATTTACACCATAGCCAAGTACGTAGTAATTTATTAGAAATATGCTTAGAACAATTCTAAGGAAATATGTTAGTAGATTAATGTATATGATGTAGGTAAATTGTTGAAGAAGTCGGCAAAAATTTGTCAGAAATATGTGGGTAGATTAACGTAATATGATGTAGGTAGGTAAATTGTAAAAGAAGTCGGAAAAAACGCTGCGTAAACCTTTTGAGCTATAACAAAATAATGTAGTACTATGCGTGCCAAATAAGAATAGTATCGACAACTTCACGTCACTGGTCAATTTTGTACTGCTAGCAAAAAATCCAATGATCGTTTGCCATGCTGATCGATGCCAGCATAAATGAAAATCATATTTTAATATATTTTGTTTCTTTTTATGCACATCCTATACATTATGAAGTTATCAATTCTACCAAGCAGTAACAAAATTGTCCAGTGCCGTGAAGTTGTCGATACTATTCTTATTTGGCGCGCATAGTACTATCCGCGTCAATTGGTAATGCGCCTGGCGGCCATGATTTTAACCTCAAAAACGAAAAACAATTGTAATTTTCTCATATACCTAGACCCTTTCTTATTGAAAATAAGAATTCAATTCAATATTACCTATTAGAATTTTACTGTTTTTTGTCATTTTTAGTTGCGGATGACGATGATGTGTATGTTAATTTGACAAGGTTCCAGCGCATTACTAATTGACGGGGATAGTATGATGGAACTGGGGCGTAGCCAAGGGTAGGCAGGGCAGGGAGGGGCATCTGCCCCCCTAGAGGCTAAAAATGTAGTCAACTGCAAAATACCTACCTATACCTAACCAAAGTTCTGACGCCGGCCGTGCAACTTGCTTTTCCGATAAATCCCGCATCTGTAAACTTGAATAAATTAACTAAGTGCTCTTGACTAATTGATGTGCAGGGTGAGAATATTCCAGGCAATATTGAGAATATTGCCGAGATTATTCTCAATATTGAGAATATTGCCGGAAATATTCTCAATATTGCCGGGAATATTCTCACCTGGCACATCAATACTCTTGACTGTACCTACAATTCAGTATAATTTTAGACGAAAATACGAAATCAAAACCTAATATAATTAGGAATTTAAGAAATTAACAGGACTCTTTACATGATGTACGTACTTCATCAACCTTTCGGGATTCGTAGGGGTGTTTTTGTAACACAATGTATAGATATACCTATTATTTTTTGCAGATCATAAGTGAACAAACAACGACGGCAGCGCCCCCAACTGTGGCGGAGCTGCCCGCCAATAACGTAAGTCGGATGCTAACAATTCTCGATTGAAATCAATTGAAAGTGCAGTTACATTGCTGCTTTAAGTAAGATAGTTGTCACATTGGTTCTCACTAAAGCAGCAATGTAACTGCGATTTCTGTCAGTGTTGATTGCAAATATTGCAACAAAGTTACATCATTACCCCCCAGATTGCAATAAAAGCTGAAGGACCAGGGGGGGGGCACCGCGGCCACAGGCCCCGCGGCGGTGCTGCCGCAGCCGGCCCTGCGCCGCCGCCCGGGCCGGGCCTAGCAATAACGTAAGTAGTTACCTAAGATTTATAATTTAACTAGCGGCCGCCCGCGACTTCGTCTGCGTGGACAGTTTTTTGCCATCCCTCGGGAACCATGTATTCTTTCCCCTGACAAACAACCCTGATAAAGTGTATGCAAAATGTCATGATGATCGGTTCAGTAGTTAAGACGTGAAGGCGTAACAAATAAACAAACAAACGGACTTTCGCATTTATAATATTAGTAAGGATTATTTATATAAAACAAAGGTTGTGACTGAGCTCGGCGCTTAGCTTCAGCCTACCTTTGTAGATTTAAGCACATTCCAGACTGATGTAATCACGCCTCCCATCAGAGATGTCCTTGCTTGATGCCATCCATCTAGACGTAGATGGGTAAGGCCTAGATTTTGCCACTTTTTGTCAAAAATTCCGATTGTCCCCTGTCTCCTGAATTTTTTACCATTGAAAATGGTTATCAGATGCAAATCGCCTGAGACGTATTTTTGGCCATATCTTCGACGATTTTGGAAGGATCGAAATGAAAATAGTACCAAAAGTTGAGGAGTTTATCGAGACACGTGTGAACGTTTGAATTTTGAAAATCTACTGGTAACTTTTTTTGGAATTTTGCGAAATTCCAAAAATTCCGGGATTTTTGGGGGATGTTTGTTTACTAAATTGTAAATATTTCGGAAAAAAACTGACTTAAGAAAAAATTAAAAAAAAAGGTCCTAGGGTATTAGCTTAGCTATCAAATGGCGAAATAATTTTGAAAATCGGTTTATAATTGTGACCTGTAGGTGGTCCCTTTAGATTTGGAATTGTAGAAAAACGGCTGTTTCCGTACATAAAAAGTGATGTAGCTTCTATGATTATTGACCGATCGTCATGGTAATAGTGTTAAAAGATGCAGAAGCAGACGAGAAGTGCATTCGTTGGAGTTTTGAAAATTGGTTAATATTATTTCGGCTGCGTCGAGGCATTCAGCGGGCGCTATTGTAAAAATAAATAGGTACTACCTAGGTAACTTTAAAAATATAAAAGGACTTTGCATTTGATTTGATTTTGATTTTTCGTAAATATTTGTGTTCATTTTCAATGCTCCGATTCTTGCGGGACTGTAAAATCTGTGAATTTTTCAATCTAATGGCATTAATACTGATTTGTGTTCTACTAGATATTGGTTAAAACTATTTAACGTGTTAGGTACTGGCCATTTATGTTGATACCAAGTACTTTCCAGTCTAGGGTTCGTATTACAGAACGAGACTCAAGCTTTGATCTCTACTCGAAACTAGTTTTAAGTCGAGTATTAAGGTAAATGTACCCATACTTCGGCATGTTAAGGCTGTTACGACTTTGAGATTTTTTATAAATTTAACTAAACATGATATCAGTTTGAAATCTTTTGCGTCGTGAATGTTGTAACCTATTTTGACAGTGATTCAATGTATAAATTATGTAGTTTTAGCTTGAATTTATTTTTATATTTATTTATTTGACCTCTTGATTGAACACTGTTTCGTGATAAAAAATTGGCTCTGCTTTTAAGTTCGTGAGCTCATGTCCCCTGTTTCGGGATAAAGATTTTTACATTGAATTATGATAATTTATTTTTAAAAAACATACATATTTGAAGGGTTTCATAATAAGAAACAACAATATGAAGATATTTTAAAATAAAAAAGATCTGAGAACAATAAATTAAGCTTTTATTACTTACAAAATAAATAAGTATGTGTTTTGTTTGAAATTTTAGTTTTATTATAATAAAATTAATCTTATAAAATAATAAAAATAAAGCAACTTGCTTTTCCGATAAATTCCGCATCTCAAAACTTGAATAAATTCACTAGGTGCAAGAGCACCGGGAATATTCTGACCCGGCACATCAATAGTCAAGAGACTATTGATGTGCCGGGTCAGAATATTCCCGGCAATATTGAGAATATTGCCGAGAATATTCTCAATATTGAGAATATTGCCGGGAATATTCTCACCCGGCACATCAATACTCTTGACTGTACCTACAATTTAGTATAATTTTAGACGAAAATACGAAATCAAAACATAATATAATTAGGAATTTAAGAAAGGACCACGAACCTATAGTTAGAAAAATGTGGTTTCAGTTAAATGTCCTGGAATTTCGATATGTTATAGATTTCGGTGCCCTGAGTAAAAGTCTCTATGGGTGCTACCACTGTTTCCGAGTTCCTTTCCGAGTTTCGTCTGATGATGTACCCTCCTGATCAGATTATAAAAATAAAAACTATAAACAACGGACAAAATGAAAGAAAAACCGTGTTTTAGATCAAATATTATCAATCTATATTTACATAATACACCTTTACCGAATCATATTTCTTATAAATATGATTCAGTTACACTTTTAACTTTCACATTATTAGATCAAGATGTGAAATGATAAAATGATACATCTATAAATGCTAACCGACGTGTATTTGAAGTTGACATTCGCGCTACATGATATTATGTTGAATCTAATGTCAATTGTTTTAAATAAGTAGTTGGGAATTGGAACTTTTAAAAACTAATAGTTTGTTATATATGGTACAAAATCAGATAATTCTCTGAAACAAATTCGGAAACAGTGGTAGCATCCATAGAGACTTTTACTCAGGTCAGGACACCGAAATCTATAGCATATCAAAATCCCAAGAAATTTAACTGAAACCAAATTTTTCTAACTATAGGTTCGGGGTCCTTTACAGGACTCTTTACTTGATGTACCTACTTCAACCACCTTTCGGGATTAGTGGGGGTGTTTTTGTAACACATTGTATAGATATAACTATCATTTTTTGCAGATCTTAAGTGAGCAAACAACGGCGGCGCCGGCGGGCGCCCCAACTGCGGCAGACAACTCTTTTCCGACATTTGACATCTGACATCTACTTCAGAACGACTCCACGATGCAAAACAACAACCAAGTAAGTAAGTAGCGCTTGTTTACCTATGTTAATTTATCAGAAATATGTAGGTAGATAATTGTTGAAGAAATCGAAAAAAATGCTACGTAACTAAACCTTTTGAGCTATAACAAAATAATGTAGTATAACGGAACAGGGGCGTAGCCAAGGGTGGGCAGGAAGGGGCATCTGCGCCTCTAGTGGCTAAAAAATGTAGTCAACTGCAAAATACCTACCTAACCAAACTTCTGAGGCCGTGCAACTTGCTTTTCCGATAAATCCCGCATCTCAAAACTTGAATAAATTCACTAGGTGCTCATGACTGTACCACCAATTCAGTAATAATGCTAATTTTAGACGAAAATATGAAATCAAAACTTAATATAATTAGGAATTTAAGTAATTTACAGGACTCTTTACATGACGTACCTACTTCAACCACCTTTCGGGATAAGTAGGGGTGTTTTTGTAACACATTGTAATAGATATAACTGTTATTTTTTGCAGATCTTAAGTGAGCAAACAACGGCGGCGCCGGCGCCCCCAACTGCGGCGGACAACTCTTTACCGACATCTGACATCTGACAACTACTTCAGAACGACTCCACGATGCAAAACAACAACCAAGTAAGTAAGTAGTGTTTGTTTACCTATGTTAATTTATCAGAAATTTGTAGGTAGATAATTGTTGAAGAAATCCAAAAAACGATGCGTAAGTAAACCTTTTGAGCTATAACAAAATAATGTAGTATAACGGAACAGGGGCGTAGCCAAGGGTGGGCAGGAAGGGGCATCTGCGCCTCTAGAGGCTAAAAAATGTAGTCAACTGCAAAATACTTACCTAACGAACTGAGGCCGTGAAACTTGCTTTTCCGATAAATCCCGCATCTCAAAACTTGAATAAAATCACTAGGTGCTCTTGACTTTACCATCAATTCAGTAATAATGCTAATTTTAGACGAAAATATTAAATCAAAACTTAATACAATTAGGAATTTAAGAAATTTACAGGACTCTTTACTTGATGTACCTACTTCAACCACCTTTCGGGATTAGTGGGGGTGTTTTTGTAACACATTGTATAGATATAACTATTATTTTTTGCAGATCTTAAGTGAGCAAACAATGGCGGCGCCGGCGGGCGCCCCAACTGCGGCAGACAACTCTTTTCCTACATTTGACATCTGACATCTGACAACTACCTCAGAACGACTCCTCGATGCAAAACAACAACCAAGTAAGTAAGTAGAGCTTGTTTACCTATGTTAATTTATCAGAAATATGTAGGTAGATAATTGTTGAAGAAATCGAAAAAAACGCTGCGTAAGTAAACCTTTTGAGCTATAACAAAATAATGTAGTATAACGAAACAGGGGCGTAGCCAAGGGTGGGCAGGAAGGGGCATCTGCGCCTCTAGAGGCTAAAAAATGTAGTCAACTGCAAAATACCTACCTAACCAAAGTTCTGAGGCCGTGCAACTTGCTTTTTCGATAAATCCCGCATCTCAAAACTTGAATAAATTCACTAGGTGCTCTTGACTGTACCAACAATTCAGTAATAATGCTAATTTTAGACGAAAATATGAAATCAAAACTTAATATAATTAGGAATTTAAGAAATTTACAGGACCCTTTACTTGATGTACCTACTTCAACCACCTTTCGGGATTAGTGGGGGTGTTTTTGTAACACATTGTATAGATATAACTATTATTTTTTGCAGATCTTAAGTGAGCAAACAATGGCGGCGCCGGCGGGCGCCCCAACTGCGGCAGACAACTTTTTTCCGACATTTGACATCTGAAATCTGACAACTACTTCAGAACGACTCCACGATGCAAAACAACAACCAAGTAAGTAAGTAGTGCTTGTTTACCTATGTTAATTTATCAGAAATATGTAGGTAGATAATTGTTGAAGAAATCCAAAAAAACGCTGCGTAAGTAAACCTTTTGAGCTATAACAAAATAATGTAGTATAATGGAACAGGGGCGTAGCCAAGGGTGGGCAGGAAGGGGCATCAGCGCCGCTAGAGGCTAAAAAATGTAGTCAACTGCAAAATACTTACCTAACCAACTGAGGCCGTGCAACTTGCTTTTCCGATAAATCCCGCATCTCAAAACTTGAATAAATTCACTAGGTGCTCTTGACTGTACCAACAATTCAGTAATAATGCTAATTTTAGACGAACATATTAAATCAAAACTTAATACAATTAGGAATTTAAGAAATTTACAGGACTCTTTACTTGATGTACCTACTTCAACCACCTTTCGGGATTAGTGGGGGTGTTTTTGTAACACATTGTATAGATATAACTATTATTTTTTGCAGATCTTAAGTGAGCAAACAATGGCGGCGCCGGCGGGCGCCCCAACTGCGGCAGACAACTCTTTTCCGACATTTGACATCTGACATCTGACAACTACTTCAGAACGTCTCCTCGATGCAAAACAACAACCAAGTAAGTAAGTAGTGCTTGTTTACCTATGTTAATTTATCAGAAATATGTAGGTAGA
Organism: Agriphila tristella; assembly: GCA_928269145.1. NCBI lineage: Eukaryota > Metazoa > Arthropoda > Insecta > Lepidoptera > Crambidae > Agriphila > Agriphila tristella. Next base: position 32,508,025 of record OV743432.1, read on the forward strand.
TAATTGTTGAAGAAATCGAAAAAAACGCTGCGTAAGTAAACCTTTTGAGCTATAACAAAATAATGTAGTATAACGAAACAGGGGCGTAGCCAAGGGTGGGCAGGAAGGGGCATCTGCGCCTCTAGAGGCTAAAAAATGTAGTCAACTGCAAAATACCTACCTAACCAAAGTTCTGAGGCCGTGCAACTTGCTTTTTCGATAAATCCCGCATCTCAAAACTTGAATAAATTCACTAGGTGCTCTTGACTGTACCAACAATTCAGTAATAATGCTAATTTTAGACGAAAATATTAAATCAAAACTTAATACAATTAGGAATTTAAGAAATTTACAGGACTCTTTACTTGATGTACCTACTTCAACCACCTTTCGGGATTAGTGGGGGTGTTTTTGTAACACATTGTATAGATATAACTATTATTTTTTGCAGATCTTAAGTGAGCAAACAATGGCGGCGCCGGCGGGCGCCCCAACTGCGGCAGACAACTTTTTTCCGACATTTGACATCTGAAATCTGACAACTACTTCAGAACGACTCCACGATGCAAAACAACAACCAAGTAAGTAAGTAGTGCTTGTTTACCTATGTTAATTTATCAGAAATATGTAGGTAGATAATTGTTGAAGAAATCGAAAAAAACGCTGCGTAAGTAAACCTTTTGAGCTATAACAAAATAATGTAGTATAACGAAACAGGGGCGTAGTCAAGGGTGGGCAGGAAGGGGCATCTGCGCCTCTAGAGGCTAAAAAATGTAGTCAACTGCAAAATACCTACCTAACCAAAGTTCTGAGGCCGTGCAACTTGCTTTTCCGATAAATCCCGCATCTCAAAACTTGAATAAATTCACTAGGTGCTCTTGACTGTACCAACAATTCAGTAATAATGCTAATTTTAGACGAAAATATGAAATCAAAACTTAATATAATTAGGAATTTAAGAAATTTACAGGACCCTTTACTTGATGTACCTACTTCAACCACCTTTCGGGATTCGTAGGGGTGTTTCTGTAACATATTGTATATATATACCTATTTTGCAGATCATAAGTGAACAAACAACGGCGGCGGCGCCCCTAACTGCGGCGGAGCTGCCCGCCAATAACGTAAGTCTGTTGCTAACAATTCTCGATTGAAATCAATTGAAAGTGCAGTTACATTACTGCTTTTAGTAAGAGAGTTGTCGCATTGGTTCCGAACTAAAGCAGCAATGTAACTGCGATTTCTGTCAGTGTTGATTGCTACAAAGTTACATGATTACCCCCAGATAGCAGTAAAACTTGATAGGGCGGGGGCGACCGCGGCCACAGGCTCGGTGCCGCAGCCCGGGCCTAACAACCAATCTTAGGCATTTTAAACTTAGGTCTAACAAATGTTTAGGTTTTACGTCAATTAGGTGTTTTAAAAAGTAGGTCTATCGTCCAATAGTTATTATAAAGCGTAGGCATTTTAAACTAAGGTCTAACAACGATTAGGTTTTACGACGATTAGGTGTTTTAAAAATAGGCCTTTCGTCCATAGGTGTTATGACCTTAGGCCATTCAACTTTAGAGATTGTGATACGTAACCTATATATATGTTACCGGCCAAACCCGATTTCAGGACAAACTAGTTTGACCTAGGCTATACTAGTTCTTCCTAAAGGCGATGGGATTAACTAGTATAGCCTAGGCCAAACTAGTTTGACCTAAGCTCGATAGGATAAACCAGTTTAGCCTAGGCCAAACTAGTTGATCCTGATATAAATACGCACATTCCAGGATAAACTAGTACCGCCTAGTCTAACTAAACTCCTTAGGGACTTACATATTCTTACGCTTCTTTATTCTATCCTTTTCAAACCTTTTCCAACTTCTTCACCCTAGGTACCTTAAGGAATATTTCTGCTACCGCTCTTCATCTACACAGTGCACTCTTCGTTCTTCTTCAAATCTTACTCTTGAAATCCCACGCCATTTAACTGATTTCCTTTCCTACTCCTTCTCTGTGCATGTTGTGCGTTTGTGGAACGCACTTTCGGAGAGTATCAGGAGGGCTTGTACATTGAAATCTTTCGGCGACTAAGTCAAAAGACATTTTTCCTTTCTTCTGTCTAGCATCCTTCTTAGTACCTATTTCCTCCCCTATTTCTCTCTTTGATTTTATTTATATCGTACTATTCGTCCTTTCATTCTATGTATCTATATCCGTTATCCTTCCTTATTTGTACCCACTCCGCCCCTTCACAGCTCCTTCCTCTTATTCTCTTAATACTCAAAGTTGCCTAGAAGAGATTGCTATTTAGCAATAAGGCTGCCTTTTGTGTGCTATTGTTCTGTTGATTGTGTTTTCCTGTTTACTATGTGTTCTGTATTTGTGTGCAATAAAGTGTTTTATTATTATTAAACTCATTTAGCCTTGTCAAAAGTAATAAAACAGAATAATTGAGTTATAATAATTATAACTCAATTATTCTGTTTTATTACATTACATTTACATTTACATTTATTTATGTTTAAAAAACAATAATTATAATTGTTTCTTAAACATAAATAAATGTTCACTATTTAAAAAAAAACTAATTTCATAAAAAAACTTTAATATTTGTTATAAATTATTGTTTTTTTTGTTATTTTGTTACAAGCTTTTGCGCGACTGCATTCGCGAGGACATTTTAGAAAATCTTGCTGAGGAACTGGCTATCTTACCTCTATCTACCAGAACACAACGATTTTTAAATAGTTGTTATGGTGTCAGACTTAGGTAAGATGGTGTTAGCTAGCCAGGACATGAAATAAGTCCTACCACCAACCATACCAAATATAAATTGTACCCCCCCCCCCCCCCTGGGAATCGAACCCGGGACCCCTGCGTCTTACACGGGTGGACGATCCACTAGGCCGCAGAGGCGGTTAACTATCGCCATATTTTATTCATTTATTCTATTTATTTTGGATTTATTCTATTTACAAAAGGTAACTAGTTAATCCCATCGCCTTTAGGAAGAACTAGTTTAGCCTAGGCCAAACTAGTTTGTCTTGTAAATAATAAAATGTTTTTTCCACAGAAAAGAAACCAGTACCTGACAGCAAAATTAGTTTAGTCGTTAAGTTTATTTTACAATAGTTTATTATTATTATTATTTATTTGTTTGTTTGGTATAGTTTTTTTTTTATAATGATATACTGTTTTTTGAAAATTATATTAGTATTTTTTGTCAAGACAGTTCTTTTGTTTTTTTTTAAATAGCGGAGATATCATCAAAATGTATTACTTACGGGTGTTATAGTGTGGTGAGAAGTGAACACTCCCGCTTTAGACCTATTTATTGTAAGATACTTATATTTTGCTTCATTAAATCGTGAATCGATATATTCTTATTTTTCATTTTTAAAGTACTCCCTCCTCCAAAGAGTACCTACACATATGGCAAAGCCAACACGGATGCTGTTGCTTGCTGAGGGGCCTTTATAGCGCGGACAGCAAGGGCTGCAATGATGACCAAGCTTGAAGGCCGAGAGCGTAGTTAAGCTCAGCTTGAGGCCATCACAGCGTGGCCAGCAGTGCAGTCATTGTGGACAAAGTCTTGTATAGTGCTTTACTCAAAAATGTCAAAAAAGTAAAAAATGTCAAAAATAAAAAAAAATACAAAAATGTTACAAATGATTAAAATGAAAAAAAGTAAGAAAGTAAAAAAAGGTCACCTAAAATGAAACAAAACTCGACAATAATGGATTTTCAAAGGAAATTGCTGGTGGCTAAAACTCGACAATAATGAAATCCCATACAACTAACTTTGTTGCGTCACCATCGCAGGAACACGGCAACCTCGACTTTGTTCAAAGAAGGTTGTCAAAATAATGACCATATTACTTCTAAGCCATATTACAAGCATTTTTGAGTAAAATATTTTTAAACCGGCCAGTAGTTTTTGAGTTTAAGAACTTTGAACAAAATGGCCTTAGACGGTGTTGATGTGTGTACTATGGGCAACAGCGTCGCTTAACCAGTTAGCACCAAAATTCGTGTGCGCGCGTCGCCGCTGCACGAACTAAACGTATGTAGTGACGGCGCGGTGTGCAAGCGATTTTAACCTTAGCAGTGGTTAAGCCACGCTGTTGCCCATGGTACATTGTGAAATCGAAAACAGTCGACAAATTTTGTGGTGTGCCGACCGTCGAACTGAACAACTTTGTCAATCAGACCAAACTTAATCAGAGCAAAAAACAATCAGTTGTTCCATACATTTTGGTCGAGTAGATATTGACATTTTCTATGGAACAGCTGATTTATTTTTTGCTCTGATTATGTTGTTCCTATAGACAAAGTTGTTTAGTTTGACGGTTGAAGCCACACCACATAAGTTGACTGTTAAAAATCACCTTGTAGGTATATCTCTTTTTTATAAATAAATATAAGTACTTAACATTCAACGATATTCCCGGTGTAGGTGATCGAAGTTAACATTACAAACATTGCACCGATTCGAATGTATGTGAATTGTATTGCTACGAGCCTCTCTCATTAATTCCGCATCATTTACATGTCTTTTCCAATTCTGCTTAGAGCAACGATTTCTGACATTAGGACATTTAAGCGTCATCATAAGGGAAAAACCTCGCTTAACATAAGCATTTGAAGGCGGTATGATTATAGCGCGAGATACAACGCAAAATAAGGCATTTAACCATTGAAAACTTGTAATCCTTTATGCTTTTAAACATTTGGCTCAGTATTCACTTCTTGTAAGTATAGTTTGACTTTTAAAGAAGGACTTTTAAGATATAAAATATTTATTTAGTTAGAACAAAAAGATAAGTAAGTACTCATATACCTATCTTGAATTTATACCTAAACTCTTGAATTTTCGCGGAACCCCTGAGAGCCTCTCACGGAACACTAGGGTTCCGCGGAACCCCATTCGGGAAACGCTGGATTAGATCATTAGATCACTAGGTACATTGATCACGTGATCTCTTTGGATGTATGGATACTATTGGATAGTCGATTTTTTTAAATATTTATCCTTGTATTCTTAGAGAAAGTTGTTCAGTTTCGTGGAAAGAACAAACACATCCCCAAAGATGGTGAATTCAAAATTACCCTGTATAATTTTGGCGGCCATTTGATAAATGCTCTGTTTTGGTAAAAGCTTCTATGTGAATGTCAATAAAATTTCATATTTGACTATTTCCGTCTCCGTGAATTCCTTCCGAGTGCATGTCAAGATATAATATTCAAGGCGAAGTACTCAAGGGGACGCTCTTTTGGGTGTAAGAGAATGTAGGCTGGCTGTTACACCATACCATAACTTTGTTTTCAAAATAAAAATAACTAATGTGGCCGGGTGTCCACAACATTATTAGAAAAACCTCTAGAAATCACGGTTTTACGTGCAGGCACACATAGTAGATATATGTAGGTATATTACACATACATAGGCAATCTCAGGCCAATATGGGCTATCATTTCATTCACCGCTTCAATAACACTTCTCTGATAAAAACAGAGGGCATACTAATACTATTTCTCTAGTGGTCAATTGATTGATCATTTTTCCGCCAATAACTTTACTCCTAGCACGAACATCTATCGAAAAAAGCGCGCGTAAAAGTATCTTTCATTTCGCTTTTCAGCGGTAGATGGCGCTGTACAAATTTCCCACACAAAATTACTCTATTTTTTTTTTATACGCACGTTTTTTTCCTCGATAGATGTTACTGATAGAGGTTTGTAATCACTAACACGAACATTTATAGAGAAAAAAAAACGTACGTAAAAGTACTCGATAGAGAGTTTAGACAAACTCTCTATCGAGTACTTTTACTCATAGACATGAGAAATCTCATTTCACTTTTCGGTGGTAGATGGAGCTGTACAAATTTATCATGCAAAAGTTACTTACTCTACGGAATGTTTTTACACGTGTTTTTTTATCGATAGCTGTTCGTAGCTAGCCAATATGGCCAAAGTAACATTTCGCTTGAATTGACATAAGTTCTCCTTATCAATCGATTTTTAAAACGTCGAGTTTAAACATGTTTCGAAAGCGAAGCGATAACGAAGATTTGTAAATGTTAATTTTTTTTGGATGGGCTGTTATCGTATTACGTTAGAACTATCACGCCCGTATTCAAGAACATATACTCACTGAAACGACTCTTGCCTATGCGAACGCACTGCATTGATGAAATAGCGCTCTGTGATTGGTTCTTTACGTAGTACCTCAGAATCTTAGTACTAATAAGTAGTACGTGTGATTGGTAATTGGGACGGTCTGTGCGTCCGCGTGTATTGTATATGTTACAGTCAAAACTCATATCCGGTCAAAACCACTTTTGACTGGAAAAATCAGTCAAAAGTGGTTTTGACCGATGCTCTCAGTTAAAAACAGTTTTGACTGAATTTCGCAGTCAAAAGTGGTTTTGACCAACGTTCTTAGTCCAAAGTGGTTTTGACCAACATTCTCAGTCAAAACAAAGTTTTGCCTGATTTCAAGGCAGACTATCGGTCAAAACTATAAAAAGTTATGGATACAAAATTCATTCGACATTGTACGGAGACCTGTGAACTGCAAATACGCAGAATTTCAATCTCAAAATATTTATTTTATTTTTCATTTTAAATATAATATATAAACTATGTCATTTTGATAGTTTTAAGAGGATATAGCTATTTGCGTCCATGGGCTTTTACTTTAGATACCTACACCTGTCTTGTCTGGGTAGGGCTAAATAAACAGCAACTGCGCAGTGGAGCTAGGTGGAAAGAAGCGGGCTTTTTTCTTAAACTTGACGCTTTCCTAACTTGTCTCATTTTTAACTCGGCTTTTTCTTAGTTGGTCTCTTTCCTAGATGACTTCGTCATTTTCTTAAACTTGACACTTTCCTAAACTAACTTGTCTCATTTTTAACTAGGCTTTTTCTAATTTGGTCTCTTTCTTAAACTTGTCTGGATGACTTCGTCATTTTAACACGTTTTTATTAGGTTGCTTTCTCGTTTGTTAGTTTGTTTGATTGGTTGTTTGTTTGTTTGTCCACAAAGTTTGCGAACGAAGTTCGATCCACTACTATAAGGTAGGTAGGGTAGGGCATGCGAAACGTTATATTCAGTCAAAAGTACCAGGGCAACATAACTTACGAGGAGTTATTTTGATTTCATGCCGCGAATATTTCTTTTATCTCTTTAATTTTTCAAAAATATAAATCGAAATAACTCCTTTTAAGTTATGTTGCCCTGGTACTTTTGACTGAATTTTATTTATTTTATTTTATATCAAAACATTATTTTGTAAATAATGGTCCGTGGTTCACCTAGGTGAAATGATCCGGTGGACCACGGCTAAGAAGAGAGGAAAAACAGCGAAAAAGACAGAGTCGAGTTAAAAATGAGACGAGTTAGAAAATTGTAGAAAGAGCCGAGTTAAAAATAAGACGAGTTAGGAAAGTGTCAATATTGCAAAAGAGACCAACTAAGAAAGAGCCAAGTTAAAAATAAGACGAGTTAGGAAAGTGTCAAGTTTAAAAAAGAGACCAACTTAGAAAGAGCCGAGTTAATAATGAGACAAGTTTGGAAACTGTCAAGTTTAAGAAAATGACAAATTCGTCCTGAGGGTTTTATAAATAAAAATAATTAACAAGTAGTTTTTATTTTTATTATTTTTTAAATGCTATTTATACGTTAACATGGCTTAGGTTGCGTTTCACTGTTTCACTGATGTGAAGCTGGGCGGAATAGAGCGGTGATCATACACTGAAATGTGTGAAGTTTTAATTTACAATTACTTATATCTCATCATTTATAAAACTTTCACTTGTTTAATTATTAAATAGGCTCCCAGTCCCCCTCAATAGCAGTTTTGACTAACATTCAAGGTCAAAACCACTTTTAACCGACATAATTTGGTCAAAATCAATATTAACCATTATTTTTGCAGTTAAAAGTGGTTTTGACCAACTTCATTAGTTAAAACCAATTTTGACTGCAAAAATCAGTTAAAAGTGGTTTTGACCAACGTCCTTAGTCAAAACCACTTTTGCCTGATTTTTGCAGTCACAAGTGGTTTTGACCGGATATGAGTTTTGACTGTAACATATATAAGATCTTAGTAATGTTAGTGAACAAGATAAGTAAGATAAGTGTACAAGATACATACACCCGTAGTGTATGTATCTTGTACTTGTACCTACTAGGGGAGGACTTCACGTAATTCGTACTTGGAGTAGTGTAGGTATTACAAATCGGTGTAATTGGTGGAATATTAAACGACGTATGTCACCAGACGCAGCGCGCCGGAACAAATGTGATCATTGCCTCCATTTATATGTTACTGACACGAACGGTCTTTGCCAACGCCGAATATAGTTTTGAGCTTGCATTCAATTTATGACGGCTGAACTTTATAAGAGAAAAAGTGAGACGGGTTATTCAAATATATGTCATCACATCATATATTTGAATAACTATGAATATGACGGTTCTCCTACAGTCATTTGTCCGTTGAACCATTAGCCAACACAACTTTTTATCGGCGAATGTATCTCTAATCTTTCACCTATGATTTTTTATTCTGCATTATCTTTTGCCAACGAACGTGGGAAAAATTATCATAATTATTAATCATATCAGCCCCATTGGCCATTTAGTAAGCTGCACCTTTAAATTCACAAAAAAATCATGCGAAAAGAATGGCCTTATTACTGTTTGTATTTGCTAAGAATACAAGCAAACAAAGAGAGCGCGTTGCTTAGTTTCAACTAGTACTGATAACGAGTTTTTCCTAGTTAAAGTGTGCTGTGAATACTAATTTTGGCTAAGACCCAAGCCACACACACACAGGATGAACCTTCATTGGCCTGGCTATTATTACAGGCTATTAACAATTAGCAAAGAACAGTAGTCTTTACATGAAAGTTAAAAAAGCGCGCATGTAAGATTTCTCTTACCACTGTGTTGGCACAAACTTACTTAGGTCACAGAATAACTATGCTTAGGTCCGTGTCCAAACATTAGCGTAGTTCTGACCGTTATCTAAAATTCTTGCATGCTTTGTTAGCACTAGGAAACTGTTATGTTATGGTATGGCACTTTATTCCGAGATTTCCTGTACATAAATCTAATGTGTGCTGTGCATGCAGCCGCAATTTCTTCCAAGCTGCTGTTCTGTTAAAAAAAAGCACGCGATCCTTACCTCATTAAATCATTAACGACTACCATTCATTATACTTAAGTACCCAAAAATTGTCAAACATTTAGCTGGTAGTAGGTACTCTACATTTAGCAATACAGAGTTTTCAAGTTCTATATTATTATAGGATACCTTTTTATGGGGAGTCGATTTTTTTTGTCTGTTTTCAAAAAAGACGTAGAATGATTATTGTTGTTGTTTATGATGATAGTAAGAATTATTATCTCGAGGAGTAGATACGAGGTCGTTGGTGTTTTACAAATAACCCTGTATACGCTGAAATTTTAATCATTTGATTCCAGCAGTGGGATGGTTCCCCTCATGATTACAAGCTACTTTTACTTTGTATGGAATGTTTTTTTTCTACAAGTAAAAAAAACAGCTGTTCCATACAAAAGCGCAATATTTACTCGACCTTAATGTATGGAACAGCTGAGTTGGCCACTCCGTAAAAGTTGCTTGTATTGTAATCATGAGTGGAACCACCCACTGCGGGAACCAAAAGATTATAATTTCACGCTGTAAGTATGAAGTTTATGGGTACTAATATTTCTTTTGGTTATAATATTACTTAATTCAAGATTATACCGTACTGTAAATGTGACAAGTCGGATACACAACGGGCATATTATAAAAAATATCAAAGCCTAACTTTATTAAAGCAGTGACCTTCTGGGTCACACAATAGGCATCATATCCGCTACTGAGAAAAGCTTTACCTCCTGTAAACATTTGCTTAGGCTCGAGTCCACCAGATTGTGTTGAAACGAGAAATTTAATATTTGCAAAATTAATATAGAAGCCTGATGCGAAACTTTGCTAACACAAATGAGACACATCCACAGTCCACAAAGCTGAGTCTTAGCAAAATTGATGTCGTTAAAAGTTATTTTCTTTTGAATCTTCATAATATTTTTAACCGACTTCAAAAAAGAAGGTGAAGTTTATTAATTCGGTTGTATGATTTTTAGAGTTCCGTACCCAAAGGGTAAAAAAGGGACTCTATAATATTACTAAAACTCCACTGTTTGTCTGTCTGTCTGGTTGGCTGTCACCAGGCTGTATCTCGTGAACCGTGATAGCTGGACAGTTGAAATTCTCACAGATGATATATTTCTGTACTGCTATAATAACAAAACAGAATAAAATAAATATTTAAGGGGGCTCCCATACAACAAACGTGATATTTTTGCCGTTTCTTGCTCGATATTAATTGCGGCAACAGGTGTTCAGGTTGAAATATGAATTCACATAATATTTAGTTGTATATTAATTTCAAATATTAATAAGAAATTAAATTAAAATAAAATAAATTAGGGGGTTCATACAACAATTATGAATAGACCATTACGGAACCCTTCGTGCGTGAGTCCGACTCGCAATTGGCTGGTTTTTTATGTTTGTTATCTCAGTACTCCCTTTAAAAAAAATATTAATATTAAAAACCACGACTGCCCTACCAAAAACGAACTAAAAAGTTAAACAACAAGTGTCATTGCAGTCGGGGGACCTTATCATGGAACAATTTTCGATCAAAGAGGTCCCTCGACTGCAATGACACTTTTGTTTAACTTTTTAGTTCGTTTTTGGCAGGGCAGTCGTGTTTTTAATATTTTTTTAATTGATTTATTTTTATTTCACACATTTTAGTGAAATATTATATAGTTTTGGAATGTGCTCATCAAGGCCTTTCATTTGATGCCCATATTAATAATAATTAGAAGAAAAACAGTAATAATAAGAAGAAAAGCAGTTTTTTTTTCTCATTTGAAAATGGCGTCGTACAGTTGCGATATTAATTTTTTCTAAAAAAAATTTAGCAAGTGTCACTTGGAATGCTGTAAGGATTCTAATGATACCCCATTTATCCAAATCAGTTTAGGCATTTAGAAGTTATGGTGGAATAAAGAAACTCACATACCCACAAACATACATGAACCCTGAACACATATACACTCTTTTTGCTTTGGGCAGTCGTGTAAAACACTCTTTTTGCTTTGGGCAGTCGTGTAAAAAAGCGCTAATTGACAAAAGTCGCCTGCCAAGTAGCTCCATGTTAATTACCCCATACCAGCCCCCCTACTCAAATGGCCAACATTCTATTCGTTTGAACGCTACGCTTTCTATTAAAACTTGAAAATAAGCAGTGTATAAAATTACGTGTCGTAAGCTTGACAATTCCATACAATACCTACATCAAGTCTGTGATTTACATGAGTTTGCAACACGTGATTTAATCATCTATTGCTCATATTTAAGCTTTAAAAGTAAGCGTAGCGTTCATACGAATAGAAAGTTGGCCATTTGAGTAGGGGGGCAGTTGTTTTTGCGAAAAAAATAACATAATTTTATATTGTTCTATTTTGTTTTTTATGGATGATTATTATAAGTAAGGTAAGTATACATTTTTAGTAATTAGTAAAAGCTTAATAGAATAAACAAAAATATTATATAGGTAAAGTTAATTGAGTCTATCCTGCAGATACTAAAAAAAGTACAAGTACCTACCTATACCTACACCGTTATTTTTTAAGTATATCTAAAAATGAATTGGGGGATTCAGACCATGTTAATGAACAACTTTTATTATTAGGCCAACCACGGAATCTCAAAAAAAAACTCAGCTGTTACATAGAAAAGTAAAACATCGACTCGACTATAATGTAGGGAAGAGCTGATATTTTTTTCGCGATTCCGTGGTTGGCATGTGGTTCCATAGTAAAAGTTGTTCATTAACGTGGTCTGAAACCCCTTTTTCATTTTTAGATCATCATCATCATCATCATAATATCAGCCGCACGACACCCATTATACACGCTGGGTATAGACCTCCCCTAAGGATCTTCACGACGATCGGTCCTGCGCTGCCCGCTTCCAGTGGCTTCCGGCAATCTTCACCACATCGTCGGTCCACCTTGTCGGGGGCCTACATGGTCGTCCGGTGCGCGGTTGCCATTCCAGAACCTTTCCCCCCCAACGGCCATCGGTTTTTCTCGCTATGTGTACCGCCCCTTGCCACTTCAGCTGAGCAATTCTTCGAGCGATGTCGGTTACTTTAGTTCTCCTGCGGATCTTCTCGTTTCTGATTTGATCACGTAGGGAAACGCCGAGCATGACTCTCTCCATTGCACGCTGGGTGACCTTGAGATATACTTAAAAAATAACGGTGTATACACAATAGTACAATTTTTGCCCAAAAATTATTCATATCAAATATCGCATCAAAGCAAAAACGTTTAAGATCGCAATGTATTCTCGGTCTTAATGCTTCTTGAGGGCAAACGGTTATGATTTAATGATGAATATTGATTCCGTTCGATGTCGCGAACAAAGTTCATTCTGAGTATTCCTTGAAATCGTAAATCTTGCAAATCGATCGTTCAAACAATGAGTTATTGTAACTGTAAGCTATTATTTTTGTAACATTTGTGGTAAGGACACAGTAAATATTTTAACTGAATTCGGGCGCTGTAGGTAGTGAAACTAGCGCCACCACAACATTTATTTTTATTACTCGTAAACTAAGTCAATATTTAAAAAAAGCACAAGTAATAATCTCTTAAATTGCGTCTAGTATTTTTTGAATAACTCTTCAACAGTTATCATTCATTCTGTAAGTTTTAAAATCCATAATTGCCAAAAGTGGCCACTTTGAGCTAAAATGGATTTTAAAACTTACAGAAAGAATGAAAACTGTTGAAGAGTTATTAAAAAAATACTAGACACAATTTAAGAGATTATTACTTGTGTTTTTTTTAAATATTGACTTGGTTTACGAGTAATAAAAATAAATGTAGTGGCGGCGCCACTTTCACTACCACCTTCAAATGAAATTTAATGTGTAAATATTATCGAATACTATCTCATAATATATAATACATCTAATATTTTCATAATAATTATGTATAATATCAATATAAAGTACAAAGTAAATTAGGAAAGTTGAAAAAGATTTTCAATATTGTTTTCCATAAATTAAATCGAATGGGTGAAGTACGTAATCTACAAAAGTCTATTGTCAGTTTTTAGGGTTCCGTACCAAAATGGTAAAGAAGGAACCCTTATGGTGTGACTCAGTCTGTCTGTCTGTCACAGCTGGATATCTCGAGAACTACTAATGGTATCAACTTGAAATTTGGTTTGCCCAACTATTTTGCAAATAAGAAAGAAATAAAAATTTTTTTTTTTACAACAGGGACTGAAAAGGGGTTTTAAAAATTTTAAGTGAGGCGACTAGGGCATGTGGGGTATCATATAAAAGAGCGCTGTTTGCATATTTTAAAACATTTTTTATTTTTTTAGGCCGCATAATTTTTGACTTATGATGAAAAATGTAAAATTATTCCGTTTTAATGTTTTTAGTCCGATTTTTTTGTAATAATTTAGTCCGTTTTAAAAACGTGTTTTTAAAATAGATTTTTTTCAGTAAATTTTTATTTTCTGCTTTTTAGTTAACGAGCTAAGACTAAAAATACACCATTTCCTTTCGGAGCACTCGTCAAGACGATTCAAACGAGCCAAAACTCGATGGGGTTGCATGGTTTTATTACAGAGTCCCAGTGGCCTTCTTCCGGCTTCATCATCAGACCCTGGAAACCATTTCTTAACAAAGTACTCGTCAAGACGATTCAAACGAGCCCAAACTCGATGGGGTTGCATGGTTTTATAATAGAGTTTCTATGGCCTTCCTCCGGCTCCATCATCAGATCCTCGGACACTATTTCCCATTAAAGTAATCGTCAAGATGATTCAAACAAGCCCAAACTCGATGGGATTGCATGGTTTTATTACCGAGTTCCAGTGGCCTTCTTCCGGCTCCATCATCAGACCCTGGACACTATTTCCCAACAAAGAACACGTCAAGACGATTCAAACGAGCCTAAATTTGATGGGGTTGCACGGTTTCAATATTGAGTTCCTATGGCATGGTCTTTCGGCTTCATCATCAGACCCTGGACCTCGTCTCCCATTAAAGTACTCGTCAAGACGATGCTAACGAGACCAAACACGATAGGATTGTATGGTTTCATCATAGTGTTCCTGTGGCCTTCTTCCGGCTTCATCATCAGATCAGCTCAATGACACCATAATATTTCATTGCCTTCCACTTCTGATCTATGTTCAAAGTTTCAAGTCATCTAGCTCATCGGAAAGCTAGGATAAAATCGTTCGCAAACTTTGTGGAGAAACACACAAACAAACAAACAAACGCGAAAGCAACCTAATAAAAACGTGTTAAAATACCGCCCCCCCGCCCCCCCCCCCCCTTATCTCCGAAGTTTGCAAAGAGAAAAATCTGAAATAATTCTATGTGATAGTATTTTATGTAAAGATAACAAGAAAAAAAATAAAATGATGTCTCAATATAACACATTTTTTTATAAATAAAAAAAACCCACAAAAATTAATTAGTTCCACTATCGGCCAAGAGATGGTGCTGACCTAATTCTGCAATAATAATTTTATTATTCTACAGCTCTGCAGTGGCCATATAATAAAGAACGTTTATTTTATGAGATTATTTTTTACAAACAATGTCTCATAATACATATGTTTTCTTTTATTTATTGTGCTATCGCAAAATACTTCTGTACTATTAGGAAATTCGTTTTAAATATGAGTAATAAAAAAAACAGAGAGATAATTATTATACAGGACATAACGTGGCAGCTGAACCTAGGAAGTATTGGTACAGGCTGGTCACTTAATTGAGAACGCTAAATATTTTTCTTATAATTATAATGTTAATAAACAACACTTTGTGATTGGTTACTTATTGTTTAATATCGGCACCCTTTATCGCTGAAAACTATTAAAAAATTTTTTGCTTTTAAAAAAAATGGGAAATTGTAAAAATTGCGATAAATCTACAAGAGGAATTATAATAAAACTTCGCGAGAAGACCTGGTCGTCCAATATTATAGTAGACCACTTGCAATGCTTGACAACTATGGTTTTCCATGCTGTAATAGTAGTTTGTTACACAAGGGACGTAAGTGAGCTATTACAGAACAAGATCCAATTTGGCGCCCGTGCGAGCGCAGCTCGCAAAGGGCGCTAGTGGATCGAGGGTGTAATAGCTACTTACAACCGAGGTAAGCATACTACTTTACATCATTCATGCGAGGTAAATTTAATAAAAAAATAAATAAAATAAAAGTAAAAAAAAAAAAAATAATAATAATAATAAAAAAAAATAAAAAAAAAATCAAAATCAAAATCAAAATCAAAATTGAAAATCGAAAATCGAAAATCGAAAATCGAAAATCGAAAATCGAAAATCGAAAATCAGAATCAAAATCAAAATCAAAATCAAAGTCAAAATCAAAATCAAAATCCAAGGAGTTTTGCATAGCTTGAACGGAAATGAAATGCCGCCATATTTATTGTTTTTTTTTTCAGTAAAAAGTTTCCACAGTTTATAATATAAGAAAAGAGATTCGTTCACTAAGGAGTTTGACATAGCTTGAATTGTAAAGTTACTTTACAGTTAAAGCATTCACCCATGCTTGAATTGTAAAGTGATTTGAAAATGGAACGTTCTATCTAAACAATGCACTGTGTTGCACATGCCAACTTACACGGCCTCTTACTATACTAGTAAATCCTAGTTGCCGAGCAGTATGATGTAATAGTAGTTTGTTACACAAGGGACGTAAGTGAGCTATTACAGAACAAGATCCAATTTGGCGCCCGTGCGAGCGCAGCTCGCAAAGGGCGCTAGTGGATCGAGGGTGTAATAGCTACTTACAACCGAGGTAAGCATACTACTTTACATCATTCATGCGAGGTAAATTTAATAAAAAAATAAATAAAATAAAAGTAAAAAAAAAAAAAATAATAATAATAATAAAAAAAAATAAAAAAAAAATCAAAATCAAAATCAAAATCAAAATTGAAAATCGAAAATCGAAAATCGAAAATCGAAAATCGAAAATCGAAAATCGAAAATCAGAATCAAAATCAAAATCAAAATCAAAGTCAAAATCAAAATCAAAATCCAAGGAGTTTTGCATAGCTTGAACGGAAATGAAATGCCGCCATATTTATTGTTTTTTTTTTCAGTAAAAAGTTTCCACAGTTTATAATATAAGAAAAGAGATTCGTTCACTAAGGAGTTTGACATAGCTTGAATTGTAAAGTTACTTTACAGTTAAAGCATTCACCCATGCTTGAATTGTAAAGTGATTTGAAAATGGAACGTTCTATCTAAACAATGCACTGTGTTGCACATGCCAACTTACACGGCCTCTTACTATACTAGTAAATCCTAGTTGCCGAGCAGTATGATGTAAAGCATTTTAACATTCCACATGTGCCTAGAAAGAGGAAGACATGTCGTTGAGTCGATAGAAACATCATACGTTTGGCCAAAAAAATTATTTTAAAGGGTGTAATGAGATAAGAATATTTTTTTTTGCGAAAACAACTCCTCGGGAATCTCGGCGTGGACCATCCGAAGGCGTTTGGTGGAAGAGAAGTTGTTTAGGAGGATATCCAGGAAGATACCGATGTTGACATTGCGCCTTAAGCAAGCCTGTGTTGCTTTTGTCAAACGTTATGAAAACTGGACAGCCCGACAGTGGAAAAAATATATTTTTTCTGATGAAACTAAAATAAACAGGGTGTGCTCTGATGGAAAGCAATATTTACGGCACCCTTCGAAAAAAATATTTGACCCCAAGTTCACAAAAGTGACATTAAAGCATGGCGGTGGAAATGTTAAAATCTGGGCATGCTTCTCTGGCCACAGAGTCAGACCTGTTAGGCTCATAGAAGGAAACACGGATCAGTTCCAGTACATAAATATACTAGCGGAAACGATGTTACTCTATGCTGAAACCGTCCTTCCGGTCATTTGGATATTCCAGCAAGACAATGACCCAAAGCATATTGCACGTTCAGTAACGGAATTTTTTGACTCACAATCTTTTTGTCTTAAATTAGCCAGCTAACAGCCCGGATTTAAATCCGTTTGAACATCTTTGGTGTGAATTTAAGAAAAAGGTTTCAAATAGTAAGTGTGGCAATTTTAGAGACTTTTTTAGAAGAATAGAACTCTGTTTCACTTACAAAATGTCAAAAATGTATTGAATGAATGCCTCGCTGGTGTAAGGCAGAAATTAAGAGTCGTGGGCATACCACTAAATATTAAATTAGACTAAAAAGCATTAAATTGCCTTGTTTAACTTAAGTTCTTTTACTTTGTGTAACTTCATTGACTATAAGTTTCATCTGATGAATATTTTATTGAGCGTTCTTAATTATTTGTCCAGCTTAAGTTGTATGCAAATTTGTTAGAATTGAAATAAACGTACATTAGTAAATAAACTCAAGTGTAATTTATATTTGTACTCCTAATAAAGTTTGCTTTATTCATGTACCTATTTTATAATACAATAAATTACTTCTGAGAAGAAACACGATCGAGAAATCACAGGTCGTAATGGAAATTTATTGAAACTAAAAATCGTCCTTAATTATGTGGCCACAACGGTATTTATTATGATGGTACGGAAACCCTCGGTGCGCGAGTCCGACATCGAAATCAAAATCAATCAGCAATAGCGTGCTTTCGTAATAAGTTTCATTTGTGACATTGATTTCTGCTACATTCAACAGACCTTGGTAAGTTGGAAAGGAAAATGCTCTACTGATACTACATCGTTCCACTTGATAAAGCTTATAAGTTTTTTTGCGACCACTTTATTATGCACAGACCCTTAGATTAGAACATTATTTAATGCTCTAAGCACAGACCATACAACAATGTCTGTGCTTATTTGAATAAAGAATTTTTCATTTCATTTCATAATAAAATTACAAGAGGTGTGTTGATTTTGTGGTAATTAGGTACGGTGGAGTTCATTAATATGTTGGCACTTTTGACAGTTTGTCAACCTTTATGCCATTGTAATAAAAGTCAATATCCTGTCAAACGTGCCAACATATTAATGAACTCGACTGTACCTATCGATTACCTACAGTATTATGAAGTGTTAATCATTTAATACCATAATTAATCAATAATTTTAGCTATCGCAACAGTTATTATAGGTAACTTAAATGCAAGTAAAAACAGTTTTTACTCAAAAATGCTTGTAATATTATGGCCATTATTTTGACAACCTTCTTTGAACAAAGTCGAGGTTGCCGTGCTCCTGCGATGGTGACGCAACAAAGTTGTATGGGATTTCATTATTGTCACAGAATATATACTACATATATAGAATATATATATAGAATATATATATATATATAACGCGTTATTGTCGAGTTTCAGCCACCAGCAATTTCCTTTGAGAATTCATTACAGAGTTTCAAACATAGTTGGTGAAAAAAGTACATTGTATAACCCGCGCAGATAATGAATGGGATTACACTCGTTGTGGTAAGCGCCGTGAGCCGCCATTTTCAATCCCATTCTTTATTTGCGCGGGTGTTGTATTGTTGTAGATGATGTTTATGTACTTTTTTTTTTACTTTTTTTCCTTTTCGATATTTTTGACTTTTTTGACTTTCTTTCCTTTTTTAATTTTTTGTCATTTTGGACCAAGTCTTGTATAGTGCTTTACTCAAAAATGTCAAAAAAGTAAAAAATGACAAAAATGTCAAAAATGTCAATAATGTCAAAAATGTCAATAATGTAAAAAATGACAAAAATGTCGAAAATGTCAAAAATGACAAAAATATCAAAAATTTCTAAAATGGTAATTCATTTTGGTAATTTTGCAAATTTTTGAGTAAAGCACTATACAAGACTTGGTCCACAATGACTGCACTGCTGGCCACGCTATGATGGCCTCAAGCTGAGCTTAACTACGCTCTCGGCCTTCAAGCAGCATTGCAGCCCTTGCTGTCCACGTTATTGGCCATCAAGGGCTACAATGCTGACCGCGCTGTGACGGCCTGGACCTGCGCTAAGCTACGCGATAGCGTAATGATGATAATACGCATACGTAATGATGATAAATAGCGCATAATGATGATGGCCGATAGGCCATTATCATCGCGCTGCCAGCAATACAGTCATTATTGACCGCGTCAGTAATGTACTATTAAAACTACAAAATAAATATCATACCCTGTTATTTTTTATTGGGATATATTTAATAGCACTTTAAACTTGACAGCTATCAGCAATTAAAAATAATAATACCTAGGTCTATAATTTGTTATAAACACTACAAAAATAATGATTTGCTCTATTACTGTGTCCCAACTCCAGAACAGTACATTAAAATGTTGGATTAAGAACTGTCAAAAAGAGAGCCAGATGATAAAAACTCCAGCAGGTCGATTCTGGCACTTCACCGGCTGCTGCCGCGACGTTCTCGCTTCGCTTGCTCGGCTCGTGCGTTGTTACAATGGAACCTAATCTCCTCGCTCGCTACGCTCGCTCGTTGCGCTCCTAATCATCTGTTTACCAAAGTTCTACAAGTAATAAAGTTATAAAATTTAATTGTATAGTGCAAAGCATTAATAGTGGAAACCATTATTTTTATAGTTCATTCAATTAATTTTAAAGTAAAACATTTTAAAGTGTGCTACATTATTTTTAAAGTGCGTTATCTATCAAAATGAAAAAAATTAAACAACTCATATACTACATACGGTTTATTTAAGCTCTTTTTGACTCAAACGGGTCACAAATATTGTTTAAAATATCTCATTGGAACATAACTTCTTCAAAGACCTCTTTCAGACCGCTGAAAAAGGCCAAAACAGTTGGTGCCGGAGACAGCTGTTTCTCAACATAGTCCATGGCGTTAC
Organism: Agriphila tristella; assembly: GCA_928269145.1. Taxonomy (NCBI): domain Eukaryota; kingdom Metazoa; phylum Arthropoda; class Insecta; order Lepidoptera; family Crambidae; genus Agriphila; species Agriphila tristella. Next base: position 32,527,961 of record OV743432.1, read on the forward strand.
CAGAATATTGGGCGTTGATGGTGTGCGCCACTTTGTACACAAACGTGCCGTTGTATGTGCGGCTGTACGTCGTGGGCCGGTAGGGGGCGCCACACAGCCTGTTCAAGAAGTTCAGCTGCTGCAGGCAATGCTGGAACTCCACTAACGGGTGAAGTAGTTTTCGGTCTAAGATTGCATTCAATTCGGACTTTGACACTGTAAAATATCCAGTCAGTGAGGCCATAGCTTGATTGCTGTCTGACACTGTGACTTGTTCTTTATCGGTGATGGGGTCTAAAATAGGCTTTGAAACCAATTCGTCATCATTGGAAAAATTGTTATTACATTTAATAGCCACTACGCCCAACATTACGTACGACAGAAGCACACTGCACACTTCGACTGTAGTATCGACAGATCTCTTTTTTGTAAAATATACCAAAGCAATCATCAAAAGTCTAACATCCTCAGGCATTTCATTGAATCGTTCGAAATTGTAAGCTGGCATCGAATATTCAAGAAAATTTTCAAATAATCTCAGAGTTTTAATCTGGGCCCATCCGTTTTCAAATGGACTCTGTTCAGCTGTATACGACGGTTTTGAAATTGCGGTCGCATCAGCAACGTTAACGCTTACGACTTCACCTTTGTTATTGTTGAACTGTAATACAGTTCTTTCGAAATTCGTCAATAGGTTATATGCATACTTTATAATGTCTAGAGAAAGAAACAAGGCATCTTCTGCCTCTGCGTCTTCTATAGAACAAGATCCAAGTACAATATTATTGCGATAGATGTTGACGTACTGTAACGGGACGTGGCCGCAGGTGACGCCCTTTTGGAACCACAACGGGTCACCGGAGTTAAAGTCTGGTTGGTTTTCCTGAATAAGATAATCAAAAGGAATTTCGGGAGTCTCCATACGGCAAATGATAGTCATAGCTTTATTTTTCTCTGTCGTGAAATTGGCAATTACTTCTGGCTGCAAGTACTTTCGTAAAATATATGCAATAGCCTCGTTTGATTTGCTTGAAAGCCATCGCAACAAACCAAGGTTTCTTGTGAAACCATAAGGTTTTATATTAAGAGACTTATACAATTTTTGGAAGTAATTTTCCGGTAGTATATTTTCATCAGTTAACACAATGAAGGTGGCTAATTTATCTTTGTTAAGTTTATATTTTTGCACAAAATCTTTATACGAAAATATAGAACAATGTATAGAGCAGGTCGTGTCATCGTACCTGAGGCTATCTCTTCTTTGAACCGTCGTCGATGTCGGTATGTACGGTACTCCAGAAAAACAGTATTCAACATCAAAGCTAAGGACCGGACAATTTAACTTTTGTGCGAGTGCAATGCACTGTTTTTTACATTCTAATTCGCTAATAACAAAATAGAAATTCATTTCATCGAGAACTTCTTTGTAGACCTCTTTCATGAATAGGGGTTTTACGTACGTTGTTTCGCTTTCTAAAATAGAAGAGTCTTCGAATTTCTTAGATTTTTTTTGGTATCGAATATCGGAATCGCCTCCTTTGAAAATGAAATAACATTTTATGTTTGCCTTTTTAAAGATGGCTAGTCGCTCCCTCAAATATTGAGCATACTTGTCGCTTTCGCATCCGAACTCGAAAGGCAAGCCACTCTGTTGGTACATATCGTATAAGTAGTTTTGCCCGTCGATGACTACATCGCAATTTTTAAGTTCAAATGGATGCAGCTCGTCTTCAATATTCTTGGAGAAACCTCGGATCCTCATCTTTAAATCTGGAAAGACAAATGTGATTAGAAACATTTTTATTTAGACCCAACACAAAAGAGACATTATTTATTTTTATATTATTTTGACTTTTTCTAGGATTTGGCACACTGGCCGTGACCGATACCCTGCCCGCCGCCCGCCTGCACGAGCCCTCTGTACGCTGCCCGCGTCCTGCCTTCCCCCGAGCTCTTTGATCATGCTCGCACGGTCGGATCGCATTCTATACAAAATATATAGAGACCTTCGATCATCGACAATGTTGTTCATACATCATGCGAGCAGCGTTCACTTTGACCTGACCGCAGACCGCAGAACGCATCCAGTGTGCCAAATCCTTATAGGTACCTAGTTGTTTTATCTCACGAAGACGGCTATGAATGTTGTACCTACATGCACATCGATTTAGTGTGCGTCTGCACGCTCTCCTATTACGCACACTAAAATAATACGTATGTGCACGCCTAACAAAATTCATTGACGAACGGACTTCATGAGATGGAAGAAACTAAAGCTTGCACGTCGTGTGCTGCTGCATGTAATGCAAATCATCTTCTTCACAAGGTAAGTTCGTTTGATTCTTAATTATAATACCACAGGTCAAGATGAGTTTTGTCTGCTATCGAAGCTGCTATCGATTATTTTGTTAGGTACTGAGTTAGTTCTTTACGATTTAATGACATTACGATGAGTATCTGGATTACGCATTAAGTGAATTTGAGAATAAGATTCAATGTTTTTTTAGAGATCACATTCATCATTTTGTCCTAAAATCCCAAAATGAGCAGAATTTATTACTCCGGTACCTATGCTAGTTTTTTTTAATTCTAATTCTAATTCTAAATCTTTGATACCAAGAGCAATAAGTAGGTATGAATTTTTATTACAATCGTATAAGTACCTACCATTTAGATTTCGAAATCATTGGATATAGGTACTCATAGACTTATTATAGGTATATTACTCATCATTGGATATACTATAAAATTAGGTAAAAATAGTTATTATTTATAGACATAGAAAAAAAATTTTTCAGGTCAATGGTTATAGGGCAGTATTTAATCGGGTAATAATAAATTCTCATTTTGGGTATCAAAAATACTGAAATATCTACTAAGTGGGAGACGGACTGAGGGCGATTACAAATGTTGAATAAGATGTTGAAAAAGGGTGGGTTAAATGATCAGGAGGAGGAAATGAGAAGGCTCGAAGTAAGGGACAAATAATTATACTTAATAAATAAAGATAAATACAAACCAAATACACGAAATAGCAGCAAAGGCAACCATAGACAGATGACAGAATAAAAATCCACAGAGGAAATAATCACTACCTACGTTTTATAAAAATCAATAAGGGAAGAGGAAAAGCATAGACTTATTATTTATTATATTACTAGGAAAAGATATAAACTACAAACAAATAGTTATTTGTTATACAAGTGACCAAAATCGATTTGTGCTGCGAGTGTCGACTTTAAATCACGAACTAGCGAAGTAGTCTAGAATTGAATCACGAGCATAGCGAGTGATTCTAATATAGACTACTGAGCACAGTGAGTGATTTAAAGTCACGAGGCAGATCAAAATTTTGGTCTCGTGTAAAACATACAACTTTTCACCTCTACCAGCGAGAAAATTTTACGTGAGTTTCCTGGTAAAAGCTAAATTCAGCATTAAAAACTTGTTCACTCAACTCTTATGGAGTTAGACAACTATCTTCATCGTTGGACGCACAATTTTTTTGACATTTATCCCAAATCTTCATCGTTGGAATAGTTCGATCAAACCTATGCTGAAAATTTTTATTCATAAAGTAGATTCCCGCCGTTTTGTTTTACATTATTACGTTGTGCTTTTCTCTTATTCATTAATATCCCATCTTATTTATTTATGTATAATCATAAAACACTAATTTGTTAATAAATTTCATTATTTTTTCTTATTTTATATTTATTTCATACTTGCGACCTCATTTCGTCCATACTCTTTATTTAGAATTATCAACCTTCTTTTTTAACAAATCTTATTTAAAACTCCTTGGTATATCCGTGCATTTTATTTTTTTACTTTTTAATCCATGTATGACACCATAAAGCACTCTATCTATCCTTTTCCCACATATTAATTTTACAAGTCGCATCCTTGTCACTCTATTTCTTTTTTCTTTATTATTTTAAAAGTTGGTGTTAGAAATTAAAAAAGCACTTTGCCTCACGCTCGCAGCAAAAATCGATTTTGCTGCGAGTTTTTACGCGCCAAAGGCGCCCTTTTCGTGCTGGAGAGGTGAAAAGTATATTTCTTGTTCCTAACTTAAAAACAAGCAAGTCTTATCAAGATACTTGTATTTAGGTAAAATAGATTAGGAGATACTTGATTTCCAGGGTCTGATGATAGAGCCGGAAGAAGGCCACTGGGACTCTGTATTAAAACCATGTAACCCCATCGAGTTTGTGCTCATTTGAATCGTCTTGACGAGTGCTCCGATAGGAGATGGTATATTTTTTTTAGTCTTAGCTCGTCAACTAAAAAGCAGAAAATTAAAATTTACTGAAAAAAAACTTTTTAAAAACATGTTTTTATTACAAAAAAGTCGGACTAAAAACATTAAAACGGACTAGTAAAAACAGACTAAAAAGTTTAAAATAAATTTTTCTTTAAATATTTATAACCCTACAGAAATTTTCAACCTAAAAACGTGGGGCGCATGCTAAAGACAATATGGATGATAAATTTTACAAAATGCGCCCCACGTTTTTAGGTTTAAAATTTCTGTAGGGTTATAAATATTTAAAGAAAAAATTATTTTTAAACTTTTTAGTCTGTTTTTACTAGTCCGTTTTTATTTTATTCTCACACACATCTATCTGCTAATATCTCTATACAGGGTGGAAATTTTTAATGCCACCTGGAGGGAAAGTACTCTAAACAATGGAGATAGCAAATTTCAGTCAAAGGAAACATTCCTTTATTTTTGAAAAGTAACAAAACTGCATTCATAAAATTTTAAAAATACGCTTCCCACACCCAGAAATCGAACCGGCTAAAATTTGAAAAAACAACAACCTATACTTTTATGATATCAATCGATAGGGTCAAACATAAGGATCAAATCTCTTTAACAAACATGGTAAATTAAATGATTGGAAAACCATTAAAGACAAGATAAAGCACTTTTTCTCAAGGATGCATTATTTTAGTAGTTCACAATAAATTATCTTTGACGTAGAACTATGTATTTCGATAAGATGTTTGTAATGCAGACTTTTTATTAGATGAGACAACTGCTGTGGCAGTAATCTAAATTATGGAATTATACATTTGAAAATGGAACAGGGAAATACAGTAGGTATCATGGGGCTTTTTCTTGTTTAATTAAAATAGATAATGGTTTTCCTTTCATTTAATTTACCATGTTTGTTAGAAATATTTGATCCTTATTTTTGACCCTAACGATTGAAATCATAAAAGTAAAGGATGTTGATTTTTTCGAATTTCAGCCGGTTCGATGCCTGGGTGTGGGAAGCGTATTTTAAAAAAACTTTAAATGCAGTTTTGTTTCTTTTCAAAAATAAAGGAATGTTTCCTTTGACTCAAATTTGCTATCTCCGTTGTTTAAAGTACTTTCTCTCCAGGTAACATTAAAAAATTCCACACTTTATATTGGTCAACTAGTCAACCCTCAACCCAACTGTTTTTCTCATCTCTTCTGTCTTTTTTTTCGAGCTTACAACAAATAAACGCAATATTCAACGCAGCTCGGCGGCGCTACGCAAAAGTCAAGTAACTCAGTTTCAAAAAAAAAATTCATTTTCACACCACATGCTCGACAATGCTGAATTATATGTCATGTAAACCTTACCGAAAGCAAGACATTATATCTCTTAGCTTTAGGCGGGTTATAATGTTCTATTATAACCCGCTGGTCAATAATGTGATTTTCACTTTCATAATTCTTATTGCTATGTCCATAAAGTCTAATTTCACTAAACAGAATGTGTCCTCAGCGGGCGCGGCCAACTCGATTTTCAAAGACCGAGGCCGTGGCCCACTAGATTCGCACTGAGACGAACTTCATTTGTTTGTCAAATCGAGTAGGCCACGCCAGCTGAAAGAATTTGCTATAGCCGTAGCTAGTAGTACTACTAGCTTTAGAAGATTCTATAAATATTTCAAAGAAAAAATAAAAAAATGAAAGTATTTTGACTCCAGAAGCTATTAAATTAGATGCCATAGGCATTATCAATAATCTACTCCCAGAAAAGTCAAAGGAAAAATACCTGAAAGCCTATAAAGATTTTGACACATGGAAAACTGCAAAAGGCGCAAAGTCTGTGTCTGAATTAGTTAATATGCTGTAATAAACACTATCTACTAAGCCTGGTTTTTTATTGTCTCGCATAAAGTGAGAAAAGTAGAGTATACACCACCGGGATAAAACTGTTTTTTTCTTGGGCGCTTGAATCCCTCACTGCACTCAGGACTCAATCTTAATTCTCTCGCTTTGCTCGGGAATCAACTTATAACACCCTCGCTGCGCTCGGGAGTTAAATTTGGAGTCCTTCGTTACTTTCAGGATTCAATGTAGCGCCCGTGACATAAAACAGTGCTTTATCCCCTTGGTGTATAATCTACTATTTCAAGTCGCATCTACCATTATTTTATTTTATTAAAATTCGGTTTAATTCGGGAAATATAGCCAATAATCTGTTTCAAAAATATTTTTCCATTTGCAAAATCTACGCTAAAACAATAGTTATTTGTTATACAAGTGACCAAAATCAAATTGTGCTGCGAGTGGCGACTTTAAATCACGAACTAGCGAAGTAGTCTAGAATTGAATCACGAGCGTAGCGAGTGATTCTAATATAGACTACTGAGCACAGTGAGTGATTTAAAGGCACGAGGCAGTACAACATTTTGGTCTCGTGTAAAACATACAACTTTTCACCTCGACCAGCGAGAAAATTTTCACGTGACTTTCCTGGTAAAAAAGCTTAATTCAGCATTAAAAACTTGTTCACTTAACTCTTTTGGAGTTAGACAACTATCTTCATCGTTGGACGCATTCATTTTTGTAATTTATCACAAAAATAATTCAATCAAACCTATGCTGAAAAATTTTATTCATAGAGTCAGTAAAGTAGATTCCCGTCGTTTTGATTACATTGCGTTGTGTTTTTCTCTTATTCATTAATATTCCGTCTTATTTATTTATTTATAATCATAAAACATATAATTTGTTAATAAACTTAATTATTTTTTCTTATTTATTATTTGTTTCATACATGTGACCTCATTACCTCCATACTCTTTATTTCGAATTATCAACCTTCTTTTTTAACAATCCTTATTTAAAACTCCTTGGTATATATATTGTTTAAAATATCTCACTGGGACATTACTTCTTCAAAGACCTCTTTCAGATACTTGAAAAAGGCCAAAACAGTTGGTGCCGGTGACAGCTGTTTCTCAACAAAGTTTATGACGTTACCAGAATATTGGGCGTTAATGGTATGCGTCACTTTGTACACAAACGTGCCGTTGTATGTGCGACTGTACGTCGTGGGCCGGTAGGGGGCGCCACACAGCCTGTTCAAGAAGTTCAGCTGCTGCAGGCAATGCTGGAACTCCACTAACGGGTGAAGCATTTTACGGTCTAAGATTGCATTCAATCCGTAAAACTTTGACACTGTCAAATATCTAGTCAGTGAGGCCATAGCTTGATTGCTGTCTGACACTGTCACTTGTTCTTTATCGGTGATTGGTTCTAAAATAGGCCTTAAAACCAATTCGTCATCATTGGAAAAATTGTGATTACATTTAGTAGCCACTACCCCCAACATTACGTACGACAGAAGCACACTGCACACGTCGACTGTAGTATCGACAGATCTCTTTTTTGTAAAATATACCAAAGCAATCATCAAAAGTCTAACATCCTCAGGCAAATCATTGAATCGTTCCAAATTGTAAGCTGGCATCGAATATTCAAGAAAATGTTCAAATAATCTCAGAGTTTGAATCTGGGCCCATCCGTTTTCAAATGGACTCTGTACAGCTGTATAAGATGGTTTCGGAATTGCGGTCGCATCAACAACGTTAAGGCTTATGATTTCATCTTTGTTATTGTAGAAGTGTAATTCAGTTCTTTCGAAATTAGTTAATAGGTTATACACATACTTTATAATGTCTAGAGAAAGAAACCTAGCATCTTCTGCCTCTGGGTCTTCTATGCACCAAGATCCTTGTACAGTGTTCCAGCGGTACATGTTGACGTACTGTAGCGGCACGTAGCCGCAGGCGACGCCCTTTTGAAACCACAACGGGTCACCGGATTCAAAGTCTAGTCGGTTTTCCTGCATCAGATAATCAATGGGAATTTCGGGAGTCTCCATACGACAAATGAATTCCATTACTTTATTTTTCTCTGTTGCAAAATTTGCACTTTCTTCTGGCTGCAGGCACGTTCGTAAAATATATGCAATAGTCTCGTTTGATTTGCTTGATAGCCATCTCAGCAAATGAAGGTTTCTTATGAAACCAAACCTTCTGATATTGATAAACTCATAAAATTTTTGAAAGTAATTTTCTCCTAGTATTTGTGCATCAGTTAACACAATGAAGGTGGCTAATTTGTCTTTGTTCAGTTTATATTTTTGCATAAAATCTTCATACAGAAATACAGAACAATGTATAGAGCATGTCGTATCGTTGTACTTGAGGCTGCTTGTTACAAGCGAAGTCTGTAACGGTATGTACGGAACTCCAGAAAAACAGTATTCCACATCAAAGCTAAGGACAGGACAATTCAACTTTTGTGCAAGTGCAATGCACTGTTTCTTACATTCGAATTCGCAAATGACATAGTTGAAATTCATTTCATCAAGAACTGCTGTGTAGACCTCTTTCATGAATATCGGTAGTACGATACGATAGGGCACATCTTTTTTTAAACAGTATTTGATTTTCTCGCCAGAATCGCCCCCTTTGAAAAAGAAATAACATTTTAAGTTAGATTTTTTAAAGATGGCTAGTCGCTCCCTCAAATATTGAGCAAACTTGTCGCTTTCGCATCCGAACTCGAAAGGCAAGCCACTCTGTCGGTACATATCGTATAAGCAATTTTGCCCGTCGATGACTACATCGCAATTTTTAAGTTCATAAGGGTGCAGCTCATTGACTTCTATATTCTTGCAGAAAGCTTGAATCCTCATCTTTAAATCTGAAAAGATAGTTAATGTGATTGGAAACATTTTCAGGCTGCTGCAAGGAGGCGACCAGGAGACGTTAAATTAAAGACTGACTGCGATCAATGACTGATTTATTATGCTAAGTAAAAGCTTATATATGAGGAGAGATGCGTGTGTGTTGCATATGTTAGTACACACACTACACTGCGTTCAGACGATAACACACGATTCAACCTAAACCCGAAGTCAACTTAAGCCTCACTCAGGCCCAACACAAATAGATACAATAGGGAACATGCATCAATTTGTTTTTGTATCAAAATCAAAAGTACGAGTATAATGCGTGAGATAATCAACTGTAATATTAAAACTTTTCTCTTGCGTTTTTTTCTCGTGATATAGTCACTTGAAGTTAGCGCGCAGCAGCACCCGCCGAAAACGCTCTATACAAAACGGCCAACATGTGTGACGTCACTCATGTCACGTTTCAGGCGCATTATTATGGAGTTAGCCAAGAATTTTCAAATATCTCCTTAAATATTGCGTTTAAGTACATATGTGTCATACAAAATATTTTTTCTTATTCGATATTCTATTCGACTGTTAAGTGCATTATATCCGAAAATGAAAAAAATATTGTTAAATGTGATAAAACTAAAATATTTTATTTTATTTATTATTTTTCTGTTCCATCATGTTTTTATACGTGTCCGCAGCGATCAAACTCAAATTTATCAAAATCGGTGACTTATGCATGTTCCCTATTTATATTTTTATAAATAAATAATTATAAAATATGCATATTGCTTTGACTTTTTCTACAGGAGTAGCATAAGTGATAATTCCACAAATTGAGGATGAGTATTGTCTGTTATCGAATATTTTGTTTAGCTGTATTTTGGGACTAGAGTTATTTTGACGGCAATTTTAACTTTCATTGTTCTTGCTAACTTAAAGTGACAAGTGTTGAGAATTAAATTCAAAGTTTTTTAGAAGTCACACACACCAATAATTCTGACCCAATTCCCAAAATAAGCATAACTAATTACTACGGTACGCTAGTCCAATAGGACCCGTGTGTAGGACTAGCGATCCGATCGATCGATGGCGATAGGTAGGATCGCTACCGTCATCTAAGCCGAACTTTGATACTACAAAGCCAATAGAGTAAGAATTTATTATATCGTAAATCATTTGGATTTCTAAATCTCTGGGTACACTATAAAAAGCAGGTGGAAAAATTTTATTTTCCATATTACGCCTAAAGGAAAAGTCAGAGCCATGTTAGCCACTTTAATAAGAAAAAAGTTTGTGTTGTGACCTTTTTAACCGACTTCAAAAACTTTGAAAAGGAGGAGGTTATCTATTCGTCGCGTATATTTTTTTTTTATTTATGTATGTACACCGATTACTCGAAGACGGCTGAACCGATTGAAACGATTCAAACGTTATAACATGAGGTTTGTTCTCAAGTTGGTCCCATTTTTTGAAATTTTGAAATCGGTTCAGTAGTTTTCAAGTAATCTTGAAAATACTGTCGTTTTCGTTACCATTTTATATGAATTGAGACCGACTTTCAACCATTACTTTTTTGTTTATGAACCGATTTAGACAATTCTTTTTTTGTTTGAAAGAAGACACCTTAAGAATGATTCCATATTATTTTCATTGGTATTGGACTTTGGATTTTGAAGATACACGAGGGAACTCCTCAAAATCAAATAGGAACTGTACAGTGATTGAAATATTGGTAGGTTTATTATTGTCAAGGACATTCTCGATTAGTTTTGAACTGCGAAGACCCAACGGAACACCTGTGGACATTGAGTTACTCGGGGTTTACCATTGAAAAATGTGAAACATTATACTTAACGTTTTATTTTATAAAATCATCGCTTACATACCTACCACAAAAAAGTTTAAAATAAAAAGCTTTTTAAAAAAAGTAAAACCTCCTTCAAAAACCTTAAAAAACAGCTCTATAAAAAGCAAGAAATAATGTTCAAATCGATTAATTAAAACACGTCTATTGAAGTCGGGTGGGGCTTTTAGAATATAAACATCACAATAAGTAAAAAAAATACTTCCTGCTCCACCCGACTTCAATAGACGTGTTTTAATTAATCGATTTGAACATTATTTCTTGCTTTTTATAGAGCTGTTTTTTAAGGTTTTTGAAGGAGGTTTTACTTTTTTTAAAAAGCTTTTTTTAACAAATAACATTTTGGGATAGGTCGTTTTCCGGTCATCTTGGGGTCTGACTCGGATTTTAATAAATTTAGGATTTAAGACAATTTCTTACCAAGTACTCTAAGTACCTACATATATTAATACATACTTACAATATTGCTACTTTTTTGTTACTGGGCGGGCTTATTTTTGCGAGGTTAACTACTCTTAAAAAATCTGTTAGGCATTTAAAAGTTATGGTGAAAAAAAAAAGAAACTTACATATAGCCCAGGACTTTTAGCAAAAACTTCAAAGAAACCTAGGACTAATTCCGGCGGAAGATTTTTTGTTTTTAAAGTGTTCCTTAGGTCCCTCTGAATATATCTGGAAAGTTCCCCGAGGATCCCGTGTACGGTCCCCCCTCCCCCCCTCAAACGTCTCCCTGATTTTAGTTTTTTCTATTTATCTCAGAAACGGTTGAAGATAGACGAAAGTTGTCAACGTATGAAATAATTGTTATAAAATATCCAACCCGTCGACACTTTAATTATTTCGATGTGAGCTGTAGTCTCTGAAATATGCTTACAGATATTTTAGCAAAAAAAATTTTTTCCCAAAAATCATTATCTTTACTGGTTTTTAAGAAAAATTAGTGGAGTCGCGGCAAAATAATGAGGTTATATGAATCTTGATACGTTGAGGAAATAAACGAGGTATAATACGTTATTATAGCAGCATCGGTTCTCGATTCACACCTAATAGTGTCAAAGCCACCATGTAATTGTTAGCCCAATACTTTGAAAAATAAAAATTTCGCCATACCTAGGACTAATTCCAGTGGTAAGTTTTTGTTTTTAAAGTGTTCCTTAGGTCCCCCTGAACATGTCTGGAAAGTTCCCCATGGATCCCGTGTCCGCTCCCCCCTCCCCCCTCAAACGTCTCCCTGATTTCAGTTTTTCCCATTTATCTCAGAAATGGTTGAAGATAGAAGAAAGCTGTCAACGAACAAAATAATTGTTATAAAATACCTGACCCGTCGACACTTTAATTGTTTCGATGTGAGCTGTAGTCTCTGAAATATACCTACAGACATTTCACCAAAAAAAATATTTGCCCAAAAATAATTATTTTTACTACTTTTTAAGAAAAAAATTTAGGTATCAAGCGATACTACATGTAATTAATAGTACTAATATCTTCGGACGAACCCTACGTTTAATTATAATAGAACTTCACTTACCTGTAATTCATTTAATCATTAATTATTCACTGATCATGCTCCGTCACTCATTCGCGTCGTACATAAGGCCCTTGTTGTATAAGTTGAGGCCCTTGTGATTGAAATGAAATGAAATTTAAATCATATTACCTATATTATTATTATTTTTATATATTTTTACTCTCTCACTCACACACACACACACACACACACATACTCACACACATACACACACACACACACATTCTAAATTTAACTTTTGTCGTCTAAATAGTTTTTAATGTGTTATTTGTTACCTGATAAATATGTTCGAGGTGGGCGCTAATAACTGCGACACAGTCCTAAACTAATGTGGTTGTTAACGTTATAAATTGTGTTCTGTAAACATTTATAGCACAAATAAAGATTATTACTATTACTATAACTACTAAAGTTTGTAACGAATAAACTCAGAAATTACTAGGCCGATTTGGATGAAAGTTGGTAGGTAAATAGTTGAGACACTGAATTAAGAAATAGGTTACTTTTTACTGCGGGAAAGTATTAATTACCGCGGGTAAAGCCGCGGACGGAAATCTAGTACTATAATACATTTATTTGGCGTTTGACACCACTCGCTCTAAATCGGGAACCAATGCTGCTAAAACAATTTATTATACTTCGTTTTATTCCTCAATGTATCAGAATTCAAATTATTTACATTATTATGCCACAACTCTACCCATTTTTCTTAAAAACTAGTAAAAATACATAATTATTTTTGGGCAAATATTTTTTTTGGTGAAATGTCTGTAGGTATATTTCAGTGACTACAGCTCACATCGAAACAATTAAAGTGTTGACGGGTTGGGTATTTCATAACAATTGTTTTATTTTTAGACAGCTTTCTTCTATCTTCAACCATTTCTGAGATAAATGGGAAAAACTGAAATCAGGGAGACGTTTGAGGGGGGAGGGGGGAGCGGACACGGCATCCATGGGGAACTTTCCAGACATGTTCAGGGGGACCTAAGGAACACATTAAACATAAAAACTTACCACCGGAATTAGTCCTAGGTTTTTTGCTAAAAGTCCTGGGCTAATAGGTACATTTGTATGTAAGACTATCTAGGTTACTACCTAGATAGTCTTAACGAACGATAGACGAAAAAAGAAACATACCTTTACCCTACCTACTGGTAGGGTAAAGGTATGTTTCTTTTTTCGTTCATACATGAATCCTAAGCACAATACTCTCCTTTTTTAGGCAGTCGTATGATCACAGAATTAAATAGAAACCACAATTAAAGATGTATGAAGAAGTACTTACATTTTTATGCCAGATTCGTAATATTTGCAAGTGCAAAATTTATGTAACAAAATTCTTTATTAATATTGCACCGGTCAGTTATTCACAATTAACTGATGAACAAAGGATCCTGACTTATATTTATAATACTTTCGTTGCGTTTATCTAAATAAAGGTAATTTTTGTAGTTGCGAGTCTTGGTGTTGCCATGTTCAACCGCATTTACAACTATTATTTCAATGAGGGCTTTTCAAAGAGTAAAAATAAAAAGTAAAAATAAAAAGTAATTATTTGCCACACTAGATGGCGTTGATGGAAAGAGAATTGTCAAAATTGGCTTTTAAAAATAAACGGTCTGTACCAAAGAGGTAAGTGCTCGCTGGCATCTGCCCAAAGAGAAACATTTTTTTAGGGTTACATCTGCCTGCCTACCTGAGTACTCTTCGAAGCTTAGTAAAAAAAAACACATTGATACATACATTTTTATCGATGCCATCTATCGAGCCTACAGTTTTTTGTCATTGTGAAAAGCCCTCTCAAAAGCTTCTTAGCTTAAATCTTAAGTTAACCCACATGCCACAAGGCTGTTAACGTACTTTGTACTTTAGTTCTCCTATTGATCTTAGGGAAACGCCGAGCATGGCTCTCAGGTACCTACATGTCTTAATTAATAACATTTAGGCCGCCACTTTCTGTATATTAAAAAAAAATTAAGTTTAAAAAATGGGTCCACGCGAATCATTCGCCAGCGAAGCCAGTTCTGAACAAACCATAGATACAAATAATCTCAAAAGTGAGTAAATATGGACAAGTAGATACAACTTTCCTTAATGGTATTGAAGAGGGGAAAGGATCATCTTTTGTTCTAAAATAGATTTTCAAATATTCATCTGGCAATACTGTGATGTAAATAAAAATAGCCATTCTTTAATTCCAAGCCGTGAACACGTTTGGCAACGTCTGTTACTATCAGTTCGTGGTAATTCGTCCAAGGTTCGTGGTCATGTCGTCGGCCAGTCTCCATACTAAATGTATGGGAATATTTAAATTTTTAAGAGGTCGATATTTTTTTTTCGTAGTAATCATATGAGGTTTAAAATATGAAAATAATTTTAGTTCTTTTATTGAAATGCTTTGTATATTAAAAAATAAGAAAAATATCAATGTTAACCAGGAAAAAATGTCTGTCAAAGATGTCATCTTTTTTCTTGATTTTCTTCAGCAGGGAGTTGATTAACAATCCCTCTAGCAATAAATGATATATCATTAGACAAATATTTGCTGTTAATAAACTTTATAGCGATTTCTATTACTTTTGGAATTAAAGGTTATTAAAGTACTCGTATAATTCTGGTTCATTGTCTATGGGAGCTGATCTACCTCACCTCTAGCAATGAATGATATCATTCAGTTTTAAATTTTCATACGACAAATATTTGCTGCAAACATACTTTCTATTAATTGCTAGTATTTTTCGGAGTTTTAGGTCATTTATGTCAAAAAATTTGGTCAAGTTCAGAGCGTTGTAACTCTCAAAGTACTAATAGTTGACGTTTATTGTCATAAAATAAAGTGTTTAAAATTTAAAGAACTTTTCAATTATGTAAGATTTATTGCTAGAGGAGGCTTAGATCAAAATGCTCATCGTACTAAAGGACCCCCGAAAAGTTCAAATAATTTGACTCAAACCTTATGTCCTAATAAATAAACAATAATAATAAATATAAGAACTTTATTAAAATAATCTTACATCACAATTTAAAACTAGTTTAAACATAGATAATATAGGAAAAACAAATAATAAACAATTATTAAAATAATATTATACTATGTGCTTAACCACATACGATGTTGCCGTTCTGCTCACTTCATGGCTTGGAAAATATAGAAGGCTATGATATAGCTTGGTTATCAAGGTCGATTAGTCATCGCAAAACTTATAGATATCACTTATCAAGTTATCAGTATGAACGATGCATGGGCCGTGGATGACATCACTTCAATACTGTTAAAATATAGCAAGTTATACCTACTTAGTACAAATTATTTTCAGTCTTCATTAAGTTAAAACGTTCTAAGAATTATTATTATTTTCCATTTGAGTTTCAACTTATTAAGCCTATTTACAAGTGACTGAAATAATTATTTTCTTAGGTAATATTATAAAATGCGAAAGTCAGTTTGTTTATTTGTTTGTTTGTTACGCCTTCACGTCTTAACGACTAAACCGATCATCATGAAATTTTGCTTACAAGTTGCCAGGGATACAGAGAAGGTCATAGGGTACCTTTCATCTCGAAGAAAAGTATTGCTCCCGAAGGACAAAGTCGCGGGCAGTCGTTAGTAAAATTATAAATGTGAAAGTTTGGATGTTTGTTACTCAATCACACAAAAACGACTGATCGGATTTGGATGAACTTTACCATACAGATAGTTTATAACCCGGAATTAAAAGGATACTATTATATCGGTTAAAGGTTCCCTAGGCATTTTTCGACTGTCCATGCGGACAAAGTCGCGAGCAGAAGCTATTATAGGTATATCAGATATTTTAGGGATTCCTCAAATGTTGCGCTGTAAGAAAGGGTATTCCCCCGAAAATATTATCGTAATACTAGCGACCCGCCCTCGCTTCGCTTCGGTTTCTTCCTTTTTTTTGGCCTAGTCTGACCCCTTGTTACGCTGCGTGACACTACCGCCATTCCTTTTTAATTATTTTTAAAAGTAATAAACTCAAACAATATTTTAAAGGATAAGATAAATTAATAATAATAAATACTTATTGATATTTTAAAAATAATTAGTAGGCGATTATCACAAACATAAATATTTGTGACTAGTGCCATCATGGCAGATTTAAAGAACTTCAGACAATATTATAGACTCATGACCAAAATTACTTTTTATTATAATAACTCGTTCGGTAGATTGAATAATAATGTGCTCATTATGGAAAATAATTAAAGTAATTTATACAGTAACCTAACAATTTGTTTTGTTATATCTCAAAGGGTTTTCGATGAAAGCTCCCAGGCACTGACACGTCCATTATACAAGTACGCTGGACAGGTGAACGTCACCAATCGTTTGTTCCGATTTGAAAATTGCCATATTGGCACTGAGAGCAGTAGATTCTACATAAACTTAATATCCACTGGAATAGACGAACAGAGTTCACTTGGCTGCGAAACCAAAAGTGAGGTGAGCCAGTGTTTGTAAATATGTAAACGTGTGCGTGAATTTAGAGATGCACTGAAGTCCATTTTAGGTTGTCGATAACCATAATGTATTATTGCTCTAATAAATAAAACACAAACAAGATTTTGAACAATTTTATTAAAATAATTTCTTAAGGTCTCCTTTGAGGCTCCCTGCTTATTTATTTATGACATTTATCCAGTTTAATTTAATCATTGGATATACAGAAAACCTGGAAAAAATTGTTAAATTAGTACTTAAGTTGGTATAATTTACCATTTGAAAACTGTCGGTTACAAGCAGCTTTAAATAAAACTATCAGTTTTCACAAAGACAAACAAAGTTATATTTGAAATCATCGACATGAGTATCGATATCGATAATTTTTGATCAATATCTACGCCTTATTTTCTCAAGTTCACGGACATAATATCTTTTTATCTAACACATAATGTTTAGAAATCAGCCTTTATTTAGGAAATAGGCGTTTAATAGCATCATATTAGTATATAACTTAGTGTGTTAGGGAATATATTCAACTAAAATATGAATTATGAAAATGGTAATAGTATAATCATATTTACCTGTGAAATGAGTGTTTATTTGGGTTATTGTCGTACGTAACATTACAATCCAGTACAGAACACGACACCATTATTGGTTTATATAGCTTTGAGAGCCAAAACGACCCGATCGCGATCAAAATTACAAAATAATCTTGTTGACGCTTATCACCGAGGTGATAAACGATGATAATCAAGTCAAACCAGGTTCAGCTGTCAGTTTTATTTTACTCTTTCTCGCACATCGCATAAGCCGTAAGAATCGGTTTCTCACTCGCACCTTTGTCCGTCTACTTGAGCATAGCGAAAAAATTTCTAAGTCTATGAGATTCTACTATAGTAGTAGTGAGTGTACTTGGAACTAATTAGTTCCAAGTACACTCACTCCTCCTGAGAGCAGAATCTACTGCTCTCAGCGCCAATATGGCGATTTTCAAATCATGACAATAGCCGGTCCAGCGTACTTTGTATAATGGACGTCAGTGCTACCAGGTAAGACGGCTTGACTTCCGACACTTCCAACAAATCGTTATTATTTCAACCAATTTGCACAAAACCTTATAAAATTATATTCATAAACATCTGAGATCGTTGTCATAAACCATCCTCAAAATCACTTTACGTATCTATTGGATAAATAACATGAAGATCCGTGCAGTAGTTTTTAAGTTTATCGCGAACAGACAGACAGACAGACGCGGTGGTTTTATAATATGTAGTGATGTAGTGATAATAAACTACTGGGAATAATAATTACTTATCGTAGTAAAGTACTTTGTGGGGAATTCCCAGCAAACGGAACGAAAAGAGTTGCCAGCAGAATTAATGTATAAAACCGTTTAAAAGGGGGCCTTTTTGTATTCTCAATGAGGGCTCTTGAAAGTGACATTTAAAAATAAAAATAGTATTTATTTGCCTCAATAGATGGCATTGATGGAAAGAGGAGTGTCAAGATTGGCTTTTAAAAATAAACGGCCTGTATCAAAGAGAAAGTAAGCGCTCGCTAGCTGACATCTGCCTGCCTAGCATGACCGATTTATATCGCGTGATATAGCATTTTATCGACACTCAACTGTCAAATTGCTTTGTCTTTTTGACAGTTAAACGAGATAAAATGCTATATCACGCGATATAAATCGGTCGTGCTAGGCAGGCAGCTCAAAGAGAAACATTTTAGCTTTACATAGTTATTACTATTTTGAACCGCTCTCATTCAAACTATTTCTTACCTACTATAAGGTCCTCCTTATATAGGTCCTTATTATACTTCCTCAAAAAATCGCTTTTATTAGGTCTTTACCTATGAAATTGCCGTTTTGTTTGAAAAAAGTTAAAGTATTTTTTTTTCGAACTTATTTATTTCTTTTATTCAAAGTAATCACCCCTGCAATCAATGCATCTTTGCCAACGCTGTGGCAGTTTATGGATGCCCTTCTTGAAAAAATCAGCTGGACGGGAGACAACAAACTCTTCAAAGGCGTTTTGTACTGCCTCTCGGGAATTGAATTTTTTTCCCGCTAAAAAGTTGTCCAAATTTTGGAAAAAGTAATAGTCGGTAGGTGCAAGATCTGGTGAGTATGGCGGATGAGGGAGAGCTTCCAAACCCAACTCATGCAGCTTAGAGACGGTCTGTTGTGCAGTATGGGGTCGCGCGTTGTCGTGAAGTAGCAGTGGGGCACCCATCTATCAAGCTTTTTTATCTTGCCAATCTGTCGCAAATGGACCAATATTGTTTTGATGCTAACATCAAAAGCTGCTGCCAGCTCAGCTGTAGATTGCGATTCATCTGCTTCCACAATCGCCTTTAATTCATCATTGTTGACCAAAGTTTCCGGACGACCACGAGGTTCATTTTTCAAGTCAAAATTCCCAGAACGGAACCGAGCAAACCAATAACGGGTTGTACGTTCGTTTGTTCAGTTCTCTCCGTAAACGTCGTTGACGTTACGTGTCGTTTGTGCCGCGTTGGTGCCACGACGGAACTCATATTCCATAATTACACGAAATTTCGAAGTATCCATTATGAGGAAAAATGTTGAAATGTAATGAAAATACAACGCTAATCAATAAACAAAAGACTGATTTTGTAAATAGAATGTCATATTTTTAAAACAAAATTAATTTGAATTTAGAATTCATAGCCAATCAAAACTTTTTTTTGTTTGAAAAAGTCTGTACTGCAATACGGCAATTTCATAGGTGAAGACCTATTATTTTAAGAAATCTTAATAGGCTCACAGTTGCTCTCAGTGGCAAAAGACTATGATTCGGCGCATACTGAGAGCCTTATTGCTACGAAGGCTGTAGCCATAGCCAGTGCTACGTCGTAGGCCGGCGTGGCCACACGCTACCCCGACCCATACTATTGGGACGCGTACTTAAACTCGAAACTGTGATTAAGAAAATAAATCAACAAAAAACAATAAAAATATTCCAGACTTAATAAGCAGTGCCGTGACTTATAAACATATTTTCAGTGTGTTTATCGCAGCTTTACGTTATGATGTCGTGATAATTATTTATTTAAAATGAGTGTAGATTTGTTGAAAATATTGAAGTATGAAGGTGATATCACAAATGATCCTATCAGTAAGTATTGATCCTTTTGTAATAATTAATTAATTTAGTTTAGTATTTTAGATACTGATGAAGATTGAAAATGTTTAGTTTTTATCTATTTTATGGTGTTTTGTGCGAATACTTAATTAATAATTTGCATAACAGCAGGGTTGCAATAATTTTAACTAATAGAGTCGAAAGGACTATATTCAAAAAGTTTGTCTTCATGTTAGGTCTACATTTTAGTTGGTCTCAGTAGCTTAGTGGCTAGATCATTCGCCAGTATAGCTAAGGGTGCACGTATGAATAAAGTATATATTTTTTCTAGTATAAACTTACACTACTTACTTACACTTATTTATTTAGGCATTTTACGTAACAAAACACAAAAAATCAGTAGTATATTTAACCATCTTTTCTGCTAAGTCGATTCCCTGTCTGAAAGTGGCGCCCTCAGAGGTTTTTATTTAATAAGTTGTTAATAGAAAAGAATTTTAATAATACTTTTCGTGGAATTTTTAGGGCTCATAGTCTAGTATCTTAAGAAGGTGTAATGTATGTATCTCGGTACATTCTCTCGCAGTCATTTGTAGAAGTATATAGAAAAGTGACAAAAACGGCCACTTTTAGCAGTTTTGCTATCTACTTCTAGCAGTGACTACGAGGGAATGTAATAATTATAGACATAGAGAAACTTTCGCTGCGCTCAAGAAGACCAACAAAGCGTGGAAAAGAGAAGTTAACATTATACGGACACGGTCTGTGAAAAAAAGTGACAAAGAATCAAGTGATAATGTGCCAATTTTTTTTTACAGTAAGAGCCCCTAGCGTCGCGCCTTGCAAATGAGCAATCACAGTTTGTTTAAAATATTTGTTAATACTTTTTAAAATTTCAAATAAAGGTATCGTGGAGCCATGGTGTCTTGTGCTCTAAGTAATTGTGATGTGATAAAAAGAAACAATCCAAGTAATCACACTTTTCAAAGGTAAATAAAATTTTGCCACACATTTCTCTAAATCCAAATTTCGTTACATTTATTCGTTTATCGATGAAGAAAACAGTATAGAACATAGTTTATTAATTTCCTTTGCCATAATATAGTCATATTTTATGTATGTAAGTCATTTTTTACGTATCTCATATAAAATGTATACATTCGTTTTTCGGATCACCTGTTTATTGACATTTTTGTTCTTTGGCATTCTATTTCTATTTTAATAATACAGCCTAAAATACTAGACTATACAGGCCCTAAAAATTCCACGAGAAGTTTTATTTAAATTGTGTATTAGAATTACAATATTAAATAAAATTCACCGCGGCGCCTCCTATTTTAGTTTGAAAGCAAAATCGTTTGTTTTTAAATTTGCAGGTACAATTTAAATTGAAGCAATAATGTTATCCATAATAAAAAATATAAACCATTCAGTGAATATAATGCAGCTATAGAACTAGCTCTTATTTTTATCAATCTTAATTAATAATAATTGTTTTGTTGTTTTCACAACTTGTGAGTCACAAGCTTAGAACATTATTTATTTACCTATTCAATGAATGTGGATCCAGGACAAATCTCTACCTTAATAGAAATAATCAATTTCAGAACCGATTCTGGAGTTGATCAAAGTTACAAAAGATAAAATACACCTTTATCTCGAGTCTTAATGCGCTGAAAACATTGACTTTGTTATATAAATGCGATAGTAAATTTCTTTGTTTATACACCGTCATTTTGTAGTCGTTTTAATTAACTTAAGGGTGTGTTGTACCAATGAAACTAAACATTTTTGCCCAAGAAACATGGGTCAAAAAACGACAAAAAAATTTGGTCCTCCCATAGGTACTAACCAGAGGGCTAAAACATTGTATTTGTATGGGAAAGTCCAAAATTTTTGTCGTTTTTCGACCCATGTTTCTTTGGCAAAAAATATTATTTTCATTAGTAGAGCACTTCCTTAAGTTAATTAAAACGACTACAAAATGTCGGTGTATACAAGGTGATTGGTAAAAGCTTTATAAAGCTGAATATGATAGATAGGGTAGGGATAGATTTTTATATTTTCGTTATTAATTTTTGTATGAAACAGCTAATTTTTGTATTGCGATTTCAGAGTTGGTCCCATAGTAAAAGTTGTTCAGTTTGATGGTCCCTATCTACCATATTCGGCTTTATAAGACTTTTACCAAACACCTTGTATTAAGCTTTCATGACTTAACCACTCAACCGATCATCATGAAACTTTGCATAATGTGTATGCAAAATTTCATGATGATCGGTTAAGTGGTCAGCGGTACAGAAACTGTTCTTGAAGGGTAGATAAATAACTGTTCACACAGACGAAGTCGCGGGCGGTTACTAGATTTTTAAATAAATTGTAAGTCCGCCTGACTTGCCACCCATTTTACTTAAGTGACGACAATAAAACTTAATCATTGTCTCGCCACTTAGAGACTCTATGATTGACTCAGAGGTAAAGGATTTTGAATATCGCAAATCGAAGCATAGGAAAACCGTTTGGCACTCGTGTCGTAGGTATAGGTACTTTGGACCAAAACAATTTTTTGAGCCGCAGTTATAAAAAATATGTTAAATAACTCCCCTCCTAAGGGAGTTGATTTTTTTAAGAACTGCCGTGTGCCAAACGGCTATCCTGTATGTACATCGATTTGCGGTTTTTCTTCGAAATTGGGCTTGTACGGCATTTTCGTTCAAAATTGGGCTTGTACCCCGACCACTTTAATTTTGGCTTCATTGTAACAAACCATTAGCCCCTGTAGTATGACCACCAAACATAATATTTGTCACAAAATCCATTTTTGACATTATCGTGCTGCCATAGCTACGGATGGGGGCAGTGGCCTAAAAATCTTTTGTTTAGCTTTAAAATTATCATTTAAATTGTCC
This sequence comes from Agriphila tristella, assembly GCA_928269145.1. NCBI lineage: Eukaryota > Metazoa > Arthropoda > Insecta > Lepidoptera > Crambidae > Agriphila > Agriphila tristella. Next base: position 32,550,797 of record OV743432.1, read on the forward strand.
AAGATTAGTATATTATGCTCCTTAAGCATAGTTTTCAACAATTTAAAATAAAGCCAGCATTTTTCTGTAAACGAAACTGAAACGGTAACGAATTATCTTTGGTTTTATCGTTGCAAATTAGCGCGATTGGGCCCCAAACTTTTCGTCTGCTTCTGCATCTTTTAACACTATTACCTTGCTGATCGGTTAATAATCGTAGAAGCTACACCACTTTTTATGTACGGAAACACCGTTTTTCTACAATTCCAAATCTAAGGGACCACCTATCACAATTATTAACCGATTTTCAAATATTTTTCGCCATTTTGTAGCTAAACTAATAGACCTTATTTTTTCATTTTACCTGAAGTCGTTTTTTTTTAAATATTTACAATTTAGTATACAAACACCCCCAAAAAACCCCGAATTTTGCAATATTCTAAAAGAAGTTGCCAGTAGATTAACCAAATTCAAACGTTCACACGTGTCTCGATAAGTTCCTCAACTTTTGGTACTATTCCCATCTCGATCCTCCCAAAATCCTCGGAGATATGGCCAAAAATACGTCTCAGGCGATATGCATCTTATAACCATTTTCAATGTTAAAAAAAGTTTCAAAGCATAAGGAACAATGGTAATCCATTTACAGTGACCGATCGATCCAAAGTAATTACTGTAACATTGAACCGACCCTGTCATTAGTCATAGCAACATACATCAAAAAGCTATATTGACACGAATGGTCAATTTTACCGCCAGACTCGTGATAACACATCAATAGTCATTACCTATATTTAATGTGATAATACGCTGGCATTTAGATGTCACGTGCGTCTCTATAAATAAAAAAATACAATTATTGAAACACGAACACCTTTGGACCCAATGTAAGTAACAGATTTTACTCCGTCTCTTGTAAAATTTCTGGCTAAATGCCTCGCAGCATTAGACGGATCACACATACCTAGAGATGTGCCGTTCCCGGGAATATTGCCTTATGGTGGGAATATTGCCGGCAGCGCTGCCGGCAATATTGCCAAAAGTGGAAATATAAGGGAACTTTGGTTTAGTAAGGGCAAAATTAAATAAAAGTGTCTCAAAAACGTATTAATTTATTGCATCTAATCGTTGTCAACATGAGACATTGAAATAAAAGTATTCCTTGACAAAAACTGCCATTATTGCCGGAAACAGTATTTTTTGTGTGGTTTTTTTTCGAATATTTGAGATATTTTCTAGAATCTAGAATGATGAAATGAAATTTCATTATTATTTCACATTGTCCTTTGACTTTGTGACTTTTCAAAGTCATTTTAACACGTTCGCTTTCTCGTTTGTTTGTTTCTTTGTTTGACCACTAATTTTACATACGATTTTATACTAGCTTCCCGATGAGCTAGCTAGAGACTTGAAACTTTGAACATAGGTCAAAACTAAAAGGCAATGCAATATTATGGTGTCATTGAGCTGATCTGATGATGGAGCCAGAAGAAGGCTACAGGAACTCTATGATGAAACCATACAACCCAATCGAATTTTAGCTCATTAGAATCGTCTTGACAAGTACTCTGACGGAAGACGAGGTTCAAGGTCTGATGATGAATCTGGAAGAAGGCTATAGGAACTAAGTATAGAAACCATACAACCACATGTCATCGAGTTTAGGTTCGTTTGAATCGTCTTGACGAGTACTCTCTTGGGAAATAGTTTCCAGAGACTGATGATGAGGCAGGAAGAAGGCCACAGGAACTCAGTATTGAAGCCATGTAACCCCATTGAATATGGGGTCGTTTGAATCGTCTTGCGAGTACTTTGTTGGGATATAGTGTCCAAGGGTCTGATGATGGAGCCGGAAGAAGGTCACAGGAACTCTATAATAAAACCACAGACTAGAGAGTAGTCTTCAAACAGGCGTATAGACAGAGCAATCGTGCGGGGTGGTGCGGTATGAGAGGGTGGTGGGGCCTCTCGAGCTGTCATACTAAGACAATGTATGCATCTTGGAAGCTATCCCGACAGGGTTTACGCTTTCGATTGGGTTATAAATTATAATATATTGAAAGTAGTGTTTGAAATTTTTTGTTGTTGCAAGAAAAAGTGTTTTTGGCACGATTTTGATGTTAGATTTGAAATTCAAAATAACAGCCGCACATTGGTGTATTTCTTAATATATTGGTGAATTTTTGTTTGCAGGCTGATTTTGATGAAACTCGGTTTTTAGTACTATTTAGACAAGAAAACAGCAACGCAATGTTAAAAATGTACAAATTCAAGATGGTGGCCAACTTTTTTGTTTGCAGGCCGATTTCGATGAAACTCGGATTTTAGTACTATTTTGACAAGAAAACAGCAACGCAATGTTAAAAATGTACAAATTCAAGATGGTGGCCAACTTTTTTGTTTGCAGGCCGATTTCGATGAAACTCGGTTTTTGGTACTATTTTGATAAGGAAATAACAATGCAATGTTAAAAAAATAAAAAATCTAAGATGGCGCCATCTTTATTGTCTGCGAGCCGATTTCGATGAAAATCGGTTTTTGGTACTTTTTTGACAAGAAAGCAGCAACACTGTGTAAAAAATATAAAAAAGTCCAAGATGGAAGCCAACTTTTTTATTTGCCTAAAAACAAAAAAGTTTGCGGGTTTTTAACATTGCGTTGCTGTTTTCTTGTCAAAATAGTACCAAAATCCGAGTTTCATCGAAATCAGCCAGCAAACAAAAAAGTTGGCCGCCATCTTGAATTTTTTACATTTTTTACATTGCGCTGCTGTTTTCTTGTCAAAATAGTACCAAAAACAGAGTTTCATCGAAATCGGCCGGCAAATAAAAAGTTGTCCGCCATCTTGAATTTTTTACATTGTGTTGCTTTTTTCTTGCCAAAATAATATAAAAAACCGAGTTTCATCGAAATCGGCCCACGATGAAAAAAGTTGGCCGCCATCTTGATTTTTTTATATTTTCGACATTGCGTTGTTATTTTCATGTCAAAATAGTACCAAAAACCGAGTTTCATCGAAAGTAAACAAAAAAGTTGGTCGCCATCTGGAACTTATTTTTTCACTAGCGGTTGCCCGCGGTTTCACCCGCGTGGTTCCCGTTCCCGTGGGAATATCGGGATGAAAAGTATTCTATGTTTTAATCCGGGCTATCTACTATCTCTGTGCCAAATTTCAACCAAATCCGTTCAGTAGTTTTTGCGTGATTGAGGAACAAACATCTAAACATCCAAACCCACAAACTTTCACATTTATAATATTAGTAGGATGATTTTGTTCTTATTTAGCATTAATTTAGTACTGATTTACAATTAAAATTATTATCATTATCATCATAACACCTATAAATTCCTTTATTTCCTCGCATTTATGATGAAAAAAGAAGAAAAAGACCAAAAACTAAGAAAGAAAATATACTTAGCTTCTAGAAAAAAATACAATATTTTTCAACAGTCAAACTATTTCCCAAGAGAGCGCTTGTCAAGACGATTCAACCGAGCCCAAACGCGATGGGGTTGCATGGTGTCAATACTGAGTTCCTGTGGCCTTCTTCCAGCTTCATCATCAGGCCCTGGACCTCTTCTCCCGTCAGAGTACTTGTCAAGACGATTCTAACACAACACTCTCGAAGGGGTTGTTTTTGTATAGTTTTATCAGTGTTCCTATGGCCTTCATCGCAAATATATGTCACAAAATATGTGTCGTATGTCAAATACCGTCAATTAACATCATAATATTTTTGCCCTGTAGTTATTTTGTACTTAATTTCAATTTTCTTTCCGAAATCTCTATATTTATAAATACAAAACGGATCGGCAACATTGCCAATGTTACCGGCAAGATTGGAAAGTTACTGGCAACGGCAAGATTGGGAATATTCCCGGCAGTTGGAAACTTTCCGCCCGGCACATCTCTACACATACCTACGCATTACGCTCCGTCGGATATACAGCGTGTTACAAAATAACTGACTGACTATTCTGTAACAAGTTATAAAGAATACAGGGTCCATCTTAAATAGTGCACGAAATTTTAAGGGGTCAATGTACTCATGCATACAAACAACTTTTACTATGGTACCAACATTGAAATCGTGAATAAAAATCAGCTGTTCCATAGAAAATTTAAAATCGAATAGATCAAAATGTATGAAACAGCAAATTTTTTTTCGCGTGGACTACGAGAAAAAGATTTCCTTCGTGGTCCCATTAATGGGACAAAACTCTGGGACCATGATATAAATGGGACTACGAGAAACAGTTCTCCCTCGTGGTCACATTAATGAGACAAAATCCTGGGACCACGATATTAACCTTCGAAAGGATAGGGGGGTGAATCATCACCCCACTCGTGCAAAAAAGATGCGGTAACTTTTTATGCATTGATGGTGGGTAGTTGTGTTTTTCTGTATTCTCTTATCTAAGCATACGTAATTAGTAGCATATACCACTGATTTGCGGACGGTCGTGAATTTAGCTATATTAACAATGCTGGGGTGACCGATCACCCCACTATCCTTTTACGTTTGTGTTTTTTTCAAAGGGCTAAATGAAATAAGAGCATTTTTTGTCCAAAATGGCAAGGCTTACGGACAATGATAATGATAAAGATTTGGAAAACCTAGGGACCTTACCTGAAGAATATTTTCCATCAGGACTTTTATTAAGTTCTGATGGAAAATATTCTTCAGATGAGAGTGGACCATCAGAAATTGAGGATGATGTGTCTGTGCATTCAGAGCAAGAAGATATTAATTCTATGATACTTTATGTTGCTGCTTAACACCCTACAACTCTTGTGAATAAGTTTCGAAGCAGCAGATATTTGGAAGAATTGGAAAAAATATTAGCCAAACCACACAAGCATTGGCGGATCCAGGGGGGGGGGGGGGGCATGGGGGCCATGCCCCCCCCCCCCACGAGGTTGGTTACCTTTGCGGATTGCATTGAATTTTGAGGCTGAATAATGGAGCTCTCGTGCTATCCTGCTGACTATCGCTCGAATTCGGAACAGTTATTACGTAAAAAAATTATTTATTGAGATATTTATTAAAATTATTATTTTCCGTTTACTTAATTAAATGCTGTATGTAAAATTGCGGAGATTACCTACCTCTTATAATACTCTTCCTCTATAAAAATCTTAAAACTTTGTTATTGAAATCCTGACTAGATTCGCCTTTGGTGCGCCGGTCGTTTCTTTTACTATAGGTAAACAAGAGTAGCTACCAGATTAGTGGATGAAACTGACTAAATATCGCGCCTCGCGGCCGTTTTTTTACTGTAGATAAGAGTACATACAAGTGGCTAAACTGACAAAAAATCGCGCTGCACGGCAGTTTTTCTGCTATAGACAGCACTACAAAATTAGTGGCTAAAACTGACTTAAAATCGCGCAGTGCGGCCGTTTCTTGTAGACAAGAGTGCAAGATTTGTGGATGAAACTGACAAAAAATCGCGCTGCGCGGCTGTTTTTATGTTATGCATAAGAGTACAAACAAGTGGTTAAATTGACAAAAAATCGCGCTGCGCGGCAGTCTTTTTACTATAGACAACACCACAAAATTAGTAGTTAAAAATCGCGCTGCGTGGCCGTATTTTTTTACTATAGATAAGAGAACATTCAAGAGGCTAAACTGGCAGTTTTTCTACTATAGACAACACTACAAAATTTGTGGCTAAAACTGACTTAAAATAGCGCTGCGCGGCCGTTTCTTGTAGACAAGAGGAAAAAATTTGTGAATGAAACTAACAAAAAATTGCGCTGCGCGGCCGTTTTTTTTACTATAAGTACATAAGAGTACATGCAATTGGCTAAACTGACAAAAAATCGCGCTGCGCGGCAGTTTTTTTACCATAGACAACACCACAAAATCAGTGGCTAAAAATTTTTTTTCTAACTCAGGCATTTTGTGCATCCTAGACAGGGATCCCTAACATAGATTCCAGACCCGAGGCGCCGAGGGCCCCCCCTAAATTTAAATCCTGGATCCGCCCTTGATAACAAGAGTCGTTTGAATACGAACTTACCGCGAGAAATAGCTCAAAATATACAGGATATTCTAAACATGAACCAGGAACCTTCTGGAAGTAAGACCCCTTTGAAACTACAAAAAAAAGCACGGTGCTCAATGTATCCAGGGAAAAAAGACAAAAGAGTTAGGATTATTATGATAAAATGTAATATGCCTGTGTGTTCCAATTACCGTAAATATTTTTGTCTGGACTGCATTAAACCTCAAATATATTATAGATTTATGAGCATAAACTAAAAATAATTGTTTATACCTTGATTTGGAACTATATTAGTAGTCTTGTTAAAAACAAAGGATTTATTTTTGTATACATTATTTTTTATTTCCACAAATAAGTTGTGGGGTGATGAGTCACCCCCGTATCCTTACGTGTATGCAAGAAAAGCCTATCGTGCCGAAGGTTAATGTGACTACGAGGAACAGTTCTCCCTCGTGGTCCCAATAATGGGACAAAATCCTAAGACCACGAGAAAACAGGGAACTTAACTTACGTCTCTGTTTCAACATGAACCAATAGATTACACAAAAATGTACAGGGACATTAAAAGCTAATCGGAAACAGTCATCGAACGCTTTCCATTCCAACGTCGATTTCGGTCTGGTTCAGTAACATTAAACAACGCTGACCTTCCACAGCCTTTCTGCAGATTTGAGTCTTAATGCCTTGGGTTAAGAGCTACTTTTTAAGATGTCGATGAATGAACGGTAACATATTCTATTCAAGAGTAATCAATATTAGACGAAGGCGTCAGGACGTTCAGCCTACAGTAAAGTAGTGCAAGCCAATGTCCGAGGGAAGTGATATCTTTATTTTTTATTTAGATATTTTTTATCGTGTCGTACTAACGTAGACCATGGGACATTCGAACAAATTGATATTTGGATCTCCATCATACCAAAGCGATGCGATATTGTTTTTAATCGAATGGCGGTAAGCCTATGTAGGAAAAAAAATGTATCACTTGACGAGCTGTTGACTGTACTTTAAGCAATCTTGATATAAAAACCCAAGGGTTGCAATTTGCAATACAAGAACTTTTCCAATTAACGATGTTTTTATTAAGCGTAGATTAGATATTGCAAAAGTTGGAAAAAGATTTTTATAACGACTAGGTACCTACCTATCTCAGAGCAAGTCATTAAATATCTTTCGTCTCGGATTTATTTTTCTGGTCATATTTTAATAATTTTAAGTTTTATTTTATTAAAGTTTTTTCCAATTCTAAAATTCGCTTGCTTATAATTAGGAAAAAAAAATCATTTTCAGTCACAATAAAAAAATCCTATCCTTCCTTTTTGCTTGCCGTAGTCGGGTAAAAAATAGGGACACACACATTACATACCTAATTATATAGAATAACAATAGTGAACTGAAACAAAATAAGTAATTTAGTACTTACTATTTCAGTAATTTCGCTAAATTTAAGAGTAAGGTAATTTTTTTCCTTATGTATTTATTTAGCCCGTGTTTAAGTGTACCAGCCTCGTTTTAAAGATTCACAAAGATGTAATGTAAATTTATACACCTGTAATGTTATATTTTTGCCAAGTTGTAAAAAAGTTATAAGTATGAGCCATTAAACCCAAAAAGGAATATAAATAGTAAATTCACAATACATTTACTTCCCTTCAGCTCTTTATAGTTTAGCCGTTTTACAACAATTTGTCACGATTTCTTGATATAGAATAATGAAATGCGTGATTGCCCCGTTAACTTTTCTCAGCCAACACGACACGAAAACCTTACACACATTAAAGAAATATAGAATTTACCCGGGTAGGTATACACTCTACTTTATACGTTTAGCTTGGGTAAAAATGCTTACGATGTCTTATGTCTGTCCGTTTGTTCTTCTCTAGGTACAGGTCGCATTTCTCTACCGTTTCTCGTGAAGTTTTGTGAACAGGTTCTATAATTATAATAATTACCTGATATAAAAAAGGTGGAAGCACGTTTTCAAAATTTTTGAAAAAAAAAACATGTTCAATAATGTCACAAACGCGAGGCCTACGGTCACAGAGCCCTTTATGATCAGAAAGCGTAGCTTGCAAAACGCGTTTAAAGCAAAACGTCTACAATGTAGGTAGACTAAAATGCAGCCACTAGTTGTATAAAGTATGACATCACTAGGCCGTCTGTGATTACATCCGCGTGGTCTATGGAATTGAATAATCCCATGAGAACTTCCAACTGGGATAAAAAAGTAATTGAACCATTTGAACGTAGGCTTAAAGGTCAAACCGCACTACAGCGGAGCGGCGCGGAGCGGCGCGGAGCGGCGCGGCGCGGCGCGGCGCGGCCAAATATTATTTCTATTGATTGCAATGATGCAAACCGCACTATAGCGGAGAGGCGCGGCGCGGCGCGGCGCGTACCGGCGCGGCGCTGCAGATTTGGGTGCAAAAGAATATTTTGCCGCGCCGCGCCGCGCCGCGCAGCGCCGCGCCGCTCCCCTGCCGCTAGTGCGGTATAGCTCGCGGCGCGGCGCGGCCGAATATTTCTTCATAATCGAGCTTCAGTCTATAGAGGGTATTTGGAAATATCTATTTCTACTGATATTTCAGTGTACAAATTTTGATTAAATTACAAAGTGGTATTTTACGTGATCATTTCATAAATCATCATAATCATAACTCAACACAAATAAATAAATAAAAAATATGAGGATGTGTTGCTAAATCGTTGCTTCGAAATTCGTTCTAGGGAACGCGTGACCGAGCGTTCCCTTTTCGTTCGTGCGTCCAACTTCAATGAAATCTTGCTACGTCTGGCAATTTGAGCCGCGCCGCGCCGCTCCGCTGCCGCGATAGTGCGTTTAGGAGAGGCCGCGCCGCTCCGCTGCAGTGCTGCGCCGCGCAGCGCCGCTCCGCTGTAGTGCGGTTTGACCTTGAAAAATCTAGGCATTTGTGCGTGATACAAACATCTAAACGAATTATAATAGTAGGATTATGTTGTTTAAAAATCTGAATTTATGCTTAGCCGATTCGAACACTATTCAATTCAATTCAATTCAATTCTTTATTGTGAAATAAACAAGGGTCAATACATAGCAGATCATAAGGCTATTATTTATACAGTTCCACTTCCACCAAGTTTTACCTTTGCAGGTGTATTCACATATTTAACTATTATCATATTACATGCAAGATTTTGTACGTTTCTTACCTAATGATTTTTCTCATAATTCATAAATTCTCCCAAAGTATAAAAACAATTATTAATTAACCATTGTTTTAAATGCTTTTTATGAGTACTAATATTAATGTTTTCTGATTTTAGATCATCAGGTAATTTATTAAATATATCAACACACATCATGTAGCTATTTCTAGAAACCAACGATAAGTTAGCTGATGGTTTATACAATTTATTAATATATTGAGTGCGAACACTACCATTTTTCACATTTCTATATAACTTAAATAGATATTTATGTTTTAAGACAAACAAACATATTTCGAATATGTAAAGACAAGGAACTGGGAGAACATTATATTTCTTAAAGTATGGACGACATGACTCTGTTCGTTTAATTCCAGAAATAGCACGTATACATCGTTTCTGAGTAATAAATACATCGTGAATATCAACTGAGTTTCCCCATAGAACAATGCCATACCTTAAAATAGAGTCGACGTAACCATTATATGCTATGATGGCTGCTTTTGGTGATACAATCTGACTGAGAGTTTTTAAAGCATATACAAATCTGTTTACTCTAGTACATAGGTAATTTATATGTGTTTTCCAACTGCAAAATCGATCTAAATAAAATCCCAAGAATTTTATTTGCGTAACTTCTTGTATTACTTGGTTGTCAAAATTTACATCCAGCACCTGAGGATTTCCACGGTTTGTATGAAATTGCATATATTTTGTTTTAGATATGTTTACGTGTAAATTATTACAATCAAGCCATGCTATGGCCTCAGATAACGATTTATTTATAGCATAATTATAATTATTTAGATCGTCACATTCAATTAACAGGGTGGTATCATCTGCAAACAGTATACATTCACATGAGATATTTTTCGGCAAATCGTTAATGTACAATAAAAATAGCAAGGGTCCAAGTATACTACCCTGTGGTACACCATAACTACATTCAGAGTAGGAGGATTGATACTTTACAATACTTTTATCATCTGAGCAATAGCTTTCCATTTGAACACATTGCATTCTGTTACTTAAGTATGAATGCAACCAGTCATAAGCTGGACCTCTTATACCATACTTTAGTAATTTTGTTAACAACCGTCTATGACTTACAAAATCAAAAGCTTTGCTCATATCCATAAACAGTACAGCAATAGACTTTTTCTTATCAACCTGAGTTAATACATGATTAATTAATTTAAAAGCGGCAAGTACAGTGCTTCTACATTTTCTGAAACCATTCTGCTGTTCCGATATTAAATTATGTTTTTCAATAAATTTTATAAGTCTATTAAACATTGCTTTTTCAAAAATTTTTGAAAAAATTTGAACAAGTGTAACAGGTCGATAATTTTCCATTTTACTTTTATCGCCTTTCTTAAACAATGGTTTTATAACAGATATTTTAAGAGTTTCAGGAAAAACTCCTTGAACTAATGACAGATTTATAACATACAATAGTGGTTTTAATATTAAGTACATAGCCTTTTTTACAATATCTGTGCGGATTTCATCACATCCGACAGCGTTTGAGTTACTTAGTGTTTTAATTATTTTCTGTAATTCATTAATGGTCACAGGATTAAGAAATATGCTGCATTCTAGGTTATCAATTTTAATATCATTTATACAATTACAGTTTCGAGTACAGTTCTCTTCAATATTCTTAATAAAATAATTATTGAATGAATCGCAGATTTTTTGAGGATCAGTAATTTCGTTATTATTAATAGTTAATTTCTCAATTTTAGAACTATTATTATCAACTACAGTATGTTTCTTTATAACCTTCCATACCGTTTTACAAGTGTTTTTTGTAGCGGATATAAGTTTAATGTTTTGTGTTTTCCTGTGGTAATTAATACATTTCTTTAATATTCGCGAATAGTTTTGGTAAACATTTCTAAAATATTTATTATTTCTTGTTTTTAGATACAACTTTCTTTTAGTGCTACAACATTTCTTTATGCCTTTTGTGAGCCATTTGAATGTGTGATGATTGTTAGACTGTTTTACTTTAATCACAGGAAAGCACAATCTATAAAATAGCATAAATAAGCCATAGAAAGAATTGAAAGCCTTAGTGGCATTAGGTTCGTTTAGCGTTTCTTCAAATGAAATTGATGATAAGCATTCAAAAAATTTTTGCTGATTTGCTAGGCAGTAGTCTCTGCGGTAAGTGTACCACCAATTCATCGGAGGTGATATGGGTTTACCTATCGGAATGTGATATGATTGAGCGGTGTGATCTGAAAGCCCAATATCATGAACCTTGGCAATACCACCCTTTGTATTAGAAGCAATATGATCGAGACATGTTTTCGAGTTTTTTGTTATTCTTGTCGGTTCAAGAATATGATGTCTTAAATTGCACATTTCAAGTCGTCTATTCAGTATCGTTGAAATACTGGTTGGCGTTAAAAGGTCAATATTTAAGTCCCCACATATAACATATTTCCTCTTCATTGTTGGACATATTTGTTCCAAAAGTTGTTCCAGTTTATTAAAAAAAATAGAAGACGGTGAGGTTGGTGTTTTATTAGTGTAAATGCAAATAACTACTATTTTGTAACTTGGTATAACAATGCCACAACACTCGAAAATATTTTCTATTTGCTTTGGGATTTCCAAGAGGTATTTGATTCTAGGTTTTATAGCTTGTTGTTGTATCTTATTACCATTACACTATTACCTATTAGTTTACTACCCATTTTATTTAGAGTAATTAACCTACTTTGAATAGGTTATCGAATACCTGTTAACAAATTATAAGAACCTACCTACTTATCGTGTTCACAAACAGTATAATGTTTCTTTATCAAAATAGCTGCGGCCTGACATCAAAGTCCATCACATTCGACTTTTTAGTATTTGAAAATTAATGATCAAAGGAAAATATTGAGTTTAATTTTGTGTGACAGACTCGCCTGGCAGGCAAACGTATGTTTTATTCAGCGCAATCGATAACATAACCGTTTAACAATTGATTCGTGAACTCAGCGCTATACGTACAGTTATACCTACATTATTATTATTATTATTTATTTATGCTCAGGCAACGATGCGATGGCCCATAGATATATACCAGGGGATCGGTTGGGATTTTTAATTCTCGGTGGATTAGTTACAGTGGATCGAATGGGAATAACTCCTTAAAACTAAACATATACACCGTCAATTTGTAGTCATTTTAATTAACTTCAGGGAGTGCTCTACTAATGAAAATAATAATTTTTGCCAAAGACACATGGGTCGAAAAACGACAAAAATTTTGGACTTTCCCATACAAATACAATGTTATAGCCGTCTAGTTAGTATGGGAGGACCAAAATTTTTTGTCGTTTTTTGACCCATGTTTCTTGGCCAAAAATGTTTAGTTTCATTGGTACAACACACCCTTAAGTTAATTAAAACGACTACAAAATGACGGTGTATAGTTTATAAAACAATGATGTTAGTAAATAACTTAAAAATTATGTTAGTAAAAAATCAGTTTGACACTTTCTGCGTCGGCTCGGTGGCACAAGGCAACGTCCCTCTGAAGCGCCTGTACACCACGACCTGCGGCCAGAAGTCCTCCTTTATGAAGAGGTCCAGCCTTGCTGTCGAGATGCGCACCACAAACGCCTTAAAATTGGTATTATGGTGCGACTTCAAAGGCTGAACTCTCAAGCAAAAGTTAGCTTTCGTCTTGATGTACTCTATCACGTCCTGCATGGTGGTGGTGTAGTGCAGGTAGGACAGGTACACGGCCGTGGTCGGGTCGGTATGGCAGCTCGCAGCAGGAAGTTGGGCCCTGTCGGTGCGGTACATTGTCACCTGTTAGCACAGAATATAATAATATAATAGCTGTTAGCACTAAACTTAGGAATCGCCAGTTACGCCAGTCATGACACCGTAATTTAGTCTAGTTGTAGGGTGTTAGAAAAGGGGGCAATTCTTTTTATTCTTTGTATGTACCTATTCTGTGGTTTAGTGCAAACAGGTGTGTGACATCCACCGGTGACCATCAAAGGGAACAACTTTTAATATGGGACCAAGTGGACCAACTCTGAAATCACAAAAAAACCTGCTGTTTCATACATTTTCATATTTTCATTATTATTTTTTGTATGAAACAGCTGTTTTTTTCAGTGATTTCAGTGTTGGTCCCATAGTAAAAGTTGTTCAGTTTGATGTTCCCTCCCTATCTACCATAATTCCGGTTAAGCCATAAATTTTTATGTTACACATTGTATATACTTTCCCTCAAACTTTTGATGTTAAATGGTTTTTCCTGCACATTTGACATTGAACACTATTTGCGAAAACAACTCATTTTTTTATTCAAACATAAAAAAATAAATTAGAACACTAGCAGCCGCCCGCGACTTCGTCTGCTTGGAAAGTTTTTTGCTATCCCTCGGCAACAATACCTCTTTATTGTTTTCGCTATGAACTGTCCTTCTTTGCACCGCAACGTGTATTTAAAATTTCATGGTGATCGTTTCAGTAGTTAAGACGTGAAAGCATGACAAACAAACAAACGGACATTCGTATTTATAATATTGGTAAGGAGGATGTTTAATTTAAAAAAGTGAACTTGAAATTAATATGATGTAACTTGTAACCTAAACATTACGTAACTTAACAACTTCTTATGTAACTACAACAATAGGCTTCGCTCAACTCAATAATGTATAGGTAAGCTCAGCTACCCAAAACCCAGTGAAGTTATATTCTTACATAATTATGAATGAAATCGTTCACCGTTTTAGTATAGGCTTAAGCAATGATTTCATTAAAACAAAATAGCGGCTAATGTTATTTCGGCCCTCACGGTCGAGTGGATTTCGGTGTTCAAGGTGTCGTCATCTCTGAGGTTCTCTTCTGGGTTCGATCCCCGGCTGGGTCAATTTAGAAAACGTGTTATTCTATATTGTCGCACATCTGTGTGTTTGTAGAACCACCGTTCTACTTTTTTTTTAAATGAGTTAAGCGCTGGACCACTATCACGCCTGATAGTACAGATAGGGTTTTCTAGGATGACGGTGCCGTCATATTACGGCCGTAATTTAGCGGCGTAGCACGTTGTCTATGTAAGCAATACAGCGCGGTTTCTGACGTTATGGTGTCGCCATATTGTTTACATAGACAACATTAAACCCTTGCTTAAGCGATGATGCGAGCTAAGTACGATTAAACGCAAACGCGCTCACCTAGAAGTTATCTATTCACTCGCGACCATCGAGTTAAATGTACTACGTACTAGAGGCGCCATTCAGCAATTACAAAAATTGTCTTGTTAATTTTGTTAAGAGTTATAACTAAAGTTCGCTACATCGCTAAAACAATAATTCACCGTCTTTTCAATCAATTCAAACATACAGCGCTAGATTGCTTCTAGAGTGTTGTTTTCTCGCGATCAAAAGGTCGAAAGCGCCGTGATTTTCACGGCGCTTACGCGTTTTGTCAAACCATGTTTGACGTAGTGCAACAGACACAGACAAAATGGCCGCCGCATCATATTTCGGCGACTCAATGAAATATTATTACTCAATTGCATGTTAAATAGATAATTTTGTGTGTATTTGCAGGTGAAAATAATTTCTTGGGCTTTTTTTGTATTTTTTCAGTTGTTTTAACAGTACTTCAGCACACAAGAAGGCATATTTGAATAGAATCAAACACAGTACACAGACGAGTTAATGCGTCTAGCGCCTGCGACAGACTAATATAGTTGGAGTGCGTTGGCTCTAACTCGCGTTGCAAACAGTCTAGTTGAGACGTCTGCTCTAGTACGTAGTGCATATTATCTCGATGCTCGCGACTTGAAGGCCCCTAGCTAGGTTGTGTTTATCTGGAAACACAGACTCAGGCAAGGAGTTCCATTCTCTAGCGGTACGGATGATAAAATTCGAAATAAAACGCTTACTTAGTGCGAGTTTTCAGAAAGTACAGCAAAAAACGGTGGCGCTGAATTGTACGTCTGATTGTCCAATGGAAGAAGGGAATGGAGGAATTAGATTGTGCAATGGCAGGATAATTTTGCTGATTCACAAATCGTCCACCAGTTGGCACACTACCGCCAACTTGGCGCTAGTGAGACCTGTCATTTTGTAATTGTTTATTTTCCTGTTGCTCTCATTATAAAATAATCCTCGCTAAAATTGATAAATTAAACGAAATTTGCTTCTTAAGTGTGAAAATTTTACAAGAAGCTTATACCCACAATGGAGATTGCACGCCTAGTATCATAGTGAAGATTGAAAAAAGACTCTTTAGTGACGTCACGGCTTATTGCTATCTCTTTCTTTTCGTTTTACAATACGTTTACGTTTCTCACGAACGAACGAACGACGAACAACGAACACGTATTGTAACACTAAAGAAAGAGGTTGCAATAAGCCGTCACGTCACTCAAGGACATTTTTTCTATCTTCACTATGACACTGGCCGTGCAATCTCTATTGGAGGAAGGTATAATATAAGCTTCTTGAAATTTTACTATAGTCTTTTAATGACAGACAAAAAACAAAAAACCAAGAAGCTTAAACCCACAATTGGAGGGAGGTATTTAAGCTTCTTGCAAAAAACGAAATTACATGTCTTCTTAAATCATAGCTTATGAAAAAGTATTACATAACGTGGTATAATATTAAACAGTAATTTACATGTTTGCTATCAATTTTTGGATGTTGGAAGCGAATTTTCGTAAATATAAAATTTTCAAACAATACAAAAAAATTCAATTCCCGAGAGGCAGTACAAAACGCCTTTGAAGAGTTTGTTGTCTCCCGTCCAGCTGATTTTTTCAAGAAGGGCATCCATAAACTGCCACAGCGTTGGCAAAGATGCATTGATTGCAGGGGTGATTACTTTGAATAAAAGAAATAAATAAGTTCGAAAAAAAAATACTTTAACTTTTTTCAAACAAAACGGCAATTTCATAGGTAAAGACCTAATATACTAGAAAAAATACGACTCGCACCAGATCAATACTTTTTTCTAGTATATTATTTAGTTTTGTTTAGTATTGTTTAAAAATAGCATTGTGAATACAAAAATCTCAAATTTAAAAAAATATAAAATTTTCTTCCGACGTATTTTGTTTTTCTTCAATCTTCAATTAAGTTACTATCCGACGTCCATCATAATTATTTATTAGTATTAACCATTATTGATATAATTTAAAATAAATTGGAAAATGGGGGTAAATACCCATGCAAAGGTCTCCAGCAGCAATAGCGCCACCTAGCGGGATAAATTTTGCTGAAAAAAAAAAACAAAGAAAAAACTTACTTTGGAATTGGAGCAATGTATGTGATATTGTCTAACATTTATTATTACCTATTATAAAATTCATTGTTACCACCTTTGTCATTATCCGATCGTCATATCAGACACATAAAAAGGGTATATTAATCACGGAGGTGATTAGACACCCATTGCTGAGTGAGGCCTCCCCTAATGGAATATTATTTTATTTTATGCTTTAGTAAATTTTTCATATCTACTCGTACCTAAAAGTCACATTTTGTTTGAATATGTAGCGGAAGGGTATAAGCAGAGAAAATGGGGCGTAAGATAATTCAGCTGTGAAATTAATAAATCAAAGCCTTTATTTTAGGCAGTTTCTGTAAACAGGTCATTTAGAATATTTAATAGGTATGTAGTAAAATATTATAAAAACATAAAAATATGTTTTAAAATCAAAATCGAATTGTGTGATAATTATGAAATAGTTTATTCAAAATATGTCTTATTAATTTTAAACTACAATATTTTACTCAACTTATTAGTTTTAGTTATATTATTAACTAAACTAAAACTCAATCGTCGTAAGCCTCTATTACTTTAAACAATAGGTATAATAATAATTTTCTAATATAATCTTTTTTTTACCTATCTAGATATTAAAAATAGTTAGTTAGATATTAGTTATTGCGTAAACAGTGCCGGTTTTAGCACTACCAGCGCCCCTGGGCGACATTTCGGTCCACATATTGCACGAGTGTGTGATAAGCTACTGCAATTTTGTCTAAATTTTATGTTATAAAAAACCGCTTAACAATTAAAGCTAGACTCCTACTAACAATGCGCTTTTTGATTCAATTGTGTCATACGGCATTTCTAGCTATGGCCGTACTTTCAAAACTTACCTTGATTCAATATATAGATTGCAGCTTCGGATACTTAAGTTGATAATACCACCCAATTTAAAATCCTCTTTTAAAAATGAATACGAAATATTCAAATATTGCGAAACATTACCAGTGCATGAAAAAGTTAATTACTACATCTTAAAAGAACAATTTTTTTGTGACCAGTTTCAAATTAAAATAAATCATCCTATATGCACCCGTCAAGTTGCGCAGGAAAAACTTGTTATTGTATCAGCACACAACTACTACGGTGAACGGACGAGCGCATTCCTTATTCCTAGACTAATCAATTCTTTACCCACCGCGTAATGTTATTACGAAAAAAAACATAAAATTAAAATTAAAAGAATATTTTCTGTCTTTATTACAATAAAATTTCATGCTACCTACTGACAGAACCATGCTCGATCTCCTAATATATAATTATTATGTAATTAGATTAATTAACATAGGTAATATGTTAATTAACAAACAATTAGGTATCAGTTATTGTCTACGTGTATGAATCTCTCAGGTACTATACACAAACTCTAGAGGTTTAAATAGTACTTTTTTGTAAAATTTTCTGATAATAAATATATAAAAAAAACTACGGGGCGCCCCCTATCTGCGATTCCAGGATTTTCAATTTTGGCTGTTAGTCAAAAAACGGCCACGCAGCGCAATTTTTAGTCAGTTTCACCTACTAATCTTGTAATCTTGCTTGTTTATAGTTAAAGAAACGGCCGCGATTTTTTAGTCAGTCTCATCTGCTAATCTTCTAATTTTGCTTATTACAGTAAAAAGACCGCTGTGCAGCGCGTTTTTTAGTCAGTTTCACCTTCTAATCTTGTAACCTCGCTTGTTCATAGAAAAAATGGCCGCGCAGCGTGAATTTTTAGTCAATGTCATCTGCTAATCTTTTTATTTTGCTTATTACAGCAAAAAGACAGCCGCGCAGAGCGATTTTTAGTCAGTTTCACCTTCTAATCTTGTAATCTTGCTTGTTTATGGAAAAAAAAAATTTAAAAAAAAAAATTAAAAATTTTTTAGTCAGACTCGCTCAATGAGCGTGTGTGTATAAAGGGACACCTGCGGTTGCAGGGCGCCGCAGGCGCCCCTCTATATCCGGCGCCCCGGGCGGTCGCCCGTGCTCGCCCCCCCCTAACGCCGGTACTGTGCGCAAAGTATAAATGAAAATATTGAAAAAAAAAGTAGTTGCACAGAAGGTAAAACAATAGAAGATCAAAACGAATCGTTTTCCGTATCAAGTGTCCAATTGTTAAATCAATGAAACGAATCGAAGAGATATTGCATAAGTTAATAAAATAATAATCCCTGCGGGGCTACTCAAATGGCCACTTTTCTTTTCGTTCGCTAACTCAAAAATTCAAAATAAGTTATAAACTCCAAAATTACGTGTAGGAGGCTTGTCAATTCTATACAATACAACAATGTCTGTGATTTACATAAACTTGCGACGTCTGACTTGATAGTTTAATTGTTTATTTTTTAGCTTTAAGTTAACGAACGAATAGAAAAGTGGCCATTTGAGTAGCCCCGCAGTTCTGTTACGACGAAGAGCGATATGGATAGAAATTGTTAATCTTGACTCCACATTGTAGGGTAGCGAATGATTATGACAGAACATGAAATCAGGGTTGATAAGTGGAAAATTTGTTCTTTCTGTGTATTGGATGGAATTTCTTTGTATCATGTATTAACAAATTGTAATAAAGCCCGCATATCATTGACAATAATTACATATTCACAATAATAGGGATGACGACTAATAAATAAAATAACAAAATACTAATAAAAATCTTAAACATATTGAACTTTTAGAGTAGCTTGTATACCTCTTGGTTTTATATATTGCGTATTATTTGTTTATAACCCTTCAAAGTTGGGCGGACAAGTCCATTTAAAAAGTATAAAATGTATTAAAATAAATAATACCTTTAATTAATCCGTAAAATTTATAACAAACTAGCGGCCGCCCGCGGTTTTACCCGCGTGGTTCCGGTTCCCGTGGGAATATCGGGATAAAAAGTATCCTATGTTTTATTCTAGGATATTTACTATCTGTGTGCCAAATTTCAACCAAATCCGTTCAGTAGTTTTTGCGTGATTGAGGAACAAACATCCAAACATCTAAACATCCAAACCCACAAACTTTCACATTTATAATATTAGTAGGATTTGTCTAAGAAACCATTTTGATAAACACAATATTTAATATAGCTGCCGAACAAATTTCCTACGCGTTGCATACAAACACCTAGGCGTGACGTCATAACTAGGGTAGCCGTCAGTATGGAGCGTTTTCGGGTGAGTCATAGCCTTCTTTATTTCCAAGCCGTGAACTTAAGTTTGGCAACGTCTGTTACTGTCAGTTCGTGGTCATGTCGTCCGCCAGTCTCCATACTAAATGTATGGGAATATTTCAATTTTAAGAGGTCGATATTTTTTTTCATAGTAATCGTGTGAGATTAAAAATATGAAAATAATTTAGTTCTTTTATTGAAATGCTTTGTATATTAAACAATAAGAAAAATATCAATGTTAACCAGGAAAAAATGTCTGTCAAAGATGTCATCTTTTTGTTGATTTTCTTCAGCAGGGAGATGATTAACACGCCCTCTAGCAATGAATGATATATCATTAGAAAGGTCTTTTAAAGACAAATATTTGCTGTTAATATACTTTAAATCAATTGTTAATACTTTTGGAGTTAAAGGTTATTAAAGTATAAAAGTGGTTTATTGTCTATGGGAGTTGATCTACCACACCTATAGAAATGAATGATATATCATAAGAAAGGATTTTATATGACAAATATTTGCTGCAAACATACTTTCTATTAATTGTTAGTATTTTCGGAGTTTTAGGTCATTATTGTTAAAAAATTGGTCAAGTTTAGAGCGTTATAACTCTCAAAGTACTAATAGTTAACATTTATAATAATACAATAAAGTGTTTCAAATTTAAATACCTTTCCAATGATGTAAGATTTATTGCTAGAGGAGGCTTAGATCAAAATGCTCATCGTACTAAAGGACCCCCGAAAAGTTCAAATAATTTGACTCAAACCTTATGTTCTAATAAATAAATAATAATAATAATAAATATAAAACTTTATTGAAATAACCTTACATTACAATTTAAAACTAGTTTAAACATAGATAATATAGGAAAAACAAATAATAAATAATTTTTAAAATAATTTTATACTATGTGTGCTTGACCACATGCGATGTTGCCGTTCTGCTCAACTTCAGGGCTTGGAAGATATAGAAGGCTATGGGTGAGTCCAATTTGTGTGCATTTTAAACTGTGATATCTCGGGCAGTTTTCACGCTAGCGAAATAATTATTTTACCAATGTTTCGTAATAATATATGTAACATAAAATTAAAAAAAAATTTCGTCATGCCTATTGTGTTTTTCCGGACAGTAGTCGATTATTCTTAATATTATACGCTCATAAAACAGTTTATATATAATTCGAGAAATGTACACGAGGACTTATCTCTAAAAGAGATCTCTTCCAGCTAACCTGAGACGTGTTAGAGATTTCATGATTATGTCAGTATTGAATTATCTGTTCAAACAATATTATTTGTTGCCAATGTTGTTGCGTGTGAAAATTCGGTCTTCAATCTTTTGCCTAACTGCTAAATGTGTTTCTCTTTCATTTAAGAACTAATGATAAAAATAAATAAAAATCATTTACACCATTTTACCTTCTGTGAAACAAGTTTCACTTGTCACTTATGGCATGTGACAAGTATTGTTCCAAAGACAATGGTACCAGATTTGGTATCTTGTTCAAATAACTTCAAGCTGTAACTTCGAGTTAGATGATTGAATTCCATTGTGCTTATTGTATTAAATTAGAATTAAGTTTGGTTGAAGTTTGATACGGTTCAATAAGCTAAACTAATTCAAAATGAACCCACGAATGGAATATGATGTAATATCAAGATACCAATAATAGTACTCGATGTTATACTCGTGAATAACATTATTTTATTTTTCTATGAATCCTATTATATTAGTTGCAAGGTAATGAGTATCTAGAAAACAGATTAAGGCCCGTATTTATAAACCGCTCTCAACGTTGAGAGCTATCTTGAGATCATACTCGAGATGCTGTTCTAATTAATAGATCATACTTAAGTACAGGTTTAAGTTCATGGTATCAACTGAGATCACTCATATTAAAAACAAAACTCTGCACTTGAGATCACTCTTGAGATGATGATTGAGCGCCTGTTCGCCAAGTGCTGCAAAACCGTGACTTGAGAGCGTGCGCGCGCGGGAAAGTTATTAACCTCCGATCTTGGTTGATTCGTCCAAGCCTCCGATGCAAAAAGAGTGGGATGTAATTTTATTTTGATCTGCTACGTATGTGTTTGTACCTATGTACATGGATCTACGTGGATAAAACTATAGATTTTCAAAATCTAATAAAGGAAATTAATCATTATGATGACATTGATTACTATATTACATAAATTACGAAATGTATTAGTCATAATAACAATTACAATTTGCCGCCAATTTTTTACCGTTTTTTTTATCATGAAACAGAAAAGGCAAAGGCACATTTGTAACATATAGCCACAGAATAAATAATCCAAGACTTCAGTCTTCTTGAACTGACGTAGTAAAATAAAGTGATATTTTATTTGTGTAAATAAAGATTGATCTTAAGAGCTGAGATCGATCTCATTTGATACGCTTTTGATATCTGACTATTAATTAATAAGCAACTTAAGATGCTGCTCACATCTTGAGAGCGTATCAGCTGAGATCGCTCTTGAGACCGGTATTGAGAGCGGTTTATAAATACGGGCCTAAGTTTAGGTAATATTATGACTTTTTCTTTCTTTTTGAACTAGATTACGCCTCTTCAACTGACAGTTTAGATAAATATTCATGATTACGCATAGGAATGCATACCTAAGCGCATGATTTTTAAGTTTAGTATTTTTTATTATGAGAGTGTGACGTGATTTGTGCTCATCTAAAATTTCTCGCATTAAATCATGACACAGTCCTTTTTTTCCAATCAGTTTCCTTCATAAAGGAGCTAACGTATGAACATATTGTAGGGTAATAAAATAACGGATCGGAGTAACATATGTTTCCGTAATTTCCCGAGTTAGTATATACGGGAAATATTGCTGCATTAGTCTTTACTACTTTAGTAGTCATACTACTACATTTACTATATTAGTAGTTTACTATATCAGTCATTGACTAGGGTCCCTAGTTGGTTATATTTCATTTACCCAATAGTTGGCATTAAATATTGGAATACTTCCAGACTGTTTTTTTTTGGTATTTTTAAAGTGTTCTCAGAGCTCTTTTTATAAAAAATATAAAAACATATTTATTTTTATAATTTAATGTTAAATTAATGTTTTGTTTTGTAATATTTTAAAAGCCGACGTTAATGAATAAAAACCTCAGTCATTCACGATTCGCATTTGTATTGTCAAATGAAACTGCAAAGCGGTGCACTGGATTTCAGTTTCAGTTTACGATTGAACTCAATACAGCAATGGCATGCCATGCGCACAACACTCATTGTATTATGTGTGAATTGGTTTTAATTAGATTTATGGTTCTTCTCGAATTCGAAAACGGGTGAAATATTGACAAGCGTAACAGTCCTAATTAATAGAAACGTTTTGTTCTATTTATCCAGACGAATACACAAGAACTTTGCCAATTCACCGAAATCCGATGTCGGGGAAGTAATTAAAACAGCATGACTTTCCAAAGGGAATTCGTGATATTGGCTTCGTAATTTGACGGATCTTAGTTTTGTGGTAACTGTATATAAAACTTTTACGAATTGTTGGTAGGTACCAGTGGCGAAGGGTCCATACAAGCCGATTCCTATCATTACCTTTTAGAAATCCCAACCCACCGATCCACTATGCAGATCATAACATATTTGTAGAACAGATTACCATTGCCAATTTCACCCTACGCCATACCGGTGCGGTAGGTACAGTCACTGTTGCAGTAGGACACCAAAAATATTTCGATTTCTATTTATTGAGATCTATGGCTGTAGAGATAAGGTGGAGAAACCGACGAAGTATGTTCAAAGTCTTCAACACATGGTAGGGAGTAAAAACATGTAAATCCTCTACCGTTGCAGGTTTTTGGTGTCTATAGGATGAACCTTTTTATGAATTCATACTCCATAGTTTTTGCAACTGTGCCTTAATTATTGATCATATTTGCAGAACTAGATGTGGAATGGATACCATACCTGTTCATTCAAAATTTACATGTTTACTTACACTCTCTACCGTTGCAGTTTTTTGTGTCTATAAGATGAATTATACTCCATATTTTATGCAACTGTGCGTTAATTATTGATTGTATTTTAGTTGTAGCACTAGATGTGGCATGGATACCATACCTGTTATAATTTTCATTGACTTAGGTAGAGATAAAAAATAAACAATGTGCAGTTTCTACACAAAGTCTATTCCATTTAGCGCCAGTGTTGCAATAACGTAACACCAACATAGGCCTGTCAGCCATCACAAAGGGCATTCAAGCACACAACCCCTTTACAAAGCTCTGATAAACCGTGTGTGTTCACTTCGGTGATCGCTCTATTGCACGAAGTCCGTTTTTCGGCCAAAATAGCAATTTTTCAAGCGATTAATTTTGCGGTTTTCAAAGTCAAACTCAAAGTATCTTTATTCAAATAAACTTAAAAATTAAGCACTTTTGAATCGTCTATATTTTTCTAGCAAACTTTTTTAGTGTTTCATGTTCGAACCCCCGTATCTACAAAGTTATTTTTAGTCAAAACAAAACCTCTCGTGGGGTTGATCAGACCATCAAACTGAACAACTTTCATTACGGGACCAACATCGAAATCACGAAAAAAATCAGCTGTTCCCTGCTGTTCCATACAAAAGTACAAAACTACTCTATCGAAATGTATGAAACAGCTGATTTTTTTTCGCAAGTTCAAGGTTGGTCTCACGTTGAAAATGTCAGGTTCTATTTTAATTTTCTGATGAAAATCTTACTAATGATGGTTTTAAAATTACAATCAATTAGTAGACTCTGCTGTCAAAAATAGATAGCAGGGAGTGAGCTATTCTGTATTCATCCCATGTTACATTTACATCTCACTCGTTATTTTGCGATACGTAACTAATTTTATAGAAGTTTAAAGTTCTCTTTTTCGTCTTTCGTTTTGTATGTGTCAAACAATAAACTACACTAGTGGCTCTATAGAGCTGTAGACCTCGTGTTTGTAAAATTTTTGAACAATTTTCGACATGGCTGAAATGTGATTTTGCCCATATCTCCGCCATTCTGAAAAAAAAATTGAACTGAATCGACCAAAAATATCATATTTATACAGGGTAATTTTGCGACCCCTTTACAAAATCAAATATATGTTCAAAGAAGTAATAAAAAAAAAGTTGGTGAGATAATTTTGAATTATTTCTTTTTAAATTCACAGTTTTCAGTCACTGTTTATATCCTAGAAATCTTGGCACGCGCGCTCACTCTCGCGCACGGGGCGTGAGCGGGAGAAGGCGGGTGGCGGGAGGGGGGCTCGCGCGGAACGACCGTACGATGCGCAAACAGTGACAATAATTTCAATTTGTGTAGGGAAAAGTTTGGGGTAAAAATGTAAAAAAAAAAATATTTACTTCGTAAAATGATTGTGCTGCTTTTATAGAATGACCTGACAAAATTTGAAAAGGGGTCCAAAAATGACCTCGTGTAATAATAGAACCTGCTCACAAAATTTGACGGGAATCGGTTGAGGAATGCAAGCTGTAGAGGAGAACAAACGGACAGCCGGACAGACATACGAAAGCATTTTCTGAAACGGAGACGCTTCGCTCGCGTTTCGGGATCGCCCGGTCAAAATCAATAACTGAGATCGTATATAAACCACCGTAATTTGTTTTTGTTGATGACGCAAAGTATTTTTAATAGGTAGAAAAGTGACAAGATACATTTCTATTTTCAATACTTACAAATTGTTTAAGGTATAATATGCGCAAAATAACTTGGCGGCTTGGAAGTTAGCCGCAAGTGATATTTCGCGCAGGGTCCATAGTTCCGAGTGATTCCGCCCGCGCCCCGTCCCCGCGCAAGTCCTGTATTCGTCTACTGCGCAGCGTTCCGCGCGAAGTTCAGAACTGCCAAGTTATTTTGCGCATACTATAAGTAGGTAGATATTGTGTTGTCTATGTGTGGGAGACTGGGGGCCAAAGTAACATTTTTGTTTGACGGGCTCTAGTGCAAAATCTATTTGTTTTTTTTTAAGATACTTTATCTGTGGAATTAGGACCTGAGGTTATTCATCTACAATAATCTCTGCTAATATTGAACTTAATACATAAGAGAAACGTAATAAATCAATTTAATCCGAACGAAGACGAGTGTTACAATTGTACCCATTGTGTGGTCAATTGTAACAAAAGTTTTATATGAAATAAAACACCAGTAAGTTGATAAGGAATACTTGAACTATTTTATATTTGCAGTCTCAGAGGTAAGGAATCAGTTTTAAATCAAATTAACAAGATACTTCCTAAAATATTAAAACTGAATATAATAATAAATATAGAAAATAACGTAGCTTCTCTAGCTTCACAAAACAAACGAAAATTACTGCTTTGTTTGACAAGTGATAATTTTAAATCTTACGATAAATTTTAGCTTATTATTAGCATTATAGCTCGTATAAAATTCGAAATATTCAAAAAATTTCTTTTGTATGGTGTTACAATTGTCCACCGTTACAAATGTCCCCAACCACGTGACTCACATTATTTGGCATTTACGCGTAATTAAACTATATAACTTAAATAGGTATTAAAAAAAACACTATAACATTTCGTCTTTCTTACTCTGTTCCGTGGCATCTGAAAGAAAATATATTAATACAAACAAAGTTTCATATGTTTAGTAAAACTTGAAACCGACGTCAGAGATTAACACGCAATATAGGATAACATACTTTACTTTACCTAACATACTTACCTACCAATGCAGGCCCTATTTAACCGACCATCATATAATTTATAGAACGATTTTAAATTGATTGCCAACAGACACGGGGACAATTGTAACACGGGGACGGTTGTGACGTTTCAATTGTCCCCGTTGGTGGTGGTACAACTGTCCTTTACACACAATCTATGGAAAAATGAAAATATCTAATAAGTTACTGAATATTAATGGGCAAAAACTAGGCTATGCGAAGTGTGATAACTCAGTATTTGACTAAATAAAAAGTCTGGAGAAAATATAGTGATTTAAAGCGAATATCAGACCGAAAATAAGAACGAATAAATTACTTTGGCCCTGCAGAAAACGAAAATCCGTCGTTGACACGTCCGTTTTGCAGCTCTCGCGCCGCCAACTTGTGAGCAGGTCGGCACTCGTTATGCGCGTATTCTACCTAACGCACACACGTATTCTACCTAACGCACACAAGTGGCTTTGTAGTAGAAATATCGCCAATGTTACAATCATCCACTGTTACTACTTCACCCAGTCTACCCTACAGGCCGTTTTGCAGCGGTTCGGTTTTCAGAGAACTCTGTGCGCGGCCATGGAGACGCATCTTAGTTTATATTGTACTGGAATTGGAAATTAAGTTAAAAAACAAATATTTTCAATCCAAAGGATTGTTTTATTACAATAACTCCTACGAGCGTCACAGTACCTACTTCAAATCTCTGCCATGTATACTGTAAAATTTTGTTCCCAATATAAAGCAAGGCAATTCAACGTTTTACGAGCAATAAATCTGATACGTGACTGTCATATCTTCAAAAATACGGCCACAAAATGCACGGTAAGTAGGCACGAAATGCATCGAACTGCAGGAACACACCGAGCGATAGAACAACGTGACATTCTCCACTATGATTAAATATATCTATCGACATTTTAGTAAAAAGATAAAGGACACGAGGATTTAGTCGTTATTTAAGTTGGAAATAAAAAGTTAATATTTGTACAATCAAACAAACTTACCAAGTGATGTTCGATTGAGATTATGCACTTGTTTGTCCTGCCCGAAGATGATGAGGTTTCACTATTTGTAGTACCGCTTCTCGTACTTACTAGCGCCACATAAGTTAAAAGAATAATAAATGAAGCGTTTGGAAATGAATAAAATAACATTTCTGAACGCATCAAGTAACGAGAACGCATCCTTGTGCATCTGTCAATGTCATGGTCCCGCGCTGTCATTAAGTTTAAAGTTCAGGTCACGTACGCCCTGATGTAGGTAGCTGATGCTGATTCTGCAACTATAGGGTATAGGTACATGTACCTGTAAGGGTGGGAGGGACTCATCATCTTCGGGCAGGACAAACAAGTGCATAATCTCAATCGAACATCACTTGGTAAGTTTGTTTGATTGTACAATTATGCACATTGTTTGTCCTGCCCTCTTATGATGAGGTTTCACTATTTGTAGATGTTTAAAGTTCAGTTGCAGAATCAGATTTTTGAACAGGTAGGTATCCAACCATTTTAAAAAATAAATATTTAAGTGTAAATAAGCATCTAAAATAGAGATTTATAATTATATTATGTACTTATTTTAAACCACGTTAATAAATAGATATCGTTTTTCCGTAGGTTAACTGGTAGAGAATGCCATTAACAGCAAGTCAGTCTTTTGTACTTTTATATTGTACAATAAAGATTAAAAAAAAAAAAATATGCTAAATGAAATTTATGAAAAGTAAATTCAATTTATTTTTTAGAATAAATTTGGTGTCGATGCAATAAGTTATTGACATTTTGGTTACCAATTAAACTCTTAGTATTGAATAAATTAATGTTTCTTCCAAAAAAACTTAGAAAAATTTATAGTTAAAATTGTATTTATACAATAAGGTATACTATAAATAAGTAATAATGTTGGTTAGTATTAATTCCAAAAAATACTTCACTCCCATTACTAAGTATGGGTATTGTAACCATATTATATTATATTACTACCATAGGGTATATTACCATTACTAAGGTGTGGTGTCAATCAAACAATGTTGATGTGAGAGGAATCAAGTTGGCTCGTTATTCTGCGAGAGTACCAATTTCGCTAACAAAAGGTAGGTAGCAGAGTAAAATGTCATCATGTAAACACTACTATTCAGTGGAGAAATTGATGAGGTATATTCAGCTCACAGCCAGAAAAAAAAATGTAGTGTTAATAAAATGAACCGTTTTTAATAAATAAATAGATAAATATAAATATTGAACATCACATACATATTGCTCCAACTCAATTTCAAAGTACCTAGCTGAAGTACTTGAGTAAAGTAAATTAGAGATAACAGTTGTGATTCAAACAGTCAAAACTAAGCCAACCTAGAAAAGTAAATTTTTTCTAAATTGACTTTGCCAGAGGTCGAACCGGGAACTCAGAGATGGCAACACCACGAAAATCGGTGTGTGTAAACCACTCGACCACGGAGATCGTCATATAGACAGTGTTACTTCAGATAATGAAATTGATTCTATTAAATAGTTAACAACATTCAAATAGAAACTTCCCATTTAAAGTTATATTTATATATTAATTTTGGTGTGCATGGTAAAATATTATTTACTAAATAAGTAGTATTAGGTATGTGTATTATGTGACTGTACTTACTTACATATAACTAAGTAATTCACCATAATCAAAACACTAATAAAGCCGCGTTCCCACGATCGGCGCTACCACGCACCGCACCGAGCCGCACGAGGGCGAGCACGCACCGATCCGTTAAAGTTACCGGCGAACGCGTCGTTCCCCGCGGTGCCGTGTCGGTCTCCTCTCGTGCGTCTACAGACAGACCGTGGGAACGCACCTTAAGAGGCATGCATGCAACATCAAAGGGAATTATTATATACTCCGTGTGTAGCATAACTAACTATTGTGTTGTATTGAAACTACATATGTAGATTACAAAAAGAAAAAAAATATATATATATATAGTATAAACAATTGCAGCCTTCAATAAATAAATTGAATTTGCAAACCAATGCATTGTTTCTCTGTAGAGGTGTGGAACTGTGGAGTGGAGTAACTATAAAAAAGAAACCTCAAGTAGTGATAGGTAGTAAGATTATAACAGGTACCTATACAATTTTCAATACATTTGATGCATTAAAAATGCATAAAGTAACATGTAGGTGGGTATTTATAAAAAAATGTTATAAGAATAATATTTAGGTAAATTTCTTAAAGCGAACAAACATTCGTTACAATACTCAGGTACTAAGAATCTAGATAATATAATTATATTATTATATACCTATATTCAGTGTAATCTAATATATTTCTTGAAGCTAAATCTTCAATCAAGCTACTAATTTGGTTTTTTGTACCCTGACGTGAAGGTGTAAATCTGATGTAAATCTTCAAAATAGGTACTGCTAAATGGTTTTTGCTATCTTATTAATGTGCAGGTAATGATATACTGTAAGTATTCTATAACATCTGTAAATATAACCTACTGGCATTATTATTTTTTACAAGAATTATCATATTGTGAAAAAATTATAAGACTAAAACTTAAAGTTTTAAGACTGAATTAAAGTCTAAATGATTTTAGCTATAAGATAAAAATTATAATAATAACAGTAGGTATGTTTTAGGTAACTGTGATTTCTCTTCTCTAGATGGAGTGATGCACTCTTAAATCTGTCTATTTTCAGGCTAAAATTATTTGTTGATAGATTGACTTATTTAACCAACATTAACATGACTGGTAAGTTGTTAAGCAACTAAATTATCTTTAAATTTATAAAAATGATAAGTAGGTATATTCCTTTTTCATTTTGAGTAGATCTAGGCAGGTTGTCCTGACAAAGAAATCTTATAGAAAAATCTAGTTTCATTACTAGTTTGTATGAATCTGTATGTATGTAGGTATGTAACGTCATTGTATTTACCTATATGTATTGAATATCAAACCAAGGAATTTTCATTTTAGAAGGAACAAAATGACATGATTTCTTTTCAATTACATAATTATAAATTAAAAAAATGTCACTTACTTTAACATGATTAGCATTGAGACATGTGACATTTTTTCATACACACAAGACCAAATAAGAGGGAGTTAAGTTCTTGATTTTATTAAGTAGGTACTCACTATGTATTGTAAGACATAGGCACATTATGTGCTAATATGTATGGAATAATGTTACACATATAATATAATATGCATCTTTTAATATTTTAACTCACACAATAGGTACTGTTCGAATAATTCTAAGTTTCTTGTCCGAATTAAATGAACATTTAATATGAACATTGAGTTTTATCGAGTATTGTATTTAAGTACCTATCTATAAAAGAAGCAAAATAAGGTAAATCTGAAATACAATTTAAATTATTGTATGTAGGTACTCATTAATTATTAAGAGATTATAATGGCCAATTTAACTCATATAGGCATTGGGTAAAAAATAATTAAGTAGGTATCTTAGATATCTGTATGTAGCTTCTTCCCGTTGTCAACTGTTGCTCTCTGGACCTTTAAGACAAGTACCCCTTCAGTTTAAAGCTCCGGTTGCAGTTAGTTAGAAACCTTAGTGATCGAGTAATTTCTATCATTATTAAGGTTTTATACAGACTTATATACTGTATAGTTTGAATATTTAATAATATTGACAACTTTTGACAAAATTGATAAGTCAAAATCTGTATTATGTCAAAAAAAGCTTGGTATGCTGCCTTTATAATCTTATTATTCAGGTGTAGTGAAAACACACAATTTTCTAGCAGCATTGTTGAAATCGCACACAATGTCAAATTTATTTCCTTTGTTGAAGAGGTGTAAATTCACCATATTAACAATTTATTTTATACTCACCAATTTATTTGCTGCTAAAGTTGTGCCCAATTATTTTTGTACTTCTTCCATAATAATAAACAGCTGTTGCAAGTTCTTGTTTTAACACTGCTGCTTGATACTAAGTTTTGGTTACATTATGATATCCAAAAAACTTATATATAGGTAATTATGTCTCTTTAATAGTTCAGAGTTCCAGACTTAATTGTGGGTAAAATTGTTGAATTTCATCTGTTCACGTTTTTTCTTCAATGCACAAAAAATCTTTCCATTCAGGAAAAACAATATAAGTACCTATAATATATCTTTGAGAACTGAGCCTGCTTCAGCGGTGAACTGTTTATCATCCGTCCCACAATCTGGTGTGATTATATTGTTTCCTTTTTATGGAATCGATATGCAGGCATATATGGCATATGGCAGTCATGGTATAACGTATTGTAGTGTGATCTAGTGTGTAGTTTAGTAACTACATCACTGACTCCTCCATACCCCGCAGTCAGGTCTGAATTTAAGTATTGCCAATTATAATTCTATTCCAACTCTTTCATATCTCAGACACAAGTCGAGTTTCATGTAGATAGGTAGGTACTGCTTCCTTCTCTTTACCTTTGGTATTGGGTATGTACTGACTGTGTATAGCAACAATCTTTGTTTCATGTTTTAGACATTAAGGTTTAATAAACATTAATAGGTACATCTTTGTATTATTGCAAATGAACGTTACGATACAGCTGAACCACGAAGGGAGGCCTATATCCGTTTTGTTCATAGTGTGAACATTGCATAAACACATTAATAGGTACATCTTTGTATTATTGCAAACGAACGTTACGATACAGCTGAACCACGAAGGGAGGCCTATATCCGTTTTGTTCATAGTGTGAACATTGCATAAACATTATAGGTAGGTTAAGTACCTCAGTGGTTTTGATACTTTACAATATAGCGTCATCCAGAAGACGGGCCTATATCAGTAGCAAAACTCATAGCTGAAAGAACAAGGGAACATGTAAAACATACCCTGAATACCATCGTGTAGAATACAAACATAGAAGTCTTGGTCGGAATCCAATTTTTTGCTTGAGTAACTTCTGTAATTTTCTTTCAATTTTCGATGTTTTATCTTCTAAGTTTCTTTTCTTATTCATTGTGAATGTTCTGAACTTAATAAAAACTGGTTTTTTGCACTTATTTTAGGATTACGCGAGAATTTCGTGGCGCCTTTGAAGTGACATAAGAAACGAATGACAGCGCGGGACCATGACATTGACAGATGCACAAGGATGCGTTCTCGTTACTTGATGCGTTCAGAAATGTTATTTTATTCATTTCCAAACGCTTCATTTATTATTCTTTTAACTTATGTGGCGCTAGTAAGTACGAGAAGCGGTACTACAAATAGTGAAACCTCATCATAAGAGGGCAGGACAAACAATGTGCATAATAACGTACATAAACAAACAGGTCCCAAACCTCCCAAAACTTTGCCACACGGAGGAAAAGTACCTTTATTATTGAAGATAG
Organism: Agriphila tristella; assembly: GCA_928269145.1. Classification (NCBI taxonomy): domain Eukaryota; kingdom Metazoa; phylum Arthropoda; class Insecta; order Lepidoptera; family Crambidae; genus Agriphila; species Agriphila tristella. The sequence goes on from OV743432.1 coordinate 32,583,497, forward strand.
GAAATTTCACTGAAAGAAGAATTCATTTTGTTTTTAAATATCATTGGAACTGCATTCAAAGTTTTTTTTTAAATCGCATCAAATACGAGCCAATACGTAATAATTAAAATTAAAAATTTACATGGTCTCCCTTTTGCTTAAGATGCTCTATTATTCAAAAAATATTAATTCAAATGACGAATCCTTTGGATCGGTATCGTAAAAATAAAAGTTTTTTTTTCACATTTGGCGGGTTCGATTCCTGGTTAAGGAAGGCATTTTTTTTAATGCAGTTCCAATTATTTTTAAAGTAAAAATTGTCTTACTGAAAAGTAAAACCTACCTTCGCTTGTTAAAGTTTTGGGACACCTTGTATATCAATTCTAATCTGTAGTCACTGCGAATCACAGCTTAGTTAGCAATTCGCCCAAACGAACTTTTCTATATTTTCTGAAGTCCGTGTGTCTTGGTATCGTCGCTTTTTTTATTTATTGAAATAAAAATTAAAATATCTTTATTTCAGGCTTAATCACACCCATAGATTTACAGTAACAATTATATTTATAACCTACATGCTTTATCTACATACTTTGGAATCCGAGCAATATACCTAACACCCTTAAGCAATTCAACGGCACATAAGCGACAAAACACATTTCAGTGTATTATATATGTATATAATTAATTGACTAAATCATCAATTTAAACTTAAATATGTATTATATAATTATGTATCTTAAACTTACCCCTGTGACCCACTATGGGCAGAAGTATCAAATAGCTTATATCCTTCTCTACCCAAATAAATAAACAATATCATAAAGCACAACCAAAAGAGAAACAACAAATATTAAAAAAAAAGATGTCGTCTGGTAAAAAAAAATTGCTGCTTATTTTATCGTGAATCCCCAGTGTATCTCAATCCGATCAGCGCAGTGGATCATGAAAAAAGCTTTTTGTTTTACAAAATGTAAACGTAAATATCGCACAACGCAATACATCGCGTACTTCCATTAGGCTAGCGAACCACCAAAAACATTACGTTAATCTATTTATTTATAGGTGTGTTATGTATAGGTGCGGTTCCCTATGTATTTGCATAAAATTTTAAGGCATAATATGTCTTAGCATAATATGATTTCACCGAATGATGTTTACGCATAATATTACTTAGTCATAACAGCTTATGCATAATTTTTTAGGCATAACTAATTTAAGCATAATCATTTTTAAGCATAAATTTAAACACGCATAATATTATTAACACATATTTTAATAAACAAAAAAATTAATACACTTCGAAACATTCACATTTAAAAGCTATTGCTAAAAATTTACACTTGAAATAAATATAAATATTGTTTATCACATGCATGGGTAGGGGTATGTATTTACAATGCCGAAGTTGAAAACACCGAATTTTACAAGACCTATGGACGAAACACCGAAAATCAAATGATCGAACGGTTGTTTGGCTGTACTTTAAAATCACGAAAGGACATTTTAACTAAAATACTAAATCCCGAAGCTTTAAAAATTGAAGGTTAATTGAGGGTTACATGCCAGCAGGTCGGTTCTGGCACTTCGCCGACCGCTGCCGCGGCACGCTCGCTTCGCTCGCTCGGCTCGTGCGTTGTAGGTCGCAATGAAACTTAACCTCCTCCTAGCTCACTACGCTCGCTCGTCGTCGCACCTAACAGACTTTTGGGATTTTGAACTATCGGCATTCTAACTTTAGAGATTTCGAACTATCGGTCATTTAATAATCGAACTTAAGTTACGGTCTATCGGATATCGATATTTAGGATTTTCGGTATCTTGAAAATAGGTGTTTTATACGTCGATATTTCGGTCGTAAATAAATTAATATTAAATTTTCGGCATTTTAATTCGGTATGTATTAAAATGCCGAAAATTTGCAAGAAAATAAATAAGTACGTTACGTAAAATTGTTTATTCTTATTGTTTTTTATTTTTATGTCTAAATAATATTAGGCGAAGAGACAATATGCCTAATAACATTACGCGAAAACAAATTAGTCTAAATGATTATTATGCTTATATAAATAGTATGCCAGAAAACAATTATGCCAAAGTATTATTATGACAAAAAAATATGCCAAATCCGTTATGCCAAATCAAATTAGGTATAAATCCATTATGCGAAAACAAGGGATCCCTATAGGTGCTTACCTATGAATTGTCAATTTGTTAGTAGAATTTAAAGAAGGTTTTCTTGCTTAAATATTTAGTTAATTTAATCAATTTCATATAATTTTAACAGGTAGTTTGATTCCCTCGAGTTAAATAAAAAAAAAATAGCATCATGAATGCAAAAATACTTCTTATAACTAATTGGCATTTTGTCTTGATAGCTACAATGGAATGGTAGGCGTAGGCTAACATTATTAGCAAATTCCGCAGACCACTACTAATGGCGGTCCGTACGAGCCAGTTATTTGCCTAATAAAGGGCCCGTTTGTTAATACTCCTCTATGTAAAGGAGGTATTTTGTAATGAGGTCTTCTGATAATATTATTAAACTAGCGGCCGCCCGCAACTTCATCTGCGTGGACAGTTATTTTTCTAGTCTCTATGCCCTTTTCTGTACCCCAGACAACGTGAATGCCTTTCACGATGATCAGTTGAGTAATAGTTAAGAAGACGGGAAATCGTAACAAATAAAAAAACAAAGAAACAAACAAACTTACGTATTAAAGGCCTATCCAAATCTCAGCGGTATCCTCTACCGGTGGCGGTAACAATATCCTGGGTATGCGGATAACGCGCTGTACAAATAATAGCGGAAGTTTACCGCTACTGGAGGCGGTAGCGGTACCGGCGCGTAACGCGACCGCTGCCGGGCGTGCGACGCGGTGTGTATCTGGTGGGGTAGTAAAAGTTTCGCTGAACACGCGGTACTTATCGCGTACCCATCTGGTATACGGTTCCGGTTTCGCGACATCTGCGAAAATTCCATACAAATTACCGCGCGGGATATCGCTCGGGTAGGTATTACCCACAGGGCGGTAGCGGTTACTGCTCAGGTTTGAGTAGGCCTATAAAGGCCAAATTTCAGTTATTATCATAAAATTAAGGTTGTCTAGCTATAGCTAGGTCCATAAAATAGTAATTGACCGAGCGAGCACGAAGTGCGAGCGAAGCGTCTCTGCTTCAGCTTGGGCAAAAATTCTTTCGTATGTCCGGCTGTCTGTTCCAACCTACAGGTCGCATTTCTCAACCGATTCTCATGAAATTTTGTGAATAGGTAGGTTCGAAAATTATAAAGTTTTTTTTGTCGAGCCAGTTTTTTTGTTATTTTTCAAAATAACGGAAAAATGTTAAAAAAACATATTTCAGTCCGGCTTTCCAGTGTTGTCTGTTTTCCTCTACAGGTCGCATTTCTCAACCGATTCTCGTGAAATTTTGTAAGCAGATTTGAAAATTGTGTTTTTTTTTGTCAAGCCAGTTTTTTTTTTTTTTAATGGCGGAGGTAATGTAAAGCGGAGATAATCAATCATAATAACGGTTTAGTCAAGCCAATTTGTCCAAATTAAAAAAAAAATATATTCAACCATTTTGAAAAATTATCAAAATTAGAAGCACTATCTAGCTGCGAATACTCACGTACCTACTGTGTCCTTTGAAAACTTCATGGCGACATTTTATTTTATTTTATCGCGAGGTCTACAGCTCACGGAGCCACTAGTGTAGTTTTGTAATACGAGTATGTTTTTGTGATGTTAGAATTTATATAAAGCGTCAGGGATTAATGTGTGTTTTGTGTGTTAAAACCAATTATTTCACCCACCACTGACATATCACATAACATTCAAATTAGTGAAATTAAGTTACCAAAAAAAAACAACTGTAGAAGCAAATAAAAATAAACGTAAGGTAGGTATTTGTATACTTAAACGTAATAAAATTAGAAGCATTTTGAAATAAAATAAAAAAACATGGCTAGAAAAATAGTAAATTATTATACAAGGGTCGAAAGGAAGAAATTCCCATATGAGATATTTAGACGCCCACCCATCGGGCACCTCGGCGGTGGCGGCTATAGTTCGAATAATGAAAGGAAAATAAAAATAATTCAATAAACATACAAAATTAACTGTTTAATTTTTTTTATTTTGACGTAGCTCACCGTGTTAGACTTATTGTTAGTTATATATGTACTGTGGTGTTAGTATCCTGCCAAATTATAATGTAATTTTGATTTTATTTAAAAATGGAATACGCCGCGGCCGGCCGTCTAGCCAGAAGTTTTTAATTCGCACTGCTGGCTGTTTGTTTATACAGAAACAAGTAGGTAACATTGCCGCAACATAATTTTAAACTCAAAACCATATTTTTTTATCATGCAAACTTTTTCGTTGTCGATGAGGTGTAATTATTTTCCTCCCTAGGGTGGAAAGCAGAGTTTACAGCTGCTGCTCACTTTAAATACATCTCTCTCCGAGTATGAGAAATGAAAAAAGCAATTCTCTTACAAGATTCCAATTAGATGTGTTTTGGCTCCCAAGCTGGTGAATAAAATATAAATATTTATATCGTCATAATTACTTTTCCCAAGAATTGCCAAGGTTTTTCGTATTAAACAGAAATGTTAAAATTGTCTTATCCGTGCCAAGTTTGTTTTAAACAACCTGAACCTGAGAGATAAGTGCAGAGGAGTGTGCTAATTACTTAAGCTTGTTTGAGATCACAAGAAATTAGTTTAAAAGTATTTTAAACATTTTTATTTTTGTAATTATCGTTGAAACATGAACCATGATAAAATTTATTACAGATGGTATGTTTTTGATGCTTTATGGGGTATTTACATAGAGCGACTCGTAGGTCACTCTAGTCAATCGCTTACCTTATTTCAATGAGGAGGCGATTAGATTTTACAAGCGATTGTCGATAAAAAGCGCTTATAGACAAAATCGCCTGCCAAGTTGACTAGTGTAATACCACATTACCATCTGCCACATTACCAGCGTATAACTTGATCTGACTCTTTAAAAATTAACAGGAAATGCAATAGCAACTTTATATCAGTTATATTGCAAACGGATTTCTTATTGTAAAAAAAACTAATCATTTATAGGCTATACTTACTTTTTTTATTATAAAAGCACAAAAAGTTTTTCAAAATAAATCTTTTACAAATTGAATAATTTCTATCTTTAACTTTACCATCGATAATGCGACAGTTACTTACTTATAAATAAATTATTTTCTTCACTTTCATGCAATTTGCACTTGAAACTGAAAAATTATGAAGTGCCAAGAGCCCAGACTCTCAAATGCTTAATATTTCACACGTTTCTTCAAGAGCATTTGTCGGTACCAAAATATAAAGCCAAGTATTTGAAATTGCTGGTTCAAAATAAGAAAACTTTACGAAAAATGCAGTAAATTTGTTCCAAGAATCTTCAGTGGAGATAGAGTGCATCCAACGTAGCAGGTGATTTTTCTTGTCCCTTTTACCTGGTTTCAATATATCACAATATAACTAACTAACGTGCCAAGATACAAAAGGATGGACAAAGTAAAGGTATTTAAACCTGAACCGCTTTTATAATTAAAAAAAAGTGCTACGAACTATAGAATAAATCCTTATTATGAACTCATATTATATACAAGCTGTATTTTTATTCTGGTGTTCAGCCCATGAAACTGAACATCAACTTTCTCTAAAAAAACATAGGACTGAATATGTAAAAAAGACTATTTATACAAATCAAAGAGATCACGTGATCAGTTAAGAAAGGGATCAAATAAGCGATCAAATAATAAAAACTACATTTTAGTAGTAGTAAAGAATAAAGAAAGAAAATACTTACCTCGTGTGGGTCAATTTCATACAGGCACAAATTGCCATTTTACAATACTTTTAGGATTTAGTAAACAGTAAGTACATCCGTTCGTCATATTATTTCGACACATGTTTCTTAAAGTTTGTAGTTTCATGTGCTGAACGCGCCCTTAAAGGAGAGTTAATTTTCACAGGTTATAAGAAATATTCTTAGGTAGGTACCGTCGTTTTTAAAGGAAGCAATTGAAAAACTGTTAATTGATAACTTTTATTTTACAATGTTTCTATAAAGAATCGTGATTAGATTTGTAAAAACTATTAAAAATTCGTGTGTGTAGTAAGTTTGGATTTACTGTATAAATCCACAGCCTAAATCTTATTTTTTTCTAAAATATTTCCATGGTAACTTTTCACATATCACTCTCTGACTTTCATTTTAAGTTTATTCGTACCCTTCGGTTTTTATAGGCAATCCACATTTGACAGCCCGTTGCACAATGGGGTCCTTTTTTACACGGGGTATTTTCTTATGTCGTTATGTTTTAGGATTGAGTGAAAAGGACTTTTTATTAGGCAACCCTGGAATAACTCCCAGGGGTATCTATATATATAAAATTCAAAGTCCTGACTGACTGACTGAGTGAGATATCAACGCACAGCCCAAACCGCTGAACATAGAGACTTGAAATTTTGCACACAGATACCTTATACAGTGTAGGCATCCACTAAGGAAGGATTTTTGAAAATTCCATCCCTAAGGGGATGAAATAAGGGATGAAAGTTTGTATGAAAGTCCCTCAGTTTTGAAGCTAGGATCTTCAAATTTTGTGCTTAGGCTGATGATTGAAAATAAATAAATACCTGTCTCAGCGTTTTTCAAAATTCTACCCCCGAAGGGGTGAAAAGGGGGATGAAGTTGTGTTTAGAAAACAAACCTTTATTTTTGAAGTAAAAGTCGCTAAATTTGTAATTTAGGCTTATGGATGGAAATCTAACGCAACGCATATTGTATTTGTATAATTTCAACCCCAATTAAGGTGAATTGATTATCTGGCACCTGCAAAGGTTCTACAACCGAATGTCGAAGTAGTTCTCTTCACATTGGTGAGATGGCGCTGATCTTCAGCGGAAGCGTGGAAAGTATTAGAAAATTTCGCCACATCCCTCAGCGGCTTGGTAGCATAATTGGTAGTGCATTGGGCCGGAATCCTAAGGGTGCGGGTTCGAATCCCGTCTAAGTTGCTACGGGTGAGCCGATTTTTTCGAATATTTTTCATTATTTATTCATCTTAATATAAAAATAGCATTGTGAATGCAAAAATCTAAAAGTTTAAAATCAAATCAACACTTATTTCAATTAGTAAAATTACTATGATTCTGAAATACAAGTGAGATCATTTTGAAAAATAATAATAAAATACGGCGTTCATAACTCATATACATAGAAATATTACCTACTTACTATATTAATTTGGGTATGCATTACAATGCCGAAGTAGAAAAGACCGAATTTTACAAGACCTATGGACGAAAGACCGAAAATTAAAAGGCCGAATGGTTGTTTGGCCGAACGTTTAAAATCATGGAAGGACATTTTACCTAAAAGACTAAAGCCCGAAGCTTAAAAAACCGAGAGTTAATATACCTACGTTCTGTACCCCGAACTACTTAATACCGAATTAACGATTAGTCAAAAACAGCAAGCTATCATAATAAAAAAAGGCTTTGGACTTTGCCTGAAATGCTTTATAGCAAACTAGCTTCCGCCCGCGACTTCGTCTGCGTGGACAGTTTTTTTGCTATACCTCGGGAACTGTACGTTTTTCTGGATGAAAGGTACCCTATGTCCTTTTCTGCACCCCTGACAACGTGTATGCAAAATTTCATGATGATCGGTTCAGTAGTTACGACGTGAACGTAAGAAACAAACGGACTTTCGCATTTATAATATTAGTAAGGATTTAGCTGCTGGAAATGAGTCTAAACTAGTCTACTGGGACTTAAAAACCGTAGAGACCGTAGGTCACGAGATAGGTGCGAGGAGCGTAGCGACGAGCATGTTAGGTTGACATGAACCCAGCGCGCGAGCCGAGCGAGCGAAGCGAGCGTGCTGCGGCAGCGGCCGGCGAAGCGCCAGAAAAAAACTATTTCTAACTCGATTGTTGGATTTTGTCAAAATAATGACCATTTTACAAGCATTTTTGAGTAAAACAAATTAACCGTAACGCCTACTTTTATAAATGTACCTATGTGTTTGTGTAGGTAGAGTATTATAAGTATCAACATTTTAACTTCGCAGTTTTAAACCTCCGGGATTTCGAACTTTCGGCATTTCGAACTTTTGGGATTTCGAACTTTCGGTCATTTGATAATCGATCTTTCAAGTTTCGGTCTATCGGATATCGACATTTAGGATGTTCGGTATTTTGAAAATAGGCGTTTAATGCGTCGATATTTAGGTCGTATGTATTATGAATTTTCGGCATTGTAATGCATTCCCATTAATTTACATCTTACACAAATCCCCTTTGATTACATTAGTATTAAGTCCCGATTCCTATTCATGTATTGTTTTTCATTTTTTTTTTCTTTATGAATTCTGATGCATAAAGTGAGAGCACAAGCAATTTTATTGTAAAATGTTGGATTGATCCTAGTGATGAGCACGTAGTCTGAGATATAGGTTTTTCGACCTAGTTCAGACGCAGATGATCAAAATATGTAACATTACATTTGGATACTTGAACTGTTTGTACTGTGCTATTTTGTTATTTATACTGGGAAATAAATAAATATTATTTCAGCTTCATGTTTGTACATCGCTCGGTCAGTGTTTGTACTGATTTTTTTAACGTTCACATTCAGTCTAAACAAACATGGTGCATATATTGCACTCGTAAAATCGTTTATTCATATTTTGTTATTGGAAGTCATTTGAGATTTTAATTTAAAGATTTAAAAACGGTGTGTGGTTTAACTTCAAAAAACAATGTATGTGAACTTTTTTTTAGGGTTTCGTAGCCTAAAAAGGTCAAAAACGGAACCCTTATAGGGGGGGCGGGGCTCCCCATACATGGAACTGAAACTGAAAATTACCTTGAGGTTTCTAAGACAATTTATTCTCAAAGACGGTTGACCGTTTGAAAGATATACACTGCCAAAGTGGTAAAATGTGCCCCCCCCCTCTAACTTTTAAAATAAGAGAGTGATAAATCTAAATGCTGTAGGTAGATCTTAATAAACCGCAATTATAACTTTGTCATTTATGCAAACTCTATGAAAAACTTTTTGCAGATGAAAAATGGTAGTGGTATTAAATAAGGCATGGTATAATGGTAACTACGGAACCCTACTGCGCGTGGCCCGACACGCACTTGGCCGGTTTTTTTTTTATAATTAGGTCGTAAAAAAATTGCAAGTTTTCACTTATGCTTCATTGTAGAATAACAACAGTGAGTCACTGTACGGGGCCGCCGTCGGTCGTGACATTCGGTAGTCCTTCTATTCGATTGTCTGGTGATAATGATATTATGAAGTAAAAAACCGCAACTAAATTGGTCAAACCATTCGGAAAATGATTACTACAGCGCCCCCTAGCGGCGGTGAACACCATAACACCAAGAACCATCGCCGATAAACTACAAAACTATTACAGAAAACCGCATCCAAATTGGTCAAACCGCTTTGGAAATAAATGAGAAAATGATAACTGCAGCGCCCCCTAGCGGTTAAACACCATAACATCTATCTGAGAACCATCGCCGATAACCTACAAACCCATTACAGAAAACCGCATCGAAATCAGTTGAGTAGTTTTAGAGAACTTCTCAAGCGCGACTTATCTGGTTGCTGCAGTGCCCCCTGGTAGTCTACCACCATGTAACATATCTAAGAACCCGCTCTGAAATGAAACCTTTTGATTGCAAAAAACCGCATTGAAATCGGCCCAGTAGTTTCAAAGGAAAATGGTAATAGACAAACTTGACTTATCTGGTTGCTGCAGAGCCCCCTGGTGGTCTACCACTATGAAACATGTCTAAGAACCTGCTCTGAAATGAAACCTTTCGAATCCAAAAAACCGCATCGAAATCGGCTTAGTAGTTTCTGAGGAAAATGGTAACAAACAAACAAACAAACGCACAACCTCTAACCCCAAACGCATATACCGCCTCCGTTCCGTTCCGTCCGTCTCGTGGGTAAAAACAGCAAGTCACTGCACCAGTAAAGAAAACAACTTTAGTTTGGTGCTTCAATTTTATTGATCTACGTAAAAATAAAATTAGTACTTAAGTATTTTCATTGCGCTTTATATTTTGATCAACTTTTTCTCAAAGTTCTGTTAGAGGGTATATACAACAAGTGTATGGTCTGTGGTTAGTTAGAGGACATACATTTTTCCCGTCAGGATTTTGGGTTGGCATCTTCTAATAATTTTCTTTTCATCGTTTTTAGGGTTCCGTACCCAAAGGGTAAAAACGGGACCCTATTACTAAGACTCCGCTGTCCGTCTGTCTGTCTGTCTGTCTTTCTGTCTGTCTGTCACCAGGCTGTATCTCATGAACCGTGATAGCTAGACAGTTTAAATTTTCACAGATGATGTAAGTATTTCTGTTGCCGCTATAACAACAAATACTAAAAACAAAATAAAATAAATATTTAAGGGGGGCTCATCTACAACAAACGTGTTTTTTTTTTTTTTGCCGTTTTTTGGTACGGAACCCTTCGTGCGCGAGTCCGGCTCGCACTTGGCCGGTTTTTTGAAATATGTAGTTTAAGTATTATTAATACTTCATATACTGTCTAAAAAATTTCTGCCTTCTTTCACAATCCATTAATGCAGTGATAGTGATTCCATTATCTGCAGCGTTAGATGTTTGTTTTTTTTTTATTTTCAAAATTTTTACATTTAAGTTAATTCACTTCTCAAGCTTACGCGCTCACTAGACATGAAATAAAACATTTTTTTTTTTTTTTTTAACGGATACTAGCGCGGTTTTATTGAAAGTTCTTTGGTATTTAGTTGGTATTTGGTTTGATTTTTGGTTTTCCCGACGTTTCGGCACCTTTGCAGCTGCCGTGGTCACGGGGGACTGAAGCCACTCGTGAGCCTACCCTCAAGCGATAAATTTTTTAAGACGTTCAGAAATTAATCATCATCATCATCATCATCATCATCATATCAGCCACACGACACCCACTGCTGGGTATAGGCCTCCCCTAAGGATCTCCACAACGATCGGTCCTGCGCTGCCTGCATCCACTGGCTTTCCGCGACCTCCACCAGATCGTCGGTCCACCTTGTCGGGGGCCTACCCACGGAGCGCCGTCCGGTGCGCGGTCGCCATTCCAGAACCTTTCTGCCCCAACGGCCATCGGTTCTTCTCGCTATGTGTCCCGCCCATTGCCACTTCAGCTGAGCAATCCTTCGAGCGATGTCGGTTACTTTAGTTCTCCTGCGGATCTCCTCGTTTCTGATTTGATCACGTAGGGAAACGCCGAGCATGGCTCTCTCCATTGCACGCTGAGTGACCTTGAGCCTCCTTATGAGACCCATAGTTAGCGGCCATTCGGGAAGCTTCGAAAAATCTTCGCGTCCGACTTACCTCAGTGTCTCAAGACGAAAGTCTATGAACAGTGTGTGTTGCCAGTGATGACCTACGGCAGTGAAACGTGGCCGCTAACAGAAATTAATATTTAACAAAAATTTTTTTATTGGTTTAAGTTAATTTATAATTTAATTTTGCGATTTAATTAATTTAATATTGGATGAATCGACTCTAAAAGTATTAAATAAGGGTCTGAATTTCGCGGTAACACCTCGCAGAATACCGTATGAGGATATTATCTGCAGCGTAGAGGATTGTCTAGTTAAAAACCAAATAAAAAAAGAGGGCAGTGAAGCTATACGTCAAGATATTTCATGCAAAGCTTACGCACTAGACCAGAATTAACTATCCTTCGAGCTGATAAAGGTAACGCAACGGTAGTTATGGATACGTCGGATTATAACACAAAAATACAAGAACTTTTAAGTGATGAGAAAACGTACAAACATGTCAACTGTGACCAAACCACCAAGATCCTTAATAAAACGAAGGAACTCATCAAAGAATATTCAGAACAGTTAGATCTTGACGTCGATTATCTCATTCCATCCTGCCCTACACCGCCGAAACTGTATGGGTTACCGAAAATACACAAAGACAATGCTCCGCTACGTCCTATTGTAAGCCAAATTGACTCACCAACCTACAAATTGGCTAAACACGTAGCGAAAACACTCACACCACTGAGAGGTAATACATCAGCCTATGTGAAAGATTCCTACCAATTTGTCAGTGAGATACAACATCTACATCTCGCTGATGATGAAACTCTGGTTAGTTTTGATGTTCAGTCCTTATTCACATGCTTACCAGTACAGGACTGCATTGATATCATCAGGAAAAAGCTAGTTGATAACAACATGCCAATTGAATATGCAGAACTACTAGAATTATGCTTAACATCTGGCTATCTGTTGTGGAACGAGGAGTTCTACGTGCAAGTTGATGGCGTAGCAATGGGCTCTCCTGTATCCCCCATTGTTGCCGACATTTTCATGGAGGATTTTGAGGAGAAAGCACTATCCACAGCACCTGTGACTCCCCGGTTCTACAAACGGTACGTAGATGACACTTTCACAATACTACCTAGAGACAGTGTCCCTGCATTTCTAAACCATCTTAACTCCATAAACCCCAACATACAATTTACTATGGAGTTAGAGACAGATAATAAACTAGCTTTCCTAGACATTCTCATTATCAGGAATCCGAACCAAACCTTGAGCCATACAGTGTATCGTAAAGCAACCCATACAGACAGATACCTCAATGGTGACTCTCACCATCATCCTATACAGTTAGCTACCGTAGGGAAATCTTTGTTTCAGAGAGCCCGCGGCATCTGTGACAAACAACACCTGACGGCTGAGCTTCAGCACGTGAAACAAGTACTGCGTAACAACAAGTTGCAAGTACCACGCCTTCGTCACAGAAAACGCGACAAACCAGCCACAGTAGAGCGTTAACCTGCCATCCTACCATACTTGAAGGGTGTCACTGACAAGATTGGAAACATTCTGAAGCGAGCGTCAATCAAAACTTACTTCAAGCCGCCGAAGAAGATCAACCAATTCTTACGACCTGTCAAGTGTAATATCCCCCTTCAAGCCGCAGGTGTCTACAAACTAGATTGTGACTGTGGGCTCTCCTACATCGGGCAAACAAAGAGAAGCATAGGGACCCGCGTTAAAGAGCATATAGCTGACATGAAACATAGGCGCGATAACAAGTCTGCAGTGTGTGATCATGCCTTTGAGGGGCCCAACCATTACATTAGATTTGACAAACCCCAAATCCTTGCTAGGGAACGTAGATTTATTCCTAGAATGCTCCGCGAGGCTATCGAAATAAATAAATATCCTAATTTCAATAGAGATGATGGTTGGAAAATTCCACCAGCTTGGGATCCCATCATTCACAAGCTAAAGCCCCAAACACACACTGCAAGATCTAATGATACGGTTAGTTCCTTCTGCAAATAAATTAATATATATAAAAGACGGAGGTCGGCTTTCCTCTCCAAGTTTTCTTTCGCCATTTCTTTCTTGGAGGGGCCTCCCAATTTTATGAAATGGTGGTAGTTTCAGTAGATTCTCTCTTATTAGCATTAATTAAATCACAAAATTAAATTATAAATTAACTTAAAACAATTAAAAAATTTTTGTTAAATATTAATTTCTGAACGTCTTAAAAAATTCATCGCTTGAGGGTAGGCTCACGGGTGGCTGCAGTCCCCCGTGACCACGGCAGCTGCAAAGGTGCCGAAACGTCGGGAAAACCAAAAATCAAACCAAATACCAACTAAATACCAAAGAACTTTCAATAAAACCGCGCTAGTATTCGTTAAAAAAAAAAAAAATGTTTTATTTAAGTTAATTACAAAAATTTCTGTCGCCAAACTGCAATGACAGTTTGTAGGCGTAGCGCTTATTTCTATATTAATAATTCTATTTAAATGCTATATACATCGCTTGTTTATTTTTTTATTACTACCTTTGCTTACTTGAATAAGAAATTATAACATGCAGTCTCTTAATTTTCTTTTCAATATTTCTTTACATTTTATTTTAGTTTCATCTAATAATAATTTCGAATAATTTATATACAATTTAGGTATAGTATATTTTCTGGTTCTTCTCCATAATAATTATTGACTCTTATCTGTTTCAGTTTTCTTTATTTAGCACTTTAGTTTTATAATCATATTTATAGTATGTCTCTAAGGCCAAATGGTAATAAGTTATTTTTTTCTATCGGTAATATTCTGTAGTGTTTAAATTGTTGGTTATAATCATCTCTAAACCTCCATTCAACTTTCCTATCAATCATAAATTTCAAAAACCTTACCTGTATTTTTAACCAACTTCCAAAAAGGAGGAGGTTCTATGTTCGTCTGTATATTTGTGTTTTTTTGTGTATGTCCACCAATTACTCGAAAACGGCTGAACGGGTTGAAATGATTCAAACGTTATTCCATTATAGTTAAAGAGCTATTGAAAATTACTGCAAGAGTTATCTCAAGGCCCTTCTCTCAATATGATAGAGTGTTTAGGGTGTACATGCGTCAGCACCTACTCCCAGCGCCAGGAAGTGGAACACCTGGCGTCAGCACGCTTCCAAACATGTAGCATTTCGAAGGGCTCTACAAGAGTTATCTCAAGGTTCAAATTTGGCATTATGGTAGAGAATAGCACAAAAAAAATAAGACGGCAGTCAGACCGCAGTGTCATGGAACATGCCGAGTCAGCACGCCTCGTAAGTTGTATGAATTTCGAGGTCGGTACAAGAGTTATCTCAAGGCTGAAAATTTGTATACTGCTTAATTATTATGCATAATTTATGAAAATAACAGTCAGACCACAGTGTCATGGAACATAGGCAGTCAGCAGTCGCTCAAAGGGTGGAGTCCAAATAAGCTGTTTGGAGCTACAACGTGTTACGAAACAGGATTACACAGTTGAAACTTGGTAAGTAGATGTATTCTGTAATACATCCATCCGTCAATATTTATGCATAATAATTAATTAAATTATGCATAATAATTAAGCAGTATACAAATTTTCAGCCTTGAGATAACTCTTGTACCGACCTCGAAATTCATACAACTTACGAGGCGTGCTGACTCGGCATGTTTCATGACACTGCGGTCTGACTGCCGTCTTATTTTTTTTTGTGCTATTCTCTACCATATTGCCAAATTTGAACCTTGAGATAACTCTTGTAGAGCCCTTCAAAATGCTACATGTTTGGAAGCGTGCTGACGCCAGGTGTTCCACTTCCTGGCGCTGGGAGTAGGTGCTGACTCATGTACACCCTAAACACTCTATCATATTGAGAGGAGGACCTTGAGATAACTCTTGCAGTAATTTTCAATAGCTCTCTAACTATTAGGGAAACTCCCAAGTTGGTCCCATTTTTTAAAATTTGTAAATCGGTTCAGTACTTTTCAAGTAATCTTGAAAAAAAGTACGAAAATAGTTTTTGTGTGAATTACCTCGATGATAATGGTCGTATTACTTCTTTGTTTATGAACTGAATAAGATAATATTTTTTTTTGTTGGATGAGGGATATCTGTGTAGTTCTTTAACCGACTTAAAAAAAGGAGGTTCTCAGTTTGACCCGTATGTATGTATGTTTCTTCGCAATTATCTCACGTTTGGCTAAGCTGATTTTACTTTTTAAATAAATATACCTTCAAGGTACCTGTACTAAAAATAAAAAAATAAAAATTGTTTAAAAAAAACAAAAAAACGACTTCAAAAAACCTACTTCTAAAAAGCAAGAAATAATATTCGTAATAATAAAACCACGTCTATTGAAGTCGGGTGGGGCTTTTAGAATAAAAAAAGAAATCTGTACTCCAGCCCCACCCGACTTCAATAGACGTGTTTTTATTATTACGAATATTATTTCTTGCTTTTTAGAGGTAGGTTTTTTGAAGGCGTTTTTTTATTATTTTTATTTGTTCAACATACGTCTTAAACGTCAAGCCATAGCAACTACAATTGATTCAGCTAAGGCATAATAAACCATATACAAAGTCTTTTTATTCAAAATTATTAAAAGTGATAAAAAAATCCAAGTACAGTTTGTCTAATTTTAATTAAATTTTCTCGGTTTTAAATAACAAAATGATTAAAAAACGGAATACTCCATTTTAACATTTTCAATCGAACAGATAGCCGCATTCATCATAGCCATAAACAAACACATTAATTTGATTGTGAAATGGCCCACATCGTACTTTAGCGTTATCGCTTGTGACGTGGTATGCGAATTGGGAATTTAATTGTTTAACCGCAATATTATACACATATATTTTCCCTGTACTGTGAAGTCATTGAACGTGGTCGCTGCCGTGACATTCGTAGTCCTTCTATTCGATTGTCTGGTGATATACCTACATAGGTACATATATTCCTCGCATTGTAAACAAAAACGCTCTAAGAAATTCCGGTATTCCAGTCTTCCGGCGGGCTGATTATCTAATTAAAAACCACCTAGCGACTGGTTGCAGTTCACAGATGATCGTAATCCATTGCTACTTCTTTTTGGGTTAAAAAAAACATACCAAATAAAAGTGGCAATGTATGTCAAATGCACCCGGTCGCTAAATAGTTTATTTTTAGATAATCAGGGTACCGGTGTAGTCCGCTTCCACCTTCGGCCTTATCGTCATTTAACATTAGGTGGGATGAAGGCGAAGCAATATCCCATTGTGTATAAAAAAATAAAATAAAAAAGAAAACTAAATTAGACCTTTTATTGATTTTTTTTATTTAAGGCATTCACAATGCTATATAATTAATATATTAGTAAAAATACTACAAACAATCGAGTCACCCGTAGCAACTCAGACGGGATTATAAATTTTCCCTTTTAATAAATGCGACATAGACAAAAACTAAGAATTACAAGTATAGTTTGGTTATATGATTTTATACATATGTATATCAGTAAAAATTTCAAAACCGTATAATTCTAAATTATTGAAAAAAGACTAATACTTTTATCGAAAAAAGACTCAATCAAAAGATAAATTGATTAAAGTTGCAAAACTGCATTAAGCATCTTTCTTATCCACAGATTTTTAATGAAACTGACTGAAAAAGATCCTCAAAGAGTTTCTTCAACGATTTCTTAAGAGTTGTTTAAAAGCCGTTTACTATTTTTTATACTATTGTAAAAAGCCTTTCGTCTGAGCGATAAATTTACCAAGCGCTGTTATTTTCATTCATTTTATTCAATGGAGTTTTCTTTCATGACAGCGACACAAAAGGTCGACGCGTATCTCGGTTTCGGCTTGAATGATCCAGACACCATAATGAGGATGTCGGTTTTCGTTTAGGTATTTTGTAAATATAACTATGAATAACCTACTGTGATTTTGTAAACGAGCAATAAGAGCATTGTAAAATTTAAAAACTTAATACTAGTTAGCTAACAAAAGTCTTTCGTCGAAAAAAAGGCAAGAAGATAATCCAAGCTACGAATTTCACAATTAGGGTTACCAGATCAATAATGAGATTTCCTGACCTTTTTCCTTACTTTTCAGGAAATTTTGTACATCTACATTCTTAATGTAGTTGATGTTTGATATTTTTTCTCGCCAGAATGATTAACAAATTATGTGTTTTCATTAAGTACTATACTTTTTGGGATTGCAAAAATCCCTGACAACTACAGTTTTCCCTATTTTCCTGATTCCTGTGATGTCAGGAAAATATCCTGTGTCATTTGGTAACCCTAGTCACAATAGAAACCTAATGGCAGCTGTAACATAACTCATTTCAATTGTACATGTTTGACTTTATCTCCAGATCTCAATAAATCAGACGGGATTAATACCTAATGTTCAATTGTCCTGCTAGAAAATAATGGCGTCCCCAAGGGATCTAATCTGGGACCTCTGTTTTACCATATTGTCTTAAGTGACGGGTCATGCTGATAGCTTGATTTAGGTCCAAATAAAATTGTGATTCTCAATTTATGTGTACTTAATTGCTGTTTAGTTCCATGCCTATGTTGTGTATTGGAACCATAAAGCTTAAGCTTAGTTTAAACAAAAACTAAATAGTAATGTTTTGATTGGATAACTTCAATCGCAAGTTTAAATTGTAATGGTAGGTGTTATTAGTCTGAACTGAACTGAGTAAAAAAGTAACAAAGCTTTTGATTTTTTTATACAACTAAAAATAAAACATAGTGAAATTATTAAAACTAGGAACATTATGCTGCTTACTTGCTTACACATCTTGATTAGACTCAGCTGTTCGAAGTAAGAACAAGTTTTCCGTATGAAATCAGTAAGTTCAGTATATGCTGAACAGCAACATTAATTGAGTTGTCATGCGAACTTCGACGATACAGACATGTTTTACATTTTGTTGCGGTAAAGTTAGAAGAGAAAGTTGGACAAGCAAAGCGTGTGTTATCTGCGTACTGTAACTTTGTAGGTATCAATCCTAAAACAATACACTCCTTTTTGGGCATTCGTGTAAATAGGGTAACTATAAATACTGTGTCATGTCGGACTTCAGACTCTCCTCTTTTGTTGTAGACTCAAGTCTACACTTAAGTGTGACTTTTTCTCTTAAATATTAGTCTGATGAACTTATGAATTGTTGAAGATAAAAAAAATAGTGTTTGAATTCAGTTCTGTTTTTTTACTTTGACTTTCATACTATTATTATGTCATCTAAAAATCTTTACTTCTATTCAAATGTGATTCTTATACAATACATTTGGAAACTTTCACCACGGGAGGATTATAAAATTTATGTGCATACTTATGTTGCTCACTTGTTGTTCCAAGTAACTTGGCCAATTCACTAAGTATTTCGTATGTCGTGAAGGTAATATTTTCGTGAGACAACAATCATAAATCATGATTATTGCCACCATCTCCTCCATTTGATTCGTAAACTTGACGCACCTGTTGAGTTGTAGATACTAATCGTTTTACCTTAAAATAAATATTTTTTTCTGTTTTATGAGTGTTTACTTTGGTTTTATTGTTTTTTTTTTAGTTTTTGATGTTTTGGCAAGTTTCCGAGGTTTATCAACGCCCGAGCGGTCTCCGGCGACCGGATGACAATAGAAAACATATTGATGTCTCGTTTACCGGCGTGGACGAGTTAAGGTATGACGGGTGATTCTTTTACCTATTTCATAAAAAAATATACTTGAATAAAATTTGTTATCACAAAGTTATCACTCCGCAAATATCATATGATTGTACAAAAGATTCTAATAGCAAAATATTTCTCAGACCTCAGTAGGCAATAAATACCCTACCCTATAAATTATATTATTAACTACTAGCTGATGCCCGCGACTTCGTACGCGTGGACTTTATGACTTCGGCGTATGCATATAAATGAACTAATGTAGTTACATAAGAAAATACTTGTAACAGTGTTATGGTTCTGCATCAGGGTTCCAGATCTTCGATTTTTATACCTCAACAAAAAATACTAATCAGGCTAAACAACTTTTGCTCGGGTGTCATTTTTATATTTTGTAAAGTTTAGCTGGATCATTATGGTTCTGCATCGGGTGTTCCAGATCTTCGATTTTAATACCTCAACAAAAAAAGCTCATCAGGCTGAACAACTTTTGCTAAGGTGTCATTTTTATATTCCTTATAGTTAAGTTGGACCATTATGGTTCTGCATCAGGTGTTCCATTTTCCAAAATTCATTATAACCTAAGTTATGCCCAGGCTTAACAGCTATCTAACAAAATAAGTTTCATTCGAATCCGTTCAGTATTTCCGGAGATTAGCGTGTTCAAACAGACAAACAAACAGACATACTGTCTCCATCGCCCCAAATATTTATTTTTGAAATATATGTAATGTACAGACACACTTTTTTTACTGTTTTATTATATGTAAGGATTTTTAGTAATACCTAGTAGGTTGGGTTTAACTCATTTGTAGATTTAATTAAAGACCCTGTGTTGAACTTCACCAGCTATTTTCTCGTCGTGATGTTCTCTGACAACAATAGGAAACCACCCAAATGAATTCAAGGAAAGGAATTTAGTATGATGGCAGTAAGGGCATCGTGTAACGACGGTCGGTTCGGTTTCCATTACGCACCCATTAGGTTTTTATCGGAGCCGAGGGTAGGCGTGGCGTGACTAACTTGAAGCTTTAATTTCTAGGAAAGGGCCACTCATACCACACGCACATCTGGCTGATAGGTCTAACCTAGTACACATACCACAATTTTTATAGCTCGATATTTTTGTCGCTGAAATCCAACGTGCTTATTATGTCAATGCGCGCATATAGGTAGCAGCAAAAAAGCTCATACGGTGCATTTCTGCTACAAATATGGCGCTTCTAAAATTGTATGCCTACATGCGCACTAAGTCTTGTGTTTGTTTGTTGCGCTTTCACGTCTTAACTACTCAACCGATCATCATCAGTGCATTCATGACTATACGTTATCGGGAATCAAAAAAGAACAGGATTCAGAAAAAAACTATTCCCGGGGGATAGAAAAATAATTGTACAAGCAGATGAAGTCGCGGGTGGTCGCTCGAGTCAAACATAATTCTCTAAGTTTGCAGATTTTGCACAGAGAGACAACAAAGAAATTGCTAATAAAAAGTATTAAATTAAATGTACAAATAAAGTGATAATTTTTTTTAAATACCATGTTGTGGTTGTGGCAGGTGGTGGCAAAGGTATTATCTCCATTCTGTTGTTACTTTCGTATATTTGTGAAGTCGAAGAGACTTTAATTTTTTGAAATTTTCTTAAGCAACCGAAAATTTTGAAACTTTTTTCTATTACTAAGGGAGCTTATTTTTTTTCTGACATTCCCCATTCATGATGCACTTTGGGCATAGCATAAACCTACTTATGAAGTGTCCGTTTAAGGAAGTTAAGGAAGCATCACAGAAAAGTAAAGCGTATGTGGTGTTGTGTTTCTCCATTATGGAGGTTATAGAGTTACGTGGGGTGGAACAATAGGGGCAGGGTACACAACGTAGGCGTCTGTACATACTATGTTATTTTTCAACACACTTGCTCGTAAAGTGAGCCCTATACATCATCACATGCCCTATACTTTTAGGGCCATAAACCGAGCTATAATAAACGCGTGCAATAATATATAAAACACTAGTTGGTTATAGAATTATCCCTACAAAGTTAAATAGGTACCTTACTGAAAGTCAAATGCGAGTAAACAGAGCATTCCCAATTTAAGCGGGTAATACAGTATTTTTTTTCAGTAACAACAAAGAGGTTTTATAAATGCCGCTAAAAATTCATATACATTTTTGGAATAAATAAACGTGTAGGTCCTTAATTAAGTCAAACAAATATTTAATATTATCAAATTATTCATAATTCATAATATTTTGTTATAAACTATTACAATTTTTGCATTTTATCACTTAAAATTATATTTTGTGGTAGGCTGTATGCTCACTAAACCTGTTGTACGCAAAATATTCTTGCATTGGGCATGTGAAAAAAACACAAAAAAACCTACGCGCCTTTTCCCATCATAATTATCATATTTTGTTTTTGTCGTATTTGTTGCTGTGTGGTAAATTACTTTGTTTTTTCCTCGCATGTGTGTTAAAAAACGTCGTATGAAACTCGTGAGCTCTTGCTTATTGCACACTCTAAGTTACGCCCTCGCCTGCGGCTCGGGCTGCAAGCTGCAACCCTCAGCCTTGTGTGCAATGAGCAACCTAAGCTAACTTGTCTCATAATGAACTATTATTCTATGGTAAAACTCCTTATAACTTTACGCATTTTATATTTACACGAAGAAGGTTTCCTGCAGAAATTAGTGCAACATAAGGCTTATTATAATTTCTTCGAGTTACGTAGCATACAGGATAATTTTGTAAAAAATCCGTTCCGATAAAGTTAAAGTAGACGCAGTATTTGGCCTTATGCATTCATAATGCTACTTTTTATATAAAGTACTAGTAGTAGCTTTTACCCGCGACTTCGTTCGCGTGATTAAGATAGTTTTGCATTTTGAAAGTCACGGATTACCAATATACCTAGATATTTATCTGTAGACCTCATTTTTTTTACGATAAAATCACGGTGTTGAGTTGCGTTCCGGCGTTCTTGAGTCGGCCGGACACATTACCTAATTATTGTATATGTCACTTAAAATTTGCTGATAATTGTGATTTTATGTTATCAATCTGCTTTTAACATGATTTTATCCATTGTTTTCTTATTTTGTCCATTGTTTTTGTAGTTGACAGTTGTGTGTGTTGCTTTTTGCTAGTTATTGCTTTCTCTGTGCTTTTTGCTTTTTTTCCTGTCTTTGTTTTCTTTTTACACCGTGCCACAGACAGCGGCACAGATTAGATAAATAAGTTGCACTTTTTTTTTGTAAAAACCTCTGTCACTGGGGAGGCAAAAGGGCTAAGTCCATACAGCTCGTCAATATCATTTTTTTTTACTCTTTCTTCTGTTCGTGTTGTTTTTTTTCCTTAGTTAATTTTATATCAATATTTTTTTGTAAATTCTGTTCTGATTTAGTTTCTTAGTATTATTGCTCTTTGTTTGTTTGTCCGTTCTCGTCACCGATTAGGCTCCTCCATAATACCAGCGTTACAGTGGCATGCTTCGGTATGTCACTGTAGCATTGCTGAGGAAGGGGCCTAGTTGGCTGCGCACAATCTAGTTTATAAGAATGTATTATTTTTTAGTTCTGCACTGTCGCGGTCAATAAACTGTTTTTCTTTCTTTTCACACATTTAAATTTTCCCATAAAAATTCATTTACAAACTGGAACAATCCGTAGCAACCTGTAAGTATAACGGGAATTTATCAAAATGCTTTCTTAGTGCTCACCTACACCAGGTATTAGTGGCGAGGGGTGATTATGGCGAAGGTAAGCCGTTCTACAAAAATGCTGCGATCTGCATAGTAGTGGGGTAGGATTTCGGAAAGGTAAGCCGATGGGAATCGACTTGTATGGACCCTTCGCCACTGAAAGGTATCTACCCCCCAAAAATGGTGTTTCTACCTTCAGCCCTATACAAATCTCCATACAAACTGGAACACCTTGTAGCACCCTGTATAACGGTAATTTTACAAAACCCTTTCTTAGTGCTCACCGACATCATGAAAGGAATCTACCCTCCAAAAATGGTGTCTCTACCGTCAGCCGTTAGGGCTCTACGCCTATCCCAACAATGAATCAGTGAATGAATCAATCAATTTAAAGTTTTATATGTATAGACTACAACAAATAAGTACGTTATGTGTACTCCAACCAACCATAAGCTACCGACAAAGGATTGTGATGATTTATTTAATTTCATACAAAGGAATAAAAACAATGGTTTTACAAACATTTTCTGGATATTTTACTCTAGACTGATATAATATCTCTGTCGACGATTTAATATTTCTTTCAGAAGTTACAAAGGAAGGGAGATTGCAAGTCTCATTTAGTTTTATTGTTACGCTATTACGAAACACTCGGTCGTCAAATTAAGTTCACAAAGCCGTCTTGACTCTGAGGAAATTAAGCGGCTGTTGAAAAATCTCGAGGCACCCGTCGTCGTGGCGAGCTAGGGGTGTCACTAGTACATCTATCTTTTTAAGAGTTCCGTAGTTAAGTCATCAAAATACCCTTATAGTCGCCGTGCATGTCCGTCCGTCCGCGGCTTAGTTCAGAGGCCTTAGGCCCTAAGGCCTCTGAACTAAGCCGCGGACGGACGGCCCTAAGGCTTAGGGCCTCTGGGGCCCTATTTTTGAATGCTCGGCTGGCGTCGAGCGTTCTTTTCTACTGATTTTCGTTCGACATTTGACTCAAATGTATGGGATGTCGAACGAAATCATTAGGAAAGAGCGCTCGACGCCAGCCGAGCGATTCAAATATAGGGCCTCTGAACTACTACTAAGTCTAGAAAGCTGTAATTTAGCTTGAATGTGTACGTTAATTACGCCAAAAAAGGGTAGAATAAAATCTCTAAAAATATTTTTTTTGTGTACCTCGGGAAGAAACATTTTTTTTTCTTATCAATCTCATAGAGTGAGGTGTCGTGTCGTTGGATAGGTCCTTATAATATTGTATGAAAACCACTTTTTGATTCAGGGAACCGTTTGTGAAAAATGTATTTGCTGGACCTCTGCCCCGTAACTAATATATATTATTATATTGATAATGAAGTTCATGTAGGTAAATGTTGATATTAATAGTCCCTATTTTTTAGATTTTTGTTGTTTACCGCTTTCTGTTTAAATAACGATACGAGCCTCGTTAAAAATAACAAACAAATCAACAAAAAACATAAATATAGTTCAACATTTACATAAACTTCATAACAATAGAATTAGACCCGCTGGTCACATTTTTGACCGAACTTAGCCCATATTATTCAATAAACGTATACCTAGTGCAATAGTATATTCACAAAAATAACCGAGTAACCTAAGATTGAATCAATTACTTATGACAAAAGAAAGATACCGAAATGATGGAACGAGTTTCCTTGAGACGATAATGGACTTTAATTAAAACTCATTGCGGTTTCGTGCTCTAAGGCCAAGCCACACAGCGGGCGTGGCGTGACGGGACGGGACGGCGACGCGACGCTGAGAAGTTGTAATGTACTAGATACTATGGACGACGTCACACAGGCCGGCGTGGCGCGACGTGTCGCGTCCCGTTGCTCCACGCCGCCGTCGCGCCGAGCGTGAATACAGATCGGAAGCGCGGCGGGGCGGAAAGTAGGCGTGATCACGCCCGCAGCACAGAATACATAATAGTACAAAGTACCCGCAGTGTGAACTTCCGTCGCGCCCCGTCGCGCCGCGCCCCGTCACGCCGCGCCCCATCACGCCCACTGTGTGGCTTGACCTTTAAAATAGAAATAGAGAGAAAACGATGGATGGTTACTAGACAAGATTATATTAATTATTAGACAAGATTAATCTGGTTTTTAAAACTGGACCTATCCAGAACCTGTGGAATAGGATAGGCCCCAAATGTCGTAAACTCTCGAAGTAATATTAGACAACCTGATAAAGTATTTGACCTACGATTGTGGCCTTAAAAACAATTTTTGCGAGAGTCCGCAATCGGATGGGTGACCAGAAATATGTTATCTTGAGTTTCTTTGTATTTTAGACGGCACGTAAACGAAGACTAACCATTTCACTAAACTATGTTAATTAGCGTAAGTAGGTAATTCCTATCGATTTGTAATTAACATGGACATGAGTAGAGGTATCCGATTACAAAACATGTACCTATACATACATACAAAAAGATTTCCGGCCAGAATTTCGAGTGGTACAGTCAGTGTCAAATCGATATGAGCGTCTAGAGTAGTCAAAATGATCTGAAAAACAAAAAAAATATTTGGTACACGCAGTCCGAATTATTTATTGTTGTAAGAACACAAGGTGTTCATTTTTATATGAGCAGTCAGAGAGTTCAAAATTATCTTAGCAAACAAGATCTCAAAGTTATCTGTGCAAAACATATTATTACATTATATTACATTATGCATTATTATTACATCAACATAATTTATCAATATGATGATTCAAACTGCCTACCTATAACAAATTGCTTTTATGTTTTTCAGATCATTTTGATTACTCTAGCTAGACGCTAATATCAATTTGACGCTGACTGTACGGTCGAATTTCAGTACCAAAAATTCGTAATGCAAAACTGAAAATATCGAAATTTCTAAAACTGCCTACTTCCTCGTTCGACAAATATTCCATTCAAGCTTTAAAAGCCTTTGTGCCAAACTCAGCTTGCATTTACGTAGCGCAGTCGTCTATAACATGCCGTGACTAAGCATTGAAATGCAGTCGTGTGACTGCCGGCTGAACATACATTGATGGAAACTGAAGTAAAGAGGAAATCAATTGATCTGAAATAGGTTGTTGGTTATGAAGAAAAAAAGGTTCTAAAATATATTTTGCATTTTAAAAGATACTAATATCAGTTTACGATAGGTAGTGATTATAAGATAGATAGATGGTAATCTATCAAGAAAAAATATCTACTTATTACGATATCTAAAATTTAACTAAATTATAACTGTCTAAAACTAAATAATATATAATAAGTATAATAGGTAGCATTTAATCTATATAGACGAGTAGTTAGTGACTTCCAATACTTGCAACTTTTGTAAAACTTGAAATTTTCAAATGCTATAATATTATATTCACATGCAATTTATAGTATCCATCAATTTTAAACACACCAAAACTGATCTTAACTGCCTCTAAAATTAATTAAACTGTAAATTGCATGTGAGTAAAATGAATGTAATATTAGAAGCATTTGAAAATTGCAAGTTTTATTCAAGTCATTATTTACTCGTCTACTTAGAATAATAACACCTAGAACGATAATTCCCTACAAAGCGCACTGTCAAAAGTGAGGCAACTAAAACAGCCAAAATGGCGCCGTTTTCAGATTTTGATTGTGAATTACCTAATCATACCTAATAAGTACAAAACAGTTTCAACTTCCCTACCTTTAAGGGATGTAGTTACTATATAATTGGATTTTAGTTACGATTAGGTAACGTATGAAGGATATAAATCTGAGAACTGAGCCATTTTAGCTCAGTATAAGTTGCCTCACTTTGCATGGGGACATGGCTTCTAGGTGTTATTATTCTAAGCTCGTCTATAGATTCGAGGGTCATTAGAAATTACCTAGAGTTTTAATATTTCATATAATAATAATTTATCTTTTATCGAAGAGTATTATTAATAATACTGATGTACTGTGTTTTTAAAGCAATTAGGTAAATATATTTGAACAATCGTTAGCCGCTCCGAAGCTAATCGTTAATAAACAAAAAACTTGTTGTATAAATATAATTAAAATTGTGTTTTACATCGTTTATCTTGAAATACCTCATTTTACCTTCTATTTTAAGTGTTTTGTAAATATTTAACAATTGACGACTTTTACATTTACTTTGGCCCAAAATAAACTGTAAATCATGAATGAAAATAGTTTTAATTTCGATAATTATGTACCTACTACCAAATAAAAAATGTCTTTATAAAATACTACCTACGTACAATGTGAAAAGTAGGTTGACCATCAGCCATTACTGCTGGGGCACAGGCCTTCCTTATGGGTTGCTAAGAAAGAACGGAGTCTCTATTTAAAATTAATTACTGTTATTTAAGTCATAAGGAAAGTCAATAAAAAATATTTTATTTTAGTTTATTTTTTATAAGGAGGATGGGCCATAGCCCATAACCTACCACACGGGCTCAATGCGGATTGGTGGGTGTTAACGACTGGAAATGCCGAGATCAACGGCTTAACGTGCCTTCCGAAGCACGGAGGAGCTTGAGATAATATATTTTTGGTCACCCATCCCATGACTGACCCTTGCGAAAGTTGCTTAACCTCCGCAATCGCAGGGCCAGGCGCTTTATCGCCTTTAGTGGTTTACCACTGCGCCATCGAGCTCCTAAAAAAACAAAACAATAAGTACGTATGTAAGTATCTGTGAATAATAGGCTTTTCCGGTCATTAAATTTTATATTCATGTTGGTAAAGCAATACCTATACAATCAAACCACATATCGCAAAGTTTATATCAATCATAAATATTGATGTATTGTATGGGATTGACAAACTTATGACATTATCAACTTAACTACCTACCGAAAAAAATGTAAGTTGTTCAGTTTTAGCAACTCTACCAGTTGCTAAAACTGAACAACTTTGTTCAAGGAACATTGTAGGTCGAAAAACGAAAATAAATCAAAGTCCCATACAAAATCTATTGGTCAGCTCACCGACTTATTCACTATGGAAAGGCGAAAAAAAAATCGTTTTCCGACCTACATTTAGTACTCATATCAATTCTGTGCTACAATGTTCCTCGGACAAAGTTGTTCAGTTTTAGCAACTCTACCACCTGCATTTTGTCGGCAGCGTCCCCTTACACCCTGTATAGTAAAATAAATAGTAGCTACTTAAAGTGCTTGTTTATTTTATTTAACTTTTAAGTTTGCTTAGCTGAAGTTTAGTGTTTCATCAAGGCTGTGGCAAGGGTACCTAACTTAGGCTAATGTTAGCGCGGTTGCCTTAATGTGAACAGATTAAGTAACTTAGGTGCTTGAGATCATAATCCCAGTCCTGGAATTACAGTGTTAGATCATGTGCTATGTTTTGTTGTTTGAATTTAGCACTTTTAGCAGTTAAGTTTTATTGAATAACTTTCGCGTGAATTTTCATTCATGTATCGGTAATCGCCTATTGAAAAGTAATTTATAATTACATTCGTTCTAGTGAACTACTTTAAAGGACCCAGAACCTATATAGTAAAAAAAATGTGGTTTCAGTTAAATGTCCTGAAATTTTAATATGTTATAGATTTCGGTGCCCTGAGTAAAAGTCTCTCGGGGTGCTACCACTCTTTCTGAGTTCCTTTCAGAGTTTCGTCTGATAATGTACCCTCCTGATCAGATTATAAAAACTATAAACAACGGACAAAATAAGCAAAACAGTGTTTTAGATTAAATATTATCAAGATGAATAAATAATGAAAAACATTAGAAAAAATCGGCTCACCCGTAGCAACTTAGACGGGATTCGAACCCGCACCCTTGGGATTCCGGCTCAATGCACTACCAATTATGCTACCAAGCCGCTGAGGGATGTGGCGAAATTTTCTAATACTTTCCACGCTTCCGCTGAAGATCAGCGCCATCTCACCAATGTGAAGAGAACTACTTCGACATTCGGTTGTAGAACCTTTGCAGGTCCCAGACAATCGATTAAGGTGAAAACAGTACAATTTTAAACTTTTTAGATTTTTGCATTCACAATGCTATTTTTATATTAAGATGAATAAATAATGAAAAACATTAGAAAAAATCGGCTCACCCGTAGCAACTTAGACGGGATTCGAACCCGCACCCTTGGGATTCCGGCCCAATGCACTACCAATTATGCTACCAAGCCGCTGAGGGATGTGGCGAAATTTTCTAATACTTTCCACGCTTCCGCTGAAGATCAGCGCCATCTCACCAATGTGAAGAGAACTACTTCGACATTCGGTTGTAGAACCTTTGCAGGTCCCAGACAATCGATTAAGGTGAAAACAGTACAATTTTAAACTTTTTAGATTTTTGCATTCACAATGCTATTTTTATATTAAGATGAATAAATAATGAAAAACATTAGAAAAAATCGGCTCACCCGTAGCAACTTAGACTTAAAAATCTAAAATGTTTAAAATTGTACTGTTTTCACCTTAATCGATTGTCTGGGACCTGCAAAGGTTCTACAACCGAATGTCGAAGTAGTTCTCTTCACATTGGTGAGATGGCGCTGATCTTCAGCGGAAGCGTGGAAAGTATTAGAAAATTTCGCCACATCCCTCAGCGGCTTGGTAGCATAATTGGTAGTGCATTGGGCCGGAATCCCAAGGGTGCGGGTTCGAATCCCGTCTAAGTTGCTACGGGTGAGCCGATTTTTTCTAATGTTTTTCATTATTTATTCATCTTAATATAAAAATAGCATTGTGAATGCAAAAATCTAAAAAGTTTAAAATTGTACTGTTTTCACCTTAATCGATTGTCTGGGACCTGCAAAGGTTCTACAACCGAATGTCGAAGTAGTTCTCTTCACATTGGTGAGATGGCGCTGATCTTCAGCGGAAGCGTGGAAAGTATTAGAAAATTTCGCCACATCCCTCAGCGGCTTGGTAGCATAATTGGTAGTGCATTGGGCCGGAATCCCAAGGGTGCGGGTTCGAATCCCGTCTAAGTTGCTACGGGTGAGCCGATTTTTTCTAATGTTTTTCATTATTTATTCATCTTAATATAAAAATAGCATTGTGAATGCAAAAATCTAAAAAGTTTAAAATTGTACTGTTTTCACCTTAATCGATTGTCTGGGACCTGCAAAGGTTCTACAACCGAATGTCGAAGTAGTTCTCTTCACATTGGTGAGATGGCGCTGATCTTCAGCGGAAGCGTGGAAAGTATTAGAAAATTTCGCCACATCCCTCAGCGGCTTGGTAGCATAATTGGTAGTGCATTGGGCCGGAATCCCAAGGGTGCGGGTTCGAATCCCGTCTAAGTTGCTACGGGTGAGCCGATTTTTTCTAATGTTTTTCATTATTTATTCATCTTAATATAAAAATAGCATTGTGAATGCAAAAATCTAAAAAGTTTAAAATTGTACTGTTTTCACCTTAATCGATTGTCTGGGACCTGCAAAGGTTCTACAACCGAATGTCGAAGTAGTTCTCTTCACATTGGTGAGATGGCGCTGATCTTCAGCGGAAGCGTGGAAAGTATTAGAAAATTTCGCCACATCCCTCAGCGGCTTGGTAGCATAATTGGTAGTGCATTGGGCCGGAATCCCAAGGGTGCGGGTTCGAATCCCGTCTAAGTTGCTACGGGTGAGCCGATTTTTTCTAATGTTTTTCATTATTTATTCATCTTAATATAAAAATAGCATTGTGAATGCAAAAATCTAAAAAGTTTAAAATTGTACTGTTTTCACCTTAATCGATTGTCTGGGACCTGCAAAGGTTCTACAACCGAATGTCGAAGTAGTTCTCTTCACATTGGTGAGATGGCGCTGATCTTCAGCGGAAGCGTGGAAAGTATTAGAAAATTTCGCCACATCCCTCAGCGGCTTGGTAGCATAATTGGTAGTGCATTGGGCCGGAATCCCAAGGGTGCGGGTTCGAATCCCGTCTAAGTTGCTACGGGTGAGCCGATTTTTTCTAATGTTTTTCATTATTTATTCATCTTAATATAAAAATAGCATTGTGAATGCAAAAATCTAAAAAGTTTAAATATTATCAATCTATATTTACATAATACACCTCTACCGAATCATATTTTTTATAAATAACTTTTAACTTAACTTTTAACTTTCACATTATTAGATACCAAGATGTGAAATGATACATCTATGCACATCGACGTGCATTTGAAGTTGACATTCCCGCTACATGACAACATAGGTTGAATCTTATGTCAATTGTTTTAAATAAGGAGTTAGGAATTGGAACTTTACTAATACTTTGTTATATATGGTACAAAATCAGAAAAATCTCTGAAACGAACTCGGAAACAATGGTAGCACCCATAGAGACTTTTACTCAGGGCACCGTAATCTAAAGCATATCAAAATCCCAGGACATTTAACTAAAACCACATTTTTCTAACTATAGGTTCGGGGTCCTTTATTTAGCTGATATAATCTGTCTTTTATCATTACCCTGCAGAATATTCAAGCTGAACTGAAACCAATAACTTCCATCTGTTTGTGCCAGTTATGTTTACTTACTATCATAAATCAACAGTTCGATGTTGGTCTTAGCAAGAATTTAGTCATTAATAGAACATTAACTCAACAGATTTTGGTATACATTCGTTGAACGACTTTGGTGTACTTTGTTGCATAAACTATACAAGGTATTTGGAAATAGCCTTATAAAGCCTAATACGGTAGATAGGGTATGTAGGTACTATATTATGCATACAACCCAGGAGAATTAGTATAAACTCTGAAAATCACCACATGCCTGAAAAAAAATGTTTTTTATTTGTATGTAAAATTTCTTAGTGACAAACTTAGACGTAAATAGACTATTGTTTTCGGTAATTATCTCATTAATAGGCAAAAGCAAAACACAATTTCGATCTAGGGTTACCACAAAGCAGTTTATCATTGAAAGGAAAAAAATGTGTTCAACAAGGTGGTGATTTTCAAGGTTTAAAATAATTTTCCGGGATTGATTGCATGGTACCCTATCCGCCATATTCGGCTTTATAGCTTATTTCAAAACACCTGAATAACGATTGTCAAAAAAGTTTCAACCCTAGTTACTATTTATAGAGGTATTGACGCTAAATTGTTACATAAGTGTTTAGCTACTTTTAAGATCACCCGTTGTTATGAAAGTTCGAGTCATGTTTAACATTGATTTCAAACATTCGAGTTTAGAGCTACGTATATTTTTTTTTCATTCCTTATTTGAATTGTATTTTTTTGTTTTCAGCATCAGCAGAAAGACACTGGGTTAAAAGAAAAGAGGCACAGCGAGCTCGAAGAGCCACACAATCTGCAAAAGGCCACAGGATACATAGAAGAAAGCGGCAAATCGGTGAGTATTACATCCTTGGACAAGTTTAGTACCTATTTCTTTTAAATTGGCTCTCGTCTTAAGACTATTTTCAGTCGTACCACACCTCGGTCACGCCCAATAATCCCAATGGACTCCATACAACCGCCTCGTTTTAAACAGATGACGTTGTTTTGTTTGTAAACATTCGACGGAAAATTAAAAAGCGGACGTATTGTTTTGTTTTTCTTTTTGGGAGGAGATTTTGTTTTGGAGGATTTAATCAACTACATTTCAAAGCTCTGTTATTCAAGGGTGAGATGTGAACTTTTAATTTCATGAATCGAAAACATTAGTTCACGCCAAATTAAAAAAAAAAAGTTATAATGATGTCAAACAAGAAACTTATACCTCCCTCCAATGAAGATTGCACGGCCAGTGACATAGTGAAGATAGAAAAAATGTCCTTGAGTGACGTGACGGCTTATTGCAACCTCTTTCTTTAGTGTTACAATACGTGTTCGTTGGTCATCGTTCGTTTGTTCGTGAGAAACGAAAACGTATTGTAAAACGAAAAGAAAGAGATAGCAATACGCCGAGACGTCACTAATGAGTCTTTTTTCAATCTTCACTATGATACTAGGCGTGCAATCTCCATTGTGGGTATTAGCTTCTTGATGTCAAAACGTTTTTCCAACTTTTTTCATAAGAGGGATATTCCATTGAATCATTTATACAGTCCAGTTTTTTTATAACACACTTTCAGATCACAATTTCAGAATTCTATCTAGAGGTAGCCGAGATAAATGGTACCTTTATTGAATCTGATCTGACTACGTTTGTACCTACTCCGTACGCAAATGAAACTCATATCTCAACAGTATTATTTTTACGAAAAATATACTAACAGTGGAAAATTATGTTAGTTTTAGTATGTACATAAAAGAAACGATGATTCATTATACTACTATATGAAGGAAAAGTTGAAAATGCCAGATAAACTAGTAAATTGTAATTTTACCGTAACACGAGATAATTCAGTCCAAGGCAATGTAAATTAGGTACCTATTTTAATGAAATTACAAACTTACGTGATTCATATCTCAATATTTGAGATTACACATTTTATTCGCGCAGTTGCAGTGGTTTAGCGCCTGGCCCGGCGATTGCGGAGGTTATAGAACTTTCGCAAGGGTCGGTCATGGGATGGGTGACCAAAAATCCATATCTCAAGCTCCTCCGTGCTTCGAAAAGCACGTCAAGCCGTTGGTCCCGGCTGCATTTGCAATCGTTAACACCCACCAATTTGCATTGGGCCCGCGTGGTGGGTTATGGCCCATCCTCCTTATCCACCCATACGGAGGGCCTGTGCCCCAGCAATGGGGACACTTAAAAATGGCTGATGTTCATTTTCTTCCCACGAGTTCGTCTGCTTTGAGTCTCTTCTTGGAAGAATATCGACAGTTTTCACTCATTTGTTCCTTCCATTGGTAAACGAATTAATCAAATTGAATGAGTTGAGTAGGTGTCTCTTCCAACAACATAAATAATCTTACAAACGTACAAACTTTACCCCTTTCCAACTAACTTTAAAGTTTGCTCCTGCATATGAATAAATAGTGGTTGGAGTGATTGCCTCGAGTCGAGTCCGCTCCTTCAATCAACTTATATTCGTATGACCTCGTCGCTGCATTTTCAACATGCGAGAAAATTTCGCCCGCCATTTTCTTTTCAAGTGCTGGATCAAATCAAATCTGACTTTATTAACGTAAAATACAAATCGAGTATTCTGTTGTGTTGTTTCATAATGATTTTTGACTGGGACTCTTTTCTCCTTCATAATCCGAATATACTTTGTTAGTAACTAAAATACCCATGAGAATAGAGATTTAACGTGGATGAATTCGCAGACAAAAGCTAGTGTTAGTCATATCATTTCATAATCGAAATTAACTTGAATTAATTTAGGTTAATTTTTGTCATTACTTTTATGTAATGACAAAATCACCTATAATCAAAATGCAATTTTAACCGAATTCTCTGGTTTTTTTTAATATAAAAAAAATATACTCAGGTATGCTTACTTCCACGAGACTTCCACGAGTACATAGTGGTATACCGTGGTCCTACTAGTAGGGCAAATCGGTAGGTCCACGGGCCCGAAAGGCGTGAAATACACAGAAGAGATGCGGCGGAGATACGGCGCAGATACGGCGGCGATACGTGTATTTTCT
The DNA here is from genome assembly GCA_928269145.1 of Agriphila tristella. Classification (NCBI taxonomy): domain Eukaryota; kingdom Metazoa; phylum Arthropoda; class Insecta; order Lepidoptera; family Crambidae; genus Agriphila; species Agriphila tristella. The sequence goes on from OV743432.1 coordinate 32,617,721, forward strand.
TTGCCGAAAGCATTCGAAAGTCTCACATCTGCACCGTATCGCTGCCGTATCCGAGCTGCGTCACTTCTGTGTAATTCACGCCTTAGGGTACTTCACTTACAAAAAATTGCAAATAGACTACAATTATTTTAAGTGTCCGTCATTTCTAAAAGGGAAAAATGTAACAAAATTGCAGGAAATTATGTCCTCGAACATAGTATAATTTAACACGAGGTTCAAATGGAGTGCAAAATAATTTCAAGAACTTAGCAAAGTGCTTAACCCTCCATTTACACACAAAGAAAGTTTTATCAAGAAAAAGAACATAAATTTTCACCTCTCCAGCACCAAAAGGTCTCTTTTGGCGCTTAAAAACTCGCAGCAAAATCGAGTATAGCTGCGAGCGTGAGGCAAAGTACTTTTTTAAATTTCTAACACCAACTTTAAATAATAAAAAAGAAAAAAGAAATAAAGTGACAAGGAGAGACTTGTGAGAAAAGGATAGATAGAGTGCTTTATGGTGTCATACATGGATTAAAAAGTAAATGCACAGTTAAACCAAAGAGTTTTAAATAAGGATTATTAAAAAAGAAGGTTTATAATTCGAAACAAAGAGTATGGACGAAATGAGGTCGCATGTATGAAATAAATATAAAATAAGAAAAATTAATGAAATTTATTAACAAATTAGTGTTTTATGATTATAAATAAATAAATAAGATGGGATATTAATGAATAAGAGAAAACCAAAGCGTAATATAAAACAAAACGACGTGAATCTACTTTACTCTATGAATAAAATTTTTCAGCATAGGTTTGATCGAACTATTTTTGTGATAAATTACAAAAAAACGAGTGCGTCCAATGATGAAGACAGTTGTCTAACTCCAAAATAGTTGAGTGAACATGTTTCTAATGCTGAATTTAGTTTTTTAACAGGAAAGTCACGTGAAAATTTTCTCGCTGGTAGAGGTGAAAAGTTGTATGTTTTACACAAGACCAAAATTTTGTGCTGCCTCGTGCCTTTAAATCACTCACTGTGCTCAGTAGTTTATATATTAGAATCCTTCGCTAGTTCGTGATTTAAAGTCGGCACTCGCAGTACAAATTGATTTTGGTCACTTGTATAACAAATAACTATTTCTTATTTTTTTTTGCTGTGAATGTGTTATAAAAATGGAAAAACTTTTTACATAGAGTCGCGCTCGTAAATGACATTAAAAGAAATAAGACTGCATAAAATACTATCCGCAGTAACTCGAAATCAATAGATAATAAGGCTATTATAAACATATGAAGGCTGAAGGATCATAGTCAAGGTTTAGTTTAAATTGAGTTAATAGCGCCATCTGCAAGAACAATAAACTTGCTATGACTTGAAATATTATTTACTAGGAAATTATACATTAATATTGTATAATGTTTCCTTCATGTAACTGTAATTATCATTTTATAACAAAATAAAGGACAAAAAAAGTAAAGAAGTTTTTCTTGAATATCTCAGAAGTGGTTCTCACTGACTCTGATTCTCTTTCCCCTTACCCTTCGTATATTTACAGTCAAAGAGAATGCGTTTCTAACAGATTTGTCAGTTGTATAAATTTTATATACCTAAATAGTAGTAACATAAAATTATAAATAATACAAAATGGTGTCAATTCGGGGCATCGGGGAAACACGACATAACTGGATTGACAGGACTAAACTAAAGAACAATAGCCAACACCCATACAAGTGTTGACCCATACATTTTTTACACGACTGCCCAAAAAGGAGTGTATATGTCGCAGGCAACTGGCTTAATCAGCCGTTCAATTAGCCGCCTAGCCTTTTCATTGAACGTCGCCGTTTCATCAGCAGCCTAAATGACATCCAGCCAATACATCCAAAACAATATCTAATTAACGGGCTGGCAGATGCTAAGGCCGTTGATTGAATAGGATAACCATCGTGACGAATAGAAAATGAAATATTTTGAAATTGAATTCTTTATTATTATTTAAGTAAAATACTACTTAATATTATAAATGTGAAAGTTTGTGGGTTTGGATGTTTGTTCCTCAATCGCGGAAAAACTGCTAAACAGATTTGGATAAAATTTGACACACAGATAGTTTACAGCCTGGATTAAAACATAGAATACTTTTTATCTCAGCCAAAGGTTCCCTAGGGATTTTCCAAATGTCCACGCGAACGAATTCGCGGGCGGAGGCTAGTACTTTAATATCATAGGTGCCTGTTTTGTCTTTTTCTTTCGCAATATTAACTGCTGAGTTTTAACGAAGAAGATAAATCACATTTTAAGAAATCTTCTTGTCAACTACACTCGGCTTCAGAAAAATCGCACCTCTTCGAAACTAAGTTTAGACTTGGCCACCTGCTATTGCTAGCTAACGTTCTACTGTGTAAATGTTGATATCGACGCTGGAAAGCAATCTTGTAGTATAACGAAAAACGAGGTTTACGTGGGAGGCTAAATCATATTTAAAAAATTCATACCTCTTAAATGAACATGCAGAGAAATGTCTTTGTGTGGCTAAATATTGTTTTAAATGATAACTTATTATATGCGATTAGAGTTTACTATCTGAGGTTACTATAACCTATGTTTTTCACTAGTTACAGCAATTGAATTTTCAAACATACACCGCAATTTTGCTGTATCTATAGAGTGAAAACATAGGACTCGGCAAAATGTCAATAAATAAAAAGGCAGCTATTGTGATGTATGTAATGAATTTAAAAAGAAGACCATTTAAAATTTGATGTAATTCATTATAATTTTAAGTTGAAGTGTTGAATTTCAATGTATCTTTGAAACAAATAAAATGAAACTTATAAGGAAATGCTGTATGTAAATAAAGAAAACTAAATGTTGTTTTTAGTAACCATTAACCCCAACATCAATGATAAAAAAGTTTAAAACTTAAGCAGCTTTTGTGTTGCAATTGAAATACTCAACAGATTTATTAGAAAATACCATTAACAGGAGGATAAGGAGTAAAAATGTAACAAACAGCAATGAATAAAGAAGGTTAGTAAACATTACATTAATTTTCTTATGTAGGTACAAAGCAAGGTATAAATCAAATATTATAATGAAATAAAAAATAGGTATTTTATTAAATTTTATTTATTAATAAAAAAAGTTGTTTTATGACAATCTGTACCTATTATGGAGATAATAGAAGAAAATTATACTTATAATAATTTTATTATAAAAGAAGCCTTTTATTCTTCTTCGTCAGTGTCTATTAATATATCTTGAGTTTTTTTATCTCGTTTTAGACCTAGATATTCATGCGCATGTACTCTAGGTATAATTAATTTGTCTACCAGTTTTTTTAAATCATTGTATTTTTGTATCGAAACAGGAAGTTTTTCAGGATAAAGACAAACCTTGGGTTGAGCGTCATTTAAGCTACACAAATTGATTTCTACAGTTTCGGCATTCGGCAACATAGAATTTTTTATAAACATTATGTTGGGGTGTGACTTTCTAAATGTAGCAATACATAATTTAGATATTTGAAAATTTTTTTGGTTTTTTTTGAAGGTTTTGTTTAAAATGTCTTCAAAGCCCAAAAAGTCATGACCCTCCAAAACAGTAACTTTATACGGGCCCGGATTTTTACGAGCCATCTGGATTACCGTCGGCCATGCTGATGGCGCCCATATCGTCGTCTTCTTAACAGCACGCTCAATCGTCGCGTGCATACTGTCTACCGGCATATAAGTATGCCCTGGTATCAAGTAATTCATTTGTATTGTATTTACGTTTTGGCACTTCGACAAAATATACCTTAACATGGCCAGAATTGTTTTATTTTTGTTTTGCCCGAAGCATGAGTCAGAGTAAAGCAAAACTTTTTGAATACTTTCCCGGGCGTCTACTTCTTGAATAAAATTATATAAACACGTTGCAATTTCGTTTGCTCCACGATGAGCATCAGATTCGGTCCATAAATTACAAAACCCTGCTTGTGTTTTACTTTCGTAAATTGTTAGATTATAAACTGCAATTTTTCTAGAATAATACAATGCCATATTATCACCATACGGTGTATTTAACACCTTTTGCATGTCAAAACTTGCGCATATCACACTGGGATCTATGCCATTAAGGTCCTGGTGGCATTTAAATCTTTTGTAAGATTCTTCCTTTTCTTGTAGATGTTGCTCCATTTTTATAATTTCTTGTTCATTTCTCACGTCAAACGATCTCGCCATGCATGTCATGCACTTATCTTTTTTAGGGATATGAAATCCAATATTATAATTAGCTTTAAACCAATTTGAAAATACTTTAAATGACATACTCTTTATGTTATTAGTGTCACAATTTGATGCATAAATGCGATATAAATTTGAAATGTTTTTAAATTCTTCAGGTAAGTAAAGGCGAGATGAATCTTTCCTGCAATAATGCGATGGTACGAGTGGTAAAGATGCCAAAAATGTTTTAGCGTGACTTAAGACATCTTCTGTAGTTTTGTTGGTACCACCGTTAAGTTTTCTTCCGTCAGATTTAGCAAATCCCTCAACTGCATTATCTAATGTATATAATAGAAACCGTTGCGTTATGTCTATTGTATTTATCAGGAATTTCTGACAGACTTGCCTTCTACCATCCCCTTCATTTATATAATAAGCGTAAGTGACATTTCTTCTAGATGATTCACCTTTGTCAGTAGTATGAGTTTTTATTTGTTTTTTTATGGCACATTGTGAGATCCAATCTTTTTGGCGTTGAGCGCTACTAAGATTCCAAAAGTAATTAAAAAGGCCTTTCCGCCTTTCTTCTGTTATTTCTCCACACTTCCGTTTACAATCGATGTTAATACATGGGTTAGGTTTCATGGTCTTAGCCACAACCTGTTCACCTTTCTTGTTGGTATAGGACTGTCCCGAATTACGTTTTCTTTGGTTGTCTCTACTAATTTTCTTCTTATTTTTAGGTTTTTGAGTCAGAACGCCTTCGGTTTTGTTTTGTTCTTCTGTAGCTATTTTCAGCGTTTTACTTTTTTTCTGCTTCTTCTTTTTCTTTTGGGTTAGTTTACATTGTTTCTTTTTCCCTTTCGATGATGATTCATCAGAAGAAACATCGCCGCTCCAACTTGAATCTTCAGAAGGAAAAGCTTCATTCAGCAACAGCGTATCAGCGTCTTCTTGATCAATAAAATCTAGGTATATTTTGTCAAAGTTAATTTTTTTTTTGCATTTTCGGTCACGGATTTGAGATTCATTGGACGTTTCAGGCTTTTTATTTACAATAGGATCATTTTCGACCTGGGCTGTAGAGTTTTTCTTTTCAGTATAGCCGCTATTTCCTTCGACAAGTTCTTCAGGAAAATTTGGTGATACGTAATCATCTGATGGGTTTTCAACTAGTTCCACAGCAATATTTATTGCAGGGTCATTAGGATTTAGTTTAACATTTGTTTTACAGTTTGCTACAACCTCAACAGCACAGATTTGGTCTTTGGACGCGATATTGTTTATTTCAGAATCTGTTTTGGTTGCACCTGAACATGCATGTATTTCTAAAATTGGATTATCTTTAGTGTCTAGTATATTATTGTTTTCATTAACAGCATCTACAGCAGTTTCAAAAGAATCGATGACATTGTAATTATTTATTTCAGGTACTCCAGGACTCTCCGTAATATTACTATGATTAGATTCAACAGTTACTTCAACATCGTAATATTTTTCAGTAGAGACGTTTTTGATTGCATCTGTTGAGCTTATATCAGGGAGGGTTTCGACTAAATCACTTTTAGGTGAAATAGGCTGTATAATCTGGGCAATTCTCTCTAGGTTAATACCGTCGACATCATCAGCCGCCATGCCAGCAGATTGTGAGTTTTCTGGAGGTGAAGAGATGTTGTCAACCAGTTTTTTTGTCTCGGACAGGTATTTTTTTGGATTCCGGAAGGTAGGTGTGAGTTTCCGTACATCTCCTATTACAGCAACCTCTTGACGTCGGGAAATGGGCGGTGAAAATGAAGTGTGTTCTGGCAAGTAATAATTGGAACTTGTACCTTCACTACTGCGTCTGAAAGATCGAACCTTTTTCCCATCCTTGAAGATAATTTCACTTAATACTTCCACCTTAGCTTTCTTATTTTCTTTATTTAGGTTTACTTCATCTTGCTGTAGTTTTAGGTCATCCATCCATTGCCGACGTTTCGTCATCTAAAAGAAAACAATGGAGACCTTCTTATTTTATTTTATTAAATATACAACGAAACGCAAGACGTTTTAAACTGTAGGTAAGTATTTATTTTTAATTTCAGACTTAATCCCCATTAATTAAAATATGTTAGTAACAATTTGTACTTTGACGGCCTCCACGGTGGAGTGGTGTTTGCGCCGGTTTTCGAGGTGCCGCTATCTCTAGAGGTTCTGGGTTCAATCCCCGGTCGGGTAAATATTGAAAAAACCAACTTTTTTTAATATTTTCTCGGGTTTCAAGTAACTAAAATTGGTATTGGAACATTGGTATGTGATGTTGTCCAATATTTATTTATTACTAGCTGTTGCCCGTGACTTTGCCTGCGTTATTATCGAGATACAATATAGCCTTCAAACGGTGAAAAAATTATTCAAATCGGCCTAGTAGTTTTCGAGATTAGCCCGCTCAAACAAACAAAGTAGATAGAATTTAGAGTACGTAAGTAAGTAAGTAAAAGATTTATTAGACATAGACACCACAAAGCAAAACTTACACAAAAATAACAATGGAAGAAAACATAAATACAGCATTAGCGGAGAGAAAACATAATACAATAAAACAAATAAAAATAACATAAAAAATAATGAATATTAGAAGAGAGAAAAAAGAACAAAAAGCTGTATGGTGTGAGGCTAAAGTAAAGGGCCCTGACTCAGCAAAATAAAACTCCTGAGTCATCCGTAGATGGTCAGAATGACCCAGAAGCGCTGTTATTCTGTCAGGGCCCTAAGGCTCGGACAACACTACGACAACGACGAGTAGAGTAGATTTAGTAGATTCATTAGTAGTATAGTTAATATTGTATTTATAAGTTACCTTTCCTAAATAATTGGTTCCTGTCCCGTAAATTTGCTCAATGACAAATTGGTAAATAGGTAGTTAGGCCTCAATAAGCTGAAAAGTAAATAAAACACAAAATTAAAACTATTGGATTATTTAGGTAGTTTACAAGTTAAAAACCTAGCAGAATGGCAGTTGTCATTAATAAGTAAGTATTGGTTAGATTAGTTTTACATTTCATTCACAATGCAATATTAGTACTATAATAAAAATACTAGTCGGGCAAATCTAAGAAGTAGGTACAGTTTGTCAAACTCATAGAAAATAGACAGCGTCATTCAAATTTGAGCTTTACGACAAAGAAATAACTAAACGTCAAACTGTATTTCTTAGATCTGCCAGACTGTAAAGTAAAGGAAAACACCACCTCGCAACACCACTGATAGGAATCGAACCTACGACTTTTCGTTTTCCGGGCGACTGCTCTAACTACTGCGCTACGGCGCCAAAGTCGTCGATTCCCACCGGTGGTGTCGAGTTTTTATGGTACGAATGAAATACATGAAATGGTAGATTTTGAATGTTATTATTTCTAATTCAACGTAACTATTAATAAGTGAGTGGGTACTAAATAATTAAACAAATTATAACGTTAGTTACATTTCACTGTACAGCTAATTACAATTTTACTTACCTATTTATTTACTTTGTTCACTTAAAACATGCTTAAAACACACTACACCGATTTCGCTTTCTCTCTTCGGCGCTCGCGCTTCGACTGGCTATACGATCGGATGATGCGTATCCCAGTGCGACAGGAGGAGAGGGGGTGTTAAAATTTTACGTAAATAAATAAGTGTCATTCTGAACTCTATGCATTATGCTGTAAGTATGATTTTACTTTAAAATATGTATTGGGAACAAACGTTGTAACTCTACATCTTGTAATAGTCTTGGGCGGCAATTTTGTTGTATCTATAACAGTTAAGCAAATTTGTTTTAACACGGGCTGCAAAATTGCTGTATGTACCATTATACTTATTTTGTGATTAGAACAAAACGTTGTATCTTTTTTGAGCCATTAAAAAACGGTCGATGTATCTCTTGTAGTTAACAAACTTTAAAAATAATTTTGATGTATCTCTTTCTTAGTAAAAAGTTACAGATTTATCCCTATTTACCACAATTTCACATATGTTTTTGGTTTTTTTCCTACAAAAATTCAACGTCGTAACACGAAAAAAAATCATCGTAGGAAAACGAGACCCAGACTGTTCGATGCAGTATTTTTTTCTTACTCCAAAAGGGTAATAAAAAAAAACCGCATTTTTCGAGATACGACAAGATTGCTTTCTACCGTCGATATCTATTGAAAGTACATTTAATGAGCTTTCAATTAATATTTTGTTTGATTTAATTAACATAACAGTTACCATAATTAAACACTTAAGGCCAGTGTATTCCAAAAACTCTGTCTCTGTCTTTTTCATTACGTGTGAAGAGTAATGAAAATAACCTCACTTTTTATATCACTCGCATAAAGTCACTTTTTGAGAAAGTAACCGTTAAATATTCTTCTATAATAATATGTCATTACCTATTTTTATTTATATTTTTCGTGGATAAGGGATTCATAAACTTTGAGTATTATCCAAAAAATATAAACTTAATGAAAATTTTCTTTGTCTTTGCATATTTTTTTAGTCGAGTGAAGATACGAATATCGTATTTTTAAACATTAAATAATCAAGATCGTTTATGAAACTTCAACATTTATTTTTATCTGCATATCAAAATAAAGAATAAATGATTGTTTATTTTTGAATCAAAGATAGGCCAAATTCGATAATTTGGAATATACTGGCTTTAAAGCGTTATTGCTTGCGCCGCCATAAAAGGGAAATAATAGGGGTAAATTCAGGAAATGCGGTTAAATTCGCTATTGAAATTATGGAGAAAACACACTTCAACAGTTCAATTAAAAATGGAATACCTAAGGTGGATAATATTGCCCATGAAGTTGCTCAAATATTGCAAAAAAAAATAGGCAATTTCATGTTGCTCAGAAACTGAATCTCAGTAATTAGCAACATACACATACATAGCAACATACATAGCCAACAATCTCTAGAAACCGTTGGAATACTCGTCAAACGGAATGAATTACTGAGATTCAATTTCCGATTCAACATTACATTGTCTAATTTTTTTTTTTTGCAATATTTGAGCAATTTCATGGGCAATAGTATCCATCTTAGGTATTCCATTTTTTTATTGAACTGCTGAAGTTTTCTTTATCATTTCGATAGCGAATTTACCCGCATTTCCTTTTATTTCTCTTTTATGGCGGCGCTAGCAATAACGCTTCAAGCGTTTATTTATGGTAACTGTTATGGTAATTAAATCAAACAAATATGAATTGAAAGCTCATTAAAAGTACTTTCAATAGATATCAACATTTACACAATAGAACGTTAGATAGCAACAGCAGATGGCCAAGTCTAAACTTACTTTCGAAGAGGTGCGATTTTTCTGACGTCGAGTGTAAAAAAAGTCTCGAATGGTAGTAAAATATAGAAAATTTAAAAGCACTTAATTACCTGTTTCTTAGAATAAAGAATTATTCATTTTCATTTTTCTAATACTTAGGTTCATTAAGCGTTTGATTTTTTTAAGAATAGGTAACACAGATAATGTTCAAACTATCAATCTTAATATATAAAATCGTAAACTGAATGACTGACTGACTGACTGACTGACTGACTGACTGATCTATCAACGCACAGCCCAAACCGCTGGACCTAGAGACTTGAAATTTTGCACACAGATACTTTATACAGTGTAGGCATCCACTAAGGAAGGATTTTTGAAAATTCCATCCCTAAGGGGATGAAATAAGGGATGAAAGTTTGTATGAAAGTCCCTCAGTTTTGAAGCTAGAATCTTCAAATTTAGTGTTTAGGCTGACGATTGAAAATTAACAAATACGGGTCTCAGCGTTTTTGAAAATTCTACCCCCGAAGGGGTCAAAAGGGGGATGAAGTTGTGTATTAAAGAAAATCCTTCATTTTCGAAGTAAAAATCGCTAAATTTATAATTTAGGCTTATGGATAGAAATCTAAAGCAACGTATATTGTTTTTGTTAGGATTTCAACTCCAAAGGGGATGAAATGGGGGTGAAAAGGGTTAAAAAAACCTAAAAATAGATATGGATGTCGTTATCGGGGTTTTGTGGGATGACGATTGCAAAAATGACATTTATTTTGAAGTCCAACCACGGTGGACATGATTTAACCCCTAAAGGGGTGAAAATGGGGTCCAAATTTTGTATGGAAAAATAATATAAAATAGACATTACAACTTTAAATTTCGTAGGAGCATATCTAAAAATAAATAGGCAAATATATATTTTGTTATTTTGAAAATCAACCCCTTAGGGGGTGAATGGGGTGAGTAAACATAAAAATCGATATAGATGTCGTTATTGGGGTTTTCTGGGATGACGATTGCAAAAATGACATTTATTTTGAAGTCCAACACGGTGGACATGATTTAACCCCTAAAGGGGTGAAAATGGGGTCCAAATTTTGTATGGAAAAATAATATAAAATAGACATTACAACTTTAAACTTCGTAGGAGCAAAGCTAAAAATAATAAGGCAAATATATATTTTGTTATTTTGAAAATCAACCCCTTAGGGGGTAAATGGGGTGAGTAAACATAAAAATCGATATAGATGTCGTTATTGGGGTTTTCTGGGATGACGATTGCAAAAATGACATTTATTTTGAAGTCCAACACGGTGGACATGATTTAACCCCTAAAGGGGTAAAAATGAGGTTCAAATTTTGTATGGAAAAAGAATACAAAATCAAAATTACAACTATAAAATTCGTAGGAGCACGTCTAAATATATATTTTGGGATTTTGAAAATCAACCCCAACGGAACGGAACGGAACGGAACGGAACGGGAACGAGACGGTAATGGGAACTAGAACGGGACGGGTACGGGAACGGGAACGGAAGGGGTACGGGACGAGTACGGGACGGGATCGGACGGGAACGGAACGGGAACGAAACAGGAACGAAACAAGAACGAAACAGGAACGAAACTGGAATGAAACGGAAACGGAACGGGAATAGAACAGGATGGGAACGGGAACGGGAACAAGAACCGAACGGGAGCGGAACGGGAACAAGAACGGTAACGTAAGGCGTACGGGACGGTTAGGGGACGTTTATGGGACGGGAACGCAGCGGGAACGGAACGGGAATGGGAACGGGAACGTAACGTGAACGGAACGGGAACGGAACGGGAATGGAACGGGAACGGAACGGGAATATAACGGGACGGGAACGGGAACGAGAACAGGATGGGAACGGGACAGGAACCGGATGGGAACGGGAACGGAAACGGAAGGGGTACGGGATTGTTACGGGACGTTTACGGGACGGGAACGCAAATGGGACGGGAACGGAACGGGAACGGGAGTGGGAGCGGGAACAGGAACGGGAACTGAAAGCCTTGTGCGAGGCCCACCACACGCGGCAAATGTCTTGCCTCGCGAGGCAGCGCGCTTGATGGGGAAGGGGTACGGGATGGTTACGGGACGTTTACGGGACGGGAACGCAAACGGGACGGGAACGGAACGGGAACGAGGAACGGGAGTGGGAGCGGGAACAGGAACGGGAACTGGAAGCCTTGTGCGAGGCCCGCCACACGCGGCAAATGTCTTGCCTCGCGAGGCAGCGCGCTTGATGGGGACTCGCCTAATCGCGTAAAAATGGCTGGCCGGATCCTGGTTGAAGGTTTCTTAAAAGGATTTCGTCTAATATCCACGCGGACGAAGTCGCGGGCAGAAGCTAGTAAAATAATATAAAATCAACAAAAACATTTAAATGTACAAAAGTTTCAATGCAATGATATTGATAACAAATATTTGTTATAATTGATACCTTGCTAACTTTAAAAGTTCTTCACCAGCAGCTGTCTTTGTCATAATCACGATATTATCATCGAAGTACGACACAAGTGTTCATCCAGTACCTAATAGTCTTTTTCTGTCCAGAACTCATGGTCACCTGAGCTTTCTCGTTTATCGTTTATAACCTCTAACCATAACAATAAATATTTATTCTTATGCTCTCTTTCTAATGTCTAAACTCCAAGGTTTACGGTGAGATGTTAAAAAGAAAACACAAATTATTTTCATATTTAAACTTGACAATAACATTGTTTACCTCAAACATCGGAACAAACAATAAATTACGAAAAAAACAAAACAATCACTTTGATGGTATTGGTCATTTTCTGAGTTTATTTCAAAACATTCTTTAAAACGTTCGTTCAAAGATTGATTTGCACTATTTTTTCACCAAACACTTCCATTTCACGATATTTTCGTGTAAACGAAGTGTAAACGTAATTTAATTGTGAAAAGCACCAGAAATCACAGCTGGTCGACGCCATATTTATAGATTTGACAGCAACATCGCCTCAGCGTGCCTGGTGATAGAAAATGGAACTAAATTACAATGACTTGGCTAGGCAAGTGGTTAAACGTTATCGAACCAAGACATTTGCCTAGCCGTTAAATGAAATGCCGGGATGTTATTTAGGCCGATGATTGAATGGCGCCTGTCAATGAAAAGGCTAGGCCGCTAATTGAACGACTGATTAAGCTAGTTGGCTACGACATATATATCAAAGTCAAAATCAAATAAGCTTTATTCAAATAAACTTAATTATTAAGTACCTTTGAATAGTCTACCTATATATTTTCCTACCACCCGTTCCAGATTTTTTTAGCTGACAAGAAGAACGGGCGCAAGAAACTTATGTGTTTAGAGTTCATGTATGTTTGTGGGTATGTGAGTTTTTTTATTCCACCATTACTTCTAAATGCCTGAACTGATTTGGATGTATGGGGTATAGTTAGAATCCTTGTAGTATCAGGCTAGGCGCACTCCGCGCTTTAGGTACAAAGCTACAAGTAGGTAGCGGGTCCGTCCGGACGGACTAATTTCAGAGGGCTAACGCGTGCCGGCTGGGTCGCACATTAGCAGTTTGATTTCGATAGTATGCCTTAATACAAATAAAAAGGATCCGAACCTCACGTTTTTCACTCTTCCAAAAGTTCCAAACGTCATAAAAACGTAAGAAGTGCTTGTCTACTAGGTACCTAGTTAGTATTTAACTAGTATCCGTTTATTCTTATTGCTAAACAATCTTCGCCCAACTATTTATTGAAATAATAATTTATCGATTAGGTAGGTACTTACTTACCTACTTACTTTCGAAATAAAATAATTATAATTACAATTTCATTTCGTAATAAAGCCAATTGCTTTAAAGCCAACATGTATAGTCTGATGTGGCGTTGACTGTACCTAGCCTATGTTTTTTTAAACGTATTTAACTACACATTATTTCACAAACACATAACTTGTAATAAATTAAGTACCAGTTATTTAATTATTATTTAAAAGAAGAAACCCTGAAGTCGTTAGAAGAGATAAGAGCTACGCGATAGAAAGAGAGGCAACTTCTAGGTGAATATAACTGTAGGCAAGAGAGAGGCGTGCAACCTGAATTGCACTTTGTTGGGTATGGAATAGAATCGTTATTTATTTAAATGACTTTGCGGAGTGGATCTTCTGTACTTGTACTATTATGTATTCTGTGGTAGTATCCCGAGTGACACTGGCAATTTTTTTTAAATTCAATATGGCTACTGTACGACGCCACTTTCAAATATGAAAAAAAAACTATTATTACAATTATGGGCATCAAATGAAAGGCCTTGATGAGCACATTCCAAAACCATATAATTTGTCACTAAAATGTTTGAAATAAAAATAAATAAAATTAAAAAATATTAAAATCACGACTGCCATGACAAAAACGAACTGAAAAGTTAAATAACAAGTGTAATTTGCAGTCGAGGGACCTCTTTGATCAAAAATTGATTCATAAAACGGTCCCCCGACTGCAAATTACATTTGTTATTTAACTTTTTAGTTTGTTTTTGTCAGGGCAGTCGTGTTGTATTTTTTTTAAGTTGATGTATGTACGGTCGACGGCACGCTGGGCTTCCACAACGTGTCAACTTCAATCATTTTTTTAAACTTTAAGTCGAGCAGTTTAAGGTTCATTATAGATTTTTGACAGTTTTGTATAGCTTGATATTTTGTATGCTGCTGACTGTACAATGATAAAGAATAACATTATACTTGAATAGTTGCTCTGACAGCAGAACACTAGTATTTATTGAATTTTAAATTGGCAATCAGAAAAAATATGGTTAAGTCAATGTTATGTTTTAGTTTATATTAATTGTAATTAATTACTAATTAATATTATTTATTATGCATTTTCTCTATTTCTGTATTGTCGATATTCATGTTAGTTACCAATTTGTAAATAACATTAAATGAAATTTTATGAGCTATATTACTTCTCCATAAATGATAATTGATAAAATTAACATTTTAAAGGTCAAAAATGGGCATTCTTCTCTTAGTTTTCCATTCTTTTCTTTCTATACCTATCGAAAAGACAAAAACAGAATTCTAAAATTAAGTTAAGTCCTGTCAATTTAAGTTAATTCATTGCTGCACAGAATTGACACTAATATACGTAACCAAGAACTTTAAAATTCGTTCTATGACACACACAATGAATTTAAAGTTTTTCTACGTAACCTACATTATAGAACTTCACAGATCTGTCAGAAATTAATTTTATTGGTTCTAAATACCTCCAGTTACTATGAAAGTTTCATACAAATAAGTGCTCGTTAATTAACGGGCTTCAGCTTCAACATAATTATTGACCTTCACTTATTTTAGCCTCATTTATAATTTAAGAAGTATTGAAATAACATTATGACGTCAACAAAAGCCTGTGTTCAATGCCATGGCAAGCAATTTTGAATCTTATTTTGATAACGGACAGACAAAAGTATTAAAATTGAATTTTTCGATTGGATGAACAATCTGATAAGAGAATTGAAATGAGAAAAACTTTAGCACCAATCTTCTGGTTTTAAAAATGGAACAGAATTTCTGTGAAATTATTTGTCAAATAATACGATTGGAAATTATCTGGAGCCTGTGTAACTGGCACTGAGAGAGATTTGTTCCACCACTATAGTCTTATAGATATTTATACTGTGCGTAGCGAAAAATTTTCTAATTCTATGATTACAATAAACAGGGTTGAAATTAACACTTTCACATATTAATGAAACCTTTAAATATTCTGATGAATTTATAATCATATTTCGCACACTCAGGAAAATTTAAATCGAAATCAATTGAGTTTTTTTTTATTTACACTGCAAATTAATTGGCCTCGGACGCAAGCGACTCGCCACGTTAATTAACAAACAACCCAACTGTTCTCGGTGAAAGTAACTACGAAAACTCACTTGGTTATCACCTAGAAGTGCGAAAACAACTTTTGTTTGGGGTGCGACTTGTTCAGATAGTTAAACAAAAGTTGTTAAGCACGAAGCTGCCTTGTACAGATTTAGTTAGACAATCGTTGTTTAACAAGGAGTTGGTGATGCATAAAGTTTTGGATCACACCTATGCTCTCTATTTGTGAACAGCTAACAGCAAATTAGAAACATCTAAAGAGAACAAAAATACCTGAACTGTCACAGAATAGATATAAGTACTACCGTACAGAAAGAAAAGTCTCCGCCCCGCCCCACAATTAATTACCTCACCGCGCCCAGCGAGTTCGTAGGCCAGTTCGTATGCTCATTCAATAGCCCTAGACTTCACGCACACAGTTGCGCGTGTGCAAAAACGTCACTGTGTAGCGTCTGTGTAATAGGTAGTTGAAACGCGGCGTTTGTATGGATTACCCGTGGTGTGGTGTAGGTGTAGGTAAGTACTTGTTTAATAATTGCGTTCGATACGAATTCGGTACGCACTCAATAGTTTTTTGTAAAAGCTACCTACTGAACTATACCCAGATTGAACGCGTGGAAATCTAAGAAACAAGCGCATTATGTTTAACATTTCTGAACCAGTAGATAAATAAATTGCCCTAACCATACTTTTTACAACAAAAAAAAATTCTACCCCCTACCATTGTTGCAATAATTGAAGTGATAATATTACGAGAATATTACAAGTCCCACGAGAGAGTCGGCGTCGGAACAGACTTTTTTTTTAATTCAATGAGTAACGACGAGGTTGCCCGGAGAATTCGGCATTCGGCGAAACCTCAGTAATGTCGTTAAATTCGACTCAAAGTGATGATAAATAAAGTCCCGTGGCAGTTAACCTTTTCAAATCATCATTCAGGTTGTTTGCTTTTATCTTTTTTCTTGATAGAGTTGAAAAAAATCACTGAAATATGGTTGAAATAATGAAATAAAAGTAAAAGACTAGGTAGGTATGTTGTTGTTGATTTATTGTAAACTGTTACTTTTTGTTTTTAAACTTTAAAGTACCTAATTAAGTAGTTGCTTACAGAAAAAAAAGTTACTTGTGAGCTTTGCCTAATAAAGTTATGGTAGGTATGTATTCAGGGAGTTACGTTTTTAGGCACAAGTTATGTGAAGTTGAGTCGAATACTCAACGATGTATACTCTGTATGTAGTTTCTGAAATATAACATCAGCTGTAAAGTGATAACAATATCGTGACGAAAACTTCGCGACACAAATGTGCCAAGTCTGAAGGTCACTTTGGACTCGGGGGACTTTTTATTAAGAATTCTTCTTCTTGTTCGGAATTCGTCCGACGACGGACAAACTTGGGAACAACGCATCCTGGAATATTTTATTCAGTCGTGCCTATGTAATATTTAGCTATGTAATTCAATGGTGAACGAGGATGAATTTTCAAAATTATTTTCTACTTAGATACCTGCTACGAATCACTTGATCATTTTAATGTAAGGTGTTACTTTGAAATTGATGAGTGCAGAAAAAGCCTCGTATTTTGACGTAGATATTTAAAGTTTTTGATTTAGTTAAGGGTTGGCATGAAGATATTATTTTAACAATAATCAGGTTTGAAATAAAATACTTTTTAACGGATACTAGCGCGGTTTTATTAAAAGTAAGTACTTTTGTAATTAGTTAGTTGGTATTTGGGTGACCACCTACGGCAGCTGCAAAGGTGCCGAAACTTCGGAAAAAATAAAAAATCTAACCAAATACCAACTAACTACCAAGGTACTTACAATAAAACCGCGCGCTAGTATCCGTTAAAAAGTGTTTTATTTCATTTCTAGTGAGCGCGTAAACTTGAGAAGTGTATAAATAATTAGGTTCTTAATTGGTAAGATAAGTCAACCCTTCTTGGCTCCAGACTCCCAAAAGGATAGGCCCTAATTTATTTAGCATAATTATTATAACAACGTAAGATATTATAATGTTTATAATGAAGATCTAGTTACATACTTTTTTAAAGTAAATTATAACAAGCTGGTAATTTTGCTTAATAGGAAAACAGGGTTTGCGCGGGCAATTTTTTTATATAGAAAACATAAACTTGTAGTCACCAAAAAAATCATACGACAAGCTAAAGAGTTTCTCTAGTTGCTACAAACATAAAATTGTCTATAAACCTTACAGATGATTGTAAAAAAAAAACAGAAAATCACTAAAAACGCCTAAAAAGCGCTTGTCGCGGGCCATATCTTTGGCGTAAATAATAGCGGAAACGCATTGAATTTTAAATCAAAATACACTTTAAGGTACTGTGCAGTACCTACAATGATTTTTTTCCCTTAGATATACTTTTATTTTGTATAAAATAATGGTTAAACTTCTCTATTTTTTCGGCCGAAATCCCCATACAAATTTGTATAGCGCTGCGTTGCAATTATATTAGCCGCGCTCACGCGCTCCGGAGCTCAGTGCCAGCCAGATTGTCAGAGTAGGAGCACGTCGCTTTGAGCCACGACCGCACCCGCGTATTCAAGCGTATCCATATCGACTGTGGAAAGGAAAAAATGCTAAAGCGCCACTTTGGCCATTATGAGTTATATATATCATTGGATAGCGCTTTTTTTTCTGCGTCGATCTGTCTAGGTTTCAAAGCAATCGGAGCACTTTTTTGGCGCTTTAGCATTTCTAAAATTCAACGTTTTTCACAATTTTTCACAAATTTACGCTGTCAATATGACTAAAGCGACGTATTTTTATTATTTTTGTAACAAATGTAGCATAAGAATTTTTATCCGGTCCACCTTTATTTCATTTGTACCACTTGAGCAATTTTCGTTTATTTAAATTTGAAAAGTAATGGTGATTTAGTAATTTAAGCATTTTATAGACTACAATGGTTTGGCGCTTTAGCAAAACATCATTGGTTTAAGAAGTAAGAACGGTTGGCGCTTAAGCAATTTTTGCTAGCTGTTTGTGTTATTATTACTCTAGTACGTTAGCGAAAATACTACTCTCAGATTTATTGATGCAACGTATATTACAATACAGAAGTCATAATTTGACATTATTTCGATTAACTGAAACATAGTAATACTAATTACTTCACGCTTCCAAGACACTCAATGGGAAGTTACCGATTTTGATGCTTCCCTGGTTTCACCCACCCAAATAATGTTGACCTCTGCACTACTCAGGTCGTCGAAGTATGGCTCTCAAACAGCTGAATAACAACCGATCACTACAGAACTTCTTAGAGCGGGTGATAAGCCAATACTAAAATCCTCCAGAAGCTTTTCAATTCCGTCATCGTTGAAGGCAGAACGCCGAAGGCATGACTCTCTTAAAGAACTACAGACCCATCTCACTTCTGAGCCATATTTATAAGTTGTTTTCGAGAGTCTTTACGAATCGTCTCGCTCGCAGGTTTGGCGACTTCCAACCTCCCGAACAAGCCAGGTTCCGTAAAGGCTTAGCGCCATGGACCACATCCATACGCTGCGGCAGGTCATACAGAAGACTGAGGAGTATAATTTGCCACTCGGCTTGGCGTTCGTGGACTAAAAGACAGCCTTTGATTCAATAGAAACCTGGGCGGTACTGCAGTCTCTCCGGAGGTGCCAAGGGTAGTGGACTGCAGGTATATCGAGATATTCAGGTACTAACACGAAAATGCCACCATGTCGATCCGGTCGAGTACGAGTACAGAACTAGAGCACAAATCCAATGCAACTGCAGGGAAATGTAATTTCTTTGAAACTGTTCACTGCTGCATCAGAGGACATCTTTAAACTCTTAAACTGAAAAGGACTCGGCATCAACATTAATGGTCAATACCTAACATATCTTCGTTTTACCGATGATATAGTACTGGCTGAGATCTTGGAAGAACTGAACACAATGCTCGAAGATCTCAGTAGTGCTTTGCTCCCCAAAGAGTGGGTCTCAAGATGAACATGGGTAAGACGAAAATTATGTCGAATGCGCATGTTGTGCCCGCTCCAGTTCATGTTGAGAACACTACACTTGAAGTTGTGGGATGGGCAGCATTCGGGAAGCTTTGAAATATCTTCGCTTCAAATTTACCTTAGTGTCTCAAGACGAAAGTCAGTGCGTGTTGTCAGTGATAATGATTTACGGCAGTGAAGCGTGGTCGCTCACTATGAGTCTCATAAGGAGGCTCAAGGTCACCCAGCTTGCAATGGAAAGAGCCATGATAAGCGTTTCCTTGCGTGATCGAATCAGAAATTAGGAAATCTGCAGGTGAACTAAAGTTACCGACATCGCTCGAAGGATTCTTCAGTTGAAGTATCAGTGGGCTGGACACATAGCGAAAAGAACCGACGGCCATTGGGGCGGAAAGGTTTTGGAATGGCGACCCCATACTGGACGACGTTCCGTGGGTAGGCCTCCGACAAGGTGGATCAACGATGGTGAAGGTCGCGGTGCGCCGCTGGATACAAGCAACGCAAGACCGATCGTCGTGGAGATCCTTGGGGGAGCCCTGTACCCAGCAGTAAGTGTCGTGAGGCCGATATGATGATGATTTTAATATTAGCCAGCAAGTTTTCAGAAAAAATAATACAGCATTAATTTTCACCGTGCATCACCATCACCACACTGCACTGCAACTTGCAGACAAATTCCAATGTGATTTGATCGGATGGAAGTAGCCGAGCAGTAGCATAGCAGTAGCCTCTCCAAAGGCCGCCGTTTACAGTCCACCAGGGCGATGCCCGCGGGCTGCTATAGCAGCCCGCGCACCAGGGCGAAATAATAGACAATTAACTGAAACATAGTAATACTTATTACTGATATCGATAAGTAAAAAAGAAATCTAATATAGAGTAATTGAGTTGGTGTTCAGCAATACTTGTTTGCATTTATTCTACAGCATTGGTGCATTTAAGCAATTTTCCCTAAAGGGTTCGGGTAAATCATCGCCAACATGGGTAATTGAGTAAACTTTTCTTCACTGCATCTGTTAAAGTTAAGGTCATTAAGCATTTTGTCATTGCCCTAGAAAAGATCATTGCGACTTATAATCATTTTTCACTGACTGGGTTCTTACAATATTGTGGACATAAGTAATTTTTTCCTGACTGGAGTTTTCTCAAAAAAATAAGTATTTTTGCTTAAGCGACAAGTATTTCGCGATATAATAGAATTAGAAACCAATGAGTATTTCCTAAATTTGGGAAAAAAATAAATAATATGGTCTTTCATACACATGAATTTGCTCACGTTAATAACAAAAAAGTTATGATTTTTTTTCGAAAAAATGAAACTTTAAACCTCATTTCCCACAACTAGCATTTTGGCGCTTTAGCATTTTTTCCTTTCCACAGTCGATATACAAATCTCGTGCACAGTGTTTCGATTCACAATTTGCTTGATCAAAATTGTATAGTGGCAAGGATGAAAGTTATAGATTATGCTTCGAATTTACTGTGTAACTTATTATTATGAATAACTTCACGATATTTTTTATTATTTGAATTATTAGTTATTACTTGACTGGGTCCAATCCAGGGCCTGATGATGAAGCCGGAAAAAGAACACAGGAATTGTATGATAAAAAACATGGTATGCCATCGAGTTTGGACGCGTTAGAATCGTCTTGACAAGTACTCTGTCGGAAAGTAGTTTCCAGGGCCTGATGATGGAGCCGGAAGAAGGCCATAGGAAGTCTATGATAAAACCATGCTACACCATCGAGTTTAGACTCGTTTGATTCGTCTTGACGAGTACTCTGTCGGGAAGTAGTTTCCATTTCCATGGCCAGCTGATGGAACCGGAAGAAGGCCACAGGAAGTCTATGATAAAACCATGCTACCCCATCGAGTTTGGGTTCATTTGATTCGTCCAACTTTTTGTTTTTGGGCCGATTTCGATGAAACTCGGTTTTTTAGGGTTCCGTACCCAAAGGGTAAAAACGGGACCCTATTTCTAAGACTCCGCTGTCCGTCTGTCTGTCTGTCTGTCTGTCACCAGGCTGTATCTCATGAACCGTGATAGCTAGACAGTTGAAATTTTCACAAATGATGTATTTTCTGTTGCCGCTATAACAACAAATATACTAAAAATATAATAAAATAGATATTTAAGGGGGGCTCCCATACAACAAACGTGATTTCTTTTGCCGTTTTTTGCTCAATATTAATAACGACAACAGGTAGACATTTAAAATTTTCACAGATGTTGTATTTCTGTTACCGCTATAACAACAAATACTAAAAACAGAATAAAATAAATATTTTAGGGAGGCTCCCATACAACGATCGTGATTATCTGCCGTTATTTGGTACGGAACCCTTCGTGCGCGAGTCCGACTCGCACTTGGCCGGTTTTTGTTACTATTTAGACAGTAAAACAGCAACGCAATAATATTTAAAAAAATCCAAGATGGCGACCAACTTTTTTGTTTTTAGGCCGATTTCGTTGAAACTATGTTTTTAGTACTATTTCGACAAAAAAACAGCAACGCAAGAATAAAAATTGAAAAATCCAAGATGGCGGCCAACTTTTTTGTTCTTGGGCCGATTTCGATGAAACTCGGTTTTTGGTACTATTTCGAAAATAAAACAGCAACGCAAGAATAAATATTGAAAAAATCCAAAATGGCGGCCAACTTTTTTGGTTTTGGGCCGATTTCGGTTAAACTCGGTTTATGGTACTAATTCGAAAATAAAACAGCAACGCAATAATAAAAATATAAAAAATCCAAGATGGCAGCCAACTTTTTTGTTCTTGGGCCGATTTCGATGAAACTCGGTTTTTGGTACTATTTCGAAAATAAAACAGCAACGCAAGAATAAAAATTGAAAAAATCCAAGATGGCGGCCAACTTTTTTGGTTTTGGGCCGATTTCGATGAAACTCGGTTTTTGGTACTATTTCGAAAATAAAACAGCAACGCAAGAATAAAAATTGAAAAAAATCCAAGATGGCGGCCAACTTTTTTGTTTTTGGGCCGATTTTGATGAAACTCGGTTTTTGGTACTATTTCGACAATAAAACAGCAACGCAATAATAAAAATTAAAAAAATCCAAGATGGCGGCCAACTTTTTTTTTATTGGGCCGATTTCGATGAAACTCGGTTTTTGGTACTATTTCGAAAATAAAACAGCAACGCAAGAATAAAAATTGAAAAACTTCCAAGATGGCGGCCAACTTTTTTGGTTTTGGGCCGATTTCGATTAAACTTGGTTTTTGGTACTATTTCGAAAATAAAACAGCAACGCAATAATAAAAATATAAAAAATCCAAGATGGCGGCCAACTTTTTTGTTTTTGGGCCGATTTCAGTTAAACTCGGTTTATGGTACTAATTCGAAAATAAAACAGCAACGCAAGAATAAAAATTGAAAAAATCCAAGATGGCGGCCAACTTTTTTGTTCTTTGGCCGATTTCGATGAAATTCGGTTTTTGGTACTATTTTGAAAATAAAACAGCAACGCAAGAATAAAAATTGAAAAAAATCCAACTTTTTTGCTTTTGGGCCGATTTCGATGAAACTCGGTTTTTGGTACTATTTCGAAAATAAAACAGCAACGCTTGAAAAAAATCCAAGATGGCGCCCAACTTTTTTGTTCTTGGGCCGATTTCGATGAAACTCGGTTTTTGGTACTATTTCGAAAATAAAACAGCAACGCAATAATAAAAATATAAAAAATCCAAGATGGCGGCCAACTTTTTTGTTTTTGGGCCGATTTCAGTTAAACTCGGTTTATGGTACTAATTCGAAAATAAAACAGCAACGCAAGAATAAAAATTGAAAAAATCCAAGATGGCGGCCAACTTTTTTGTTCTTTGGCCGATTTCGATGAAACTCGGTTTTTGGTACTATTTTGAAAATAAAACAGCAACGCAAGAATAAAAATTGAAAAAAATCCAAGGTGGCGGCCAACTTTTTTGCTTTTGGGCCGATTTCAGTTAAACTCGGTTTATGGTACTAATTCGAAAATAAAACAGCAACGCAAGAATAAAATTAGAAAAAAATCCAAGATGGCGGCCAACTTTTTTGATCTTGGGCCGATTTCGATGAAACTCGGTTTTTTGTACTATTTCGAAAATAAAACAGCAACGCAAGAATAAAAATTGAAAAAAATCCAAGATGGCGGCCAACTTTTTTGTTTTTGGGCCGATTTTTATGAAACTCGGTTTTTGGTACTATTTCGAAAATAAAACAGCAACGCAAGAATAAAAATTGAAAAACATCCAAGATGGCGGCCAACTTTTTTGGTTTTGGGCCGATTTCGATTAAACTTGGTTTTTGGTACTATTTCGAAAATAAAACAGCAACCCAAAAATAAAAATTGAAAAAATCCAAGATGGCGGCCAACTTTTTTGATCTTGGGCCGATTTCGATGAAACTCGGTTTTTGGTACTATTTTGAAAATAAAACAGCAACGCAAGAATAAAAATTGAAAAAAATCCAAGATGGCGGCCAACTTTTTTGTTTTTGGGCCGATTTTGATGAAACTCGGTTTTTGGTACTATTTCGAAAATAAAACAGCAACGCAAGAATAAAAATTGAAAAAAATTTAAGATGGTGGCCAACTTTTTTGGTTTTGGGCCGATTTCGATGAAACTCGGTTTTTGGTACTATTTCGAAAATAAAACAGCAACGCAAGAATAAAAAGTGAAAAAATCCAAAATGGCGGCCAACTTTTTTGGTTTTGGGCCGATTTCGGTTAAACTCGGTTTATGGTACTAATTCGAAAATAAAACAGCAACGCAATAATAAAAATATAAAAAATCCAAGATGGCGGCCAACTTTTTTGTTCTTGGGCCGATTTCGATGAAACTCGGATTTTGGTACTATTTCGAAAATAAAACAGCAACGCTTGAAAAAAATCCAAGATGGCGCCCAACTTTTTTGTTCTTGGGCCGATTTCGATGAAACTCGGTTTTTGGTACTATTTCGAAAATAAAACAGCAACGCAATAATAAAAATATAAAAAATCCAAGATGGCGGCCAACTTTTTTGTTTTTGGGCCGATTTCAGTTAAACTCGGTTTATGGTACTAATTCGAAAATAAAACAGCAACGCAAGAATAAAAATTGAAAAAATCCAAGATGGCGGCCAACTTTTTTGTTCTTTGGCCGATTTCGATGAAACTCGGTTTTTGGTACTATTTTGAAAATAAAACAGCAACGCAAGAATAAAAATTGAAAAAAATCCAAGATGGCGGCCAACTTTTTTGCTTTTGGGCCGATTTCAGTTTAACTCGGTTTATGGTACTAATTCGAAAATAAAACAGCAACGCAAGAATAAAAATAGAAAAAAATCCAAGATGGCGGCCAACTTTTTTGATCTTGGGCCGATTTCGATGAAACTCGGTTTTTTGTACTATTTCGAAAATAAAACAGCAACGCAAGAATAAAAATTGAAAAAAATCCAAGATGGCGGCCAACTTTTTTGTTTTTGGGCCGATTTTGATGAAACTCGGTTTTTGGTACTATTTCGAAAATAAAACAGCAACGCAAGAATAAAAATTGAAAAACATCCAAGATGGCGGCCAACTTTTTTGGTTTTGGGCCGATTTCGATTAAACTTGGTTTTTGGTACTATTTCGAAAATAAAACAGCAACCCAAAAATAAAAATTGAAAAAATCCAAGATGGCGGCCAACTTTTTTGATCTTGGGCCGATTTCGATGAAACTCGGTTTTTGGTACTATTTTGAAAATAAAACAGCAACGCAAGAATAAAAATTGAAAAAATTCAAGATGGCGGCCAACTTTTTTGTTTTTGGAACGATTTTGATGAAACTCGGTTTTTGGTACTATTTCGAAAATAAAACAGCAACGCAAGAATAAAAATTGAAAAAAATTCAAGATGGCGGCCAACTTTTTTGGTTTTGGGCCGATTTCGATGAAACTCGGTTTTTGGTACTATTTCGAAAATAAAACAGCAACGCAAGAATAAAAAGTGAAAAAATCCAAAATGGCGGCCAACTTTTTTGGTTTTGGGCCGATTTCGGTTAAACTCGGTTTATGGTACTAATTCGAAAATAAAACAGCAACGCAATAATAAAAATATAAAAAATCCAAGATGGCGGCCAACTTTTTTGTTCTTGGGCCGATTTCGATGAAACTCGGATTTTGGTACTATTTCGACAAGAAAACAGCAACGCAATAAAAAAAAATCTAAGATGGCAGCCAACTTCTTTGTTTTTATTCGATATGTATGTATTTAGCTGATATTGATGAAACTTGGTTTTAGTTACTATTTTGACAAGAAAACTCAGAAAACTTAAAATTTCAGGATGCGGCCAAATTCTTCAATTGTTTTTCTTTTTTTACAACCGAGTTACATCAAAATCAACCCAAAATCAAAGTCAACTTAGTTCGCAGTCATCTTGACCTTTTGTCTTTGTTTACATTGCGTTATTCTTGTCCTTTATGGGAGAAATTAAGCTTGGGTAGTATTAAAGTACAGTCAGCGTCAAATTGATATGAGCGTCTAGAGTAGTAAAAATTATCTGAAAACAAAAAATCTATTTGATCTACGCAGTTAGAATCATCATATTGTTGTAAGCACACAAGGTGTTCAAAATATCTTACTACTCATTATTTTATATTCATATGAGAAGTCAGAGTGTTCAAAATTATCTTAGCAAACAAAGCTGTCAAAGTTATCTGTGCATATGCATTATTAAATTTTTGACGGATAGTTTTGACAGCTTTGTTTAATATTTTGAACACTTAGACTGCTCAAATAAATATGAAATAATGAGAAGTAAAATATTCTAAATCCCATATCACCATTTTTAGTCGCAGAGTCGTAACCGTTAGGACACCTTTGTGTTGACACTGAGTCCAGAACTTGTCGCCGTTCCGTCTTTGTTACGTAACGACGACTGAAAATGGGGAAGAGTCGACACAGTAACATTTGATTTCTCAGTTACGTCGCCGTGTAGTAACATAGATACCAGATTGCAACCGGTTATCGCACGGATCATTCAATCAATACTCACTCATCATTCAATTATTTTTCAAAGTCGTTCGACATTGACATATTAATGAAGTCTTAAAATAAAAATTATGAACGCCATTATAGATGACATCCATTGCATAAGAACAATTTTAGTTTTAAGTGATTTATTATGGATTACATGTACAAATCTTAATGGGAAAAGAAATTTATCGTGTAATATCGTAGAATAGACTTAAATTCAACAACGCGCCACCTTATTACCGTAATTTAACCATATTCCAGCAAAATGTTATCATTGTTTTAATGAAATAATTTAAAATAATGTAAGTATAAGAGCTTCTTTTTTGATAGAATAACGAATGTAATACTGAAAAGACGTTATTTTTGCAAGAATAAACCATAAAATAGTTAAATAATATCAGAAATTTTTATACACCGTCATTTTGTAGTCGTTTTAATTAACTTAAGGGAGTGTTCTACTAATGAAACTAAACATTTTTGCCAAAGAAACATGGGTCGAAAAACGACAAAAAATGTTGGTCCTCCCATACTAACTAGACAGCTAAAACATTTTATTAGTATGGGAAAGTCAATTTTTTTTGTCGTTTTTCGACCCATGTTTCTTGGGCAAAAATGTTTACTTCCATTAGTAGAACACTCCCTTAAGTTAATTAAAACGACTACTAAATGACGGTGTATAATTAGGTTAAAATAAATTACACTACTGGTCACAAAGTTACGACACTGTTGCGACACTGTTACGTATTGTTTTGTAAAGTAGTCGCAAAGATACTTGATTTTCAAAGTGGTTTCTTGCTATCTGTGTTTCTCAAAGTTATTTCGAAATCAGACAATATGCCATTAAGCATCGTTTTGGCTACTTAGGAGAAAAAGAAGGACAATTTATATCTATAGTCCCAGTTCAATGGGTTTAAGGTAGTTAATTGGCCTGAAGCTATCAGTGACCTAGAAGTATTAAAATTAAAAAGGAATGTATACCAGGAGCAAGCTAAAATAAACTAAAATGCGTAGTGAAAGTTACTGTTATAAGTTTTCCGGCAGAAGAAATCAAGTTAGAAAAACTGTATTCAAAATTTGAATAATTTTTCAAACAACTTTCTCTATGAGTCAGCAAATCTGTGTCGATATATTTGAGAATGACTGGATTCAGTGATGATAATTTCTATAAGTTGGTCTCAAAATGTTCCGGAACATTTACGTAACTTTACGACGCACGTTACCACCCTGTTACAACCAGGGCTTCAATTACCGTTAAAAATTAGTAACGTTATCGATGTACTTGCATCGATAACGGTAAGAAAAATTTAACGTTAAAATAAATAACGTTATTAGTAACGGTAAAATTGATAACGGTAAACAGAATAATAACGTTATTTTTTCGTTCCTTGGTAACGTTATGAGGGAACATGCATCAATTTTTTTTGTATCAAAATCAAAAGTATAATGCGTGAGAAAACCAACTGTAATATGAAAACTTTTCTCTTGCGTTTTTTAACACGTATTTATTAGGTTGCTTTCTCGTTTGTTTGTTTGTGTGTTTCTCCACAAAGTTTGCGAACGATTTTATCCTAGCTTCCCGATGAGCTAGAACTTAAAACTTTGAACATAGGTCAGAACTGGAAGGAAATGCAATATTATGGTATCATTGAGAAGATCTGATGATGAAGCCGGAAGAAGGCCACAGGAACTCTATGATGAAACCATATATAACCCCATCGTGTTTGGGCTCGTTAGAATCGTCTTGACGAGTACTCTAATGGGAGATGAATTCCAGGGTCTGATGATGAAGCCGAAAGGCTATGCCATAGGAACTCAATATTGAAACGGTGCAACCCCATCAAGTTTGGGCTCGTTTGAATTGTCTTGACGAGTTCTTTATTGGGAAATAGTTTCCAGGGTCTGATGATGGAGCCGGAAGAAGGCCACTGGGACTCTGTAATAAAACCATGCAACCCCATCGAGTTTTGGCTCGTTTGAATTGTCTTGACGAGTGCTCCGCTCCAATTAGTGATGAAAAAGACTCAAGTCTTTTAAGTCTTAATAAAAAGACTCGCCTCCGCTTTACGCGACTCAAGTCCAAAGTGAAGACTCGACGTTCAAGTCTTTTTAATAAGACTTAGTTGTATGTTAAAAGACTCAAAAGACTCAAACGACTCAAAAGACGCAAACGACTCAAGCTGTTTTTAAAAAGGCTCACGACTGAGTCGTGTATCCAAATACATAAAGCTCAACCTTCAAGGTTCCTAAATAAGTCTAGAAAAAAAAATATAGACGATTCAAAAGCGCTTAATTAACAAGTTTATTTTAATAAAAAGATTTTGACAAGAAAATAATAACGCAATTTTTAAAATACTAAAAATCCAAGATGGCGGCCAACTTTTTTGTTTTTAAGCCGATTTCGATGAAACTCGATTTCAAGTACTATTTTGACTAGAAAATAACAAAGCATTTTTTTAAATACTAAAAATCCAAGATGGCGGCCAATTTTTTGTTTTTAGACCGATTTCGATGTAACTCAATTTTTAGAACTATTTTGACGTGAAAATAAGAACGCAATGTTTAAAATATTGAAAAATCCAAGATGGCGGCCAACGTTTTTGTTTGTGGGCCGATTTCGATGAAACTCGGTTTTCGGTACTATTTTGACAAGAAAATAACAACGCAATTTTTTAAATACAAAAAAATCCAAGATGGTGGCCAACTTTTTTGTTTTTGGGCCGATTTCGATGAAACTTGATTTTTGGATCTATTTTGACACGACAATAACAACGCAATGTTTTAAATATTGAAAAATCCAAGATGGCGGCGAACTTTTTTGTTTGTGGGCCGATTTCAATGAAACTCGGTTTTGGTACTATTTTGACAAGAAAATAACAACGCAATTTTTAAAATATTGAAAATTCCAAGATGGCGGCCAAGTTTTTTTGTTTTTGGGCCGATTTCGATGAAACTCGGTTTTTGGTAATATTTTGACAAGAAAATAACAACGAAATTTTTTAAATACAAAAAAATCCAAGATGGTGGCCAACTTTTTTGTTTTTGGGCCGATTTCGATGAAACTTGATTTTTGGATCTATTTTGACACGACAATAACAACGCAATGTTTTAAATATTGAAAAATCCAAGATGGCGGCGAACTTTTTTGTTTGTGGGCCGATTTCAATGAAACTCGGTTTTGGTACTATTTTGACAAGAAAATAACAACGCAATTTTTAAAATATTGAAAATTCCAAGATGGCGGCCAAGTTTTTTTGTTTTTGGGCCGATTTCGATGAAACTCGGTTTTCGGAACTATTTTGACACGACAAGAACAACGCAATGTTAAAAATATTGAAAAATCCAAGATGGCGGCCAACTTTTTTGTTGGTAGGGCCAAATTCGACGAAACTCAGTTTTCGGTACTATTTTGGCAAAAAAATTACAACGCAATTTTTTAAATACCGAAAAGCCAAGATGGCGGCCAACTATTTTGTTTGTGTGCCGATTTCGATGAAACTCGGTTTTTGGTACTATTTTGACAAGAAAATAACAACGCAATTTTTTAAATACAAAAAATCCAAGATGGCGGCCAACTTTTTTGTTTTTGGGCCGATTTCAATGAAACTCGATTTTCGGAACTATTTTGACACGACAAGAACAACGCAATGTTAAAAATATTGAAAAATCCAAGATGGCGGCCAACTTTTTTGTTGGTAGGGCCAAATTCGACGAAACTCAGTTTTCGGTACTATTTTGGCAAAAAAATTACAACGCAATTTTTTAAATACCGAAAAGCCAAGATGGCGGCCAACTATTTTGTTTGTGTGCCGATTTCGATGAAACTCGGTTTTTGGTACTATTTTGACAAGAAAATAACAACGCAATTTTTTAAATACAAAAAAATCCAAGATGGTGGCCAACTTTTTTGTTTTTGGGCCGATTTCGATGAAACTTTATTTTTGGATCTATTTTGACACGACAATAACAACGCAATGTTTTAAATATTGAAAAATCCAAGATGGCGGCGAACTTTTTTGTTTGTGGGCCGATTTCAATGAAACTCGGTTTTGGTGCTATTTTGAC
Organism: Agriphila tristella; assembly: GCA_928269145.1. Lineage (NCBI taxonomy): Eukaryota > Metazoa > Arthropoda > Insecta > Lepidoptera > Crambidae > Agriphila > Agriphila tristella. Next base: position 32,648,159 of record OV743432.1, read on the forward strand.
AAGAAAATAACAACGCAATTTTTAAAATATTGAAAATTCCAAGATGGCGGCCAAGTTTTTTTGTTTTTGGGCCGATTTCGATGAAACTCGGTTTTTGGTAATATTTTGACAAGAAAATAACAACGAAATTTTTAAAATACAAAAAATCCAAGATGGCGGCCAAATTTTTTGTTTTTGGGCCGATTTCAATGAAACTCGATTTTCGGAACTATTTTGACACGACAAGAACAACGCAATGTTAAAAATATTGAAAAATCCAAGATGGCGGCCAACTTTTTTGTTGGTAGGGCCAAATTCGACGAAACTCAGTTTTCGGTACTATTTTGGCAAAAAAATTACAACGCAATTTTTTAAATACCGAAAAGCCAAGATGGCGGCCAACTATTTTGTTTGTGAGCATTTCGATGAAACTCGGTTTTTGGAACTATTTTGACACGACAATAACAAAGCAATGTTTAAAATATTGAAAAATCCAAGATGGCAGCCAACTTTTTTGTTTTTGGGCCGATTTCGATGAAACTCGGTTTGTAGAACTATTTTGACAAGAAAATGACAACGCAATGTTAAAAATATTAAAATATCCAAGATGGCGGCCAATTTTTTTGTTTGTGGGCCGATTTCGATGAAACTCGGTTTTCGGTACTATTTTGAAAAGAAAAGACCAACGCAATTTTTAAAATACTAAAAATCCAAGATGGCGGCCAACTTTTTTGTTTGTGGGCTGATTTCGATGAAACTGGGTTTTTGGTACTATTTTGACAAGAAAATAACAACGCAATGTTAAAAATATCGAAAAATACAAGATGGCGGCCAACTTTTTTGTTTTTGGGCCGATTTCGATGAAACTTGGTTTTTGGTACTATTTTGACAAGAAAATAACAACGCAATGTTGGTCATATTGAAAAATCGAAGATGGCGGCCAACTTTCTTGTTTGTGGGCCGATTTCAATGAAACTCAGTTTTTAGTACTATTTTGACGAGAAAATAACAACGCAATGTTGGAAGTATTGAAAATCCAAGATGGTAACTAACTTTTTTCTTAGTGGGCCGATTTCGACGAAACTCGATTTTTAGTACTATTTTGACGAGAAAATTACAACGCAATTTTTAAAATACTAAAAATCCAAGATAGCGGCCAACTTTTTTGTTTGTGATCCGATTTCGATGAAACTCGGTTTTTGGAACATCAAAGATGGCGGCCAACTGTTTTGTTTTTGGGCCGATTTTGATGAAACGATCCAAGTCTTAAGTGAAGACTCGACGTTTGAGTCTTTTTAATCAAACTCAGTTATATGTTAAAAGACTCAAACGACTCGAGCTGTTTTTAAAAAGGCTCACGACTGATTCGTGTATCCAAATACTTAAAGCTCAACCTTTAAGGCTCCTAAATAAGTCTATAAAAAATATAGACGATTCAAAATCGCTTAATTAACAAGTTTATTTTAATAATAAAATAAATAAAATAAAATTTGTTTATTTCAGACTTCATTTGTATCATATTGTTAGTAACAAACAGCTTACACACTATAAAAAGATTTTGAAAAGAAAATAAAAACGAAATTTTTTTAATACTAAAAATCCAAGATGGCGGCCAACTTTTTGTTTTTGAGCCGATTTCGATGAAACTCGATTTTTAGTACTGTTTACTAAAGTTGGCCGCTATCTTGGATTTTAAGTTTTATATTTTCTTGTCGAAATAGTGCCAAAAACCGAGTTTGATCGAAATCGGCCCACTTACAAAAAAGTTAGCCACCATCTTGGATTTTTCAATACTTCCAACATTTCGTTGTTATTTTCTCGTCAAAATAGTACTACAAAACCAAGTTTCATCGAAATCGGCCCACAAACAAAAAAGTTGGCCGCCATCTTGGAATTTTCAATATTTTTAACATACCGTTGTTATTTTCTTGTCAAAATAGTTCTAAAAACCGAGTTTCATCGAAATCGGCCCACAAACAAAAAAGTTGGCCGCCATCTTGGATTTTTAAATATTTTCAACATTGCGTTTTTTTTTTCTTGTCAAAATAGTTCCAATAACCGAGATTCATCGAATCACAAACAAAAAAGTTGGCCGCCATCTTGGATTTTTAGTATTTTAAAAATTGAGTCCTTGGCCCTCGGTATCGGATTTTTTTTTGGTTTTTATTAAGTATTTTATTTTATATTTATTTTATTTTAATTCTTTTTTTTGTTTCAATTTTTTTCCTAATAAAAACTTCTATTTTGTTTATTTTTAATTTCAATCAGATCGATGTGCTGAATTTGCTGATATGTATCAGTCAGTCAGTATATTGGTTGGTAAACGCCTCTCATGACTTACGACTCCTGAAGCCACAAGGCTCGAGTCTTTTAAGTCCTTTAAACCTTTTAAGAAACGACTCAGATTTCGAGGCCTTAGGTAAAAGAGCTCGACTCAAATTAGTCTTGAGCTTCGAGTCTTTTGACTCAAGACTTAGGGTTTAAAAGACTCGAGTCGTGAGGCGTTCAAATGAGGCGAGTCTTTGCAAAAGGATTTAAAAGACTCGAGTCTTTTTCATCACTAGCTCCGATAGGAGATGATACTTTTTATAGAACAGCTGATTTTTTTTGCGAGTAGGAGATTTGGCCCCATCGTAAAAGTTGCTAGTAATCATGAGTGTAACCACCCTACGGCGGGAACCAAATGATTAAAATTTCACCCTGTATACCATTTTTCTCAGATTTTTTTTCTCTATCGATCTATAAATATACGAAATACAGAAATTCGCAAAAAAATTGTTTATACGACCCAGAAATTTTCGGTCATAACGTCTTGCGAATGGTAAATTATCAACGAAAAAACCAAATGTTTTGTTTTTGTAGTTTTGATAAGATGTAACGACCATTATTTTTATCAACTCGGGGCGTAAAATTCAACGTTAGTTGTAAATGGTTTTAACGACTCAATATTTATAATATTCTACTAAGGAAATGGTTTATACAACCTTAATTCGCTTTTAAGGTAATGGTTTATACACCCTTCAGGTAGGCATCAATTGTACAATAAAAAAAACGCTTAATGCTATGCGCATAAGGTACAATTTTGTATGGCATTAATTTTTGGTTTCGCATCGATAACAACAGAAATAATTAAAAGTATTATCTGGATAGTGTTTTAATATTAAGTGTTAACGCAAATTTATTAAAAAATTAGAAGAAAGCAATGCTCAAGTTTGAGTACCTACACTCGGTACGAAGAAGTTTATTGCGATTATACTCTACCTACCTAATAGGAATAGTAGAAGTTATTATACTGTGGTAGAAGGTATCTTGCATTACGGATGTCGGCAAAATAACAGATAAATTAATTATACTTCTATACAACGTGTTACAAAAACACCCCTAATGCCGAATATGGTAAATAGGGACCAACAAACATCAAACTGAACAACTTTTACTATGGGACCAAATCTGAAATTGCAAAAAAAATGTTCATCAGGCTGAAAAACTTTTGCTAAGGAGACATTTTTATATTTTGTATAGTTTAGCTGGATTATTATGGTTCTGCATCAGGTGTTCCAGACCTTCCATTTTTATACCTCAACAAAAAATGCTCATCAGGCTGAACAACTTTTGTTAAGGCGTTATTTTTATATTCCTTATAGTTTAGTTGGACCATTATGGTTCTGCATCAGGTGTTCCAGATCTTCGATTTTTATACCACAACAAAAAATGCTTATCAGGCTGAACAACTTTTGCTAAGGTGTTATTTTTATATTTTGTATAGTTTAGCTGGACCATTATGGTTCTGCATCAGGTGTTCAAGACCTTTGATTTTTATACCTCAACAAAAAATGCTCATCAGGCTAAACAACTTTTGTTATGGCGTTATTTTTATACTCCTTATAGTTTAGTTGGACCATTACGGTTTTGCAAAAAGTGTTCCAGATCTTCGATTTTTATACCACAACAGAAAATGCTCATCAGGCTGAACAACTTTTGTTAGGGCGTAATTTTTATATTCCATATAGTTTAGATGGACAATTATGGTTCTGTAAAAAGTGTTCCAGATCTTAGATTTTTATACCACATCAAAAAATGCTCACCAGGCTGAACAAATTTTGTTAAGGCGTTATTTTTATATTCCTTATAGTTTAGTTGGGCCATTATGGTTCTGCATCAGGTGTTCCAGATCTTCGATTTTTATACCACAACAAAAACTGCTTATCAGGCTGAACAACTTTTGTTAAGGCGTTATTTTTATATTCCTTATAGTTTAGTTGGGCCATTATAGTTCTGCATCAGGTGTTCCAGATCTTCGATTTTTATACCTCAACAAAAAATGCTCATCAGGCTGAACAACTTTTGTTATGGCGTTATTTTTATATTCCTTATAGTTTAGTTGGGCCATTATGGTTCTGCATCAGGTGTTCCAGATCTTCAATTTTTATACCACAACAAAAAATGCAGGCTGAACAACTTTTGTTAAGGCGTCATTTTTATATTCCATATAGTTTAGTTGGACCATTATGGTTCTGCAAAAAGTGTTCCAGATTTTCGATTTTTATACCACAACAAAAAATGCTTATCAGGCTGAACAACTTTTGTAAAGGTGCTTTTTTATATTCCTTATAGTTTAGTTGGACCATTATGGTTCTGCATCAGGTATTCCAGATCTTCGATTTTTATACCTCAACAAAAAATGCTCATCAGGCTGAACAACTTTTGTTATGGCGTTATTTTTATATTCCTTATAGTTTAGTTGGGTCATTATGGTTGTGCATCAGGTGTTCCAGATCTTCGATTTTTATACCTCGACAAAAAATGCTCATCAGACTGAACAACTTTTGCTAAGGTGTCATTTTTATATTCCTTATAGTTTAGTTGGGCCATTATGGTTCTGCATCAGGTGTTCCATTTTCCAAAATCCATTATACCCTAAGTTATGCCCAGGCTTATCAGCTATATAACAAAAAAGTTTTGTTCAAATCGGTGCAGTAGGTTAAAAGTTATGCACGTACATACAAACAAACAAACAGACAAAAATTCCAAAAACTATTGTTTTGGGTTCAGTATCATGTACTGAACATGTAGCAATTACTTTTTGAAAAAATATTGAATGTACAGAATTGGCCTCGTTACGATTTTATTATATGTATAGATTCTTGTGGTAGTACAAAAAAGGTTTTAAGTTGCAAGAGACATGCACGGCCGGCAGCGGGCGAGCTGGCAACGTCGCGTAACAGAAAATAATGATACTAATTACCGGTAAAAATAACGTTATTTCTTGTAACGGTATCTAGTAACATAACCATATTATAACGTTAAATTAATGTTATGTTACCTGGTAACGTTAAAAAAAATTACGTTATTAAGGTATCATATTGAAAATAACGTTACGTAACGTTATGTTTACTGTTAATTGGTAACGTTATAAAGTGGTTACAACACCTTGTTCCAAAATTTACACACAAGTTACAAACTAAACGCGAAGTTTCTACAATGTGTGGACACAAAATGTTCTGTAACAATGTCGACACAATCACAACACGGGGTTTTTAAAAATATTATTAGTCACATTGTTACTAAGTGGTTACTAACCAGTTACAACACCTTTAAACAAATCCCACACACAGTCGCAAATAGTCGCAATGTGTCGTAACAGTTACGAAACTGCTGCGACTTGTTACAACTATTGAAAATCTGCGACCAGAAATGGCTATATGGGATAGCTTTTGTGCTTACAACAATATGATGATTTTAACTGCGCAGATCATTTTGAGTACTCTAAACGCTTATATCAATTTGGCGCTGACTGTACCAAAATCAGAGTTTCATTGAAATTAGCCCAAAAACAGAAATGTTGGCCGCCATCGTGGTTTTTTTTTTTTTTATATTTTTATTACTTATTGCGTTGCTTTCTTGTCGAAATAGTACTAAAAACCGAGTTTCATTGAAATCGGCCCAAAAACAAAAAAGTTGGCCGCCATCTTGGATTTTATATAAATTTATTATTGCGTTGCTATTTTCTTGTCGAAATAGTACCAAAAACCGAGTTTCATCGAAATCGGCCCAAAACCAAAAAAGTTGGCCGCCATCTTGGATTTTTTTTCAATTTTTATTCTTGCGTTGCTGTTTTATTTTCGAAATAGTACCAAAAACCGAGTTTCATCGAAATCGGCCCGAGAACAAAAAAGTTGGGTGCCATCTTGGATTTTTTTCAATTTTTATTCTTGCGTTGCTGTTTTATTTTCGAATTAGTACCAAAAACCGAGTTTCATCGAAATCGGCCCAAGAACAAAAAGTTGACCATTATCTTGGATTTTTTCAATTTTTATTCTTGCGTTGCTGTTTTATTTTCGAAATAGTACCAAAAACCGAGTTTCATTGAAATCGGCCCATTGAAATCGGCCCAAGAACAAAAAAGTTGGCCGCCATCTTGGATTTTTTAATTTTTATTCTTGCGTTGCTGTTTTATTTTCGAAGAAGTACCGAAAACCGAGTTTCATCGAAATCGGCCAAAGAACAAAAAAGTTGGCCGCCATTTTGGATTTTTTTCAATTTTTATTCTTGCGTTGCTGTTTTATTTTCGAAATACTAACAAAAACCGAGTTTCATCGAAATCGACCCAAAAACAAAAAAGTTGGCCGCCATCTTTGATTTTTTTCAATTTTTATTCTTGCGTTGCAGTTTTATTTTCGAAATAGTACCAAAAACCGAGTTTCATCGAAATCGGCCCACTAACAAAAAAAGTTGGCCGCCATCTTGGATTTTTTCAATTTTTATTCTTGCGTTGCTGTTTTATTTTCGAAATAGTACTAAAAACCGAGTTCCATTGAAATCGGCCCAAAAACAAAAAAGTTGGCCGCTATCTTGGATTTTTTATATTTTTATTATTGCGTTGCTGTTTTATTGTCGAAATAGTACCAAAAACCGAGATTCATTGAAATCGGCCCAAGAATAAAAAAGTTGGCCGCCATCTTGGATTTGTTTTTAATTTTTATTCTTGCGTTGCTGTTTTATTTTCGAAATAGTACCAAAAACCGAGTTTCATCGAAATCGGCCCAAAAACAAAAAAGTTGGCCGCCATCTTGGATTTTTTTTCAATATTTATTCTTGCGTTGCTGTTTTATTTTCGAAACAGTACCAAAAACCGAGTTTCATCGATATCGGCCCAAAAACAAAAAAGTTGGCCACCATCTTGGAATTTTTAATAGGTATTTTTAACATTGCCTTCCCGTTTTTTTGTCAAAATAGTACCAATGCGCGCGCTTCGCTTCACTTCACGCCCAGCTTGAATTGACCCTTACATTTTGGTATTACGATAGGAGTGGCTCGGTAGAAATACCAAAAATCGGTAGGTTCGAGACCACGGCGCAGATTTCACTAACTTAATTTCGTTGTCCTGGCCGAAAAATAAAACCGGTTAATGAAAAATACCCATATTTTTCCAAACCGGTTTAAAAACCGGTTAGAGGAACAGAACCTTTTTCAAAAACATCTATAATTTCGTCAAACCGGTTTAAAAAAATTACCAGTTTCCAAGCCCTGCGCCACAGACCAAGCAACAATACTGGTACACTACGTGTTCCCGCTCACGCACTCTACAACTACTTTATTGTTTGGACTATTAGGTCGAAATCGAATTAATACACAATAATGTCAATTTGTTTTCTTATTTTTTTTATTGTAGTCAATCTCATATTTTGTTTAAACAACATGTAGGTACCTATATCTTAAAACATTTCTTTACCGATAGGTTTGTATCATACATATTTTAATTTGTTCTTATTTGAGAAGAAATTAATTCATCTTCATCTTGATTAATTTGTATGCTGCAGAAAAAAACATAATTGTAAAAATTTATCTAGAGTCGCATTGTGTATTATGTAATTATACAGGCATGAATATAAGTTACTTATTGTTTTATTGTATCCTTGATTGAACTAAATATTTCGATTGTTCACGATCATGAATAATCCTATTTTATGTGTGAAAAAAATAAGATTCATTCAATCACCATAAAAATATATTATGCATTTTAAGCACAGACCATACAACAAGATCTTAAGTAATTTAGGTACTACAGGTACGATGTTCAGGGTTTGGTTAGATTGAAATTTGAGCGCAAGCGGACCACTGTTAAAGCGTAGATGTGTGCGTGAACCGCGCAAGTGCGTCGATCGCTGTGTGGGTAGCGCTTCGATACCTAATTTTCTCTCGCGCTCGCGGCGTAAGCGCCCCTTAAGTAAGAATTAATTATATTTATTTTTACTCAAAAACTTGGCAATGTGAAGTTAGAATCTAGGTAATTGTTACTTCAACCATCGATGCAATTCGGCTGCACTAAACCAAATTCAAGTACCTCATTCCAGTCAAATTTTACAGGAGAGCTTAAAACGTTAGTGTTTTTGTTGAAAAAAAAAGAGAAATTTTGAACACTAAAATGTTAAAATACCATTGATAATAATTTAAAGTAAAAATATATGTCTGTAAAAAAAAGTTCTTATACCTAACTAAATTTCGACGAACGCAAATAGAGTTCTGCGTAGAAATATTTATAGATTTGTCAATAATATTCTACGCTATAAACAAGTAACTTGAGATTTTCCATTATACTTTAGTAGTATCCCCATAGATACTTGTTTTCAGCTTTGCATTTAGCCATAGAATATTTTACTTACCACTATAAAATAAATACATTGAAATCGAATATCTGCTAATCTATTTCAAATTACAAGTACCTTGATAAGACTTGCTTATCTTTAAGTTAGAACCGGGAATATACTCTGTTTGAGCTTAGATTTTGCAAACGGAAAAAGATACTTGAAACAAATAAATAATTGGCTATTAATAAATTGACTTCTGCGTAGGGCAGCCGAAATATGCATTTGTAACTACTGCCATCCTACAAATAAAGTTAACTTACAGGGTTATTTGTAAAATACCAACAATCTCGCAAGAGTAGATCATCATAAACAACAACCTATTTTGTTCTAGAACTTTTCCGAAAAAGAGACAATAAAAATATTTTCATCATACAAAGCTCGATCAGCTATTTGGGTCATTTGTATGGAAATTAGTTTTTTTGACTGTTTTCGGAAAAGTTGTAGAACAAAATTTTGTTGTTTGTGATGTTGGTAATCTACTCCTACGAGGTTTTTGGTGTTTTACAAATAACCCTGTATGTGTGTGCGTTTTTAATTTTCGATCAATGAGGATCAGTAACGATTTTTGTTTAATGGGCAATTAGAAAGCTTATGCCACCACATGATTAACTGTGAAATTTTTTTTACGATATCTCTTAAACCTGAGAAGCTATAAGAGTTAAAATACTGTTTTTTTGGGGGTCCTTGTGACGTCATCAGGACGTACGCGAACCTTATGTCGTACGTGATAAAGCACATATTATTGCATTGAGCTTGGCATTTCCTTCAAACCCTTTTAACTCAACCATTTCTATACGGATTTCAAAAATTCTTTCACTAGGTTTCATAGTTATCAATATGTGTTTATATTATATCAATAAAACTATAGGATTCAAACCTGTTACTGATCTTCATTTTCTTCTGTAATTCTGATGGACACCGCTCAAGACGAAAAGAACGAACAATTTATTAATTGTCTCCAAACTTTTAAAATACTCGCCCGAAAAAAGTATGAAGTTTGAATACCTAATTCAATACTCTACATAAAAATGTAGGTAACCTAAGTAAAAAATTCAAGTCTATCTGTAGTATGAAAACAAGGGATCGTCGTAACATAAACTTTATGTTGAAAGTTTCAAATTTTCTATCAGTATAGACTTAATAAGTTTTGTCGTAAAATCTCAAGTGAGTATGAATTTCCACGCCAAATTTTGAGGGGAACGCTTTGGGAAATTCGTCAGTTGTCTGGTAGTATAAATGTCGTATAATGTAGTTATTAGCTGAAGTGGGGAGAGTGAATTTTCAGATTTAATTAAAAGTAATACGTTGAATCTTTAGGATGTGGCTGGTAGGCTTTACCAATTCCTTCAGCTTACCAGAACAGTTACATTATGTACACGAATCATGCTTCTATCATCACTTATTTAAACTAATTTATTAATTGAGGTTCAGCTGTATGATTTGCATTGTATTGCTCGGGAATACTAGCCACTGCAGTGCGCTGCGACATGTCCCAATGGTGACCGAATCGACATACTATCACAGATGATAAATATATAAAACAATACGAGTACATACTGTACCAATACTCAAAGAACTTATGTGTTTAAGAACAGTGCCTTACTTACCTAAATAAGTACCACCTACCTAAATAAACACAAAAACTTGTATGGGAAAAGAGTTTCCAGATATTTAAGTAATACCCTTTTGTTTAAATAAGTTGCCCTGTGAACTATGGCAGTGAAACGTGGTGACTAACTTATGGGTCTCATAAGGAGGCTCAAGGTCACCCAGCGTGCAATGGAGAGAGCCATGCTCGGCGGTTGCCTGCGTGATCGAATCAGAAACGAGGAGATCCGCAGGACAACTAAAGTAACCGACATCGCTCGAAGGATTGTTTAGCTGAAGTAGCAATGAGCGGGACACAGCGAGAAGAACTGATGGCCGTTGGGGCGGAAAGGTTCTGGAATGGCAACCGCGCACCGGATGGCGCTCCGTGAGTAGGCTCCCGACAAGGTGGACCGACGATCTGGTGAAGATTGCCGGAAGCCACTGGATGCGTGCAGCGCAGGACCGATCGTCGTGGAGATCCTTAGGGGAGGCCTATACCCAGCAGTGGGTATCGTGCGGCTGATATGATGATGATGATGATGTGAACTACAGATAATGATTGTACAAAAAATGACAAAGTATTTCGGTTCAAGCCTTTATAGTATTATTTACCTATACATAGCAAACAAAATAATTATGTAAAAAAACTGCGACACCTCGTCACGTCGTCATCCCAGATAAACCCTGTGAGGTTATCGTGGTACCGGCAATGTGTAAAAAATAAATGAATAAATAAATATATAATAAATATAAAGTGCACTGAATAAACGAGTAATAATAATAAAGTGCCTTATACTATCGCCAATGTAAGAGCAATTTAAATACTCTGTTTTTACCGCGCTCAAAATTTAACCAAATATTTTTCCATCTACTAATGTTGTACATTTGCGGAAAATAGGGAATATACATATTTTTTTTTTTAAATTTAATCAAAAGTATAATGCGTGAGAAAATGTAATATTAAAACTTTTCTCTTGCGTTTTTTTCTCGTGATATAGTTACTTGAAGTTAGCGCGCAGCAGCACCCGCCGAAAACGCTCCAAACAAAACGGTGACGTCACACATCACGTTTCAGGTGTGTTTCGGCGCGTTTAATATGGAGTTAGCCAATAATCTTCAATTATCTCCCTAAATTTTGCGTTTAAGTACATATGTATACTACAAAATATTGTTTCTTATTCGATATTCTATCTGACTGTAAAGTGCATTATATCCGAAAATGAAAAAAAAAATCGTTATTTTCCCCTGATTTCACCGTGTGATAAAACTAAAATAATACATTTTTTTATTTATTTTCCTGTTCCATCATGTTTTTATAAGTGTCCGCAGCGATCAAGCTCAAATTCATCAAAATCGGTGACTTATGCATATTCCCTACTAGCTTTTGCCCGCGACTTCGTCCGCGTGGATATTCGAGAAAATCCAATGGGAACATTATTCAATGTTTTAGTTTCATCAAAATCTGATCAGCCGTTTTAACGTGATTAGGCGGGTCCCCACCAAGCGCGCGAATCCGCTTTTTTCTCCTAAAATTTCATCCCTATTTTAACCCCTACAGACTTACATACAAACTTGCATCCCCTAGTTTAACTCTTTAAACCATCATTTCGCAAAAAAAGGTATTAGCCTATGTCCTTTCTCGAGCTCTACTCTACATCTATACCAAATTTCATCCAAATCAGTTTAGTAGTTAAGGTGTGAAGGCGTAACAGACAGACAGACAGACAGACAGAGTTACTTTCGCATTTATAATATTAGTATGGATTAGTATGGATTAAGCATGGATTTTGTATTTTTGATTTTGAATTTCGTTCTGTCAAATTTAACTCATGGTAGTCGATTAAACAACTCAATCTCGAATAAATATCAATAAACACGAGATTTCTAGCTTTTCTTGAAAAAAATAAGTTACTCTCTGATAATCAGTATGGTTTTAGACGGGGTCGCTCCACTGATGACGCAATACATGAGTACTTAAAATTTTTGGTTGAAAGATTAGATAGTAAAAAGAAATGTATCACTATTTTCCTGGACATAGCAAAAGCATTTGATGCGATTTCTTTTCCCATACTTTTCAAAAAGCTAGAAGACATTGGCGTTAGAGGAAACCAGCTGCTTCTTTTAAAAGATTACATTACAAACCAGTATACTTGGCCCAACGCTTTTTCTCTGCTACATTAATGAGCTCTGTGATCTTAAAATAAAAAACTGTAAAATATTGACATATGCTGATGATACAGCTTTGACTTTTTTCGGTGACACGTGGGAGGAAGTATATGAAAATGCTCAACTGGGTTTTAGCAAGGTGTGTCACTGGCTTAATCTCAATTGTCTGACACTAAACGCCGCAAAAACTAAATTTATCCCATTTACCATCAGAAACTCTCCAAATGACTCCACAAGTTCCTTGAAGATTTTGGCCCACTCATGTCACTCTAATCTGCCATGTTCGTGCCCGGAAATTTCCTCGATAGATAATATAAGATACCTAGGAGTAATCATCGACAAAAACTTAAATTTTCATGAACATATTAATAACCTTTCTCAAAAAATTAGAAAACTAACATATGTTTTCAAACAATTAAGGCACATCCCTGACCAGAAGCTCATTAAAAACATTTACCAAGCCCTCTGCCAGTCTCTTCTCTCTTACTGTATCTCCTCATGGGGAGGTGCAGATAAAACATCCATGCTTCGTTTGGAACGAGCTCAAAGACTTATCTTGAAGGTTGCCTTCGGCAAGCCTAAATTATACCCGACTGTGTCTTTATATAATGATATTCAGGTTCTTTCTGTCAGAAAATTATTTATTCTAAACGTTATTCTGCGCCAGCACTCCTTAACACAGTTCACAGCTGAATATGAAAGAGCGCACACGAGAAGAAATCATATAGTTTGCCCCACACCCAATTCGTCAACATGTTTTGCTCGTAGATTCTTTACTTATCTGAGTGGATAAAGTAAACAAATTACAAAAAGTTTATCATTTAACCAAACATAAGTGTAAAAATGTGGTAACATCATGGCTCCATTTTCGTAACTATGATGAAACAGAGGATTTTTTGCTAAGTTGAAAATACTCTTTTTCATATTAGGTAAAATTAAATATTTAACAGTATTATATCAAAAATTAAATAAATAATTACAAAGAATACAAATATTTGGCATTTTTTAAGTAGTGTACTTACTGATTTCTTTCTTTTTCTACATAATTAAAAATTGTAATTACCTTCCTTTTTTTTTAAGTCTTTTTACGCTCCTACCGAATATCATAAATAAAGCCTGCTTCACAAAGTCCGCTTCAGCTAAAATAAGTTTTTGCTACAATTGGTATTAGTGTAGTATTTTTGCTACAATTTTCATATAAACTATGTTACCATTTTTTATTAAATTAACCATATAACTTAATCACAAACTGTGAAACAGGTTATAACTTTACTTAAATTTAAGAAATATCCCAATGTTTGAGAGACGGGAGCCAGGAGTTCCATAGCACGGGGTTTACCTAGTTTGGACTCCTGTCCCCCATCACTTATAAAATTGTATGAAACCTTTGTATTTTGTATTTACCTATGTAAAGGGGAGAAATAAATAAATATTTTATTTTTTTATTTTTATTATTATTATCTCGTAGTGTAAACGTATGTAAGTGGGTCTAATAAATACGATAGTGGCATAACTTCTGTAGTCTCTATATTCTGTGGTACAATCAAACTTTCATCCCCTATTTCAACCCCTCCAACTCTTATTTCCCAATTAAAAGTAGCCTATGTCCTTTCTCGAGCTCTACTCTACCTCTGTACCAAATTTCATCCAAATTGGTTCAGTAGTTTAGGCGTGAAGGCGTAACAGACAGACAGACAGAGTTACTTTCGCATTTATAATATTAGTATGGATTAACGCATTTAAGGGTAAACATTAGCACGTGACTCGCAATTGTAGGCACATAACGTGGTTTCCCAGGATTTTAGCTTTTACTCAATCCTTACTAATATTATAAATGCAAAGGTCCGTTTGTTTGTTTGTTTGTTACGCTTTCACGTCTTAACTACTGAACCGATCGTCATGAAACTTTGCATACACGTTGTCAGGGGCACAGAGAAGGACATAGGGTACCTTTTATCCCGAAAAAGAGTGTTGTTCCCGAGGGATAGCAAAAAAACTTACCACGCAGACGAAGTCGCGGGCGGCCGCTAGTTTTATAAAACATCCTTACTAATATTATAAACTAGCTTCCGCCCGTGACTTCGTCTGCGTGGATAGTATTTTGTCTATCCCTCGGGAACAGTTCCTTTTTTCGGGATGAAAGGTACCCTATGTCCTTCTTTGTACCCCTGACAACGTGTGTGTAAAATTTCATGATGATCGGTTCAGTGGTTAAGACGTGAAGGCGTAACAAACAAACAAACAAACAAACAAATGGACTTTCGCATTTATAATATTAGTAAGGATGCGAAAGTCCGTTTGTATTTTGTTTGTAACGCCATCACGTCTCAACTACTAAACCGATCATCACGAAATTTTGCATACACGTTGTCAGGAGTACAGAGAAGGACACAGGCTACTTTTCATCCCGAAAAAAAGTATTGTTCCCGAGGGATAGCAAAAAACCTTTCCACGCAGACGAAGTCGTGGGCGGCCGCTAGTGAACTATAAATTTATCTCATTATACTGTTACTAGCGGCCGCCCGCGACTTCGTCTGCGTAAAAAGTATTTTTGCTATCCCTCGGGAACAATAATTTTTTTCGGGATGAAAGGTACCTTATGTCCTTTTCTGTACCCCTGACAACGTGTATGCAAAATTTCATGATGATCGGTTCAGTAGTTAAGCCGTGAAGGCGTAACAATTATTAATATTATTAATAATATTATAAATGCGAAAGTCCGTTTGTTTGTTTGTTTGTTTGTTTGTTACGCCTAATATTATAAATGCGAAAGTCCGTTTGTTTGTTTGTTTGTTACGCCTTCACGTCTTAACTACTGAACCGATCAACATGAAATTTTGCATACATGTTGTCAGAGGTACAGAGAAGGACATAGGGTACCTTTCATCCAGAAAAAACGAACAGTTCCCGAGGGATAGTAAAAAACTGTCCATTACGCCTTCACGTCTTAACTACTGAACCGATCGTCATGAAATTTTGCATACACGTTTTCAGGGGTACAGAGAAGGACATAGGGTACCTTTCATCCAGAAAAAACAAACAGTTCCCGAGGGATAGTTAAAAAACTGTCCATTACGCCTTCACGTCTTAACTACTGAACCGATCATCATTTTGCATAAATGTTGTCAGAGGTACAGAGAAGGACATAGGGTACCTTTCATCCAGAAAAAACGAACAGTTCCCGAGGGATAGTAAAAAACTGTCCATTACGCCTTCACGTCTTAACTACTGAACCGATCATCATGAAATTTTGCATACACGTTTTCAGGGGTACAGAGAAGGACATAGGGTACCTTTCATCTAGAAAAAACGAACAGTTCCCGAGGGATAGTTAAAAAACTGTCCATTACGCCTTCACGTCTTAACTACTGAACCGATCATCATTTTGCATACATGTAGTCAGAGGTACAGAGAAGGACATAGGGTACTTTTCATCCAGAAAAAACGAACAGTTCCCGAGGGATAGTAAAAAACTGTCCATTACGCCTTCACGTCTTAACTACTGAACCGATCATCATGAAATTTTGCATACACGTTTTCAGGGGTACAGAGAAGGTCATAGGGTACCTTTCATCCAGAAAAAACAAACAGTTCCTGAGGGATAGTTAAAAAACTGTCCATTACGCCTTCACGTCTTAACTACTGAACCGATCATCATGAAATTTTGCATACATGTTGTCAGAGGAACAGAAAAGGACACAGGGTACCTTTCATCCAGAAAAAACGAACAGTTCCCGAGGGATAGTTAAAAACTGCCCATTACGCCTTCACGTCTTAACTACTGAACCAATCATTATGAAATTTTGCATACACGTTTTCAGGGGTACAGAGAAGGACAATAGGGTACCTTTCATCCAGAAAAAACGAACAGTTCCCGAGGGATAGTTAAAAAACTGTCCATTACGCCTTCACGTCTTAACTACTGAACCGATCATCATGAAATTTTTCATACACATTTTCAGGGGTACAGAGAAGGACATAGGGTACTTTTCATCCAGAAAAAACGAACAGTACATGGCGGAAGATATTTTGCGGCGGCTGCAGCAATTACATGCAGATATGACTTTTAATGATCACATCTACAACGAAGCGCTGACGAAGATTGAAAACAAGGTTATGACAATGGCGGGGAAAAAGCTACAAGATTTTGGAATGGTGAGCCCTCGACGATCAGACGAAAATAACTTAAACGATGAAATTTCTCGAGAATTAAATTATGATTTCACAGCGTTGCAACAGCAAGTAACCGAATTAGTTCCGCTGTTGCTTCCAGAACAAAGTTACGTCTTTCATCAGGTATTAAGTCAAGTAGAGTCAGGGAAGGGTGCACTCTTCTTTCTCGACGCCCCTGGAGGAACCGGAAAAACGTTTTTACTGAACTTATTATTGACGTTCATAAGAAAAGACCAGAAAATAGCCGTTGCCGTAGCTTCCTCTGGTATAGCCGCTACACTGCTCAACGGTGGCCGTACTGCACATTCCGTTCTAAAATTGCCATTAAACCTTGCACAAGAAGAGTCACTTATCTGCAATTTCAGCAAAAATAGCTCTCGAGGTATGATGCTACGCTACAGTGTAAACTATTAGTGTGGGACGAAAGTACGATGTCTCACAAAAAGGCCATAGAGGCGTTAAACCGTACTCTTCAGGACCTGCGAGTCAGTACAGATATTATGGGAGGAATGGCAGTTTTACTGGCTGGTGACTTCCGACAAACTCTACCGGTGATCCAAAAGGGCACACCTGCAGATGAAATCAAAACCTGTCTCAAGTCATCAATCTTATGGGAAAAAGTGAAAAAATTTAGTCTAACAACTAATATGAGAGTACACCTTTATAATGACGTAGATTCGGGACTTTATGCAGAGACTCTATTGAAAATTGGTGATGGACGTTTGGAAACAGATGCTGAAGGTTGTGTTTTACTAACAAGGGAATTTTGTTATTTGATTTGGAGCTCATGGCTAAAGTTTACCCGGACTTGCAAAATAAATTAAACTGTGATCAGTGGTTTTGTGCAAGAGCAATTCTTGCACCAAAAAATGAAATAGTCAACAAACTAAACACTGAAATTTTGAAAGAGGTGCTGGGAGAAACAAAACAGTATATTTCTATAGATACAATCATGGACACAGAACAGAGCACTTCATACCCCGCTGAATTTTTAAATTCTCTGGAGCTTTCCGGTGTACCCTCGCATAAACTGAATTGAAATTATGTGTACCGGTCATGCTGATGCGAAATATAGATGCACCCCGGTTATGTAATGGGACGAGGCTTCGTATCACACAATTAGGACAAAATATCATCGGAGCCACTATTTTAACAGGGTGTAGGAAAAGGGAAAAGTGTGATGATACCTCGAATCCCAATAATCCCCACTGACCTACCATTCCAGTTTAAGAGGCTTCAATTTCCAGTCAAATTAAGCTTTGCTATCACTATAAATAAAGCGCAAGGGCAAACATTACAGGTAGCAGGGGTTCATCTGGAAAAGCCATGTTTTTCCCATGGTCAACTATATGTAGCATGTTCGCGTGTGTCTACTGCCCAGAATTTGTATGTATTCGCGCCAAATGGAAAGACATACAATATAGTTTATAGCAGCGTCTTAAAATAGTGCTTTATTCTATGCCCATGATTGAAATGGCCCAGGAATTAATAAAAAATATCATCAATCCAGTGGAAAAATAATATTTTATCGTCATTGCAACCTACAACTTCGTAGTAGAAATTAAAAAAATTAAGCAAATATGTATTTTGTGACTTTCTGATTTTTTTCCCTTAAGGAGTAATGCTTCTTGAATGCCTCGATTACATACGCCAATTTAGCTTCCTAGCTAGGAACCAATTTCGGGTTGCCACCCGTACTTGACAATAAAATATTGTAGAATAAGATCAATTTTAAAATCGAATCGATTATAGTGATAACGGAAAAGTAAACATTGTTTAAGATTGGAGATGAAAATTGAAAATAAAAAATCATAAAAAATGTTGACCTTTCCGTCATTTGTGCTTATTCACTGTTAAAATTTAACTTATTTATACAAGTGGCAACTCTAAATTGGTTCCTTAAATCAGCGTATGTAATCGAGGCTTAAACAGGGTAAATAAACCTAAAAATCTTTATGGAAATCGTTATGGAAGTTTAATGGAATGTTGATTGCAAAAATTAAAAAGTTATTTAGTGAAGGTTTGGATGTTTAGAGATGTTATAACTCAATCGCAAAAACGACGGATTTAAAATGGCACACACAGATATTTTATAGCCTGGATTAAAACAGATACTTTTCTCGGTCAAAAGTCCCCTAAGGATTTTCCGAATGTCCACGCGGACGAAGTCGCGGGCGAAAGCTAGTTTATAATATTATTAGTAAGGATGCAATATGTTTGTAGTATTTGCCAAATACAACTTTAGTGCGTAAGTACAAATAAGTGTATATGTACAATAGCAAGTCAGGTGCTAATCTTTAACCTTAAGTACTCGGAAAATAACACACATAGGTAATATATAAGTTCGAGAAAAAGAAGTCCCATCTGATATAATAATACCTATTTGTCACTAGAGATAAAGAAAGTAACCAAAACTTTTCATAAAAATTTAGAAAAATCGTAAAACGATCTTAAATAACGAAAAATTCGTTTCTTTCTGAATTTCCAAAGTTACATGTTACAAGCCCTTTCAGCCGGAGTCTCGAATGTGCGAAGATAAATCACTGTAAATGGTACGAAAGATCCCTAGATTATCGTTGCACTCTGAATTTGACACGTCATCATTTATAAAACCTCTTTTCTGAAATTTTTTACAATAGTAAAACCGGACAAGTGCAAGTTTGACTTACGCTCAGAATGTTCCGTAGTATTTTTTTTATATTGTACTAGCGACCGCCCGCGACTTCGTCTGCGTGGAGTTTTTTGCTATCCCTCGGGAACAATACTTTTTTCGGAATGAAAGGTACCCTATGTCCTTCTCTGTACCCCTGACAACGTCTATGTAAAATTGCATGATGATCGGTTCAGTAGTTAAGACGTGAAGGCGTAACAAACAAACAAACGGACTTTCGCATTTATAATATTAGGTAAGGATAGCTACAAAATATCAATTTTCGAATGCCCTTTTTATACAATTACTAGCGGCCGCCTGCGACTTCGTCTGCGTAGAAAGATTTTTTGCAATTCCTCGAGAACAATACTTTTTTTCGGTATAAAAGGTACCCTTAGGTACCTTTAGAAAGGACGTACCTTTTCTGTACCCCTGACGACGTGTATGCAAAATTTCATGATGATCGGTTCAGTAGTTGAGACGTGAAGGCGTAACAAACAAACAAACGGACTTTCGCATATATAATATTAGTAAGGATGCTGTGAGATTGCTCTCCCACAGTATCATCCCGTTTTTTTGTTACTTGCCCGTGGTCCCCCCCCCCCCCCCACTCTAAGTTCCTCTTGGGAACCACGACAAATATTTTTGCCCGTGGAACCCCTAAATAACAATCTCCTTCTTAAATATATTTTTAATGTTCGTGGTACCCCATCTCAAACATTTCAATCTGACATAAAAAGAATAGGTGTACAATAGGTCATATAGTTTTCCAATGGTACCCCTTTGTCCCCCTTGGGTGTTCCATGGGCAAAAATATTTGATCGTGATCCCCAAGAAGAACTTAGGCTGAGGGACCACTTAATGGGTAACCTTATGGGGAGATCGGGAGTAGGCTCTCTCCCTCTCCCCTCTCCGGGGAGAGGTTAGAACCCCCCGGATCCGGGGACCCGGGGCCGGCGAGAGACAGAACAGGAGTGGCTTCCTGCTAACTTACCGAGCCCAGCATGCCAAGCATACGTAAAGATTGTATTTGCCCTCACTAAAAAAAAAAAAAAAAAAGGCTGAGGGACCACAGGCAAGTAACGCGTTTTATGCAGGTATACGGGTATTTTTCAGGATCCCTTTTATTAATGTACGTGTTTCAATATCGTGTACCATGTCAGAAGATCTGACCCGTGATCGGGGTTAACAGAATTTCATTTTTGCTTTTGTGCTAACGCAAATGGAAAGAAATCGCACATCTATGTGAATGGATGATAGAGTTAGCCAGCCACGAATCATTGATGAGTAACGACTTTTGTGCAAAACCCGCAACGTATCTACTTTTAGGTCATTCGCATCTTTCGTCATGATTTAGGGTTTGAAAATAGTTTATGAAGATTTTAGACCTGACTCTTTTATAATTCCTAATTGCTTTTTTACAGAAATGAAACCAATGGTTTAAAAATGCTAAATTTAAGAATCCTATCCCTACTTTTCCTTTAAATATTATAAATGTGGAATTTTGTGGGTTTGGATGTTTGTTCCGCAATCACGCAAAAACAGCTGAACAAATTTAAATGAAATTCGACACACAGATAGTTTATAGCCTAGATTAAAACACAAGATACTTTTTAGGGATTTTCCGAATGTCCACGCGGACGAAGTCGCGGGCGGAAGCGTAATGTTCATACTTAATATTTTATTTAAAGTATGTAAATTATTTGGGCCTTAGATTCGACAATTTTCATATAGATAAACGTCAGAGCGTTTTTCAACGACCGTTTTTGATGGTTAAAAAGTTACAATGTACTAATTGTTTGAAACGCCGCGCCGTTAGAGCAGAAGGTTGCACTCGGAGCGTAGGATCTGAACGCGCCTGAAACAAAGCAAAGAAATGGAACCGGTAGGTCTGCGGCCAGCCTTATACGGGCGGCACGTTGCCAACTGCAGCCCATCACCGAGCCGTCCTCGAGAAAAAGATGATGGCGCCAAGCGTACATACATTGATTACAGCCGCCTATTCACTGCACGCTCGTCACGTCATTTTGACCTCGACCAAATAAAAATTCATGCTCGGCGATGGCGGCTGTGGACAAACAGCCTTACTATTCAGGTTTAAATTCTTAATTTTGTTGTCCACAGATGCTGTAACAACAGCGACAGACGCACCTGTTGTAACCGATAAGGGATCTACCAACAAGCCGCAGGCGGCTTCGTCGCGCATCTCCGCGGGTGAGAGCGGTAAAGAAAGTGGATTGATAGGTTATTGGTGTTGTCTTTAGTAAAGCTAGGGTTTCCTAGGATAGCGGTGCCGTCATATTCATCATCATCATCATCATCATATCAGCCGTTCGACACCCACTGCTGGGTATAGGCCTCCCCCAAGGATCTCCACGACGATCGGTCCTGCGCTGTTTGCATCCAGCGGCTTCCCGCGACCTTCACCAGTTGACGACACATAACGTCATTATTATGGCCGTTTATCTATTGTAAACAGTACGGCGACACCGTAACGTCAGAAACCGCGCTGTATTGTTTACATAGACAACGTTCTACGCCGCTAAATTACGGCCATAACATGACGGCACCGTCATCCTAGGAAACCATAGCTTAATGGAACTATAGCTCTACTATGAGTTCATGATGATGTAAACTGTTTTCGCCACCGAAAACTATCGGATATACTGCTCACAGCCAATGCGAGTGAAAGAGAGAAAACGATGGCAAAAACAGTTTCATCAACTCATGGTAGGGCCACTGTAGAGTTAATTTTATGACGACCAACTTAGATTAGAAGTTTGTTTGTAACATTGAAGTTAATTTAAACTTTTACTTGGGACTTTTGGATTTCCGAACTGTTATTAAATCTTGTCGAAGCATTGCATTTAATCTTTTAATTTTTAGGGTTCCGTACCCAAAGGGTAAAAACGGGACCCTATTACTAAGCCTCCGCTGTCCGTCTGTCTGTCTGTCTGTCACCAGGCTATATCTCATGAACCGTGATAGCTAGACAGTTGAAAATTTCACAGATGATGTATTTTTGTTGCCGCTATAACAACAAATACTAAAAACAGAATAAAATAAATATTTAAGGGGGGCTCCCATACGACAAACGTGATTTTTTTGCCGTTTTTTGGTACGGAACCCTTCGTGCGCGAGTCCGACTCGCACTTGGCTGGTTTTTTTTGTTTGTCGTTCTTTACTGGGGAGGAAATCGTTTTGTTATATGCCTCTATCTCCATCAGTATCGCCTAGTGTAATATGGAATGCCTTAATTCATAAGCATTTTAAAGTATAAAGATTCCCAATAAATCTTCCAACATTTTTGTTTCCCATTGGATATGGACTACAAATTCAGTCTAGATTATTACAAGCTTTAGATAGGCCATATTGGTTCACAAGTACTAAGCGGAGGACTTTGTTAAAAGCAGTACTTCATAACGAACCATTTACAATATAATACAAAATTCTTTATATGTTTTTCAATCTTCTTCCCTATAGAATAGTATTAGAAAAGGGGTTAAGCCCTTTCTAAATTAAAACCTTAACTCGCCGACACGAACTAAAAGATATGGAACAAGCATTCCGCTCAAAAAAATGGCACCACACGAAAATGACAACTAAGTGGGTGGAGCTAATAATGATGGCATTTAATTATGTAGCACAAAGCGACTAAAGTGAACACTGGTTGCATAATAGCGACCATAATTTGTATAACTAATTAGAGATATTTTCTATACTTATTTACTTAAACGAAAAAAAATATGATACGTTATGCATCTTTTTACTGTGTTTTGACTACACTGGACGTTATATCTAATAAACTCTCTTCCTCTTTTTTATTTACAATACAGACTGCAATAATTCTTTTCTTACCCGTAGCACAACCGATTGTAAAGAACGCTAATGTCTGTCACCCGACCGGACGCGTGGCTATAGGCTTGCCCGACTAAAAGCAAGCTGTGCAAGCTGTCATTTTTAGCACCGTGGTGCAGGGATTGAAATACCGTTAAAAAATAACGATAAAAATAACGTTAAAAATAACGTTAAAACATTTTATCGGTAAATTTACCGGTAAAAATAATGATAAAAATATTTTACCGGTAAAATTGGCATTAAATATAGCGTTGAACTTTACCGGTACAATATACCGGTAAAATTATCGTAAAAAATAACGCTATTAATTGGAATAACGTTAATTTTAAAGTTTAACGGTAAAAAAAGTAAGAAATAACGTTAAAACTAACGTTATTTACTGAAATAACGTTAATTTCAATGTAACGTTATTTATTGACAACTTAATTTTAAAATTAACGCAAAAAAAAAAGTAAAAAATAACATTACATTTAAAAATAACGTTATCATTCCCTGCCGTGGTGCCATTTTTAGGCCTCCGTACCCAAAGGGTAAAAACGGTACCCTATTACTAAGAATCCTCTGTCCGTCTGTCTGTCACCAGACTGTATCTCACTAACCGTGATAGCTAGACAGTTGAAATTTACACAGATGATGTAGGTATTTCTGTTGCCGCTATAACAACTAATACTAAAAATAGAATAAAATAAATATTTAATCGGGGCCCCATACAATAATTTTTTTGCCGTTTTTTGGTACGGAATCCTTCGTGTGCGAGTCCGACTCGCACTTGGCCGGTTGTTTTAAGCTATATTTGTTTGCAATTACACTTCCATAGATTTTAGTTCGCTGCTCGCATACATAGTTCAAGTGGTGACCTCAAAATAGTGTCTGTCCCCCCAGAATGGAGCGGGGCGACTGGCGGCCCTCCAGCAGAAGTGGTGCTGAGGTTGCACCCCTCCCCCCTATCCACGCCTCGGGCGAACGTCTCGCTAGCTGACATCGGTGAGTGGAAGAATCTGTGCCAATAATATCAAGAGAGCCTATTATAAAAAAAATACGCGAAAATCGGATGATGTTCGTAACAAACTTAGCTGTTTCGTACAAAGCATTCACTTACAAAGATAATTATTTTTTCCTCATTTGCAACTGGTTATAAATCTACCGGTTTTGGCGGCTGAAGGGATTTTAAATAAGAGCCACGAATATTACAATCCAATCAGCGCGATTTTTTTTGTAATAGACTCTCCAGAGCTTAAGTATATGAAAATTGCTGATTTCAAAATAAGAGAGAATTTAAATAAATGCATTTTCATACTAACATTTTCATATTTCTTTTTGTTACGAGGGTCATTATTTTGGACATGTTTTTCAAGCGGCATTGCCTAAAAATAATGGAAATCGTAAAGTCAGCAAGCCATATTTTTTTTGCGCAAACGTCATTACTTCTTCTAACTGGGTTACTGATTATTATACAAATATCTCTATAATTAATATCATTAAAAAAATAAAATACCCCCATTCTTTGATTTTCGTGGAGTGTCCCAAGCCCCGATCTGGTCACTTCCTAAATTATATAATTTAAACTAAACGCTACATGCTTACCAAAAAAAACCATAAGTCCTAAGAAGTTTACAATGCTATGAAAAATTAGACAATACTTCTAAAAGAACTACATTTCCTAAAAAAAATTAAAATGTAACTGTCCTCTGGTAGTTGCTGATTTGCGTGGACCGTTATAAATTCACTAGCACATATCTTAATTCGCGGCCCTGTGTTGTGTCATCCTAATTCAAGTTACAACTAGTTGTGCTCCGGCGGCCAGGCAGAGTTGCTTGTGTGACGGTGCTCGAGTTTTCGAATAATTGAGGTAAGAACCTCGTTGCGTGGATTTGGTTTCTCAAAACTATGATTTGCGTGATCAAATTTTCTCCGGTCTCCGTAAATTTATTTAGTTAATAAAATATTGTAGTGAACAATATAAAATAACGTAACTTATATTCAAAACACAATTTATTTGCTTAAAAGGTTTTTGTATATTTTTAGCATAAAGGATTTATTTTGATTTACGTGGTCGTGATCTGCGTGGTTTACGTGGTAGTTTTGACCCACGCAAATCAATTTTTGACCATGCAAATGAAATTACTTTGAGTTTTGAACTAGTTTATAGATTTTATTTATTGCATTTATCTAATAAATGCAAATTCGTTTAAATCAAATATAAAATGTCACATTCAATAGGTTTCTGACTTTATCAGTAATAATAAATATTTTTGGACTGACTCTGATAAAAAAACTATTTCTACCTTAGTAATTTACCTATTTTTTAATTTATAATGACACAATAACTTTTTTCAATATGAAGTAACATTAAGTAACTCATTTGAGAAAGTTAAATTACATTTTTTCACTTTAGTGGAGGTATTTTGTGATTTGCGTGGCCTCCATTTTTTTAATTTCGGTTATCTCGGTAAGTATATCGCTCTCTGAGGTGCCTCTTCTATGAAAAAAATAGTTTTACGTATATTTTAAAATTCTGATATTAAATTAAAATTAAAATTGGATTTGAAAATTGCCACGAAAATCACCAAAGAATGCCTTACACGAAGAAGCACCCACGAATCGTTTATGTACAAATGTTTATTAAGATAACTAATGCGACGTTAGTAAAGAAAAATTATATAAATGTCGCATTGTTAAAGAGTTGTGAATCTTTTTGATGTTCAGCTCAACAAAATCTTTATTTATTATGATTGATGATAAGTTGTCGACACTTAGCAGCCAATTTCAACATTAACTTTAATTTTAAAAATATATGTTTAGGTACTATCCATACTGAAGTATAGACTCGGTAGAAACATGAATTTGAAAGCTATTCGTAATAAATATACGTAACAAACTTTTTACTGTACTTTGGGAAGCTCGTACCTGATTGTTAACATCGAAAAGGCAGCGACCACTTTTAGCTCGGCAGAGCTTAAAGCTAGATCTTTGCAAAATAATTTAATGAAACTGGAGTCATTCGCATTGAATAGAGATAAGAGGAGCTCGATGGCACAGTGGTTTATCGCCTGGCCCTGCGATTGCGGAGGTTAAGCAACTTTTGCAAGGATCGATCATGGAATAGGTGACAAAAAATTTATTATCTCGAGCTCCTCCGTGCTTCGGAAGATTTGCAGTCGTTAACACCCACGTGCCTGCGTGGTGGATTATGATGGCACATTCTCCTTATCCAGCACCCATAAGGATGGCCGCTGTGCCCCAGCAGTGGGGACTCTGAAAATCGCTGATGTCTAAACCTAAAGACTCCATGTACCTGCCCTAACCTCGTTAAAAATAACACTATTCTGTATAATAGAAACAAGTATAATTCAAGTAACAATCTAGTTTAGCTAAAGTTCTATCGCAACTAGTTGTTTAATTAGGTAGGTTTGTGTGTGCAATTAGTGTTAAATAAATAAATAAAATTATTTGTACAAAAATATTTCCAATTGAAGTGTTGAGGTCCAGTGGAAAACGCATCCACTGGATGCAGTTTTTCTACTAAATGTCAATAAATCGTACATAGTACTATGGAAATGCTATAACTAGGTACTTAATAAATAAGCTTATTATTTTGTTGAGCAGCAAAATTGCAACAAGTTATAAAGTAAGTAGGCTTAATAGGGCTATATCAACATACTCCATAACATTCAGCTCCATTAAGAGATCAAAAGCACGGTTTTCCATTCGATGATTACATTGCTTCCTATTAAGTAGCTATGAATCTAATTAGAAGTGTCGGATGCTACGAGCACGAAATATCGAGTCATTTTGAACCTATCATCCAAATTTTGAGGATGTGTTCAGCCCATGAAACTGAACAACTTTCTCTAAGGAACACATGGTCAAATATGTAAAAAATTCGACTATCCATACAAATCAAAGAGATCACGTGATCAATTTAGTATGGGATGACCAAAATTTTGGGGCGAAATTCGACACATATTTCTTAGAGAAAGTTGTTTAGTTTCATGGACTGGACACATCCTTGAAATTTGGATGGTAAGTTCAAAATGACCCGATATAATAAGCAAGAACCGTTCGGAACAAATCACGGTTTTACATGCACGTACACATAGGCAGTTCGTACAGGAAATCTCATGCCATGTCATGCGATATTCAGTATGCATTTTAGCAGGTGTAAAAAATACGGTAGTGCCCTCGAATAGGTACGGCCAGAGCAGCGCTTCTTTTCTGTACCCCTAGCATGAGCATCTATCGACAAAAAAAAAGAAAATTTCATTTCCCTTTTCAGCGGTAGATGGCGCTTTACAAATTTTCTTTACAAAATTACTTTAACGAATTCTCTCATTCTATTTTCGCGCCTTCTTTTTGATAGGTATTCGTGCTATGGGCACTGAATATTTGACTTCTGAACACGCACAGTGGATATTTTGTGCTACGAGTGTGGATCAGAAGTCGACGAACTACGATAGCGCTTTGAGCGTCTTTGCGAAAGATCCGTTATACGATACACTTATTTAACGATAAAATTTGTAACGATGCTACTAGTTGTGAAAAGTTCAGAATGTTTACGAAACTTTGGAATATTGCCGGAAATATTATTAACTAGCGGCCGCCCACGGTTTCACCCACGTGATTCCCGTTGCCGTGGGAATATCGGGATAAAAAGTATTCTATGTTTTAATCCAGGCTATCTACTATCTGTGTGCCAAATTTCAACCAAATCCGTTCAGTAATTTTTGCGTGATTGAGAAACAAACATCCAAACCCACAAACTTTCACATTTATAATATTAGTAGGATAACTTCCAAAATTACCAGCAACTTTAGAAGTTTAGATTTATTGACTTAGAAAAACTGGGGATACTTTGAACATATACTTACTTACTGTGTTACTATCACTATAAAGTCAAAGTCAAATAAGCTTTATTCAAATAACCTTAATTATTAAGTACTTTTGAATCGTCTATATTTTCCTACCACCCGTTCCAGACTTTTTTAGCTGACAAGAAGAACGGGCGCAAGAAACTTATCAGCTGTAACAGCCATAAGTAACGATATTTACAAACTTAAATATATCGTTACCAGATAATTACAACAGGGTGACAGGATTATTGGCAACAACATAGACTTATTATATTACTTCAACAAAGTACTTATAGTAGCAAGTTATGTGTTACATATCTTTTATATATACACAGGTTGGTCAAAAGTTCTGTTACTGAGTTTCTTTATCGATTACTGGCCATTAAAACAAATGAAAAGAAAACATAAAAATGACATATTATTGACAGTTTTATAAGCTATAATTCCATACCACACGTATATCATATTTTGTTTATTTCACCATGAAATGGGGGTTGAAGGAGAATCGTGTCGCTGTAATTGCTCTGCACAAATGTGGGCAGCCACCGAATATGATTTTCAAGTTGCTACAAAAGTTGAAAATCAACAAGCAATTTATTTATCGCACTATCCATAGGTACAGTAATAACTTGACCGTCGATGACCGAAAAAGATCAGGAAGACCACGCACCGTTCGGACACCAGCTGTGATCAAGGCAGTGAAGGCGAGAATCACGAGAAATCCCGTCCGGAAGCAAAAGTTATTGGCAATACAGATGACTGTGAAGAGAAGTTCCCTTAAAAAAATTATCAATGATGACCTTGGGCTTCACGCTTACCGTAGACGAAAGGGCCATCTGCTAAACGCACGATTGAAGGCTATGAGGTTAGCACGAAGTCGCGCTCTACTAAAGCAGTACGCACAAAACGGCCATCGAAAAATCTTGTTTACTGATGAAAAAATCTTCACAGTCGAAGAAAATTTTAACCGTCAAAATGATAGAGTATACGCAAAGAATAGTAAAGAAGCCAGCATGATTGCTCCGAGGGTCCAACGAGGTCACCACCCCTCATCAGTGATGATTTGGCTGGGGGTGTCCTATTCAGGGCTAAGTAAGGTTCATTTCTGTGAAAAAGGTGTGAAAACTGGCGCTAGAGTCTATCAAGATACCGTTCTGGAACCTGTTGTCAAACCCTTAAGCCACACTTTATTTCAAAACCAGCCATGGGTCTTCCAGCAGGACTCTGCCCCTGCGCACAAAGCAAAATCTACACAAGCATGGTTTCGGGCTAACAAAATTGATTTTATCGCGCAGGAAGAATGGCCATCCTCCAGCCCAGACTTAAATCCTCTGGATTATGCCATATGGCAACTTATTGAGGAGAAAGCATGTGCTAAGCCCCACATGAATCTCGACTCTCTTAAGCGCGCTATTCTCAAGGCAGTCGCAGAATTGGATATGGTGGTAGTTCGTGCTGCCATCGATGACTGGCCTCGTCGTCTAAAGGCGTGTATTCATGCCAGAGGCGGTCATTTCGAATAATTTTAATACATGATAATCTTAAATATTTGTGCTTTCATTTGGTATATAATTCATTGTAGCATTATTTGTAAATTTAGTATTATTCATGTTTTCCATAGTTACAGAACTTAGTAACCAACTAGGTATAGTTCTAGAGTTATAAGCAGTGGCAAATGTTGGCAGGAAGTTCAAACAACTTTGTTAGACTATGAAAATTCATTTTTTGGTATTAAAACTCATAAATTTAGCCATTATCGAGTCTTATCATCAAAAGTTGAGGTTGCACTTGGTTTACAAATAAAAAAACTAGTCCTTGTCTTAAATTTTTTCGTATAGCCGATATATGCAAAAAGCGGCTAAAGATGTCGGGTTTCACGGTATCTATAATATTACTAGCTTCCGCCCGCGACTTCGTCCGCGTGGATATTAGAGAAAATCCTTAGGGAACCTTCAACCAGGATCCGACCAACCGTTTTATACGCGATTAGGCGGGTCCCCACCAAGCGCGCTGCCTCGCGAGGCAAAACATTTGCGACGTGTGACAGGCCTCGCACGAGGCTGCGCGCTTGGTGGGGACCCGCGTAATCGCGTATAAAACGGTTGGTCGGATCCTGGTTGAAGGTTCCCTAAGGATTTTCTCTAATATCCACGCGGACGAAGTCGCGGGCGGAAGCTAGTTTATTACAATAATCAGAATTAGGTCCAGAGATATTAAGAGTATCACGTTCCCGTTTCTTTACTCTTTCCCGTTTCCGTCCCCGCCCCCGTTCCCGTTCCTGTTCCCGTGTCCGTCCCCGTCCCCTTGGGCTGAATCATGTCCACCGTGTTGGACTTCAAAACAAATGTAATTTTCGCATTCCTCATCCCATAAAACCTCAAGAACGACATCCACATCGGCTTTCATGTTTACTTACCCCATTTACCCCCTAACGGATGATTTTCAAAATAAGAAAATATGTGTTTGCCTATTTATTTTTAGACATGCTCCTACGAATTTTTAAGCTGTAAACTATGTAATGTCTATTTTATATTATTTTTCCATATATAATTTGTACCCCATTTTCACCCCTTTAGCGGTTAAATTGGACTTCAAAATTAATGTCATTTTCGCAATCACCATCCCATAAAACCTCAAGAACGACATCCATATCGATTTCTACGTTTACTTAGCCCATTTACCCCCTAAGGGGTTGATTTTCAAAACCACAAAATATATGTTTGCCTATTTATTTTAAGACATGCTCCTACGAAGTTTTAAGTTGTAATGTCTATTTTATATTGTTTTCAATACCAAATTTAAATCCAATTTTCACCCCTTTAGGGGTTAAATCATGTCGACCGTGTTGGACTTCAAAATAAATGTCATTTTCGCAATCTTCATCCCAGAAAACCCCAATAACGACATCCATATCGATTTTTAGGTTTATTTACCCCATTGCACCCCCATTTCATCACCATGGGGGTTGAAATTATACCAATACAATATGCGTTGCGTTAGATTTCCATCCATAAGCCTAAATTACAAATCTAGCGATTTCTACTTCAAAAATGAAGGATTATCTTCTAAACACAACTTCATCCCCCTTTTCACCCCTTTGGGGGTAGAATTTTGAAAAACGCTGAGACACGTATTTATTTATTTTCAATCATCAGCCTAATCACAAAATTTGAAGATCCTAGCTTCAAAACTGAGGGACTTTCATACAAACTTTCATCCCTTATTTCATCCCCTTAGGGATAGAATTTTCAAAAATCCTTTCTTAGTGGATGCCTACACTGTATAAAGTATCTGTGTGCAAAATTTCAAGTCTCTAGGTTCAGCGGTTTGGGCTGTGCGTTGATATCTCACTCAGTCAGGACTTTGAATTTTATATATATAGATAGATTGTTTCTAATTAGTTATCTCAATGTAACGAAATTATAAAAATATTTATATAAACTTCAAAAGTTGCCGGAAGTTTTGAAAGTTTTCAGGAATACTTCTTTAGAAGTGGAATCTTTTCATCTCTAGATGGTAGCATTTAGAGATGAAAAGATTCCACTTCTTTCAGTTTTTCTCAGTTCATTCAAAAGGTTCCACTTCTAATTAATATATTAGAAAAAATACAAGAACGAAATGATAAACTTGTTTCGAAAAAGCATTAAACATTTATTACGTAATAAAATTGCAGCTGTCGCGTTACTGTTTCTCATAATATGCTGCATGCGTGAAATCCGAATAATCGAAAATGATTTCAAGAGATCTAGGCGTTTTACAGATTCCAGATTATAACTTATCTTCTCTGGTTTAATTTTACAAAGGGAAAGTAATCATTTTTCGGTATCCGCAACTTATTCGACACTTTTGAGACTGGCCCCTAATTTAATTAATATATTCAGTAGTTAAGAATTGGAACTGATTTGTTAGTGTAATAAAACGGCTGTGCTTTATTATACCCTTATATGAGAAACATTAACGCGACGGCTGCAATTTTATTACGTAATAAAATGTTTAATGCTTTTTCGAAACAAGTTTATCATTTCTTATTTATACGTATTGATATAAAGATGGAGTATCCTCATAAACTGATAAACATAGCTTTAATTAATACTGAAGATAGTATTATTAATCACAGAAGTTTTTCTCTTATGTCGGCTTCACATATGGCTCAAATTTTGGCCAATAATGTAAAGTTCGTTGATGCTTTTGAAAGAATCTCTATGATGCATTAATTTGTTACAAAACGGCAACGTACGATGAATTTGCCAATATAGGCCAGTCAAATAATTGCAAGGTTGTGTGTTTTTGGGATGTTGATAGGATAGATTTTCTAATATATATTTTTTTACTTGATAATAAGAAAAATATTGGTCTTTAAGCGTTTTTCTTAATCTTAAATTAAAGCTAAATAGCTGTTCTACAACTTTATTTCTAATGCCTTTCCTCGTAGAATGAGTATTTTAGACGGTGTATGGTTCGGAAAACTAGCTTTACTACAAATTTATAACTTTTTGTCAAAATGGTCCGTTTTTGAAGTGTGAATCGAGATATATATGACACTCAGAGCTGTAGTTGCACTCAAATTGGTGGTAAATTTATCTTCTTTAAAGTGTCATAGACGACTTTGCCGTAGAATGCATATTTTAGAAGTTGTAAGCCAAAAACTGAAAAAAGTCGAGGTTTTTCGAGCACTACGAAGTTAGCACAGGTCTTTCAGGGTTGCAAATTTGGATTTACACTACCTACTGGTATCTGTCCTAACAACATCCCAAAAATGCAGAACCTTGCAATTTTTTGCGACCTGCCCCCTGATTATGTAAAATTGTTGCAATCAACTCTGACAGAAATCGCAAATACATCGCTGCTTTAGTAAGAACCAATGTGACAACTATCTTAACTAAAGCAACAATGCAACCGCGCTTTCAATCGATTTCAATCGAGAATTGTTAGCAACAGCTTTACGTAATCAAGGTACTGATCACTGGGGTAATACTGCAACGTGTGGATTGCGCAGATTATACCAACGATGACGATTTTAAAATATTAATTCTGTCGACAGGTGGCAGTGGCGTGGTGGTGCGAGCGGAAGAGGCCTTGATAGTGGCCTTCGTCCTGCTCCTGTGGGTGGCCGCCATCGCCCTCTTCTTCAACCGCTGGGGCAAGATAAGGTGCGTCTATAAACTGTACGTAGATCCTCTTGATATACTTACAATGCACCAGACGTTAGTAACCACCGTTTAAATAGCTGACGTGTAGTTTTAGAACAAATTAGCTGTTTTACGCGTTAAGTAAAAGTATCTGTGTGTTAAAAACCATTGCAGGGAATACGATGACGTTGAAAGTTTCGTCACACCAGGCCTTTATTCCTATCTGCCCCCTTCAAGCTCTGTCACCAGGGTGGTACATGGCACTAATGGGTGGCGTTCACCACCCCGGTGGTCTAGGCACCAATTTATTCCCATCTGCCACCTTCGAGGGTGCCGTTGGTGTGGTAGTTGGCACTAATAAGTGGCGTTTACCACCCCGGTGGTCGATGGCACCTATTTATTCCCATCTGCCCCCTTCGTAGTTATAGCACCCCGGTGGCAAGTTCGAAAGGGGGCAGATGGGAATTGGGAATAAATAGGCGTTGACCACCGGGGTGGTAAACGCCACCTATTAGAGCCAACTACCACCCCCATGGCACCCTCAAAAGTGGCAGATAGGAATAAATTGGTGCCATCGACCATCAGGGTGGTGAACGCCACCTTTTAGTGCCAACGACCACCCCAGTGGCGGAGTTTAAAGGGGGCAGATGGAAATAAAGGGTACCAGGGGCCCTATTTTTGAAATTCTTCGGCTGGCGTTGAGCGCTCCTTAGATACTGCTCATTTTCATTCGACATAGCCAAAATCCGTATTTGTGTCTCGCTCGTTGGCCATTAGTTTTAGTTTTTACAACTTGTAACAAATATATACGAATATGGTAGATAGGAACCATCAAACTAAACAACTGAGTTGGTTCCATAATAAAAGTTGTTCAGTTTGATGGTCCCTATCTACCCGATTCGGCATTTTTTTGTAACACGTTGTACAATTTGAGACGTCGCATGTGACTTAACTCATACGAATGATTAAAAAATAGGGCCCCTAGTCTCTGAGACTATCCCTATTGGTTTCATCGTAGGTTATTGGAGTCGTACTTAGAACCTTGGTGATATTGACGTTATGAAAATTTCTTCTTCTGATCGCCTTTTTTTTAATTCCGCGAGCACTTATTTTTTACTCTGTGACTTCAGTGTAATAAAACACAGTTATGGA
The DNA here is from genome assembly GCA_928269145.1 of Agriphila tristella. NCBI lineage: Eukaryota > Metazoa > Arthropoda > Insecta > Lepidoptera > Crambidae > Agriphila > Agriphila tristella. Next base: position 32,682,354 of record OV743432.1, read on the forward strand.
TATGCGTGCGTTTATAACTTTATGTTTATATTCAAAAAAGACATAAAATATCACAAAAAAAATTGAGCTCGAAACTCGGAACGTTTCTGATAAAATGTTACTTACCCAAAGTAGCGAATTATTAATGAACTTTTTGGTTATGTATTTGATTGAATCAGGCGTCACTTGGCAGAAGTCCCAAACCATTTTGAAAAAAGAAATATATGTAGCTTACTTCCGCAAACAATATATGCAAGATGCACCGCCCGCCCGCCCGCAATAATATGCACATGCACACCACAGAATATCAGTGCACAATACCTGCATTTAGCAAGACAGCAACACACCTTGCACCTTCACCAATTAGGCTACTCTACACGTGTTTCGCCCCAACCCGGGGCATCCTCAGGAGTTAGATCGTGCGTAAACCAACATCGGTGATGGTCCCTATCTCCCTATTACCAACATCGGTGTTGGTTTACGCACGATCTAACTCCTGAGGATGCCCCGGGTTGGGGCGAAACACGTGTAGAGTAGCCTAATTGGTGAAGGTGCAAGGTGTGTTGCTGTCTTGCTAAATGCAGGTATTGTGCACTGATATTCTGTGGTGTGCATGTGCATATTATTGCGGGCGGGCGGGCGGTGCATCTTGCATATATTGTTTGCGGAAGTAAGCTACATTATATTTCTTTTTTCAAAATTTTTGGTTATGGCCAAAATTTTAACATTCTTTTGCCCAACAAGAGGGCAATAAAGAAAACTTAAAAAGCCCAGAATAAAAACGCATAAAGTGTATCCATAATAGAGTTTTATTTCAATTTTATTATACCTACCCTATTATTTTTATGTAAGTAGTGTATTTTTTATTTTACTTTATTCATTTATGTTAACGTTATAATTATTTCTTATTTTTTCATGTCTGCTTATGCTGTTCGCCGTGATGTTCAGAGGACGTTACTAATTTCCTATTTTGAGAAAAAATACTCTCACAAAATTGTAAGAAACGGTATGCTTCAGTAGTACTGACAATTTGCTAATTATAAAAAAAATGAGAAATTAAAAAAAAACTTCACCTATCTCTATTTTTTTAAACATTACATGCATGCGATGTGACGTCATAGGATGAAAATGGAACAACCCTATCTTGAACTATTTAATGGGTAAAAGAAGCACACTTTTTTAGCAGGAACCAAATTGTAACTTTAATTATTTATTTATTTTGTCGCTTAGGACGTTTAGTACTATTATATATTCTGTGGCTTAGCTAAGTTTTGTACAGGTGTATTTTTATTAAATCTACAAATTTTAGGGAATTGTCCAGTCCATGAAACTGTACAAATTTCTCTAAGGAACATTATCATCCCTTAGTAAACTCGTGATCCTTTCGATTTGTATGGATAGTCACTTTTTACATATTTGGGCCTATGTTTCTTAGGGAAAGTTAGTTTCGTGGTCTGAACACAACCTTATGTGAGTAATTAAAATTACTGTATAAGTACCTAAGAAGTTTAATCTTAATTATGCCCGAATGAACCGTGAAACACGACAGTTGGCATAGCGTAATAGAATAAAATAATGTTAGATTAAATTGCTAGTCATTCTATTTAATAACAAAGTCTTAAAGCTACACTTAGTACAACAATGCGAATAATGGAAGGCGAATGTTGGTTAATTATATACAAGTCAAGTCAGTCATTTGGAACATTGGGATAAGGTGACCTTTGTTTTATTGTAATGGAATTCGCTAACAAAATAACGTTAACATCGAAAATGAAAGAGCAAAATAAACAAAAATACCTTTCTGTAAAAAAATACTTAAAACAATAACAACGCCACCGGTGGTGTTCCTTTGTTTATTGTCTTTGATTATGAAAAACAATCTAAATTAATAAATACTTGGACAGTTTCACACAACGCCATCTAGCCCCAAACTAAGCAAAGCTTGTAATAATGAGGGCTAAACAACTGATAATTACACTACAGATATTAAAATTCATCATTTCAATTTCTACTCGGCCAGAAATCGAAACGCAAATGGTCCCGAATTCGATTCCTGGCCAGGCAGAAATTGAACCCGGGACTTTTTGACCGGCATGTCGACCACTGCACCACTCAGCCCCCCTACTCAAATGGCCAACTTTCTATTCGTTTGAACGCTACGCTTACTTTTAAAGCTTAAATATGAGCAATAGATGATTAAATTACATGTCGCAAACTTATTTAAATCACAGACTTGGATGTATTGTTTGGAATTGTCAAGCTTACGGCACGTAATTTTATAGTTTACTGATTATTTTAAAGTTTTATATTAAGCGTAGCGTTCAAACGAATAGAATGTTGGCAATTTGAGTAGGGGGGCTGGTCGTCTAAGGACATCGTATCATATTGTTGTTTTTTATTAAAAAGTTGTTATAATATTATTATCGTGATGTATAAATAAATATTGAACCCACATGCAAATGAAAACATTATTCAGTGTGCACGAAATTTTTTTCGGATTTTTTAATGGAATTTACATTAGCACCATTCTCTCACTGTAAAAGTAAAAGGCACTTAGTCCATTAGCCATTTTTAGTGTCTCCACTGCTGGGGCACAGGCCTTCCTTATGGGTAGATAAGGAGGACGGGCCATAACCCACCACGCGGGTCCAATGCAGATTGGTGGGTGTTAACGACCGCAAATGCAGCCGAGACCAATGGCTTAACGTGCCTTCCGAAGCACGGAGGAGCTCGAGATAAATTTTTGGTCACCCATCTCATGACCGACCGTTGCGAACGTTGCTTAACCTCCGCAATCGCTGGGCCCGGCGCTAAACCACTGCGCCACCGAGCTCCTCAAGGCACTTACTGCATTTTTATACAAAACAGTTTTTATTTTATAAAAAAATAGAAGCACACCTAAGTACAATCAGATAACTAAGTATTTAACCTAAAACATGTATTCTTTCACTACAAAATAAATAATAATAAAATAGTCTTCACTATTGAAACTAGAAAATTTTTCGAACACAATGTCATATCTGCATGTTGTCTCTTATACCGGGTCATTTTGTATTCATCATCCAAATTTTGAGGATGTAAATGGAATGGATGGACCAACTTTTTCTAAGGAACACATGGCCTGTAAAAAAATATCAGCTATCCATACAAATCAAAGAGATCACGTGACAATTTAGTATGGGATGACCAAAATTTTGTGGCAAAATTCGACACATGTTTCTTACAGAAAATTGTTTAGTTTCATGGACTGGACACATCCTTGAAATTTGGATGGTAACTTCAGAATGACCCGATATGTCATTGACGACTAGTGGCCTAAATTCTCAGTAAACAATCGCTTGGGAGATGGCTTAATTACCTGCTAAAAGGCTTTCCATAATGACCTCATAGTTCACATACCTCTTGGGAAATGACTAGACTCATTGCCTAATTAAGTAATCAACGAAACTTGTTTATCGACAAGACAAACAAGAACATTTAACGAAAAAAAAGACTAGTAAATATAGGTAATAATTAATTATTATTATATTCTATAATTATTGCACTTAAACATAGTTAATTAATGTTAGAAGTACCTAAATCAATCTCAACCTTATCTCAACATACATACCCAAAGCACCTGCGTTCTGCAAATCTAAAGCAACAAACGACGATGTTGCCCCCTGATTTTGTAACTTTGTTGCAATCAACTCTGACAGAAATCGCAGTTACATTGCTGCTTTAGTAAGAACCAAGTAACAACTATCTTACTTAAAGCAGCAATGTAACTGCGGATTCAATCGAGAATTCATAACAACAGAGTTACGTTATCAGGGGGCTGCTGCGAAAAAAGACATTTTAATGTTAGTAATACTTTATTCTACGCATGTACGGGGATCGAACCCGAGACCCCAGACATGATGACACCATGAAAATGAGTATGCAAGCCTCCGATGGAGGTCGCGAATACACCTGCAAGAACTTCTGCGAGGACTTACACTGACAGCCTGTCACACAGTAGCTTGTGAACGCGTGACAAACTGTCGCCAGTGCATTTGCTATTAGTTAACACTTGTAACCTACTGTCTGATAGGCTGTAGGATACTGGAAACGAGTCCTAATACCTACCATTTAGCATTCATCATGATACGTGATCGAAATATGAAGAGTGTTTGTTTTAGATGAAGCACCGCTCTAGCTGTATTTGTAAACACTACCTAACCTAACCTTCTTTCAAGGAGTTTTTTGTTTTCCAGTTGCTCTCCCATGACTTGATGCAAACTGTTTCCGCTACCGTAAACTATTGGATATACTGCTTACAGTCAATGCAAGTGAATGAGAGAAAACCCTTTCAGTCCACAATGTCAAATTCCCAAAATGTCAAGCGGTTTCAAAATGTCAAGTTCCCAAAACGTCAGATTCCCAAAATGTCAAGTTCCCGAAATGTCAAGTTCCCTAAATGTCAAGTTCCCGAAATGTCAAGTTATAATAGGGGAGCAAATGATGATGAATAGGGTATTTATTTGATTTTTTTTATTGACTTTAAATGTTTACTGAAATATTAGCAACACAACATATCCTACTAATATTATAAATGTGAAAGTTTGTGGGTTTGGATGTTTGGATGTTTAGATGTTTGGATGTTTGTTCCTCAATCACGCAAAAACTACTGAACGGATTTGGTTGAAATTTGGCACACAGATAGTAGATAGCCTAGATTAAAACATAGAATACTTTTTATCCCGATATTCCCACGGGAACGGGAACCACGCGAGTGAAACCGCGGGCGGCGGCTAGTCTTGCATATTTTCAGCGATATAGAGCATCAAACTTTCTAATTAGAAAAGAAGAGCGCTACCACAACCTCGTTACATGCTAGTAGCGCCATAGTCTCGCAATAGAAAATTTCGTTTTAGAAAGGGTTAGCAAGCGTCACAATTAAGTAACTCATAATTCGCTTGTTATGCTACATGATTATTGATTTGATTCGAATAATTATCGATTACTGTAATGTGATTCATTTTGAAATCACTTGACATTTTGGGAATTTGACATTGTGGACTGAAAGGGAGAAAACGATAGTTTACGGTAACGAAAACAGTTTGCAACAACTCATGGTTGGAACAGCTCTACTAATTGTGCTTGTACTTAAAGACGGGTACTATGTAAGGACGGGTAAGTCTTGATGATAATGAGAACTAACAGCGCTCGGTTTCCCAGGATGCTGGAGCCGTATCAGCCAAAGTTCCAACAGCAACATCGGCAAAGTTGCGCACTGGCAGAGAGCGCAGTGGTGATACCGCCTCACGTAAGTCTTTCAACAAAAAAGTTAGTCATGCAAAGTTGCAGTTACAATGTTGGACATACAAAGTTGGAGTTAAAAAATTCAACATATTAAGTTGGACGTAACATAAAACAAAAGCTGCAAAGGTGCCGAAACGTCAGGATAATCAAAAATCAAACCAAATACCAAGTAATTACCAAAGTACTTTCAATAAAACCGCGCTAGTATCCGTTAAAAAGTGTTTTATTTCATGTCTAGTGAGCGCGTACGCTTGAGAAGTGACTTTGATTTGATTTGGCATACAAAGTTGGCCATGCAAAGTTGCAGTTGGACATACAAAATTGCCACGCCATTTAAAAAGTCACGCAACCAATATCTGAATCATTTTAAGAAAATTAAGAAAATAAGAGGAATAAAATAGTTTTTTTGTACCTATTACACATCGTAGATTCATCAATTTTGCGATTTCTAGATTAAAATATTCCCTTCCTACTTAATATTATGTGTTTAAAATATTTAATGTGTTAAATTTTTTTTTATTTAGTATACTAATAATATTTTTCCTAAATTTCATTAATATCAAAAAGAATATTTAGTCCATGACTAGGCTTAGAAAATAATCCTAGAGGCTTAGAAATAAATCCTTCAGCAAGCCAAGCAATTATTTTCAGAACTTAGCAGTGCTATTTTCAGAATACGGAAATCGCATGTAGCAAACTATAGTTTTGGCAGGCTTGCAGTCGTAAATATAAAAACCCGCAGCGAAAACGTTCGACTAGCAGTTGTATAAATCTTGGTGAAACAGGCTGGCGACACACTGACGACTTTTGTTTGCAGCACCGGGCGTCGCTGTCGCGCGGCTGCGTGTCGTACGACTATGGCGCGGCGTTTCCTGCCTACCAGCCTTGTGGGTACCTCTCACACAGGTTACGACAGGTAATTCAAATCATATTATTAGGTATAGTTTAACTACTACTCACGAATTCGTTTTTCTTGGTGCAACTCACCCACCGTCGTAGATCCGGAAAATGAGACAATATATTATCTATTGTTGCCGCGCAGGCATTGAGGAATTAAGAACTGACTATAGATTTGAAAACTGATGGCAAAACTTTTCGTCGTTTTTAAGCCCAAAAAAGCGCAAATTCGAAACCCCCGTGAATTGATTTTTTTTCAGCAATATGCCATGTAAACGTTAAATCTTTTAAATAAGTCGAAATAATGTGTAACGATTTTCACCATAGAAATATAATGTCAAAGAACAACAACAACAATGTCAATTAACAGGTGATCCGAAATTTTACGGATACATTTTATATGACATACGTAAAATATGACTTAGATTCATAAAATATGACTACATATGGCAAAGGAAATTAATAAACTATGTTCCATAGTGTTTTCTTCGACGATATACGATAAAAAATGTAGCGAAATTTGGTTTTAGAGAAATGTGTGGCACTATCTTATTTACCTGTGAAAAGTGTGATTACTTGGATTGTTTCTTTTTGTCATACCTTTACCTGTGAAAAGTGTGATTACTTGGATTGTTTCTTTTTGTCACACCACAATTACTTAGAGCATTCTTATGCTTCACCATGGCTCCACGATACCTTTATTTTAAATTATAATTAAGATTAACAAATATTTTAAACAAACTGTGATTGCTCGTTTGCTAAGCGGGTCGCTAGGGGCTCTTACTGTAAAAATGTTGGAATATGTCACTTGATCCTTTGTCTCTTTTTACATAGACCGTGTCCGTATTTTGTTAACTTCTCTTTTCCACGCTTTGTTGGTCTTCTTGAGCGCAGCGAAAATTTTTCTATGTCTATTATTTTCACAGTGTCGTTAAATCCGACAAAAAACTTCCAAATTATAATCAATCAACCGATGACGAAGTACAGAGAATCCGCAGAGGATTTAAAATGAATCCTTTCCATAATTTACATAAATCTTTTAAAAAATGCTGTGCGAATTTACCAGCTGTTTTTTTCCGTGGCAACCTTGATAATATAAAAGCATTTGCATATTTTCCAATAACCTCTACGAAAATATTTGTGTTACATCTGTATGATTCAAATATATGTTTTTACACAAAAAATATTGTATAAAAGTATGGTTATCAAAAGACGGATCATAAAAAATATTCCGTTTTTCCGTAAAAATAAGTCAAAAGAAGGTTATAAAACCTCAAAAATGGTTAAAATATTATATACGCTATTCTTCCCAGATAAAAAATTCATAAATCAATGGTGACATAAAGCAGAAAAAATAGAATGTTGCAAGCAATAAATAAAATTTGGGAAATATTGGATATCGGAAATGTTTTCCTGTTATTTCTGTTCATTATCAGAATGACACAGTGGTGTCTTCGTGATAAATGGGGAATGAGAGGTATTAGCGAATGATTCTGCTCACTATTATACCAATACATAAGTATTGTTTCAATGTATGACAATCAACCAGACTAAATTGAAATCTGCGTGTTCTAAGTTAGAAGAAGTAACAGCGCTATGAAATACCTACGCAAAGATAAATTGTAAAGAGGTATGAAATTCTTTAATGCCTTTGGTAGATTGAAGTCTAAAGTAGAAGTGAATCTGTGAACGCATTACCCCTGAATATTCGAAGTGCCCCAAGTAAGTTCGTATTCAAAAGACTGGTTCGTGAACACTACCTGAGTTCCATACTTTAAGTTCATCAAATCTGACCTATGCTATACTATCTTATATGTATGTATTATATATGTAAGTATATTATTATATAATATTCATATAATATATTAATATTATAGCAATTAGGATTATTTATGTATGTATTGTTATGTAGGTATGTTTATATTGATCCTTATTTATGATTAACGGATATTGTAATTTGTAACTTAGTTATCTTTTTTTTTTTTTTTGCCGCCACGATTTCTTTCTTTAACACCCTTTCCGGTCGACTGTTAGAGAATGCCTTAAGGCATTAAGTCCGCCAATTGTATTTTCTTATGCAATAAAGTTTAAATAAATAAATAAATAAATAAATAAATCTGATAATAAAATACTTAGGGTCTTGTATTTACGATTTTATGAGCAGGCTTTTCAAACCTCGTACACAAAATTCAGTATTAGACAATAAAAAACTAAACACGTCCCTGTGTCGCTCATCAAGTTCATCTATACATATAAAACTCTAAATTGATTGATTGTTGGGATAGGCGTGGAGCCCTAACGGCTGAAGGTAGAGACACTATTTTTGGAGGGTAGATACCTTTCATGAGCACTAAGAAAGGGTTTTGGAAAATTCCCGTTATACAGGGTGCTACAGCGTGTTCCAGTTTGTATGGAGATTTGTATAGGGCTGAAGGTAGAGACACCATTTTTGGAGGGTATACCTTTCATAGTGTAGATGAGCACTAAGAAAGGGTTTTGGAAAATTCCCGTTATACAGGGTGCTACAGGGTGTTCCCGTTTGTATGAGAATTTGTATAGGGTTGAAGATAGAGACACCATTTTTGGAGGGTAGATAGATACCTTTCATGGTGTAGGTGAGCACTGAGAAAGCGTTTTGGAAAATTCCCGTTATATAGGGTGCTAAAGGATGTTCCAGTTTGTATTGGGATTTGTATAGGGCTGGAGATAGAGACACCATTTTTGGAGGGTAGATAGATACCTTTCATGGTGTAGGTGAGCACTAAGAAAGGGTTTTGGAAAATCCCTATATACAGGGTGCTACAGAGTGTTCCAGTTTGTGCATATTTTATTTATGGGAAAATTTAAATGTTTGAAATTAGATCTACTGATAAATACCTAGGTCTATTGGTAATCCGTGACTTTTAAAATAAATGCACATCTATCTTAAACACGCGAACGAAGTTGCGGGCAAAAGCTAGTTATTCTATAATTAATTAGGGATGCCTCTAAAGCCAAAATTTTGTTTCAGAATTCCGTCTTCGTGGGCAGCAGTATGGGTGGCATGGCCCTCATCCCAGAAAGTCCACCACGCCGATCCAGATCTGCTGCAGACCTCCCCGCATTAGTTCCGCCATCAGACCGCTCCCACACTGCCACACCAAGGTCCTCGAGAGCTGCCTCCTTACACAGCGCAGTAGACTTGCGCGTATACGTGCCTTCACCGAGGACCTCCAGAGCTGCCAGTCTACATTCAGCCGTCGACATGCCACAAGGCTCAGTTCAAGTCCACGCGAGAGGATCAGGGAACAATTTGAACAGACCAAGGAGTCCGAGACGGCTAACTATAACTAACGTTTGAGGTATTATTCAGTTTTCGACTAGAGTATATATTCTGTGACTCAGCAGTGTTGTTCGATGGACCAATTCTGACTACAGTGTTAGTGTGTTTTTTTTTGGTGAGGATAAGTGACTTCGTAATAATAAGAGTGCAATGCTTCTTCTGATTCGATGAGTGTATCATTAAAAAAGTTCTCAAGATGCTGAATTGCTAACACATCAATTTAAAGTCAGTTTCCAAAGACCTTGTCCATAAGAAGTTGTAATTTAACTGTTAACGTATTTATTCTTTGATCAACTTACGTTTCTAGAACTTGCTATATTGTGTTTCTCGCTACCTACTTTATATTGTTTCTTCTACTGTTTTCATTAAAACTGACTTTTGCTACTATCTTTCTACTTTTGGTTGTTAATTACTTATTAGTACTTATTTGTAATGTTGGAGAGTCATTCCAAAACACTCAAGGCCTTTAAATGAGAAACAAAATTGTACAGATCTTTATAGTGTTATTAGTGTTAAGCCTTTATCTTCAATACCTATATCCCGTAGTGTTGTCTAGATTCCTTCTATTTCTCTCTTCGCCATATCTATGTATAGAAATAGATAAAATAGATAATTTTAAAGCGTGTAACGCATCTTTAGTCGTGTGGTGCTAATCTAAGTGAAATACTATTTTTTTATTAATGCTGTTATTTTTTCTTTTATTTCCAAGATACAGGGTGTTAGTATCACCCATGCAAAAACTTTCAGGACATATTCAACTCATGATTCTGAGTCTATCTTAAATGGAATTTTCCGTCGCAAAATTAATGAAAAATTTAGTGTTTTTCTTTATTTTTCTATTATACAGAGTCTGCAGGTACGTACCCAAGGGGGGGGATAGTTGGGATTTATCCCCCTCCCCCCGAAATCCGGAACACACAGAACAGGACTAAATTCAAATTTAGCGGGTGGGTCACTCTCGGGTTTGCGGGATTCAGTTGTCCCCCCCCGAATGAAAAGTCTGGATACGTGCCTGAGAGTCTGTATTAGTTGCATAGAACCTAAATTTACAGAAAAATAATGAAAATAAGCATCAAAACTTTATAAACCCGCAATGTACAACTGTTTACGTTGTTACTCGTAACAATGTACAATGCTTTTCAACGAAAGTGGAGAAGCATTATACACGAGTTGTTACGCGTACATTGCTTCTCAACGAAAAATCAAAATCTCAACAGCTATGAATTACGACATGCAGTAGTTCCACAGAGAAAGTTTCTTATTTTTAAGGGTAGAGTCATCCCTTAAAGTTTTTGCTAGGGTGCTACTAACACCCTGCATAAAGTAGGCAGAAAAGCCGCTTGGAGCCAATCGCAGTTTTCCATAAATGCAGTGCACACATAAAGTCCATTTCACGAAACGACCTCCCAAAGATAATCGGACCGTGTGCGCCCATTGGTTAATGCGCGTGATCTTCAATAGCCTACCTATAGCGTAGCTCTAGCCGCGCGCATTGACCAATGCGCTGCGAGTATTTTGTTCCCAGGAGTTCGATTTGTGGAACAGATTATAGACATTACGTACAGGTAATCTCAGACCAAACCAGGCCATAGTTAGTACTGGTAGTTAGTACTCCTAGGGCAACATAACCTTACGGAAGTATTAGGGTTCGTGCCTGGGGGGGACTTTTTTCTTTATTACGTGGTTTGTACCCTCCGTATTCGGCTACAGCGGCATTTCTGTCTTAAACACACCGACTTTATACTATGTTGTGGTATGACTGTTTCGAAATTTTAATGACATTTTACTTTATTCTCTACCCAAAGCAGACCACCGAAACGTGATATGATATAGTGATTTATCACGTTTAATGTCAATAGATTTTGACAGTTGACTGTCGATAAAATGTTTTATCACGCGATACAACTTATCGTGTTTCGGTGTTCGTGCTAGAGGGGCTGATATAGAAAGACAAAATATTAGCAGCAATAAAGTACACCCTTTAATTAATATGATTAGGGATAGAACTCGTAGTTTGTCGGATTTTTTTCTTTAGCCCTGTCAAGTTCGTCCTTTATAATATTGTCTTCTCTATAATGGATAAGACTAAGATTTTCTGTATTTACTTTATCACTCCTGCGTAAAAACAAAATTGGCACAAATATAAATTGACAGCTGCCTAAAAACAATTTCTAGTCCAAACAGCAATGTTTTTATGCAAAATATTAGGTAAAGAAACTTCATTCGTTCTTCAGAATTGGTAAAATACCTTTATTTTATTGTAAGTACTCATGTTAAATTATAAATTACAAAAATTCTTATCTAAAATTATACAAATACCTATATAACTATGTTAAGAGTTATATTATAATTTAATAATTTAGAAAGACAGTAATACACTGTCAAATTGTATAATAATGGCCAAAACTTATAAGGATTATTAGGATAATGTACATACAATTCTTTAATATCCATCATGACATCGGTTTTAGGTCAATTACGATACCTTCAAACCTCAAAATAGATGTAGGTATTTGATCGTATCTACAATAAAAATTACTGAATAAATACTATAAGATACGGGTATTTCATTACTTTGTGTGGTAAAATATTATTTTCGATCATTTAAAGTTTGCTCAAACTGTGACGAATGGAAAATGGGTTTAAAGTAACGCGTTTGTGACATCCCTAAAACACGAACATGCTAAACCATTTTATCGGCAAAACCAGTACAAACACTTTGTCATTTCGGTTACGTTTATCGAAAAATATTTGGTTTATCTTTAGTCTTGTTATTGAAGGCCGAACGGCAAAGCTATCTGTGCCTAGTTTCAAAAATTTTACTCAATTCAAAAGGTGTTTCAGTTTTGGGTTTATTTGAAAAAAAATATCGGTTAAAAACTATAACCATCAATCTTTTGTGAATTAATTAGCTCAAACTACCTACCTAAGTTTCTCCTTGGTTAAAGCGTAACCTAACTTTCCTTTCAGTGGTTTATAGGCAGTTCTAAAATCAATACATAGTACTATTTTTAGAACTTCGTATATTCAGATTGTCCATACTCATTTTGGGTCTAAAATATTCAGTCAAATTGTCGTCCTTGATGTGAAATACGATAGTTTTAAGTACCTACGACCAAAAGATTTTTCGACCAAAGAAGAAGAGTATTGTGTATCCGCGTTTTTGCCATTGAAAACCGACCTTTTTATGGTAGAACAAATAGTGAAACAGAAGATTCATTGAAAAGGGACATTATAGGCGCCCATAATTTTGAACATTAGACACAAACTGTCGAAATTGTTTTTTAAGCGCCCAAACTTGAAGGTCCTAAAAAGGAAAACTACACTGCCTTACTATTATTGTTTACTAGCGACCACCCGCGACTTCGTCTGCGTAAACATTTAATTTTTTATCAGGATGTAAAGGTACCCCATGTCCTTCTCTGTACCGCTGACAACATGTATGCAAAAATTCATGATGATCGATTGAGTACCTACCTAGTTGATACGTGAAGGCGTAACAAACAAACAAACAAACTGGCTTTCGCTATTATAACATTAAGTAAGAATTAGTAAGGATGTATACATATGAGATTTCATGAACGAGTATTTTTAATCATAAGATTAGATATATATTAAGTTCGATCCTTCGGTCCCGAATTGTTTCTTTACACACAAAACTTTGTGTGCAAGATATGTGCAATATACAGGGTGACCCAAAACTTAAATACTGAAAGGAAAGTACCTTAAATATTGAAGATAGGAAATTTTACTGATCACCTTTTTTAATATAATTGGAACTGCAATCAAAGATTTTTGAAAAATCGTCTGCCTTGACCAGGAATCGAACCAACCAAAAACGTTCTTTTTTACGATACCAATCGAAAGGGTTACTCAAAATGATATTTTTTTTCTTAAATGACACAGCATCTTAGACTAAAAGATGATCGTGAAATTTAACATTTAAATTTTAATTATGACAAATTGTATCAATTTGTATCGAATCGTAAGCGATTAAAAAAAAAAACTTTGAATGCAGTTCCGTTTCTTTCTAAAAACAAAAAAGTCTTCTTTCAATAAAATTTCCTATCTTCAATATTTAAGATACTTTCCCTCCGTGTGGCTAAGTTTTGGGACATCCTGTAGATACTTTCTCGTGTTTGTTTTTCTCTGTAATGCTTTTCTTTCTTTGAAGTTTCAATCTGTCTAATGTATTATTCTTCAGAAAAAATATAAAAATCCTATCTTGGTTACGTAAAAGGAAAGCAAAACGTTTGAAATTAACAAATATGAGAGAAAACATGTATAGTCTGTAGTTTCTTGTGACGCATTTAAGTGATAGGGGTCTGCCTATCACGAAAATACGTTACGATCGGACCATCCGTCTATCGCAGCTGTTGGAAGAAACTATTGAACGTACATTTCAATTATCTCTGCGTCTCTTGTGACTATTTGACGTATTAGATTGGGGTAATAAATAATAGTTTTTGGATCTAGAAAGTAACTATGTTTTAATTATTTTTTCCAAATAGTGATAAAGTAAAGCAAATAAATAGTAAGGCAACTGAGGGATATAATTTGAATGTGTAGGGGTCCAGCTATCAAATTGTCATTACATACCCTATTTTATCCGCTGAGCAACGATGCATGCCATTCCGTGTAGCAGCGAACCAAACATTTACCATTTTACTACAAAAGATTTTTAAAATACTTGTGTTCAATTTAGACATTGTTTATAGTCAGGAGGCAAATATTTAATAAGTCGTCTCCTTCACGATTTTCGTCGGACTCTCTTCTATATACCTAAAACTGGTATGTATGTGTTCCTTGTGCTCTACAAAACACGAAACTGACGGTTTTAAGAGGAGAAAGTGGGGACACGCATAGCTATGACGTCACAAAAATGGCGCCGACCGTAACAAGTTTTTCTTCATTTCTCGAGATTTATTGCATCAATTTCGGTGTTTGATATGTCATTTGAAAGGTTTTATAATTGTCTATGATTGCTTTTTTGAAACCTACTAATTTAGTTTTGTCGTTTTTGAAATATTAACAAAAATATGATATTTTTTCATAAACTTTTTATTATTTACAGGTTTAAACTAAATATAGAAAAAAAATTGTGTACCTAAGTTTGTAATTTTATAATAAAAAATAAAGTGCGTTTTCATATCTTCTCAAAAATATAAACATCATTGTAGTGCAATAATAAACAAACAAGTTGTGACCAATTCTGTAAGGAAAGTACTCATTTTTTTTTTCATTTTCTTTTTATTTAATGAAAATTTTCTTCATTTCTCGAGTTATACTTCATCAATTTTAATGTTTGATATGTCATTTGAAAGGTTATATAATTGTCTATGATTGCTTTATTGACAGCTACTAATTTAAGTTTGTCGTTTTTGAAATATTAACAAAAATATGTTTTTTTATACACTTTTTCTTATTTTCCGGTATAACTATAAATAAAGAGAAACATAAATGTGCCTAAGTTTGTTAGTTCATAACAAAAAATAAAGTTCGTTTTATTACTTTCTCAGAAATATAAACATGATTGAAGTGCAATAATAAACAAACAAGTTGTGACCGATTCTGTAAAGAAAGTACTCATCTGATTTTTTAAAGTTCTTTATTTCATCAAGTTATTCTTCATTTCTAGAGTTCTACTGCATCAATTTTGTTGTTTTTAAAATATTAACAAAAATATGATGCTTTTTCATACACTTTTTCTTATTTACCGGTATAACTAAATAAAGAGAAACATAAGTGTACCTAATTTTGTATGTTTTTAACAAAAAATAAAGTCTGTTTTATTGCCTTCTCAGAAAAATAAACATGGTTGTAGTGCAATAATAAACAAACAAGTTGTGACCAATTCTGTAAAAAAAAGTACTCATCTGATTTTACCGCCGTTTTCACTATTGATTTTGAAATGATAAGTATTTAAGAGCTGTGAAAAAGAAGCTGTGCTTTTTACAAATTACAGTATACATATAATATACGTTTAATTTTATATGTATTATAATATCACACATCAAGCAATTTAGATGTACTTGCTAAGCTATTATAAAAAACAATGTACAAAACCAAAGTATTATTTATTGTAATTACCTATAATAACAGTGCAAATAAAAACTATTCCCAATGTGTAGTGAAAATCACTTATTGAGTAGGGAAATGATGAATGAGATAATGTGTTTAGTGAACAGAGCATAGCAAGCAACATATAAGTACTACTCATCAACATCAAGAAAGTTATGCTGATTAAAACATAATTAATTCTTTTCCAATCCTATCATACGTTTTTGCTTTGAGCGTGCACAGTCGCATTTCGTCGTCCGGCAGTCTGTCTTACACTAACACGATATGAGCTCGATATATTGCAGACATATTGGATGGAGGTTTCAAGCTTGTGTTGTGATGGGAATTAGGGAATTGTTATATAACCTCCAGCCACAGTTTTCTGGTAAGAGTAGGGTTTGGATCGGGATATTCGTAGTTTTCCAAATAAGTCTGGTAATTAGCTCTGTGTAGATGGTGCTTCTGACTTCTCTAGAAGGTGGTAATTAAATTACCACCAGTTTTCTCAAATGTTAAAAACCTAGACAAACTGAAATTACCAAGATATCAAGCTCATATCGTGCCAGTGTAAGACAGACTGCCTGACAATGAAATGCGACTGTGCACGCTCAAAGCAAAAACGTATATTGAAAGGAGTATGCCATTATAGAAAAGAAATATTTTAATCAGCATAACATTATGGATGTTGATGAGTAGTACCTATATGTTGCTTGCTATGCTCTGTTCACTAAACTCGATAATTCAATTATGTCAACATTATCTCATTCATTATTTCATTGTTATTTTCTATTTTGTACAATGTGATTTACGTAAAAATAAGTAATTTTCATTACACCTTGGGAATAGTTTTTATTTGCACTATTATTAATATTACAATAATACTTTGTTTTGTACATTGTTTCTATAATAGCTTAGCTTATATTACTTCTAATTTACTGGATGTGTGATATTATAATATGAATATCCTACTAATATTATAAATGTGAAAGTTTGTGAGTTTGGATGTTTAGATGTTTGGATGTTTGTTCCTTAATCACGCAAAAACTACTGAACAGATTTGGTTGAAATTTGGCACACAGATATTAGATAGCCTAGATTATAACATACAATACTTTTTATTCTGATATTCCCACGGGAACGGGAACCACGTGGGTGAGACCGCGGGCGGCCGCTAGTATGAAATTATATTACATCTGATATTATAATAAAAAAGTAAACACATATTAGATTTATACTTTAATTTTGTAAAAAGCACAGCTTTTTCTCTTAAATACTTATCATTTTCAAATCAATAGTGAAAACAGCGGTAAAAATCAGATTCGTACTTTCTTTACAGAATTGGTCACAACTTGTTTGTTTATTATTGCACTACAATCACCTTTATATTTCTGGAAAGGTAATAAAATAGACATTATTTTTGTTATACATAAACATACAAACTAAGACACACTTATGTGTCTCTTTATTTAGTTATACCGGTAAATAAGAAAAAGTGTATGAAAAAAAACATATTTTTGTTAATATTTTAAAAACAAAAATACTAAATTAGTAGGTTTCAATAAAATAATCATAGAACATTATATAACCTTTCAAATGACATATCAAAAATTGAAATTAATGCAGTAGAACTCGATATAAATGTAGAAAAACTTGATGAAATAAAGAAGAAATTGAAAAAACTAGATGAGTACTTTCCTTACAGAATTGGTAACAACTTGTTTGTTTATTATTGCACTACAATGATATTTATATTTTTGAGAAGATATGAAAACGCACTTTATTTTTTATTATAAAATTACAAACTTAGGTACACAAATCTTTTTCTATATTTAGTTTAAACCTGTAAATAATAAAAAGTTTATGAAAAAAAATCATATTTTTGTTATTATTTCAAAAACGACAAGACTAAGTTAGTAGGTTTCAAAAGAGCAATCATAGACAGTTATATAAGCTTTTAAATGAGATATCAAACAACGAAATTGATGCAATAGAACTCGAGAAATGAAGAAAAACTTGTTACGGTCGGCCGCCATCTTTGTGACGTCACAGCTATGCGTGTCCCCACTTCCTCCTCTTAAAACCGTCAGTTTCGTGTTTCGTAGAGCACAAGGAACACATACACACCAGTTTTAGGTATATAGAAGAGAGTCCGACGAAAAATCTCAAAATGCTTCGTCGCCACCTAACTATTAAATGTGATGCTGTATCTTTCAAACAATATTATTTTCAAAAAGTTTCCATCAGCCATTTTTGATGTCCCCACTGCTGGGGCACAGGCCTTCCTTATGGGTGGTAAGGAAGATGGGCTATAACCCACCACGCGGGCCCAATGCGGATTGGTGGGTGTTAACGACTGCAAATGCAGCCGGGACCAACGGCTTAACGTGCCTTCCGAAGCACGGAGGAGCTCGAGATAATAAACTTTTGGTCACCCATCCCATGACCGACCCTTGCGAACGTTGCTTAACTTCCGCAATCGCTGGGCCAGGCGCTAATCCACTGCGCCACCGAGCTCGTCAAAAAGTGACAGCATCACAATTAAAAATATGTCGTTTAAAAATCTTTTGTAGTAAACCGTAGAGTCGATATACAAAACGCATGAAAATATTTAAATACATTAGATTAACTAGGTACCTACTATTTGTTTCGAGTTTGGGTGTTAATGATATTCTAGTCAATATAATCTACATTTTTATTTATAACTAGTGATAAATACCTATTAATATTAACTGAAACCATTCCTAGTAATAAGTTAAGATACATATAATTAATAATAAAAATATTTAAAACATCGTAAAGATAAGCAAATTAGAATCTACTTACAACTATTTTGTAATTTAAAGTATTTAATTGATACCTTAATAATATATTGTCAAATAACAGTTTTATTAAAATATAAAAGAACGATTTTGTCTATTTCATTTTGACCTTAAGGCGACTATAACAGCCCTCAAGAGGCGCCCTCATCTTAATTAAAGTTATTACGTACGTACCTACATAATGTATCGAAAAAGGACCTTGCAGCAAAAGGGGGACAAATCCAAATTTTAGCCGTTACTCTTTTTTCACCTATAATTTATACAAAAATTAGACCTATCGTTTGATGCATGAACGAGGCAGATCCGACGGAAAACAAGCGCGCTATAACACAATTTGGATCTGCCACCCTATTTTGTTTTGTGCAAGAAGGTGCTTTTTTTCTTAATTCAGGACAGTTTTGAAATTTGGACTTGCCTCCTTTTTGTTGCAAGGTCCTCCATGCACAAAGGACATCATCCACGTTTAATACATTTTTGGCCCAAATATAAAAGTGCCGGCCAAAAGACAAAAGTGCTTTATTTTGATAGATTTTTCCATCTAAGAATTTTTTAGCTGTAGCACCGCTTCACATTTGTGTCAAAATGTATGAAAAGACATTTGAACTCAATTAAAATAAAGTACCAACAGCGGTGCTACAGCTTCGGACTTTTTTACATTTGTGGCAAAATGTATGAAAAGACAGGCTTTTTGAACTTATTTAAAATCAAATATAGCGGTGCTACAGCTTCGGTGCCATACTTAATAAGAAATGCTTAGGTGGATAAAATCTATCAGAATAAAGCACTTTTGCTTTTTGGCCGGCACTTTCACATTTGGACCAAACTAAAATCCTCCCTCTGCGTAGAAAGTTTTTTTACTATCCCTCGGGAACAATACTTTTTTCTGGATGAAAAGCCCTTTTTCATTCTCTGTACACATGAGAACGTGTATGCAAAACTTCATGATGATCGGTTCAGTAGTTAAGACGTGAAGGCGTAACAAACAAACAAACGGGCTTTCGCATTTATAATATTAAGTAAGGATAAAGATAGAAATATTAGAGAAATACTAGAAAAAATTGACTCTCCCGTAGCAGCTCGGCGGGCTGATTATCTAAACCACCTAGCGACTGGTTGCAGTTCACAGATGATCGTGATCCATTGCTACTTCTTTTTGGGTTAAAAAAACATACCAAAGAAAAGTGGCAATGTATGTCAAATGCAACCGGTCGCTAAATAGTTTCTTTTTAGATAATCAGGGTGCGGGTTCCCGTCTGAGCTGCTACGGGTGAGTCACTGACCTGAATTTTTTTTTCTGAGTGAGTCGATTTTTTCCAGTATTTTTCTAATATTAATTATCTTATTATTCTGTACATACACTTACTTACGTTTCTCTTTTGTGTTATTCATTTCAACAAAAAAAGTTGGTCAGCGTAGAAGTAGTAAAATCTTCTGTAGATAGTTTTTAATCAAATCAAGTAAGTACTTAAACGTTTTAATTAGCATCGTAACCGAGTGCACGTAGGCATCGCGTTGGGGACAGAACGGCCCTCGACGAAGGCCAAGGCCGCCCTACAACAGACTGGAAGCTGCACTCTTCAAATAAAACACTAATGGATTTGTATTGTTGTAAACTCTCGATGGTGGATACGCTGTAAAAAATGGAATAACCTGATTTATTAGTTACAAACCAGCAAATTCATCCGCGAAGTCATATACACCGTTAAGTTTTAAGTATAACTTAAAATTAAATGGGGATAAATAGATCAGACCACGTTTCTGAATATGAATGTGCAGATAAAAATTAACAATTAATAGTTTGAAAATATTGGAAAACAATCTTGATTAATCGGCAAACTCACAAAAATGGCAAGACGCGTGCGTAAACACATTTTTTTCATGATTTACGTAGGTGAACAAGATAGTTGTTTGGTAACGCGCGTGTAAATCTATGAATCTCTCAATCTCTCAAGCTCTCAATCCAGAAATCAGTAAAATTTTGGGACATAAACAAGGCTCAATATCTGGACCAATTATTAAATTTAAACTGTATGTAGGTACATACTCGATTAGAATAGGAAAGAGATACACTCATTACATTTTTAGATATACTTATTTAAAAATTTACTGTGTATAAGCTAAACTATTAGGTATATATTCTGTGATCCAGGTTCTATACTATGTGTGTGTCCCAAAAAGAACCCATTAAATTGTTGAAGAAACGTGGAAAACATTCGGAAAAATAGTATATGTTAACCGCCTATGTGGTCTAGTGATTCACCCACCCGTGTAAGACGCGTGGGTCCTGGGTTCGATTCCCAAGGGGGTAGAATTTATTCTCGGTTTGGTTGGTTTATTTCAAGTCCACCTGGCTAGCTACCATCATCTTACCTAAGTCTGAAGCCATAACAACAATTTAAAAATTGTTGTGTTCCAGCAGTTAGAGGTAAGATAGCCAGTTCCTCAGTGATGAGGATCCCGGTGTAGTACGCTTCCGTACCTTCTGCATTTTCGTCACTTAACATCAGATGAGGTGAAAAAAAAAGAGAAATGTATCTCTAAAAAAAGATTTTAATCACAATCCCTGCATGTGTTATTAAACACACACTACATTAGGGTTGCCATAAATCCTCAAGGCCCCGTCGGGACATTTACATTTCTTTTTGTATTTGCTGCGTTCGTTGGTGCGCGGGAGTTCTTTAAAACAAAACCATTTGGAATTATTTATATTCATTTATTAATTATGGAGGATAACATAACAATTAATTAACATCATTCCTTTTGAAAAATAGCATTGTGAGTGCTAATGCATATTGGACGGACAGTCCAGTCGTGCACTGCGCGGCTGCGTGCGGCTTGCGGGGCCTGCGCGTCCTGTGCGGCGCACTTGATTATGTTTGTCGGGACATTTTATAGCTTGTCGGGACGTCGGGACACCACTGTTAATAACGGTGACATGTCCCGACGTATCGGGACGAATGGCAACCCTACACTACATGTTTGTATCTGCATGCGAGTACAGTCAGTGGCACGAATCATGAAATCGGGTGGGGATTGCGCGGAACGCGTATTTTGGGTATGCGTTGCGGTGAGGGGCGCGGGCGGCGGGAGAGGGGCGCGCGCTATTGGTCGCTCACAAGAGCACATGCGCGAAATTATCCCCACTCCGTCCAAAAATATTCAAGATACATGCCTCGCACTGTACTTAATATTATTCGTATCGCAGCGATACAGGCGAAACAAAACTTTTCACTTGGCGCTTTGTTTTCATCAAGTAAGCACTTACTTTGCCGGTTGTTCGAAACTGGGAGTCATGACAGAACGATTATAAATTACTGTTATGAACTACTTACAGTACTCCTTTAAAGCAGTATGGTAAGTAGAAAATTGAAAAGTTATATTTTCAAAAAGTTGTGAAAGAAACTTACCCTAAATGTTACAAAAAAACGCATTTTGTCGAGAAGCCGCGTGCACAGATTGAAATAAAAATGAAATATAGTACTATCTATTAGTTTTAGAAATTAATAACTCTGGGACGGGATCCCGTCTAAGTTGCTACGGGTGAGCCGATTTTTTCTAATATTTTTCATTATTTATTCATCTTAATATAAAAAATAGCATTGTGAATGCAAAAATCTAAAAGTTAAAATTAATAACTCTGAAAAATCTACATAGTTCGCTGTAGTAGTAGACTAAATTTTCCTGCCCTGCTACCTACTCAAATTTTCTATTCGTTCGCTAACTTAAAGCTTGAAAATAAGCAATTAGACGATTAAGTAACATGTCGCATTTTTATGTAAATCACCGACATTATTGTAACAAGCCTCGTAATTTTAGAGTTATTTTTTATTTTTAAGTTAGCGAACGAATAGAAAGTTGGTCATTTTGAGTAGGAGTGGGGGCTGCTTTGAAAAACTACCTAATAGGCTACCTACCCAAAAATAAATGTTTTAGACATTTTTCACGATTATTCCATAAATATGTTACGTTTTAGTCGCTGGATTATAGCTACTCTTTCAATAGATAAGTACCTACACATCATGAGTAGGCACTTAACACATAAACACCAAAGAGCTTTCATTCGCGGTACTTAATCAAGAAAGCAGGTGCTCACATTTTTACACACCAATTCAGCCGTTTATTGAGAGCATTCGGTAAATGGGATGTCAGTATTGACACCTATTACTCTGTCAAGGAAGAATATGAGAGTGAGTGACGTGACGTGAAGCTGCGGATTGAAAGGGCAAGCTTATTCGCTTACTGCGGAAACAGAATTGTCATAATCGGTATTCAATACAATACACCGTCATTTTTAAGTACTTATATCTAAAAATGAATTAGGGATTTCAGACCACGTGAATGAACAACTTTCATATGGGGCCAACCACGGAATCTCCCAAAAATTGTCTGCTGTTCCATAGAAAAGTACAAATTCGACTCGACTATAATGTATGGAACCGTGGTTGGCCCCAAGTAAAAGTTGTTCATTCAAGTGGTCTGAAATCCCCGCAGCTGAAGTGGCAATGGGCGGGACACATAGCGAGAAGAACCGATGGCCGTTGGGGCAGAACGGTTCTGGAATGGCGACCGCGCACCGGACGACACTCCGTGGGTAGGCCCCCGACAAGGTAGACCGACGATCTGGTGAAGGTCGCGGAAAGCCAGTGGATGCAGGCAACGCAGGACCGATCGTCGTGGAGATCCTTAGGGGAGGCCTATACCCAGCAGTGGGTGTCGTGTGGCTGATATGATGATGATGATGATGAAATCCCCTTTTCAATTACTAACTTAAAAAAATATTTGATTGGCCTGTTTCGCATTGCATATTTGAAAGAGGCACATCGCTAATTCGCACGAAATGTAATTTATTAGTATGAACCCATTATAAAATATCGATGTCGCAGTGAGTCTGAGCAGCCCTGCGTGCGATTGCACCAGTAAAACCACTTAAGCTTCAGTCACACACAGCGAATATTCGCTGCGAGTGCATTCATTGCGAGTAAATACTCGCAGATTGCACTCGTAGTTTTGCAACTATTTTAATAGGTAGCTTGTCTTTAAAAATACATCGAATCTGACGTGGACCAGCCCCCCTAGCCAAAGTAACATTTGCAAATTTTCGCTATCGCTTCGCTTTCGAAACATGTATGGAAAATTTGCCAATGTTACTTTGGCTAGGCCCTGGAGCCCTATGTTTGAATCGCTCGGCTGGCGTCGAGCGCTCGTTTCTACTGATTTTCGTTCGACAAATCAACTCAAATGTATGAGCTGTCGAACGAAAATCAGTAGAAACGAGCGCTCGACGCCAGCCGAGCGATTCAAAAATAGGGCCCCAGTACGGCTACTCGCAGCGAGTACCCCTGTCAGTCACACACAGCAAATGAGGGCTTGTCAAGTGGCATTAAAAATTAAATAACTATTTAACTTTGCCTCACTAGATGGCGTTGATGGTCAAGTGAAGTGTCAAAATTGCCTACAGTTTTTGTCATTTTAAGCCCTTATTCTCGCGGCGAGTGCCTAGTCACAGCGAATATGTGTGACTGAAGCTTTACGCAAGGGTCTGTGAGATAGATGACATTTTTTTTATCTCGAACTCCGACGTGCTTCGGAAGTGGTCCCGGCTGCGTTTACACCCACCAATCCGCATTTGAGCTGCGTGGAGGATTAAGGGACCTTCTCTTTATCCACCCTTATGGACGGTCTATGTCCTGTGATGCAGTAGTGAGGGGACATTTTAAGGCGGTTGTATGTGTGACCGGAAGTGACACCGCGCTGAATTTTATTAAATATTGTAATTCTAATACACAAAAAAACATCTCGTCAAATTTTTGAGGCCTGCAGTCTAATCTTTTCAAACATTCCCTCGTAGTCACTGCTAGAAGTAGATAGCTTATTAAAAGTGGCTGCGTTTGACACATTTACTATCTATTTCTATGAATGGCTACGAGGGAAATAAAGTGATACCATCTAAAAATACTAGACCATGGGCCCTAAAAATTTCCACGAAAAGTTTTATTAAAATCATTTTCTATTACCAACTTATTAAATAAAAAACTCTGAGGGGGCGCCACTTTAAAACGAAACAGTATATTCTAAGTTAAATTAAATTACATTTCCTCTATTTAATAATGCACCTATGCATCTAAATATAGACGTTGAAAGAAAAACAGAGATCCGTCTCTGTTCCACACTTCCCAGTACAAAATATTTACTTAGTTTCAAATTTTCATATACATTTATCTTTATTACTTCATCATTTAAGCAGTAAGTTGTTTACATAAATACTAAAATGTACCAAGGTCCTAAAACTCGGCCTACTTTTAAAACTGACTACAAAATAACATTTAGCCTAAAACGTTAAGAAAAACGTTTCTTTGTAAAACCTCATTAAGATAAATATTATTTAGAGCTAAGCATCTAGATTTCTTAACAAAGGCTGACGTCACTGGAAATTAAGTAAGGTTTGCTTATGGCACAGAATATTATAAAGTACTCTCAGGGCTGCTTAATTACAAGATTCGACGTTGGGAATCCATTGTTTTAAATTAAGTTTCTTTACATTATTCAGGGGTTATTCAAGTACTTAGCAAGTTGTTTTTTTTTACATTTATGGGGACGAATCGCATTTAGAAAATAGTGTAAATAATTTTGTACCACAGTTTTCTTTTGGGAAATTAGGTATTAAGTACTTATTTCTCCTATACTTAGGTACTTATTAAGCAAGCTTTTGCCCGTTTGTAAATAGAATCGAGACATATAGCAACGCCGGCCCACAATGCTCTAAGGACATTAAAAAATAAATTAAAACTTAACAGTAAAAGCAGTTTGATAAAAGGTGACCTCCAAAATGAAACGACATTGTCTTATCTTGTACTTTCTTTCGACTTACATTACGATCATAACGCAGAGCAACAAACTCCACTTATAGCGCTGTTATAGCACTTATAGCACTCATAAAAACACAAAGCCCCGAGCGCCGTTTCTTATTAGGGAAACGGCAAAACCGAGCTCAATTCGAAAACCTACTTTAAGGTTATGTTTTAAAAGTTATTATTATTTTACCGTGTCGTAATACGATGTTTTTTTGCTGTTTTATTTCTAAAGAGTAGCAACAAATGAAATAAGTCTTTGTTATTTGTTTTTCAGTGTCATTATCATTACCATTCTAACAACCACCCCTAATTGACATCAATTTAGTTAGAAACGAACATTTCTAAATTACCTACTTAAATGCCTATATACGACGTTAGAGGTAGGTAGGTGTAGGGTTACCAGATGATAGGAATTTTCCTCACATGTCGGGAATTTAAGGCATCTGCCATAAAAACAGAGATAACAGTAGTTGTCAGGGATTTTTGAAACCAAAAAAGGGTATGTATGTACCATGGGCAACAGCGTCGCTTAACCACTGCTAAGGTTAAAATCGCTTGCACGCCGCGCCCGCTGTCACATACGTTTAGTTCGTGCAGGGGCGACACGCGCGCACACGAATTTTGTTGCTAACTGGTTAAGCGACGCTGTTGCCCATAGTACCTACTTAATGAAAAGTGAAAACACATTTGTTAATTATTTTGGTGAGAAAAAAATATCAAACGTCAACTAAATGAATAATGTAGATTTAGGTATGTAAAATGTCAGGAAATTTACCGAAAAGTCAGGGAAAAAATCAGGAAATCTCATTATTAGATCAGCCCACTAATTGTCTTTTTCAATCAAAATCTATCGCAATCGCTTTTGACAGAACATTGATACTTCTTTTTGGCACAAATAAAAACTTACCAAAGAAAAAGCAATTGCGATAGATTTTGAAATTAGACAATTAGCTCGCTGGTAACCCTAGGTAGGTAGAGCTGTACAAATTTCCATACAAAATTACTCTATCAAGTTTTTTATATGCGTTATTTTTCTCGATGGTTGTCAAGCTAAGGGTACAGTTCACTCCTCAAAATGGTTACGGCCCAAAAAATGGCCGTACTTTAAAAGAAACATTGCTTACAAAACTCAAGTGTTCCAATCCCCCAGCGGGTCATAACGGGGCCCATCTGCTTGTTCCTTAGCGGCGTACGTTTTTCATTTTATGACACTCGCCGGATTTACATATTCTTGCAAAATGGCTTTCGCGAAAATGTAATTGGGGCACTTGAAAGGTCAGAGAATACCGATATTGAGTCTGATTGTGAAGGCTTTGATAGCACTGAAATTGGTTCTTATCGTTTTTTTTATATCTTTTAAGTAGGTAATTTTAATGTTTTCTGTGAAAGTTGTGTTTATTCAATAATTTGTAGGATTTCTAGCTTTGTTGGATTAAGTACAATTTTAAAGTGAAAAAAGTCATTTAAAAATGCCGTTAGATTATACTAAGCTAAAACTTATTTAAGTATAAAAAAAGCTTGGTGTTAGAGACACCAACCAAAAATACATGGTTTTGATTAAAAAAATCACAGATCTCCTGCCTTTCACGACCTTCTTCTGGTACATTGAAAATGAATTTAATGAATTAAACAAAACAAAATTTATTAGTAAATATTTTCTTTTTAATCAATTGTTAGACATTACAATAGACAACACAATAGACATTCATATTTTATTGAAAGGTAACTTAAGTACTATTACTAAAACATCTAAGAATTTCTACACAAAATTACCTAATATAAAATCTAATCAATATCAAATGCAGCCAGCAACCATTATTTACTCATGTGCCGCGACCGCGAGCGAGACTCGGTGGCGTCAACTTCATCATCACTCGAATGTGCGATAACAATTTAGCCCATATCTTACTGCAATTACAAACCATTAGGCATCTTCACACTCTTATTTAGAGACCGTTGTAAAAATTCATTTGGAATCGTAGCGTGACTAAGAGAGACATTGAGACATGATCGAGTAATTTTAAATCTCGAACTTGAAATAACTGCAACCAACAAATATAATCACAAATCTTCTTTTCTGTGTGTACCTACCTATTGAGGATTGATTGACCTCAAACTACAAACTCTATTCTATTCAACGTTTGCTCAAGATTCGTTTAAGTATCCGCTTACACACAAAAAAGTGCCGGGGTATCACGAAATCCCATGGTGCAGTAATGCTTAGGAAATACCAAAACAATAGAAACAGATGCGTCGAAATATTTTTTTTTTCAATGCCCACGTCACGTGCAAGACACAGCCCCGGTTGGCCTTTTGCATAATAATTATAGAGAAGCGTTAACGTTATTAAAACAATAAATAAATGGTATCGTGTCCTTCGTACCCGTATTATTATTGCTTTTTTTTAACTTAGCTGTCAAACCAAAGAAACACCAAAAGAATATTATACTAAAATTTGGCAATGTACTAAAATTATACAATATCATTCCACAGAGCTTCAACTACGTATTATCAATTTAGTACTGAAAATACTTAAAACGGTCACACTGCTCAAGATGCTCACAGCGCGCACCCGTTTATAGCAACGCCAAGCTCCTTCTTCTTTTCCGTATCCATAATAAATCTGTATTCTTAATAGCCCCAGTCGTAGGAGCCAAAAAAACGAAGAATACGGCCACCTGGATTTTTCAAGCAGGTGGGGGGGAGGGGGAATTCAGCCTTAACGAAGTCCGAGGTTAATAACTGCCTAAGTTTAGATACTAAGCCAAGTTTGGTATCATTTTCGGATAAATCAATTACGTAGAATTCATTTCTGGTATAAAAAATGCAATTTATCAAGAAGTTTCCTAAACATTACACAATAACCAATATTTTCAACAACATTTTTTTTACTTTAAGTCACCGTAAATATTAAACTGATGTTCTTATTTGCAAACAAAAAATTCACAGATCTCGTGCCTTTCACGACCTTCTGGTACATTGAAAATGAATTTAATGAATTTAACAAAATATTTTATTATTCTTTTCTTACAGACATTAATATTTTATTGAAAGGTAACCTGAGTACTATGTATAACTAAAACATCTGAATTTCTAAATAAATTAACCCTAATAAAAAAATAAATCAAAATCAAATGCAGCACGCGAGACTCTCGCGCCGACTTCATCATCACTCGAATGTGCGATAACAACCCTCATGTTTACCTAGGCATCATCATCACCTCTCATTCTCAGAGATCGTTGTAAAATTTGGAATCGCAGAGTCACTAAGAAAGACGTGACTGATCGAGTAATTTCAAATCTCGAAATTGAAATAACAGCAACCGATACATAATAAACGATATATAACTAAAACCTCTCTTCAGTTAAACTTTCGCTCAAGATTTAATAATAATAATAATAATGGATCCATATCCCCACGCAAGCCTTAAAGGATCGGGTCACTTTTGGCCCGTGAAGCGTACAATAATAATAATAATAAAAATCTTTATTGGCCAAAACAATTTTTACACAGCTAAGTAGCACTGGTTCCCACATTAGGATTCCCTGTGTCGCAGGAGCCAGTCTCTTTCGTACAGATTAGGTTTACATGGATTAGGAACTCAATTATTACTTATTGTTATAACAACAGCAAGCAAGAGAAATGAAGAAAATTACAATTAAATACTGTTAGCAAGAACCATTATGAATATATATTATATATGTGTGTGTGTGTGTATTTGTGTGTATGCGTGTTGTGTGTGTGTGTGTGTGTATGTGATTGTGTTTGTTTATTTGTACGTGTATAGTGTTAGTTGTGTTTTGATTTGGGAACCTTTTTAAATAGATAAAATATGTTCGGTTTGCGTATAACCTAAACTCAGAAGCCATTTGCTCAATACCGCTTTGCACTTACTTCTCGATAACTGAATCACATCCAGTAAGTCATTGATTTTATTATAAATATGTGGCCCCATGAACAAAAATGATCTTCTTCCAAATGTTCGTTTATCCGTTTCTCTACACACAAAAACTCACTACGACGCCTAGCACGTGTTCTGGAGATAATAGCGTCATCTCTTTTGCTCCTACAGTTATTGCTAACTCTACTTTCTCTTTCGTTTTCACATAGTAAGCGACGTCACTTACTTGAATATGGACTTATGGAGACATTTCAGTGCAGTCAAACTATGGTACGCCCCGCGCCGCCGTATCTAGCGATTTAAATCTTTGACTAGATCTGGAATCAGCTCTCTATTCACGTCATACCATCTGTTGACCTGGGTACTTATTGTCTAATTTCAAAATCTATCGCGATCGCTTTCAAGATGTGATACATTGATGCTTCTTTTTGGCACAAATAAAAACTTACCAAAGGAATGCAGCAATGTGTCACATCCATCTGTCAAATGAAAGCGATTGCGATAGATTTTCGAAATTAGACAATAAGCCCCCTGCTATAGCTAATTAATATCAATATCAATATTATGGTTTTAATATATATCTAAATACTTTCTTATTTATAAAAAATGTGGAAATAAATAAAAAATACAAAATATAAAACACTATTACAAGCTTTGAAATATACAATCATTTGAAAACTTCAATCGTACCTACTACGTATTACCATTATCCCGCGCCGCGCACGTCGCCCGCGGTATCCCAACATTTCGCTTCATAAAGGATAAGCTACAGCCCAGACCGTAAGAGTCAGGGATATATACTAATTTCAGTAGGTAGCCTAACTCAATATCTCGAGTTTTTTTCATTTTTTCGATATCGCTTTTCGTTTTTGAGAAATTGTCGATTTAGTGAGAAAAGACCCCGAAAAAGTGTGTCATTTTTCTACATTTATGCGATTTTCGAAAAAAGTTTTTGACTTTTGACATTTAGTACATACACGTAGACCCAAAACTCACGGGACCAGGGCAATGTCTCACTTTGGCTGAAATTGGGTACCTTACCGAAACGATCGAAAAAACATTTTCAATGTTAAAATATTATAGCAAAGCTTATAGAATGAAGACTTGAAAAAATATAACTTACAAAGGACCCCGTACAAAATGTTGGAAAAAAGCCAATCGGTCAATTTGGCTAAAATTTTGGGTAAATATATCCTGTAACAGGCCGATCAAAACTGCAAAGTTGCAAAATGAAATAATGACTAGTTTAAGAGATATGTCTTTTTCAATGTTGTAAGAAAAAATGTAAAAGTAAAGAAACATAATCACATTTTCATGGTTCTAATTTAATTATGTTTAATTATTAGGTTTAACTGTACTATGAAGTCGCATTAAAAACGGATAGGATCGTTCTCAGGGATGGATATTTGACATTTTCTTCGTAACAGGCGAACCCCAAAAACCACAAGATATACGTCAGATAGGATTATCAGAACCTTCTTTCATATACTGTGTAAGGGAACTATGCATATTAAAATATCAGCCAAATACTGAAACAATTCTTAAAATTAAGGCTACTTTAACTTCAAAAAAGTTATCAGATTCGAGAGAAACTAATAACTTCTAAGGAGACTAAATGCGAGAACATAGTACAGTTAAACCTAATAATTAATTAGAAACATAAAAATGTGATGTGTTTCTTTATTTTTACATTTTTTCTTACAACATTAAAAAAGCCATATCTCCTAAACTAGTCATTATTTCACTTTGCAACTTTACAGTTTTGATCAGCCTGTTACAGGGTATATTTACCCTTAATTTCAGTCAAATTGATCGATTGGCTTTTTTCGAACATTTTGTACGGGGTCCTTTCTTTATTAACAATAAACAGCGAAAAATAATATAGAAATAATAATAAAAAAACATTGAAAATTGCAAGTACCACATTTACGCCGACGACACACAGATTTACATTTCATTCAATCCCGATCAATATGTAAACGCTGTTAAAAGTCTGAATGATGATCTGAGACGAATTGCAGAATGGTCTGAAAGTAATTGCTTATTATTGAATCCCGCAAAAACTAAGTACATGGTGTTTGGAACATACAAACAAGTACAAAAATTACCACCAGTATTAGATGTGACTCTGAAGGGAGAGAAAATAGAAAGAGAAAACCAAGCACGTAATCTTGGATTAAATATTGACGTAAATCTAAGATACGAGGACCATATAGCGGAATCGGTGAAAAATTGTTTTTACCGTCTTAAAATCCTGTACAAAATAAGACCCTACTTGTCAGAAGAATTACGTGTGCAGCTACACTGAAAAAAATAATTGATAATATGTATCAAAAAAGTATCACCGTCATACATGCAACTTATTTACATACGAGCGCACAAAGTTGCACGATTACAGTAATAAAGCACAGTTGGTTGGCCGTAGTAAGATTACTTTTTTGATGTCGCTATGATTTTTGTTAATTTTAATAAGAACTTGATCACTTTTTGCGCCAGTCGCAAGGCGTTAATAAGTATAAATAGTCGCTTTATAAAAGCACGTGATTATTTTGAATAAGTAACTTGATTTATATTAACTTGTGCTTGAACATCTCGTTTAGGTCTCTTGTATCTGCTAATTATGCAAAATGTTGATTTGTAAAAGCGCTTGACTAATGTTAACAAGCCACATGATTGATTTCAACGTGTTAGCTGATTGTGACGACAAGTTACTTGATTGATCTTACCAGGTCAGATGATACATTTTACAATTATAATTAATTGATTCTAGGAAGTACGTCTTTGTATAGGTAATGTAGCTTATTGAAACTAACCAATTAAAAGTGTGGATCTAAATATTTACTATTAAGTTGCTATCAGGTGGTTTGTTTGGTACTATTAAGTTGTTTGTTTGATATATTCAGTTGTTTATTTATTGCTATTATGCTGTTTGTTTGTTGCTATTAAGTTGTTTGTTTCATGCTATTATGTTGTTTGTTTGATGCAAATGAGTTGTATGTTTGTTGCTATTAAGTTGTTTGTTTGTTGCTATTGAATTGTTTATTAGGTACTCAAGGAAAAAGTTATTTTCATACTTAGACGCGTTTGTCCAGCGTATACGCATTTACCGGATGCATGAGCCCCGCAGGTAACAGCGTCACCTACGTGTCTCATCATCCGGTAAGCGCAGATCCAGGACAAACGCCTCTGTGAAAATAACTTTTCCTTGAGCACCTAACAAACAATTCAATAGCAACAAACACACAACTTAATAGCAAAAATGAACAATCCAAACTTCCAAAACAGAATAACATTCATTTTGTATGATTTAATTTTAAATACCGAATTTGGTACATAATAACGTAGATAATTTGAACCGTTCATTAGTGTTACTGAAATAAAAGAATCAGGTAAATGTGACATATTTTGTTTTATTCGAAGTATCAAAAAATTTACAAAAAAATCTTACATTTTGACAATAATTCAAAGGA
Source organism: Agriphila tristella (assembly GCA_928269145.1). Lineage (NCBI taxonomy): Eukaryota > Metazoa > Arthropoda > Insecta > Lepidoptera > Crambidae > Agriphila > Agriphila tristella. The sequence goes on from OV743432.1 coordinate 32,714,937, forward strand.
TATTTTATATAAAAATCTTCATACTACCTACGCAAGCATTACGGCCATACCATAAAAGATTATACAACACTGTTTAATTTAGAATATTTTAGACACTAATTAAATGTAATGCTGTCTTTTTCAAACAATATTGTACATACATTTAAACCACACTTGTTGAACAGTATTTTGCGGCAAGTCAGGCCCTTTAGCATGACCACCGAAACGCGATATAATATAGCGATTTATCGCGTTTAGCTGTCGAAAAACAATGGATTTTGACAGTTGAGTGTCGATAAACCGCTATATCAACACAATATACTTACACGTGTTTCGATATTCATGCTTAGCATTACAGATCGCATAATGTCACATATCAGATTCTATGGGTACGTACATAAAGAAACAGGTTTCCGGTGCAGACGAATTCCAGTGCGCTCAATTATAAAGAAACAAATTTGGACCTACATATTTCTTTATAAGTGAGCTCATATTATGATAACATGAGAATATTATACCTGCACCGATTGGTACCGACCCGAGCAGACTCGCCTGCACCCGAGAACTGTTTCTTTGTAAGCACTCTAAAGCTGACTAGGTACTCAGTTTTATCCGATATTAGCCCTGCTAACAGGGCCACTGCTTGCAGGCTTTGAGTAGCGCGCTTAAAAAATATCAACATTTTATTCACACATTAAACAATAATTATTGGAAGTAAAAAAGTGGATATGTACATTCAGTTAATTTTTATCTCTTTTGATCTGCTATTTAAAAACTCGAATGACATAATGAGAATCTGACTTTATACTACGACTTTTTTTAATAACAGTCGTGTATCGTATGAAATATAATCAGTCTTGGCTTATACTAAATATCTCACATATAATTATTATATCTCTAAACGAACCTCTTCAAAACAGACTGCTTTGGCAGAACCTCCAAAACGTCCCTTGATAGTAAAAAATATACATTACTTAATAACTCTTCTTTTGTACCCTGTCGTAAATTGCCATTCTGCGACGTGTACAAAAGATGAGATTGTATGAGAAATATATTTTACTGCCAAGGGACGTTTTAGTAGTTCCACGGCGAAACCCAAAAATACTATTTTTGTGTTTCGCCGTGGTGGTGTTCCAGAATCTAGATTAAGAGAATTATTCTTGATTTTTTCTTTGATATTCAATACTCCAAGCTTTAGATATTTTCTTCTCATATTCGAAAGCTGACTAACGAGTTTACCTCTTGCTTGGTGGGTAATTCCCTGGGCAGTGATACAGGGTGGGATGTAATACGTGGTTATCCTTTCATATGGAAAAATCTCCTTTATTTCTTTGCTCCAATTATTATAAATAGCACTAGTCACCTTTAAGTTTTTCAGCTCCTTTAGAATGTCCTTGCAGATTGTGGAAGCTAAAAGGTTTCTTTCATATTCGTTGTCTAGTGCAGAACCCACGTATTTCAATAGTCCATTTGTTTCAAAATTTTCTTTTAGTAACATGTATAAATTCTGAAAAAAAAAAGAAGTTCAATTCTATGTTTGTTTGTTACTACTTACTACAGTACAGACTGGATCATAAATTAAGTTCCCATACTACTAGTTCATAATATAAATTCCAATCCTCATTAATAGTTATTTATGCAACTGTACTATAGTAAAGGGTATTAAAACACGAATGTGATAATAGTATCACAAGAGTGTTTTAATACCTAATGTACAGTTGCATACTAGTTATTTATGCAACTGTACTATAATACCTCATCATGTACAGTTGCATACAAGACTTTATCTACACCCATTTTTTTATTTTTTTTGGGAAACAAATAATATTTAAATACATGGATTAAAAACACCCATGATATGTCTCCTCTATAAAGATTTTGACTTTGACTTTGTCTATGACTTTGACTTTCCTCCCCTTCCTCGTCATTATGTCTTCCGCAAGAGTGTTAAAATGTTGTACTGAATTTCATAATGCAACGCATAGCGCGTGGGCCTGCGGCGCAGCAGGTCCTCCTCCCGCTCGGATACTGTAATGGTGGCAGTAAGCTAACCGTTGCAAAACCTTTTACAGAGGATTTAAAGCATGGGTGTAGATAAAATACTTAATCTACACCCATGATAGAATCCTCTATAAAGGGTTATGTTTCTCCTCCTTTTCATTATATCATCCGAACGAGTGTTATAATGTTGTACTGAATTTCATAATGTAACACTTCACGTGTGGGCGCGCGGCGCAGCGCGACGCACCGTCTCGCTCGGATATTGTAATGTTGGTGTAAGCTAACCGTTTCAAGAACCCTTTATCGAGGATTCAAGGCATGGGTGTAGATAAATAATTTTATTTAGCTTATTAAAATAATATTTAATTTTGTAATAATACAACTAGAAAAAAATCTACTTGCCACCAGACGGGAATGATTTGGTGACGAGTAGATTTTTTTCTATTATATTATTTAGCATTATTATAAAAATAGCATTTCAAATTCAATTTCAAAACTTAAAAAATAATTTTGAAAACTTAATACCTAGTAATGCTTTTAATTAACACTACAGCCATAAGATGTCTACACTGACTTAATGCAGGCCTCCTCCAATGTTCTATGCCTCAATGACTTCTGTTGGAAATCCACCGTGCCGGGGGTCAAGTCAAGTCTGCTATTGTTTGTGTCTATTGTTAACGTCAAAATCGTGTTTCAATCTTGTTTGAATGGTAACCCAAAACCGAACCAGATTGTGTTTCAGTTTTAAGAAACAAGAACTGTGTCAAAAAAACATTACCATTCAAACACTATTGAAACACGATTATGACGTTAACATTAGCAGACTTGAACCCCTGGTTTAGTGCGGGTTAGCCGATCGTCCGAATCTCGTTTGTTATTCGGCATGGTGCAGCATGGGCAGTTGAGGTTGGCTTGGGTCCCAAAAGATGTAGTTTGGACCCCGTTACACTATGCACTGATTAAATAAGATTAGATTAAAAACTCACATTTTCCACAATTATGTTTAACTTTGTTGGAGAAGCGCTTGGCAGCACAGGCACTGTAGATGTAGCTGATACTGTAGATGTAAATGGCAGCCAAGCGGTAGCTGTGCAGTCCAAAATAATATCCGTAGTTTCTGATTCTGTCTCAATATTGATATCCTGAAACATACAGGTACGTAAACATCCAGACCAGTAATATCTAAACTCATCATTTAAATATCTGTCCAGCTGGGAATCAAACCCAGGACCCTTGAATTGCAGAATTCATCATGGTGACCAAGTGACCTTTTGCTAACAAGGTTGTCAAGTCTAAGAAACTAAAGACTAAACTGTGGTGTTACTTTATTAACTCAATTTAAAAAAAGCAAGAAATAAGCAGTCATGAATAAGAACTATAGTAGTGTCAATCAATACCCTTTAAGTATTTTGCTTTTGGCTTCCCCTTACAGGATAGAGGATTATATTTATAAGAAAGTTAGAAGCAGGAGAGAGCCATATAGCATGATCTCCCCCTTCTTTCATCCTAAAACTAGCATGGCTTACGGACAGCACAGGAAGACAAATAGACGAACAGTTCAATGCTTTTTTTGTTCAGTCATGAAAAGAAGGTACTATTTATTAAATGTTTGCTACTCAGAAGGTTCGGTGAACTTACACTAAGGGTAACGTTGTAATTTAGATCTGCAGATAAATTTAGAGTACTGCTTGTAGGGTATTCCGTGTGCCACTTTTTCCAGCACCTTGTAAAGAGAGCTCTGGGCCCCAATTGAGGTATTAATTCCTTAATATCGTCTAGCGAGAGGGCAGCCAGGGCATGCAAATTTATCGCATTTTCTGTAACAAAAGAAATGGTCTCAAGTTAAAAAAATAGTAACTAATCGAATTTTTTGTTTTTACAACCTATTTGGTTAATTAATGGTCAAATGTATTTTAAACTTTCCTAACATTTTTTCAAATAGATAATAATTCACCACATTAAAAGTGTCATAATATTAAGATACTTGATCGTTTTACCTCCTTTATATTCAATTTGTTTTATGAAATGAGCGCAAAATATACAAATAAATAGCACAAGCGCTTTAGTTACCTACCTACCTATGTACTTACTGACCTATTTACTTGATCAATCTGGATCAGTGTAATTATGTAGGTAATGTTGTCCTATTTATTTATTACTAGGTACCTATTGAATAAATAATTGTGAATTTGCATAGGTACATAGGTTGTTTAATCCATCAAACCCCAAGTGGCCTCATGAGGCTGCCCAACAATGGAATATCTACTATCTCATTTTCCGGGGCTTGAACTAGTGTAACAACTGTTAGGTAGGTACACAAGAACTCGAGCATTACAAAACCATACCTATCTACCGGGCAGGATAATCCCGCATCGCGCCTTCCCGCCGGTGTTATTTGATTCTTACGACAATGTGATTGGAATGTGATTAGCTTGAAGAGGAACTAAGCAGCAAAAAGAAAAGTAGATACTTACTGATAAATATGGGCTTCAACTCTGTGAGCCCCCATGCCTCGAGTAGGTCGCCTGCTTCCTCCATTTGTTTTTTCTTGGGCGCAACTTAACACTTTGTAATAGATCACTCACAGGTTTATTAAGGTTTACAACATTAAAATCTTTAGTTAAAACGAGACGCGTGGACGATTATCTATGGACGTGCATGCCGGCCAACTGACTGAAGTGAGAATGAGAAGGGTATGACAAGTCATGACAAGTTTGCGCGCCTCAATCACACAGATTACTTAAATCAATCAAGATACGTCATAGTAACAGCAATCTGTATGATTGAAAAAAATAAGGACGAAATCTCCGTTTAATACGTCAGTATTTATTGAAACAAGTTATTGATTAGTTTTAATATGCTGCAGTATAATTTTAATAAAGACTGTTTATTAATGTTGCTAATATAGTAATAGGGTTTATTATTAACTACATTTACATCAATAAAGCAACATTATAATTGAGATAAATGCAAATGATTCAAAATACTTCAATCATTTTGGCTTATTAGAATTAATAATTATACATGTTTACTAAGGTGACGTCACCAAAATTAAATAAGAAAGTTTATTGTTTTAAATATGTTTCACTTTATAAGCGTTCAATCATTTCAAATTGATTTTTACAATCATTTGCGGTTGATTGTTTTAGAATGCCCAATGATCAATTCAATTGTATTTTACCCAATCAAGCAAAATTTCAACTTGATTAGAGACCTTTTTTTTCAGTGTAACAGAAACACTGATACTATCCAAGCTTAATTACGCTGATTCTGTGTATGGGCCACGTTTATTAGGTAGAACCGAACGACTCATTCAGCGAGTTCAGAATGCATGCGCCCGTTTTTGTTATTCTGTTCCAGCAAGAGGTCATATAACGCCATGCCTTAACAAACATGCCATCCTCAAAATGAAGTCGAGACGTAAGTTACACCTGGCTTGCCTGTTGTTTGGAGTGCTGAAGTATAAAGAACCTTCATACCTGTATAATAAGCTAAACTGGATTGGCAGTACAAGACAGGGTGACAGACGGCAGTGCTCGAAGCCATTGTCGATTCCGAAGCATACGTCTGCATCATTCAGGGGCACTTTTCGTTACGCTGCTTCTAAAGTGTGGAATAACATCCCTCCACCTATAAGACTACTTGGTTCGATTGCCAGTTTTAAACTAAAACTTAAAAAATATCTTTTAGATGCGCAGCGTGAGTTAGGGGCCTTGAATGTAAACATGTCATATATTTAGGTAGGTGCTATTTTATTTTGTATTTCTTTTTTATTTAGTTATTATTATATTATTGTTTTATTTATAATAATCAATTTAACATGTTTTGCTATTTATCTTTTACTCATATTTATGTAAGTTTATACAATTCATACATCTAATATATTCCTATTATTACTTGTTAGTTAAAATAATGGCCGAACGTGGGCACTTAAAGAGTGACCCTTTGGTGGCATCTATCTGTCAACATCAAGGTGCCAATTGACAACATATTAAAATTTTTATCCTGTTTTTTTATTTGTTATTTAGAAATTACTGGTGAAAACATGAGACACGTATTTTTTTATTTTCCAAAATTTTTATTTTAAGTCAACGTAATATTAATTTGAAAACTTATCTATTCTAAAAGAGCGTAAGTGCCGTTTAAAGGATTTTTGGCGGACAATATCCTTTGCCCATATGGATAAAAAAAATCATTATGACGTCAACCTGCCAATCTAATCTATGGACGGTAATGACGTTTGTTTGTTTATCTTTTGCTCGAGGTTGTTTTCTTTTATTGTCGCTATTTTCACCTTATTTTCAACAATAATAAATAATGATATTCGTAAATTAGATTCCATAATCTCATGTGTAGTTCCTGCCTGCAAAAATACTGTGATTGAATGCCCAAACAAACACTGTTTTACGTGCCAAACCAAAGTCTACACGTTTACAAGTGGTGTGTTTCTTTAAAGTTTTATGGAAATTGAAACTAATGCACTTCAAAACAAACTGTATTTATTAAACAAATTCAAACGTACACAATATCTTTTTATTTCTAAAAATAAAATGTTTCGCAGAAGAAATCAGCTTTTGCAGCATGATGAAGTCCATTTTGGTAAGGTTGCGACTGTCTGCTATTAAAAATCCTTCAGAAAACTTGATATATATTTCGATAGATGTTAAATTTAACCAAAATACTAATTCAAGTTAAAAATATCATGAATACATTCAAAACAAAACTAATCAAAGTGAAAAATATTTTGATTCTTGACACAGACTTTGACATAAATTGTAACCTTGACAGCGACAGTTTTTATGATTATTATTTTTTTAAGATAAAATCACACAACTTTTTCACGCAAAGGCGTTAAATATTTAATATTCCTTTATCTCGATGATACAGTATTTTTTCTACATATTTCGTTAAATTATTGATCAAAAGCCCCGAAAAATTATGTACGGTGTCAGAAATTGAAAAACCTCGAAATGGTTTTCGATTTAAGGTACCTTGTAAAAAATGAAAACATGTCAATTGAAAACCAGCGTCAGATTTCGCAAATCTGACTTATGCTGAATTGGTAACCTGTTTTGGCACAGCCGTGAGACACCTTTATAAGTTTTGTTTATAATAAATGTTATAATACACTAGTTTAGTATGGTAGGTACTTATTACTGTGTCTCGAGTCTGTGTTAAAATAAATTTCTTTCTTTCTTCTTTCTTTCTAAAAAAAAATTCACTGTCGCGTGCCGTCAATTTCTTTTACACCTATGCAAATATTATTATTCTGCCGTCATGTGTCTAAAAAGCGGCTAACCCACATGTGGCCGTTTTTCACTTTTTTCATTCATACTGAGTAATTTTGAATTCTCTATCTTTGAGTATAAGAACCATATTTCTAGCATTAATACTTTTGAAGATACGAAAAGCATTGTCACACTTATCTAGAAAACAGTTACGACACTTTGACCGCCTAAAAGCCTTTTATAATTTATGAGTAATTATGTAATCTAACTTAGTTATAAAGCGGTTATTAGAAATATTTAAACTAAAAAGCAGTTATGCGACACTAACCGCGATCAAGATAAGAATCAATTTAGTGGATGTTTGATCAAAACTTGACTAAAAGTTCAATCACTGCTTTTTTACTAAAAATAAATAAAAAATGATGCGAGCGATCCTCAGTTATAAAGCGGTAAAGCCACAGTACTAAGCTATAAAGTGGTTATCCGCACACAAACATAAACCATTTCCTTAGCTATAAGGAAGTTAAGTACTTTTAACTGCTTTTTAATTTAGCATATTAGGATAACTTCTATAACAGCTCCAAAATGTAGCAGTTATTGAGAATTACTTGGCTAAAAAGCAGTTAAAGTGTGGTTAGCCGCCTTTTAACAAGTATTTCATGGTAAAAATAAATAAAATTACTTAACTACACAGGAAAAACTTAAATTACAAAATGCCTGAAAGACTTTTCAGGACCCGAAATGTCAAATTAGTCAGCCACTTAAAACTGCTACTTAAGTGTATAAAATGTTTTGGTGTAAGTTGTATACTTTTCTAGAGAAATCGTTTCCCACGTTTTTTGACGTTTGTGCGAAATCAACTGTTTGGGGTTAGCCGCTTTTTAGACATAGGACGGCAGTATTTTTTATTATAACAATATGGGTATGAAAGGTAATAAATAGCCAATTCCAAATATATATACATTATAACACTTTTATTGAACTGTTTTGAAACAAACTTAAAAAGTATAACGCAGCATTAAAAAATATCACTAAATTATTAGAAAAACAAAAAATGGCAGTCAATATCGACAAAAAAAGGCAAATATCACAAGCGCGCATGTAACTACGATTTTTTTCAGATGTTGTTAGGTACCTTGAGAGTAGTTTTACCCAAGTTTTAAACCTTGGAAACCCTGTACTGCTGGAAAAACTTGGCACTTGTTTCAGTATTTTCGAAAAAACTACCTTTAGGAAGCGTTTTTCAGGTATCTCTACTTTATACTTTTATAAAGCTAACTAAATTTATTACAATTTGAGCCTATCACAAACAAGTTTCGAATTGATATTTAAAATTTTAATATTTAATAAAAATAATAACTTCCTTACAACGGTAACGAAGTTATTTTTTTTAATTAGCCAAAACAAGAATATTTTCTTTTATTATTATTTTAAAAATGAAAACATAATAGAGCTCCTACGAGGTATTTTTCTTTTTCAAATATTCCAATTTGTGTATTTAATGGCAATTTTTTTCAAATCAAATCAAATCAAATCAAATCAAATCATTTATTCCACCTTGTAACATGGTAAAATACAGCTGTTTTTAATATAATAATGATCACAACATATTACACTAAAACTAGTATGTGGAAATTATAAGAACTTTTTAAATTACATTTTAAATAACAATGGATTACTTAATAATAATAATAATAATAATTTCTTTAATCAAGCGAGTATTTTATTTTTGTTTTTTTTTTTTTTTAATAGTTTAACAATTGAATCATACAAATATGAATCCAAAAATGAATTCGACACTCTAAATTCATACGAATATGATATCAAACTGGACATAGCAGCTTAACTAATACATCTATCGAGATTGGGCTGAAAGCCAAAACTTCAAAAAATTTACTACAAAAATCGTGGTGGCTCCACTTCTTATATCCATCCTAGGGTCCTAAGGACCAATTCTACCAAAGGAAATCTCTGGTTCACAAAACGCCGTATTTTTCACCCTATTGACGCCACTATAAGGGCACTTAAGAACACAGTCTGTAGTAACATAGAGTAACATGCGTAAATCGTAAATTGAGTCTTTTTAAAATATTAATATTTTCCAAAATTTTAAGTATTTCGAAAAAATAAACAAAATGGCTTCAGATCTAGAATAAATCTGTAAGTAAAAAGTATGAAAAGTTTCAAAAAATAATTTTAAAGACCTTTTAGCTTTTCCTTACTAAACGCTATTTTTAAGCGGTTTTCCAGGATTTTATCAAGAAATTGTAAAATTATAAAAAAACAAAAATTACCATCATGTAGCCCATATTAATACCCACCTTTTGACACCTCAATCATTTATCTAGACCTAGAACTAACAACGCTAGAGCGAATTCGCACTTTCACTGAAAACGGGGCCCCTACTGCAGCGATCGAAAAAACATTTTCAATGTTAAAATATGTTAATATTCTTAAAATGTTTCACAATTATCTGGTTTGATGAAAGCTAAACGTATTATTCATAGAAAACTTGGGTTTTATCTTTTTCTTTCGGATTACTCGTATGAATTGAGTTTGTGCAAGGAAGACAAAACACTTTTTAACAAAAATGGGTTTATACCGGATTAGTGTTTACCATTTCCTTTTCAAATAAAATTAAAGTATTTTTTAAGTATCAAAACTATGCATTTTTGTTCTCTGTCGGAAGGCAAAAAGCTTAGGTTTATTATAAAATATCAAAATTTTCTTAATTTTTTTAAGATAAAAATATTAATCCATCAAAATAAGCGGTTATACTTTATGCGGCTCATTGTACCTGCGTAACAAATCCTTTTATGCCGTTCGCGAGAAACCTTTCCCATTTTTCAAGGGCAATTAAGTCCCGCCTATTACCCGAAGTGATTGGGCAGTTTTTAATAAGGGAATTTGGGCCAAATTTATACCCTTACATCAATCAACACTTTTGCTAGATTGAGTAATTTTTATTAGATGGTGGAAAAAGGGTATGACTAGAGGGATTACGTGATCATTTAGTTAGACTGACACCAGACTGATACAATACAGGGCTACCATTTGTACTATTTTTCTAAGAAATTCTAGGAATAAATCGTACAAATGGCAATAAGGAGGCAATATAAAGATTGGTACAGTGACTTCCTTTGTTATTCTTAAGCTAGGGTTTCCTAGGATGGCGGTGCCGCTATATTACGGCTGTAATATAGCGGCGTTGAATGTTGTGTATGGAAACAATATGGCGACACCGTAACGTCAGAAACAGCGCAATATTGTTTACATAGACAACGTTCTACGCCGCTAAATGACGGCCGTAATATGACGGCACCGTCATCCTAGGAAACCCTAGCTTTACTGAACAAAAAAAACAAGAGTCGTCATTATACGTTTTAGATTTACTTAGATTTTTTTTAATAAGTGGCAGGGGCAATATAGACCTAATTGTGTTTTAGTCACATTAGTGAGTGTGATTTTCTGTGATTTTGATTTTACCCATTAATGGGATTGATTATCGAAAACAATAGTTTTTTTTGCGTCCAGGGTTGTCATTTTTCAGATTTCCATACAAATTAAAATCAATATTTTATAGGTTATTATGAAATAATCATCACCCTGTATACTAATACAACATACACAAAATATTCCACTTTTCCTATTAATGATAAAATTAAAATGTAATTAATTCAATTATTTATGCTTTACTACAAATGTTTTCAAAAATCTTATACGGGACTTAAGAAAATGGTAGGTTGCTCACACTCGTAAAGCTAACCATAACTAGAAAACAAAACTCGAAGTTAATAAACTAAAAACAATTGCAATATAATTAGTATTCAGGACATCATCATCATCATCATCATATCAGCCACACGACACCCACTGCTGGGTATAGGCCTCCCCTAAGGATCTCCACAACGATCGGTCCTGCGCTGCCTGCATCCACTGGCTTTCCGCGACCTCCACCAGATCGTCGGTCCACCTTGTCGGGGGCCTACCCACGGAGCGTCGTCCGGTGCGCGGTCGCCATTCCAGAACCTTTCTGCCCCAACGGCCATCGGTTCTTCTCGCTATGTGTCCCGCCCATTGCCACTTCAGCTGAGCAATCCTTCGAGCAATGTCGGTTACTTTAGTTCTCCTGCGGATCTCCTCGTTTCTGATTTGATCACGTAGGGAAACGCCGAGCATGGCTCTCTCCATTGCACGCTGAGTGACCTTGAGCCTCCTTATGAGACCCATAGTTAGCGGCCACGTTTCACTGCCGTAGGTCATCACTGGCAACACACACTGTTCATAGACTTTCGTCTTGAGACACTGAGGTAAGTCGGACGCGAAGATTTTTCGAAGCTTCCCGAATGCTGCCCACCCGAGTTGGATTCGACGAGAGATCTCTTTCTCGAAGTTGGACCTACCTAACTGGACTGCCTGTCCTAGGTATACGTAATGGTCAACAACTTCAAGTGTAGTGTTCCCAACATGAACTGGAGAGGGTACAACATGGGCATTTGACATAATTTTCGTCTTATCCATGTTCATCCTAAGACCCACTCTTTGGGAAGCACTACGGAGATCTTCGAGCATTGTGTTCAGGTCTTCCATGGTCTCAGCCATAAGGACTATATCATCGGCAAAACGAAGGTGTGTTAGGTACTGGCCATTAATGTTGATGCCGAGTCCTTTCCAGTCCAAGAGCTTAAAGATGTCCTCCAACGCAGCTGTGAACAGTTTCGGAGAAATAACGTCTCCCTGTCTCACACCACGCTGCAGTTGGATAGGATTTGTGTTCTGGTTCTGTACTCGGATCGTCATGGTGGCATTTTGGTATAAGTACCTCAACACCTCGATATACCTGTAGTCCACTTGGCACCTTTGGAGAGACTGCAGCACCGCCCAGGTTTCAATCGAATCAAAGGCTTTCTCATAGTCCACGAACGCCAAGCAAAGTGGCTCATTATACTCCTCAGTCTTCTGTATAACCTGCCGCAGCGTATGGATGTGGTCTATGGTGCTAAAGCCTTTTCGGAACCCGGCTTGTTCGGGAGGTTGGAAGTCGTCGAACTTGCGAGCGAGACGATTCGTAAGGACTCTCGAAAACAACTTATAGACATGACTCAGAAGCGAGATGGGTCTATAGTTCTTTAAGAGGGACTTGTCACCCTTTTTAAAGAACAAGATCACCTCACTTATGTTCCATGTCTTTGGCGTTCTGCCCTGGACGATGACGGAATTAAAGAGCTTCTGGAGGACTTTGAGTATCGGCTTACCGCCCGCTCTCAGAAGTTCTGTAGTGATTCCATCGTCACCCGCCGCCTTGTTGTTTTTCAGCTGTTTGAGAGCCATACTAATCTCGCACAGGCTGACGTCCGGGATATCTTCGGTATAGTGTCGGGTAAGCTTGGCTCTGGGGTCTTTAGCCTTGCTTTCAACAGGTGTCTGCGTGGAATATAACTGCCCATAGAAGCTCTCGATCTCCCTCAGGATTTCAGGCTTTGATGAAATGATGCGTCCGTCGTCAGTTTTCAGCTTCGTCATCTGGCTTTGCCCAATAGACAGATCTCTCGCGAACACTTTGGAGCCTTTATTCCGCTCGATGGCCTCTTTAATACGATTCGTATTAAATTGGCGAAGGTCGCTCGTCAAAGACTTAGATATCTGTCTATTAAGCTGCCGATAACGATTAGCATCTACTGAACTCTGGAGCCTCATTTCACGTCTCTGATCCATGAGTAGGAGTGTGTGGTCGGAGAGTTTCTTTATCTTGGGACGGCGGGTCTTAAAGAGCTTGGATCCTACCGTACGGACAGCATCCACCACCATGTTGTTTAGATCGTCCACATCTAAGCTGTTCTCAAGGGCTTCGAAGCGGTTTTGGAGTTCGAGTTGAAAGCTCTCGGGGTTTTGAATATGGGCCGGCAATGGTCGAATTGTTGATTTTATCAGTCGAGATCTTTCCAGCTTTGGGTTGATATTCAATGTGCCACGTACCAATCGGTGATCGCTCCCCGTCTTAACAGCGTTGATCACAGTGACATCATTGAATATTTGCTTTTTCGTCGACATGATAAAATCTATCTCATTTCTGACTTTACCGTCCGGACTGACCCAGGTCCACTTCCGGCATTCCGGCTTTCTGAAGAAGGAGTTCATCATAAAGAGGTTCTCCTTCTCCATAAAGTCAGCCAGCATCTGGCCTCTGTCATTCCGTTGCCCAACTCCAAATTGCCCCACTCTCAGCTCATCACCGCATCGTTTCCCCAACTTAGCATTGAAGTCCCCCATCACAACAGTGTAGTGGGTTTTGAAGCTATGCATGGCTTTAGAGATCTCCTCATACATAGCCTCCACTTCGTCATCTTGGTGTGTCGAGGTCGGTGCGTAAACCTGTATAACATTCAGCGAACACCGTTTGGATATTCTGAGTATAAGGTACGCCACCCTGGTCGACACACTTCCGATGGTAGTCACGTTGTTGACAAGGGACTTGTGGACGATGAACCCGATACCACCTTGGGACTGTTGGTCGCCCTCCCGGTAGTAAAGCAAGTTACCGGAGTTGAGGATTATCGAGTCCTCTCCCGCTCTTCGGACTTCAGATAAGCCGATAATGTCCCAGTGTACCTTGCTGATAACTTCTTCCAACTCGGTTAACTTCGCGTCGGTCCTTAGTGTGCGCGTGTTATAGGTTGCCAGGTGCAGTAGTCGTCGTTTTTGGTAGCCGAGCCGCACCCGGGGATTCTTAGCACCCCCTGCCCCGCCGTTACCGTAGCCGCTACCGTAGCTAGGAATAGCGGGGCTGCCGGGGACTGGGGGCCAATTTTTTGATCCATTATGCATGAGGGGGGGGGTTTGCCATAATCGCCACGCTTGGCAGGCGGGTTGGCGATCGCAGTAGGCCAAGGTTTTTTGGAGACGCTGCTGCCCGTCTCTTGAAGGCTATGCTCCCTTAGTCGCCTTTTACGACACCCACGGGATGATAGGGGGTAGTGCTATTCTAGGCCGGCACATACACGGCACAGTATTCAGGACACATACACCGATTTGACACAAAACCTCTGTCCCCGTTTCTTCATTAACATGTTATCTGAACCCGCATATCCCCATGGTAATAAATTTAATTACCCCTTTTCATGGTCTAATACACTCCGGAAGCGGGTTAGCTTGGAATTAAGATCAGAGAGGGTCTATTATTATAAAAATAATCGTATAATCGGACTATGTTCGACCCACTCCTGGACTATTATAGCCAAGCTAATTGCTATCTTGCCAATGTGGTGGTCCCGATATGCGATAGGTTGAAAATAAGCTTCTTGGCCCGCGGTCTATTAAGGATTTAAATGTCCTTAAATCTCAATACTCAAATCAAATTAATGAAAGACTGCGTGAAGCCATCGCAATGGAAAAAAATATAACACTTGAAATAATGCAAAACAGATTAAATTGGATTGTAATTGTATAAATGTTGGTTTAAAAAATCTCTCGTGTACCGTATTATTAGTTTTTTTTGCAAATTTCTCGGAAACAGAACATTCGTTAAATCGGCAATTTTAATATCTCAATGTTGATTGAACAATTTTTTTTAAACTCATTCGAAGGCGAAGAAAAGGGATACAAATTGTTAGAAACGAAAATTCGGCGTTTGGTTGGGTAGGCTTTGCTCTTTACCAAAAATGTATATCATGGGTATAGTTGAATCCCAAGACCACAAAAATGTTAAAAATGTAAATAAGAAAATTCATACCCGATTCTGCCTCGAAGATTAACCGTCCATGTTTGTTAATAACAGCAGTAACTCAATTATATGACATTTACCATCATGGAAGGGGAAAGTTCCACCAAATTAAATATAATTTTGTCGGACCTAAATTTTCCGGTCGCAGCCGACTTTTAACTGTTAAACGCTCGTTAGGGCGCTGAGGAAATTGAGTTTACGAATTACTCGCTTTATCGCGTTCTGATGGATGTAGTATAAGTTTGAATAATGTGAGGGATCGTACTGCGTAGAATTATCGTTAATTTTATAGTAAACGGTGGGGTATGATTATATATTCAAGGCCGAAACAATGAAAGAGAAACTACTGGGCCCTATTTAATCAATGTGACAATTAGCCACCTGCCCCCCTAGCATGACCACCCAAACGTGATATGATATGACGATTTATCACGTTTCACTGTCAAAAGACAGTAGATTTTGACAGTTGAGTGACGATAAACGCTATATCGCGCGCTATATATCGTGTTTCGGTGGTCCTGCATCCTAGGGGGGCTGTCATGACAACTTTATATCCATTGCGTCAACCGATTTGAAAATAGAATAAACTACTCATAGCTACACCGCAATGTAAATCAAATTATCATAACAATTGACAAATAGTCACGTCCCAGGTCTGAAGACCCACACAATTTTCTAAATTCTATTCTGTCTGATACAGCAGTATTGTTTACGTGATTAACAAGACATGAATTAGTAGCATGAGAAAATGTGACGTTTTGTCTGCCTTTTTAATTTTTATTTACCAAAAGGTATAAAATATCAATCAAGCAGACATTTTAAGGATTTGTTACTTAAATTACCATGACACAGAGACCAAAACAACAATTAAGTTTTTAAAACAAGTACTTATAACAAACGTTTGAACATGCCTCAATAACTTTCTCAATATTGTCGCTAACTGGCAACTTTTTAGTATAGGTATATAGCTCATCTAATAAGTTTTTTACGTTCCACCATGGACAGCGTTTTCCCAAAAGGATTTGCGAAACGTCTGGCTCTCAAAAAGGGTTCTTTTAATAGTACAATAATCCCGTTTGAGCTCTTCATTAGCGCAGAACGTTCGCGGTGCAAATAAAAAGTCCTTTATTAAGGCCCTTGAAGGAACCAATCACGATGCGTTCTTTTATTACCCCATAAACTGATACTCTCAGAGAAAATGTGCGTTAGCTTTATTTCCTAATGTTATACTTTAGTTAGGTAGTGTGTTATTTGAAATGTATGCCTTAACAACAAGTAATTATAGTCGTATTTTCATTGAAACTCATCGTAGATATCGAAACAAAAACGTTGGCGCAATGTTGGCATTTAAAGTTATTGGTACTTGTTTCGTCAAAATTAAATGTGCATTATAAGTTTATAAAAAATATAATATCATATAATCAAAGAAAATATATATTACTTTGACTTCAAAGACATTTGCTAAATGTATCCTTTTTTTTCACATTCATCTGACAGATGAAACGCTTACACATAAAAGGTTTATAAGTAGGTAGGGTGGATATGCCTAACTCCAGCCCCCCCCCTAATACCAGCCCCCAAAAGTTTTTGCTTTGCTTTCATTAAAAAACAGTGAAAATCGGAAACTGTTTGATGGAGCCACACCGCTAGTTAATCCTCTAAGTTGGAAAATCACTATTAGCCGGTCACGTCACCTACAACTCACACAACGAGCAATAATGTTTACCGAGACCGAGTAGAGGTGACTATGTTTGAAAAACAGCATAAAAGCTCGATCGATGCGAACTTTGGGAAGTGTGTTTACGAAGGCAAGATGCAATTTTTTTAGGTTTTAAGCTTTGATACTAGTAATAGATTAGATATATAACGTTTTGACATTACTAGTTTGTAATTAAATTTACTAATTTCGAAAAAAATAGGGGGGCTGGAGTTTGACTGGATGATTTTCAATAACTTTCTATTACCAGCCGGGGCTGGTATTGGGTATTTAACTTTCGTTTTAGAAATCAAGTTCATCTTAATTTGCTCGTCTCAAGGTTGGAATTTGTAGTGCTGTTCACTAGAATTACTAACCCTGCACCCTATGACCTAATTACAGCCGGGTGAAAAATGTTTAATTCCTAAGTTATTTGTTCTGCAAATTAGGGGCTGGTATTAGGATATGTATGAGAACCTAACTCCAGCCGGTCATCTAACTTTACGGCAATATACAGGGTGTTCTCAAATATGATTTTAATTATTTTGTTTTATTTTTTTATGTTAGATGTAAAAAAGTAATAATAATTAAAATCATACTTTTCTTCACTCATAGAAACAGAAAATAAATTGAATATAAAAAAATGTATATTGAATTCCACTTCTTGGAAAACGCTTAAAAAAGTTTCAAATAATTAAAACGATTTCATACTCGTTGATTGTATGTTTATTAAACCAAAGTTAACTTTTTGATACGCCATTTTTAATATATGTGTATTCTTAATTGATTAATATCTACAGGAGAGGTGTAAGTTTCAATGACTTGCTATGGGAATCATAATTTATAGCCTTTAGTGTTTTATTATCACTATTGAGAGTTACCAAATTATATTTTTTTTATTTTATACTAACATGGTTGTATTATTTTAGAACACCCTGTACCCGGCTGGAATTAGGGAGCAAAGCGGCTGATATTAGGGCAAAGGCGGCTGGAGTTAGGGTTTTTCGCCCTTCGGACATTTAAACGCTTCTCTATTTTTTTCCCACAAAACTACGTAAAACTAAGTTCTATTTTCGTAATAAAGATGAATCAACCTACCTAAAACTGTATCAACAATATTTTTAAGATAGCAATTGTGGCAACAACAGAGATTCAAAGTTGAAAAATCCTTGGGGGGGCTGGTAATTGGCATATTCACCCTACCATGGGCAACAGCGACGCTTAACCACTGCTAAGGTCAAAATCGCTTGCACGCCGCGCCGTCACAACCATACGTTTAGTTCGTGTAGGGGCGATACGCGCGCACACGAATTTTGTTGCAAACTTGTTAAGCGTCGCTGTTGCCCATAGTACCTACGAAAAAAAGAACAAAAAATTATTTTGTCACGATACAATATCTTGTATTGTGTCCCAAGATTGTATTAAAATTACTTATACTTTTCTATCGAAAATAAACGTTTAACATGCTACAAAAAAAATCGCAGTTGTTTCCATTAAATTATTCACTTTTTACATTTCGTTGCATTATCATTTCGTCAGCTGAATATTTCTACAACAGTTCAAGAGCCATTATTATTAAAATCAACCTCAGGGTTTCCAACCAATCTCAGGAGCTTACACTTAGGCCCTTCAATTATTTATTCACTTTGGCTTATTATTTTGTGTAGATCTAAGAATAATAACACCTAGAACAATAGTTCTCTACAAAGCGCACTGTAAAAAGTGAGGCAACTAAAACAGCCAAATTGTTCCGTTGTCAGATTTTTATTTTCCATTATTACCTAATCATACCGAATAATTAGAAAGCAGTTTCAATTTTCCTACATTTAAGAAATTAGTTACTATATTAATGGATTTTAGTTACGATTAGGTAACGTATGAAGGATATAAATCTGAAAACTAAGCTATTTTGGCTTAGTATTAGTTGGCTCACTTTGCGTACGAGGACACGGCTTCTATGTGTTATTATTCTAAGGTGTAGATGGTTTGTAGATTTCCAATCAATTTTGAACTTGATTAGGTGTTAATTGTTTTAAGAGTGGTCAATGATGTCAATTTAAATAAATATTTTAATAATGTGTCATGTAAAATCGTGGGAAAACGAGAAAATCTCATTTCTGTACATTTTTTAATTAAAACAAATTCAAAAAACAAGTACTTATGCCTTTAAAGGCAAAGTTTCGATTTAAATCGAAACTACATTCGTAGCTGAAAATTACACACAATCAAATTATATACATTCCTATAGAAATGTACATACCTACATTCCTGTGTATTTAATGTTGTGCTGCAACTAAGTATCCGTTTCATATCTGCCATTTTTATGCATCAATATATTTAGTTGGTATAAATAAGTATATTTTTAACATACCTACAACAAAAGATTACATTTTATCTGAGAGCTGTGACCAGGGCCCTATTTGAAGCGCTTTCCTGACCGAAAGTGGCGCTGCGGTGAATTTTATTTAATACTAGCTTCCGCCGGCGACTTCTGCGTGGATAGTATTTTGACTATCCCTCGGGAACAGTTCCTTTTTTCGAGATAAAAGGTACCCTATGTCCTTCTCTGTACCCCTGACAACGTGTGTGTAAAATTTCATGATGATCGGTTCAGTAGTTAAGACGTGAAGGCGTAACAAACAAACAAACGGACTTTCGCATTTATAATATTAGTAAGGATTGTAATTCTAATACACAATTTTAATAAAACTTCTCGTGGAATTTTTAGGGCCTAGTATCATTACATTCTCTCGTAGTCAATGCTAAAAAGCTAAGAGTGACCGTTTGACACATTTGCTATCTACTTCTACGAATGACTACGAGGAAATGTAGTGATACTATGTGCCCTAAACATTCCACGATAAGTTTTAATTTGATGATTTCTATGAACAACTTATTAAATAAAAACCTCTGAGTGTGCCCTTTCGGTGGGTATATTCGCCTTAAAAACGTGACAATTTGTCAAAGGATCATGCCGAATTCTGGACCATGATGCGCATTAACCATACATATCTCATTGACTTTGACTTTGAAATGTCATATAATAGGAAAATGTCAAACAATTATAACTGTAAACAGCTCCTTGAGATTGAGATTTCTCTTTTCTCCCGCACTATATTTTAATGACATTCTTCCCTCGCAATCAGTATAAAATTACTATAGTATATTGGTAATTTCATCAAAGCGCATCATGGCCTAGCTTGTATAGAAAAATCGGCATAATCCTTTCGTGACAATTTGGTTTACATTGCGGTGTAGCTATGAGTAGTTTGTTCTCTTTTTAAATTGGTTGACGCAATGGATATAAAATTGTTATGACAGACAGGTGACAAATTGTCACGTTTACTTAATAGAGGGCCCTGGAAGAGTACTTTCTATGGGACTCGCACATTCATCCCGAGAGTGCGGCAATATCATTACGCCCCACTTGAACCATATGCGGCGACGCAATTTGGGGCATTATGGAAATTTATTTATCAAATTACCCCTTACCATGTGTCATTCATTCCAGATAAATTTTGAAGACAAATATTATTATCTTATATCTACGTTATAATTTTTTTACTCATTATTACAGATCTATTCGACTGAAAGTAAATTTTTAGTAATTATTGTACTTATCTTATATTTTTGTTCTTTGTTTATAAGTGAGACTGACAGCATAAAAACAAGATAAAATATTAAAGGCAACATTATAACATGCAGTCGGAGGCATGCATAAAGAAAGTGACATTATGAATGATTTGAGTTATATGCCTCTGACTGCATGTTATAATGTTGCCTTTAATAATTTATCTTGCAGGCGGGTTTTTATTTTTTTTATTTTTTTCTTTTTAGTTATTATATATTACGGTCATGATATACCTTTTTGAAATCCTTATAATAAGCCCTTTAATTTGACACCAATATTGCAGTATTCTAAGAATTTTTTTTTTCCACCACGTATAATAGCACCGTACAGCCGCCATGTTGGTTTTCTTTATAACGCCACTTTCTTAAGAACACTTGGGCTGATGAGACAAACCTAACGATATGTTAATCATGAAAATCCGTTTTAAGCCGTTTGAAAGATATGAGGTAATAAAGAATATTACATACAAACACAAGATACGCGCGAAAAACATAACCCTCTTGCAGTGCAGTCGGGTAAAAAAGAGTAGGTACTGTGTCATATAATATATGTGAAGTGATAAGTTATTTTTATAATAAATGAGGAAAATATTTATTATCAGATATATCTGAAATGTGTACTTCCACATTACGTCCTGAAATTGCGGTAATATCATTACGCCCCGCCCCGACCATATGCGGTGACGCAATTTGGGGGCATTATGGATATTTATTTATCATATTAGCTCCATTCCATATGCGTCACGGTAGAAATAATTGGCTTATTACGTAACACATTTATAATATTTACTTTAGAACTATCACATCATATGCCCTAAGTATGTTTTGGAAAAAAAAACAATTCTTTAAATAATAACTTCATAAGTTAAAAGATTATCCTTTTTGAAATTAAATGTTTTTTTATTTCAAAACTCTAACTTCTTATTTTGTTTTTAATTGGTTCAAAATAAGTAGGTATCCGAAGATCAAGGTTTGTTACGAAGCTGTTTTTGGGACAAGAAAATTAAAAAATGTTTATCAAGTTAGTATTTTGATGGAAAAAAGGTACCTAAAAATAAAATACAACTATCAAAAAAGTTAGCTGACTTTCTAAGGATTAATTTGATTATGCCTTTTTTAGTTCGTGCTTGTATTATGTTTATGAGTTTGCACAGTTAGGTAATACTCGATTAACTAACGGTAACTACCGCCAATGTGACCCAAAATGCATTAAGAATGAAAATCAGTTTTGTTAATAGGTATGAACGTCTATACAAAAAAAAGTTGGGAGTTACAAACCTTGATAAAGTTTGGCCACATGGTGGAAACTGATATGTAGGCTGTTCCTAACTAATATTGAGCCTTTCCTTACAAACTATTCCATACGGCGGCGGGTTAAATAGCGCTCTTTTCTCGGCTTCATTCTAAAAATTATAATTGTCTAAGTTTAGCTAATACATCAAATGTGGTACCATTTTCGGATAAATCAATAATGTGGAATTCATTTCTGGTATAAAAAATGCAATTTATTGAGCAGTTTCTGAAAAATTACCAAACACAATTAAAAAAAGTCGGGAGTTACAACTCCCAACTTTTTTTTGTATTGACGTTCATACCTACTATGTATGTTTTTTTCAATTCGTATAGTACTAAAATAAAAGTTGTCATAATCAACTTCTGTCACTATCGAGTTTAGCTAAGCGTAAACTCATAATACGCCTAGTAGCCCAGTAAATGAAAAGGTGTAGAGGGAATTGGAACACAATTTTTGACTTCGTAACTTTGTTTGGACCACTTAGGAGGAGAACATATCAAAAGTCCCCGCCCCTATGCCGAGGCGGAGGGGGGGTTTGAAGGTCCTATTTTTAGGTTTTTCAGATATATCTCGAAAACTATGCATTCCAGCGACATGAGTTATTTTACAAAATAAAAGCTGATTAAATTTAAAACAAGATTTAATATGAAAAATTTTTCGATATCTTGTATAGTTTTTGAGATATCTGCTCCTGAATATCTGTAATTTAAGAAAAATAATATTTTTTGATTGATGATGATTCGCCCCCATTTCATCCCCATAATGGCTGAAATACTAACAATAACAATATACGTCGAGTTAGATTTGCATCCATATGTCAAAATTATAAATTTAGCTATTTTTACTTCGAAAATGAAGGATTTTCTATACACAACTTCAACCCCTTTTGTACCACATATATATTAAGTTTTTATCGTCAGCCTAAACACAAAATTTGAAGATCCTAGCTTCGAAACTGACGGACTTTCATACAAACTTTGGACCTCCGTTTCACCCTTTAGGGGGTGAGTTTGGAAAAATCCTTTCTTAGTGCATCCCTAGACCTCATTAGGAACCTATGTGCCAAATTTGGAGTCTCTAGACCCAGCGGTTTGGGCTGTGCGTTGATATGTCAGTCACCAATCAGTTTCTTCTTTTATGTATTAAAAAAAGATAAAATTACAGACTTTTAATAGTGAATATCTCAAAAACTATACAAGATATAAAAAAAAATACTGAATTTAACATGTAGCAAATTTAACCAGCTTTCATTTTGTAAAAATACTCATGTCGCTGGAATGTATAGTTTTCGGGATATACAAGGTGTTTGGTAAAAGCCTTATAAAGCCGAATATGGTAGATAGGGACCATCAAACTGAACAACTTTTACTATGGGACCAACTCTGAAATCACGAAAAAAATCAGCTGTTTCATACAAAAATTAATGAAAATATCAAAATGTATGAAACAGCTGATTTTTTTTCGTGATTTCAGAGTTGGTCCCAGAGTAAAAGTTGTTCAGTTTGATGGTCCCTATCTACCATATTCGGCTTTATAATGCTTTTACCAAACACCTTGTATGTGAAAAACCGAAAAATGGGACCTTCAAAACTCCCCTCCCCCCCGGCATAGGGGCTACGGGCGGGGACTTTTGATATGTTCACCTCCTAAAAGGTCCAAACAAATTTACGAAGTCAAAAATTGTGTTCCACGCCTTTCCCTCTATACCCTTTTTTGAGCGTTCATTTCCTGAACTATAGGTACAGTACTGCTACGTCGTAACACTACGAACTTGCATAGATGCGAATTGAAAAAAACAAGTTTTCGTATTTTTTTTCTAATATAAAGTTTAATAAAACCTCCAACATCTCATCTCTTTGGTAGATTTTTTCAATCACATAAGGGATTGGACTTATGAAAATAGTTGTGAAAGTTTCAATACGATTCCCCAAATAAAGCTTAGTTTTAACCCACGCTCAAATGAATTCGTAAATCCTTTCAGACAGCCAACAAAAAAACTTAGGAATTTTCTTACGAAGTTTTTAATATTATTTTAATAACATTTCTGTAGTTATATCTTTTTATGCGGTGGCTAAGACACTTGTGATTATTTGTACGTACCTCGGTACCTACATATAATATTTTATGGCTCCGTTATACGGAATGAATTGTCTCTGTCTTTTTCTTTATGTGTAAAGAGTATGGAAAATAACCTCACTTTTGCGATGTTTTTCTTTGTTTTTTCATCATTATCTTTAGCACAATTGTATCTTTCTTGGAAAATAGTTGTTGGAGCAACTACACAGTACTTTAAGTAGGTACTTATATTTTTGATGTAGAATTCAATACGTTTCCGCTATTCTTTATGCCAAAAGATGATTATTATTAGATGATTATCTTAAAGATCTAAATGCGTGGAAATGATGTAACACATAACTTGCTAATAAGTACTTTGTTGAAGTAATATAATAAGTCTATGTTGTTGCCAATAATCCTGTCACGATATATTCAAGTTTGTAAATATCGTTACTTATGGCTGTTACAGCTGATAAGTTTCTAGCAAGAAAGATAGAAGGAAGCAGGGGCAGATGGTCTTACGAGGGTCGTTACTATAAAATATAAAAATAATCTGTTTAAACGCCCTATTACTAAAATTTGTTTTTTACCAATCGAACAATAAGTTATTGATTATTGTAGCATTTCTTATGAGTTAAAGAGAATTGTCTTGTTTTGTTCTTTGTTTACTTCTGATGTTTAGTTGAGTTTAAGTTCATTCTTATTTCCTGTAAGGGTAAGGACTCCTATAGTCGTCCTTGGGGGGCGGTAATGTTTGAAAGTAAAACCTCCTTCTTCAATAGCTAGGTAGGTATGCTATTCTTTTCAAAATAATGTCATGTCATGTTGTCAATAAACAAACGTCACAGTTGTGGGAGGTTTGGACGTGTTGGTGAAGTAATTAATAAGCTCAACTTTCTAATTTTACGGTTTATTTACCAACACTTCTCTCTCACATAAAACATAGAAGGGGCAAACAGAATATTGATGCCTATTCATAAGAAAAATAATTAGACAGAATTCCTTGACAAATGTAACACGTCATGATAAAGTCCCGACTGACATTTTACTCTCTTTGACGCGCGGAAACAATGAATTTGATACGTGCCCACATCACTCCCCTCCAAAGACCGTCACTACGGGCGATAGTGATCAGGGAACCTGACGCGCCGACCCGAACGGGTGGTTTTTTAGGTACCTCTTCGGGCTTCGGGTCTTCTTCTGCATTCGAACTCATACTGCTATTACCGTCTGAAAGTAAATTAGGGACAGGTTTGACGAAAGTATATGCCGGTTTAAGGCGATCGATTGATACAGTGACATGTTTCCCTTTTATTAAAATTTTGAATACTTTGTCCCCCCTTTCAACAACTTCGTAGGGACCAGAATAAGCAGGACTTAAGGCTACTCTCAGTGAGTCTTCCCTGAGGAATACATGACTGGAGGAGTTGAGGTCCTTGTAAATGAAAATTTTGTTATGGCTGTGGCGTGAAGCGGGAGATGGTCTCAATTTCTCAGCAAATAGACGAACACGTGCAGTAAAACCGGTAACATCCGTAGTGGCCTTCTTCTACCTTTCTTCTTGTCAGCTAAAAAAGTCTGGAACGGGTGGTAGGAAAATATAGACGATTCAAAAGTACTTAATAATTAAGTTTATTTGAATAAAGCTTATTTGACTTCGACTTTGACAAAAATATGACCCGCGACAAGCGCTTTCGATGATATTCTGTTTTTTTTTCAATCATCAGTGAGAAACCTCACGTACGCAATTTAATACTTGTAGCTACTAGATAATCTCTTTAGCTTGTCGTATGTTTTTTTTTGTGGCTACAACTTTTCAATTTCTATATGGCCCGCGCAAACCATGTTTTCCTATCAAGTCGAGCTCATTACCGCCTCTGTGGTAACACAGACATAGGATCCCGGGTTCGATTCCCAGGAGGGGGTACATTTATACTCGGTTTGGTTGATGGTAGGGCTTATTTTAAGGCCGCCTGGTTAGCTACCACCATCTTACCTAAGTCTGACGCCATAACATCAATTTTAAAATTGTTGTGTTCCGGCAGTTAGAAGTAACATAATTATCCAGTTCCTCAGTAGTGAGGATCGGCCTTGTGGTCACTTAACACTAGGTGAGGTGAAGGCAAAGGCATTTTTTATCCCTTTGTGGATAAAAAATGACTTTCACAAAGAAAATATTCACCAAGGGTACCTAAGTTAAGGGACTGAAGAATTCCTGAAATCTTTGGAAAGAAAGAAAAGGTTTGCTATATACACTTTTAAACTTTCGCGTTGCATTTTATTAGATAAGGAACACAGGTTTTAAATGCGATTTTAATTTAACACAGCGTAACACCGCAGCTCCAGTCAGCCCGTGATCACGGCCGATGCAACTCGGTCGAAACGTCGTGGACCGTCGGCCAAGGAGCTCATTTTCAATCTATTGCATATTGGTACCAGACCACATTGATAAGATAGCCATTAGTTTAGTGTTATCAAATATTGACGTCTGGGTTGCGACGTAGGAAGCTTCTGGAAGATAAGCCACCCTGAACATATGGCCTCCCATACAATGATTCCAATCGCAAAAAATGATCGATCGAATATTGATATAAATGTTGAACAGGGTCGTAGGTGGCATCATTACAAACATGTTAGACATCGGCTTGGTTAGTTTTCGGGAAGCATGCGCGCGGCCAGGGTAGAAACATACAGACTTTTTTCCAAAAAATAATCGACTATATATTGGCATGTAATTACATTCAGGGGGTAAGGTAGGTCCCAGGCGTATATAAAACTATAGTCTTGTGTCGCTTTCAGGAAGCGTCTAGGAGTAGGAGGTCAGGGCAGGTAAGTACATTTCACATTATATGCTCTTGTGATCCTTGTTCCTTATTCGATTGATATGAAAACACAAAAAATTGTTCAAGTAATGATGCCACGACCCTGTTCACCATTTATATAAATATGCGATCGATATTTTTTTAGCGATGGGTGACCATGTTCAGGGAGGCATATCTCCCAGAAGCTTCCTACTTCGCAGCCCAGATGTTGATTTTTGATAAAACAAAGCTAATGGCTATCTTGCGAATTTGGTCTGGTGCTAATATACGATAAATCGAAAATGACCCTGGTTTTCCTATAATGAACCTATGTTTAGTTAAAATCGCGTTTAAAACCTGTGTTCCTTATCTAAGAAAGAAAAGGTACAAAATAATAGTAGGTATTTAAGATAGGTAAAATAAACCGTTCTTGCACAAAAAGGAGTTGATTCCTCGTAAAGTAAACAAGAGTAATTCGCCAAGACATATATCAAGTGGACCGCGCAATTTGGCGAGAGTAGGCCGCTAACCGAAATTTGTAGTGATCCCTAAACCGCCGTGAGAACACAAATAACGATTACGGAACCCTTGTCCGGTAGACAGCCGGTAATAATATACGGGTCCAGACTAAGGAATGAGGATTGCAACGTTTCTGCAAGAAGGTTACTTTTTAGGGTTCCGTAGTCAAGACGACATAGTTTTGCCATGTCCGTCCGCGGATTAGCTCAGAGCAGGGTTGGAAAAAAACAGTCTTTTTTTATTTTATAAAACAAACAGTTCAAAATGTTTTAAACAAGTGTTTTTTTTTTGTTTTTTTTACTTATTACTTTAAACCATTACTTTCAAATAAATTAGACCTATAATATTAAAGTTCTAGACTATTTTCATATTCGCCTTAGAATCCTTAGTAAATATTTACAAAAATCGATTAGTTAATAAACATATTTTATTTTATATCTTTTATCAATACTGAACGCTTTACTTACATACACCTTGTAAGTAGGTACTACCTATGTTCTCTAATTCATTAATAATGAGGGAAACCCCAATATATAGGATGGAGGAACCAATTTTCGACAAGGACCATTTTCGATTTTTTTTTATCGGTGATAAAATGGCTAATACCTACTTAGTTAAGATTTGTCATCTTGGCAAAAGATATCCGATAACATTACACTTTTACTGTCATTCTATGTATTTTCAGTGAAATCTAAAGTTTTTAAACTTTTTTGGGAAAAAAGTGCACTAATTTACGAAAATCACCATTTATTCTTAATTAATAGTAGTTTTAACCCCTGTTTTGTTCTTAATGTTTTTAACATTGTTTAAAACTTGTTTTAAACTGTGTTTTTAAACATTTAATAAAAAACAGTTTTATTTCAAATTGTTTTAAACACTGTCTTAAACACGCGTGTTTTAAAACAACTTGTTTTAATCATGCCAACCCTGGCTCAGAGGCCCTTAGTACTAGAAAGCTTTCATTTGGCATGAATATATAGGTACCTACATAAATAACGACGAAAAAGTGTTAGAATACAATTATTTTAGTATCTAGGTACCTTCCGTAAAGAGGGGATGATTTTTTTTTCACATCACATTTCGTGTCGTTGGATAGGTCTTTAAAAAATTTGTAGGCTTGAGAAGACCACTTTCGATTCAGGGATCCATTTGCCGTATGGTCTTATAGCATGATGAGGTTACTACGGAACCCTATATTGCGCGTGGCCCGACATGCACTTGACCGGTTGTTATCAGTGTTTGTTATAATTATAAAGCTATTCATGAACAAATATTAATATGCCATGACTGCGTTATAATCACCTGCCTCTTGATTTAGGCTTAATATTCACATCACACCGCGGTGGAACAGAATAGAAGCAAATTTTGTAATTAAATTATGCATACTGCTAGTTAGTACAATACTTATATTATCTATTGTGTAAATGAATTTCAAAACCAAATACTGCGGGATAGCTCGAGAATGCGCGCGAATTCTCTTTTTTGGTTCGCATCTAGTTTGCAATTACCTACGCAATGAATATAAACTTCATGTAAAAATACTTAAAAAAAAAAGAAAAACCGCCTTCAAAAACCTAAAAAATAAAAACGTAAACAGCTCAAAAATTAAATAGCACTAAAAAGCAATAAATAATATTCAAATCACGGTCTATTGAAGTCGGGTGGGACTGGAGGACAACATTTTTTAAATTCTAAAAGCCCCACCCGACTTCACTTATTGCTTTTTAGTGCTATTTAATTTTTAAGCCGTTTATGTTTTTAGGTTTTTTGAAAGCGGTTTTTCTTTTTTTTGAAAAAGTATTTTTATTTTTTACTTTTTGTGATATGTAAGCGTGTAATATTCTTTAACTTTAAATATTTTCTAAATGCCCATATAACTCAATTTTCAAGGAATTCCGTTGTGCCTTCATAGTCCAAGTCTAGTCCAGAACGTCGCAGACAGACCAAAGCTCGTTTTGTATAGGATATTCATAAGCCTACCAATATATCAATCACTATACATATAGGTAGGTATATCCTATTTGAGTTTGAGGAGTTCCCTTGAATATCTTTGAGGTCCAAGGTTCAATGTCAATGAAATTAAAAGAATTACACTTACGGTATCCCTTTTTCAACAAAAAAATCATCTAATTTTGTTCGTTAATACCCAAAATCATAGTATTTTCAGGACTACTTGAAAACTACTGAACCGATCTAAAATAAAAAAATGGGACCATTTCGCAAGAAAACTTAATCGAACAAAAAAGTATCATCAAAATCGGTCCATAAATAACGAAGATATGCGCGAACAACGATAAAAAATACAATCGAATTGAGAACCTCCGCCTTTTTATGAAGTCGGTTAAAAACCTTACAAATATTAAAAATCCAATTTGTGTACAATTAAAAACGCTATTACATCCATAAAATCGTTCTATTTCAATAAAATTTAATACAATTTAAAACCTGAAAGTCTATTTACGTGTTTTATAAACTGCTTTTACCCTGAAATCTGATAATCTCAACTGAAAGCAAAACTTTCGGAACAATATTTCAAACACAAACAAAATTCGTCTTCCGGAAGTCCTTAAAACAATTATCTAAACCAACAACATTCCGCTCAAACAATCTTGTATTAATCTTGAGCTGTCTGTTCAAATAGCAATAGATTCGCGAGGCATTCTCATTCATAGCTCGTAGTTACCCGAAGCTTATCTGTAGCATCCCCATGAGACAGATTTACTCCGTGCCACGACATAGGTTACTGGCAAGAAGCTTATACCCACAATGGAGATTGCACGCCTAGTATCATAGTGAAGATTGAAAAAAGACGTGACGGCTTATTGCTATCTCTTTCTTTTTGTTTTACAATACGTTTTCGTTTCTCACGAACGAACGAACGACATAGGTTACTGGCAAGAAGCTTATACCCACAATGGAGATTGCACGCCTAGTATCATAGTGAAGATTGAAAAAAGACTCTTAAGTGACGTGACGGCTTATTGCTATCTCTTTCTTTTCGTTTTACAATACGTTTTCGTTTCTCACGAACGAACGAACGACGAACAACGAACACGCATTGTAACACTAAAGAAAGAGGTTGCAATAAGCCGTCACGTCACTCAAGGACATTTTTCTATCTTCACTATGACACTGGCCGTGCAATCTCCATTGGAGGGAGGTATAAGCTTCTTGGTTACTGGTATACCCAATGATAATCTCTGTAACAATAAAACTTATGTATACAACGTTACTGTACTAAAATAAAACAGAGATTTCTATATACTAACTATCCCTTTTGTAAGATTAGGTAGATTATATTATGTGCTAAACTAGCACCTCAAACAGAACATTAGAAAATCTGAATTCTTCAGATAATTTTAACGAATTCTCGACGACGATAAAATTGACGATAAATCTCTAAATTAACATCTTTCTATGCAGGTTTGAATTTAAATTTAGACATGCACACTGAGAAAAAACGATAAGAGAGAGACTTTAAGGAAAATCTTCTGTGAAAAACACTGCTCCACTTACAAGTAAAAAAGACAAGAATGTGTATGAACTAACTGGCGCTTAGCCTTGCTCCTTTTACTTACTAGTTAGTGTCTTTGCTTACATAAATGAAAATCGTACATTATACAAGTGCCTAAAGTAAAATAACATGCAATTGCAGCGATAATGCCCACAAGCCACGTCTCCGAACAGCGTATTGTCACAGGTCATGATGTTGCAAGCGACGATACACGGCCCAGTAATTAAATTAACTCGTGATTCCTGATTAAGTAGAATTGTATGTTAGGTGGTAGGTACCCTAAAACATTAAGGCCCTTACATGATGGTATAACCATTATAAGACAATAACATTGTTTTTGAACTGGTAATAATTATGCTGTTTTTTATATCAGAGTAAAAGAAGCATTTTAGAAAAGAGAATGTAAAAAACTAGCGTCGTACAACGTCAAGCAGAAATCTAAACTACCTAGGTAGACAAACCCAATATGACATGACATAATTATTACCATAGACTTATTATGAAAAACAAAAAAAAAACAGCTTAAATATGCCACACTGCTGGCGCTCTGAAGTGTCACTCCAGTTGTACATTGTTAAATTGATTACCTACACTGTTATGGACCTTACCTAATGGACTGTCATGCCATAACTAAACATATTTACAAACTTACATTACAATATTATACTCATCACATCATGCACGCACTCACACTCACACACGATACACACACTCACACTCACACACTACATCTTACTTTTGTCACAGAATATTAATAATAGTCTTTGGTTGCCTTATTGTTTTAATACTACTCGTAGTTCCCTATTCATTGTTTTTTATTTTATTTTCTATTCTTAAGTCGTCACATCAACTTATTGGTTACTATTGTTATTATGTTATGATACACAACTATATGATAATTAAGTATGTTTTTAATCCAAGGTGGGAGGCACTGGTGACCTGTATTACGGGTTTAAAAAAACCTATTTCCGGCGCCAGTCTCTTACACTAAGGGTTATTATTGCATTCATCGTATATGACATCATAGTAATTATACCTGCATTTTGTATCATCTAACATTGATGTAATGTAACCTTTGTGTGAAAGACGAATAAATAAATTATTTATTTATTTAATTTAAATTATTTATTATATTACTAGCATATTACGAACATTCTGAGGAGAATTTCCACGATTTCTTTAGTTTTTGTGAGTACAAGACAATGTGAAAAATCAACTAGTACTATCCGCGTCAATTGGTAATGCGCCTGGCGGCCATGATTTTAACCTCAAAAACGAAAAACAATTGTAATTTTCTCATATACCTAGACCCTTTCTAATTGAAAATAAGAATTCAATAAATAATATATTTTTCACCTCTCCAGCACGAAAAGGGTGCTTTTGGCGCGTAAAAACTCGCAGCAAAATCGATTTTTGCAGCGAGCGTGAGACAAAGTGCTTTTTTAATTTCTAACACCAACTTTTAAATGAATAAAGAAAAAACAAATAAAGTGACAAGGATGACACTTGTAAAATTGATATGTGAGAAAAGGATAGAAAGAGTGCTTTATGGTGTCATACACGGATTAAAAAGTAAAAAAATAAAATGCACGGATATACCAAGGAGTTTTAAATAAGGATTGTTAAAAAATAAGGTTGATAATTCGAAATAAAGAGTATGGAGGTAATGAGGTCACATGTATGAAACAAATATAAAATAAGAAAAATTAATGAAATTTATTAACAAATTAATGTTTTATGATTATAAATAAATAAATAAGACGGAATATTAATGAATAAGAGAAAAGCACAACGTAATGTAGGTAATCAAAACGACGGGAATCTACTTAACTGACTCTATGAATAAAATTTTCAGCATAGGTTTGATTGAATTATTTTTGTGATAAATTACAAAAATGAATGCGTCCAACGATGAAGATAGTTTCCTAACTCCAAAAGAGTTAAGTGAACAAGTTTCTAATGCTGAATTAAGCTTTTTTACCAGGAAAGTCACGTGAAAATTTTCTCCCTGGTCGAGGTGAAAAGTTGTATGTTTTACACGAGACCAAAATGTTGTTCTGCCTCGTGCCTTTAAATCACTCACTGTGCTCAGTAGTCTATATTAGAATCACTCGCTACGCTCGTGATTCAATTCTAGACTACTTCGCTAGTTCGTGATTTAAAGTCGCCACTCGCAGCACAATTTGATTTTGGTCACTTGTATTGTATGTTAGGTGGTAGGTACCCTAAAACATTAAGGCCCTTACATGATGGTATAACTTGTATAACAAATAACTATTATTACCTATTAGAATTTTACTGTTTTTTGTCATTTTTAGTTGCGGATGACGATGATGTGTATGTTAATTTGACAAGGTTCCAACGCATTACCAATTGATGGGGATAGTACGTGATACGTCTCTGTATCTGTAAACTCTAGACAATTGATGATTACCAAATCGCATGATGCTGGCTTGGCTCTATATGGCTCTACACATTTACAGCCGTTTGCACTAAACTCAAGTTAAGCGTGCCCTAGTTAAGATATTTCTTAGCTAAGGAACAGCCTAAAAATGCCGAGCTGAAATTTTTGTTTGCACTAACAGACTACGTCGTAACTTGGGCATCGCCTTGCTAAGAGAATTAATGAACGAATGTAAATATTAATTCTTTATGGATTTTTAAACCGGCGAAGTAATAGAAGTAATATAGGTCATAGAATACTTTTTTTGTTATAACATCACATGGATTCATTCATGAGTTAAAAGGAGACGAAAGCTAAGGCGTTGGTTTATTTTATTTGGTATGGTGACCGAAAAAGTTAAGTCATCAACTGTCAATTTAGAAAATGGAAATCAAATTGCGGCAGTGTTGCCAATGGTACGGTAACGTCTGGTACGTACGTCAGAACGTCTTAAGGTTAGTGCAATGCAATTTTACCATTGAAAATGGTTATCAGATGCAAATCGCCTGAGACGTATTTTTAGCCATATCTCCGAGGATTTTGAGAGGATCGAAATAAAAATAGTACCAAAAGTTGAGAAATTTATCGAGACACATGTGAACGTTTGAATTTTGAAAATCTACTGGTAACTTTTTTGTAATTTTGCGAAATTCCAAAAATTCCGGGTTTTTTGGGGGATGTTTGTTTACTAAATTGTTAGTATTTCAGAAAAAAAACTGACTTAAGCAAAAATGAAAAAAATGATCCTAGGGTATTAGTTTAGCCATCAAATGGCGATATAATTTTGAAAATCGGTTTATAATTGTGATCTGTAGGTGGTCCCTTTTGGAATTGTAGAAAAACGGCTGTTTCCGTACATAAAAAGTGATGTAGCTTCTACGATTATTGACCGATCGTCATGGTAATAGTGTTAAAAGATGCAGAAGCGTACAAAAAGTGCATTCGTTGGAATTTTGAAAATTGGTTAATATTATTTCGGCCGCGTCGAGGCAATCAGCGGGCGCTTTTCGGGCGGACTCGGCTCCGCCTCGTGTCACAATCGTAAAAATAAATTATACCTAGGTAACTTTAAAAATATAATAGGACTTTGCATTTGATTTGATTTTGGATTTTCGTAAATTTTTGTGTTCATTTTCAATGCTCCGATTCTTGCGGGGACTGTAAAATCTGTGAATTTTTTGCTAAGAATGTCTTAAGTTAGTTAAGAAAAGACTTAGGCGATTCTTTAGTGTAAATGGGTGTTAATCTTAAGACCTCCTCTTTACTCATTTATATATAAAAATAAGCCCGCATACTTCCAACTCTTCCAACTGTGAACTGTCACAGACCGTGACGTTTTATGATACGAGGCCTAAATTAAATTAACTTGTGCTTTGTAAATGTGACGTTTCGCATACGTCAGGGTCCATTGTGACGCTCTTGCTCGGAAAATTATTAAAATGAATTCTCATTTTCTGGGTCGTATTCCGAAATTTCGTATACTTTGGTCGGGCATTATCCAGAGGCTTTATTTAAATTGTATAAACCTCTAGGACCATGTTTCATAATAAGTTACGGATAGCGCACTATCTTCTCGGTTAAACCATCAACAAACAATTTGCCTCAGTGTTTTTACGCACTAGTAATTTATTTAGCCATCCTCAAATAAATCTCATATCGCTACGTTATTTGAGAACAATCGATGGGACGTCCACTATCTGATCGAAACACGCGATCCAATAACGTGAAGGTTTTACGATGATCATTTCCATTAATGCCTACGAACGATAAAATAGCATTTTGCTGAAAAAACTTCCATACACAACGTAGAGAACCGCCTATTCGGTGTTGTGGTAACCGAGATCAAACCATTGCCAACCAACCCTTAGAATAATAACACCTAGAACGATAATTCCCTACAAAGCGCGCTGTCAAAAGTGAGGCAACTAAAACAGCCAAAATGGCGCCGTTTTCAGATTTGTATTGTCCATTATTACATTAAATTAAAACTGTTTTGTACTTATTGGAATGATTATACCTAATAAGTACAAAACAGTTTTAATTTCCCTACCTTAAAAAGATCACAGTTAATACTAGCGGCCGCCCGCGACTTCGTCTGCGTTGAAAGGGCCGAAGCTAGTTTATAATATTAGTAAGGATTATTGGATTTCAGTTACGATTAGGTAACGTATGAAGGATACAAATCTGAAAACTGAGCCATTTTGGCTCAGTACTAGTTGCCTCACTTTGCATACGAAGACACGGCTTCTAGGTGTAATTATTCTAAGAACCAACCAAAAATGTGTAAGTCCGAAGATTATCTGAAATTGTAATCCATGTCACATCCTGACATTACCATGGTAAGTTTCCAATGTAAAAATAAACTTTTACGTAATAAACTAAAATAAACTATTAATAGTACATAAAGAGATAAAGAAAAGTACATAAAGAGTTGAAATAATAGTTATTGACATGATCAAAATAAAACTCGAAATTTCGATAGGTTTCAAAAATCTGGAGTTAAATAATTTATTCAATCAGTTTCCAATTAGGTGTGAAATTAAATCGATTCGACTTACGTTTGCCACAATGCTTTTAGAACTTGAGATCAACCTTTTCTGCTGTTAATTGGATTCCAGTTTATTTAAACCTGATTAAATTTAAGGGAGTTTGCAAAAGGACGCCTCGAATAAATAAGGGTTTTGTGTTCACCGGCTTAACTCTAATTAAGTCATTAGGGTGGGTAATTTTTGCTCGCCTTAACATTTTCCAGAGTTCTGTAGTCAAAGTAAACACCATTATAAAATTAAACGAAACTCATTGAAATAAGCACGTCTCAAATCACGAGCTTGTTTTTTAGTTGTTATTAGTCCTGAAACTTTGGAATTTATCGTAATTTTTTAGTTGTTTTAATCTCTTATCTTATATATCTATTCTGTGCTCTTATCCTAATAAGTACTCAACTTAGTGAGTGTTCTTACGGATGAAACTATTTTTGCCAAAGAAAAATTGGTCAAAAAACGACATCGACGTATAGAATCAGATTTTAGTGTGATGTCGTCATTTTCCTCTTCTTATTAGGTAGTATATCGCAACGCATTTATTGAACAAAAAAAATAATGGCTGATATTTATCGTTACAAAAGAACTAACAACTAAAGAATAAACCGCCTCTATCTATGGTCTAGCACTTTTGCCCATACGTTTAAGACGCAGGGGTCCCGAGAGGGTATTACATTTGCACTCGGATTGTTTTGTGGTAGGGCTTATTTCAAGTCCAACTGGCTAGCTACCACCATCTTACCTAAGTCTGACGCCATAATAACAATTTTAAAATTGTGTTCCGGCAGTTAGATAGAGGTAAGATAGCCAGTTCCTCAGTGGTGAGAAGAGGATTCCGGGTGTAGCCCATTCTTACACGGCGCTGCTACTGAAACCTGACAAAACCAGTTAGTAATTATAGTTACAAACTAGTTAGTGACAAAGATTCGTACACGGCACTACCAAATTTAGTTGAAACCTACACGAAACGCGGTGTGTATGTTGTTTCGGAATAATATTGAAATGGCTAGCAATTCGGAGCGATGAGCAGTTATTACTTCTCTACTACATCAGACGACTATTCACTTTTTTCCCACTTCACTCCAAGCTTTCTCGGTCACGTGATCACATCCCAACGCGAATACTCTGTTAATGTGTGATTATACAAACACGTATGCTTATCCACTTTTTGGACGAATTGTATATTTACTAATTGGTCATTCATTTCCACTGAACCGCAGCATTGGTATTAGTCGCGCGCGACCAGCATGACCGGTCGCAAGTGATTAGTCACTATCACTACTTAACGCGTTACTGACGCGTTACAAACCAGTTTATGATTGGTAGCGTCGTGTACGAACCGCCATTGAAATACTAGTGCTGTGACATTTTAGAAACTTATTGGTGATTAGAGTTTGAAACTAGTTTAGTTTGAGTTGCGCCATGTAAGAAGGGCCTTACACTTTCGGCCTAGCACTATCCCGTTGTGGATAAAATAAACCAACAGCATTACCACACACGATATTTTCAGTAAACCGAAACCCATTAATCTAGCTCTTCTTAATCGAGCCACTTTTGAGGCCCACATAAATAAATAGAGTACCTACAATTTCTCTTTCGTGCTGCTCACTAACAGAACACACATTTATAAAAGATAATCATGGGCTAAAGAAAAAATCTGCGCGCCTTTCCTGACAATACAACGAACTATCATTCACATTTCATTGTTAAGGCTTCGACATAATACAGGGAAGTCAGTAGAATATTATTCGGTAGGTACAAAAGTTTATGACACCGTTTTAATTTGGTCATGTTGTAGTTAGGAAAAGACTTAGGCGATTCTTAAGTTTAGTGCAATCGGCCATTAATGTTACTGTTAATTATGACGTGTTATGACTCTGCGATAAGGGCCTATTTACACGATGCTATTTTAATGAGCCAGACATTTCTTGAGCATTAGAGCCTCGCTCTACAAAGAGCCTCGCTTTCGCTTATAACTAAAAGTTGCTTAGGTTACTCGCTTAGTATCTCCTAGTGCCTAGTGAGTCAGTTAACTGACCTGACAGACGTATTGTATATTATTGTCGCTGTTAACCACACTGCAAGCGATGCGTCTCTAGGAATATTTGGTAGTCACATCGTAATGGCGCGTGGCAAATTTCTAAGCCTATAGTGTGGCCTTAGCATTATTGCTTGTGACTAGAGGTTGCGCTCTAGCTATACCAGCAGCTCACAACTTATCACACGCTCCACCTTTGGTTCGGTCGGTCGTTTTGCGTTGCGGCGCCGCACGACGATGCAGCACATTGTGTGGCAGGACCACTTAGGTATAATGTACTAAAACGACATTGTGATTAATATTAAGAAACAGAATGTAATTTCCCCGTTCCACAACGCAATAACGATGTTTTTACAATATCATAGATGTCTCCCAACATTAGACGCTTCTTGTAAGTTTGTATACCGTTCGCATTACACTATAAGTAGTGAAATATTGCGTTTCACACTAATGGAGCCCAGATAAATGTATTTGTTAGCGGTGAGTGCAATGCGAGCCTCTGGCTGGATGGATTGCCCTCCACAGCCTCTTTCTGCCCGCTAATAGTTTAGGCACTGCTTGAAACCCGCAGCCGTTCATCTAGGACCCATTTGTAATGAAATACCGTTGTTTATATTATTAAAAGCAAAGTTGTTTATTGTCTTTCTACAGTGTGTCCATTAGTTTGGGTAATCAATGATATTTATATTGATATAAGAAATTAAAAAAAAACACTAAAGCCGAATACTTATGGTAGAATATGGGAAAAAAATAAATAAATTAAAAAAAAATTAAAAACACGACTGCCCTGCCAAAAACGAACTAAAAAGTTAAACAACAAGTGTCATTGCAGTCGGGGGACCTCTTTGATCAAAAATTGTTCCATAATAAGGTCCCCCGACTGCAATGACACTTGTTGTTTAACTTTTTAGTTCGTTTTTGGCAGGGCAGTCGTGTTTTTAATATTTTTTTAATTTATTTATTTTTATTTTACACATTTTTGTGACATATTATATAATTTTAGAATGTGCTCATCAAGGCCTTTCATTTGATGCCCATATTGTAATAATATAACAAAAAAAAATTTTTTCGCATTTGAAAATGGCGTCGTACAGTCGCCATATTGATTTTTTCTAAAAAAAATATAGCCAGTGTCACTCGGAATGCTGTAAGGATTCTAACGATACCCCATTTATCTAAATCAGTTCAGGCATTTACAAGTTATGGTGGAATAAAGAAACTCACATACCCACAAACATACATGAACCCTGAACACATAACACTCTTTGCTTTGGGCAGTCGTGTAAAAAAATACTGTTTCATACAAAAAAATAATAGTAACGAAAATGTCAGAATGTATGGAACAGCGATTTTTTTCTCCCTATTTCAGAATTGGTCCCATAGTAAAAGTTGTTCAGTTTGAGGTCCCTCCCTATCTACCATATTCGGCTTTAGCAGTTTTTGTAATACGTTGTAGGTATATAGATTAACTAGCTTACTACTTTCCTACTATTGTCCATCTTTTACTTACTTCATATATTGAAAATTTTTTCAATGAAAGAAACAGTTTTAAGGTATTCTAACTTGGACGAATCAACCACTTCGTCCAAGTATTCTTACTGTTTTAATAAAAAGCTACAACGCGCACAACCTCTGCCTAATCAAATCACGCCAGTAAAACTATTCAAATTTTGTTTGCACAAAATCTGTTGGCGCGCCAACAAAACAATTTGCCTCGAAATATTTTTATTTATATGCAAATAGGATTCCATGTGTGATAGTGCGGAGTATGCGCCTCGTGATTTACGTGACAGACTCTCACTACTCTGGAAAACACGGTTTAAATGCGAGAAGCTGGAAAACATTCACCTATTCTGGAAAATACGTTTTGAAAATGCGGTAAAACGAAAAATAATTAGGTGCTTTATGCACAAATAATTTGATAATAATAAATATTTGTTTGACTAAGGACAGTAAGGACTTACTTACACATTTTCAGCGGCATAAAATCTCTTTGTTGTTAGTAAAAAAATTACTGTATTACCCGGTTAATAGATAAACAAAAAGTTTTCCACGAGTAGTGAAGGTTTTCCACAACGTGTTGTTATGTAATTTTTAACCAACTTAAAAAATTTGAAAAGGAGGAGGTTATACAGGGTGTCCCAAAACTTTGCCACATGGAGGGAAAGTACCTTAAATATTGAAGATAGGAAATTTTACTGAAAGAAGACTTCGTTTTGTTTTAAAAAATAATGCGAGCTACATTCAAAGATATTTTTTTTTAAATCGCCATCATTTCCATACAAATTGATACAATACTAAATAATTAAATGTTAAATTTCATGGTCTTCCTTTTGTTTAAGATGCTTTATTACTTGACAAAAAATAATCCTAATGATTAACCCTTTCGATTAGTATGGTAAAAATAAATAAATGGTTTTTTTTTCTAATTTGGTGGGTTAGATTCCTGGTTAAGGCATGCGATTTTTCGAAAATCTTTGAATGCAGTTCCAATTATTTTAAATATCAAAACGAAGTCTTCTTTCAGTAAAATTTCCTATCTTCAATATTTGAGGTACTTTCCTTCCGTGTGGCAAAGCTTTGGGACACCCTGTATATTCGTCTCGTCGCGTTTTTGCCAGACAAAACCGTCAACACTAAACTTAAAAATGAGTAATAATAAACGTTAAGGTTAACGTTAACTTAACTAATGACTAAGTTTAAAGTTGGCATTAGCGATTAGGCGACGAAAAGGGACCCCTCTTAAATGGGGGGCTGTTAGGCATCAAATTCTTGATAAGTATAGGTTCTTGCGAACATAAATCTTACTAGGTACCTTCGCTTTGATATCTACACAAAAACTAAACTCTCTAGAACGTCAAGAAAGCTTCAGAAGCTCAGTGACACATTTACGATTCGCCTGCGCAATAAGTGTCACTTTACGTAAGTGTTCTCGTCATAAATACATCAAAAAGTATCAAGTAGGTATACGTTGAGCGGCAAAACTTTATGTCCCCCAATGGGTTAACGATATCGGCACCGACAGTGCCGGATCTAGGGTATCACTTTGGGACCGACAAGAAAGTCTGGCCCAACAAAGGTAGACAAAGAACTGTCGACTGGAGTCTAAAAGTCTCTAAAATGAGATGGTTGTCTAGTCTCTAGACACCATCTCCTTTTTAACCGACTGCGCGAAGAATTGCATTTCGTTAGAGCAAGTGAGCGAATAGCAGGAAGGAATTATGGGCATAGAACAACTTTATTTATTTTATTTATTTCAATATTCTTTAATAATCAAAATAAAACATGGTTTGCGGGGGTCATATTTATATATAGAAAACGTAAAGTTGTAGCCACAAAAAAAACATACTACCTACAAGCTAAAGAGATTTTCTAGTAGCTACAAGTATTAAATTGCGTATAAACATCACAGATGGTTGTAAAAAAAACAGAATATCATCAAAGGCGCTGGCGTAGGGTCATATTTTTGGCGTAAATAATAGCGGAAACGTATTGAATTCTACATCAAAATACACTTTAACGTACTGTGAATCGTACGTAGCTCTAATAACTTTTATTCAAAAAAGACAATTGTGCTAAAGATAATGATGAAAAAACAACTAAAACACCGAAAAAGTGCGGAAGTGAGGTTATTTTCCATACTTCTTACACGTACAGAAAAAGACAGTGACAATTGACAACATATCAAAATTTTTATCCTGTTTTTTTATTTGTTATTTAGAAATTACTGGTGAAAACATGAGACACGTATTTTTTTATTTTCCAAAATTTTTATTTTAAGTCAACGTAATATTAATTTGAAAACTTATTTATTCTAAAAGAGCGTAAGTGCCGTTTAAAGGATTTTTGGCGGACAATATCCTTTGCCCATATGGATAAAAAAAATCATTATGACGTCAACCTGCCAATCTAATCTATGGACGGTAATGACGTTTGTTTGTTTATCTTTTGCTCAAGGTTGTTTTCTTTTATTGTCGCTATTTTTACCTTATTTTCAACAATAATAAATAAAGATATTCGTAAATTAGATTCCATAATCTCATGTGTAGTTCCTGCCTGCAAAAATACTGTGATTGAATGCCCAAACAAACTGTTTTACGTGCCAAACCAAAGTCTACACGTTTACAAGTGGTGTGTTGCTTTAAAGTTTTATGGAAATTGAAACTAATGCACTTCAAAACAAACTGTATTTATTAAACAAATTCAAACGTACACAATATCTTTTTATTTCTAAAAATAAAATGTTTCGCAGAAGAATTCAGCTTTTGCAGCATGATGAAGTCCATTTTGGTAAGGTTGCGACTGTCTGCTATTAAAAATCCTTCAGAAAACTTGATATTATATATCGATAGATGTTAAATTTAACCAAAATACTAATTCAAGTTAAAAATATCATGAATACATTCAAAACAAAACTAATCAAAGTGAAAAATATTTTGATTCTTGACACAGACTTTGACATAAATTGTAACCTTGACAGCGACAGTTTTTATGATTATTATTTTTTTAAGATAAAATCACACAACTTTTTCACGCAAAGGAGTTAAATATTTAATATTCCTTTATCTCGATGATACAGTGTTTTTTCTACATATTTCGTTAAATTATTGATCAAAAGCCCCGAAAAATTATGTACGGTGTCAGAAATTGAAAAACCTCGAAATGGTTTTCGATTTAAGGTACCTTGTAAAAAATGAAAACATGTCAATTATGTTTCCGCATAACCGATAAGCGAACTGCAAAGGAGGGTAATCAAAAATCAATAATGTGTTTATTAAACTTTTCGTTTCCGGACTCGATACTAGTCGAAACCCATTATGAAATCTCGAGGCTCGGGTTTCGGGTGGCCTCTTTTACGGGGCCATGCGCAGCTTGCGTCCCTAGCCCTCCCCCTGGATCCGTCACTGGGCACCGATATAAATCCGATACTGAAAGCTTGACACGCACTTTATGGTTCATATTTACGAATAATAAAAGTTTGACGGAGACGTGTTTGTAGGACAAGAAATTTATACTTTACTGGCCGTCGCTCGTAAACATTGTAACAGAGTTTAAAATAGCAATTTGACCTCTTTAGGTATATGGTCAATACGCAACGTGATTGGATGTCACATTTCAACCATAACACAACTCTTGATTTAAGGTCAAGCTTTTTTTTCGATGGAGTAGGATTGTACTTTTTGTATGGAAAAGCTGATATTTTTTTTGTCATTTCGAGGTTGGTTCCATGAGGTAACTTTGTATAATACGGTAATAAAAATAACTTTGTATAAAACGGTTTGCTGCATTCTGCGCACTGCCTTAAAAAACCAGTAATAGTAGATTATACAACAAGTGAAAAAAGAAGGAATTTAGTTCGAGGTACTATGTTGGATCCCGAGAGCAGCGAAGGATTCTAGAGTTGAATCCCGAGCGTAGCGAGGGATTCAAAAGTAGAATCCTGAGCGAAACGAGGGATACAAAGGACCGAGATGAAATTTTTTTTCACGAGTTGTGTACTCTACTTTTTACCATTGACTGCGAGAAAACATAATAGCAGTACTTACACCTATAGTACCTATTCATAGTTATCAAATTTTATTATTTAGATAGGTAATCGGTAATTTAACCGTTAGAAAATAGTGAAACTATAGGTTTTCCAATGACATAAAACAACCATTCTATGAGGGAAATTACATGATCAGTCTGACATCAGTCCATTTCATCAGTTTGTATAGGACTTTGAATTTTTACAGACTGAAGATCGTACCAGACTGATGGAATGGAATGATGCAAGACTGAATATCTAATCTCCCTCTAATATAAAGAAAATAACCCAAAGATAAGACACTAAAAAGAACCTAATTAATTTGGCGAGATATTTTTTTTAGAAAAA
This sequence comes from Agriphila tristella, assembly GCA_928269145.1. Classification (NCBI taxonomy): domain Eukaryota; kingdom Metazoa; phylum Arthropoda; class Insecta; order Lepidoptera; family Crambidae; genus Agriphila; species Agriphila tristella. Next base: position 32,758,270 of record OV743432.1, read on the forward strand.
ACCCAAAGATAAGACACTAAAAAGAACCTAAATAAAATTGGCGGGATTTTTTTTTATTTAATTGTATAACTGGCTTTATCTATGGAATAGCTCCATACTTTCAGCACGTTTTATTTTTTTTGTACATAATTCATACGATGCGCGCTTGTTCCAAATTCAAATTATTTTTATTCACTCGGTGAATAAAATCGCTTATTATTCACTCTTATCGTTGAATTAAACGCACTTTTTAGAGTGGCGATGGTAAAAACAATATTTTCTGTTGTAAATGTCACTGAAACTATTAATATTAAATACATTCGAGTAGAAGAATCATTATTAAACTGCAGTAACAACTAGATTATTATCGACAAAATACTACCTACCTACAGCTTGATTTTCCCATGATCAATGCAACATAGTTAATTTAATGACTATTACTTTCAAGCCATATCCTTGCCACAATAAAATGCCAATCTTTCCAAGTTTTAACTTGACAATGTAGACATTCTCTTTATGAAAGCTTCTACAAAATTGCATTTTTATTGTTATTTCATAGAATGCGGAGGAGATTTTCTCTGCGTTATTTTTATGTTTAAAATCCTAGACGTGGTAAAATGATTTCTTCCTCGTGCGCCCCACATTCCAGATTTTTTCTGGTTCGCTCCTTATTAATGTAAAGTCTCGTCTCGCCCCACATTACTAAAACTGAAAAAGTACAGCCAACAAATAAATCAAGTAGGTACTTAGCTGTAAACAATAATAGTACATAACCTAGGTACAGTCAGTGGCACGAATCATGAATTTTTTTCGACGGAGTGGGGATAAGTTCGCGCATGTGCTCTTGTGAGCGACCAATAGCGCGCGCCCCTCTCCCGCCGCCCGCGCCCCTCACCGCAACGCATACCCAAAATACGCGTTCCGCGCAATCCCCACCCGATTTCATGATTCGTGCCACTGACTGTACCTATCCAATAAATTAGAATTTACTAAAATGCATAAATGTAACTATTATGAACCGATTTTAATGAAACTTCATACGCGAAATATTTAAAATCTGTTTAATTTAGCTGTATTTCTATTTATCGAAAATGTTTTCAATTAACTTTTAGACCAATGTATTAATTAAAATCGGTTCGTTCATTTCGAAAAATAAGAACTTGTAAGTATTATTTCAAGCTTGTTGAAATATTATCTATTTCAGTAAAATCTTCGCACAAATTATTAAAATTTTGACAACACAAAATAATCATCCTTATCCTTACATATAATAAAACAGTAAAAAAAGTATGTCTGTACAATACATATATTTAAAAAAATATATATTTGGGGCGATGGAGACATGGTAGTAGATTAAGAATTTGAAAAAAAAAGTGTGTCTGTTTGTTTGTCTGTTTGAACACGCTAATCTCCGGAAATACTGAACGGATTCGGATGAAACTTTTTTTGTTATATAGCTGTTAAGCCTGGGCATAACATAGGGTATAATTGATTTTGGAAAATGGAACACCTGATGCAGAACCATAATGGCCCAACTAAACTATAAGGAATATAAAAATTACATCTTAGCAAAAGTAGTTCAACCTGATGAGCATTTTTTGTTGAGGTATAAAAATCGGAGATCTGGAGCACTTGATGCAGAACCATAATGGTCTAGCTAAACTATACAAAATATAAAAGTGACACCTTAGCAAAAGTTGTTTAGCCTGATGAGCATTTTTTGTTGGGGAATAGAAATCCATGATCTGGGAACACCTGATGCAGAACCATAATGGTCCAGCTAAAATATACAAAATATAAAAATGACACCTTAGTAAAAGTTGTTCAGCCTGATGAGCATTTTTTGTTGATGTACAAAAATCGAAGATCTGGAATACCTGATGCAGAACCAAGTTTAATTTATTTGCATATAAACATGTGTTTACAAAAAAACGAAGATCATCTGATGTGGAAATCTAAGAGATCAGGTTGAAGGTGTTTAGCATAATATAATAACATAAGCTAGGAGTACTTCTACGTGGTGAAGATGGTAACATTAGGACTTAATTTTTGATATCGACTTGCCTAAATACCAGACGCTTAAAGCCGCTGGTGTCGATCTAAGGACTGGTTGTTTTTCCCATGGCCAACTTTATGTGGCTTTTTCCAGGGTTAGTAACACTTCAGGTCTTTTCATATTGAAGAAATGATTTCCGAACATAGTTTATAGAGAAATTTTGTACTTTTACATGTTCACAATATTAAATAAAAAACCGGCCAAGTGCGAGTCGAACTCACGCACGAAGGGTTCCGTACCAAAAACGGCAAAAAAACACGTTTGTTGTATGGGAGCCCCCCTTAAATATTTATTTTATTCTGTTTTTTAGTATTTGTTGTTATAGCGGCAACAGAAATACATCATCTGTGAAAATTTCAACTGTCTAGCTATCACGGTTCATGAGATACAGCCTGGTGACAGACAGACAGACAGACAGACGGACAGACAGACAGACGGACAGCGGAGTCTTAGTAATAGGGTCCCGTTTTTACCCTTTGGGTACGGAACCCTAAAATTGAAAATAATTTAGTAACTTTTAACATTATAACAAGCTACAAGTATTTTCTTATGTACTTAACTACATTAGTTCATATTTATATGCATGCGCCGGAGTCATAAAGTCCACGCGTACGAAGTCGCGGGCATCAGCCAGTCATTTAATAAAGAAACACCTAACGTGCTTACATTTTCCCTTTCCTATCTCGAGTTGTGGTTTTTTAGATAAACAGTATTATGACAGGATTTTATCCTTTCCAGGCATTTAACATAAATTACACTGGACATTTCATATCTCCCCCAAAGTTGCATGATTGTTTTGTCAGATGAAATATCGCTTTCCTCGACTGGATTTAGAGACTCCTAGAAGAAAATGTGCGTTATAAAAAATCGCTTTGCAGAAATTTACCGCAGCCATTCTTCGTCTTTATTGTGACTCCTCTGCAATCAAATACCTATAAAAGACACTAGCGAGTGTATCTCGCACTCCTAGGGCTCCTGGTATATTTTTAAGGGTTACCTAATAAAAGGCATAACTTTTTGTCCTTAACTTAAAACGCATACTTACTTTAATCTGATTTGGGATAACACGATTATGCATAATTTCATAAAATAGGTGGCACACTGAGCGAAAGTTGCGCTGCGGTGAATTCTATTTAATATAATAATTCTGATACACAATTTTAATAACGTTTAACGTGGAATTTTTAGGGCCCACTGTGTAGTATTTTTAGACGGTATCGTTACATTCCCTCGTAGTCACTGCTAAAAGTAGATAGCTAAACTGCTAAAAGTGTGGCCGTCTTTGACACATTTGCTATCTTCTTCTACGAATGACTACGAGGGCATGTAGTGATACCTTCTAAAAATACTAGACCATGGGCCCTAAAAACTCCACGTAAAACATCATTAAAATATATTTTTTAATTATTAATAACTTCTTAAATAAAAACCTCTGTGGGCGCCACTTCCGGTCATACAACCGCCTTAGGCATCAATATTGAAAGGCATATCATATAATTATGCAATAAGCTATTAAAAATCATATTTTTATGGGCATATTTAATAAAACATAATTTATAATAGCCCAAGTTAATTTCTACAAAGCAAGTCACGACACGACATGACACGTCAGCTCGCTTCTACGATTTTAACATAAACTTTAGTTAACATTTAGTTATGCATTGGTAAAAAAATGATTTTTAAAATTATGTTTACTGATAATATGCCATTCGATATTATGAATTCTAACTTTTATGCTTTGAAATATTTGGCTTTTTAAAAGTATTGCAATAAAATGTTTATGCGTTTTAAAATTTATGCTAAATAAATAGTATGCTTTGTGATTATTATGCTAATCGACTTATGCCAAGTGACATAAAGACAATCGAAATTATAGGATACGAAGGGTTCCCATTTTTAAGTACCTATAAGTAAGTAAGTATCTAACATTTCAGGGTAAGGCCGTAGATTTTGCCACTTTTTGCATGACCAGTGAGGTTAAGGGTCGGTAAAGGCTTGTGCACATAGTAATATCGTTAAATAATTGGTGGCTGACGATTAATATTTGATTTTATGTGAAAAATGTTGTCTGGTTTGTAAATCGGTATTTCTATATTTACAGAGTTTAGCTCAAGTTTTTTGTTAATTTTAATGTTAGCGTAATAAAAATAATTTATAAGTTTATGACACCAACCAAAGGTGTAGTGATTTCAATTAGTGATTCAAAGAAGCCAAATAAATACTCGTATTTTAATGTAAGCAAAATAATAATGGTTATTATGTAGGTACCTTAAAATAAAATGAATTTAAATTTGTGATTAAGATACTTATTGCTTTAAAAAGCTAAATTAAAATAAATATTACGTATGTTAAACAATGATCGAAGCGTTTAAATACTTAATACTATCCCCGTCAATTGGTAATGCGCTGGAACCTTGTCAAATTAACATACACATCATCGTCATCCGCAAATAAAAATGTCAAAAAACAGTAAAATTCTAATAGGTAATATAATATATTAATTATTTAATTCTTATTTTCAATAAGAAAGGGTCTAGGTATATGAGAAAATTACAATTGTTTTTCGTTTTTGAGGTTAAAATCATGGCCGCCAGGCGCATTACCAATTAACGCGGATAGTAGTGCTTGATTAATAAAATTACTTAAGTATACAGTAGCAGAAGTTGTATTTTTTTTTTTTTGTAAAGTGCAACTTTAATCTTTCGTTATGTTCGCAGCTTTACTATAAATTATGTTGCTTATATACATGTTACTTTTATGATACCGTAACATAAAAGTGCCTATGTTACTTTATGTTACAAAGTGGCAAAATCTACGGCCTTACCCTTCAATATTTTTCTGGTCATATCTTAATATATAAAATCGTAAACTGAATGACTGACTGACTGACTGACTGACTGACTGACTGACTGATCTATCAACGCACAGCCCAAACCGCTGGACGTAGAGACTTGAAATTTTGCACACAGATACTTTATACAGTGTAGGCATCCACTAAGGAAGGATTTTTGAAAATTCCATCCGTAAGGGGATGAAATAAGGGATGAAAGTTTGTATGAAAGTCCCTCAGTTTTGAAGCTAGAATCTTCAAATTTTGTGTTTAGGCTGACGATTGAAAATTAATAAATACGGGTCTCAGCGTTTTTCAAAATTCTTCCCCCGAAGGGGTCAAAAGGGGGATGAAGTTGTGTATTAAAGAAAATCCTTCATTTTCGAAGTAAAAATCGCTAAATTTATAATTTAGGCTTATGGATAGAAATCTAAAGCAACTTATATTGTTTTTGTTAGGATTTCAACTCCAAAGGGGATGAAATGGGGGTGAAAAGGGTTAAAAAAACCTAAAAATAGATATGGATGTCGTTATCGGGGTTTTGTGAGATGACGATTGCAAAAATGACATTTATTTTGAAGTCCAACCACGGTGGACATGATTTAACCCCTAAAGGAGTGAAAATGGGGTCCAAATTTTGTATGGAAAAATAATATAAAATAGACATTACAACTTTAAACTTTGTAGGAGCACATCTAAAATAAATAGGCAAATATATATTTTGTTATTTTGAAAATCAACCTCTTAGGGGGTAAATGGGGTGAGTAAACATAAAAATCGATATAGATGTCGTTCTTGAGGTTTTATGGGATGGTGATTGCGAAAACGAGATTTATTTTGAAGTCCAACGCGGTGGACATGACACATATGGACCTGGACCTGGACATGCACATCCAGGGAACGGGAACGGAACGGACAGGACCGGACCGGACCGGACCGGAACGGAACGGAACGGAACGGAACGGAACGGAACGGAACGGGACGGAACGGAACGGAACGGAACGGAACGGAACGGAACGGAACGGAACGGAACGGAACGGAACGGAACGGAACGGAACGGAACGGAACGGAACGGGAACTACAACGGAAACGAGACGGTAACGGGAACTAGAACGGTACGGGAACGGGAACGGAAGGGGTACGGGACGAGTATGGGACGGGATCGAACGGGAACGGAATGAAACGGGAATGAAACAGGAACGTAACGGGAACGGAACGGGAACGAAACAGGAACGAAACTGGAACGGAACGGGAACTACAACGGGAACGAGACGGTAACGGGAACTAGAACGGTACGGGTACGGGAACGGGAACGGAAGGGGTACGGGACGAGTATGGGATGGGATCGAACGGGAACGGAATGAAACGGGAATGAAACAGGAACGTAACGGGAACGGAACGGGAACGAAACAGGAACGAAACTGGAATGAAACGGGAACGGAACGGGAATAGAACAGGATGAGAACGGGAACGGGAACAAGAACCGGACGGGAACGGAACGGGAACAAGAACGGGAACGTAAGGCGTACGGGACGGTTAGGGGACGTTTACGGGACGGGAACGCAGCGGGAACGGAACGGAAATGGGAACGGGAATGAAACGTGAACGGAACGGGAACGAAACGGGAACGGAACGTGAATATAACGGGACGGGAACGGGAACGAGAACAGGATGGGAACGGGACAGGAACGGGATGGGAACGGGAACGGAAACGGAAGGGGTACGGGACGGTTACGGGACGGGAACGCAAACGGGACGGGAACGGGGAACGGGGAACGGGAGCGGGAGCGGGAGCGGGAACGGGAACGGGAACGGGAACTGGAAGCCTTGTGCTAGGCCCGCCACACGCGGCAAATGTCTTGCCTCGCGAGGCAGCGCGCTTGATGGGGACTCGCCTAATCGCGTTAAAATGGCTGGCCGGATCCTGGTTGCAGGTTCCTTAAAAGGATTTCGTCTAATATCCACGCGGACGAAGTCGCGGGCAGAAGCTAGTATTAGATATATCTACAAAAACTCACGCTCATTAAAATATTATAACAATTTTAAAACAACAGACGTTTTAGTAAAAACAAATTGTTTCACGCATGAAGTAAGTACTTTATTCTCTTTGCACGAATAAAATGTTGCGGGTAAAATTTTCGGTTAGCAGCTCTGCCAAAAATATGCAAATACTCGTACAGAACTCAAACACTGAAATCCTAGAGTATGCGCTAAAAATATTCCGTGCCCACGAAATCTGCATACTTACCTACTTACGAATCAAAATTGAGTAAAGCTTTTATTCTTTTTGATAAAACTTGAAGCTTTTTAAAAAAACAAGGCCTTTAAAATATGAAGGGATAGTATTTATTAAAGCCCGCCGGTAACGATCAATTGCGATTGTCAATTTTTCCGCAAATCAAGCTCATTGACTGAAAAATTGATCGTTTACGCGAGCAAATGAAGCGATTGTAATGTTTTCCGCAATGACAATTAGTGATGGGCCAATTATTTTCAACTCGAGTCAACCCGTTTCAAAATTCGCGTAACACGGTTTCAACTCGAGTTAGCTAACCCGAGTTGGTTCACGGATCAACCCGCTACGCCCCGCGAACCCACTCGGAAATTCGCTAACTCGGTTTCAATTCAACTCGAGTTAGCCAACCCGAGTTGGCTCGCTGGTCAACCCGCTACGACCCGCCAACTCGTGTCGGCTACTCGAGTCTCGAGTTGAATTGAAACCGAATTACGCGAATTTCCGTAGCTAGTCAGACGGAGTTGCCTAAACTGAACTGAATCGGTTTGGAATAGTGATTTATTTCAGAGTAGATAGTCGTATTTCCTAAATATGAATATTTGTACAACATATTTTGCACTTTACTTTGCCATCTACTACGGGTAAATCAAACATTTCCCAAACCGTTGAATTCTTTTTACGACTATTATATTTTTATTGTCTCAAAGTTAAACACCATACAAAACATACACTCAACCCTTTTTATACTCTGAAAAAGAAAACGGAGACAGTTCAAAAATTATAAATTTTCTTTGCAAACTTCTCCAAAAAATTCAATGAAAAGCTTTTTACGGCCGGCCGCCATATACTTATAAGAAAAGATTCCGCAAATTTCCCTCGTGGCCTATAAGTGGCAGACGGTCATAAAAAAATATTAAAAATTGAATGTCTACAAACGAATAATAAAAAGTAGGTACCTACAAAGCTGTAACATGAAAAGTATTTTGTTAGGTAAAGATGCGCAATTTAAATTCCTCTGAAAAGTAAACTCCTCTAGGTATACACGGCAGAAGTAAAAATTACACTAGAAACATACTATTGTGTTGTGTTGTGTCGTGTCGCGATCTGTCGCGTATCGGTTTCATACATTTAGTATGACTAGAAACACACTGTTGTGTTGTGTTGTGTCGGCATCTGTTGTGGCGCGGATCGCTCGGCTGCGATTGCAACAGAACCCCCACCATTACCTATACAGTATTGTGGTGCCTAGACCCAGATGGGGAGAGTAGGCAAAAAAGAAACGTTCCTGAAACAGAATTTGTAGGGAGTCAATAAAAGCGCACACGGGGAAAGCGCTCTCCCGAGATTCGATCCGTATACCAAGAAGGTAGGACGGACCATGGGTTGGTGGAGGATTGCGTCCATGGTAGAGGTCATGTACTGTACGTCCTACACTGTTCATTTCTGTTAATAAACTGTTAACAATTTGTAATACATATCTGTAAATATTATTCTGTAATATATTTTAATATTATTATGTTATAACAATTATGAGTTTAATTTTTTTTTTTCAAAGCATAACCAGTTTAATTACTTAGTATATTACTTCACTCTATTTTTGAAAGAATTATTGTTTGTCATACTCAGTTTCGTCCACGCGGACGAAGTCTCGCGCATCAGTAGTGAATAAAATTTGAATATTCTTTGATATTAATGCGCTTGTATTGTAATGTAATGACATGTATGGTTGGTTAGTGGTTAGTTATCTACAAACTTCCATTCCGTGTGTTTTTGTAACAAAACTGTGTCTTAATGCAATACTATTGCTGATATTAGCAGAATCGTGGTAGGTACTTACTAATCTGGTGTTTTTGTGCATTGTCACATCACGGTCAATATTGTATAAATTCAGCATGTAGGATATTACAATCATCTAAAAGGCGTCGTAGGTACTCAGGTAAAACTAATTGAGAATCACTTGGTTATGTTAAATCGATCGTGAGTACAAACGCAATGAAGTGGAGAGCTTTAAAAATGCCATAAAACAGTGGTATAAACTCTCTTCTCCCTCGTTCGTGTTACGCCGTAGTCATTCAAATGCTTGTAATAAAACCTGAGTGTACTCATGCCGTTCCATTTAAATATGCCACTGTAAACAGTAAACACCTTATTTAAGAAAACCGTATACATGGGACTGTCACCGTATTTGACCATCGCGTCCCGTATTGCTTAAGCGTCCCGTATTTGTCCCGTATTTCAATAAATGTGATAAAACGGGGCCCGAACTGAGCCGTGCCCCAGCAGTGGGATATTAAAAATGGCTTATGTGCATGAATAATGATACATGGTACATGATGCTATAATACGTTTAATCTTATTGGCCGCTGAGAACCACCACTCGCCCACAGTTTAACAAGTGACTCGCCTCTTCCATCCTCTTTCATACTTATTACACAATTGTGTTCTGCGCCAAGTTTTGAGCGATGTTCCGAGTCCGAGCCATTAAGTTTGAAATGAATTGTACACGTCTTTATAAACCAAATCAAACAACTCTGACTTAAACTTATAAGTTTCCCAACTGTTTCAAAGTTCCACTCCACTGCCTTCTATAGCTTCCATGATGATAGCTAGCAGCTGGTACGAAAATAAAATTGTCTAGAACTTGAATAAGTACCTAGGTGCTTATTTTTACTACCAGCGAATTACAGATTCGGATGCCAGCACAGATGACACAGAATATTTTGTCGAGTCACTTGACAAGATTTCCTTTGACTCCGCAGTTGAGTTACGAAAATTTTGGGATGAAATGAAAGCTGTTCGTAAGGAAATGAGCATGTTTCGCACAGCCATATTGGAGCTCACAGAGGCCATCAAATCTCAGAATTCACGCCTGGACACTCTTGAAAATAGAGTAAAGGATTTAGAAGCTAAAGAATGTGTAACTACAACCTGCAAGATAACTGAGATGGAAAGTATAATATCACGTCTAAAATATGAGATCGATGAAAGGGACCAAGATCTCCTGGGAAATGACATTGAAATTGCGTGCTTCCCCGAGATCAGCGGTGAGAATACAACCCACGTGATACTTACAATCGCCAAAAAGTTAAGTGTGGAGCTGGATGAGCGCGACGTGGTGAGCGCGCAGCGAGTGGGTGCACCACGAGCGGCCGCTGGTGATGCGAGCGGCACTCGGCCGCGGCCTATAGCGGTGGGGCTTGCGCGCCGCGCTACACGTGATGCGCTGTTACAGGCTGCACGGGTGCGCCGCCGCCTCACCGTCGATGATATTACCACACCCAGTACCCTAACTTCAGCCTCCTCGCGCCCCTTCTATGTCAACGAACGCCTGACTTACCGTAACAGGCAGCTATTCCAAAAGGTGAGAGAAGCTGCTAAGCGTCTAGGCTGGAAATATGTTTGGACGCGTGAGGGGAAGATTTTTGTACGGCAAGAAAACGGCATGACACGTCACCGCCTTCGATCTGAGACTGATTTTTTGAAGGTTTTTGGTGTTGATTTTGTTGGTGATGCCGAAAAAAACCCAGTTCAATAATATAATTGTGCTACTTTTAGTAAATACTGTGTATGTTGAGAAGGAACTACGGTTATTTGTAAGTCATGGGTTTTTTTATTATTCAGTGACGGTATTAAAATGGATAATTTTTTTATCACTGACCCATTTTGTTCACAACGTTATTAAGCTTTTAATGTGCATAAAGATATTCTTTTCTATTTCTATTGACAACGTTTTTGGAAGATGTGTTATTTTTTCAAATTCCTTAATAAAAATTACTATGTATTACAATATTTACAATTACATTGGTTGTCACATAAATTTGCTATCACCGTCCCATTTTGTCCACCCCGTTATAAAGTATTCAATGTGCTTACTTATTATTTTTGCCATTACCTCAGTGAAAATTACCATGTTTTACAATACTTACAATTACATTGGTTGTTACATAAATTTGCTATCACCGTCCCATTGTGTCCACCCTGTTATGAGGTATTTAATGTGCTTACTTATTATTTTTTCCATCACTTCAATGAAAATTACCATGTTTTACAATACTTACAATTACATTGGTTGTTACATAAATTTGCTATCACCGTCCCATTGTGTCCACCCTGTTATAAGGTATTTAATGTGTTTACTTATTATTTTTTCCATCACTGCGATGAAAATTACCATGTTTTACAATATTTACAATTACAATGGTTGTTACATAAATTTGCTATCACCGTCCCATTTTGTCCACCCCGTTATTAAGTATTTAATGTGCTTACTTATTATTTTTGCCATTACCTCAATGAAAATTACCATGTTTTACAATACTTACAATTACATTGGTTGTTACATAAATTTGCTATCACCGTCCTATTGTGTCCACTCTGTTATAAGGTGTTTAATGTGCTTACTTATAAATTTTTCCATGACTTCAATGAGAATTACCATGTTTTACAATATTTACAATTGCATTGGTTGTTGCATAAATTTGCTATCACCGTCCCATTTTGTCCACCCTATTATAAAGTATTTAATGTGCTTACTTATTATTTTTTCCATTATCGAAAACGTTTTTAGAGGATGTGTCAACGTTTTTAGAAGATGTGTAATGAAAATAGCTACGTATTACAATTACATTGGTTGTCATATATTGTTATTATCACTGTGTGCAGAAATTTACAGATATTATGCTAATTGGTTTCTAGTAAAACTTTGTCTATCTGAACAATACCTCAATTCTGTGTATACCAATCACATTGGCTGTTATATATTATTATCGTGTGTAAAACTCTTTAGATATTATGTTAATTCCTTTCTAGTAACACATTGTTTATCTGAACATTATGTCAATTTTTTAACTATTCTCGATTATATTCGCAAGGTAATGTCTATATGTGTATATTGTAGAAGCACTACTACGATACCATTGTCATCTTATCATTGTCTGGGTGATATATTTTTTGATATGCATTCTTTATACTTCATCATGGTTTACATGTATGCAGGAGTATCTTTATCTTGTATTCATGTCCACATCCACAATGTAATCTCTTACTTTCACGATCTGCTCACATTTGTTGATGAACGTCACCGTGCACTGGTCAAAAGGTATCTGAATAACTGTATATTGATTATGATTTCATACTCTTTTGTTTATCAATTCATTAATGGGAAACTATTGACACTTGGCTTGCTGAATCCTGGTTCGTTGGGCAATCGGCACGAGGAGTTTCTGGTCGCGCTGGAACGACAGTCAGTTGATATAATGGCTATAAACGAAACCTGGTTGAGGGCGGGAGAGGAGAAGCGTGCCCCTGCGCCACCTGGCTATCGGCTTCGACATATCCCGCGACCTTCAGGCGTCCGTACGCGAGGTGGAGGGGTCGGCTTTTATATTCGCGATGGAATCCATGTCCGACTAATCAAACACCCTCATTCAACTGTCGTTGAGCAAATGTGGTTAAGTGTCACACTAAATCGCCTTAGGTTTGCTATTGGTACCGCATATAGGCCACCTTGGTTAAGTGTGGATACTTTTATTGATGCACTTACTGAATCTGTGAACTCTTTCTCTAGGTTTGATCATATAGTACTTATGGGGGATTTTAACATAAATATGCTTGCTACAGATGATTGTAGCACTAAAAAATTTACTAACTTTTTGCAATGTTTTAATCTTCATCAATTTGTTACAGAACCCACTCACTTAACCGACCATTCTGAAACTCTATTGGATTTAATCTGCAGTACATCTAAATTATCCAATATAACTGTCAACCATATACCTGATCTAAGTAAACATGCATTTGTGACTGTTAACTTACACATTAAGAAAGTTAAACCTATACCTAGATGGATTTCTTATAGACCACTTAAAGATGTAGATATTGAAGAGTTTGATAAACTTAACAACGCTGTCAATTGGGAGCGATTACTTAGCGATAACGTTAATGAGGCTCTTTCGTCTTTTACGTCTTACATTCTTCACATCTTTGATATTCATGCTCCTATTAAAAGGGTATGCATCAAGTATCGCAGTTACCCCTGGATTACACCCACTTTAAAAGAAATGATGAGGCTTAGAGATGAAGCCCATGAGAAATGTCGGCTTGCGGGACCAGACTCTGATGATGCCCACTATAAAGACTTAAAAACGATTGTTAATGTGGCATTACATACTGAAAAGGCAGCCTATTTCCAACATAACATTACTTGTAACTCAAAAAACTCAAAACAGCTTTGGAAAAATATCAAAAATAATGTCGTTGATTTTAACAGTAAACATACTTCCTTACCACCTGAACTCAGTGATCCTGATGCCGTTAACCTTCATTTTATAGATGCGCCAGGTACTAACCGTGTCTCTATCTCAGATCTTACTTATTTTGAGTATCACAGATTTGGTCCTGGAAATTTTAGCCTTAATCTTGTTGATGAAGCTTCTGTTGCTAAAGTTATCATGAATATCAATAGTAACGCTGAGGGTGTAGATGGTATTACACGTGACATGATTCTGATGACTTTGCCGCAAACACTTTCGGTTATTACTTCAATCATTAATAAATCTCTTCTAACTGGCACATTTCCCGACGCATGGAAGGAAGCTCGCGTAAATCCTATCCCTAAAGTTAGCGATCCATCTGATTTAAAAGATCTAAGACCGATTAGTATTCTCCCATTTATGTCCAAGATAATGGAGAGACTAGTATGCCAGCAACTATCAGATTATGTTAACTCAAATAACATCTTACCACCTAAACAATCTGGATTTCGAGCTGGCCGTAGTACGGCCACAGCCATGTTGGATGTTGTTGACGATGTCCTTACAGAGCAGGACGCTGGTAGAGGAACAATTCTGGTTCTTCTTGATTTTTCCTGCGCATTTGATACTATCAATCATAATCTTCTATTGTCAAAATTGTCTTATTACGGGTTTGACAGTAACGCTTTGAAATGGTTCTCTAGCTACCTTAGTGGCCGTTCACAGCGTGTTGTGATATGTAGTGAGACTGGGAACAAGAAAGTTTCAGAAACTGCAACTTTATGTCGCGGTGTTCCACAAGGATCAATATTGGGCCCAATTCTTTTTAATTTGTACAGTGCAGATTTGATTACTTGCATAAAAAAATGAAATTACCATGTTTATGCAGATGATCTCCAGGTTTATTTATCTTTTATGCCTCAAGATACGTCAACTGCCATATCTGAAATAAATGAAGACCTGAATCGTATAAATAGCTGGGCAAATAAAAATTGTTTAGTTCTAAATCCGCATAAGTCTAAATTTATTTTACTGGGATCTCCCGCGCAGATTACAAAAATTAATACTTACCAGCCCGTTGTCAAAATTGGAGAAATAGATATTGAGCAAGTAATGGAAGCCCGAAGTCTGGGGATTCTCGTTGATAACGGGCTAAGGTTTCATAATCATGTTGTCCAGACTGTGAAGTCATGCTTTTACAGACTCAAAGTGTTGTACCAAGTACGCAACTATTTAGACACTGACACACGAGTCAAGCTATGTGAGGCTTTAATACTGTCAAAACTGAATTACGCGGACGTAGTCATTGGCGAACGTCTCTTTGATTACACAAAAAAGCTTATACAGCGCGTCCAGAATGCCTGTGCCCGATTCTGTTTTTGCATTCCCCGTAGAGCTCATATTACCCCATACTTAAATAAAGGTAATCTTATGAATATGGCATCAAGACGATCTTTTCATTTTGCGTGTCTATTGTTTGGCATTGTTAAGGCACATAGCCCAGGTTACTTGTATAATAAACTTTCATTTTCCGATCGTAATGTCCGAATCGCCTCACGTTTGTTGTGTCCCACTCATTGCACAGCTGCATTTCGCGGCAGTTTTCGATACTCTGCCACGAAATGCTGGAATAATATACCTCCTCCATTAAGAAACTGCTGTAGTATTGCGACTTTTAAACGTAATTTTAAAAAATACTTACTTGAATTACAAAAACGATAAATTTATAAGTAAAACAATCACTGTGCTAGTGTGGGTATTATACGTATGGATGTATGTGTTCTGTTCTATAGTATATAATATTTGTCCCAGTGTGCGGTTGATGGCACGTCATTGAGATTGAAAATTCCCTTGATATAACCTAAAAATTAAGTGCTTTTGAATTGTCTATAATTACCTACCACCCATTCGAGACTCTTAATGGTAATCATAGTGGTGCTTTCAAAGAAAGATACCTAGGCAAACACGGAAGATCAGCGTCGGAATGTCTGCGACACCCGACACATGCTGAGTAGGTTGCCTTTTTAGTGTCACATTCTGTACCTATTTTATTTAAGCATGTACCCATGTATTTTGTGCCGCTAAATAAATCAATTTCTATTCTATTCTATTCTATTCTATTCTCGTAGAATGTTGACATCAACTTTTCGAAATGGGCTATATAATGTTAAGTTAAGGGACATGGCAAGGTGGCAATTTGTAATTATCTACTTTAGTGGATTGGACTTTCTTTTCACAAAGTTGTCTGTCATCTTTTTTCGGCTTCGAATGATCAAGTACTTACCAATTATATTTGAACAGAATTTTATTGCTGGGTGCGAACTGCGAACATTGTTGGTTTTTATGGGCGCCTTTTTCTTAGTTCGAAAAATTGACGATATTTTGACTGGTTGTCGTAGAACAAAATTTGTTCTACAACTTAGACTAGGTACCTACCGAGGTTGTTGGTGTTTTACAAATAATCCTGTAAATTGTTGTATAATGTGTATCAATTGCATAATTTATGATTCGAATACGACGTTATTTATTTAGCTACCTACCACCTAATTTAAAATATAGGTATATGGCTAAACATCACTACTAAAAAGCAATAAAAGTACCTATACCTACAATAAAAAAGTTCAAAATGTGTACTTCATTAATCCGTAAACTTGCCCTACTTGAATATTAACAAAGGGATCTAATCCCCAAGTTGGGAACTTCAAAAGTAGGGACTTTAGGGGTGTATTTAAAGTTTGCTAGTTTGGCCTATTGTACACAAATAATCTTATCGAAAGTTAGAGGAGGTATTTTCTGGATTACTAACAGAAAATGTGTACTTACTTGAGCGTGTTTTTTCAAAAACGGCAGAGCTAATTCAAGAACTGAGGCGGTTGCGCTCCATTTTAAGGGTTCGCAGTCCGCACACACGGGCGACACGTCTCAACAGAGAGAGTTCACTGCGAACAAAGCGCCATTTTGCACGCACACATTGACATTACAAGTACGAGGCAAACATCTTGAAATCGGGTAGGGATTGCTCGGAACGCGTATTTTGGGAATGCGTAGCGGTGAGGTACGCGGGCGGCGGGAAAGGGGCGCGCGCTAGTGGTCGCTCACAAGGGCACATGCGCGTGATGCGCGAACTTATCCTCACTCCGTCGAAAAAGATTTCAAGATACAAGTATGCCTCTTCTATCTTCAGCTATTCTTTCGTTTATCATAATAATATTTGTAATAATTTCATTTGCCATAATGATCCTCGCTCATAATATTCATTTGTAATAATGTCTTTTATACTAACAACGTATGACATAACTTTCATTTGCCATCAAATGAGGTGCCATAATAACAAGTGCCATAATGATTAGTAGATAAATATTATTTGACATAATCAATAATTGATATAATATACATAACTTCTCTTCCCCTAAACCTAGGGGTTCTAAATAAAAACTTTTAATGCAACCACCACTGCTAGGTTAGGTTAGGTTAGTGTTTTGACCACTCGCAACGGGGCTCCATAATGCTTGCATGCTGCATGCCCTCTTGCATGCTGTTGCTTGCCTGCTTGTAGGCTCCATGCCTGCTTGCATGTAGAATGCTTGCCGGGGGGTGCAGGGGAGTTATCCCCCTGCTCGGGGGGGTCGGGGTTAGGTTAGTGTTTTGACCACTCGCAGCGGAGCGAGCGAAGCGAGCGGGGCTCCCTAATGCTTGCGTGCATGTTGCATGTTGCATGCTGCATGCCTGATTGCTTGCTGATTGCCTGCTTGCGTGCTGCATGGTGAATGCCTGCTTGCACTGCATGCAATTGCAATTGCATGCTTACTCATTATATTTAAAACTTAAATATTTTTAAAAAAACCTGAATCGTATAATCATGAAGCTAATTATGAGTAAACAATTTTATTTTAGTTCCACAATTTTAACATTTTACATTGAGATTCAATGCCAAAGTTCTCAAAAATTCACTATTAGTATAATAAATAAATTATCTTGATTGATCAAAATCTTATTAATTCTTTAATAAATATGAATTATGCTGGCTTCTTTCATTGTTTCTTTGCTGAAATAATAGAAAACAATGTTTGTTTTGCTAAGTATTGTAATAAGTAACTATTATAATAATAATACATTTATTTCAGATATCACAAATCCATTATAAAACTTACAGAAGAAAAGAATTAAAATCAGTTAAATATTCAAATTAAAAATCATTGTTATGGATAATAACATTAGGTATTTTAAATGAAGAGTATGGCAATATGTCATTTGATTGCTTATGACCAATGAAATTAGTGAAGATAAGTTTATGTCATTCGTTAGTTATGGCAAATAAAACATTATGTTTAATGAAATTATGGCATATGCAATTATGAATGAAATTATTGCATTTAAAATTAGGGAATACATTAGTAAACCCTCGTGCTTGTACGATAATTCTGACGTCAGGGATTCTCGGGAAAGACTCGAGTCTTTTAAGAGCCATAACTCACTGAGACGCCATGGCGACGTCGCCGACTATGTATTGACAGGCACAGAACATATAAGTAGTTAGAAGTAGTATGAGCTCAATTTAGTATGAAAACCAGTGTAACCAAACAAACACATTAAAAAAACGAAGCCAAGCCCCCCTTGTAATAGTTACATGCTACGCACACTTACTTTGTGAACACGTAATTGGATAAAATTTAAAAATGTATAATATCCAAAAAGCCATAAATCACAAAGTTTATTTATTTAGATTCAATCGTATTACCATAGCAACTTGTACCAAATTAAATAATACGTATATTTATAACGCTGCTACTCACGCGCTAGATGGCGCAAGCAAATTTTAATAATGCGATTTACCACCTTATTTCTTATGACATAAAGTACTTTAAGAAAATTTAACGAGATAAGAGAGACCACAGGTTGGTTGACACTTTTCAGCTAGCTTATCTAGTTTCAGATAAATAATTCGTTTAAACTCTATTTCATAATTCGATGGAATCCTGACATTTCTGAGTGTTACTAGGTAATAAATGTTTGAATTTCAAAATTCAGAATTCCAAATAAAATAAATGTATCGGATATCGATTATTAGTATTCAAAAATGAAAATTGGCATATTTATGATAAGTTATTAGTCATGCAGTTTTTTTTAATTTTGAATCGCATACCTATATTTAAATTAACAAGCTGCCCCGCCCCGGCTTCGCATGGGTGGCCGACGCCGCGTATTAATTATCGGTTATTGGTTTGAGAAAGCCTACAACGAGTTTGGAATTCCAAAATATTGCCGATCTCAACACTCGACTCAGTTATGTTTTCGAATCAACAACTCGGCTTGCTATATTTCCTAAATATAACTTATTACAACTTGTTTGTGTGACATATTAAACGGCATCAGGAAAAAAATTGCAATAATTTGAGAGTAGAACGGTTTTGATACGAGCAATAGTTTCGGAGAAACAGCTTATCCGGGCAATTTTTTCAAGTTTTTTGCCAAAATTTCATGTTCAGAAGTATTACATGTTTTTAAGCTTTATTTGAATTCCTCGAGTTGGACCGGTCGCGAGTTTGATTCCCGCCTGAGACAATCCTGGTGCCGAGTTATTTTTTTTTCTACTATATTATTTAGTACTAGCGGCCGCCCGCGATTTCGTCTGCGTCAAAAGTATGAGAGTATGAGAAATGAAACTGATCTCTTCTCATTTATGCTCTGAAATTATTTGAAAATCTGAATTATGCATTTAAAAAAGAATGCAGTGGTTACACATTTACGTGGTAAATTAGTAATCATGTTCTAAATTTAAAATTCAACGCGGAAATTAATTTCAATAGTAACTTCCCGTCCCACACAAGTTCAGGAATGTAGTATTGCTAGCTGCTCGCACTCGCTTGCAACGTACTATTTATGATTAAGTTCACTAAAATGTCGCGCTATTTTTACGTGTTTTTAGTGGTGAGTGTATCAAATCAACTGTTATTTAGACGTTAATGACGATTCAAGAAAAAAACAATTACTTTATGTAAATGCACATTTCTTCTGTCACAAATGTAATAATAGCTCAATGGTCACAAATAGTTTTTCTTTTGGACTTATTGGTATTCTTAATATTGGGTCTTGTTTAATTAAATCATTTCTACATAAGTTTAATAATTTATCAAAAGATGTTATTGACATTCTCAGGCCAGGTAGTTGAATTTGTAGGATATTTTCTTAACTCTGCATATATAGTTTGATAAAAACACAACTTCGACTTCGATCTGAAAAAAAAGGATGGACCCATAATTTTTAAGGTTTCTTATTTTTCCTTTTGCGACGCAGATAACATAATATGGCGATGTCTTCTATGTACCTAGGATCCATTCCCAACGAAATCCAATGAATGAATGACTGAGAGTCAGTAGCCAGTGGCTACTTATTAGGCAACTTCATTTGGCTACGCTTGGTAGCCAAAGGTAGCCATGGCTACCTCGCCAGCGACGCCGCCATGGCATCCCAGTGAGTTATGGCTCTAAGGCTGGCCCCAGACCTACCGGTTTCATTTCTTTGCTTTGCTGTTCTACCATGGACCACCAGCCAAGAGGCTCATTTTCAATCTTTCGCATATTTTGACCAGACCACATTGGCAAGATAGCCATTAGTTTGGTGTTATCAAATATCGTCGTCTGGCTTGCAATGCGAAGTTTTAGTTTTAGTTTAAAAAAAACTGCTGTTTTAAATAAAAATTTATATCGAAATTATCAAAATGTATGAAACAGCTCATTTTTTTCGCGATTTCAGATTTGGTCCCATAGTAAAAGTTGTTCAGTTTTATGGTCCCTATCTACCATATTCAGTTTTATAAGGCTTTACCAAACATCTTGTATAAATAAGCGATTGATTTATTTTTAACGATCGGAGTCCATGTTCAGGGTGGCATATCTCCTAAAAGCTTCCTACTTCGCAATCCAGGCGATGATATTTGAGGACACCAAGCTAATGGCTATCTTGCCAATTTGGTCTAGTCCCAAAATGCGATACATTTAAAATTACCCTGGTTGGCCGGCGGTCTTTCAAGCAAGGTAGAACAGCAAAGCAAAGAAATGAAACCGGTAGGTCTGGGGCCAGCCTAACGGTGCATCCGCCGCCAATCAAGAAAAAATCATTACAACGAAATAACTATGTCAAACAAACTTTTGTCAATTTTTTTTAAGAATTTTATTAAACAAAGTTATTTCGTTGTAATGAATTTTTCTTGAGTGGCGGCGCTAGGGGGCTCAGTGGACTCTTCAGTCTTTAAAAAGAAATTCACACTTAGTTTTTTTTTGCGTTGAGACACAAAATACCTATGTAATAGTACTAACGTAGTTGTTGAGACCCAAAAATTACTTCTGCGCAATGTCGCCGCTAAAGATACGTGACGAAGCTCAAAGTTGTAACCTACTGTACCTACTATGAGTTATTTTGTGCCTACGTTCTTAAAAGCAATAAAAATTCTTGTATAGCAATAACATCCTATCTAGACAAAAGGAATGTGTTGCATGCTCAGATAAGGTGATATTCCACTCGTCCAATTTCTTAGTCCAAATTCAATAACTTTTTATCATTTAAATCCTCATTTTAAGAAACACCCTTTTTAACGGAAGCTAGCGCTGTTTTATTGAAAGTAAGTACTTACGAGTACGTAATTAGTTGGTATTTGGTTTGAATTTTAATTTTTGTGTTTCAGCACCTTTGCAGAGTTTGCAGCTGCCGTTGTCGACACGAAAAGGTGGAGAAACGTCGTACCTATCCGTTAAAAACCAATGATTTTAGAATTTTAAAAACTGTTTTATTTCATGTCTAGTGAGCGCGTAAGCTTGAGAGATGAATAAACACCCAAAATTAAAATTGATCAAATCTTGTACTGAGAAGGTGTTTGGATTTTGAAAATTTTGCAATTAGGGATGACTGGGATCGAATTGGAATGGGCATCCGTCTTTGATCAATTCTTGCATGAAGAAACTGAGGGCCTACAAACTCTAATAACCATTTTACTAAAATTAACGCTAGTAGAATAGAATGCCAATGTATGAGACTGACAGGAGCTAAGCGTTAGCTTAAACCTCCCTCCCCGGCTGGACATAAGACTTCACATTGTTGCCATCGCGAAAATTTAATGGTTATTCCCCGTTCCTTAAAAAAAATTATATATGGCAAGGTTTTACTTTTAGAAATTCAAATTTAGTGTTTGTTGAAGATATTTTCACACTTTGTGGGGGTGCCGCACCATTGTTCTAAGCCTCACCCGCACCCCCACATTAGACGAAATAAATATAGACATTTTCTTAAATAAAAACACACATCAAGATTGTTTGAATTTAGTCTCTCACTGTAAAATGTAACTAAGGTTTAGTTATTTAGACTAATATGACGTCATCGGACGTCCGATAGCTATCTGGCACGCTGGATATGGACTACAGCTGTGCACACTTATCAGCCGCGGCAGTAATTCGCGTCCATAAGCCGCGTCCGATAATTTGTTTCGACCTTCAATCACGTCTTTCTTTCTTATCGAATGAGTATTAGTGGCCATCTCAGGTGTTAGAGTTTATCAAGCCGCCTGTAAGGCCTCTAACTTGGCTTAACGACTGTTATCAGATGACAACAGCCGGGACCGACGGTTTAACGTGCCCTCCGAAGCACGGAAGCGCTCAGTTGAAATACGGTCACCCATCCGACACCTGACCGGACCGAGCGTTGCTTAACAAACGTGATCGAGTACGATCAGTCAGTCAAGTTCCGCCATGAGCGCTTTCACGTGAATTTCAATAGACAAATGTAGGTAAGTAAATTACTTAGTACATATAAAATAAAAATAACTTACAAACGATCAAAACTGTTTCGGTCCACATTCCGTCACAGAATACATAATAGTACAAGTATTCCGTGGTGAATGTTGCCGAATGGGGAATGTCCGAAAAAAATCAAATTGGCTGAATATTTTTCTACAGATAGGAATAAGGTCCCTTAGTAATAGAATAAATTTTCATAATTTTCAGTTTCGTGAAAAAATTACAAAAAATCAAAGTCTCTTCGACTTTACAAATGTATGAAAGTAACAGCAGAATGGAGATTGTACCTTTGCCAACACCTGCCACAACCACAACAAGGTATTAAAAAAAAGTTTCAAGACAAAACGTCAAAACTTTTTTTTTAAATACGTGTTGTGTTTGTGGCAGTTAGCAGCAACGGTATCATCTCCATTCTGCTGTTACTTTCATACATTTGTGAAGTCGAAGAGACTTTGATTTTTAAAAACTTTTTTACCCAACCGAAAATTCTGAAACTTTTTTCTATTACTAAGGGACCTTATTCCTACCTATAGAAAAATATTCAGCCAATTTGATTTTTTTCGGACATTCCCCATTGGGTGCATTCCAACAGACTAATCGCTAAGTCATCGATCACCATAGACAGAGTATTCAATGTTAAAATTAATATGGGTGATTTTCCGAGACCGAAAAAGAAATTAATAAAAAATCGTAAAGTTGCTTCAATGTCTTTAGCCTTTTTAACTCCCCCGCCTTTATCACTCTCCATCTCCAAGACGGGTACCTACCAGGGCTTTATAACGTTACCAATTAACGGTAAAAATAACGTTACGTAACGTTATTTTCAATATGATACCGTGATAACGTTATTTTTTTAACGATACCTAGTAACATAACATTAATTTAAAGTGATATTAAGGTAGATAACGTTAAAAAATAACGTTATTTTTAATGGCAATTTTATAAGTATTGCGTATTGTAGGTAGGTAAGGTACCTCTACTACCTAGTACCTACCGCAGAGACTGATCACTTTACGGCGGCGTCAACGTCAATTAAACATTGCTTTTAAATATTTTTATAGAATAACATAATAACGTTATCATGGAACGAAAAATTAACGATAAATTCTGTTTTGCCGTTATCAATTTTACCGTTATTAATGTCCAGTTTTAACGTTTTTTTTCTAATTTTTAACGGTATTTGAAGCCCTGGTACCTCAGCGAACTAAAATATATGGAACAAGCATTGCGCTCAAAAAATAGCACCACACGAAAAGTACACAACTAAGCGGATGGAGCTAAAAATGCTGCCATTTAATTATGCAGCACTGGTTGCTTATTATCGACTATAATTCGTATACTCATACCTAGATATTTTCTATACTTAACGAAAAAATATGATAAATTATTTCTGCATATTTTCTTTGCGTCTTTTATACCATTGGACTACACAGGACGTCATTTCTAATAAACTTTCTCTTTCTGTCTTTTCTCTACAATACAAACTGCAATTTTTATTGTAAAGAACGTTAACGTCAGTCACCGAGTGCGTGGCTGACCCGACTAAAGCTGAGAGGATTGTACTTTTTCGGCCCCGTCGTGTAATTTTTAAGCAATATTTGTTTGCAATTACACTTCCATTGATTTTAATTCGCTGACCTACCTACAGCGTTTGCGGTCAAAATTTTCAAAAAATTGCATGCGAGAAATTGCTTAGTGTGAAAGGGATTTAACTTTACGACTCGACTTAGCTTTCATTAAACGCCATCAGCTCTCGAATTTCCTTTCTTTAATTTTTGCTGTCAGAAAATCGCCCATTACAGCTCGCGCAACATACTTGAACCAAACCATAGACAATGAAGCTGGCGTAATAGCAATTTTCAGTACAAAAATTGTAGTGCGCAGGTCACGTGGTACTAAAGATTGGTTCAAGATGTTGCGCGAGCTTTACAATCCATGGTTAAAACTTACTCTGTGGTGATCGATGACTTAGCGATTAGTCCGCTAGAATTCACCCATTTCCAGCATAATTAAAGGTCGCTGCATACGTAACGGGAAAAACCCCGGACGGAACGGGGACGGAACGGGCACGGGGCGGGGATGGAAGGTGATCCTGACGACGCAACGGGGAGTTTAATGCTAATGCATACGCAACGTGCTATATAGTCGCGGCAGTTAACGTGGTAGTAAAAAACTTTATTAAAACACTATTTTTGCGACTACCTAATTTTATATTTTCAATCTCAATTGACACAATTCCACTTTTTTCTAAACCGATTTAAGTATTTTTCTAAACCGACTTAAGATTTTAAGTACCTATGTATATTTAAATCTTTGTCTGATGAGCGGTTTTCTGACAGCTGATAATTTATGATCGTCATCTCGTGTGTGCCTTACTCCTTCAGGCTTGTGAGCCTTTAAATCCTTCAGTGACGAATAAACAATATCTTATTTTGGTATTCAGAACAAACGTAACGCTAGAATTTATGAATTATTGACGTTTGAACATGGTCCTCACGAAATGACACTGAAGATCATGGATGCTGGAAATAACAAAAACTAGCTAACGAAAGTGCAGTTTCACTGCATAGATGCTCAGTGACGCAAAAATAAATAAGATTTAACATTCGAAAATCATACAAAACAGAATAGATCTCATAAAATCGTTGTTTAAACGTGGCACACACGGAACCGTGTGTGCCAGTTTTCATTTGTCAAAATATCGACAACTAAACCGTTTGGAACCAAATGAAGCAGTCTAGCAGCGTTACGTTTGATAAGTGACAGCATATAAAACTTTAAATCCGTTCGCGTAACAACACATCAATAGGAAAAGCAAAAACAATATTTCGACCCATCAGACTGTGTGGCCCACAATTAATACCGTTACGTTACGTGAATTTTGCGTCACTTAAGATGTAAAGCAGTTTATAGTAATAAGAATTTCCGTC
Organism: Agriphila tristella; assembly: GCA_928269145.1. Classification (NCBI taxonomy): domain Eukaryota; kingdom Metazoa; phylum Arthropoda; class Insecta; order Lepidoptera; family Crambidae; genus Agriphila; species Agriphila tristella. The sequence continues at coordinate 32,783,338 of OV743432.1, forward strand.
ACTGAGGATCTAGCTTTATTTGGAACCAATCACTGCAGTACTTACGATGCAATTCGAGATTTAAATTAGTATGTAGATCACCTAGGGTGACCACGAAGTATTTTTTTGCGGACATCGTATCGTGTTGATGTTTACTGAGACTGCAGCGTATCGTTACAACCCACGATGGATGGAACGGAACGGAGGCGGTATATGCATTTGGGGTAAGGGTTTGCATGTGTGTTTGTATGTTTGTCTGTTACTATTTTCCTCTTTCGCGGCAACAGGTTGTGCGTGATAATTTTTATTAAAGAATTAGTAGTTAATTAAAGAGCGAGAAAATGCTTGCATGCATTGCTTGTATGCATGTTGTCTGATGCAGGTTGAGAAACGTCGAAAAACGAAAAATAAAGGCATATTAAAATGAAAACAAACACGTGGCTGACGACATGCCGTTCACTGCAGTGAATGGCGCTGTTTACACGTTTCATTTATCGTTAATTTCCGATGCCGATGATTGATGAAAGGCAGATACAGATGAAAGCGAACGGCCGTCTAGTGACTTTCATCAAAAAGGCACATCAGTGATGAAAGATGAATTCATAATTAGACACTTCATTTTCGATGCTTCACTAATGAAGCATCGAAAATAAACGTAAAAATGAACCATCTAATTTCGGCTTAAGCGAACGCTGGCTGACATCTACCCAGAAAGAAACATTTCAGGGTTACATCTACCTGCCTACCTAAGTACTCTTCGAAGCTTGGTTATTAAAAAAAAACACATTGACACATACATTTTTATCAATGCCATCTATCGAGCAGACAGTTTTTTGTCATTTTGATTGAAAAGCCCTCATTAACAGGACGGTTATATCCTTTCTGTCCATCAACGTGCGTACACTGTTGTCACCCTATCTTAAAAATCTCATACAAATTGTATCATGAATTGTATTGAAACTACTGCAGTGATTGGTTCCAAATAAAGCTAGATCCTCAGTGACGGAAATTCTTATTACTATAAACTGCTTTACATCTTAAGTGACGCAAAATTCACGTAACGTAACGGTATTAATTGTGGGCCACACAGTCTGATGGGTCGAAATATTGTTTTTGCTTTTCCTATTGATGTGTTGTTACGCGAACGGATTTAAAGTTTTATATGCTGTCACTTATCAAACGTAACGCTGCTAGACTGCTTCATTTGGTTCCAAACGGTTTAGTTGTCGATATTTTGACAAATGAAAACTGGCACACACGGTTCCGTGTGTGCCACGTTTAAACAACGATTTTATGAGATCTATTCTGTTTTGTATGATTTTCGAATGTTAAATCTTATTTATTTTTGCGTCACTGAGCATCTATGCAGTGAAACTGCACTTTCGTTAGCTAGTTTTTGTTATTTCCAGCATCCATGATCTTCAGTGTCATTTCGTGAGGACCATGTTCAAACGTCAATAATTCATAAATTCTAGCGTTACGTTTGTTCTGAATACCAAAATAAGATATTGTTTATCCGTCACTGAAGGATTTAAAAGCTCACAAGCCTGAAGGAGTAAGGCACACACGAGATGACGATCATGATAATTTTAGTAAAATTTTGTCGGCAGATGGCACTACCGTAGAACGCTGCAACTTTGCCATTTAAGCTCAACTTTGCCGATTCATCTGTAATTACGATATCTCGCGATTGCTTAGTTTGTTCTTATTTTTTACCATTTGGTAGTAATTTTACATCATTCTGGCAACATTTTATTCATTTTTTAATTGTAACACCAATAATGTTCTGTCAAATGTGCATCAAAGTTCGAAGGGAGTGGCAGTTTTTTTTTTGGTGTCTCTCAATTCGCAACTTTTGAAGTTTAGACTACAAAAAGGTGTTATTCGATAAGTGTCAACGTCCCAAGGTGAGAAAAGAGTGTCTATTTTCCGTATCCGTTGATATTTTTAAGAAAAGACACGATTTGAATAAATTAACTTAGTAGGCATTGTTGTGCTGCAGCGTTTTGGAAACTTGGGTGACACAATTTTGCCTGGGTCTAGGGTTGCTACTATTAGGATTTTATAAATATAAAAAAAAGATTAAGCGGGGCGTGCTAAAGTATTTAAACTAACTTTATTTTTACACGACTGGCCACAAAACAGAGAGTGTAATCTATTTAGGGTTCATGTATATTTGTGGGTATGTGAGTTTCTTTATTCCACCACAACTATATTTTTTGAGTCAACCCTAAGTTTTGTATAGAAAATTTCTGGAACTAGCTCCAACTTTGCCTATAGATGGTGAAAAAAAATGTATTAACTTTATGGCAATAATTTGAATGCCACGGAGAGGCTCGAAGTCTGATGTATATGAGAAAAAAATCAAACAAACAGAAACACCATTTTTAGTGAGATATCCGTCTAGGCAAAGTTGGGTCTTTTGCCTACAACTTTGCCGGCGACTTTGCGTGCTTGTAACTGGAAACACTGCATGGTTTTAAAAGAATTTAGCTATTCACTAGCAAATTATAAGGTCTATTTTCCGGCTGAAACTCATTGAACACCATTTCAATAAATAAGTTCAGAGATATCGACGTAAAACGTCAAAATCCAGGCAAAGTTATAGCATTTTACGGTACTTCATATAGGTAGATTCTTAAAAAGGATTGATTTTTTTATTAGAGTACCTATTTAATAATCAATGCAATGTCTGTTTTATACGAGTAGGTAGGTACTTATTTCAACTTTTTCTCTAAATCTCACGAAACGTCAATCGAACCCTAATCTAAGCAATTTTATTACCTATTATTATTTTATATACCTAAGTATTTAATTAGAATGAAACTTTAAATCATTTTTCCGGTTCTCATAACGAACAATCAATTTCAATGTTAAAATAATTGATTTATAATTTACATGTTTTTATTTGTTTATATGGCAACACAGGGTTCTCGAGCCGAAAAGTCCCCCACATCACATTACATTTCAATCAAGCAACGGAAGAATGATTGTGACGCGAAACTGTACAAGCTTTGTTTGTTTGTATATCGTATTGCATCCTTTGTTCATCCAAATATCAGTACCTACTTACTGTGAACTGTGTTGTGAACTTGTGAATCACGATTGTAATCCACGAAAAGCAAAATTGGTTTACAAAAATAGGTAAGTAGTAAAAAACTATCGTAAAAAGTGACAGCATATTATGTGATTTTCAAGGAAAATTCGAAGCTACATAAAAAGTGAGTAGGTAGGTACTAGGTAGGTACTAGAGTTGCCAACTAAAATCTCATTCACAGATATTAGGAAAATGAGATTTTTTTATGTGGGACTTGATTGACCAATAAACGGGAACTGCATCAGTTTTACTATGTCACAAAAGGAAATTAATTAATTGGGTGACTGGAAATTATTAAAGGCGACTGTTAATGGGATACTTAAATACCTACTAAACCGGCCAGCGGTTTATTTTTTGGGCGACAAAATAAACAAACGGGCAACAAAAATAAACGGGCGACAAACTGTGGATTACAAAAATACGTTAAAGGGTGGACTACAAGTATGTGATAAATAAATTAAGTTAGCAGTGAAAATTCTAAATGTGTGACAAAAATATTGAGTGGGCAACTATTATTTACTAGCTTTCGCCCGCGACTTCGTCCGCGTGGACATTCGGATAATCCTTAGGGGACTTTTGACCGAGAAAAGTATCTGTTTTAATCCAGGCTATAAAATATCTGTGTGTGCCATTTTAAATCCGTCGTTTTTGCGATTGAGTTATAACATCTCTAAACATCCAAACCTTCACTAAATAACTTTTTAATTTTTGCAATCAACATTCCATTAAACTTCCATAACGATTTCCATAAAGATTTTTAGGTTTATTTACCCTGTTTAAGCCTCGATTACATACGCTGATTTAAGGAACCAATTTAGAGTTGCCACTTGTATAAATAAGTTAAATTTTAACAGTGAATAAGCACAAATGACGGAAAGGTCAACATTTTTTATGATTTTTTATTTTCAATTTTCATCTCCAATCTTAAACAATGTTTACTTTTCCGTTATCACTATAATCGATTCGATTTTAAAATTGATCTTATTCTACAATATTTTATTGTCAAACAAGTACGGGTGGCAACCCGAAATTGGTTCCTAGCTAGGAAGCTAAATTGGCGTATGTAATCGAGGCATTCAAGAAGCATTACTCCTTAAGGGAAAAAAATCAGAAAGTCACAAAATACATATTTGCTTAATTTTTTTAATTTCTACTACGAAGTTGTAGGTTGCAATGACGATAAAATAAATTTTTTCCACTGGATTGATGATATTTTTTATTAATTCCTGGGCCATTGCAATCATGGGCATAGAATAAAGCACTATTTTAAGACGCTGCTATAAACTATATTGTATGTCTTTCCATTTGGCGCGAATACATACAAATTCTGGGCAGTAGACACACCCGAACATGCTACATATAGTTGACCATGGGAAAAACATGGCTTTTCCAGATGAACCCCTGCTACCTGTAATGTTTGCCCTTGCGCTTTATTTATAGTGATAGCAAAGCTTAATTTGACTGGAAATTGAAGCCTCTTAAACTGGAATAGTAGGTCAGTGGGGATTATTGGGATTCGAGGTATCATCACACTTTTCCCTTTTCCTACACCCTGTTAAAATAGTGGCTCCGATGATATTTTGTCCTAATTGTGTGATACGAAGCCTCGTCCCATTACATAACCGGGGTGCATCTATATTTCGCATCAGCATGACCGGTACACATAATTTCAATTCAGTTTATGCGAGGGTACACCGGAAAGCTCCAGAGAATTTAAAAATTCAGCGGGGTATGAAGTGCTCTGTTCTGTGTCCATGATTGTATCTATAGAAATATACTGTTTTGTTTCTCCCAGCACCTCTTTCAAAATTTCAGTGTTTAGTTTGTTGACTATTTCATTTTTTGGTGCAAGAATTGCTTTTGCACAAAACCACTGATCACAGTTTAAATTATTTTGCAAGTCCGGGTAAACTTTAGCCATGAGCTCCAAATCAAATAACAAAATTCCCTTGTTAGTAAAACACAACCTTCAGCATCTGTTTCCAAACGTCCATCACCAATTTTCAATAGAGTCTCTGCATAAAGTCCCGAATCTACGTCATTATAAAGGTGTACTCTCATATTAGTTGTTAGACTAAATTTTTTCACTTTTTCCCATAAGATTGATGACTTGAGACAGGTTTTGATTTCATCTGCAGGTGTGCCCTTTTGGATCACCGGTAGAGTTTGTCGGAAGTCACCAGCCAGTAAAACTGCCATTCCTCCCATAATATCTGTACTGACTCGCAGGTCCTGAAGAGTACGGTTTAACGCCTCTATGGCCTTTTTGTGACACATCGTACTTTCGTCCCACACTAATAGTTTACACTGTAGCGTAGCATCATACCTCGAGAGCTATTTTTGCTGAAATTGCAGATAGGTGACTCTTCTTGTGCAAGGTTTAATGGCAATTTTAGAACGAAATGTGCAGTACGGCCACCGTTGAGCAGTGTAGCGGCTATACCAGAGGAAGCTACGGCAACGGCTATTTTCTGGTCTTTTCTTATGAACGTCAATAATAAGTTCAGTAAAAACGTTTTTCCGGTTCCTCCAGGGGCGTCGAGAAAGAAGAGTGCACCCTTCCCTGACTCTACTTGACTTAATACCTGATGAAAGACGTAACTTTGTTCTGGAAGCAACCGCGGAACTAATTCGGTTACTTGCTGTTGCAACGCTGTGAACTCATAATTTAATTCTCGAGAAATTTCATCGTTTAAGTTATTTTCGTCTGATCGTCGAGGGCTCACCATTCCAAAATCTTGTAGCTTTTTCCCCGCCATTGTCATAACCTTGTTTTCAATCTTCGTCAGCGCTTCGTTGTAGATGTGATCATTAAAAGTCATATCTGCATGTAATTGCTGCAGCCGCCGCAAAATATCTTCCGCCATGTACTGTTCGTTTTTTCTGGATGAAAAGTACCCTATGTCCTTCTCTGTACCCCTGAAAATGTGTATGAAAAATTTCATGATGATCGGTTCAGTAGTTAAGACGTGAAGGCGTAATGGACAGTTTTTTAACTATCCCTCGGGAACTGTTCGTTTTTTCTGGATGAAAGGTACCCTATGTCCTTCTCTGTACCCCTGAAAACGTGTAGGTATGCAAAATTTCATAATGATTGGTTCAGTAGTTAAGACGTGAAGGCGTAATGGGCAGTTTTTAACTATCCCTCGGGAACTGTTCTTTTTTTCTGGATGAAAGGTACCCTATGTCCTTTTCTGTTCCTCTGACAACATGTATGCAAAATTTCATGATGATCGGTTCAGTAGTTAAGACATGAAGGCGTAATGGACAGTTTTTTAACTATCCCTCGGGAACTGTTCGTTTTTTCTAGATGAAAGGTACCCTATGTCCTTCTCTGTACCCCTGAAAACGTGTATGCAAAATTTCATGATGATCGGTTCAGTAGTTAAGACGTGAAGGCGTAATGGACAGTTTTTTACTATCCCTCGGGAACTGTTCGTTTTTTCTGGATGAAAGGTACCCTATGTCCTTCTCTGTACCTCTGACAACTTGTATGCAAAATTTCATGTTGATCGGTTCAGTAGTTAAGACGTGAAGGCGTAACAAACAAACAAACAAACGGACTTTCGCATTTATAATATTAGTAAGGATACCAAGTAGGTACCTAACTATAATTTATACCTAATTGATTTCAGCTGCCCGTAGGGTTGCCAACCCTACTATATAATATGGTATCCTACTATATTGAGGGCTCGCCTACTATATTTTTTGAAAAAATATATAGTAGGCAAAACTACTATATTTTTCATGTGAAAAAATTAAACAAAAGCAACAAAAAATATTACTTAGGCTGGCCCCAGACCTACCGGTTCCGTTTCTTTGCTTTGCTGTGCTACCTTGCTTGAAAGACCGCCGGCCAACCAGGGTAATTTTCAATCTATCGCATTTTGGGACTTGACCAAATTGGCAAGATAGCCATTAGCTTGGTTTTATCAAATATCATCGCCTGGATTGCGAAGTAGGAAGCTTTTAGGAGATATGCCACCCTGAACATGGACTCCGATCGTTAAAAATAACTCGATCGCTTATTTATACAAGATGTTTGGTAAAGCCTTATAAAACTGAATATGGTAGATAGGGACCATAATAAAACTGAACAACTTTTACTATGGGACCAAATCAGAAATCGCGAAAAAAAATGAACTGTTTCATACATTTTGATAATTTCGTTATTAATTTTTGTATAAAACAGCAGTTTTTTTTTTTAAACGAAAACTTCTCATCGCACCCCAGACGACGATATTTGATAACACCAAATTGGCTATCTTGCCAATGTGGTCAGGTCAAAATATGCGATAGATTGAAAATGAGCCTCTTGGCCGGCGGTCCATGGTAGAACAGCAAAGCAAAGAAATGAAACCGGTAGGTCTGGGGCCAGCCTTATGCACATAAGTAATTAAATTTAATTAATAAAGCATAACATTTTTTGTGATCAAAAACTTGTCTTTACGGTTGTTGAATAAATTATGAAAATGTTAGTACTTACTTAAGAATCTATGAAAAATGCAACTTCTTTAAAATCCTCCATACAAAACGGCAACCTACTATATTTTTTTGACTTTTTCGCCAACTACTATATTTTTACACTAAAAATCTTGAAACTACCATATTTGATCCAAAAAAAAGTTGGCAACCCTAGCTGCCCGTCATGGTATTTTTGTCATCTCGATTAGGTTATGCCAAATTTTAAATGATGACAAAAATTCGCAACGGGTAGCAGTGTATGGCACCCATTACACACACAATCTGATCACGCCAGACCGCGCCAGACTGACAAAGATTGACAGAGATTGATACGTTGTTCGCGATCTGTTTCAATCTGGCGCGGTCTGGCGCGATCTGGCGTGATCAGATTGTGCTGGATTGGCAATCTACGTCAATCTGGCTTGGTCTGGCTTAGGGTTGGCACCTTTTTTTCGGGGTAATAGTATTATTTTCAAAACATTTAAACATTATAGTAAGTACTTACTTTTGGGATATTTATAAAAATTTATTTTTAACTAGCTTCTGCCGCGACTACATCCGCGTGGGTGGACATTCGAAAAATCATTAAAAAACAAACATACAAACGAACAGAGAACTTGCAGTAGTCTGCTCATCGCAATCTACTGCTATCCGATACATGTTTTTATAAGGCTGAACTGATTTAGATGAAATTTAAGGCACAGTTTATTAGCCTAGATTAAAACATAGGATACTTTTTATCTCGGTCAAAGGTATCCTAGGTATTTTTTTAAACATTGTAATTAATATGTAGTAAGTACTTACTTACTTTCAGGAAATTTATAAGAAAATTAGCGGCCGCCCGCGACTTTGTCTGCTTGGAAAGGTTTTTTGCTATCCCTCGGAAACAATACTTTTTTTCGGGATAAAAGGTACCCTATGTCCTTCTACCTACTACGACAACGTGTATGCAAAATTTCATGATGATGTTCAGTAGTTAAGACGTCAAGGCGTAACAAACAAACGGACTTTCGCATTTATAAAAATACCCTAAAAAAACATACAGACGAACAGAAAAACAACCTCCTGCTTTTTTGAAGTCGGTTAAAATATCGGATCGCAGTAGATCTTGGTAGATTGTCAATCTACCACAATCTACCGCGATCCGATGCAAGTAGATTGTGGTAGATTGTCAATCTACCATGGTAGACTGACAATCTAGCACAATCTACTGCGATCCGATGTTTTTAACCGACTTCAAAAAAGGAGGAGGTTCTCTGTTCGTATGTATATTTGCTTTTTATGAAGGCTGCACTGATTTGGATAAAATTTGGCAAACAGTTTATAGTCTGGATTAAAACTTATGATGTTTTTGATCTCGGTCAAAGGTACCTTAGGGATTTTTATTTTTTTAAACATTGAGATTAATTTGTAGTACTTTTGGGAAATTTATAAAAAATATAGCCCATATTTATTTTTAACTTTCTTTCCGGCCGTGACTACATGCGCGTGGGCATTTGAAGAATTCCTTAAAAAATATACAGATGAAAAGAGAACCTCCTCCTTTTTTTAAGTCGGTTAAAAATATTGGATTGCAGTAAAAGATGATGAAATTTGGCACACAGTTAGTTTGGTACCCTAGGAAGTACCTACTCTATGTACCCTATTTTTAATTTTTAAAGGAAGCTAGTTAAAAATAAATGAGGATTATATTTTTTCATAAATTTCCCATAAACCTACCTACTATATTTTTGGCAATGTTTGAAAAATACTATTTTACCTTGATGTTATTACTATACCAGGCTATAAACTATACAAGGTGTTAGGTAAAAGCCTTATAAAGCCGAATATGGTAGATATAGGGACCATCAAACTGAACAACTTTTACTATGGGACCAATTCTAAAATCGCGAAAAAAAAATCTGCTGTTTCATACAAAAATTAATAACGAAAATATCAAAATGTATGGAACGGCAGATTTTTTTTCGCGATTTCAGAGTTAGGTAGGTTAGTTAGATATTCGGCTTCATAAGGCTTTTACCTAACACCTTGTATATGATGTGTGTAAAATTTCATCGAAATCAGTTCAGTCTTCTGAAGCTGAACTGATTTGGATGAAATTTGGCACTCAGTTCATAGCTTGGTAATATCGTATTAAAATTTATAAAAAATCGTATTAAAATTTATATTACGATATTACCAAGCTATGAACTGAGTGGCAAATTTCATCCAAATCAGTTCAGCTTCAGAACGCTGAACTGATTTTGATGAAATTTTACACACCTGTGTGTGTAAAATTAAATATCGATATTCATCTAACCCTAACTAATCAAGGCATAAAATGGGTGCTAGACAACAGATTTTACTAGGTACTTACTTACTTTTCGAAATAGTTAGGTACTTATTATACGCAGACCGTCACAGAAATTAAAATTCATCATTTCAATTACGTCCGGGAATCGAACCCGGGATCTCTTGCGTGGTAGACTGGCATGTTGAATACTGCACCACTCAGGTCATCGATCGATATCACGCGAAAATTAATGCAAAAAGTTGGCAACCCTGCCAAAGCCCACCGTGGATCGTGGTAGATTGTCAATCTACCAAGATCTACTGCGATCCAGATCTCGCTGGATTGACCGTGTAACGTCGCAAACCAACCGCATCAAATTCCATCAATCTGCGGTTTTGATCAGATTGCACCAGATTGACGTGTGTAATGGCCGCCTAACTCGATGCGAAATTTTTATTCTCATCTAGTAACACTAGTTCATAGTGTGACTCGGGGAATAAATCGCATCGGATATAACAGTGTGGCTCGATGCTAATTCTATTCTCATCTACGCTGGTGAGTGGTGAGTGATGCGATTCGTTTTCCGAACAAGTAACATTATTTACGAACCAGTGTTACTGGATGAGAATAAAAATTTGCATCGAGTCACACTATACACGAACCAGTGTTACTGGATAAGAATAAAAATTCGCATCGACTCACACTGTTAGCAGACGCGATTTTTTTTCCGATCGTGTCACTCACTACCAAGCAGTGTTACTAGATGATAGTAAAAATTCGCATTGATTCACACAGCACACTGTTACTTGTAGCAAATTTTTTTCTCAACCAGTCACAGTGTGGTACGATCATAGACTTATTATATTACTTGGGTACGATACAATTCAGTGTGACTCGTTGAGAATATAAGTAACAAATACTTACAAATAAATATACTTAATAGGTACATAAGTAGGCCGTAAAATAGGGTTACTATGATCGGTTTTGAAATCGAATGGCCGTATTTACTCAAAAACAAATAAACTAAATCCTTATATAATCAAATTAAGGTGGCTCCCTGAGTGAAAGTGGCGCCGCGGTGAATTTTATTTAATATAATAATTCTAATACACCATTTTTCAATAATGTTTTACGTGGAGTTTTTAGGGCTGTAACGATACCGTCTAAAAATACTAGACTGTGGTCTAGTATTTTTAGACGGTATCGTTACATTCTCTCGCTGCTAGAAGCAAAACTGCTAAAAGTGGCCTTTTTTGACACATTTGCTATGTACTTCTACGAATGACTATGATGGCATGTAGTGATACCTTCTAAAAATACTAGACCATAGGCCCTAAGAGCTCCACGTAAAACATTATTGAAATCTTTTTCTATTAATAACTTATTGAATAAAAACCTCTGAGGGCGCCACTTTCGGTCATACAACCGCCTTAAACAAAAAAATCGGCCCACAGGTTTTGGCGCAGAAGCTATTCATATATGAATATAAACGTAAAAAAATCTTATTTTTCTTTTTCTTCTGTATACTTCTTTAATTTTTCTTCTGTATACAGGTGTCTCAAAATTTTGCCGTACAAGCAGTTTTGTTACAACTACAACTACCTAGTTCAAAATCAACATTTTCCTTTTGATAATCCCTTAGATTAAATAATTTTAGGTAGGTATACAAAGGAAAATTTATTTTGAGGTAGTGAACGCGTAAAGGGACGGTCGTGCACTCGGGCGGGTTATAGGGCGTGTGTGTTTTCATAAAAATCTTGAAAAAGATGTATCCCAAGTATACCTGTATCCTTTATGAGTGCACCCTATTATCTAAAAGACCAAAATAGTTCTGGTGATGTGCGGAATGTCGGCTTCTTTGCGGGTCTTTTTACACCCTTTATAAAATCCTAACATTTACCAGCTCACTTTGTTTGATAAATCCACAAGTAATTGTTGTAAAGTCTGTGGGTAAATCCACTGTTATATGGTCTGTGGGTAAATCATAAGATTTTCTGAGTAAAAACCTAAGATTTACCAATAAACGGGCATTTACATTAACAATTAACATAAACAGATTGTAACGATCTGTGAAACTCTTGTTTTGATTATTTATAAATCTGGGGAAGAGAAGAATACACGACTTGCGTAGCGTAACATAAAGCACTTGTTTATAAAATTAATGTTCTATTATTCCAGATTTAAATATGAGGATCCCAGGCCTTTGCAAGAATATTGAAGTTGATGAGCTGAAGCCTTATGAACTCAAAAATTGCGATGTTGTTATCGACGGACTAAACTACTGCTACAATATGTACTACAAAAGTGGCTTGCCTTTCGAGTTTGGATGCGAAAGCGACAAGTATGCTCAATATTTAAGAAAGCAACTCTCCATCTTCCAAAAAGCAAACGTAAAATGTTATTTTATTTTCAAAGGAGGCCGTGGTGACTATACACGCAAAGTGGAAAAATTTAAGAATATATCTGACTCGGCTAGTTTACATAATAGCGGACTAGAATCACCTTCTTACGTACCACCCGTATTTATGAGAGAAGTCTATAAAGAAGTTCTCGATGAAATGAATTTCAACTATGTCATTTGCGAATTCGAATGCAAGAAACAGTGCATTGCACTTGCACAAAAGTTGAACTGTCCCATTATTAGCTTTGATGTTGAATACTGTTTTTCTGGAGTGCCGTATATACCAACTATCCACCTCAAGTACGATGACATGACTACCTCTATTCATTGTTCTTTATTTTCGTATGAAGATTTTGTTCAAAAATACAACCTGAACAAAGAAAAGCTCGCCACCTTTATTATTTTAACTGATGAACATATACTACCGAAAAATTACTTCGAAAATTTTTATGAGTTTATTCATATGAAAATGTATGGTTACCCGAGAAACCGTTTTTTACTGCAATACCTGTCGCGCACACCAAATGAGACTACTGATTTGTTTTTACAAAGCAGCCTGCAGCCAGAAGAATTTGAGAATTTCACGAAAGAGAAAAATGAAGTCATGAAATTTATCTGTCGTAAGGAAACTCCCGAAATTCCTATTGATTATCTGATGCAGGAAAACCGACTAGACTTTGACTCCGGTGACCCGTTGTGGTTTCAAAAGGGCGTCGCCTGCGGCTTCGTGCCGTTACAGTACGTCAACATGTACCGCTGGAACACTGTACCAGGATCTTGGTGCATAGAAGACGCAGAGGCAGAAGATGCTATGTTTCTTTCTCTAGACACTATTAAGTATGCGTATAACCTATTGACGAATTTCGAAAGAACTGATTTACAGTTCCACAATAACAAAAATGAAATCGTAAACGTTAACGTTGCTGATGCCACCGCAATTCCGAAACCAACTTATACAGCTGTACAGAGTCCATTCGAAAACGGATGGGACCAGATAAGAGCTTTGAGATTATTTGAACATTTTCTAGAATATTCAATGCCAGCTTACAATTTCGACAGATTCAACGATTTACCTGAGGAGGTCAGACTTTTGATGATTGCTTTGGTCTATTTTACCCAAAAGAAATCTGACAATACTACGATCGCAGTCTGCAGTGTGTTTCTGTCGTACGTGATGTTAGGGGTAGTGGCTACTAAATATAATAATAAAAATCCTTATGATAACGAATTAGTTCCAAGGCCTATTTTAGATCCTATCACTGATAAAGAACAAGTCACGGAATTAGACAGCGATAAAACTGTGGCCGCACTGACTGGATATTTTACAGTGTCAAAGTCTGAATTGAATGCAATCTTAGACCGTAAAATGCTTCACCCGTTAGTGGAGTTCCAGCATTGCCTGCAGCAGCTGAACTTCTTGAACAAGTTGTGTGGCGCCCCCTACCAGCCCACGACGTACAGCCGCACCTACAACGGCACGTTTGTGTACAAAGTGATGCACACCATCAACGCCCAATATTCTGGTAACGCCATGGACTTTGTTGAGAAACAGCTGTCTCCGGCACCAACTGTTTTGGCCTTTTTCAACCGTCTGAAAAAGATTTATGATGAGGTTATGGTATCAGTACCTAACTAATAGTAACTTAAGTCAATATAATTAAAAATAATAATTACCTATACCGGGTTATTTTTAAACCCAAAAAACTCGCAGGAGTAGATTACTAACATCATAACATAAACAACATCATGAATGAGGGCTTTTCCAAAGGACTAAAAACTGTAGGATCGATAGATGGCGTTGATAAATTAAGCACTGTCAACTGAGGCGCGTTCAGAACCTACGCTCCGAGTGCAACCAAAGTTGTGTCCACCGAACGTCACCTCTAATGTTTGATACGCCGTTAGAGCGATTGGTTGCACTCGGAGCGTAGGTTCTGAACGCGCCTCAGTTGACAGTGCTTAATTTATCAACGCCATCTATCGATCCTATAGTTTTTAGTCCTTTGGAAAAGCCCTCATTGTTCTACGATTTTTCCGAAAACAGACAAAAATAATTCTACTTTTGACACAGAATACATAATAGTACAAGCTTTTGATACAAATGTCTGAACAGCTGATCGAGTTCGATATTAAAAGCAGATTTTTTGCCTGTTTTCGGTAATAATGTCTTCGGTAAATATGTTGTTTATGATGATAGTAATCGACTCTTGCGAGGTTATTGGTGTTTTACGTGTTTTACAAAATATAACTCTGTATATTGTTAAAAGGTAATCTCATATTGTATCTTTAAATTGTATGGTTCCTAATTAATATCATTTAAATTGTTATTAATTACAATCTTTTATTTTATAGATTTCTGATAGTACTATCCTATTTTTTAGGGTTGAAGTTGAAAGGAAAGTCTGTGCTAGCCGCTGAACCCTGAAAGTAGGAACAGGGAGGAAGGATTAGACTACCTACGTAATCTCATATTGCATCATTTCTGATTGTTGGTTTCTTATTTTTATTATATTATCATTACAATTTGTCAATAAGTAACAATGATTTAGTAATATAATAAGTCTATGATAAGTAAGTATATTTTGTTTCATTTATCAAAACTTCAAAAAGACATTCGATAATTGTTGCTTGGAATAAAACCGGCCAAGTGCGTGTCGGGCCACGCACAGTAGGGTTCCGTAGTTACCGTATACAATACCATATTGAATACCACTATCATTTTTCGTATGCAAAAATAACTTTGTTTTTCATATTGTATGAGTGACAAAGTTATATTTGCGGTTTTGGAAAATGTGCTATATCTCTAAAAATCATCATTATATCTCGTTCAAACTAATTTTCTTTGAAAGTATTTATTACGATCTACAGCATAATTTTGTTTTAGATTTTTCACTCTCTTATTTTAAAAGTTAAAGGGGAGGGGGACACTCATTTTACCAATTTGGCAGTGTATATCTTTCAAACGGTTGACTTTGAGAAAAAATAGTCTTAGGAACCTCAATGTAATTTTTAAAGACCTATCTATAGACACCCCGCACGTATTGGTATGCCGAAAAAAAATTTTTCAGTTTCAGTTTCATGTATGGGGCCCTCCCCTTAATCTTCTATTTTTTTTATTTTTATGTGAAAACCTTAAAGCGGTTCACAGAATACATTTACTTACCAAGTTTCACTTGTGTAATCCTAATACTTTCAGAATAAAATGGCTGTGACATACGGACGGACAGACAGACGGACGGACAGACAGACATGACGAATCTATAAGGGTTCCGTTTTTTGCCCTTTTGGCTACGGAACCCTAAAAATCAGCTGTTCATAACATTTTACCATAATTTATTTTTAGTTCTTTGTTATTTTAGGGTAATTCACATAATTATAAACACTTGTTAGATAGATAGACAGAAAATGTTTATTCAGCAAAATAATTACAAAAAATATAAAATTAACATTAACATCAAATTTAAAAAAAAATGCTGAAACGGTAACATCTCAGCTTGTGCCGCTGCCTGAAACAGTTGATGGCGCTGGTTTTCAGATGCAACCGTGGTGGTGGTGGCAATTGGGTTGGTAAACTTTTTCGAAGATAATTGTTTTATATTTTTTTTTGATAGCACAAGTTTGAAGAATAAAGAAAATAATATTATGATTTTTTTATTTTACCTTGTTAACCAAATATATTTTTTTATATTATTATCGCGATAAAATATCAAACGAACGGCTGAACACGAAGTTCCCTTGCATTTACTGATCAAAAACTGATTGACAGGACAGATTTTACTATAGATGTAGCAAATCCCTTCGGTATAAAGGCTTAATTACACTATACAATTTTAAGCAAGCGATTTTAAGATTGTCTTGAAAACGACTAAGAATGCGCGCATTTACACTACACAATTTCTAGCACGCTCGGCCGTGCTTACTGTCATAGTAAAAGAGAAGGCAATAAGTCTCTAATGTCTTTTTGAATCAACGTAGTATTGGAGTTATTTACATTGTAGTTTTTGTATTTGTTTTATTTTCTGTTTTAGTTCTTTAAGCACCTACCTAATACCAAATTCCTTTTCTTTAATCATTGTTTGTTAAGAGGTTAATTATAAATATTTTCAATTTGCAGTCGTCGTGTCAAATAAAATTTTAGGTACCTATCTCCTTACTTATATATTAATCAATCATTTTTTTTAACTATTATCTACCTATTAGAAACCTACATAACATTAATATCTGACTAGGTTGAAAATTCGAAAGGCTCACGAATAGAAATATTTTACCTAGTAGGTATGAAGTAGTAGTAGGTATATTTACCTAGTATCATTTTATTTAAGTAGATAAAAACCTGTGATGTGTAGGTACTTACTTAATGCAAATTGCAAGAATCGTATCAAACAAAACAAGACTGTCGCTCTTGTGAATAACTCGACGGACACACACGCCGCACCGCCCGCCCACGGCGTCCGGCTCAGAAGGTGCACATCGTCGTTGTTGTCGGTCGCGCACGTATCGACCTACCTAGATATCGCGTTATTATACGTTACACTATTTCCCAACAAAGTACTCGTCAAGACGATTCAAACGAGTCCAAACTCGATGGGGTTGCATGGTTTTATTATAGAGTTCCTATGGCCTTCTTTCGGCTCCATCATCAGATCCTTGGACACTATTTCCCATTAGAGTACTCGCCAAGACGATTCAAACGAGCCTAAACTCAATGGGGTAGCGTGGTTTTATTAAAGAGTTCCAGTGTCCTTCTTCCGGCTCCATCATCAGACCCTGGACACTATTTCCACTATTGACAGCACTCGTCAAGACGATTCATAGGAGCCCAAATTCAATGGGGTTGCACGATTTCAATATTAAGTTCCTATGGCATGGCCTTCCAGCAAAATCATCAGAGCCTGGACCTCATCTCCCTTTAAAGTACTCATCAAGACGATTCTAACGAGCCCAAGCACGATGGGGTTGTATGGTTCCATTATAGAGTTCCTGTGGCCTTCTTCCGGCTCCATCATCAGATCAGCCCAATGATACCATAATATTGCATTGCCTTCCATTTCTGACCTATGTTCAAAGTTTCAAGTCTCTAGCTCATCCGAAAGCTAGTTTAAATTGTTCGCAAACTTTGTGGAGAAACAAACAAACAAACACACAAGCAAACGAGAAAGCAACCTAATAAAAGCGTGTTAAAAACAACCTACCTACCTATAAGTTTCAAGTCTCTAGCTCATCGGGAAGCTAGGTAGGTAGGTACTTACCTAGTATAAAATACTCTTTTCTAAAATTACGGACAAACAAATAAACGAACCTACTTATAAATATTAACAGTATAAATAAATAAATATACAAGAAAACGTCCATATGAAAACGTGTTAAAAAACCAACATTCCTTTTTGAACTTATCTTGTACTGTGGCAGTATCGTCTATCTGTCGCGAGTCAGACAGAGTCTGTCTCTGTCTGTCACATTACCTCTACACGTTGACCTTGAGAACGCCTTTATGCCTTAGGAATAAAGTTGGTTTTTGTAGTACAACTGTTACGTCTGACGTGCCGTCGTAGGTACAGTTAGACTGTCTTGAAATCGTGCGTGCATTTAGACGACACAATTTTAAGAATCTTATTACCGAGCGGGCTAGGCCGCACGATTTTAAGATTCTTACTGTCTTAGTCCGTTTACACCATGCTTAGTCTTGAAATCGCTTGCTTAAAATTGTGTAATGTAATTGAGCCTTAAACCAGATTGAGCTCTTCGCCCCAAAACGAGCCGACAGAGAGGTCAAGACTCAAGTAGATAATTGTATCTCTTTCTTCATTAGGGTCACAGAATACATAATAGTACAAGTACAGAAGATCCACTCCGCAAAGTCATTTAAATAAATAACGACTCTATTCTATATCCAATAAAGTGCAATTCAGGTTGCACGCCGCTCTCTTGCCTACAGTTATATTCACCGAGAAGTTGCCTCTCTTTCTATCGCGTAGCTCTTATCTCTTCTAACGATTTCAGGGTTTCTTCTTTTGAATAATAATTAAATAACTGGTAGTTAATTTATTACAAGTTATGTGTTTGTGAAATATTTATGTACAGTCAACGCCACATCAGACTATACATGCTGGCTTTAAAGCAATTGGCTTTATTACGAAATGAAATTGTAATTATAACTAATTTTATTTCGAAAGTAGGTGGTAAGTAAGTACCTACCTAGTCTATAAATTATTATTTCAATAAATAGTTGGGCGAAGATTGTTTAGCAAATAAGACAAGTAAATACCTAAGAATAAACGGATACTAGTTCCTAACTAGGTACCTAGTAGACAAGCACTTTCGTTTTCTTTCGTTTTGATGTCGTTTGGAACTTTTAGAAGAGTGAAAAACGTGAAGTTCGGATCCTTTTTATTCGTATTAAGGCATACTATCGAAATCGAACTGCTAATGTGCGACCCAGCCGGCACGCGGTAGCCCTCTGAAATTAGTCCGTCCGGACGGACCCGCTACCTACTTGTAGCTTTGTACCTAAAGCGCGGAGTGCGCCTAGCCTGTTAGGGTGACCAAACTGTATGGTTGGTCGGAGACATACTTATTACTTTAAACTGTTTCATTTAAACTTAAGTACTTAGGTAGTTCTATATTTTCAATTAATACTTTTGCCACGTTTTTATAAGGTTGCTTGCTCGTTTGTTTGTGTTTTCGTTTGTTTGTTTGAGCACAAATTTTGCAAACGATTTTATACTAACTTCCCGATGAACTAGAGACTTGAAACTTTGAACACAGTTCAGAACTAAAAGGTAATGTAATGTTATGGTATCATTGAGCTGATCTGACGATGGAGCCGGTAGAACGCCACAGGAACACTATGATGAAACCATACAACCCCATCGTGTTTGGGCTCGTTAGAATCGTCTTGGCAAGTACTCTGTTGGGGAATAATATCCAAGGGGCTGATCAAGGAGCCGGAAGAAGGCCATTGGAACTTTGTAATAAAATCATGCAACCCCATCGAGTTTGAGCTCGATTGATTCGTCTTGACGAGTGCTCCGATAGGAGGTGGTATACTTTTAGTTTTAACTTGTTGACTGAAAAGCAGAAAATAATCATTTACTAAAAATAAATCTTCACGTTTTTTTATCACGTTTTATTAGGTTGCTTTCTTATTTTTATTTATAAATATGGTTAATCAACCAATATCTACAAAAAATCAAGTGTAAATAATGACATAACTATAAAGTTTATTCCAATTTTGATAAAAATACAATGTGCGTGTATTTCGGAAATCAAATGAATGTTGGAAAAACAAGTGAAGGTAGGAAAACATTGTCTAGTGATCTGTAGTAAAAAAACAGGTGCAAACGATTTTCGACTTTATTGATGTTTAAAATTAGGTTGCTTTCTACCATAATATTTATTATTATTATTATCTTTCATTAAAACCTGTCATTTTGGTAAATATATCAATAAGGTCTAAAATACTTGCACTAATTTTTTACTAGTGAAATTAAAAAAATGGGTGCAAGCGATTTTCAAGGACACAATGTTAAAATAAAAAAAAACAAGATGGTGGCCAACCTTTTTTTGTTTCTGGCTTGATTTACAAAAAATAACAATGAAATGTTGAAAATATAAAAAAATCAAAATGGCTGCCTACTTTTTTGTTTGTAAGCCGATTTCGATGAAACTCTGGTTTTGGTACTAGGCAAGAAAATAACAACGCAATTTTTTAAATGTTTAAAATTCAAGATGGCGCTTAACTTTTTTGTTTTTGAGCCGATTTCGATGATACTTGGTTTTAAGGACTATTTTGACAAGAAAATAACAACGCAATTTTTAAAATGTTTAAAATTCAAGATATTAAAATATTTACCAAAAAAGAAGTACAAGAAAAGAATTTGGCCGCCACCTTGGATTTTCAAAACTTTTAATATTGTTTTGCTGTTTTCTTGTCAAAATAGTACCAAAAACCGAGTTTTATCGAAATCGGCCCACAAACAAAAAGTTGGCTGCCATTATAGTATTTAATATTTTTAACATTGCGTTGTTATTGTCTTGTCAAAATAGTAAAAAAACCGAGTTTCATCGAAATCAGCCCACAAACAAAAAAGTTGGCCGCCATCTTGGATTTTTTATACTTTAAAAATTGCTTTGTTATTTTCTTGTCAAAATTGTATTAAAAACCGAGTTTCTTCTAAATCGGTCTACAAACATAAAAGTTGGCCGCCATCTTGGATTTTTTTATATTTTTAACACTGCGTTGTTATTTTATTGTCGAAATAATATCAAAAACCGAGTTTCAATGAAATCGGCCTACAAACAAAAAAGTAGGCCGCCATCTTGAATTTTTTAATATTTTAAAAATTGCGTTGTTATTTTCTTATCAGAATAGTACCAAAAACCGAGTTTTATCGAAATCGGTCCAAAAACAAAAAAGTTGGCCGCCATTTTGAATTTTTTAATATTTTAAAAATTGCGTTGTTATTTTAGTCTCATAATAGTACCAAAAACCAAATTTCATCGCAATCGGCCCAAAAACAAAAAAGTTGGCTGCCATCTTGGATTTTTATAATTTTTTAACACTGCGTTGTTATTGTCTTGTCAAAATAGTACCAAATACCGAGTTCATCGAAATCAGCCCACAAACAAAAAAGTTGGCCGCCATCTTGGATTTTTTATACTTTAAAAATAGCTTTTTTAATTTCTTGTCAAAATTGTATTAAAAACCGAGTTTCATCTAAATCGGCCTACAAACAAAAAAGTTGGCAGCCATCTTGGATTTTTTATACCTTAAAAATTGCTTTGTTATTTTTTTGTCAAAATTGTACCAAAAACCGAGTTTCATCTAAATCGGTCTACAAACTTAAAAGTTGGCCGCCATCTTGGATTTTTTAATATTTTTAACACTGCGTTGTTATTTTCTAGTCGAAATGGGAGCTTAAACCGAGTTTCATCGAAATCGGCGCAAAAACATGAACTTTACCCTTCGCCTTCGACTTTCAGTTATTTCAATAGAACAATTTCGTTTTTTGAAAATCTGAAATGGCATAGCCTTCTATATTTCCAAGCCATGAAGTTGAGCAGAACGGCAACATCGCATGTGGTCAAGCACATAGTATTATATTATTTTAATAATTATTTATTATTTGTTTTTCCTATATTATCTATGTTTAAACTAGTTGTAAATTGTGATGTAAGGTTATTTCAATAAAGTTTTATATTTATTATTATTATTTATTTATTAGAACATAAGGTTTGAGTCAAATTATTTGAACTTTTCGGGGGTCCTTTAGTACGATGAGCATTTTGATCTAAGCCTCTCCTAGCAATAAATCTTACATCATTGGAAAGGTATTTAAATTTGAAACACTTTATTGTATCACAATAAACGTCAACTTTTAGTACTTTGAGAGTTATAACGCTCTGAACTTGACCAATTTTTTTATCATTTATGACCTAAAACTCCGAAAATACTAACAATTAATAGAAAGTATGTTTGCAGCAAATATTTATCATATGAAAACCTTTCTAATGATATTTCATTTATTGCTAGAGGTGGGGTAAATCAACTCCCATAGACAATAAACCACTTTTATACTTTAATAACCTTTAATTCCAAAAGTATAAACAATTGATATAAAGTATATTAACAGCAAATATTTGTCTTCAAAAGACCTTTCTAATGATATATAATTTATTGCTAGAGGGCGTGTTAATCAACTCCCTGCTGAAGAAAATCAACAAAAAAGATGACATCTTTGACAGCCATTTTTTCCTGGTTAACATTGATATTTTTCTTATTGTTTAATATACAAAGCATTTCAATAAAGGAACTAAATTATTTTCATATTTTAAACCTCACACGATTACTAGGAAAAAAAATATCGACCTCTTAAAATTGAAATATTCCCATACATTTAGTATGGAGACTGGCCGACGACATGACCACGAACTGACAGTAACAGACGTTGCCAAACTTATGTTCACGGCTTGCAATTATAGAAGGCTATGGAAATGGTGTAGTATTTATGGTCACCCTAGTTTTGTAAAGGAATATTTCCTAAATATTGAAATTCTAAAATTGAAATTCGGCGCCAAAGTCAAAATCGGAGTTGCCAGGATTGACACTTGAATTTAACACCACCTCACCGATGATAGCTTATTAGCATTATTGTGAAAATCTTATTAAATCAAAAGAGTAAGTTCAGTTTTATTTCACAATACCTATGTGTTATTCTAAATGAATATTTAAGTACCTAGTATATTTTCAATATTCCACTCCGAATCCTTAACTTTGATACACTACGTGATTGGTAACGTACATTTTTTTCCCTACCATCGTGGTATTATTGTTTAGTAATGGCAATTGTGCGAACGAGACATCCTCATCTACTTGGTGATGTTTCATTCACACAGTAGAGTCTTCAGTAAATGTCGTCGATAGAATTTCAACTCTATGTCAAAGAGAATAAAGTTGAATTTCTTTTAAACGCATAGTGAGAATTTTTGTAGAGTACTCTCTCCTTATTTATATTATGAACCTCCTTGGATTTTACAAAACGGTGACAAAGAGTAATCCAATTATTAATCCAATCAGTGACGTTTTCATCAAATAGTAACAGTATAGACGATAATACTATTATTATATTCTGAGATTTTATCTGCAGCTAAACCTTGTTCAGACATCTTGCTGAAGATAGCACACGAAATACCAATACGGATCAATACTATACTATATTGCACAATGTATATTTTTAAGCAATAGAATTGATAGTTTAGGCTATTTAATTGCACAATAAGATTGAAATACCCTTTGGGTATTTCAATCTTATTGTGCAATTAAATAGTATAGCGCAATATGACGTTTTTTGTTAGCATAGGAGGCATTGTGCACGTCCGCTCCTCAAGGGTTTGAAAATTGAATGAGATTGGGAGCCGTGTGGACAGCCAATTTGATTCAGTTGCCGATTAAATATGACGTCGTGTGGATACCCAATCTGATTACTACACAATTTAGTTGTCAATCAAATTGTGTCGTCTGGAATAGGTTTAATCAGCGTTGCCAGACGTATGATAATTATCGTACATCATCATCATCATCATATCAGCCGCACGACACCCACTGCTGGGTATAGGCCTCCCCTAAGGATTTCCACGACGATCGGTCCTGCGCTGAATCCATCGATCTGTTCCCAGGTCGTTACCGGTCCAGGTCCCGGTCCCGGTCCCGGTCCCGGTCCCGTCCCCGTCCCCGTCCCCGTCCCCGTCCCCGTCCCCGTCCCCGTCCCCGTCCCCGTCCCCGTCCCCGTGATATTTATATTATAAATATCAGTGATATTTATATTATAAATATCACTACATTTTATATATTGAATATTTTCACGCTTTTGTAATAAAAGTACCTATAAGTAATCAAAAAAGTAACATATAGCTAAGTATACTTGTCTTCATAAGTAACAAATCATCAAATTATTAAATTGTAACATATTTGTTAAATTCAAAATTTTAGGCTAATAAGGCTCTTTAAGTAATAAAGTGAGGCAGCTTCTTCATAAAATCACTTATTAACTTGACTCTACATTTTTTTGCAAAAAAAAAAAATAACACAACATTTATCTGCTGACTGTACTTTGTAATGAATTTGGGTAAAATGTGAGCGTGTGTCCAGTGGGCGAAAACATAAAAGTAATTTAATCTAAATTTCACTATTTGGACACGCGTCGAAATCTTGGCGTGTCCAGATGACGAAATAATAAGTGATAATAATTTTTAGTTTCACTAACTCGACACACGTGTGTCCAGTCTTGTGTGTCCAGTTGACGAATAACCCTTTATTTTTAGACATGCTCCTACGAATTTTAAAGTTTTAATGTCTATTTTATATTCTTTTTCGATACAAAATGTTTACCCCATTTTCACCCTTTTAGGGGTTAAATCATGTCCACCGTGTTGACTTTAAAATAAATCTCATTTTCGCAATCACCATCCCATAAAACCTCAAGAACGACATCCATATTGATTTTTATGTTTACTCACCCCATTTACCCCCTAAGGGGTTGATTTTCAAAATTACAAAATATATGTTTGCCTATTTATTTTTAGATGTACTCCTACGAAGTTTAAAGTTGTAATGTCTATTTTATATTATTTTTCCGTACAAAATTGAACCCCATTTTCACCCCTTTAGGGGTTAAATCATGTCAACCGTGTTGGACTTCAAAATAAATGTCATTTTTGCAATCGTCATCCATATCTATTTTTTTAGGTTTTTTATCACTTTTCACCCCCCATTTCATTCCCATAGGGGTTATAATAATAATAATAATAATAATAATAATATAGCCTTTATTCAGATACTTTAAATAAATACGTTACATAGCTTACATTCTTAAACAATATCGACAACTGCATCTGTTTGCCTAACGACAAAGGCCTCTTCCATCTGTTTCCATTCTTCTCTGTTTCTGGCTTTCCTTGACCACATTTTCCCTGCTATCATTTTCAGTTCATCTTCCCATCTTTTGTATTGCCCACCTCGTCTTCTTTTCAGGTTTCTGGGGTACCAGTTTATGATCGACTTGCTCCACTTTTCGACCCCTCGCAATGTATGTCCCGTCCATCGCCATTTGTATTTCCTAATGGTAAAAGTGACATTTTCTAGTTTTGTTCTCTCCCTTATAACGGTGTTTCTTATTTTATCAGATTTCTTAATTCCCAACATACTTCGCTCCATAGATCTTTGGCAGACCTCTAGTTTCTTAGTTTGTTCTTGTGTCGGAGCCCATGTCTGGCAGCCGTAGGTCAACACAGGGAGGACGCAGGTGTTGTAAAGTTTTTGTTTTATATTCATTTTCATTTGTGTACTTTTCATGATTTCTTTTAATGACCAGTATTTTTTCCATGCGTTTCCTATTCTTGTATCAATTTCTCTTGTTTGATTCTTAGGAGAGATAACTAGGCCTAGGTATGTATATTGTGAGACATATTCTATCACGTCACTTTTTACCACAATAGGGTCTTCAGTTCTATTCGTCATTGCTTTTGTTTTAGATAGATTCATAGTCAAACCTACTAGGCTGCTTTCTCTTTCTAGGTCACTAAGCATGTTCGATAGTTCCGTGTTAGTGTGGGAGAATAGTATTAAATCGTCCGCGTCCATAGGGGTTAAAATACTAACAAAAACAATATACATTGCGTTAGATTTTCATCCATAAGCCAAAATTATAAATTAAGCTATTTTTACTTCGAAAATAAAGGATTTTCTTCAATACACAACTTCATCCCCCTTTTGACCCCTTCGTGGGTAGAATTTTGAAAAACGCCGAGACCCGTTTTCATTGAAATGTATGTATAGAATCGACCTCGCGGCCCCGATTTTTGCTCCACGCGTTGAGGTCAATTGACCTCAACTCATTTAGTCACTCGCCAACGCTCACCGCGAACGCACGGTGTAATTGTGCCGATAAAAATGCCGACCTGTGTGTTGAAGACGTGCAAAAATCGTGCCACTACGAAGCAAAAAAATTGTGTAGTGACTTATCATCGGTAAGTAAACAAAACATAAACATAAACCAACCAAAACTAATTTTTATACATTATTTCTACTGAGCCGACATTTTGTATGAAAATCATAGATTATGAAAAGTGAACTATACAGATTGTATACGTAGGTACTAAACTAGGATAGGTGAACTAATAGCACAGTTTTACAATATAAGTATATTATTATATTCCGTTAAGAACTGCCTATGATGTAGGACAACACCGCCGCGCGCCGCCACAGTGTAGGTACTTACGCTGTCAGGCGAAAAATATGTCCAGGGGCTTGTCAAAAAAGAAAAAATAATTAAAAGTGATTATTAATCTTAAATGACTACTGTATTTTGTTGTCGAGGCACATCCGTGCACAGAACAACTGTGCTCCATTGCCGCAATTACTCATCCCGCTCGAGTGGCAAAGCAAATAGTGAGTTCGAATGTGTACCTACGTTACCCCTAGCACGAATATCTATCTTGAAAAAAAAATGCTCGTAAAAGTGCTCAATAGAGTAATTGTCTATGAGAAAGGAGAGTGGGAAAATTTGTATAGGAAGTGGTCCATGAACCAATAGCGACACTGTTGTTGTATTTATGTAGGGATACCTCAACTACACCCTTATGCAAAGCGGCATCAAAGTCTGACTCGGTAGTTTAGAGAAAAAAAAAATCAACACAATATGTTTTTGTTACATTTTTTGTTTTGACTATTTTAGACTGTATTATACCTACATCAGTTTTGGCATCGTCGATAGTATAGTGGTTAATGTGTTTTCTCTTAACATATATTATATATTTTTAATATATTTATGGGTCCAGCTGAAAACCAGCGATGTGGAATAGACTCCACAACACAAGCTGAGCCTGGTCAGACCTTTCGGTCGTCTAATTCTAATTTTTAAGATCTGTATTGTATTGAAATCGCCAAATAAATGCTTACTTTACTTTACTAATGCCGTTGACTACCATTTGGATAGGCGCTGTGCCGGCCGGTTCGATCCCCAGTACGTTTCAAGTGTTTTTGAATTATAGAATTAATTAGTACGTTTATTCAACGCTTTAATTTTGAGGGCACATTTTAAAACGCTAGCTAGAGCCTTATCTTCCCTTTTTAATTTCAATTTTATAAGATTTAATTGAAATTATAGATTTTTATTTCAATTCGTTTATTTCTTTAATGCTATGACAGAGTAATTATTATAAGCAGCAGATAAAGCAGAGTATATGTAAAATCGTATTTGCAATTTTTTTATAATAATATCGTATATGCGATTATTATGATATCAACTAGAACTAGCACTTTGTGAGCTTTCCGCGGTTTCCGGACAAGGATCTGGGTTAGTAAATATTTTTCCATGTTGCAATAGAAATATTTTTCCTAATAAAAAAATCTATTCGAAGCCATCAAATACGGGTACTAAATGCCCATCCTCCTTTTTCGAGTAAGTATTCACATGTACCATATTAAATTGCGTTCTTATTAAATTTTATGCAATTTTATTAAACAAGTAGGTATATCCTAATCATTATTATTATTATTACAATGGATACATGGAAAAATATTTTTCCATGTTTCCTTCCATATAGTACCTTATATTTTCCTAATAAAAAATCTATTCGACGACACCAAATAATTGTTTTGAGTGCGGATACTCAATGCCCATCCTCCTTTTTTTATTTTTCGAGTAAGTATTAACATGTACCTATTACCTAATTAAATTGCGTTCTTACTATAATTTTTTGCAATATTATTAAACAAGTAGGTATATCCTAATCATTATGAAGAATGTGTCGCATCTGTGTGCATGCTACTTTTTCTTTGACAACTCACGCTCGCACTGTCCATGCGTAGCCGCCATCTTTGCAATCGCTGCGACAATTTGTGCCATAGATCTGTCCATTCTAGTTTACATACAGTTCAATGCCCGTTTTTAGTAATTTTCAATCGCTTCAAAACTGAGGGACTTTCATACAAACTTTCATCCCTTATTTCATCCCCTGAGAGATAGAATTTTTTTAAAAATTCTTCCTTAATGGATGCCTACACTGTATAAGGTATCTGTGTGCAAAATTTCAAGTATCTAGGTCCAGCGGTTTGGGCTGTACGTTGATAGATCAGTCAAGGTCCAAACAAATTATCGGACGCGGCTTACTGCCGCGGCTGATCTGAGGTGTGCAAACTATCGGATGTAGTAGGTCGCGGACGTAACCATAGACTAATATGACGTCATCGGACGTCCGATAGCTATCTGGCACGCAGGATGTTATGAGAGTGTGCACACTTATCAGCCGCGGCAGTAAGCCGCGTCCATAAGCCGCGTCCGATAATTTGTTTGGACCTTCAGTCAGTCATTCAGTTTACGATATTATATTATTATATTAAGATGATGCAAAGATGGGCGCCATTTGTGGTCATCTTCGTGATTCGAACTATACGTCAAATACGTTCCTTTATTCCGAACCTAACCCCAAATCCTAACCCCCATGGGGGTTAGGTTAGGAAAGCATAAAAAATATTCCCAACCTAACCCTCGTAGTCACACCGTCTCACCCCAACCCTCCTCCGAAGTGGGGTGAAAAGACTAGTATCCAGTGCTTCCATACAAAATAATGTCTATGGTCGGGGAGTTTCAAATTAGGGCTGCCAACTTTTTTTGGATCATATAGGTATAGTATTTTAAGATAATAATAGTATAAAAATATATAGATAGCGAAAAAATAAAAAATAAAATAAAGTAGGTTGGCGTTTTGTATGGAGGATTTTAAAGAAGTTGCATTTTTCATACAATTAAGTGAGTACTACTAACATTTTCATAATTTATTCAACAACCATAAACACAAGTATTATGCAGTTATAAATGTGCATATAAGTAATAATTTTTGTTGCTTATGTAATTTTTTTTACTTGATAAGATATAGTAGTTTTGCCTCATATTTTTTCAAAAAATATAGTAGGTGAGCACTCAATATAGGTACTATATTATATATTAAGGTTGGCAACCCAACACGTGTTAACACGCCGTCAGATGACATCGGTTTTCATAGTAAATGTATTCACTAGGATCACACTTATCTTATAACACGACCATATAAATACGGCGTGTTAACACGTGGCGTCAGACAAATGTGCCCGCACCATTATTCTTAATCATTCTTTAGTTAGATTCAAAGTTAAGTTCGCTAGCCGAGTGTAATCTAAAAAACAATAGTCTAGAATTGTTAAAAAGTTTCAAATTACTTGGATTACCGTATTTTCAATTTTGGTAAGTAACTAACTTTGTTTTTTTACTTATTAGATGCTTGTATAGATGATTGTAAATCTGTCCTTATGAGAATAAAGGAACAAATAAATAGTTTTTTTATAAACAAATCTGTCTAATTTCACAACTTCCTAAAAATCCTTTGTTTTGCAAAATAGCAGGTTCCACGCGATTCTGGCAGTTGTACGATATTTTTTCATCTGGTGCGATAATTTTCTAATACCGTTTTCTGCGTTAACCCTAGAACCGTACCCATATTAAAATCATATTAATGGTACCCTGGAGTACTGCTGTACCCCAATAAAAAGAAGCAATTAACGAAAGGATAAGAAACTTTTATTAAAAATCAACATACATAAGCTTCTTTGACATAGTACAAAAGTACTTAATAATTAAGTTTATTTGAATAAAGCTTATTTGACTTTGACTTTGACTTTGACATCAATTTCAGTTTCACTAATAGCAATTTTGGCGAATAAAGGCCTGGGCACACTCGGCTGCGTAGACACGCGCGTGATCACGCGCGCGTAGACACGAAGACAGCATAATGAAGCGTCTTATAGTAAAAAAGTTATCAGCTATTTTAAAATATTTTTTCATTTGTACCCCAGGCAGGGTCCGCTTCTAGGTTTAACCTCGTAATTACAAAATGATAACTTTACAGGAACATTTACCTTAGGCAGTCCGCTGTCTTTCAAAAAACTTGCAGATCCCGATTTTTGGGTTGTCCATAGCATACATTATTTTTTTAGGAAATTTGGGCAACAATTTCCGTAAAATAACTATTATAGATTATTCTTTAAGAACTAGGCAATCCCATCTATATTTTTTAAGTAAGTATTATTGTTGGCATTATTTCATAAAATCCACTTAAAAATTGAAAAATTTTGCTCCCCATACTGTCCAAAAATTTTTTCGCCGTGTTTCTATAAGAATAATTTAATATTTTACTTCTACGACCACAAAGGTAATGGTTATGGTGTACAATACCGTTAAAGAACTATCATAAAACATAATAATATTCGGAAAACAAGCGTTATTTCATATTTTTATTGAATTTTAAATTCTGTCCACGGGAAAACGCTCATCCTGACATTGTCCACTTAGTTACGTTAATAATTCGTATTAGATGAAATGTTTGCTTGATTTCGAGTATTTTTTATAGAAATGGCAACATTTTGATCATAAACAACGTAACGTATGGACAGTATTTGAAATACTAACAGTCGTAGGCCCCACGAAACGAGCGGAACTTGGGCAACTTACGATTTGTCACGGTTTTTTGTCAATATAGTTATGCAAATTTACGTAAAATTTGAAAAGTTATGGTTCCTGCGATCACTGTAATATAAACTTATATGTCTGTGGTTTAAAATCACATCAAATATATCTAGGGTTCTAAGATAATAACAAAAAAAATCGATTTACTTGCGTCGAGACCCCACCGCGTTACGTCAGGATTGTTATGATTTGAGCTGTAACGTATAGTCTGACAAGAAATGTAACTAGCCTGACAGCGTAAAGTTGAAGACACACTGAGTGGTACTAATTTTTTTTAATAATGAAAAATTCAGTAATGTGTGTTATAATTAATATATTTTTATTATTAAAAAATACATCAGATATATACACAAATAGTATTTTTTTTTTGGTTGGCACTTTCTATTTTGGACCAAAATATATGAAACCTAGGTGATGTTTTTTCAGATATTTAAATAAGTAAAAAAATCAGTTTTGTTGGATTTGAATCTAAAATTGTTTGTACTGCTTGTTATAAGATAATAAGCTCATAGTCTGAAAATGTGATTCCATATTCAATATGCTTAGTGTGTCCTAAACCTTGGCATGTCAGTCTCGTTACTAATACGTCAGGGTGAGTTACTGTCTATTATTTATTTCACAGAAAAAAGTTAATAAATAGACGATTACTGAGCTTAAGTAATAAGATTTAATATATTTAGGTACATATTTTTAAGCGTTATAACTTGGTTGTGATTACATAATGTAAAACTAAAAATAAGTTAAAAAAAAAGTTAAAGATAGACTCAAATTTATTACCATCGTAACGAAACGTATTTCTATCATGATTTATTTATTATTTGTAAGAGGACGTGAGATTTTTTGTGTTTAAGATGTTTTATATATTAATATATTATTTTTAATTAAGCCAAATTTTGCACTTTAATGTGTGAATATTATTTACTACAATAAGAAACTCTTCGTAACGACGTGACCTATAAATTGTCTCTGATGATACAAAAAAGCGAATTTACTTAATAAAACTACAAAATAAGTGTGAACCTTTATGCACATAATAGATTAGTGATAATAAAACTATGGAAAATAATGTAATGTCATAGTTAAAATGATTGATGTAAACCTTATTATTTGTTTGTAAATTTATGTAATACTTAAATCATTATTTGTTGCTAAGTTTATTAAAATGATTTGATTTGATTACTTGATCCATGACGATCTGCTACCGTTTCCTGTTATTCGATTATTTTTGCCTAATTGTTATAAAAAGGAATTAATTTGATGTCGGTCTGCTACCGTTTCCTTTTATTCAATTGTCATTTTAAAATAGGTATAAAATAGATATCTTTATTATTAATTCAATGATAAATAATGTTAATTATATTATATTTTAATTGTCACAGGCTATTTATTTAATTAATGGTTATTTGTATAAAAGTATTGATTTGATCGTTTGGCGCCATTGTGGCAGACTTGTTTTCTGTAATGCTTAATCCTGATTGGTTGTTAAAATATTGGCGGGATATATCTTGCTCCTGCGGAGCGTAGCTTATGTCACATTCTACTGTAGTGAGTCAAGTGAAAAGGTTGTGGAACAGAAAGTTAAGTATTATTCTAACATGTTTTATTTCTACTGTTCACATTATTCCATTCAATTATCCATTATTTTCTGTGTTTAATGCTTGTGTTATTTATTTAATCTGGTCGATAGTTGTTGCATAATGAACGTTAGTGTTACGTTAATTGTGTTACTTATTTGATGTGGTTAATAGAATTGTTGCTTATTGAACGTTCATTTTTTGTTAAATGTGTTACATATCTAAGTTAATTTGGTTGATAGAATTGTTGCTTAATGAACGTTCCGATTATGTTAATTATTTAAGATAATAAATTATTTGAACAATTGTTGAAGGACTTCTTACGTTTTATTAATAGTATTTCCCCTTAGTTTTCCTACATTCAGTTCAATAGTCTACATTTAATTCAATAGCTTACATTAATTGCAATTTAAACTAAAGAGATATAATAGACAATAGCTTAGTTTTTGATTATATATTGCTCTATCTTACAAAAGCTATCATCAGAAGTGGGATTGTCTCTGTCCATTTCAAAATATTAACACCGTTTCCTAATAATTTTCAGGATGGATGCTGATGTGATCGGCCAGATGCCTCCGCTCCGCTGCCGTTGTGAGGTCTTGATCCCGAAACCTGCATTGGCGGAGCCACAAGCTGCTGTCGCAACAATTTTGAGTTCCTTGCGTCGAAAGGAAAAAAAAAACATCTGGACTCGTTCCCTGGTGCAAAGGCCGGTAAGGCCCTCGGTGGCTGTGTTTTTTTTACGATAACTGTGATTTATACACACAACCTGCTAGTCAGTTAATTTAGTTTAGCGAATTATTGTCGTAAAATTAGTAGCAGATAAGTAATTGAAATAAAGTAAAGATATTTATTGAAAAAGTAATATGTGATGGTATTTGTGGTACACATTTGTGGTTTCATTAGTAGCATATAGTAGGATAATGCATTTAAAATGAGGTTAACAAAATATTTGTTTATTTAAAATAGGTTCACAAGTAGGTGAGCAGATTTTACTAAGTATGTACAAAGGTTTTATGTATTATTTCCAAACTTTTTCAAGTGCATAGAAATTGGTGACCGTTTGGGTTTAGCAAAAAAAATGTTTTTTGCGGCATGACTTATTAACTACGTCACTAGTACTATTATAAGTCTACACTACGAAATAACTTAATAATTTAATATTATTTGTGTATTTTGTTTAGTCATATTTCCATATTTTATGCATTATGGACGTTTTAGTTATCCTTCCCAAAGTAGTAATAAAATCATTTGACGAAAGCAGTCTTCTAACCTTTATCAAAGCATTAGTATCAAAGGTATTTAGCATTTTCATTACTTGTTTTTTTTTAATTAAATTATCTATTTGAAAGTGTGTGAAAATAAAATGGGTCTAATAAGCCATTTTCTTTATACTCTTCGAGTATTTTAATGAGAGTAAGCATATTAAACACAATAATCTGAGCTTGCTCCTTGTTCAAAATTTGTTTTTGTTCTGATTCAAGAATAAGCTCAACCAAGTAAACTTGGGTTCGTTCGCCCAAAGGTCGGAATTATAACGTTATCATTACTAACAATTCAAATTATATTTTTTTATTATTGCTGGTTACTAAACTATTACTACCTATTTAGGCATTATACCACTAATCATACTTATGAAAGGTTAGATTTATTGTCCTCGTTACAAGGTCTCCCGCTTAGGGTTTGCGAACCGATGACCTAGCTTCTATGAAATTGACGTGGTTGTAACAGCCTAGACTATATTAATCATTTTGAGTTGAGTTGAGTAGAGTTGAGTTGTTGTCTTTTTCCAGTTTAAGACCACGCAGTTCACGAAATCTACTCTTTTGCTATCTCTGTACAATATGGTGGATTTGCATGTGGATTTGCACTACAGCTTTATTTTGCCAGAAATTTGTCAAAATTTAGTACATTTTAATTGATTCCTGAAATACTGTACCAAAAAAAAAAAGATACCCGGTATAGCAAAAAGTTATCCTTTTTGTATAAAACATCATTATCATTGTCGTTGAAAATTACAAAATCTGACAAATGGAACTTTATTTCCTATGATGATATTTACGATTTATTTTAGAATTACCGAGCCATTTTTCAATATTCTGTTCGTTTATAGTTTTTTTTATTCTTTTTTTAGTAGACAATATTTTTTTGTGTAGTGGAATTCTAAATAATGTCCTCACACTGAAAACCAAAATATATAAATTTTCGTCAGATCGTAAACTCGTCTAGCCTTACTTGCTATTGTGCTACTACTATACATAGGTACAGACAGATAGTAGTAGGTACTACTATCTATTATCTATCAACTACTATAATTACTTCTACTTCTACTATTTATAAACTATCCCAATAAGTTTATATCTATCAACTGATTAGACTTTTTTATTTTAATAATTACGTTTTAGTGAGTCTTACAGAAGGCTTAATATTTCCAGTCAAATGTTTTTGAGTTATTTAGTTTCCGTTTTTCTTGAGATCTATATTATTATAGTTTTAATTGTTAACTTTCGAACTAGTCTACATGGTGACTGTTACCACTTGAAAGAAGAACGGCGTGATACTTAGAGCAACGCCGGCTTCGTCCCGTGTTGCTCGATAGAGCAACATCGGCTTCGTCCCGAACACAATTTTTATTAAAACACAAGGCAGTTGTACTATTATCTATTCTGTGACAAGGCTGATATAATGTATATTCAATTAGGTATTAGTGTTATTACCTATGCTATGTTACATTTTCATGTTATTGAATAATGTAAAAAGTTATCGAGTACAAATTTCTTTGACAACTTTCTTTGCGGTTGTGTAAAAAGCTGTGGTCATAACCAAGAATCTTAAATATTCATATTCTATGGTCATATCTACCGAAGATTTTTACTGGTCGAGTATTCTATTGGTCTGATAACTATGTTGTTAGATAAACTAAAAGCTTAGTTTCTATATATTACGATACGAGATTCTGATAGAATTTATATTTTTGGAATTCTTAAATATGTTGTAGGTATTAAATATACTATCAGATGCCTTGACTTCAAATTCTTTTTGGAATCCTTTTTGGTATTGATGTAGGCATTGATGTTGGTATTGATGTTGGTATTGATGTTGGTATTGATGTTGGTATTGATGTTGGTATTGATGTTGGTATTGATATTGGTATTGATGTTGGTATTGATGTTGGTTTTGATGTTGGTATTGATGTTGGTATTGATGTTGGTATTGATGTTGGTATTGATGTTGGTATTGATGCTGGTATTGATGCTGGTATTGATGCTGGTATTGATGCTGGTATTGATGCTGGTATTGATGCTGGTATTGATGCTGGTATTGATGCTGGTATCGATGCTGGTATTGATTCTGGTATTGATGCTGGTATTGAAGCTGGTATTGATGATGATGTTGATGATGATAATGCTAATGATTCATGATTATGATAATGATAATGCTTATTTATTCGCAAACTGATGAAGCCACATGGTTTCCAACCACATATTTGTTTAATAGAATTCTTTTCTAATCATACATTGATTGATTTTAATTGCAGACATTAGTAATAATTATAGTGGCTTAGTGCTTTGACTGTTTTTGGGCTACTATTTTTGCCCAGTCCAAGGTTTGACCATATGAATAAATTTATTTATTATTTGACTTTGTTGTTGTGGCTGATGGCCATCAATAGGCAGTGGTTTTGAAAATAATATAGTAATATAACTGTTTCATTTCAAGTCAGATTGGCCGAACAGTTTGTGTAAAGTGCAAAAAACCACTGTTCAAAAATCCACTGAATTTAATACCTTTGTGATTGCTGATAGCAATAGAACCAAATTATACCCTTACTTGTATTCAAGTCTGACGTGAACTCCACTTTTTAATAATAATTTAAAACGCTGCTAGGCCACATGCTTGGTATCGAATCATCTCACTGGCAGCGGGTGAATGTGATCGGTATGTCTATGTATGATTTGGCAGTTGTGTTTATTCCATTTAGTATAAATAAATAAAAATAAAATAAAAATAATTAATTTTCAGACCAAAGATCCATAGTTTGTTAGTAACAATAATATTTGAAACGCTGTTAAGCCACATGCTTGGTACCAGAATCATCTCACTGGCAGCGGGTGATTGTGATCGGTATGTCTATGTATGATTTGGCGATGAATGTTATAGGTATACCAGGTACACGATATTCGCTGGTCGGCCTTATGCTTGGTACTGGTTGATCTCACTGGCAGCGAGTGAATGTGATTAGTATGTCTATGTATTTGGCAATCGTGGCCTCGGTACATGGTATTCGCTGGTCGGTCAGATGCTTGATGTCAGTTATTCTCACCAGCAGCGGGTGAATGTTATTGGCATGTCTAGGTGTCTGGCAATACCTACCTATAAGTTATTTTCATATTAAGAAATTGGTATTCGCTGGTCGGTCAGATGCTTGGTGTCAGTTATTCTCACCAGCAGCGGGTGAATGTTATTGGCATGTCTAGGTGTCTGGCAATACCTACTAAAAAGTTGTTGTTATAAAAATGGAATAAAAAGTTTATTAATTAATAAAAAAAGAAAAGTGGAGTAAACGTATTATTATATTAATAAAGAAAGTGTCTCACGGATTCCGGTTAAGTTCCTGTTAAGTTTGTTGACAACTAATTTCATTTCTTTAATTTCCTTAATTCTTAGATTCAAAGTGTTGAAAATATTATTAACCGAAAGTGGCGGAAACTCGTGAGATTTATCAAAGTACTAAATTACTCATTATGAAACAATGTTCAAAATATACTTAAAAATGGGTATGTATTGCAATAATGTTATGAAGAATAAAATAAACATTGAATTTTTTTTCTTTTCTATATTTTTATGTACACACGACAGCACGTCAGGTTATACAATTAAGCTGCTATACAATAAAACAGCTTTTATTATAGGGCATAAAAGCGGCCTCAAGGTCAACATGTATAGTCTGAGGTGCCGTTGTGTGTACTTCGAGGACGAAGTACTGTCAGTATGGCCGTAATAGATTAGTGATAATAAAACT
Organism: Agriphila tristella; assembly: GCA_928269145.1. Taxonomy (NCBI): domain Eukaryota; kingdom Metazoa; phylum Arthropoda; class Insecta; order Lepidoptera; family Crambidae; genus Agriphila; species Agriphila tristella. The sequence goes on from OV743432.1 coordinate 32,820,204, forward strand.
ATGGAAAATAATGTAATGTCATAGTTAAAATGATTGATGTAAACCTTATTATTTGTTTGTAAATTTATGTAATACTTAAATCATTATTTGTTGCTAAGTTTATTAAAATGATTTGATTTGATTACTTGATCCATGACGATCTGCTACCGTTTCCTGTTATTCGATTATTTTTGCCTAATTGTTATAAAAAGGAATTAATTTGATGTCGGTCTGCTACCGTTTCCTTTTATTCAATTGTCATTTTAAAATAGGTATAAAATAGATATCTTTATTATTAATTCAATGATAAATAATGTTAATTATATTATATTTTAATTGTCACAGGCTATTTATTTAATTAATGGTTATTTGTATAAAAGTATTGATTTGATCGTTTGGCGCCATTGTGGCAGACTTGTTTTCTGTAATGCTTAATCCTGATTGGTTGTTAAAATATTGGCGGGATATATCTTGCTCCTGCGGAGCGTAGCTTATTTTTAGTCACATTCTACTGTAGTGAGTCAAGTGAAAAGGTTGTGGAACAGAAAGTTAAGTATTATTCTAACATGTTTTATTTCTACTGTTCACATTATTCCATTCAATTATCCATTATTTTCTGTGTTTAATGCTTGTGTTATTTATTTAATCTGGTCGATAGTTGTTGCATAATGAACGTTAGTGTTACGTTAATTGTGTTACTTATTTGATGTGGTTAATAGAATTGTTGCTTATTGAACGTTCATTTTTTGTTAAATGTGTTACATATCTAAGTTAATTTGGTTGATAGAATTGTTGCTTAATGAACGTTCCGATTATGTTAATTATTTAGGATAATAAATTATTTGAACAATTGTTGAAGGACTTCTTACGTTTTATTAATAGTATTTCCCCTTAGTTTTCCTACATTCAGTTCAATAGTCTACATTTAATTCAATAGCTTACATTAATTGCAATTTAAACTAAAGAGATATAATAGACAATAGCTTAGTTTTTGATTATATATTGCTCTATCTTACAAAAGCTATCACACACATTAAAATTAAATATGTTTTACACATACTCAAGTAGAAAAAGCAGTCATATCTCATCATTTTTATTTTTGCATCATTTTTGAAAGTATCTGCAAGTTTTTTGAGAACTGCCCTTGAACGGGATCCCGCCGCGCGCGGGTACACGGCGGGGGAAATGCATGAGTAAGCTTTAGCGCCCTCGCAGACTACAGACTTTCTATCGGCCGATAGTTTGATCGGGTTGGGTTGCTAGCGCGCACACTGGCCCGACTAAACAGTCGGGTTGGTGATGAGTGCGCAGACTAGCCAACTGTCGGCCGACTTCCTTACATATAATAAAACAGTAAAAAAAAGTGTGTCTGTACATAATGTACATTACATATATTTATTTCAAAAAAAAATATCTGGGGCGATGGAGACATACTAATAGAGTAAGAATTTACAAAAAAAGTATGTCTGTTTGTTTGTCTGTTTGTTTGTCTGTTTGAACACGCTAATCTCCGGAAATAATAAACGGATTCGAATGAAATTTTTTTTGTTATATAGCTGTTAAGCCTGGGCGTAACTTAGGGTATAACTGATTTTTGTAAGTGGAACACCTGATGCAGAACCATAATGGTCCAACTTAACTATAAGGAATATAAAAATGACACCTTTGCAAAAGTTGTTCAACCTGATGAGCATTTTTTGTTGAGGTATAAAAATCGAAGATCTGGAACACCTGATGCAGAACCATAATGGTCCAGCTAAACTATACAAAATATAAAAATGACATTTTTGCAAAAGTTGTTGAGCCTGATGAGCATTTTTTGTTTAGGTATAAAAATTGAAGATCTGGAACACCTGATGCAGAGCCATAAATAACACTGTTACAATTATTTTCTTATGTTACTACATTAGTTCATTTATATGCATACGCCGAAGTCATAAAGTCCACGCGTACGAAGTCGCGGGCATCAGCTATATTAAAAAAAAAAGTTAAAAAAATATTCATTTTTAACATTATAACACTGCTACAAGTATTTTCTTATGTTTTGAATGATTTGCTAGTGTAGTTTGTAACCGAGTTTTGAAGAGAACTGTCGCACAATGAAAATTAATTTACTTTTGTCTAGAATGGTTATTACTGCTCTCATAATATGGAGAAGAGAATATTGGGTACATCCAATCTTCAGTCATAGATTATTAAATGGATGTGTATGTATTATATATGTTATAGCAATTAGGATTATTTATGTATGTATGTATGTATAGGTTTATATTTTTATTTTAGCTAGATCCTTATTTATGATTAACGGATATTTAGTTATCCATTTTTTTTGCCGCCACGGTTTGTTTCTTTAACACCCTTTCCGGTCGACTGTTAGAGAATGCCTTAAGGCATTAAGTCCTCCAATTGAATTTTCTTATGCAATAAAGTTTAAATAAATGGAAAATTTTACACGATACATTCCAAATTACTCGATCTTCCGAAAAAAAATCATCCAAGTCAGTTCAGCTTTCTGAAGCTGAATATTTGATTTTACATACATAACTAACAAAACATACCTACCTACATAGCATATGGATGCTAGACAACAGATTTTTTACTAGGTAGGTAATTAAAAGGGAATGAAATGAATTAATACTTTAGCATTCATACCAAAAAATCGATCGACCGATCAATTAGCGATGCCATTATTAATAAACCCTCGACTGTCCGGCGCCAAAACTCGGAGCGAAATGAACTATCGGCCGAGCCGGCCGACTAAACGATTGTCGTGTGTGCGCGCGTGGATATGAGCCAATACTGATTAACCAGGCGGCCGATAGTTGGCCGACAGTTTAGTCGGGAAGCCCATCCAACTTATTTATCGGCCGACACCGAATCGTTCTAGTGTGCGCACCTGCATACACCTTCATACTTATAACATACGCACAAGTAGGTAGTTATCGGGAGTTTTGTTAAGTGAAGGATCTCCGGCTCACCACCACACCAAGATAGACACACTCTTCTACCAGCACTCTGTACACCAGGAAACTCCATGAGCTCCCATATATCATATTACTTGGCTTTTCCATTAATCCAACATAAACAGCCGCTATCACCATACTCACTGACAGTGACAGTTCAGTGTTCCCATATACTGAGTGTTGCCCTCTTGTGCGTGTGAGACAGAGTATTATATCTATTCCATAGATACAAACACTACATCCCTTCCTTATCATTTTTTTTTTATATTTTTTCTGACCGTTGAGATCACATCACATAATCACAGGAAAGCAATCAATCATGTAACTTACTACACAATCGTTTAACACAATCAATTAAGTACTTATTTACTTATAAAACTATATCTTTAGAGATCACAGCAAAGTACTTATTAAGCTTACACTTTCAATTAGAACAAGCAACCATTCATATTAACATTAGGTAAATATGCAATGCAGTATTGAAATGAAACCCAAAATTAAAACTTTAGAAACCACAACAAAATAATATTTTGAACCTAATGCATTAGAACTAATTATCCTTGAGAAATTACAGTAACGTTCAGTAGTTATTGATTAATTACTTTATGAATTAGACCCAATCATATTTAAATTACCTATATTAATTTATAGAAGTCTTTTAAGTATTACATAACATGTCCGTTTCATTCTAGTTCCCATTATACTGTATCCTCTGAAACCACTTTCTATGTACAATTGACGGCACATCAAACCACACATGCTGCCCTTGAGGCCGTCCGTCCCTTACGCAATAAAAGCTGCTTCCACGTCTCAACCGTTCACTCGTCGTGCTGTCCCGTGTACCCTGTACAATGTACATGCCTATACCCTCTATTTCATTTATGTGTACTAAATACGGAATGTATTTTCTCAACTTTTCCTGTTCCTTCATTTCTTATTTAATGTTCTCACTGTCTACACTCCTTCTACACATAATATGCAGTAGAATTAAAATCAATTACTACTTAAGTTATCTTTTCCATTTATCCCCATCTCTCTTTTCCCTTTTCTTTTTTTTTTTTTTGGTTCCTCACTTTGGATCGTTTGGAGAATTATTTTGGCTAGGTGATTTTCCAGTTACACAGTCAAGTTATAGGTACACAATTCAATATTCATTTAAAACATATATATTTAGCCTGTTTATTGATTGTTGCTATTAAAATCATTATTACGTAGCCGGCCAAATAGAAAAAAGAATTAAACTGTTTGATACATTTTGAAATAAAAGAAGGATGTCCAACGAATTCCTTAAACGAGCTAATAAGCTCACTGTATTTTTTATGCAAGGCAGCTAATGTTTTGTTATTAAACATATTTTTGTTATAATGTCATTCATTTACTATTATTTCTTACATTTGCTTAGTAGGTATTTAGTTTCCTGTCTATTAGCTGTCAAATATTAGTATCATTTCCAAATGTATTCCCTAGCTTTGATTATTATAAATAAATCAAAGTTTCTTGTTATCTAGTTCCTTTAGTTAGGTACCTACAATATAAAATTTTATTTTGTTATTGACATTAAGTTGAATCAAAAATTTAACTATAGTTATTATCGAGCTAATATCAAATAATAATTTTATTCTTCATTAATGTTATTCTTACTATATCATGTATCCTCTGTAATTTGTACCTAGCCAATATTTGCATGCCTCTACTACAGGTTAAAGACCTATGTGAACTTTGATATGTATTATATCATAAATATGTATTGCCTTTATCGAATGAGTGTACCATATTGTTGCAAATAAATATCCTGCATTATGAATAGAGATCCTATCAGCATAGCTTGGTATTTCCATCTCCCATTGTCAATATCCTTTTTTGTCTCCGATATACGCCCCAGGCAAGTAGAAAAACTCCTTGCAATGTTGCTCCTTCTAGCACCAATAAACTAGCATATATGAAACAGATAATATAAATACCTAATATACTAGAAAATCTCGACCCGTCACCAGAATTTTCTCAGGCAGGAATTGAACCTGCGACCTTTGGAAGACCAGTCCAATGCTCTTCCACTGAGCTACTGAGACACTAGTGCCAACGTCAAAATCTTTCTAGTGCCTATACATATGTATATTATATAATGAGGATAACTATGAGATAGATTTAGACAGATTATTACATAAAATTTAATGGTCATCTACATCCAATCTAATGATCGTCAGGTAACTCCAATTGAATGGAATTCTACATCCAATTTAATGGACGTCGGTTAACTCCAATTTAATGGAATTCTACATCCAATTTAATGGACGTCGGTTAACTCCAATTTAATGGAATTCTACATCCAATTTAATGGACGTCGGTTAACTCCAATTTAATGGAATTCTACATCCAATTTAATGGACGTCGGTTAACTCCAATTTAATGGAATTCTACATCCAATTTAATGGACGTCGGTTAACTCCAATTTAATGGAATTCTACATCCAATTTAATGGACGTCGGTTAACTCCAATTGAATGGAATTCTACGACCAATTGAATGGTCGTCAGTCATCTTCGATGAAATGGAAACCTTTGCCGACTGGCAAATAGACCTGCAAAACAAGCAAAACTTAAATACTGAACAGAGGACATGGCCAAAAGGTACATTCCATTTACACACACATAGTAAATAATATTGTAAAATAAAAATAGAAAAATAAATTTACACGTAGTTTTGAACCTATCTGAACCTGTCAGTTTTCATTACAAAATAATAAGTAATGCAAGGTGATCAAAGTACCGTTTGCCAACTGTCGCCATAATGAACCATAATAATGGACTTTCGACACAAGCACACTACTTTGTAGCCATTGTGATATAGACGACGCCAATGCTCTTATTAGGAACATTTTACTAAATGAAACTGTTTTCAATAGATTTTTTACATATTTTATAATCACCTTTTTAATAATGTTGCCCGTCAGCTTCTTGAATATGCTTTGTTATTATTGTTCCATTTTTTAAGACTATTACCCAGTTTAATAAATGTTAGTCAATATACAGTTGCAATCCTAAATTCAGATGGCCATTACATGCTTAATAATTCCAAAACCATATCAGTTTACTGTAATAATTCGCTACTGTTCGCCATTAAAAGCGCCTTGCGTTTTTTAATAGCAAAATCATATTCTTAACACTTGTTGCTAGCGATCTGATTATAAGGTTTCATGAAACTGTTTAAGTTTAGTGTGTTGTAATGACAGGTTCTTTGATTTTTTTTTATTTACAGCAATTGAATGTGCCAATATTCTTAAATATAAAACACAAAAAATCATAGGTGTAAAATAAATTTGATAACAATGCAAACCCCCATACAAATATTGGCCATGTCATTTAAAACAAAAGTATCTGAAACTAAAGCTATTGTTATTATGAATGGAAATCTATCTTAACTTAATTACAGATTTTTTCCTCTAAGTACATTTTGATTTATTCTTTTACTAGCTTACCACCTGCACCTCCACCTGCGTTGATCATGGGTTATATCGTACGGGCGGAGACCCGTGCCCAGCAGTGGGACAAAAGTAGCCTATGTCCTTCTCCAAGGTCCCATCCAATTCTGCACCAAATCCCACCAAAACCGGCCCAGCAGTCCAGGCGCGAAAGCGTAACATAACATAGTTTACTTTCGTATTTATAATATCAGTAGATATTATTATTAATGTAATTATTAAAGAGCTTTATTAAGTAGTGAGGAACTTATTGCAGAGCAAATTGTCATAAAGATACTTAGGTATGTTAATGGTGCTGTTTGTCAATTTAATTGTTTGCACTCATCATTTTTTACTTTTCGCACCATTTCCGTGACAAAACATAAAAATTACAGATTGAAAACAAAATGAACAAAGCGTATATAACAAAGCTTACTACACTGAAAAACTTAATGTGTCCACTATGAATTCCAGCTAAAGAATAAGAAAGTAGAACAGCACAACATTTGCAAATTTCAATGTTATTAGCATTTCCTTTAAACACTAAGGTATGTACATATAGCTAGAGACAAAATAGTTCATACCATACCTTTTCCTCCTTTTTTATTTTTTCTTTGTATTTTGTATTTTTTGCCATTGATTTGGCATATTTTGCTTTTGTCATTTCAAGATTTAGGCTTGCAAAAACCTGTGGCTTATTCATGGGGAAAGGCATAGTCCCCACAATGCAACAAGCCACCGGTCCTCCCTTGTATGAATGCAAAAACCATGCCAAAAGACGCTCATGGGCAAAGGCTACTATAAAGTAGACAACTGTCTGAAAGATGAAAATGCCTGGAAATGATGTAACACATAGCACATTACTTGCTAGTAAGCACCTTCCTGCCACAATCATGCTGCACTGTATTTGGTAACGAGACATTGAAATTGCAAACATCGCTACTTTTCTCTGTTAAAGCTGATAAGTTTACCGTGTCCGTTCTTCCTGTCAGCCAATAAGCCCGGAACGGGTGGCAGGAAAACAGATCGATTCAAAAGCACTCCATCATTAGTTCAATTGAATAAAGACACTTGGATTCTGACTTTTAACCAGGGCCCTGTTTCATATACATTTTAACTTAGTCAATTACACGAGTCCGGTGTTCATTGCATTGCCAATTTGAAACCAGAGAACCAACCACTGACAGACACCGCAATGTATGCTATCTACTGTAGCACTACAACTGCAATGCTTTTAAAATAGTCCCAGGCGATTCGCTAAAAACAGTGCTGTGCTAATGAATTTCAACTATTTTAAATAAATAAAAATATACATACAATGTACGCAAGTATGTATCTGGACGCTCGCTGGGATACACTAGCTAGATAATAGGGGCCGCTTTAGTGTTATCAATAAAGATACCTAGATGCATTGCACATTGATCTCTTCAAGAGTAAAAGGGACACGCTTGTTTAGAATTGTAAAAGAGATTCTCAATACACTTTTCTGAAATCACTATTTACTATTACTCAAAAAGACTATAATAGGTACCTATCTAGTATTTCTTAAACATACAACAGTATCAGGTTAGACACAATGCTGTGCCGGTAATATACATATACAATACCTAAATTATACAGGTTGCCAGTGGGTAAGTTTTTATTCTTTACTTTTAGTTTGACATTCTTACCTCAATAATTTAGCCTAAAATAATGAATAGGCACTTCGATTACAGGTCATTGAATCGAATAGTAATAATCGAAAGGTCATTTTAAGGTAAACAATACCGAAAATGGGTACAATGTACCGCTTTTACCGGGTAACCTAACCTCTTTTCCCCCACTGAAATATAGCTAGTTAGTTGGTCTTGTCTTACTATTATGGTGAAGTTAAGCAATAATATGGTTACCCAAAGAAACTGAAATAAGTGTTCTCGATAAGTACGTCTCCTTCCCTTCAAAATAAGAGCAAAATTTTTACCTTCGTCGCCACTTATAACATACGCACAAGTAGGTAGTTATCGGGAGTTTTGTTAAGTGAAGGATCTCCGGCTCACCACCACACCAAGATAGACACACTCTTCTACCAGCACTCTGTACACCAGGAAACTCCATGAGCTCCCATATATCATATTACTTGGCTTTTCCATTAATCCAACATAAACAGCCGCTATCACCATACTCACTGACAGTGACAGTTCAGTGTTCCCATATACTGAGTGTTGCCCTCTTGTGCGTGTGAGACAGAGTATTATATCTATTCCATAGATACAAACACTACAATACTGATTGAGAGCCCGACTAAACTGTCGGCCGATAGAAAGTCTGTAGTCTGCGGGCACGCTTAATCTATGTCGCCCCGCGCGCGTGTCCCGCTTAACACAGCGGAGAGCCTTATACGAGGTGAAAGAATAAAATTTAAATACCATTTGCTCTATTTGTTTCTGTTACAAATTTTTGTCTCAGAGCCATAAATTGAACAATGTTACCATGTGAAAAAAACGTACAAGAAACACTCGTCTGGCAGCCCTGATCTCAATACTAAAAATATACATTTTTTAGTCTATCTATGGCCTTAAAAGTCCCCCATTTTATTCAATCCTTCCTCGCTTAAAATATCTTTCAAGTTGTCCAGTCCAGTGTCCTTTTCTTTGCTTATGGATAGCACAAAATAGAGAGTGTTTTTGTTCGTCGTCGTCCGTCACTTCATCAGTTTATTTTATTGTGTTGTGAATGTGAAGTGAATCACTATTTAAGTAGGTAATCCACGGACCGTTTCGAAACGCAAATCACATAAAGTGACAAAAATATTCATGTGATTTTCAAGGACAATTCGAAGCTACATAAAATGTAAGTAAGTAAGTGGGTTAGTTAGCTTGTAATGATCCCCCCCCCCTATTTAAATACTGATACAAATGATAACTACTATCTTGATTTCCTAATGATACCTGGTGATGGGATTTTATTGGATTCTAGTTCTTACTGTTTTACTATATGGATTGGTGATATTCTAACCCTAGCATAGTTAACCTAACGCATACCTAACTACAAATCCCATTCATGTTGATTAGCCGCTAAACGGCTTCCGAACTAACCATCCCTACTTGTGATTCCATTAAATGTTTTATCTATGTTTTGCCTAGTTTATTTTCCCTAACCCTATTTTATTGCATGATAGAATAATCTAATATTAATGCTTTTGTAAGTGTGAAATGGGCGCATGAAGTCTAGTGATATTTCCCAGGTTGTAATCCGTAATTACCCTAAGTTCTCGAATATTGCTGGGTGGATATAAATATTAACTTTACATGACTAACTTTAATTATTTAAGCTTCGATAGATAATGAACTAAGAACCTATTACTAAAAGAAGGAAATTACTTTGCCTGTTTTTCCTACAGAATAGAAATTAAGATATTAATTGCTCATTCCAAATTGATCCAACTTCATACTAATCTGTTACTTTGTTTAATGCTTAGAAATAACTATGTTTATCAAATAAAATACTGATCTATTTTATTACGGAGGACCCTAATCCATTAGATTTCTACCTTATGATGTCATGGTCAAGCTATATCAACTTTATTGATAAATTTATTACTAGTTAGTTATAACTTCAACAATGAATTACTAGTGTCCGCCTGAAGTGTTAATGGAAAATTGAGAATTTACCTATTTTACTACTATACTATCAGTTATAAAGAATCTATTATCTATGTCAACAATGTTTCAATTCATATCTTTGGATTTATTTGACAAATTTTAATAATCATAGCCGGCCCGACTGCGGCTTTTAGAAAATCTCTAGAATTTGTTAATTTTCTAACTTTAAAAGGAATAATATTATATAAATATCTTGGAAAGTATCTTAGGGTTGCCTCTCACCTAGTTTTCTATGTTAATGCCAAAACCAATACTGAAATTATATTATGAAAATCTGAATGTTTTGCTTTTATGATTTATTTCTTTATTTCTATTCGTCTAATTTGATGTATAGATGTCCTAGCTCTGAACAAAGGATATGGAACCAACGCTTTGACTACAAGATGAGTTTAGTAAGTATGTTTTGTAACATTAAGTATGTGCTTAAACAAATGGGCTTCGCTCATCGCTATTGGATTGTATAGTTGGTCGTTGCCTATCTTCAATTTAATGTGTTTATACCCAAAGAAGAATATGATCAGACGGTTTCCTAGTTAATGGTATTGATTCCTCATCTTACAACAAAAGTACTCGCTTTTATCACTAGGTCTCAATCATTCCTGTTATTACAACTATTACTTAATAAAATTACCACTAAATAGATATTATTACTCTTTTGATACAACCAGGGAAACAGAATTTAAGTTTGTAATTTTCCTAAATAAGCCTACTCCAATCTCATACCAATTCTTAATATTTGTTACTATACCATGGAGATTTTAATAGTCCTCTAGCGATTAGAAATGGAGATACTATAGGAAAGAGATAAGCGTTTCCTCCTACATTCCGCTGAATGAAGCAAGTACGAACAATGTTGATAGAAATTGGTCAAAGTGAATTCATGAGTTAATGGGGAGGCGAAGGCAAAGTGAATTACAGATGGCGCTTCATTCTTTGGAACAATTGTCAGTTTGTCTTGACTGTGTATTACGTGATTTTACTTTCTTAGATTGTATTTTTTTCGGTTTTGCGGACAAACAATGTATTATATGCTAACTTTAGCTCATATAAAAGAAGAATTACGGAAAAGAAAAGCCAAAACAACAGGCAAGAAAGTTTATAGCAACTTACAAAAAATTGCTAACAAGCATTACATTTCTTTAAATTTCGTGTAAGATTTACAAGTAATCTTTTTATTTCAGATTAGAAGCATATGATTTAAATTTTAACAAAGCAACTGAGTGTGAATTTCCGTGTTTATAGTTGCCTGATGATGCCTTCTGTGCAATAGTAATTTCAGGTTTCTGTACTGGAATTTCTGTACCATCCAAAAATACACGAACCGTTTTATCATATTTATTTTATTATTCTAAGTTTCTTGAATGACTCTGGCATATAAAATTCTATTAATTCTCTGTTTGGCCCCAATATTGGGCTTATTCCATATTTGATATACCTATCAAATTCATCCAAGTTATAAATATGTTAGAAACTGCTAAGGTGTAAATATTAAAGAACAAAGCTGTTATAATTCAAATGTTGTTTTATTTTGGCGAAGCTTCATCAAATTCATGAAACATTCCTTTTGATTTATAATGTTTCTCAGGCTCAGCAAAGGAGAAAATCGAGGGAAAAGCATCTTTTTTTTGATATTTTTTTGCCCAATATTTTTTTTGTTACTGGGAAATCGATGAACTCCAATATTTTACAAGTTACATGCATAACAATGCGGTATTTTCTCAGTATAAAATTAAAAAGTGCAATACTCCAAGAGATTCCCATATGTTTTGACACTTTCTTTGAGGCGGCCCGGTACCAAAGACCAGACGCCACCTATCGGGATAAAATTGCGCTTTTCCTCCCCATTGGAGTATTGTTATAAATTAGTAGGGTATAAGAGGGTATATCGAGCCATAACAGACAATAGGGTAAAAGGAGGTAACTCGAGCTATAAAGAAGTTAAGTTTGGGTAATTCTACTCCGCTACCAAATATTAGTTTATTTGTCATATACAACGTTATTCTAAGTAATGTAAATCATCCAATGTCGACTTAGTTTATCAAGATAAGAGAGGTAATTTGAAGCAAGTTAAAGAGTTATAGTCACTTAAAATCAAGGTATGGATAAACTGTCTTCGTCACTGATTTAGAATTTATTTGCTATCTTTAGTGTTACTTAAAAATATACAATGTGGCTTTCCTGGCTAGATAAAGAGCCCCTCCACCGCTCAATATGGTAAGCCTCGTCTCCAGAACTGGGCAACTTTCCCCCAGGACCAGCCAATTACAATCATTCTTTAATTTAAGTAAAGTATATGGTCGATAATCTAAGTTTGTCTGTATATTCCAACAAGAAGAGGACAAGCAAAATGCTCCAAGCGATTTCCCAGTTTTTCACAATTGAGATATTCTTTTCTCAAATGTGATGGCCAGATCAATTTTTTTTCTTTTTTTTTTTTCTAAATTCTGATTTATCTTATATCAACATAAATTCAATCTTACAATTTATGAACTTAAAAAAAAAGGGAATAAATACTGGAAAATCTAGGGATTTCGGAAGGAAAGTTTATTAAATTTAGGGACGTATAATAAATAAATATTTGCGTTAAACCTTTCCTACTTTTGAACAATAGCTTTGGATTGCATTGTCAAAATGGCATTGAATAAATCTTCTTATGATTATTGTGTGATAAACTTGATATTGATTTCCTTTAAATTGAGTCGACTGTTAAATTTGATTTAGAATATTTAACTCAGAGAATACTTTGATTCCAGTAATCGTGAACTTAACATATTCACCAATTTAATTGATACTTTCATAGTATATAAATGTTGGTCAAAGTATTGTTTAGTGCTACATACCGAGCATTATTTTGTTAATTTGTGGAAGCTTACTCAAAATTGTGTCTTGTGATATTAATGAGTTGGAATTGACATGGCTCAAATAATATCACGGGTCAACATTACACCCAGACTTTTCTTTAGCATTCATCCACATTTATTACCAAAATATTTTATTTTATTTATAGTCAACAGATTGAAACAAGGTCAAAATTAGTAAAGTCAGCCCAATTCAAAGATATTTCTTCTATTATAATTTGATAGTCTTTTAGTTAATTAGATTGTGCGTCCAACTAGCTTTAGCACAATGGTAGGTAGATATTTTTCATTCACTGAAATTTATTTACAATGCCACTTCACAACACCCATAGATGCCACTGAGAATTTAAGATAACAAATTCACTAACACATTCCCATTAAACCCTCCAACTTGCTCGCATTTACCTGCCTTGACACAACCTAAAAATTGTCATACATTTTAATTTACTTTGGTCATGATCCGCCATGTTGTTTATCAAAATTAGCTTGGATGAAATGCATCACTTAGAGAACCAATAGCGGCCATTTTGTAATGCACCTAGCAATTTTCCTATCGATAAATAATAATTCGGCCATTTTGTTGAATTATGCCTAACTTATCCTACAACAACTTCGAGTCTAGAATGCTAATTTTACAATGTGACGACCTACCTAACTAGATTTTTGCTCGTTCCACATGCCTGCCTAGCAGATTATGCGCCTATTCCGCTCTATTGACGACGATTCACAACACCAGTATCACAAACCCCCCCCCCCAGGTTTTGTGATACTCTACCTAATTTTCGCGCGATTAACCCTACAATTGACCTATGATTTTACCTGCCTAGTTCAGACTACATGAGAATTTCCTATGCCAATTTTTGTGGTTCTTACCAGCGCCACACGTCGCCCCATTCCTGTACAGTTTTGAGCGGCACTCACCTAGCATAACCTATCAACCTTTACGTGCCAGAATCGGAGGGGAAGGAGCCGATTCCGGGGCCCTAGCTCAAGGAATAATGAAAACCTGCCCTCGGGGCTTAAACGGAAAACAGAACTACGTTCTAACGGCAGCACTTGATGAAGCCTTTTTCCATATTAAGTCACGCAGGATTACATTATGTGACTAACTAGGCAGACCAACGAATTGGCCGCCCGTTTATGACGCCACAATCATAAACTTCAATTTTACCTAGTACCCCCCTCGAAAGTCCATAGCGAATCGCCCCAGTACGACACAATCCTATTTTTAATTATTCAAGATAAAAAACTCCCTTTCCCACATTTCATTTCATATGAAATTAGTTTTAGAAAATCTATTTTCACTAATTCTTGAATTTACTTGATACAGCTACGTTAATTTGATGTAAACTTCACAACCAAACTATATATTTCAGTCAGGCTTTAATTTTACCATTTAAAGCTCATCTGAAACATTTCCCCAAAGGTTAGAAACTTGCCCGTGCAAGACCTATACACATAGACTTTCGTTTCTTTCACTTATTTGCTGACTATTTCGGTCTTGAGTTAAAGAAAAACTTGTTCAGCAGCCATCTTACAGAGGGAAGTGTGCTTGCGTCTTCTTCGGTGAGCGTCAGTAAAGGAAAGAGGACCGGCTCCCCCGCGCCCGGCCTTATATACATGCGGAAAAGTTACCTCTGCGAAAATCTTGATGACGCTTAATCTTATTGGTTCTTAATTTTTTAGAGAGCCCTGTCACTAATTTTTCTAATTTACCCAATAATGGGGTAATTTCTCCCTGAACTAATCTACCTATCTCGCGAATATAATAATAGGAACCCGTAATTACTTCGATACTCACGATAGTTATAATTATAAATATAATTAGTTTTGCTTATTCTAGAATTTACAAAACTCCTCACATACGCAAATATTGTTCTAACTTCCTAATGACACAATCGATTTAACCTTCCCTGTACGTTTGAAACATCTTTTGGTCTATCGCTATTCTAACCTCCCAAGAAAAATCTTATAATCAATAAATATGTTATCTGACCGCTTTTATTATTTCCAATCGACGCATAGCTTTATTTAATAATAGCAACGAATTGATAACAAGAACCCAATGATATTATGCTTAACCAACCAAACTTGGGGTATAATAACGCTAACAACGAAAATTACTCACATACGTAACCTACTGTTGTATGTGCCCTATTTTGTCGCCTCATCTTACAATTTGCCTCTTCAGTCACTGAATGAGTTTATCTACATACTATGGTATTTTAAAAATATTTCAAACCCTCTCTGTCTCTAACTTTTCTTTCTTGTGCAAAAGTAATGGCATCATTTTTATTTCTTCATCTATTCGCCGTTTCTATCGTTATTTTACTGAAAGAGTCACTTTTACTGAAAGGTAACCGTTGAATATCCTTCCACATAACATTTAACCTATTCATATACCTATTATTGTGGGTAAATGATTTGTAATCTCCAAGTATTATTCAGAAAATATAAAATCAATTAAAGTTTTTATTGTATTTGCAGGTTTACTATACTGAATATATGGATATCATATTTCTTACTGTAAGATAATCAACGTCGTTTATAAAATCTAAGCATATATTTTCATCTATTCAAAACAAAAGCACATTTGATCGCTTATTGATGAATCGAAAATACACCAAATCTCACAATTTCGAATATACTAGCCTTAAGATGAATCCCGGCCTTAACACCCTCGACTCATACATACATACATACGCGACCTCTTTTGCCGTTCCCCTGGCACGGAACCTTGCTCTCGAGTCCGACTTGCACTTGGCCGGTTTTTTTCCCATATTATATTACTAAGGGTACTTTATAGACTCTAACTGGTAACATTTAATTTTACACGTCACTATTGCGAATTATGATTGGTTACTTTAAAATCTGGCGCCATGTAGCTTAATCTTAGGAAAATCCACGCCCACACAGAATCTGAGCTCTCGATTGGCTATCACAACCATTTTCCCTTCGTTTTTTGTTTATGAACAAAGGAAAGCCACGATCCATTCTACGGTAGATTGTTTTTATGTCTAGTTCCTTTTACAACTTTTTACTAGTTATCGTTTCTATTTAATGTTTATTTATTACAAATATAATCATTCGTATTCTTCCTTTACTTTTAATATTAAATGATTTTACTTTATTCATAATCCCAAGCTTAATTTACAAATAATGTTTTTTGATTTTTGCTGAAAACGAAACGCGATATGTGTTTACAAAGCATGTCACGTCACCAAACCTAAACATTATTTTACACATTTAGAATAACTAAATTATTATTTGTTTATTTTAATATTTTATAATCATTCGACTTCCTTTTACCTTATAAATTTTAAATGATATAATTTTACCAAGGATTATTTCGTTCTCTTTTTTTTTCTCTTTAAAATATAGAGTGATTTTTCTCTATGGATTATCACTTTAGTTCCAAAAACGGCCACCAAATGTCAAATGCATTTGTCTATGTAAATGTCAACCTATTGTTTATTATTGTCGAACCATATTTTCAGGTTAAAGAAATCCCGCAAAAGTATCCGTTTTTTATATAGAAATATGATATTTCGTGTATGTTGTATTTGCAAATCGCAGTCATAGCCTACAATTATCTGTGATCAAAGAGTTTGTGCTACGAGAATACTTTTGTAATTGCAGTAAATATCGTAAAGCCAGACAACATTTAAAGACATCCCAAATTGCATAAACAACCCCTTTTTTATTAAAATGAGAATAAACATCCCTTCAGGTAAGTTATTCAACGAGTTTATTTATTGATTCAATCACATAACTTTATTTATTTATTGTTTACAACTATTTTTTCCAACCCTGGACTTCTTTGTACCTCGCAGATTTACAAATTATCACTAAAATAGAAGTTAATTGAAAGAAATGGAGTCTCCAAGGCGATAGAAAAAGGTAATACATTGGAGGCGATGGGATTATTAAGGAGCAACAAAATATCTTTCCCAGTGCCGGTTCATAGGTCAGTAACCCCTCTTATTTTTATTTTTATTAAATATTTGAGACAAAGATAACATGTTCAATTTTGAACTGTTACAGCTCGACCCCAAAATTTATACATAGGTGACAAAACTACGTATTGGATCCGAAGTAAAATTTTCTTCTCAAATCTCAAATATTTATATTACCCCTTCTACTGTTGTTTCTTTAATATATATATATATATTCGAATCTTCCCCCCTCTTTCTATAATCCTAATCATTATTATTTCTCCAAGATCAAAGAATTGTTGGGTGAGCCCTAGTGTAAGTGAAATTTAAGATTGTAGAGTGTATTTAAACCAAGACCATATCAAAAATTATTAAGCGAGTTTTAAGTGTCTGTTGCTTTTGCCAATTCCGTCGTATGCATATTCAACACCAGAGTCGTACAAAATCACGGTAAGGTGTGGGTTGTGAATCCACAGCTCCTAGTAAGCCTACATGGACAAATAAGACCTTTCCTAACCTTATGAAAAAGTACGCGCAATGCGCTTCATATTTGTGCATTGTACCCCTCCGCAATCAAATATTACTCCTTCCAAACCAAAGGTTTAGCGGCGAGCATATACAATGACCATATATTTCCAAAAGCTTACTTAAGACTCTGGAACAACCCTAATACAGCCTTGGAGAGTGTGCAGTTGCCGAATATCAATTTAGCTCTTAGCTTCTTGTGTAGTATGAATTTTGGACAGCTGTTTACACCAGGACAATTACAAACTTCAACTGTGTTTGTTTCTCTCTTTTTTTTTTTATTAACCTAACACCAAAAAGTCCTACTGTACAAAATTCAAGTTTGTCAACTCTAGACGCCGGCCTGGCCGCAAGCACAAACCTAGCGCTACAGCAGTGTGATGGTCCTATCTCTTGGAAAGATAATAAGCCTGCATTCAGGTTTCACATATGTTATAATCCAAAGCCCTCCTATAGAATCTATATTTTAACTAACGTTCCTTTCTTTCAACAACTTTCATTCTTTCATTCTCTTCGCTCATCACTCTATTCATACTTCTATCCTACATTAGATTCTCATTTCGTTCATCTTTTCTCATCACGCGGCACCCACTATCATCATTCACTAGCCTACATTTACGCCACCCAAGATTATATCATAGCTACAGACTGAATACAAAATTTATACAACTAACGATGAATGATTTTGAATTATATTTGCAATGATAAGATTAAATACGTCGTCTGTCACCATATGGAATTCTACGCAGATTGCATTAAAATATCTGTTAATTAGATTGCAAATAAATTACGCAATAGTAATCACGCAATAGTAACGTTTATACGCTTTAGATTCGCTTATCCCTAAACATTCCCCCAGTACGCATCTCTACTTTACGCAACTCTCCTATTTCACAACTATACACCGCTCCTTTCGTTAATAAATATCCCTGTTCAAACTAAATGTATTTCCTTTTATTTCAGTAATCCTGCTTTTGTCGATTATTAAATTTTGAATACCATTAGCAGTAATACCTCATAATTCATTTTATCTGTTTAGTCATTTATATTTATATATATTTATACATGTATATATAATTGCATATATTTTAATGATTCATAAATTGAAGAAATCTCGTACATTTTCGATTCCACAAGCGTCTTTCCCTTATTAAGATACCTTTTTTCTTTCCAGTATCCCTTAATAATCTAAGATTATGTTAGTAGTAAATCGTAAAAGTTAATTCTCTTGAATATATCTACTTACTTATGAGAAAAAAAAATTCCCCCCCGAAGAAAGAAAAGCCGCCGACACTCCCCTCTATCTGACATTACAACTTTAAGCAACTCAATAATTAAACCATCCATTGGGTTTATGTAAATGTTTGTTAATTTAAACAAAATTTTACTTTCGTATGACACGATAAGTTAAAATGTTAACACCGCTCTTAAAAATTTATAACTTTTCTTTAGACTGTGTTTTTTTTTCTTAAACTTGAGTCCTTAAATTTTGTAAGTTCAGATAGGCTTTTCCCGTTCCCGACAGAGTCTATATAATCATACCCCATAATCATTTATTAATCAACTCAAAATTACATTTTCTTTTAGTTAACATAACATAAACATTTTGTTTCCTTAAAGTTAAACACGACATTAAACTTTACTTATAATACCTAGACAAATGTATAGCGTTAAATCTCCCTCTTTCTTTACCAGTCTCCGGATCAACAAGTAAATATACATTTTTAAACGGGTTAGCTCCAACCACAAACGGACCCTCATATAATGGTTCAAACTTTTTTGTTATTTTTAATTTTGCGTCGGATTTATTTAATTTCCTCAATTTTACTAAATCTCCTATCTGGAATTGGATGATCCTATATTTTTCATTAAATTTGGTTTGACGTAGTTGTCCTGCTTTCTTTAAATTTTTCCGTGCCTTCTCCCTAATTTCATTAATAGGTGGTGGTACTAGATCAGTCGGTATGACGTTATCAAATGATAATCTAGTAGATTCACTGTATAAAATCTCACAAGGCGTAAACCCAGTACTTTCGTGATAAGTGTTATTATAAAGAATTTCTAATTTTGGCAATAAGTCTACCCAACTTTTATGATTGGTCCTACAATAAGTCCGAAATAAACGTCCTAACTCTTTATTTACTCTTTCGGTGGTATTAGGTCTAGGATTCCTAACTGTAGTATAAATTACTCTTACCCCTTCTGCTTTCATAGTTTCTTTCCACATATTACTAGCGAACTGTGACCCATTATCTGACATGATCGCCGCAGGTCGTATTATGCGAAAGAACTTTCTCATTCTTGTTAATACTGATATTGCTGTTGCTCTTCTAAGGTCATAAAATTTCACGAATTTACTAAAGGAATCCTGAATAACTAAAATGTAACTCATACCAAACTTCCCTGATGGTAATGGTCCATATAAATCTACCATAACGAGGTCTCCCACGTTTTCAGTTATAATTGAACGACAAGGTCCTACATACTTAGCTGTATCACTCTTAGTGACCTGACAATCATGACACCCCCTTAATAAACGTTTGACCTGTTTCGTTAATCCCTTCCAAAAGAATCTATCCCTAATATATTTGATTACTTTGTACGACCCTTGATGACCCATTTCTAAATGCACCTGCCAAATAACTTCTTCCCTAAGTGAACTTGGTAAAAATAACACCCTTTTATTTCCTTCCCCAGGTGAATAATATAATAACCCGTCTACTAATGAACTCCTTCTAAAGATTTGAGTTGATCTACTATTTGGTTCGACCCCACTATTCAGATTTTTAATTATTTCGCCTATTTCTGTATCATCCTGTTGTAATTTTGCCAAATTCTTTAATTTATCGCGTAATTCTTTATTATCTCTAATTTCAGTATAAAATATCCTCGGTGAATTAGTTTTATCCTCTTGTAATAAATCTCCTTCAGGCTGATATCTAGATAACACGTCAGCTACCACATTATCCCTACCTTTTACATGTTGAACCTCATATTGAAACTGCTCTAAATAATTTATCCATCTAGTTACCCGTGCATTATATAACTTACAATTCTTTACAAATGTTAACGCTTTATGATCTGTTCGAATTATCACTTTCGCTCCTCTCAAATAAGTTTCAAATTTTTCTAAACAACAAATTATTGAATAAAATTCCTGTTCCGTTACCGTCCAATTTAATTGAGCCCCCCTTAATAATTTACTGTGAAACCCTAAAATTTTTATGTCCCCTTGACTATCCATCTGGTATAAGAACCCAGCTAACCCTATTCCTGAACTGTCGGTCTGTAAGTAATAAGGTTTAGTAAAATCCGGATGATTCAACTCTACGGACCTAATAAAAAGTGATTTTATTTTCTCAAAAGCTTCTTGCTCCGTTTGTCCCCAATTCCATTTCTTGTCCTTTTTCAACAACTCACATAAAGATCTAGTATGAAAACTATAATTTGGTATAAATTTACGATAAAAGTTACAAAGCCCTAAGAAAGCCCTAACTTGCTTTAGCTTCTTTGGTACAGGGAATAATTGTATGGACTTAACCTTTTCCGGATCAGTGCTAATTCCATTAATTGAAATGATATAACCTAACATCTTTACTTCGGTACTTAAAAATTCGCATTTTTCTAAATTACAAGTTAACCCTGCCTCAGATAACTTCCCTAGCACAATGTTTAAATGTTCTAAATGTTGAGATAGCGTTCCTGTCGTTATAATTCCCAAGTCGTCAAGATAATTAACGCAAAATTCCCTAACCTCATGACCTAGGATGATACTAATCAAACGGCTAAACGAACCGACAGAGGTCTTCAAACCCTGTGGAAGTACATTATAAACGTAGGACTTCCCATTAAATGAAAACCCTGTATATTTTTTACTAGCTTCTGTTAACCCTACTTGATAATAAGCATTTTTCAAATCTACCTTACTAATGTATTTTGCCCCTTGAAAAGAATTTAAAACATCTAATTGTAATGGCGGTTTTTCGGTTTCTGCTATCATGTACTTATTTATTTCCCTGGCATCCAATAACACACGAATTGACCCGTCTCTTTTTAAAGTGAACGTCAATGGACTACAATATGGCGTGGACGAACGACTAATGATCCCTTGCTCTTCCATTTCCATTAACTTGGCTTCTACTTTGTCTCTATACGCATAAGGTATTGGATATGTTCTTTTTACTACAGGTGAGTGAGGCTCCATAATAATTTCGTGTTCATAACAGTTTGCTCTCCCTAATTTGGATGTAAATAGATTTTTATGTTTCATTAAAACTTCCTCTAAAGCTCCACGTTTATTTTTATCTAGATTTGACTGGTGTATCATATCTCGAATATTTTTTTCTACGTTCTCTTCAACTACTGTTTCAATATTAAAATTCGTTAACGGATTACAATTACTGAAAGCATTCTCGCCTTTATAAAATTTAAATAATTTTTTCTCATTCCCTATGATAATTTCTACCCCTTCTTCCTCTTTATTAAGTTTTATTGACGCTTGATTTTCTTTCATCCAATCAAATCCCAATATCAAATCAGCACTAAGACCCGGTACAATTAAAACAGTTAAATCACATTCAAAAGCCCCTATTCCTAACGTGACCAAAGCAATTTTTTTTATTTCTACACTTTTCTGACCTACTGCAGTTTTAATAAGAAGTGGTTTAATAGGCATAGTGGGTATCGTTGGCCTTTTCTCTTTTAACCTATTCCAAAACTCTTCTGATACACATGTTATATCACTACCTGTATCCAGCAAAGCTACTAGATTTTCATCAAATATTTGAACTAATAATTCAGACTTGAATGCTGGAGTATCTACCCTATTTGTGACTTCCTCATCAAAAATTGCGTGTACGCTATTGTCAGTATCGACCAAAAGTTGCTCTATTTTTAATTTTAAAATCTCTACTATTTGGCTAGGAATGTTTTGAACTAAACCCTCTGGCTCACTATATCCTAAACCCAGTTTTAAATTATTTTCTTTCGGATACGTACAAATAGGTATCATAATTCCGGTATTATTTCGCCCTAAAGATTCACCCGGACACCAATTCATTTTAACCATCATATTATAATTTAGGTCCCCTGTAGTTGAAACTGACATTTCGCTACCCTCTACATTAACATTATTATTATTTAAGCTAACCGCTTGTATTTGATTTTCTCTTGGTTTCTGCCATTGCCTATAGTTTTGCTGAAGGCCCCTTTTCTTCTGTTCCCAATCCTTAGAATTCTTAGCTGCCGAAGTGCTCGGTGCTTCTTGCTTCTGTATGTTGTCCATACTTCTTAAAAATTCCGCCGCTTCTATTATATTTTCTATCTTGTTTGTCACGAACGCTTGTTGATTAAATTTCGGATAATGCCGAATGATATCGCTAATTAATTGTTTTTCAGGAATGTTGTAGCTTAACATCTGCGCCTTGACTGTCAGCTTCAAGAAATGTTCCACCATGGTGGGCGTCTCCGTCCTATTCCATACGCCTTGCACTATCTTCCTTCTCAACTCATTTTGCTCATTCTCTCCCCAGTATGCTTTTAAGAAATCTACTTTAAAATCAGCCAATCCTGTCCATCTTCCTTTATATACTCTAAACCAGTCCTTCGAACTCGAAGTTAAGCAGTCTTGTATTAGGCTTAATTCGTTTTCAGCCTTTCCCGCCCTTTTTAAGTAAATTTCTAAATCTTCATTGAAATCGACTGGATGTATCGACGAATCCCCAAATTTAGGTCTATCTAAATTTATATTTTTGACGTTACAAATGACGTACTTCTGAATATCTTCCATCGCATTAGGCTCCTTAGTCTCATTCCTATTTTCTATTTCCACATCGTTCATCGGCGTTACTTCGACTACCGGCGATTTTTCGACCTCGCTAGTATCCTGATTAGAACCTTGAGTCCTTTTGACTTCTTCGCTTAGGTCATCTATCCTCTTAGTTAACACGCCTACCGTGCGATTCAACATTCTTTGTATTGTCATCAATTCGCGCGATCGCGTTACCTTCGGTTTAACTATCGTCTTTACTAGCCGCTGTCGCACCTCTACCGGTTGAGGCCCTCTATTTTCTATAACCTCGGATTCCGACTGTCGGGAACTATGTGGACCCTCTACTATTTCCGCCGGCTCCTCGGATGATTCATACCGCTTTGGCGCACGACGAACTCGGACCGGTTTCCCCATGGCGAGTTTTAATCGTTCGTTGCCCTCAGTGTAATGTCAGATCTATATAAAATATTAGCACACATCCTTATTTAGCTTGGTTTTATAATATCCAAAGATTGGATACAAAAAAAACCATGCTTTCAAATTTTTATTTGTCCGCTATAAAGTTTTTTTTGTTTGGGGTATTTATTTTGGTTTTAACATTGCAGCTAATTCTAATTTTCTACCGAATTATCTATTTGGTTAGTTTTAATTTAATTGTTTGTATTTTTTTTTTCCAATTCTTTTTTTTCATTCCGTTAATTTCCCTTGCCTACGCCTTCCCCATAAAATAAATTATAATGTAGATAGTTATAGCCAAATACGGATAAGTTATTTTTATTCTTTTTTTTTTTTTTTTTTTTTTTTTTTAACAAAATAAAACTCTACGCTAACTCTCAAAAACTCCTTCCTCATATACCTCGAGTCAAGAATTAAAAGTTAAATTTGGACCAATGCATACAATAGTTCCCAAATAAATCTAACATTTAGTCCATATCTAGTCGTAGATGGACACATCAAAAGGCGCCATAAATCTAATCGTATTAGTCTATCTACTTATATTTTTTAGTAACAAAACAATACAAGCATACTTGAATGATTTTTAAAACCGTACGCTAAACAAAACCTTAATGGCAGGACTTTTCCTCAGACGTGCCGTTTGCAATGTCATCACCACGGAAACCAATGTCTATTGTAATTTTGTAACGTACATCCAAACTTGATACTTTAACATGTCTCTATAACTGTCAGCGATAACCTAAACAATTCACTAAGAAATTATTCCTCCGTAACTCTAGTTAAAAAAAAAGTCGCGGACTGCTAATAGTCGCTGTTTAAAGTTTACCTGAATCTTCATTGTTACTGCACAATTTTATTGAATTTTTAATTTTGACTTTTATAACTAAACATTACCTACTCAATATATACATACTTTGGCAACCTGACTATTTCACTAAGTATCTACTATGGATTTTTTTTTTTTTATTTATTTATATTGAAGAACCAATTTTTAAGCCCTTGGCTCTTAGACTAATTCTTCTATTCCACAATAACAGCTAGGCTACCCCGTTAGCCAGATATCCACATCTACAATAATAATCTCAAGATATGTGTCAACGCTCCGTCCGCTAAAATTATTTTGTAAAGAATTTTTATTTAACTAGCGGCTGTCTTTTAATACTAAGGTTGCGTAGAAGCATCTGTAAGCAATTATCTAAGTTCATTTGTCTGCTTTAAAAATGCTATACAACCTCTTCTTGAATTAACTTTATTCCGTTAGCGCAAATCAAAATGTTTAAAAATTACCCCTTCTAAAAACCACAATTAAACCGTCTCACTTTATATGATAATTGCTATACTCTCTTATCAACATTCTCTTAAGTATTCACTTCTCTTAACTGTACTAGTTGACAATTAACCAGCTGAGTTCTAGTCGACTAGACATGTTCCGCTCACTTAATTTCTGCTTTTAAATTTACATAGTTAAGTCGCGACCCCCCGTTGTCAATACATCACTTTTATATCTGTCTGTTTTAAGGTACTTTCAGTAAATCTCACTTTGATATTTAAGTACAATTATCTGATATTTTTCTTCAATTGACATTACAGTCAAGTTAAAGATTATGTTTATTGTAAACCATTTTATATTTCCTAGGCAACTTTATCAGAAGTTTCCCTATAGCTCTAGTCAAATCAATAAGTATTTTAGGCATAAAAAATTACTCACAATCAGTTATTTTCTGAATTGCATACCGGCTCCAATCTCATTGTTATTGTTTACACCTTTAAATTTTTATCACATAATCACAATGCAATATTTATTCCACATTGACCCACATAACCTTTATATCA
Organism: Agriphila tristella; assembly: GCA_928269145.1. Taxonomy (NCBI): domain Eukaryota; kingdom Metazoa; phylum Arthropoda; class Insecta; order Lepidoptera; family Crambidae; genus Agriphila; species Agriphila tristella. Next base: position 32,845,620 of record OV743432.1, read on the forward strand.
TCATCACATTCAAACTTTCACTAAACTTGTTTATTTAACCATTGTTTTTCAATAACTAACTTTATTATAACCTCTTTTTCTGTTTGTTGACATCAGACTAGTGTGGCCAGCTTCTGAACGCAAAACAGACTAAATTGCAGAAAAAAAAATGAAAATTTACCAGTCTCATATGAGAAAAATTACACCGGTGAAAAACTAACTCTCGCAACATGTTTTTTTTCGCAATTGTCATTTCGACAAACGTTAAAGTCGTACTACAATATTTTAATTGAAACCAACCTAAAGGTAATTATTAGCTACGCTTAGCAAATGCCGATAATTTTATTACTATGGAAACTCTAATGAAGCTAAAAAAGCAATTTTACTTAATTGTCTTAACATGACATCGACACCGTTAGCAATAATTACTTATATCCGCCAACTTAATTACCAAATCTCTATGTCCGAACGGTCGCGAAATTAGACGGAATTTGTGTTAAGCGCTCTGAATCTGACCACCCTATAGAGTGACTTTTGCCGTCAGGTTGACGTTGACAATTGAATGAAGTTCTTAGTTGAATGACAATGAAACAAAACCCCGTCCGTCTGCTCATCCGGCATTCGTTCTTCTATCTGACATTCGTTCTTTATTTTCTAATTTCTTTCTTTAAATGAAACCGCCTTAAATGTCTTTTTATCGTAACCCAGACGATCCCTTATCCTTACTAAATTCTTTATATTTATTCAACCCATAAAATCTATTATTTATCAATGTAACAATTTTTTTTATTTCCATGACTACAAGTCTTAGTTTTCACTAACGCCATCTATGATATTTTTCCGTAGGCCTATTTCATACTAAGGCTACGTTCACGCTTGTCGTATCTCAGAAATAAGAACAGACAGTGCAACTGACATCATAACCTGAGCCATTTCGAAGAATATTAGCTTATTATATTTTACCCTATTCATTATTCAGTTTTCTTAATTCAACCGACCCCAATTCCTTTCAAGACATGAGCTCAGTGTTCATCATGCTATCAATATCATAATCGAAATCCGGCGGTAATAAAACGTTCGACAAAACCCGTCTATTCTAATAATTCCCGAAATAGCATAAAGAAAATAACAATAACGTTTACGCTAATAAAATATTTCTAGATAAGTACATTTCCTGTTTCTTTTATCGATTGCTAGTAAAATTTTAATTCTAGATTTTATTTATGAAGTCAACTTTATAAAACTGAATTCTAACCATTTGCAATCAAGAAAACGTTCATTTAAACGGCCCAACAGGACTGCTTAAGCCGTAGTACGAAGGTAAGGCAGTTCAATATAAATCCCGCTATAAAACTCGTCAAGGCCCATAAACAATCACACACCCGTTTCGATACTCAACATTTGATTTTAAAATCGCTATATGGGCCGCCGTGGGCCAACGTGCTAACATGTTTTAACTGTCAGATTTTTTTTCTAGTCTGTTTATTTGACAGAACCCCTCTTTCTATCAGAATCCTAAGTAATCTTTGTCACGACGTGATTTTCTTATGTTTTTAACCTAAAATTCACGATGTTTTTACTCAAGAATAAATTTGTACTTGTTGTATTTGTACACAATAACCAAAGGAGAATGAAAATAGCGCTTTTTAGTGGTGAATTTCATTCCTACTACAAAACTTCTTGTAAGTATAAAATTTTCGGTTGGCATTTTTTTTGATAAAATTTTCTGTTTTCATTGTGAAACCTTTATGGAGTAAAAATGTCCATAAAATCAATGCCCCTCTACCAGCTCAATGTTACTTTACCTCAATCAATAAGAAACCCTTTCTCAAACGCTAAAATATAACTCTATAAACATTAATGTGAACTACATAACCTATTTTGATATTTTTCTTTAATTTCAGCTATAACCAAAAGGATTACATAACAGATCGCACGCAAAAGATCAACCGGATGCTACACTACAAAACAAGGAATTTTCAATCCACAACCAGCGATATCGTTCCTATTTTCTCAGCAGCAAAATGTGACCAAAATCATCTTATCTGTATTTTGATCACTGCATTTCACATTACAAAAGCCTGGAATTCGTTGAAGTGGAATCTATGCTAAAAGTATGTAAAAACTACTAATTCTGGTCACGGCATCTCACGATGTAATGATCCCCCCCCCCCTATTTAAATACTGATACAAATGATAACTACTATCTTGATTTCCTAATGATACCTGGTGATGGGATTTTATTGGATTCTAGTTCTTACTGTTTTACTATATGGATTGGTGATATTCTAACCCTAGCATAGTTAACCTAACGCATACCTAACTACAAATCCCATTCATGTTGATTAGCCGCTAAACGGCTTCCGAACTAACCATCCCTACTTGTGATTCCATTAAATGTTTTATCTATGTTTTGCCTAGTTTATTTTCCCTAACCCTATTTTATTGCATGATAGAATAATCTAATATTAATGCTTTTGTAAGTGTGAAATGGGCGCATGAAGTCTAGTGATATTTCCCAGGTTGTAATCCGTAATTACCCTAAGTTCTCGAATATTGCTGGGTGGATATAAATATTAACTTTACATGACTAACTTTAATTATTTAAGCTTCGATAGATAATGAACTAAGAACCTATTACTAAAAGAAGGAAATTACTTTGCCTGTTTTTCCTACAGAATAGAAATTAAGATATTAATTCTGCCCTCATAAGCCAAAAAGCGTCAACTCAAAAAAATCACATTTTCCGTTTTTTGTTGCATCGGATAGCTTAATCAATTATCTATCTAATGGACTAAGCGAAATAGCGATATCACTCTTAAAACATACAGAAAATCAACTTTGGAAATATTGCGTATCTCAATTCTACATGAAATTACTAAAAGATTTAGCGGTATATTGTAATTTTGAATGAGAATGGCCATATATTTGGTTACGGCGATACAGGTTAAAAAAGTCATCAGTCAGTCAGTAATATTTCTAAGGCATTTGGCGGCATCTGCGTAATTCTAATAAGCGAAACAAAGTTACGGCTCTGGCGCTAATTAGTTCGCACTAGAGCAAATGCCGCTGCAGCCGCGCAGCAGTACACATGAAAATAAACTCTAAATATTTACCATTACGAACGAAATTCAAGTACCTTTATTAGGTAATACATAGATACCGTGTTTATGTTAAAAACCGTTTTACATGTCATTAATCGTTTGTTTAGGTTGAGGTCACAGTATAATCCGTCATAAATATCAGAAAAAATACAAATTGATCATAATTGCATTAAAAAGTGTTTGGTGTTAATCAGTGTTTGTGATTTAGATTAGAGGTACTTAAGTGTTTTTAAAGTAGGTAATTGTTTCATAGTATATACATTTATGTCGGCAGACAGACTCTATGATGGAATGGAATGCATCATAGAGTAGAATTATCCATGAAGCGGAAGAAAAACAAAATTTATTACTTTGAAGACTTCTGTAAAGCTGTTAATAAGTACGGCTGGAAAGAACGTAATACAAGCTTTCTAGACTTAATCCGCGTCCTTATATCAGCGATATTGTACAAGTAGAAGTCAATAGAGGCAGCTACGATTTAATTTACAGAACTGGATTTGATATTGAACCTATAATCGCCAGCATTGTTGCAAGCAACTTTTTGAAAACTTATATACTTCCGCCCCCAAAAAAGAAAGCCTTACCTAATGGCATTTCACAGGCTAAAAAGCATAAGATTTTGAAATCACTTCAAAATATAATAACTAACAATAGACTCTGTTTCTGGAGGGAACTTACCACTTCTGAATGATGTTGTATATAAAACATTGTCCACTTTGTGCTTGATTTGAGTGTAGTAGCATATACTTAACATTGCCCAATTTGATTTTGATTTGTCCCAAATATAATAAAGTTATCGAAAAATACATTAACTTGTGGTTTTATTTACATTATTTTAGATTTTGAGCAAAAATATGTACGGAAATATTTGTATGGAAATTTCTATACAAACACTAAAACCGATAGCGGTAACTCATCATTTAAGGCAATTTATTGAAAGAGAAATGGCGGTATCTCAAATAAAAGGCAAACAAATATAGTTTTTCAATATTTTTCTGTATCAATATTAAATATGGTTTTAAATATTAATTATCAAGTATAAATAATCCATAAAATACTTCTTTAAGTTGATGCGAAAACGAAAAAGACAAAACAGTCATTTTCTCGGAAGTCGCTTCTGTTGAGTTGACGCTTTTTGGCTAATGAGGGCAGAATTGCTCATTCCAAATTGATCCAACTTCATACTAATCTGTTACTTTGTTTAATGCTTAGAAATAACTATGTTTATCAAATAAAATACTGATCTATTTTATTACGGAGGACCCTAATCCATTAGATTTCTACCTTATGATGTCATGGTCAAGCTATATCAACTTTATTGATAAATTTATTACTAGTTAGTTATAACTTCAACAATGAATTACTAGTGTCCGCCTGAAGTGTTAATGGAAAATTGAGAATTTACCTATTTTACTACTATACTATCAGTTATAAAGAATCTATTATCTATGTCAACAATGTTTCAATTCATATCTTTGGATTTATTTGACAAATTTTAATAATCATAGCCGGCCCGACTGCGGCTTTTAGAAAATCTCTAGAATTTGTTAATTTTCTAACTTTAAAAGGAATAATATTATATAAATATCTTGGAAAGTATCTTAGGGTTGCCTCTCACCTAGTTTTCTATGTTAATGCCAAAACCAATACTGAAATTATATTATGAAAATCTGAATGTTTTGCTTTTATGATTTATTTCTTTATTTCTATTCGTCTAATTTGATGTATAGATGTCCTAGCTCTGAACAAAGGATATGGAACCAACGCTTTGACTACAAGATGAGTTTAGTAAGTATGTTTTGTAACATTAAGTATGTGCTTAAACAAATGGGCTTCGCTCATCGCTATTGGATTGTATAGTTGGTCGTTGCCTATCTTCAATTTAATGTGTTTATACCCAAAGAAGAATATGATCAGACGGTTTCCTAGTTAATGGTATTGATTCCTCATCTTACAACAAAAGTACTCGCTTTTATCACTAGGTCTCAATCATTCCTGTTATTACAACTATTACTTAATAAAATTACCACTAAATAGATATTATTACTCTTTTGATACAACCAGGGAAACAGAATTTAAGTTTGTAATTTTCCTAAATAAGCCTACTCCAATCTCATACCAATTCTTAATATTTGTTACTATACCATGGAGATTTTAATAGTCCTCTAGCGATTAGAAATGGAGATACTATAGGAAAGAGATAAGCGTTTCCTCCTACATTCCGCTGAATGAAGCAAGTACGAACAATGTTGATAGAAATTGGTCAAAGTGAATTCATGAGTTAATTGGAGTATTGTTATAAATTAGTAGGGTATAAGAGGGTATATCGAGCCATAACAGACAATAGGGTAAAAGGAGGTAACTCGAGCTATAAAGAAGTTAAGTTTGGGTAATTCTACTCCGCTACCAAATATTAGTTTATTTGTCATATACAACGTTATTCTAAGTAATGTAAATCATCCAATGTCGACTTAGTTTATCAAGATAAGAGAGGTAATTTGAAGCAAGTTAAAGAGTTATAGTCACTTAAAATCAAGGTATGGATAAACTGTCTTCGTCACTGATTTAGAATTTATTTGCTATCTTTAGTGTTACTTAAAAATATACAATGTGGCTTTCCTGGCTAGATAAAGAGCCCCTCCACCGCTCAATATGGTAAGCCTCGTCTCCAGAACTGGGCAACTTTCCCCCAGGACCAGCCAATTACAATCATTCTTTAATTTAAGTAAAGTATATGGTCGATAATCTAAGTTTGTCTGTATATTCCAACAAGAAGAGGACAAGCAAAATGCTCCAAGCGATTTCCCAGTTTTTCACAATTGAGATATTCTTTTCTCAAATGTGATGGCCAGATCAATTTTTTTTCTTTTTTTTTTTTCTAAATTCTGATTTATCTTATATCAACATAAATTCAATCTTACAATTTATGAACTTAAAAAAAAAGGGAATAAATACTGGAAAATCTAGGGATTTCGGAAGGAAAGTTTATTAAATTTAGGGACGTATAATAAATAAATATTTGCGTTAAACCTTTCCTACTTTTGAACAATAGCTTTGGATTGCATTGTCAAAATGGCATTGAATAAATCTTCTTATGATTATTGTGTGATAAACTTGATATTGATTTCCTTTAAATTGAGTCGACTGTTAAATTTGATTTAGAATATTTAACTCAGAGAATACTTTGATTCCAGTAATCGTGAACTTAACATATTCACCAATTTAATTGATACTTTCATAGTATATAAATGTTGGTCAAAGTATTGTTTAGTGCTACATACCGAGCATTATTTTGTTAATTTGTGGAAGCTTACTCAAAATTGTGTCTTGTGATATTAATGAGTTGGAATTGACATGGCTCAAATAATATCACGGGTCAACATTACACCCAGACTTTTCTTTAGCATTCATCCACATTTATTACCAAAATATTTTATTTTATTTATAGTCAACAGATTGAAACAAGGTCAAAATTAGTAAAGTCAGCCCAATTCAAAGATATTTCTTCTATTATAATTTGATAGTCTTTTAGTTAATTAGATTGTGCGTCCAACTAGCTTTAGCACAATGGTAGGTAGATATTTTTCATTCACTGAAATTTATTTACAATGCCACTTCACAACACCCATAGATGCCACTGAGAATTTAAGATAACAAATTCACTAACACATTCCCATTAAACCCTCCAACTTGCTCGCATTTACCTGCCTTGACACAACCTAAAAATTGTCATACATTTTAATTTACTTTGGTCATGATCCGCCATGTTGTTTATCAAAATTAGCTTGGATGAAATGCATCACTTAGAGAACCAATAGCGGCCATTTTGTAATGCACCTAGCAATTTTCCTATCGATAAATAATAATTCGGCCATTTTGTTGAATTATGCCTAACTTATCCTACAACAACTTCGAGTCTAGAATGCTAATTTTACAATGTGACGACCTACCTAACTAGATTTTTGCTCGTTCCACATGCCTGCCTAGCAGATTATGCGCCTATTCCGCTCTATTGACGACGATTCACAACACCAGTATCACAAACCCCCCCCCCCAGGTTTTGTGATACTCTACCTAATTTTCGCGCGATTAACCCTACAATTGACCTATGATTTTACCTGCCTAGTTCAGACTACATGAGAATTTCCTATGCCAATTTTTGTGGTTCTTACCAGCGCCACACGTCGCCCCATTCCTGTACAGTTTTGAGCGGCACTCACCTAGCATAACCTATCAACCTTTACGTGCCAGAATCGGAGGGGAAGGAGCCGATTCCGGGGCCCTAGCTCAAGGAATAATGAAAACCTGCCCTCGGGGCTTAAACGGAAAACAGAACTACGTTCTAACGGCAGCACTTGATGAAGCCTTTTTCCATATTAAGTCACGCAGGCTTACATTATGTGACTAACTAGGCAGACCAACGAATTGGCCGCCCGTTTATGACGCCACAATCATAAACTTCAATTTTACCTAGTACCCCCCTCGAAAGTCCATAGCGAATCGCCCCAGTACGACACAATCCTATTTTTAATTATTCAAGATAAAAAACTCCCTTTCCCACATTTCATTTCATATGAAATTAGTTTTAGAAAATCTATTTTCACTAATTCTTGAATTTACTTGATACAGCTACGTTAATTTGATGTAAACTTCACAACCAAACTATATATTTCAGTCAGGCTTTAATTTTACCATTTAAAGCTCATCTGAAACATTTCCCCAAAGGTTAGAAACTTGCCCGTGCAAGACCTATACACATAGACTTTCGTTTCTTTCACTTATTTGCTGACTATTTCGGTCTTGAGTTAAAGAAAAACTTGTTCAGCAGCCATCTTACAGAGGGAAGTGTGCTTGCGTCTTCTTCGGTGAGCGTCAGTAAAGGAAAGAGGACCGGCTCCCCCGCGCCCGGCCTTATATACATGCGGAAAAGTTACCTCTGCGAAAATCTTGATGACGCTTAATCTTATTGGTTCTTAATTTTTTAGAGAGCCCTGTCACTAATTTTTCTAATTTACCCAATAATGGGGTAATTTCTCCCTGAACTAATCTACCTATCTCGCGAATATAATAATAGGAACCCGTAATTACTTCGATACTCACGATAGTTATAATTATAAATATAATTAGTTTTGCTTATTCTAGAATTTACAAAACTCCTCACATACGCAAATATTGTTCTAACTTCCTAATGACACAATCGATTTAACCTTCCCTGTACGTTTGAAACATCTTTTGGTCTATCGCTATTCTAACCTCCCAAGAAAAATCTTATAATCAATAAATATGTTATCTGACCGCTTTTATTATTTCCAATCGACGCATAGCTTTATTTAATAATAGCAACGAATTGATAACAAGAACCCAATGATATTATGCTTAACCAACCAAACTTGGGGTATAATAACGCTAACAACGAAAATTACTCACATACGTAACCTACTGTTGTATGTGCCCTATTTTGTCGCCTCATCTTACAATTTGCCTCTTCAGTCACTGAATGAGTTTATCTACATACTATGGTATTTTAAAAATATTTCAAACCCTCTCTGTCTCTAACTTTTCTTTCTTGTGCAAAAGTAATGGCATCATTTTTATTTCTTCATCTATTCGCCGTTTCTATCGTTATTTTACTGAAAGAGTCACTTTTACTGAAAGGTAACCGTTGAATATCCTTCCACATAACATTTAACCTATTCATATACCTATTATTGTGGGTAAATGATTTGTAATCTCCAAGTATTATTCAGAAAATATAAAATCAATTAAAGTTTTTATTGTATTTGCAGGTTTACTATACTGAATATATGGATATCATATTTCTTACTGTAAGATAATCAACGTCGTTTATAAAATCTAAGCATATATTTTCATCTATTCAAAACAAAAGCACATTTGATCGCTTATTGATGAATCGAAAATACACCAAATCTCACAATTTCGAATATACTAGCCTTAAGATGAATCCCGGCCTTAACACCCTCGACTCATACATACATACATACGCGACCTCTTTTGCCGTTCCCCTGGCACGGAACCTTGCTCTCGAGTCCGACTTGCACTTGGCCGGTTTTTTTCCCATATTATATTACTAAGGGTACTTTATAGACTCTAACTGGTAACATTTAATTTTACACGTCACTATTGCGAATTATGATTGGTTACTTTAAAATCTGGCGCCATGTAGCTTAATCTTAGGAAAATCCACGCCCACACAGAATCTGAGCTCTCGATTGGCTATCACAACCATTTTCCCTTCGTTTTTTGTTTATGAACAAAGGAAAGCCACGATCCATTCTACGGTAGATTGTTTTTATGTCTAGTTCCTTTTACAACTTTTTACTAGTTATCGTTTCTATTTAATGTTTATTTATTACAAATATAATCATTCGTATTCTTCCTTTACTTTTAATATTAAATGATTTTACTTTATTCATAATCCCAAGCTTAATTTACAAATAATGTTTTTTGATTTTTGCTGAAAACGAAACGCGATATGTGTTTACAAAGCATGTCACGTCACCAAACCTAAACATTATTTTACACATTTAGAATAACTAAATTATTATTTGTTTATTTTAATATTTTATAATCATTCGACTTCCTTTTACCTTATAAATTTTAAATGATATAATTTTACCAAGGATTATTTCGTTCTCTTTTTTTTTCTCTTTAAAATATAGAGTGATTTTTCTCTATGGATTATCACTTTAGTTCCAAAAACGGCCACCAAATGTCAAATGCATTTGTCTATGTAAATGTCAACCTATTGTTTATTATTGTCGAACCATATTTTCAGGTTAAAGAAATCCCGCAAAAGTATCCGTTTTTTATATAGAAATATGATATTTCGTGTATGTTGTATTTGCAAATCGCAGTCATAGCCTACAATTATCTGTGATCAAAGAGTTTGTGCTACGAGAATACTTTTGTAATTGCAGTAAATATCGTAAAGCCAGACAACATTTAAAGACATCCCAAATTGCATAAACAACCCCTTTTTTATTAAAATGAGAATAAACATCCCTTCAGGTAAGTTATTCAACGAGTTTATTTATTGATTCAATCACATAACTTTATTTATTTATTGTTTACAACTATTTTTTCCAACCCTGGACTTCTTTGTACCTCGCAGATTTACAAATTATCACTAAAATAGAAGTTAATTGAAAGAAATGGAGTCTCCAAGGCGATAGAAAAAGGTAATACATTGGAGGCGATGGGATTATTAAGGAGCAACAAAATATCTTTCCCAGTGCCGGTTCATAGGTCAGTAACCCCTCTTATTTTTATTTTTATTAAATATTTGAGACAAAGATAACATGTTCAATTTTGAACTGTTACAAGCTTAGTGTCAAAGAGAATGTAAAATCAGTACCTAGTGTACTAGGTACCTACGCTAGGTGCTAGCAAAGGTATGACCTTAGAATAATAACACCTAGAACGATAATTCCCTACAAAGCGCACTGTCAAAAGTGAGGCAACTAAAACAGCCACAATGGTGCCGTTTTCAGATTTTTATTATCCATTATTTCATAATCATACATAATAGGTACCTACAAGACAGTTTCAATTTTCCTACCTTTAGGAGATTAATAATTACCATATTATTGGATTTTAGTTACGATTAGGTAACGTATGAAGGATATAGATCTGAAAACTGAGCCATTTTGGCTCAGTATTAGTTGCCTCACTTTGCATAGAAGGACACGGCTTCTAGGTGTTATTATTCTAAAGTTATGACCCTATTAGTTTGAAGGATGGCACTAAAAGTTCGTCTTTTACCTGCCCCTAGTTATTTTTATACAAAAGATGCTTTTGTTATCTATTTTACGGTTTTTGGGTAAATGCAAGACAATGCAGACCACTCAATCTAGTAATAACTTTGCAGACCGTACCTCTTTATCGTGTCGTGAGCGTGACGTTATCTGCGCCCGCGGCATGGGTTCATGATATTATCATATCGACCTCGATATGACTAAAATATGTATTAAACAACGTCGAAACATATTTGACAGGACGATAAAGTTCGTCCTTCGCAAGAAGCTTATACCTCCCTCCAATGGAGATTGCACGGCCAGTGTCATAGTGAAGATAGAAAAAATGTCCTTGAATGACGTGACGGCTTATTGCAACCTCTTTCTTTAGTGTTACAATACGTGTTCGTTGTTCGTTCGTTCGTGAAAAACGAAAACGTATTGTAAAACGAAAAGAAAGAGATAGCAATAAGCCGTGACGTCACTAAAGAGTCTTTTTTCAATCTTCACTATGATACTAGGCGTGCAATCTCCATTGTGGGTATAAGCTTCTTGGTCCTTCGATAAAGAATTTTATCACGTCGACAGAAATCATTCATTCAGTGTGTTTGAAATTCGTTCTTTTGGCGTTGATAAGTTTTAGAAAAGGATCGCACTACACGTGCACATACTGTACTGCGCGTGACAGCCCTACTTCGATTTTTAAGTTTTTGAGAGCCCTAATTCTATAAATAGATTATAATATAAACAAACGCTAGGTGTAAGTTAGTGTAAGACAGATTTTGTTAAGTAAGTTAGTTCATTATAGAGATCCGTACTGAACACATCTTTTTATTTAAACTCCCCTTCTGTCATCCGAAGTGGGATTCGTCGCGTATTTTTTTTTATATATACCTAACCTACTGCCCACGATGAACAATAAAAATAAAATAAACAATAAACGTAGTAATAAGAGACCAATAAATAGTGATAGTGTGGAACAAACTGTGAATATGTACAATAATAGTGATAACTTTAGTGTAGAGACGAGTACTAGTAAGGCTATTGCATTGCCTACATTTGACCCTAGTGTTGGTGCAATCGAAGCTAGTGAGTGGATTGCAGAAGTTGATTTTTTATCTTCCAAAAACAAATGGGATGATGTGGAAATCATCGCAAGATGTGTGCCATTTTTGGCTGGGCCGGCACTGGAGTTGTATAAAGAGTGGACACCAGTACAAAGAACGTGGCCAGCCTTAAAAGAAGAAATACAAATTACATTCCCAAAATGTCGCGATTTGTGTCGTGATTTTAAAATAGCGGCAAATATGACGAGCGACCAATTTTCATCGGTATCAATTTATGCCGCAAAAAAGAATAGAATATTAAAAAAACTTAGATTGCAATTTCGCGAAAGCGAAATCATTGAATTAATAACTGGAGGGATCACTGATCCTCACGCCAAATCCATCGCCAGCAGTGCGGATACATTGAGCGTTCTGTTTGAAAAATTAGCTCGCTACATCGCTGTTTCACCAATCCAGCCAAAAACGTCTACAGTCAGCAACACTATTGATGAAGTGGATTTCCAGCCATCTACTTCAAAGCGACAGAAAATTACAGCAGACATGAAGAATCGCTGTAATCGATTGGGACATCTACAACGTGATTGTCGTACCAGGGTAGACAATTTACCTATCAAATTACCTGCTATCACGATGGGTCAGAATAAAATACAAGAAAACTGTTCGTTTTGTCACAAGAGGGGGCATTTGGCGGAAAACTGTTGGACTAAATAAAGAGTCGATCGAGAAAACCGCCCCAAACAAGTAAACAGCAGTGGCAAGGTATGTACAACACCTGTTATTATAAATGGAAGAATTGTACATATTTTAATTGATAGCGGAGCATCATGTTCATTAATGAAAGATAAGTTGGCACGGTGCATAGGTGCTCATCGTCAACCTTCATTTCTACAAATATGTGGACTTTCAAATGAAATAATATTTTGTAATGAAAAGATAAATGTTATAATCCAATTAGAAAACATAACAATAGAGACAACTTTTCATATAGTGCAAGACAAAGAAATACGTTATGATGCTATTTTGGGCAGAGATGCAATAAGCACAAACAATATTATGTTTATAACTTCCACGAGCGGTACGATTATAAGAAGGCAAAATCAAGTTCCATATGAGATTGTTTATACTATAGACGAAGTTATAGTAAATGCTTTGTTAAAAATTCCAAGTCAGGTCCAAGCTCAGATGCGGGAACTGTTAAATAAACATTCGGGTCTTATCGCAGTTAACAATAACATTCGTGAAATCAAGACTGCCGTTATGACTATCCGGACTACGACAAACGAACCCGTTGTTTATCACCCTTACAGAATGTCGGCCTCCGAGCGGGACAAAGTGAGGACGATTGTGACGGAACTTTTAAATAATAAAATTATTAGGGAGTCGACGTCACCTTATGCGTCACCAGTGATATTGGTGAGAAAAAAGGACGCTAGTGACAGATTATGTGTTGATTACCGGGCATTGAATAGAATAACTATAAAAGATAGATACCCATTGCCATTAATTGACGATCAGTTGGATAGATTAGGGAAAGCTCGTTATTTTAGCACACTTGACATGGCATCCGGTTTTCATGGAATTCCAATTGAACAGGAAATATCTGAGAGTAAGACGACTGTATCATCGGTGGAGAAAACAGCCTTTGTTACACCTGACGGCCACTACGAATGGTTACGTGTTCCCTTTGGTCTTAGCAACGGACCTAGTACATTTCAAAGGGCCGTAAATATTGCACTGGGAGCGTTAAGATATAACATTGCTCTAGTCTACATTGATGACGTCATCGTTCCCTCATGTAGTATGGAAGAAGGATTAGAAAGGTTAAGTGTAGTGTTGAAAGCACTAGACGAGGCAGGATTTACTTTAAACTTAAAGAAATGTAAGTTTTTACAAAAAGAAATTGAATATTTGGGAAGAATTATTTCTGAGGAAGGGATACGACCTGGAAAAACTAAGATTGAAGCATTAAAGAATGCTCCAATACCACAAAATGTAAAGCAAGTGAGACAATTAATGGGACTAGCTAGTTATTTTCGGAAATATATACCAGAATTTGCAATAAAAACTGCTTGTATAACTGATCTTTTGCGAAAAAATACCAACTTCATTTGGTCGGAGGAAAGAGAAAAAGCTCGACAATATATTATAAATAAGCTTTCTTCACTGCCTTTATTAGTAGTTTTTGATCCAGAAAAAGAAACAGAATTGCATACTGATGCAAGTAGTCTTGGATTTGGTGCAATTTTATTCCAAAGACACGATCAAGATCTTCGTGTGGTGGCTTACTACAGCAAACGAGCCTCACTGGAAGAGTCTAAATATCATAGCTATGAATTGGAAACAATTGCTATAGTAAACGCATTAAAACACTTTCGAGTTTATTTATTGGGAAAAGAGTTCAAACTGATAACAGACTGTAACGCTGTAAAATTAACATCAAGAAAACGAGATTTATTACCACGAGTGGCTAGATGGTGGTCCTATATACAAGACTTCAATTTCAAAATTGAGTATAGAAAAGGCAGTAATATAAAACATGTAGATTTTTTAAGTAGAAATCCGCCACAAACTCAAATAGAAGAGGTGCTAGTGAACGATCAGATTACTTGGATAGAAGCTACACAAAAACAAGATCGAAATGTAATTGATATCATAAGGCGAATACAAGAAAACCCCGACAGTTTGAAAGAGTACACCATTCAAAATGGCATCCTGTTAAGAAAAATAAAAAGTAGTAATAAAAAATAACACTTAAAATATTATGTACCGTCAGCAGCCCGCTTCAACCTAACTAAACTATTCCACGATGAACAATGTCATATTGGAGCAGACAAAACAGTCGAATCAATGAAAAAAAAATATTGGTTTCCTGGAATGACATCTTTTATACGAAAATACATAAATCATTGCATCATTTGTTTATCGACAAAACGACCAAGTGGGCCGAAACAAGGTTTATTACATCCAATTGAGAAGTTGCCCATACCCTTTCACACTTTGCATGCCGACTGTACTGGACCATTCGGAACAGCTAATGGTCGCTACAGATACCTGTTGTTGTTGGTGGATGCCTATACGAAATTTACAATATTAATACCAATTGAAAATCTCACAGGGTCTGAATTAGTAAGAGCGCTCGAACCTCACCTCAGTTTATTCGGAACGACGAAAAGAATTATAACAGATAAAGGAACAAATTTTTCAAGTAAACAAACAAAGGAGTTATTGAAACGTATGGATATTGAAATACATTATATTGCAACTGGTGCCAGTAGAGCCAATGGGCAAGCTGAACGATATGTAGCCACAGTATTAAATCTACTTGCCTGTGAAGTAAATAGTGGGTCAGAATGGTCGAACGTAATTTACAAAATACAATTAACTCTAAATACGACTATTCAGAAAAGTACCGGCTGTACCCCGATAGAACTGCTCACAGGAATTCGATCGGAAGTGCCTGATTTAAAGAAGCTAAATCCTGAACTTATAGAAAATGAGATAAACATAGACCTACAACAATTAAGAAATACCGCAGAAGAGCGTTTACGGAACAATGCACTAAAAACTAAATTACGATTTGATAGAATGAGACCCAATAATATTCAATACAAAGAAGGTGATGTTGTTTATGTTCAACAACAGCGAGTGCGACTCGGAAAATTAGATCCGAGGTACAATGGACCATATACAATAGAAAAATGTTTGCCAAGAGATAGATATAAAGTCAAAAATATAGAAAAGAAAACATTTCAAATAATACCAAAAGATAGAATGCGATTGTGGAATCGAGAGGCTGCGGAAAATGCCGTGACAGCCTTGTATAATTGATAAGTATGAAAGTAATGAATAAGTATCAAAGAAAACAAAGAATTAAAGTAAAAGTAAGTATAATAATAAAAAAAGGCGTAAGCAATTTTTTTTGTAAAAAAAAAGTGTGCACGGATCGCTACTAATATTGAGTGTGCGTGAGCATCTTATCTATTAATAAGAGTGCTGGGACCGCAAAGCAAAAAAAAAGTTGTTGGCGCGAGCTACTTAAGTATGTGATAAGTGAGCGAGGACCGCAGAGTTATTGAGTAAAAAAAAAAAAAAGTTACAAAATCATAATTTTAATCGTCAATTTGGCCAATTGACAGTTAAAATTAATCAAAAATAAATAAATTAAAAGCTTTCTAATAAAAACAAAATATTAAATTGCCAATTGAGGGCAGCAAAATATAATTGCCAGTGAGGGCAAAAACAAAAAAAAAAAAAAAACAAAAAACAAAAAAAAAGCCAAAGAGGGCTGTAGTACTTGTACGTACAATATGTTTCAGGTCAGTTAAATATATTTCAAATTACAGGTAAAACACTGATGGGCGATTAGGTGAAGAAGTTAAGCTTCGAGAGCGAAGCCTAGGCAGGAAGGCCGTGACAGCCCTACTTCGATTTTTAAGTTTTTGAGAGCCCTAATTCTATAAATAGATTATAATATAAACAAACGCTAGGTGTAAGTTAGTGTAAGACAGATTTTGTTAAGTAAGTTAGTTCATTATAGAGATCCGTACTGAACACATCTTTTTATTTAAACTCCCCTTCTGTCACGCGCGTGTCGCGCTCTTTTGTCGACCACCTTTGAGTAGTAGACTATTAATCGACTTCAACCTGTCAAAATGCGCTAATTAAACTGTGCAAGATGGCGGCTCATTGTGATCATTTTGGTGATCATACACGCAGTGCGCGATAATTAGTCGCACTTGACATTTCATCGTGACATAGATAATATAATTAATAGAATGATCCACGCACTGTGTCGTAATTTTGTCAGGTTTCATAATATGATAAAAACTCGATAAACAGTTTATCGATTGTGCCATGCAGCGGGCGCTGTTTTTATCCGTTCTTATCAAAATGATAATAATATTATAAAATATGATTTTAGAGGACAGTTGTAAAGGAAAATAGGCTCTTCTTTCCATTAGTTGACGTGGAGTTTTGAGTGTGATACCAGGGGGACATTCTGCGTAAGGGACATTCTGCGTAAGGGACATTCTGCAAAAGGGACATTATGCGAAAGGGACGTTTTGCGAAAGGGACATTTTGCGAAAGAGACGTTTTGCGAAAGGGACATTCTGCGAAAGGGACGTTTTGCGACCAGGGGACATTTGGCGAAAGGGACAATCTGCGACGGAAGGCGTTAGTGGCCAGTGTCAGCCACAAGAAGCGAGAAGCGACGATTTGTAGCGTCTGGCGAGGCGACCACCGGCGTTTTACCGTTTGCGGCGATGTATGAAAACTACAGGAATAGGTCAGTGTTGGCGTTTTGTGGTTGTGATTGTGGTGCGTGGCGCTCGTTTGCGGGGACCGTAAACACGGTAGAGAAATGTATCAGTATTATAACTCACTCAATACAAACGGTCGAAATGCGAGCCATATCTATGCGCCCCAAGTTCGATCTGCACTCGGTTCGGTATGTATACAACAGTCGCGAATGCGCCGCAATCTCAGATAGGGTTGCCAGATTAGCTGGCGTCAATTCCGGGACTAGAATAGCGCGGGGGGGGGGGGTTGTCGTGGGGCAATGTTAAGAATGAAATGCATATTAATTTATATTTTTGGAATAGAAAATTACTTTTATTTATACATACATGAAAATAAACCTTAAAACAAAAATTGCACAGCATCTCGCTTTTCATTGTTGATTAAATAAGACTTTAAGAAATCAACATTACGTTCGAATGAACTTCGTCATTTCTATGAAATATTCATCAATTATTGATATTATATCGAATAATTAATAACCATTATAGACAAGACAACTACCAATAGTAACAAAATACTCTTTTTGTAGTCAGAAATTACCACTTTATTTCTTTTAACTTGGCCTAAACTTATTTTTATCGCTTAATCTTTGTGGCATTTATAAGTTATCTTACTTTTTAAACATTTGTGCATAAAAGTTTTAAAACATTAGCGACTAGCGTTCATGGTTGTTTAATAAATTAAGAAAATGTTAGTATGGAAAATGCAACTTTTTTTAAATTCTCCATACAAAACACTAATTACATAGGTAAAGACCTATAAAATTATGAATCGTAACGTAACTTACTCGTAAAATAATGAAAAAAATTGTGGTACGGTAATTCCTGGACACGGGACAAGGCACGTAATTCCGGGACAATTCCGGAAATCCCGGGCGTCTGGCTACCCTAATCTCAGACCAAAGTTGTAATTACAATGGAAAATTGCAACTATAGACTCACATCACAAGTGATTAAAATTGGGTTAAAGGTAATAATAATATTAAAAAATTAGAGATATTTTTTTCTATTTGCTTATTACCAAAATATCAAATGTCAAAA
The DNA here is from genome assembly GCA_928269145.1 of Agriphila tristella. Taxonomy (NCBI): domain Eukaryota; kingdom Metazoa; phylum Arthropoda; class Insecta; order Lepidoptera; family Crambidae; genus Agriphila; species Agriphila tristella. Next base: position 32,863,865 of record OV743432.1, read on the forward strand.
TATAATTTGAAAGCAAAATGATAACCTTTTGAATTACTAGGCAATCTAACACGGTATCACCGTTAGGTATTTTTTTAAATAACATACAATCACAAAATTAGCCTACTGTTATTTTAATTTACATGTATGTATTTTAATGTACATACAGATGCAGGCAGCCCTATCGTATTGACGTACGGCCACAGAATACATAATAGTACAAGTGTACGGCGTGGCTCTGGGTACCTACGTATTTCAAGGACAGGGCCGAGTTAGAAAACTGATACTAATCTTTACCGTGCCCTAAACGAGCACACGATTCGGCACATGAACTCGCGGGGAGTGGTGAGGTAATCGATTCTAAGGCGGGGTGGGGGGCGTCCTTTCTGGACGTATGTGTATATGTTACAGTCAAAACTCATATCCGGTCAAAACCACTTTTGACTGCAAAAATCAGGCAAAAGTGGTTTTGACTGAAGCTCTTAGTCAAAAATAGTTTTGACTGATTTTCGCAGTCAAAAGTGGTTTTGACCAACGTCCTTAGTCAAAAGTGGTTTTACCTGATTTCAGTTTGAGACCATCGGACATTAATGTATGAATTATTATTCATTTTATACTTTACCTAATAGTTTAGATGATATTATGAATATAATTGTAAAAAAAACATTCAGCGATAACACAAAATTGATAATTTTAATTGGAAATAGGGCTAATGTCACCAAAAACCAATTGATGACATATTGTAATTCCCTTTGTTCTCTGAATGTCAGTAAAGTAATATTGTTTACATTCCCCTACAGTAAAAGTTTGTCACAGGTGGAAAATAATGTAAGATTTAACTTAAATCTATCTTTAAATACAGTGGCTTTTTATAATAGCCAACAGCTGCACTTAATTGACATGAATAAATTATTTTACAATTTTTATTTGACAAAAGATAGATATTATCTGCCTTCTTTTTTTACGAGACAAATAGCATTATCGCTATCTTTTTATTTTAAACAACTAGCCAATAATTTGGCTAGGAAAACATCTGCTTCTATTGAGCAGTTAACTTCTGACATGTGCAATTCAACTTTGGAATCCGTTCCAAATAATTCTGTTAATAATTTTAGTAATAATTTAAATTACCATTTGAGACAATAGAGGCGTCCTCTAGCGCTAAGCCGACAGTAGGAAAGCCAAACTGTTTAAGAATTGTTCACCAAAATATGCAAGGCTTTTCTGGCAAAGATTTAGAAATAAGCTTATTCTTAAACTCTGAAGATATTGATGTGTTATGTGTTACTGAGCATTGGTTGAAAAAGCACGAATTAATTTTGAGTTTGGATAATTATAAAGTTGTTAGCTCACTTAATAGGAAATCTGCTATAAGAGGGGGTTCACTTATTATTCTACACAATAGTTTGCAATGTAAAGAGCGCAAAGATGTAGTATCCCTCTCAATTGAACGAACCATTGAGTTGTCTTGTGTGGAACTTGATCAAATAATTATAGTATGTGTATATAAACCCCCCAGAGCGAATTACTCTGACTTTGAGTCCACTATGGAGGAAGTCTTAAAAATAACTTGTAGGAAAAATAAAAAAGTCGTGATTTGTGGAGATTTTAACGTCGACATCTTAGATCCTAAATTAGCTAAGTTGTCGAGTAGGTTCATAAACCTATTTAAATCATTTAATTTGCTACATACTTTTAATGAACCAACGCGAATCACACCCACATCGGCAACTTGCTTAGATAATATTTTCTGTAACTGCAATGTACTTGAAAAATCAATTTTGAATTGTATTAAGTCCGACCATAGTGGACAATTAGCCTCTATTGAGCACCATCATGTTCCGTCTAAAAGGAAAATAATGTGTAGGCCAATAAAAAAACACTGTATTGAAAAATTCAGAAACAATGTCACAAGTAAAATTGAAACTTTACCAGAACCAAATTTTGAAGCCAATAACTTATATAACCATTTATTTAGCGTAGTCCAAACTGAATTTAGTGAAACTTTTAAACAAAAAGTCATCAAATGTAATGATAGTACGAAATTTAGTGACTGGGCCACACCCGGTATATATAAAAGCAGAAGGAAATTATACGAACTTTATGCTGAGAAAGCTACTTCCTGTGATCCTAACTTCATTGAATTTGTCAAGAAGTATTCACAAACATTCAGAGAAGTTTGTATTCTAGCAAAGTCCAAGTACTTTTCAAATAAAATTAAATCAGCAGATAATAAAATTAAGGCTACTTGGAACATTATTAACAAAGAAACGGGCAAATCAAAATCCAATATAAATTCCTTCTGTTTAAAAATTGGTGATCAAACTGTTGAATCTGACGATAAGGTCGCTAAAGTCTTTGAAGATTTCTTTGCTCGAATACCAATAGAAACAACCAGTACTCTTAGTGCTTGTCCCAACATCGCAGTCTCCCTCCTAGAGTCTAGTGTTGATAAGCGCAAGGAAACCTTTTTCTTTAAATATATAAATAGTGAAGATATTATTAAAGCTTTTAAAACAATTAATGTCAAAAAAACAGAAGATCTTTGGGGCATGTCAACAAGCATTATTAAATCAATAATTGATATACTAGCCCCTTACTTGGCTTTTATTTTTAACAAATGTATTGATGAAGGGGTCTTTCCTAACTTAATGAAAAATAGTAAATTGATTCCTCTTTTTAAATCTGGGGATAAAAGTGACCCAGCTAACTTTAGGCCAATATCTATACTACCAGCACTTAGTAAAATATTTGAAAAAATTATATATTCCCAATTACTAGATTATTTCACATCCAATAACATTCTTCATAAAAATCAGTTTGGATTTTCCAAAGGTAAAAATACTACTGATGCTGGAATTGCACTTCTCAAACATATTTTTGTCGCTTGGGAAGAAAAGCAAGATGTAATTGGCATTTTCTGTGACCTTTCTAAGGCATTCGATTGCGTTGATCACCAAACACTATTAAAGAAGCTAGAACATTATGGTGTCTCTGACAAATCAGTTAGCCTTATGAAATCGTATTTGTACAATAGGACTCAGAAAGTAGTGATTAATAGAACTCAATCTACTGGAGCCCCCACCAATATGGGTGTGCCACAGGGATCAATATTGGGCCCATTGCTCTTTCTAATTTATATAAATGACCTTCCCAATTACGCGAATAATTTATGTGAGACAGTACTATTTGCGGATGATACTTCTTTAGTTTTCAAAGTAAACAGAGGTAACAACTGTTCGGACGAAGTAAATAGCGCCCTCTCTAAAGTTTCATACTGGTTTAATAGCAATAATTTAGCACTTAACCCCAAAAAAACTAAATGTGTAAAATTTTCATTACCTAATGTTGAGCAGACAAAATTAAATATTAATTTGAATAACGATGAAGTCGAGTTTATTGAGAGTACAAAATTTCTAGGTATTACACTAGATTCTCGACTGCAATGGGATCCACATATTGAAGCCCTGTCAAGTAGACTTAGTTCAGCAGCATTCGCTGTTAAGAAAATAAGGCTTTTAACTGATATTGAAACGGCAAGGTTAGTATATTATAGTTATTTTCACAGTGTAATGTCTTATGGACTGCTATTGTGGGGCTCAGCTGCCAGTATTGAAAATATTTTCGTACTCCAAAAAAGAGCTGTTCGCGCCATATACAATCTTCGGCGAAGAGATAGCTTGAGAGAATTGTTTAAAGAAATAAACATCTTAACTTTGGCAGGCCAATACATATATGAAAATTTAGTTTATGTAAGGAAACACTATGATTCATTTCCTAAGAACAGCAATATTCACCAGTTTAATACAAGAAATAAAGATAAACTTGCCGTTCCAAGATTTAGGCTTGCAAAATCTAGAAGTTCATTTATGGGGAAAGGCATAGCCTTTATTAATAAAGTTCCGCAACAAGTGATTGATCTGCCTTTGCATGAATTTAAAATCCATGTTAAAAAAACGCTCATGGGTAAAGGTTATTATAAAGTAGATGATTATCTTAAAGATAAAAATGCATGGAAATGATGTAACACATAACTTGCTACTATAAGTACTTTGTTGAAGTAATATAATAAGTCTATGTTGTTGCCAATAATCCTGTCACCCTGTTGTAATTATCTGGTAACGATATATTCAAGTTTGTAAATATCGTTACTTATGGCTGTTACAGCTGATAAGTTTCTTGCGCCCGTTCTTCTTGTCAGCTAAAAAAAGTCTGGAACGGGTGGTAGGAAAATATAGACGATTCAAAAGTACTTAATAATTAAGTTTATTTGAATAAAGCTTATTTGACTTTGACTTTGACTTTGAGTTCAGTAGCATTAAACCAAGAAACACTTCAAATTGGATTTAATTCCTACAAAAGGTTTTATTGTTTTAATGGCATCTTTTGTTGCCCAATATGACTATCCTAGGTTTTCCCCCCCCGGCGGAGTTGTGCTTAAGTGGTGGGGTGTAAAAGTGTACCCCAAAAGGGGATTTGACCTGGAAGGACTGGTTGTTCATCAAATTGTGTAAGAAGGTTTTAAAGTTGGTTAAATACGAAACAATTTGAGGGTAGAACGGTTTTGATACGAGCGATAGATTTGGAGAAACAGCTTTTCGAAATTAGACCAATTTTTTAAGATACACGATTTCTACCAAAATTTCTCCTGTGTGTCTCCCACGTCTAACTATTGAAATAAGAGAGTGAAAAATCTAAAAAATATACATGCTGTAAATCTTAATAAACGTTTTCAACTAAAATTAGTTTGAACGAGATATAGTTAGCAGTTTTAGAGATATAGCACATTTTCCATAACCGCAAATATAAGTTTGTTATTCATACAAACACTATGAAAAACAAAGTTATTTTGCAAAAGAAAAATGATAGTGGTATTAAATATGGTATGCTTTGTATCTCCAAAACTATCGTTCGTATCAAAACCGTTCTACCCTCAAATTGTTTGGAATTTACCCAACTTTAAAATCTTCTTACACAATCTTGATGAAAAACGAGATATAACAAAAACACCGCAAAAATACCCCTTTTGGGGTACATTTTTACCCCCCCCCCCACCACTTAAGCACAACTCCGCTGGGGGGGAAAACTTAGGACAGTCATATTTGGCAACAAATGAAGCTATTAAAACAATAAAACCTTTTGTAGGAATTAAATCCGATTTAAATTCTTACCCTACTGACCTATAAGTATTCTATTCAATACCGAATGCACAGCCACGTGATGTGTGTAAAAGACGAGAGCAGGAAGGTTACGTGCTAATTTTATTGTGAGTTTACTGTAGTTATAGAAAGGATGCGTCTATTTATCGATGCGCGCGCCGCGACAAATATATATTTCTACTAAGCGGTGCAGTATCTTTTATATCATCAGAAGACCACTATTGATAGTAATTTTACAAAAACTACGTTTCTGGCGCTTCGTGGGCTGTTAACTAATACCAAAATCTATTTATTTTACACATTGCCGGTCAAAATGGTTTTGACCAACGTCCTTAGTTAAAACCACTATTGACTGAAAAAACCTGCTAAAATTGGTTTTGACCAACGTCCTTAGTCAAAACCACTTTTGTCTGATTTTTGCAGTCAAAAGTGTTTTTGACTGGTAATGAGTTTTGACTGTAACATATCTATTCTGTGACACAGTTCATGTTTCTTAAACCCAAAACATAACGATTATGTCAGCATACGGTTTTGGTGACACTTTGCTAAAGTGGATAAAATCCTATTTACATGGCCGTACATTTTTCACAGTGGTCAACGGGTTCCAATCTGATACAGAATGTGTTACCTCAGGTGTGCCTCAAGGATCACATTTGGGGCCGGTTCTGTTCAATATTTTTGTGAATGATATACCAGATTGTTTGTCTTTCTCTAAGCCTTACATGTATGCTGATGACCTAAAGTTTTGTAGAGAAATAAACACTTCAAAGGACTGCTGTTTGCTTCAAAAAGATCTTAATAATTTAAATGAATGGTGCAAAGTCAACGGTATGGCGCTTAACATTAATAAGTGCTTTTACATTAGGTTTGGTAGAATACATAATTTAATTTCTCATAATTACGCAATTGGATACCTTAATTGAAGAACGAGAAGTTGTTCGTGATTTGGGAGTAGTATTTGATAGGAAAATGACATTTATTCCACATATTGAAAATGTCACTAAACGGGCCTCGAAAATACTTGGATTTGTCCTAAGAAATATCAAGGCCCTGAGGAGTTATAAAACAAAAATATTAGTTATTATGCGCGAAGTATTTTGGAGTACGGTAGCATCATTTGGAGGCCGCACTATGCAACGCATTCTTTACGAATGGAACGGATTCAAAAAAGGTTTGTCTGGCATTTAATGTATTCATGTGGTCTTTCTAAAAAGAAACTATCATCCTACAATAAACGGTTGGCGCATTTCAAGATGATCTCATTATCAAATCGAAGAATTCTTTCCGATTTATCTTTCATTTCAAAGATTTTCCGTCACGAAGTGGATTGTCCACAGTTACTGTCAAGAATTAAATACGCGCCCCGGCCAGACTCCCTAGGTATGCAATCACCCCCCTTAGTGCTCCACTTCGTAGAACTATTTCTGGTTCTAATTCGCCAATCGCAAGGTTCTGTAAGGTGGTAAATGAATACAGCGACATTATTGACATTCATTACGACTCGCCAAACAAGATCCGAAAAACTATATTATATAGGTGGAATGTTTCTTAATGTAGATAAAAAAAAATAAGTTACGTACTTACTGCATTGTCTGTATCCATATCACAGAATAGATGCAAGTGCTACCTACATATCTAAGAATTTATCTTATATTTGATTTTTAATTTTATTTAAGTTTTAAGCTATTGGTGCATGTTGTGTTTGCCTGTAAAAATTTGTGGCAATTAGTTATAATATAAGTAGAATAAGTATTATTTTATTAAAATGTATTGTTGTACACAAATGTTGGCAAACCTAATAAATAAAATAAAAATAAAATAAAAATTATGTATGACGTTAATATTAAAAGATTTGGACCCCTGCAATTTGGAAATTTCGAGTAAGTATTTAACTTCGGTGAAAAATACGTGAAATCGAGAACAACTTCTGAAAAATGCATTCTACGGCAAAGTGATCTAGGTATGATATTTTTAAAGAAAATAAAATTTGTTACAAATTAAGCGAAATTCCAGCTATGTATGTCATATATAAATCTCCAGACACAACACTTAAAAAAATTGATTTTTCAAAACTCACCCCCTAAGCACAGAATACATAATAGTACAAGTCCCTAAGGGGAATCGGGGGTCCAAAGTTTGTATAAATGTCCCTCAGTTTCGAAGCGAACCTTGACAATTGAAAATTAATATAATATGTACGAGATTCAGCGTTTTTGAAAATTTTAACCCCGAATAGGTGACAAGGGGGGATGAAGTTGTATATAAGGTCCTTCTGAAATAGTGCACATAATTTTAAGGGGTCAATGTACTCATGCATACAAACAACTTTTACTATGGTACCATTGTACCAACATTGAAATCGCGAAAAAAAAATCAGCTGTTCCATAGAAAATTTAAAATCGAATATATCAAAATGTATGGAACAGCTGATTTTTTTTCGCGATTTCAATGTTGGTACCATAGTAAAAGTTGTTTGTATGCATGAGTACATTGACCCCTTAAAATTATGTGCACTATTTCAGAAGGATTTCCTTATATAGAAAATCCTTCATTTTTGAAGTAAAAATCGCTAAATTTATTATTTAGGGTATGGTATGATGGAAATCTAACGCAACGTTTATCGCTATTAGGGATTTCGCCCCGGGAGTCTCGATTCTCGAAATCCCGGGAGTCTCGGCACTTTTATTTTCGAGACCGAGACCGAGACTTTGATGAAAATTCCCGGGAATTTTGAGACCAAATGTTTCAGTAAAAAAAAAACCGGCCAAGTGCGAGTCGGGCTCGCGCATGAAGGGTTCCGTACCATTATCTATAAAAACGGCAAAAAAAATCACGTTTGTTGTATGGGAGCCCCCTTTAATTTATAATTTTATTGTATTTTTATTATTTGTTGTCATAGTGGCAACAGAGATACACATTCTGTGAAAACAATAGTCTATCTATTACGGCTCATGAGATGCCCGCGGAGTGACAAAATTTAACAAAAATCACACTTTTTGTATGGGGGCCCCCCTTTTATTTTAAAATTTATTTTATTTTTATTATTTGTTTACCTTAACTTCTTGACGCCGACCCGGCCGCATGAGGCCAGCTAAAAAATATTTAAGCCATTTCCCTAAACTTAAGAAAAGTGTATATTTTTAATACTTTACTTAGATAAAACGACTATGTACTTAGAGATAAGTTTTTTTTACCAAAGTTCCTAATTAAAGAAGACTTATCATTAGAATAATAATTTTATTTTTTTTAGATTTTTGCATTCACAATGCTATTTTTATATTAAGATGAATAAATAATGAAAAAATATTAGAAAAAATCGACTCACTACTTAAAGTTGCTACGGGTGAGTCGATTTTTTCTAATATTTTTTCATTATTTATTCATCTTAATTAGAATAATAACCTAAAAGTCAGAATCACTTAAAATATTGCTTTCTTAAAAAATGTGATTTATACAATATGTTTGGTTACCGATTTCGGAGCTTTTAATGGCAGATAATATGATCCATTTTATCGACAAAACCCCTTGCATGTTAAGGTCTATCGCCTCTCCTCATAGAATGACGGGCACTTTAAATTTGACTTTTTATTTTAGATGACCCTGCCGAAAAAAGTCCTACAGTTATAAAAAAAAAACTTTTTGAAAGATAATAATATCACCTATCAAGTTGAAAAATGAATTAAGTATTTTTTTAACTTAAATACGTCATAAAAAATTACTAAAGTAAATTTTAATCTGAAATTACTGTACATCTTTATAATTTTTCTCGCAGATCTCAAAAACTAGGACATTAATGTGCAAAGTTTTTGCATTTTTAATATGTCATAAAAAAATAATAAAGTAATTTTTAATCCGAAATTAGTGTGCATTTTTTTAGTTTTTCTCACAGATCTCAAAAACTAGGACATTAATGTAAGGAAGGGCGGGGCTATTTCGTCCGAAATATAACACTCAAAAAAGAACACGTCTGTATTTTTTCTTAAATAATAGCTACGGAAAATTTGACAATTACATCAAAGCAAGCCGTTATTTCTAATTCTATTCATCATAATTATATGGAACGTGAAAAACGATTGCAGTAGCTAAGAAAATAGCTAAATTCTAATAGGAGTCGACTTTGGACAAGATAGCCCCGCGCGGGGTTATTTCGTCAGGAGTTTAATAGAACGACATCTGTGGAGCAATTCTCGTTTTACTCAGAGCTAGACAATACTGATGACGCTGCCTATTTGAATTTGTATTTAGTTACGTAGATATAAGGTTCATTTTCGAGAAAAATCATTCTAAATTTTTGGAGGGGCTATTCCGTCTCGCGTCCATAGTGACGGGCTCACTAAATTGATACAATTTTTTTTTGAGATATCGATAACTTTTTGTCTGGAATCAATTTGAATAAGAAAAGTTAAGGGGCTTCTTGACGCACTCGACGATTCAACGTGTTATTTCCTGTCATTATCTACCGGTGTACCACTTCATTCGGATTCGTCCAGTAGTTTCTGGGTAACAGAATAACAAACACACATTCATACATCCACACAAACTTTTGATACCTACTCGAACTGCATTAAAAATAAAGTACTTAGGCAGTTTCAATAAATTAAAATCTCCGTACTAGAATTCAACAAAGTTAGTTTAGACGTTTAGGCGTAAAAAACATAGGTTCACGCGTTTTCGGTTAAATATGTGTACTCATAACAAAACACAAATATTTTATGTCAGTTGCTCAACATTTATGCTTATGTCGATAATATGTCGGTAAGAAAGTCAATCATAGCACGTCACTAGCTTTTTGCAAATTCATACAAAATCGACGGGGCTATTTCGTCTTAAAAATTGACAACATAGCCCCGCCAAAATATTTTTTGAGGTTATGATATCGGACTTAATAACACTGTTTATTTAAAGCGTAGGATAAAATAAATAGTTTAGAAATAATCTCCAACATTCAAAGTTATTACTTACCTTGGGCAGATTTCACAACAATCACTTTTAACACGTAAAACGAAATAAAATTTGCGGAGCGTCGTCTATGTTGTGTCCATTCAAAGTGGCGATTGTAGATTAGAATAGCTGTCATTCCAAAACCATGCATCCTACAGTGACATCTGTTAGCTTATCGCGAAGTTAAATAAATTTTATACCTGCCGAAAGACGTCGTTACTAGAAAACTATTAAAGGCTCCAGCACACCGGATGCGTAAGCGTATGCGTAAGCGTGCACGTAGACGTACCATGACGTTGTAATCTCTGAAACCTTATGAGACATGGCACACCACTTGCGTAACGTACGCGTGCACGTAGACCGATGCGTAACCCTACGCATTGCAGCTCTCATGAGACAACCAGGCTGCGTACTTACGCAGAGCCGAACGCATTGATGACGTTGTACTCAATGGCATTCCCTATTGGACGTCACACCGAACAAATACGAACACGCACGTATCTTTCCTGCGCGTCACCACGCGCGTAACCACGCGCGTGACTACGCATTCGGTTATATTTGTTTACAAATAGTACCGGTACTACCGGTAGTAAGTGGTGTTTTATTTTGTTTTTAAGTAATGAATAACGATATTAAAGAAAAACTAACTGAATTAGAGCGAAAAAATTAGTCCATTTACTCAATCTTCGTCTGACATCTGGCACTAGAGTCGCAAACATGGCTGCCGCAGCGGCTGGGTACGCAAGGGACAGGGGCCCTATTTTTGAATCACTCGGCTGGCATCGAGCGCTCGTTTCTACTGATTTTCGTTCGACAAATCAACTCAAATGTATGAGCTGTCGAACGAAAATCAGTAGAAACGAGCGCTCGACGCCAGCCGACCGATTCAAAAATAGGGCCCCAGGTTGCGTTGCGTGCCGCGTAGACGTATGCGTAACCCGGTGTGTCAGGGGGTTACGTGCGTAACTACGCGCGTGTACACGCACGCGTAACCACGCGCGTGTCTACGCATCCGGTGTGCCCAGGCCTTAAACTGTAGGCTACAAAGTCTTCTGATAAAATAGCCCCGCCGACAAAATAGCCCCGCCCTTCCTTACATTTTTTTGCATTTTTATAATACACAGGAATATTGTCTACAAAACGACATCAAAATCATTGCTCTGAATGCATATTTTGAGAGTTATTGTTGTTTGAATATGACCCTTACGTAACAATTTTTTTTTTTTGAGAAATGGACAAATTTAAAAACATTTTTATCAGTTTTTAAATTAAGTTGATAATTTTATCTGAAAACAAATGTAATTGAACCATAAAAGCAAGTATTTACAAGTTTTGAATTTTGACCATTTTCAAAAATTTACTTTTAGTGCATAAGAGTTATTGTTATTTGAATATGACCCTTATAAAAGGGTCATATTCAAATAACAATAACTCTCGAGTATAAAAAGAAAAATATTTTTTTTATAACTGTAGGACTTTTAAATCCGGAGAAATTAATATTTTTCGGCAGGGCCATCTAAAATAAAAAGTCAAATTTAAAATGCCGGTCATTCCAAGAGGAGAGGGGATAGATCCCAAGATGTGGGGGGTTTTGTCAATAAAATTGATCATATTATCTGCCTTTAAAAGCTCCGACATCGCTATCAAACATATTGTATACTGGAATAAATGTGATTTATAAACAGTCGTAATTATCATTTACTTCACAGTTCACTACCGCTCACTTCAATTTCACTCCTACCCTCACCTAACCTCTCCATTCATACTCCCATTTCTTTTATTTTTACCAAAATAAGTCTTGTTCACCTTCCAAAACAATATGAAAATCACCAACTTCTTGCACACTTCCATTCGTAACGTAAAAAACCATTCAAATAAAAAACACGTGAGTCTCGAATTTCCCGGGAGTCCCGGGACTAGCTGCAGAGGTTCGAGACTGGTCCCGGGACAGAAAATGCTTCCGAGACCGAAATCCCTAATCGCTATTGTTAGTATTTCAACCCAATTTCAATTGAAATGGATAAACAAACCTAAAAATCTATATAGATGTCGTTATTGGGGTTTTATGGGATAATGATTGCGAAAATTTAGTACCTAGGTAATACACATGTTAATATAATTTTCTTTTATTCCAGATTTAAAGATGAGGATCAGATGCCTCTGGAAGAACATTGAAGTCGATGGACTGAAGCCTCATGAACTCAAAAATTGCAACATTGTGATCGACGGCCAAAACTTCTTCTATAATATATACCAAGATATTGACTTGCCTTTCGAATTTGGATGCGAATGCGACAAGTACGCTCAATATTTGAGAGAAAAACTCTCCATCTTCCAAAAGGCTAATGTAAAATGTTATTTCATTTTCAAAGGAGGCCGCGGTGATAATACACGCAAAATGGAAAAGAAAATTTCTGACTCCCCTAATTTAGAAAGCGGCCTAGTATCGACTTCTTACGTACTACCCGTATTTATGAGGGAAGTCTATAAAGAAGTTCTCGATGAAATGAATCTCAACTATGTCATTTGCGAATTCGAATGCAAGAAACAGTGCATTGCACTCGCACAAAAGTTGAACTGTCCGATTATTAGCTTTGACGTTGAATACTGTTTTTCTGGAGTACCATACATACCGCTTCCCCAACGCGCAATCAGTCTTAGTTACGATGAAATGACAACCTCTATTCTTTGTTCTATATTTAACTATGAAGATTTTGTAAAAAAATACAACCTGAACAAAGAAAAGCTAGCCACCTTTATTGTGTTAACTGATGAAAATATACTACCAGAAAATTACTTCCAAAAATTTTATGGATCCATCAATATAAAAACTTATGGTTTCGTGAGAAACCGTCATTTGCTGCAGTGGCTGTCGAGCAGACCAAACGAGACTATTGCAAAAATTTTACAAAAGTGCCTGAATTCAGAAGAAATTGAGCAATTCATGAGAAAGAAAAATGAAGTAATGAAATTCATCTGCCGTAAGGAGACTCCCGAAATTCCTTTTGATTATCTGATGCAGGAAAACCGACTAGACTTTGACTCCAGTGACCCGTTGTGGTTTCAAAAGGGCGTCGCCTGTGGCCACGTGCCGTTACAGTACGTCAACATGTACAGCTGGAACACTGTACCAGGGTCTTGGTGCATAGAGGACGCAGAGGCAGAAGATGCTATGTTTCTTTCTCTAGACATTATAAAGTATGCGTATAACCTACTGACGAATTTCGAAAGAACTGAATTACAGTTCTACAGTAACAAAGAAGAAATCATAAACGTTAACGTTGCTGATGCCACCGCAATTCCGAAACCATCGTATACAGCTGTACAGAGTCCATTTGAAAACGGATGGGCCCCGATTAAAGCTTTGAGATTCTTTGAACATTTCCTTGAACATTCAATGCCAGCTTACAATTTCGACAGATTCAACGATTTACCTGAGGAGGTCAGACTTTTGATGATTGCTTTGGTCTATTTTACACAAAAGAAACCTGTTGATACTACGATCGTAGTGTGTAGTGTGCTTCTGTCGTACGTGATGTTAGAGGTAGTGGCTAATAAATGTAATAAAAAAAATCCCTATGATAATGAATTGGTTCCAAGGCCTATTTTAGATCCCATCACTGATAAAGAACAAGTCACGGAATTAGACAGCGATATAGCTAGGGCTGCACTGACTAGATATTTTACAGTGCCAAAGTCCGAATTGAATGTAATCTTAGACCGCAAAATGCTTCACCCGTTAGTGGAGTTCCAGCATTGCCTGCAGCAGCTGAACTTCTTGAACAAGCTGTGTGGCGCCCCCTACCGGCCCACGACATACAGCCGCACATACAACGGCACGTTTGTGTACAAAGTGGTGCACACCATCAACGCCCAATATTCTGGTAACGCCATGGACTTTGTTGAGAAACAGCTGTCTCCGGCACCAACTGTTTTGGCCTTTTTCAACGGTCAGAAAGAGATTTACGAAGAGGTTATGTATCAGTAGATCTAATAGTGAGTTGAGTAAAAATAACTAAAACAAAAAAATCCTTTATAAGTACATGGTCTTGTATGTGTGTGTTAAAAGGTAATCTCATATTGTTGATTGATTGTATCTTTATTTAATATATCATTACAGTTTATCACTTATTACGTGGTCAATAATAAATTTTAATCTTTTTTTATGTTTTTTAGATTTCTAATACTGTAAACGTTCTAATAAGTAGTGTTGAAAAGAAAGTCGGTGCTAGCCGCAAAAGGTAGGAAGGAAGGATTAGATTGAAAGGTAAATTGTATCGTTACTGATTCTTAGTTTATTTTATAACATTACAGTTTGTTTGTCAATATAAGTAGGTTTGTTTTATTTACGTAAGTATCTAATCTTTAAACTTCTCTCATATCTAATATTAAAACGGCATCTGTAAATTCTATGCTTGTGTGCAAAAACCACTAAATGGATTTTACTGGGCATTTCACAGTCCATTAAAGTATTGTGCGAGCTTAGAATAATAATACTTAGAAGCCGAGTCCTTGTATGTAAAGTGAGGCAAAAAAACTAAGCCACAATGCCTCAGTCACAATTTTCAGATTTATATCTTTCATACGTTATCCTAACTAAAGCCGATAAAATATCAACTACTTAATCCCATTAAGGTAAGGGAATTGTACCTTTTTGTTCTTATCGTATCTATTAGCACAAACTGTGCTATTAGGTAACATCAAAATCTGAAAACTGACTCATTTGGAATCACAGGGAATCAGTTTTATTTGCCTTACTTTTGACAGTGCACTTTGTAGGGAACTATCGTTCTAGGTTGTTATGATTCGTGTGCGAGATTGTTTATGAGCCAGATGCAGCTTGGGAGTAGGTATGCTTCTGTCGGTCGCTGTCTTGTAGCCGTGACATACCTAAGGACTAGGTATTAAAATGAATGAAAATCAACCCGTTCAATCCCCGTTGCATGATCATTGATGTAAAATTTCAATTTGTGGAGGGAAAAGTTAGAGACAAAAATAAATATTTGTTTCTTTTTATTAATTAATAGTAGGTAGGTACTGCTATCATAGTAAGACCTGTTGAGAAAATTTGACAAAGGGTTAAAAAAATACCATGTGAGTATCTTCAATTAAATAGTTTTGAGAATAATAGCAAAGTCACATCCGGAAATAGTACAATGTAGGTACCTACTTACCTATCTTTTTTTTAAACTTTTAGATTTTTGCATTCACAATGCTATTTTTATATTAAGATGAATAAATAATGAAAAATATTAGAAAAAATCGGCTCACCCGTAGCAACTTAGACGGGATTCGAACCCGCACCCTTAGGATTCCGGCCCAATGCACTACCAATTATGCTACCAAGCCGCTGATGGATGTGGCGAAATTTTCTAATACTTTTTACGTTTCCGCTGAAGATCAGCGCCATCTCACCAATGTGAAGAGAACTACTTCGACATTCGGTTGTAGCACCCTTGCGGGTGCCAGACAATCAATTAAGGTGAAACAGTACAATTTTAAACTTTTAGATTTTTGCATTCACAATGCTATTTTTATATTAAGATGAATAAATAATGAAAAATATTAGAAAAAATCGGCTCACCCGTAGCAACTTAGACGGAATTCGAACCCGCACCCTTAGGATTCCGGCCCAATGCACTACCATTCATGCTACGGGTGAGCCGATTTTTTCTAATATTTTTCATTATTTATTCATCTTAATATCTTTTTTTTTTATCAGAGAAAATGCATTATATAGTCTTAAGTGACAAAGGTATAAAGCTGGCTTGGCTAAGTATGGCTAAGTATCGAAATCGAACACAATCTAAGCGACATTTTTTCGGTATATTCCATGAGAATCCCATTCCCGAGGATCCTGTCCCGGAGGATCCTGAATTAAGCTAAACATAGTATTGATCAAGTTCATGAAGATAAAAACAAATCGGGATTCTCCGGGATATGATCCTCAGGGAATGGGATCCTCGGAGAAAAACACTTTTTTTCTATTCTTTTCGTGCATATCGTCCGTATCCCAGGTTCGATCCCCCAGCTGAATCAATCTGGAACAATGTAAGTGATTTCTAGGGTTGCCAACTATAGGTAGTACTGTTAAAAACAGTATTATTCTGTTTTTCACTGCATTATACTTTTTACTGTTGAACAAAAAAAAGTATACAAAAAATACTGTTCTCAGCTAGGGCTGCCATCTCTAAAACCTGCCGCCCAGGACCGGAAGCGTAAAAACCCCGGACTTTGGAGGCTTGACCCCGGACATTTGATTTTTTTATATTCACTTTTAGCTTGGTTAAAATAGTAGATTATACAACAAGTGAATAAAAAGGGAATTTAGTTCGAGGGACTAAGTTGGATCCCGAGAGTAGCGAAGGATTCAAAAGTAGAATCCTGAGCGTAGCGAGGGATACAAAGGACCGAGATGAAATTTTTTGTTCACGAGTTGTGTACTCTACTTTTTAATATTGACTGCGAGAAAACAAATAGGTAGGTAGGTACCTAGCAGTACTTTAAACTTAGTACCTATTTATAGATGACCATCAGCCATTTTTTATGTCCCTACTGCTGGGGCACAGGCCTTCCTTATGGGTGGGAGGATGGGCCATAACCCACCACGCGGGCCCAATGCGGATTGATGGGTGTTAACAACTGCAAATGCAGCCGGGACCAACGGCTTAACGTGCTTTGCGAGGCACGGAGGATGCTGATGCAAGACTGAACATCTAATCTCCCCGTCTAATATAAGAAAAGAACCCAAAGATAAGACACTAAAAAGAACCTAATTAATTTGGCGAGATATTTTTATAGAAAAGAACCCAAAGATAAGACACTAAAAAGAACCTAAATAAAATTGGCGGGATTAATTTTTTATTCTATGGCTTTGTCTATGGAATAGCTCCATACTTTCGCATGTTTTTTTTTTGTACATAATTCATACGATGTGCGCTTGTTCCAAATTCAAACTATTTTTATTCACTCGGTGAATAAAACAGCGTTTTATTCACTCTTATCGTTGAATTAAACGCACTTTTTCGAGTGGCAATGGTAAAAAATAAATTATACCCTACTTGACTGGAAAAAAATGATTTTTAAGCCTTTTTTCGCATAAAATAGTGTGTTTTACTAGTTATGATGTAGAGCCAGGGTCAGGGTCCAGGTTTAGTAATTTTGCAATCGTAGCGGGCCAAAAAAAATGCCCAAATAGCCAGGGGCGGCCCGAAAAAAAAGCCGCGCAGCGCGATTTTTAGTCAGTTTTTCACTAACCTTATAATCTTGCTTGTTTATAGATTTTTTGCGGGGTGCGTGGTGCTTGTTTATAGTAAAATAAAGGGCCGCGCAGCGTGATTTTTTTGGGGTGCGCGGTGCTTGTTTATAGTAAAAAAACAATGGGCCGCGCAGCGTGATTTTTGCGGGGAGTGCTGTGCTTGTTTTTAGTAAAAAAATGTGCGATATTTTGCGGGCTGCGCGGTGCTTGGTGATAGTAAAACAAGCGGCCACCCGCGACTTCACCTGCATGGAAAGTTTTTTGCTATCCCTCGGGAACAACACTCTTTTTCGGGATGACAGGTACCCTATGTCCTTCTCTGTACCCCTGACAAGGTGTATGCAAAATTTCATGAAGATCGGTTCAGTAGTTAGGACGTGAAGGCGTAACAAACAAACAAACGGACTTTCGCATTTATAATATTAACTAGCAACCGCCCGCGACTTCGTCTGCGTTGAATGTTTTTTTGCTATCCCTCGGGAACGAAACATTTTTTCGGGATGAAAGGTACCCTATGTGCTTCTCTATTACCCCTGGCAACGTGTATGCATGATTATCGGTAGAGTGGTTAAGACGTGAAGGAGTAACAAACAAACAAACAAATGGACTTTGACATTTAAAATATTAAGTAAGGATATTAGTAAGGAAAAGAAATGGGCCGCGCAGCGCGTTTTTTGCGGGTTGCGCGGTGCGCCACGCGTAGTGAAGTGAGGCACCCGGTAACGCGTTCGCTAAATGAATATAGTACTTTTTTGAGCGGAGTTTGATCCAAAACCCGGACTTTCATTATAGTCCGGGTTTTACCCGGACTACAATTAGAACCCCGCCCGGACGCTCCCCGGACGCCCTCCAAACTAGGACAAATCCGGGGAAACCCGGACGGATGGCAGCCCTATTCTCAGCAAGCTTTACTGGTACCTATCCATAGATCTGTTTAAAAAGTAAACGCCCAAACTACGTTATAGGCGCGCTGTGCAGCGCAGACCTCGTTTCTTACATGATCGAATATCATTATATTTAATGAGACTCTTTCAAAAGTGACACAAAATTGATAAGATGTGCGAGAAAACCTAAGAAATATGTATTAAAACACTAAAAGGTTGTCTGGAAGAGATCGCTTCCAGCGATAAGGCTCCTTTGCCCACCATAGATTTAAGTTTGTGATTCTTATCTTATAATGTGTGTGTGCAATAAAGTGTTCATCTATCTATCTATCTAAAAATATAAAATACTGTTCTTTTTTTTTATACTGTTTATTTTTCTTTTCCGACCTTAATATACTTTTCATTTTGTAAAAAAAGTTGCCAACCCTAGTGACGTCATCCAGTATTTATTTATTTAAATGTTCAGTTGAGTTGAGTAGGTAGGTACGAGCAGTGTGTCAAGAGATTGTTTGTCGACATGGCCCGGCCGCGATATTAGAAATGCATGTGGGGTACAGACACTACCTGCTCTGTACCGCTCTGGGATTTTCTAATTAAAAACGTCGAAAAAGCCTGTGTGTTTCAGAGCATCGCTTGCTCTGTAGCGCGCGGGGTTTTTCGACTAAAAATTTAATAATATCACCCTAAAAAGCCTGTGGAACACAGACTATTCAGAAAATTACAGTTGTGATTAAAGTAATCCTTCTTTATGTTTCGGTAAATTATGAAGAATATTAAAATAGTGATTTCTAGTCATACTAGCAATAATTTTTACCGAAGTGGTATCGTATAATTTTTTAGTTTATCCTACTATTAATATTAATTTAATGTATATGTTAAAATGTTTTTTTCTCTCTAACCCATTAAAATGGCAGGCTATGCTAGATGGGATGGATTGGGATGAAAAGCACACATACTTATATTTTTTTTACCTGGATTAAAAGATAGCAGACTTTGGTTCCTAAGAACGTCACGAGCGGTAGCTGGATAGTGTGCATTTTCAAGTTTCTTAGATAAATTAATAAACAATACCTAGTTAGGTTTTTTTGTTGTATCTCTAATCTGACATTATGTAAATGTGAAACTTTATGTGCTTTTCTATTCGATTTATTCTTTTTTATCAATATTTTTGTTATAAATGAAGAATATTACAAAAAGACAAAAAATATACATTTGAGAAACTAAAAACACATTATCAGTGATTATAATTTTCTTGTTAACAATGAAAGCCAGCAAGATTCTTTATTTCCTATATTACAAAAGTACTCTTTGATGTGGGTATACAAAGTAAAATAATTGAACTGCGAAAACAACTTATATTACGTAAGGCATCGGCATAAAGACGGTCACAAGGTCAAGTATAGTCTTAATCTGATGTGCTATCGACTGTAGGTACAATAGGGAATATGCATAAGTCACCGTTTTTGATAAATTTGAGCTTGATAGCTGCGGACACTTATAAAAACATGATGGAACAGGAAAAAAAAAATAAAAAAAATGTATTATTTTAGTTTTATCACACGATGAAATCAGGGAAAAATAACAATAATTTTTTTTCATTTTCGGATATAATGCACTTTACAGTCAGATAGAATATCGAATAAGAAACAATATTTTGTATGACATATATGTACTTAAACGCAAAATTTAGGGAGATAATTGAAGATTATTGGCTAACTCCATATTAAACGCGCCGAAACACACCTGAAACGTGATGTGTGACGTCACCATTTTGTATGGAGCGTTTTCGGCGGGTGCTGCTGCGCGCTAACTTCAAGTAACTATATCACGAGAAAAAAACGCAAGAGAAAAGTTTTAATATTACAGTTAATTTTCTCACGCATTATACTTTTGATTAAGATTAAAAAAAAAATTGATGCATATTCCCTATTATTATCAAACGAAAGAAAAAAAATGAAATAACGTTCGGCAGTTAGTTATTGCGCTCGGAAATTGCGAAAAACTAAAAAATATACTTTTGTTTTTAAAAATAACTCTTTTTGTAAAACTCTCAATTAAAATTATTTATAGGGTATTTTCAAGTCCTTCCCCTTTACACACACATTGTGAAAAAAAATAAAAACTTAATGAAAAGCTTGAATGTGCTATACCGTTATCGATAAGTTTTGCAAATTACGATAAAACAGATGTTCTTTGGAGATTTCTTTCTAAAAATAAATTTCGTGCCATGCTTTTTTAACGAGTTAAAAGTTCTGTTGATAAGTATTTTAGTTTAAATATCAAAGTTTCGCGATACTCTTATAAGTCTGTATCGCGCGGGGTATTTATATTTAGAAAATCACTGTGGATCACAGCGCAAGGTGTCTGTGTTCCACAGGCTTTTTAGGGTGATATTATTAAATTTTTAGTTGAAAAACCCCGCGTGATACAGAGCAGGCGGTGCTCTGAAACACACAGGCTTTTTCGACGTTTTTAATTTGAAAAACCCAGAGCGGTACAGAGCAGGCAGTGTCTGTACCCCACAGACATTTCTAATGTCGCGGCCCGGCCAGGCCAGGCTACACGCCGAGCACTCTCGACGGCAAACAAAGAGCCACTTGACTTCGGACCTAGCGCGGAATTTAGACAGAACACCAGATTTTTAATAGTGTTAGCGTATTTTTAGGTTTCAAAGGAAAGTCGGTGCCAGCTGCAGGTAAAAAAAGGAAATTGTCTTCAACCTTTTAAATAAGTATTTTTACGGTCAAAAGCATATCAGTTAATTAAAATATCTAACTCCAAAATTATTTTATACATCCCTTTGTGCTAGTGATGTAACTATACTATACAGAGTGTAAGGAGAACGCTTCCGAAAAAAAGCAGGTGGTAAAGTTGCTAAAACCTACTATGCTAAAACTGAACAAGTTTATACTAAGAACGTAGGTAGGGGAGCGTCCATTAATCACGTGATGTTTTTTTGGCCAATTTTTAACCCCCCCTCCCCCCTGGTGATGCATGGTGAGGTTTTACGTTTACCCCCCCCCCCCCTCTAAATCACGTGTATTTTTTTGATCTCAACATTTTTCAGTACAAATATGTCGCGGTGGGCGGGGAAATCGTCCTGGTAATGGTGAGTCAACAATCACACGCAGTTTTCGGTTAAAAATCACGCGTTCAACGAAAAAAATTAATACACGTGATATCTCACTACACCCCCCCGTCCCCCCTTGTGATACTTCGTGATTTTTTCAACTACCCCCCCCCCCCCCCCCCCCTTTCGAGGCTCACGTGATTAATGGACGACCCCTAGGTCGAAAAT
Source organism: Agriphila tristella (assembly GCA_928269145.1). Classification (NCBI taxonomy): domain Eukaryota; kingdom Metazoa; phylum Arthropoda; class Insecta; order Lepidoptera; family Crambidae; genus Agriphila; species Agriphila tristella. Next base: position 32,885,384 of record OV743432.1, read on the forward strand.
AGATTTTTTTTTCCTTTCCATAGGAAGTCGGAGCTGAACAATGGATTTTGTATGGGAGATAATTAAAGTAGGTAGGTAGGTACCTATACAGAGCGTAAAGATGATTGAATTATGGGAGCATAATTTTATTTCGTTCTATGTTCTGTGGAGAAAGTTGTTTAGGTGGTATTACCACCTGCCTTTTTTTCGGAAGCGTCTCTTTACACCCTGTATATACCTATAATGGAGACTTATCATTTACTGTCCCTGTGCATTATAAAAATACCTAAAAGTTTACAAACCAAGTTTTGTCCTAAAATTAATTACTTACCCAAAAACTTTCAGTACTTTGTCCATTTAATAAACAGCAGGGCAGTTAGAGTTAATGTATTGTCTCAATGCTGTCAACTTTGTCAAAAGCATTAACAAAGTTGACAGCATTACCAAAAGGGTCGCTGTCATCAAAACTGAAGCAAAGCCTTTCGGTACGTCACATCTAGTTACACAAGAAGAGGAGATTTCATTTGACAAAGGCAGTAGGTAGGTACCTAACATAAAATACTTATATAATAGTAATGGAGACAGATGGCGCTGCTGTAACGTTTAAATCAGCTCAAATACAGCTCATGATCTAAGTTAAATTACTTACATTTATTATTCTAAGCAAATGCTTAGAGTTGTATGTTTAGGTAAGTAAATACTTACCTAAACATACAAAGATAGCAGTGGCGTGCACAGAGATTTTAGACAGGGTAGGCACGGATAAAAAATACCAATTTTATCACTGTTTCGGTATCTACCAACCTATACTGAACGAAATCCAAACATTTTTATCATCTTGATTGGAAAACAAAATGCATAGAAAACAATACAATTGGTTTGTGTGTACGTACACAAGCTGTTAGCCAGTTATAATTAAGTATAATAAAACTTTTTATGAAAAGAACGAGGGGCATTCATAACCTACCTACCATTTTTTTTAAACCAAACCCAACGCATCTTCCCTTTGCAATCAATTTAATTTAACTTTACCTTTAAAAGATAACCACGATAAATTGGCAATTTTTGACAAACTTTGCCAGCATAGGTCTCGCATGTAAATTATTGAATTTATCACAGTAAATTAACAAAATAATTACTTAGGTACTTAACTTAAAATAGTTAATTACTTGCGCTAAGAAAAACAATCAAAACAAAGCAAAACCAACTGCAAATGCAAGGGCAAACTAAAAAACGCTAGGTACTCTCTGCAATGCAATCATGACGCGGTCGAGTTGCAAATAAGCAGTGCCTCCAAAACATAAACACGCGCATACATTTTCACGCACACAGTCACACTTTTTATGTGTATTACACGAGACGAGATTCGTTCTATGAAAAAGAAGCAGCCTGTAGTACTGCTTATGGACACGCGGTAAATAATTGGCGCCACTGTCGCCCGGCCGATCGTTGGTTCTTGTGATTTTTGGTTAAAGTGAAGTGAAGTTAGTTTTAAAAACCACAAATAGATGGCGCTTAAACTAATAGACACGGAAAGCCGAAGAAGTGCCTGTGCACGATGATGGGTCATATCATAACTCATAACTTTTTAATTACAAGTAGGTAGTTTACAAATAATAGGGTAGGGAATTAGAGTCATATATTTATGGGACTACAGGGTATGCAGTGCTTATTTGCATGTATGGAGTGCACGCCACTGAAAGATAGCAACATAGTTAAATAAGTAAATTGGCCTCTTGAAGTTTCACTGAACCAGTTTTTTATTATTATCCACTTCAATTTTTTCAAAACCATAACTTGCGACTTTAATTTACTAGCACTAAGCACCAAAGCTTACTTTGTACAACATAAGCTTTATACCTACCTACCTAAACTTGGAGTGATGTGCTTACAAAAGTGTTATAAACGACGTGTAAAAGTGGTAAAAGGAGCTCAGTGGTTAATTTTGTAGCCCTTCGTGGCATGTTATGTTGCTCTTCACGATAGCATAATCTCACATCAAAGGGTTAAGCGGCTTGAAACTAAGCTTTCGTAATTAAAACGCTTCTACTAATCTAATGTGAATCTAATGGACTCTCTACATGTAGAGGCTCGGCCGGAGGGATCGAACGTAAAGGCGCGGCCTCCCGCGGCGTTCTGGTCAAACGGCGCATAGAGTACATTATTATACTAGAGATAGAGTTATCAGTCAGACATAATGATCAACGCCATCTAGCGAAATGTGACGAAATGTGAACGATAATATGCATAGGTACTAGTTATCTTCAGTATAATTTGACTTGTAATTTTTAGGGAGGTACCTAACCTGTCAGTTATTAAAGTATAAAAGTGGTTTATTGTCTATGGGTGTTGATCTACTACACCTATAGAAATGACTGATATAACAAAAGAAAGGTTTTGATATGACAAATATTTGCTGCAAACATACTTTCTATTAATTGTTAGCATTTTCGGAGTTTTAGGTCATTAATGTTAAAAAAATTGGTCAAGTTTAGAGCGTTATAACTCTCAAAGTACTAATAGTTGACGTTTATAGTAAAACAATAAAGTGTTTCAAATTTAAATACCTTTCCAATGATGTAAGATTTATTGCTAGAGGAGGCTTAGATCAAAATGCTCATCGTACTAAAGGACCCCCGAAAAGTTCAAATAATTTGACTCAAAACTTATGTTTTTTTATTTATTTTTTTATTTATTTATTTATTCATTCCAAGCTTATATCTATTATTACAGGCTTAGCCCAATGCAATAGAATAAGCGAATACAAACATACATAAAAATAAATTAATAAATGACAAAGGAACACATACCTATTATAACCTAAACACAATCAATAACATAAAACATACAAAGCCATTCTTGTAAATTCACTCAGAGAACAATGAAATAGGTCAATTCCATCCGCAATTTTATTGAGTGTGTGCAGTGTGAGCGTCAACGGAGACTTCTTTTGCAGGTGTGTCCGCCCGCGCGAGATAGCCAACAAATTTGGCCTGCGGCGACGCTCCACGTACTTGTTAGGAACACTGTTCTAATAAATAAAAAATAATAATAAATATAAAACTTTATTGAAATAATCTTACATCACAATTTACAACTAGTTTAAACATAGATAATATGGGAAAAACAAATAATAAGTAATTTTTAAAATAATTTTATACTATGTGCTTGACCACATGCGATGTTGCCGTTCTGCTCAACTTCAGGGCTTGGAAGATATAGAAGGCTATGACTAAGTGAAAAGCCCCTGAAACGGCGTATGGCTCTAGATTTGGCCGGATGGCCGCCTACGTTCGATCCGTCCGGCCGGGCCTCCTCTACTGCGTATAGGAGGTATCTACTACTTACCTTCTGACTACTTACCTTCTTTCTACTCGGAATTTAGCACACATTCTGTTGACCAGAATTTGTAAATTTTGAAATATTTCAGTTTTCTTTTGGCATTTTTAGGGTTCCGTACCCAAAGGGTACAAACGGGACCCTATTACTAAGACTTCGCTGTCCGTCTGTCTGCCTGTCTGACTGCATGTCTGTCTGTCTGTCTGTCACCAGGCTGTATCTCCTGAACCGTGATAGCTAGACACTTGAAATTTTAACAGATGATGTAGGTATTTCTGTTCTTCTTTTGCAAATTTTCTTTTTAATGATTAATATTATACAATGTTACAAAATAACCCCTATAGGTAGGTACCCTGTAATTCCACAGCCATATCATATGTATATCGAATACGGTAGATAGGGACCATCAAACTGAACAATTTTTACCTTAGAGCATTCAACCAAACTTTTACTTTGGGACCGACTCTGAAATCGTGAAAAAAAAACTGTTTCATACATTTTGATATTTTCGATACTTATTGATTTTTGTATGAAACAGCTGATTTTTTTTCGCGATTTCAGCACAGAAAGCTTCCTAAGAACGTGAAATTCAAACTTGCAACTAACAAAACAAATGATGCCCTATGATTGTCCACTGGCTGGCTGTCAAAACAGGGGGGTAATTACGTAACTTTGTTGCAATCAGCTCTGACAGAAATCGCAGTTACATCGCTGCTTTACTAAGAACCAATGTGACAACTATCTTAACTAAAGCAGCAATACAACTGCGCTTTCAATCGATTTCAATCGAGAATTGTTAGCAACAGCTTTACGTAATCAAGGTACTGCAGTGCAATTCTCTAAGAGACGCTTTATGGCTGCGTTGATTGCTGTGATCACAGCAGTCACAGCCGCAGCATCGTCTGCTGTGATCACGTCATGTTATCACGGAATTCACTAAGCTCTGTTAGCTCACTGACGATCTCTAGGCCGCGTGATCGCTCTACTGTTCTCTCGGCTGTGCTAGAGTGGTGACAAAATTTTGTTTTTAGAATCGATCAATTCTCGACTAGTACATTTTGGCTATTTTCTTGCAATAAAAGTAATATTAATAAACATTAACGTATGATAAATGTAAGCAATGATTGAATATACATTATTTAAGAAAAAAATCCATGAAAATTACGAAAATACAGTAAATATGAAAAAAAGTTTGCCGGCAAAATTAAAAAAAAAGTCACTGTAAATAATTATACTTAACAGCAAGCAAATAAACGAACCACAGTACTTATCACTTAAAATACCTTTAGCAGGTCAAATCAACACTCAAAATGTTTAGAATATGTATCACAAGCAAAACGGGCCAAAAAAACTCTGAATTTTCAAGTGCTATTGGACTGGATTGAGCGACCCACGCCAACCACTTGAGTTTATTTACGAAATGTTAGACTTGCTGTAAATATTCTACTTCCACGTTCTTTGTAACTTTGTTCACATTCGTATCGTAACAACCAAAAAGTGTGCAGTGATTTGATTAAGTTGTGAAATATACAAAAAGTAAGAAGTAAGGAAGTAAGTGTATTTTTGCTATTTAGGTTATAATATAATATTTGGGCTTAAATACCCTATCTCTAAAATAATAAGTTGTGGGTTTACATTTGGTACTTACCTACCTATCTTGTAAAGTTATTAAATAAAATAATTATTAAGGTTCCAATACATACATTTATATAAGTAAGACCATGATCAAAATCAATGTTCAAAATTTAGTTACTTATAAATAAAATTATTTGCTTTCAGTGGCCCCTCGTAATGCAGCACCCTCTCCAGCCGCCAAACTGATTGGGATTTTGGAAACAAAGTCATATTTGACACTGGACATGTGGAATTGTGGACAATGCTAGAACCAGGATGTAAAATGGTTGGACAGAAGTCGCTAGGATTTTAAAAAGCGATGGCAATGGGTGTGTTCAAGATTGGAATCAGTGGGCTATAAAGGTAAGGCAACTTGATGTAGGTAGTTGTTTGTGATTAGATGATTATATTTATACCTACCCAATTAATTAGGTATACCAACTCATTAGATTTTACTTTACTTTTCGGGTTAAGTAGGTATTGAAAGGACAAAAAGCTACAATAAAGTGAAAAGCCAATATGCGAAGGCATCTAGGCAGAGGACAGCTGGTAGGGTTGATGTAGATATGGTGGAGCTCACTGAACTTGAGCGTGGGATTCTCACCATTGCTGGTGGTCTAAACTTTGCTACTGGTAATATAGGCACCTCACCATAAATCTATTCCCAGTGCCTATGTATGTATGTACTTACATAAACAATTTTGATAAACAACATAGGTACTTACCTGCTTAAAATAAGCTGTAATGAATTTCTGTATTTAATGTGGTTAAAAATATGTACTCTTTTATTAGTGCCACCAACATGTATTATTCTGTTTTTTTTTTATATTCTATAATAAAAATAATAAAATATACAATTAGTCGCCAGACTATGTAGGTAATTATGATTTTGTGCTTTTCACGTTAAAGAGTGAAGAAAGAAATGCTTCAGCCTCTCTTAGTCATAAAACTAATTTCTTGATTTTTTTTATTAAAGCAATTAGGTATAATATATGCAACATTATGTTGTAATTTTTAGGAACATAAGACAATACTATTTCGACATCGACAAGACAGTCTAAAAGTTTATAGCAGGCGAGAAATATTTTTTACCAAAGTATGCCTAGGTTAGGTATGTTTTAATTAATGTTTCTTTCAATAAATTTTCTTTTTCTTTTTCAGGGAAATCTTGGACCTTCCACATATTCCATGATGGTCACAGAAGATGAACCTTCGCAGAGTAATTTTAATGTTTGATGCAATCTTACATATTTGTGAAAACTATTTTTTAAGTCATAAAGAAGGCTTTTACCCTGATGGGTTCAAACTTAAATTAATTATATACACTTTTTTTATCTGAGTTATATACCTACATCAGTAACAGTTTACCTACGTTAACCGTGTTTTTCTCAGTTCATGTTCATAGAAGACTAGGGCTAGGGCTCAAATAAGTGTGATATTTATTAAACGAAGACACCAACATTTCTAGGTGTCTTTATAGTTTATTTAAACTAAATATTGGAATCGTGAGATTATATTTCTGGCTATAAATTTTCCAAAGAGAACAATATCGTGCGATGGCTAGAGAATTTCATGCATCATGCTTTAAAATTAAACTACACGAATTTTGACAGAAAATGAATGGAAAATTTGTTCTCTTTTTTTCGAAGAATGTATAAGTTTCCCTAGCCTTCGCACTAAGTTATTTTTATCAAAAAAATTTACTCAAGAATCTAAGGTAATTCTAGGTGTCATCATTTAAAAAAAAACTTGCACTTATTTGTAGCCTAGTCTTCTATCAAAATATACTGAGAAAAACACAGTGAACGCAAACTTTTATTTAATGAATGTAAGTAGTCTATTTTAATAAAATTGTAATAAAACAATAGGTTTAAAAATAAAGTATTAAAATTTATTATTTATGATATGATATAGGTACATACTTACCAGAATCTAGTGATGACAAGTCATGTGTGTTGGGTAGGGTGTAATAATTTTTTTATGCATAATATGCATACCATACCCGACTGTGAAATACCTAGTTAGTAAGACCCCAATCTGTGATATACCTAGATACAATATATCTAGGTATTTCACAGTTGGGGTCTTACTAACTTATTCGTTTTCTTAGTTTGCAATCTGACATTTGCAAAACCTTTTCTTGATTGTACATTGTTGACCCAGTTATTTTATGTACACCTGTACACATATTTTATTTTATATTGGACCACTAAATTAAAGATTATAAGTATTGAAAATGAGTTTTTATTTTTAAAAATAAATGTCTTTCGCAAATTAAACTAGGTAGGCACGGGTCTGCAGGCAGCTGGCTGTCTATGCTGTGACACGAAGGAATTTCCCTTACACCTAAGTTTTGATAACTCCCAGTCCCAATAGCCAAAAAGGATAAGTATCAATAATGAATTAGAATCTGGAAAAAAGAAATAGAGTTTAATATTGGTAATCCAATTATGCAATATTGTTTCTAAAACAGGTTACATTATCATTTATTTAGGTATCCTCAGGTATCCTATTGATATATGAAAACCAATGAAAACATAGTTGGACATTGAATCATGCTGCTATTGTTCATGTAGTGACTACATAAACAGAAAATAAATTGAAATAATAATTAATTTAATGAATTTATATTTTTTAATTATAAATTAATGTAATGAATTGATAATAATTAATTAATTAATGAATTTAATTTAATTTAATAATTTTGTATCAACCTAGCTCTAAGTCACATTGTTACTAACCATAATGAGACTCTGTTTCTCGAGGAAATAAATAAATTATTATTATTGACATAAAATTATTAATTTGATTATCAAACAAAGTCCTCTAACTATTCCTTGATTGACTTGCACCTTGCACTTATCTAAAATCTTACAATCTTTTAACTTGCAAGTAATTACCTATGAGTATCTTTTTATTTACCTTGGTAAGATGTCAAACTCCTCAATCTGTTAAGCTGCTTGCCTGTTGTTATGAGCTTATGAGACATAAGTAGATCGCGTCTTATAATCAAAGGGTCGCGTAGGTATCCTACGACCCTGGCAGACGTCTTTTATATACAAATTGGCTTCTTCCATTAAGACCAACGTACTAAAAAGTCCAGCAGGCTCTGTAAAGATTTCACATTACATTGTTTCTTACATAACCTTTTTGGATGATGTATTTTTAAAATTCACATAAGTTTTTGGTCCATAACTTAAATAAAACAGTTTGAACTTACATATTTATAATTTAATTTGATAATTCACTTCTAATTTCACTAAAATCCTTGCGAACAGCCACCAAATACAAGCTTTTGTTTTGACATAAAAAAATCTAGGCGTTCGTCGAGGCTGCAGAGCGAAGTTAGCGCTGTTTTGCTTAGAGAATTCCGATTTTCATACTTGAACTGTCAAATCAAGTAATTCTGTATCACGCCGTCTACAGCCTTGTGGCGCTGGCATCGAACAGCGGAGGAAAACGAATTAGAGAATTCCAAGCTAGTGTTCACTGCTGTCACAGCCACTGCCTTCAAGGCTTTTACAATATTTGAGCTTAGAGAATTGCATAGCTGGTTTTTTCCTTGTACGCGACAAGCGGCCAGTGGACACGCACACTGCACACATGCCCCGCGTGCTTGTAGTGGTGCAACCGATTTGCGTGGTTGTATGAAGCTAGGTCTCTGGGGGCCTACAACGAGCTCTTATAGCAATGTCTTTTAGGTCTTACATTGACTTTTCGTACCACGACGTCCTATAAAGAAGGTTGTTTCTACCTCAAATTTCTTAGCAATTTTGTTGCGATCATCTTTAACTCGTTCACTCTTTGTCAAAAAATATCTAAGGTTGCCAACTTAACGCAAATTTAACTAAGTTACTAGGTATCTTTTACAAGTTCTATAACATATTTTTCTGGAAGAAACTAAGTTGTCATAAGAATGTCAACTCATAGTCGATACCAAGTATAGTAAGGATAAACTCACAAATCATATTTTCTTTGTCCTGCATACAGGTAGTAATTACTCAAGTAAATAATAACATGCACTTTTAGAGTTAATGGTGTAGACAACGAGTGCCCAGAATTTGAATAGTTTACACAACCGGGATTTGACCGGCTATCCTGATACATAAGAATAAGTTTTATTTATTCTTATGCCTGATATCCGAATGGCTGGTCATTTTGAAGTCCCTTTATTTTGTTTCAAAGTTTAGCAATTATTTGACTGTAGGTAAATCGTAAATGGTAGCAAATATAAGGAGCAACTTTTGGTCTCCAGCCTGACGTGAATCGATGCAGACAACCAGCCATTCTAACGCTCACAGAAATCCGTCCCATTCTTATACCTAACATTAACATTCTATAATCGTAAGCGTTAATACGTCTAAGAGCCAAATTCACCATTGATTTTAAACGCGATTAAGATTACGTTTTACATAATGTAGTTTAAGTGTCGAGTTTGATACCCCGTTCCCCGTTTATTCCAAAAATCAATTTCACCAGATCATTAAAAAAATTGAATCAAGATTTAACAAGGCATTGTTTATAACATAATTGTACATTTTTGTAACAAATTTTACTTTGTTGTTATGACAGTGACAGCCTTAAACTTGTTTTTTGACAAAGCCCGTTTAAAATCAATGGTGAAATTGGCTCTAAGTAAGTATATCTATGTATAAAGTATTTTCGATAGTAAATACTTATTTTGTAACTACCCATGAAAAAGAAAAATAACATAGTAGATTCTTGTTAGCAACCCTAAGCATACATTTTAATACGTCAAATCTAGCGATCCTTTGGCGATCATAAAAGTGACAGGCAGGATGGAATCAAAATTATTAAGGCGTGTAGACACGAACGAACAAGAGCATAATGAACACGAACATTCACGAATATTTATTTGGTTCGCACAGTCACCATCAGAACTTGTAAAGGTAACTTGTAGTGCATGGAACTTATTGACATTTTAAACTGATCAGAAGTATTTGGTCACCTTGTCTGCTATGATATACTGATGGCAACTGTCCGTGTAAACATAAATCTCAGACTCCCAAGTCCTATAGAGTTAGAAGGCATTTCCTTTCCTCTTCTTCTGATTGACCATTTATTTATTTTCTCCTTTATTTTAATTGTATTTATCTTTAGGTATAACTATTGTTTGTATTCATACAACACACTTGTTCTTCCCTTTTTTATCATTGCACCCACTCCCCTATATTTAATTTTTTCCATTTATTTTACACCCAATGGTTGCCTGGAAGAGATTGCTGATTGGCAATAAGACCGCCTCTTCTATACTTTTTTCTTTGTATTTTTGTCCCCTTTTCTGTAATATTTCTACTTGTGTGCAATAAAGCGTAATTTATTATTATTTTTAAATAAATTATCAGAGTGAACACTATAATAACAACACTTTCACACTGAACAACAAAATATTTCAGAAGATTTTTGACGCACACTGTGGAGGCCGTTCTTTTGTATAACAAAGACTTACCTGTGCTCGTGATGAGGAAGTCTTGATGATGAAAATTATTAATGCAAAATGTAATGTGTTATAATGACAAAGCAATAACAGCTTGTTTAAACCAGCCTTTTTCAAAACGATCTTTTTTCCAGCGATGTTGATATGAGCTCTACATAGATTCGTACCATGACATTTCTGTCAAACAAACTATGATAATATAATAACCTTATATTATTCCCGCAAAGTACTGGGAAAGAACGAATAATTTTACTAATAATTTGTCTATACCTTGCTTAGATATAGGAAAAAATACGCTATGTTGTGATTATTTATTCTGTGGTTTCAACAATAGACATGAACAAAGAGGTACCTACCTACTTAAGTCATGCCATGCGTAAATATGTCACTCTCGTCTCGTGATCAAAAAAATATTTACTTAAACACTAAACAGCTATAATCCTTCGATTGATATAATTTATAACCACGTATTAATAATTTATTGATAAATCAACCACACACGTGATATCTTAAAAGTGGACAATTTAATACTTTTGCAGTAAACAGGATAGGATTCTACTCCAAAGAGCTGAATATCGTCACAACGTCTTTTAAGTTCATGTAAGTAAATTGGAGTATTATATTTATTGTTTTATGGTCTTAAAAGCAAGTACCTAGTGTAAATAAGTCGTTTTATACTGAAGTGCTCGTAACCGCTTGATTGAATTATGTTAGAGTATCTAACTACCTACTTACATTATTTTTGGTTATTTGCAGGTTTGCCAGGGAATCATACAGTGATAAACCCATAAACGCCATAAGCTTCCGACTTAAAAAGGATAATTTTGTACAACAATACTGTGACAATTTTATTAGATACTTATAGAAAAGATGTTTCATTTTGAAAAGTGAATATCATAAATAAATACCCATATCAAGTAATAAAGTAATAATTTTCTTTGCTCTTATTTATTTTGTACCATTGCGCTAGCTATAGCTAGGCTTAGCAAAAGGGCCGTGACTTTATTTCTATAAATTGGTTTTGTAAAATTTGTAGTTTGGTTTTGTGCATGTTCTATGACAAAAAAATCTAGGGTACCTACCTAAACATAGCTTAGCACTATCATAGGTGGGCGTGCTGTAATTAATGTTGATTTTGTTTATTTAGTAGAGACAACTTGTCTTAGTAATATGTTCCCATTAGAAGATGATTAATAAAAAGGCAATAATAGAATACATGTACTGTTTTATTTTAAAAGGAAGTTGTGTAGATTTATAAGAGCACAAGCTCACTCACAGAAAGAAAACTCACGAACAAAATACCAGTAGAATTTGAGATTTTTCATCACAAGCCTTCAATTGTCGCACAGGTTATGAACAAGCTGGTTCTGCTACAAATGAAATCACCCGATGAACAAATAATCATCAAGTTAAAAAAAATCACATTCTGGGCGTAGTTAAATACGACGCCGTTTTCTTCACAGTAAATCTTCGTGATTTCCATTGAAATGTATGTTTTCGTACCATTCTTTTGTCATCTAAAAATAATTGTAAAAGATAACTTATTTATAAGTCTTATTTTAAAGAAAGTTCACTCAATATGAAATATGAGTAAATTATGCATATTGTTCACTATGAACAATCTACTTTTGGAACATTTTACGATTGTGTCGCACAAAAACACCCTTTTTAAGATAGCTGAAAGATCGCTAGATTTGACATAATTGACGTAAAACAAGATTGCTAGTTGTCAAAAAGGCAGCTCGTGGTACGGATTTATGGTACGGATTGAGTGAACGAGAAATGAATGATGACATGAAAAAGGGAATTAATTAAATGGGTAACTGGAAATAATTAAAGGCGACTGTAAATGGGATACTTAAATACTAAACTGGACAGCAGTTTATTTTTTGGGCGACAAAATAACTAAACGGGCGACTAACTTACAAAAATACTCAAAACCGGCGACTACATATGGGTGATAAATAATTTAAGTTAGCAGGGAAACTTTAAATGGGTGACAAAAATACTGAGTGGGCAACTATTATACCAAGTAGGTAACTATTATAACTGATTTAAGCTGCCCAACATGGTATTTTTAACACGTTTTTATTAGGCTGCTTTCTCGTTTGTTTGTATTTTGTCATATCGACTTGTACTATTATGTATTCTGTGATATCGGTTAGGATAGTAGTCATCTTTTTTAAATAAAATAAATGCCAAATTTTTTATATTTTGTGTGCCCTAAGGTTGTCGTCCAAATAGTAATTTGGTCACCCGTTACCCAATTTGTATTTTAAAGTCACCCATTTTCAATATCTGTAGTCGCCCTCGGTCCTTCACCCACTTAGTATTTCAGTACGCTATGTTCAGTATTTTTGATACCCAAAATGGGAATTTATTGTCGCCCAAATAGACGGTAAGGGGGATGGGAGAGGGAGATTGAGAGTGAGAGGGAGAGGAGTCATATGTGGATTCAATTCTGAACAGGATTGGGAACGGGAACGAGCACAAAGGGGAACTGCACTGCACCTAACGGGGACGGGTCCAAACGAGAACGGGAAAGGGTAAAGAAACGGGAACGGGATATTTATATCTCTCGACCCATTTCTGTTTATTGTAATAAACTAGCTTCCGCCCGCGACTTCGTCCGCGCAGATATTAGAGAAAATCATTTGGGAACCTTCAACCAGGACCCGACCAGCCATTTTAACGTGGTTAGGCACCCCACCAAGCCACAGAATAACTAATACCAAGCGAGTAGCTTCATGCGAGGTCTGCCAAACGCGGCAAACGTCTTGCCTCATGAGGCAGTGCGCTTGGTGTGGACCCGCCTAATCACGTAAAAACGGCTGGTCTGATCCTGGTTGAAGGTTCCCAAACGATTTTCTCTAATATCCACGCGGACGAAGTCGCGGGCGGAAACTAGTTATACATAAAGTTTTATTCTAGGTACATATATTTCTTATAAAATGGTATACTATTTACCACGACATTTACTATTTACAAAGCATAATTTCTTTGCTTTTTCCTAGCAATATATGTGTAATCATTCGTTCATTCCCAGCACAAAACAAGATTGTTATTTGATGTCGTGGTACGAATTTGAGTGATATCATTTAGAGCTTGTAACAAGCTTGCTGGATATAAGCTTACTTATAAAAAACGTGGGAGTAGGCCCCCTGGTCCTACGTAGTAGTGATTATTTCCTCGTAGTGATTATTTCCTCTGTGATTTCAGAGTTGGTCCCAGTAGCACAGAATATTATAATAGTACTAACTAACGTACCTTTAGTAAAAGGTTTTCAGTTTGATGGTCCCTATCAACGATCTCAGAACCTATCTGAGATCGTTGGTCCCTATCTACAATGTTTTGTAACACGAGAACTCAAAGACTGATCAACAAAGTCTCTTTATAAATCGTCTTCTATAAAAACGGATTATGCTATAATCTATTTTATTTAAGTTACATAATTAAACAGAAGGATTACCAAACTATCCGGGTAATCCGGGGCTTTGGAATAAGTGGGTAGGGTCGAAACTGATAGTTGTAATTAGAATCCATTACTCGGGGTTGCCTAAATAATAGTTGACGATGTATTTTCTTATGCAAAAAAGAAACAATAATAATAAGAAAAGGATATTACGGCCTCCGCCTTTATCAGCCGTTGGGGCAGGGCGGTTCTGGCTCGCGCGCACCGGATGACGCTCCGTGGGTAGGCCCCCGACAAGAGTGGACCGACGTCTGGTGAAGGTCGCGGTGCGCCGCTGGATGCGGGCAGCGCAGGACAGATCGTCGTGGAGATCCTTAGAGGAGCCTATGCCCAGCAGTGGGTGTCGTGCGGCTATTGATGATGAGACGACCTCCGTTGTCGATTGGTTCGCACGCTGGTTTTCAAGGTATCGCCATCTGTGAGGTTCCGGGTCTAATCCCCGGCTGGGTCAATAGGGAACATGAAGTCACCGATTTTGATAAATTTGAGCTTGATCGCTGCGGATACGTATAAAAACATGATGGAACAGAAAAGTCAATAAGAAAATGTTTTATTTTAGTTTTATCACACAGGGGAAAAAACCGTTTTTTTTAATTTTCGGAAATAATGTACCTACTTAACAGTTGGATAGAATATCGAATAAGAAATATTTTTTTGTATAACACATATGTAAATATTTAAACGCAATATTTAGGGAGATATTTGAAAATTCTTGGCTAACTCCATAATAGTGCGCCTGAAACGTGGCATAAATGACGTCACAAATGTTGATAATAGAGCGTTTTCGGCGGGTGCCGCTGCGTGCTAACTTCAAGTAACTATATCACGAGAAAAAACGCAAAAGTTTTAATATTACAGTTGATTTTCTGACGCATTATACTTTTGATTGTGATACAAAAAAAATTGATGCATGTTCCCTATTGAGAAAACGAACTTTTCTATATTGGCTTGGTCTGGGTGTTTGTAGTGCCACCGTTATCTCTGTCTTTGATTACCAAAACATAAGTGCTTTAGCTACTTAGGTACCTACTTTGGAATCGGAGCAATGAATGTTTGTGATGTTGTCTAATAGGTATTTATTATTATTTATTTATCGATTAATCCCTAGTCCCTACATCGTTTCTATTCTAATCGAATGTAAAAAAATAAATTAAAAAACCCGCCTGCATAAAAAGACAAGTCAACTTAAAAGATGGAAACAAGATTAAATATTAAAGGCAACATAATAACGTCATGCAGTCGGAGACATATGACTCAAATCATTCATAATGTCACTTTCTTTATGCATGCCTCCGACTGCATGTTATTATGTTGCCTTTAATATTTAATCTTGTTTCCATCTTTTTATTTATTTATTTATTTATTTATCGTTTTTGGATAGCTAACAGCTTATAAACATACAGATAACAACAAATATATATAACTAAAAGCTATTGACAAGCTACCACATGTAGAATTCAAAAGAAATTGATCTTAAAGCAATCATAGTTTAGTTGACTTGTCTTTTTATGCAGGCGGGTTTTTTTTATTGTTTTTATTTATTTTTTTTATTTTTATCTTTTTAGTTATTATATATTACGGTAATGATATACCTTTTTGAAATCCTTATAATAAGCCCTTTAATTTGATACCCATATTGTAGTATTCTAAAAAAAAAAATTTTTTTCCACTACGTATAATAGCACCGTACAGCCGCCATGTTGTTTTTTTCATAACGCCACCTTCTTAAGAACACTTGGGCTGACGAGACAAATCTAACGATATCTTAATGACAGAAATCCATTCAGCTGTTTGAAAGATATGAGGTAATAAAGAATATTACATACAAACATACTTACATATTACATACAAGATACGCGCGAAAAACGATTGTCCCTTTCTTTGCAGTCGGGTAAAAAGCACTAAAATACAAGTAAGAAACGAATTTGATTAAAATAAACTTTGGCTTAAAATTCACGGGGCGTAATTTTGGACCTCTATTCAAATTTTGTCAGGTCAATAGCAGTACAATCAATCCATGAATTAAAAAAAAAATACCCCCAAAGTATTCCCTAGGTACACAAATTGAAATTGTTGTCACTATATGCGCATCACACTGGTTGATCCGCGCGAGCCCCCTCCCGCCACCCGCCTTCCCCCGCTCGCGTCCGTGCGCGAGGGTGAGCGTGCGCGCCTAGATTTTTAGGATATAAAAAGTGGCTGAAAACTGTGAATTTAAAAAGAAATCAAACATAATTATCTCATATATTTTTTTTATTACTTCCTTGACCTTATATTTGATTTTGTATAAGGTTGCAAAATGACCCTGTATAATTTAATTTATGGATAGTATGCATGTAGCTAAGCATTAGTTGGAGCCAAGTGCTAATAAAGGTGAAGGTTGCAATCTAGCCCGAAAGTCTAATGCCGAGGTTACACGTGCGAGCTGCTCACTTGACTTGACAAGTAGATAGCTACATAGCAGAGGCCGTATTACAAGCTCTTAAATCCTGCCAGGTTTATAAATTGCTGTAGTGACATCTCTTTCTCGTCGTATAGCAAATAAAAGAGATAGATTGATAGCCAGTCAGAAAACTGACTGGAAATAAGAGGTCATAATACGGCCCCAGTAGCTCAACTTGGCTTGCCTGCCCCACTACTCAAATTGCCAACATTATATACGTTTGAGCGCTACGCTTACTTTTAAAACTTAAATATGAGAAATAGACGATGTGCCAAAACAAAATTGTCGTAGTAACTCGGATGCTAAATTCTGACTTGACACAGATTAGGTACTAGTAATAGGTACCTACCATACTACTATCGTTTATTCGCATCGCATAGCAGTAGATGATGTATTCTGTGGCAGTAGCCCGACTTGCCTTGCCCGGGAGAAAGTGAGTGGCGAACAAAATCAAAAATTATGATGTAGGTACTTACTTAACTCAGTCGGAAGCAAGCAACTCTACTGGATGACTATGACAGTCCGATGACGACAGGTTATAGCTCGTATGCACTGCGTAATACAGTCCACAAGCTAGCTAGCTCCGTCCGCTGTGTAACCTATGCATTACTGTTATAATTACTAGGATGCCAGCAATTGCAGTTTAACTCTTGCAGTGTAATTAGCCAAGAAAGTGCTACCACTGTTATTAAGCAAAATACCTTTGTTTGAAATTGGGTTAGAAATTCTGAACTAAAATACCTACCTTTGTGCTTTAAATCCTTTAACAATTGTTGAAT
Organism: Agriphila tristella; assembly: GCA_928269145.1. Classification (NCBI taxonomy): domain Eukaryota; kingdom Metazoa; phylum Arthropoda; class Insecta; order Lepidoptera; family Crambidae; genus Agriphila; species Agriphila tristella. The sequence goes on from OV743432.1 coordinate 32,902,468, forward strand.
CCATCCATCCATCCATTAAATGTGTTGAAAAATAATTAAATATCTAAGGATAAACTAAGCCAAGTACCTAAGTATCTATTTTATCTCATCATCACCAGATGAAAACTTTGGTAAATAAATAAAACCAAATTTTTCAGAAACTACAATACATACACTAATTACTTATTTATACAGGGTGTTTGGTAATCCTTACTAATATTATAAATGCGAAAGTCCGTTTGTTTATTTGTTTGTTTGTTTGTTACGCCTTCACGTCTTAACTACTGAACCGATCATCATGAAATTTTGCATAGACGTTGTTAGGGGCACAGAAAAGGACATAGGGTACCTTTCATCCAGAAAAAACGTACAGTTCCCGAGGGATAGCAAAAAACTGTCCACGCAGGCGAAGTCGCGGGCGGCCGCTAGTAGCCTTATAAAGCCGAATATGGTAGATAGCGACTATCAATCTGAACAACTTTTACTATGGGACCAACTCTAAAATCGCGAAAAAAAAACAGTTGTTTCATACATTTTGATATTTTCTTTATTAATTTTTGTATGAAACACCTGAATTTTTTTCGCGATTTCAGAGTTGGTTCCCATAGTAAAAGTGGTTCAGTTTGATAGTCCCTATCTACCATATTCGGCTTTATAAGGCTATTACCAAACACACTGTACTTAGTTCTAAAACAGGGATTTTACATCCGAAATTTTCCGTATCTGATGCGATGCTTTTTTTCATACTCTATGGTTAGGTACCGTAACTTTTACGAGTAACTAAATTAGCGGATTAATTTCCGATAGCTACTTATAAGAGAGTGGGTAGGTGGTATCCGTCGGGAAAAAAAATTAGAATCCGGATAAGTTTCGGGCGTTTCTTAAATTAGCTTTTCATGAGATAAGGTGACTGAATAACGGAAAATAATTAAAATAGTATAAAATTTAATATGAATACGTAAACATGGCATAACAGTTCTATATAAATAGTAGATTGTTATACAAGGCGCTAAAATGACCCATTGTATACGAGGTAGTTTTATTCCCGCAGGCTGATTATCTAAATAGAAACTATTAAATTTCGCGACCGGTTTAATTTGACATACATTGCTACTTTTCTTTGGTTTTTTTAACCCAAAAAGAAGTAGCAATGTGTCACATTCATCTGTCAAATCAAACCGGTCACTAGGTGGTTTTTAGGGTTCCGTACCCAAAGGGTAAAAACGGGACCCTATTACTAAGACTCCGCTGTCCGTCTGTCTGTCTGTCTGTCACCAGGCTGTATCTCATGAATCGTGATGGCTAGACAGTTGAAATTTTCACAGATGATGTATTTCTGTTGCCGCTATAACAACAAATACTTACTAAAAGTAGAATACAATAAATATTTAAGGGGGGCTCCCATACAACAAACGTGTTTTTTTTGCCGTTTTTTGCTCGAAATTAATAACGACAACAGGTAGACAGCTGAAATTTTCACAGATGATGTATTTCTGTTGCCGCTATAATAATAAACAATAAAAACAATTTAAAATTTATATTTAAGGGGGGCTCCCGTACAACAAACGTGTTTTTTCCCGTTTTTGGTACGGAACCCTTCGTGCGCGAGTCCGACTCGCACTTGGCCGGTTTTTAATTACTTAGATAATCAGCCTGTCGAGCTTTAGCGAGGGAAAAAATAGAAACCGAGTTACAATGGGTTTTTAGCGCCGTGTGTTACACTCTACTTTTCACTACGATTGCGAGAAAATGAAATACAATATTAAATAGGTAATTAATAGGTAAATAATTATGGATGTGGTAAGCCAGTTCTATCCTCCTGCGTGCACCGCTTATCCTAAAAAGGCAACCTGTAAAACAATAATTAAGTTAAGGGTATTAAAACTGTATTTTTGGTTAGATTTAGTTTAGTTGATGAAAATAATTGTAAAATGTTTAGAAATGTAAGTAGGTAACTATACCTTAGTTGTCAAGTGGTGCCCATTATTTACGAAATTCTAGATATCTTTCCTCGTTAAAACTTTGGATTTCTTGTAGTGGTGGATAATTTATTGAGAAATGCCCTCTTTATATTGAGTTTATGTCTTGTCTGTATAGGTAGTTGTTTCTAACATTGAATATGTACTCCAAAAGGTTGAACTTTGATATTTTTTGAAAAGTTCATCAAAATTTGTAAGAAAAATTCCTTCCGTAATAAATTTTTATAGGCTCGTTGGTAATAGACAAACATTAAAAAAGCTTTTAAAAAAAAAGAAAAACCGCCTTCAAAAAACCTGAAAACAAAAACAGCTTAAAAATTAAATAACTCGACGAATATTATTTCTTGCTTTTTAGAGGTATTTAATTTTTAAGCTGTTTTTGTTTTCAGGTTTTTTGAAGGCGGTTTTTCTTTTTTTAAAAAGCTTTTTTATTTTCAACTTTTTAGTGGTAAATGTAAGCGCAGCGTGTAAATATTTTTTAACTTTATCCTAATAATATTATAAATGTGAAAGTTTGTGGGTTTGGATGTTTGTTCCTCAATCACGAAAAAAATACTGAACGGATTTGGTTGAAATTTGGCACACAGATAGTAGATAACCTTGATTAAAATATAGCATAATTTTTATCCCGACATTCCCACGGGAACGAGAACCACGCGGGTGAAACCACGGGTGGCCGCTAGTATTATAATATTTTCAATGGTTTTTAACATTTTTGTCCAGAATTCAATTTTCAAATTTACGCTGTTTGTTTTTGAGGAGTTCCGTTGTGTCTTCGTAGTCCAAGTCTACTCCAGAACGTTGCATCGCAAACCATGATTTGGTTTGTTTTGAATTGCCATAAACTTACCAAAACCTAAATCACTTTACTATTTGACTTTGAGGAATTCCCTTTTGTATCTTCGAAGTTCGAAGTCCAATAACAATGAAATTAAATTGTGACCATTTTTGAAGTATACCCTTTCAAATAAAAAAAGAATCATCTTAATCGGTTCATAAACAAAGATGTTATGTCCGAAATTCCATAAAAACTCGTGCGATGGCGAGCTAAATAATTGATATTTTTCAGGATTATGAAAAAACTACTGGCCAGATCTCTGTAAAAATTTTATGGGACCACTCACAAACTATGTTCTTTGAGATAAATAAAAAAGAATTGTACAAATCGGGTGACAACTGACGAAGCTATGTTAAAACATACATAAAAAAAATAAAAAAAAAATACCGTCGACTTGAGAACCTCCTCCTTTTTTGAAGTCGGTTAAAAAGGAAAAAACTTTTTCCCCTAGGGATAATTTATGCTATTTTATCCCCGCTCTTGTACGCTACAATGACGGACTTTTTGAGCAAGAGAAGTGAAATAACTATTTAGGTTTTACTAAGCACCAGTTCTTGTGTTTTATTATTGTGATAACATCGCGCTTTCAAAATACTTTCTTTGTACCTATGTGTGGCAAATATGGATTAGTTAGATAACTTCAATACAATAATTTTTTTGCTAACAGCTAAGCTTTTTATAGGTAGGTATCCGTGACAATCAGCTAGGCTAGAAAGTATCACAAAACACAATATATGGTAGATAGAGACCATCAAACTGAACAACTTTTACTATGGGACCTACTCTGAAATCGCGAAAAAAAATCAGCTGTTTCATAGATTTTGATATTTCCGTTATTTTTTTGTATGAAACAGCTGATTTTTTTCGCGATTTCAGAGTTGGTCCTATAGTAAAATTTCTTCAATTTGTTTATTTTGGTAGATTTCCCTATCTACCAAATTCGACATTAGGGGTATTTTTGGAACACTTGTATAGGAACGAACCAAATTTATCACATAGCAACTAACTTTATTGTGTTAGTTCTTCAAATATTTGATGATAATCAGCCCATTCGAAGGGTGGTAAACATGCGAAGGTCAACAAGGTTCAATGACATTGTTATTGGTAGGTACCTACAATATTTTTACACGAGGCTTCAACACTAACGCTTTATAAGTGTTTAGGTAGGTACTATAGCTTTCCCCGCGACTTTTTCAAACAATATTTGACAAATAATAAATTCCTTACATAGCTTTGACAAGGATAGAAAAGTACCTGTCCTATAATGTTTTAATTCAGGCGGGATAAACTATATCTATGTGTGCTAAACCATCTAAATCCGTTCAGTCGTTTTTGCGTGATTTAGTTAAAATTACAAGTAGGTATTCATCACAGTAACGATAAACAGACTTTAGAACAAGAAAATAAATATAAATTTAAAAACCCCCCGACATGCAATTAATAGCAGCACGGTACCAAATTTCGAATCGATGGGACATATGGAAGGTAGCCAGATCCCCTCATCAACTATTAAAGAGCTGATGATCTTCAAACGGCTGATCAGGTCATGGTTACCCTACCATATACTTCCAATATCATTCAGTCAGACAGATCCCCTCATCAACTAGAAAAGAGCTGATGATCTTCAAACGGTCGAACAGATTTTCATGAAACATGGCTAAGAACACTCGGGATAAAATTATCTATGACACAAAAAAACTAAACTAAAATTGGTTCATCCGTTTAGGAGCTACGATACCACAGACAACACAGACACGTTAAAGGGTGAATCTACGTTGTTCTTAACTTCCTGCGTCATTGTCTGAACTCGAAAATCCAATGCATCGCAATAAATAAATTAAAAATATGCAAATAAATGCAATGTTTTATTGTACTATAATGTAAATGATGGCATATTTTTGATTTATGCCTTGTGATGCATTGGATTTTTAAAGATTTTCGAGTTCAGACAATGACGCAGGAAGTTAAGAACAACGTAGATTCACCCTAAACTTATGGGCATTTCTACGGGAAGTACCGATTGATCTACTCTAGCGAAAAAAGTACCTTTAAAATCTAATTACATACTTGAAAAAAATCACACGTATTAATAGGACTCTTGGCCTGATGGAGAGCATTTTCAAAAGACCATCAGGATTTATAAAGCACCAAAAAAAATTCCTAAAGTTTGAAAACGGGCAGAATTTGGCTTAAAATGGCGTGTCGCCTTTCCAGAATTTGTTCGTTATTGTTTCATAACTCTTAAAATAATAACTTGTTCATTATAATGCAAAATTGCACGGTCTCCTGTATAATGTTAAAAAAAGTGAACTCTTGATCTTTCAAGCTAGGGGTCGTAAGCTGACTAGTGTGGCACCTGTACTACTTAACGGCGTGGCTCTTGGTAGGGTGAAAGAGTTCAAGTACCTTGGACATATCGTTACAGAGCATTTAAAGGATGACAGTGACATTGAGAGGGAAAGGAGGGCGATGGCGGTCCGCTGTAATATGTTGGCCCGCAGATTTGCACGTTGTAGCATGGAGGTAAAGCTAACCCTTTTTAAGCCTTCTGCCAAACTTTATACACGTGTAATCTGTGGGTCAACTATACGCAGGGAAACTTCAACGCCCTCCGAGTACAGTACAACAATGCCTTCAGGGTGCTGATGGGGCTGCCCCGCTACTGTAGCGCATCGGCGATGTTTGCGCACGCGCACACGGATGGTTTCCATACTGTGGTGCGCAAGCGAGTTGCGTCGCTGATGAGCAGGGTACGGGGCAGCGCCAACACCATCCTGAGGGTCATTAGTGACAAGCCTGATTGTCCCATTATGGGGCACTGTATGCAAGTACACACGCTTGTGCCGAGTGTTCCAGTGGGGCACAGGTATTTAAATTAAATCGACTGTCTTGTTTGTTGCTGTATTTTTATGATCAATCCTAATTTTTATAAAACTTCATTTTAACTAATTATTATTGTTATTTTTAATTCTAATTTTATAATTCTGATGTTATTTTAATTTAATTTGATACCAATTTTAAATTTAATTAATTATTTTGTTCATTATATTTTTACAATTTTAGTTATACCAAAAGAAAATCAATTTTATAATTCTAATGTTAATTAATTTTTTAATGCGTAATTTATAATTTTATATTTGATTTTAATGATATTTTTAATGTGTGATGTGTGATAATTTAATCAATTTTGTGATGATGATGATGATATGGACCTAGTCTGAAATAAATGTATTTTATTTTTATTTTATTTTATTTTTTTTATAATTCCAGCATTCACAGAACAAGGGATAGATAATAAAGGCATATGTGTAATTATATTTAATGTGAATCCTTGGGTTTTAAGTTTAACACAATAACACATTTTAATTTTGTCGCAAGCGTGTGCCTCAATTCGGTGAAATTTTGTTTTCCTTACCTAAGTCACTAACTACGTACAGTATGAACACACATTAGTGATTCCTGCCACCCAGCAGCTGCGCCTGAGCAGCTAAGCGGTGTGGACGGGAGGACTGCTGCATTGAGGAGCATTTTTCAAAGGTTCAAAGTCATTCGGTGTTTTTGGGTTCGGGTCATTTTTCAAATCGGTGGACGACATAAATTTTATTTATGAAGTATTTAATGAGATTTGTGCTAAATTAATTGAATATTTAATTGACATCTTCCAGTATTTTTCGCAGAAATTGCTGTAATTTATAACATTTACAATTAATTTGATGAATTGTGTTATTTTCTCAATTCAGTGGATCTCAATTCCTTGGAAAATGGGGCATCGAATTGAGAAAAATCACATCGAATTGAGATTTCACTTGTCAAAAACTATGATTATGGCATATTATGTATATTTACTTCAAGCTTTATAACAAAATATCCAATTCAATTAGAGACAAGAGATCACTTGAATTATTGCTTTCCTATAAAGTTATCTCAATATTCACTTTTAAAAGTAAATAATATAATATCTTAAAGCATAGCATACTAGCGGCCGCCCGCGACTTCGTCTGCGTGGAAAGTTTTTTTGCTATCCCTCGGGAACAATACTTTTTTCGGGATGAAAGGTACCCTATGTCCTTTTCTGTACACTTCACAACGTGTATGCAAAATTTCATGTTGATCGGTTCAGTAGTTACAACGTGAAGGCGTAACAAACAAACAAACAAATAAACAAACAAACGGACTTTCGTTTTTATAATATTAGTAAGGAAGTAAGGATTCATCTTCAGAATTAAATTCATTTTACGGTCATCTCAGTAAAGTTAGTATCCACCAGTGTTGGGGTAATCAAGGTCTCTATGTTTATCTTAGCTTTCCAAAACTATCATTTTCTGATAGATCTAAAACCGACAATTTTGATTAAAAATCACTATTCTTGTTCGGGACCTTTTTCATTTCAATATTTCCAGTTTTTACAGGCTCTGGTTCTCTGGTCGATTTATCCAAAGAACTGCTTGCTGTGTTGCTAACCAGTTGATTTAATTATTGTACATGAAAAAGTTTGTGCTTTATTACTTGAATAATTTTTTTTAATTGAAGAATTTTTGTTGACATCTAACTTACCTTTGAATATTTTTGAAAACTGTCTGTCGTTCGTGTAATCTGCAGATTTCAATTCATAGAAGCCTGAATGCTACATTCTACAGACTTATGTAAACGATCTTCATGACAGCATCTTAGTTTTCTCATAGCAAAAAAATGCCCGATGTTTCTCTCAAAAAATCTCAAAAATCCAGATATCTAAATAGAATTTTGTGGGACATTCAATCAATTAGTTTGCAATGCAAATAATCTTACTAATATTATAAATATGAAAGTTTGTGGGTTTGGATGTTTGGATGTTTGTTCCTCAATCACGCAAAAAATACTAAGCGGATTTGGTTGGAATTTGGCACACAGATAGTAAATAGCCTAGGTTAAAATAAAGAATACTTTTTATTCCGATATTCCCACGGGAACGGGAACCACGCGGGTGAAACCGCGGGCGGCTGCTATTATCTAATAGAAAGCTAGCTATGTGAAAACTAAGCAGCTGTCAAGAAGATCGTTTGCATAAGTTTGTAGAATGTCATCATGGACAGCATACAGGCATCAATAAATTGTAATCTGCAGAGTACACGAAAGACAGACAGTTACTGGTTCAAGTAATAAAGTACAAATTTTGTCATGTAGATGAATAATTAAATCGGCAACAGCAAGCAGGTCTTTGGACAAATCAGCCAGAGATCTAGAACCTGTGAAAACTAGAAATATTAAAATGAAAAAGATCCCCAATAAGAATAGTGATTTTAAATCCAAATTGTTAGACCTATTAGAAAACGCCAGTTTTTGGAAAGCCAATATTAAATAGAGACCTTGCTTGATTACCCCCACACTGGCTGGTATTTTTTTTTAAATGAACGTAGACGATTTTTATTCTGAAGATGAATATGCTATATTTGAAGATATTATTATTATTAAATAATAACTTTAAAAAGTAAACATTTTAGTGCATTAGTTATGTAGAAGTTTGTTAACTTATGACAAACCGTCATTTGTTACACTAATTCAGTACCTACTTACTATTTTGTTAACCCTTTTGTTATTTATTTATATTTTAGAAACATTAAATATAGGTACTTAAACCTAAAATTAACCAACTGACTATTATACCAGCGATTAGTAATCAAAAACGTTTAAGGTATTTGTATATTTGATCATTCCACATACGTTATTTCTATATTAGGTAACACCGTTTCTAAATTCGCTGGGCCATAACTCAATTCGGTGATTCATTTTCTCAATTAGGTGCTTAACTTTTCTCATAAACTACTTCATAAAAACTGGTGCCATTGTAATTTTCAGATTCAGGATGGAATAAACTTCAATCTTTGTTATTAAATTACTTATAAAAACCAAATTTCAATTCAACCACCGAATTGAGAAAAAAAATACCCGTTTGTAGAAATGCCCTTATAACACCCGTTTCTTTTTGCGTCGGGGTTTAATTTTTGTTTTCATATAGATAGGTAAATACCTCAAAAGAAAGGAATTTAAACGAAATAATCCAACTTTATGGGCCAAACTTACTATTTAAAGTACATCGAGTGCCTTAAAGAATCCAAATAAGTTCATGCTCGAGACCGGAAACACTCACTGGCCCTTGAGTGCCAGAAGATTTGTGACGTCATTAATCAGGCCCTGGGAACGCTCCTCTCCTCGTGTGCACTTCCACTACATTAATTTACAGAACAGAAATACTATAGAATAGGAATAAAATATTGTAACTTTCAGCTACTTTGTTTCATTCAGAAACGATAAAGTTAACAGTGCCTGTATTATTATGAGTTTGTACAGATACCTAGCGACTGTAGTAAGCCATTTTGCACTACATTTGGCACTGCGCCTTTGGCGGTAACTATACTTACTAAATTAAAAGTTGTCATACAAACATTGATATACACTATCAATGCATACAAATGTCAACTACAGTCGCTGTCCAGCTTAAGCTAGGGTCCGAGTTGGATTTTAGTACGGCGCGCCGTATTGTTAACATAGACAACGTTCTACGCCGCTAAATAACGGCCGTAATATGACGGCACGGTCATCATAGGAAACCCTAGCTTTAGTTAGAGTAACATGGCTTCCGTTGGGTACGGAAGCCGCCTTGCTCATAAGTTGTCAAGTATAATAAACTCATAATACGCCTAGGTAACCTAGGTACCTACCAGTGGCGAGGAGTGAAATTATGACGAAGGTAAGCCGATCTACAAAAATACTATGATCTGCATAGTGAAGCATTGGGGTGGGATTTCTAAAAGGTAAGCCGATGGGAATCGGCTTGTATGGACCCTTCGCTACTGGTACCTACTTTTAGTAAGTTTAGGACGGGATGTTTTTTCAGAAACATAGGTACCTACATAATTAGTCTAACCTTTACCCTTTAACTTGGTCTGTGAAACTTCCCAGCCTAATTGAAAATTCACCGTGTAATTAATCTTAATTACGTATGACTTACCTAGCCTTTTTTAATCAATTTTACTTCAAATAAAGTTTCAGGACCAAAAAATTTACAATAATGTTCTTAGTTCCAAATATTTTCTGTAAGTATAAGTTATTATTTCGTAAAAATCGTTTTCCTTTTCTGTTTTTTACGGTATATCTCGCATGTATTGATGTTCAGCCGTATTTTATTACACAGGTCATTTAAAGGGACTTATCATTTCGGGTCGACTGGAAGTGAATGACCAACGTTTACAAAATCGCAAAAATACGGGTCATAAATGGTGACGTCATACAAATAAATACAGTGTGTGGCCTAGAACCGGGGATAATACAGAAAATAGAGACTCTCTAGAGTATTAGTGTTTATTCTGAAAAGTTTCCAGTTGATTTAAACCCATACGTTACATACAATAAAAATTTTAAGTTACAATTCATATTCAGTGTATTATTCCAAAACGACATTATCGCTAACGTTTCGAACTTATCGTGGTACAGGGAATAATAAAAAACGAACCTCAAAACGTCATAATATTATCACTATCCACTAGAGAATTTACTTTTAACTCCTTGAATAGAACCGGTCTCCACTACTTCCACTTCTCACAGCATACAATTTGTTTCAAATGAATTAAAATCTTTAGTAATTAATTATTAAATATCGCAATGACAGTAATCTGATGACATGACATGTCAATCTTCTCCTCTTATTTTTGGTTTGGCAATCTATCTACTCTCTTCTTTAGAGAGTAAAGATTCAATGTTAAAGGAGTAGTGAACTTTTTGTTACTCTTTTTACATTATGATCTTCTTTTTAAAAACTTTGTAAAGAATATTTTTGATAAATAAAGTCAAAATGCTGTCACGAGAATTTCTTTGGTTTCAGTTTAAATTAATTTTAATTTAATATTGGAATTAGATTAATTTACACAATTTGTAATGTGGGAATGGCTAGACCATTTGTGAATATGATATTATTGTGCGGAGAAGCTCGTGGTATAATGCATCACGTGCCCTGGCGTTGTTTCCAAAGCAAACAGAAGGCACCCGAGTGTTGAGGGAGGTTTCTAACCTATATGCTCTGCTCTATGGTACATTCGGAATTCAAGTGAGTTTGATTATGTCAATCTGCCTGCACATCTGTAGTTTGACGTATTCATTGTAAAGCCGTGGTAGCGAAAGGTTGTCATAGAGTTATATTAGGAAAACTATCTGTTGCAGTGTGATAATGTGATATAAAGTGTGAGAATGCTTAATAAACGTGTATACAAAAGTCTCCTGGTCTCATTGCCACAACCCTTCAGGTTATGGGCCACACGCTAAAGGTTGTGGCCCTATAGAGACCGGGAGTGAAAATAATAAGAGAAAAAGTGAGTTTTGCATTTGAGTTGATGAACATATAACTGACAGAGTTGCATAGAGGCCTTAGCAACGGAGTTTGTTGACAAAATAGTGTTGCTTAGGGCAATGAAATGAAAGTGTCAACAGATAAATAATGATTACAAATAAAATGCTGGTGAAAATCTTATGAAGATGAATTTTATCTGAATTTTATAATTGAATTTGAAATTACACTTTTGGCCGTGGAAAGTAGTATGATGAAGAAAATATGGTGAGAATAAATAGACTGAAGATGAACAAACAGGAGAAGAGGAAACCAGTCAAAATTCAACAGATAGCAATGAAGAATTTCGAGGAGATGGAGAAAGGAGAAATAGAAGATTTAGAGAAACAAGATATGGTGGAACAAATGACAATCGAAAAAACGAAGGTAGAACAAGTGACGGTGAAACAAATGAAAGTGAAGAAAGTTATGGAAAATTTTATTATTTTGTGAAGAACTGTTTTTTGGAATAAGTTTATTTTGAAGAAGTCTTTTGGCGAGTATTTTATGATGGAGCAGGTCGAGCAGGAGGCAAAGAATAGTTGAGCAGGAGTTATATGATGATGAAGTTGAGAAGAAGAAGGTTTTATAATGTAATGATGATGAAGAAGGAAGAAGTTTTTATGATGATGAGTCGAGTGGGAGAAATTTAGAGGAGGTTTTTTAATGATGATGAATCGAGTGGGAGAAAATAGAAGTTTTATATGATGATGAGTCGAGTGGGAGAAAAGTAGAAGAAGTTTTATAATAAAGAGGATGTTGAGTGGGAGTAAAGGTTTATAAAGAAGATGTCGAGTAGGAGAATTTAATGAAGATGTTGAGAAGGAGAGGTTTTATACAGAAGACGTCGAGAAGGAGAGGTTTTATAGAAGATGTCGAGAAGGAGATTTTATATGAAGAGGTAGAGAAGGAGTAATTTTATAATATTGAAGAAGTTGAGTAGGAGCGAGATAGTTTTGAGAAGAATTATTTTATGAGAAGAAGATAGAGATAGAGATGAAGAAGTTTATTAGAAGATAGAATATAGAATTAATGGGGTGCTTGTGTTCGTTAAGGGGGTGCGTTAAATAATGATTCATTTAAGGGGGTGTGGGATTAGAAAGTAAATGAATCATCATTTAAAATGAAATGTTTTTGATATCCGAGTGTATTTTGATATTTCTTGTGGTTTAGTCTGATGTTTAGTTGTGTTTGGTTTGGATTATTGCATGTGTAGAAATTTTGTCATTTGAGTTAGGTAAAGTTAGGTTCCTAGTTATATTAGGAAAACTATCTGTTGCAGTGTGATAATGTGATATAAAGTGTGAGAATGCTTAATAAACGTGTATACAAAAGTCTCCTGGTCTCATTGCCACAACCCTTCACCGAGGAATGTTCGCGTGATTGCAACGCTTATGTGATAACCGTGCTCTTGTCCCTGGACATCAATACGAGGGCAACTGACCCTAAATTTTTACATGATGCTATTCAACGTGGATTTAGGAACGTTCACAATAACATTATCAGTCGGTACACTTCTTGCATACAGCAGAGCGGCAGACATGAAAATCGACCTATGTAGCGAAGCGACGTGCTTTCCGCTTTGTGTCTGTATTTGTTATTTGTACAATAAATAATTTACTACTGACGAGAAAGTGGTTCATTTCTATCAGCCGATACAAGTTGTGTCAGACAACCCATAAATTATCAAAAAGACGTTCCGAGTAGCTCCGAATAAGAACGATGAGTAGGGTGGATATGCCTAACTCCAGCCCCCCACCCCTAATACCAGCCCCCAAAAGTTTTTGCTTTGCTTTCATTAAAAAACAGTGAAAATCGGAAACTGTTTGATGGAGCCACACCGCTAGTTAATCCTCTAAGTTGGAAAATCACTATTAGCCGGTCACGTCACCTACAACTCACACAACGAGCAATAATGTTTACCGAGATCGAGTAGAGGTGACTATGTTTAAAAACAGCATAAAAGCTCGATCGATGCGAACTTTGGGAAGTGTGTTTACGAAGGCAAGATGCAATTTTTTTAGGTTTTAAGCTTTGATACTAGTAATAGATTAGATATATAACGTTTTGACATTACTAGTTTGTAATTAAATTTACTAATTTCGAAAAAAATAGGGGGGCTGGAGTTTGTCTGGATGATTTTCAATAACTTTCTATTACCAGCCGGGGCTGGTATTGGGTATTTAACTTTCGTTTAAGAAATCAAGTTCATCTTAATTTTCTCGTCTCAAGGTTGGAATTTGTAGTGCTATTCACTAGAATTACTAACCCTGCACCCTATGATCTAATTACAGCCGGGTGAAAAATGTTTAATTCCTAAGTTATTTGTTCTGCAAATTAGGGGCTGGTATTAGGATATGTATGAGAACCTAACTCCAGCCGGTCATCTAACTTTACGGCAATATACAGGGTGTTCTCAAATATGATTTTAATTATTTTGTTTTATTTTTTAATGTTAGATGTAAAAAGTAATAATAATTAAAATCATACTTTTCTTCACTCATAGAAACAGAAAATAAATTCAATATAAAAAATGTATATTGAATTCTACTTCTTGGAAAACGCTTAAAAAAGTTTCAAATAATTAAAACGATTTCATACTCGTTGATTATATGTTTATTAAACCAAAGTTAACTTTTTGATACGCCATTTCTAATATATGTGTATTCTTAATTGATTAATATCTACAGGAGAGGTGTAAGTTTCAATGACTTGCTATGGGAATCATAATTTATAGCCTTTAGTGTTTTATTATCACTATTGAGAGTTACCAAATTATATTTTTTTTATTTTATACTAACATGGTTGTATTATTTTAGAACACCCTGTACCCGGCTGGAATTAGGGAGCAAAGCGGCTGATATTAGGGCAAAGGCGGCTGGAGTTAGGGTTTTTCGCCCTTCGGACATTTAAACGCTTCTCTATTTTTTTCCCACAAAACTACGTAAAACTAAGTTCTATTTTCGTAATAAAGATGAATCAACCTACCTAAGATAGCAATTGTGGCGTGGCAACAACAGAGATTCAAAGTTGAAAAATCCTTGGGGGGGCTGGTAATTGGCATATTCACCCTAGTACGCGTGTTGTCGATTGAGTTGAGCGAAACTGTTGTTTGCATTACATTGAATTTACGATTAAGTTTGTTAGAAAAAATCAAAAAGTTAAGATTTTATTTTAATTAGTTGGGACCTTAATGATTCAATTACTAGTGACCTATAGAGGCTCCGTTTTTAATATTATCCCCGATTCTAGGCCACACACTGTATAACAACTTCCCGCTTGAATTTTATATTCAAAAACTATCTACTGATATTTATGTACTTTATTTTATTCTATAACTTAACGAGAGATATTACTACCCATGCATGTAAATATAGGATTACTTAATTGTACCTATTATGTGTACATAGGGACCCATATGAATAAACAAATGTGATACTGGACTGGACACCTAACAAATCCTCTGTAAGCTACATATACTTAAACCTAACAGAAAATTAAGTGTGGATAACGAAAGTGGTTTTTAATGAAACAGCATCAGAGCTTGTTTTACAAACAATACTGGCCACATTCATTTTAATCTCAAGGGATTCGGAATGTGACGTCCCAAAGGATCAGCTAAAATTAGAAGTTGCGAGCGCAAAGAAGCGAAGAAAAATGTTTGAATTCAACTATTATTACTTACGTACGTAGTTTCTCTCTTTTCTCTATTCCTTACTACCTATAGCAAGCTTCGAAGGTAATATAACTCACAGCCGATCATTATATTACCGTAGTTTTTCCATGCCAAACATAAATGATTTTTTTTGCCTTCTAATCGAAATTTCAAAGATATAACCTTTTTGCCTACATTATCACAAAAGCTCACACGCGTACTAAAAACTTTGCGCAGTATGACGACACTCTTTCACATTCGCACAGCACAGTAAGATAAGTTACATAATAAAACTTTTATTATGATATGCTAAATAGCAACGCAAGCAAGAGTCTTGAAATACTACTTACCATCATAGACCAATCAGTTAACTAACAAATTGGCCCATTAAAAAGCAGCACTAAGTGCCCACAGTTACAAATTACCCCAATTCATTTTCTCGTGACCACGTTAAAGCTAAGCTAAGCTTCAAAAGCTTTGAAGAAGGTTAAATTAAGGACTGCGACATAGTAGAGTTACATTCCTTGTATGAAAAAAAGAAATCTTTATTCGGTCACAAACAAATTAATAAATAATAATGAATAAAAACTTTTCACCCTCAACTTTAAGGAAATCGGACTGATTTCGCGATGTAGGCTGTTATTGACGAATTTCGAAAAGTGGATTCTTCTTTTCAAAACCATTAAAAACTGAATGTTGTAATTTTGTTGTGCCTTGGTATTTGTAATTATTTGAATGGTGTAATTCAGGGAGCTTAACATGAACCAACTATGCAAAAATATGATAGAGCATGGGGCATAGAAGTCATAGAACCATAGAATAGAATTATTGAACTAGGAACCATGTGGCATAGCAATTCTCGGAGTCGATTTATTTGTTGTCTGGTTTCTCTAAGTTTATTATTTTCTTTGGACATTTTTCAACGTCCTCCAGTTGTATCAACATCCTTAACCCTAACGATCAACACCTTAATTTCTATATAGCCTACTAACATTTTATTTTTGAGTTTGAATGCTAAATTCATGGCCATGATCTACCTTGAGCAACTTGGAAGTCCTTAAACAGACTAAGAACTCAAGTAGGCCGAAGCAGGGAGAACATGCTCAGGTGGGGCTACAGCTCGGAGAGCGCATGTCTGTGTGGTATTTCTCCCCAGACAATGGCACATCTTCTGTCATGCCCTGCGTGTCCCAACACCTGCACACGCGAGGCTCTTTACAAGGCCACTGATAATGCGATATCAGTGGCTGAGTTCTGGTCCTCACAAATATAATTATACATATTCCGAGTCGACACGTTAAGAAGAAGAAGAATTCAATTTTAATATTTTTTCCGTAATAAAGAAATAAAAAAAAACTATGATATCTAAGTTTCTGAGGTAGGTAGGTACCTACCTAATTGTCGGTGATCTGTTACCTCAGAAACCGAGCATGAGATACCTAAAATATTCCAAAATAGAATAGGAAGGACCAAAATAATCCCCTCTACTATCAAAAAACGATATCCGAAGATATTCGCCCATTCTTCCCATAATTCTTGTGCGTCCACGCTTGTATGAGCGAGATAAGAAAATTTTGCCGCCCCATAAACTTGATGTGGAGAAAAACGAATTTGCTGTAACTATTATAACCCATGGGTCACCCTTGCGCAATAAATGTCTTGGGTATTTGATGGAAATCTTTATTAAAAATACAACCGTGTAGAGTATATATTCTGTGACCGTGTTAATAAATTAACCCAAAATGAGAAAACCGTTTCTTCGGACCATCAATCTGAACAACTTTTACTATGGGACCAACTCTGAAATCGCGAAAAAAATTAGCTGCTTCATACATTTTTATATTATCGTTATTAATTTTAGGTCCGAAGAAACGGTTTTCTCATTTTGCGTTAATTCATTATCACGTTGTATAGGTTTTCTATTCCTATATTAATTCATCAATTACCATCCCATAGAACATATCTAGGAAAAAAAAATTTTCAGGTCAGTGATCTAGAGTCTATTAGATGGTTCTTTAATTTAATAAAAACATAACAATTCAAAAAAATTCCATGTAGACATTATTTACTAATTTAATCAGTTTGTTTTCCTCAAATAAGTGTTATCAATGATAATTTTGCTGAGGTTTTCCTAGAAAGAGCTCTCGAAATTTTGAACAAAATGTGTCAGCTTAGCGTTAGCATACTGCGACATCGAGTATTTTTGAACGCTTTTATACCGAAGACGTGACGAAAATTGCAATCCCGAATCAAGGCAGAACTGTCGAGGCTTATCTAGCCACGTTCATTTTTGTCCGCAATATGGTACTATTCTAATATATATTCTGTGGCAATGTTATGCAAATAATGTTCAGTATAATTTGTTAGTAAATCTGTTTTCATATCCTTAAGCTTTTTAAGGGAGGATATTGTGTAAATAAGTAGGATTTTCAACATCCCAAAAGAGGCATAGCATACTAATAGTGGAAGTGTCTGTTCAGTTGTTTGTGTTTTTTGTATTACCTATTTTTAAGACCTGTTTGATGTTTCTACAAAGTTTAATTACTTTGGTTTGTCGGTAGGTAATTCATAATTATTAAGATCAAACTTAAGCAATAATTTGCTTTGTTATTTTATGGGATTAAGAACTCCTAACTTTATCAAAACATTTGAAATAGGTACCGAACTTACTTAAACTTAAGCATTTCGTTTGAGTATTCCTTAAAATAAATTGTTCAACTCACGAATTACCAATTTCTCAAATTCTTTATACAAAGGAGAATTGTAAACTTTACTGCAATGATTTAACTCAAACGAATTAATAGTCTAACCCCAGGATTCCTCCTTTGAGGATAGGTACCGCTCAACTCAACTCAACCCTTGCGAAATTATTTATTCTTTTTACACGACTGCCCAAAGCAAAAAGAGTGTATAATATGTGTTCAGGGTTAATGTATGTTTGTGGGTATGTGAGTTTCTTTATTCCACCATAACTTCTAAATGCCTGAACTGATTTGGATAAATGGGGTATCGTTAGAATCCTTACAGCATCTCGGGTGACACTGGCTATATTTTTTTAGAAAAAAATAATATGGCGACTGTACGACGCCATTTTCAAATGTGAAAAAAAAATTTTTTTCTTCTATTTTTACAATATGGGCATCAAATGAAAGGCCTTGATGAGCACATTCCAAAACTATATAATGTGTCACTAAAATGTGTGAAATAAAAATAAATGAATTAAAAAAATATTAAAAACACGACTGCCGTGCCAAAAACGAACTAAAAAGTCAAACAACAAGTGTCATTGCAGTCGGGGGACCTCTTTGATAAAAAATTGTTCCATAATAAGGTCCCCCGACTGCAATGACACTTGTTGTTTGACTTTTTAGTTCGTTTTTGGCAGGGCAGTCGTGTTTTTAATATTTTTTTAATTTATTTATTTTATAGTTTTTACTGTCAAAATCTTGCTTTGGTGAACTTTAAAAGCAAAGCAACCTTAAAACTTTTGTGATAGGCTGTACATGGTACAAACAAGGGAAAAATCCTGAAAGCTATTTTTTTTTAATTTTATTTCCCAAATACTTCATAGTCGGTCACTTACATTAAAAATAATAGTCGGTCATTAAAAACATAAAACATAAAGCGAAAATAAAAGTATTTTAATCAATTTTGATTTTTTTTTTCAGTGTATTTTTTAGTGGATCGTGCTATTTTTTCTCATTTATAAAAAATACAAAATTTTTTATTAAATACCTTGGACAACACAAGCATGGACGAACAATCGTCCCATTACCTTCACAAGTCATAAATCTAATGCGACTTAAAATGCTAATTCCAGTGCAAAAAACATTGCAAGTAATTCTTTAGTCAGGTATTTAATTGACCTTTATAGGGTCCCAAAGGGCCCATTTACATTTGACGCAATGGCCACGCAGCTTTTTTGGCAAAGGCTGAGTAAAGTAAAAATCAGGTAGGTAGGTAGGTAAATACATTTAGCCCAGGAGACCGCAACAGCTGTGGCTAGGTAATTATAACTATTAAAGTGAAACGAACTTTTAAAACTTTAAAAAGTAGCTATAAAACATTTCTTAAGGCAATTGACACAAATACCTACGATTTTTATTTAGATTCCATAAATAAAATCGTTCGATTAATTTAAATCCGAAGAAGAACACAATTATCATGAAATAACAATGCGAAATGTAACATTATTGTGCATGTGAAATCCTTAATTACAAATTAATGTGACCTACCTAGGCCTAGGTACAGTTCGAATCACGAAAGATGACCACAAATGGCGCCCATCTTCGCGTCATAACTCACGAAGAAAAGACTTTTGACAAAATAATATATTTAAATAATATCGATATCTACATGAATATGTAATATTATTTTGTCTAAGTCTTTTCTTCATGAGTTATGACGCGAAGATGGGCGCCATTTGTGGTCATCTTTCATGATTCGAACTATATGATGTGATGTGACTTTGTCTAGAGAGGGCTTGTCCCTTACAAAATTCCCGACAAAATTAAGTCGGCGATCTATCAATGACAATGTGTTTTGGCTGGACGTCCTCTCTAATTGGCCGAGAAAACCACGTGATCGATGAACAAGTTATTTCCCGTTCACCAGTGACTCATGTACGACTTTCCATACTATAAATCATAATAATCGTATAATATGTCACTTTGTCATACGTATACAAGGCCCGATACACAAAAAATTATAAATAAAACAGCTGAGTTTTTTTTTCGCGATTTCCGAGTTATAGTAAAAGTTGTTCAGTTTGATGGTCCCTATCTACCATATTATTCTATAGCCATTAATTTTGTTACAATATACATACTGTATTTTATCTGTTCATGACGTATTTCAGTGTACAACTGAAATACGTCATGAACAGATAAATTCAATTCCTAGATCTAACGTAGGAAGGGAGGGGAGTTATATCTAAATAACTTGCAACACGATTTTGCACTCTGTCTAGACAGAAACTCAAATCAATTTCTCTTATTTATAATTTGAATTGTTGAATTCTACACTATTTATAAACAAGTCAATCCTACTAATACATTTTATAAATGTGAAAGTTTGTGGGTTTGGATGTTTGTTCGTCAATCATGTAAAAATTACTGAAATTTAGTTGAAATTTGGCACACAGATAGTAAATAGCCTAAATTAAAACATAGGGTACTTTTTATCCCGATATTCCCACGGAAACGGAAACCACGCGGGTGAAACCGCGGGCCGCAGCTAGTATTTCATAAAGAAAACAACCTTGTTAAAAAAAAAATCTAAGAGTTTTTAACTAGTTTTTAAAATACGCGAACGTTTACAATCAGACAGGCCGTTACCATTACTTCTCTTCTCTTGATGTAAAGAGACACGTCATGAAAAATGGACAAAGTATGTTTGATGGATGTGGGATTTTATTATAATGCATCCTTCATGTTCCATTTGGTAAACTCCGCAAACATTGTGACAGGATAAGTGTTTCTCAGGCGCTCAACTTTCCGACCCTCTGATAATGGCTTTTGAAGCTCCATACCCACAATATTTCACATTTGTTTATAGAAAACTAATAGTAGTAAGGTAGAGATTTTTATTAAAGGAATATTAAACCGCGAGAGGTTAATCAACAAAAAATTTACTTACTTGAATTTTCAACGCGTAGTTTTTAAGTAGGTACCTAGGTACCTAGATTATGTATGATTATATTAATTTGTATAGGGCTAATGTTATTCTTATCGTCAAACGCATTATCACATGGATCAGAGTAAATTATAGTAACCTAGGTAACCTATCCATGCGAAATTATAAGAAAAATCAAAAACGTGCATTATAGGTAGGTATCCTGTGGGACACTCGTACAAAATAGGCTCAATTTTAAAATTCTACCAATTTTATAATGTGACGAGTTTACACATATTTTTTGACGATTTTCTGATGACAAATTAAGTTCAGTGACGAGTTTACAATAACCCAAGAATGGGTTTGAAGCAATGAATCTATCCGACTTTAAATATTTCATTAATTTGTATTTTTTTTCGTTTTGCCAATATTTGTCTCTACCAACTTACCAAGGGTTAACATAAATTGAAAATACACACACTTGTGCTCGACTGTCGCATTGGGAAGTGCAAAGACGTTTTTGGCACAAAAATATATATTTTGGCACAAACGACAATGCGATTTCAGTGACCACTTAGATAAATTTTGGAAAGAAAACCTTGCCAAGGACTGCGGTTAACACATTGCATTATGTAGGTATCTATTTATAATTGGACACAAGCCAGATATTTAAAACATAACACTTTCATGCAACTGTAGAGCGGCCGATACTTTTTTCTACCAGATTAGTATATTATTTCAATATATAGACTTCAATAGACGTTATTATAACGATGATAATGCGTATCTAATGATTTGAATATTATTTCTTGCTTTTTAGAGTCAGGTTTTTTTTTGAAGTCGGTTTTTTGTTTTTAAACAATTTTTTATTTTTTTATTTTTAGTGGAAGTACCTTCTGTATTAGATAGTGTAGGTAAGTATATTATTTATTTATTTAGTATATTATTTTTGGCTCAGCCAAACGTGAGATAATCGCGGAGAAACATACTATTTACAGGTCAAACTGAGAATCTTATTTTTATTTTGTAGTCGGTTAAAATGACTACACAATAGGTATCCCCTTTCTAACACAAAAAAAAACTTCATCTAATTCGGTTCATAAATAACAAAGTCGTCAAGGTAGTTAATGCAAAATCATAGTATTTTCAGGATTAGTTGAAAACTACTCGACCGATTTGAAAAAAAATTAAATGGGACCATCTCGCAAGCAAACTCAATCGAACAAAAAAATAATCATCAATATCGGTCCATAAATGTCGAAGATACGCGCGAAGAACGATAAAAAAAAACATACAATCGAATTGAAAACTTCCTCCTTTTGTTGAAGCTTGAATCAGTTACTTATATGGTTACTTAATTGAGATAACTTGCCTATTCAGTATTGTTGTCGCTCATTTAGAATTTTCACTGCTAACTTAAATTATTCATCTCCCACATGTAGTCACATGTAGTCGATTTTATACTAGCTTCCCGATGAGCTAGAGACTTGAAACTTTGAACATAGTTCAGAACTCGAAGGCAATGCAATATTATGGTGTCATTGAACTGATCTGATGATAAAGCCGGAAGAAGGCCACAGGAACTCTTTGATGAAACCATACGACCCCATCCTGTTTGGGCTCGTTACAATCGTCTTGACGAGTACTCTAATGGGAGATGAGGTCCAGGGTATGATGATGAAGCTGAAAGGCCATGCCATAGGAACTCAATATTGAAACCATGCAATCAAATATTTATCATTTATTTATTATTTATTCATCTCCCACATGTAGTCGCCCGTTTACGTATTTTTAGTAAACCACAGTTTGTCGCCCGTTTAGTTATTTTGTCGCCCAAATAATAAACAGCTGCCAGGTACCCCAAACATTTAAGTATCCCATTAACAGTCGCCTTTAATTATTTCCAGTCACCCAATTATAATTAAATCCCATAAAAGTGGCTGATGTTGTAGCATACTACGACACTGCTACGACTACGAAAAGACTACGAGTCTACGAAAGTTCGTAGCAAAAAGCGCTTCTGTCTGTAGCGTTTGTCAATAATAGACTTCGACAATCAAATTGAATGACATTATACAAACAGACTAGCCTAGCAAAACAACACGTGAATTCATCCACGTAAAATAACTTTCATACAAAAGGTTTCATGACTTTTTTCATGAAATTACTCTCAATTATTTGAAAAAGTGAGACAAAAACAAACCGACGAATGTCGTGGCGTTGATAACTCATTAACGCTGATTGTGGAAGGTCCACTGATTGAACGATAGATTCGTTTCCCGATCAGTCGAATGCGGACCATTCGTCACTGTCACCTCCTGACGGATTCGTTCGACATTCAAATTGTATTTTTTTTAAATTCTACAATCATGACCGCCGATTAAAAATTCAGCTTGAAAATTAAAAGCGCTGAGTATTATTGTTTTTTAACACGTTTTTATTAGGTTGCTTTCTCGTTTGTGTGTTCGTTCGTTTGTTCGTTTCTCCACAAAGTTTGCGAACGATTTTATACTAGCTTCCCGATGAGCTAGAGACTTGAAACTTTGAACATAGTTCAGGGACCCTATTTTTGAATCGCTCGGCTGGCGTCGAGCGCTCGTTTCTACTGATTTTCGTTCGACAAATCAACTCAAATGTATGAGCTGTCGAACGAAAATCAGTAGATACGAGCGCTCGACGGCAGCCGAGTGATTCAAAAATAGGGCCCCAGAACTGGAAGGCAATGCAATATTATGGTGTCATTGAGCTGATCTGATGATAAAGCCGGAAGAAGGCCACAGGAACTCTATGATGAAACCATACGACCCCATCCTGTTTGGGCTCGTTACAATCGTCTCGACGAGTACTCTAATGGGAGATGAGGTCCAGGGTATGATGATGAAGCTGAAAGGCCATGCCATAGGAACTCAATATTGAAACCATGCAATCCCATCAAATTTGGGCTCGTTTGAATCGTCTTGACGAGTTCTTTGTTATGAAATAGTTTCCAGGATCTGATGATGGAGCCGGAAGAAGGACACAGAAACTCTTTAATAAAACCACGCTATCCCATCGAGGTTGGGCTCGTTTGAATCGTCTTGACGAGTTCTTTGTTATGAAATAGTTTCCAGGATCTGATGATGGAGCCGGAAGAAGGACACATGAACTCTTTAATAAAACCACGCTATCCCATCGAGATTGGGCTCGTTTGAATCGTCTTGACGAGTACTTTCTTGGGAAATAGTTTTCGAGGATCTGATGATGGAGCCGGAGAAAGGCCATAGGAATTCTATAATAAAACCATGCAACTCCATCGAGTTTGGGCTCGTTTGAATCGTCTTGACAAGTTCTTTGTTGGGAAATAGTTTCCAAGTTCTGATGATGGAGCCGGAAGAAGGACACAGGAACTCTTTAATAAAACCACGCTACCTTATCGAGATTGGGCTCGTTTGAATCGCCTTGACGAGTACTTTCTTGGGAAATAGTTTCCGAGGATCTGATGATGGAGCCGGAGGAAGGCCATAGGAACTTTATAATAAAACCACGCAACTCCATCGAGTTTGGGCTCGTTTGAATCGTCTTGACAAGTTTTTTGTTGGGAAATAGTTTCCAGGGTCTGATGATAGAGCCGGAAGAAGGACACAGGAACTCTTTAATAAAACCACGCTACCCCTTCGAGATTGGGTCCGTTTGAATCGTCTTGACGAGTACTTTGTTGGGAAATAGTTTCCAGGGTCTGATGATGGAGCCGGAAGAAGGACACAGGAACTCTTTAATAAAACCATGCAACCCCATCGAGGTTTATGACCTGTTAGTTTCTTTGTCATCGACTGTACTTTGGCTATTTTGAGAATCTTTTATTATAAGAATCTCATATTTTGCGAATCGGCTCTTTTGCGTTTTTGATATTATGCGCCTAAAGAATAATTTACTGAAAAAAACTTTTTTAAAAACACGTTTTTAAAAAAGACTAAATTATTATTAAAAAAATCGGACTAAAAGAAGAAATTTTAAACCTAAAAACGTGGGGCGCATTTTGTAAAATGTATCATCCATATTGTCTTTAGCATGCGCCCCACGTTTTTAGGTTTAAAATTTCTGTAGGTATAGGGTTATAAATATTTACAGAACAATTTATTTTTTACTTTTTAGTCCGTTTTAATGTTTTTAGTCCGATTTTTTTTATAATAATTTAGTCTTTTTTAAAAACGTGTTTTTAAAAAAGTTTATTTTTTAGTAATTTTTTTATTATTACTAGAAAAAAACCAGCCAAGTGCGAGTCAGACTCGCGCACGAAGGGTTCCGTACCAAAAAACGGCAAAAAAACACGTTTGTTCTATGGGAGCTCCCCTTAAATATTTATTTTATTCTGTTTTTAGTATTTGTTGTTATAGCGGCAACAGAAATACATCATCTGTGAAAATTTCAACTGTCTAGCTATCATGGTTCATGTGATACAGCCTGGTGACAGACAGACAAACAGCGGAGTCTCAGTAATAGGGTCCCGTTTTTTACACTTTGGGTACGGAACCCTAATAAAAATGATTATAAATCAAACCTTTCCTTCAGTAACACGTTAAGAGATTAAAAAAAATATTATATGATAAATAACAGAAAATAAAGTATAAGGGTTGCAATTTATGACGTGTACTTACCTAATATAATTAAAAGATTACAAAAACTTGTAATTAAAAGATTAAAAAAACATGTACGTGCTTAGTAACTACATTGGTCTACCAATGTAGTTACTAAGCACGTACATGTTTTATTAATAAACATTTTGGAAAAACTAAGACTTTTTTTACTTTCCTTATATTCGAAATAAAAAGTAGAGTGTTTATCTCGGGTAAAAGTCATCAATTCCATCCTCGAACTATAGCCTAAAGTACTATAGTCTAAATATCTCGTATGGGAATTGCTTCCTTTGGACCCTCGTATAACAATCTACTATTAAAATATCGCTTGTATAAAATCAACATCATAGTTATCATAATAAACGTGATTAAAATAATACCGATCATTGAAACACAAATAGCCGAACACATTAGTTATTAACAAAAACAGTTGTGGAACTTGCTGTGACGTTAACCACAGTATAAGTAGGTAACCAGTATTGTGTTTTGTGTTCTTGAAATAATTACCTAAGTGCCCAAAATACACGGTTCAACCAAATTGATGCACTTTGGTTGAAAGACGCAGAAATGTATGGAAATTCTGTTGAGCAATGACATGATTCACTTGCATTGTTAACTTACATGATTATTGGATTGTGTATTTTCGGTATAAGCCTGCGGCCGCTACATCACACGCTACAACTAAACCCAAGTAACAAAATGTGGTCTTGTAGTGTTTCCGGAGCCAGGTCTATAACAGGCTGGTAGCAGTTTATAACCACGGAAAAGGGCCCATTTTATATGCGTACTTTTGCTAATAAGACACTTCTAGTAGACTTGGCAAGCACCACTTAGACCACACTTGTAGTTGGACTACGCAGAACTATCTGCTCCTGCGATGCGAAGCCAGCTATGAGCATCTAATAGAACCAGGCAGGCGTGTAACGTACTGCACGCTTCTACTTCAAACATTTCTGAATTGCTGTTGTATTGTGTCAGTTCTGCAGAAAAATAAAAGTTAAGTTTATCTATTTTATATAATATAATGTATTAACAAGTATTTCGCACGTAATATTATACGTGCGTACATGTTTGCACGGCAAACGCGTAAGTATTTTCGGTGAAGCATTGTCGCGCCATATTGTGACGAAAAAATGGCCCTAAAGATGCGATAAATATTAAAAGCTTTAATGGACTTCACGAAGATATCTTTGGACACTTAGTTTTACAAGAAACCCTTGTATAGAAATCAAGACTATAACAGCATTCGAGAGTCCACAATAATACCAAGTACATTTACTCTTAGAAGAAACCACTGTAGAACTAATTCACTTATAATTGGCACATAAATTTGACTTATACACCCCTATAAGGTCAAGTAAATGCAAATGGTTCTAAGTACATTTAGTTCTATAAATTACTATTACTGGCGTATGATACTTATAGCGGATTTATAATTACTACTTCTAGGCGATTATAAGTGTAACTTACTGGAGCAAGTTTTCTCAAGTGTATTTACACCTATGCAACACTTTTATAGGCCATCTTAGCCTTTATTGCGCCTATAATTTCGTTCTGTACACGACTATAAGTCAATTTATAAGAACAGATGTACTATAAACACAAACGAACTCCGTGTAACCTGTTATAAGCTTGGTAGTAAAACCTGGAACCACTGTTTACAGGCTCACAGCACTAGTACCTCAGGTACTAGTGCTGTGAGCCTGTAAACTGTGCACTACACGAGAACTTTGTTACTTGGGAAGCCATTGATTGTAAATTGTAGTGTAGCCCTATAGCTTCGATAATAAGATCTACGCCCATTCTTACCGAACCCTTCTAACTAACGCTAAATTATTATAAATGTGTAGGTTTGTATATTTTGATGTTTATTACTCAATCACGCAAAAACAGCTGAACGGATTTGGATGAAATTTGACACTGGCACACAGATTTATAGCTTGGATTAAAACATAGGATACTTTTGATCCCAGTCAAAGTTTCCCTACGGATTTTTAACCGGACATCGCTCGGGCGGAAGCTAGAGTATCGCAATATTCCTTAGCACGTTATTCGAACCTGTTTTCGGCCGATTTGTATTAAGACTTATTACTGGTTCTTAATTAAACTGTGCCATATCTGTAAGTGACAACATGACGAAGGGATGTCCTGGGTATGTGGGCGCGCGTGTCACCCGAACAAGGACCGGTGCCGTCACGTCACGTGACGACGTGATATTATATCGGAACACCGCAGATAGCTGTTAACTTATTGTCACGTGATATTGAGCCCTTTTGAGCGAAATACCTAAAATGCACGATGCCACTGCTGCGTAATGCCTAAAACGCGAGATACCTGAAACTCGAAGTACCTAAAATGCACGATGCCTAAAAACTGAATTTGCCTGCAATTTACTTTGACAAACAATGTTTAACGCCTAAGAATCGAAATGCCTAAAATGACTGGACTAGGTAGTATCGTGATTTCAAATAAATTTTATATTCAATTACGAAATAATGTAATATTCAGTCAAAAGTACCAGGGCAACATAACTTACGAGGAGTGCCTATTCAGGGCGGGATATTTACGCTGCAATCAAATTGGTTAGTTTTTATATTGGGATATAGAATACCTACAGCCTACCTACTTATTTTTTTTATTACTTTCCTACATGGGGAAACAAAAGTCGATTCACTCTAGAACAACGAGTTACAAAAAACCCCTAATGCCGAATTATATTATGATAGATAGCTATAGGGACCATCAAACTAAACTTTTACT
This sequence comes from Agriphila tristella, assembly GCA_928269145.1. NCBI lineage: Eukaryota > Metazoa > Arthropoda > Insecta > Lepidoptera > Crambidae > Agriphila > Agriphila tristella. The sequence goes on from OV743432.1 coordinate 32,930,261, forward strand.
ACGATCAACTCTGAAATTACGAAAAAAACAGCTGTTTCATAGAAAAATTTATAGCGAAACTATCGAAATGTATGAAACAGTTGATTTTTTTCAGAATTGGTCTCATTGACCGAGCGAACACGAAGTGCGAGCGAAGCGTCTCTGCTTCAGCTTGGCATTGAAATGTATGTATTACATTTCGATGCAGCTTGGGCAAAAATTCTTTCGTATGTCTGGCTGTCTGTTCCCACCTACAGGTCGCATTTCTCAACCGATTCTCGTGAAATTTTGTAGGCAGGTTTTGAAAATGATATAGGTACAATTTTTTTGTCGAGCCATTTTTTTGAAATTTTTTAAAATGGCTGAGATATGTTAAAAAAACAGATTTCTGTCCGGCTTTCCAGCGCTGTCTGTTCTCCTCTACAGGTCGCATTTCTCAACCGATTCTCGTGAAATTTTGTAATCAGGTTCTAAAATAACATAAAATTTTTTGTCATGCCAGTTTTTTGATTTTTTTCTAATTGGTGGAGATATGTTAAAAGTCATACTCCAGTCCGGCTTCCCAGCGCTGTCTGTTTTCTTCTACAGGTCGCATTTCTCAACCGATTCTCGTGAAATTTTGTGAGTAGGTTTAAAAAATGTATAGTTTTTTTTGGCAAGCCAGTTTTTCAGTCGTTTCTAAAATGGTGTAGATATGTGAAAAAATCATATTTCAGTCTGGATTTCCGGCGCTGTCTGTTCTCCTCTACAGGTCGCCTTTCTCAACCGATCCCAGTGAAATTTTGTGAGCAGTTTTGATAAATACATCGATTTTTTTTGTCGGGGCAGTTTTTCGAAATTTATTTAAATGGTAGAGATATGTCTGAAAAAATTTATCGGCCCGGCTTTCCAGCTGTTTGTTCTCCTCTACAAGTCGCATTTCTCAACCGATTCTAGTGAAATTTCCAAATTTATCAAAAAATATATTCACCCATTTCGAAAAATTATCTAAATTAGAAGCACCATTTAGCTGCGAATACTCCAAATAATATACCAAACAGCACGAACTGTGTGCTTTGAAAACCTCATGGCAAAATTTAATTTTTGTACAATTTGCGCCACTTCGCGAGGCCTACAGCTCACGGAGCCACTAGTTGTAAAAATTTTTCAGATTGATGGTTCTTGTCTACCATATTCGGCATCAGGGTTTTTTTTCGTAACACGATGTAATGAATGCGTTGTGCCTGAGTCATAAATAAAAATAAGTGTACCTAGCCACAGAATACATACTTATTACCTAGCAACATCAGTGATAAATCTTTATTATTGTACTTATTAGCATTTTTACCCGACTGCAAGAGGGTTATGTTTTACGCGCGTATCTTGTTTGTATGTAATATTCTTTATTACCTCATATCTTTCAAACGGCTGAACGGATTTCTATGACTAAGATATCGTTTGTCGTGTCAGCCCAAGTGTTCTTAAGAAGGTGGCGTTTTAAAAAAACCAACATGGCGGCTGTACGGTGCTGTTAATAGTGGAAAAAAATTTTTTTTTTTAGAATACTACAATATGGGTGTCAAATTAAAGGGCTTTTTAAAAGGATTTCAAAGAGGTATATCATGACTGTAATATATAATAATTAATAACTAAAAAGATATAAATAAAAAAATAAATTAAAAAAATTAAAAAACCCTCCTGCATAAAAAGACAAGTCAACTGAAAAGATGTAAACAAGATTAAATATTAAAGGCAACATAATAACATGCAGTCGGAGGCATGTCGGAGGCATATAATTCAAATCATTCATAACGTCACTTTCTTTATGCATGCCTCCGACTGCATGTTATTATGTTGCCTTTAATATTTAATCTTGTTTACATCTTTTCAGTTGACAAGTCAACTGAAAAGATGTAAACAAGATTTTTATGCAGGCGTGTTTTTTAATTTTTTTTATTTATTTTTTTATCACGATGATCATTGCAATGGGTACCTGAAAACATTCAAATGGGCAAAAAAATTTTTTTAAGGTAGTAGCGGCCTTAGTAAAAGAAAAAAGTTTTAGAATTTTCGGTTGCGTGAAAAATATGAAACAGTCATTTCGACTTTACAAATGTACGAAAGTAATAAACAGAACCTTAGCCACCACCGGCACCAGCCACAACCACAACATGGTATTAAAAAAAAGTTTCGATACAAAATGTCTGTTATTGTTTGTGGCCGGTCTGCTGTTAGCAGCGAACCAAAATCTATGGAATAAGCTTTCTGCTCAAAAAATGGCGCACCACATGAAAAGTACAACTAAGTGGATAGAGCTAAAAAACCCGCCTGCATAAAAAGACAATTCGACTGAAAAGATGGAAACAAGATTAAATATTAAAGGCAACATAATAACATGCAGTCGGAGGCATGCGTAAAGAAAGTGACGTTATGAATGATTTGAATTATATGCCTCCGACTGCATGTTATTATGTTGCCTTTAATATTTAATCTTGTTTCCATCTTTTCATTTGCCTTGTCTTTTTATGCAGGAGGGTTTTTATTTTTTAAATTTATTTTTTTATTTATATCTTTTTTGTTATTATATATTACTGGATGAGTATAGCCGCGGATCGTGCTCAGTGGCGTGCACTCGGAGAGGCCTATGTTCAGCAGTGGACGATGATAGGCTGATGATGATATATTACAGTCATGATATACCTTTTTGAAATCCTTATAAGAAGCCCTTTAATTTGACACCCATATTGTAGTATTCTAAAAAAAAAATTTTTTTCCACTACGTATAATAGCACCGTACAGCCGCCATGTTGGTTTTTTTATAACGCCACCTTCTTAAGAACACTTGGGCTGACAAGACAAATCTAATGATATCTTAATCATAGAAAGCCGTTCAGCCGTTTGAAAGATATGAGGTAATAAAGAATATTACATACAAACAAGATACGCGCGAAAAACATAACCCTCTTGCAGTCGGGTAAAAATGCTGGCATTCAATTATACAGAACAAAGCATCTGACTGAACACTAGTTGCTTATTAGCGACCATAATTTGTATATTCATGGATATTTTCTATACTTAAACGAAAAAATAAGACACATTTTTTCTGCATTTTTACTGCCTTCTTTGCATCTTTTACACCATTTGACTATAAAGGACGTAATTTCTAGTAAACTATCTCTTTCTGTCTTTTCTCTACAATACAAACTGCAATTTATTGAAAAGAACACTAACGTCAGTCACCGGATGCGTGGCTGGCCCGACTAAAGCTGAGCGGCACCCTGATTATCTAAAAAGAAACTATTTAGCGACCGGTTACATTTGACATACATTGCCACTTTTCTTTGGTATGTTTTTTTTAACCCATAAAGAAATAGCAATGGATCACGATCATCTGTGAACTGCAACCAGTCGCTAGGTGGTTTTTAATTAGATAATCAGCCCGCCGGTTGTACTTTTTCGGCCCTGTGTTTGTTTGCAATTACACTTCCATAGATTTTAGTTCGCTGGCTGATATGTACTTCCGTACATTTGTAAAGAAGAAGTGACTTTAATTTTCACTCAAACGAAAATTCTGAAACCATTTCTATTACTAAGAAATTAGGGGGCTTATTCCTACCTATAAAAATATTCAGCCAATTTGTTTTTTTTTCAGACATTCCCCTTGTGTTTCTAAATATGAAATAACTGCGGCACAACGAACAATAAATACAGCTGCAACTGCAATGCCTAATTTTAAGTTCGTAATTAGTATTGCGGCAGTTGTGCCGACCAAATGCAGCCTGAAAATAACAACCAAAGCTAGAATCTCTCATTTTAGAATGAAACCAAAATGCAGCCAATCGCACAGAATTTCAAATGTGAAATGCTATGTGGGTAGGTACCTAGTAGGGTTGCCAGCTTTTTTTTGCATCAAATATAGTATTTTCAAGATTATTACGTGTAAAAATATAGTAGATGGTGAAAAAGAAAAAAAATATAGTAGGTTGCCGTTTTGTATGGAGGGTTTTAAAGAAGTTGTATTTTTCATACTTACTAAACATTTTCATAATTTATTCAACAACCATAAGCACAAAAATTATTATGCAATTACTTGTGCATATAAGCACAGATAATATACCTAATACTATATTTTTATGCTGCTTTTGTTTATTTTTTTCACTTAAAAGAGTACTATATATTTTTCCAAAAAAATCGTAGGCGTGCCCGCAATATAGTAGGATACTACTTTCCTTACTATCCTTACTACTATTATAAATGCGAAAGTCCGTTTGTTTGTTTGTTTGCTTGTTTGTTACGCCTTCACGTCTTAACTACTGAACCGATCATCATAAAATTTTACATACACGATGTCAGGGGTATACCTTTCATCCGGAAAAAACGTACAGTTCCCGAGGTATATCAAAAAACTGTCCACGCAGACGAAGTCGCGGACGGCCGCTAGTATTATAAAGTAGGGCAACCCTTGTACCTAGGTATAATAGAATGTAAAATGGATAGGCTAATAGATAGGTAGTTTGTTTTGTAAAAGCAAGAAATAAAACGGACACTAGCGCGATTTTATTGAAAGTAAAGTTAATTAGTTGGTATTTGGATTGATTTTTAATTTTCCTGACGTTTCGGCACCTTTACAGCTGTGGTCACGAAGGACCAACTTTCACTACTACCTTCCAGTCTTGTGAAGAAGCAAGACTGGAAGGTAGTAGTGAAAGTTGGTCCTTCAGAATCAGAAGCAAGACTGAAAGTTACACGTCCAAGTAAATATTTGTTTTTTTTTCATGGAGACTTATCTAAAAACATATTGGATACACCTATGAAAACTCCCGTAAATCCAATTTTTTTTTTGTTTTCAGAAATTATTCACCATGAAACTGAAAAATATTAAAATTAAATAAAAAAATATTAATTTTACCCAAAATAACTTCATAAAGTGAAGTTATTTAACGAAGATATCTAACGAATATAAGTTTAATTTCTCATAGCACCATTAATAAATATTCGTAAAAATTGATTCCCGACCAGACGCCCTATTGAGATGAGTAGTCACAACATCATATCAGCCGCACGACACCCACTGCTGGGTATAGTCACAACATCATTTCCAAAAGACGTGGTTACTAAGCTTAATCAAATAAATCCTATTAATATTATTAAGGTGAAAGTTTGTGGGTTTGGATGTTTGGATGTTTGTTCCTCAATCACGCAAAAACTACTGAACGAATTTGGTTAGAATTTAGCACACAGATCGTAGATAGCCTAGATTAAAACATAGGATACTATCCCGATGTTCCCACGGGAACGGTAACCACGCGGGTGTAACCGCGGGCGACCGCTAGTTTGGTATATATCTCTTTTATATCTCTCGAGTTGTACGACAGCAGTTTTGTGAAATACTACCATACTACCCTAATGCAACCTTGGGCCACCCATTAAGCACGGCTAATTGCTCTCACGCATGTCACTTAATTCTGGATAAAACGCTTATCCCCTCTTATCCTGCCCTCTGATCCCCTAACCCGACTGGCTAGTGGCTAATTACTTGGAAGAATGTGTCGGGAGTCGGGACTACAGTATTCAGGTGTCCTGATGAAATTCATTACATTACACAACGTGTTACAAAAACCCCTAAAGCAAAATATAATATTTTTAAGAAATAATTTTAAATTGAAAAGATAATTTTGAACCCTGCAATTCATCTTTTTTTAAGTTTTCGTCTTTTCATGATAAACTGCATAGTGGGAACCTTAGCCTAAACTGTGTTTATCAAAAACAATAGTCTATTTGCAAAGACTTCAATAGAACATAGAAGTCTTTGTCTATTTGCGTCTAGGGTTGTCACTGCAGTTATCCATACAAATAAAAACAAAATTTTATGAGTTATTATGAATCATCAGCGTATGGGCAAACGTAATGTGCGACGCCCTCAGACAAGGTGGAGCGACGATCTTCGCAAGGTGGCTGGCATAAACTGGATGAGTATAGCCGCGGATCGTGCTCAGTGGCGTGCACTCGGAGAGACCTTTATTCAGCAGTGGACGATGATAGGCTGATGATGATGATGATGATGAATCATCAAGATGCAAGGGTATGATACGAATAGTAGGCGTAGATAGGATGATCGGCTCGAGCTCTATTTTAACACGTTATTAATTAGCTTTCTAGTTTATTTGTGTGTCCGCAAAGTTTGCAAACGATTTTATACAAGGTGTTTGGTAAAAGCCTTATAAAGCCGAATATGGTGGATAGGGACCATCAAACTGATCAACTTTTACTATGGGACCAACTCTGAAATTGCGAAAAAAAAATCAGCTGTTTCATACATTTTGATATTTTCGTTATTAATTTTTGTATGAAACAGCTGATTTTTTTTTCGTGATTTTAGAGTAGGTCCCATAGGAAAAGTTGTTCAGTTTGATGGTCCCTATCTACCATATTCGGCTTTATAAGGCTTTTACCAAACACCTTGTATTAGCTTCCCGATGAGCTACAGACTTGAAACTTTGAATACTTACTTAGGTATACACTCGGCGTCAGAAAAATCGCATCTTTTCAAAACATTTCTTCAAAGTTAATTTAATCCTATCTAATTTAATGGTACCTAAGTGTTGTTAAAATATACTTCTTCCCCTTCGGACATAGCCAACAGTATCTACAAACCGATGGAATACTCGTCGAACGGAATCAATTACTGAGGTTCAGATTTGGGTATTCAGTGTGTTTTCTCCATCAACTCGATAGTGAATTTACCCGCATTTCCTGAACTGACCCCTTTTATTTCCCTTTTATGACGGCGCGGCGCAAGCAATAACTCTCTAAGCGTTTAATTATGGGAACTGTTATGTTAATTACTTAAATCAATCAACTATTAATTGAAAGCTCATTAAATGTACTTTCAAAAGATGTCAACATTTACATAATAAGCCGTTAGCTAGCAATAGCAGGTGACCAAATCTAAAGGACCCCGTACAAAATGTTCGAAAAAAGCCAATCGGTCAATTTGGCTGTGGTTAAATATACCCTGTAACTAGGGCTGTCATCTCTAAAGCCTGCCGGCCAGGACCGAAAGCGTAAAAACCCCGGACTTTGGAGCCTCGACCCCGGACATTACATATTTTTATATTAACTTTTAGCTTGGTTAAAAAATACATTTTACCCAATACTTGAATAAAAAAAATGGAATTTTAAGCCTTTTTTCGCATAAAATACTGTGTTTTACTAGTTATGATGTAGAACTGGGGTGTCTAACACAATTTTGTGAAGGGCCAGGGTCCAGGTTTAGTAGTTTTGCAACCGTAGTGGGCCAAAATAAATGCCCAAATAGCCAGGGGCGGCTCGTTAAAAAAATGGCCGCGCAGCGCGACATTCACTAACCTTGTAATCTTGCTTGTTTATATTTAAAAAATCGGCCGTGCAGCGCGATTTTTTTGCAGGGAGCGCGGTGCGCCACGCTTAATGAAGTGCATGAGGAAGTAAAGAGTGAGTGTGCTGAATGACTATAGTACTTTTTTGAGCGGAGTTTAATCCAAAACCCGGACTTTAATTATAGTCCGGGTTTTACCCGGACTACGATCAGAACCCCGCCCGGACGCTCCCCGGACGCCCTCCAAACAAGGACAAATCCGGGGAAACCCGGACGGATGGCAGCCCTACCTGTAACAGGCTGATCAAAACTGCAAAGTTGCAATGTGAAATAATGACTAGTTTAGGAGATATGGTTTTTTCAATGTTGTAAGAAAAATTGTAAAAATTAAGAAACACATCACATTTTCATGTTTCTAATTCAATAATTTTTAATTATTAGGGTTAACTGTAGGTACTATGTACTCGCATTTATTTTCGAAGAGGTGCGATTTTTCTGACGTAGAGTGTAGGTCGGAACTCCAAACTGGAAGGCAATGCAATACTATGGTGTCATTGGGCTAATCAAATTATGGAGCCGGAAGAAGGCCACAGGAGCTTTGTGATAGATAAAACCGTACAACCTCTTTGAGATTGGGCTCGTTAGAATCGTGTTGACAAGTACTCTGGTGGGAGATGAGGTCCAGGGTCTGATGAAAAAGCTAGGAACTCGGTATTGCAACAATGCAACCACATCGAGTTTGGGCTCGTTTGAATCGTTTTGACAAGTAGGTACTCTCTTGAGAAATAGTGTCCAAGGGAGTAGTGTCCATGATGGAGCCGGAAGAAGGCCACAGGAACTCTGTAATAAAACCATGCAACTCCATCGAGTTTTTACTCGTTTGAATCGTCTTGACCTTGACGAGTTCTCTGTTGGGAAATAGTGTTAAGGTCTGATGGAGCCGGAAGAGATCCACAGGAAATCCTTACTAATATCATAAGAATAAATTCTTATGCTAATATTATAAATGAGATTTTCGCCTTCGCGTCTTAACTACTGAACCGATCATCATGACATTTTGCATACACGTTGTCAGCGGTACAGAAAAGGACATAGGGTACCTTTCATTCAGAAAAAACGTACAGTTCCCGAGGCATAGCAAAAAAACTGTCCACGCAGACGAAGTCGCGGGCGGCCGATAGTCTGTAATAAAACTGTGCAACCTCAACGAGTTTGACGAGTTCTTTGTTGAGAAATAGTTTCTAGGGTCTGATGATGGAGCCGGAAGAAGGCCACTGGAGCTTGGTACCTAATAAAACCATGCAACCCGATCGAGTTTGGGATTGTTTGAATCATCTTGACGAGTACTTTAATGGTAAAAGTGTCCGAGGATCTGATGATGGAGCTGGAGGAAGGCCATAGGAACTCTATAATAAAACCATGCAACCCCATCGAGTTTGGGCTCGTTTGAATCGTCTTGACGAGTACTTACTTTGTTGGGAAATAGTTTTCAGGATCTGACGATGGAACCGGAAGAAAGACACAGGAATTATTTAATAAAACCATGTTACCCTTTCGAGTATGGACTCATTTGAATCGTCTTAAAGAGTACTTTGTTGGGAAATAGTTTCCAGGGTCTGATGATGGAGCCGGAAGAAGGCCACCTGAGACTCTGTAATAAAACAATGCAAACCCATCGAGTTTGGGCTCGTTTGAATCGTCTTGACGAGTGCTCCGATAGGAGATGGTATATTTTGAGTCTTACTTAGCGCGTTAACTAAAATGCAGAAATTAATAATTCACTGAAAAAAAAGTTTTTTAAAAACACGTTTTTAAAACGGACTAAATTATTACAAAGAAAATCGGACTAAAAACATTAAAACAGACTAGTAAAAACAGACTAAAAAGTAAAAAATAAATTCTTTGGTAAATATTTATAACCCTATAAATACCTACAGAAATTTTAAACCTAAAAACGTGGGGCGTATCGTATGCTAAAGACAATATGGATGATAAATATTACAAAATGCGCCACACGTTTTTAGGTTTAAAATTTCTGTAGGAACAGGGTTATTAATATTTACAAAAGAATTTATTTAACTTTTTTTTTACTTTTTAGTCTGTATTTACTAGTCCATTTTAATGTTTTTAGTCCGATTTCTTTTGTAATAATTTAGTCCGTTTTAAAAACGTGTTTTAAAAAAAGATTTTATTTGGTTGCTTTCTCGTTTGTTTGTGTGTTCGTCCGTTCGTTTGTTTATTTTAATCTTGTTGCATTGAGTAAGATAAAAAAGAAGGATCTTGTTGCGATGGATTAAGGTTCAAAATTAAGTAGATTTTCGGAAAACCAACATACATAGGTCACATAGGTAACGGCAAAGGAATTGAAATGCACTTTAGTATCCGTTAAAATGTGTTTTACTTCTTTTGTGTTTGTTTACGCAAACAGGCGCGCAGTGATACCGATTTTAAGAGCTTATTAGATCATCCTGAATTAAGGATCCGGAATGAAGTCGCTCCTTAATTCAGAACGTGTAATTGCATTCAGGAAGGTAGGATCCTAGTTAGGATCCTAGTTAGGATAGAAAATGGTCTCCGGCGTTAAGGATGCTAAATCGGAAGCACTTAGGACAGTGTAATCGCATTCAGGACGCTCTGCTCCGATACAGTAGTACCACAGTCTAAAGAGTATACAGTCAGTCAACGCTTTTTATGTTGGTGAAAAAAAAGCCGCCGTTCGTTTTGATAGACAGTTGGCGCAACGACAAAACTAAGTGTACAAGGGCATAATAACTCTGTGATTTGCTTTTTTGAATTTAAAAAAAAACCGGCCAAGTGCGTGTCGGGCCACGCGCAGTAGGGTTCCGTAGTATAATTTTCATCTGCAAAAATAACTTTGTTTTTCATAGTGTTTGTATAAACGACAATAATATATTTACGGTTTTGGAAAATGTGCTATATCTCTAAAACTACTAAATATGTCTCATTCAAACCAATTTTCGAAAATAGTGTTTAATAAGATCTACAACATAAGTAATTGATTTATTTTTCACTCTCTTAGTTTAAAATTTAGAGGGGGGACTCACACATTTTACCACTTTGAAAGTGTATATTTTCTAAACGGTTGACTTTGAGAAAAAATACTTTTAGAAACCTCAATGTCATTTTTAAAGACCTATCCATAGGCACCCCACACGTATAGGTTAAATGTTTTTTTTTCCGTTTCAGTTCCTTGTATTTCATTTCCATCCCCCCTTAATCTTTTAAACTTTTTATATTTTGTGTAAAAATCGTTTAAAAGTCGTAAAAATTGCTGTTTTAAGTTTGACAGCTGTCATCTGTTGGTATTTGCTTTTAAACTTGATTTTATGTATGTTATTAGATGAGTTATTCGCAAATTACATACTAGTACCTACATTAATAAACCTAGTTCAGATTAGCATTGAAAATGACACATACCTACTACCTACCTAGGTATACCTCCTACCTACATGTATTTTTACGGTCACTGTATTTTCCCCTCCGTTGCTCTGCGCAAGTACATTCGTGTAACTACTGTATGATCGTTAAGCTGTGATATCGGATCCGTTATTCAGGACGGTCTAATTGGCGACTGAATTTCTCGTCCTAAATCGGACTCTGAATTCCGTATCCTTAATTCAGGATGATCTAATAAGCTCTTCGTCACATATCTTACGTAGTTATTGCTTTCTCTGTGGTCACATAATACGGGTTTGGCTTCCCAAAAACAAAAATGGTAAAAAATGCATAGATATAGTCACTGACGTCTTAAGAGCTTATTAGATCATCCTGAATTAAGGATACGGAATTCAGAGTCCGATTTAGGACGAGAAATTCAGTCGCCAATTAGACCGTCCTGAATAACGGATCCGATATCACAGCTTAACGATCATACAGTAGTTACACGAATGTACTTGCGCAGAGCAACGGAGGCGAAAATACAGTGACCGTAAAAATACATGTAGGTAGGAGGTAAAGGTAGGCAGTAGGTACGTGTCATTTTCAATGCTAATCTGAACTAGGTTTATTAATGTAGGTACTAGTATGTAATTTGCGAACAACTCATCTAATAACATACCTAAAATCAAGTTTAAAAGCAAATACCAACAGATGACAGCTGTCAAAATTAAAACAGCAATTTTTTCGACTTTTAAATGATTTTTACACAAAATATAAAAAGTATACAAGATTAAGGGGGGATGGAAATGAAATACATGGAACTGAAACGGAAAAAAAATCATTTAACCTATACTTGTGCCTATGGATAGGTCTTTAAAAATGACATTGAGGTTTCTAAAAGTATTTTTTCTCAAAGTCAACCGTTTCGAAAATATACACTTTCAAAGTGGTAAAATGTGTGAGCCCCCCCTCTAACTTTTAAACTAAGAGAGTGAAAAATAAAACAATAAAATATGTTGTAGATCTTTATAAACACTATTTACGAAAATTGGTTTGAATGCTACATTTAGTAGTTTTAGAGATATAGCACATTTTCCAAAACCGCAAATATAACATTGTCGTTTATACGAACACTATGAAAAACAAAGTTATTTTTGCAGATGAAAATTATATCACCAACATAAAAAGCGTTGACTGACTATATACTCTTTAGGCTGTGGTACTACTGTATCGGAGCAGAGCGTCCTGAATGCGATTACACTGTCCTAAGTGCTTCCGATTTAGCATCCTTAACGCCGGAGACCATTTTCTATCCTAACTAGGATCCTAACTAGGATCCTACCTTCCTGAATGCAATTACACTTTCTGAATTAAGGAGCGACTTCATTCCGGATCCTTAATTCAGGATGATCTAATAAGCAGGTCAATGGATATAGCATAGCCTTCTATATCTTCCAAGCCCTGAAGTTGAGCAGAACGGCACATCGCATGTGGTCAAGCACATAGTATAAAATTATTTTAAAAGTTATTTATTATTTGTTTTTCCTATATTATCTATGTTTAAACTAGTTGTAAATTGTGATGTAAAGTTATTTCAATAAAGTTTTATATTTATTATTATTATTTATTTATTAGAACATACCTAAGGTTTGAGTCAAATTATTTGAACTTTTCGGGGGTTCTTTAGTACGATGAGCATTTTGATCTAAGCCTCCTCTAGCAATAAATCTTACATCATTGGAAAGGTATTTAAATTTGAAACACTTTATAGTATTACTATAAACGTCAACTATTAGTACTTTGAGAGTTATAACGCTCTAAACTTAACCAATTTTTTTAACATTAATGACCTAAAACTCCGAAAATACTAAGAATTAATAGAAAGTATGTTTGCAGCAAATATTTGTCATATAAAAACCTTTTTTATGATATATCATTCATTTCTATAGGTGTGGTAGATCAACTCCCATAGACAATAAACCACTTTTATACTTTAATAACCTTTAACTCCAAAAGTATTAACAATTGGTATAAAGTATAGCAACAGCAGGGAGTTGATTAACACGCCCTCTAGCAATAAATGATATATCATTAGAAAGGTCTTTTAAAGACAAATATTTGCTGTTAATATACTTTATATCAATTGTTAATACTTTTGGAGTTAAAGGTTATTAAAGTATAAAAGTGGTTTATTATCTATGGGAGTTGATCTACCACACCTATAGAAATGAATGATATATCATAAGAGAGGTTTTTATGTGACAAATATTTTCTGCAAACATACTTTCTATTAATTGTTAGTAATTTCGGAGTTTTAGGTCATTAATGTCAAAAAAATTGGTCTAGTTTAGAGCGTTATAACTCTCAAAGTACTAATAGTTCACGATTATAGTTATACTATAAAGTGTTTCAAATTTAAATACCTTTCCAATGATGTAAGATTTATTGCTAGAGGAGGCTTAGATCAAAATGCTCATCGTACTAAAGGACCCCCGAAAAGTTCAAATAATTTGACTCAAACCTTATTTTCTAATAAATAAATATTAATAATAAATATAAAACTTTATTGAAATAATCTTAGATCACAATTTACAACTAGTTTAAACATAGATAATATAGGAAAAACAAATAATAAATAATTTTTAAAATAATTTTTATACTATGTGCATGACCACATGCGATGTTGCCGTTCTGCTCAACTTCAGGGCTTGGAAGATATAGAAGGCTATGATATAGTTTCTATATCTTCCAAGCCCTGAAGTTGAGCAGAACGGCAACATCGCATGTGGTCAAGCACATAGTATAAAATTATTTTAAATATTATTTATTAATTGTTTTTCCTATATTATCTATGTTTAAACTAGTTGTAAATTGTGATGTAAGATTATTTCAATAAAGTTCTATATTTATTATTATTATTTATTTATTAGGACATACGGTTTGAGTCAAATTATTTGAACTTTTCGGGGGTCCTTTAGTACGATGAGCATTTTGATCTAAGCCTCCTCTAGCAATAAATTTTACATCATTGGAAAGGTCTTTAAATTTGAAACACTTTATTGTACTACAATAAACGTCAACTATTAGTACTTTGAGAGTTATAACGCTCTGAACTTGACCAATTTTTTAACATTTATGACCTAAAACTCCGAAAATACTCATAATTAATAGAAAGTGTGTTTGCAACAAATATTTATCATATGAAAACCTTTCTAATGATATATCATTTATTGCTAGAGGTGGGGTAATTCAACTCCCATTGACAATAAACCACTTTTATACTTTAATAACTTTTAACTCCAAAAGTATAAACAATTGATATAAAGTATATTAACAGCAAATATTTGTCTTTCAAAGACCTTTCTAATGATATATCATTTATTGCTAGAGGGCGTGTTAATCAACTCCCTGCTGAAGAAAATCAACAAAAAAGATGACATCTTTGACAGTCATTTTTTCCTAGTTAACATTGATATTTTTCTTATTGTTTAATATACAAAGCATATTAATAAAGGAACTAAATTATTTTGATATTTTTAACCTCACACGATTGCTAGGAAAAAAAATATCGACCTCTTAAAATTGAAATATTCCCATACATTTAGTATGGAGACTGGCGGACGACATGACCACGAACTGACAGTAACACACGTTGCCAAACTTATGTTCACGGCTTGCAATTATAGAAGGCTATGAGTATATTAAAATGTGGATTGCCTTGCCAGATTGCTACCTCAAAAAAAGAAGAAGGACATTCAAATCAAACGTCAGCTGCAAGAATCTTCTTCTTCTATTTTTATTTTGGCAATCTACTTTCCTCTTAGAAGTAATTTTTGCCAGTGTCAAGTGTTTAATAGTTCAGTGGTAGGACCATAGACATAGAAAAATTTTCGCTGCGCTCAAGGCAAGAAGCATAGCCTTCTATATCTTCCAAGCCCTGAAGTTGAGCAGAACGGCAACATCGCATGTGGTCAAGCACATAGTATAAAATTATTTTAAAAAATATTTATTATTTGTTTTTCCTATATTATCTCTATTTATAATTATTATTTATTTATTAGAACAAAAGGTTTGAGTCAAATTATTTGAACTTTTCGGGGGTCCTTTAGTACGATGAGCATTTTGATCTAAGCCTCCTCTAGCAATAAATCTTACATCATTGGAAAGGTATTTAAATTTGAAACACTTTATAGTATCACTATAATCGTGAACTATTAGTACTTTGAGAGTTATAATAACGCTCTAAACTTGACCAATTTTTTTAACATTTATGACCTAAAACTCCGAAATTACTAACAATTAATAGAAAGTATGTTTGCAGCAAATATTTGTCATGTAAAAACTTTTCTTATGATATATCATTCATTTCTATAGGTGTGGTAGATCAACTCCCATAGACAATAAACCACTTTTATACTTTAATAACCTTTTGCTCCAAATGTATTAACAATTGATATAAAGTATATTAACAGCAAATATTTTTCTTAAAAGGACCTTTCTAATGATATAATTTATTGCTAGAGGGCGTGTTAATCAACTCCCTGCTGAAGAAAATCAACAAAAAAGATGACATCTTTGACAGCCTTTTTTCCGGTTAACATTGATATTTTTCTTATTGTTTAATATACAAAGCATTTCAATAAATGAACTAAATTATTTTCATATTTTAAACCTCACACGATTACTATGAATAAACAATATCGACCTCTTAAAATTGAAATATTCCCATACATTTAGTATGGAGACTGGCGGATGACATGACCACGAACTGACAGTAACAGACGTTGACAAACTTATGTTCACGGCTTGGAAATAAAGAAGGCTATGCAAGAAGCTTAATACCTCCCTCTTGGCTCAAGGGTAGGACGTTTTATTGTCAGCTGTCATGTCGAGTGCATTCCAATACACCAATCGCTAAGACATAGATCACCACAGTATACATTTTAACCATTTACCTAGTTCTTAACTTTCAAAATAAAATGGAGATATTTTATTTTTTTTACTTTATGGGATGACTGGATTAATAAAGGCGACTGTTAATGGAATAAGTACTTCAATACTAAACCTGTCAGAGGTTTATTTTGTTTGCAACAAAATAACCCAACGGGTGACAAACTGTGGATTACAATAAATACGTAAAACGAGCAACTACATGCGGAAAAAAAGTTAAGTTATTGCAGTGAAAATTTTAAATAAGTGTCAAAAATACTGAGTGGGCAACTATTATACCAAGTTAAATGTTTGTGTGCCCTAAGGTATGGTTATAGGCTACAACCATTCATTAGGGCACACAAAACATTTAAAATGTAGCATATATTTTATTTAAAAAAGGTGATTATTAACCTTATCGAGATGAAATAAAATACCCTGTTGGGCAGCTTAAATCCCTTATATAGTTACCTACTTGGTATAATAGTTGCCCACTCAATATTACTTGTAGCCCAAATATAAATTTGGCCGCTTAATAATTAAAGTACTGTCCGTTCTGAATAATTAGTTACTCAATTTGTATTTTAAACTCACCCATTTTCAGTATTAAATATTGAAAATGGGTGATTTGAAATACTAACTTTGTAACTTTCCTCAGGCCGTTGTTAGCCCACTTAGTATTTCAGTACGCTACCTATATTCAGTATTTTCGATACCCTAAATGGGAATTTATTGTTACCCGATTAAATACAACACACGTTAAAATGTATTCTATAGCAATTGCTCAGCGATTAGTCTGCTGGAATGCATCCAATGTCATGTTTATGTCAAGTTGACAGTATTTGACATTGGCTGCATTCCGAATCACACTAAAATCGATGACAGCGCACTAAAATGCGTTCCGAGTCGGTGAATTTGTATGGGTTTGACAGATAACGTGAGCGCTGACATCGATTTTATCGTGATTCGGAATATAGCCATACAGTGACAGTCGTGTCGTCGTATCCTGTCAAAAACTGATGAATTCGGATTTTATTTAGAATAAAAAAATAAGTTCCATTTCATTCAAGACTTCAAGTAATAATCATGAGTGACGGAAATAAACCATCTTTACGAATCGACTGGTTCGATGGAACAGTAATGGAAGACCACAGATCAGGTGTGCCAAACATTTCTGAGGTTGAAGAGGATGTTCCCGCTCAGCATACTCAAACAAATCCTCAATATGTTGAAAAGAAGCCTATTGGCTTCAAAAGGCTCTTAGATATCTCCTTATTACAAGCTCCTATCCTTACCTTAGAAGTCTCCCATAGGCCAGGGTTTTGGATGCTCCTAGACTCAGATCTAAAAGGAGATTTTATTGTGTTGATAGTTCAAGTGTTAGCAAACATTTACAAATCCTTAGAGCCTGGTGAGAAGACCAGAATCACGACACTTTTGAAAACGAAGTTTGAAAAGTCCTCATTCTTAAATACTTTAAAAGATTTTTTGTTTAACTTGCCAAGTGTAAGGGTGGTGGAAAAAAGAATGAACAGCCAGTTATGGGATGATGTGGAATCTTTTTACTCCAATGTAGTGTCTTTGTGTGAAGGAATATTCAATTATGATCAGAAGAACTTGAAGTTTTTAATACAAATCAGTGATCTTCTTGAAGTAGCCGAGACTAGTGCCATTGGTGTCAGAGAAGAGCATACAGAGACATTCAGTAATGATTTATTTATTAGAATACACCAGTTACAATCTGGTATCAATAAGTTATTTGACAATGTAAGTAAAAGTATTGTTTATGCTAAATGATTTTTTTTTAATTTAAGTACCTACCTATTGGTTCTTTTGCTTACAAAATGTATCAAAAATGTGAATTCACAGAAACTAATCCTTTGTCAACTTTACCATCCTTGCCCACTGCTGAGCATAGGCCTTTAAAGTGTTTATTAGATTAGGAACACAGGTTTTAAACGCGACTTTAACTAAACATAGGTGTTAAACACTTATCTTTTTCCCGACGTTTCGACCGAGTTGTATCGTTTAAAACTCTTAAGTGTTTGTTTACATGCAGTTTATGTAATGCAATTTGATCAAAGTGAGTAACTTTCACAGTATTTTTTCTTTAAATTTTAGAATGATGAGCAAGTTGTTTCACCAACACTCAAGCTCAACATCACCAATGAAGACCCTCATAGTTTCAGAAAGCTATCAATCTTCCCGTCCAGAGATGACTTACTTGGAAAAACAGAAGTTATGATACAACCTAATATTGTGAACGGAGCTTATCCAAGCGTAGAACATTACCTTGATCTGCAATTCAAGTTGCTTCGAGAGGACTGCTTTGGAGCCCTACGAGACGGAATATGTTGGTAAAATTATATTTGTAATGTTAATCTTTTACTTGTTGACTAACAAAAAAATTGCTTAGAGTAATTCACTACGTTTTAACAGTAATCACTTCACAATTATGAACATCGTTTCTACCAATCTAATAAATAAAATCCTACTACTGACATATAATGCGGCTAAATTACCGTGTCATGGCTGGTACAATAAGACAAAACGATTTTTTCATTGGTGGGATTGTTTCGTAATTTAATGTTGGCACCAAGCACATTCATAATTCCATATTATAATTTTTGTATGAAGGTGATAAAGTGTCGACCCACTGGGCAACGGTATGACATCGCCGCGCCATCATAGTAAACAGGCGTAGTTGCCATGGTTACCAAGGAGATACTATGGAAAGGCGATGTCGTCAAGCACTACTGCACCGTAAAAATAGTAAAGAGCCGTAGTAGTAACATATTCCAGTATGTTGCCTGGCAGGTTCATTGTTTTAAAAAAAATGTCAAACACCACGTAATGTACTTCTACTGGAATATTATTACTGGAATAATGTAAGCGAAGTATTAGAATCCAATCCAGTTAAATAACAGTTAATATAGTAATAGTTCTTGTTATAAATTCATATTTTAAATTCTTCAGGTAAATATATGGAAAATCCATCTAAGAGAAGATATGAGAATATTAGGTAAAGATAATAAATACTTTTCTAATATTTTTGCCAATAGAATCCATTTGTCCATCCAATTAGTATTAAAGAAAGAACTTTGTGAGCCATTTTGTTACAGAGTTCATCCAAAAGTGCGTATAATTCGCACATTTGTGAGCAACAATAAGGTGGGCCACTTGGTCGACATAGCATGGAATGAGCGGCTGAGACAATCCCAGATTGACGTAAAGAAATATGTTTACAATAAACAGTTGATGTTTGGGTCGCTTCTACTGTTTACAAATGACAACTTTGTGACGGTATTGTGTGCTACTGTACTGGATTCTAACTTGAACTTGCTTCAAGAGGGATATGTATGTATTTTATTTACTAATAATACTGAATTTAATGCTTTAAAGATTGTATGTTGCAACACTTCAGTAATGGAATAAAAATAATGCTTGAGTTATTTCATTTAGGATTGTAAAATAGAATATTGTAAATACAGTATCTTTATGCATATATTTCTCTAGTTATGTTTTTGTAAATGAGATTTCATCATACTTTTTTATTTTTTAACTTTGAGATTTTAGCATTCACAATGTTATTTTTATACTTGGTAGCTCAGCGGTCAGAGCGTTGGACCGGACTTCCAAAGGTCGCAGATTTCCTTCCAAGAATTGATCTGGAGCGAGTAATATTTTTTTTATATTATTTAGTAAGTATTATACTTTTTTTATTTCAGATAGCAGTATCATTTCAAAATCCAGTCTCAAAAAATATATTATCTGAACCTTACCTTATGGTGGAAAGTGAAGTATTTTTTGAACCTTACCACAGAGTATTAAAAGTTCTACAGAGTTTAAAAAATGACAACATGCCTATGTGCAAATACATTGTTGACGTTCAGGTATATCATGAATGAAAATCTCTTCTTTTTATAGTAAAATTAATATTAAGCGAAAGATTAAATTGTTTCTTTCTTGCAGAACTTGACACAGCCACCAGCTTATTTACTAGCAGATACTGTTTATAGCATATTAGAAACTAAAACTCGAGAGGAGTTATCATTCAAAGTACTTGATCGGGAAAATTGGCCAGAAAGCAAATCATTAGATCTTGATGATTCCCAAATGGAGGCATATAAGTTAGCACTAACAAGAGAATTCGCCGTAATTCAGGGCCCTCCAGGGACAGGGAAAACGTTTATAGGGGTCAAAATTGCGTCAACGTTACTGAGAAATTTGTCCTTAGAGGGTACGCCGATGCTTATAATCTGCTATACTAATCACGCCCTTGACCAGTTTTTGGAAGGCATTCTCAATGTTACTCAGAACATAGTTCGTCTTGGAAGTCAAAGTAAAAGTAAAATTTTAGAGTCTTACACTTTACATAATCTTAGAACTAAAATTAAATCGAAATATTCACACTTGTATGGGAAAAAAAGGTTTGAATTAGAGAATTTGTTTAAAGAAATGACTGATTTGCAAACTGAAATAGAGAAATGTGAAAAGGAGATTGTTTGTTATAAAACTATTAAGCCTTATCTCAAAATTGACGACAGGTTGTATGAATTGAAGAATTATAATGAAGATCCTGTTTTGAGTTGGCTTTTCAATGATATGGAAGATGAAAAAGAAACTACAGATGATTTAACAGACTGGGAGAAGCAGCTTGATGATGTAAGCTTAGAGGATAATAAAATAGAAACCTGTTTCTCAGAGCAGTGGGCGTTGAAAGAAATAGACTCTATGATAAATAGTATAAAGTATGTAAAAGATATAAATGATGACCATTTAGAAGGGCAGAAAATGACTGATAAGTTTGAAAGTCAAATAAATAAAGTTCGGAAGAGAATAAACTGCCTTAAGGTAAAAATTTTAACACTTACAAAATGCTGAACTCCTTTCCTTATTCTTAAACAGTATTTTATGCATTGTATAGCACTAAAGAGTTTTGTGTCTTTTACTCCAATACACATTAAAATGGCTTGAACACAGCAAACTATGCAATGCCTATTCATACTTTTATAAAACAAGGAACTTTAATTTTCAAATAGAATAATCATATAATATTCTTTTAGAAACATATTTCTTTGGGTCAAAGTGAAAATGCCGAAATTCAAATGGAAAAAGTTATAGATTTGTACAGTTTACCGATAGAACGAAGATGGAGTCTATATTATAGATGTGTTGGATTAATCAAGAAGGAGCTTATGAATAAAATGAGCAACTTACTGGTAAGCATTCAGCATCTTTATTCATATTTAGTAATTTAACACTTCTGTTACATAAAAATTAAATTAGCAATAATGACAACAATAGGCAGTTCTTTTATCTTATCAAACAATCGACTTAAAAACTATAACGAAAAGCTAATGGCAGCACTGTTGTCCCATTTATTTCTAAGTTAAACATTAATGATTATATCGACGCTAAACGATGTGATTGGCTGTGAAGCCAAATTTTAGTTTTTACACTCAAAAAATAAAAATATTTATACACTAAGCGACACGATGTGTTAACAAAAAAACACGCAAGAGCATTCTGAACAATAGAGTTTTAACTAAGCCTGAAGCACTAGTAAATGGAATTTATTTTAACGTATTCTTTAAAAATCCAGCAATCAAGATCAAGCACCTTCTTTTTCTTACTAAAATTATCAAGTTCTGTGCCTGTATTATAAGATTTCATAGTTTCCTTTACTATCCTTGATAGAGACTGTAGTAAGCAATTTTGTACTCAACAAAAACTCATAATTCGCCTACTGGTATTTGAACAGTATCTAATCTTCCTCTTCTTGAATGTCGTACATAACAGTTGGCTCATCATGGAAATACCAAACCAGTTGTGGAATGTCCAGGACCATTCCAGCATCAATCATAAAATCCATGCCTAGAAGAGTTACATTCTTCCTACTTTCCGGGAACACTCTAAACGTAGTAGGAATAACACGTCCTTGCAACCCAACAGGCACATTAACTGTAGGGAAATCTTCAGTTTTTTTGATGCCATCAACTAAAGAATAAGTGATGCTTTCCTCGGTAAACTCATATCCCATTTTCAAAAGTGTCTGGTATAAATTAAATGAGGCGATAGTCATCCCAGCCCCGGTGTCCAAGAAAGCCGTTTCGTGTATTTCTCCGATGGTTATACCAATTGTTGGCCTACGACGCAGGTCGAGTAAAAAACTTGCAGCCTCTTCCTCGGAAAGTCTTGAAGTAGTACAGCTTAGCTTCCTCCTACACACGTCCGCGGTGTGCCCATACTTTCGGCAAAAGTTGCAACGAATTCTTTTAGACTTCTTTTTAGAACCTGTCTGAGTCTCAGACTGATTTTCATTACAGATTTGCTCGACTCCCTTTGCCTTTTCCAATAGTTCTGCATATGAATCAAATGATTCACGAGGTACTTTTTCCTTAATTTTATTGTTCAAAAGTGAATACATCATATCCAACTGTGTAGTTTCTGGTGGTGGAGGTGTCAGCTGGGCAAAAAGAGCTCTTTTCTTTGCAACGAAATCCTCCGTCGAAACATTGTCTAGTTGTTTATTATCAAAAATCTCTAGAAAAACTAAATAACCTTCTACCTCTGGTTTGAATGCTTTTCGCAGAGCTGTTTGAAAATCACTCCAAGTTTTAATCTCTTCGCTGATTCCTTTCCACCATGCGGCAGCATCTTCTTTAAGAAGTAGTGACAGGCCGCTAATTGCGTCGTCCTCATCTACATATTGCTTCATTTTGTATTCAGTTGCAGCCAAAAGAAATGCTTCTATTTTCTCTGCGTCTCGCTCCCCGTGGTAATGATGGGTAAAATTTGAGAAAGTCCCGTGTTGCTGCGATCTAACTAGAAACACTAGATTCTGTAACTCTTCATCAGTGAATTTCACTGTCATCTTTGCCTTATTTCTTTGTAGTTTGGTCAACACAACTGCTTTTAGGTTATATTATAACCTAAAAGACACGTGGTATCAATAAAACACTTACAATTGGACACTCAACTTGTCTGTTCACTTGAAGAAACGTCCTGAAGCAGTATTTGATCTAAAACACTGACCGTAGGGCTCGGCCGGCAAAGAGCCAATTTATTGCCAAATATGTGCCAAGTATACGGAATTCACACCCGAAAGCTACGGCCGCGCGACACAGACAGACTGACAATCGCATGCGCTGCGCCGACTGGGTGTTTTATAACAATGAAGTAGCGCGGCGCTCGGGTATTACCGCCGCTTCTCGGGACTCGTCGTTGTCGGTTAATGCCCCGAGCCTGACGTAAGCATTGTCATGTGTAGCGATAGCGACTGTCTGGCAGGTGTGAAATAAAACTGTAATAATTAAGGGGCCGTACAACGTCAAACAATAACTTCATAAATAAATTTATTACTTACTAACTTGAGCTTTCAAAGACAAAAAAATACAAATAAGTATAAAAGAAAATTTTGTTTTTTGTGTAGGTACAGGTAGAGTATAATTTACACAAAAACAGATCTGTGATACAACACAATGGGAATGTAAAATTCGCCGAGTTATTAAAGATAATTCAAATTAATCGTATAGGATCAACACGACACCTGCAGCAAGGAGCTAGAAGAGGTGTCCACGTTGATAGACGGCGATGTAATGCGAACCGTACGCGTGGTCGGCGTGACCACCACCACGGCTGCCCGCCGGCACGACCTCATGCGGCGACTGCTCTCACCTATAGGTACGTGTGTTGTGTATATAACCACGCGACACTCGCAGCTGAGGCGACGTTGATAGACGGCGATATGTACGAGGGTGGTTTGATAAGTCCATGACTTTGAAAAGAAGAAATACTTTTTTTTCATAATTTTTTTTGTGTCTTAAAAAGAAACTCCTTAAGGCTTCTTTACACTACATTTTTTTCCAATTCGGCAAAAGATTATTACTTTTGGAAACAAAAAGCTCAAGCGAGTTCTAACTTTTCTTAATGACCCTGTCGACCCTCTCGGCGGCACTCATGACATCAAAACTCATCGAATGAAGACGCGAATCCTTCCTATTCTCTAGATTCAACCCCAGTGAGATATTTTCTCCTACCAAACATGAATAAATGTCTTGATAAATGTCTTGGCGAGCAAAGATTTTCATCAAGCCAAAAGGTGATGTCTGAAATGGGCCCTCATTTCAGTTACCAGTTTTCAGGCGATGAAAGAAAAAAATAATGAGTTAAAGAGGTAGGAACTTCGTTGGACTGAATACGCAGAACTACAATAAGATTATGTACAGAAATAAAACAAAATATTCCGAAAAAAAGTCTTTCTTCCGAAAAAAAGTCATGGACTTATCCATCCACCCTCGTAATGCGAACCGTGCGCGTGGTCGGCGTGACCACCACCACGGCTGCCCGCCGGCACGACCTCATGCGGCGACTGCTCTCACCTATTAGGTACGTGTATTGGGGTATGTACTACAATACCGAAGTTGAAAAGACCGAATTTTACCCGACCTATGGACGAAAGACCGAATATTAAAAGGTCGAATGGTTGTTTGGCCGTAGGTACGTTTAAAATCCCGAAAGGACATTTTACCTACAAGACTAATGGCCGAATACTCTAAACGCTACTTAACTTTGAGCAGCTCTCAAACAGCATGCTGTCTTTGTCATATTTTTGACATTTAATGCGACAGGACGACGTTTGAGAGCCCCTCAAAGTTAATTAGCGTTTGAGTATTCGGCCATAAATCCGGAAGCTTAAAAAACCGGCCAAGTGCGAGTCGGACTCGCGCACGAAGGGTTCCGTACCAAAAAACAGCAAAACAAATCACGTTTGTTGTATGGGAGCCCCCCTTAAATATTTATTTTATTCTGTTTTTAGTATTTGTTGTTATAGCGGCAACAGAAATACATCATCTGTGAAAATTTCACCTTTCTAGCTATCACGGTTCATGAGATACAGCCTGGTGACAGACAGACAGACGGACAGCGGAGTCTTAGTAATAGGGTCCCGTTTTTACCCTTTGAGTACGGAACCCTAAAAATGAAGATTAATTTAGGGTTACACTTACACGCCAGCAGGTCGGTTCTGACGTTGTTGGTCGCAATGGAACCTAACCTCCTCCTCGCTCGCTACGCTCGCTCGTCGTCGCACCTAATGGGTATGCATTACAATGTCGAAGTAGGAAAGACCGAATTTTACAAGACCTATGGACGAAAGACCGATAATTAAAAATCCGAATGGTTGTATGGCCGAACGTTTTAAAATCCCGAAAGGACATTTTACCTAAAAGACTATCCCGAAGCTTAAAAAACCCGAGAGTTAATATACCTACGTTCTGTACCCCGAACTACTTAATACCGAATTAACGAATTAGTCAAAAACAACAAGCTATCATAATTATAAAAGGCTTTGGATTTTGCCTAAAATGCTGTATAGCAAATTTAGCTGCTGGAAATGAGTCTAAACTAGTCTACTGGGACTTAGAAACCGTAGACCGTAGGTCACGGGATAGGTGCGAGGAGCGCAGCGACGAGCATGTTAGGTTGACATGAACCCAGCGCGCGAGCCGAGCGAGCGAAGGGAGCGTACCGCGGCAGCGGCCGGCGAAGCGCCAGAAAAAAACTATTTCTAACTCGATTGGTAGATTTTGTCAAAATAATGACCATTTTACAAGCATTTTTGAGTAAAACAAATTAACCGCAACCAAATCGCAACGCCTACTTTTATAAATGTACTCGTATGTGTTTGTGTAAGGAGAGTAAGTTTAGGTAAGTATCGACATTTTAACTTTCGGGGTTTTAAACTTTCGGGATTTCGAACTTTCGGCATTTCAAACTTTCGGGATTTTGAACTTTCGGTCATTTGATAATCGATCTTTCAAGTTTCGGTCTATCGGATATCGACATTTAGGATGTTCGGTATTTTGAAAATCGGTGTTTTATGCGTCGATATTTCGGTCGTATGTATTATGAATTTTCGACATTGTAATGCATACCCCACCTAATAGACCTTACAGACTTTCGGGATTTTAAACTATCAGCATATTAACTTTCGGGATTTCGAACTATCGGTCTCTCAATAATCGATCTTTCAAGTTTCGGTCTATCGGATATCCACATTTAGATTTTCGATATTTTGAAAATACTTAGGTGTTTTGTGCGTCGCTATTTCGATCGTATGCGTTATGAATTGTCGTAATTTTAATCTTCAATAGATTTGAGGGTGCATCGTGAGTCTATTAGCGCCGCCAATAAAAAAAAACATCACAACGAAATAATTGTGTATGTTTAATAAAATTCTGAAAAATAATAAAAACTCTACTTACATTGTAACTACACAAACATCAAAAGTAAGAAGAAACGCATACAAAAATAGTTTAGTTTTTATATTTTTCAGAATGAGCTATTTCCTTGTAATGATTTTTTTATTGGCGGCGCTAGTGGTCTCTATACTCTATGCAACCTTAATTTCATGTAAACAGAAGAGTGATATCTTGTTGTTTTTTTTTTATAAGTAAGTATTTAATAATAAATGTTATTTTCCATTTATTTCAGTGATCGTCGAAGAAGCAGCGGAAGTGTTGGAGGCGCATATAGTCGCTTCACTGACTCACCATTGTCAACATTTGATACTTATAGGTGAGACTTACAAATACAGACAGCGCCAGAATTTTCTCAGCTTTCAAGCCTACCAAAATAGCTAAGCAATTGGTTAACTATTTTGGTATGGTAGGTTTTAATTGATGCTCAGATTAGGTATTATTATTTATTATTAATATTTTTTTAATAACAACAAACATAAGTTTGGTGAATCCCCACATCGTGTTACAAAAAAAAACCCTAAAGCCGAATATGGTAGATGAGGAACATTAAAACTGAACAACTTTTACCATGGGCACAGAATATTATATAATAGTACTAACGTACAGAAGCCCATCCGCGTGAGGACAATCAAATAATAAGCTACTCTCGCTGCACGGCAATAAAGTACAATTTCAAACTGCTCAACGCTGCGTGCCTAATATTATCAGCACCTACGAAGCGCCTCTCTTTCTGTCGCATAGCTCTGTCTCAACCGATACAACTCGTGAATCGTTAAGATTGCTACTCGCTACTTGTTACTTACCGATATATTAGAAAACATCCGATAAATATACAATGAAATTACCCAAAAAATAAAAATAAATCTAATTATTTCTAAGTAGTTAAGTAAGTCCTGAGTGACATGTGTGAAAATGATACTATATGGGAGTAATGTTAATTCAAAATTCAAAAATAATTTAGTCAGTCTAGGCTGTTACAAGCACTTGTGAATGTCATAGAAGCTACGCCATCGGTTCGCAAACCCTAATCGGGAGACCTTGTAACGAGAAGAACCGGCAAGAAACTCGTCAAGGGCTGCTTTTTTCTCCCTGTATATTTCATACAGAGCCGTCAACATTGAAAAATGAGCTCCACATTTAAAGTGAGGTCATTTTCCATCACATAGGTGATGTTTAAAGTTTGGGATGATTTACGTAAAAATTAGTAAAGAATTAAGAATTGACTCGTTCGTGTTCGCTCGCAGACAGTGCGTGTGTCGGCGCGGTGATATCCCTCGACCATGGCTCGACTGAGTGGGCCGCGAGCAGTAGGCTAATATAAAAGTTCAAGCGCGGAGTGATACCCCCCTGCTATGGTACCAACTCTGAAATCGTGAAAAAAAATCCGCTGTCTTTGAATTTGATACATTTGATATTTTCTTTATTATTTTTTGTATGAAACAGCTGTTTTTTTTTGCAATTTCAGAGTTGGTGTCATAGTAAAAGTTGTTATGTTTGATGGTCCTTATCCACCATAGGCTTTAGGGGTTTTTTGTAACACGTTATATGACATGCACTGGCCTGCAAAACTAAGTACTACAGAGGCCTATTTTCATAGAAACGAGGTAACTTTGAAGCTTTGGTTCTCCGCCTAGGATTAAACAGGGTGTGATTTGATGATGGCCATCCAAGGAGTGAATGGAGAAGATTCAGATCCCCATACACACCCAATTGATCTGATCAGCATTCTAAGAGCTGTTTGGATATGTTTAAAAAAACCACGAAAATAGCATTAAAATGTATGGAAATGCTGTAACTGATAACTCTGATCCTTACAGCTCTTAGAATGCTGATTAGATCAATTGGGTGTGTATGGGGATCTGAATCTTCTCCATTCACTCCTTGGATGGCCATCATCAAATCACACCCTGTTTAATCCTAGGCGGAGAACCAAAGCTTCAAAGTTACCTCGTTTGTATGAAAATAGGCCTCTGTAGTACTTAGTTTTGCAGGCCAGTGTATTTAGTTTCCGCTTGGTTCTTGGTTCTTACTTGGATATTACTGGGGTTAGAGAAAGGACATCTAAAATTGAGCTAAGAAATGCCTTTTCATTGAATACTTTATAAACTTCACAGGTGACCATAAACAACTTAGGCCGACCGCCGCCCACTACAAACTAGCCAAACATTACAACTTAGAAATATCCCTTTTCGAGCGCATGCTCCGCAACGGAATACACGCGAGAACGCTGACGACTCAACGGCGAATGCGTCCGAACTTCGTCGAGTTACTTGTCCCGATATTATATGAGAGACTGGATAGTCACCCAACTGTGTACGGATACCATGATGTTAAGGGAATGAAGGACAATTTGTATTTTTGTACGCACGACGTTTTGGAGGATTCGGAGGTTCGTTTTGGCAATTATTTAATATTCAATATTAATATTTTTAACCTAACCATAATGTTAACAAAATCCCTGAAAACCCATGTAAGAAAACTTTTAATATCATTGTGGAAAATTGCATGTAATTCTAAAGTATTTTACCAGATGTAAATTACTTAATTAAATTATTTTTTATCCTTTGTCTTTCGACGATTCAAAAACAAGTAAAATTAACTTTACCGTGTACGCAGCGAAAGTCACTTAACACTGTAGTACTATGTCAAAGCAGCTTTTTTGACAAAAGTTTCTCAGTTCGAAACATTGATCAGAAAAGTTGCTATGACGAAGTACTAAAGCGTTAAGCTACTTATGTTGTTGACTGTACCAGTTTAGCCAACATTCGTCATCCACACCACACTTTTGCATTACTTCATTTGTTATTAAATTGTCTGTTATTTTTCAGGGCTTAGAAGACAGTTGGAGTCACAAAAACACACTGGAAGCAAAGTGGTGTGTGAGCTTAGTTAATTATTTGCGGCGAATGCAGTACAAAAGCGACGAAATAACCATACTGGCCACGTACACAGGCCAAGTTGCAGTCATCAAAGAGGTTACATATATATTTCAATACCCTTAGCTATCGAAAAAATAACATGGGTGAAAAGATTCGATACAGTAATTTTTATCTCTACCGCTGAAAATCCGAATTAAATTTCCATAGATAATTACTGTATCGAGTACTTTTACGGGCGTTTTTTTTCTCGATAGATGTTCGTGTTAAGGGTACTGATAGCCATCGAATTTTTCCAGTAGCCTGTGCGCTGTAGGTGTGTTTTTGCATTTTTGATCATTTTTAGAAATGGTTTTGTTTATTTTTCGAAAAATTGTTTTGATAAAAAGAAATTCTATAATTATCAAACCAGGGGCCGTACCGGCTAACTAATCGATTATCGAAAAGTTTAATTTGAAACCCGGCAGACTTTTCGATAATCGATGCGTTAGCCGGTACGGCCCCTGCTCACAATATTTCACTAGAATCGGTAGAGAAATGCGTCCTGTAGATGAGAACAAGCGGACAGACATAAGCATATTTTTGCCCAAGCTGAAGCAGGGACGCTTCGCGCTCGCTCGGCCATAATTTTCAGAATTCGTTGTACCTAATGTTTTTTTTTCTCTTTAATTTAAAAATGTCGGACTTTGTGAAACAGGCCTTTAATAACATAGATAAGGTACTTAATGGGTTTCTTTATGTACGAGGCAAACCCTAAAAGAAAAGAAACTACTTCTTTTTAAATTAAAAGAAATAGTTTTTATTTTGAACACATATCACTTGTGTGGTTTTTTACAGAAATAAATATTAGCATGATATTAACTTAATTGGTATTCGATGGCGATAAGAGTTTTTAAATTTCGACGACCTCCGTGGTCGAGTGGTTTGCACACCGGTTTTCAAGGCGTCACCATCTCTTGAGGTCCCGGGTTCGATCCCCGGCTGGGTCAATGTAGAAAAATAACTTTTCAATATTGTCTCAGGTCTGGGTGTGTGTCATACCACCGTTGTTTCTGATTTCCATAACACAAGTGATATAGCTACTTACTTTGGGATTGGAGCAATGTATGTGATGTTGTCAAATATTTATTTATTTATTATTATTTATTAAATTTCAATTTGTCATCTTATTTTTCTGTTCTACAGCTCAGCAAAAAGTACCCGAACTTACGAGATGTGAAAATAACCGTCGTCGATAATTACCAAGGCGAGGAAAACAGGATTGTTATACTATCTCTAGTGAGGAGCAACAGAGAGCTAAAGATCGGCTTCTTGGCAGCTGCCAATAGGATCTGTGTGGCGTTGTCAAGAGCTAAAGAAGGTATGTACCGAAATACAGGGTATAAAAAGACCCTCAACGAAGCGGAGGTCTACGTCTTCTGCTCATTATCAGGACAATTTCTGTCCAAAATTATTGCTAGGAAATATCATCATCATCATCATCAGCCTATCATCGTCCACTGCTGAACATAGGCCTCTCCGAGAGCACGCCACTGAGCACGACCCGCGGCTATACTCATTCAGTTTATGCCAACCACCTTGCCAAGATCGTCG
Organism: Agriphila tristella; assembly: GCA_928269145.1. Lineage (NCBI taxonomy): Eukaryota > Metazoa > Arthropoda > Insecta > Lepidoptera > Crambidae > Agriphila > Agriphila tristella. The sequence goes on from OV743432.1 coordinate 32,960,638, forward strand.
CTCCACTTTGTCTGAGGGCGTCCCACACTAAGGCCCGTATTTATAAACCGCTCTCAATACTGATCTCAAGAGCGATCTCAGCTGATACGCTCTCAAGATGTGAGCAGCATCTTAAGTTGGATATTAATTAATAGTCAGATGTCAAGAGCGTATCAAATGAGATCGATCTCAGCTCTTAAGATCAATCTTAAGAGCAGGATCTTAAGTTCACGTTGGTTTTTATACAGTAACATGACACTTTTGAATTAAGATTGAATGATTAACGTTTCGTTTAAGCTGTGTAGAATAATTAGCTCAAATTAAAAAAAAAACAATAATTTTATAATTGTACTCTCATATTGCACATTGGATTTTGTATTCTGTTTCTGTGGCTGTATGATGCAAATATGCCTTTGCCTTTGCTGTTTCATGATAAATAAACGGAAAAAAATTGGCGGGAAATTGTAATTGTTATTATGACTATTACATTTCCTAATTTATGTAAGTAATATCGTAATCAATATCATCATAATGATTAATTTCCTTTATTAGATTTTGAAAATCTATAGTTTTATCCACGTAGATCCACGTACATAGGTACAAACACTACGTAGCAGATCAAAATAAAATGACATCCCTCTCTTTTTGCATAACTTTCCCGCGCGCGCACGCTCTCAAGTCACGGTTTTGCAGCACTTGGCGAACAGGCGCTCAATCATCATCTCAAGAGTGATCTCAAGTGCAGAGTTTTGTTTATTAATATGAGTGATCTCAGTTGATACCACGAACTTAAACCTGTACTTAAGTATGATCTATTAATTAGAACAGCATCTCGAGTATGATCTCAAGATAGCTCTCAACGTCGAGAGCGTGAGAGAAAGTTCGTGGTATCAACTGAGATCACTCATATTAATAGACAAAACTCTGCACTTGAGATCACTCTTGAGATGATGATTGAGAGCCTGTTCGCCAAGTGCTGCGAAACCTTGACTTGAGAGCGTGAGCGCGCGGGATAGCTACCTATTAACTCCCGATGCAAAAAGACTACGTATGTGTTTGTTTGTACCTATGTATGTGGATAAAACTATAGATTTTCAAAATCTAATAAAGGAAGTTAATCATTATGATGATATTGATGACGATATTACATAAATTACGAAATGTATTAGTCATAATAACAATTACAATATCCCGCCAATTTCTTCCGTTTTTTTATCATGAAACAGGGATTTGCTACATCTATGCATGAAACAGAAAAGGCAAAGGCACATTTGCATCATACAGCCACAGAATACATAATCGAAGGACGTAGTAAAATAAAGTAATATTTTATTTATGTGTAAATAAAGTAATTTAAATAAATATTACATTTAACCTTGTCTAAAATGTTTTGCACTAATTTATGAGAGTATAATTATAAAATTATGATTTTTTGTAATTTGAGCTAATTATTCTACACAGCTTAAACGAAACGTTAATCATTCGATCTTAATTCAAAAGTGTCATGTTACTGTATAAAATTCACCGTGAACTTAAGATCCTGCTCTTAAGATTGATATTAATAGCTGAGATCGATCTCATTTGATACGCTCTTGATATCTGACTATTAACTAATATCCAACTTAAGATGCTACTCACATCTTGAGAGCGTATCAGCTGAGATCGCTCTTGAGATCGGTATTGAGAGCGGTTTATAAATACGGGCCGTTTGCCCATACGCGGTCTCCACTCAAGAACTCGTCTGCTCCAGCGGCCATCGGTTCTACGGCTAATATGGCCGGCCCACTGCCACTTCAGCTTGCTAATCCGGTGCGCTATGTCGATGACTTTAGTTCTCTGTCGGATCACCTCGTTCCGGACCCGATCTCTCAGAGAAACTCCGAGCATAACCCTTTCTATAGCTCGCTGCGTGACTTAAAATTTTGAACCAGCCCTACAATGAGTGTCCACTTTTCGGCTCCGTATGTCATGACATGCAGGACGCACTGGTTGAAGACTTTCGTCTTTAGACTCTGTGGAATAGGCGACTCAAAGACTCGACGAAGTTTCCGATATGCTGCCCAGCCTAGCTGTATCCTTCTGTTGGTCTCTATCTAGAAGTTGTTTCTACCCAATTGCAATGTTTGCCCGAGGTAGACATATTTCGTAACAACTTCGAGAGGACTACCTTGTACAACAATCGGTCCTGGAATTACATGTTCGTTGAACATAACCTTGGTTTTGTCCAAGTTCATCCAAAGACCGATGCATAGAGAGGAATCAGCACAGGAAATAACATATAGAATTAGTTTTAATAAAAATCTTTTTTTTTTACTTCCGTAACTTCATAGCTATTGATTTCCCAGGTATAGACTAAGGCCCGTATTTATAAACCGCTCTCAACGTTGAGAGCTATCTTGAGATCATACTCGAGATGCTGTTCTAATTAATAGATCATACTTAAGTACAGGTTTAAGTTCGTGGTATCAACTGAGATCACTCATATTAATAAACAAAACTCTGCACTTGAGATCACTCTTGAGATGATGATTGAGCGCCTGTTCGCCAAGTGCTGCAAAACCGTGACTTGAGAGCGTGCGCGCGCGGGAAAGTTATGCAAAAAGAGAGGGATGTCATTTTATTTTGATCTGCTACGTAGTGTTTGTACCTATGTACGTGGATCTACGTGGATAAAACTATAGATTTTCAAAATCTAATAAAGGAAATTAATCATTATGATGATATTGATTACGATATTACTTACATAAATTAGGGCCCGTATTTATAAACCGCTCTCAATACCGATCTCAAGAGCGATCTCAGCTGATACGCTCTCAAGATGTGAGCAGCATCTTAAGTTGGATATTAATTAATAGTCAGATGTCAAGAGCGTATCAAATGAGATCGATCTCAGCTCTTAAGATCAATCTTAATACGGGCCTAAGATAAAAAAAATATTATCCTGATGATGGGCAGAATGCGTGGACTTCGGTTTCGTTGTAAATAATAGTCAGTTTATCCGTAGCATCTCAGGCAGGACTCGAACCCGCAACTTCTGTAATCTGTTGTACATTGTTAAATTAATCGCATTGTATATAGCCTTTGTAATCGCACTATACTCCGAATTAATTCATCAGGTTTCTACATGTTCGGCAATATGAACGTGCTGAAATCGGCCAGCAACATTTGGCGGTGCATAAACGACAAACTAGTGGCTCAGAATGTTATAGGGAACAAGATGGCGGTGCGCTGTGCGACGCACAAAGATAGCATATTACAAGTGAGTATATTTAACTATAATTACCTATAATAAAAAATGAGACCAACTTGGAAACAAACGATGTAATGGTCTGTCTTCACCGAGTCGCTTCAATTTTCAAGTCAACTTGCGTCAGCCGCATGCCCTTCAAACCGTGCGCTTTCCCTTTCTACTTTCGAGTCAATTTGCATCAAACGCATGTGAAATTGCCTCCAAACCGTGCGCTTTCACGTTCAACTTTCTGCTATAGGTACTCGTTTTTAAGAAGATAGGGCAGGCGCTATTGCATGCCCTGATGCATGCCCGCATGAAAGCGGAAAGCGAAAGCGCACGGTCAGCGTGAAAGTGAAAGGGAAACGTACTAGTATGTTTCCCCTATGTTGCATTTTGTCGGCGTTTTCCACTCGGAAAAAAAATCGCGCGGTAAAACGTCCGTGTGAACACACAGCTAAAAAGTCATGTGACATTCCAAGAGAAAATGTAACTTATCGCGCGATAACACGTCGAAGAATCGCTCGTGTAACACCTAGTACGTTTCCCGTATTTTGCATTTTGTCGGCGTTTTCCACTCGGAAAAAAAAATGCGCGGTAAAATTAACGTCCGTGTGAACACACAGCTGAGAAGTAATGTGACGTTCCAAGAGAAAATGAACCTTATGGCCCAGCTGTTAGGAATCTTTTCCCGCGGAAGGTCACATATGTTCCATTCGAAGCGTTAGAAAAATCGCACGATACAACGTCAATAAATCGCTCGTGTAAACGAGTCCTGAAGGCGTCTTTCGACGTCCACGCATTGGGGAAATAGGCAACACAGGGGAAACGTACTAGGTGTTACACTAGCAATTTTTTATTTGTGTGAACTGAGAGACCAATGAAAAAACAGTATATTTTTTTGTACACGACGCTGTTTAAGATGTTTTATAGCGGATCCGTTGTAAAAAAAAGTTCTACTAAATATCCATAAGCAAAGATCTTGTTTATACTTAATGGTTTCTCAGACCTAGAAGGTACTTTGTGTGAACTGAGAGACCACATATTTCAGGCTGTATCTTTTAAACTATACAACTACAAATTTCGGGACGCAGTTCTACAATTGTTTTACTACTTCTACTAAAACTTACAATAAATCATTCGCGAATTTGAGCTGTGGTCTCTCAGTCAGTGCACACATACATAAACGTTGAAGCGACTCGGTGAAGGAAGACAGACCATATGACCTTCTCTCTTCCTTTAGCCCCTTTAAAATCATTGCTTAGAGCAGAATCTCCATGTTTGCCTAGTTGTTTATCAAATGAATATTCCTTCAAAATACTAATGTATTTTTTTCAGATAATCAACCCAGATGACTTTGATAATTCATTATCAGACTCCTGTTTAAAAATATGCAAGGAGAAATAAAACTAATAGATACAGTTAACCAATTTCAACCATTGTTTATTTTTTGTTATTTGAAATTTTATGACCAAGCAATTTTTGTTTGTATATTTTATAATAAATTGTGATGCTAGACAAAAACGCTCTTTTTTATTGGGTATTATAATATAAGGCTCTACAAAAGCAATTTAATTTTACATTATACTTTTTTTAAAAATTTCGAACTTTAACTGATTTGACTAGTGAATCTGCAGATTCACTGATTTCCGCACTTTAAGCGCTCTACGCACTGTCCGGTTAACCGCATTACGGCTGTCCGTCCGGTGTACCGCAATCAAAAATATGTACCTACGTAAAAGTATCTTGGTCACATCGTGACATCCAAACTAAAGGATGATATGGACATTGACAGACAACGGAGGGCACTATATGTTGTAGGAAATATGATTGTGAGAAAGTTTGGCCGATCATCGTCTGACGTAAAGCTGACATTGTTTAGGTCTTTCTGCCAGACGTTCTACACTTGTCAACTCTGGACTGAATATACCAAAAAGACCCACGACAATATACGAGTTGCCTATAATAACATCTTTAGGCAACTAATGGGTTTGAAACGCTACTGTAGTGCGTCCGAAATATACACAGAAGCTCGTATTAACTCGTTTAACGCAATACAGCGAAAGAGAATAGCGACGTTCATGTCCAGAGTTCAGTCGTGTAACAATGATATTATTAGGGGGCTGGCGGAAAGACTTATACAAACATCAGTATATAAACGATGGGTGGAAATTGCAACTTGATGTTAAAAAAAAATATATATTCTTAAGTATAAATATACTCAGCATATTAAATACATTGACTGTAAATTTTTATTTAATTAAGTGTTGTTGTTCTACAGCTTTGTTTGATTGCCACTTATAATAGTAAGCCTATGGAAAGTGACCATACACAGATTTAAGACCAGATAAAGTCCATCCATTTTCATCTGGTCTTAAATCTGTCTATGGCTGCTTTTCATAGTCTTACTATTATCAGTGGCAATCAAACAAAGCTGTAGAACACGACAATAGCTAAACCATGTGATAAACCTCGAAAACTAAAAAAAATATCATTTTTGGAGATATACAAATATAGGTTACGGCGGGTTGCGATCTGTAAAACTTGGGTTAAAGGATCTATAATTTCGTAATAAATAACTATATCACAACGGCGAGCGGTAACCTTTTTGGTAATTTAAATGTATTACGGGCTACTGTACTATTCTATTCGCACTGTGATACGGCTGCCGCTCAACCGCACCGGTCTCTCGCAGCGCTGCGGCCCGACTGACCACGACTGACGGCTATCCGATCCGGACGGTCGCTGTACGCACTACGCGGATGCACTGCGGTTTGCTAGTTTGCGGTTGCTCGCCAGTGAATGCGCACATACGAGGGTGGTTCGATAAGGGTGGTTCGATAAGTCCATGACTTTGAAAAGAAGAAATACTTTTTTTCATAATTTATTTTTATTCCGAAAAAAAGACTTTCTTCATTAAAAAGTCTTATCAAAAGGACTTATCAATCCACCCTCGTATACCTACGCTCGCGACCGATAACATAATTCTCAGCCATGGATATCGACGTAGAACGCTCTATAATTGATTTTGAAATATATCTCATGTAAATCCAATAAACAGCTGCAACTTCTTCAGCGTCCATCTTGGAAATAGTTCGATGAAACCGCAACGTTATCCTATACGGACTTTCCGGTAGCGGTTACAGCTAGCCGCTGCCTATTTTGATACCAGTTTAAGTTACTTGCATAAGGGAAGGCACTATTATTATTTTACATCTTGTTTCAGACTGCAATGTTAATAGAATATAAATATTTTTAATAATGTCCTTTTTTGTAATATGGGAACTGTCCTCACATAATACGTGGGTGGATTGATAAGTCCATGACTTTTTAATGAAGAAAGACTTTTTTTCGGAATATTTTGTTTTATTTCTGTACATAATCTTATTGTAGCTCTGCGTATTCAGTCCAACGAAGTTCCTACCTCTTTAACCCATAATTTTTTTCTTTCATTGCCTGTAAACTGGTAACTGAAATGAGGGCCCATTTCAGACATTACCTTTTGGCTTGATGTAAATCTTTGCCCGCCAAGACATTTATCAAGACATTTATTCATGTTTGGTAGGAGAAAATATCTCACTGGGGTTGAATCTAGAGAATAGGAAGGATTCGCATCTTCATTCGATGAGTTTTGATGTCATGAGTGCCGCCGAGAGGGTCGACAGGGTCATTAAGAAAAGTTAGAACTCGCTTGAGCTTTTTGTTTCCAAAAGTAATAATCTTTTGCCGAATTTGAAAAAAATGTAGTGTAAAGATGCCTTAAGCAGTTTCTTTTTAAGACACAAAAATAAATTATGAAAATTATTCTTCTTTTCAAAGTCATGGCCTTATCAAACCACCCTCGTACTACTACACTGTTATGGCATCATCAATATGTGACTTATTCATATTTTGTACAGCAGCCGCGGGTCGATCGATCCTTAAGGTGCGTCCAGATATGTTCTTTTGCCCGTACCGTACCTCCGTTCCGATCGGCGTCGCGATCAAAGAACGCTAGTCTGGACGTATGTTCGGAACGGTGCGGAGGTACGCCGTTCCGTTCGCCGAACAGGTACGCCCCGATCCACCTCGAATCTCTCGCTCTTTTGCCCGTACCTGTATCTCTCGCTCTTGAGCGTCGCGAACAAAGAACGCTAGTCTGGACGCATGTTCGGAACGGTGCGGAGGTACGCCGTCTCGATCGCCGACAGGTACGCTCCGATCCATCGCGAGTCGGTTTTTTCGCCCCGTTCAAAGGAAAAACGGAACGGAGGAACGGTACGGCGCTAGTCTGGACGTGATCGCGGCGACGCCGACGTTCGGAGGTTGTAGTACAGTAGCCCGTAGTACATTTAAATTACGAAAAAGGTTAGGTACCATTTGCCGTTGTGATATAGTTATTTATTATGAAATTATAGATACTTTAACCCAAGTTTTACAGATCGCAACTCGCCGTAACCTATATTTGTATAACTCCAAAAATGATATTTTTTATTTTTCGAGGTTAATCACATGAATCCAATATGGCGGCCAACTATTTTGTTTGAGGGCCGATTTGGATGAAACTCGGTTTTTGGTACTATTTTGACAAGAAAACTGCTACGCAATTTTCAAAATATAAAAAAATCCAAGATGGCGGCCAACTTTTTTGTTTGTGGGCCGATTTCGATGAAACTCGGTTTTTAGTACTTTTTTGACAAGAAAACAGCAACGCAATTTAAAAAAATATAAAAAATCCAAAATGGCGGCCAACTTTTTTGTTTGAGGGCCGATTTGGATGAAACTCGGTTTTTGGTACTATTTTGACAAGAAAACAGCAACGCAATTTTAAAAGTATAAAAAATCCAAGATGGCGGCCAACTTTTTTGTTTGTGGACCGATTTCGATGAAACTCGGTTATTGGTACTATTTTGACATAAAAACAGCAACGCAATTTTAAAAGTATAAAAAATCCAAGATGGCGGCCAACTTTTTTGTTTGTGGGCCGATTTGGATGAAACTCGGTTTATGGTACTATTTTGACAAGAAAACAGCTACGCAATTTTCAAAATATATAAAAATCCAAGATGGCGGCCAACTTTTTTGTTTGTGGGCCGATTTGGATGAAACTCGGTTTTTAGTACTATTTTGACAAGGAAACAGCAACACTATGTGAAAAATATAAAAAATCCAAGATGGCGGCCAACTTTTTTGTTTGTGGACCGATTTCGATGAAACTCGGTTATTGGTACTATTTTGACATAAAAACAGCAACGCAATTTTAAAAGTATAAAAAATCCAAGATGGCGGCCAACTTTTTTGTTTGTGAGCCGATTTGGATGAAACTCGGTTTTTAGTACTATTTTGACAAGGAAACAGCAACACTTTGTAAAAAATATTAAAAAATTCAAGATGGCAGCCAACATTTTTGTTTGTGGGCCGATTTCGATGAAACTCGGTTTTTGGTACTATTTTGACAAGAAAACAGCTACGCAATTTTCAAAATATAAAAAATCCAAGATGGCGGCCAACTTTTTGTTTGTGGGCCGATTTCGCTGAAACTCGGTTTTTAGTACTATTTTGACAAGAAAACAGCAACGCAATTTTAAAAATACTAAAAAAAACGATCGAACGAAAAAGTTGGCCTCCATCTTGGATTTTTTATATTTTGAAAATTGCGTAGCTGTTTTCTTGTCAAAATAGTACCAAAAACCGAGTTTCATCGAAATCGGCCCACAAACAAAAATGTTGGCTGCCATCTTGAATTTTTTAATATTTTTTACAAAGTGTTGCTGTTTCCTTGTCAAAATAGTACTAAAAACCGAGTTTCATCCAAATCGGCTCACAAACAAAAAAGTTGGCCGCCATCTTGGATTTTTTATACTTTTAAAATTGCGTAGCTGTTTTCTTGTCAAAATAGTACCAAAAACCGAGTTTCATCCAAATCGGACCTCAAACAAAAAAGTTGGCCGCCATCTTGGATTTTTTATATTTTTCACATATTGTTGCTGTTTTCTTGTCGAAATAGCACTAAAAACCGAGTTTCATCGAAATCGGCCCACAAACAAAAAAGTTTGCCGCAATATCGGATTTTTTTATCTTTTGAAAATTGCGTAGCTGTTTTCTTGTCAAAATAGTACCAAAAACCGAGTTTCATCCAAATCGGACCTCAAACAAAAAACGGAGGTACGGAACGGAGGTACGGAACGGAGGTACGGAACGGAGGTACGGAACGGAGGTACGGAACGGAGGTACGGAACGGAGGTACGGAACGGAGGTACGGAACGGGCAAAATAGCGTCCAGACTTATTTGATCGGAACGCTGGTACGGAACGGAGGTACGGTGCGATCAAAAGAACATATCTGGACGCACCTTTAGCTGCCTCTAGTGGAGGGAGACCCGCGGGCACAGAATACATAAGCCGCGGGCTGAATATCTAATTAGAAACCACCTAGCGACCGGTCTCATTTGACAGATGAATGTGATACATTTCTACTTCTTTTTGGGGTAAAAAAAAAATACCAAAAAAAAGTAGCAATGTATGTCAAATGAAACCGGTCGCTAAATAGTTTCTATTTAGATAATCAGCCTGCCGGCTTTACAACAACTTTCAATTTTATTATAAGTGTTTTTTCTATGACAACAACCACGTATAGAGGTACCTTTATAACAAATAACTTAATATCTATTCTATGACCAGCCAGACTCATTGTATTTATTTTTTGCTTTGTGTACGAAACCACAGAATAGATTCTTAAGTCTTGTTTGGAGGTATACATACTTTTTCGATTTTTAGGCAGACATATGTTCAAATCAAAAAAACGAATGTAAAGAAAAATAAATATGACAATACAAAAAAAACAAGCTTTTCATGATGTGACGAGCTGAGAAAATAAATTGAGGTAAAAAAATATAATTTCGCTCTGCTACCACTACTCATTGGTATTGTATTTAAGATAATTCACATCGTTGACTGATTTCTCAACTTATTCGTATGGGCAATGGTCAAGTGCAGTTTTGTGGTTCTTTCCATCGTTAGGGCGAACTCTTGGCGAACCATTTGTTTTTCTCTCAAAAATCGAAAGTCCCGGCGTCTCGCTTAATGAAAGTTTTTTCAATATCACAAGATTTTAAAAGAATTTTCAAAATAATTGTTGTTTTTTGTGGATTAAGGTTGTTGTTTCTTGTTGGTTTCTTGTTGAAGTCAGACGTACGAATCAGCGCCACCGTTTTTTGGTGGATATTCCAAAGACTCGCACTAAGCGTTTTGCTTCAAATTTTATCATCTGTACCTACCACTAGAGTGGAACTCCTTGCCCGAGTCTGTATTTCCCGATAGGTACAATCTGGGGGCCTTTAAGGCTTTAACATGCCTCAATCCGAGCGGGTCGATCCGTGATCCGTGATGGTGTGAAATCGAACGTAACTCTACTCACTTTGGGTTCAAATCAGTGCGCGTTCCAACGCGGCGGTTGCGTTGAGAACTAGCACCGAATTCTCAATTTTTTTGTTTTTCTTAAATTTCTTCGCTTTCAAGTAGTTAAAAAAATCTGTTCAATTAAGATTGAAGGTATTAACATCGCCGATTTTTATGTGTTGGTTTTAACATTAACGAATGTTCTATTTCCGATAAATTTTGCAAATAAGACCAGAAACAGGGTCCACGGAATATTTTTTTACATCAAAGGTGGTGACATTTTTACAAATGCTTTCAATTAAATCTATGGTGTATTATTCCAAGTACATTATATATTTTTTCCATGATAGCTTCACGCGCGTAATCTTTCAATAATTTGAATCGAATATTGGGATTTGACCCTTCTTAGCGCCTTAAGTCGCGAGTGAATAGGTTTCTCCTAGGCAAGCGCGTTTCATCGGAGATCGCATCGTCGCTTCCCATCAGGCGTGACGTGATAGCGGGTGATATAATATACCATCTGATTACCTCGATCCTAGGCAGGCCCGCCGCAAGCGGGCGTGCAAGGCGTGCACCGCACGCGGGCGGCACGTCTAGGGGGGCGGCAAATCGACCGATCCAAGCGAAGAAGCTAGGATCGAAGAAGGGTCATGATTGTCATGACATGAGCGCTCCTGGCAAGATTTGAATTTTGCGACTAGATTCATACATAAGAAGTACTTAAGTACAAAGATAAAGGCATCTTTCAAGAAAGCACCCACTTGTGTAAAATTTTACAAAAACCTAAGCGCGGGGAAGAGTTAAAATTAAGTTTAGCTCTCGAAAGAAATCATTTCTTTCTGACAAGCAGGTACTCGTAGCGTAGTAGGGGGCGGCATAATCGGTCTTGCACGCGGGCGCTCAAACAGCTAGCGGCGGGCCTGATCCTAGGTTCATTAACGAACTAGGTACCTGTCCTCCCGAATTACGCGAGAATATTAATGATCAAAACATAAAATCAAAATATCAGCATATTTTTTATCTAAGTACCTATATGTACCTAATTCATAATTTTATATAATTTTTCTGTTGGCATTTCAAAGATATCTTGATGTGACAACAAGTAAGTAACACTTATGATAAATATTTGTGGTTTTTTAGTGTTATTTTTGTAATTGTGTAAAATATCTTGTAATATGTTAAATGAATATGTAAAAAAAGCGCTTGCCTGTCCCCCTATCATAAAAAAGTCTTGAAATTGAAATTCTGTAATACCTTAGACACTCTGGGGTCACCATTTTAACTGGTCAGCTGCTGCTGAAACCCTTAAATAGTGACGTTCTGAAAATGGTCACAGAGTACAGTCACAGCTCCCTTAATAAAACAAAGCGAATTAAGGACCCGTGGTCCCACCGACTTGACCTACTGGTAGGACTACGGTATACCACCACAGAATATATAATAGTAATACCACTATGTACCGTGGTCCTACTAAAGTGGCTGGGGACGATTAATAGCATCAATATGGATCATGCTATAATACTTAAGGCGATTAGTGCCTTCATAGGTGGTGGCGCCCTCAGGCAAAAGAGCAAAATGTTGCCACTTTTGGCACATTTGCCTACTCTGCCGTGTCACATCTATCTCAAAAAATACTACTTTTGGGAAAATGGCTTAAGAAGTATTTTTCCTTGTTTCTTTGATATTGGATGAAATTAAGAGAATTTTGTATTTATTTTTTATATAGTCGTTGTTGATATCCATCTCTTCAAAAGGTTTTTTTGTTGTTAATGTAAAATTAATGTTATCCTATTTATAACCTGTTTTTGTTTTTCATGCGGCTCAGAATATATCATACAAATCTTGTAACGCACTGCGCGTATCTTTACATAAAAGAGCCTGCCCATTACTAGTTTCATAGAAGGAAAATCATTTATTGTAACGGCCATCTCTTGTATCTGTAAATACGGGAAATTGGCTTTATTAAACAGACTAGAGCATGGGTCTCCAAACTTTTTAGCCTAAGGGCCAGATTATTTCTTCCACAAAGTCCCAAGGGCCATGTGCCAGGACCTAGCTAGCTCACCGCACCAACATACTGTAAATTATAATATGTTGATACGATCCGGGCCGCTTTCGCGGGCCGGATAATAGGTGCTCGTGGGCCGGAGCTGGCCCGCGGGCCGTAGTTTGGAGACCCCTGAGTCAATTGGTATGTTGTTTTAAAAAATATAGTACCGTCAACTCTGGCATCTTGACCACATTTTTTTCTTATTTTTCAAATAACTATGATACCGACAGGTTTTTTTAATATTTTATGATTTGTTTATGACAATAATACATTCATAATTCATTTTAACTATTAATTTCTTTGAAATTGGCGTTCTAGACAAAGAAATGTAACAGAGGTCAAATTGACACAATTTTGGCATCTTGACCTGTACATCATTTCTCGTATATTATTGCATTTTATTTCCTATTTAAGGTCAATTTGCGATATTTACCGCCTGTTTAAACATGGTAACCCTTTTCGAAATTTATAGAACCTAAAATCTGGCAATACTGGATACTTGGGCAAGTTGCTCTAATCTAACATTCAGCACGATTTTCATACAAATCATTTGTGTTATATAGGGCTGTCACAAATACAAGTAGGTTTCAAAATACTATGAATTACTTGAAAATAAAAACTAGGGTTTGCCTGCGACTCTGTCCGCGTTCGGAGGGAATTAGAGGTTTTCTTAGGTTAAAAAGCTACTTTTAGAGACTATGGAGACAAGGGATCCCTGAGTTTCAACTCAATTAATCAATCTCGATGTGAAAGATTACGCCGATCAGTCGCTCCGTTGCAACATAAAGAGCGTACAAACAAATAAACACACTTTCACATTTATAATATTAAATTAGGAATTAGGATCAGTGAACTACTTTTTATTTTTAATTTCGCGTCAACCATTTGTGTCAACCCTAGGCCAAAGAGTAAAATAATATATTGGGAAAAGAGCGCCCACTCGTGGCAATTTTTTGAAACACTGATTTGAAAGGCCATCAGCGCCTCTGGAGGTTTGAGCGGAACCAATGACAAGAAATGCGTGAAATTATAATTGCTGAAAATAATTTTTCATATACATATTTTGTCATTTTTTGTAATATTCTTTATATAAAACAAAAAATATTAATTAAAAAGAATAAAATCTAAACAAAAAACACAAAAAATAAAAATGTGACTTTCGCTGGATTTGAACTCGGAATTCGTCGAACGATTGTAGTACTGTGTATTCGGTGGAGGCAGATGTGGTAATCCGTTACGCTACTGGGTCATTACTTCGAGTGTTGAATTTTATCATTATATTGTAATTCGCTCAATGACCATACTAAAAAAACCATTTCATCTTTTAAATAATTTTGTTTTAAATCACTTTACTTACCCACTGCCGTCTATAAGCTTAAAGGCCGCTAAATGACAAAAACAAGTTATGAGCTAGAGCCGAAAAAGGCGGCAAAATTTTTAAACCGATGTTTCTCATTTTTTCTAACATTTAAGTCATGTTGCCGTATACCAAAAGAAAGGATTTTTATTCAACATTTACATGAAATTGGTTGATTTTGTTTAATATTACTATTCATGTAACTAAATACATATTTTCCTTTCTAACCTTGTAAAGTTTTAAAGATCGTTACAAGTGTGCAGAACTTAATGGCGGCTAAAGGTTCATAACTGCTTTATAGTTATGGATTTATCGATAACTGCTAAAACTATTTTTGGAGACAGGAAGTTAGCAATATTTACATAGCTATAAAGCAGTTTTTATTTCTTAAACCTAGAACGTAATGATTTTATGGTAGTCTTATCCATAACAATAAAGCGGCTAACTACACCTAGCCGCCTTTTAGCCAGGCAGGTATCGCTTAACTTCACTTCGATTATTTAGTAACAACTTTTAATTCAATTGTGCATATCTTAAAAGCAGTTAATTATTAAATCTTTTCATGAAACTGCTTTTTAGGCTAGCATTATCCGTATTAGTTTTTTACGAATCCTGCAAAATCATATGTTTACTTACAAAAATAATACAAAGTTTTTGCAACGGCAAGTAATTTATTGCCACAAAGCTATCCCATACATCAGGCATGATAACATTAAAAAATAAAATTGGTAACATATTTCAAACAAATATCAAATAATTATTTTAAAAAACTAACATTAACTTTCATTTCACCTAAAATTGCACTTTTTACGGCAAATCACAGAAAGTTCCTTAAACTGAAATTTCAGGTTCAGGAATATTCTTACTTAAAAATAATGTAGTCATTTATCATTATTGACATTCATTGAAATTAGTAAGTCATCGAAAAAAAATGATTTATTGAAAATGAAGTAGGTAAGTATATTTTAGAAAGGAAAGACCCGGATCACAACTACTTAGCCCCGATGGGACTCGAACCCAAAACCCTTCATTGTCCGGGCGAATGCTCTAGCCGCTGAGTAGGAGTCGTATACCTATACACGGATTCAGTGGCTATCCACTCGCTTAGCATTCGCCGGGACAGTGAAAGTTCGTGGGTTCGAGCCCCATCGGAGCTAGTTGTGTGAAACGTCGTTTGTCACAACGACGACTTACTTCGTTAAGTCGTCGTTCATTATCAATAATAAACATTGCATTGTGAATGCAAAAAAGTTAAAGTACCTACTAAGAAAATGAATGCACTAAAATTTCTATTTAAAAGAGTTTCACTTAAAAGTAATCTATAAAAAATTGTTATAAAAAAAAAAAGTATAACAACTAAAAAATATTTTATAAAAACTTAAAATATCATTTCTTCTTATAACTTATATGATAATAATATTGAAGCCTAAGGTCTGACTTAGCTAGTTTTAATATACGAATTATATTAAGCCTTCGCAAGTTCTAGAGTCGTAAGTTCCTTCTTATTTTATTCTTCCGAAAATTTGGCCTGCTTCTAGTAGAAACTAGCCATCGAACATAGGGCTCTTCCGTGACTTTTTTTGTTTAATAATTCGTATATGAGAGCTAGCCAAGGCAGACCTTAGGTACTTGTACTATTATGTATTCTGTGCCTTTAGGCTTCAATATATTATCAGTAGGTAATCAGTCTTGTGATTTAGTCACAACCTTAATCAAATGTTGGTAAATTCCTCCAAAAAAGCATTTTATGCGCTGGCATTAACCCAGACAATTTATTAACAATACTTTCTTTTCTTCTTTTTTCGACACCTTTGGGTGCTGTACGGAAAGTTATAGTCATGGTACTTGGGTTTTTTAAGTATGTATCACTCATAAACCTTAACGTGATATATTCGTCGTCAAAATTGTTCTTGTACATCAGATGGTACGATTTTCGTTGGAAACACACTTGTGACACATTTTTTGAGATATGGTCTGGGTTTCGTAATGTTAATGCGACGCTCTGATACATAATTTGTTAAATTTAAGAAGCTTTGCGGCGTCATAGAATTTACATCAACCTTGCCATGATTTATGGTACTTACACATTCAACGAAATCGGCGTAATCATACAGTTTACATTTCCTTTTCATTGCTAACTCCACTTGATGATGAACCTGATCACAACTCATAAAGCTGTGACCAGGTTCGAAGTAGTATAAAATAATATTCTCAGCAGAGATCAGATTGTGGTGTATGTGTCACCTCTTACATTACTTTATATTGTAGTAAGACTAATAAATCAGTTAGTATCCACTGAACCGTCGTTATCATTTAACGTCTCCCGGTCGCCACATTGCATGGCGACCTTGCCAGTGCTGTCTTGCGTCAGTGCTGCGCAGATGGTTTCGGGAAAAAACTTTCGTTTAAAATAAAAGTAAATATAAATTAACATTAAATTTAATTAGACTAAAGTGAGAACGAGGAAAAGGTCACCTACCGAATGCACCATTGGGCGCGTTAAAAATAAACAATATTCTACCAATGTGTACGAAAATGAGTATGCTAAGTAATCAAAATCTATCAGGCATTAAATGAACAATAGCCAAATCGGAAGGTCGCAGGACAAATAAAAAATCGTTTCCTAAACTAATCCTTCCGGGAATCAAACCCAGAACCTACCATGCATCCGTGCACCCATAGTACAAGCTTTAGCTATTTTGCAACTGATCGTAAAATACTTGGACGATATAGTTACCTATCACAACTCCAAAGCAAAAGCATCTGCAATCTGCAAACCATGCGTGCGTAGGTTATAATTAATTACATAACAAATACTCCCCTCCCGTATGCGTGCCGTTGCATCGATAAAACATACTTAGCTGACAGATGAACAAAAGACACTGCTCGATCGACAGCACACAGTTTTAGTTCTTAGCGGGTAGGTCGACTCATTAGCCGACTGCCTCTCGATGGTTGTACTATTTTGCAGTATACAAATCCTATTATAATATCGTAGCCAATGATATTTTGTAGGTTTGAAATAAATACGTGAATAAAATAAAATACGTACCTACCTTGGAAATCTTCCCACCGTAATATCTAATTGATAATTTTGGGACAACCCGCAAAAATCTCTTTGAGGGGTGAGGGGGCTTGTGTAATTTGCCGCTTTTTAGCGATGCATTATTGCTATTTAACGGCTTTATTGTTATGCAAGACATAGAAAAAAATATTTATTTTACTTGGCGTACGGACTAACATGGCTTTCTTTAATAGTTTATTTATTGTAAAAGTAGTAACAATACAACGTTAAAAGGCCGCTAAATGAACCTAACTGCTTTTTAGTTAAGTAAAAGCCTATAACCGCCTTTTAGTTAAGTCTATGCAAGATTATACTCCAGTGAAACCAAGCTAAAAAGCCGCTAAAACAACTTTGCTGCCTTTTAGTTATTTGCAAACCAATAACTGTTTTTTAGCTTAGCATTGATATTAAAAATGTTCAATCGATCCAAACGTTACAGTACTTTAGCTGCCTTCTAATCTAGTTGTGCTGTTTAGCCACCTTTATGCGATGTAAAGTACTTTTTCTTTGTATTTAGCGGCTCTTTCTTTTTTGCTATCTTGAAAACGGTGAAAGATAGAATAACCGTTCCTAGACAGATCGATAGAGTTTTTTTTTTTAAGTTTTATGGCATCAAAAAGTGAAAAATTACCATATGTCATTTAGCGGCCTTTAAGCTTATAGACGGCAGCCCAGTTAAGAAGGCGGCTTTTATTGTACTGTCCAAAATTTTATTTTGAACATTTTATATTATAAGTACGACTGTAGAGACATCTTTTGGCAAACTTGAAGTATGAATTTTTGCCTCCGTAGCATGTGGACAGATTCGCAACTGGACAGATTCTTAACTGGACAGATTCTCAGGTGGACGGATTAGCAACTGGACAGGACATGTACAGTCCATAACACACGACTGCTTTGTATACGTATGCTTCTATGCATGGGCGGCGGAGAGCTTGGAATCTATACATATAAAACTCTAAATTGATTGACTGATTCATTGTTGGAATAGGCGTAGAGCCCTAACGGCAGAAGGTAGAGACACCATTTTTGGAGGGTTTTGGAAAATTCCCGTTATACAGGGTGCTACAGAGTGTTCCAGTTTGTACATGAATTTTTATGGGAAAATTTAAATGCATGAAATGAGGTCTACTGATAACTTTCAAAATAAATGCACAACTATCTTAATCACGCGAACGAAGTCGCGAGCAAAAGCTAGTATAGTATAAATGCAATCTCTTTTTGCATAATGCAAACTCTTAGATAACAACAAAAAAATTATTGATAGCATTGAAATTTAATGTCATTAATATAACTAATAATATTCAAAGTGAATAACTTGTTTCTTTTCATTATAATTATTGTGCAATCATCTTTGACATTGTGGTAAAATGAATATTGCTGGTCCAAATCAGAAAAAACCAAAGCTAGTCTTTGTAGACGGACGGCTATATTTCATTGTTCACGACTGTACTCTGTCCAGTTGCTAATCCGTCCACCTGAGAATTTGTCCAGTTGAGAATCTGTTCAGTTGCGAATCTGTCCACTTGCTACGGAGGGGAATTTTTCATGTATATTTTTTGTCTTTTTTGTAATATTCTTTATAAAAAAATTAAAATATTAATAAAAAATAATAAATCGAAATAAAAAAATAAATAAATAATAATGTGATAATTCCTAGGATCGAACTCGGTATTCGTCGAACAATGTCAGTTTTGACGAAAGTGTCCTAGATCGATGTACGGTGGTTGTGTAGTTATTCTCTACGCTACGAAGACATTACGTTAAGTGACGAATTTCCTCATGATATTGCAATTCGCATCATGATCAAAAATAATGATCAAAAATTACTTTTCTTTTCATCTTTTTAAAATAATTTTGTTTTAAATTACTTTATAGCTATTTGAAAAGGCTATTTTTATTGTACTGTCTTCTTAATTTATTTATTTTATTTTGAATATTATAATTAGTCCGACTGCAGAGACATCTTTTGGCAAACTTGAAGACTTTGTTGTAAAAGTTGATGGTTCAAACTTAGAGATGACGCTACTTTTTTCTCCCACTTGGGTTGTTCTAAGTGTGCCCCCCCCCCCCCCCCCCTAGGCATAGGTCAAGATGCCCATATGCAGACAATGGTAACTTGACCTAACCTCTACTAACATGACCAATTCAAATATTTCGGCAGACTGGACTGAAAACGGATATTTAACAACCTAAAATTAATCTACGGGACTTACTTCATAACATATCAAAATTCTACTCACGTGTGATCAGTAGTTTTTGCTCTGCAAACAGAATTTTCACACAGCAGCAAAAACACATTTTGTCCCTGTCCGACTTCGAAACGCCATATTTGATTAAACAACAGTGTTACCACAGTGAAAAAACTTTATGTTGCCACTGATAAACATGAAAACCTACTACTATCAAAAATATATCTCAATCTATCTTCAATTCTACGTAAAATAAGATTTTGTTCGAGAGGACCACTCACGGGCAAGTTGCTTATCGAACGTCAAGTTGCCAGACTTGACGGTAGTATTTATTTATCTTTGATACCTAGGTCATTATCAAAGTACTAAATGTAGGTACTACTAATTTAAAAATAAAAATAAAATACTATTTATAAGAAAAAAATCAACTTTTAATAATGAAAAAGTTTTTGATCGGAAAATATTGTTAAGTCAGTACTTAATACAGTAACTACGACGTACACGTACGTAAAAAACATGCATAGTGATTTTCGAAAACATAATCACGGATCACATTTCCAGTAGCCCTTTTTCCATTCGGATCAACTGAACCGACCAACTGGAAACTGAACAACTAAGTATTTTACTTCCCAACAGGACAACTATTTGGTTGATCGGTTGGGAAAGAATCGAATCAACTATTTTAGTTCTCAACAGCTCAACTTTTTAGTTTATTTAGAACAACTAAGTATTTTACTTCCCAACAGGACAACTATTTGGTTGATCGGTTGGGAAAGAAACGAATCAACTATTTTAGTTCTCAACAGCTCAACTATTTAGTTTCGTATCGTAAAAAAAAGTTTTTTTTTTATATTTGGTGGGTTCGATTCCAGGTTAAGGCAGGCGATTTTCCAAAAATCTTTGAATGCAGGGCAAATTACTTTTAAAATCAAAATGAATTCTTCTTTCAATAATATTCCTACCTTAAATATTTAAGGTTCTTTCCCATCGTGTGGCAAAATTTTGAGATACCCTTATTATATTGAATTTTTATAGAAGTTAACCTTCTATAGATTTATGTGACCCTGGTACTTAACATTATTTTTTTCAGGGTATTATATCAAAAGTTAGGGTAACTTTCTCTAAATGTATGTGATCCTGGTATTTTTTCTTTATCTGTGGCGGTTATCTTCTATAAATTAGATCCCACTAGAAAAACAAGTATGTGTTATTATTTAGTTGTTCCGTTAGGCACTTCAAATGAAATGTCAATATCATCATTTAATAGAAAAGTCAAATAGTTGATCCGATAAGAATAAAGTCGCATAAAGAGTCTCAACGGCACAACTAGTTGATCGGTTTAGTTGATCGGATTGGAATAAGGGTCCAGTAGATACCTACAGAATAAAAATCACCATAAACAAAAAAATCACGATTAGTAGACAATGCCAAAGATCATTGTTTCTAGTACAAATTAAAAATCAACATACAAAAGTACAAACGATCAGCAGAAAACGTCATCGATAAATATCATTTTAGTACAAAATAAAAATTAACGTAAAATTGACAAAAAAAACTTACAATCAGTAGAAAACGTATAATGCCTATCTCACGTAACTATAGTTGCGAGAGATGTACGTTTGTAGCAAGTTATTGCTTGTAAGGGAACGTACCCATACTACGTGACCCATTTTTTACAATTTTTGACCCCCCTCCTCCGTAGTATATGCCAAGACCCCCCCCCCCCCCTCCCCACCTGGTTTTCACGTAGTATCTCATAGATAATGGTTTCACCTCATTTTTAACACAAATCTAAAAAAATTTTGCTCGTTTTTGTCTTTTTATTAGTAAGACGCTTGCCACATAATACCAAGAGTGTGTACTATAAATTTTTGATACAATTACAAGTGAAAAAATGTATCAAGAAGAAAAAAATGTTCACTGCGTGCCATATTTGAATACAGCTTCCAAAAAAAAAGAACAAGATTTCCATTGAGAATATTGACTACGTGACAAAACATAGGCCCCCCTCCCCCCCTCCTGTGACCAAGCGTGGTATTTTAAAGACCCCCCTCCCCCCCCCCCCCTTAACGGGTCACGTAGTATGGGTACGCTCCCTAAGCTGCTTGTAATGCCAATCTATTTTATCTTAAGATAAAGCAAGCCGTAAAGCAAGATAAAGCAAAATACGAGTTACTATATAAATGATACCCCAATAATTCGATTTAGCTTTGTTACGCGTAACTCACCTAGGTATCTCAAGATAAGTGAGATACGTGTGACACGGCAGTACTATTACTACAACGAACCTCCTGTTTCACATATCCCTACTATTGACAAACTACTAAATGATACACCACAGCTCCTGAAATATTATTTTATTACAATACCTTGCTTGCTTGCTTAACATTATCTAGAGATTCAATTATTTTTCTTATATCTGAATGAAACAAAACAAGTGCGCGCCGCGCGCCGGCACTATAAGTTATTCTGTGGCGCCGCGCCGCCAATTTTCCTTCCCGGCTGTTTGGAACTAATCTCGAAATACCCATTGCTTAATACAACCAGGCCCATCTTTCCCACTGGGCCCTCTGGGCACTTGCCCAGGGCCCCGCGATCGATAGGGGCCCCTTGTTTCTTGCCAGATCGCTTAATGATACAGATGCTTATTATATTACGAAAAAAAATCCTTTTCAAACGACATAGATTTTTAATCACTAACTTTAAATTCTAAAATAGTTACTTTTATGGATTATGCAATAATTGTTCTTATCAAGATTACAAGATTAGTGAATAAAACCGATTAAGTATAAAAATCGCGCTGCGCGGCCGTTTTTCTTTAATTTAGACAGGCATAATTACGAGATTATTTGATGAAACTGACTAAAAAACGCGCTGCGCGGCCGTTTTTTTTCACTAAAGACAGGTAATATTACAAGATTAGTGAATGAAACTGACTAATAATCGTGCTTCGCTGCCGATTGTTGCTATTGCATTTTCTTAAGATTTTTTCTAAAAAATCTGTCATTTTGTGCCTCATATACAGGCATCCTCTCCTACTTTGATGGTAACCCAAGTCAAGGTCATAGGGGCCCCATTATCCTAATGTGCCCAAGGCCTCAAATAGGTTAAAGACGGCCTTGAATACAACCTAAGACCTAAAAGAACTTTGCTCATAAGGGATGAAACCCGAATGGACTTACTACCAAAAAGAGCGGTTCTCAATATAAACTATTGTCAATAAGACTCAATTTCAAATGAACCGAGTCTCATTTAAACTTATTCCCAAAACGTCTCATTCCCAAAATACACTAAAATAAATACACATGAAAATATCATAACATACGATTCTCATAATGACTAATTTTCAAAACGTCTTAGGCCCGAAATACACTGAATGTTTGATTCGGCTGTTTTTAGTTTTTAACCCCTGATGCAAAAAGAGATGTGTTTTGCAAAAGTTTGTTTTTTCTGTATCTGTACGTGCCCATGTTAATCCGGTTTGAATTGGAGGGTATGACTCCTGGGGCTTATTGATATTCCGTGTAGCTTTCCATAAAGAGTATTCGCCTTTGCCCGAAGCTGTAACGTGTTCCAGTTTAGCTTGGAGAGACTAGTCTGCGGAGTCTTCCAGTAGCTTTTTTAACTCCTTGATAGCCTTATTGAAACAAGTTTTGTCAGAGAAAAGGCGGGACTGATGCCAAACTCTTCTTAATCGTCTTTTTTCTTGAATTATGTCTTTTTTACGGCTGATAGGCAGTTTGGTTTCGTGCCATGGTCAAGAATAGGGGTGCTTTTCCAAGCGGCGGCATTTGGATTTGGATCTGGTTAGTTATATATGTAGATGCCTCATCTACATCCTCATCTACGTTTTCACAGGAAGCCTAAGGTCAAGATTGGTCTCAAGGTAGTCGCGAAATGCATCCTAGTCAGTCCTCTGATTATAAAGACTTCTTACGTTACGTTCTCTCGTAATAATCGTAGAGCTTAGAGTGAAGATGGCGGGTGTATGGTCGGACGAGCCGTCTAGGTTAGATTCGATTGTGGTGTAAAGATGGGAAATATTCTTTGTGACGAAGAAGTCCAGTAAGTCAGGTTTTTTCGGGGATCAGATGGCCAGTATGTTGGTTTTCCTGTAGATGTTGGGTGAAGACGTTCATGGTCATATTGGTCATGCAGATAGTTGTGCATTTATTTTGAGAGTCATGGATTACCCATATACCTAGGTATTTATCAGTAGACCTCATTTCACACATTAAAATTTTCTCATAAAAATTCCAGGTAAAAACTGGAACACTCTTTAGCACCCTGTATAACGGGAATTTTCCAAAACCCTTTCTTAGTGCTCACCTACACCATGAAAGGAATCTACCCTCCAAAAATGGTGTATCTATCTTCAGCCCTATACAAATTCCCATACAAACTGGAACACTCTGTAGCACCCTGTATAACGGAATTTTTTACAATTTCAATTTTATTACAATGAAATAAATGTCAATTCCATTACTTACTAAGAAAAGCAAAAACATGAAGTTAGCCGATGATGTCCGTTCCGACGGAATTGAGTGTGTTTAGGGACTACGATATTTTGAAAATCAGATTTTATGATAATCGAG
Organism: Agriphila tristella; assembly: GCA_928269145.1. Lineage (NCBI taxonomy): Eukaryota > Metazoa > Arthropoda > Insecta > Lepidoptera > Crambidae > Agriphila > Agriphila tristella. The sequence goes on from OV743432.1 coordinate 32,984,480, forward strand.
TACTTTCATACTAAAATTTAGTGTATTTTGGGAATGAGCTGTTTTGGGAAAAGTTTAAATGAGACTCGGTTCATTTGAAACTGAGTCTTATTGACAATAGTTTATATTGAGAACAGGTCTTTTTGGTACATGTTGCTATAATATTTAATTTTTTTAATGTACTATTGAGCTTTGATAATATTATTTCATGAGTACCTAAAAGACTTTGCATTGTACTACTAGCCGTCGTTTCGACGGCCAGCGATGTAGAACTGGTGATTGTTGTGCTGCATGCTAATCCAAGATATTATTTTAGATTTTTTTATTGCAATCTGTCACGTCACGTGTGTTGTAATAGTAGTTCTGTTGAGGTGTCAGATGTCAGATGTCGGAAAAGAATTGTCTCTTTTGTTCCATTTTTTTAATAACAACTTGGCCGACTTGGCCGTCGTTACGACGGCCAGCGATGTGGAACTGGTGATTGTTGTGCTGCATGCTAGTCCAAGATATTATTTTAGAATTGTCACGTCACGTGTGTTGTAATAGTAGTTGTGTTGCGGTGTCAGATGTCAGATGTCGGAAAAGAGTTGTCTCTTTTGTTCCATTTTTAAATTAATAACAACTTGGCCGACTTGGCCGTCGTTACGACGACCAGCGATGTGGAACTGGTGATTGTTGTGCTGCATGCTAGTCCAAGATATTATTTTAGAATTGTCACGTCACGTGTGTTGTTTGTAATAGTAGTTGTGTTGAGGTGTCAGATGTCAGATGTCGGAAAAGAGTTGTCTCTTTTGTTCCATTTTTTTAAATCTTCAACAAGTTGTTTTCAACAAATTATCAAAACAACTCTGCGCGAGCCATAATGAGGCGAACTTTAAAAAATCCTATTAAACTATTAAATAGATATAAGTATATACAAAACACGCAATACAATAGACAAATACCTCATTATTCCTTAACAAATAAAAAATAAATACTTCAGATTCTGTAAATACTAGTAAAAAACATGTCAAAGTGTACCGATTTGAGCATTTTTTAATATTTTATTTCTCTGTGATTAAAATATTTGTTTTTAATTTTCTTTCTATAGGGCACTCCTTTACAAAAAAAAACAATAAGTAAAAAATTAATATGAGTCGTATTCTTATTTGTAGTACGCCGAAGGAACACCAAAAACTGGCCTAGAGGGTTTTTTTTTTTATTATTATTATTATTTATTTAATTCAGACAGAGTCCATATTTGTTAGTAAAATAAAACTTACATAACTATGTTAGTAACAATAGGGCTAGAAACAAATTTTATTTGACTGATACACGGGTCATATGTACAAAAGGGCGTGAGTGAATTTTGGCATAGTTGTAGGACTTGTAGGGAATGTTGTCTAAAACAACGTACTCAAAGTACTGATAGATGGGGATGGAGCTAACGGGGGGAGGGGGGTGTAAAGGTCCCCTTTTTAGATGTTAGTAAATAACTAGTAAACGGTGGCCCATAGCAAAATGTGTTCTATTTAAAAAGTACTCACAAAATTGTCTACAAAAAACTATTCTGTGTACTTTAGCGCTACGATCAATATTTATTGAGATATGGAGGGAAGAAGATGGATAAATCATAAAAAAAACTTATCGTGGAGAAATAAGCAGGGTACGTATCAGAAAAATGTCTAAGTTCAAATGATCAAAACTTAAAATGTCTAATAGTCCAAATACATATAATGACGTATAGAATTTACTTATGCCTTTCTTTCATTAGGTACCTAATTAATTAGGGTAACATCATCACACATCACATTACCACATCACCATAGCCGTGTTCGGTAGCCGGTGCCAGTCACTGATTCAGTAGCTGGCGAACAAAATCCACCAATTGAGTTTGAAATAGTGTTTTTTCTGGCGCTTCGCCGGCCGATGCCGCGGCCCGCTCGCTTCGCTCGCTCGGCTCGCGCGCTGGGTTCATGTCCACCTAACATGCTCGTCGCTACGCTCCTCGCACCTATCTCGTGACCTACGGTCTACGGTTTCTAAGTCCCAGTAGACTAGTTTAGACTCATTTCCGCTATAAAGCATTTCAAGCGAAGCCCAATGACACCTCCACATTCTCAATTAACCTCAAAGAAGGCGATTTGTTTTAGAATCCAAGAATCCAACCCAATTCAAATAAATCATTGTGAACTTGACTTAATGACCATTGATATTTTAACACGTCAAGTATTTGAAACTTTTTAATTTTTGACATTTTGAACTTTGGTACTTTTTGAGTTTACACATTCTAACTTTAGACATTCTGATACGTAGGTACCCATTATAATACTCTTTTGTCATCATAAGATAAGCTATAATTGCAGCTACTAACTCTACCTTCATAACAAGGTTCTAAAGTAAGCTCTATTTGCAGCCATAATGTTTGTTGGGTGTAAGCTGCCGTAACTGAATAAGACCTTTTCTTAGATTTGTATGTAGTGTAAGTTGGTATTTTATTTTGTTACTTCATAAAAATCGTAAGAAAGATTACTGGCATTTTAAGTTATTTTTCTTGTTCTTTTCACTTCCCTTTATTGATGAAGACGTGTGATGGTCCGTGGCGGGCGGAATGGTTAAAAGTTACTGAAGAAAATCTGTAGAGGTCTAGCTAGAGCAACGAGACTTCCATGCCGGATTCGGGACGGAAGCTTTGTTGCCCAGGTAGAGGTTGTATAGCTGCGAGAATGCAACCTCCTTTTATTGCATCTATTAACACGTTTTTTTATTCTTTACGATTGTTTTTTATTTTACTCGATTTGTCATTTTGTCATTGCTCTGTATTTCTAGCGAAAAAAATTTTTTTCTTATTCACGGAATTCTTAATTTGTGCATACGTTCAAGGTATTCTCGGTATCGGGATTTTCTGGTTAGTATAGGTAATGAGAGTAGTTTTTGTCTAAGGTTCTCTTGCGACATTTATCTAAGGTGACAATCAGGAAATTTCGTCAGTTTACCACAAAGACTTCTATGTTGTATGTTTACCATCATCCGTTTTTTCACAATCCTGCTTCGAGTGAAACAAAATGTCTGACGCGAAATGTTAAACAAAATCGACCACGGTGGTGCTCGATTCACTCGGCGCGCGTTGCCAAGGCTGCTATTCAGGAGTGTGGTTTCAAAAGAGATCCTTCAACCACCTTATAGCCAAAATCTGGCACCTATAGAGACTATTTTTTGTTCCTGAAGCTGAAAAAAGGGCTTCATGGAAAGCGATTTTCCGACGATAAAGAGCTTAAGGCAACTATGGACGGTCATTTTTCATTTTTTGGAAAGTATTTTTTGGAGGCTACTGAAAAGTTGATTTCGTGTTGTAAGAAGTGTATTGCAGTTCCAGGGGGCTCTATAAAAAAATAAAATTATAATATTTATAATAAACTCCCTTCGTTTTGTTGTTTTCTTCTCGGAGCAAGACTTAGATTATTGATATTAATTTAAGGAGCAAGGCTCAAAAAATGAAATAATGTTTAATTGGTCTAAATCAAAGGCTATAGTAAATTGAGGTGTTTGGGTTTATTTGTTTTGTGGTTCTCGTTAGTTCATCTAAAATGTTAAAACGTCAATCTCTGACATAAAAGTTTCTGTGGTCTTCAGTTTTCAAATGTGTTGCTAGGTTCATCACAATTGTAAACTTAAGACCACAGAAACCCAAGAGGAATACCCAATTTGATAATAATATAAAGCTGGAGAAAGCATTATAGTACCTACATAAATACTTATATAGGGTCCTTTTTAAATAGTGCACGAAATTTTAAGGGGTCAATGTACTCATGCATCCAAACAACTTTTACTATGGTATGGTACAACATTGAAATCGCGAAAAAAATCAGCTGTTCCATACAAAATATATGGGATAGCTGTTTTTTTTCCGCGATTTCAATGTTGGTGCCATATTAAAAATTGTTTTTAAGAAGGACCCTATATATAAAGTATAATGTTGTATTATAAGTTCTGGTTATATTTTACCAATTTATAAAGCAGAGGTTTTCTTGAAATTTTGTTGCGTTCGACTCTATATCCTGACTGTAGTTTGATTTGGATTTTTGATGATATTTTCATGATCTATTTTCAATTGTCAAATGTCTTTACATTATGATAAATTATATTTTGTGTTTTTTGATTCCATCTGGCTAGGTATACAACAGAATAAACAGAGTGGTAGTGGTATTTTTCCCTTGATTAAAAAAGCCTGTCCTATTAGGTAGAAATAAGGCAGTCAAAGATTCTGGTTCGGATCGGAAGGCTATAACAGTTTGCCCCAGTTTCGTCATTTTTAATTACCTATAAAAAATAACAAAACTGGGACAGCTAACATCAAATTATAATACAAAGAAAGTATTATAAAATCCTGAATACTTACATCATTTACAATTTTCACCAAGACTAATGATTACAAATTATAAATTAAATAAATCAAATAAGTAATTAAAATAAAATAATGAATTTTGTAACAATACCTATAATGTTATGATTTTTCTAACAGATCTCGCTAATGTTGGTCATTTTATTTGTGTAGTTTTTTCTGGCTATTAACTGTTTTTGGTTTCTATAGGAGACTTGTGTGGTAGAGAAAGTGAAGAGTCTTGTCTGGGTGATGGAGCACTACTCTTGTCACTTTAATTTTGTTGCAATCACTTAGTAGACAGTGGTTCTACCATAAGTTGATGCAAACTGTTTACGCTACCGTCAACTATCATAGTCAATGCGAGTGAAAGGGAGAAAACGACAGTTTACCGCAGGTACCTACCAACCAACATAACATCAGTTTGCATCAACTCGTGCATAGCCTTCTCTATTGGTACCAAGCCATAAACATAAGTTTGGCAATGTCCGTTACTGTCAGTTCGTGGTCATGTCGTCGGCCAGTCCCCATACTAAATGTATGGGAATATTTCAATTTTAAAAGGTCGATGTTTCTTTATTTCTTTCTTAACCTTTTGGAAGCGTTTTTTATCACATCAGAGGTTTTGATGTAAAATGTATGTAAAAGGAATTGAGATATTAATCACGTGATTGTCAATAAAGCAAGTTATTTATTTTAAATATCATTTCAATGGGTTTACAATGGTAATGCATAAAAAATAAAATAAATATATGGAACACTTTATTTTCTGAGAGACCCAGTGCCCTTAGATTACAAATTTTTAGAAACGGGATTAAATTGCAGAGTATTATAAAAAAGATGGTTCCTTATCCTGATTGATATCCATTTTCAGTTCCTGCAAATGTTTAAACTTGCTTTCAGTGAATTGTATAATCGAATTGGTGACACAAACATAGCCATTTCTTTGGTTACTTCTGCGATTTTAGCACATAAGATATTTTAAATGCCAACTTTAAATGAGTGAGCACTTAGGAGATATTGAGTAATTGGTAAATATTTAATATAGGCGTATTTTACCCCTTTAAATTATCGTTAGTTCAAGACCAAATATCTTTTCTATGGTTTCTGTACTCAAAGAACAATGGCAGAATTTTGTCTGGATATATGTTTTAGCGACCACAAATTTCATACATGTGAAACGATTTTAATTAATTTTCTACGTTTTTTCAATTATTCTTTATTTTTTGCTAGAGCCGGAGTTATATTAAGTTTAAAAAAAAGCATATCAAATGATGTAAGGATATTTTGACCATCAAAATAGTGGTGAATGCGAAACATCTGAATTACTTAACGAATAATCGATATAAATGAGTTAGTTATTTTATGTAATTTTTTATTATATTCATTTTTTTATCTTATTACCCTTTTCTGATGTCAGATACTTGTATCTTGAAGCAAATCTACTTTTATTACAATTAAAAACAATGATCAAAATATCATAGGATCTATGATGTTGTATCGATTTTAAACAATCTGTTCGAAACGTGCAGCACTACTTTTGTCTTTGACAGTGAGGCCAAGCTAAATGCTTTATAAATTGGTAAAATATAATGGTGCGGGCACATTTGTCTGACGCCACGTGTTAACACGCCGTATTTGTATGGACGTGTTATACGATAAGTGTGAACCTAGTGCATACATTTACTATGAAAATCGATGTCATCTGACGGCGTGTTAACACGTGGCGTCAGACAAATGTGCCCGCACCGCACCCTAATTGTCATGTTAATTGTAGTGTTCGTAGTTCATTAAAACTTAAAAAAATTCAAACCTCAATATCTTTTTCAATACAGTTGCTCAAAAATGGAAGTTTACGATGTCAGTCGAGCGTGCGCCTAAGTTGATTTTACCGCACGCCGCCGCCGTGCGTTTTTGTTCACGGATTAGTACAGCGTGCGGAAAGTTGATTTTACCGCACGCCGCCGCCGTGCGTTTTTGTTTACGAACGTTTTTTTATATCTACTAGCTAGCGACTTTATCCGCGTAGACAGTAGTAACATATTGCAACCAGTTTAAAATGACCCCTTTAGTGTATGAAAGCTAGTACTACGGAGAGTTCAAGCTGTTTCCCTGGTTCCACCCACCTGAATTTGATGAAACATAGCTTAGATTTTAAGTTGGACCTCAATCTACTAAATTGTGAAAAGTCCATCAAAATTCGTTTAGCGGTTTTTGCGTAATTCGCGCACAAATATTTAGAATTTACAGTTTTATTATATACAACGTGGATTTGACAATGCGACAATTAATGATAACACTGTAGACACTAGTTCATAGAAGTATTTTGAAATAGACCGGGGGGCCACCGCACGGTTACCTACCCCATCGAGTTACTGGATATTACTACCTTCCACGAAAAGTAGACCTTAAATAGGTAAGAAAAATGTTGGTCTGCCGGGGCTCAACCTGGAGGAACCTTGGTGGTGCAAAGCTGTGCTACCTACTTTTGACCATCATTTTACCTCATGTGGTTACTGAACAAAACCTTTTCGTTGCTTTTAGTCTCTATTAGTAGAGTTTAAATAATTATGTCTGCCGAGCGAATTCTTGGAGGGTTCCGCAGTCAGTAAAAATTAGTGTCGCGTGGCGGAATTTTCTCTCCTCGAGCCACATCTCATACTTCCGGTAAACGGACGGAATTCCGGTTATCAAAATTGAGTTCAGCGACCCCAAAACCCTACGCCAGGACACCTCACACGACCAGAATCGAGTTCTAATAAGATAAGACTCCAATTTGGCCGCCATCTTGAATTTTGGGCAAAGTAGCCAAAATTGGGCCTGGCAACATTCAGAACCGAATTCAGCAGGCTTTTATACTTCGGAAAAGTCATGTTGCCAAAATAGTTCACAAAATGCCGTTGAACTTGAAAACTTTAATTTAAACTACCAGTCTATCACTTTTGAAATTCAAATGGATAGGTATATTTTATCAAAAACAAACTTGCCGAAAACGAAAAAAAAAACCGGCCAAGTGCGAGTCGGACTCGCGCACGAAGGGTTCTGTACCAAAAAACGGCAAAAAAATCACGTTTGTTGTATGGGAGCCCCCCTTAAATATTTACTTTATTCTGTTTTTAGTATTTGTTGTTATAGCGGCAACAGTAATACATCAGCTGTGAAAATTTCAACTTTCTAGCTATGACGGTTCATGAGATACAGCCTGGTGACAGACAGACAGACCGACAGACAGACGGACAGACAGACAGACGGACGGACAGTGGAGTCTTAGTAATAGGGTTCCGTTTTTACCCTTTGGGTACGGAACCCTAAAAATGAGAATAAGTACGATTTTTACATTTTTAGAATAAAATTAAAACAATATTTTTTAACCATCCGTTTCAAAGAAAAAACATCTGCTTATCAACTTTAAACTGATTTTGAGGCTGAATATAGGGTGATCAAAGGATCATCGTATATTTTATAACGGGATTTGAAAGTTTTTTTTTATTATGCTTAACCCTTTAATATAAATATAATAAAAATAAAAACCGGCCCGCAGGATTTCGCGCTAAAGCTATTCATATATATTGGGGTTATTTTGATCAATGATACGAATTGTTTATTGAATAGAGTATTGGTAGAACTAAATCTTAATCAGTTATGACAATTAAGTCTATTTTTAGTCTTTCATATTCATCATAAAAATAATGTCACCCCACATTGATCATTGATCAAAGTAAACCCGTCCTCTGATCAATGACACCTCTGATTGTTTTAAACCTTTAAAATAGGTACAAAATCAACAAAAACCCTTGTGCTTCACATTCCTTAAAGTGTAAACTTTTAGATATAACAAACAATAATAATGGAAATATGATAATAGGACATTCCATTCTAGCATGAAAAATAAACAAAAAAAATGAAAACTTTCTATACTTTATACCAATGTTAATACATAATTTTGTATGAACCTAGTTAAAATTAATATTTTAATTAGGTTTATACAAAAATATAGAAACGACTCAAAAATCAACAATTAATTCAAAAAAGCCAAAAACCAAAAAATCGTAAACACAGAAATTACCAATATGTCCACAGAAATTATCAGACTAATAAAAAAAACTTAATGAGAATCAGTGTTCACTGATTTTATAACACAGATGAAAAAACAACGTATTTTTTAAAGAATTAAAAATATTTTTAGGAAACAATTTCAAAATGCAGTCTGCAAAAAAAATTTTTACTATCAAAATATCTAGCTTTGAAACATACAATTCAATCAGTCTTTTGTTATAATCAATTCGTTGTGCATAAGGCTTAGGTACATACTCGTATGTATTGTATTATAAATCTGACTGATTATCTGTGTTATGTGTTATTGAAATTATAACAAACACAATGATAACCTACTAAGAAAATCCATCCTCGTGCGCTAGGCCACTGTTGTTTTCTTCTAAATTTTGGAGCACACACACACACATTATTGACCGAGTGAGCACGAAGTGCGAGCGAAGCGTCTCTGCTTCAGCTTGGGCAAAAATTCTTTCGTATGTCTGGCTGTCTGTTCCAACCTACAGGTCGCATTTCTCAACCGATTCTTGTGAAATTTTGTGAGCAGGTTTGAAAATTATATAGAATTTTTTTGTCGAGCCATTTTTTTGTTTTTTTTTTTTCAAAATGGCGGAGATATGTTAAAAAAACAGATTTCAGTCCGCTTTCCAGCTCTGCCCGTTTTCCTCTACAGGTCGCATTTTTCAACCGATTCTCGTAAATTTTTTTAAGCAGGTTTAAAAACGATGTAGATTTTTTTTGTCAAACCAGTTTTTTTAAATTTATCAAAATAGCGGAGATATGTTAAGAAAACCTATTTCAGTCCGGTTTTCCAGCGCTGTATGTTCTCCTCTACAGGTCGCATTTCTCAACCGATTCTCGTGAAATTTTATGAGCAGGTTTGAAAATAATATAGATTTTTTTTGTCACGCCAGTTTTTTGATTTTTCCAAATGACGGAGAAATGTTAAAAATACATATTTCAGTCTGGCTTTCCAGTGCTGTCTGTTTTCCTCTACAGGTCGCATTTCTCAACCGTTTCTCGTGAAATTTTGTAAGCAGGTTTGAAAATTGTATAGATTTTTTTTGTCAAACCAGTTTTTTAATTTTTTTTAAATGTAGGAGATAATGTAAAAAAAACATATTTCAGTCAGGATTTCCAGCGCTGTCTGTTCTCCTCTACAGGTCGCATTTCTCAACCGATCCCGGTGAAATTTTGTGAGCAGATTTGTTAATTATATAGATTTTTTTTGTCGAGATTTTTTTTTGAAATTTATTAAAATGACGGAGATATGTAAAAACCATATTTCAGTCCAGCTTTCCGGCTGTTTGATCTCCTCTACAGGTCGCATTTCACAACCGATTATGACGGAGATATGTAAAAACCATATTTCAGTCCAGCTTTCCGGCTGTTTAATCTCCTCTACAGGTCGCATTTCACAACCGATTCTGGTGAAATTTTGTCAGTAGGTTCGATAATTATATATAACTGTTTAGTCAAGCCAATTTTTCGAAATTTATAATAAAAATATTCACCCATTTTGAAAAATGATCTAAATTAGAGGGCCTCCGTAGCATGTGGACAGATTCGCAACTGGACAGATTCTTAACTGGACAGATTCTCAGGTGGACGGATTAGCAACTGGACAGGACATGTACAGTCCATAACACACGACTGCTTTGTATACGTATGCTTCTATGCATGGGCGGCGGAGAGCTTGGAATCTATACATATAAAACTCTAAATTGATTGACTGATTCATTGTTGGAATAGGCGTAGAGCCCTAACGGCAGAAGATAGAGACACCATTTTTGGAGGGTTTTGGAAAATTCCCGTTATACAGGGTGCTACAGAGTGTTCCAGTTTGTACATGCATTTTTATGGGAAAATTTAAATGCATGAAATGAGGTCTACTGATAACTTTCAAAATAAATGCACAACTATCTTAATCACGCGAACGAAGTCGCGAGCAAAAGCTAGTATAGTATAAATGCAATCTCTTTTTGCATAATGCAAACTCTTAGATAACAACAAAAAAATTATTGATAGCATTGAAATTTAATGTCATTAATATAACTAATAATATTCAAAGTGAATAACTTGTTTCTTTTCATTATAATTATTGTGCAATCATCTTTGACATTGTGGTAAAATGAATATTGCTGGTCCAAATCAGAAAAAACCAAAGCTAGTCTTTGTAGACGGACGGCTATATTTCATTGTTCACGACTGTACTCTGTCCAGTTGCTAATCCGTCCACCTGAGAATTTGTCCAGTTGAGAATCTGTCCAGTTGCGAATCTGTCCACTTGCTACGGAGGGATTACACCATCTAGCTGCGAATACTCACGTACCTACTCTGCCCTGCAAAGCCAAAACACTGTAACTTGAGTTACAGTGTTTTGGGTTTATAGGGCCAAATCGATTTATTTAAGTGTATTTTATATCCCTATAAAATAATTTTTCAGTTTTATATAATATATAAGGAGATATAAGTATATACAAAACACTTACGGTTTTGTTACGCCAATACACATTTATAAGTATTATTGCAAGAATATTCACTGTATTGGCCTAAAACTTACATGGCTATATAGATCATAAAAATATCTTTCGATTGATACCTAACAATATACACTTTAATTGAAAATTATAACTTAAATCGTCAAAAATATGAAAAATCTTTTGAACGCTGTTTTCTCAAAACGGGTGTATCAAAGATACAGTGTTTTGGATTTATAGGGCAGTACTGTGTGCTTTGAAAACTTCATGGCGACATTTTATTTTATTTTATCGCGAGGTCTACAGCTCACGGAGCCACTAGTATAAACCTTTTAGAATCTAAAAGGTATGTGTGTGTTTGTTTCGGAAACAGAACATACGTTTATGTTTATACCAAACATAAAAATCGGCGATGTTAATACCTTCAATCTTAATTGGATATGAAAGAAGAATTGAACATATTTTTTTGACTAACTTGAAAGCGAAGAAAAGTAATAAAAACATGTAAAAATTGAGAATTCGGTGCTAGTTCTCAACGCAACCTGATCGCGCACTGATTTGAACCCAAAGTGGGTAGAGTTACGTTCGATTTCACTCTATTATTATGGATTTTTAATTTTAAAAGGAAAATCTGTTAAATTTTTAATTAAAAAGAAATTAAATAATGCTTGCCTCTGATATTTTAAGCATTGCTAAATGATATTTGTGGATATAGTTTTTGTTCTTTTATATATTGCAACTCGGCATTTTTATACTATTTTTGTATGGCGTTTGTTCACTCGACGGAGGAGCAATATTCAAAGTATGCGGAGCTACGCATTCTTGCTATAACACGGGTACCGTCAACATGCGACTTCTGCTGGGGGTAAAAAACTGTAATGAGGGTTGTAATGTTCTGTGGTTCTAATAGTTTTTCTTGCCTTGAAGATAGCTTGTCACCAGTGCACTGCTAAAAAAAATGTTTTAACAAAAACACCTGCAGACATTTAAGGGCGCCATTTGCTTTTCGCAGTATAGTGCTGCCTGCCAACGTCATAAAAAACTGTTCGGATATGTTCAGAAACCAAGAAATAAGAGTTTCTAAATTGATAGTTGTTATCAATAACCCCGTAATGTCAAAGTACCCCCCCATTTTACGGTAAGTACATAATGAATAGTTTTTCGCATATAATAAACTAATTGTATTTTATATTTCCGTTTGAAAATAAATAGGTAAACAGAAATCAACCAAATAAATAAAAAACAAAAATTTCGTCCATAGACAGAAAAAATAAAATACAAACTATATTAAACTAGTGACTCACCCTGGTGACCCTGGTACGGGTGCAATGCTGATACTAAGGTTATATTAATCTATATCACAACCATGCACAATGTATTTAATTGCTTAAAATAGCTTCGTAAATAAGCCATTATTTCTCATAAAAATAAAGGATAAAAATGGTTATTGTGGGTTATCCCTAAGGGATAGACATATACCATTGAAGACGTTTTTGTGGACCTTTTTAAGGTGGACAATGCTGTAGTACATTTTTTTTATCTATATCGTAGGATTCAGCCAGCGTTTGCAAAGGAAGCGCAAAAAAATGTGTTTATTTACGAAACACATTAGAAACCTTTAAAATTATCAGTGTTTCTCTACTATATTATACAACAAGTATTATACATATAAACCTTTCTCTTGAATCACTCTATCTATCAAAAAAAATCGCATCAAAATCCATTGCGTAGTTTAAAAGATCTAAGAATACATAGGGACAGACAGCGGGAAGCGATTTTGTTTTATACTATGTAGTTATTTGGTTGGACTGCAAAAACTGCCAGGTTGTGAACTGGCAGACCAATTAATATTTAAAGGGGATCATTTTAGCTACTAGGAGAACTTGGTTTCATCCAGTAACTCGATGAGGTAAAATAGCACCCCCATGTGGCCCCTAAAAATGGTTGGACTGCGGAACCCTCCAAGAATTCGCTCGGCAGACATAATTATTTAAACTCTACTAATAGAGACTAAAAGCAACGAAAAGGTTTTGTTCAGTAACCACATGAGGTAAAATGATGGTCAAAAGTAGGTAGCACAGCTTTGCACCACCAAGGTTCCTCCAGGTTGAGCCCCGGCAGACCAACATTTTTCTTACCTATTTAAGGTCTACTTTTCGTGGAAGGTGGTAATATCCAGTAACTCGATGGGGTAGGTAACCGTGCGGTGGCCCCCCGGTCTAAAACTATCAAATAATTCCTAGGAGCGAAATCAAAAAAAAAATTTTTTCGAACAAACTAAATACCACAAAAACAAGTATTAATAGAAATTAAACACCCTTTGTAAATATTGGTTACTTACATATGGTAAGAGCGGCAACAGCGCGGTGGTAGATCACAGAATAGTATTGACAGGTGACAAGCCGCGAAATGAACCTTTGGCGCCATTTAATGCTGAAAACTAAAACAGTGTTTTTCTTGATATCAACGGCAGCGACTCGAGCTGACCACTGATCACTGATTTAAAGTTATTCTGTACACTGAATACCTATTCACAAATTAAATATTTCTTGTATCCTTTGGACAGCTTGAACAATGGTGCGACCATTATTGCTTGGTAGGACAAACACAAGTGTTACCATAATATCTCTCTCGGTATGTCCGTAAAGCTAAAGCAACGACATTCCCCATAAATTAAAATCACGTCGGTGTACTGGAAAACTGTGAAATTATAATAAGGCATAGTAGAAGTAATACTTATTCGTATTCTAACAGATTTTAACACCTTTGACGCAGTTTGGACGCAGTCTTATAAGACTGCGTCAATGAGACGTCAAGTCATCATCGACTTGCTCTTTGGGCGTTTTTGTGTTGTGTTGTACAAAAAGTAAACAGAATAAAAATAAAATATTAAAAAGTCACAGACTAAAAATCACAGCACAATGGTGACCTATTTTGTTGGTGATGTTAATATTATTATACCATAGTTGAATGAATTTTCTCCACTACTAGCTTTTAGAGAACACATTGCATATCTGCTGCTATGAAAAATAAAAAACCGGACAACGAGCATTCACAAAAAAACTGTCGCTGTCAAGTGACAAAATAACATCAAGGTTTCTGATGAATTTGTAATGGCCTTAGTTCGTTGCTAATGGCAGACAGTCGTAATGTAACAGTCCCTAGGTGGAAATCATGTCATGATACTGCTAAAACCGAAGTTTGCAGCGAAATAATTTTTTGAATTGCGAAATTAAAGTCGATATTGTTAACGTTTGAATCTGTTTAATAAAATACAGTGTGAAGTGAAGTGCATTTTTTTCAATTTCCATAAAACTTAAGAGACCCCACTGTAGGTAAACGTGTAGACAAGGTGTAGAACTTTAGCACGTAAAAATGTGTTTGTTTGGACATTTCATCAAAATAAAATTTTGCAAAAGGAAAAAATACGTGTCTCCTGTTTTCGTAAGTAATTTAATAATAATAAATACACATTTTTACACAGGTAAAAGATTTGAAACGTTGTCAACTTTATTGTTTGTTCGAAGTAGATTTTGTCTCATTCGCACATTTTTAAATGACTCTTACGGCTTAAGCCTAAGGTACAATTTGGCAACGTTGTGTTAATTTATACTGATGTAGGGGTTTTTGACTTGTCGGCAATAGCTTAGTAATAGATACAGCATGTAGAAAATGTTAAAATCGAAAAAATGATTCTTGTGACTAAACTACTGGGTATTTTTAATTGATATTTTACAGGCAGACTGGGAGTGTTACTAGATATACGAAATTTCATTTATTGTTGCATTGTCCTCTCCACTTTGTATACACCGTCATTTTGTAGTCGTTTTAATTAACTTAAGGGACTGTTCTACTAACGGAACTAAAAATTTTTGCCAAAGAAACATGGGTCAAAAAACGACAAAAAAATTTGACTTTCCCATACTAATAAAATATTTTAGCTGTCTACTTAGTATGGGAGACCCAAAATTTTTTGTCGTTTTTCGACCCATGTTTCTTGAGCAAAAATGTTTATTTTCATTGGTATAATACACCCTTAAGTTAATTAAAACGACTACAAAATGACGGTGTATACAGGGTGGATTTTTTTAATGCCACCTGGAGGGAAAGTACTCTAAACAATGGAGATAGCAAATTCCACTCGAAGGAAACATTCCTTTATTTTTGAAAAAAAACAAAACTGCATTCAAAGATTTTAAAAAATATCCTTCCCACGCCCAGGAATTGAACCGGCTAAAATTCGAAAAAACAACACTCTATACTTTTATCATATCAATCGATAGGGTCAAACATAAGGATCAAATCTCTCTTACAAACATGGTAAATTAAATCTAAGTGTCCGGGCACAGAATACATAATAGTTGGTCCGGGCACGAAAATGGTGGCGGCGGGGCGGCAGCGGGGCGGCGCGACAGCGGAGTGGCGGCAGCGGGGCGGCGCGACAGCGGAGTGGCGGCGATGCATTCAAAAGTATGGCACAGTATGGAGACGCGCACGAAACGGGCGGTGGCGGAGCGGGGCGACGAGCGATGCACGGGCGGGAGGAGAGCGACGAAAACAAAGGAACAAAGTAGTTTGATTTGGTCGCCCGCGATGACAGTAGTGTTGTGTTGAAACATATAATAGTGTCTGTTTGATTACTGGGTACTTATTTATTATTATTTATTTATTTAAAAATATTTTACAATAAACATATCTAATAGGGTCAGTTATTCTACGGGACATAATAACCTATAGAATTCAGCACTGTGATATATCAAATTAAATTTTATATTTTTCGGTATTAATTTAACAAGAAATTGTTTCCATAGCAACATTACATTTAAAACATCAATAGAAATAAAAAAAAAATAAGAAGTTTCTTTAACATACAATTTAGGTTTGTCACTACGATATTCTAAAAAGCCCTAGTCCAGTAGGACCACGAGCACATAGTGGTATACCGTGGTCCTACCAGTAGGTCAAATCGGTAGGTCCACGGGCCCTTAATGGTATTTAGCCCATCTGTCACAACACTACTAGCGCGGCTGACCGACCGCTATGTTTCGTGCCCACACGTTCTCATCGCCCCGCCCCGCCGCCGCTCCGCTGCCGCGCCCCGCCCCGCCACCGCTCGGCCGCCGCCACTTTCGTGTCCGGACTCCGGACACTTACCCCCGTATCTATAGACGAGTAAGTAATGACTTGAGTAAAACTTGAAATTTTCTAATGCTTCTCATATCATATTCACATGCAATTTATGGTAAAATTCATCTTAAATGACTTCTTAGTGCAGTTTTGGTGAATTTAAGGTTAATTGATACTATAAATTGCGTATGAATATAATATTAGAAGCATTTGAAAATTGCAAGTTTTACTCAAGTCATTACTTACTCGTCTATAGATACGGGGGTTAGTCTATTAATCTAGTAATTAAATCTAATCTAATCTATCCCGACTATGCGGCTGCTATAGCATAGCACACATTGGCTCCAGCCGTGTTACTAATTAGGGCATGAAACCGATTTAACCGATTCCATAATAACCGGGAAAAACCGATTCTTTTTTGTCATGTGAGAATCGATTCTAAAATTAGTAAGAATCGATTTTCGAGTCTTTTCGATTCTCGTTAAAAAAATACCAAATTCCCAATCTTACTGCTTAGACGGCTTAAGTTGTGATGGCGGCTGGCGCGCACAATTATGATCAAATAAACAATTATAATAACATCCGATTAGACCGTATGGTATTAGATTTCTTTGCCTGCTCGCTATGGGCGATCGAAAAAAAACCTTTTTTACTTTATTGACCGAGCGAACACGATTCGAAGTGCGAGCAAAGCGGTTCCACAGAATACATAATAGCGGTTCTGCTTCAGCTTGGGCAAAAATTCTTTCGTATGTATGTCTGTTCTCTGCTATCGCATTTCTCAACCGATTCTCGTGAAATTTTGTGAGCAGGTTCGAAAATGATATAAATTTTTATATCGCGCCAGTTTTTTAAAATTTTTCATATTGGTGGAGATATGTTAAAAAAACACATTTTAGTCCGGCTTTTCGGCGCTGTCTGTTCCCCTCTACAGGTCGTATTTCTCAATCGATTCTCGTAAAATTTTGTGAACACATTTGAAAATGAAATAGTAATTTTTTGTCACGCCACTTTTTTGAAAATTTTCTAAATGGCGGTGGTAAATTTTGAATTTCAAGAAGTAGATCCTTTACTTGTAATTCAGGCTGGTAGTTCTCTTTAAGTATCGATACTTTGCCTGATAAATCGGCGTTGGGGTGGAAAAGAGGGGGCGTGAATCTAAATGTGGTGGTGTTGTAGGATAATCAGTTTTGATAATCATCCGAAGTTTGTATATTTTGTTCGTGTTGTGCGCAAAATGTCATTCGCTATTACAATTTGTAATACAAAGGTCATTCTACAAAACATCCCTTCGATGGACCAAAGACCGTCTCTCCACCGTAACTTGCACTTGCGAAAATAATTATATCGATAAAATAACTATGCAGATTTCAAATTTGACAATGCGCCCTCATAATTTTCGAGGTTTCATTAAATTTAAATTTATGAAAAATATTTAAAGAAAAATTTATTTTATACTTTTTAGTCTGTTTTTACTAGTCCGTTTTAATGTTTTTAGTCCGACTTTTTTGTAATAAAAACGTGTTTTTAAAAAAGATTTTTTTCAGTAAATTTTTATTTTCTGCTTTTAAGCTAACGAGCTAAGACTAAAAATATACCATCTTCTATCGGAGCACTCATCAAAACGATTCAAACGAGCCTAAACTCGATGGGGTTGCATGGTTTTATTATAGAGTTTTTATGGCCTTCCTCCGGCTCCATTATCAGATCCTCGGACACTATTTCCCATTAAAGTACTCGTCAAGATGATTCAAACGAGCCCAAACTTGATAGGATTGCATGGTTTTATTACCGAGTTCCAGTGGCCTTCTTCCGGCTTCATCATTAGACCCTGGACACTATTTCCCAACAAAGTACTCGTCAAGACGATTCAAACGAGCCCAATCTCAATGGGGTTGCGTGGTTTTATTAAAGAGTTCCTATGTCCTTCCTCCGGCTCCATCATCAGATCCTGGAAACTATTTCCCAACAAAGAACTCGTCAAGACGATTCAAACGAGCCCAAATTTGATGGGGTTGCACGGTTTCAATATTGAGTTCCTGTGGCATGGCCTTTCGGCTTCATAATCAGACCCTAAATCACGTCTTTCATTAGAGTACTCGTCGAGACAATTCTAACGAGTCCAAACACGATGTGGTTGTATGGTTTCTTCATAGAGTTCCTGTGGCCTTCTTCCGGCTTCATCATCAGATCAGCTCAATGACACCATAATATTGCATTGCCTTCCAGTTCTGGCCTATGTTCAAAGTTTTAAGTCTCTAGCTCATCGGAAAGTTAGGATAAAATCGTTCGCAAACTTTGTGGAGAAACACACAAACAAACAAACAAACAAACGCGAAAGCAACCTAATAAAAACGTGTTAAAATAAGGACTCGTCCCGACTATGGCTGCTAATAGCACACATTGCTCTCCAGCAAGCCTGCAGCTTGCCTCTGCAGCTCCAGCCGTGCTACTAATTAGGGCATGCAACCGATTTAACCGATTCCAAAATAACCGGGAAAAACCGATTCTTTTTTGTCATGTTCGATTTTCGATTCTTTTCGATTCTCGTTAAAAAAATACTAAATTCCCAATCTTACTGCTTAGACACGGCTTAAGTTGTGATGGCGGCTGACGCGCACAATTATAATCAAATACTTAAACAATTGTAATAACATCCGATTACACCGTATGGTATTAAATTTCTTTGCCTGCTCACTATGGGCGATCGAAAAAAATCCTTTAAATTATCGGACGCGGCTTACTGCCGCGGCTGATAGGTATCTGGACTATGAAAATACACTGAGGTGTGCAAACTATCGGACGTAGGTCGCGGACGTAACCATAGTCGTCATCGGACGTCCGATAGCTATCTGGCACGCAGGATGTTATTAGAGTGTGCACACTTATCAGCGCGGCGCAGTAAGCCGCGTCCATAAGCCGCGTCCGATAATTTGTTTCGACCTTCATTGTTCCTAATCGTTAATTCCTGTGCAATTTATTTTTACTTTATTGACCGAGCGAACACGAAGTGCGAGCCTCGGTTCTGCTTCAGCTTGGGCAAAAATTATTTCGTATGTATGTCTGTTCTCTGCTATCGCATTTCTCAACCGATTCTCGTGAAATTTTGTGAGCAGGTTCGAAAATGATATAGATTTTTATGTCACGCCAGTTTTTTCTTCATATTGGTGGAGATATGTTAAAAAAACATATTTCAGTCCGGCTTTCCGGCGCTGTCTGTTCTCCTCTACAGCCTCTACAGGTCGTATTTCTCAATCGATTCTCGTAAAATTTTGTGAACACGTTTGAAACTGACATAGTATTTTTTTTGTCATGCCACTTTTTTGAAAATTTTCTAAATGGCGGATATATGTAAGAAAAACCTTATTTCAGTCCGGCTTTTCAGCGCTGTCTCTCCTCTACAGGTCGCATTTCTCAACTGATTTTCGTGAAAATTTTTAAGCACCCAACTAGCACTTAAGCGTTAAAATAACCTGTTTAACATTAGTATATCGGTTCCATTTGAGTATTAAAGCTATAATAAGAATACCTGTAGAAGCGGCGTTATAGCGTGCTCCAACACACTTATACCCACGAAAGAGGCCCACGATTTTACAGGTAAAGGTTATAGAAAGCCAGTAGAAAAGCGATATAAAGGTGTTAAAGTACATACACAATGGTGTTAATTCGTACTCAGCTACTACTTCAACCGGTATTACTGTGGTAGTAGATGCGTTGGTTAATACTTTGGGCTATAGAAAAACGTCTGCTGACATTTATTTATGACTTAAAACTTTATTAGACCTACTAAAAAGTGTTGCTTGAAACTTTGACTTGTATTAGTTATTTTAAATAGTCTCAAGTGGGTATTTTAGCGCTTTCTAAGCCTACATTTTATAGCAAACTGTTTAACTTTTAACGTTACGACTCGCTTCAAAACCACATTTAATAGTAAAATGTGACAATTAACACAGCCATACCGAATACCTAGAGAGACATTATATTGACAGAAGGAGTATAAAATAATAAGTAAATATTCAAGTTATTTTTGTTCAACAAGTGAAAACAGTCTGCCGTAAAATCATAAATACTGTAGGTGTATACCATGTTTCTCATCTCAATTTTAACGCGCCCAGGTTTTATTCAAGATTTCAACCTAGTTTTTTTACATTATCTTTGATTTCAAAGTATACTAGTAAGAAAATAGACTCTGAGGTAGATTTGTTTCATTTGTTATTTTTGCTTTATGGCCAGCGGCATGTTATATTAAATGGTACTTAGCAATGGAGTTAAGAAAGTAACATAAATAATGAAGTATTTTGTTGTCATATATTGAAAATAACCCAGGCAATTTATATGTTAGTTCACCAAACAATGGCGAAATTACATTAAAGCTTATGCCTTTACTTAAGTCATTCCTTCACGACCCGTCCACCCACTGGACTTTTCCACCGGTGGGTGGGTGGTGTGGTAATTCACCCACTACGCTAGTGTGAACCCCGTAATTTATATTTTCGATAAATTCAAATAAATCGAAACAATCTGCTTCCATATTATTAAATAAAACCTAGCGAGCCCGTGGACCTATCGATTTTCTCTATTAGTAGGACCACGGTATACCACTATGTACTCGTGGTCCTACTGGACTAGGGCTTATTATAAGTATCGATAATTTAGTATCGCTATTTAATCCATAAATTAATCGATTACTAGACATACTTAATTCGGTTCACACTAGCGTAGTGGGTAGAGGGTTGATTATAGAGAGTTAAATAGAAACACTGTCCGTGATCACTTTCCTCTGCCATTAATCGACGATCATATTAGTAAACTTTCAAAAGCCAAGTATTACACTGTTTTGGATATGGCCTCGGGCTTCCATTCCATCAAATCCCTGTAGCACCAGATTCAATAGAAAAAACTGCTTTTGTTAAGCCCGATGGCCAGATACCATCCTTTTTACGTACCAAGAGGATAGGGCTCGCAAACGGAGAATTGCTGTCACGGATGATTTCGTTAGGTCTTTGATAATTGTTTTAACATGTTCACGTTCTGCCGGGGCTAACCGATATGGTCGCCTTTGGACTATTTTTTCTGGATTCTTCAGGCGTATGTTTAGTTCACCAGTGGTCACTTTGGAAACTTTATTGCCGAACGTGAACATATTAGAACAGGAGTTAAGGATCTCTTGTAATAGTTTTTTTTTATATTGAGGGTCTATGCTGTTGTTAATATTTAAGGCATAAGGATCAAAAGCTTGAACAGTATTAATATGGTATGAATCACGAGAAATATGTGTATCATCTTTTGTAAAGGTGACTTGAATACCCGGTGTTTCGAAAAGATTCTGACCAAGTAAAATATCATACTGAATAAATCTATCTGGGACAAGTGCGAGTTCTAACTCTATGGTTAAGCCATCAACACAAACTTCACAGGTCTTTTTACGTTACGACAAGAAAGAGTTATCTCCAACGCCCTTCAACATTATAATTTCATAAGATATTTTCCCTTTAACAGAATCACCTACGCTCTCTCGAATCAGTGAGCATTCGGCTCCACTATATTTTATTAAGCATGAAAAATCACGATCATCGTGCAGACTTAATTGCGTCTCTTGTTATTTAAAACAAAGGCATTAATATTACTCGATTGTGATTGTGATTTTTCATCCTTAACTTCCTTATTTTGGCGTTGAAAACAGTTCTCGAATAAATGTCCCTTTCTTTTACAAAATGTACAAGTTAGTGATAGTATTGTTGTTATTAATTTTGGAGGTAGATGGTGATGGTGAGGTTACCTCCTTTTGCGATATTTGATTGCTCAAACTAGAACGACAATCTTTTTGTATGAGACCTAATTTGTGGCATTTGTGGCAAAGCTTTTGTTTAATATCCGGATTATTCAATTTTGCACGTTTTGGTGGTACTATTTAATCGGAATCTTTATTGGACCTTTTGCGTTTGTATGAATTTAGGCTTTGAATTAACTGTGGCAAATTCTTAGGTGTCAAACGTAACAAGTCGGAACGTATACGAAAATCTGGCATACCAGCTTCAACCAGGCGTTGCTCAGTCATCTCCACGCCTATCGCCTTCCTTGCCAATTCCCATTTCTGTGTAGCGTATTCAGCAAGACTGCTAGCCTGCTCGCTGGTGTATTCCATGAAGAGGGTGAGGTCGTCATAGTAGCGCGCTTCGTCTGCAAATGTTTCCACAAGTCTTATTTTTAGTTCTGTCCAGGTAGTCAAAGTAGTATAATTTCGGCGTGACCGACCACTCAGCAGCACGCCCACGTCACAGCCGTGACACACTCTGTACATGAGAGTTCGAGCGCCAGCGACCTTGAGCCAGAGCGTGGAAGCGCTAGGGTTGATACCGAATTTAGACTTGTAACAAAGGAGATAACATAGTATGTTAGGAAATATAAACTTGTGCAAGGACATGTTAATGAAAGATAGGTTTGATTTATAATAACTTTTTGTAATCTTTAAATTATATTAGGTAGGGTAGATACATCATAAATTGCAACTCTTATACTATATTTTCTGTTATTTATAATAAATTTATTAATCTTTAACATGTTAATGAAAGATTTGATTTGTATTTTTTTTTATTTATTGTCAATTTTAGCTACTTGCGAGTTTACGAGTTTAATCGTCTGAAATCCTTGTTTTCAGATCTTTTTCATAATTTAAGTAAGGTAAAAGGAAGGGTAAGGGCATGACTAATATTTCGTATATTTTAACTTTTAAAATACGAAGATACTTTTATCAGGATTTTGTTTTTGGTTGTTGCCACAACAACAAATACAACAATAATGCCCGCCGCCGGGCATGATTATCTAACAATTAAATAATGTTGCGTCGCGTCGCGTAGTCAGTCCGTGAGAAATGCGATACATACAATGCGGATTGCGATGGGCCAAGTGAGCGGCGAGCGACAGTAGAACCCTTGGCACAGAATATATACTCTAAGGCCGCGTTCCGAATCACGCTTACAGCACTGTGAGCACGCTAACGCCCGGTCCAAATCATGCTTACAACGCTCACGTAAGTTAAAGTGACGTCACAGATGACGTCATCGCATGTGCTAACGACGCTCAGCGTATTCCACCAAAGCACTGTGAGCGTAGTCGGTGTAGCTGTCAAACTTCTTTGTCAAAGTTCATTGTTGACAAAAAATACGTGGTTAAATTGTGAAGCGTTGTGGATGTTGTGGTCATTATTTTGTGATTTTTACAATAGATGGCTGAATATATTGACCTGCAGGTGTTTTGTAAAGATACGAACGAAATAATTTTATTAAACTGATGTTGAAAGAGCTTGCAGTGGTAATAAGTATTTTGAAGCTTTGAGAGTTTAAAATTGGTTAGTAAATAATTGGTCTCAGTGAAGGAACTTAATTCGTATTCATTAGTGCCTTTTTTATTTACCTATCCCTTAGAATAAATATTTACTTTACCGAGATTAACCCATTTGAGGTTATGTTGTTCTATACAATCTAACGTTAGCGGTGTTAGCGCTCTCACAAGCGGTCCAAATCAATAGTATCGTGAGCGTGCTGACAGCGTGCTAATGATTCGGACCGGCACAGAATGACGTCACATGCTGTGAGCACTGTTGGCGTGATTCGGAACGCGGCCTAACTAACGCGAAAAGAAACGACACTCGCGCATGTATGCTCGTAAAATCGCTCGCGGCTATGTGTGCGTGTCTGGAGGCGCGCGGGGTCTGCGCGCGGCGCGCGGGGAGTGCAGCCGTTAGTCGCCGACTTACTCGGGCAAGGGTTCTTTCTACTTTCGCTCGCCGCTCGCTTGTCCCACCGCAATCCGTATTGTACCGCATTTCGCACGGACTGACTACGCGTTTAATTTACATTATTTAATTGTTAGATAATTAATCATGCCCGGCGGCGGGCGTTATTGTTGTGTTTATGGCTGTGGCAACAACCAAAAACAAAATCCTGATAAAAGTTTCTTCGTATTGCCCAGTGATCCAGAAAAGTAAGTACCTATAGAAGTATAGAGTAAGCGATAAATTTATATCTTATTTTAAAATAACAAAAATATGTCAAAGTTGCCATAGTTGATGGGACCTTCTATTGCAACTTTACCATATTTTGAATTTTAATAAAATAAATATTTATCGACTATTTTATAAGTTAAAATATACAAAATATTAGTCATGCCCTTACCGTTCCTTTAACCTGACTTTAATTATATCAAAAAGCTCTGAAAATAAGGATTTCAGACGATTAAACCTCGTAAACTCGCAAGTAGGTAAAATTGACAATAAATAAAAAAACCAGCCAAGTGCGAGCCGGACTCGCGCACAAAGGGTTCCGTACCAAAAAACGGCAAAAAAAAAAAAGGACTTTTCTTGTATGGGAGCCCCCCTTAAATATTTATTTTATTCTGTTTTTAGTATTTGTTGTTTTATCGGCAATAGAAATACATCATCTGTTAAAATTTCAACTGTCCAGCTAACACGGTTCATGAGATACAGCCTGGTGACAGACAGACAGACAGCGGAGTCTTAGTAATAGGGTCCCGTTTTTTACCCTTTGGGTACGGAACCCTAATAAAAATGATTATAAATCAAACCTTTCCTTCATTAACACGTTAAGAGATTAAAAAATGATTATATGATAAATAACAGAATAATAAAGTATAAGGGTTGCAATTTATGATGTGTACTTACCTAATATAATTAAAAGATTACAAAAACTTATTATAAATCAAACTTATCTTTCATTAACATGTCCTTGCACAAGTTTATTTCCTAACATACCTACTATGTAATTTCCTTTGCCACAAGTCTAAATTCCATTTAGGTATCAACCCTAGCGCTTACACGCTCTGGCTCAAGGTCGCTGGCGCTCGAACTCTCACCAGGCTAGGCGCACTCCGCGGTTTAGGTACGAAGCTACAAGTAGCCAGCGGGTCCGTCCGGACGGACTAATTTCAGAGGCTGCCACGTGCCGGCTGGGTCGCACGTTAGCAGTTCGAGTTCGATAATCACGTCACTCACCGCGTTCGCATATTGCCGCGTCGGTCGTTCCTTCTCACGTTTGTGATATACATATAACCAAAATGAAGGCATATTACATCGCAATGGGCTGCCTTAGTACTAATAATAAAAAGGATCCGAACCTCACGTTTTTCACACTTCCAAAAGTTCCAAACGACATCGAAACGAACGTAAGAATAGTGCTTGTCTACTACCTAGTTAGTATTTAGTATCCGTTACGTAGTACTGCGTACTTGTCTTATTTGCTAAATAATCTTCACCCAACTATTTATTGAAATAATAATTTATAGATTACGAGTAGGTAGGAAGGTACTTACTTACCTACTTTCAAAATAAAGTAAATTATTAAGGACAATTTGATTTCGTAAAAAAGCAAATTGCCTCAAAGTTAGCATGTATAGTTTGACGTGGCGTTGACTGTACCTAGCCTAGGTTTTTTGAAACTTATATAAGTACCTACACATTTTATTTCACAAACACATAACTTGTTATAAATTAAGTACCTATTATTTAATTTATTATTTATTTTATTTTTTATTTTATTTTATTTTATTAGTCTTTGGAAGACCAACAGCAAGACAAACAGAATAATATCTTAAATATAATAACAGTCAGCCAATTAAAGGTCTTCACGTTTAGGAAACATTCTTTTAAATGTGGATAAGTGTGAACAATAACAAATTAGCACTTAAAAAACTTAATCTTACACTTACTTAATACAGATCTAGACAGTACCCACACTAACTAAATAGACTAGGTATAACTACGTAAAGAAATCCTCACATAATAGACGCCTCGCAGTTGCTAAACCAGAGTAATAAATATCAAACTCTTTGAACTTGCACAAATCATTAAGACTTTTGCTTGCTCGCAGCAGGAAGGAGTTTCGGCGGTAGTTTGACGAGACGGGCGGCACACGGATAGGGTTGTAGTGTCTAGCAGACTTAGATGGGATATAGAAATTCAGCTTTGACAGAAGCTCAGGAGAGTCAACTTTGTTACATATAATTTTCAGTAGGTAGGTTACGTCTGACACTTCTCGTCTTTTGGATAAAGGAAGAAGGTGAAATTTTGAGCATAGGTTTAAGTAATTATTCGAATCATATGGAATCCGCAGGCGGTAACATAAAAATTTAACAAATTTCATTTGAAGACGCTCAATGCGATGGATATATTTGTCATATCGCGGGTTCCAGATCTCTGATCCATATTCTAGGATGCTTCTGACGAACGTGCAGTATAAAATTTTCAGAGTTTTAATCTCTTTGAAGCTGGACGCGGTTCGCATTACAAATCCTAACGCCCTGTTTGCTTTTTTGACAATGTTCTCGACATGATCTTCGAAGAGAAGTTTAGAATCATGCAGAATTCCCAGGTCCCGAGTTACGTGATTCCTTTGTAAGATTTGGTTTTTCAGGTGGTACTGGGAAGGAACGATGCAGCTCTTTCTAGTAAATGTAATTAATGAGCATTTGGAAGGATTTAAGTCAAGTTTATTTCGTTCACAATAATTATCCAGACGCGCAAGGTCAGATTGAAGATCATCAATGTCAGATGGAGAAGAGATAGCTTTAAAAATCTTCATATCATCCGCGAAACACAGGAGTTTGGAATGTTGAAAACAAGCATCTATGTCATTAACAAATATCAAAAACAATAGAGGGCCCAAAAGCGAGCCTTGTGGTACGCCGCTAGGGACAGTAATCCAGCTAGAAATATAATTGCTAATAACCACTGCCTGTGATCTATTCATTATGTAAGACGTGAACCATCTCAGAAGATCTCCACTTATGCCTATGCTTTCCAGTTTGATGATTAATAATTTATGATCTATTCTGTCAAAACATTTACTGTAGTCCGTATACACCACATCAATTTGCATTCCCCTGTCCATGGAATCCGTAATAAAATCATTGAAAAGGATGAGATTGGATGTAGTAGACCGTCCCTGAAGAAAACCGTGTTGAGAGCCTATAAATGAATGTTTTAAGGTTTGATAGATTTGCTTGTAAAGTATCCTTTCAAATAGTTTTGCTAAAATACATAGTTTGGAAATGGGCCTATAATTAGTTAGTTAATTAGTTAAAAGAAGAAACCCTAAAGTCGTTATAAGAGATAAAGGCTTCACGATAGAAAGAGAGGCAACTTCTAGGTGAATATAACTGTAGGTAAGGGAGCGGTGTGCGACCTGAATTGCACTTTATTGTGTATGGGATAGAGTCGCTACTTATTTAAATGACTTTGCGGAGTGGATCTTCTGTACTTGTACTATTACACAGGTTGGTCAAAAGTTCTGTTACTGAGTTTCTTTATCGATTACTGGCCATTAAAACAAATGAAAAGAAAAAATAAAAATGACATATTATTGACAGTTTTATAAGCTATAATTCCATACCACACGTATATCATATTTTGTTTATTTCACCATGGAATGGGGGTTGAAGGAGAATCGTGTCGCTGTAATTGCTCTGCACAAATGTGGGCAGCCACCGAATATGATTTTCAAGTTGCTACAAAAGTTGAAAATCAACAAGCAATTTATTTATCGCACTATCCATAGGTACAGTAATACCTTGACCGTCGATGACCGAAAAAGATCAGGAAGACCACGCACCGTTCGGACACCAGCTGTGATCAAGGCAGTGAAGGCGAGAATCACGAGAAATCCCGTCCGGAAGCAAAAGTTAAAGTTATACAGATGACTGTGAAGAGAAGTTCCCTTAAAAAAATTATCAATGATGACCTTGGGCTTCACGCTTACCGTAGACGAAAGGGCCATCTGCTAAACGCACGATTGAAGGCTATGAGGTTAGCACGAAGTCGCGCTCTACTAAAGCAGTACGCACAAAACGGCCATCGAAAAATCTTGTTTACTGATGAAAAAATCTTCACAGTCGAAGAAAATTTTAACCGTCAAAATTATAGAGTATACGCTAAGAATAGTAAAGAAGCCAGCATGATTGCTCCGAGGGTCCAACAAGGTCACCACCCCTCATCAGTGATGATTTGGCTGGGGGTGTCCTATTCAGGGCTAAGTAAGGTTCATTTCTGTGAAAAAGGTGTGAAAACTGGCGCTAGAGTCTATCAAGATACCGTTCTGGAACCTGTTGTCAAACCCTTAAGCCACACTTTATTTCAAAACCAGCCATGGGTCTTCCAGCAGGACTCTGCCCCTGCGCACAAAGCAAAATCTACACAAGCATGGTTTCGGGCTAACAAAATTGATTTTATCGCGCAGGAAGAATGGCCATCCTCCAGCCCAGACTTAAATCCTCTGGATTATGCCATATGGCAACTTATTGAGGAGAAAGCATGTGCTAAGCCCCACATGAATCTCGACTCTCTTAAGCGCGCTATTCTCAAGGCAGTCGCAGAATTGGATATGGTGGTAGTTGGTGCTGCCATCGATGACTGGCCTCGTCGTCTAAAGGCGTGTATTCATGCCAGAGGCGGTCATTTCGAATAATTTTAATACATGATAATCTTAAATATTTGTGCTTTCATTTGGTATATAATTCATTGTAGCATTATTTGTAAATTTAGTATTATTCATGTTTTCCATAGTTACAGAACTTAGTAACCAACTAGGTATATATTCTGTGCTCTCACGTACAGACAGAGTGTGTCACCTCCCCGCGCGCCGCGCGCTGCCCCCGCACGCCTCCAGACACGCACACATAGCCGCGAGCGATTTTACGAGCATACATGCGCAAGTGTCGTTTCTTTTCGCGTTAGAGTATATATTCTGTGCCCACGTAGAAGAGTATATATTCTGTGCCCACGTAGATTTTTTCGGCACAAATTTATTTTATTTATTATCTGTTTACTCGTATTCTTCTGTTCTTCGGAAAGGAAAGGAATGAAACCTTGAAATTTGAAGGTCTGGGGCTAGCCTTATCAACAGATCCGGGAATCCCTTTTCATTATTCAAGTAGATCTACTCCATAATTGCCTTCAGATCTTTCTCGTGCCTGTGCACGAACAATTTTTTCATACTCTAGCCGATTTTGGCTGAAAATCAAAAAAAGTTTATTAATTACAAAGATAATGTGTTTTAATTTACTCAATCCTTACTTCCTTACTAATACGAGTATTATAAATGCGAAAGTCTGTTTGTTTGTTTGTTTGTTACGCCTTCACGTCTTAAGGTGCGTCCAGATAATGTTCTTTTGCCCGTACCGTACCTCCGTTCCGATCAGCGAGCGTCGCGATCAAAGAACGCTAGTCTGGGGCCCTACCGCCCAAGTGTCGTCGACTTCGCCGTCGGCTTCATTTGACAGATGGATGTGATACATTGCTACTTTTTTTTGGTACAAACAAAGACTTACCAAAGAAAAGTAGCAACGTATTACAACCAACTGTCAAATGAAGCCGACGGCGAAGTCGACGCTACTTGGGCGGTAGTCCCACAGGACGCATGTTGGGTACGGAGGTACGCCGCCGTCTCGATCGCCGACAGGTACGCTCCGATCCATCGCGAGTCGGTTTTGTCGGCGATCGAGACGGCGGCGTACCTCCGTACCCAACATGCGTCCTGTGGGCCTACCGCCCAAGTAGCGTCGACTTCGCCGTACTATTAGCCCCTTCTTACACGGCGCTACTGAAACGTGACGAAACCAGTTGGTAATTAAAGTTACAAACTAATTTGTGACTGAGATTCGTACACCGCGTTTCATGTAGGTTTCAATAAAATTTGGTAGTGCCACCAAATTTTATTGAAACCTACATGAAACGCGGTGTGTGTGTTGTTTCGGGATATTATCTTGATGCTTGGGAAGAAAAGCAAGATGTAATTGGCATTTTCTGTGACCTTTCTAAGGCATTCGATTGCGTTGATCATCAAACACTATTAAAGAAGCTAGAACATTATGATGTCTCTGATAAATCAGTTAGTCTTTTGAAATCTTATTTGTACAATAGAACTCAGAAAGTAGTGATTAATAGAACTGAATCTACCGGAGCCCCCATTAATATGGGTGTGCCACAGGGATCAATATTGGGCCCATTGCTGTTTCTAATTTATATAAATGACCTTCCCAACTACGCAAATAATTTATGTGAAACAGTACTATTTGCGGATGATACTTCTTTAGTTTTTAAAGTAAACAGAGGTAATAACTGTTCGGACGAAGTAAATAGTGCCCTCTCTAAAGTTTCATACTGGTTTAATAGTAATAATTTAGCACTTAACCCCAAAAAAACTAAATGTGTTAAATTCTCATTACCTAATGTTGAGCAGACAAAATTAAATATTAATTTGAATGACGATGAAGTCGAGTTTATCAAGAGCACAAATTTTCTAGGTATCACACTAGATTCTCGACTGCAATGGGATCCACATATTGAAGCCTTGTCAAGTAGACTTAGTTCAGCGGCATTCGCTGTTAAGAAAATAAGGCTTTTAACTGATATTGAAACGGCAAGGTTAGTATACTTTAGTTATTTTCATAGCGTAATGTCGTATGGACTGCTATTGTGGGGCTCAGCTGCCAGTATTGAAAATATTTTTGTACTCTAAAAAAGAGCTGTTCGCGCCATATACAATCTACGGCGGAGAGATACCTTGAGAGAATTGTTCAAAGAAATAAATATTTTAACTTTGGCAGGCCAATATATTTATGATAATTTAGTTTATGTAAGGAAACACTATGATTCATTTGCTAAGAACAGCAATATTCACCAGTTCAATACAAGGAATAAAGATAAACTTGCCGTTCCAAGATTTAGGCTTGCAAAAACTAGAGGTTCATTTATGGGGAAAGGCATAGCCTTTATTAATAAAGTTCCACAACAAGTGATTGATCTTCCTTTGCATGAATTTAAAAACCATGTTAAAAAAACGCTCATGGGTAAAGGTTATTATAAAGTAGAAGATTATCTTAAAGATCTAAATGCGTGGAAATGATGTACACATAACTTGCTAATAAGTACTTTGTTGAAGTAATATTATAAGTCTATGTTGTTGCCAATAATCCTGTCACCCTGTTGTATTGTAATTATCTGGTAACGATATATTCAAGTTTGTAAATATCGTTACTTATGGCTGTTACAGCTGATAAGTTTCTTGCGCTCGTTCTTCTTGTCAGCTAAAAAAGTCTGGAACGGGTGGTAGGAAAATATAGACGATTCAAAAGTACTTAATAATTAAGTTTATTTGAATAAAGCTTATTTGACTTTTGACTTTTGACTTTTTGACATTATTGAAATGGCTAACGATTCGAGCGATGAGGAGTTATTACTTCTATACTACATCAGACTACATCCCACTTCACTCCAAGCTTTCTCGGTCACATCCCAACGCGAATACTCTTTTAATGTGTTATTATACAAACACGGATGCTTTTCCACTTCTTGGACGAATTGTATATTTACTAATTGGTCATTAATTTTCACTGAACCGCAGCAAAGTTTCCAGTTTCAATTAGTAATCAGTCGCGCGCGACCAGCATGACCGCTCGTCGGTGATTAGTTACTAACGCGTTACAAACCAGTTTGTGATTGGTAGCGTCGTGTACGGAGCGCCATTGAAATACTAGTGCTGTGACATTTTAGAAACTCATTGGTGATTAGAGTTTGAAACTAGTTTAGTTTGAGTAGCGCCATGTAAGAAGGGCCTTATACTTATATTCTGTGGGTACGGTACGGCGCGAGTCTGGACGTGATCGCGGCGACGTTCGGTTCGGAGGTTGTAGAACAGTAGGCCGTAGTACATTTAAATTACGAAAAAGTTTACCGTTTGCCATTGTGATATAGTTATTTATTACGAAATTATTGATACTTTTACCCAAGTTTTACAAATCGCAATCCCCCGTTACCTATATTTGTATATCTCCAAAAAGGATATTTTTTTATTTTTCAAGGTTAACCACATGGTTTAGCTATTGTCATGTTCTACAGCTTTGTTTGATTGCCAACAGATTTAAGACCAGATGAAAATGGATGGACTTTATCTGGTCTTAAATTGTGTATGGCTACTTTACATAGTCTTAATATTATCAGTAGCAATCAAACATAGCTGTAGAACACGAAAATAGCTAAACCATGTGGTAAACATCGAAAAATAAAATAATATAATTTTTGGAGATATACAAATATAGGTTACGGCAGGTTGCGATCTTCAAAACTTGGGTTAAAGTATCTATAATTTCGTAATAAATAACTATATCACAAAGGCAAACGGTAACCTCTTTCGTAATTTAAATGTACTACGGGCTACTGTACTATTGGATCGGAACGTTGATACGGAACGGAGGTACGGTACGGCGCTAGTCTGGACGTGATCGCGGCGACGTTTGGAGGTTGGATCGGAACGCTGGTACGGAACGGAGGTACGGTACGATCAAAAGAACATATCTGGACGCACCTTTAACTACTGAACCGATCATCATGAAACTTTGCATACACTTTGTCAGAGGTACAGAGAAAGACCCCTATATCCTGAAAAAAGGATTGTTTGTTCCCGAGGGATAGCATAAAAACTTTAACGCAAACAAAGTCACAGGTAGCTGCTAGTAATAAATAATGTAAAATTTTGTTTAATAAAAATATCACCAGTAAATCTTAAAAGCTTGATCGTGAGCAGGCTGATCAATTTTAGGGTGGATTAATATGTCTTGTAGTTCCAGGAGGAGATCTTTGATATTGAATTCAGGCCGGTAGTTATGGAGATATATTTTGCCAGAAAAATCGGCGTTTGGGTGGAAAATCGGGGGCTTAAACTGGAATTTTGGTGGCGTAAACGGATAATTTTTATTAAAAACCAAACGCAGCTTATAAATCCCTCCTTCCCAAGGTGTCTGAAACAAAAATGTTTTAAGAATTACTAATGAAATTGGTATGCGTACAGTGACAGACCTGAGACACGGCCTTAGCAAGACGCGTGAATAGCGTCATCTAGAAAATAGCATCTACCGTCTAGCTAGTGCGAGAAAAAAAGTGTTCCATTTATAGCAACTGAGTGAATAGTGATTGGGCGAATAACAACTAAAGTGTTTCACTTAAAGCAACTATCAATATTTTTTAAGTCATTTTGTTAAATATTGAAAGTGGCTCTAGTGGAATATTTCAGTTGCTATTCGCCCAGTTGCTATTCGCTCGATTGCTCTACTCGTAAGTGGAACACTTCCGAGAAACTTGCACGTTTTAATTGTTTGTAACAATTTCTTATTATTTGAAAAATCCGAATTTGATTTACAAATCCGGATTTGTAAGTCTAGTAAAAATGTGCGGATATCCGGATTTTTCGGATAACGGATTATCCAGATTGCATTCCCTATGCGTAACCCCAACAAAATGATGAGAGTATAATACAGATAATTAGTTCATAGTTAGATGCAATTTGTTCAAGTATAGCAAAATGTGACGTGCCGGACTACAGCTACGCCACAAAAAAAAGTTGGAAATCTGACTTTTTGACTATGCCATGATGAGGTCGATAATTTGTCGCCAAAAACCAGAATTTGTCGGTCTTGCGTTTAGGAGATACGTATGGCGCAGCTGTAGAGACGTCTCTACAGCTGCGCCACACAGATCTCGAAAACGGAAGGTCGTAGCGAAAATCTGATTACTCGTTTGTGTAGCCGGTAGTTTATCGGAGTTTGTCGCCAAAAACCAGAGTTTGTCGGTCTTGCGTTTAGGAGATATGTGAGAATACGCTGTGGAGACCTTTCTACCTGGATCTTGAGAAAGAAACGTCATAGCGAAAATCTGATAACTCGAGTGTGTAGCCGTTAGTTTGTCGTAGTTTGTCACCAAGAATCAGAGTTCGTCGATCTTGCGTTTAGAAGATATGTGAGGATATGCTGAAGAAACCTTTCTACCTGGATCTCGAGAACGAAAGGTCGTAGCGAAAATCTGATTAAAGCGCATTCGCTTAAGAGCTTATTAGATCATCCTGAATTAAGGATCCGGAATGAAGTCGCTCCTTAATTCAGAAAGTGTAATTGCATTCAGGAAGGTAGGATCCTAGTTAGGATCCTAGTTAGGATAGAAAATGGTCTCCGGCGTTAAGGATGCTAAATCGGAAGCACTTAGGACAGTGTAATCGCATTCAGGACGCTCTGCTCCGATACAGTAGTACCACAGCCTAAAGAGTATATAGTAAGTCAACGCTTTTTATGTTGGTGAAAAAAAAGCCGCCGTTCGTTTAGATAGACAGTTGGTGCAACGACAAAACTAAGTGTACAAGGGCATAATAACTCTGTGATTTGCTTTTTTGAATAAAAAAAAACTGGCCAAGTGCGTGTCGGGCCACGCGCAGTAGGGTTCCGTAGTTACCATATACCATACCTTATTTAATGATTCATTTTCAAAATGGATGTACATTTTCTGAAAATGATTTGTCCTTGCCCAAAAAAATTGTAATGTAAAAAATCTACAGCCAGTATATTAAATTTTCCTTTTAATTAATGTTATTTATACTTCTACCCACACGTTTCAATTATTTTTGGACGACTAATTCTATCTGCTTCGCAAATAATAGCAAAACCAAATTTGTCTCAGTATGCCTTTCTATACAAAATGATGTTGTCCCCCTTGAATTTTTTGTCTTTAAAATTGTCCAGTGATACCTTAAATTGTTAAATATTAAAACATTTGGTGAAGAGTACATCAGCTGAGATACTGTTTTATTCAAATATGAATACGAATAGTAAATTCATAAATAAATACGCGAGAGATTCGGATTTAAATAAATGTCCAATTTTTTGTTCTTTTGTGTAACTCGTACGTGTAACGACAATATCACGGAAATTTGTGTAACTTTGAACGCATCCTTAACTTATTTCAGTCTGGCAATACTGTACGGTACTACCAACATAGCGAATGACAGTGCCGCCATTTTATTTTCATTGTCATTCAGTTGAACTCGATGCGCGTGTGTTTTGTCTTAGTTTTATTTCATTTGTGAAACGTGAATTCAAAAGGTAAGTAAATCTAAATAAGACTAACACTTTATTGATTATTGTAGTTTTGTTTAATAGTAAAAGAATACAAATAGGAGTAGAAGTCAATCCTTTCAAATTTTTCTGTAATGTGTTAGAGGTTATGTTGACGCCATGAAATTATTGTTACTTTGTGTAACGCTGAGCGTTACACAATCCTGTGTGTAACACTGTGTAACGTTATACAAAGGATAAAGCTGTATATATACAGTTAATAAAATGTTTTATGAACTAATATTATGTTTATTGTTTGTTTTTATTATAAGACTGATTTTTTTTTGTAAGCCTTCTTAGTTTTAATTACCTACAACTTTTCAATAAAGTCACAAAATACTGAAATGTTTTATTTAGATATCAATCAATTGATCAAGTTTACTTCACAAAAAAGATAAAAAGTAGGTACACATAATTTTAGCAATGAAATAGGTTAGTAGTTCACAACAATTATTATAGTTACCTATAGAACAGGTGAAACAGAAGTCACTATGAACTGGCCTTTACAAATTCCTCTGTGTAACAATTTTTCATTTGTATAACGAAATGTGTGTTTTCCTTTGTGTTTCCTTAGTGTTGCGTACACCTATTTTGAAAATGACTCTAATACCACTATAATTTTCATCTGCAAAAATAACTTTGTTTTTCATAGTGTTTGTATAAACGACAATGTTATATTTACGGTTTTGGAAAATGTGCTATATCTCTAAAACTACTAAATATGTCTCATTCAAACCAATTTTCGTAAATAGTATTTATAAAGATCTACAACATATTTTATTGTTTTATTTTTCACTCTCTTACATTTTACTACTTTGAAAGTGTATATTTTCTAAACGGTTGACTTTGAGAAAAACTACTTTTAGAAACCTCAATGTCATTTTAAAGACCTATCCATAGGCACCCCACACGTATAGGTTAAATGTTTTTTTTCCGTTTCAGTTCCATGTTCATTTCCATCCCCCCTTAATCTTTTATACTTTTTTATGTTTTGTGTAAAAATCGTTTAAAAGTCGTAAAAATTGCTGTTTTAAGTTTGACAGCTGTCATCTGTTGGTATTTGCTTTTAAACTTGATTTTAGGTATGTTATTAGATGAGTTATTCGCAAATTACATACTAGTACCTACATTAATAAACCTTACCTACTACTACGTACCTATACCTCCTACCTACATGTATTTTTACGGTCACTGTATTTTCCCCTCCGTTGCTCTGCGCAAGTACATTCGTGTAACTACTGTATGATCGTTAAGCTGTGATATCGGATCCGTTATTCATTCTGGGTGCCTACTGCCATGTCTTAGCGCAGTTTTAATTCAATCTTACCATGCTATTTCGTACTATGACCTTCTTATAATAATATTGGTATAATAATGTTTCTGTTAGAAGTTTTGTGACGTCATCGTTCAATCATTCACAAAACTCGTACCACGACGTGTCTTTAGACAGCTAGCATTATTGTTTTGGTGTCAAATTATGAGAAATTTAGCAATCTTAAAAAAGTTGCTTTTTATCAACGGAATCAAAACTATTTGGAGTTATTCTATTTAGATATTAGAAAATGCGTCATAAACAGTATGTGAAACGTTTTTATACATCTTGTTCTTCATTGTGAATGTAAAATAGTTGGGATTATTTGATTTATTATTTGATAACAAGTACTTGTTTTCAGATGGATAGCTAATTTGAAACAATCGAGTTTTTAGAAGCCGATAACGCAGAAACAAATACCTAGATACTTTTTTAATGAATTTATTTTGCACAAAATAATATTAATTTCAGGCAAATTGGTGTTATTTTTCGCCAATAAAAGTTTGGGGAGAAAGGGAAGAGAGGGAGAACCCCCTTGCCTTCTAACCTATATTCGGGACCTACGGGGGTAAATAAGATTCGATTCCAAACTAAATAGGGGTTTGATAAGTTGTTTCTGTTGTCGTCAAAATTATTGTATTTTTACCTAAAAACTCTAAATTTTCAGAAATTTATTGCTCGCGTAGGTATAATGTGGTTCCTAATCATAAAATTACTTTAAGTTCGACATTTTACTTTAAAATATAAATTTTATTAATTTACAAAGTAAGCAAATAGGTACGTAACTTACCAAAATTCTCCTAGTGTCGCATTCTTGGCCGTTGTTTATGTTAACAACATTAGTTTCGAGATTTTGAGTAGCACACAACACAACAAGTGTTCTTGTTTGAATCATAGAAAATATTTCAAACTAAAAACGAAAATGAATACCTACTTTCCTTTGGTGCACTGAGATAAAACATGTTTCCGATACGAACATAGCAAATAAACTGAAGTGATGGCTAGCAGGGATTGGACAATTTCGCTATATCATTCGTTCCTTAGCGAGAATAAAGTAATATTACTTTGTACAGGTCATGGTACGAATTTGAGTAATATCATTAAGAGCTTGCAACAAGCTTGCTGGATATAAGCTTACTTTTAAAAAAGGTGGGAGTAGGCCCCCAGGACGGTCTAATTGGCGACTGAATTTCTCGTCCTAAATCGGACTCTGAATTCCGTATCCTTAATTCAGGATGATCAAATAAGCTCTTTAGTGTCGCCCTTTTATCGCGCCGCCTTTGCACGTGCCGCTTCTTGTCAAAGGATGCCGCCGCCGCATAAACAAAGGATACCGCGTGCGGCGCGGCGTACACCCGCAAGTGAATTTGGATTTTGGCAGTTTACATCGACGCGCCGCGCGCGCCGTAGTGAAAGGTTGTATTTATTGACTCTGCTACGTATACTAAAAATGTTTTTTCGTTCGTTCTAAAAACTTTAAGTGAACCAACAAAAAAAAGCGGGTGTTTTGTAAAACATGTAAACACACAAGATGTGTAGATCACGCAATTAAAGAAGAAAATCGATATTTTGGTATGGATTCGGAACGTGATGATTTTGGATCTATTATTATAAATACAGGTGATAATGACTGCGACACTTCAAGTGATGAAGAATAGTAGGTAGTTAGTTTTAATTTTTCATTAAAATTCTCTTTCCGCCTCGCTTGCGTGTATTATTTGTATTCGTATTTTATTACAATAAACACAAGTAGGGACGGATACCGTTATCTAAGTCAAAGTCAAAGTCAAATAAGCTTTATTCAAATAAACTTAATTTTGAATCGTCTATATATTCTAAGCTCAATTGGCTTCCCATCCGTCGGCGCAGGGACTTACACACTCTTACGCTTCTTTATTCCATCCTTTTCCATCCAACCACTCCAGTCTATCTCAAAGAATGTTTCTGCTTTCGCTCCGCTGCCACACTATCCTCACTGCGCTCTTCTTCTAATCTTACTCTTCATTCAATTCCCTCGCCATTCAACTGATTTCCTCTCATATTCCTTCTCTGTGCATGCTGTACGGCTGTGGAATTCCCTCCCAGAGGGTATCAGGAAACCTCAAACTCTGAAATCATTTCGCGATCAAGTCATAAGACATTTCCTCTCCTCTACCTAATACACTATCGTATGTCCTGTTTTTTCTTTCACTTTAAAGTTTATTCATAGTTCCTCTCTTTATATCTATATCTATCTATATCTGATATCTCTTTCCATAATTGCACCCACTCCCCCTAAATCATCTTCTTCTTATATCTTTACTACTCAAGGTTGCCTGGAAGAGATTGCTATTTAGCAATAAGGCCGCCTTTTGTGTGCTTTCTTTCTGTTTTTGTGTCTATTTGTATTTTTTTCCTGTCTTGTGTGCAATAAAGTGTCTATTATTATTATTATTCCTACCACCCGTTCCAGACTTTTTTAGCTGACAAGAAGAACGGGCGCAAGAAACTTATCAGCTGTAACAGCCATAAGTAATGATATTTACTAACTTGAATATATCGTTACCAGATAATTACAACAGGGTGACAGGATTATTGGCAACAACATAGACTTATTATATTACTTCAACAAAGTACTTATAGAAGCAAGTTATGTGTTACATCATTTCCACGCATTTTGATCTTAAAGATATTCATCTACTTTATACTAACCTTTACCCATAAGCGTTTTTTTAACATGGTTTTTAAATTCATGCAAAGGAAGATCAATCACTTGTTGTGGAACTTTATTAATAAAGGCTTTGCCTTTCCCCATAAATTAAATACTTAGTTTTTGCAAGCCTAAATCTTGGAACGGCAAGTTTATCTTTATTTCTTGTATTAAACTGGTGAATATTGCTGTTCTTAGCAAAATATTGGCCTGCCAAAGTTAAGATATTTATTTCTTTAAACTATCTCTTCGCCGAAGATTGTACTCGTATATGGCGCGAACAGGGAGTACAAAAATATTTTCAATACTGGCAGCTGAGCCCCACAATAGCAATCCATAAGACATCTATTTATTTTATTTTTTATTTATTTAATAAGTACAGCCACATGATACATATTAAATAATCATATTATAAATTAATTACAACAATAAAAATTCTGATATGTATCAAAATAACGGCGTACATAGCATTCAATGTGATACGAATAAAACAAAAAAAGACAATATTACCTACTTTAATTACTAATAATTAAAATAAAATATAAAATAATTTAGGTTATCTATAATTTTTATCTTAAAATTTATGATCAAGCTATCATTGAATATATCTAATTCAGGGATAGCACTACTAAGTTTATTATATTCATTACAAATTCGTGCCAAGAGAGATTGAAGACCAAGATTGGTTCTGGCAAAAGGTCTTGCAAATGTTTTGGCTATACGGTATCGGGGATATCTGTGTGTTACCAAGAGAGACACACGTGACAATAACTCTTTTGATTGAATATACCCATTAATAAGTTTATGGAAGAAGCACATATCCAATAAAATCCTTCGATCGCGGAGAGTACACATCTTAAATTTTATTAGACGCAGGTTATTGGGCTGCCGATGGGAAAAACCACTACAAGTGAAGGCAAGGTGTCTAGTAAAAGCCCTTTGGATACTTACTCTCGATCCTCTGGGAGTGGACGATGTAAAAAGGACTCCAGACAGAAGAAGCGAATTCAAGGTGGCTGCGCATCAGAGCGTTGTACAGCAGAATCTTTGTGTCAATCTTGAAATTTTTGGTATTGCGTTTGATAAAGCCAAGCATTTTAGCAGCTTTTGTTACCAATGCATCAGTGTGTACAAACTTTAACCGTTTTGTAAATTTGTTTTGTAAATTTTAAGATCGTCAGCAAATAACGAAACTTTACAATTTTTTATGTTCGTGGTGACGTCATTAACAAAAACCAGAAAAAGCAATGGCCCTTAATGTGTGCCCTGAGGAACACCTGAATCCTGATTTGGCATGATACCCACTGGACTGAAACTCACTTACAACAACTGCCTGTGGCCTTTCCCGTAGGTATGAATCAAACCATTCCAGCAATGAACCTCCTATTCCATAGGCAGTCAGTTTCTTCAAAAGGATAGCATGATCAACCCGATCAAATGCGCTGCTAAAGTCGGTATACAACGTGGATATGACAATGCAACAATAAATGATAACACTGTAGACACTAGTTCATAGAAGTATTTTGAAACTATCAAATAATTCCTACGAGCGAAGTTAAAAAAAAGTATTTTTCGAACAAACTAAATACCACAAAAACAAGTACGAAATTAAACACCCTTTGTAAATATTGGTTACTTACATATGGTAAGAGCGGCAACAGCGCGGTGTTAGATCACAGAATAGTATTGACAGGTGACAAGCCGCGAAATGAACTTTTGGCGCCATTTAATGCTGAATTAAAACAGTGTTTTTCTTGATATCTACGGCAGCGACTCGAGCTACTGCATCATGTAACAACGCTGTCCATACGGCAATTTTCATTGCTGAGATTTGATATTTTCCAAAACCATGGCAATATATTATTATTTTTTTGCTTTTTACGGTGACTTTTTATTTTGATTTGAATACGGCTATCCTAAATTTGAATCCTAAATCACTGATTTAAAGTTATTCTGTCCACTGAATACCTAGTCACAAATTGAATATTTCTTGTATCCTTTGGACAGCGGACAAACACAAGTGTTACCATAATATCTCTCTCGGTATGTCCGTAGAGCTAAAGCAGCGATATTGTCCATAAATTAAAATCATGTAGGTGTACTCGAAAACTGTGAAATTATAATAAGGCATAGTAGAAGTAGAAATTAAAATCGATTTTGTTACGTTTGAATCTGTTTAATAAAATACAGGTTGGTTTGAAGTGCATTTATTTCAATTTCCATAAAACTTTGAAGAAACACCACTGTAGGTAAACGTGTAGACAAGGTGTAGGACTTTGGCACGTAAAAAAGTGTTTGTTTGAAAATTTCATCAAAATGAAATTTTGGAAAAGGAAAAAATACGTGTAGTCTCCTGTTTTCGTAAGTAATTTAATAATGATAAATACTCATTTTTACACAGGTAAAAGATTTCGAAACGTCAACTTTATTGTTTGTTAGAAGTAGATTTTGTCTCTTTCGCACATTTTTAGATGACACGCAATTAAAAATGACTCTTACGGCTTGAGCATAAGGTACAATTTGGCAACATTGTGTTAATTTATACTGATGTAGGGGTTTTTAACTTGTCGGCAATAGCTTAGTAATAGATACAGCATGTAGAAAATGTTAAAAACGAAAAAAAATCTCTTGTGACTAAACTACTGGATATTTTTCATTGATATTTTACAGGCAGACTGGGAGCGTTACTAGATATATGAAATTTAATTAATTGTCGCATTGACCTCTCCACTTTGTATATGGCATCGACCTCCAGTCCCTTATCGACTTGTTCAGATAGCTCGGAGACAAACGGAACTAAATTTGTAGCAACAGAACGACTAGGCGTGAAACTATGTTGGTTGTCAGTGAAAAGGTTCTTGTTCAATTTGCAGATAACTGGACATTTATAAGGGTTTCAAAAAGTTTTGCAAAGCATGATAATATAGAAACGGGACGATAGTTCTTGGCAGAGGCAGGGTCTCCCCTTTTGAAGACGGGAACTATACGAGCTTTCTTCCATTCTTTAGGGAAAACACCGTCTTCAAGAGATCTATTGAATATTAGTGTTAGTGGTAAAATTATACCCTGCATGCAACGTCTAACAAACAACGGAGGAAGGGCATCAGGTCCGGCCCCCTTACTTATATCAAGATTTTTAATTTTTCGTGCCACCTCAGATTCAGTATATCTCAATTTAGCTATATAATTATTACCGAAACATTGGGGTTCAACTTTGAACCTCGTACTCGAGTCGTCGTAAGAATATACTGAGGAGAAGTGTCGAGCAAACAATTCGGCAATCTCTGGACCAGATTTAGCAACTGCGTCATCCAATTGCACTTTTGCCGGTATAGAAGAATGACCACTGCGTTTCCCTTTAATAAAGCTCCAAAACATTTTAGGATTGTTAGGGATATTTGCCTCTATATTTTGTAGGTAGCCTCTATAACATTTTTTATAAAGCTTGTGACCACGGTTGCGAAGTAAATTATATTCTACTAGCTTCCGCCCGCGACTTCGTCCGCGTGGATATTAGAGAAAATCCTTAGGGAACCTTCAACCAGGATCCGACCAGCCGTTTTTACGCAATTAGGCGGGTCCCCACCAAGCGCGCTGCCTCGCGAGGCAAGACGTTTGCCTCGTGAGGCGGGCCTCGCACGAGGCTGCTCGCTTGGTGGGGACCCGCCTAATTGCGTAAAAACGGCTGGTCGGATCCTGGTTGAAGGTTCCCTAAGGATTTTCTCTAATATCCACGCGGACGAAGTCGCGGGCGGAAGCTAGTTTTTTACAATAATCAGAATTGGTCCAGAGATATTAGTAGGTATCTCGTCCCTGTCCCTCTCCCCATAAAAGCTCAAAAACGACATCCACATCGATTTTCATGTTTACTTAACTTACCAAAGTTTGATTGAGGTATGTTTAGAAAAGAATCTTGTGGTAACGAACACCATGTTTGACCACAAGGAAATTCATATGTACACTTGGCAGAGAGGGGAAAAGAAGAGTATGATCGATTTTGTGATTGTTGATGAAAGACTGAAGGGCAGAGTTGTAGACACCAGGGTCTTTAGGGGTAGTAACATTGGAACAGACCACTTTCTTGTAGTGTCTCGGATTAGTGGTCTGTTCAAAAGTTGGCGTCATCGTCCCACAGTGTCAACAACGGAGCTGACTAGAGTAAAAGTTGAGAACCTGGATGAAGTGGAAGTGCAAAAAACATATTTGTGCAAATTGAAAGAACGATTGGGAAATGTGGCTGAAGTGAAAGATGGCAAGCTTGAGGAAGTTTGGGAAAAGTTTAAAAAAGGTGTGACTGAAACAGCTGAGGAAATATGTGGAGTGAGTAAAAGGAAGAATGCTCCCCCAATAAACTGGTGGGATAGTGAGGTAAGACAGATAGTGAATGAAAAGAAAAAAGTATGGCAGGATCTGCTGGCCATCAAAGCCAGTAAAAGAGTGAATGCAAGTGTTACAGAAGAGGATGTTGATACAGTTGCAAGGGAGTTTAAAAGGATTAAGAAAGTAGTGAAAGAAAAAGTAGACGAAAAAAAGAGAAAGATGAAAGAAAAGTGTGACTTCAAACTCTGTGATAACTTTCGAGACAATATAAAATTGTTTTGGAAACAAGTGAAAACGTCTCGAAGTGGATCACATAAGTCTAAAATGAATGTGATAAGAGATGAAAAAGGTGAGCTAGTGACAGATGAAAAAGGTGTACTACAGGAGTGGATGAAATATTTTGAGAGTTTGTTTGAGGCGGATGGCTCTATGCTAGAAGCCTCGGATAAAAGGGTGGAAGACGAGGAAGAGACAGAAGTGGATGAAAGAGATATATATATGGATGAGATTATTAGTGCAATGAAGAGCATGAAAAAAGGGAAAGCAGCAGGATATGACAGAATTACTGTTGAAATGCTGAGAGGTGGGAAAGAGCTGGTTGCGTCCTGGCTGTGCCTGATCTTTAATAAATGTTGGAACAGTGGCAAAGTGCCGGAAGATTGGCGTAAAGCCGTGGTCGTGCCGCTGTACAAAGGGAAAGGGTCACGGCAGGATGCTAAAAACTACCGCGGGATCAGTCTTCTCAGCATTGTCAGTAAATTGTATGCAAAGGTACTGATTGAAAGAGTGATGCAAAAAACTGATCAGAGTATTTGGGATGTGCAAGCGGGATTCAGAAAGGGAATGGGATGCACGGATCAGGTCTTCTCCTTGAGGTGCTTAACCGAAAAACACCTGGCTAAGCACAAAAAGGTTTACTGTGCCTTTGTGGACCTGGAGAAGGCCTACGATCGAGTTGACAGGAATGAGCTATGGAAAGTGTTGTCCGAATACGGATTGGAGAGCAGACTGATTCATGCACTGAAATCTCTCTATGAGGATTCCCGTGCATGCGTCAGGATTGACGGCGTATACACTGACTGGTTTGGCATCTCTAGGGGTGTCAGACAGGGATGTGTTGCGTCACCATGGCTCTTTAATCTGTTTTTGGACAGTTGTATGAAAGGTCTGAAAGAACGTGACTGTGGGGTTGTGATGAATGGGACTCAAATCAAGTGCCTTCTCTACGCTGACGACCAAGTTATACTTGCGTCTTCTGCGCAAGAGTTGCAGGAAATGATGTCGGTTATGAATGAAGATTTTGTGAGAAAAGGGATGAAAGTGAATGTAACTAAGACTAAAGTGATGGTGTTTGAGAGAGATGAAGAAATGACTGACTGTACGGTAATGTTAGG
Source organism: Agriphila tristella (assembly GCA_928269145.1). Taxonomy (NCBI): domain Eukaryota; kingdom Metazoa; phylum Arthropoda; class Insecta; order Lepidoptera; family Crambidae; genus Agriphila; species Agriphila tristella. The sequence goes on from OV743432.1 coordinate 33,029,139, forward strand.
TGGCGAAAAAGTGGAACAAGTCCGTGAGTTTGTATACTTGGGGAGTTTGTTCACAAGGGACGGAAAGAGTGAGGAAGACATAGAAAGACGAGTGAAGAAAGGAAATTCGGTGAGTGGTGCTATACACTCGGTTATGAGTAGCCAAACCGTTTCTGCAAAGGCGCGAATGGCTATTCATAACGGAGTGCTGGTACCGACACTGATGTATGGAAGTGAATCTTGGGTATGGCAGAAGAAGAATGAAAGCAGAATAAATGCGATAGAGATGCGATCGTTGAGGAAAATATGCGGAGTAAAACTGAGTGATAGAGTGAGCAATGAGGTGATTCGCAAAAGGTGTGGTCTGAAAGATGATATAGTGACAAGAATTGAGAAAGGAATGCTCCAGTGGTTTGGTCACTTAGAGAGGATGAATGAAAGGCGAATCACGAAAGAGATATACTGTGCGAATGTGGAAGGAACGATTGCACGAGGGCGTCCCAGAAAAACCTACGCGGACCAAATAGAGGTTATTATAAAAAAGGCTGGTGTACGCAGTGACAAAAACCGCAGGGCATGTATGAAAAGAGTGATGGATATGAATGAAGCGAAAGAAGTGTGCAAGGATCGTAGCAGGTGGCGATCCATAGTCTCTGCCTACCCCCATGGGAAACAGGCGTGAGTGTATGTATGTATGTATGTATGTATGTACTTAACTTACCCCATTTAGGTACCCCTAAGGGATGATTTTCAAAATAACAAAATAAGTATGTAATTGCCTATTTATTTCTAGACGTGCTCCTACGAATTTAAAAATTGTAATGTCTATTTCATATTCTTTTTCCATGCAAAATTTGAACACCATTTTAACCCCTGTAGGGGTTAAAATCATGTCCACCTTGTTGGACTATAAATTAATGTCATTTTCGCAATCACCATCCCATAAAACCTCAAAAACGACATCCACATCGATTTTCATGTTAACTTATCCTATTTACCCCTAAGGGATGATTTTAAATATTTAATTTTTCAAAATAACAAAATATATAATTGCCTTTTTATTTTTAGATGTGTTCCTACGAATTTTAAAGTTGTAATGTCTATTTAATATTATTTTTCCATACAAAATTTGAACCCCGATTTCACCCCTTTAGGGGTTAAATCATGTCCACCGTGTTGGACTTCAAAATAAATGTCATTTCCGCAATCACTATCCCATAAAACCTCAAAAACGACATCCATATCGATTTTTATGTTTACTTACCCCATTTACCCCCTACGGGGTTGATTTTCAAAATAACAAAATATATGTAGGTATATTTATTTTTAGACGTGCTCCTACGAAGTTTAAAGTTGTACTGTCTATTTCATATTGTTTTTCCATACAAAATTTGAACCCCATTTTCACCCCTTTAGGGGTTAAATCGTGTCCACCGTGTTGGACTTCAAAATAAATGTTATTTTCGCAATCGTCAACTCAGAAAACCCCAATAACGACATCTATATCGATTTTTAGGTTTATTTACCCCATTGCACCCCCATTTCATCACCATGGGGGTTGAAATTATACCAATACAATATGCGTTGCGTTAGATTTCCATCCATAAGCCTAAATTACAAATTTAGCGATTTTTACTTCAAAAATAAAGGATTATCTTCTAAACACAACTTCATCCCGCTTTTCACCCCTTCGGGGGTAGAATTTTGAAAAACGCTGAGACACGTATTTATTTATTTTTAATTATCAGCCTAAACACAAAATTTGAAGATCCTAGCTTCAAAACTGAGGGACTTTCATACAAACTTTCATCCCTTATTTAATCCCCTTAGGGATGGAATTTTAAAAAATCCTTCCTTAGTGGATGCCTACACTGTATAAGGTATCTGTGTGCAAAATTTCAAGTCTCTAGGTTCAGCGGTTTGGGCTGTGCGTTGATATCTCACTCAGTCAGGACTTTGAATTTTATATACACAGGTTGGTCAAAAGTTCTGTTACTGAGTTTCTTTATCGATTACTGGCCATTAAAACAAATGAAAAGAAAAAATAAAAATGACATATTATTGACAGTTTTATAAGCTATAATTCCATACCACACGTATATCATATTTTGTTTATTTCACCATGGAATGGGGGTTGAAGGAGAATCGTGTCGCTGTAATTGCTCTGCACAAATGTGGGCAGCCACCGAATATGATTTTCAAATTGCTACAAAAGTTGAAAATCAACAAGCAATTTATTTATCGCACTATCCATAGGTACAATAATACCTTGACCGTCGATGACCGAAAAAGATCAGGAAGACCACGCACCGTTCGGACACCAGCTGTGATCAAGGCAGTGAAGGCGAGAATCACGAGAAATCCCGTCCGGAAGCAAAAGTTATTGGCAATACAGATGACTGTGAAGAGAAGTTCCCTTAAAAAAATTATCAATGATGACCTTGGGCTTCACGCTTACCGTAGACGAAAGGGCCATCTGCTAAACGCACGATTGAAGGCTATGAGGTTAGCACGAAGTCGCGCTCTACTAAAGCAGTACGCACAAAACGGCCATCGAAAAATCTTGTTTACTGATGAAAAAATCTTCACAGTCGAAGAAAATTTTAACCGTCAAAATGATAGAGTATACGCTAAGAATAGTAAAGAAGCCAGCATGATTGCTCCGAGGGCCCAACGAGGTCACCCCCCCTCATCAGTGATGATTTGCCTGGGGGTGTCCTATTCAGGGCTAAGTAAGGTTCATTTCTGTGAAAAGGGTGTGAAAACTGGCGCTAGAGTCTATCAAGATACCGTTCTGGAACCTGTTGTCAAACCCTTAAGCCACATTTTATTTCAAAACCAGCCATAGGTCTTCCAGCAGGACTCTGCCCCTGCGCACAAAGCAAAATCTACACAAGCATGGTTTCGGGCTAACAAAATTGATTTTATCGCGCAGGAAGAATGGCCATCCTCCAGCCCAGACTTAAATCCTCTGGATTATGCCATATGGCAACTTATTGAGGAGAAAGCATGTGCTAAGCCCCACATGAATCTCGACTCTCTTAAGCGCGCTATTCTCAAGGCAGTCGCAGAATTGGCTATGGTGGTAGTTCGTGCTGCCATCGATGACTGGCCTCGTCGTCTAAAGGCGTGTATTCATGCCAGAGGCGGTCATTTCGAATAATTTTAATACATGATAATCTTAAATATTTGTGCTTTCATTTGGTATATAATTCATTGTAGCATTATTTGTAAATTTAGTATTATTCATGTTTTCCATAGTTACAGAACTTAGTAACCAAATAGATTTCGTCCCTCGGATTTGAGTATTTCAAATATTTATTTCTAACCTTATCTTTTTCTGCTAAAAGTTTGAATAGGGCATAACTGAACCATAATGGTTGACTTAATTTCCTAAAGCTATCACACCTAAGCACGAATTTGTCTCTGATTTGATAAATGAAATTATAAAATTTGTAAACCATATCATTCACGTTATTACAATTTGAGAATAAATCCTGCCAGTTTACCTGCTTCAACTCACGGACAATATTGCAATAGTCAGCCTTGTAGTATTTAAATATTAAATTCTTCTTTGGTTTTAAAAAGAGTTATTTACATTAGAATATAGTATTCTCAACATGAGATTCGGGTGTATGGGGTAACATTTACTTAAGAGATCAAGTGGATTAGCGACACATGCATTTGGTATATTACTAATGACCAAATCTCGGAAGCAATTATCGTTGTTGTTAATATTATTTTGTTGGTAGAGACTATTAGCACTTAAGAAGTCCACGAGTGCATATCCTAAACTAGAATTGTAATTCAATGAAGCCCATGGTGTTAATACCGTCATAAAGATGACTTTATTCAATGGAGTGCATGCAAAGGCATGCACTCCATTGAATAAACCCAAGATTACAATCACCAATGATTACAATATCGACCGTTTGATCTAAAGCAAGTTCGATTTGACACAGAAATTGTTTCAGGGTTTCCAATTTTACTGGTGGTGGCAAATAAACCACACAAATAGTCAGACATTTGATTGCTTCATTTATATTTAACTTTAATTTAACCCTAACGCTTTCTATATCATCGCATTCTAAACTTGTTAACCGAACAAAAGGAATGTCGCGAGAAACGGCCATCAAAGTACCGCCACCGTCTTTTTTGGACACCCTGGAACACAAACGATCCATCCGATAAACAATGTATCTGCTATCTATGACTTTATTTGTAGATATATTAGATTTGAGCCAAGTTTATGTAAATGCAATTACATTATACATAGTTAGAGTTCAAAACATTATTGTACACATCATTCGTTTTAGTTCGGAGTCCTTGATTGGACATTCTGATAATACAAACTAAACACTGTGCAAGATTAACTCCGTAACATTCACAACATAACAATCAAAAGTATACTAAACAATTAATTTCAGGCTATCGGGGGATCTTATCAAAATACTCTGACTATTTTCATCCTTACGGACAATACGTCACCCGTCGTCCATTTCGCACCCAAACAAATTTATAAAGCATTTCTTTGGCCTTCTTCCGAGTAGCGGCGTGCAATGATTTGTTACTGGGAGTAAAGTGCTCTGTGACGAATATAGGAACTCGAGATCCATCAATACCAAGATGGTTTGAAGCCAGCTTGTCCTGAGCGTTCTTCTTATTAAATTTCGTGACCACCGCTAGAATTTCATATCTTTGGCGTGAACTGCGCAATTTAACAATAACTGCTCTTGGCCTGGCGTTATCTTTATTTAATTTTGCGACCCTAGTTACATGCTGTACATCTTCTGTAGTCAAACGACTATTAACGACCTTTGAGAGCTGGATCATAGTGTCGACCAAGTTTTCCGACCTATGCTCAGGGATGCCATTCATTAATCTCAATGTTGCATTCTCTCATGTGCAATTCAATATATTTTGGAGCTTTATTAAAGGGAAACGCAGTGCTCATTCTTCTATACCGGCAAAAGTGCAATTGGATGACGCAGTTGCTAAATCTGGTCCAGAGATTGCCGAATTGTTTGCTCGACACTTCTCCTCAGTATATTCTTACGACGACTCGAGTACGAGGTTCAAAGTTGAACCCCAATGTTTCGGTAATAATTATATAGCTAAATTGAGATATACTGAATCTGAGGTGGCACGAAAAATAAAAAATCTTGATATAACTAAGGGGGCCCCGGACCTGATGCCCTTCCCCCGTTGTTTGTTAGACGTTGCATGCAGGGTATAATTTTACCACTAACACTAATATTCAATAGATCTCTTGAAGACGGTGTTTTCCCTAAAGAATGGAAGAAAGCTCGTATAGTTCCCGTCTTCAAAAAGGGAGACCCTGCCTCTGCCAAGAACTATCGTCCCATTTCTATATTGATCGGGTTGATCATGCTATCCTTTTGAAGAAACTGACTGCCTATGGAATAGGTGGTTCATTGCTGGAATGGTTTAATTCATACCTGCGGTAAAGGCCACAGGCAGTTGTTGTAAGTGGGTTTCAGTCCAGTTGTTATCCTTATATGGCTTATATGGTTCCTCAGGGCACACATTTAGGGCCATTGCTTTTTCTGGTTTTTGTTAATGACGTCACCACGAACATAAAAAATTTAAAAGTTTCGTTATTTGCTGACGACCTTAAAATTTATAAAACAGTCACGTACAATGAAGTTAGCAAACTTATTCAAGATGACCTTAATAGACTTGTCATCTGGTGCGACGCTAACCGCATGGCACTTAATATTGGCAAATGTTACCATATTAAGTACTCCAGGAAAAAAAACCACTTGTGACTACTTATGAGCTTGGTGGCGTGAAGATTGAGGAGGTCAAGGTTGTTAGGTCTTGGTGTTAATATTGACAGCAGGTTAAAGTTTGATATACACACTGATGCATTGGTAACAAAAGCTGCTAAAATGCTTGGCTTTATTAAACGCAATACCAAAAATTTCAAGATTGACACAAAGATTCTGCTTTACAACGCTCTGGTGTGCAGCCACCTTGAATTCGCTTCTTCTGTCTGGAGTCCTTTTTACAGCGTCCACTCCCAGACGATCGAGAGTATCCAAAGAGCTTTTACTAGACACCTTGCCTTCACTTGTAGTGGTTTTTCCCATCGGCAGCCCTATAACCTGCGTCTAATAAAATTTAAGATGTGTACTCTCCGCGATCGAAGTATTTTATTGGATACTAGCTGACCCGACAGACATTGTCCTGTCTTAGTTATGATATAAATATTGAATTCGAATTGGTATAATTAATGAAAAGTCGGGTTCAGAGATATTAGTAGGTACAGAGCCCGTATTACAAGCTCTTAAATCCTGCCAGGTTTATAAATTGCTGTAGTGACATCTCTTTCTCGTCGTATAGCAAATAAAAGAGATAGATTGATAGCCAGTCAGAAAACTGCCTGGAAATAAGAGGTCATAATACGGCCCCAGTTCCCGTTCCCGTTCCAGTCAGTTTTTTTACATCCGCTTTGACGATATTTGCAGCACGCAGTCAAACGTCTTAAGGTTAAAAAAGTTTATGTTGTCCAAAATAATTATTCTTATTCTTAATTTTTTTAAAGTCATTACTTAAGGTTACATTAAAAAGTTTTTATATCCATAATTATTTTATATGGTGGTTAAGTATTCTTAAATTTTCTAATTTTCCGCGCAATTTTTTTATTTTTTTCTTTCATAACAACCATCTCCTGATAATAACAAATACAACGAAAAAAGAATTAGCAAAATCGGTCCAGCCGTTCAGGCGTGATGGCTTGACCACGCGAAATTGGATTCATTTTTATATTTATAGATGTGCTTCCATAAACTTATTAATGGGTATATTCAATCAAAAGAGTTATTGTCACGTGTGTCTCTCTTGGTACCACACAGATATCCCCGATACCGTACAGCCAAAACATTTGCAAGACCTTTTGCCAGAACCAATCTTGGTCTTCAATTTGTAGGGCGGTAGGAAAATATAGACGATTCAAAAGTACTTAATAATTAAGTTTATTTGAATAAAGCTTATTTGACTTTGACTTAGATAACGGTATCCGTCCCTACTTGTGTTTATTGTAATTAAATAATTATGAATACAAATAATACACACAAGCGAGGCGGAAAGAGAATTTTAGTGAATGGTCAGTAGGGTAAGAATTTAAATCGGATTTAATTCCTACAAAAGGTTTTATTGTTTTAATAGCTTCATTTGTTGCCAAATATGACTGTCCTAGGTTTTCCCCCCCAGCAGAGTTGTGCTTAAGTGGTAGGGGGGTAAAAATGTACCCCAAAAGGGGTATTTGTGCGGTGTTTTTGTTATATCTCGTTTTTCATCAAGATTATGTAAGAAGATTTTAAAGTTGGGTAAATTCCAAACAATTTGAGGGTAGAACGGTTTTGATACGAACGATAGTTTTGGAGACACAAAGCATACCATATTTAAAACTACTATCATTTTTCGTTTGCAAAATAACTTTGTTTTTCATAGTGTTTGTATGATTAACAAACTTATATTTGCGGTTATGGAAAATGTGCTATATCTCTAAAACTGATTACTATATCTCGTTAAAACTAATTTTAGTTGAAAACGTTTATTAAGATTTACAGCATATATATTTTTTAGATTTTTCACTCTTTTATTTCAATAGTTAGACGTGGGGGACACACAGGAGACATTTTGGTAGAAATCGTGTAACTTAAAAATTGGTCTAATTTCGAAAAGCTGTGTCTCCAAATCTATCGCTCGTATCAAAACCGTTCTACCCTCAAATTGTTTCATATTTAACCAACTTTAAAACCTTCTTACACAATTTGATGAACAACCAGTCCTTCCAGGACAAATCCCCTTTTGCCTTTTGGGGTACACTTTTACCCCCCACCACTTAAGCACAACTCCGCCGGGGGGGGGGGAAACCTAGGATAGTCATATTGGGCAATAAAAGATGCCATTAAAACAATAAAACCTTTTGTAGGAATTAAATCCGATTTGAAGTGTTTCTTAGTTTAATGCTACTTAACTACTACTATTCTTCATCACTTGAAGTGTCGAAGTCATTATCACCTGTATTTATAATAATAGATCCAACATCATCACGTTCCGAATCCATACCAAAATATCGACTTTCTTCTTTAATTGCGTGATTTACACGGTTCCCTATATATTTGCATAAAATTTAAGGCATAATAATATGTCTTAGCATAATCTGATTTCGCCGAATGATGTTTACGCATAATATTACTTAGTCATAACAGCTTATGCATATTTTTTTTAGGCATAACTAATTTAAGCATAATCATGTTTAAGCATAATATTCTTTAGCATAAATTTAAACACGCATAATGTTATTAAAGCATATTTTTATAAACAAAAAAAAATCACTAACAGTTCGAAACTTGCACATTTAAAAGCTACTTATTGCTAAAAATTTACACTTGAAATAAATATAAGTAAATGTTATCGTTAGAGTACGGAATCCGTTAATCTGCAGATTAACTAGTGAATCTGCAGATTAACTGGCCGAGCCAGTTAAAGTACGGATTTTTTTTTAAATAGACGATTTCCGCACGTGTCCGACTAACGCGTCTGCTGTTTACAAGAGCCAGAATTGCTTTGTAAACAGCAAACGTACCGCGTCAATTATTATAATATAAGAAAATATTTCTGTTGTCTGTTATAAAAAAATAACCTCAAAATTTAAGGCGAGCGCGAAGCGCAGCGTAGCGTGAGCCTTAAATTTCTAACCTAACCCGGGACCTACAGGAATAAAGCAGTTCGATACGATCGATCGTCGACACGTCAGGTCAAATACGATTATAAAGTTGCAGTTGCGCCCCCCTCCCCCCCCCCCCGCTTTTGTGTCTACCTTTTATGTTATTACTCATTTTCTTTTAATAACAAAACTTGTTTCCGTACTTTAACTGATCCTTGGTCGTTAATCTGCAGATTAACTAGTTGAAGTGCGGAAATCATCTATTTTAAGAAAATTCCGCACTTTAATTGACTCGACCAGTTAATCTGCAGATTCACTAGTTGATCTGCAGATTAACGGATTTCCGCACATTAACGGTGACATAAATATTGTTTGTCATATGCAAGGCTAGAGGTATGTATTTACAATGCCAGAGTTAAAAATACCTAATTTAACAAGACCTAATGGACGAAAAACCGAAAATCAAATGCTTGATTGAACGGTTGTTTGGCTGTGTACGTTTAAAATCACGAAAGGACATTTTTTAACTAAAATATTAAATCCTGAAGCTTAATAAACTGAAGGTTAATTGAGGGTTACATGCCAGCAGGTCGGTTCTGGCACTTTTTGGGGTTCGGAATTACGGATATTTATTTTCTAGTATGTAAAGGTGTGTTTTTTATTTTAGAAAATGATTGGCCATCTTTTATTTATCCGAAAATGATACCACACTTGCCATAGTAGCTATAAATTTGCAATTATTACGACAAACATCATGCGCGGCGAAACGATAGGTCCGTGATGAACAATTTGACCTCTAAAATCTATTAGGGGTCAAATCCAACTCTGTAGTGTCACCTACGAATGGTAAAAGAAGCACGCTTTTATCACAATGTGCACAATTTGCGATTTCAAGTTACACATAGTCTATAGATGGAGATAGATATAACTTTTCTGTTTTAAGAAATATCGCAAAAAATACTTCACAGTTGTTCATGAGGTCCCATAAGCTTAATTGGATTATGTGATTTAACAGACCCAGTAGCATTCCATGAATTGGGGTTCGCCATTTTGGCCCAATTGGGGCTCGATTTATCTGTTTTAATTTGAAACCCGACAGACTTTTCGATAATCGATTCGTTAGCCGGTACGGCCCCAGATTGGGTCACCAAGTTGGAAAAGAAATTGATTACGCTTTGCTGCCCCGCCGGCGCGGGCGCCTGTTCATTTACGGTCTGCAAAAAATAATAGGTATATCTATACAATGTGTTACAAAAACACTTCTACTAATCCCGAAAGGTGGTTGAAGTAGGTACATCATGTAAAGAGTTAAGAGGGCCTAGTGCGAGTTGATGTTTTCACTTTTCACTATCGAAAACTATCGGATATAGGTACCTACTGCTCATAGTCAATGCGCGTGAAAGAGAGATAACGATAGTTAGTTTTCGATAGCGACAAGTGAAAACATCAACTCGCACTCGTCCTCTGTAAATTTCTTAAAATCCTAATTATGTTAAGTTTTGATTTCGTATTTTCGTCTAAAATTAGCATCGTTTCATTACTGAATTGTAGGTACAGTCAAGAGCACCTAGTGAATTTATTCAAGTTTTGAGATGCGGGATTTATCGGAAAAGCAAGTTGCACCGCTCGAAGCGTTTTTTCGACTTCTTCAACAATTAACAATGGGATGCACGGATCAGGTCTTCTCCTTGAGGTGCTTAACCGGAAAACATCTGGCTAAGCACAAAAAGGTTTACTGTGCCTTTGTGGACCTGGAGAAGGCCTACGATCGAGTTGAAAGGAATGAGCTATGGAATGTGAAGGAGAACAGACTGATTCATGCACTGAAATCTCTCTATGAGGATTCCCGTGCATGCGTCAGGATTGACGGCGCAAACACGGATTGGTTTGGCATCTCTAGGGGTGTCAGACATGGATGTGTTGCGTCCCCATGGCTCTTTAATCTGTTTTTGGACAGTTGTTTGAAAGGCCTGAAAGAACGTGACTGTGGAGTTATGATGAATGGGACCCAAATCACAGGACACAAAAGGTGTGGCCTGAAAGCAACTGAAAGATGATACCTATAGTGACAAGAATTGAGAAAATAATGCTCCAGTGGTTTAGTCACTTAGGTTGGCCCCAGACCTACCGGTTTCATTTCTTTGCTTTGCTGTTCTACCTTGCTTAAAAGACCGCCGGCCAACCAGGGTAATTTTCAATCTATCGCATTTTGGGACTAGACCAAATTGGCGAGATAGCCATTAGCTTGGTGTTATCAAATATCATCGCCTGGATTGCAAAGTAGGAAGCTTTTAGGAGATATGTCACCCTGAACATGGACTCCGATCGTTAAAAATAAATCGATCACTTATTTATACAAGATGTTTGGTAAAGCCTTATAAAGCTGAATATGGTAGATAGGGACCATAAAACTGAACAACTTTTACTATGGGACCAAATCTGAAATCGCAAAAAAAAATGAGCTGTTTCATACATTTTGATAATTTCGTTATTAATATTTGTATGAAACAGCAGTTTTTTTTTTGAAAACTAAAACTAAAATTTCGCATAGCAACCCAGACGACGATATTTGATAACACCAAACTAACAGCTATCTTGCCAATGTGGTTTGGTCAAAATATACGATATATTGAAAATGAGCCTCTTGGCCGGGCGGTCCATAGTATTACAGCAAAGCAAAGAAATGAAACCGGTAGGTCTTGGGCCAGCCTTAGAGAGAATGAATGAAAGGCGAATCTCGAAATATATTGTGCTAATGTGGAAGGAACGATTACGCAAGGGCGTCCCAGAAAAACCTGACCAGATAGAGGTTTTTAGAAAAACAAAGTTGATAAAAAAAAGCTGGTGTACGCAGTGACAAAAACCGCAGGGCATGTGTATGAAAAGACTGATGGATGTGAATGAAGCGAAAGAAGTGTTCAGTTACTTACGAGATTGCTTGTGACATTGATAGACAATTGGCCTATCTGGCCGCTATTTGAGCGGCCAGCAATTGAAAAGTTGTGGTGGTTATTTTGCATTTTGTAAGTTGCACGGTAATAAAGGTAACAAGCATAGATGGTAACAAGGCAACGCAAAGCAGATGACAGCGGTCTAACCGCTATCAATACTTTGATTGGTTAAAATATGCCACAAATGACATTTGATATTTGAAACAACCAATCAAATGTTTTGGTACAACCGCTTGTGGCGCCATTAGTTCCTCAGTTTCCATCCCCATTGACAAACGGCAGCTACAGTGTTGGGCGTAATCAACTACTTTTTGTAATCGTGATTACTAACTCCTACTACAAATCGTCGATTACAAGTAGTTACGATTGCAAGTAATCGAACTACAAATAATCATATTACATAAAGTAATCGTTAATCTGATTACTGCAATCAAGTAGTTAATAACTACAGACCCCCTAGCCAAAGTAACATTTGCAAATTTTCGCTATCGCTTCGCTTCGAAACATGTATGGATTTGACGTTTTTAAATTCTATAGTTAACGAAACCTTATCATACATGTTTCGAAAGCGAAGCGATAACGAAAATTTGCCAATGTTACTTTGGCTAGGCCCTCTGGGACCCTATTTTTGAATCGCTCGATTGGCGTCGAGCGCTCGTTTCTACTGATTTTCGTTCGACATATAACTCTATTTCGAACGTCTGAGCCATATGTCGAACGAAAATCAGTAGAAACGAGCGCTCGACGCCAATCGAGCGATTCAAAAATAGGGTCCCTGCCCTCCTAGCCAAAGTAACATTTGCAAATTTTCGCTATCGCTTCGCTTCGAAACATGTATGGATTTGACGTTTTAAAATTCGATTGTTAACGAAACCTTATGTCAATCCCATACATGTTTCGAAAGCGAAGCGATAACGAAGATTAGCGAATGTTACTTTGGCTAGGCCCTCTGATTACTTAAGTTCTAGAATATAATAGGTCTTTCCCAAGTAACACGTAATCTGTATATTCACTGAAGTAAAGACTGATTTACGTTTTAAAGTCTGACTATCACTTTAAATCAGTTTTGACTTAGTTTAAATGCTTTTGAGTAGAATGTGGTAAAATTTATAATGCATGAAGCTATTGTATGGTTTAAAAAATAAAGTTAATTGGCTTATAATCATACTAAAACATTAAATACTTCTAATATACAGCACCATAAACAGCATTTACACTAACACAGAGGTTAAGACCTTATATTAGTAAATAAGAAAACCTAATACTTTAAATAAACGTTGTCGAAATATGTTATAATGAAGTTAGATATATTAACACATTTTTAAGATTAAACGCATTTTTATGATCTTTTCTTATGCTTATTTACAGCTAAGCATTAGCCAAACATTTACTAAAGTTGTAGCTCTGTTTTCTTCTTATTTTATTGTTACTTTAAAGCTTTCAGCACTATTTACATAAATAAAAATGTAATTTTATTACTATAGGTCATAATTTGGCCATAAAACCATGAGTCGTATGATTATTTTCATTTGTGCGTTATTATACTCATTAGTAAATTTATATCGCACGTGTCACGTTGTTGTCATGAATAAACAGTGGAAAAAGACTAAGAGAACAGGTGGAGTAAAGAGAAAGATAAAAACGGAATATTCAAACTTTATATCTGGTCTAAATAATGAAAAACGTGTTCCAAATAATGATACTCTTGATACACAAAATACCAAGGGTCTGACATGCTTTGATAGAGCGAGATCGTCTTATTGAGATTCCTATAGGAGGAAATAGAGAAGAGTTTCATGTTTTATCTCTATCACCGACCGGACTTTTTTTCATGGTCGGGTTATAGGCACAGTTCAACTAGGCAAAACAAACAAGTGAGGTTATATCAAAAGTGCCAAAGAAATTAAAGGTTTTGTAGATAACTACCTAATTTATACATAAAATTTATTATAAATCGAATGTGTAGTGTTTGTGTCGAGCCTACAAAATGGTGGGGTGTTCAATATTTGGCTGCAAAAGCAACAAATAAAGAAAAGAAGCGGGTGTTACATTTCATTTGTAAGTACACTGTTTTCTATATTTTGATCACGTATTTCTTTCTCAAATCTCACAGGAACCAAGTTTCTGAGCTAAATCATTAGTTACATCATGAAAAACCTGATAAACAGGAATGCTCTAAAAAATATTTCTAAAAATAACCTCGGAAACATTTGACATACAAACCGGGAAAATTGCGTATTAATCTACGTAATAGAAGCCAGCTTAGCATTGACGTCCACTAAAATCAGTAGGTTTATAAATCGATTTCCGGATGCCTACTCATATAGAAATTTTTCCCCAAAAATTACCCCATATTTCAGGGAATTTCAAGCGATTTGATTTTTCCAGATTTCCGACGGAAGATAAAATTCGTGAGAAATGGATAGATTCAACTGGAAAAAAGAATTGGCATAAGTACACACGAATTGATTTGTAGAAAAAGTGTGTCTGTACATTACATATATTGAAAAAAAAAATTGAAGCGATGGAGACATTAATTAATGATTTTTAATTATTTTTCCTAGAAACTTTGCTAAGCAATGCCAATTTCCAATAAAAACAATAATAATTTATTTTTATAACCATTAATGTTCATTATGAATTCAATACTTATATTGATAAGTTTAAAATCATTCAAAGTTGTTCAGCCTGATGAGCATTTTTTGTTGAGGTACAAAAATCGAATATCTGGAACACCTGATGTAGAACCATGTCCAGCTAAACTTTACAAAATTTGCATTTTTTTGTTAAGGTATAAAGAAGAACAATTACGTCACATATTATAACAGGGTGTAATTGTCAAAAATTCAATATAGTTTATCACAAAAAGAGTGGTCGGTCGGGACCACTTATTTTCGCGATTTCGCTTGCAATACTTTGTTCAATTCAGTCAAAATGTTGACTTTCACTCACTACGGAATTCAAGTACAGTAACGATTCCGACTAAATTTTAGGGTATTTTTTTTGCGATCATGGCAGCCCCATATTTTGACGTCATAGTATATCTATCCCTTACACCCGGTCGCTCGGTGGCGCATCTACCCCTTTTTAATATACTATATCTATGCAAAATACAGAACAATCGGTAGTTGTGTATGAGCCAAGCACTAGTCAAGAAGTTCCATCAAGTGGTTCCGTAGTACATTCAAGATTTGAAAGTGAAAATTCTTTTGCAGAAGTGTTATCAGAAGGTACTACTGTTATATATATTATATATATTTAAACCTTGTTATTTTATGTGTAAGAAATATTGTTTATTGAGGTGTTTTTAGTATTTCGGTTCAATTGTTCAAATTATATAAGTTTACAGAATATATTATTTCGAATTAGGTATAAACGTGTCACTTTAATATTTTTAGATGCTAGTTCTACTGATGACGAAGAAATTTGTACCGAATACATGAAAAATATGATTTTAAAAGATAAAATAAGAGAATGGGCTCTTGTTAAAAACATACCTCAAAGTGCTTTAAAAGACTTA
This sequence comes from Agriphila tristella, assembly GCA_928269145.1. Classification (NCBI taxonomy): domain Eukaryota; kingdom Metazoa; phylum Arthropoda; class Insecta; order Lepidoptera; family Crambidae; genus Agriphila; species Agriphila tristella. The sequence continues at coordinate 33,044,287 of OV743432.1, forward strand.
TTAACAATATTGAATGATAGATACCCGGACACTTTGCCCAATGATCCAAGAACAATACTTAAAACCCCGAGGGAAGTACACATTGAAGTGGTGGAACCTGGTCTATACTGGCACAATGGCATTACAGGTCCACTTGAAAGAATATTAGCATCCGAAACTCTTGAGCAGATAACTCTGAATATAAATATGGATGGTTTGCCGATTTTCAAAGAAAGAATTTTGGCCAATACTGTGTAACATTCACGAATTAAAAGAACAACCTTTTGTAATAGGTTTATATTATGGAGAGCAAAAGCCGAAAAATTTAAATGACTACCTAAAATATTTTATAAGTGATGTAAATTTATTGCTAAAAGAACACCTTACGATTGGTCATAAAGTAACTAAGGGCCTGGCCACGTCTGCCGCGGCAAAACTGGCGGCAGAGGCAGGAGGCGCGGCAGGAGGCGCGGTGCGTGGTGGTATGTCACGGCTCACCTAGTCGCGGCGGCGGCGGCGGCAGCGGTGGCCTCATTTACACAGTTTTTAAATTTAAGATTTGAGCATACACAATGCTATAAATAATATAATAATAAAACATTCGTGACTCAGTAGTAGCTCAGTTGGAAGAGCATTGGACCGGGTTTCCGAAGGTCACGGCTTCGATTCTCGCCTGAGACAATCCTGGTGACGAGTCGATTTTTTTCAAGAAAGTACATACCTATATTATTTAGTATTATTGAACACAAGTTTAAAATGGTACTATTGAAAATGGCAGTACCTACTGACTAGCCTGCCTTCATGGAAAATTAAGATTTGGATCAAAAGAATAAATAAAAAAATATTCTAATGTTAGGAGTACATCCAGTCAATAAAAGGGTCGATCAACTTTAAGTGTCTTATCACTTTTCCTGTCCCCAAACATAGAAGTATATTTTTTTTTGTAAAACTATCTTATACTTAAATAATGGTTTTGGTTAAATGTAACACATAAAGTATCATTTTGGTAATAGAAATAAATATGTTGTTTACATATTAGTTCGTATTTTAACGGTTATCCAGTTGATATCGATGTCTCTTTTCATTGTATGAAATTTCAACTGGGCAACCTATACAATACGAACAAATAAGTATGTAAATAATATATTTATTTATGTTACCAAAATGATAGATACTTTATTTCTTAAGTTTAATTACTTATTTAATTATAAGCTAAAATTTTCCTTTATTTTTTATCAAAACCATAGGACAAATAAAAGTTGATTGACCCAAAAAATCAAAATAATTTGGCAAATTTCATACTCTTTATAATGAGTAAGTACACGTACAGGTACAGAAACATTCGATTACATACTAAAAAACTCAAAATAACAACGATAAACTGCTCCGTTTCCATATTCACGCGCGGCAGAAACAAAACTGTTTGATTTGGTCGCTCGGTGCAAGAGCTGCCGCCGCGCGCGCCGCTCACCGCCGCTCGGGATTGTGGCCGCCTCCATACTCGCCAGTACATTTGTTTCGTTCTCTCGCCGCCCCTCTCGCCGCCGCCGCGCGCCGCTCGACTCGCGCCGCCCCGCAATCGTCACCTCTCGCCGCTGCCGCGGTAAGCGTGGCATACCTCGTACATGTTCCTACATTTGTTTTTGCCTCTTGCCGCTCGCCGCCCCGCAATCGTCGCCTCTCGCCGCCGCCGCCGTTTTCGTGGCCAGGGGGTAAGGTGGCTGTTAGATGTTTTATTTGTGACTCACCTGCCAGAGCTTATATAAAGGGTAAGTTAGTAAATAATTCGTATTTTTTATGTTTTATTTAAACAGCTGAATCGAAACAAATTTTATATTTGCAGGAGTCTGCAATTTCAACGGTAAACATGGCTGCTTGAAGTGCGTAACTGTTGGGGAATATTCTCATCAGTCTCATACCGTTGTTTTTCCTGACAGTAGATGTCCGAAAAGAACAGATGATCATTTTCGCAAGAAATTGTACGGATCGCATCATAAAGTAGATTCACCATTACTGCAGCTACCCATAGATATTGTTGAAGATGTTCCAGTGGGTGACTCCTTACATTTATTAGATCTAGGTATAATGAAGAGGCTTTTGGTTGGATGGCGTGATGGTAATTTCGGTAAAAAAAATACCAAACTGTGCTCACGTGATATAGAAAGGGTATCAGCTTTTTTGAATGAAACTCGTCTGCCATCAGAAATCCACCGATCTATGAGAGGTTTGAATCATCTTGCTCACTGGAAAGCATCAGAATTCAGAACGTTTTTTTATTATTTAAGCATTATTATTTTGCCACAAGTTTTGAACGCCGAAGCGTTTTCTCATTTTCTATTTTTATTTTGTGGTATAACTATATGTTCCCATGAAATGTATAAAACGCTTTTATCTTTGGCACAGGAACTTTTACTTTATTTTGTTGAAAATTATAAACATCATTATGGAGCTGATTATATCACTAGCAATGTGCATAATTTAGTTCACGTGGTCGATGAAGTTCAACGGTTTGGAGCACTTCACACCTTTAGTTCTTATCCTTTTGAAAACAAGTTATACTTGATTAAGAGAATGCTGAGAGAAGGGAAGAACCCATTGGCCCAGGTAGCAAAAAGACTGATGCCCGATTTCACCAACGTCCCCTTAATTTAACAGGACCCGCAAATCTGTTAGGGGACCACATAACCGCGTTCATGCGTTTCACCAACGCAGATGGGACCCATACGGTGCTAAAAGGACTGCTAAGTTTAGGGGGTGCAATATTCAGTCCATAACGTTATGTGCCAGATTAAAAATCTTTTTTCGAGAGTAATATTTGTTAATTACTAAAGAAAATGGATAGGTACCTTATTGAATTGTAGAAAGCTTTAAATTTTTTGAGTTAATTCTGAGAAATACATTATTTACACGACATCGAATAATTCGACAATGACTGGACTATTTCAAAAAAGTGATAACGTGGGCTTTTAAAAATATATAGTTATATAAAATATAATATACTTACAATATAAAAATAAAAATATATAAAAAAATAAACAAAAGTATTCCAATAGTAATTGTGATTATTATTGAAATACTTAATATTTTATTCAAAATATTATTTAATAATTTATTTCTTATTTGGATAATAAAATGAAATACAGCTTAATAAATAATAATAAATCAACATAGTGATTTTTTACATTTCATTGTGATTATTATTTGAATACTTACTTTTTTTTTATAAAAAATATTTTTAATATTTTATTCCTTATTTGAAAAATATAGTGAAATACGGCCTAATAAATAAGAAGAATCAACATGATGATTTCAGACTTTCTATAGGAATATCTGAAAACATTTTGTTCTACGGTAGTCCAAAGGCTTCAAACAGTTTAAAAAAAGTGTTTTTATATTTATATTTTAATCTAGAGTCAAACATTTACTACAATAGATCAATAGAATTAAATTAACGTAATAATTACTAAGTTAAAGGTCAAAAGTTACGGTTAACACATCCAAAATGATGAAAAAACTGTCCCCTAGCTATGGTCTCATAGTTAAAGGGCTGTTTAGTTGGTGAAACGTATTCTAAACAAGGGGTTCGTTTGGGGGCTCTTTTATTTAAAGGGGCACATAGTTAGGTAACGGTTTAGGGGATGTTGGTGAAATCGGCCATAAGTGAATTAGATGGAATACGGACAACCACTAACAAGAACAAAAAAAGTAATTCTGTTTTAGTAAAATGTAAAAACAAATCCTTTGAGATACACTTTGAAGATTTCAAACTGTCTACTAAAAACAAAGATAAGTATTTTATGAGTAAAGATAATGAAATTATTGAATTGAAGGAAATTTATAACAATAACAATGAAATTGAATTGCATGGATTTCCAATTAAGGAGCTTGAGAATATGTTTGAAAAACCTATGAAATCCTGTCATTTTCACATATATAAATCAAAAATAAACCAAGGAGGTGTGCGAAATTTAAAATGTTTAAGACCAAAAGATGTAAAATTCAAATATGTTTGTACTGCATATCAACACGAGCTCTATTTTGTACCATTGTTACACACTTTAATGACTAGTTAGTAATAGCACATTAATTTTAGCATTTATGATTTTATCTGTTAACGGTAAAACGATTGGCCCCACTCAGACAAGTGACAGTAAGTGTCCGTAACATTTTAATTCACATGAAGTATATAATGAATCTTTTTCTGCCGTTCAATTAATTCCCTTGCTATCTATTAATATTACACAAATTGACACATTAGTAACTTCTCTGAGTGTGACCGTAAGCAAATTAATTGATATCAGCTATGAGGCATGCTCAATCATTTATTATAAATAAAAAAAATTTTGCTTAATCAGAGTATATTTATTTTGTACTTGTCACAGGTAGGTACATACATTATTTTAGAATTTTCACCAGGCAAGACATTTTACAAAGTGAACTTTCCAATGAAATAATATACCTATTATAACAAAATATACCTACAAGGTGTAATAAAAAATCAGTATCGATCCAGTAGAGGATTGTTGTCCCCCTATCATAAATATAAAGATGGTCAACTATATATTTCGAAATAAAAATCAGCTGTTTCAAACATTATAGTCAATACCAATATACCTACTTATTCAAAATGTACGAAACAGTTGTTTTTTATTTTCAAGATATATAGTTGACTTCACAGATAGTCAAAGTTGTTCAATTATAGACAGCATAGGATACAATAAGATAACATAATTAGCATAATGTCAATGTACTTAATACTCGTAGTACTTATTGTATTTTGTTGTGGTAAGTGCAAAAGTTTTAAGAAATATTACAAAAAACGGGCAGTCTAGCTGCTCGCAATTAATAATCACTAAATAATTCAAATCAGAGAAAATAAACTAAATAGCATTGTTATTAAGTCAACATGATTTGTTGTCAGATATAGCTAAAATGAATAAAGTGTAAATTTTATCCTCAATAAAAATCAACAAAAACAAAACAAAGTCAGAATGGTCGGTTTAGAGTTCACTAGCGCCATTTCATAAAAAAAACCATTGTATGAATATGTGATCTAATCGGAGACCAACATATTCAATTCATGCAATGATTTTTTTAAGAAGTGGCGCTAGTGAACCCAAAACGGATCACCTTTATCAAAAAAGCTTTAGGCTGGCCCCAGACCTACCGGTTCCGTTTCTTTGCTTTGCTGTTCTACCATGGACCGCCGGCCAAGAGGCTCATTTTCAATCTATCGCATATTTTGACCTGACCACATTGGCAAGATAGCCATTAGTTTGGTGTTATCAAATATCGTCGTCTGGGGTGCGATGAGAAGTTTTAGTTTTCGTTTTAAAAAAAAACTGCTGTTTTATACAAAAATTAATAACGAAATTATCAAAATGTATGAAACAGTTCATTTTTTTTCTCGATTTCAGATTTGGTCCCATATTAAAAGTTGTTCAGTTTTATTATGGTCCCTATCTACCATATTCAGTTTTATAAGGCTTTACCAAACATCTTGTATAAATAAGCGATCGAGTTATTTTTAACGATCGGAGTCCATGTTCAGGGTGGCATATCTCCTAAAAGCTTCCTACTTCGCAATCCAGGCGATGACATTTGATAAAACCAAGCTAATGGCTATCTTGCCAATTTGGTCTAGTCCCAAAATGCGATAGATTGAAAATTACCCTGGTTGGCCGGCGGTCTTTCAAGCAAGGTAGCACAGCAAAGCAAAGAAACGGAACCGGTAGGTCTGGGGCCAGCCTTATCATAAAATTGTAAATAATATTAAATTATATTTTTGAAGCCATTCTAATCGTTAGTTTTGACATTATTTCTTGTAGCATCTGGCTTAAGTCTCTTTGGTGGCGATTGGCCTGACTGGCCATCATGATCCAATCTTTTTTTTTTTACTGCCTTTGGATTTTGTCCTTTCGGTGACGCTTGAATTAATTGTTCTTCATCATCTAAGTCTTTTTTTGTAGCGGTTATTGACTGTTGCTTTTGCAGTACAATATTTGTGTTTTTTTTTTTTGCGAACATTGACGTTTGTTTTCTTGGTAGATATTGGCTTGATTTCTTTTTCACATATATGTTATTTAGTTTCTTTATGATCCCTGCATTTTTTTTATACTTTGACTCCCCTTTTGTGTTCTCTTTTTCATTTCTATTGATTTCTCTCGTGGCCTTTTGTTCAATTTTTTAATAATAATAATAATAATAATAATCTTTATTGTGCATAATAATATACAGTTGTACACTAATGAAAATACAGTTTAAAAAACTTACATTTTTGTGTTGAGGGTACAAAACGAAAAACATCCGTTACCTCCCGTCGTAGTACAATACTGTGTGACAGCAAGGTAGGTAAATGATTCCCTTCCATTATGTCTAAGATAAGTTCATACACCGTGATAAAAACTGGTTAAAAAAAAAACACAGTAGGTATAAATAGTTTAAACCGATTGAAATGCAACTGTTTCTAAGGTTATCATAATTTACACAATAAACAGTAGCATCACAGTTCTATACCAATAATTATAATAAAACAAAGAAAAGGTAATTCGTACAGGTGCTTATTAGTTTTATAAGGTGATTGCACTACTGAGTTTGTTGAGAAATGACAAACAGTAACAAACGATACCTGACTTAAATTAACACTACGTACATAGTATAAGCAAAAAAAGTAGATGCAACACTGTGACTTAACTAAGAAAGAGATACGGAAATTCAAGTACCTATTTCAAGAGAGTCACACATAGCAAAATAAATAATGGCAATGATCTTAAATATATATATATATATACATGCATATTTATTAATATATATATATTAGCACTAGAATTTAAATGATAAATAGATTAGTTTAATGCGATAAGATTAATTTTATGCGTTAATCTACGTAATGATACTAAATGTACATATATTTACTTACTAATTGTGAACAAGCTTTCCGTCCTTTCATAGTCATAACCATTAAGATACTCACGAAGTGTCTTTTCACACACGAAACGTGTTTTGTTTTCAAGTGTAATATGCTTACTGATGCGATTATACAAAAAAGGACCCAAGAAATAAGAGAACCTTTGGCCAAAGATTGTTTTGCAAGCTGGGACATTATAAACGTCGAATGGTCTACGATTTGAGAAATGATCACGGAAGTTGGAGTGTTGTTTTAGGACTGCTGTCTTAATGTATAATTGTCTTACAGTTAGTGTTTGAAATTCTTTATACAGATCTGTTGTGCAGTATTTGAAAGGTTTAAAGAGAATAACTTTAAGAATAGTTCTTTGGACTCTTTCCAATTTCAATAAAGTGGTTTTGCATGTACCACCCCATGATGATATTCCATAACATATTAATGACTGGCATAGACTAAAATAAACAGTTTTATTGGCATGATCACTACCTAAGTGTCGAAGTTTTTTGAAAACCGGTATGAGTTTTCGTATTCGAGACTTCAAACTATCTATCTGACTCTTCCAATTAAAATTATCATCGATCAAAATGCCCAGATACTTGATACTAGAAGCCTTGGAAAGAACATAGCAACTACATGTTCCAGCATTGTGACATGTATGCACTTTAAGATTAAAATTTGATAACAATATAGATTGTGCCTCCCATGATTTAATCGAAAAAACTAAATATTTTGTTTTCGATAAATTAAGTGTCAGTAAATTATTATTTAATAGATTCATTATGTGTTGCAGGCCCCTCTCGGCATCCAATTTAACTTCTTCTAAGGACTTTCCAGTAAATAGTAAGACAGTATCGTCCGCGTATGTAATTATTTTGCAATTGTTCAGTTCAGCCTTACAAATATTATTTATATATATTAAAAAGAGTGTCGATCCGAGAACAGAGCCTTGAGGTACGCCATAATTTATTGCCAGTTCGGAACTGTATGAATCACCAATTCTTAAGGATTGTAACCTGCCAGACAAGTAATCCTTAAATAGTTCTAATGGGATACCCCGAACGCCAATTTCTTCGAGTTTGCAAAGAAGCAAGGGCATCGAAACGGTGTCGAATGCTTTGGCTAAATCTAGAAAAACTCCCAGGCATTTGAGTTTACTATCTAGGCACTTAGCCACATGAGAAGTCAAACCATCAACTGCATCCTTAGTAGATTTCATACGTCTAAAACCAAACTGGTTTTTTGATAATAGGTTATTAGATTCCAGGTAATTTACAAGCCTGATATTGATCACCTTCTCTAAGATCTTCGCAAGAGTTGGCAGTAACGATATGGGCCGATAATTTGATACCTCGTTAACGTCACCGCTTTTAAATATGGGTACAACAACAGATTTTTTGAGCACTTTAGGAAATACACCAGATGAGATACTCAGATTGCATATGTGAGTAATAGGCAAAGCAAGTATACCAGCAAATCTCTTTATAAAATGTGAAGATACGCCATCCCAACCAGTGGATTTTTTGTTTTTTAATGAACCAATAATTTTAGTTATTTCAATTTCATCTGTTGGTAAGAGCATAAATGATCCCACAGGTGCATCGTTACATTTAAATTGTTTAACCAAGTCGATCTGGGTTTTATTAAGGTTTTGTAAAACTTTTTCAGCAAGGTTGTGTCCTACATTTACAAAGTAATCATTTGCAGAACTTAATGATTCACTTGGAGTGTCTTTAATTTTAAGGAGATTACTAGATACATCAGTTAAATTATTAGATTTATTTAAGAAGCAAACACGTTTTATTGTTTTCCATGTCTTTTTTATGTCCTTTTTATTTTGTTCTAGTTCTAAGGTGTCATGTTCTTTTCTTAGGTTGTGAAGTATGTTATTGCAATGATTTCTATATCGTTTGTATTTTATTTTTAAATTTATATCGTTTGGAGATTTTTTGTGTTTTTGATGTAAGACATCACGAAATCTTACACAGCGAAGTAATCCTGGAGTCATCCAGGGTTTAAGACTTAGTTTTCGATTAGGAACATTTATAGTGTAAGATGACTTGTTCAGAATTTCTTTTAAAATACCGATGAATGTTGCAGTGACAGTATTAACATCAGTGATATCTAATAAGCTAGTCCAATCAGTCTCCTGTAGAAGAAGCAAAACTTTACCGTAATCTATTTTTGAGACAGTAGAATGTGTACTTTTAATTTGACTACTTGAATTTGATGAAGCTTCAACAAACACTGGACTGTGATCAGTAACAGATGATTCACAGACAAGGGTGAGAATTTTGTTTTTTGTCTTCACAAAGCAATGATCAAGACAACTTGTTCCACGTGTGGGTAAATTATGACTGGGTGATAAACCATGCGATGCTAGAAAATCCATATACTCATCCGATCTGTTATCATCGTTATTTTTACTGATATCGATATTGATATCACCGATCATAAAGATATTAGGTGTTTGTTTTATATTTTGCAGTAAGTTATCCAATGAGTTTTGAAAGTTAAGGTGGGAAACAAATGAATTTTTCTTCAATATATATCTCTTTCTCAACTTTTTTTGTATACATTTCCTTGACTTTCTTTTTTTCCATTTCTTTTTTAATACACGATCGCATTTTCATTTCTTTTTCCATGTCTTCTTTAACATCTATATCTTTCGTCGCTTCTTTGTCAGCCTGTGCTTCGATATCTTCCGCTATCACTTCATCTTTCTCAACTTCTTCAGCCCTTTTTACCTCTTTAACAACGTTTTCATTCACGTTTTCGGGGACATCTGTAGAGTCTTTTTCCATTTCATTATCATCTTCCACTTCTTCCATCTCTCTTCTCTCTTTTATTATTTCTTCTTCCATATCCGTCTCATTTGTTGTTTCTTCTTCCATATTTTTCTCATTTGTTATTTCTTCTTCCGTATCGGTCTTATTTGTTGATTCTTCTTCCGTTTCTTCTTCTAAACTGTTCTGATTCACTGTTTCTTCTTCCACCTCTTCTTCCATGTCTATTTCTTTCACTATTTCTTCTTCGACTTCTGCTCCCATACTCGTTCCAGCTTCCGTTTTACTGCCTGCGTTTTCTGATACTGTTGCATTAATAGTTTCTACTCTCATAGCCTTTTTAACTTTTCCGGTTTGTTTCTTGCTTGAGCGATTCCTTTTTGACGGTTTTCGCAAGTTTTTAAAATTTTTCCTTTGCACAGCATTTCGTAAAACTAATTTAAAAAAAATTTCATTGTCTTCAAGGGTATAGGATTTGTCCCAGGAATATATCAATTTGAAACAGAAATTTAAAATATTTTTATATTTTTTCAAAGGTAGTTTGATTGTGTTTCCCCTACTGCCTCCAGACCATGAACATTTGCACAAAAATTCTCTTGTGAATAATAGATCTATCAATTTATATGCACATGTTATCCCATGTCCGTCTGCAGTTGTGCACACGACGGAGTACATTTTCATCAGTTTGTTTCTTTCTACTAGATCCAATAAAAGTAATTCTAAGTTTTCTAAATCATTAATGCTGTCGATTGGTTTTAGCTTGAAAGAAGAATTTTCAGCTGCATTTCTGGCATCTCCTAAATTGACAACAGATTGATCAAGATGGCGGCTTATTGTCCTTGTAATGGATTTTTCAATTGTTGTTTCTATTTCAATTATGAAATTGCTCAATCTGTAGGAAAATTTATTTTGCATATCCATGATTTTGTTTTGGTTTTCTATAATTGTATTCAATTTGTGTGTGTCAGGCTGAGATGAAATGACTGGCTCCGAATTTGCTGCTATTTCATTTGGGTCGCCTATAAGCCAAATAGTATCTTCTGCTATTGGCTGCTGCTGTATTTGTGTTACAGCGGATGAATGTGGTTGTGAATGGATTATCTGAAAACAAAGAAAGAGCGGTTTGATACATTGATTTTTTTAATTTAATTTGATTTTAAAAGCGAATGTCTTTATTCAGAATATAAGTATTGCAGGAATAATAAGTTCAAGTGGTTTGAAATAAATAACAACCTTAAATGCAAAAAAAGAACTGATTTGTCAGATGACATACGGACTGTAAAAATTCAGTACCAAATATTTAGGAGGTTATTGTACGGCAGCGTCAAATTCATGTTAGCTAATAAAGTCAAAATGATCTAAAAACATAATCAACTTCATATATGTATAAGTACCTACCTAGTTCGAATTATATTGTTGTAAATTGTGTTCAAAATTATTTTTTATCATTACATGTAAACTGTCAGGGTAAATGATTAGATATATTGACTACTCTGAACGCATACAACATTATGCATACTGTAACTGCCAATATACATTTATGATATTTCGTCCATAAGATATTTTTTTCTACTTATGATGCTTACATCTATATGATGCTGACTGTACTCATAAACAAGAACTTAATAGGGCCAATATCGTATCATGCAAAAAAAACACAGAATGAGGATCAGTAACGATTTTTGTTTAGTGGCTAATTAGAAAGCTTATGCCAGCACATAATTAACTGTGAAAAAATGCGACGTTGCCAAACGTAATAGCATGGCTTGTAGAACAATAGAGAAGGCTATGCCCCAATCCATTTATTGTGGCACATTGTGATAATGATTTTATACTTACACTTGTCAAATTACCTAACTGGAGACAGATAAAATATGAAAGACGTGGAGTAGGGTATAATGGTATAATTTGATTAAGGGATTCTAAATTATTATTTCGGTACCCTGATTAACACCATAGCAATCTATTTTTATGACGTTTAAGGGTAATGAACATTATAATATGCCTAAAAAGTGTTACAATAATGCTAAAGATATCACTTAGATATTTTATATGTAGGTTGAATAACTTAAGCTATTTTTTTTACTATAATAAGACTAATAACATTAAAAGACACTAGTTGAAAGTTTAAAACATTAATATTATCTGACGCCATTTGCTTTCTGTTTTCTCTAACATAAAAAATAAAATTATAGCACATAATGAATGAAATACTACTTATTATGTTTTTAACCGACTTCAAAAACTTTGAAAAGGAGGAGGTTATCTATTCGTCGCGTATATTTTTTTTTTTATATATGTATGTACACCGATTACTCGAAGACGGCTGAACCGATTGAAACGATTCAAACGTTATAACATGAGGTTTGTTCCCAAGTTGGTCCCATTTTTTGAAATTTTGAAATCGGTTCAGTAGTTTTCAAGTAATCTTGAAAATACTGTCGTTTTCGTTGCCATTTTATATGAATTGAGACCGACTTTCAACCATTACATTTTTTGTTTATGAACCGATTTAGACAATTTTTTTTTGTTTGAAAGAAGACACCTTAAGAATGATTCCATATTATTTTCATTGGTATTGGACTTTGGATTTTGAAGATACACGAGGGAACTCCTCAAAATCAAATAGGAACTGTACAGTGATTGAAATATTGGTAGGTTTATTATTGTCAAGGACATTCTGGACTAGATTTGAACTGCGAAGACCCAACGGAACACCTGTGGACATTAAGTTACTAGGCGTTTACCATTGAAAAATGTGAAACATTATACTTAACGTTTTATATTATAAAATCATCGCTTACATACCTACCACAAAAAAGTTGAAAATAAAAAGCTTTAAAAAAAAGTAAAACCTCCTTCAAAAACCTTAAAAAACAGCTCTATAAAAAGCAAGAAATAATGTTCAAATCGATTAATTAAAACACGTCTATTGAAGTCGGGTGGGGCTTTTAGAATATAAACCTCACAATAAGTAAAAAAAATACTTCCAGCTCCACCCGACTTCAATAGACGTGTTTTAATTAATCGATTTGAACATTATTTCTTGCTTTTTATAGAGCTGTTTTTTAAGGTTTTTGAAGGAGGTTTTACTTTTTTTTAAAAGCTTTTTTTCTTATAAGCGAAGTATCGATAGAAGCAATTTTATAAGTTAGAAATAATCAAATCGTTAAAAAAATTACAAAAGGTGTCATATGTCGATTCTAAATTTGTCCTTATTTTTATTAAAAAAGCATTTCTGTGAGGGCGCGTGAATTATAAACCACAAACACATATATATTTTCACATAAAACTAATACCCCCAGCTCATAATTGCATTCAAAACAAAATAAAATTGATACTTACCTTATGATAAATAATTTTCAATGAGGACACATTAAAACATCTCCGCACAACACCAAATGCACTGGAATACACTAAACGAAATAATCAAATCGGACATAAGTTTCGATAAGTTTTTTCAAATACTTTTATACAAAAAAAAATAAAACGTTCAGCCTTAGAATAAAACGTAACTTTGGCATTGTAATTCAAAAAGCTGTTTAAAAGCTGTACTAACCTCTAAAAAAATGCTTTTCATATTAGAATATGCTGTCTAACAACTTTACTAATGTCTGTCTTCAATAACATTATAAGCGCTGGTTAGCAGCACTAATAATATTTAATAATGCTCAAAGCCGTATTATTTGGGGCCCAAATTGCACTTATAAGACATTTATAAACTTTTGTACGGCTGATATAGTGCTACATATGCTGCTCATATACTGCTTTGCACGTAAGTCCATGCTGTTGTACGCTTCTTATAATGTTGTTTTGTGTTACTTGGGTTACCTATGAAATTGCCGTATTGCAGTACAGACTTTTTCAAACAAAAAAAAAGTTTTGATTGGCTATGAATTCTAAATTCAAATTAATGTTGTTTTAAAAATATGACATTCTATTTACAAAATCAGTCTTTTGTTTATTGATTAGCGTTGTATTTTCATTACATTTCAAAATTTTTCCTCATAATGGATACTTCGAAATTTCGTGTAATTATGGAATATGAGTTCCGTCGTGGCACCAACGCGGCACAAACGACACGTAACATCAACGACGTTTACGGAGAGAACTGTACAAACGAACGTACAACCCGTTATTGGTTTGCTCGGTTCCGTTCTGGGAATTTTGACTTGAAAAATGAACCTCGTGGTCGTCCGGAAACTTTGGTCAACAATGATGAATTAAAGGCGATTGTGGAAGCAGATGAATCGCAATCTACAGCTGAGCTGGCAGCAGCTTTTGATGTTAGCATCAAAACAATATTGGTCCATTTGCGACAGATTGGCAAGATAAAAAAGCTTGATAGATGGGTGCCCCACTGCTACTTCACGACAACGCGCGACCCCATCTTCTTCTTCTTCTTCTTGTCAGTGCAGGCGGTTTCCGCAACTCGACGTCTATAGCGCCTATTTTGCGTCGGAGGATGTGCGGCCGGATCACTCCAGCCAGCCCAGCTCAGCCAGGAACGCTCCAAGGGCTTTCACGTTCGTGATCGCTTCCTGGACGCTGCCCGGCGAACCGAGGTACCTCGCCCGGTAAGGGGCCACCCCTCTGCATTCCAGCAGAACGTGGGCGGCTGTTTCTTCTTCCTCCATGCATCCTCTGCATAGGGGACTGCGCGCGACCCCATACTGCACAACAGACCGTCTCTAAGCTGCATGAGTTGGGTTTGGAAGCTCTCCCTCGTCCGCCATACATACTCACCAGATCTTGCGCCTACCGACTATTACTTTTTCCAAAATTTGGACAACTTTTTAGCGGGAAAAAAAATCAATTCCCGAGAGGCAGTACAAAACGCCTTTGAAGAGTTTGTTGTCTCCCGTCCAGCTGATTTTTTTCAAGAAGGGCATCCATAAACTGCCACAGCGTTGGCAAAGATGCATTGAATGCAGGGGTGATTACTTTGAATAAAAGAATTAAATAAATAAGTTCGAAAAAAAATACTTTAACTTTTTTCAAACAAAACGGCAATTTCATAGGTAAAGACCTAATATTATTTTTTGAATAAAGATATAATAATTTGTAATTATAGGTAGATAGTTTAAGTACTCGATGTTGATTGATCGATTGATATTGACCAGGACCTGCCATAGCAAGGTGCTGATTAAGATTTGAAAAATCAGCTTTTAATTCACCAAATTATTTCTGAATCAAAAGGTAAGGATGTCAGGTGGTATAAAAACACAAGTTTTAATTCGTAGCTAGATAATATTTACTATTAGTGCACTATTAGTTCTTCAAGAGTGTATCACAAGAGATTCGCCTGACCTGTTAGGTACATGTATTAGGCACAATCTTATTTATATTATAATACTGTGCCTTAGGGCTTAGGCCTTCTACCCTCAAGGGTGAAGGAATTAAAAACTTCTGGAGAGCTTTTAAGCATACGGCTTGTTTTCATGTTTTTTTGTGATTTCGGCATCATTGCTGCCTTGTCACTGTTTAAAGCAGTACTAATCTCATACAGGCAAACGTCCGGGATATTTTTGGAGTATTAAATCTGGTAAGCTTGGTTCTGGTCTGATGTCTTTAGGCGTTACATTAGATCAGGTGTGGCGCTTTAGCATCTTACAGAGTTCTAATAAACGTAAAGTGATAAATTGTATAATGCAGCGTTCTCTAAAGCCATATAACTATTCATGTCAATTAAGCTTTAAAAAAATCCACGCCGCCGGCGCCACGCCGCCGCCGACCTAAAATTGCCAGTTCGCCGCCGCCGCAATTTTTTAACGCGGTGCCCATGTCTAGTAGTAGGAAGTATAAAAGTAGTATTGGATCGTCTTTATTTTCTATAACAAATTACTTACTAGGTATAACAAGTTTTGAAAAATATTATAATATTAATATTCCTTCCTATAAGTTCGTTTTATTTTTTATTGCTGAAGATCATTTCCAATGCCATTTGAAGGTCATGGGATGCATGAGATCTGTGAGTTTTTAGATAATCAGGGTGCGGAATCCTAAAAATGCTCAAATCGGTACACTTTGACATGTTTTTACTAGTATTTACAGAATCTGAAGTCATTTTTTTATTTTTAAAGAAATAATGAGGTATTTGTCTATAATTGTATTGCGTGTTTTGTATATGTTACGGCTAATACCCGAAGTGCGGCTAAACCTAGTTTTAGCCGGCTAAAACTAGGTGTAGCCGCTAGCTGTTGGCTAAAACTAGATGTAGCCGATTTGCTCGCGGCTAATACTAGGTGTAGCCGGCTAATACTAGGTGTAGCCGGCTAATACTAGGTGTAGCCGGCTAAAACTAGGTGCAGCATGGGATATAAAGAAAGTTTTTTCTGTTGTCTGTTAAAAAAAAATAACCTCGAAATTTAAGGCTCACGCTCCGCTGCGCTTCGCGCTCGCCTTAAATTTCTAACCTAACCCGGGACCTACAGGAGTAAAGCAGATTTAGCCAACAGCTATCGGCTACACCTAGTTTTAGCCGGCTAGAACTAGGTTTAGCCGCACTTCGGGTATTAGACTAATCAATAATCATATATACTTATATCCGTCCTCATTACGGTTCGCGCAGAGTTTTTTTGATCATTTATATTGAAGATTTAAAAATGGAACAAAAGAGACAACTCTTTTCCGACATTTGACATCTGACACCTCAACAGTTCAACACAACTGAAGTACCTACTCCACAGTTGGGTAAAATGTAATCTAACTACTGATTAATAACTACGATTACATTTTGTAGTTAGTAATCAAACTACTCGATTTAAAAAAATAATCGTAAAAGTAGTTACAACATTTCGATTACTAACTACTAGTTGCATGCAATCACGATTGCATGATTACTTTTTGTAACTACTATCATGAATAAGCTTCAAATTTTAACATACACATACGCGATCCGGATCAGGGGCCCTATTTCTGAATCGCTCGGCCGGCGCCGAGCGCCCGCCTCCACCGACTTTCGCTCGACAAATCAACTCAAATGTATGAGAGTCGAACGAAAATCAGCAGAAACGAGCGCCCGACGCCAGACGAGCGATTCAAAAATAGGCAACAAAACCACTATTGTTTAGGCACCGATTACATACCGGGTGGGTCCGGGAGTCGAAAAGGGGGCGCACTAAAAATGCACTCTAACTTTTTTTTCCAAAATGACGAAAAACAATGTTGTCAAAAAGAAATAGAAAAACCGGCCAAGTGCGAGTCGGACTCGCGCACGAAGTGTTCCGTACCAAAAACAGCAAAAAAATCACGTTTGTTGTACAGTAGCCACCCTAAAATGTATATTTTTCTTTGTTTTTAGTATTAATTGTTACTACATAATAATTAATAAATATTATCTAGCTACGAATTAAAACTTGTGTTTTTATACCACCTGACATCCTTACCTTTTGATTCAGAAATAATTTGGTGAATTAAAAGCTGATTTTTCAAATCTTAATCAGCACCTTGCTATGGCAGGTCCTGGTCAATATCAATCGATCAATCAACATCGAGTACTTAAACTATCTACCTATAATTACAAATTATTATATCTTTATTCAAAAAATAATATTAGGTCTTTACCTATGAAATTGCCGTTTTGTTTGAAAAAAGTTAAAGTATTTTTTTTCGAACTTATTTATTTAATTCTTTTATTCAAAGTAATCACCCCTGCATTCAATGCATCTTTGCCAACGCTGTGGCAGTTTATGGATGCCCTTCTTGAAAAAAATCAGCTGGACGGGAGACAACAAACTCTTCAAAGGCGTTTTGTACTGCCTCTCGGGAATTGATTTTTTTTCCCGCTAAAAAGTTGTCCAAATTTTGGAAAAAGTAATAGTCGGTAGGCGCAAGATCTGGTGAGTATGTATGGCGGACGAGGGAGAGCTTCCAAACCCAACTCATGCAGCTTAGAGACGGTCTGTTGTGCAGTATGGGGTCGCGCGCAGTCCCCTATGCAGAGGATGCATGGAGGAAGAAGAAACAGCCGCCCACGTTCTGCTGGAATGCAGAGGGGTGGCCCCTTACCGGGCGAGGTACCTCGGTTCGCCGGGCAGCGTCCAGGAAGCGATCACGAACGTGAAAGCCCTTGGAGCGTTCCTGGCTGAGCTGGGCTGGCTGGAGTGATCCGGCCGCACATCCTCCGACGCAAAATAGGCGCTATAGACGTCGAGTTGCGGAAACCGCCTGCACTGACAAGAAGAAGAAGAAGAAGATGGGGTCGCGCGTTGTCGTGAAGTAGCAGTGGGGCACCCATCTATCAAGCTTTTTTATCTTGCCAATCTGTCGCAAATGGACCAATATTGTTTTGATGCTAACATCAAAAGCTGCTGCCAGCTCAGCTGTAGATTGCGATTCATCTGCTTCCACAATCGCCTTTAATTCATCATTGTTGACCAAAGTTTCCGGACGACCACGAGGTTCATTTTTCAAGTCAAAATTCCCAGAACGGAACCGAGCAAACCAATAACGGGTTGTACGTTCGTTTGTACAGTTCTCTCCGTAAACGTCGTTGATGTTACGTGTCGTTTGTGCCGCGTTGGTGCCACGACGGAACTCATATTCCATAATTACACGAAATTTCGAAGTATCCATTATGAGGAAAAATTTTGAAATGTAATGAAAATACAACGCTAATCAATAAACAAAAGACTGATTTTGTAAATAGAATGTCATATTTTTAAAACAACATTAATTTGAATTTAGAATTCATAGCCAATCAAAACTTTTTTTTTGTTTGAAAAAGTCTGTACTGCAATACGGCAATTTCATAGGTAACCCAAGTAACACAAAACAACATTATAAGAAGCGTACAACAGCATGGACTTACGTGCAAAGCAGTATATGAGCAGCATATGTAGCACTATATCAGCCGTACAAAAGTTTATAAATGTCTTATAAGTGCAATTTGGGCCCCAAATAATACGGCTTTGAGCATTATTAAATATTATTAGTGCTGCTAACCAGCGCTTATAATGTTATTGAAGACAGACATTAGTAAAGTTGTTAGACAGCATATTCTAATATGAAAAGCATTTTTTTAGAGGTTAGTACAGCTTTTAAACAGCTTTTTGAATTACAATGCCAAAGTTACGTTTTATTCTAAGGCTGAACGTTTTATTTTTTTTTGTATAAAAGTATTTGAAAAAACTTATCGAAACTTATGTCCGATTTGATTATTTCGTTTAGTGTATTCCAGTGCATTTGGTGTTGTGCGGAGATGTTTTAATGTGTCCTCATTGAAAATTATTTATCATAAGGTAAGTATCAATTTTATTTTGTTTTGAATGCAATTATGAGCTGGGGGTATTAGTTTTATGTGAAAATATATATGTGTTTGTGGTTTATAATTCACGCGCCCTCACAGAAATGCTTTTTTAATAAAAATAAGGACAAATTTAGAATCGACATATGACACCTTTTGTAATTTTTTTAACGATTTGATTATTTCTAACTTATAAAATTGCTTCTATCGATACTTCGCTTATAAGAAAAAAAGCTTTTAAAAAAAAGTAAAACCTCCTTCAAAAACCTTAAAAAACAGCTCTATAAAAAGCAAGAAATAATGTTCAAATCGATTAATTAAAACACGTCTATTGAAGTCGGGTGGAGCTGGAAGTATTTTTTTTACTTATTGTGAGGTTTATATTCTAAAAGCCCCACCCGACTTCAATAGACGTGTTTTAATTAATCGATTTGAACATTATTTCTTGCTTTTTATAGAGCTGTTTTTTAAGGTTTTTGAAGGAGGTTTTACTTTTTTTTAAAGCTTTTTATTTTCAACTTTTTTGTGGTAGGTATGTAAGCGATGATTTTATAATATAAAACGTTAAGTATAATGTTTCACATTTTTCAATGGTAAACGCCTAGTAACTTAATGTCCACAGGTGTTCCGTTGGGTCTTCGCAGTTCAAATCTAGTCCAGAATGTCCTTGACAATAATAAACCTACCAATATTTCAATCACTGTACAGTTCCTATTTGATTTTGAGGAGTTCCCTCGTGTATCTTCAAAATCCAAAGTCCAATACCAATGAAAATAATATGGAATCATTCTTAAGGTGTCTTCTTTCAAACAAAAAAAAATTGTCTAAATCGGTTCATAAACAAAAAATGTAATGGTTGAAAGTCGGTCTCAATTCATATAAAATGGCAACGAAAACGACAGTATTTTCAAGATTACTTGAAAACTACTGAACCGATTTCAAAATTTCAAAAAATGGGACCAACTTGGGAACAAACCTCATGTTATAACGTTTGAATCGTTTCAATCGGTTCAGCCGTCTTCGAGTAATCGGTGTACATACATATATAAAAAAAAAATATACGCGACGAATAGATAACCTCCTCCTTTTCAAAGTTTTTGAAGTCGGTTAAAAACATAATAAGTAGTATTTCATTCATTATGTGCTATAATTTTATTTTTTATGTTAGAGAAAACAGAAAGCAAATGGCGTCAGATAATATTAATGTTTTAAACTTTCAACTAGTGTCTTTTAATGTTATTAGTCTTATTATAGTAAAAAAAATAGCTTAAGTTATTCAACCTACATATAAAATATCTAAGTGATATCTTTAGCATTATTGTAACACTTTTTAGGCATATTATAATGTTCATTACCCTTAAACGTCATAAAAATAGATTGCTATGGTGTTAATCAGGGTACCGAAATAATAATTTAGAATCCCTTAATCAAATTATACCATTATACCCTACTCCACGTCTTTCATATTTTATCTGTCTCCAGTTAGGTAATTTGACAAGTGTAAGTATAAAATCATTATCACAATGTGCCACAATAAATGGATTGGGGCATAGCCTTCTCTATTGTTCTACAAGCCATGCTATTACGTTTGGCAACGTCGCATTTTTTCACAGTTAATTATGTGCTGGCATAAGCTTTCTAATTAGCCACTAAACAAAAATCGTTACTGATCCTCATTCTGTGTTTTTTTTGCATGATACGATATTGGCCCTATTAAGTTCTTGTTTATGAGTACAGTCAGCATCATATAGATGTAAGCATCATAAGTAGAAAAAAATATCTTATGGACGAAATATCATAAATGTATATTGGCAGTTACAGTATGCATAATGTTGTATGCGTTCAGAGTAGTCAATATATCTAATCATTTACCCTGACAGTTTACATGTAATGATAAAAAATAATTTTGAACACAATTTACAACAATATAATTCGAACTAGGTAGGTACTTATACATATATGAAGTTGATTATGTTTTTAGATCATTTTGACTTTATTAGCTAACATGAATTTGACGCTGCCGTACAATAACCTCCTAAATATTTGGTACTGAATTTTTACAGTCCGTATGTCATCTGACAAATCAGTTCTTTTTTTGCATTTAAGGTTGTTATTTATTTCAAACCACTTGAACTTATTATTCCTGCAATACTTATATTCTGAATAAAGACATTCGCTTTTAAAATCAAATTAAATTAAAAAAATCAATGTATCAAACCGCTCTTTCTTTGTTTTCAGATAATCCATTCACAACCACATTCATCCGCTGTAACACAAATACAGCAGCAGCCAATAGCAGAAGATACTATTTGGCTTATAGGCGACCCAAATGAAATAGCAGCAAATTCGGAGCCAGTCATTTCATCTCAGCCTGACACACACAAATTGAATACAATTATAGAAAACCAAAACAAAATCATGGATATGCAAAATAAATTTTCCTACAGATTGAGCAATTTCATAATTGAAATAGAAACAACAATTGAAAAATCCATTACAAGGACAATAAGCCGCCATCTTGATCAATCTGTTGTCAATTTAGGAGATGCCAGAAATGCAGCTGAAAATTCTTCTTTCAAGCTAAAACCAATCGACAGCATTAATGATTTAGAAAACTTAGAATTACTTTTATTGGATCTAGTAGAAAGAAACAAACTGATGAAAATGTACTCCGTCGTGTGCACAACTGCAGACGGACATGGGATAACATGTGCATATAAATTGATAGATCTATTATTCACAAGAGAATTTTTGTGCAAATGTTCATGGTCTGGAGGCAGTAGGGGAAACACAATCAAACTACCTTTGAAAAAATATAAAAATATTTTAAATTTCTGTTTCAAATTGATATATTCCTGGGACAAATCCTATACCCTTGAAGACAATGAAATTTTTTTTAAATTAGTTTTACGAAATGCTGTGCAAAGGAAAAATTTTAAAAACTTGCGAAAACCGTCAAAAAGGAATCGCTCAAGCAAGAAACAAACCGGAAAAGTTAAAAAGGCTATGAGAGTAGAAACTATTAATGCAACAGTATCAGAAAACGCAGGCAGTAAAACGGAAGCTGGAACGAGTATGGGAGCAGAAGTCGAAGAAGAAATAGTGAAAGAAATAGACATGGAAGAAGGGGTGGAAGAAGAAACAGTGAATCAGAACAGTTTAGAAGAAGAAACGGAAGAAGAATCAACAAATAAGACCGATACGGAAGAAGAAATAACAAATGAGAAAAATATGGAAGAAGAAACAACAAATGAGACGGATATGGAAGAAGAAATAATAAAAGAGAGAAGAGAGATGGAAGAAGTGGAAGATGATAATGAAATGGAAAAAGACTCTACAGATGTCCCCGAAAACGTGAATGAAAACGTTGTTAAAGAGGTAAAAAGGGCTGAAGAAGTTGAGAAAGATGAAGTGATAGCGGAAGATATCGAAGCACAGGCTGACAAAGAAGCGACGAAAGATATAGATGTTAAAGAAGACATGGAAAAAGAAATGAAAATGCGATCGTGTATTAAAAAAGAAATGGAAAAAAAGAAAGTCAAGGAAATGTATACAAAAAAAGTTGAGAAAGAGATATATATTGAAGAAAAATTCATTTGTTTCCCACCTTAACTTTCAAAACTCATTGGATAACTTACTGCAAAATATAAAACAAACACCTAATATCTTTATGATCGGTGATATCAATATCGATATCAGTAAAAATAACGATGATAACAGATCGGATGAGTATATGGATTTTCTAGCATCGCATGGTTTATCACCCAGTCATAATTTACCCACACGTGGAACAAGTTGTCTTGATCATTGCTTTGTGAAGACAAAAAACAAAATTCTCACCCTTGTCTGTGAATCATCTGTTACTGATCACAGTCCAGTGTTTGTTGAAGCTTCATCAAATTCAAGTAGTCAAATTAAAAGTACACATTCTACTGTCTCAAAAATAGATTACGGTAAAGTTTTGCTTCTTCTACAGGAGACTGATTGGACTAGCTTATTAGATATCACTGATGTTAATACTGTCACTGCAACATTCATCGGTATTTTAAAAGAAATTCTGAACAAGTCATCTTACACTATAAATGTTCCTAATCGAAAACTAAGTCTTAAACCCTGGATGACTCCAGGATTACTTCGCTGTGTAAGATTTCGTGATGTCTTACATCAAAAACACAAAAAATCTCCAAACGATATAAATTTAAAAATAAAATACAAACGATATAGAAATCATTGCAATAACATACTTCACAACCTAAGAAAAGAACATGACACCTTAGAACTAGAACAAAATAAAAAGGACATAAAAAAGACATGGAAAACAATAAAACGTGTTTGCTTCTTAAATAAATCTAATAATTTAACTGATGTATCTAGTAATCTCCTTAAAATTAAAGACACTCCAAGTGAATCATTAAGTTCTGCAAATGATTACTTTGTAAATGTAGGACACAACCTTGCTGAAAAAGTTTTACAAAACCTTAATAAAACCCAGATCGACTTGGTTAAACAATTTAAATGTAACGATGCACCTGTGGGATCATTTATGCTCTTACCAACAGATGAAATTGAAATAACTAAAATTATTGGTTCATTAAAAAACAAAAAATCCACTGGTTGGGATGGCGTATCTTCACATTTTATAAAGAGATTTGCTGGTATACTTGCTTTGCCTATTACTCACATATGCAATCTGAGTATCTCATCTGGTGTATTTCCTAAAGTGCTCAAAAAATCTGTTGTTGTACCCATATTTAAAAGCGGTGACGTTAACGAGGTATCAAATTATCGGCCCATATCGTTACTGCCAACTCTTGCGAAGATCTTAGAGAAGGTGATCAATATCAGGCTTGTAAATTACCTGGAATCTAATAACCTATTATCAAAAAACCAGTTTGGTTTTAGACGTATGAAATCTACTAAGGATGCAGTTGATGGTTTGACTTCTCATGTGGCTAAGTGCCTAGATAGTAAACTCAAATGCCTGGGAGTTTTTCTAGATTTAGCCAAAGCATTCGACACCGTTTCGATGCCCTTGCTTCTTTGCAAACTCGAAGAAATTGGCGTTCGGGGTATCCCATTAGAACTATTTAAGGATTACTTGTCTGGCAGGTTACAATCCTTAAGAATTGGTGATTCATACAGTTCCGAACTGGCAATAAATTATGGCGTACCTCAAGGCTCTGTTCTCGGATCGACACTCTTTTTAATATATATAAATAATATTTGTAAGGCTGAACTGAACAATTGCAAAATAATTACATACGCGGACGATACTGTCTTACTATTTACTGGAAAGTCCTTAGAAGAAGTTAAATTGGATGCCGAGAGGGGCCTGCAACACATAATGAATCTATTAAATAATAATTTACTGACACTTAATTTATCGAAAACAAAATATTTAGTTTTTTCGATTAAATCATGGGAGGCACAATCTATATTGTTATCAAATTTTAATCTTAAAGTGCATACATGTCACAATGCTGGAACATGTAGTTGCTATGTTCTTTCCAAGGCTTCTAGTATCAAGTATCTGGGCATTTTGATCGATGATAATTTTAATTGGAAGAGTCATATAGATAGTTTGAAGTCTCGAATACGAAAACTCATACCGGTTTTCAAAAAACTTCGACACTTAGGTAGTGATCATGCCAATAAAACTGTTTATTTTAGTCTATGCCAGTCATTAATATGTTATGGAATATCATCATGGGGTGGTACATGCAAAACCACTTTATTGAAATTGGAAAGAGTCCAAAGAACTATTCTTAAAGTTATTCTCTTTAAACCTTTCAAATACTGCACAACAGATCTGTATAAAGAATTTCAAACACTAACTGTAAGACAATTATACATTAAGACAGCAGTCCTAAAACAACACTCCAACTTCCGTGATCATTTCTCAAATCGTAGACCATTCGACGTTTATAATGTCCCAGCTTGCAAAACAATCTTTGGCCAAAGGTTCTCTTATTTCTTGGGTCCTTTTTTGTATAATCGCATCAGTAAGCATATTACACTTGAAAACAAAACACGTTTCGTGTGTGAAAAGACACTTCGTGAGTATCTTAATGGTTATGACTATGAAAGGACGGAAAGCTTGTTCACAATTAGTAAGTAAATATATGTACATTTAGTATCATTACGTAGATTAACGCATAAAATTAATCTTATCGCATTAAACTAATCTATTTATCATTTAAATTCTAGTGCTAATATATATATATTAATAAATATGCATGTATATATATATATATATATTTAAGATCATTGCCATTATTTATTTTGCTATGTGTGACTCTCTTGAAATAGGTACTTGAATTTCCGTATCTCTTTCTTAGTTAAGTCACAGTGTTGCATCTACTTTTTTTGCTTATACTATGTACGTAGTGTTAATTTAAGTCAGGTATCGTTTGTTACTGTTTGTCATTTCTCAACAAACTCAGTAGTGCAATCACCTTATAAAACTAATAAGCACCTGTACGAATTACCTTTTCTTTGTTTTATTATAATTATTGGTATAGAACTGTGATGCTACTGTTTATTGTGTAAATTATGATAACCTTAGAAACAGTTGCATTTCAATCGGTTTATACTATTTATACCTACTGTGTTTTTTTTTTAACCAGTTTTTATCACGGTGTATGAACTTATCTTAGACATAATGGAAGGGAATCATTTACCTACCTTGCTGTCACACAGTATTGTACTACGACGGGAGGTAACGGATGTTTTTCGTTTTGTACCCTCAACACAAAAATGTAAGTTTTTTAAACTGTATTTTCATTAGTGTACAACTGTATATTATTATGCACAATAAAGATTATTATTATTATTATTATTATTAAAAAATTGAACAAAAGGCCACGAGAGAAATCAATAGAAATGAAAAAGAGAACACAAAAGGGGAGTCAAAGTATAAAAAAAATGCAGGGATCATAAAGAAACTAAATAACATATATGTGAAAAAGAAATCAAGCCAATATCTACCAAGAAAACAAACGTCAATGTTCGCAAAAAAAAAAAAAACACAAATATTGTACTGCAAAAGCAACAGTCAATAACCGCTACAAAAAAAGACTTAGATGATGAAGAACAATTAATTCAAGCGTCACCGAAAGGACAAAATCCAAAGGCAGTAAAAAAAAAAAGATTGGATCATGATGGCCAGTTAGGCCAATCGCCACCAAAGAGACTTAAGCCAGATGCTACAAGAAATAATGTCAAAACTAACGATTAGAATGGCTTCAAAAATATAATTTAATATTATTTACAATTTTATGATAAGGCTGGCCCCAGACCTACCGGTTCCGTTTCTTTGCTTTGCTGTGCTACCTTGCTTGAAAGACCGCCGGCCAACCAGGGTAATTTTCAATCTATCGCATTTTGGGACTAGACCAAATTGGCAAGATAGCCATTAGCTTGGTTTTATCAAATGTCATCGCCTGGATTGCGAAGTAGGAAGCTTTTAGGAGATATGCCACCCTGAACATGGACTCCGATCGTTAAAAATAACTCGATCGCTTATTTATACAAGATGTTTGGTAAAGCCTTATAAAACTGAATATGGTAGATAGGGACCATAATAAAACTGAACAACTTTTAATATGGGACCAAATCTGAAATCGAGAAAAAAAATGAACTGTTTCATACATTTTGATAATTTCGTTATTAATTTTTGTATAAAACAGCAGTTTTTTTTTTAAACGAAAACTAAAACTTCTCATCGCACCCCAGACGACGATATTTGATAACACCAAACTAATGGCTATCTTGCCAATGTGGTCAGGTCAAAATATGCGATAGATTGAAAATGAGCCTCTTGGCCGGCGGTCCATGGTAGAACAGCAAAGCAAAGAAACGGAACCGGTAGGTCTGGGGCCAGCCTAAAGCTTTTTTGATAAAGGTGATCCGTTTTGGGTTCACTAGCGCCACTTCTTAAAAAAATCATTGCATGAATTGAATATGTTGGTCTCCGATTAGATCACATATTCATACAATGGTTTTTTTTATGAAATGGCGCTAGTGAACTCTAAACCGACCATTCTGACTTTGTTTTGTTTTTGTTGATTTTTATTGAGGATAAAATTTACACTTTATTCATTTTAGCTATATCTGACAACAAATCATGTTGACTTAATAACAATGCTATTTAGTTTATTTTCTCTGATTTGAATTATTTAGTGATTATTAATTGCGAGCAGCTAGACTGCCCGTTTTTTGTAATATTTCTTAAAACTTTTGCACTTACCACAACAAAATACAATAAGTACTACGAGTATTAAGTACATTGACATTATGCTAATTATGTTATCTTATTGTATCCTATGCTGTCTATAATTGAACAACTTTGACTATCTGTGAAGTCAACTATATATCTTGAAAATAAAAAACAACTGTTTCGTACATTTTGAATAAGTAGGTATATTGGTATTGACTATAATGTTTGAAACAGCTGATTTTTATTTCGAAATATATAGTTGACCATCTTTATATTTATGATAGGGGGACAACAATCCTCTACTGGATCGATACTGATTTTTTATTACACCTTGTAGGTATATTTTGTTATAATAGGTATATTATTTCATTGGAAAGTTCACTTTGTAAAATGTCTTGCCTGGTGAAAATTCTAAAATAATGTATGTACCTACCTGTGACAAGTACAAAATAAATATACTCTGATTAAGCAAAATTTTTTTTATTTATAATAAATGATTGAGCATGCCTCATAGCTGATATCAATTAATTTGCTTACGGTCACACTCAGAGAAGTTACTAATGTGTCAATTTGTGTAATATTAATAGATAGCAAGGGAATTAATTGAACGGCAGAAAAAGATTCATTATATACTTCATATCTACTTATTCAAAATGTACGAAACAGTTGTTTTTTATTTTCAAGATATATAGTTGACTTCACAGATAGTCAAAGTTGTTCAATTATAGACAGCATAGGATACAATAAGATAACATAATTAGCATAATGTCAATGTACTTAATACTCGTAGTACTTATTGTATTTTGTTGTGGTAAGTGCAAAAGTTTTAAGAAATATTACAAAAAACGGGCAGTCTAGCTGCTCGCAATTAATAATCACTAAATAATTCAAATCAGAGAAAATAAACTAAATAGCATTGTTATTAAGTCAACATGATTTGTTGTCAGATATAGCTAAAATGAATAAAGTGTAAATTTTATCCTCAATAAAAATCAACAAAAACAAAACAAAGTCAGAATGGTCGGTTTAGAGTTCACTAGCGCCATTTCATAAAAAAAACCATTGTATGAATATGTGATCTAATCGGAGACCAACATATTCAATTCATGCAATGATTTTTTTAAGAAGTGGCGCTAGTGAACCCAAAACGGATCACCTTTATCAAAAAAGCTTTAGGCTGGCCCCAGACCTACCGGTTCCGTTTCTTTGCTTTGCTGTTCTACCATGGACCGCCGGCCAAGAGGCTCATTTTCAATCTATCGCATATTTTGACCTGACCACATTGGCAAGATAGCCATTAGTTTGGTGTTATCAAATATCGTCGTCTGGGGTGCGATGAGAAGTTTTAGTTTTCGTTTTAAAAAAAAACTGCTGTTTTATACAAAAATTAATAACGAAATTATCAAAATGTATGAAACAGTTCATTTTTTTTCTCGATTTCAGATTTGGTCCCATATTAAAAGTTGTTCAGTTTTATTATGGTCCCTATCTACCATATTCAGTTTTATAAGGCTTTACCAAACATCTTGTATAAATAAGCGATCGAGTTATTTTTAACGATCGGAGTCCATGTTCAGGGTGGCATATCTCCTAAAAGCTTCCTACTTCGCAATCCAGGCGATGACATTTGATAAAACCAAGCTAATGGCTATCTTGCCAATTTGGTCTAGTCCCAAAATGCGATAGATTGAAAATTACCCTGGTTGGCCGGCGGTCTTTCAAGCAAGGTAGCACAGCAAAGCAAAGAAACGGAACCGGTAGGTCTGGGGCCAGCCTTATCATAAAATTGTAAATAATATTAAATTATATTTTTGAAGCCATTCTAATCGTTAGTTTTGACATTATTTCTTGTAGCATCTGGCTTAAGTCTCTTTGGTGGCGATTGGCCTGACTGGCCATCATGATCCAATCTTTTTTTTTTTACTGCCTTTGGATTTTGTCCTTTCGGTGACGCTTGAATTAATTGTTCTTCATCATCTAAGTCTTTTTTTGTAGCGGTTATTGACTGTTGCTTTTGCAGTACAATATTTGTGTTTTTTTTTTTTTGCGAACATTGACGTTTGTTTTCTTGGTAGATATTGGCTTGATTTCTTTTTCACATATATGTTATTTAGTTTCTTTATGATCCCTGCATTTTTTTTATACTTTGACTCCCCTTTTGTGTTCTCTTTTTCATTTCTATTGATTTCTCTCGTGGCCTTTTGTTCAATTTTTTAATAATAATAATAATAATAATAATCTTTATTGTGCATAATAATATACAGTTGTACACTAATGAAAATACAGTTTAAAAAACTTACATTTTTGTGTTGAGGGTACAAAACGAAAAACATCCGTTACCTCCCGTCGTAGATCTCACAATAAAAGACTAACCTACCTAAAGTCAGAAAGAAAAACATATAAACCATAAGAGGATCAAATCGAATCCATCTAGGATTTAGCTTCTCGAACGATTTCAATTCGAAAAACTTTCTGGCAAAAAAAAACTGACCAAAAAATTTGTCAAACGATTAAAACCCTCTCGTTAAACTAAAATTAACACAACTTAATCTTTGCTCACCAAGTTCATTTAAATCACGACACAGTAACCTGTTTATTTCCACCGACCAGAAATATTCCAAAAATTAACGTATGCAAAGATTAAAAAAAATCATTTTTAAATGCAGAAAATATCCACTATATTAACAGGATAAACATAACAAAACCAGACACTAAAGCTCCTCAAAACAAAACATTTAAGAGGCTAAAGAATGAGGCCAGCAACATCATCCTAAAAATATGGCAAAGACCACTACGTTTAAAGCCGATGCAACAGTATATAATCATGTCACATAACTTATTGAATTTCAAGAAATTATCAGTTACTATTCAAAGTTTCATGATAACTATGATGAGTTCAACCAATTACCCAAGGTAAAGCTACTACAAGGAATTCCGAATGCATATAGAAAACATCAGAAATTACTTTCAGTGAGAAATATTTATTACCAACGTTGGACAATCCAACATCAACGCTTATCTTACCATATCGTCCTAATTCCAATCTTTAAGCGCGTAGGACCCAATTCAGGACCCCATGACAAATAGCTTATTGCCTTATCATGTTGCACTCAAAAACAAAAACTAGACGATTGTTCCAACAAATCATACTAACTAACAAATATTTCTCATATAATATCAGACTACCACGGAAAATTCTAGAATGCTACAAATTTTCCCTTGGGCTTGGTTATTCGCACATCTCAGTAAAGTAAGCGCCTAACATCTGATTCTGGCCTCACTCTGCATCTACCTCAGTATTCTTTTTTCACAGGATCTTTTCACTCGAACGCATGAAACACAAATATATATCTTAACAACGAATCAATACAACACCATAACACAACCCTACATTATTACACATTATATAACCCTAATACTGTACAGCTATGTACACCCAAATGTACCTAATATATACGGACACATCAACGCGACATGAAATGCTTTAAACGGTTTGTATGAACAACTATGCCCCGTGATCGCGCATTCAAGCGACGTATCAACACATCAGACCGTCCGACCACTTCAATAACTTTATATGGCCCCCGATACAGACGTGACAACTTCAAACATCTACCGGTCACCCGCCTTGGCACATACAATAAGACCAAATAATTCACACGAAACGACCTAGCCCTAGCTTTCCTATCATAATACCGCTTTTGTACCACCTGTGCCCTCGCGATATTCCTTAATGCTTTAGAAAGCAACCTACTCATACGGTCTACTCTTTCGGCCATCGTCTCATCCAATCCTATCACATTTAATCCTAACGACCGATCTACCCTCGAACACTGTTCCCTACCAAACAAAATACTATACGGTGACATTTTTGTCGACGCCTGTACACTCGTATTATAAGCATGGACTACTAAAGGCAACACCAAACACCATTCTCGCTGACCATTACCTAAATATTTCGCCAACATAGCCACCAATGTCCTATTAAACCTCTCAACCAAGCTCTGGGGATGAAAAGAACTTGTATGTATCAACCTAGCTCCAAACCGTTCAACAGCTTCCTTCACAATCCCAGCCGTAAAAACCGTTCCTCGATCTGACACAATTTCCCCCACATCACCAAATCTACAGAAAATCTCCTCTACTAAAAATTGTACCACATCGTCCGACGTAACCCTAGGTAATGCCTTACATATCACAAACCGCGAAGCATACTCTACCGACACGATAATGAACCGATTACCCCTCAACGAACGTGGAAATGGCCCTAATACGTCAATCCCTGCTTTTTCAAAAATATTCGTAACCCTAATCGGCATCAACTCTGCGACATTTTTCACCACCTTTCTCTCCTGACACGGCACACAAGAGGCTATATACCGTTCTACCTCCCTATCCGCATGTTGCATAAAATATCTAGAACGAAACCTCCTCAATGATTTCGCAAGGCCCAAATGACCTCCCGTCCAAGCTTCATCATGGAGTTCATGCATCACATTCTGAAATAAACTCCTAGGCAAGACCAATACTTCACGTATCTCCCTATCTCTGCGCACACTTTTATAAAGAAAACCATTCCTTAAACAAAAACCGCTACGCCTTAACTCTGGACGCTCCCTTAAACGCGCTATCCATCTAGCACAGAAAACATCATTCGCCTGATCCTCCTGTAATGAATCCACATCTATTCTAAAAACTTCTAAACCGTCATTAGGTTCCGTTTCAATCTCTACCTTCTGCCCTTCTTCTTCAACTAAAGGATTCCTACTCAAAAAATCCGCTACAACATTACTTTTCCCTGAACAATGAACGATATCGAAATTCCACTCTTGAATCGCTAAAGCCCACCGAGCTAACCTACCATTCATATCCTTCTTCGATTGTAACCAGCATAACGAATTATGGTCCGTTACCACTTGAAAATACGATCCCCATAGATAATGTCGATAATGTTTCAACGACCAAACCAAACCTAAACACTCCTTCTCGGTCGTACTATAGTTCTTCTCTGCATCCGTTAATTTCCTAGACGCATAAGCCACCGGACACATCCTGTCCACCCCTTGCATAAGAACCGCACCTAACGCCTCATTCGACGCGTCAACATGCACCCTCGTTGTGACCGACTTATCCCCTGAAAAATACGAAAGAATCGGCGCACTACACATAGCTTCTTTGATGAAATCAAACGAACTCTGCAACTCCTCGTTCCACCGAAATTTTACCCCCTTCTTCAACAACTTAGTAAGCGGCAACGTTACTTTTGAAAACTTCGGCACGAACTTTCTATAATAAGAAAATAAACCTAACAATTGTTTGACCTCCTTCACCGACGTGGGAGCTGAAACCTCTCGCATGGCCTTAAGCTTCTTTTCACTAGGCTTCACCCCTAGACTCGAGATTAAATACCCTAACAACTCAATTTCACAAAAACCAAATTTACACTTAGATGGTTTAAAGGTCAAATTCGCCTCTCTGAAACGCCTGAAAACCTCTTCTAACGTATCAATAAAATCCTGAAAAGTCCTACCATACACGATCACATTATCTACATAAACCATAAGCCCTTTGAACCTTAAATTCCCTAACACCTTATCCATCATCCACTGAAAAACCGCCTGACTAGTTGCTAAACCAAAAGGAACGACATTAAACTCTTATAAACCCGTAGTCGTGACGAAAGCAGTTTAATGATTTCCTTCCGTTATCACCGTCTGCCAATACCCGGAAAAACATGTAAAAATTGAGAATTCGGTGCTAGGTCTCAACGCAACCGCCGCGTTGGAACGCGCACTGATTTGAACCCTAATTGAGTAGAGTTACGTTCGATTTCACACCATCACGGATCGACCCGCTCGGATTGAGACATGTTAAGGCCACTACCACACAATGTAACGCGTACAAAAGAGCGCGCCTCCTGCGAGTAAATGCTACATAGTTGCGTGCGGTAGGGTTACCAGATGACAGGAATGTTTATGATAGGAATGTTTATGTATATAATATGAATTTAATGCATATTAGGCATCTGTCAGGAATTTAAGGCATCTGTCAGGGAAACAGGGAAAAACTGTAGATGTCAGGATTTTTTTTAAATCCCAAAAAGGTGTAAGTTCTTATAAAAACACATAATTTGATTATGATTTTGGTGAGAAAAAAAACAACGTCAACTTAATTAAGAATGTAGATGAGGTGTAAAAAATGTCAGGAAATATACTGAAAAGTCGGGGAAAAGTCAGGATATCTCATTATTAGATCAGGGGGCTAATTATCTAATTTAAAAATCTATCGCAATCGCTTTCGTTTGACAGATGGATGTGACACATTGCTGCATTTCTTTGGTAAGTTTTTATTTGTGCCAAAAAGAAGCATCAATGTGTTCCATCCTGAAAGCGATTGCGATAGATTTTGCAATTAGACAATAAAAAGGATGGTAACCCTACGTGCGGCCGAGTTGAAAGTCAACGTTTATGTGCGTACCTAATCATGAAATACATTGAGTGATGCTGATGACGTTTTGAAGCCATTGTTTGTTACGAAATACTTAAAAGTTTGAATTTTTTTCTCTACACCTAAAATTAGAAAATAACAATAAAATAAAATTTCATAAAAAAACATTTTTTTTTATTTTGACCTTCAATAACTTCGTAGCTATTGGTTTCCCAGGTACTATAGTCTAAAAGACAAAAACTGATTATGGGCGGAATGCGTGGACTTCGGCTTCGTTGAGTGTCTTGTTACAAGTAATACATTTCTAAGGGTGTAACAAGACACTCAATGATATCTCCGCTATTTAAAAAAAATAAAAAACTGGCTGTACAAAAAAAACAAATTTAATTTAAAAAAAAAACAATATTATTAAAAAAATAAATTTCTTCTTTTTCTTCACTTGTTTTCTTTCTGTAAAAAACAAAGATATATTTTGGAGCCCTTCCTCCAACCTCCCTCGAACCCCCCGAGCCCACCCCAGAGCTTTTGTGTCTGCCCTCTAACCAACTAAGATCAAAATCTTTTTATTTTGCACATTGCCGGTGGACCAGCAGGCATTCTATACAATGCCTAGGTAATGTGTGAAATAGACAATAATATTCAATCTATTTCATACATTGCCTAAAAGGGCCAGGCATTGTACACAATGCCTGCATTTCATACATTAGCGGTAACATATACAATGCCTAGGCATTGTATAGAATGCCTGGGTAATGTGTGAAATAGACAATAATATTCATTCTATTTCATACATTGCCTAAAAGGGCCAGGGCATTGTATACAATGCCTGCGTTTCATACATTGCCGGTGACAGATATACTTAAAAGGATAATTCCATGAAAATGTAGACACGGTAAGGGCCTACACCAGGGATGCACAGACTTATTAATGATGATGAATGTGATACATTGCTACATTTGTTTGTGTGCCAAAAAGAAATGTCAATGTTTCACATCCTGAAAGCAATTGCGAAATATTTTGAAATTAGACAATAAGTACCTACTTACCAAAGTCAATTTAAGTCAAATTGTCTCTTATTTTTTTTGAATAACTCTTCAATAGTCTTCATTATTTCTGTATGTTTTAAAATCCATTTAAGCGAAAAAGTAGACACGACATTCAATTGCATTTTAAAACTAGTACACGTTTGTACTATTATATATTCTGTGCTAGTACAAAGAATGAAAAATTATTAAAGAGTTATTATAAAAATATTAGATACAATGAGGAATGTCCGAAAAAAATAAAATTCGCTGAATATTTTTTCATATGGTATTAAAAAAAGTTTCAATAAAAAAATTTAAAACTCCTTTTTATACATGTTTTGGTTGTGGCAGTTAACGGCAAATGTATAATCTCCATTCTGCTGTTACTTTCATACATTTGTGAAGTTGAAGTGTATTTTTTTTAATTTTTACACGCAACCTAAAATTTTGAAACTTTTCTATTACTAAGGGAGCTTCTTCTTACTTATACAAAGTGGAGAGGACAATGCAACAATAAATGAAATTTCGTATATCTAGTAACACTCCCAGTCTGCCTGTAAAATATCAATTAAAAATACCCAGTAGTTTAGTCACAAGAATCATTTTTTCGATTTTAACATTTTCTACATGCTGTATCTATTACTAAGCTATTGCCGACAAGTCAAAAACCCCTACATCAGTATAAATTAACACAACGTTGCCAAATTGTACCTTAGGCTTAAGCCGTAAGAGTCATTTTTAAATGACGCGCTTAAGCGTGTCATTTAAAAATGTGCGAATGAGACAAAATCTACTTCGAACAAACAATAAAGTTGACAACGTTTCAAATCTTTTACCTGTGTAAAAATGTGTATTTATTATTTTTAAATTACTTACTAAAACAGGAGACACGTATTTTTTCCTTTTGCAAAATTTTATTTTGATGAAATGTCCAAACAAACACATTTTTACGTGCTAAAGTTCTACACCTTGTCTACACGTTTACCTACAGTGGGGTCTCTTAAGTTTTATGGAAATTGAAAAAAATGCACTTCACTTCACACTGTATTTTATTAAACAGATTCAAACGTTAACAATATCGACTTTAATTTCGCAATTCAAAAAATTATTTCGCTGCAAACTTCGGTTTTAGCAGTATCATGACATGAATTCCACCTAGGGACTGTTACATTACGACTGTCTGCCATTACCAACGAACTAAGGCCATTACAAATTCTTCAGAAACCTTGATGTTATTTTCGAATGAAGTTGAACTAAATAAAATACTAGTACTTATAGGCAATCCAATTCAAAACATTCAAAGCACAAGCGAAAAATATTTTGGCACTTGACAGCGACAGATTTTTTTGTGAATGCTCGTTGTCCGGTTTTTTATTTTTCATAGCAGCAGATATGCAATGTGTTCTCTAAAAGCTAGTAGTGGAGAAAATTCATTCAACTATGGTATAATAATATTAACTTCACCAACAAAATAGGTCACCATTGTACTGTAATTTTTAGTCTGTGACTTTTTAATATTTTATTTTTATTCTGTTTACTTTTTGTACAACACACAACACAAAAACGCCCAAAGAGCAAGTCGATGATGACTTGACGTCTCATTGACGCAGTCTTATAAGACTGCGTCCAAACTGCGTCAAAGGTGTTAAAATCTGTTAGAATACGAATAAGTATTACTTCTACTATGCCTTATTATAATTTCACAGTTTTCGAGTACACCGACGTGATTTTAATTTATGGGGAATGTCGTTGCTTTAGATTTACGGACATACCGAGAGAGATATTATGGTAACACTTGTGTTTGTCCTACCAAGTAATAATGGTCGCACCATTGTTCAAGATGTCCAAAGGATACAAGAAATATTTAATTTGTGAATAGGTATTCAGTGTACAGAATAACTTTAAATCAGTGATTAGTGGTCAGCTCGAGTCGCTGCCGTAGATATCAAGAAAAACACTGTTTTAATTCAGCATTAAATGGCGCCAAAAGTTCATTTCGCGGCTTGTCACCTGTCAATACTATTCTGTGATCTCATAGATATAGTATATTAAAAAGGGGTAGATGCGCCACCGAGCGACCGGGTGTAAGGGATAGATATATTATGACGTCAAAATATGGGGCTGCCATGATCGCAAAAAAAATACCCTAAAATGTAGTTGGAATCGTTACAGTACTTGAATTCCGTAGTGAGTGAAAGTCAACATTTTGACTCGCTAATTAAACAAAGTATTGCAAGCGAAATCGCGAAAATGAGTGGTCCCGACCAACCACTCTTTTTGTCCAGACCGATCCTAAGTTATGCCCAGGCTTAACAGCTATATAACAGAAAAAGTTTCATTCGAATCCATTCAGTATTTTCGGAGATTAGCGTGTTCAAACAGACAATCAATTTTTTTTTAAATATAATATGTAACTAGCTGATGCCCACGACTTCGTACGCGTGGACTTTGACTTGCGCATGCATATGAACTTATGTAGTTACATAAGAAAATACTTGTAGCAGTGTTATAATGTTAAAAGTTACTAAATCAACAAAAAATTTTCATCAGGCTGAACAATTTTTGCTAAGGTGTCATTTTTATATTTTGTATAGTTTAGCTGGACCATTATGGTTCTGCATCAGGTGTTCCCAGATCATGGATTTCTATACCTCAACAAAAAATACTCATCTGGCTGAACAACTTTTGCTAAGGTGTCATTTTTATATTTTGTATAGTTTAGCTGGACCATTATGGCTCTGCATCAGGTATTCCAGATCTCCAATTTTTATACCTCAACAAAAAATGCTCATTAGGTTGAACAACTTTTGCTAAGGTGTCATTTTTATATTCCGTATCGGTTAGTTGGGCCATCATGGTTCTGCATCAGGTGTTCCATTTTCCAAAATCAATTATACCCTAAGTTATGCCCAGGCTTAACAGCTATATAACAAAAAAATTTCATCCGAATCCGTTCAGTATTTCCGGAGATTAGCGTGTTCAAACAGACAAACAAACAGACAAACAGACACACTTTTTTTTCAAATTCCTACTCTACTAATGTATCCATCGCCCCAAATATTTTTTTTGAAATATATGTAATGTACAGACACACTTTTTTACTGTTTTATTATAAGTAAGGATGTACAGACACACTTTTTTTACTGTTTTATTATATGTAAGGATAAGGATGTACAGACACACTTTTTCTAGAAATCAATTCGTGTGTACTTATGCCAATTCTTTTTTCCAGTTGCTTCTATCCATTTCTCACGAATTTTATCTTCCGTCGGAAATCTGGAAAAATCAAATCGCTCTAAATTCCCTGAAATATGGGGTAATTTTTGGGGAAAAATTTCTATATGGGTAGGCATCCGGAAATCGATTTATAAACCTACTGATTTTAGTGGACGTCAATGCTAAGCTGGCTTCTATTACGTAGATTAATACGCAATTTTCCTGGTTTGCATGTCAAATGTTTCCGAGGTTATTTTTAGAAATAATTTTTAGAGTTTTCCTATTTATCAGGTTTTTCATGATATAACTAATGATTTAGCTCAGAAACTTGGTTCCTGTGAGGTTTGAGAAAGAAATACGTGATCAATATATAGAAAACAGTGTACTTACGCATGAAATGTAACACCCGCTTCTTTTCTTTATTTGTTGCTTTTGCAGCCAAATATTGAACACCCCACCATTTTGTTGGCTAGACACAAACACTACACATTCGATTTATAATAAATTTTATGTATAAATTAGGTAGTAATCCACAAAACCTTTAATTTCTTTGGCACTTTTGATATAACCTCACTTGTTTGTTTTGCCTAGTTGAACTGTGCCTATAACCCGACCATGAAAAACAGTCCGGTCGGTGATAGAGATAAAACATGAAACTCTTCTTTATTTCCTCCTATAGGAATCTCAATAAGACGATCTCGCTCTATCAAAGCATGTCAGACCCTTGTGTGATCTAACACCGCGCTGTTGCCGCTCTTACCATATGTAAGGCAGCCATTACACGGTAGGTTTTGCTGTCAGTTTAACCACAGTCACGGGCTGTGACTGACGATTAACCTACCGTGTAATGTAGTGACTGATGGTTGCATGATGTGATTTGTTCTTTCCATCTGACTGATCAGTCAAACGTAATTCATGACTGATGGAATTTGACTGACGCTTGCATGACCATGTAATGGCTGCCTAAGTAACCAATATTTACAAAGGGTGTTTAATTTCGTACTTGTTTTTGTGGTATTTAGTTTGTTCGAAAAAAAATTTTTTTTATTCGCTCCTAGGAATTATTTGATAGTTTCAAAATACTTCTATGAACTAGTGTCTACAGTGTTATCGTTAATTGTCGCATTGTCAAATCCACGTTGTATAAAAATATTCAGCCAATTTGATATTTTTCAGGCATTCCCCATTTAAGAGGGCATGGTTGTTTCCTTTTTTAAATATTGGCTTGGTTTACGTGTGATAAAAATAAATGTATTGGTGGCGCTAGAGGATCGCTATAAGCGCCTTAAATTTAGTGGTTACTCACTTGTTTAACAAACAACAGAAATAAATTTCTTTTTTTTACCCCTTAATGCTTTTATAGGGGAAGGGTGAGTCCCCCTTCTCCACTGTCCTTTTTCCCCCTCACCCTATCTCCTTACTCGTCTTTTTTCATATATTTTGAGGTTAGTTTATACGATATTTGAAATGCACACAATAATATATATTGTATTATTTCTGTAACTATGTACTTCCTCGGAATGGGAGTGCAACCAGGGAGTAGCTTCTCAAAGCTCCCAAATTCATGCGCAGCTATTTAATCTATTACCAAATCTATTACTTAAGTAGTAAAAATTTTTAAAAAACTATGTCCCTTCTACGCCGTAGTTTTCACTTAAAGCACTCATTAATGCTTCGGTAATAATATTGGTATCTGACGAGCGTACTATTATCTGATCAGAAGTGACATTGATATTTGAGTTTTGAATATTCGAAGAGTTTGAATAGTCTTCTGGAGGTCGATGAATAATTGCATAACTTATGCTATCGTCGTTTTCTTCGTTATTTTGAGGAGGTGTCGGTGCTACAAAAGAAGTTCTTCGATATTTTTTAGCTATTTTAGCATGTGATGGAACAGATTGTAGGTTGTCAGTGGGGAATAAACCCTTTGGCGACGGTACATTTGTATATGGCTCTGAATAAGATGTCTGGGTAGATGGAGGTCGAGGAACAGTTAAATAAGGCGATTGAGTATATCGAGGTGGATGAACATTTGGATTGGATGAAGAGGAATATTGTGGTGATGGCGTTTCTCGACTAGATTCTTCTGTATTTTGAGGAGGTGACGGCGGTACAGAAGATGTGCTTCGATATTTTGTGGCGATCTTTGCATGCAATGGAACAGAATGTAGGGTGTCAGTTGGGAATGAACGCTTTGGCGACGGCACATTTGTATACTGCTCTGAAAAAGATGTCTGGGTAGATGAAGGTCGAGGAACAGTTGCATAGGGCTCAAAAAAAGACGGTTGAATAGGTCGAGGTGGACGAACATTTGAATTGGGTGAATAGAAATATTGTGGTGATGGCGTTTCACGACTAGATTCTTCTGTATTTTGAGGAGGTGGCAACGGTACAGAAGATGTGCTTCTATATTTTGGTGTGATCTTCACATGCAATGGAACAGAATGTCGGGTGTCAGTTGGGAATGAACGCTTTGGCGACGGCACATTTGTATACGGCTCTGAAAAAGATGTCTGGGTAGATGAAGGTCGAGGAACAGTTGCATAGGGCTCAAAAACAGACGATTGAATAGATCGAGGTGGATGAACATTAGGATTGGATGAATAGGAGTGTTGTGGTGATGAAGTTTCTCGATAATCTGGATTAGATCTTAATCGATTTATGAATAAGCCATCAATTTCATACATTAGCATCTGTCTTTCGTATTTAGATAGTTCTCGAAGCTTTTTCGCTAGTAGCTTGCCATATAAGTCACATTGATCTTCCTCAACCTGAGTTGGACGTTCAGATCGTCGACCCAAAACATTTGTTAGTTGTCCAAATGCAGTTGCCATTTGCTGCTCAGCCGGGTCTGGAGCAGGACGATGACGACGCGACTGTATATGTGTGGACGTAGGCTTCGATCTAGGTGTGTTGAGTGTTTCATTATCATTATTTTGTCATCAATTATAAGTGAAACGTGTGCAGCAATCTACAAATGCTTAAAACATTACATCAAAGTAAATAAAAAAACGATACCTATTTTTTTATTTAACCTGTCACTCCTGTCAGTGTTTATTAAGATAAATATTTTAATAGAAAATGGTGTTTATTAGATAAAGCATTTATTTTTGGACATACATAAATATTCTTCTTCTCCTTCTTCTCAAGCTTCTCAAGCTTACGCGCTCACTAGACATGAAATAAAACACTTTTTAACTCTTTGGTCTGAGCTTTTTAACGGATACTACGGTTTTATTGAAAGTACTTTGGTAATTAGTTGGTATTTGGTTTGATTTTAGAAAATGGTAATTAGTCCCCCGTGACCACGGCAGCTGCAAAGGTGCCGAAACGTCGGGAAAATCAAAAATCAAACCAAATACCAACTGATTACCAAAGTACTTTCAACTTACATAAATAAATAAAAATTACACAGGTAAGATTAAGTACAATTAGTTATCATAAATAAAAGAGTTGTCAGTAGGTACCTACCTAGTTCTGTTTTTGTACAAATTATTGTTACTTAAAGTCCGTTCGCTTAGATAGTGTCGGTACTCGGTACACCCGCAAGCACTTGTGTTTAGAGACAGGAATACCGGTAACAAACACAACCTTTCACTAGGCACTTCTATGTAAACTGGCAAAATCCAAATTCACTTGCGGGTGTACGCCGCACGCGGTATCCTTTGTTTATGCGGCGGCATCCTTTGACAAAGAAGCGGCACGTGCAAAGGCGGCGCGGTAAAAGGGCGACACTATCTAAGCGAACGGATGTCGAATAGTTGTCCTAATTGGCATTCGCGCGATAATCGCGTCGCGAC
The DNA here is from genome assembly GCA_928269145.1 of Agriphila tristella. NCBI lineage: Eukaryota > Metazoa > Arthropoda > Insecta > Lepidoptera > Crambidae > Agriphila > Agriphila tristella. The sequence goes on from OV743432.1 coordinate 33,085,909, forward strand.
ATCATCGGTACGTTATGGTCGCGTCGCGTCACTTACTTGCACGATGATCGCGTTGCCGTTGTCACGTTCATCGGGCTTAATGCTAGGTTATTGATGTGCCGGGTGAGAATATTCCCGGAAATATTCTCAATCAAGTGAGAACATTCTCAATATTGCTGGGAAGAATATTCGCTTGTTTGATTGATCGCGGATTCGTACGTCTAAAATTAGCGCGAACTTGCGATGATCGCGTATTCGCATTCTATTAGGACGATCCCTAAAAGTATTTAAGCCAAATGAAGCATGGAAAGACAGTCTTTGTCTGCTGTACATTTTCTTTTATAAAGAACGGACAAAGTTGTCCAGCGTCCTACAGCAAGGAAAGGTATCTCAACTCAAAAAGTAATAATATTAAAAACACGTTTAACTAAGTAACATTTTGAAAACATAAAACATTGGTAGTACTTAATTAAACACTGTGATATTATAATAAAATCCCTCAATTTTCCAAAATATAAAAATATAAAAAGTAAATAGTTAAAAAATCTCGATAGATGGCGTTTTATGAAAGCAAAGCCGTCGTACGTTTTTATTAGTTGCTTTTCGAATTGGATTTCGAATGACTTCGGCATTGTAACACACACCCGTTTGATTCGTCTTGCTTGACAAGTACTTACCTACTCCGATAGGAGATGAGTATTTTTAGTTCTAAGTCGTTGACTAAAAAGCAGAAAACATGTTTTTGAAACGGACTAAAAATATAAAATAATTTCTCGCATAAAGATTTATGACCCTATACATAAGTTTTAAACCTAAAAAAATATTTTATGTATATTAAGTCCGTTTAGAAAATGCATTTTTTTTTATAAAAAAAAAAAAATTTTTGAATTTTTTATTGTATTTCAATCGTAAAAACGTACGTCTATTGCCGATTTTGCCCTGCTTCGTTTCCCCGCTAACTACAGCGCTTGCGTTAAAAATAAACATTCGATAAATTGCTTTGTGTGAAGGTGGTTTAACTTTACGTCTCGGCTAACCTAGGGATTTAATAAAACACCATCTATCTATCTTGTACTGCCCGAAAATAGCTCATTAGTTTACTTGGACATCAAATTAAAAAAAGTGTTTTGTTGTAGGGCCTGGGGTAGCTTTGTTTGAAACGTGCCTTCCATTGATTCTAATCATTCAAGTATTCAAAAAAATCTTCAGAGCAGTCAATGGTGATGTTTGGAGATGATGAATCTAACGAGTGTTGTAGTTGGCGACGTTGGCTTGGTTGTGTTGATAGTGGATGAGATGAAAGCACTTGAATATTAGTCGATTGAGATGATTGATATAGTTTCTCCCCTTGTTCTGCTGGCTCCCCTAATGTACCGTAGTAACAAGATGGTTGTGCACAACACGATCATGGATAGAGTATATAGAGTAGATATAAGCTGAATATGGTGGAGGGCTGTACGTTGTATCTGGCCGATGGTCCAGAGTTAATTGAGTTGTTGCTGATGGACGGTTGTTAGTAGAGGGCCGTGAGAAGACTTGAGCATTAGAGTCGGGCGCTGTGCTCGGTTGAGTAGACACGCGTCACAAAGCGAAAGAATATTACTCCGTTTTACTAGCAATCCAGGGGTGCTCAAGTATTATGACTCCGGGGTTCGCTTCTTCACGCTGTGCAAAGTGTAACGAAGCAGTGGGCCATGGTCCAGAATGTTCTGTTTGTGGCGGCAAATTTCACTTTGGCTGCAGTGGAGTCACCGAGCGTGGATTTGACAGACTTGGCACCAGTAGGAAGAACTGGTTATGTCCGTCATGCCGAGACAATACATCATCCTCATCGAGAAAATCAGTGGCTAATATAGAGGATCAAGAACAGAATATGGAGGTGGATTGCGGCTCGGACACGGCCGATGTTGTGAAGCTTATTCTTGCTAAGATTTCAGGGCTTGAAACTAAGTTTGCCTCGATACAGTCTATGCAATCTGATATAAAGCAAGTTGTAAGTGATATAGCAGATATGAGGTCTTCTTTGGACGCAAGAATGAACGAAATTGCCAATAAGGTGTCTAATATTGAATCCAGGGTATCCTCACTTGAATCTACTAAAGACGAATTAAAGGATCTGAGAGCAACTGTCGCCGAACTCATTGAAAAAAATGCTCACAGTGAACAATGGGTCCGAAGGTCAAATTTACAAATTAATGGAATTCCTCAAAAAGCGGGCGAAAATCTTATAGAAATTGTTAAATCCCTAGCTAAGCTGAGTAACTTTCCGCTTGATGTGCGAACAGATGTTGATTTTGTCACCCGTGTTGCAGTAATGAACAACGCTGACAATAAAAAAGCCAAGCCCATAGTGTTAAAAATGCAGTCTCGCTACAAAAAAGACGACTTTATGGCCTCTCTCAGAAAGTTGAAAGAAATAAGAACAAATGACTTGGGATTATCAGGAGAGAATCGTAGAATTTATGTGAATGACCATCTTTCTAGCCGCAATAAATACCTACTACAGCAAGCTAAACAGAGAGCAAAAGAGAAGGACTATAAATACTGCTGGGTGCGTAATTGCACTATAATGGTTCGGCGTTCTGAGTCATCTCCTGTGCTACACATTACGTCTGAAGAGGCTTTAAAGAAGATAACATAGGTGTCATAGTTTTAGTCTATTGGTTCTCTAAATTAGTGTCAGTGTTTTCATTTAAATGCTTATTTCTTAATTTTAAACTTAAATATTTTTTTCAACTTTCAACTTTGTTCAACTCACTTTATTATTTAAAGATAAATAATACACAGCGTTTTGGTGTGAATTGGTGTGATATTTGGTGTTATTTTGTTGTTAAGTTTAACTTACTTGCTGATTTAGCGGGCCGCTGTTTGAGCGCCCAAGAGCAAGATACCTGGTTCGTCACTACATGTTTGTTCTATTGCATGTACCAGTTCTCTCGACGACAAGCAGCGGTAAGTATTAGTTCACGATTCATTGACCGTTGTTCTCTTATAGTGAATTATAGCTGTGGTACTAACCGCGTATTGGTGTTTGAACATGATGTAAATTATCTAATTAGTTACGAATGTTACTCACTGTGTGTCAATGCTGTGCATTCTTTGCGAAAGTGCATTGGGCTGGAGGTAGTTTTATTCTACCGCCAATTCTTTATCCACTTATTATTGAATCTCTTTTATTTATTACAATATTACTTTTGCATAATTAGAGGATTAAAATTTAAAATAAAAAAATACTGTTATAACGATCTACAACATTTAAAGACCGACAACTTTGATAAATATCGTTTGTTCGAAGTCCCGATGGTTGGTGAAAGCAATTGTTTATTCCTAATATTTAATATTATTATGAATAGCATTTATTTATTACGACATTACTTTTTTTGTATTATTCAATTAAAATTTAAAAATAAATAAACACTGGTATCGTGTTCTACAACATTGGAAGCTTGGTAATTTTGAGAAAAATCGATTTCTCATATCAACAATTATACATAAAAACTATAGTTTACTTTTAATTTTACAATGTTAAATATTTTCTATCAAAACGTCCGTGGGTTAAGGACAAAAACAAAAGATTTTTTTACTAACGTTTCGAATGAAAATTATGATATAATTTGCCTTACAGAAACCTGGCTTTTACCAGCTATTTACGACAATGAATTATTCGATTATCGATATAATGTGTATAGAACCGATCGGGATTACGATAAACTAGGGATGAGTTTGGGTGGGGGTACTTTGATCGCAATCCGTAGGGAGCTAAGGGTTGATGTGCGCCCTGAGATGCCGGCGCTGCCATCCTTTCCTCGCGCTGATATCACATCCGTTAATTTAATTATCTCGAATAGTAATAACGAAACAAAAATTTGTTTGCTTTGTTGTTATTTTCCTCAAGATTCTTGTCAAGCGTCTTCGGAGCTGGTTCTCCTGGATTATGTCGCCGAATTAAGTGTGCAGTTTCTCACATATACTTTTATAATCGTGGGTGATTTTAATATAGCGGATGCCCAGTGGAGCTTAAGTTCTGGTAACGACGCGACTAGTAGTGAAAGCTCTTTGATTAATCCAACTGTAAACGTTCTTACATCACAAGTGTCTGACTTTTTGAATTTTACTGCTTGGCATCAGTATAACACAATATATAATCATAATCATAAATGTCTTGATTTGGTCTTTTCCAGTTCTCCGTGTATTGTCACTCGCACTACTCCTTTATCGTTCCCAGAGGATTCACATCATCCGTCATTAAATATCAGTATAAATATTAATCAATCATATAATTATTTAAAGCCAGCACCTCGTGTAATTAAGCGTTTTTATTTGGCAGATTATAATAAGATTAGTGATGAGTTGTCTAAAATTGATTGGGATCTGCATCTCCCAAAGAATAACGTAGAATTAGCACTTTCAAACTTTTATGCAATAATTAATGGCTTAATAGATAAATATGTACCGTCAAAAATAGCTCATCATGATAATAGATATCCTATTTGGTATTCAAAGAGACTGATTAGTTTAATTAATAAAAAGAATAGAAAACATAAGAAATGGAAAATCTATGGTGGACTTGCTAATTACGAAGTGTTCTCTGACTTGCGTAGGGATTGCAAGTTGCTTGAAGCCTCTTGTTACAATACGTTTATTCAGAGGTCTGAGATGAATATCAAATATAACTCCAAAGCCTTTTGGGCATTCATTAAGAGTAAGAAGGCTAACACCGGCATTCCCGATTCTTTGTTTCTGGACAACGTCACTGTGTCCGATGGACAACAGATTTCTGATGCATTTGGTGAGTTCTTTCAGTCAGTGTTCGAAGAACCATCGCTTGATTCTGCTGCATCCACTGCACCATGTCCTACATCAGGTGACTCTGTTATCGGTAACGTTCACATTGACCCGGAAATTGTTAAAAAATATTTATCTCGTCTGGATGAAACAAAGGGAAGCGGCCCTGACGATATACACCCAGTTTTTCTGAAGCGATGTCGAGAGCTTCTCGCTGAACCAATTTCTAAATTGTTTGTATCCTCCTTATCGTATGGTATAATGCCAACGACCTGGAAACGTTCGCTAGTAGTCCCTATTTTTAAGGCAGGAGACAAACATGATATAAGAAATTACAGAGGAATATCAAAATTATCTATCTTGCCTAAACTGTTCGAAAAAATTATTTATGATACACTTTTCCCCGCTATTAGGCCACTCTTAGTTCCACAGCAACATGGTTTTATAGACAAACGTTCGACTGAATCAAATCTTTGCGAGTTTCTTGATGACGTTCTCGTTACCATGGACGGAGGATCTCAGGTGGATGCCGTGTATACCGATTATTCTAAAGCTTTTGACAAAATTTCCCACAATTTATTAATATCTAAAATTGAATACATCGGTATACACGGCGATCTCCTCAGATGGCTCACATCTTACCTTCGTGATCGGACTCAAGCTGTTGCGGTGAAGGGATTCACCTCCACTTATGTACCTATAACGTCAGGCGTGCCTCAGGGGTCGCATCTCGGTCCATTATTATTTAATATATTCATTAATGATGTTGTTAACGTTCTCCAAAATTCAAAAATATTACTCTATGCCGATGACACAAAAATTTATCGTGAAATTAAATCCCTCTCCGACTGTCATTTACTCCAGGATGATTTAGATCGCCTCGCTCAGTATTGTTTGGACAATAAATTAAAATTAAACGTAGACAAATGTCACATAATAACATACAGTAGGAAAAAACAACCCATAATTTATAGTTATAATCTTTTAAATAATAATCTTCATAGAACGACCGAGATGCGAGACCTAGGTGTTCTCCTTGACAGTGAGCTACATTTTACCTCGCATATTAATAAAATCACTGCTAAGGCCTACAGGATGCTGGGATTTATCTTTCGTCAGGGTTCTGATTTTAAAAATCCTAGCACTCTAGTATTATTGTATAATGCACTTGTAAGATCTGTTTTGGAATACGCATCAACGGCTTGGAATCCACAGTATTTGACGCATATTGACTCTGTTGAACGTATTCAAAATAAGTTCATCAGACGCATGAAATATAAATACCCTAATTTTAGTCCGGACATGATCACACCCCTGAGACAGCGAAGAGAACAACGTGATCAATTATTTCTTTTCAAAATTATAAATAATATGGTTGACTCGATTTATCTTACCAGTAAGATATTTTATAAATGCAAAAAATTTTGCTTGAGATCAACGAAAACCTTTGCTCCGCCTTATTGTCGCACCAATTATGCCAAAAACCGCTTTTCTGTAAGATCTTGTAGTTCTTATGATAAGGACTATCATCAAATTGACATTTTTTCCCTTAGTTTTCAAAAGTTTAAAAAGTGTATTAGTACAACTGATCTACATGTCAACGTCATATAATGTTTTTATTTACATCTTGACTATGTCGTGTGCTAATTTTCCAATGGTTTGCTTGTGAAAAGTGATATATAATTCGTTAACTTATATAGTGTATACTTAACAGTTGTTTACATTAATTTTTCTCAGTGGAAACTGTGTTAGCCTATGTAAAAACATATTGATTTCCATTCATAAGTATAATTTTGAGCTGTATGTTTCCCTTATCCAATAAAATAAAAAAAAAATAAAAAAATTAATCGATGATTGATACAGCGGCACACCTCCTTCTGCTGGCTGGCGAACCCTATGATTTTGATAGGATGATAGATGGGTTTGTCTAGGTGATGGTGAATGATATTGAGGTGTAAGGGAAGAGCAAGTGTTTGGCGAATAAGTTGCATGCTTGCACGGTGTCGGTGGTATGCGAGTGCTTGCTGATGATGGTCTTTTGCATGGAGAATGGGGTTTTGATAAAGTTAATAAACGATTGTGTGATAATGATAGTTGGCCAGAGGACTGTTCGTAGTTTGGTGATTGCAAAGAATAGTTTGCTGGTGAGTTTTGTTGTATTAAAGGACGGGTATTATTGTTTTGTTGTTCAGTAGACGTCATGGCTACGTAAGAGTCTTCGGAAAGTCTTTCAAGCTTAGCGTAAAAAATTACATCTGATATTATTTTTTGAGCTATTGTCAGCTGTCTCTTATTTAAATCCTTCATTTGTAGCCCAATAGACTTTCCGAAGACTTCCCATTCTTCGTCGTTTGATAGTAATGATTCAGTGGAATTTAAAATATTTTCTTGCTTTTGAAGTAATGTGTCTCTTTTTTTTTCATTACTGCTCGCCTGGCTATCGTTGCAATAGGTTGACTATCTTCATCTGATGATGACGGACCCTGAAAATATTTTTAACTTAGGATAACTTGTTTTTCAGATCCCGGAAACTGAAATAGAATGGATGGAAACTACAGATCAATTTCAAACCAAATGGAATTTTAGCCACTGTGTTGGCGCATGTGATGGAAAACACGTGGCAATTGAAAAACCCGCAAACAGTGGCTCCTTGTTTTATAATTATAAAGGTTTTTTTAGTATAGTATTGTTTGCGGTTGTCAATGCCAACTATGAGTTTTTATATGTTCACACTGGTACGAATGGATCCATTGGAGATGCCTCAATATTAAAAAGTACAAGGTTTTATGAAAGATTAATTAAAAATCGTTTAAATTTGCCAGCACCCTCTGAACTACCAGGTACAAATGAAGTTGTGCCGTATGTTTTCGTTGGCGATAGTGCCTTCGCTTTAAACAAAAATTTAATGAAACCATTTCCATTCAAAAACATTAGTCAGGAACAAAGAATATATAATTATCGGCTATCACGCGCAAGACGAGTCGTGGAAAATGCCTTTGGCATTATGGCTTCCCGTTTCAGGGTGCTGCGTAGAACACTTAAACTAGATCTGGATAACGTGGACACTATTGTGTTGGCATGTTGTGCCTTGCATAATTATTTAAGCAAACGCACAACAACTTATATATCTCCAAATGATGTTGATAGAGAAAATGTAAAACAAGGTACTCTTAGTAAAGGAGATTGGAGGAATACAAATGATGGCTTAGTTCAATTACAGCATTCAACCCATAACCAGCATAATGACGACGACGCTAATATTGTACGAAATAAGTTTGTTGACTACTTCAATGGAGAAGGAAGCGTCAGTTTTCAAGACCGAATGGTCAATATTGCACAGATGTAATCTACATTTATGATTTTGTACAGCCGACCGCACATCAAGAGTAACTGTTGCACTGTGTAGCGGCGCGATCATACCGTTACATAAGCAATCGACGTATTACAAAGAAATGCAGGATTAGACAAAATTACAATATGTAAACATTACGCAAACGTAACGTTACACTGCGTCAAGCTAATATTGAGACAAAATGTATGGAGACCTGACTCACGATATCGAAGTTTTCTAATCACTTCGCATAAATACAAATTCCAAGATCAAGCAAATGGACCGCTGTCTCCGAGCACAGACACCTAGCTCGGTGGAAGTACTTCCCTTTTCGCTAAATATATCGTGAAGATATCCTGCCTCTACCGATACTGGACAACAACAACCTTCTGGAAAATCATCAAGGTATACCACCCCTCATAAGGCCGAGATTGGAGAAGCCATCAGGGTCAAATGCTACTTGGTCCAGCGGCAACGACTTGGTAACTGGCGAATGACGGCATCACGGCAGCCCACGACTGAATGATAACTAATCTACACCGGCGTGGCAATTCTGCACACGAAGCCATACCACCCATGGAGCAGCCAGCAGCACACCCACGCCATGTTGGGAGACTGCAGCGTCACTGGTCGAAAAATGAGTCTTTCAAGAAAGGGGGGGGAGTAAGCTAATATTGAGACAAAAATGTATGGAGACCTGAGTCACAATATCGAAGTTTTCTACGCACTTCGCATAATAAATACAAATTCCAAGATCAAGCTGTTGGACCGCGGTCCCCGAGCACAGACACCTACCTTGGTGGAAGTACTTCCCTTTTCGCTGAATACATGGTGAAGAGATCCTGCTGTCCTGCACACTATAAAAACTTTCTCTACTATGAACGGAATGAATAAAGTTTCAATGTCAAACAGTTACGCTTGAAGTGCTGTTGACTGTACACTACATTAAAAAATGAATAAAGATAATTAAGAAAGCGATGCCTACTTTATTTTCCAAAGTATCTGATGTTTTACGACATGGTTCGTTTGTTGATCCCAGGAAATTCAATGCGTCAAAATACCACAGACTTGGCTTATATACTTCCTCGGTACTTGCTCCCGTGGTTTTCGATGAATTTATCTAAAAAAAATGGAAAAATTACGAAGTACTTGTGGCAATCCAACGGATCTCCATATTATCAGACTTTATCCCCTCTAAAGTAGGGGAGCGGGAGTGTAGACTACAAAACATGTTTTTAATTTTATTTCTACGAATTTTTCGGCGTGATACATAGGTACTTAGGTAGGTACATTCATAAAAATGTACCTAAGTAGGTATGTTCACGGACAAATTCTGTTGGTAGGTACTTGGCGGACAAAAATGGACTCTCTATTCTGATATAGGTAGGTACTCAAAAAGTCTGATATGATATACACTAAACTAACAGCGGTTGCACATACGAAGCTCTCCGCAAAGACGCATGATGATGGTTTTCGCTAGATTCACGCGCGTTCACTAATGTTCACGTTCGTCAACTGCCGAGTGTGAAAGTCGCGAGTGTACCTTCCGATTTTACTTATTTTTTGTCGTCTACTCGCTCGATCGTGAAGGGGGGATCGCAGGAGGTTCTTATGTGGGGTTCGCCAGGAGGGGACCGCAATATTCAACGTTGCGGCTCCCTCCACGACCACCACGACCGCCTTCCGTGGTTGGACGCCGCCGGGAGGGGGAATGGAATACCCACTAAAAACCTGGTACCTAACCTACTTGCCCCTAATGCGCCACGGTAGGCTCACCTCATTAATGTAAGTAGATACTTTAAATAAGCCACCGCGCGCAAAGCCACGGGCAAGAGCTAGTTATTTATCGTTTTTGGTTTCAACCCCTTTTTATTTGACTGTACTTTATAATGTAGGTATCTACGCGGGTGAATTTGACGACCAAAAAAGTAGGCCTACCTACCTAAGTAAAATCAAAATGCACCAACTCACGCGCACTCACGAGTTTCACTCGCCAGTTGACGAACAGAGCAAGTCAAATTGGAAGGTGCCTACTTGCGCGCACTCGCTAGTTTCACACTCGCCCCGACTCGACTCGTGTCCACCACGCGTAGCATGAGCAAACGGGACTCTTGTCTACGAAGACTTGTCGTCTCGACCCTCTAGATTGCTGAGCACAGTGGTGGGACTCGCTCTCAGAATTTTACAACCTTTTTATGTCTTTTAATACAAATATGAGTTTTAAAATATAATATTTTTATTTCAACATCAATAAACGTCGAAATTATCTGAAATGATTCGAAATGATTTAGTTTAAACATGATACTTATTTTTTAATAAGTTCTAAGATAAAGAGACACTCACAAAAGCTTTCACTTCCGTAGACAAAGCTCTCTCGAGCTCGAGAAGAATAATATTGCCACTAGTAAATATTTATAATTATTTCTATCATTTCTCTTAAAGGGCGTTCCTTTCTATACGTTTCACGACGCAACCGAGTTAAATATAGCCGTATGGATATAGTTCGTTTGCCTTCCTTTTATTGAGAGATTTTTGAAAAGATGACACAGACCAACGCACTTGTTAATTTAGTAATAAATATTGAAATCAATGTATGAAAATAATTTTAATTTACGTTTTTAAGTAAATAAATTAAAATTAAGTAAAATAAAAGTAAAAAAAAATACTGAAGGGAAAAAAGTGTAATATTAGGAAACAATATTATTGAATAGGTACCTTTTTACAATAAATTATTTATTGTATTATTTTATATTATAAAATTTATGAAAAAATTTAAGAATAAAAAATACTTATTCGTTATTTACTACTAGTAAATATTTATTATATTTCTTTTTTTATAAATTTTATAATAAAAAAGAATTACTTAAATACAATTTTTCATTTTTTTTCTTTCCGGACAGCTGTTTTTGTCGTTTGTGCTGTAACTTCTCTTCTTACCTTAATAAAATATAAACACGGACAACTTAGATTTATTTTTATTGCGAAATTAAAAACTCAGAAAAAAAAATAAGTCGACAAATCTTTCTCGACCACTCGACAAATTTCTCCCACTCAACTGTCAAATTAATGTCAGTTGAAGACAAAAGCTCGTGTTTGTCGACTTTTGACATTAGGCCACGACAAAGAACAATGCGAGTCTACGGTTGTAAAATGCGAGCATGAGTATCTCGATCTCAACCCGACAAAAGTGACATTTCGGTGTAGACAAGCCATTGTTCTGTGAGTCGAATCTTATCTCGATGTTGGTCATGCTACGCGTGCACGACTGTTCCCCGATCAAAGACGGTATTTGCCCCGCGGCCCGCCACAAAGTCCAGCTGCCAATACATTTATTACACGACTGCCCAAAGCAAAAAGAGTGTTATGTGTTCAGGGTTCATGTATGTTTGTGGGTATGTGAGTTTCTTTATTCCACCATAACTTCTAAATGCCTGAACTGATTTGGATAAATGGGGTATCGTTAGAATTCTTACAACATTCCGAGTGACATTGGCTATATTTTTTTTAGAAAAAATCAATATGGCGACGGTACGACGCCATTTTCAAATGTGAAAAAAAAATTTTTTTCTTCTATTATTACAATATGGGCATCAAATGAAAGGCCTTGATGAGCACATTCCAAAACTATAAAATATGTCACTAAAATGTGTGAAATAAAAATAAATAAATTAAAAAAATATTAAAAACACGACTGCCCTGCCAAAATGAACTAAAAAGTTAAACAACAAGTGTCATTGCAGTCGGGGGACCTCTTTGATCAAAAATTGTTCCATGATCAGGTCCCCCGACTGCAATGACACTTGTTGTTTAACTTTTTAGTTCATTTTGGCAGGGCAGTCGTGTTTTTAATTTTTTTTTTTTTTTTTTTTTTTTTTTTAATAAATGGGTGGTCGTTCCGAGGTTAATAACTGCCTAAGTTTAGATACTAAGCCAAGTTTGGTATAATTTTCGGATAAATCAATGACGTAGAATTCATTTCTGGTATAAAAAATGCAATTTATTAAGAAGTTTCCTAAACATTACACATTAACCAATATTTTCAACTATATTTTTTTTACTTTAAGTCACCGTAAATATTAAACTGATGTTCTTATTTACAAACAAAAAATATTATACAAAGCTTATAGAATGAAGACTTGAAAAAATATAACTTACAAATTTATTTATTAACAATAAATAGCGAAAAAAAAATTCACTGTTAGGCGCATAAAAGTAGCTTTATCTGGACAAAATTAATAAACTCGCAATTTTTATTATTCTATCGGATATTGATATTAAGTGTCAAATATTAATTAGATATATGATGTAAAAAATCCAGGGTGGTACCCCTTTTATATAAAAATCATGAGATTTCGTACACTACCTAACCTTTTCCTAAAAGTAAAATAAGTAACCAAATACCTTGTTTGTATAATTTTAAGGTGCATTCAAATGCCATCACTTAATAGCAAAATTAAACTAAAAGCAAAGTCGCATGTTGGTTTTTTTTCAGAGTATTCATCTAATTTCAATTTCTCGATAAGCCAAAATGGTAACTATGATGCTTGTGTCTTATAAAGCTATAATGCGTCTTTTTAGACATTTAAGTCAAAAATTAAACATTTCTGTTTTACGTTTTTATAATAATGTATTTCTCAGTAGTTAAAAATCATAACGGTAAATTTTTTGTTTAATAATAGGTTTTTGTGTACTACGATCATGTTTTCATTAAAATTAAACATGTAAATGTCACGTTTAAGAAATTTACAATTTAATTGTAAACACGCGAAAGCAAGTAGTGGAGCAGAATGCATGCGATGGGTGCGTGCGGGGCGGAGAACCACCCGCCACCGCCGGCGCGCCGCCGCCCGCACGGCGACTATGTTTATAACATTTAACGTACGTAACACTATTAACTATTTTGTGTCGTTTTTAATAAAAAATAAAAATGTTTTTATCAATGGAATCTATATTACATACAGTAAGTTGAAAAACGGGGCCTTCTGGCGCAAAGTGCAGGATAAGCGCGCGCGGGGGGGCGGGAGACGGGGCGCGCTGCAGCCGGTAGTGGCGTGGCGGTTACTTGGCTGTCATCTTGTCGGTTGCCTATACGAGCGAGTTAAATACGAATGAATATATGATAGGTACTTATTTGATTTTACTGTTTTATTATTGTCGTATACAGTCTGACTGATTGATGAGATGACATATTCTAGTACTTATTGGCCTACCTCGTACCGTACCTATCTCTTGCAAAGTTTAAAAACCGGCCAAGTGCGAGTCGGACTCGCGCAGTAAAGGTTCCGTACCAAAAACGGGAAAAAACACGTTTGTTGTATGGGAGCCCCTCTTAAATATTTATTTTAAATTGTTTTTAGTATTTATTATTTTAGCGGCAACACAAATACATCATCTGTGAAAATATCAGCTGTCTACCTGTTGCCGTTATTAATTTCGAGCAAAAAAACGGCAAAAAAATCACGTTTTTTGTATGGGAGCCCCCGTTAAATATTTATTTTATTCTGCTTTTATTATTTGTTGTTATAGCGGCAACAAAAATACATCATCTGTGAAAATTTCAACAGTCTAGCTATCACGGTTCATAAGATACAGCCTGGTGACAGACAGACAGACAGTCAGACAGACGGACAGCGGAGTCTTAGTAATAGGGTCCCGTTTTTACCCTTTGGGTACGGAACCCTAAATAGGAACTATTTAGTAGGTACCTTTTTGTGGGTAAATAAAAAAACCGGCCAAGTGCGAGTCGGACTCGTGCACGAAGGGTTCCGTACCAAAAAAAGGAAAAAAAACACGTTTATTGTAAGGGAGCCCCCTTAAATATTTATTTTATTCGGTTTTTAGTTATTGTTGATATAGCAGCAACAGAAATACATCATCTGTGAAAATTTCAACTGTCTAACTGTTGTCTTTATTAATATAAGGCAAAAAAAACGGCAGAAAAATCACGTTTGTTGTATAAGAGCCCCCATTAAATATTTATTTTAATAAATTTTTAGTATTTGTTGTTATAGCGGCAACAGAAATACATCTTTTGTCAAAAATTTCAACTGTCTAGCTATCACGGTTCTAGAGATACAGCCTGGTGACAGACAGACAGAGGGACAGCGAAAGCTTAGTAATAGGGTCCCGCTTTTACCCTTTGGCTATGGAACCCTAAAAAGCACAATTACCTTACAGTAAAGAACGGTAGTACCTACTATAATTATGTAGTAAAGTTACTGGAGTAAGGAGTACCTAACACGACTACCGTACCGACAAGACGGTGACATAAATCTTGAAGTATTGAAGTAGGTAGTAAGTAACTGTTGAGAGGAAATTTTACTAAATACCTAGTTATTACTTGAAGTTTTCTGTACATATGAGCAATAAAAAAAAGTAAAAGTAAGTACCCCACTTTAAAATTTAATTAATTTTATGTTTTTTTTACAAATTTCAATATAATTTAATAGGACATAATTATAATTAATTATAAATAAACTAAAAAGGAACTTGGAATTCAAGGTATTTTTGCGATAATATTGAAACAAACATGACTTTGTGGCGAAACTGGCTCCGTTGTGTGACTAAATTTTATAAGCATAATAAAATGAAACTGTGAAACTAATGCGCCTTTTCAAAATTTATTTAGACTAATTATTATGTATGATTATAAAATATATCAATCAAATAATAATACATCAAATAAAATAGCTTTAGTTTCAAGGATTAACACAAGTTTTTCGTTTTTTTTTTGTTCTGTTATGTGACTATGTCACTTTGTAATGAGTTATTTTTTAACTTTACTTTAAAGACGTAATATTTTATGTGATATGTGTAGCTTTTTCGAAAAGTTATTACATTTATTGTAATCATATTATATGGCCCCACAAATTTAAAAGGTAAAAATCGTGTAATCTTAATATATAAAAGAAGATACTGACTGACTCACGTGTCAATGCACAGCCCAAACCCCTGGGTCTAAAGACACCAAATTCGGCACATAGGTTCCTTATGAGGTCTAGGGGTGCAAACTCACTCCCCAAGGGGGTGAAATGGGGTCCAAAGTTTGTATGAAAATCCCTCAGTTTCGAAGCTAGGATCTTCAAATTTTGTGTTTAGGCTAACAATTGAATTTTAATATTCACGTGTCTCAGCGTTTTTGAAAATTCTACTCCCGAAGGGGTGAAAAAGGGGACGAAGTTGTGTATAGAAAATTCTTTATTTTCGAATTAAAAGTCGCTTAATTTATTATTTAGGCTTATGGGTGTAAATCTAACGCCACATATATTAATAATAATAATAATAAAAATGCTTTATTGTACAAATAATTTGTAACAATCATTCGATTCATCTGTCTTTCACAGTAGACATTTGTCTGTGTTATGGAAAACAAAGTTCTCTCCCAGCATGATACATTTGACAATAAAGACAAATGTTAAATAAACCATTATATAGCCACATTTTCAGCCTACTGTTAGTATTTTAACCCCCTATAAGAAATGGGGTAATAAAATCTAAAAATCGATATGGATATCGTTATTAGGGTTTTCTAGGAAGATGATCATTGCGAAAATAACATTTATTTTGAAGTCCAATATACGGTGGACATGATTTAACCCCCAAAGGGGTGAAAATGGGGTTTCAAATTTTGTATGGATAAAGAATATCAAATCGAAATTACAACTTTAAACTTCGCTGGAGCACGTCTAAAAATAAATAAGCAAACATTTATTTGTGATTTTGAAAATCAACCCCTCAAGGGGTAAATAGGGTAAGTAAACATAAAAATCGATATGGATGTCGTTCTTGACGTTTTATGGGATGGTGATTGCGAAAATGACATTTATTTTGATGTCCAACACATGATTTGATGGTGGACATGATTTAACCCTTAAAGGGGTGAAAATAGGGTTCAAATTTTGTATGGAAAATGATAAATCAGACACTCTTGTAGATGAGTGACTCACTTTGTCTGAGCCATAAAAAAACATAAAGCCGATTTTTTTTCCAATATTTTTCATTATTTATTCATCTTAATATAAAAATAGCATTGTGAATGCAAAAATCTAAAAGTTAAAATTATATGACTGTTTCACCTTAATTGATTGTCTAGCACCTGCAATGGCGCTGCTTTCAAATGTCGAAGTAATTCTCTTCACATTGGTGAGATGGCGCTGATCTTCAGCGGAAACGTAAAAAGTATTAGAAAATTTCGCCAAATCCATTAGTGGCTTGGTACCATAATTGGTAGTGCATTGGGCCGGAATCCTAAGGGTGCGGGTTCGAATCCCGTCTAAGTTGCTACGGGTGAGCCGATTTTTTTCTAATATTTTTCATTATTTATTCATCTTAATATAAAAATAGCATTGTGAATGCAAAAATCTACAAGAAAAATCAAACGAACACTAAACTCTATGGAGTTGTATAGTTTTATTACAGAGTTCCTGTGACCCTTTTCCGACTCCATCATCAGACCCTGGATACTATCTCAATTTCAATTTCAATTTAATCTCCCATCAGAAAACTAGTCAAGACGTATCAAACGAGTCCAAACTAAATGGCGTTGAATAGTTTTGTTACAGAGATTTTGTGGCCTTCTTCCGGCTTTTATCATCAGACCTTGAACACTATTTATTTTCGCAACAGAGTACTTGTCAAGACAAATCAAACGAGCTTTGACTCGATGGATTTGTATGATTTTATTACAAAGTTTATGTGATCTTCTTCCGGCTCCATCATCTAGCCTTGGCCATTATTTCCCAGCAAAGTACTCATCAAGACAAATCAAACGAGCAAAAACTCGATGGGGTTGCATGGTTTTATTACAGAATTCCTGTGACCCTTTTCGTGGTTTTATTACAGAGATCTTGTTGCTTTCTTTCGGCTTCATCATCAGACCTTGAACACTATTTATTTTCCCAACAGAGTACTTGTCAAGGTGAATCAAGCGACCTTAAACTCGATTGGTATGTATGGTTTTATTACAGATTTCCTGTGATCTTTCGGCTCCATCATCCGACCTTGGCCACTATTTCCCAACAAAGTACTTATTGAGACAAATCAAACGAGCAAAAATCTCAATGGGATTGCATGGATTTATTACAGAGTTCCTGTGGCCTTCTTCCGGCTCCATCATCAGACCCTGGAAACCGTCTCCTATTAGAGCATTAGTCAAAACTAATCAAACGAGTCCAAACTAGATGGGGTTGCATGGTTTTATTACAGTGTTCTTGTGGACATCGTTCGGCTTCGTCATTAGACCTTGAACACTATTTATTTTCCCAACAGTGTACTTGTCAAGAAAAATCAAACAAGCTCAAAATCGATGGATTTTGGTTTCGTTACAGAGCTCCTGTGATTTTCTTCCGGCTCCATCATCAGACCCTGAAAACTATTTCCCAACAGAGTACTTGTCAATACAGAATCAAACAAGCCCAAACTCTATGGAGTTGCATGGTTTTATTACAGAGTTTTTACGGCCTTCTTCCGGCTTCATCATCAAATCTTGTACACTATTGAATTTCCTAACAGAGAACTTGTCAAGACGAATCAAACGAGCCCAAACTCGATGGATTTATATGGTTTTATTCCAAAGTTCCTGTGGTTTTCTTCCGGCTCCATCATCCGACTTTGGCCACTATTTCAACAAAGTACCCATCAAAACAAATCAAATGAGTATAAATTTGGTTTTATTACAAAGTTCCTGTAGCCTCCTTCCGGCTCCATCATCAGACCCTGGAAATCATCTCCTATTACAGTACTAGCCAAGACGAATCAAACGATCCTAAACTAGATGGGGTTGCATGGTTTTACTACAGAGTTCTTGTGGTCTTCTTTCGGCTTCATCATCAAACTCTGGATACTATTTCACAACAAAATGCTTGTCAAGACGAATCAAACGAGCCCAAACTCGATGGATTTGTATGGTTTTATTACAGATTTCCTGTGGTCATCTTTGAGTTCCACCATTAGATCAGCTCAATGACAGTATATTATTTTATTGTCTTCCAGTTCTGACTCTAACCTGTTTTAAGTTTCAAGTATTTTGCTCATCTTGAAGAAAGATTAAAATCGTTTACAATTTCTGGACAAATAAAGAACATTAGGTCAACAAAGAAATAAACGTGAAAGTGAACGTTAACAAACGCTTCATTCTAGCGCTATTCGGGTATTTAATGAATGACTTTCACCTAAATCTAACAAAGTAGAAAATATTCGAATATCACCGACTTGAGTATTCGAATAGCAAAATAAGCCAATATTCGAAGTATTCGAATATTCGAATTGCAAGCCCTACTTCCAACCGACCTTCCGAAAAAGGCAGTATCTGAAAAGACTGGTTATTGTCCGCATAGGTATCCATCCATAGGGTGCAAACATAAAAGGATATAGGTTTTTCGGTCCTGATATGTTGGTACTACATAGTTTGCGCCGCGGATGTTTGGGCAAACCAGTACCGACAATCTGTTTTCTTTATGCGGCCTCCCATAGAAAAGTATGGGCTAATTTACCCTTACCGATCGGTACTGACCTGTACTGACCAGTACCGACCTGTACTGACTAGTACCGACCTGTCCTGAAACCTGCTTTGTTATGCGGGCACCCATACCCTTTTTTTGTATGCCTAAGAAAAACGCATTTCCGCGCTTCCCGGGGCATGCAGAAATTGGTCGGGATGGTTTGAACGGCCTTCGCGTTTTCTCGAAAGCTAGCTGGAACTGGGTTTAGAAAGGCATACTGAGATATTTGAGATTAGGACATCACCTCCCTGAAAATAGGCCTGGCCGAAGTAATGTGCAAACTGGAGGCCTCAGATAACACCATCAGTGAGTTGCGTGCCCAAGTGGTGTTATTAAGCAACGGCGCTGCGGTTTCAGGTCACATGAGGCCACAAATGTGAACACTTAACGTGGAGCGCAAAATGCTTCCATCTGCAGTTTGAAGTCAGCGTACATGGATGCGTCACCGGCCGCCACCGCAGCTAGCGATGCACCCCGCCCCGCCACCAGCTCTTCCGTTCGGCGAAAACGTCACGCGTGAGCACGTCTACACCTCAACGTGCTTACGCTGCTGTTAATGCTACCAACAAGCCCGCTAATCATCTTGACCGGGCTACAAACGAGGGAAACAAACAAGGATCGGTCTCCAAAGCTGGCAACCAGCGCCGCCGCGGGGACAGGATGCACGATGAGATGATGATGGCTTCAAATAGGTGGAAAAGAAGAAGAAGGCCTCTCGTCATATCGTAACCTGTGCGGCACTGCCCCGACTGAACACAATCACCTGCTGCAGCCGGCTATCCTGACAACGCCGGTGTACATGTCCCGCCTGCATTACTCAACACAATCCAATGACATTGTGGAGTACAATCAGAATAAAAGCCAAATATACGCTGAGGGTCAAGCGGTTGGAGTCTCGCCATAACGTGAACTTCAATTCATTTGGGGTGAGGGTGCCGACTGAATATCTGTCGACCTTCATGAAGGAGGATTTTTGGCCGAAGGGGGTCCTATTCCGTCGGTTTAGAGGTCGACCCCTGGACACTACGTTGCGTAACACGTCGCCGCCTTCTATACTGTAATATTATGTATGTAAGTCTGTAAGGTATTTATTTTACGGGCCTAATATTGGAAATGATATTTCTGTTGCCTGCAATAAATGATGATTATTGATGATGATGATTATTATTATTAACGGTTTGCCCACGATGTGGTTCTTGTAGCTGAGATAATGAAAGTCACTCATGTATCCTGGGACTTCTTTTGTCTCTCCTGTGTTTCCGGGTTGACGGACGCCTGACTGCCTGTGGTTGGATGAACAATCACTGTGGTTTCCATGTTTTTTTAATCACAGTGAAAATTGAGATTGGGAAAGTTTCATTGATAAAAGCTCAGTGCAAATATAATAATGGAGAGAATAAAATTTCTGACATGACGTCAGTTGTCCGGTGATGGCGCGAATATAATGAGATTTATGCAGAACTTCAGATTTTATATACAAACCATGGGCCTGGATAAAACTGCAGAACCATGGAAAAAACAGTATTCCTTGACCACGCGGGCAATATAAGTATACAATACATTCGGTAAAGTCTCAAGACCAAACGGCACCGCAAAAAGCCTCATAATGACTAAAGTACAACCTCCTAACATTGAAACAAGAGAATGATGAAGTATTTGATAATTTTCATACAAAATGCGAAAAATTATACACTGGGTGAGATAGAGTAAGAGCATACATTAATGACGATGGTAATTGTCATAGGTAACAAGGAACCTATCCATCAAAGAATGATACTCTTAAACCAATTCCTGTTGCTTTGCTGTATCTGCTGGCTGGTATTGCTTCCCCGGTCGTTCGCAGGGATGTGGCAGCAAAAGAGCATGACCCACGGCACCCCTAACACCACCACGTGACGGTGACCCAGAGGCTTAAGAGTCGCCACGACTTTCACAAGGAAGTTACTCTTCTGGACGGGGAAGCTAAAGACACCCGTTTAAAGAGCTGGCGGAACAACTACACCCTGGCCATGATCTACCTTGGGCAACTTGAAAGTCCTTAAATAGACTCAAGTAGGCCGAAGCAAGGAGAACATGCTCAGGTGGGGCTACAGCTCGGAGAGCGTATGTCTGTGTTGTATTTCCCCCCAGACAATGGCACATCTTCTGTCATGCCCTGCGTGTCCCAACACCTGCACACGCTAGGATCTTTACAAGGCCACTGATAATGCTATATCAGTGGCTGAGTTCTGGTCCTCAAAAATATAATTATATACCGAGTCGACACGCTAAGAAGAAGAAAGAAAGATTACTGAGAGAAGCTGACCTAAAATTAAATACTGCAATCGATATCTGCAGAGCAGCAGAGGCAGGTAAATAACAAATACATAAACTACAGTATGGAAAAATAATGACAAGTGAATGCTGTAAAAAATAGAGCTGAGTGCTAAGGAAATAGTTAAATAATTAGAGAAATAGATTTTAAAAGATGTGGTAAAAAACATGAAGTTAGAAATTGCTTTGCCTTTGGGAAAAATGTATAATATGCAGCATATACGGTCATTTTGTCAGAGTGTGTAGAAACAAAAATAAAAGAAAAATGTATACCTAGAAAAAGGTAAATGCATTAGAAGAAGAAAATTCTGATAGTGACAGTGAAGGTATAATAGTAAGCAGCATAATATTATAGTATAGTATGAACAGCATTAAAGAGCAATAGCAAGCAACTTAAACAATAAATGGTCAAGAGATAGATACTGGATACTGTTAAACAGTTGAACTACGAAAACAGCTTTTATAACGTACAGCATAAAGACGGTTTCAAGATCAACATGTATTGTCTGACGTGCTGCTGACTGTACCATGGGCAACAGCGACGCTTAACCACTGCTAAGGTCAAAATCGCTTGCACGCCGCGCCGTCACAACCATACGTTTAGTTCGTGTAGGGGCGATACGCGCGCACACGAATTTTGTTGCAAACTGGTTAAGCGTCGCTGTTGCCCATAGTACATATGAGCGACTGAAAAAAGTGTACCCCACTTTTTTTTTACAAATAACAATGGGATAAAGCGTCCCCAGTTCCCCACTCTTGTAGCATAAGATATCTATTTTACGCTCTTTCGTATGATATATGATAAAAAGTTTTTATAGTTGGGGAAACAGATTTTTTCCCATTATTCTTTAACCATAATGTTAGTTATAGAGAAAACTAAAAAGGAACGCGAAATTCGAGGTATTTTCGCGATAATATCGAAACAAAACTAACTTTGTTGCGAAACTGGCACGGTAATCCGTTGGGTGACTAAATTTAAAAGCATAATAAGAGAAACTGTGAAACTAATGCGCTTTTTTTATTAAATAATTTAATTACACATGGGATTTAAAATATAGTAAAATAGCTCTAGTTTCAAGGATTAACACAAAATTATTGTTTTTTTTTCTTCGGTTATGTGACTCTGTCACTTTTTGATGAGTTATATAAAATAACTTTACCTTAAAAACATAATATTTTATGTGATATGTGTCGCTTTTTCGAAAAGTTATTACATTTACTCTAATCATATTTTGGAGCCGCACAATTTTAAAAGTAAAAATCGTCTAATTTTATACATTAACTCCATCAATTGGAAGAGACAGTGACATAATGGTCAGTTACAAAAGTTTTAAAGTTAACAAAGCTGCGTTTAAATTGTTTAAAGATGGCCTAAATACCTAATACAAGTAAATTATAATATAATATTGTATCAACTGTTTGTTATCCCAAATAAAAAAAATAAAATAAAGTCGGTACTTTATTTTACCGGTGTTAAGCACAAGTTAGCCAGAAAAGAGGTTGCCAGCCAGCATGATGTCCTTTGACAAGTTTGACGTGACAAATAGGTAGCATTATCATTTGACGATAACTTTAACTTTGACAGCGTTTTGGTGCAACTCACACTTAGTAATTCATAATTTGGTGGGTAAGAATTTGCAATGTGAAATAAGTTTATGATTTCCGACCTGTTGTGACTTGTCGTTCCAATATATGTGACGGTAGAATAAGTTACAAAACGTAAGTCATATAATGCTATGCTACTTTCTTATAGTTTTGAATTGTTTAATAATTACTGATCGCACTTAGCACTATTAACTTTTTGATATCAAATACTATATAAATTTATGTTATGTATCCACAATAACAATAATTAAAGAAAAGATAATTTTAATGGCAAAACTTGGTCACATACCTGAGCAAAAAAACACTGATCACTTCAACAGTAAATCGACGCTGACACTAAAATCAGTTTTACAATGTAATTAAAATAGCGTCTCACGATAAAGGTCGAATAAAACGTTGCCATTTCCATCCGAAATTTTAAACAATGAGAAGATTTTCTTAAAAAAAAAGTGGTCACAAAACTGAATGTTCCGCTTCGTTTAAATTTTCGATTTTACTGTAACTATTTATTTTTGATAGAAATTGTTAAAAATAAATTAATGAAACTTTTAACTAATATTTAAGCATTCAATAACTGACATTGACATTTGAAACCGCTCGCACACACTTTTCATTTCGATGGGTTTCATTTCAACGTTTTAAAATCTTCGTAAATGTAATATTTTGTGAATTATCAAAAAAAAAAGACAACGTAGATTATATATTTAATAATATGCTTATTTCACCTAAATAAACGAATTTATTTTGCTAGAAGTCATTCATAGCAAAAATATAAATGAAGAAATCCGAGGGCCAGGGCGAACAGCGGAGCTACCTACACTTTTTTTTAAATTGCTCAGGGTACTTAATAATTAATACCCGATAACCCGACCGAAATGAACGGACTACTTATCACTGACTTGACTATGGCCTATAATAAAATCGCGAGTGCTCGCGACTCAGGACAGCACGGTCGAGATTTGATACACAAAGAAATTACGACCTTATTTTGCAATTAATAACGTTCGTATTGAAACGTAACTAAGAAAAAAATATCATTTAAAGAATAATCGCAGACATTTATTGTTTAATTTGTTTCTTATAGTACTAATAATATTTTGAAGGCATCAATTAAACACTTTCGAAATAGTTATGTATTTTCGTTTTCCAAATATTAAAAATATTTGTGACTTAGTTCGAAAAATAGAAATCTGCGAAGACAATCTGTTTAATTTTTAACAATTTATTAACAGACAGTAAATACTATTCAGAATAAATTGTTGAATTACAGTTATCTATAATTTCTGATAAGATAAGCCAAAATATCTGCAACTTACTGAACCTTCTTTAATAATGATAGTCCCCATTGATCAATTAGTTTAATTTTGATTTATTTACCTGAAATGCAAGCGTCATATCATAACACTGGTACTTTTACAAAGTTACTTATTATGCTGTAATTTTGAAATCAAAATGTTTGAAAATTTAGTTTTTCATTTTTTTTACTTTGATGCGAAGTTTCAAAATGTTTAATTCTGTTTATTTTTACTATAACTAACAATTCTTTATATCATAGAAAAACAAAATTACAGTTATTGAATTATTTCCAATTTAACCTAATTTTATTGGACTATGTCGCGTGCCGTCAATTTCTTTTACCTACACCTATGGAATTTTTTATTTTTATTATAACAATATGGGTATCAAATAAAAGGTAATAAATAGCCGATTCCAAATATATAATATTCATTATAACACTTTTTACTTTTACTAACTGTTTTGAAATAAACTTAAAAAACCGGCCAAGTGCGTGTCGGACCACGCGCAGTAGGGTTCCGTAGTTACCGTATACAATACCATATTCAATTGGCCGGTTAGCCCGACACGCACTTGGCCGGTTTTTTTCTTAAATATAGCGAGTATTTTATTTTTGTCTTTATTTTTTTTAAATAGTTTAACAATTGAATCGTACAAATATGAATCCAAAAATGGATTCGACACCCTAAATTCATACGAATATGATATCAAACTGGGCATAGCAGCTTTATTAATACATCTATCGAGATTGGGCTGAAAGCCAAAACTTCAAAAAATTTACTACAATAATCGTGGTGGCTAAACTTCTTATATCCATCCTAGGGTCCTAAGGACCAATCTTACCAAAGGAAACCTCTGGTTCACAAAACGCCGTATTTTTCACCCTACTGACGCCACTACAATGGGATGCACGGATCAGGTCTTATCCTTGAGGTGCTTAACCCGAAAACATCTGGCTAAGCACAAAAAGGTTTACTGTGCCTTTGTGGACCTGGAGAAGGCCTACGATCGAGTTGACAGGAATGAGCTATGGAAGGTGTTGTCCGAATACGGATTGGAGAACAGACTGATTCATGCACTGAAATCTCTCTATGAGGATTCCCGTGCATGCTTCAGGATTGACGGCGCAAACACGGATTGGTTTGGCATCTCTAGGGGTGACATACATGGATGTATTACGTCCCCATGGCTCT
This sequence comes from Agriphila tristella, assembly GCA_928269145.1. Lineage (NCBI taxonomy): Eukaryota > Metazoa > Arthropoda > Insecta > Lepidoptera > Crambidae > Agriphila > Agriphila tristella. The sequence continues at coordinate 33,110,910 of OV743432.1, forward strand.
TTAATCTGTTTTTGGACAGTTGTATGAAAGGCCTGAAAGAACGTGACGGTGGAGTTATGATGAATGAGACCCAAATCAAGTGCCTCCTCTATGCTGACGGCCAAGTTATAATTGCGTCTTCTGCGCAAGAGCTGCAGGAAATGGTGTCTGTTATGAATGATGATTTTGTGAGGAAAGGGATGAAAGTGAATGTAACTAAGATGAAAGTGATGGTGTTTGAGAGAGGTGAAGAAATGACTGACTGTACGGTAATGATAGGCGGCGAAAAAGTGGAACAAGTCTGTGACTTTGTATACCTACTTGGGGAGTTTATTCACAACACAAGAGACGGAAAGAGTGAGGAAGACATAGAAAGACGACTGAAGAAAGGAAATGCAGTGAAAATGGTGCTATACACTCGATTATGAGTAACCAAATCGTATCTGCAAAGGCGCAAATGGCTATTCATAACGGAGTGCTGGTGCCGACACTGATGTATGGAAGTAAATCTTTGGTATGGCAGAAAAAGAATGAAAGCAGAATAAATGCGGTAGAGATGCGTTTGATGAGGAAAATATGTGAAGTCAAATTGAGTGATAGAGTGAGCATGATGTGATTCGTAAAAGGTGTGGCCTGAAAGCAACTGAAAGATGATACCTATAGTGACAAGAATTGAGAAAATAATGCTCCAGTGGTTTAGTCACTTAGGTTGGCCCCAGACCTACCGGTTTCATTTCTTTGCTTTGCTGTTCTACCTTGCTTAAAAGACCGCCGGCCAACCAGGGTAATTTTCAATCTATCGCATTTTGGGACTAGACCAAATTGGCAAGATAGCCATTAGCTTGGTGTTATTAAATATCATCGCCTGGATTGCGAAGTAGGAAGCTTTTAGGAGATATGCCACCCTGAACATGGACTCCGATCGTTAAAAATAAATCGATCGCTTATTTATACAAGATGTTTGGTAAAGCCTTATAAAGCTGAATATGGTAGATAGGGACCATAAAACTGAACAACTTTTACTATGGGACAAAATCTGAAATCACAAAAAAAATGAGCTGTTTCATACATTTTGATAATTTCGTTATAAATTTTTGTATGAAACAGCAGTTTTTTTTATTAACTAAAACTAAAACTTCGCATAGCAACCCAGACGACGATATTTGATAACACCAAACTAACAGCTATCTTGCCAATGTGGTCTGGTCAAAATATACGATATATTGAAAATGAGCCTCTTGGCCGGGCGGTCCATAGTAGAACAGCAAAGCAAAGAAATGAAACCGGTAGGTCTTGGGCCAGCCTTAGAGAGGATGAATGAAAGGCGAATCTCGAAATATATTGTGCTAATGTTGGAAGGAACGATTACGCAAGGGCGTCCCAGAAAAACCTGACCAGATAGAGGTTATTAGAAAAACAAAGTTGATAAAAAAAAGCTGGTGTACGCAGTGACAAAAACCGCAGGGCATGTGTATGAAAAGACTGATGGATGTGAATGAAGCGAAAGAGTTACTTACGAGATTGCTGGTTACGTTAATCATGACTTGCCCTAGCTGGCCGCTGTTGTTTCGGCCAGCAATTGTAAATATATGGTTATTTTCTTGCATTCTGTATACAAATGACAATGACGATACAAAATGACAAAAAATGAGTAGTAGTAGTAGTAGTTGTTTGTCTTTGTGGCAAAAATGATTTGTGAAATGTACTCTATGATTTGTGGCAGGCAACGCAAAGCTAATGCCAGCGGCGATCTAACCGCTATCAATACTTTGATTGGTTAAAATATGCCACAAATGACATTTGATATTTGAAACAACCAATCAAATGTTTTGGTACAACCGCTTGTGGCGCCATTAGTTCCTCAGTTTCCATCCCCATTGACAAACGGCAGCTACAGTGTTGGGCGTAATCAACTACTTTTTGTAATCGTGATTACTAACTCCTACTACAAATCGTCGATTACAAGTAGTTACGATTGCAAGTAATCGAACTACAAATAATCATATTACATAAAGTAATCGTTAATCTGATTACTGCAATCAAGTAGTTAATAACTACTGATTACTTAAGTTCTAGAATATATTATTTTTTGAATAAAGATATAATAATTTGTAATTATACTTTGCGCCTCGTCCTCGAGATTAGTATTTCTTTTATATTATATACAACATGTAGTAACGCATAAGTGATACCGCTTGACACTATAGTTGAGAAAATCTTATCTTTGTTTTTTTTGTGTAGGTAGTCTGTGAACCGTTGTCGATCATACTCGGCATTCAGTCGTCATTCGCATTCTAGTGCTCCACCGCTCAACACGTCTCGCTTGTGCACGCAACCGTGTGTCAAAATGTCAAAAAGAAAGCACCCTGATAACTTAGAAGAAGACCTAGTTCATTTAATGCGGAAAGTAAAAAGACTCGAGAAGAAAATTCGGCGCAGACGGGACTCCAATAGTGATTCCCAAGGAGATGAATCTCCGAGCCACCCTCCAAGGCTGTAAAGCGTCGTTCACCCACCAGGTACTGCATAATTAGTATATAGTTAATTTCACTTTCCAAAAAATAACTTACCAGACCAATGCAATCGAAATAGTCATCCGGACTATTTCACCGCATTAAAACAAAGGTTAATCGTATAATTCATCGGGAATTATACACAACCACAAAATAACTGTTATAATGTGCTTATAACCTTGAAAGATATACCCTCAATTCGTTACACCTATTAATTAATAATTTTACAGTATTATTATTTTTACTTTTACCTTACAACATAATAAAAGTAAAATCAATTGTTATAATTAGATTCAAACCGCTTTAATGCAAAATATGTAAAATAGAAATTTAATTCCATTTGGTCAAATGTAAATCTTTAGATTTAATTTGCTTTAGCAAATTATGGGTGTACGAATTAATTATGAATGTCTGGACATTGTGTAGCGTACTGCTTACACACATTTTATATTGATGTAGTCTTGACTACTCATAGATAGGTCTCGCCTTATATGAGCCTACCTTAACAATCGTTATACTACGATCAAATAAGACACATTCCTGTTTGTTACGTATAATGCTTATACGTTGTGCTAATTTCGACTATCTGGCGTTCGTTCCAGAGACGTCTCCTATATGCTTGGAACCAGACGATTGGCTAGCAGAAGACCATGATATTGGTCATGGAGACCCTATTAGCCAAAGGTCCGACTTAGCACCTGATGCGCTGACAGCAACTCTGACCTCAGAGACCCCTGATAAGGATCCAATTTTAAAAACAAATTCCACACCTCCAGAAGATCTAGAGTTGGATACAGATACCCTAGAAATTTTGGGAGACGACCCAACATTAGAAACCAAGCTCGGTAATAAAATACGCACAGAGTTAGCTTCACGTTTACAACATTTAGTGCAAGAAGGCCTTTCCAAAGAGGTTAGAAAAAAAAAAATTCTAAGTACCCTCTGCCCGCTAATTGTACATATATCGGTGCGCCAAAAATTAACTTGGAAATGAAAGCAGCACTTGCTGACACGGCTACTAAACGTGATAAGGCTATTGAAGCTAAGCAAACGGAAATGACCTGTGCCATATCTGGTTTAAGTGAAATTGTTGGTTCCCAGCTCAATATTAAGGAAAGCCCTTTGGTACACGTATACCTACTTGAGGTAAAAACAAAATTTTGGACCCGCAGTTCTTAAAAATTCTTCCCTTATAGTGGGTGTTCTACGAGCTCAAAATCAATGGAATACCGCAAATCGATGTACAGTATAGCCGTTTGGTACATGTATACTTGAGGTGAAAACAAAATTTTGGACCCGCAGTTCTTAAAAATTCTTCCCTTAGGAGAGGAGCTGCTATGGTGTCATCTTTTTTTTGTAAGAGAAAAAAAAATTTTTGTTCTAAAACCTATCGTGTATGGTATTGAATGAAAGGGCTTGCTGAGCCGGTTCTAAAAATATATCACATCGTTATATTTCAGCCACTTGTTTTAAATTAAACAAAAAAACGATGTATGGAAGTGAATCTTTGGTATGGCAGAAAAAGAATGAAAGCAGAATAAATGCGGTAGAGATGCTTTCGATGAGGAAAATATGTGAAGTCAAATTGAGTGATAGAGTGAGCAATGATGTGATTCGTAAAAGGTGTGGCCTGAAAGCAACTGAAAGATGATACCTATAGTGACAAGAATTGAGAAAGGAATGCTCCAGTGGTTTAGTCACTTAGGCTGGCCCCAGACCTACCGGTTTCATTTCTTTGCTTTGCTGTTCTACCTTGCTTAAAAGACCGCCGGCCAACCAGGGTAATTTTCAATCTATCGCATTTTGGGACTAGACCAAACTGGCAAGATAGCCATTAGCTTGGTGTTATCAAATATCATCGCCTGGATTGCTAAGTAGGAAGCTTTTAGGAGATATGCCACCCTGAACATGGACTCCGATCGTTAAAAATAAATCGATCGCTTATTTATACAAGATATTTGGCAAAGCCTTATAAAGCTGAATATGGTAGATAGGGACCATAAAACTGAACAACTTTTACTATGGGACCAAATCTGAAATCGCAAAAAAATATAATAATAATAATATAATAATAAGTAATTTATTTCAGACAAAAAAGTAGTCCATAGTGTGTTAGTAACAATGAGTCTTAAAACTATGTTAGTAAGTAATGATGATGAAAACTATGTTAGTAAAATGAGCAGTTTCATACATTTTGATAATTTCGTTATTAATTTTTGTATGAAACAGCAGTTTTTTTTTTTGAAAACTAAAACTAAAACTTCGCATCGCAACCCAGACGACGATATTTGATAACACCAAACTAATGGCTATCTTGCCAATGTGGTCTGGTCAAAATATGCGATATATTGAAAATGAGCCTCTTGGCCGGCGGTCCATAGTAGAACAGCAAAACAAAGAAATGAAACCGGTAGGTCTGGGGTCAGCCTTAGAGAGGATGAATAAAAGGCGAATCACGAAAGATATATATATTGTGCGAATGTGGAAGGAACAATTACGCAAGGGCGTCGCAGAAAAACCTGACCGGATAGAGGTTATTATAAAAAACGAAGTTGATAAAAAAAGCTGGTGTACGCAGTGACAAAAACCGCAGGGCATGTATGAAAAGACTGATGGATGTGAATTAAGCGAAAGTGTGCAGATACTTACAAGATTGCTTGTTAAATTGACGCTCAAGTTGCCAATTTGGCCGTCGTTGCGGTGGCCTGCTATATTTATCTGATGGAAATTGCGTTGCATTTTTTCTATTTGTGTTGTAGTTTATGTGTCCCCAAAATCATCTCCTAAAGCGGCAAAAAGGAGGGTAGAAGTTTGTATAGGGAATCCATTTCCACTAAACCGATTTAATTAAATTTGGTATGAAGATAATGATGCCATAGGGTAGTTTTAATCCACGAAATCATCCTCTAAGGGGGTAAAAAGCGGTGGAAGTTTGTATAACCGCTATACCGATTGTGATGATATATTGGTATTTGTCATTTAGTATCACCAAATCAACGTAAAGCTTTGTACGGACGCCCAATTGCTGTATACTGACGTTCAATAGCTAAATACGGACGCCCAATAGCTGTATACGGACTATCAATAGCCATATACGGATGCCCAATAGCTGTATACGGACGCCCAACAGCCATATACGGACGCCCAATAGCTGTATAAGGATGCCCAATTGCTGCATACGGACGTTCAATAGCTAAATACGGACGCCCAATAGCTGTATACCGATGAGCAATAGCCATATAGGGACGCCCAATAGCTGTATACGGACGTTCAATAGCTATATACGGACGTTTAATAGCCTGGCGATCTTGATTCCAGGAGTACGGTACTATTCGAGGCGGTACTATGTGGCTGCAAGCTAGGTACCAACTATAAGATGATAGCACTGTTCCCAGTAGATTTATCATTTTATTTTAATCATATCAGCAGCACGACACCCAGTGCTGGGTATAGGCTTCCCCTAAGGATCTCCACGACGATCAGTCCTGCGTTGCCTGCATCTAGTGGCTTCCCGCAACCTTCACCAGTTCATCGGCCCACCTTGTCAGGGGCCTACCCACGGAGCGTCGTCCGGTACGCGAACGCCATTTCAGAACCTTTCCGCCTCAACGGCCATCGGTTCTTCTCGCTATGTGTCCAGCCCACTGCCACTTCAGCTGAGCAATCCTGCAAGCGATGTCGGTTACTTTAGTTCTTCTGTGGATCTCCTTATTTCTAATTCCTAACAGGAACTGGAGCGGGCACGATATGGGCATTCGACATGATTTCGTCTTATCCATGTTCATCCTCCGACCCACTCTTTGGAAAGCATTGCGGAGATCTTAGAGATACAAATGATCAAAACAACTCTGCGCGAACCGTAATGAGGGCGAACTTTAAAAATTCCAATTAAATTATTAAATAGATATAAGTCACTGACGTCCGACTGGACAGGCTATTGTCATGAAATGACAGCAATTTTTTGTACCGATTTGAAAATCGCCATATTGGCGCTGAGGGCAGTAGATTCTATACTATGGCAGTAGTGAGTGTACACTAGAACTAATTAGTTCCAAGTACACTACACAAGCGAAAGAAGTGTGCAGATACTTACAAGATTGCTTGTTAAATTAACTGTTATTTGACCAATCTGGCCCTCGTTGCTCCTGCCAGCTATGATCACTTTATGGTTGTTTCGCTGCATGATTGATTGATGTTATATTATTATATTAATTTTATTTTACAAAAATTAAATTCAACGGTAGTCACGGTAAGTAGTACTTAAGTTGTGTTGAGGTGTCAGATGTCAAATGTCGGAAAAGAGTTGTCTCTTTTTGTTCCATTGTTAAATCTTCAATATAAATGATAAAAAAAAACTCTGCGCAAACCGTAATGAGGACGGATATAAGTATATACAAAACACGCAATACAATAGAAAAATACCTCATTATTTCTTAAAAAATAAAAAAATGACTTTAGATTCTGCAAATACTAGTAAAAACATGTCAAAGTGTACCGATTTGAGCATTTTTAGGATTCCGTAGCCTAAATGGCAAAAAACGGAACCCTTATAGATTCATCATGTCTGTCTGTCCGTCCGTCCGTAATGTCAGAGCCACTTTATTCAGAAAGTATTAGGACTACACAGTTGAAACTTGGTAGGTAGATGTATTTTGTAAACCCTCTTTACGATTTTTACACAAAAATTAAGAAAAAGGTTAAGGGGGCTCCCCACACATGGAACTGAAACTGAAAAAAAAGTGCACAAAACATGTTTCAGATTCATTATGTCTAATTTTTTCAGACCTCCAGCATCAAAATTTGCGGATATCTCATACAAACTTCCATACCATAGTTTAAGGGGTTAGGGGGTAAAAGTTCCAAGTTTTATAATTTTTTTGCAGTTTGTGTACTAATACTAGCTTACATACCAAATTTCAGCTTTCTAGGACTTCGGGAAATACCCTAGGAATTTTGATGATTATTAGTAAGTTTTGACGAAATTGAGGTTTTTAGATATCAATAAAATCCAAAGTTTAAGAGCTATACAATTGAAACTTTATATGTTTAATGAGTCTACTACAGACATCATATCCTGAGAATTTTGTACTTCTGGTATAATCCAAACCCAAGTTATGAGGGTTAAGCGGTTGGGGGGTTAAGGTCCAATTTCATATTTTTTTTGTTGTTTGTGTACTAATACTAGCTTACATACCAAAGGACCCCGTACAAAATGTTCGAAAAAAGCCAATCGGTTCATTTGGCTGAAATTTTGAGTAAATATACCCTGTAGCAGGTTGATCGAAACTGCAAAGTTGCAAAGTGAAATAATTACTAGTTGAGGAGATATGGCTTTTTCAATGTTGTAAGAAAAAAATTAAAAATAAAGAACTACATCACATTTTCATGTTTCTAATTTTATTATTTTTTATTATTAGGTTAAACTGTAATGTGTACTCGCATTAAAAATGGTTAGGAACGTTCTCAGGGATGGAAACTTGACATTTTCTTCGTAACAGGCGAATCCCAAAAACCACAAGATATACGTCAGATAGGATTATCAGAACCTTCTTTCTGTATACTGTGTATGGGAACTATGCATATTAAAATAGCAGCCAAATACTGTAGCGTGGTTTTTTTGCTGTTTTGTCGATTTCCCTTAAAGGGGAAGTTTTGTTGGTAGTTTGTTTCCATTAATGATAAAATTTATTTTTTGGCAGTATGCCTCATGTCCTTTTCCTTATTTCCGTAAAAAGTCCGTTCAAAATTCGCGGCATCGACTTATAAAAAAAAAAAAAAAAAAAAAGAAAGATTAAGATCGTATTTCTTATGGTCGTCCTTCGCCCACTTCAGGGGCCTTTGCGATGAGCCCTTATCGCAAGGATTTTTATTCAATTGTTTACCTTTCATACTAGATCCCAAAGGTTAGTGTGAAAGCAGGCCTTAAGCAGTCGTGTTTAAGGCCTGCTTTTGAACTGAAATGGTATTTTTTTTTGTCCGTAATGTCGTAGGTTGTTTGACCGTGTTTGCGGGAAGTCCGATCCGATTGAAGTCGCTTTCGGCGGCGCGATGTCAGTCCAGTCCACGCGCATCGACGAGTGATCAAGTGTAGGAAGTCGGAATGCGTCGTGATGGCGCGAGACTTGGAACGCAGCGAATATCAGCTGTGATTGATTCATATGATACAAAATTTTTCGGTTGGAAGGAATTTGATTTTATAACGCTGTTAAAGTTATTGGATTCGTAATTGTTCCTGATTTAAATAATATCTTGCAGCTATTCATTGTAATTTTCGTCGGCACAATAGAATTTCGCCAAGAGGGTTTTGGCTAATAAAAGCCGCCGAGAAGAGTTCTAATTCGTGTCGTGATATCCGATCGAAGGAGGAATACTGATTGACCGGATTCTAAACCATATAAAATATATTGTTATCAAGGAGCCGCAGGTGAAGAGTGGCGTACGTATCCAGCCACGAGACAACCACTGCTCTGTCGTCCATTCAAACCCAGTTAAGCGGAAAAAGTTGAAATAAACCGGACTTTGGTTTCTCACCCACGGCTCCGAGGCATAATTAATAGAAAGCCGCCATCGAAGCGTTTCTCTACTAAACAGACTCGCTGCGAGATATTCTAATAGGTACCAGTTAACTCTCAAATCTTTTTAACCCTTAAACTAACCGAAGTATAAGAATCCAGCTATCCGTACTTCGAGTACCAACCTACGAGCTAGATTTATGTTAGATTAATTACCACATTTCTGATATTCGAGGGCAGGCAATTCTTACCCACATAACGCTCTGCGAGTAGTTTTAAGTTTAACCTTTTAAAATAACCCCTTGGGAAAAAGATTAGATTCATAGCTTCGTTTTTCTTCGTGTCCAATCACCGAGTAAATTGGCAGATCTGCGATTACAACGTTTGATGTTTAGTATTGTATAGAATCAACCGTATTTCAATAAAACTGTAGTTTGCTGTAGACTGTACGTTAAGTGTTTATTTATTTCCCCTTGAGTTGTCATTAAGGTGAGTCATTCGCATGAGTTTATTTATTACTTACTGTTTCTTAAGCCAAAAGGCAATAAGAGAGAGAAAAAGACATAACAATTGGCGCCCGAACCTATGTAGACATAAGGATTGCCTGAAATAAATTATTTACTACAATTTTTGTGTTTCTGTTTTTTTTTGTTGGTCAAGTAACTTTATTAAGCTCAACAGGAAACCCGCGGATATCAGAGATGTGGAGTTATTTTAGTGGCATGATTATTACATTACCTATGTTTTTATATTGAGTTAAAATACTGAGATTTATTCATTCATTATATTTGTCCAAGACTGTATATGCATTTTCTACAAGAAGGATTGCCAAATTGTAATTTTGTTAGCTTGTGGGATATCAGATACATAAAAATCTTCTTTTTTTTTAACTAGAAAATCAGCTCTGTATTTTTAGGGTTGTCAGAGGATAGCCTGTGTTTAAAATAATTGATACATTGATTTAAAAGACAAGACTTTATTAATTCATTTTTTTTTTACATTGAGAGTTGAGTATTGGTACCTTTTTAGGGTCACTTGCTTTACAGAATAATATTGGTAGTAAAGTAACAGCTTGTTAATATATAGGATTTCTTAAATATAGTAAAAAAGGGGTATTGTTTTGGCTGGAATTGCTTAACAATACACTTTTCAGATTTAGAAAGTAAATTAATTACTAGTTAATTGAAATTAAATATACCTACTTACTTTTTTCCACTAACTTAGTTTGACAATTTCAATTTTAAACATAGTTGGTGAATAGATAGTACATAGTTAGTAGGGACTTCAAGTGGGCTTGAATTGCACTAGTTTCTTGCCAGTTTCTTAAATATACCATATACCTATATTTACTTTCTTCTCTTCTCCTTCCTCATTACAAGATGGAGGAGGAGCGACCTATAAAGTTTCATTTATTACATAAAGATGAGTTGGAGTATGAAGCTAAAATTCGGGGCGTTGAGCCAGCGGGTAAGGTTACAGATCTTCGAGCCCAGTTAAGAAAACTAAGCAGAGAGCTTCCATCAGATGAAATAGCTGAAGTGGACCTTGATATTGTATCTGAATGTGCTATAATTATGGATAAATTAGCTTACTTAGACAATTTGATATTGGGGGCTGCCAAGCCGGGGTGCTCACTCAAATCTCTGAACCGGGTGGAAGCGGTAGCTCATCACCTGTTTCATAGGCTTAGTCGCTTAAATCCTACGGCTGAATCGACGGTCACATATGATCAACTGCATAGTATGCGGGAAAATTTAGACCGTATCTTGCATAAACTGGATAATATAATGTATAACTTCAAGAGTGGATTGTCGCAGAGACAGCCCTCTATACAACCAGCACAGGTATTGGATGAGCCCGCCGGTGATGTAAACCACTCGCCTCCTGGCAGCCCTATCAAAGCGATGAAAAGTAATGAGTCCGCTTCGGCTATACATAAACTTGGGATTAGTTTTAATGGTAATACATGTGTGAAGGCTTTTTTACAGAGATTAGATGAACTCTGTCGCTCCCGTAATATTTCTGAGAGCAGACTGTTCAATTCAGCCGCTGAACTTTTTACAGATGAAGCTCTTTGCTGGTACCGGGGCAATCATACCGAAGTAAATAATTGGGGCGAATTAAGGTCCCTGTTATTGGAAGAATATCTGCCTACAGATTATGACCATAGATTAATGCAGGAAATTAGGGCTCGCACTCAGGGATCTGATGAAAGCATAGTAAATTACCTTAGTATTATGCAAAATTATTTTATTCGTTTATCTAAACCACTATCGGAGGAAGATAAATTAAATATTGTCTTATATAACATTAGGCCTTGTTACACTTCTCAGCTAGCACTGTATCCAGCAGACTCTTGGGTTGATTTGAAACGCAAATGCAGGCTTATTGAGATGGCTAAAGATAGGACGAATAACTTTGCTGATCCTCCGAAATCAAGCACATCTTCTTTGGCTCCGGATCTCTGCTACAGATACAGCCGCCCGGCGCCAAAGGTAGCCGCAGTTCAGGCCCCGAATGCAGACTTCTGCGTGCGCTGTAGGGTGGCAGGGCATACGTTGAGGAGTTGCAAAGCGCCTTTCCGAGTCGTTTGTTATAAATGTGGCGAAAAAGATGTAACTGCGAGGACTTGTTTGAATTGTCGTAAGGCCACCGATAAGCTTGTATCTGCGCCAAAAAACGCGCAGGCGTGAGCCGGCGGCGGTGGGCGAAAACATCAGCGCAAGAGTGGACACATTGGCTGAAATTCCTGAAAGATTTTTATTATGAAAATGGGAAAAATAACACGTCAATGTCAGGTGCCATTTCCAAACGTCAGTGTCAATGTCACTCGTCGCCGACTCACGTATGTCAAAATAGGGATACCAGACCCTACTTAAAAATTACCATTTATGATATAAATTTTAGAGCTTTGCTGGATTCGGGATCTGAAATTTCTATAATTGGCGGAAACGCTATCAAATATTTTACTGATTTGGGCACTCTCCACAAATCTACCGATTTAGATATAATTAAAACCGCTAACGGTTCAGCTTCACCTGTTACTGGGTATATGTTTTTACCAGTCACAGTAGACGAGCGGACCGCTATTATAAAATTTTACGTAATTCCAGGAGTCTCCACTGAATTGTTGTTGGGTATAAATTTTTGGAAAGAATTTCAAATAGCGCCAGATGTTTTGTCACTGTTGAAGGATAGTGAGTTCTTACCGGGTAATCAGCATGTCAGTGCGATAACTACGACGGACAAAATTTTGATCGATTTCGAGTCACTGTCGGAGTTCGAACGCGAACAGGCAAATAAGGTTATTCGCGAGTTTGAAAGTATTTCAGATGAGAAAAAAGGGCTTGGTAGGACGCACTTAGTAACGCACAAAATAGACACAGGTGATCATCCGCCAATTAAACAGCGCTACTACCCGATGTCTCCGGATAGGTTGGCAGAACTGAACAAACATCTAGATCAAATGCTGGCGGAAGATGTGGTGGAACCTAGCAACAGTGCTTGGAATAATCCCGTCACTTTAGTGCGGAAGGCAGACGGAACGACTCGCTTTTGCTTGGATAGCCGAAAACTCAATGCCGTTTCTAAACACGATGCTTATCCTCTACCTTACGTGACTAATATACTAGACCAACTAAAGAACGCGAAATACATCTCGACAATAGATCTAAAATCGGCTTATTGGCAAATTCCGCTAGATGGCGTCGAGAGCCGTGAAAAGACCGCATTCACAGTGCCTTCACGCGGCCTGTATCATTTTAAAGTTATGTGCTTTGGGTTGACATCAGCACCGGCCACTCAGCAGCGATTGATGGACCGGATTTTGGGGCCTGAATTCGCGAATAATGTAAGCTGTTATTTGGACGACATTATATTAACTAGCTCAACTTTGACGGAACATCTGGAGTTATTGCGGAAAGTGTATAATAAATTGAAAGATGCAAACTTAACTATTAACCTAGGGAAATGCCAATTTTTTAGGAGGCAGCTAAAGTATCTTGGGCACGTGGTCGATGAATATGGCTTGCGCACCGACCCGGATAAGGTGAGGGCGATAGTAGATTTTCCCACCCCTACTTGCAGAAAGGACGTTAAACGCTTCCTAGGTACGGCATCCTACTACAGGCGGTTTATTAAAAATTTCAGTAACCGGGCGGGGCCGTTAAACGCGCTGACGTCAACACGTAAGGGTGCCCCTCCGTTCAGCTGGTCGCCGGAGGCAGAACGTGCATTCGCGGACCTCAAGTTAGCACTGACCAATGCTCCTGTCTTAACATGTCCAGATTTCACGAAAGAGTTTACCGTTCACTGTGACGCGTCCAATTACGGAATAGGAGGTACACTTACGCAGGTGATCGATGGCGAGGAGCACCCGGTTGCGTATTTTAGCCGTTCTCTTGCGCCCGCCGAACGCAATTACTCCGCGACCGAACGCGAGGCATTGGCGGTCGTATTAACTGTTGAACATTTCCGCCCGTATCTGGAAAGTGACAGGCCGTTCCGCATAATTACGGATCACGCAAGCTTGAAATGGTTTTTAAATCTTAAAAGTCCTGCCGGGCGGTTGGCAAGATGGGGTTGTAGGTTGTCTCCATATAATTTTACTATCGAACACCGCAGTGGTTCGCAAAATATTGTACCTGACGCCCTCTCGCGATCTATGCCTGTGGGGTCTATAGATATATCACAAATAGAAGACCCTTGGTATCTAAATATTATTAAACGTTGTACTGAAAAGCCGCGGGCTTGTCCTAATTTTCAGCTCGTAGATGGTAGGCTTTATCGTTTTACTAAATCCAACAACAAACTGAGTGGAGATTTCCAATGGAAGGAGGTAGTGCCCAAAGAACTGAGAGAAACTATTATCCAGGAAAATCATTCTAAACCTACCGCGGCACACCTAGGCGTCGCTAAAACCTATCAACGCTTAAAATTGAGATATTTTTGGCCTGGTATGTACCAGGATACAGCCGAATTCATTAAAAAGTGTTCTACTTGTAACGCTTATAAACATAGCTCGCAAGCAACGCCAGGCTTTATGGGAGAACCCAAAGTCTGCTGTCGCCCCTTTCAATGTTTGAGTATCGATTTATGTGGACCCTATCCGTTATCGAGGCAGCAAAACACGTATTTATTAGTGGTGGTTTGTTGTTTTTCAAAATATGTTATGTTGTTTCCGTTGCGAAGAGCGACAGGGAAGGTTATTGCGCAGCGTCTCGAAGATCACGTATTTTTAGTTCACGGCATTCCGCAAACCGTGATCTCAGATAACGGTTCACAATTTGTAAGTCATGAGTTGCAAGCGCTTTATACAAAATACAACATACCCCAGATACACCTGGGGCCAGTATACTGCCCTCAGGTAAATCCAGTCGAACGTTATAATCGTACCGTGATTACGGCGATCTCATCGTTTGTGGACAACGATCATAGGACGTGGGACGTTAATATACATAAAATCCAATTCGCAATGAACACCTCGATGAACGAATCCACATCTTATACGCCATTTATGCTAGTTCACGGTCGCGAAGCTATAGCCGACGGCAAAATTTATAATGATTTTAAAGATGTCAATGAGTTAGTCTGCGCGCCTAGAGATGCTTATGTCTCGAAATTAGGTTACCTCAAAGATATATATAAAACAGTCCAAGAATCACTTATTAAGGCTCACAGTCGTAACATTAAATATTATAATCGAAAACGTCGAGATGTGTCTTTCGACGTTGGCGATTACGTCTGGAAAAGAACTTATAAACAGAGCGCCGCGAATAAATACTTCGCTGCGAAACTGGCACCAAAATATGAGCGTTGCCGTGTAGTTAGGAAGCTTTCGCCCCTGGTATATGAGCTAGAGGACGAGAGGGGTAAATTTATAGGCAAATGGCACGTGAAAGACTTCAAATCCATAGACGCGGGGAGTGATTAGGGTTTCGTCAGGTTTCGTACGAACAGTGTTGCCAGTGTCGTGCGGTGCCTTATGATTTTAACGTGAAAGCGCTGCGCTACAAATTATATTATCATTTTTATTTTTATTTCTTTTTCTTTAGACACCGTGTGTGGGCGGTGCAAGAATACTCACACCGCAGTACTTCACTCTCTGCGTGTCGTAAGAGCCGACTTACGGGAGTAAAAGCGCCAGTTAACATCGGGTCCGCGTATTACGTAGTCACGGTGCTACCCTGTGGTACGGATTTAAACGACCATTGGGCATTTATAGCGCCAACTACCATTTTACATAACATAAATACTATAGTACGATTTTTCTTCAATTTTACCTGATTAATAGGCTCTGGTTTCATTACAGTGCGGACCCTACGGCGCGGATTTCAAACGGTCGTGGGTGGTGCTTGAATGATATACCATTTTACTTACGCCTTGCGCGGTCTATCTTGTAGTGCGGATTCAAACGACTACAAGGCAGCACTAGCGCCATCTACTCTATCTTACTACGTACTACGCGTATCTATTTGGTTGCTTTATTGTGTATGTGATCCGGGTGTTTGTGTTGGGGTTTCTCTAGTTTGATGTTTTTCTTTTATGTCAGTCTTACCTGGAGGCTTGAAGGGAATTAGACTGAGGTAATTTAAGAAAAAAAAATATAAAGATTGGCATATTTATCATATTCTATCTGTATCGTAAGGGTGCCGACACATTTTGTAGTCGGGTTGTTGATATTTTTTTGGCAATTTTACCATAGTCATGAATAGTAATGTTGGCATAGACAAATTAAGATACGTCTATTCCATCGATTGACAGTCTAAATTTTTAAAATTATTTTAAAGTAGTACAGGGAAGTCGAGCGTGTCTCGTTAGTCATGGCTTGTCAAGTATCACACGGTAAGATCATGGGCTTGTCCAACATCGCTCGCTTAAGAAGCAAGTGCCCATCAAGCATTTTTTCAGGACAATAAAATAGGACTGACAAGCCGATGCAATGTGAAAACTGACACGCGGGTTTGATTTATTTAAAAGGGGAGAGCTTTAGTAAAGAAATTACAGAAAAGAGTATAACATATGGTCAACCTCAACACGATCACATACATTTTTCTACTGGAATATTTTTTTTTTTTTTTTAGTTAGTTTGATTGAGTATGTAACTGTAGAGTCAATTATTATATATTTTATATCAGTTTTTTTTTTTAATTTGGCATTTGTATAACTCAACAGTCGAGTCAGTATAAGTTTTGGTTCTTTTAATTTTAAAATTGATGTCAGGGGTGACAAGCATTTACTTGGGCTTGTTATGAATTGCTTTTTACAAAGTAGGTTTGTTTTGGCGATGGAGCAGTGTGGTTTGGACGTGGGCGTCCAGAGAATTCCCTGCGTGAATTCTTGCGTGGCGGGGGACTACTGTAGCGTGGTTTTTTTGCTGTTTTGTCGATTTCCCTTAAAGGGGAAGTTTTGTTGGTAGTTTGTTTCCATTAATGATAAAATTTATTTTTTGGCAGTATGCCTCATGTCCTTTTCCTTATTTCCGTAAAAAGTCCGTTCAAAATTCGCGGCATCGACTTATAAAAAAAAAAAAAAAAAAAAAAGAAAGATTAAGATCGTATTTCTTATGGTCGTCCTTCGCCCACTTCAGGGGCCTTTGCGATGAGCCCTTATCGCAAGGATTTTTATTCAATTGTTTACCTTTCATACTAGATCCCAAAGGTTAGTGTGAAAGCAGGCCTTAAGCAGTCGTGTTTAAGGCCTGCTTTTGAACTGAAATGGTATTTTTTTTTGTCCGTAATGTCGTAGGTTGTTTGACCGTGTTTGCGGGAAGTCCGATCCGATTGAAGTCGCTTTCGGCGGCGCGATGTCAGTCCAGTCCACGCGCATCGACGAGTGATCAAGTGTAGGAAGTCGGAATGCGTCGTGATGGCGCGAGACTTGGAACGCAGCGAATATCAGCTGTGATTGATTCATATGATACAAAATTTTTCGGTTGGAAGGAATTTGATTTTATAACGCTGTTAAAGTTATTGGATTCGTAATTGTTCCTGATTTAAATAATATCTTGCAGCTATTCATTGTAATTTTCGTCGGCACAATAGAATTTCGCCAAGAGGGTTTTGGCTAATAAAAGCCGCCGAGAAGAGTTCTAATTCGTGTCGTGATATCCGATCGAAGGAGGAATACTGATTGACCGGATTCTAAACCATATAAAATATATTGTTATCAAGGAGCCGCAGGTGAAGAGTGGCGTACGTATCCAGCCACGAGACAACCACTGCTCTGTCGTCCATTCAAACCCAGTTAAGCGGAAAAAGTTGAAATAAACCGGACTTTGGTTTCTCACCCACGGCTCCGAGGCATAATTAATAGAAAGCCGCCATCGAAGCGTTTCTCTACTAAACAGACTCGCTGCGAGATATTCTAATAGGTACCAGTTAACTCTCAAATCTTTTTAACCCTTAAACTAACCGAAGTATAAGAATCCAGCTATCCGTACTTCGAGTACCAACCTACGAGCTAGATTTATGTTAGATTAATTACCACATTTCTGATATTCGAGGGCAGGCAATTCTTACCCACATAACGCTCTGCGAGTAGTTTTAAGTTTAACCTTTTAAAATAACCCCTTGGGAAAAAGATTAGATTCATAGCTTCGTTTTTCTTCGTGTCCAATCACCGAGTAAA
The DNA here is from genome assembly GCA_928269145.1 of Agriphila tristella. NCBI lineage: Eukaryota > Metazoa > Arthropoda > Insecta > Lepidoptera > Crambidae > Agriphila > Agriphila tristella. Next base: position 33,128,542 of record OV743432.1, read on the forward strand.
TTGGCAGATCTGCGATTACAACGTTTGATGTTTAGTATTGTATAGAATCAACCGTATTTCAATAAAACTGTAGTTTGCTGTAGACTGTACGTTAAGTGTTTATTTATTTCCCCTTGAGTTGTCATTAAGGTGAGTCATTCGCATGAGTTTATTTATTACTTACTGTTTCTTAAGCCAAAAGGCAATAAGAGAGAGAAAAAGACATAACAATACTCAAACAATTCTTAAAGTTAAGGCTACATCAACTTCAAAAATATTATCAGATTTGACAGAAACTTTATGAAACTGATATCTTTCAAGACTAAATGCGAGTACACATACAATACAGTTAATCCTAATAATTACTAGTGGCTCCGTGAGCTGTAGACCTCGCGAAAAAATAAAATAAAATGTCGCCATGAATTTTTCAAAGCACTCTGTAGGTACGTGAGTATTGCAGCTAGATGGTGCTTCTAATTTTGATCATTTTTCAAAATGGGTGAGTATTTTTTTTATAAATTTGGATAAATTGACTTGACTGAACAGTTATATATAATTATCGAACCTACTCACAAAATTTCACCAGAATCTGTTGAGAAATGCGACTTGTAGAGGAGATCAAACAGCCGGAAAGCTGAAATAAAATATGGTTTTTTACATATCTCCGTCATTTTTACAAATTTCGAAAAACTGTCTCGACAAAAAAATTGTATATATTTATCAAATCTGCTCACAAAATTTCACCGAGATCGGTTGAGAAATGCGACCTGTAGAGGAGAACAGCCAGCGCTGGAAATACGGACTGAAATTTGATTTTTTTACATTATCTCCGCCATTTAGAAAAAAAATGAAAAACTGGCTTGATATAAGAAATCTATACAATTTTCAAACCTGCTTACAAAATTTTACGAGAATCGGTTGAGAAATGCTACCTGTAGAGGTTAAATAGAAACATGAAAATGTGATGTGTTTCTTTATTTTTACTTTTTTTCTTACAACATTGAAAAAGCCATATCTCCTAAACTAGTCATTATTTCACTTTGCAACTTTGCGGTTTTGATCAGCCTGCTACAGGGTTTATTTACCCAAAATTTCAGCTGAGAAATTGACCGATTGGCTTTTTTCGAACATTTTGTACGGGGTCCTTTCAGCTTTCTAGGACTTCAGGAAGTACCCTATAGGTTTTGATGATCATGAGTGAGTCAGTGACGAAATCGGGGTATTTTAGATATCAATGAAATCTATATTATAAGAGCTATGCAATTGAAACTTTCTGTGTTTAATAAGTTTACTACTGACATCATATTCCGATAATTTCGTTTATCTGGTATACTCCAAACCCAAGAAATGAGGGTTCAAAAAAACGACGAAGTACTTCGAGAAAAGGTAGGTAGTGCCCTTAAGCTTCGCTTGCTCGTCTTGGCGGGGGCACTGCCGTGCCCCCAGATTCATTGTTTTTGTTTATAAAAATATGCGTTAGTAAAATTATGCGTGTTTAAATTTATGCTAAAGAATATTATGCTTAAACATGATTATGCTTAAATTAGTTATGCCTAAAAAAATTATGCATAAGCTGTTATGACTAAGTAATATTATGAGTAAACATCATTCGGCGAAATCATATTATGTTATGTTATGACATATTATGCCTTAAAATTTTATGCAAATACATAGGGAATAGAGAGAAAATTAATAACAAATATTTTAATCACAGAGAAATAAAATATAAAAAAACCGGCCAAGTGCGTGCCGGGCCACGCGCAATAGGGTTCCGTAGTTACCTTAAACTGTTTTTCACAGTGTTTGTATAAATGACAAACTTTGGATAAACTTAATTTTCGTTGAAAGTGTTTGTGGTCGCAGGCTAACTAGGGATCGAGCACTGAGGAAAACTAGAATGCTGATTTAAACTTTGTATTTACAGGAAATAATATAGGTATTTCAACAGGAAAAATGCCACGGCAAGAATATCGATTTTTCACTTGACAGCAGTCACTTCTTGACGCACGTTTTTTTCAGGCGGCGTTCAAAGTACGCAAGGAGGTTAACTCGCGGTGCTGGCCACACCACCCCCCGTGGAGAATTAATGATGGATGATGGGAACCTGTGGAAATGAAAATGAAACTGATTTGATTCGACGGCCCGAGCGTGTAAAGCGGGCACCGTCTGTCTGTATGCGGCTATTTGCCGCCTCCTGCGAAGTATCTGCCTCAACATACGCAGGCTTAACTCTGTCTATCGACACGGAGACAGGTCCTCTGCCGGTGTCGATTGTGATGGTCTTCTCTGATCTGCTCACGACCTTGTGCGGTCCAGTGTATGGAGCTTCAAGCGCACCCCTCAAAGCGTCCTTTCGCAAAAATACATGTGACGTGGATTTCAGGTTTTCGTGCACAAATATTTTGGAAGAAGAGTGACGTGACGCCTCTTGCGGTCTCAGGAGTGAGATGTTGTGCCTGAGCTGTGACACAAAGTCGGAGGGCTTAAGTTGATCGGGCGAAGATGCCTTGAAGAACTCGCCGGGTATTCTTAACGGCTCGCCGTAGACCATGTCAGCCACAGAGCACTGCAGGTCTTCCTTCCAGGCTGATCGTAAACCAAGTAAAATAACAGGCAAGATGTCAGTCCATCGCTTTTCTCCGTGTGCCATGATGGCAGCTTTCAAGGACCGATGGAATCTTTCGATCATTCCGTTAGCTGCCGGATGGTATGCAGTTGTGTGGCGAAGCTGGATTCCACACAAGTCTGCGAGGTGTTTGAAAAGGTGAGATGTGAACTGTCGGCCTCTGTCTGTGGTCAAAGTTTGTGGACAACCAAAACGCGCAATCCACATCTCATAGAAAGCTCTTGCTACAGTTTCCGCTGTTATGTCCTGTAACGGCTGTACCTCGGGCCATCTTGTATATCGGTCGATAATAGTCAGACAATATTTGAAATCTCGAGATGATGGGAGCGGGCCAATTAAATCAATGTGAACGTGGCTAAAACGTGATGAAGGAAGCGTGAAAGTACCAACAGGTGAAGACGTGTGACGGTGAACGTTCGACTTCTGGCAAGCTCCGCACATTTGTACCCAGGAACGACAATCCTTGCGAACGGAGGGCCAAATGAATCTGTCTGATACCAACTTGATTGTTGTCTTAGCTCCAGGATGACTGAGCGAATGAGCTGAATTGAAAATCTGTCGACGCAACTCCTTCGTGATGAAAGGGCGAGGCCTCGACAGAGAGACATCGCAGAATAAACTGATGTTTGAGCCAGGAATGGGCACCTGTTCCAGCTTCAAAGAGGTTGAATTATTGGAGAGGAGCTCTCGTAACTCGGCATCGTGCTTTTGAGACTGTTCTATCTGTTCTAAAGTTGGTGGTGCTGTAGTAGCTTCGATTCGGGTAAGTGTGTCGGCAGGAATGTTGTCTTTGCCAGAGATATGCCTGATATCCGTTGTAAACTGTGACACGAAATCGAGGTGGTTGAATTGCCTTGGTGAGCACTTCTGCTTGTTCTGCTTGAAAGCGTAAGTAATGGGCTTATGATCTGTATAGATGGTGAAATGTCTACCTTCAACCATGTGGCGGAAATGTTTGACGTTTTCGTAAACAGAGAGGAGTTCGCGGTCATAAGCGCTATAAAGCTGTTGGGACTTGCTGAGCTTTTTCGAAAAGAAGGCGAGTGGCTGCCATTCTCCATCTACCAAATGCTGTAACACCCCGCCCAAGGCTAAGTTAGAAGCGTCAGTCACGAGGGCGAGAGGCGCGTTTATGATCGGATGAGCAAGAAGTGTGCATTTGACCATATTTGCTTTGCAGTTTTCGAAAGCAGCATGAAGTTCTGGTGTCTAGGTTAACGGTTGCGTTCCTTTTACCTTAGGTCCCGATAGCATGTCATGCAGCGGTGCTTGATCAACGGCGGCGTGTGGAATGAAACGCCGATAAAAGTTGAGCATTCCAAGAAACCTTCTTAAACCGTTGACAGTCTTCGGAGGTGGGAACTCCTTTATCACCTTGACTTTGTCCTCCAGAGGGTATGTGCCATGTTGGGTGACGTGGAAATCAAGAAAATCCACCTCATTTTTACCAAATTCACACTTTCCTTCATTGATGTGGAGTCCGTAGTCCTCTAGGCGCTTGAAAATCGTTTCAAGGTGTTGCAGGTGTTCTGATATACCTTTGGAATACACCAAAATATCGTCGATATAAGAGAAACAGCAGTAATCCAAACCTCTAAGGACTTCGTCAACAAACCTCTGGAACGTATGCGCTGCGTTTCTTAATCCAAAGGACATGAAAGGAAATTCCAGCAGGCCAAAAGGAGTGGTTATGGCGGTTTTCGCAATATCAGCTGGAGCAACTGGAATTTGATGATAAGCTTTTTCCAGGTCAATTTTGGAGAATATGGTACTGCCCGCTAACCTGTGTGCCTAATCTTCGATATGCTTGATGGGGTATCTATCCGGAATGGTGCGCGCGTTAAGGGCGCGATAGTCCCCACAAGGCCTCCAACCAATTTTCTTCGGTACCAGGTGTAAGGTTGATGCCCATGGTGAATCAGACGGGCGAGCGGTTCCGTCGCGGATCATTTCATCAAACTGCTCCTTAGCGATCTTGAGACGATCCGGTGCCAACCGACGAGGTCTGCAAAACACTGGAGGTCCACGTGTAGTGTTAATGTAGTGGACGGTAGAGTGCTTGACTTTTCGCTCAGCTCCAGAAGGTCTTATAAGGCTTGGGTATCGAGAAAGCAGTTTATGAAACTCGGTAGTACCTGAAATAGCTTTAACGCTAGTTTGGTTGCAGCTCTTGATGATTCCAGGTGCAACGAGTGTTGTCAAGCTGTCCATCAATCGCCTGTTCTTGCAGTCAACTAGCAATCCGTAGTGCGCGATGAAATCGGCGCCGATGATTGGTTTGTCTACGTCCGCAACCACGAAGTTCCAGGAGAAGTCGCGTCGGAGACCAAGGTCCAGACGCATTTTCATTAATCCATAAGTGCGGATGTTAGAACCGTTGGCTGCTGTGAGGCTGTAATCAGTTGGAATTGTATAGCTACGCAAAAATTTACGAGGCAGGACACACAGATCTGAGCCAGTATCAATCAAATATTGGGTCTTGCTTTGCCTGTCAGTTACAAAAAGGCGACGGGAACTTTTCTGACAGTCGGCTGTCGCCGCTACTGACCGTCTCCAGGGTTTTCCTTCTTGAAACTGCAGGGGGAAATGCACTTTTGGGCCTTGTCAGCGAACCTGAAGTGATACCAACACATACCCGTCTTCTTAATCTGGCTTTGTCCGGCGCTTCTAGATCTGCTTCTTGAACTGTTAGACCGCCTCCGGAACGATCGACGACCGCGCTCCAGTTGGGCCAACTGTCGGCTGAGCTCAGTAATAGTCTGTTCTAAACGTTGAAACGTTGCTTCCGTGTTGCTCGAAGAAGTACTGGCAACTTGGTTGTTGGGTGAAGGAACAACGTCGTAAATTTGGTCGGCGAGAATAGCAACTTCATCTAGACAAGTGGCTTTTTGTGACGCAATAATGACCTGTATATGCGTGGGGAGACGACCTGACTACAAGCTGCGTAAAAAGTCGTCACCTACGCCATCACCTGCCAAAGCTCTCAGGTGGCGCAAAAATTGCGATGGCTTACGATCCCCAAGTTCTTCATGGGTCAGTAGCTGACGCATACGATGCTCTCGAGAAACGGAAAGGCGGTTGATAAGTTCTTGTTTCAATTTCTCGTACTTGCCGGTTGCCGGTGGGTTAGTTATGACATGTCTGACTTCGCGTGCAGTGCGTTGATCGAGTTCCCGGATAACTTCAAAGAATTTGTGCTATCGGTTTTAATTCCACAGCAAGCAAATTGTGCTTCCACTTGCGCGAACCAGATTTCCGGGTCTTCCGGCCAGAAGGAAGGCAATCGTACCGTGACTCGTTCCACTGTACTACCATCGTGTATTCCCTGAGCGGCGGTATCGTCTTTACTCGGCGATCCGTTAGCATCAGTAGTCACGTTCATATTTGGGAAAAAACAAACGCGGGTGTCACCAATGTGGTCGCAGGCTAACTAGGGATCGAGCACTGAGGAAAACTAGAATGCTGATTTTAACTTTGTATTTACAGGAAATAATATTTCAACAGGAAAAATGCCACGGCAAGAATATCGATTTTTCACTTGACAGCAGTCACCTCTTGACGCACGTTTTTTTCAGGCGGCGTTCAAAGTACGGAAGGAGGTTAACTCGCGGTGCTGGCCACATGTTCATTAAGTTCTATACTTAGCATATATTTTTTTTAGATTTTTCACTCTCTTATTTTAAAAGTTAAAGGGGGGGACACACATTTTACCACTTTGGCAGTGTAAATCTTTCAAACGGTGGACTTTGAGAAAAAATATTCTTAGAAACCTCAATGTCATTTTTAAAGACCTATCTATAGACACCCCGCACGTATTGGTTTGATGAAAATTTTATTTTCAGTTTCAGTTCCATGTATGGAGAACCCCCCTTAACCTTTATTTTTTTATTTTTGTGTAAAAATCGTAAAGCGGTTTACTAAATACATCTACCTACCAAGTTTCAACTGTGTAGTCCTAATATTTTCTGAATAAAGTGGCTCTGACATTACGGACGGACGGACAGACAGACATGACGAATCTATAAGGGTTCCGTTTTTTACCATTTAGGCTACGGAATCCTAAAAATGCTCAAATCGGTACACTTGACATGTTTTTACTAGTATTTACAGAATCTGAAGTCATTTTTTTTAAAGAAATAATGAGGTATTTGTTTATTGTATTGCGTGTTTTGTATATACTTATATCCGTCCTCATTACGGTTCGCGCAGAGTTTTTTTTTATCATTTATATTGAAGATTTAACAATGGAACAAAAAGAGACAACTCTTTTCCGACATTTGACATCTGACACCTCAACACAACTTAAGTACTACTTACCGTGACTACCGTTGAATTTAATTTTTGTAAAATAAAATTAATATAATAATATAACATCAATCAATCATGCAGCGAAACAACCATAAAGTGATCATAGCTGGCAGGAGCAACGAGGGCCAGATTGGTCAAATAACAGTTAATTTAACAAGCAATCTTGTAAGTATCTGCACACTTCTTTCGCTTGTGTAGTGTACTTGGAACTAATTAGTTCTAGTGTACACTCACTACTGCCATAGTATAGAATCTACTGCCCTCAGCGCCAATATGGCGATTTTCAAATCGGTACAAAAAATTGCTGTCATTTCATGACAATAGCCTGTCCAGTCGGACGTCACGTCAGTGACTTATATCTATTTAATAATTTAATAGGAATTTTTAAAGTTCGCCCTTATTACGGTTCGCGCAGAGTTGTTTTGATCATTTGTATCTCTAAGATCTCCGCAATGCTTTCCAAAGAGTGGGTCGGAGGATGAACATGGATAAGACGAAATCATGTCGAATGCCCATATCGTGCCCGCTCCAGTTCCTGTTAGGAATTAGAAATAAGGAGATCCACAGAAGAACTAAAGTAACCGACATCGCTTGCAGGATTGCTCAGCTGAAGTGGCAGTGGGCTGGACACATAGCGAGAAGAACCGATGGCCGTTGAGGCGGAAAGGTTCTGAAATGGCGTTCGCGTACCGGACGACGCTCCGTGGGTAGGCCCCTGACAAGGTGGGCCGATGAACTGGTGAAGGTTGCGGGAAGCCACTAGATGCAGGCAACGCAGGACTGATCGTCGTGGAGATCCTTAGGGGAAGCCTATACCCAGCACTGGGTGTCGTGCTGCTGATATGATTAAAATAAAATGAAAAATCTACTGGGAACAGTGCTATCATCTTATAGTTGGTACCTAGCTTGCAGCCACATAGTACCGCCTCGAATAGTACCGTACTCCTGGAATCAAGATCGCCAGGCTATTAAACGTCCGTATATAGCTATTGAACGTCCGTATACAGCTATTGGGCGTCCCTATAATATGGCTATTGCTCATCGGTATACAGCTATTGGGCGTCCGTATTTAGCTATTGAACGTCCGTATGCAGCAATTGGGCATCCTTATACAGCTATTGGGCGTCCGTATATGGCTGTTGGGCGTCCGTATACAGCTATTGGGCATCCGTATATGGCTATTGATAGTCCGTATACAGCTATTGGGCGTCCGTATTTAGCTATTGAACGTCAGTATACAGCAATTGGGCGTCCGTACAAAGCTTTACGTTGATTTGGTGATACTAAATGACAAATACCAATATATCATCACAATCGGTATAGCGGTTATACAAACTTCCACCGCTTTTTACCCCCTTAGAGGATGATTTCGTGGATTAAAACTACCCTATGGCATCATTATCTTCATACCAAATTTAATTAAATCGGTTTAGTGGAAATGGATTCCCTATACAAACTTCTACCCTCCTTTTTGCCGCTTTAGGAGATGATTTTGGGGACACATAAACTACAACACAAATAGAAAAAATGCAACGCAATTTCCATCAGATAAATATAGCAGGCCACCGCAACGACGGCCAAATTGGCAACTTGAGCGTCAATTTAACAAGCAATCTTGTAAGTATCTGCTCACTTTCGCTTAATTCACATCCATCAGTCTTTTCATACATGCCCTGCGGTTTTTGTCACTGCGTACACCAGCTTTTTTTATCAACTTCGTTTTTTATAATAACCTCTATCCGTTCAGGTTTTTCTGGGACGCCCTTGCGTAATTGTTCCTTCCACATTCGCACAATATATATCTTTCGTGATTCGCCTTTTATTCATCCTCTCTAAGGCTGGCCCCAGACCTACCGGTTTCATTTCTTTGTTTTGCTGTTCTACTATGGACCGCCGGCCAAGAGGCTCATTTTCAATATATCGCATATTTTGACCAGACCACATTGGCAAGATAGCCATTAGTTTGGTGTTATCAAATATCGTCGTCTGGGTTGCGATGCGAAGTTTTAGTTTTAGTTTTCAAAAAAAAAACTGCTGTTTCATACAAAAATTAATAACGAAATTATCAAAATGTATGAAACTGCTCATTTTACTAACATAGTTTTCATCATCATTACTTACTAACATAGTTTTAAGACTCATTGTTACTAACACACTATGGACTACTTTTTTGTCTGAAATAAATTACTTATTATTATATTATTATTATTATATTTTTTTGCGATTTCAGATTTGGTCCCATAGTAAAAGTTGTTCAGTTTTATGGTCCCTATCTACCATATTCAGCTTTATAAGGCTTTGCCAAATATCTTGTATAAATAAGCGATCGATTTATTTTTAACGATCGGAGTCCATGTTCAGGGTGGCATATCTCCTAAAAGCTTCCTACTTAGCAATCCAGGCGATGATATTTGATAACACCAAGCTAATGGCTATCTTGCCAGTTTGGTCTAGTCCCAAAATGCGATAGATTGAAAATTACCCTGGTTGGCCGGCGGTCTTTTAAGCAAGGTAGAACAGCAAAGCAAAGAAATGAAACCGGTAGGTCTGGGGCCAGCCTAAGTGACTAAACCACTGGAGCATTCCTTTCTCAATTCTTGTCACTATAGGTATCATCTTTCAGTTGCTTTCAGGCCACACCTTTTACGAATCACATCATTGCTCACTCTATCACTCAATTTGACTTCACATATTTTCCTCATCGAAAGCATCTCTACCGCATTTATTCTGCTTTCATTCTTTTTCTGCCATACCAAAGATTCACTTCCATACATCGTTTTTTTGTTTAATTTAAAACAAGTGGCTGAAATATAACGATGTGATATATTTTTAGAACCGGCTCAGCAAGCCCTTTCATTCAATACCATACACGATAGGTTTTAGAACAAAAATTTTTTTTTCTCTTACAAAAAAAAGATGACACCATAGCAGCTCCTCTCCTAAGGGAAGAATTTTTAAGAACTGCGGGTCCAAAATTTTGTTTTCACCTCAAGTATACATGTACCAAACGGCTATACTGTACATCGATTTGCGGTATTCCATTGATTTTGAGCTCGTAGAACACCCACTATAAGGGAAGAATTTTTAAGAACTGCGGGTCCAAAATTTTGTTTTTACCTCAAGTAGGTATACGTGTACCAAAGGGCTTTCCTTAATATTGAGCTGGGAACTAACAATTTCACTTAAACCAGATATGGCACAGGTCATTTCCGTTTGCTTAGCTTCAATAGCCTTATCACGTTTAGTAGCCGTGTCAGCAAGTGCTGCTTTCATTTCCAAGTTAATTTTTGGCGCACCGATATATGTACAATTAGCGGGCAGAGGGTACTTAGAAATTATTTTTTTTCTAACCTCTTTGGAAAGGCCTTCTTGCACTAAATGTTGTAAACGTGAAGCTAACTCTGTGCGTATTTTATTACCGAGCTTGGTTTCTAATGTTGGGTCGTCTCCCAAAATTTCTAGGGTATCTGTATCCAACTCTAGATCTTCTGGAGGTGTGGAATTTGTTTTTAAAATTGGATCCTTATCAGGGGTCTCTGAGGTCAGAGTTGCTGTCAGCGCATCAGGTGCTAAGTCGGACCTTTGGCTAATAGGGTCTCCATGACCAATATCATGGTCTTCTGCTAGCCAATCGTCTGGTTCCAAGTAGGGCATGGATACCGGTATACCGGTATACCGAAATACCGGTATACCGGTCATTTTTTTCGGTATTTTGATACCGGTATTTGAGAGTAAAATACCGGTATTTCGGTATTTCGAAAAAAGCTATATATTTTTGCAAGGGTGTTTAAAGACTATGCAGAACGTTCAATTTTTATGGTTCACAGTGTTGTTCATACTGCAGATGAGTTTACGATATGAAAACTCAACGAATCACGAATAATCGCGATTATAGGAAAAATCACCACTAAATCAACTACGCAAAACAGTGCATGCATATAGCTAGTCTCTAGATGGTATTTAATGATATTCCTTTTAGTTGTTCATTTAATGTTTTCATCATCATCATATCAGCCACACGACGACCACTGCTGATCTCATTCAAGGATCTCCGCCTCCCTCAAGGATCTCCAAGACGATTGGTTCTGCACTGCCCGCATCCAAAGGTTTCCCGCGACCTTCACCAGATCGTCGATCCACCTTGTCGGGGAACGTCGTCCGGTGCGCGGTCACCACTCCAGAACCTTTCCGCCCCAACGGCCATCGGTTCTTCTCGTTATGTGTCCCGCCCACTGCCACTTCAGCTGAGCAAACCTTCGAGCGATGTCGGTTACTTTAGTTCTCCTACGGATCTCCTCATTTCTTATTCGATCACGTAGGGAAATGCGGAGCATGGCTCTCTCCAATGCATGCTGGGACCTGGGTGACCTTGAGACCTACTCCTTATGAGACCCATAGTTAACGACCACGTTTCACTGCCGTAAACATTTTTTTTAATATAGATAAAGTATCGTTATATATATACTTTTGTCTCAAGACACTGAGGTAAGTCGTAAGTCAGACGCGAAGATTTTTCGAAGCATCCAGAATGCTGCCCATCCGAGTAGGATTCGACGAGAAATCTCTTTCTTGAAGTTGGACTTGCCTAACTGGACTACCTGTCCTAGGTATACGTAATTGTCAACAACTTCAAGTGTAGTGTTCCCAACATGAACTGAAGCGGGCATAACATGGGCAATCGACATGATTTTCATCTTATCCATGTTCATCCTGAGACCCACTCTTTAACTACGGAGATCTTCGAGCATTGTATTCAGGTCTTCCAAGGTCACAGCCATAAGAACTATATCATCGGCAAAACGAAGGTATGTTAGGTACAGTATAGGTACTGTACCTAACACACCTTCGTTTTGCCGATGATATAGTTAGTAACTGGCAGTGGCGAAGGGTCCATACAAGCCGATTCCCATCGGCTTACCTTTTGGAAATCCTACCCCACTGATCCACTGTGCAGATCATAAAAAATTACATATTTTTTGTAGAGCGGCTTACCTTCGCCATAATTTCACCCCTCGCCACTGGTAACTGGCCATTAATATTGATACCAAGTCCATTCCAGACTATGAGTTTAAAGATGTCCTCCAACGCAGCTGTGAACAGTTTCGTTTTTCTGTGACAAATAACGTCTCCCTGTCTCACACCTCGCTGAAGTTGTATTTGTGGTCTAGAACTCTAGACAATGGTGCTAAAGCCTTTTCGAAACCCGGCTTGTTCGGGAGGTTGGAAGTCGTCAAACTTGCGAACGTGACGATTCGTAAGGACATGGCTCAGAAGTGAGACGGGTCTGTAGTTCTTTAAGAGGGGCTTATTCCCATTTTTAAAGGACAAAATAAAAAAGTTTAATCTAATGTTTTACTTGAGTTATATTGCGCCAGAAAACACGATCTAGCTACTGAATCTACTACCAGAGGGCCTAGCCAAAGTAACATTCGCAAATCTTCGTTATCGCTTCGCTTTCGAAACATGTATGGGATTGACATAAGGTTTCGTTAACAATCGAATTTTAAAACGTCAAATCCATACATGTTTCGAAGCGAAGCGATAGCGAAAATTTGCAAATGTTACTTTGGCTAGGGGGGCAGTTCACAAATTAGGAGGCCTCGCAGAGAAAACTGGCGGAAGAATACTCAGAGAGGTTATGTCGACCTCCCTTTTGATCCCTATCTACAAAACGTAATATTGTTATCTTAGCTAGATCCTTATTTATGTTGAGAGTGCCTTAAGGCATTAAGTCCGCCAATTGTATTTTCTTATGCAATAAAGTTTAAATAAATAAAATAAATAATCCTGCAGTGTGTGATTTGGGATGGGATTTTAGTTGATGAATTATAGGGTCCCAAGCTGGTGGTACTCTCTAACTATCTTCTCTATGGAAATTTTGATATTTGTTGATTTCAATAATAATTGAATCAAAAAAATTGTTTTATATTTGTTTTATTGTAAGCTTGAGAAGTGTATATATTTGAATCAAATAACGTAATTTCTTTAGTATTCATAATTACCTAGGTATTACTTTAATAACTCATTTTGTGGTTTCTAGGCAGTTGGTAAATAGTTTGAGTGTTTCTGCCATAAAGTATAGCGTAGAAAATTGCTTTAATCACTCTCCACAAACAAGACTTACTAATCGTTCTTAGAATCATTTAAAAAGTACGTAACTAACAGTTTTTAAAAAAATACCGAAAAAATACCGAAATACCGGTATACCGGTAATTGAAATTTCAATACCGGTATCAATACCGGTATGAAAATCATTCCGGTATTCCATGCCCTAGTTCCAAGCATATAGGAGACGTCTCTGGAACGAACGCCAGATAGTCGAAATTAGCACGATGAAATCTCAACGCACGATCGCACGACCGATGCCAATTAGGACAGGGCCTTAGACCATCGTTATACCACATGTTTATGAAAATAAACTTGACTATGACTTGAAAAAAGCCCTTCCACCTACAATATTTAATGAATGAGTCATTTTCCTAGAAAACGAATACAGAATAAGTGAGTGAATCAACTTTTTGCCGTTACAGGTCTACTGAACAACTAGCTACCACCTAGTACCTAGTTGCTAGGTACCACAATCTTACCTAAGTATGACGCCATGGCCATAACTACAATTAAAAAATTGTTGTGTTCCGGCAGTTAGAGGCAAGATAGCCAGTTCCTCAGTGATGAGGATTCCGGTGTAGTGTAGACCGAAATATTCGAATGCTTCGAATATTCGCCTTATTTTGCTATTCGAATACTCAAGTCGGTGATATTCGAATATTCGACGTTAATTAAATACCCGAATAGCTTTTGTACACATAGAATGAAGCGTTTAACGATCACTTTCTCGTCTATTTATTTGTTTACGTATGTTGTTTGTTTGTCCACAAATTGCAAACGATTTTAATCTAGCTTCCCGATGAGCAAAATACTTGAAACTTAAAACATAGGTCAGAACTGGAAGTCAAATATCATAGTGTCATTGAGCTGATTTAATGATGTAAAGGGGAGAAGACCACAAGAAATCTGTAATAAAACCATGCAAACCCATCGAGTTTGGGCTCGTTTGATTGTCTCGTAAAATACAGTGGCACTAGTTTTTTTAATTTTGGGTACCATAAAGCACGAACCCTTACGGTACACTGACATAACCACAGCATTTTTTGGCACCGTGGCCGGGCCACGGTCTATGACACCTAAATCAGTAAGTTCTAGATTAAATAACTACTAAATCTGTAATTAGGAATTTATAAATAAAGAATACTAAATCAACGCGTGACAACCCTTACACTATTCCCGAGTCGCTATTCGTCACGCCAACACGGCGGCTTTTTGGACAACATCAAACGCGATGACTGACTGAATAGAATTATCGGCGCTAGACGCCGGCGCTTTACAAATTTCCCATACATTACAATAAAATTACTCAAATTCCGATAGCTGTTCATCCTACGGGTACAGTATTTATACTATGGTCCGTCAGTATTTACCAAAATCCGTGATATTTAGGCTGGCCCCAGACCTACCGGTTCCGTTTCTTTGCTTTGCTGTGCTACCTTGCTTGAAAGACCGCCGGCCAACCAGGGTAATTTTCAATCTATCGCATTTTGGGACTAGACCAAATTGGCAAGATAGCCATTAGCTTGGTTTTATCAAATATCATCGCCTGGATTGCGAAGTAGGAAGCTTTTAGGAGATATGCCACCCTGAACATGGACTCCGATCGTTAAAAATAACTCGATCGCTTATTTATACAAGATGTTTCGTAAAGCCTTATAAAACTGAATATGGTAGATAGGGACCATAATAAAACTGAACAACTTTTACTATGGGACCAAATCTGAAATCGCGAAAAAAAATGAACTGTTTCATACATTTTGATAATTTCGTTATTAATTTTTGTATAAAACAGCAGTTTTTTTTAAAACGAAAACTAAAACTTCTCATCGCACCCCAGACGACGATATTTGATAACACCAAACTAATGGCTATCTTGCCAATGTGGTCAGGTCAAAATATGCGATAGATTGAAAATGAGCCTCTTGGCCGGCGGTCCATGGTAGAACAGCAAAGCAAAGAAATTAAACCGGTAGGTCTGGGGCCAGCCTTACTGATCGTGTAGGTAAGTGTATAAACCCATAGCAATAAATACCTACTCACGTACTCAACTAAGCAATAAATAGGTACCAACTCACCCCTACTACCAGGAAATTGGTGTTTTAAATAAAACACCAATTTTCTGGTAGTAGGCGTTCCTTACTAATTATAAATTAGATATTAGACGATTTCGTCAAATACCTAATTTATCAGTAGATAAGTACTAAGTAGCTAAATGTTATGACTCCATTTTGACGCAGCCCGCCCGCGGTGGCTGTGGCCACAAAATAGGGATTTTGTGCTGTGGGTGTGGCATACTTCGTACACGTTTTTGTTGTTTGCCGCTCGCCGCCCCGCAATCGTGGCCGCTCTCGTCGCTAACGGTTAACATAGGCGTTCCTGGATGAGCTGGGCTTGCTGGAGTAATCCGGCCGCACACCCTCCGATCGAAAAATAGGCGCAATAAACGTCGAGTTGCCGTGAGAGAATCCACCCGTATTGTTTAGAAGAAGAAGAAGAGAAGTGTCCGCTAGTGGATTTGCCATTTATCTAACCCTGTTAAAAATTAAATAGGTACTAACGCAGCTTCTCTTGCTTTCTGCAAATTATTTTTATTACTTTTTCTTGACTTTTTTGATCCATAATATTTTTTTTCTTTTCTACCCATGTTCTGTAAGGAAAACAAAAATAAGTTAGTAGAGAAAATTGTTATAATTAATGTTAAGTACAGTTTTAATTTTAGTCCATTCAGATTCACAAACAAACAAAATTACTTACGGATCAACATCAATGTTCCAAATTTGGTCGCACTATACTTATTTTATAGAAATATTATTACGCGTGGCACTTGTGCGGCGGCGGGAAGTCAACCGACAAAGGTCTTGCCTCGAAGAGCGCCAGCGCGCGACTAACTTGAAACGCTTGATGCGCCCGATTTTATACTTACTTTGAAAATTAATTTCATAAAAGATTGATGACGGATTTTTTTTTTATTTTTACACATTTATAGTACAATCTTTATTCTTACGTAGAAAAATATTTATGTTGCCAAATAACTTCTAGATTATGAGATATAACGTGTTTTCTTGTAGTCATTTTCTCGATTTTTTACTTTCTTAGATGTGCTAAAAATACATGTTAATGAACTAAAATTCGAAATTTTCTTAATACAAGTTCAATTTCAGGATATGCCCCTTCGAACGAATACTTATTATTTTCTTGCCTAGTAATAATTATTGGTGTAACATTACTTCAAAGATGAGCCTTCGCCCGTCTTCTGGAAATCGCGCTTTCGAAACCCACTGTTTACGTAGTCAATTATCCAATTGGAACGAATTTTGGTTAATAGAGTTTCAATAAAAATATATGATAATTAAGATGGTTGAAGTCAAAAGAAGCTAAAACAATAAATTATGTGACCAAAATCGCTTCAAAAACTCCCAAGTTCTTGATTTACGTATGTAAAATGCTAATGCCCTCTTAATTTGATATTAGCTTTAATTGAACGCATGAATGAAATCAAATAATGTGCATTACATTTCCTTTCATTCAACACCGGACAAATAAAATGAGCCGGCCGATCAAGTCTATTCCGATCTAATAGCAAAAACTAATACCAAAAACTAATATCAAATGGTATTTGTTTATTGCCGCCGTTATAAAGCTCCGGACAAACTGACGCGAGCGAATCGCGCGATTGGAGCATTTTGACAGATTTTGATCACGTAACTCAAAGCAATAGCCTTAGCCATAGTCATTGCCATAGCAATTCTCTAGGAATTTCATTGACAATGGCTATGGCTATGGCTATCGCTTTGAGTTACGTGATCGCAATCGCGAATTTCGCGCGGAATTCGCCTCAGTTTGTACGGAGCTTAAAATTTCTACTAATATTCCCAACGAATACCATTCATAAACGAATCCTAAAACAAGTTAAATGCCGTACAGTTAGTAATAAAAAGTGATTGAAAATTTGGAATTAAATTTTCTCCATATCTATGTTATCCTGGTACTTTGGTGACGTACTAAGAAGAAGAGATTTTTTTTTATTAAAAGGGATTAAAAATATAGAAGTTAACCTTCTCCATATTTATGTGATCCTGGTACTTTGGATATTTTTTAAACTCTTCTTATATTTGTTACGGCTAATACCCGAAGTGCGGCTAAACCTAGATTTAGCCGGCTAAAACTAGGTGTAGCCGCTAGCTGTTGGCTAAAACTAGGTGTACCCGTTTTCACGCGGCTAATACTAGGTGTAGCCGGCTAAAACTAGGTGCAGCATGGGATATAAAGAAAGTTTTTTCTGTTGTCTGTTAAAAAAAAATAACCTCGAAATTTAAGTTAATACTTAAATTTCTAACCTAACCCGGGACCTACAGGAGTAAAGCAGATCGGTTACACCTAGTTTTAGCCAACAGCTATCAGCTACACCTAGTTTTAGCCGGCTAGAACTAGGTTTAGCCGCACTCGGGTATTAGCCGTAACATATTCACCGCTAGAAAAATTGCCGGTTATGATGATCGATCATTATTAAATTATTAAAAAGCAAAATAAATTATTTCTGTGATTATACCAAATGTTATGTTTTGGTATTCGTTGGGAATAGAAATTTATAACGGCAATAAGCAAATACCAATCAATAAATCATTACAAAAACGACTTATTATATCGATATAAATTTAGCATTAGCATTGATGTTTAGAAAATTTTATGTAGATTAATTTCATCTCTAATAATTTGCTCCTATCTGTATAATAGTTTTTCTGTAAAATGAAAAAAAAGGAAAGCTGTTGGCATCTGGAATTTTTGGATTCAGCGGGGTCGAATTAACAAGAAAATATCAGTTACCAAAAAGTAATAATATTTGCTTCTAGAACTTAACTTTTTCAAATTCTGCTCTAGTCTATATATACCTACTTACCTTGGTTTTTTATTATTCTTTTGAAAATAAAAATCCCGAAAAAGATTACTACTATTTATTAAAAGTTGCGAACGTGCTGGAATCCTAGATACGTAAAAATGTTTTTTTTTTATATATTTGTCTATATTAAATGTGAACTGTCAAAAAGATACAGATAAATTTTTCTGCAGTCTGTATCTTTTTCTTGTTCCATTAGTTAATTAACACGCCGGATGAATGGGGAATTTATTTTCGGATGAATGGGTAACAATTTATTTTTATTTAATTTTTGGATGAGTGGGACATATTAACTCGGATGAGTGGGGAATGAAAATATTTCGGATGAATTTTGCGGATGAATGGGGAATAGATCCAATCCAAATTACTGGGAACAAATTGTCCCCTGGGTTATCCATATTTTTTTATAAACATTTTTTTTAAAACTAGTATGTTTTATTGGCTATGAATCAGATATTTTTTTAAATAGTTATCTTGTTTTGTTTTAATTTATGAAAATTTACGCACGGGTCATTTATTACTTACATTAAAAAAATGATTCACCTAAATAATAAACGTAATAACAAAAATAGTAGGTAAGTAGGTACTTAAATTGCAGAGTCCTCTTGGACTCTGCAATACGCCACTTCTTAGTGGCGTATTGAAAACAGGTAAAAATTACAAAAAATGAAACATATCGTATAATTCTCGCGGCGAGTTATGAGCGCGGTATGGTATTGGTATGTATGTATGTCACTAAAATTTAAATTTCGTCCCACTATGCTCCGCTTCCAACAGTAGAAATCTATTCACCAGCAGGAAGAAAAATATGAAAATAATAACTAGTCCTTAGGTCTGTCACTCAAATTACATTTTCGACCCACTATGCTCCGCTTTCATGCATTGTAAATTCCTAGTAGGTACTAAACTAATCAACTAAGTTGTGATGAGAAGATAATTTAGATATTTTGTTAGGTCCTTACCTCTTTTTAGACTTGATCATGTACATAATTTTTTGCCTTACAATTAAAAAAAATATATAAATAGGTAAGTATAGCATTGTAGATAAATACCTAAAACCAAAAATTCTATATTTTTTCTTTTCCCTCTTTTTAAATACCAATAAATTTAAATGCGTACACTTGTAAAACCACACCTAAGCCCGCTTGTTAATACCGCGCAGTATTTAAAATAATAAATATTGTGCGTAAACGGCGACCGAGCTGCGAGCGACACGTCCTCCCTTCGGCCCTCCGCTGCCTTGAGCGGGACACGCGCGCGGGGCGACATAGATTAGAGCTTACTCATACACTGCGCAAGCATCTGTCCGTCAAAAAACCAGCAATCTATATTCCCGCGCCGTGTACAGTCAGTGGCACGAATCATGAATATTTTTCGACGGAGTGGGGATAAGTTCGCGCATGTGCTCTTGTGAGCGACCAATAGCGCGCGCCCCTCTCCCGCCGCCCGCGCCCCTCACCGCAACGGATACCCAAAATACGCGTTCCGCGCAATCCCCACCCGATTTCATGATTCGTGCCACTGACTGTACCCGCGGCGGGATCCCGCTTAAGGCCCTCCGCTGCCTTAAGCGGGATCCCGCCGCGGGTACAGTCAGTGGCACGAATCATGAAATCGGGTGGGGATTGCGCGGAACGCGTATTTTGGGTATCCGTTGCGGTGAGGGGCGCGGGCGGCGGGAGAGGGGCGCGCGCTATTGGTCGCTCACAAGAGCACATGCGCGAACTTATCCCGCCCGCTTGTTAATACCGCGCAGTATTTAAAATAATAAATATTGTGCGTAAACGGCGACCGAGCTGCGAGCGACACGTCCTCCCTTCGGCCCTCCGCTGCCTTGAGCGGGACACGCGCGCGGGGCGACATAGATTAGAGCTTACTCATACACTGCGCAAGCATCTGTCCGTCAAAAAACCAGCAATCTATATTCCCGCGCCGTGTACAGTCAGTGGCACGAATCATGAATATTTTTCGACGGAGTGGGGATAAGTTCGCGCATGTGCTCTTGTGAGCGACCAATAGCGCGCGCCCCTCTCCCGCCGCCCGCGCCCCTCACCGCAACGGATACCCAAAATACGCGTTCCGCGCAATCCCCACCCGATTTCATGATTCGTGCCACTGACTGTACCCGCGGCGGGATCCCGCTTAAGGCCCTCCGCTGCCTTAAGCGGGATCCCGCCGCGGGTACACGGCGCGGGAATATAGATTGCTGGTTTTTGACGGACAGATGCTTGCGCAGTGCATGAGTAAGCTCTAATCTATGTCGCCCCGCGCGCGTGTCCCGCTCAAGGCAGCGGAGGGCCTAAGGCAGCGGACGGCCTTCAATTCAACGATAGCCGCAGCCGATTGTCAAATTACTCGACAGTGTTGCGGCTCGTACCATGCCCGTACGAAGAAAAGGGAAGGCGAGCGCACGACTTGCTCAGAAATTAAAAACGTAAGCGACAAACGCTAAAACTAAAATATCTCAAAATGTAAAAGTTTTTATTGAAAATAAAAACGATACTTCATTTTGTTTAAGTTTAATACATCAAATGATGTAAAAAATACACCATAATATCTAGTGATTTCAAAGTAAACACAATAAACAGGTTTTTGAAGAGGTGATTTCGGGAATTAATTCTATCGAGGAAAGTTGTCTCCATTATGTTTCTGTTTCTACAGTTTATTTGAGAATATCCTCTAGTATTCACTGTCTAAATTTCAAATTCATATCTATAGCCGTTCCTGAGAAAACATATCACCCACAACGTACTAAAAATTTACACCTCCTCTTAACAATCAATTAAAACTGTAGCGTTATGAAAGAACCTACCTAGGATGAAGGAGGAGCCTGTCTAGGAAGGGAAACAACAGGAGTATAGGTTTACACAATGGGGTATTTATTTGCCAAACCTTAACAAAGTAGCTATACTTACGAACTAAGGTCTAGAGGGGATGGGAAGTCTATGGGAGAGTAGGGTCTGGTGGGAATTCATAAACGGGCACGAATGGGAGGAGCACTGCACACACACTGCACACTGCGCTCACGATCGCGACCGGTCCGCGCGTAGGTTTTGCTTCTGGGGCCGTCGCGTGAGGAAGACCCGGGGCAGGTCACGATGGGAGATTTACACGGAGAGCGTGTACCGCAGCAGACCTCGTGGAGATGAACACGGAGAGCGTGTACCGCAGCAGGTCTCGTTGAGAGGAACACGTGCAAAATCTCGTGCAAAAAATATTCATTTGTATCTGAAGAAAAAACGATAATGTTATTATGGTAAAAATTTAGAATACTTGAGCACGAATTTGGTGGTTTTGAGGGAAGGGGGGAGGAGGGGGGGGAGGTAACCTCCCCCCTGGTGGTACTCCCATTCCGCGGAAGTACATATTTGCAGAGATATTGATGTATATGAATACACAAAAAAGTAATGATAACAGCCAAATTGCTGTTGTTTTTCGGCAATTAAAGGAGGGAGAGAGGGGGAGGGAAGGGAAACAACTCCCTCCTCCAATCCCCATCTGTCCGTGATGCATAGTTTTCAAGAAATAATTTTTTGTGTAAACATAATCTCAAAACAAAAAATTTAGAAATTTAGCAGGGGAGGCTAAAAAGAGGTGGGGAGAGGGGAAGGGACGTACGTACAAAATTTCGCACGTAAAAAAAGTCGTTTCTGGCGCTTCGCCGGCCGCTGCCGCGGCACGCTCCTCGCACCTATCACGTGACCTGCGGTCTTTGATTCACCATCGCAACAATTTAGCAGTGCTACCAACCTAGTGCGCCGCCATTAAACGTCAAGAATGACGACACTGGTTTAAAATTAGACTTAGATCTTTATTTTTTTCGAAAAATAAGTGTTTCCGCGGAAAATTAATATGTGCATTAGAATCTCTGCATGTTTTATAATAAAGTGGTAAACTCACTATATATAATTTCGTGCTCAAGTTTTCTAAATCCAAGCCGTTATTAGTTGTATGTTTTACTTTGGTGACCAATAAAGTAGGTATTATAATTCATTAATTAATTCTAGGAACCTACGCTTTGATTTATGACAGTATGTAAGTATTTTGATTTATTGGAATTACATACGAATCGAGAATTTGAAACAATACCTAAAGACAAGTGTATACAGAAAAACATGTCTACTTACTTTGTTACAAGTGAGAGAAGGATTTCCTTTTTTTCATTAGTATAGTTGGGCGACCTTTTTTCTTATCAGTTTCAATTTTTATAACGATTTTTCATTTAAATATAAAACGAAATTAAAGATAAATAATTAGCCACGATTGACATTGTCATAAATGTTGAGACAATGACAGAAGACGTTTCGTTCTTCACAAATCCATCTTACGCGAATTCATTTATAATAACTGGAAACTTATAAAATTATTCTCAATTTGTTGCAATTTAGTAGTATGTTACTTTTAGAATATTTTTTTCAATTTAAATTATGAAAATATTAAAATCCTGTCACGATCCATTACAAATAAAAAAACCGATAATGAATACCGGTTTTTTTGCTTGTAATGGAACATCTAAGTATAGTTTGACAAAAACTCAATTAAAAGTGACTTGAGAAAAACTTGAAATGACGAGTGAAACATAGGAAACTTAAGTCGTCATCAACTATTTGAGCAAAACTTAACTGATTTCCACTGAAATGCTCAATTCAGAAACCGGCGGTAAGTCGTCATCAACTACTTGAGAAAAACTTAACTGATTCGCACTAAAATGCTCAATTCAGAAACCGGCGGTAAGTTTATGTAATTTATATGCTTTTCTCTCTCATTTTTCTGCTCATAATATAATCGTCAAGGAATATAGTATTATATAATCTGTGATGAGAGCAACGCGGGACGGAAGTTGTATTGCCCAGGTAGAGGCATAAGAAATGCATAAGAATAAATAAAACTGGTAGAGGTTGTATAGCTGCGAGAATGCAACCTCCTTTTATTGCATTTATTAACACTTTTTTTTATTCTTTACGATTGTTTTTTATTTTGATCGATCTGTCATTGCTCTGTATTTCTAGCTAAAAACATCGTAATTTTGTATTATTATAATGTTTTTTCTTATTCACGGAATCACCGAATTTCAGTGTTAACTCTGTGTTGAAAATATCGATTTCTTGAAGTCTTGACCTCTGGTAATTTGTGCATTTGAGTGTTTCGCAGGTTGTCTTTTGTCTGTATTCAACAATTCGTCTGGTTTCTTTTTAAAATTAGCAGATCGTCTGCCGCACGAACTGCTAATGTGTTTTCTTCTCGGAGCAAGGCTTGGTTTTTTCATATCAATCTAAGGAGCATGGCTCAAAAACTGAAATAATGTGTAATTGGTCTGAATCAAAGGCTGTAGTAAATTGAGGTGTTTGGGTTTATTTGTTTTGTGGTTCTCTTTAGTTCATCTAAAATTTTAAAACATCAATTTCTGACATATAAGTTTCTGTGGTCTTCAGTTTTCAAATGTGTTGCTAGGTTCATCACAATTGAAAACTTAAAACCACAGAAACCCAAGTGGAATACCTAATTTGATAATAATATAAAGCTGGAGAAAGCATTATAGTACCTATATGGGATCCTCTTTAAATAGTGCACGAAATTTTAAGGGGTCAATGTACTCATGCATACAAACAACTTTTACCATGGTACCAACATTGAAATCGCGAAAAAAATCAGCTGTTCCATACAAAATGTATGGGATAGCTGATTGATTATGATTTTTTTTCGCGATTTCAATATTGGTGCCGTAGTAAAAGTTTTTTCACTCCTCTTGCTCAAAAAGTCCGTCATTGTAAGGTACAAGAGTCAGGATAAAATAGCATAAATACCCCTAGGGGATAAAGTTTTTTCTTTTTTAATGTTTGTCTATTACCAATGAACCTACTAAAACGAAAAAGTCTTTATTCATAATTACGAATGAAAACTCGCTCGATTTTTGAAAATGGAACTAAAAGCAGCGATCTCTTCGGTGAAATCATAGACTTATTTATACTCTGTGACTTTTAGTTTAAAATGCGTGCATTGTGTTTCTTAGCTGCTATTATAAGTAGAAATTAAAAAAGGCACTGGCGCGAAATCTTTAGAATTTTTCTCTAATTCCAAACTGATTGAATTGTGTGACTGCAAGTAAGTAATAGAATAGAAATAATTTTAATCTTTTGCCGTCAATCACAAATTGCGTATTTAAATACTGTATGAAAAGTTTATGAAGTGGAGGATAGAAAAACGAGTGGATTCGTTTACGGAAGTATAAACTATAGGTATTTAATATTGGATTTTATTTTTTCGCAATCGTAGTGAAAAGTAGAGTGTAACACACGACGCTATAACCCATTGTAACTCGGTTTCTATTTATTCCCTCGCTAAAGCTCGGGAATAAAACTACCTCGTATGCAATGGGTCATTTTAGCGTCTTGTATAACAATCTACTATTGTAAGAAGGACCCTATATAAAGCATAATGTTGTATTATAAGGTCTGGTTATATTTTACCAATTTATAAAGCAGAGGTTTTCTTGAAATTTTGTTGCGTTCGACTCCATATCCTGACTGCAGTTTGATTTGGATTTTTGATGATATTTTTTGATCCAAGTATTTTCAATTGTCAAATGTCTTTACATTATGATAAATTTTGTGCATTTAGTCTTTTGTGTTTTTTGATTCCATCTGGCTAGGTACAACAGAATAAACAGAGTGGTAGTGGTATTTTTCCCTTGATTAAAAAAGCTTGTCCTATTCATGTCCTATTAGGTAGAAATAAGTCAGTCGAAGATTCTGGTTCGGATCGGAAGGCTATAACAGTTTGCCCCAGTTTCGTCATTTTTTATTACCTATAAAAAATAACAAAACTGGGACAGCTAACAACAAATCATAATACAAAGAAAGTATTATAAAATCCTGAATACTTACATCATTTACAATTTTCACCAAGACTAATGATTACAAATTATAAATTAAATAAATCAAATAAGTAATTAAAATAAAATAATGAATTTTGTAACAATACCTATAATGTTATGATTTTTCTAACAGATCTCGCTAATGTTGGTCATATTATTTGTGTAGTTTTTTCTGGCTATTAACTGTTTTTGGTTTCTATAGGAGACTTGTGTGGTAGAGAAAGTGAAGAGTCTTGTCTGGGTGATGGAGCACTACTCTTGTCACTTTAATTTTGTTGCAATCACTTAGTAGACAGTGGTTCTACCATAAGTTGATGCAAACTGTTTACGCTACCGTCAACTATCATAGTCAATGCGAGTGAAAGGGAGAAAACGACAGTTTACCGCAGGTACCTACCAACCAACATAACATCAGTTTGCATCAACTCGTGCATAGCCTTCTCTATTGGTACCAAGCCATAAACATAAGTTTGGCAATGTCCGTTACTGTCAGTTCGTGGTCATGTCGTCGGCCAGTCCCCATACTAAATGTATGGGAATATTTCAATTTTAAAAGGTCGATGTTTCTTTATTTCTTTCTTAACCTTTTGGAAGCGTTTTTTATCACATCAGAGGTTTTGATGTAAAATGTATGTAAAAGGAATTGAGATATTAATCACGTGATTGTCAATAAAGCAAGTTATTTATTTTAAATATCATTTCAATGGGTTTACAATGGTAATGCATAAAAAATAAAATAAATATATGGAACACTTTATTTTCTGAGAGACCCAGTGCCCTTAGATTACAAATTTTTAGAAACGGGATTAAATTGCAGAGTATTATAAAAAAGATGGTTCCTTATCCTGATTGATATCCATTTTCAGTTCCTGCAAATGTTTAAACTTGCTTTCAGTGAATTGTATAATCGAACTGGTGACACAAACATAGCCATTTCTTTGGTTACTTCTGCGATTTTAGCACATAAGATATTTTAAATGCCAACTTTAAATGAGTGAGCACTTAGGAGATATTGAGTAATTGGTAAATATTTAAATTAGGCGTATTTTACCCCTTTAAATTATCGTTAGTTCAAGACCAAATATCTTTTCTATGGTTTCTGTACTCAAAGAACAATGGCAGAATTTTGTCTGGATATATGTTTTAGCGACCACAAATTTCATACATATGAAACGATTTTAATTAATTTTCTACGTTTTTTCAATTATTCTTTATTTTTTGCTAGAGCCGGAGTTATTTTAAGTTTAAAAAAAAGCATATCAAATGATGTAAGGATATTTTGACCATCAAAATAGTGGTGAATGCGAAACATCTGAATTACTTAACGAATAATCGATATAAATGAGTTGGTTATTTTATGTAATTTTTTATTATATTCATTTTTTTATCTTATTACCCTTTTCTGATGTCAGATACTTGTATCTTGAAGCAAATCTACTTTTAATACAATTAAAAACAATGATCAAAATATCATAGGATCTACGATGTTGTATCGATTTTAAACAATCTGTTCGAAACGTGCAGCACTACTTTTGTCTTTGACAGTGAGATGACAGGCCAAGCTAAATGCTTTATAAATTGGTAAAATATAATGGTGCGGGCACATTTGTCTGACGCCACGTGTTAACACGCCGTATTTGTATGGACGTGTTATACGATAAGTGTGAACCTAGTGCATACATTTACTATGAAAATCGATGTCATCTGACGGCGTGTTAACACGTGGCGTCAGACAAATGTGCCCGCACCGCACCCTAATTGTCATGTTAATTGTAGTGTTCGTAGTTCATTAAAACTTAAAAAAATTCAAACCTCAATATCTTTTTCAATACAGTTGCTCAAAAATTGAAGTTTACGATGACAGTCGAGCGTGCGCCTAAGTTGATTTTACCGCACGCCGTGCGTTTTTGTTCACGGATTAGTACAGCGTGCGGAAAGTTGATTTTACCGCACGCCGCCGCCGTGCGTTTTTGTTTACGAACGTTTTTTTATATCTACTAGCTAGCGACTTTATCCGCGTAGACAGTAGTAACATATTGCAACCAGTTTAAAATGACCCCTTTAGTGTATGAAAGCTAGTACTACGGAGAGTTCAAGCTGTTTCCCTGGTTCCACCCACCTGAATTTGATGAAACATAGCTTAGATTTTAAGTTGGACCTCAATCTACTAAATTGTGAAAAGTCCATCAAAATTCGTTTAGCGGTTTTTGCGTAATTCGCGCACAAATATTTAGAATTTACAGTTTTATTATATACAACGTGGATTTGACAATGCGACAATTAATGATAACACTGTAGACACTAGTTCATAGAAGTATTTTGAAACTATCAAATAATTCCTAGGAGCGAAATCAAAAAAAAATTTTTTTCGAACAAACTAAATACCAGAAAAACTAGTACAAAATTAAACAGCCTTTGTAAATATTGGTTACTTACATATGGTAAGAGCGGCAACAGCGCGGTGGTAGATCACAGAATAGTATTGACAGGTGACAAGCCGCGAAATGAACCTTTGGCGCCATTTAATGCTGAAAACTAAAACAGTGTTTTTCTTGATATCAACGGCAGCGACTCGAGCTGACCACTGATCACTGATTTAAAGTTATTCTGTACACTGAATACCTATTCACAAATTAAATATTTCTTGTATCCTTTGGACAGCTTGAACAATGGTGCGACCATTATTGCTTGGTAGGACAAACACAAGTGTTACCATAATATCTCTCTCGGTATGTCCGTAAAGCTAAAGCAACGACATTCCCCATAAATTAAAATCACGTCGGTGTACTGGAAAACTGTGAAATTATAATAAGGCATAGTAGAAGCTTAGAATAATAAAGCCAAGAATGATAGTATCCTAAAAGGCGGTCTGTCAAAAGTGAGGCAAAAATGAAATTTATGTGTGCGTAAGGTGCTTGTGTTTACGCTCGACGAAACGCACACAGCAAAAAACTTATGTTACCAGTACATGAAATTTTCCCTTAAAAGTAGGGAAATTGAAACCATCGTCGTACTTAGAGTTGCGATTGTGTAGATTTCACCATTTACATGTAACTAGAGTTTGCTTGTCAAATCTAGAGATGGGCTAGGGTTTAAACAGAAAATCTATATATTATATATATTTTTTAAATAAGATGACTGTGCAATGCTAAAAATGTCAAAATTAAAGATGGTGCGAACTTTTTTGTTTATGAACCGATTTTGATGAAACTCGATTTAGGGCACTATTTTGACAAGAAAACAGCAACGCAATGTTAAGAATATTAAAATCCAAAATGGCCGACAACTTTTTTGTTTGAGAGCCGATTTCGATGAAACTCGGTTCGGGGTATTATTTTAACAAGATAACAGCAACGCAATGTTAAAAATGTAAAACATCCAAGATAGCGGCCAACTTTTTTGTTTGTGGGCTGATTTTGATGAAACTCGGTTCGGGATACTATTTTCGCAAAAAAACAGCAACGCAATGTTAAATATATAAAAAAAAACAAGATGGCGGCCAACTTTTTTGTTTGTGGGTCGATTTCGATGAAACTCGGTTCAGGACACTATTTTCACAAAAAAACAGCAACGCAATGTTAAATATATAAAAAATTCAAGATGGCGGTCAACTTTTTAGTTTGTGGGCCGATTTCAATGAAACTCGATTAGAGGTACTGTTTTAATAAGATAACAGCAACGCAATGTTAAAAATATAAAACATCCAAGATGGCGGCCAACTTTTTTGTTTGTGGGCTGATTTTGATAAAACTTGGTTCGGGGTACTATTTTAACAAAAAAAACAGCAACGCAATATTAAATATATTAAAAATCCAAGATTGCGGCCAACTTTTTTGTTTGTGGGCCGATTTCGATGAAACTCGGTTCAGGGCACTATTTTCACAAAAAAACAGCATCGCAATGTTAAATATATAAAAAATTCAAGATGGCGGCCAACTTTTTTGTTTGTGGGCCGAATTCGATAAAACTCGCTTCGAGGTACTATTTTAGCAAGATAACAGCAACGCGATGTTAAAAATAAAAAAAAACAAAGATGGCGGCCTACTTTTTTGTTTTACGGGCCGATTTTAGTGAAACTTGATTTAGGGCACTATTTTTCCAAGAAAACAGCAACGCATGTTAAAAATATAAAAATTCCAAGATGGCGGCTAATTTTTTTGTTTGTGGGCTGATTTTGATGAAACTCGGTTAAGAGTACTATTTTAACAAGAAGATAGCAACCAAATGTTAAAAAAAAATCCACGATGGCATCTAAATGTTTGTTTGTGCCTGATATCGATGAAACCCGGTTTCGGGTATTATTTTTAAAAGAAAACAGCAACGCAAAGTAAAATACTGGTCAAGTGCAAAATACTGGTCAAGTGCGAGTCGGACTCGCGCACGAAGGGTTCCGTACCAAATCAGCAAATAATCACTTTTGTGGTATGGGAGCTTTTCTTATTTGTTTTTCTTTTTTTTCAACCGAGTTACATCGAAATAAACCCAAAAACATAGTTCACCGCTATCAACCCTTTGTCATTTTTAGGGTTCCGTACCCAAAGGGTAAAAACGGAACACTATTAGTAAGACTCCGCTGTCCGTCTGTCTGTCTGTCACAATCCGTGATAGCTAGACCGTTGAATTTTTTACAGATAATGTATTTCTGTTGCTGCTACAAGAAAAAATACTAAAAAAAGAATAAAATATATGTTTAAGGGCTGCTCCCATACAGCAAACAGTATTTTTTGCTGTTTTTGGTACAAAACCCTTCATGCGCGAGTCCGACTCGTACTTGGCCGTTTTTTTACATTTTTATTTATATTGATATTGCTGTTTTCTTATCAAAATAGTACCCTGAACCAAGTTTAATCAAAATCGGCCCACAAACAAAAAGTAAGATGTTATCTTGGATTTTTTTATGTTTTTAACATTGGGTTGCTGTTTTCTTATCAAAATAGTACCCCGAAACGAGTTTCAGCGAAAGCGGCCCACAAACAAAAAAGTTGGCCGCCATCTTGGATTTTTTTTATTTTTAGCATTGCGTTGCTCTTTTCTTGTTAAAATAGTACTCCGAACCGAGTTTCATCGAAATCGGCCCACAAACAAAAAAGTTGGACGCCATCTTAGATTTTTTATATTTTTAACATTGCGTTGCTATTTTCTTATCAAAATAGTACCCCGAACCGAGTTTCATCGAAATCGACCGACAAACAACAAAGTAGGCCACCATCTTGGATTTTTTATATTTTTAACATTGCGTTGCTGTTTTGTTGTCAAAATAGTACGCCGAACCAAGTTTCATCGAAATCGGCCCTCAAACAACAAAGTTGGCCGCCATCTTGGATTTTTTATATTTTCAACATTGCGTTGCTGTTTTCTTGTCAAAATAGTACCCCGAACCGAGTTTCACCGAAATCAAATACCTACTTAGATTAATCACAGAATAGAAGTACTTTACTTATAATTTTAAATCTCATCAATCAACAAAATAACAATAATTTTAAAACCAAATAAGTAGATAAATGTTTGAACATTTGTCTACTTATTTGGTTTTAAAATTAAATATTATGTTATATTAATTTTTCTATGTTCTGTATCTTTTTCTTTATAATAATCGTGGTCTCGTAATGGTTCTGGCTGGATTTTATTGAATATACGGGATTGAGGAGAGTTGGGTATTATATGGAGTTGGTTTTGTGGTGATGGCTGGAGTGAACTGTGGTATGGAGGTGATATTTGAGGCGAATAGACTTGATACTGAAGCGATTGATGAGGTGACTGGATGTCGGCCTGAGGTGATAGTTCAGATTGATGGTACTGAGGTGATCGGTGAGGTGAAGTATTCTCTAGTTTATCACGGTTGATGTGATGGTTCGTCGATAATGTATAAGATTGATTTGTGTTAATGGAAACTGGAGACAGTGAGGGAATTGACTTATTAGATCCTATCAAAATTTTGGAGTCTTCGGTTAATTTTCCTAATTTAGCGTAATATATCACATCAGAAATTAATTTTTGAGCTATTGCTAACTCTCGTCTACTTAAGTCACGGAGTTGTACGCCTACAGATCTTCCTATAAGAACACAATCTTCGTCTTTCATTAATATAAGTTTTCCGGCCGCATCCAGCATATCCTCTTGTTTTTCGGAAAAAGTCTTCTTTTTTCTTTTTGCGGAAAAAGGGCCTGCATTAGACGGTCCTGCGGTATCTGCGTCCGACGATAATGAGTCCTGTAAAATTTTAGATTTTTTAAAATTATTTTTAAGATATTTTTTTATATTAAGTTATTTTTAATTTAGCGTGACATTGTTTGTATGTAGGTTTTGATTTTTTGATTATTTTTATTATTTTATTAAGTACTAGCGGCCGCCCGCGACTTTGTCTGCGTGGAAATGTTTTTGCTATCCCTCGGGAACAATACTTTTTTTCGGGATGAAAGTTACCCTATGTCCTTTTCGACACCCCTGACAACCTGTATGCAATTTCATGATGATCGGTTCAGTAGTTACGACGTGAAGGCGTAACAAACAAACAAACTGACTTTCGCATTTATAATATTAGTAAGGATTTTTGATTTATTACTACTGAATGGATTTGGATGAAATTTTATAAAGGATACTTTTTATCCCGATATTCTCACGGGAACGGGAACCACGCGGGTGAAACCAAAATAAAAAAGGAAAAAGTAAAAAAGTTTCGACAACAGATTCAATGGCTGAACAGATTTGTATGAAGTTTGGTAGATACATTAGAACCTGAATTAACATACTGGCTATTTTATCCCGAAATAATACGATTTAAGTAGCAGGCACGGTGTTTGATAAGTCGTTTTTATCGAAAATTTCACTTTTACAGAATGTGTAATTCGAAAATGGGTTGGAATCCGAAAAAGAGTATAAGACAAAAGTTGTAGAAATTTTCATTTGCTTTCATTACGTAGAACACTTCTGAAACATCTCAATCAAATATTTTTTAGGGATTGATCGAGTTTACTTACAAAAAAAAAATAACCTAGAAGGAAGTGTCAAATAAAGCCTAGTGATGTGGTAAAATTGTTAAGTCGACCGTCGATTCCACTCAAATAGCACATTCGGATAAAAATAGCATATCACATCCCTAACATTTCAACTTTTGACTGGCTATGGCAGCGGTCCAGCAATGATTGTAGTTTGATTGACGTTTGAACTTTATGGCGATACGGTTTTTTCCAAAAGTTGGATCATCGCCGGAACTGGAACTCGGGCAGTCCTAATGTGAAGCTTTCACGTTTTAAATTAGCGCGATCGGGGCCCAGGCATCCCACGAAGATCACCGCTGAATGCCCAACAAATCAGAGAAGAATTTACTTTTTATTTTTCTAGAAGTATTTAAAGAATCACCAACCTACCCACCTATAAAACCTAAACGCAGGGCGATTAGATTTCTTAAAATGGCACCCTCGTCTTAATTAAATTTATTGTTTTTATTTATTATTTTAGTTTATTAAAGTTATATTGCTCGCTAACTATATAATTTACCGAAAATTCACACGTACCGATTGAAGCTAAGGTTCTACAGTTTATTTACAAAACAATAACAAATACAGTTCGTAGTAGTCATCTTGAGGAATCAGAATTTCATAATTATCTCAGATTAGGTTCTGAGCAATTTGAACATTTATTAAAATTAGTAACTCCATATATTAAAAGAGAAGACACACTATTACGAAAATCTGTAAGTGCAAGGCACAGGTTAGCGGTCACTTTAAGATTTCTGGCAACCGGTAACTCATATCAAGACTTGAAGTTCAGTTCCTTGATATCGAATCACTTTTGTCATCAATTATACCTGAAACGTGTGCAGCAATCTACAAATGCTTAAAACATTACATCAAAGTAAGTAAAAAAACGATACCTATTTTTTTATTTAACCTGTCACTCCTGTCAGTGTTTATTAAGATAAATATTTTAATAGAAAATGGTGTTTATTAGATAAAGCATTTATTTTTGGACATACATAAATATTCTTCTTCTCCTTCTTCTCAAGCTTCTCAAGCTTACGCGCTCACTAGACATGAAATAAAACACTTTTTAACTCTTTGGTCTGAGCTTTTTAACGGATACTACGGTTTTATTGAAAGTACTTTGGTAATTAGTTGGTATTTGGTTTGATTTTAGAAAATGGTAATTAGTCCCCCGTGACCACGGCAGCTGCAAAGGTGCCGAAACGTCGGGAAAATCAAAAATCAAACCAAATACCAACTGATTACCAAAGTACTTTCAACTTACATAAATAAATAAAAATTACACAGGTAAGATTAAGTACAATTAGTTATCATAAATAAAAGAGTTGTCAGTAGGTACCTACCTAGTTCTGTTTTTGTACAAATTATTGTTACTTAAAGTCCGTTCGCTTAGATAGTGTCGGTACTCGGTACACCCGCAAGCACTTGTGTTTAGAGACAGGAATACCGGTAACAAACACAACCTTTCACTAGGCACTTCTATGTAAACTGGCAAAATCCAAATTCACTTGCGGGTGTACGCCGCACGCGGTATCCTTTGTTTATGCGGCGGCATCCTTTGACAAAGAAGCGGCATGTGCAAAGGCGGCGCGGTAAAAGGGCGACACTATCTAAGCGAACGGATGTCGAATAGTTGTCCTAATTGGCATTCGCGCGATAATCGCGTCGCGACATCATCGGTACGTTATGGTCGCGTCGCGTCACTTACTTGCACGATGATCGCGTTGCCGTTGTCACGTTCATCGGGCTTAATGCTGGCTTATTGATGTGCCGGGTGAGAATATTCCCGGAAATATTCTCAATCAAGTGAGAACATTCTCAATATTGCTGGGAAGAATATTCGCTTGTTTGATTGATCGCGGATTCGTACGTCTAAAATTAGCGCGAACTTGCGATGATCGCGTATTCGCATTCTATTAGGACGATCCCTAAAAGTATTTAAGCCAAATGAAGCATGGAAAGACAGTCTTTGTCTGCTGTACATTTTCTTTTACAAAGAACGGACAAAGTTGTCCAGCGTCCTACAGCAAGGAAAGGTATCTCAACTCAAAAAGTAATAATATTAAAAACACGTTTAACTAAGTAACATTTTGAAAACATAAAACATTGGTAGTACTTAATTAAACACTGTGATATTATAATAAAATCATGAGGGATTTTCCAAAATAAAAAAATATAAAAAGTAAATAGTTAAAAAATCTCGATAGATGGCGTTTTATGAAAGCAAAGCCGTCGTACGTTTTTATTAGTTGCTTTTCGAATTGGATTTCGAATGACTTCGGCATTGATGGCAACGGCACACACCCGTTTGATTCGTCTTGCTTGACAAGTACTTACCTACTCCGATAGGAGATGGAGTATTTTTAGTTCTAAGTCGTTGACTAAAAAGCAGAAAACATGTTTTTGAAACGGACTAAAAATATAAAATAATTTCTCGCATAAAGATTTATGACCCTATACATAAGTTTTAAACCTAAAAAAATATTTTATGTATATTAAGTCCGTTTAGAAAATGCATTTTTTTTTATAAAAAAAAAAATTTTCAGAATATTTTATTGTATTTCAATCGTAAAAACGTACGTCTATTGCCGATTTTGCCCTGCTTCGTTTCCCCGCTAACTACAGCGCTTGCGTTAAAAATAAACATTCGATAAATTGCTTTGTGTGAAGGTGGTTTAACTTTACGTCTCGGCTAACCTAGGGATTTAATAAAACACCATCTATCTAAGGTACTGGCACCCTGTAAGGCCCACCTTATTTCAAAACCTTGTGAAATCGTCAATTTTGATATTATAAAGAAAAAACATAAATATAAAACTAGGGTTTTTAATTGAGAAATACAATTTATAAAAAAATGCGATATTATTTCGATGTTAATAGAAAAAAAGCACCATTTTTTAAAAGTTGATGTTGGGCCATCTTAGGAAGGTGGACACCTAACAAGGCCCGTAATATATTAATTTAAATCTATGCTTTACCAACATCTAAATATTTTTTCTTTTAATACCGATCGAGAAATACAGTTTTCATATAAAACTAATAACAAGAGTCTAAAATATTATCCATATTTTGGCTATGGGCCATCTTAAATCTATTAAAAATTAACGTTATTAAAAAACGACCATATGTTTATAAAATTGAATATATCACACAAACAGAAATTCACCCGGATAGTAGGTAACAAAAAAATAATCAAAAAGTTCTTTATTCGGTGATTAATTTTCGATGACCTTGGTACGTGGGCCAAGTTAGGGGTATTGAAAAATCGACTTACATTTACTTTAAAAAACCTAACACAAAAGCATGAATCCACCAAAAAAGTAATTTAATTGATTATTTTGATTATAATGACTTATAATATATTTGATAATTGCATTTAATGCAAAAAATAAGCATTCGAAAATCATAATTTAGTAACAATAAAAAAAACAAACAATTCAACACCAAATTCTTAACCAACTTATTTTATATTTATGTTATTTATTATATAAATTGTTTCTATAATACTTAAAACACTTTTAATTGGAAATAAAAAAGTGGGCTATCTTTTGGACCAATGGGGTGGGCTTTCACAGGAAACTTTACCCCAGTTCAATATAAATTGTAATATTAAGCAAAAAAAATAAGAAATTGATAAAACTTACCGGTAATTTCATGGCAAACAGATTAAGGATGTAGTTTAACTTGTTAAAACAAAGAAAATCTACTTATTTTTGCTAATTTTTAATAAAAACTTAATCTTCTAAAATTAGAAAACGTGTACTAGTTAGACGCAACACAGCAAACTGTTTGCCAACCTAAAAATGGCAGCTTGCTGAGAGTCGGATGAAGTTGCAATATTGTTTATGGCTGCAGTCGCATACACCAACGAAATTTTAATTAGATTGGACAGCCATAACTGTTATTTTTTAAAGGTGGGCCATGATAAGAGCCGGGCCATCTTTGGTCACAGTACCTTATCTTGTACTGCCAGAAAATAGCTCATTAGTTTACTTGGACATCAAATTAAAAAAAGTGTTTTGTTGTAGGGCCTGGGGTAGCTTTGTTTGAAACGTGCCTTCCATTGATTCTAATCATTCAAGTATTCTAAAAAATCTTCAGAGCAGTCAATGGTGATGTTTGGAGATGATGAATCTAACGAGTGTTGTAGTTGGCGACGTTGGCTTGGTTGTGTTGATAGTGGATGAGATGAAAGCACTTGAATATTAGTCGATTGAGATGATTGATATAGTTTCTCCCCTTGTTCTGCTGGCTCCCCTAATGTACCGTAGTAACAAGATGGTTGTGCACAATACGATGATGGATAGAGTAGTGAGGGTGAAGCTGAATATGGTGGAGGGCTGTACGTTGTATCTGGCCGATGGTCCAGAGTTAATTGAGTTGTTTTGTTGCTGATGGACGGTTGTTAGTAGAGGGCCGTGAGAAGACTTGAGCATTAATCGATGATTGATACAGCGGCACACCTCCTTCTGCTGGCTGGCGAACCCTATGATTTTGATAGGATGATAGATGGGTTTGTCTAGGTGATGGTGAATGACATTGAGGTGTAAGGGAAGAGCAAGTGTTTGGCGAATAAGTTGCACGCTTGCACGGTGTCGGTGGTATGCGAGTGCTTGCTGATGATGGTCTTTTGCATGGAGAATGGGGTTTTGATAAAGTTAATAAACGATTGTGTGATAATGATAGTTGGCCAGAGGACTGTTCGTAGTTTGGTGATTGCAAAGAATAGTTTGCTGGTGAGTTTTGTTGTATTAAAGGACGGGTATTATTGTTTTGTTGTTCAGTAGACGTCATGGCTACGTAAGAGTCTTCGGAAAGTCTTTCAAGCTTAGCGTAAAAAATTACATCTGATATTATTTTTTGAGCTATTGTCAGCTGTCTCTTATTTAAATCCTTCATTTGTAGCCCAATAGACTTTCCGAAGACTTCCCATTCTTCGACGTTTGATAGTAATGATTCAGTGGAATTTAAAATATTTTCTTGCTTTTGAAGTAATGTGTCTCTTTTTTTTTTTCATTACTGCTCGCCTGGCTATCGTTGCAATAGGTTGACTATCTTCATCTGATGATGACGGACCCTGAAAATATTTTTAACTTAGGATAACTTGTTTTTCAGATCCCGGAAACTGAAATAGAATGGATGGAAACTGCAGATCAATTTCAAACCAAATGGAATTTTAGCCACTGTGTTGGCACATGTGATGGAAAACACGTGGCAATTGAAAAACCCGCAAACAGTGGCTCCTTGTTTTATAATTATAAAGGTTTTTTTAGTATAGTATTGTTTGCGGTTGTCAATGCCAACTATGAGTTTTTATATGTTCACACTGGTACGAATGGATCCATTGGAGATGCCTCAATATTAAAAAGTACAAGGTTTTATGAAAGATTAATTAAAAATCGTTTAAATTTGCCAGCACCCTCTGAACTACCAGGTACAAATGAAGTTGTGCCGTATGTTTTCGTTGGCGATAGTGCCTTCGCTTTAAACAAAAATTTAATGAAACCATTTCCATTCAAAAACATTAGTCAGGAACAAAGAATATATAATTATCGGCTATCACGCGCAAGACGAGACGTGGAAAATGCCTTTGGCATTATGGCTTCCCGTTTCAGGGTGCTGCGTAGAACACTTAAACTAGATCTGGATAACGTGGACACTATTGTGTTGGCATGTTGTGCCTTGCATAATTATTTAAGCAAACGCACAACAACTTATATATCTCCAAATGATGTTGATAGAGAAAATGTAAAACAAGGTACTCTTAGTAAAGGCTCAATTACATTACACAATTTTAAGCACGCGATTTCAAGACTAAGCATGGTGTAAGAATCTTAAAATCGTGCGACCTAGCCCGCGCGATAATAAGATTCTTAAAATTGTGTCGTCTAAATGCACGCACGATTTCAAGACAGTAAATGTACCTACGACGGCACGTCAGATGTAACAGTTGTACTTAAAAAACAAACTTTATTACGTAAGGCATAAAGGCTTTCTCACGGTCAACGTGTAGAGGTAATGTGACAGACAGAGACAGACTCTGTCTGACTCGCGACAAATAGACGATACTGCCACAGTAAAAGATAAGTTCAAATAGGAATGTTGGTTTTTTAACACGTTTTCATATGGACGTTTTCTTGTTTATTTATTTATTTATATTAATATTTATAAGTAGGTAGGTTCTTTTATTTGTTTGTCCGCAAAAAGAGTATTTTATATTAGGTATACTAGGTAAGTACCTACCTACTTAGCTTCCCGATGAGCTAAAGACTTGAAAGGACATCAGGCAGAGTCCCATAGAAAAAAACCAAAGAATGTATAACATTTTTGTATTTTCCAAAATGTAGGCATGTAATTAGTAATTCATAGAAAATATTCAGATTTTTACGAAGATTTATGTTTTAAAAGTTATTTATGTTTGAAAGTTTTTTTTAGTAACCCTGACACTAAATAGCAACACCACCACACGACTACACGTTTCGTTTGACCATTGATGAACCTTATGCATATAGGAATAAGGAAAAAGTTGACTGACAGCCGGCAGACATTCTTTTTTTTAGTGCGCAATCACTTGTGCCACAGAACAAATATACTCAGGGGAGACTTGTGAAATCGCTGACAAAGATGTCCGTTTCATTGATATGCTTTTGTTTTTTCAATAATTAATTAAAGCTAAATGAAGGAGTTAAAAAATAATGTTGCTGCTGTTTTAAGATTCTAATAACATAAAGTGTTTATAGATAACAGAATTATGTTTATACACTTTTGGGTCTCATGTGCCTGATGTCCTTTATAGGTAGGAAGGTTGTTTTTAACACGCTTTTATTAGGAGAAACAAACAAACACACACGCAAACGAGAAAGCGTTTGCTTGTGTGTTTGTTTGTTTCTCCACAAAGTTTGCGAATGATTTAAACTAGCTTTTAGATGAGCTAGAGACTTGAAACTTTGAACATAGGTCAGAACTGGAAGGCAATGCAATATTATGGTATCATTGGGCTGATCTGATGATGGAGCCGGAAGAAGGCCACAGGAAATCTATGATGAAACCATACAACCCCATCGTGCTTGGGCTCGTTAGAATCGTCTTGATGAGCATTTTAAAGGGAGATGAGGTCCAGGCTCTGATGATGAAGCTGGAAGGCCATGCCATAGGAACTTAATATTGAAACCGTGCAACCCCATTGAGTTTTTTTTTATTTTGACCTTCAATAACTTCGTAGCTATTGGTTTCCCAGGTACTATAGTCTAAAAGACAAAAACTGATGATGGGCGGAATGCGTGGACTTCGGCTTCGTTGAGTGTCTTGTTACAAGTAATACATTTCTAAGGATGTAAAAAGACACTCAATGATATCTCCGCTATTTAAAAAAAATAAAAAACTGGCTGTACAAAAAAAACAAATTTAATTAAAAAAAAAAACAATATTAAAAAAATAAATTTCTTTTCTTGCTTCACATGTTTTCTTTCTGTAAAAAAAAAAAAAGATATATTTTGGAGCCCTTCCTCCAGCCTCCCTCGAACCCCCCGAGCCCACCCCAGAGCTTTTGTGTCTGCCCTCTAACCAACTAAGATCAAAATCTTTTTATTTTGCACATTGCCGGTGGACCAGCAGGCATTCTATACAATGCCTAGGTAATGTGTGAAATAGACAATAATATTCATTCTATTTCATACATTGCCTAAAAGGTCCAGGCATTGTACACAATGCCTGCATTTCATACATTAGCGGTGACATATACAATGCCTAGGCATTGTATAGAATGCCTGGGTAATGTGTGAAATAGACAATAATATTCATTCTATTTCATACATTGCCTAAAAGGGCCAGGGCATTGTACACAATGCCTGCATTTCATACATTAGCGGTGACATATACAATGCCTAGGCATTGTATATAATGCCTGGGTAATGTGTGAAATAGACAATAATATTCATTCTATTTTATACATTGCCTAAAAGGGCCAGGGCATTGTATACAATGCCTGCGTTTCATACATTGCCGGTGACAGATATACTTAAAAGGATAATTCCATGAAAATGTAGACACGGTAAGGGCCTACACCAGGGATGCACAGACTTATTAAGACTAGGGGCCACTCGGGAAAATTATGAACTGATGGCGGGCCGCCAGAAGTAAAGACAATAATGAATTGATAATAATATATTAAAATTGAAAAATAATTTATTGATTTGAAACGTGGCACTGCATAGTGCTTACAATCTTTTTTATTAACCGACTTTAAAAATTTGAAAAGGAGGAGGTTATCTATTTGTCGCGTATATATATATTTTTATATGTATGTACACCGATTACTCGAAGACGGCTGAACTGATTGAAATGATTCAAACGTTATAATATGAGGATTGTTCCCAAGTTGGTCCCATTTTTTGAAATTTTGAAATCGGTCCAGTAGTTTTCAAGTAATCTTGAAAATACTGTCGTTTTCGTAACCATTTTATATGAATTCAGACGGATTTTCAACCATTACTTTCTTGTTTATGAACCGATTTAGATGATTCTTTTTTTGTTTGAAAGAAAACACTTTAAGGATGACACCATAATAACCTTCCGGACTACTTCGTCATTTTCTTAAATTTGTCGCTTTCCTAACTTGTCTCATTTTTAACTCGGCTTTTTCTTAGTTGGTCTCTTTCCTAGATGACTTCGTAATTTCATTGGTATTGGACGTTGGATTTTGAAGATACACAAGGGAACTCCTCAAAATCAAATTGGAACTGTACCTACAGTGATTTAAATATTGGTAGGTTTATGACAATCAAAATCAAGTGTTTATCTATTGTCAAGGACGTTCTGGACTAGAGTTGAACTGCGAATGCGAAAGCCCAACGGAACTCGTGGAAATGAGTTACTCGGGGTATACCATTGAAAAATGTGAAACATTATAACGTTTTATTTTATAAAATCATCGCTTACATCTTACCACAAAAAAGTTTAAAATGAAAATCTTTTTAAAAAAAGGAAAACCTCCTTCAAAAATCTTAAAAAACAGCTCTATAAAAAGCAAGAAATAATGTTCAAATCGATTAATTAAAACACGTCTATTGATGTCGGGTGGGGCTTTTAGAACATAAAAAATACAATAAGTAAAAAAATTGCTTCCAGCTCCACCCGACTTCAATAGACGTGTTTTAATTAATCGATTTGAACATTATTTCTTGCTTTTTATAGAGCTGTTTTTTATGATTTTTGAAGGAGGTTTTCCTTTTTTTAAAAAGATTTTATTTGGCTCAATTACTTGTAGCAACACGTAAAACTGCTTCCAAACTTTTATGCGCAACTCTTTGTACGTATTTCTATCAATGCAGCGGTAAAAGTTCAGCAAGTCTCCTTCGTTGAATTTGTTGCGTAAATCTTGGTCGTTAAGAATGTCGATAATTTCTAACTGCATTGACTCTGGCGCATTTTCAACTGAAATCGTGAAAGGATTGCTGAATATATCCAACAGAGGTTTCACTTTTTTAAACTCCGAAAATCTGTCTTGAAAAGATTGAATCAAAATATCTAGCTTTTCTACATAACTGAAATTAATCGCAGTTTTGTTGAATTTTTCAGCCATTTTCTTATAATTCGGAAAACGATTGTAATTTTCAGAATTCAATTGCGATCTGAAAAGTGTCAGCTTGCATTGAAAGGATGATACATGAGCGTAGAGCTGGGATATCAGTTGATTTTTGCCTTAAAGCCGTGTGTTCAAGACATTCAAATTTGTATTTTTTTATTTTGATTTGTAATGTCAACTAAAAAAGCTAAATCACACAACCAATCAGGATTTTTAAGTTCTGGGACATCCCTTTTATTTGCTATTCCGCCAGAAATATTCCAATTTCTTCTATTAAATTTAGAAATCGTTCCAGTGTCAATCCACGATTTAGCCACCTTACTTCTGTATAATACAGTAAATCTCCATATTCACTTTCGATGTCATCAAGAAATTGTTTGAATTGCCTGTGATTGAATCCTCGTGATTTTAGGAAATTTACAGTCGAATCTACCACTTTCATGACATTTTGAAATTAATTTTTTTTAGAACAGAGGGCTTCTTGGTGTATAATGCAGTAAAACTGCATGAGATCTTCAGCGTTTATCTTTTTTCTTGCTGATGCTTTTTCAGCAAAGTAACTAGCCCTGAATTGACACCAATCATCGAAGGAGCACCGTCAGTCGCAACTCCCGATAATTTTGATAAGTCCAAATCAGTTTTTGAACACTCATCCAAAAGTACATTGAATATATCAACTGCTCTGGTTTGACCTTTCAATGAACACATTCCTAATAACTCTTCTAAGACTTCAAAATCTTGAGTAACACCTCGTATGAATATGAGAAGTTGAGCTGTGGAACTAATATCAGTGGATTCGTCGAGTGCTTATGAAAAAAATTCAATGATCTTCGTTTTTTCATTTAATTGTTCTGCAATATTACCTGGGGGGCTACTCAAATGGCCACTTTTATATGCGTTCGCTAACTTAAAAATTAAAAATAAGCTGTCAACTCTAAAATTACAAGTCGGAGGCTTGTCAATACCATACAATACAATAATGTCTGTGATTTCAAGTGACAAGTGCGGGAAGTAAGTATTAATTTCATTTCCGCACTGAATTTCAAATTTAGAATATGATGAACCAGGGCTCTATTCAATAAAACTTACAATCCTACAAATTTGTCAATAAGTGACATATTTGTTAAGTTGTATGACAAGTGCTGTTCAATAAACCTTACATTATGTAGAAAACGCCTGTAGATTTCAATGACAATATTGTATCTACAATTTTGTAGTTGTAATTTACAATTTACATAAAATGTAAGTTTTTGTTGAAGATTCATAGAATAACGATGGTAGTTTTCAAAAATCTTTGAATTTTAAAATACTTATTTAGGCATTGGTTTTATCAATTGGTTAACAGAGTACGTACTTTCCTATTATTAAGTTTGTGTCATGTTGTAGTTGTCTAATTTTACTCAACAAATATTCGATAATTGCCTTGCTTACTTTAAACTTCTTATTAAATGTAAAATCAGTCACATCATAAAAAAAATATTATTTTTACCATCGCCACTCTAAAAAGTGCGTTTAATTCAACGATAAGAGTGAATAATAAGCGATTTTATTCACCGAGTGAATAAAAATAATTTGAATTTGGAACAAGCGCGCATCATAAATTAGAACAAAAAAGTACCTATACTTACTGGCTGCTATGGAGCTATTCCATAGAGCCATAGTTACACAAGAAAATTAAACGAAAAAAAAATATCCCGCCAAACTTAATTAGGTTCTTTTTAGTGTCTTATCTTAGGGTTCTTTTCTATCTATTAGATTTTCAGTTTCAAACTTCTAATTTCACTATTTTCTATGTTTAAATATTAGCGATTACCTAAATAATGAAATGTGATAACTATAAAGAGGCGCTCGACGTCACAGTAGTTTAACGCCTGGCTCAGCAATTGCGTAGGTAAAGCAACTTTGGCAGGGGTCGGTCATGGGATGGGTGACCAAAAATGTATTAATTATCTCGAGCTCCCCCGTGCCTCGGAAGGCACGTTAGTCCGTTGGTCCCGGCTGCATTTGCAGTCGTTAACACCCAGCAATCCGCATTGGGCCCGCGTGGTGAGTTAATAGCCCATCCTCCCACCCATAAGGAAGGCCTGTGCCCCAGCAGTGGGAACTTTAAAAATGACTGATGTTCAATTATAAATACTAAGTAAGTATAAAGTACTGCTAGGTTAGGTATTTGTTTTCTCGCAGTCATTGGTAAAAAGTAGAGTACTCAACTCGTGAAAAAAAAATTTAATCTCGGTCCTTTGTATCCCTCGCTTCGCTCAGGATTCTACTTTTGAATCCCTCGCTACGCTCGGGATTCAACTCTAGAATCCTTCGCTACTCTCGGGATCCAACTTAGTCCCTCGAACTAAATTCCCTTTTTATTCATTTGTTGTATAATCTAATATTTTTGAAAAAATAAATATAATGTAGCTTACTGCCGCAAACAATATATGAAAGATGCACTGCGCACCGCCCGCCCGCAAAAATTTGCACATGCACACCACAACATATCAGTGCACAATAACTGCATTTAGCAAGACGGCAACACACCTTGCACCTTCACCAATTAGGCGTGTTTGCCCCAACCCGGAGCATCCTTAAGAGTTAGATCGTGCGTAATCCAAAATTCAGTGTGGAAATGAAATGAAATTCAAGTAAATGAAATTCAGTGTGGAAATGAAATTCAATACTTACTTCCCGCACTGAGTGCGGGAAGTAAGTGTTCGAAATTCAAATCGGTAGAACTTATCAGCTAACATTCTTTTTATGAAACTTTATGGTTGCATGACCGGTCAGTAGGTAAACATGGCCACGCGAACCAATTAAATATCACATTTTTAAAAGAAAATTGTATTTCCTCGCATTTCGTGAGTAAAGTATTATACAAACCACAAACTGGAAGCTACTTGCATTGCCTCGAATGATTAAACCATCCTCGACAATGCAATCGCTAGCTTCCCGTTCTCGGATGTAATGTACTATCACAGAATACATAATAGTACAAGTGTACTATCTCATACATATTATGGGTTGCGGTACACCGGACGCACAGCCGCAACGCGGCTAACCGGGCAGACTTGATCTCAGAACGAGGAAGTCACAAAACATCGACGCGACAGTTGTACTATTTTGTATTCTGTGTCGCGACGTGGCGTCAAAAATAGATCTCAAAACAATCAGGTAGGAAAACGTCCTACCATGTTGAGTTTACAGTGCAATTTTTTTTAAATCATTATAGGTAGGCACCCTAAGAACCTAGGCATACAAATCTATCGTAAAAATGAAACTACTGTTGCATTGAGTATTTTTATACACTCGTGAGCAGAAAAATGGCACAACAGCCCTATTTCATACAAACAAAGCTTTGGTTCTCCTCCCAAGATTATACGGGGTGTTGTGATTGTGATGATGGCAATTTAAAAAACGAATGGA
This sequence comes from Agriphila tristella, assembly GCA_928269145.1. Taxonomy (NCBI): domain Eukaryota; kingdom Metazoa; phylum Arthropoda; class Insecta; order Lepidoptera; family Crambidae; genus Agriphila; species Agriphila tristella. The sequence goes on from OV743432.1 coordinate 33,173,311, forward strand.
GAAGGCACAGATCGCTATAGAAACCCAACGGATCAGAGGAGTCGTTTACATTTACACCAGAGACCGTCTAGGGTTTTATAGTGTTACATTTTCCATACCTACTTTAAAATTTTCGCTTGTTATTTTTTAAGTTCAACCGTGAGCTAAACGACTCATCAAATCCGTTAGATTTCTTTAGCATTAAGTCTCCGCAATCCATTCTTTAAATTGCCATCATCAGATAACATCCCGTTTAATGCTTAGCGGAGAACCGAAGCTTTAAAGTTACCTCGTTTGTATGAAAATAGGCCTGTTAACCATTTTTTTCTGCTCACGAGTGTATAAAAATACTCAATGCAACAGTAGTTTTATTTTTACTATCCTACTAATATTATAAATGTAAAAGTTTGTGGGTTTGGATGTTTGTTCCTCAATCACGCAAAAACTACTGAACGGATTTACTTGAAATTTGGCACACAGATAGTAGATAGCCCAGATTAAAACATAGGATACTTTTTATCCCGATATTCCCACGGGAACGGGAACCACGTGGGTGAAACCGCGGGCGGCCGCTAGTCTATTTATATGCCTAGGTCCTTGGGGTACCTAACTATTATAATTTAAACTTTGTTTGCACTTTAGACACAGAATACATAATAGTCTTTAAACTTGATGTGGTAGAATGTTTTCCTACCTGGGTCGTTTTAAGATCTAATCTTTTGACGCCACGTTCGCGTCGTCGTTTTGTGACTTGCTCGTACTGAGACAAGTAGGTAGGTATGTCTATTTTTTCTATAGTCGTTATGACTTCCACAAAAAGATCTAAGTACCTATGTATTAGACCGTAGGATAGTTGAGAGAGACTATAAGACCGTAAGAACATAAGCGACAAAACATACCAAAGTTAAGTTTGTATTCTATTCATTTTGTAATGGTGCGGCTATACATCAGCGGCGAAGATTCGTGTCGCGTTGGCGCGCTAAAAACATCGTTTACGGACGAAGATTCGTGTCGTGTTGGCGCGCATACATCGTGCGGGCAACGCGATGTTGCGACAGGGCTGCCAGATAGGGCATTTTTATTCTTTATTCGTTTTTGGCAACACAGTAATTCAAACAAAAGCACTTATAAGTCTTACTAGCCATTAGACCTATAGTGCCGATAAGGATGAATATTCGGACAAGTTATGTGTAAAATTAATACTTAATGAAAAATTAAACAGTAGCAAGGACATCAAATATTAGTCTAAACTAAACTAATTTACACTTCAGTAGTACAAATTTATTCTAGTCGTTTTGTGTATTATATTAAGGTTTGCCCATATTAAACGTTTACTGAAAAAATATAACTAAGTTTATAATAAACTTCTGATTAGAAATCGATTACCTACCTACGTGTATAATTTTTACCTGCGGACCACCGAAGAGAGATTTTTTTTCTCGCAATGGGGAATGTCCGAAAAAAATCAAATTGGCTGAATATTTTTCTATAGGTAGGAATAAGGTCCCTTAGTAATAGAAAAAAGTTTCAGAATTTTCGGTTGCGTAAAAAAAAATTTAAAAATCAAAGTCTCTTCGACTTCACAAATGTATGAAAGTAACAGCAGAACACAAATGTATGAAAGTAACAGCAGAATGGCGATTATACCTTTGCCACCACCTGCCACAACCACAACATGTTTTATTTTATTTATTTTACTTTATTAAGAAAACCAACAGCGTATTAACAAAATTACTTAACATTAGGTACATGTTAGTTAGTATAGCCAAAAATAGGTTTCCCTTAAATTAACAGTAATAATTTATGTCGTTGGTAAGTAATAACGGGTGGCGCAAAAGTAAAGACCCTATTTGGTTCAGCTATAACATTTTTTCTAAATTAGAAAACTAGATTTAGGTTTTTTTAAATGTATATTTGTGCCATTAAATTTCGTACCATTAGGATTTAAAGATGATGTCTTTTAAATGGTGACCTCCAGAGTTGATACACATTTGAGCCCTATTTATGACATTTTGCATAACTTGCCGTAACACTTCCTGCGATATGTTCGTTATTTCTTGACGAATGTTTTCTTTTAGAGCTGCGAGAGTCTGTGGCTTGTTCACATACACCCGAGATTTCAAAAAACCCCAAAGAAAGAAGTCTGGACTGGTCAGATCGGGTGATCTTGCAGGCCAAGGCAAATCGCCAAAACGAGAGATAACTCGGCCTGGAAAAGCGTCCCTCACGTCCATTGACACAATTATTCCACGTTCTTGGGGAGTAAAACGGTCCATGTTTATTTTCAGTGTATTTTATATTTGTTCACTACACAATTTTCAACAACAGAATGACAGAAAATGTCATATAAAAAAAATAAAAGTATTTTCTTTAGTGCCAGTACTTTTGCGCCACCCGTTATAATATAACAGTATTGTTACCAGAAAATTAAACCCTTAAACAAAATTTAAATCAAACAGTTATAGTACAACATATTGTATTTGCCCTTTGTCTATTTTGCAAACATTATTACATAAAGAAAAAAGAAAAACTAAATTATTAAATTTCTTGAAGTACCTTTTCAACATCTTTTTTAAATGTGCGTTTAGTATTTGAAAAAAGATCGATGCTACGAAAATGTGCGTTATACGTACGGATAAGTCGTAAGATAACCGAATTTCGAAAATAGTTAGTGTGGCATTGTGGGACTTGTAAAAGTGAAGTATTGCGCGTATGACGTTTAGGAGTACGAAATAATATTTTAGATACAAGGAGCGGACAGTCAACTCTACTGTTTATAATATCGTGAAGCAGACCCATATCCAATACTATACGCCTCTGCTCCAAAGATAGTAGACCGTGCTCCTTGCAACTATCATGATAATTATCAATTGCTTTGCGACAGCGAAAGTTAAGGTGCTTAACAAAAACTTTTTGAATTCGCTCCAAACGGCTTATGTATGTTGCGTATTGGGGTGACCATATGGGGCTGCAGTACTCTAGTATACTTCTCACATAAGCAAAATAAACGAGCTTAATTACTGAAAAATTAGTGAATGGCCTACACACTCGAAGAACAAAACCCAAATTCCTATATGCCTTATTAATTGTATTTTCAACGTGATCTGAAAGTATCATTTTTGATCGAAATACACACCTAAGTCCCTCAAACTTTGTTTCCTGTTTACTCAGTCTCCGTTGAAATGATAATCATGAAGAATGGGTTTTGACTTCCGCGTAAAAGTGATGCATTCGCATTTACTAGCGTTAACCGTTATATTATTTTTATTATAATATTCAAATAGGTAGTCCAAATCTCCTTGTAAGCGCAAACAGTCCTGAACAGAGCTTATTTTACAAAAAATCTTTTTATCATCCGCATACATGATATATTGAGAATGCTTAAGGGATGAGCCGATATCAAACAGGTAGGCATTATAAAACAGTGGACCCAAATGGACCCCTGTGGAACCCCTGAAGGTATAGTAATGTAGTCCGATCGATAACCACCCATGACTACCGCCTGAGAACGATTAGTGAGGTATGATTCAATCCATCGGAGTAAATCCCCATGGATACCAAGCACTTGTAACTTGTTTAGCAGGATCACGTGATCCACACGATCAAAGGCTTTCTCAAAATCGGTGTAAATCACGTCAACCTGCCCCCCCCCCCTTTCCATATTTTCCAAAATAAAACTCGAGAAGCATGCCAAATTAGTAGTGGTGGAACGCCCTTTTAGAAAACCGTGTTGTTGTTCGGGAATGGAGTTAAATAGTGTAGAGTATATTTCGTCGTATACAATTCTTTCTAGTAATTTAGCAGCAGTACTAAGAATAGAGATACCTCTGTAGTTTCTAACGTCTGTACGCGACCCTTTTTTATGTACAGGCACTACGTGAGCTGATTTCCATTTGTGTGGGAAGATACCCTCGCGCAAGGAGCGATTAAACACTATAGTTAATGGAAGGGCCAATGATATAGCGCATTTAGACCAAAATATAGCTGGTAACCCGTCACTGCCAGCGCCTTTATTTATATCCAGTGATTTTAACATTTTCTCCACAATTAATACAGACGTTTGTAAATTCGATACTGTATTATTAAAAAAAAAGATTCAAGACAAAATGTCAAAACTTTTTTTTTAAATACCTACGTGTAGTGGTTGTGGCAGTTAGCGGCAAAGGTATAATCTCAATTCTGCTGTTACTTTCATACATTTGTGAAGTCGAAGAGACTTTGATTTTTTAATTTTTTAATCAAACCTTGGATAAATAAACCACTCATTCCGCGAAGAGATAACTCGATTTTTGATTATAACGAAACCTATGCTCGTTTTGTTCGTTTCATATACATAAGTAATACTTTCACAATTGCGAGAAATTTACCCCATCTGGCAGCCCTGCCCCAAGCGATAATTGGGATGTTGACAACTTTTTTTATTTTATATTACATAAATTACTTCTAAAAAAAAGAAACATTGGTAAAATAATTATTTCGCTAGCTTGAAAACTGCCCGAGATATCACAGTGTGAAGTGCACACAAATGGACTCGCCCAAAAACGCTCCATACTAACGGCTACTGAGGTATGACGTCACGCCTCGCTAGTTTGTATGCAACGCGTAGGAAATTTGTTCGGCAGCTATATTAAATATTGTGTTTATCAAAATGGTTTCTTAGACAAATTTGCTATACATTTTACGAACTAATTAAAGGTATCATTTATTTTAATACATTTTATACTTTTTAAATGGACTTGTCCACCCAACTTTGAAGGGTCATAAAACAAATAATATGCAATATATAAAACCAAGAGGTATACAAGCTACTCTAAAAGTTTAATATGTTTACGATTTTTATTAGTATTTCGTTATTTTATTCATTAGTCAACATCCCAATTGTCGCGTCAAATCCCTTTGATGCGCTGACAGCCAGCCCCGATCTACGTTTTCGAAAAGGGGGGGCAGAACGCAATTTGCCGCCCTCATAGAAACAATTTTCAACAAGGCCGCGCAGCGCGATTTTTGCTCAGTTTCATCCAATCATCTTTTAATTTTGATGTTTTCAGTAAGAACAACAGCCGCGCAGCGCGATTTTTAGACAGTTTCATGCAATAATCTTGTATTTTTTTTTGTAATAAACAACGGCCGCGCAGCGCGATTTTTAGTCAATTTCATCCAATAATTTTGTAATTTTGATTTTTTTTAGTAAGAAAAACGGCCCCGCTGCGCTATTTTTAGCCGGTTTCATCCAATAATCTTGTAATTTTGATTTTTTATGTAAAAATAACAGCCGTGCTGCGCGATTTTTTGTCAGTTACATCTTCATATTCTTGATCGTAGGTTACATCCAATAATCCGAGTTTTGCTTGTCTATTGTAAAATAAAACGGCCTCGCAGCGTGATTTTTAGTCGGTTTAATCTATATATATAAAATTCAAAGTCCTGACTGAGTGAGATATCAACGCACAGCCCAAACCGCTGAACCTATCTTCTATATATATAAAATTCAAAGTCCTGACTGAGTGAGATATCAACGCACAGCCCAAACCGCTGAACCTAGAGACTTGAAATTTTGCACACAGATACCTTATACAGTGTAAGCATCCACTAAGGAAGGATTTTTGAAAATTCCATCCCTAAGGGGATGAAATAAGGGATGAAAGTTTGTATGAAAGTCCCTCAGTTTTGAAGCTACGATCTTCAAATTTTGTGTTTAGGCTGATGATTGAAAATAAATAAATACGTGTCTCAGCGTTTTTCAAAATTCTACCCCCGAAGGGGTGAAAAGGGGGATGAAGTTGTGTTTAGAAGATAATCCTTTATTTTTGAAGTAAAAATCGCTAAATTTGTAAATTGGGCTTATGGATGGAAATCTAACGCAACGCACATTGTATTGGTATAATTTCAACCCCCATGGTGATGAAATGGGGGTGCAATGGGGTAAATAAACCTAAAAATCGATATGGATGTCGTTATTGGGGTTTTCTGAGTTGACGATTGCGAAAATAACATTTATTTTGAATTCCAACACGGTGGACATGATTTAACCCCTAAAGGGGTGAAAATGGGGTATAATTTTTTATGGAAAAACAATGTGAAATAGACAGTATAACTTTAAACTTCGTAGGAGCACGTCTAAAAAGAAATATACATATATATTTTGTTATTTTGAAAATCAACCCCGTAGGGGGTGAATGGGGTAAGTAAACATAAAAATCGATATGGATGTCGTTCTTGAGGTTTTATGGGATAGTGATTGCGAAAATGACATTTATTTTGAAGTCCAACACGGTGGACATGATTTAACCCCTAAAGAGGTGAAATCGGGGTTCAAATTTTGTATGGAAAAATAATATTAAATAGACATTACAACTTTAAAATTCGTAGGAACACATCTAAAAATAAAAAGGCAATTTTATATTTTGTTATTTTGAAAATCATCCCTTAGGGGTAAATGGGATAAGTAAACATGAAAATCGATGTGGAAGTCGTTTTTGAGGTTTTATGGGATGGTGATTGCGAAAATGACATTAATTTATAGTCCAACAAGGTGGACATGATTTTAACCCCTACAAGGGTTAAAATAGTGTTCAAATTTTGCATGGAAAAAGAATATGAAATAGACATTACAATTTTAAAATTCGTAGGAGCACGTCTAGAAATAAATAGACAATTACATACCTATTTTGTAATTTTGAAAATCATCCCTTAGGGGTACCTAAATGGGGTAAGTAAACATGAAAATCGATGTGGATGTCGTTTTTGAGCTTTTATGGGGACAGGGACGGGGACGAGATACCTACTAATATATCTGGACCAATTCTGATTATTGTAAAAAACTAGCTTCCGCCCGCGACTTCGTCCGCGTGGATATTAGAGAAAATCCTTAGGGAACCTTTAACCAGGATCCGACCAGCCGTTTTTACGCGATTAGGCGGGTCCCCACCAAGCGCGCTGCCTCGCGAGGCAAGACGTTTGCCTCGTGAGGCGGGCCTCGCACGAGGCAGCGCGCTTGGTGGGGACCCGCCTAATCGCGTAAAAACGGCTGGTCGGATCCTGGTTAAAGGTTCCCTAAGGATTTTCTCTAATATCCACGCGGACGAAGTCGCGGGCGGAAGCTAGTTATTTTATAAATTGGTTAATAATTTTGACCTGTAGGTGGTCCCTTTAGATTTGGAATTGTAGAAAAACGGGTAGGTATTTCGGTATATAAAAAGTGATGTAGTTTCTATGATTATTGACCGACCGTCATGGTATAGGTATTGAAAGATGCGGAAGCAGACGAGAAGTGCATTAATTGATTTTTGTGAATCGGTTAATAATATTTCAGCCGCGTCGAAGCAGTCAGGGGCACTTTTGTGTCACAATCGATCGCAAAAATAAAAACGTACCTAGTATACCTTTGAAAAATTATAATATATTGCTTTTGATTTGATTTAGTTTTTTCGTAAATTTTTGTATTCATTTTCAATGCTCCGATTCTTGCGGGAACTGCGAACACTGTGAATTTTTTTGCTACTTAGGTAATAGGAAATTAGACTTTAATACTATACTTACAGATACAGCATAATGCATTTCAATAAAAGCGCTAAGGGGTGTCTGCACTCACATGTATTTTGCTCATACAGAAGCATGCCATTCTACATACCATGGCAGCCTAAAATTGTCTGTACTCGTATGTTTTTTGCTCTTACAGATAAGAGCAAAGTGTATTTTATTGCAGTCTTTCTCTGTACTGACATGTAGTATGCTCTCCAGCTACAAGAGCATATTGCGTGCGATTGCAGAGTAACTCCTGTCTGTAGTAGCACACATTATGACAATACGCTACCCGGCCACATCAGCGTGCTACGGCGAATATTCGCCGTAGCCCGCTGATGTAGCTGCGCCATATGAAAAAACAACTTATATTTGCAGTTGAAATTTTGTTGCGATTTTTTTCAGAGAGACATTGCCGGTCGCCGTCAATACGTGATAAAGTGTAATATTTAAGATCGTTTTATTATTTATGTATGTTAGTAGTCTTTAAGGTATTTATTGTATGGGCCATTGATGCCTGAAATAAATGGTTAAATAAAATAAATAAATAAATCAATTGTACGATAACTATATATAAAGTATAATTTTTTTAAGCTGAATAAGTGTATTTTAAGGTTATATTTTTTTTCTCTGCACAAAATTTGTATTTTCAAAGACTGTTGAATAAAAATAATGGCAAATCATGTTTTTAATACTTTCGACAATATATTTTTTTTTCAATGAAATGGTACATTAAATATCTCAAAAAAGCTTTTTAAAAAAAGCACAACCTCCTTCAAAAATCTTAAAAAAAGCTTTATATAAAAAGCAAGTAATAGGTAATGCTTAAATCGATAAATTAAAACACGTCTATTGAAGTCGGGTAGAGCTGGAAGTATTTTTTTTTTACTTATTGTATTGTTTATATTCTAAAAGCTCCACCCGACTTCAATAGACGTGTTTTAATTAATCGATTTGAACATTATTTCTTGCTTTTTATATAAAGCTGTTTTTTAAGATTTTTGAAGGAGGTTGTGCTTTTTTTAAAAAGCTTTTTTATTTTAAACTTTTTTGTAGGTAGGTAGGTATGTAAGCGATGATTTTGTAAAATAAAACGTTATAAAGTCTCACATTTTTCAATGGTATACCCCGAGTAACTCAATTTCCACAAGAGTTCCGTTGGGCCTTCGCAGTTCAACCCTAGTCCAGAACGTCCTTGACAATAAGAAGGTACTTAACTTGTTTTTGATTGTCATAAACCTACCAATATTTCAATCACTGTACAGTTCCTATTTGATTTTGAGGAGTTCCCTCGTGTATCTTTAAAATCCAAAGTCCAATACCAATGAAATTAATATGGTATCATCCTTAAGGTGTTTTCTTTCAAACAAAAAAAGAATCATCTAAATCGGTTCATAAACAAGAAAGTAATGGTTGAAAATCCGCCTGAATTCATATAAAATGGTAACGAAATCGACAGTTTTTTCAAGATTACTTGAAAACTACTGAACCGATTTCAAAATTTCAAAAAATGGGACCAACTTGGGAACAAACCTCATGTTATTACGTTTAAATCATTTCAATAGGTTCAGCCGTCTTCGAGTAATCGGTGTACATACATATAAAAAAAAAATATACGCGACGAATAGATAACCTCCTCCTTTTCAAATTTTTGAAGTCGGTTAAAAATTGAATTCTTCATTCTTGCTATAAAATTAAGTTTGTATTCTATACATTTAGCATGAAATAAAACAACTTATTCTTGCTATTGGAAACGTTGGGAAACACCGTCGCATACCATGTTCGATTTTTTTTTCAGATAGACATTGTACGATACCTAGTAGACAGGTTTTTTGAAGTCGGTTTTTTTTTTTGATCCTCTAGTTTATGTCTAAGCCGAAAATAGTAAGGGGGCGTCCATAAATTACGTGAGGTGTTTTTTTTTAATTTCTGTCCCTCCCTTCCCCCTTGGTGAGATGTCGTGAGATTTTATTTAACCCCCTCCCCCATCCCCCAATCTCACGTGAGATTTTTCAAAATGTGGGTTTCTTACGTAAACGCGTTGGATTGTTATTGTAAAGTAGTAGATGTATAACGTCGAAGTATGAATGAAATTATTTTCTTTCGAATGAATTAGTGAATGATCTTAATAGGATAAAATCTTAAGCATGTACAATCTGGATTAAATGGACCAAAATAGTATAATTTTTTTTTTGTTTCAATTAGAAAAAAAATTGCGTGATATTTACCGAGACCCCCCCCCCTCTCTCCAACGTAAGATTAGATGAGATTTGACTCGACCCCCTCCCCCCCTTAAACATCTCACGTAATTTATGGACGCCCCCTAAGTAGGTACTCACGGGAAGCGGGGCGCCGCGCGCCGGCGGCCCGGTGGTGCAGGGCAGGGCGACTAGTTCTGAAACAGATACCGTAGAGTACAGTTCGAATCACGAAAGATGACCATAAACGGCGCCCATCTTCGCGTCATAACTCATGAAGAAAAGCCTTTAGACAAAAATTTTATTTCATATTCGTATAGATCAGAGGTGCCCAAACGGTCGATCGAGATCGACCGGTCGATCGCGAGAGGTTTTAAGGTCGATCGCCAAGGATAAGAGATTTGACATTTTGCACCCAATGTAGTTTTACATATGCAATTTTTTTTCTTGTTAAATATTTGGTAGGTTAAATGGTCAAAATGTCGATCTCTTAGTCATAAATTTTTGCCAAGTCGATCTCTTTAAGAAAAAGTATGGGCACCTCTGGTATAGATAAATCTATATTATTTAAATATATGAAATATTATTTTGTCTAAAGTCTTATCTTCCAGAGTTATGACGCAAAGATGGGTGCCATTTGTGGTCATCTTTCGTGATTCAAACTATACGAGACGAGGCATTCATTATAATATCTTGAAATCGGGTGGGGATTGCGCGGAATGCGTATTTTGGGCATGTGTAGCGGTGAGGGGCGCGGACGGCGGGAGAGGGGCGCGCGCTATTGGTCGCTCTCAAGAGCATAATATGCGCGAGTTTATCCCCACTCCGTCGACAAAATTTCAAGATACGTAACTCGTAGTACCATGGGCAACAGCGACGCTTAACCACTGCTAAGGTCAAAATCGCTTGCACGCCGCTCCGTCACAACCATACGTTTAGTTCGTGTAGGGGCGATACGCGCGCACGCGAATTTTGTTGCAAACTGGTTAAGCGACGCTGTTGCCCATAGTACATTATTGTTAGGTATCACAATCTCTAAATTTGAATGACCTAAGGTCATATAACTCCTATGGACGAAAGACCTAATTTGAAAAAACCTAATGGACAAAATAGGTAAGGTGAATTGGGGGTATTCCGAATTTGGTTATATTCCGATCAACCGAAAAATGTACCAAACGAAATAATATTTGTATGTTGGCAACATTTACCTAGGCGCCATGTTGATTTGGCTATCGGTCTCCAGTTGACGCTCGTCGCTAGCGGCTTTCCGACGAGTGCAGTGACAGTTTTTGTGCCAACGGACGATTTCGCGCCATTTTTAACAAATCGGAATAACCCCAACTTGGATTGTGTCTAAACTAGGTAATTAAATGAATTGATTGTTTATTTTTATGGTAAATTGTCGTTTTTTAAGGACAATTCAATGTGTCAGGACGTTCTATCTCTAAAGGAGAATGGCAGGTGCCCATATATTTTCAGAACCACATAAAGGCTTAGCGTGCCAAGAAGTAAATAGCATGACTTTAATCCTCTATTAAAGCCTAATTAATTATGTAATCGTAAGATACACTTTAAAGCTGGGGATAAAAAGTTGATTTTAAAACTTAACCTCAAAACAGCACCTAGTAGGCAAACCAACATGGGCTGCATTCCGAATCACACTAAAATCGATGACAGCGCACTAAAATGCGTTCCGAGTCGGTGATTTTGTATGGGTTTGACAGATAACGTGAGCGCTGACATCGATTTAATCGATTTTATCGTGATTCGGAATATAGCCTTAATAACATTGCCGTTCTTAGACTGCTGTCATGTTGGCTGTCCTGGATATATATATTTACGTGACGTGATTGGTTCTCTGTCTTTTTTTCTAGAGGGGCCAATATAACAATAATAAACCAAACCTCACAAAAGCGTTTTGTTTCAGATCAATTGCGTTTTGTTTCTAGCTAAGAAGAATATTACTATCATGTTTTTCTAAATGTTGCCTCCTTCTTTACGAACACTTTAAATTGAAAAGTAACCACCAAATTATGACCTTTAAATCTCATAAGGTCCGAATTGGGCACGCTCAGTATTTATGAATTTGGAAAATGGTTCCCAGTTTGCCATTCTCCTTTCAGTTTTATTCGGAATAAACCCGACGGGAATATTCCGACATGTTTTGTGTTCGGAATAAACCCATTTTCTTTTCTCATAGTAATCTGCAGAGGTTCTCAACTTTTCAAAATAGTCGGTAGTGAAAATGTACAGAGACAAAGCTTCATACAACCGCGCCGTCGTAGGTACACAAGTATACGGCGCATGTGTAGACTAATCACGCCTGCATTAATTTCGGTACACCGTTCTTCACACTCTATATAACACTCTATATATAGTAAAAACCTAACTATCTTGATCTATCTTGCATAGAGAAACAAAAATAAAGTTTGGTATAAATTTCATGACTTTAATTTCAAAATTTACAACACACATCAAGTATAGCCAAAATGTTGAGGACCTCTGTCACTGGATGGGGTAATTCCGAATTTCAAATCTATGAAAATTCAGTTGAGCTATATACTTGACACATACGTAAATATTTTTGTCACCGGGGGTTTTCCGAACGAAAAAGAAATATGCACTTTGAATACCAGGTCTTAAAACACACTTTCGAATGAGTTCGGAATAACCCCGACATGGTTCGGAAATCGGAATATCCCCAAGAGAAGAAAAAAAAAAGTGCGTTTTTTAAATAAGTATAATTCATTAACTAACATACATAATATAATGACTCTATAAGTGCACGCTAATAGATAATTACCTTGACTAGACAGAGGTAAAATCAGTTTTAAAAAAACAATTACAGATCTCTTACAAATAAATAAAAACTAACACTACCTATCAACTCAACAAAAATCGTATCGGAATAGCCCCAATACACCTTACCTAAGTCACAGAATATACAAAGTGGAGAGGTCAATGCAACAATAAATTAAATTTCGTATATCTAGTAACGTTCCCAGTCTGCCTGTAAAATATCAATGAAAAATATCCAGTAGTTTAGTCACAAGAAACATTTTTTCGTTTTTAACATTTTCTACATGCTGTATCTATTACTAAGCTATTGCCGACAAGTTAAAAACCCCTACATCAGTATAAATTAACACACTGTTGCTGAATTGTACCTTATGCTCAAGCCGTAAGAGTCATTTTTAATTGCGTGTCATCTAAAAATGTGCGAATGAGACAAAATCTACTTCGAACAAACAATAAAGTTGACAACGTTTCGAAATCTTTTACCTGTATTTATTATGATTAAATTACTTACTTTAATTAAACTACTTAAACACTTTTTTACGTGCCAAAGTCCTACACCTTGTCTACACGTTTACCTACAGTGATGTTTCTTTAAAGTTTTATGGAAATTGAAATAAATGCACTTCAAACCAACCTGTATTTTATTAAACAGATTCAAAAGTTAACAATATCGTTTCGCTGAAAACTGCGGTTTTAGTAGTATCATGAACTCCACTTAGGGACTGTTACATTACAACAGCCATTACAAGTCCGATATTATTTTCGAATAACTTAAAATAACCTAAAATACTCAATTCAATTCAAAACATTCAAAGCACAAGCGGAAAATATGTTGGCACTTGACAGCGACAGTTTTTTTTGTGAATGCTCGTTGTCCGGTTTTTTATTTTTCATAGCAACAGATATGACGATATGTGATCTCTAAGTGCTAGTAGTGGAGAAAATTCATTCAACTATGGTATAATGTTTTCACTATTATACTGTAATGTTTAGTCTGTGACTTTTTAATATTTTATTTTTATTCTGTTTACTTTTTGTACAACACAACACAAAAACGCCCAAAGAGCATGTCGATGATGACTTGACGTCTCATTGACGCAGTCTTATTAAAATCTGATATAATACGAATAAGTATTACTTCTACTATTTCACAGTTTTCGAGTACACCTACATGATTTCAATTTATTTTTAGCTCTACGGACATACCGAGAGAGATATTATGGTAACATTTGTATTTGTCCGCTGTCCAAAGGATACAAGAAATATTCAATTTGTGACTAGGTATTCAGTGGACAGAATAACTTTAAATCAGTGATTTAGGATTCAAACAAATTTAGCAAAATAAAAAGTTACCGTAAAAGCAAAAATAATAATAATTTATTGCCATGGTTTTGGAAAATCTCAGCAATGAAAATTGCCGTATGGACAGCGTTGTTACATGATGCCGTAGCTCGAGTCGCTGCCGTAGATATCAAGAAAAACACTAGTTCATTTCGCGGCTTGTCACCTGTCAATACTATTCTGTGATCCTGTGATCTAACATCGCGCTGTTGCCGCTCTTACCATGTAAGTAACCAATATTTACAAAGGGTGTTTAATTTCGTACTTGTTTTTGTGGTATTTAGTTTGTTAGAAAAACATTTTTTTTTATTTCGCTCCTAGGAATTATTTGATAGTTTCAAAATACTTCTATGAACTAGTGTCTACAGTGTTATCATTTATTGTTGCATTGTCAAATCCACGTTGTATAGGTAATAGTACTACCTAAGTTTATAAAAAAAAACATTATTTCGAATTATAGCCTCAAATTTGTGCCTCATTCGTCAATTTCAGTTTCATGTCCAATATTTTGACAGAGGAATGACGTTTTTTTACTATGGAAAGTACTGATAATTCGTCAGTTCCCTGGGGTATGCATTACAATTAGGGCATGCAGAACCGTGTCCGGTTCCAGGATTTCGATACCCGGTTCTTGTAGACAGCTAGAACCGGGGGAACCGGTTCCCCCGGTTCCAGATGATTTTTTTTTATTTTTTTTATTGAAATGGAATAAATCATAGAGAATTTGACAGGATAAGCAAACAGTATAAGGATAATGAAATAAAATTGTTAAAATTTTTCTAATCAACATATATTTAAAACTTTTACATTAATTCAGTCTTCAGTTAGTACCAAATCAGTCTTCATTTAGGAACTTTTATAACTTTCTTATATTAACTATTAGTAGGTAAACCAAAATACTTGAACAATCTTGTCACTTAACATGATATAAAATCTATTAAAACAAATAAAATTTCAAAAAAATCACAACACAATAATAAAGTTAACGAAAGGAAGTCTAAAACAACAAAAATAACATCACTTTATTAAAATCTTTTTTCCTGATAATAGGATCTTAAGAAACTAATTATGTCTAAACTTTTGTCACTAAGTGAGCTTCGTAAGCGATTACAAATATAACCTGCCGAAGAGAAAATTCGTTCGGGCTCTACGCTCGTCGGTGGTATAGCTTTTAAATAGTTGTATGCTAGCGTAAGATTGGTGCCACGACTACCACCATTTTCAAAAAGAGTCATTTCAATTCTAATAGTTGTTATAATTTCGTCATTATCTCGCTGCCTGGTTTCACTGTTTTGTGCGGTTGTAGCTTTACGGATTTCGAGATCTAATTCTTCTCTTTTTGACAATGGTGGGGTTGGGGATGGAACTAGGATGACTTCGTGTTCTACTTGTTGCTGAATTTCGTCGTTTACATTATCATTACTTGACACAGACTGTATTAGATTTAAAATACCCTTGCACATTTCATCAGAAGTAGGTCTAGGAAATACAGATAAATCATCGTTTTGTAAATCAGCGAAATATTGATCCGGGTTCGTCAGGTATTGGAGTGTAGCTGCTTCAATAAGGCGTCGCTCGGAATACCTTTTCTTTAAAGCCCTTTCCATGTCCTTACTTATAGGAGTATTCATCCTTTTAAGTTTTTTCAGTGCATATTTTACAGCGACGTCAGCTGTTACCAAGGATGCTTCTCGACGACACAAACTTTCGACGATAGTTTTGATAATATCCAAAATCTCGTGTAGCTCATGTAAAGTTTTCCATTCGTCTTGGTTGAAAACAATATCAGAATTGATATCAATTAGTGCTTTGGTAATGCATACTTTGAGCTTAAGAAAGCGTTCCAGCATATCTGCCATACTGCTCCATCTCGTTTTTGCATCCAGAATTAGAGTATATTCTTTTCCAAATGTAGAAGTTACGTATTTTTGTAAGATATCGTCGTTTTTGGTCGGGGATTTCTTAAATTTCTTTACTACTTTTCGGACTTTTGCTAATAAATCAAAATATTTGAAATTAGAGAGCACCCTTTGTGTTTCTACCACAAATTGAACACAATCATTATCATCGTCACATTCTTCTGCATCAGATTCTTCTACAGTTTCACAAGATACGCCAACTTGATGTAACAGCGGGGCTAATTGCGCTAACGGCATGTCATCTTCATCGAAGCTATGCTCATCGAAGTCGTCGATCGCCGTGGTTTTATTATAAAAGACGTCGGAGAGGGCTAGCTGTATTGCATGTGCAATGCATTTTTGGTGCAAAGACTTAAGTTCTTTGCCAATTTTTTGCATCATGCTGCACCCGTCTGTAGTTTCTCCAACAATGTCTTTTTCTAAGGAAATACCGTAGGTTTCGAGTTTTTCTTTAATTTGTTCGATGCATTTTTTTGCTGGTAACGATCCGTAAACTCTTATCAGCCCTAAATTTTTGAATTTGTTGGGTCCGCTTAGAGATGGTGAGTGAATATTTAAACTTAGGTATCTGCGGTTTCTGTTTGAAGTCCATTCGTCAAATGAAATTGCAAATTTTACTTTTTCGGACAGAAGTTGTTGAATTTCTTTTTTAAGATCGTTCTTCTTTTCATCGCAATGTTTAACAACTACTTCTCTGATTGTGTTAGCAGACTTAGGAATTTTATGTCCTGCCATTCCAAAAACCTCTCTGATATCTTCTGACTTTTCTAGCGTCCGGAACGGAATGCCATCCAGTGCAACCATTCGGGCTATTCTCGTCTCAGTAGAAGCATTTTCTTTTGATTCAAAATAATCAGTTAGCTTTGTTTTTTTACTAGTAGATGGGACTTCTGAATCAGAGTGAATGTCCGCCCTTTCCATTCTTACTGTCGAAGATGACGTTGACAATGCAGTTTTTTCGGCATTCAAATCGATCTTATGCATGGATCTTATGCATGGTTTGTGTAAGGAACCTGTAGATCCACCTACGGATTTCAGTATTTTGTTACAGGTTTTGCATTTTGCACTCTTTTTGTCTACCGAACGAAGGAAATGTCGCCAAATAGTCGCCTTGTCGCTTGACTGCTCTTCAAAATCCATTGTATGTACCTTTAGTACAGAAAATAAATCTAAATTAATTAACTCCAGCCCCCCCCCCCCCCCCCCCCCCCCTTACAACAGCCCCCAAAAGTTTTTGCTTTGCTTTCATTAAAAATCAATGAAAATCGGAAACTGTTTAATGGAGCCACACCGCTAGTTAATCCTCTAAGTTGGAAAATCACTATTACCCCGTCACGTCACCTACAACTCACACAACGAGCAATAATGTTTACCGAGACCGAGTAGAGGTGACTTTGTTTGAAAAACAGCATAAAAGCTCGATCGATGCGAACTTTGGGAAGTTAGTGTGTTTACGAAGGCAAGATGCAATTTTTTTAGGTTTTAAGCTTTGATACTAGTAATAGATTAGATATATAACGTTTTGATATTACTATTTTGTAATTAAATTTACTAATTTCGAAAAAAATAGGGGGGCTGGAGTTTGAATGGGTGATTTTCAATAACTTTCTATTATCAGCCGGGGCTGGTATTGGGTATTTAAGTTTAGTTTAAGAAATCAAATTCATCTTAATTTGCTCGTCTCAAGGTTGGAATTTGTAGTGCTTTTCACTATAATTACTAACCATGCACCCAATGACCTAATTACAGCCGGGTGAATAATGTTCATTTACTAAGTTATTTGTTCTGCAAATTAGGGGCTGATATTAGGATATGTATGAGAACCTAACTCCAGCCGGTCATCTAACTTTACGGCAATATACAGGGTGTACTCAAATATGATTTTAATTATTTTGTTTTTTTTATATTAGATGTAAAAAGTAATAATAATTAAAATCATACTTTTCTTCACTCATAGAAACAGAAAATAAATTCAATATAAAAAAAATACTGAACTCCACTTCTTGGAAAACGCTTAAAAAAGTTTCAAATAATTAAAACGATTTCATACCCGCTGATTATATGTTTATTAAACCAAAGTTCACTTTTTGTTACGCCATTTTTAATATATGTATATTCTAAATTGATCAATATCTACAGGAGAGGTGTAAGTTTCAATGACTTGCTATGGGAAACATAATTTATAGCCTTGTTTTATTATTACTATTGAGAGTTACCAAATTATATATTTTTTATTTTATACAAACATGGTTGTATTATTTTAGAACACCCTGTACCCGGCTGGAATTAGGGAGCAAAGCGGCTGATATTAGGGCAAAGGCGGCTGGAATTAGGGTTTTTCGCCCTTCGGACATTTAAACGCTTCTCTATTTTTTCCCCACAAAACTACGTAAAACGAGCAAACGTTATTATAACGTTAATGTGACCTATCTTTTGCGACCAGTGGTAATAAGATAACGTTTGTACGATCATTGTACGACGTAAAATTGTTAGTTGGGTAGTATTTCAGGGGCCCTAATTTTGAATCGCTAGAGCGCTCGTTTCTACTGATTTTTGTTCGACAGCTCATACATTTGTCGAACGAAAATCAGTAGAAACGAGCGCTCGACGCCAGCCGAGTGATTCAAAAATAGGGCCCCTGTACGCTATTTATTCAGTATTGTTGATACCCAAAATGGGAATTTATGTTAACCGATTAAATACTACCTATAATAAAATAAAATACTTTTTGAAGGTTTTTATTTTTTTATGGTATACTGTTCACATAGCATAATTTCTTTGCTTTTTCCAAGCAAGGTAATAGGCAAATATGTATATAATCATTCATTCATTCCCAGCACAAAACAAGATTTTTATTTGATTGAAAAATTGTTGTGGTACGAATTTGAATGATATCATTTAGAGCTTGCTGGATATAAGCTTACTTTGAAAAAAGGTGGGAGTAGGCCCCCTGGTGTTACTAACCCTGGAAAAAGAGATGATCTTCGTTTTTAAGGGGTTCCGTACCCAAAGGGTAAAAACGGAACCCTATTACTAAGACTCCGCTGTCCATCTGTCTGTCTGTCTGTCTGTCACCAGTCTGTATTTCAAATTTTTCTCTTGGAGGCCGCTAACAGTGGACAGAAGAATGAAGCCCTCATTTTCCTTCTTTATCTCTTGGTTACAAGAAGAGTAGTGCTTTCAATGGAAGGCACACTCGTCGCAATCACTGATGACGGACAACGCATTCACTGAAAGTGGCTGACTGATTGTGAATTAACCAACAACCAAAAAAAAAATCTCTTGGTTCAATTTCATTTTCTTTGAACTACAACAAACAACATAATTATATTATTATTAAGTTTTGTAGCTTGATGAGGATGGTAAGTGATCGGGCGGAAAGGCACTCATTGGAGGAGGCCTATGTTCAGCAGTGAATGGAATATGGCTAAGGATGATGATGATCATTTATAATTTAATATATTACCTTGTTGCACATTCCACAATACTTATGTCGCATCGACTTTTTCTTTTAAGGGGTTCCTTAACTTTATACAAATTCAAAGTTGGTATTGAATTTGGTAATAGTCTGAAACAGAAAATATAAATAGGTACTTCGTCCTCTATTAGGTTACAAGGTAGGTAACCACATATTCAAGCATAAGAAAACTCACCCTTGACTGTATAAATCCTTATTTCTGAAGCATTCTATTTCAAAATGATCGGAACAAATCACATAATTTTTGAAAAACAAAAAAAACGCGTTTTAAAAACGAGCTAAAAAGTATAAAAATCGGACTTAAGTCAAAACATACTTATAAAAACGGGCTAATAAGTATACAATAATTACCCACGTAAAGATTTATAAAGAAGTTTTAAACCTAAAACTGTGGGGCAAATGCAAAAGTCAATTGATGATTAATCTTACAAAATGCGCCCTATTATACGAAGCATTTAACGTTGGTTTTATTTCAAAAATAAACAATATTTAATAATTACGACCACCTGTTTTACTTTACAGAAATATTCGAATAATATTCGAATATATTCGAATACCTCCTTAAAAAAATTCGAATATTCGAATATTGATTTCGTCGAATATTTGCAAGCCCTACTAGACACCATAATTAATTACTGTAGCTATTTGAATTCGATAACGTTTTAAGTTTTTTTTTTCTGTAGTATAAAGTACTTTTCTGTAGTATGTATCACTCTGAAGAAAGTGCTATTACCGCTTCACCCCTAAATGTACAATATACTATTAATTTCCTCACATTTCTTGAATAAAACAATAATATGCCCTGGATAGTATATACGAAAAGCAAATTACATTGCCTGAAATGCGGCTCGATACATATCACTTTAGTTTGTCGTACTTGCCTGTAATACAAGTATCGACTATTGCGCGGTGCGAGCGAACTAGGCAAGCCTGATAGCGCGTGCCTCCGCGGAGGAGATTCCTCGCCCCGATGGCGTCGCGGCACCCCCGCGCTCGCCCGGCGCACTCACACATAGCCGCGAGCAATTTTACAGCACCCATGCGCAAGTGTCGCTTCTTTTCACGTTACAGACAAATGTACTTACGATGCTGGGTCCACCCCTGCCCGCCGTCGGCCCCGTGGGGGCGGTGGGCCGGGTGGCCGCCGTATTTTGCCGGTCGGTGGGGGGTGCCGTCCCAGCAATCTGGGGGGTATTTAATATTTATGTAACTTTGTTGTAATCAACACTGACAGAAATCGCAGTTACATTGCTGCTTTAGCTAAGAACCAATGTGACAACTCTTACTAAAAGCAGCAATGTAACTGCGCTTTCAATTGATTTCAATCGAGAATGGAGAATGTTACTGGGTCTGTTAAATCACTTGAAACTTTATGATCAGCTAAATGTCTATTAATAGACGTGTTTTTGTTTCATTTAAATAAAGCGAGTAGTTTCGAAGTTTTAAGGGCTTGAAGGAAATGCCAAGCGCACTGAAATATGTGCTTTATTACGTACGAGTAAGGTTCACCTGTATAACCAATGACGTCATTGGTCACACAAAATAACAAGTATTCTAGACCATATTATTATTATTATTATTAATTTATTCAATAAACTTTAGATATTCATTTTTAAGACATTGCCGCACCACGAAAACCTCATAGGGTTTATCTGGGTGACGGCGAGACGCTGATTTTACATACCTACCTATTTTGTTTGTTAGGTAAATAATACTGTTTAAGCTTAAACTTGATATTTTCTTTGTTCATAATCTCTAGTTCACAGGGCAACTTATTTAGATAAAAAGGTATTAAATATCTGGAAATTCTTTTCCCATACATCTTGTTGTGTTTTTTTTTTTTTTTTTTTTTCACTTCTCCCCGGACGCGAGTGAGTCCGAGTCTTTGTACAGCTAATTTCTCTTTCATTCCAGTTCTATCAATCATGCCTCTCGTACTTTTATGCTTCATACGGGTTCTTTCTTTTATCCATCCACATTCAATTTCTTAACTGGTGGGATTCCAGCCTATCTCTATCTACTTTTATCTTTATTTATAAGACAGGGAAATGAAGGTAGTCTACTTTTTCTACAAATTTTCTTTTACATTACATCTTTTTATCTATTTACCTATGTATTCATTTATTTCTTATTTTCTAATAGTACTTTATAACTATAGAATTTTTATTACATTTTACTTACAACTTTTATTTACTTGATACTTAGAGAAACTTCTTATTTCTATTTATCAATTATACATTCTTTCTTAACCTTTAAGATAGGTATACAACTTATTTTATTCGTCTAATTCTTTTTTTACAAACACATTTCTTAGATGCTTATTTGGACATTATTCCGGTTTATTTACTTATTATCTAATACAATGTCTTACTTACTAATTTAATTTTATACATCATTTTATTAACATCTTATTATATTACATTTAACAGTTGTTACATATTTTATACATAGCTATGTTCTTCTTACACTTATTTACAGCTCATACACTATTCATCTGTTTCCTATTACATTCATGTTCCTAGGGCAGTTTTATATATATTCTACAGATATATATTACTTTCCCATTTATTATACCAAAATATTTTTTAATCATGATATCTTAGGCTTACTACATTTAACGCTCTTTGTTCTACTTAATTTTTAATTATTTATTGTGTTTTAAAATTTTGAATCTGGTTGATATTTATTTGGGAAATTTAAATTTGTTGTGAAAATTCTACTCTAAGGTTTTATAATGATTAATTAGTTATTTGCTTATATTTAAGTTAACTGTTTATTTTTACAATAATTACTTTGAGACTGCTTGATTAAGGACGTTTGAATTATCAAAACAATATATTTTTCAAAATATACGATTTAATTTTATACTGTTTTCATATTTTATGCTAAGATTAAATCTCAGATTTAATTGCGGCATATTTAGTATTTAATTGTTGAGTGTTGACATGTAGTACCCTAATCAGTGTAGTATGCTGTAGTCGACCTTGCAAGATAGTCGTACTTCCGGCGCACCGAACACTCTTCGCTGTTCGCGTCATGGGCGGCGTTTTTATTTCCTACGTGTTTGCAGTTCATACACTCCGGGAGGGATCCAGTGAGCCAAGATTCACACTTGGCCCGCAAGTGATTTTCCCCGCAGTGGCTGCACAACGGTTCTTTTAACGCACAGAATTTTTGGCCATGCCCATACGACAAACAGCGAGAACATTGGATTAGTGGAGACTGGTCCTCCACTCTGACCCGCTGGAGATCGATGTGGAGAGCACCAGCCTCCACCATCCTGTGCCAGACCACGGGACTAACCTGCAAGATAATGTGTGCAGCTTGTGGGTTCCTCGTACGTTTTTTATATTTTATCTTCAGCCTTTTTTGGTCTTCTGCTAAATCACCAAACAAATTGTCATTCTGACGGAGCACCGCTGCGACCATCGTCTCATCATCGTCCAGCAGTACGTCCTTCAGAACGACAAGCGGGTCTTTATTTGCTATACGAGTTACCCTCAGTTCCCTGTCTTTCTTTTCGATTCTGTCAACTACCTGATTTAGGTCGTTCTTTGTGCGACACCCTATTATTACCCTTCCATTGCGGGCCTTCCTGATCTTTTCCACTTTTATGCCCTCCGTCTTTGCGTCAACCGCGCGCTTCACTCTTTCGAGGACCTCCTCGCCGGATTCCGTTTCATCCTCCGGGGTCACTACGATAGAGTGAAGCGCCGGTGTCGGTCTGGGTTTGGGGGCCGCAGTGACGGCAGCATATGACGGTTTGGATCCTAGAGGTGGAGCCATCGGCTGTTGGTCTGCCTGTTCTAGTCTCGTCTGTATTGCCTTTACTTTGTGTTCCACTTCTTTGAGGCTGTTTTCAACTGCGCCAGTGACGACGTTCAAGTCTGCAATGCCTGATCCCGTGATCTCTCTGAGATCTTTATGGGCCCCGCGTACATTCTTGTCCATCGTCACAAGCGTTTCCTTCATAGAGTCCAGTTTTTCGAGGTGCCTATTAGTGTTATAGGTGACATCAGCTAAGCTTTCCTCTATTTCTCCTAGTTTGCCCATTAGCATGGTCACACCTTCGCTAGTCGTTGTCTCGGTGGTGGGCTCTGATGTAAACTGGAGCTCGGAGATAGTATTCATGAGCCTATTGGTCTGGTCTTCTATTTTCGCCCCAAACTCTCTAGTTTCTCCTGATAGGAGTTGCTTAATGTCAGTCAGCTGCTTCTCCATTTGTTCCAGTTTGCTGTTTAGTTCCTTGCTGCCGTTCTCGACAACAGAGGGTGTTGTTTCCGTCTGAGTTGTTGGTTTTGCTACTTCCTTCCTGGATTTATTAAGGCGATCATTTAGCTCAAATAAGCATTGAAGGCCACGCTTTGCCTTCCTCTCCAAAAATTCTTTAATATCCCTTCTCATTTGGGGGTACTCTTTTACCTTGCCTGGTATCGCTTCAAAAAGAAGCAGCAACTCATAGTAGATGTCACCAATCCCACGCATTGTAAACTCATCGGGGTGTTCGTCATGGTCAGGGGCGTAGCGTGCCGTGGCGGGGCCCCGTATAAAAATTTGTTTGGGGGCCCTTAGGAAGGGTAAAGATTTCTCACAAAAGAAAAAAAATGTATGCATAAAATTAAAAGAAATATTTATTCATCATAATTATCTATCCGTCACTTTTCCAAAATTTTTACAAACAATCCAAATTAAATATACAACGTGTAAAGAGGCCAGAGGGCTCCACACTCGCGCCGCGAATCGCGGCCGCGAATCATGGGCGCGTTTCGCGCATGAAAACGGTGCGAAAAATATAGCCCTCCAGACTCGCGCGTGAACCGCGGCCGCGAATCACGGCAACATTAGTTCGGCACACAAGTCCTTTGAAAGGACTCCGCGGACTAAAAAACCGCCACCGGACGGGACAACGCCGCCGCGAAGCCCATACGCGAAGCCGCGAAACCCTCCATACTCGCGGTTCGCGGCCTTCGCGGGCTTTCGCGGAGCGAGTATGGAGCCCTCTATACAGAAAGGGGGTATCAACCCGAAAGGAGATCAATGTACTCGTGAATCTGAACACCTTCCAACAGAAAAAATAAATTAATACGAAAAAAAAAATGGACTCTCCATAGAAAATTTGAATTTGCCGCCAACATTTTGTATGGAAAGTTCAATTTTCTTTCTGTTTGCAGGTGTTCAGTTTCATGAGTACATTGACCTCGCACCAAGCGCTCGCCGCGAAAAAATTTTTGGTCTATTTTCTAAATGCTTACTAGCAACTACTGTAGAGACTGGTAACTGATAAATGAAGGACATATTGAATGTATGTGGCTGTTTGTAATTAAAATACTCAAAATCAATGTAAGCAAACGGGCGGCTCAGCAAAGTGAGTGGTAAAATAAAAAATGAGAACTTACCTAGCTGTAGGGAAAGAAGAGACATTTGATTTAATGTTTTATTTTTATTTTGACTATGTTTCCATGCATATTTTGTATTACTCTCTCTCATTAATTTTGCGTCATTTTTATATTTACTTACGAATTCCGAACAAGACATGTCATTTGCAATTCTGCTTTCATTTAATCAGCAGAACAACGATTTCTAACATTAGATCATTTAAGCGTCATATGGGAAAATATTTGCTCAACATAAGAATTTGAAGGGATACAACGCATAAGGCAAATAAGGCATTTAACTTGTTGTCCCTTCCTTTAAACATTTGGACCCATTTTTTATCAACTCTTTGATTTTGATCGCGTGTAACATAAAAAATCGGGACAAACCTGATGGATTATCGGGACGCGGGACAATATGATCGAAATTGGGACTGTCCCGGCAAAATCGGGACGGGTGGCAACCCTATCTCCTTTCGGGTTGATACCCCCTTTTTGTTACACGCTGTATACTCTCCTTGCCTATTTTTCGGCCAACTGATTCGCAATCGATGCGCACATCATGCGAAAAAAATAACTTTTTTTTTTACTTTTTCCATTTAAAAAAAAGTTTTTATTAATTTTTGATAACGCACGTTGGGGGCCCCCGTGCCCCGGGGGCCCCGTATAATTGATACGGCTGATACGGCGGTAGCTACGCCCCTGGTCATGGTACTTCTTCATTTGAGTACATACTCTTTGGACATTTGGGTGCTTTATAAAGGTTTCGACAGGGTCCAAGTTCCCTATTACTGGCCTTGATGGGTCGTTTGGAGAAGGTGGCGGGGTCCTCTGTATGGGGCTTTGTTTTGCCCCTGGCTTATTCACTGGTGTGTGTATAAACGCCATCGCAAATGAGGGGTCACAGTTTGTATGGGAGAAGATCGTCAATAGTGTATATGTGTAAATGTATAAAAAATTGTAAAAGTTTTATATAAATAACTATATAAAGTGTCCAAAGTTGCGTAGGCGGCCTGCGCAGTCTTAAAAATAACGAAATTTTTATGTCAAATTGTCACGTTTTAGGTATTTTGCCTAATTTTATCAAAAGTCAAATTTCTCTATGTAGAGTCACCAAATGTGACTCTACCTCTCTAGTTTTTTATAATGTCAAAGAGGGTGGCAAAATACACCCACCTGTGCAAAAAGAAAATTTTTACGAATGTTTTCCTCAAAGTTATAGCTAGTTTACATAAAAACAAGATGGCGGCCGCAACGGCGGCTCCGACCGAGCCGCGTCTTAGGGGGCGATTGTAGCCCTTAAAGAGCCCTACAACTGGATACTAGGCACGTCTCTCTGAGACTGATAGTTCCTGAGTTAACCCACGGGTAAATTTTGGGTAAATAGTACCCTATTCGGGTAAAATGCCCGTAACTCAGAAACTATCGGTCCCCTAGAACTGGGACTTTGGATATTCCCATAGGGGGGCCCGAGACCTATCGGATGGTGTGGTTACCTAAAAATAAATTTTAGGTAGCGATAGGGTAAATTTACCCTACCAGGTGGGTGAAGGTCCCTCCGGCAGCCCCTATGGAAAAATCCCCAGCCCTGTAGCCCAAATAGTTTGGGAGGTACGACCGTTCAAAGTTTTTCAAAATGGCGTCCAAGATGGCGGACGCCAACTTTGAAGGGTCGTATCTCCGCCGCTATTGGGGCTAGGAAACCCGGGTTTGGGGCAGTTGGTATGCCCTGGCGAGTTCTAGCTCGCAAGATCGCTAGGGGGGGTGGAAGGATCAAAGTGGGAATTTGGGGATTTTGAGGATGGGAAGGGGTAGGGGGGAAAATTACAAACACCCTAACCTAAGACGCCGACTCTCTAGGACCTATATTGCGGGAGATATGGCAAATCCAAAAATTTCAAAATCGATTCCAAAATATTTTGGAATAAATCCTACGCCTAAACTATTGGTCTTAGAGACCCGGGGTTTTCTCTGGGAGGGTTGGGGGATTGTGGGCTACCCCTTCCACGGCGTGGAATCCCGAATTTCCAATAATATGGAATTTCGGGGAAATTTGCCCGGGGCCCGAAAGATGGTCTAATTCCAACCCCTACACCTGAAACCCCGGCTCTCTAAGTTTAAAGACTTGGGAGCTATTAATGTTTTAAAAATTTACCCGATTAGGGCAAATAAAAACAAAATGGCCGCCAATCGGGTAAATTCTTAATTTAAGCCCTAGACCACAGGTCTTTGGGCTTCCCAGATGTCCGGGGAGGAGTCCTAAACAAATATGGACCCTCCAGCCCCCTAGGTATATACCCTTAATTACAAAGTTAAAATTAAAGTTAAAAATTTAAATATCTCCGGCAATATAAGTCCAAAAAATACAAACTAAAAATATAAAAATAAAGCACAGTAAACACAATAAAATACAAAAAAACAGAATAACAAAAAGTCAAAGAACGAAAGCACAAATTGAGGGGGAAGTTTTCACCCCTAACTCAAAAATTTTATAACTCCGGATTTTACCGGGCGATTTCAAAAATTTAAATTTTGTAAAGTAGGGCCTAATAGGATCTAATTATATAAAATATGTTAAAATTTAGAGTATTATAAAAATTTTGAGTTATAACTAGTCAAAAGTTCAAAAACAAAAATCTTAGCTGATATAAGTCCGATGATGGTGTGCGAGGGGTCAGGTGACTCGTCGCTCTGCGCTCCTCCTGCTGGTGTCCTTTTCGCCACCCGGCCGCACCGGGAAGTCCGACCACGTGGCGAGAGGTTAAGTTGAAAAATGCCAAAATCTCGTCAAGTATTGACGGGAAAAATCGGCAGATGGCACCACTGTTTAGAGGGCGCTACGGCGCACAAGACGACAATTTCAAATCCCACGCGTCTCAGAAGATACGGACGCAGTGGGCGAAAAACTGGTCGAAATTTCGCACTTTTTCACTGAACTTTCACCTTTCACTGAATATCTTCTTACACTGTGATCCGATTTTCACTATCGTAACACCACCGGATGCGCCTCGTTAACGCGCAACTTTTGATGTATAGAACACTTCTGTACGGCTTAAAAAACCCACCACTTTGAATTTTTAAAGGCGGGAGCCACGTGCTTTTGATGCTCACAGTACGGCGGCGGTCAAAATTGCGACCAAAAATGTATAATCTCGAGCTCCTCCGTGCTTCGGAAGGCACGTTAAGCCGTTGGTCTTGGCTGCATTTGCAGTCGTTAACACCCAACAATCCGCATTTGGCCCGAGTGGTGGGTTATGGCTAGGGTTGCCAGATGGTCGGGATTCGCCTGGATTCTCCCGGAATTTCAAGTGAGCTCCCGACTCCCGAAAAATCTAAAAATCTCCCGGAAAATCAGCAGTTCCGAAAGTTCTCTAGAAAGCAATAATTTTCACGGATGAAACCACAGATTACAAGATTATTGGATAAAACATACTAAAAATCGCGCTGCGCGGCCATTTCTTCATACTATAGACAGGCAAAGGTACTAGATTAGTAGATGAAACTGACTAAAAATCGCGCTGCGCGGCCGTTTTCTTACTATATACAGGCATTTAAGTTACATTTTTATTTTAAATTGTTATTTCTCCCGACAACAACTGCAAAATCCCGACATTTTCAAATATTCTCCAGATATTTTGGACTTACGATCTGGCAACCCTAGTTATGGCCCATCCTCCTTACCCGGACATAAAAAAAATGGCTGATAGACTGCTCTCAAATACTTAGGTCTATTTTTTTCTATTACACAATCAGGACTGTAAGGTTCATTCATAATAGGATTTGGTATTCATTTTTTTCATATATGCTCATCACATTACAATAATTAAATAGCTTTTACATCTCTCATATTCGGTCCTTATTACCCCCAAATGGGGCTTGTATTGTAGGTAACCAATTAGCGCTCTAAGTTAATAATGTAGCTAGAAAAGCCCTAGTAGGGCGGTAAGTAATTAAAAAAATCCTGTAAGTAAGTAAAAATCCGGTAAGTAATTAAAAAAATCCCTAGGGCGGTAAGTAATTAAAAAAATCCAGCAAGGTGGCTGAAGGTTACATTGAAGATTCCATACAAAATATCTCGGGCTGCAATTGATGTCTTACAGTACAGCCATTGGCTACTAACCTAATATTTCTCATCATTATTAAGTTTTTTTTTAAATATGTTTGGGAATTATGATTATTAACATTTTTAATTGTTGTCTATAGATGGAGATAGATATAACTTTTCTGTTTTAAGAAATATCGCAAAAAAATCTTCACAGTTGTTCACGAAGTCCCATAAGCTTAATTGGATTATGTGATTTAACAGACCCAGTAGCATTCCCCCTGATTAAACTCAACCACAATCTGCTGACACAATTTGTTGAAGACGCGGTTGGCTCACGTTGCGTTGCGTTGCGCCAACTCGACTAATGACGATTCAATCTATCAATTCTCAGCAGATTGGGTCACCAAGTCGGAAAATAAATTAAATCGGACTTACACTTTGCTGCGGCGCCTGTTCATTGATTGTCTGCAAAAAATAATAGGTATATATACAATGTGTTACAAAAACACTTCTACTAATCCCGAAAGGTGGTTGAAGTAGGTACATCATGTAAAGAGTTCAGAGGGCTAGTGCGAGTTGATGTTTTCACTTTTCACTATTAGTCCTACGCGTAGGTACGCAAAAAAAACCGCAAATTGATGTACAGCAAAGCCCTTTGGTACACGTATACCTACTTGAGGTAAAAACAAAATTTTGGACCCGCAGTTCTTAAAAATTCTTCCCTTATAGTGGGTGTTCTACGAGCTCAAAATCAATGGAATACCGCAAATCGATGTACAGTATAGCCGTTTGGTACATGTATACTTGAGGTGAAAACAAAATTTTGGACCCGCAGTTCTTAAAAATTCTTCCCTTAGGAGAGGAGCTGCTATGGTGTCATCTTTTTTTTGTAAGAGAAAAAAAAAATTTTGTGTTCTAAAACCTATCGTGTATGGTATTGAATGAAAGGGCTTGCTGAGCCGGTTCTAAAAATATATCACATCGTTATATTTCAGCCACTTGTTTTAAATTAAACAAAAAAACGATGTATGGAAGTGAATCTTTGGTATGGCAGAAAAAGAATGAAAGCAGAATAAATGCGGTAGAGATGCTTTCGATGAGGAAAATATGTGAAGTCAAATTGAGTGATAGAGTGAGCAATGATGTGATTCGTAAAAGGTGTGGCCTGAAAGCAACTGAAAGATGATTTGAGAAAGGAATGCTCCAGTGGTTTAGTCACTTAGGCTGGCCCCAGACCTACCGGTTTCATTTCTTTGCTTTGCTGTTCTACCTTGCTTAAAAGACTGCCGGCCAACCAGGGTAATTTTCAATCTATCGCATTTTGGGACTAGACCAAATTGGCAAGATAGCCATTAGCTTGGTGTTATTTGTTTGTTTATTTGTTTATCAAATATCATCGCCTGGATTGCGAAGTAGGAAGCTTTTAGGAGATATGCCACCCTGAACATGGACTCCGATCGTTAAAAATAAATCGATCGCTTATTTATACAAGATGTTTGGTAAAGCCTTATAAAGCTGAATATGGTAGATAGGGACCATAAAACTGAGCAACTTTTACTATGGGACCAAATCTGAAATCGCAAAAAAATGAGCTGTTTCCATACATTTTGATAATTTCGTTAATAATTTTTGTATGAAACAGCAGTTTTTTTTGAAAACTAAAACTAAAACTTCGCATCGCAACCCAGACGACGATATTTGATAACACCAAACTAACGGCTATCTTGCCAATGTGGTCTGGTCAAAATATACGATATATTGAAAATGAGCCTCTTGGCCGGCGGTCCATAGTAGAACAGCAAAGCAAAGAAATGAAACCGGTAGGTCTTGGGCCAGCCTTAGAGAGGATGATGAATGAAAGGCGAATCACGAAATATATTGTGCGAATGTGGAGGAAAGATTACGCAAGGGCGTCCCAGAAAATCCTGACCAGATAGAGGTTATTAGAAAAACAAAGTTGATAAAAAAAGCTGGTGTACGCAGTGACAAAAACAGCAGGGCATGTATTAAAAGACTGATCGACTTACCAGATTGCTGGTTATATGGAGATTGATTTCTCCTATCTGGCCGTCGTTCTGACGGCCAGCTATTGTAACGGTGTGGTTATTTCTCTGCATAATTTTATAATATGTATGATGTATAGTATTGTATAGTCACAATAGTCAAGTAGTGTCAGAATATGTCAAATGTCAGAAAAGAGTTGTCTCTTTTGTTCCATTTTTAAATCTTCAATACAAATGATCAAAAAAACTCTGCGCGAACCGTAATGAGGGCGGATATAAAGAGCCTTCCAAACGACACGATTTGATTGGCAACTTAAATTGTGTAGAAATCGGCAACTAAATTGAATTGGCTGTCCACACGACGCCCAATCTCATTCAATTTTCAAACCCTTGAGGAGCGGACGTGCGCCATGCCTCCTATATTATCGAAAAAACGCAAGTTAGCACTCGTGTTAGGGCTCATGTTATGTTCAGATGAAGAAAGGAAAAGAATGTGCGCGAAGAATTGGCTGATAAAAAGAAAAAACATATACCATATGGCTCAAAAATTTGTACTCTGTTTGGTGGTAGGGCTTATTTCAAGTCCGCCTGGCTATTCTGGCTAGCTAAGTCTGACGCCATAACTGTCTTATTTTTTATGTGTTAGTGTCGTCATTACAGTGTTGTTTTTGTATGTGAGTATGCGGAACTGCACTTGTGTGCACTTTCCCCCCCCCCCCCCCGCAAAGAATGCCAGAATAATTTGGATAGAGTAAAGGCTCAATTACACTACACAATTTTAAGCAAGCGATATTAAGACTGTCTTGAAATCGACTTAGAATGCGCGCATTTACACCACACAATTTCTAGCACGCTCGGCCGTGCTTACTGTCATAATAAAAGAGAAGGCAGTAAGTCTCTAATGTCTTTTTCAATCGACGTACATAGTATTGGAGTTATTTACATTGTATTTACATATATTTTACCTAGTATCATTTTATTTTAGTAGGTAAAAACCTATAATGTAAACTTAATGTAAATTGCAAGAATCGTATCAAACAAAACAAGACTGGCGCTCTTGTGAATAACTCGACAGACGCACACGCCGCACCGCACCGCAGCGCACACCAACGCGAACGTGACGGCTCGCACGCGGGCCGCAGCAGCGGCACCCACCCGCCCCTCGGCGTGACCCGCCCCGCGCCACGCCCGCCCACGGCGTCTGGCTCAGAAGGTGCACATCGTCGTTGTTATCGGTCACGCACGTATCGACCTACCTAGATATCGCGTTATTATACGTTACACTATTTCCCAACAAAGTACTCGTCAAGACGATTCAAACTCGATGGGGTTGCATGGTTATATTATAGAGTTCCTATGGCCTTCTTTCGGCCCCATCATCAGATCCTTGGACACTATTTCCCATTAGAGTACTCGCCAAGACGATTCAAACGAGCCCAAACTCAATGGGGTAGCGTGGTTTTATTAAAGAGTTCCAGTGTCCTTCTTCCGGCTCCATCATCTGACCCTGGACACTATTTCCCAACAAAGCATCACTCGTCAAGACGATTCAAAGGAGCCCAAATTCAATGGGGTTGCACGGTTTCAATATTAAGTTCCTATGGCATGGCCTTCCAGCTTCATCACTGATGATGAAGCTGGAAGGCCATGCCTCATCTCCCTTTAAAGTACTCATCAAGACGATTCTATCGAGCCCAAAAGCACGATGGGGTTGTATGGTTTCATCATAGATTTCCTGTGGCCTTCTTCCGGCTTCCAGTTCTGACCTATGTTCAAAGTTTCAAGTCTCTAGCTCATCCGAAAGCTAGTTTAAATCATTCGCAAACTTTGTGGAGAAACAAACAAACACACAAGCAAACGAGAAAGCAACCTAATAAAATCGTTAAAAACAACCTACCTACCTATAAATTTCAAGTCTTTAGCTCATCGGGAAGCTAAGTAGGTAGGTACTTACCTAGTATACCTAGTATAAAATACTCTTTTTGCGGACAAACAAATAAACGAACCTACCTACTTATAAATATTAATATAAATAAATAAATAAACAAGAAAACGTCCATATGAAAACGTGTTAAAAAACCAACATTCCTATTTGAACTTATCTTTTACTGTGGCAGTATCGTCTATCTGTCGCGAGTCAGACAGAGTCTGTCTCTGTCTGTCACATTACCTCTACACGTTGACCGAGAGAAAGCCTTTATGCCTTACGTAATAAAGTTTGTTTTTTTAGTACAACTGTTACATCTGACGTGCCGTCGTAGGTACAGTTAGACTGTCTTGAAATCGTGCGTGAATTTAGACGTCACAATTTTAAGAATCTTATTATCGAGCGGGCTAGGCCGCACGATTTTAAGATTCTTACTGTCTTAGTCCGTTTACACCATGCTTAGTCTTGAAATCGCGTGCTTAAAATTGTGTAATGTAATTGAGCCTTAATAATCGCTAGGGCGCCTCCCTTCGAAACGAAGCCGAGATGTTCGAAGACTAGTAAAAACATGTCAAAGTGTACCGATTTGAGCATTTTTAGGATTCCGTAGCCTAAATGGCAAAAAACGGAACCCTTATAGATTCGTCATGTCTGTCTGTCCGTCCGTCTGTAATGTCAGAGCCACTTTATTCAGAAAGTATTAGGACTACACCGTTGAAACCATAAAGTTAATATACCTGTCGGAATAGAGGAACAAACATGAGCTGTCAATCGAAACCAAAATTGATTTACATTTGTGTGTGTATCTTTTTTTAGTAGGGTGAATATGCCTATTACCAGCCCCCCCAAGGATTTTTTAACTTTGAATCTCTGTTGTTGCCACAATTGCTATCTTAAAAATATTGTTGATACAGTTTTAGGTAGGTTGATTCATCTTTATTACGAAAATAGTACTTAGTTTAACGTAGTTTTGTGGGAAAAAAATAGAGAAGCGTTTAAATGTCCGAAGGGCGAAAAACCCTAATTCCAGCCGCCTTTGCCCTAATATCAGCCGCTTTGCTCCCTAATTCCAGCCGGGTACAGGGTGTTCTAAAATAATACAACCATGTTAGTATAAAATAAAAAAATATATAATTTGGTAACTCTCAATAGTGATAATAAAACACTAAAGGCTATAAATTATGATTCCCATAGCAAGTCATTGAAACTTACACCTCTCCTGTAGATATTAATCAATTTAGAATAATATACATATATTAAAAATGGCGTAGCAAAAAGTGAACATTGGTTTAATAAACATATAATCAACGAGTATGAAATCGTTTTAATTATTTGCAACTTTTTTAAGCGTTTTCCAAGAAGTGGAATTCAAACACATTTTTTTATATTGAATTTATTTTCTGTTTCTATGAGTGAAGAAAAGTATGATTTTAATTATTATAACTTTTTACATCTAATATAAAAAAAAAACAAAATAATTAAAATCATATTTGAGAACACCCTGTATATTGCCGTAAAGTTAGATGACCGGCTGGAGTTAGGTTCTCATACATATCCTAATATCAGCCCCTAATTTGCAGAACAAATAACTTAGAAAATGAACATTATTCACCCGGCTGTAATTAGGTCATTGGGTGCAGGGTTAGTAAGTCTAGTGAATAGCACTTTAAATTCCAACCTTGAGACGAGCAAATTCAGATGAATTTGATTTCTTAAATGAAAGTTAAATACCCAATACCAGCCCCGGCTGATAATAGAAAGTTATTGAAAATCACACAGTCAAACTCCAGCCCCCCTATTTTTTTCGAAATTAGTAAATTTAATTACAAACTAGTAATGGCAAAACGTTATATATCTAATCTATTACTAGTATCAAAGCTTAAAACCTAAAAAAAATGCATCTTGCCTTCGTAAACACACTTCCCAAAGTTCGCATCGATCGAACTTTTATGCTGTTTTTCAAACATAGTCACCTCTACTCAGTCTCGGTGAACATTATTGCTCGTTGTGTGAGTTGTAGGTGACGTGACGGGGTAATAGTGATTTTCCAACTTAGAGGATTAACTAGAGGTGTGGCTCCATTAAACAGTTTCCGATTTTCACTGTTTTTTAATGAAAGCAAAGCAAAAACTTTTGGGGGCTGGTATTAGGGGGGTGGCTGGAGTTAGGCATATCCACCCTATAAGTCTCATAGCCGATTGCACTAAACTTAAGAATTAACTAGGCGAATGACAGCTACATGACGGCTAAATTTATGACACCGTTTTAATTTGGTCGTGTTGTAGTTAGGAAAAGACAGGCGATTCTTAAGTTTAGTGCAATCGGCCATCAGTGATGTAATCTTGTCACTATTGATATAAATATCGATATCGATAGTATTAATTAACAGCCAAAGATTCAAAATAAATGGGAAAGAATTTTGCACGGGTGTACTAAAATTACGATTCTGAAATGAAGTATGACTATTAAAAAAAGATCAGAAGATATTTAAAATCATTTATTTAACATAATTTTAATTTTATCCCGTAACTTGTGCATTTAGCCATAAGCTTCTTTTTCCTTGGCGTCCATTCTGGTCGGAAAGAAGTCGATGGGTGGTGACTGTTGCAATAGCGGAGGTGTAGATCTAGAATTCGATGAGGTTGGTACATGTGTGAATGCCTCTGGTACAATATCTCTATAAACGTAAGACGACACTGTGCGTCTAGGCTTAATATTGACCTGTAACAAAGACAGACCTATGGATCGGCTTAAGTATCTTAAATGGGATTACATTCCAAAATATCGATAACTTTATGCAGCCCTACTGTAAACTGAAAATTATTTCTTTACACAAAATATTCGTTAATTGTGCATTTTGTCTAGCCAATCTTTGCTTCTTACAAAAATGAGTATTTACAGAAGAGAATTATCACGCTCAGTGCTAAAATTTCGAAACGTATTGGTAAAAATAAACAGAAAGTTAGGCGGGGTCGATTTGGAATAATTTACCTGTGAAATGAACATTTTTCTGGGTTATTTCGATGTTTTGTACAACAATCAATCACTGAACAGGACACCATGTTTCCGAAGCATTATTTCGCAAAAATGTCCACGATTTCAAGAAAAATCGGAAATATTTTCAGAACTCAAATTCTCAGCGGGCTGATGTGGGCTGACAAACTGTCAATCAGTTGCGAAAAAGAGTTCTGCACGTCATATAATCCTGCATTTCTTTTTATCACACATTGTTGCTGATTAGTGACATCTCGCTTGCTCAGCCCTTTGTTCCTCTTTTCCGCTAGGTAATATTAACTTTATGGTTGAAACTTGGTAGGTAGATGTATTTTGTAAACCGCTTTACGATTTTTACACAAAAATAAAAAAAAGGTTAAAGGGGCTCTCCATACATGGAACTGACTGAAAAAATTTTTTTCATCAAACCAATACGTGCGGGGTGTCTAAAGATAGGTCTTTAAAAATGACATTGTGGTTTCTATGACAATTTTTTCTCAAATTCCACCGTTAGAAAGATTTACACTGCCAAAGTGGTAAAATGTGTGTCCCCCCCATTTAACTTTTAAAATAAGAGAGTAAAAAATCTAATAAAAATATATGCTATAGAACTTAATGAACACTTTCAACGAAAATTAAGTTTATCAAAAGTTTGTCATTTATACAAACACTGTGAAAAACAGAGTAAGGTAAATATGATGGTATGGTTTAAGGTAACTACGCGAACCCTATTACGCGTGGCCCGACACGCACTTGGCCGGTTTTTTTTATATTTTATTTCTCTGTGATTAAAATATTTATTTTTAATTTTCTCTCTATAGGGTTCCCTATGTATTTGCATAAAATTTTAAGGCAAAATATGTCATAGCATAATATGATTTCGCCGAATGATGTTTACGCATAATATTACTTAGGTAGTCATAACAGCTTGGAATGTGGAATCAAAATGGAATCACTACAGAACTTCTGAGAGCGGGCGGTAAGCCGATACTCAAAGTCCTCCAGAAGCTCTTTAATTCCGTCATCGTCCAGGGCAGAACGCCAAAGACATGGAACATAAGTGAGGTGATCTTGTTCTTTAAAAAGGGTGACAAGTCCCTCTTAAAGAACTATAGACCCATCTCGCTTTTGAGTCATGTCTATAAGTTGTTTTCGAGAGTCCTTACGAATCGTCTCGCTCGCAAGTTCGACGACTTCCAACCTCCCGAACAAGCCGGGTTCCGAAAAGGCTTTAGCACCATAGACCACATCCATACGCTGCGGCAGGTTATACAGAAGACTGAGAAGTATAATGAGCCACTTTGCTTGGCGTTCGTGGACTATGAGAAAGCCTTTGATTCGATTGAAACCTGGGCGGTGCTGCAGTCTCTCCAAAGGTGCCAAGTGGACTATAGGTATATCGAGGTGTTGAGGTACTTATACCAAAATGCCACCATGACGATCCGAGTACAGAACCAGAGCACAAATCCTATCCAACTGCAGCGTGGTGTGAGACAGGGAGACGTTATTTCTCCGAAACTGTTCACAGCTGCGTTGGAGGACATCTTTAAGCTCTTGGACTGGAAAGGACTCGGCATCAACATTAATGGCGAGTACCTAACACACCTTCGTTTTGCCGATGATATAGTCCTTATGGCTGAGACCATGGAAGACCTGAACACAATGCTCGAAGATCTCCGTAGTGCTTCACAAAGAGTGGGTCTTAGGATGAACATGGATAAGACGAAAATTATGTCAAATGCCCATGTTGTACCCTCTCCAGTTCATGTTGGGAACACTACACTTGAAGTTGTTGACCACTACGTATACCTAGGACAGGCAGTCCAGTTAGGTAGGTCCAACTTCGAGAAAGAGATCTCTCGTCGAATCGAACTCGGGTGGGCAGCATTCGGGAAGCTTCGAAAAATCTTCGCGTCCGACTTACCTCAGTGTCTCAAGACGAAAGTCTATGACCAGTGTGTGTTGCCAGTGATGACTTACGGCAGTGAAACTTGGCCGCTAACCATGGGTCTCATAAGGAGGCTCAAGGTCACTCAGCGTGCAATGGAGAGAGCCATGCTCGGCGTTTCTCTACGTGATCAAATCAGAAACGAGGAGATCCGCAGGAGAACTAAAGTAACCGACATCGCTCGAAGGATTGCTCAGCTGAAGTGGCAATGGGCGGGACACATAGCGAGAAGAACCGATGGCCGTTGGGGCAGAAAGGTTCTGGAATGGCGACCGCGCACCGGACGACGCTCCGTGGGTAGGCCCCCGACAAGGTGGACCGACGATCTGGTGGAGGTCGCGGAAAGCCAGTGGATGCAGGTAGCGCAGGACCGATCGTCGTGGAGATCCTTAGGGGAGGCCTATACCCAGCAGTGGGTGTCGTGTGGCTGATATGATGATGATGAGTCATAACAGCTTATGCATAATTTTTTTAGGCATAACTAATTTAAGCATAATCATGTTTAAGCATAATATTCTTTAGCATAAATTTAAACACGCATAATTTTACTAACGCATATTTTTATAAACAAATAAAATGAATACACTTTTACAAAACCCATGGACGAAACACCGAAAATCAAATGGTTGAACGGTTGTTTGGCCGTACGTTTAAAATCACGAAAGGACATTTTAACTAAATAAAATACTAATTCCCGAAGCTTAAAAAACTGAATGTTAATTGAGGGTTAGGCGATTCTCCCACTGCCGCCGCGCGCCGTCGCGGGCCGCGGTTTGGCGTCTCACGCGCGCGGCGAGACGGCGCGGCGCAGCGCAACGCCTGTTCGGGCGGTTTTCGCCGCGCCCCCGCGCCGTTCGCCGTCTGGCGCGTCCCCGCCGCTTGCTTTTTAGATGCATTAAATTTTGAAGTTGTTTTGTTTTTATTTCCAGGTTTTTAGGGTTCCGTACCTCAAAGGGGAAAAAACTTAACCCATATAAAATCACTCATGAGATTAAAACGTCCAGACAAATAATTAAGATTTGCCATCTTGATATTAATGGCGGAATTTTAATAACATACGAGTACGGTCAAGGGCACGCTGGGCTTTCACGAGAGCGTAATGATATTCAATCAAATAAATAACAGATTTTTGACAGTTTTGTATAACCTCGTGTGCTGCATAATGTACCTACCAAATGGCACTAAAATGGGCGTATATCTAAACCACGAAACATTTAAAAAACCAGAGGGAATCTCGCCATCGTAACGTTCATCGAAAACCAGCCGCGGGGCGCGTCGCAGTGTGTTGTACCCCGCGGTAACGCGCCTGCTGGCGCAAACCACTCGCGTGCCGCCGGCGGCACGCGGCGGTGCGCGCTCACGCGCCGCGGCGCGCCTTGGTGTGTTGGACGAGGTTTTCTATACAAATTGATGTACTTGCATACAACGTAAAAGACGCGCGCGTCGCCAGTGTGAGAACCGTCTTACATGCCAGCAGGTCGGTTCTGGCACTTCGTCGACCGCTGCCGCGGCACGCTCGCTTCGCTCGCTCAGCTCGTGCGTTGTGGGTCGCAATAAAACTTAACCTCCTCCTCGCTCGCTATGCTCGCTCGTCGTCGCACCTAATTAGAACTAAACAGACTTTCGGGATTTCGAACTATCGGCATTTTAACTTCCGGGATTTCGAACTATCGGTCATTAAATAATCGATCTTTTAAGTTAAGGTCTATCGGAAATCGATATTTAGGGTTTTCGGTATTTTAAAAATAGGTGTTTTATACGTCGATATTTCGGTCGTAAGTGGTATGAATTTTTGGCATTTTAATACATACCCCTTTTGGCAGAAAATTAATAAGTACCCACGTAAAAATATTTACCTATTCATATTTTTTAACACGTTTTTATTAGGTTGCTTTCGCGTTTGTTTGTTTGTTTGTGTGTTTCTCCACAAAGTTTGCGAACGATTTTATCCTAGCTTCCCGATGAGCTAGAGACTTGAAACTTCGAACATAGGTCAGAACTGGAAGGCAATGCAATATTATGGTGTCATTGAGCTGATCTGATGATGAAACCGGAAGAAGGCCACAGGAACTCTATGATGAAACCATACAACCCCGTCGTGTTTGGGCTCGTTAGCATCGTCTTGACAAGTACTCTAATGGGAGACGACATCCAGGGTCTGATGATGAAGCCGAAAGGCCATGCCATAGGAACTCAATATTTGAAACCGTGCAACCCCATCAAATTTGGACTCGTTTGAATCGTGTTGAAGAGTTCTTTGTTAGGAAAAAGTTTCCAGGGTCTGATGATGGAGCCGGAGGAAGGACACAGGAACTCTATGATGAAACCATACAACCCCATCGAGATTGGGCTCGTTTGAATCGTCTTTACGAGTACCTACTTTGTTGGGAAATTGTGTCCAGGGTCTGATGATGGAGCCAAAAGCAGGCCACTGGAACTCGGTAATAAAACCATGCAATCCCATCGAGTTTGGGCTCGTTTGAATAATCTTGACGAGTACTTTAATGGGAAATAATGTCGGAGGATCTGATGATGGAGCCAGAGGAAGGCCATAGAAACTCTATAATAAACCATGTAACCCCATCGAGTTTGGGCTCGTTTGAATCGTCTTGACGAGTACTTTGTTGGGAAAAAGAGTTTCCAGGGTCTGATGCTGGAGCCGGAAGAAGGCCACTGAGACTCTGCAATAAAACCATGCAACCCCATCGAGTTTGGGCTCGTTTGAATCGTCTTGACGAGTGCTCCGATAGGAGATGGTATATTTTTTTTAGTCTTAGCTCGTTAACTAAAAAGCAGAAAATAAAATTTTACGGAAAAAAATTTTTTTTTTTAAAACACGTTTTTAAAACGGACTAAATTATTACAAAAAATAGGACTAAAAACATTAAAACGGACTAGTAAAAACAGACTAAAAAGTGTTAAATAAATTTTTCTGTAAATATTTATAACCCTATACCTACAGAAATTTTAAACCTAAAAACGTGGGGCGCATGCTAAAGACAATATGGATGATAAATTTTACAAAATGCGCCCCACGTTTTTAGGTTTGAAATTTCTGTAGGTATAGGGGGTTTCTGGGGTATATATAGGGTTATAAATATTTACAGAAAAATTTATTTAACACTTTTTAGTCTGTTTTTACTAGTCCGTTTTAATGTTTTTAGTCCGATTTTTTGATTTTTTATGTCCATATAATATTAGGCGAATAGACAATATGCCTAATAACATTATGCGAAAACAAATTAGTCTAAATGATTATTATGCTTATACATATAAATAGTATGCCAAAGTATTACTAGTGGCTCCGTGAGCAGCTGTAGACCTCGCGTTAAAAGGTAAATTTCGAAAAACTGGCTGGACTAAAAAATCTTTATAATTATCGAACCTGCTCACAAAATTTCACGACAATCGGTTGAGAAATGTAACCTGTAGAGGAAAACAGACAGCTGGAAAATCGGACTCAAATATGTTTTTTTTATATTTCTCCGACATTTTGAAAATTTTCAAAAAACTGGCGTGACAAAAAAATTGTTAATATTTTTTCAAACTGATTACTAAATTTCACGAAAATCGGTTGCGAAATGCGACTTGTAGAGGAGAACATCCAGCGCCAGAGAGCCGGACTAAAATACATTTTTTTTAATATCTTCGCCATTTCAAAAAATTTAGAAAAATTGGCTTTATGTAAAAAAAAATCTATAACTTTCAAATCTGCCCACAAAATTTGACGATAATTGGTTGAGAAATGCGACCTGTAGAAGAGAAAACACAGAGCCAGAAAGCTGGACTGAAATATGTTTTTCTTACATATCTCCGCTATTTTGAAAAAAGTCGAAAAACTGGCTTGACAAAAAAAAAACTATATATTTTTTTAATCTGCTCACAAAATTTCACGAGAATCGGTTAAGAAATGCGACCAGAGGCCGTATTACAAGCTCTTAAATCCTGCCAGGTTTATAAATTGCTGTAGTGACATCTCTTTCTCGTCATATAGCAAATAAAAGAGATAGATAGATAGCCAGTCAGAAAACTGCCTGGAAATAAGAGGTCATAATACGGCCCCTGTAGAGGAGAACATCCAGCGCCAAAAAGCCGGACTGAAATGCATTTTTTTAAATATTTCCGCCAATTCTAAAAATTTAGAAAAACTGACTCAACTCAAAAAAATCTGTATAATTTTCGAACCTATCCACAAACTTTCACAATAATTAGTTGAGAAATGCGACCTGTAGAGGAGATAAGACAGCGCCGGAAAGCTGGACTTAAATATGTCTTTTTTACGTATCTCCGCCATTTAGAAAAAATTCGAAAAACTGGCTCAACAAAAAAATCTGTGTAATTTCCAAACCTGCTCACAAAATTTCACGAGAAACAGTTGAGACATGGGACCTGTAGAGGAGAACATACAGCCGGACATACGAAAGAATTTTTGACCAAGCTGAAGCAGAGACGCTTCGCTCGCACTTCGTGCGCGCTCGGTCAATTATGACAAAAAATATATGCCAAATCCGTTATGCCAAATCAAATTAGGTTTAAAACCATTATGCGAAAGCAAGGGATCCCCTCTATAGGGCACTCCTTGACAAAAAAACAATAAGTGAAAAAATAAATATGAGTCGTATTCTCATTTGTTACAGCTGAAAAGTTTGTGAAAAATACCTCTGACAAGCTTGAAATTCCACTTTTTTATATTTATTTAAATAAACAATAGTATTGTTTTAAATTTCCATGGTTATTGACGTTAATAGAATAAACTATGTCGGGACTTACACCATGTACAGTCAGTGGCACGAATCATGAAAATTTTTCGACGGAGTGGGGATAAGTTCGCGCATGTGCTCTTGTGAGCGACCAACAGCGCGCGCCCCTCTCCCACCACCCGCGCCCCTCACCGCAACGCATACCCAAAATACGCGTTCCGCGCAATCCCCACCCGATTTCATGATTCGTGCCACTGACTGTACCTGTTTATTTTTGAGACTCCGATATTTCGGCGCAGTTGCATGCGCCATGATCACGGAAGAACTGTCGATTGTTGCGTGCGGGTAGATGTTATTGGCAGACGAATCGGTCTACCCTCCGTCTAGTTCTTTTATTACTACGTTCGATACCGGTACCACTGTCTGCAAACTCACTATTCACTCGAATTTGTTCTCGACACACGACACTCACTGTATCTGTACGCGAAACGGCACTTTTTTTATTTTTGTTGTTTTTACACAACCGGACTACTGGATTCCAGACATTCGACAATTTAAACCCATCCTCACGATTGAAATTTTTGTATTTGGTAATTTAAATCGCTTCTCTGACCATTATTGGTATGTAGTGGCGTTCTATTGAAATAATCTGGGGGTTATGTAACTCAATCCAGTGATTTGTGTCCGAATGAATTAAATGTTCAGCAATGGCCGATTTTTGCGTATCGTTGTTTTTGACCGCTTTTATGTGCTCCTTTATACGGCATGCTATTGTGCGTTTAGTTTGGCCGATATATGAGCTACCACAACTGCAGTCGATCTTATAAACGCCAGGTTTCTCCAAAGGAAAACTATCTTTCGGGGACCGTAGACATTGCGATACCTTTTTCAAAGGAGTGAAGATAGTTTTTATTGCGTACTTTTTCAAAATATTTGAGACCTTATCTGTCACTCCCTTTACATATGGCAAAAATACTGGCTGTCTATCTACATCCTGCCTCTGTAACTGGTGCTTTTTCGTGTGTCTAGGTGGAAGCTTTCCTGAATATCCATTGCTCTGTAGGACATGGCGCACGTGTTGTAACTCTTTGTCCAGGTGTTCATCATCACAAAGATCATATGCACGGTTTGTTAGTGATGCCACAACAGAGTTTAGGTGCCTAGGATGATGATGCGAAGTAGCTTTGAGGTAACGATCTATGTGTGTGTGGGTTTTCTGTATACAGAGTGGCTGAGTGTACCGTCAGCGCGCACATTAATCTTGACATCTAGGAATGCTCCGAATGGGGCGATGCCAACTTGGTGAATTTTAACGCCACTAAAACACAAGCGTGTCTGTTCAGCGCCAAACGGAGTCCATTTAACCTGACTCCGACTTTTCGGAATGTACCTATAGACATTAGTGACCATCTAGACCTCCTTGGACTTGATTTGTCACCTGACCTCTATTTCGGCCGTTCCATAGAACATAAAGCTAAAACCGCAGCCAAAAAGCTGGGTATTCTCTCCAGGGTGAGACGGTATTTCACGCCGGAACAGCTTTTAACTCTTTATCAAGCTCAGGTCCGATCGTGTATGGAGTACTGCTCTCACCTCTGGGATGGATCTGCCAAATACCAGTTAGCTGCCCTGGACTCTATCGAGCGTCGAGCAAAGAAACTGATTGGTGACGATGATCTGGTCCACCGAAGGCTTCAAAGTTTAGAGCACCGACGAAAGGTAGCCTGCTTATCGGTCTTCTATAGGTTACATTTCGGGGAGTGTGCTCAGGAGTTACACAATCTCATACCTCCTTCCCCGTTTCATTTTAGGACTACCAGGCGCAGGGCGGCTTTTCATCCCTACGTTGTTGACATTCCACATACCCGCACGAAACGCTTCGATTCCAACTTTTTAATTCGAACAGCTAAGATGTGGAATGACCTCCCTGCGTCTGTATTCCCCGAACAATACAACTTGGGCATCTTTAAAGCCAGAGTAAATAGGCATTTACTGACTGTGCGTACTCCATCTTAGTCCTCCTTGACACTTCCCATCAGGTGAAAGTGAGGTCAAACGCGCAGCCAGTCCACACATAAAAAAAAAAAAGAAAATGCTAAGCT
This sequence comes from Agriphila tristella, assembly GCA_928269145.1. Taxonomy (NCBI): domain Eukaryota; kingdom Metazoa; phylum Arthropoda; class Insecta; order Lepidoptera; family Crambidae; genus Agriphila; species Agriphila tristella. The sequence goes on from OV743432.1 coordinate 33,217,637, forward strand.
TCTGTCTACCTCCATCTCACAGGTTAGTTTTATTTTCGGATGAATGTTGTTTAAATATGCCAGATAACCTTCAACATCCTGTTTGTTTTCCTTCATTATGCAGAGAACATCATCAACGTACCTTTTCCACAGTTTGATCTCGGCAGGTGCAGTCGCGAGGGCTTGTTCTTCAAAATGTTGCATCCAGAGGTTGGCTACCACTGGGGCTACTGGACTGCCCATAGCTACTCCATCTACTTGAAGGTAGTACTGACCATTATAAATAAAGTAATTCTTCGACAAGCAGTGTTCCAACAATCTGGCATATTCCATCGGGATATCGTTGTTTTGTAACTTGACCTTTATTATTTCGAGACACTCCGCCACTGGCACATTGGTGAAGAGCGATTCTACGTCGAAACTGACCATCAACTCATTCTCCTCGACCTTGTTGTGTGACAGAATGTCAACGAGATGACGGGAGTCCTTAACGTATGATGACGTTTGTCCTGCTAACGGCTGTAGTACATTCGACACATGCTTCGCCAATTCATACGTAGGTGTATTAATAAAAGACCTTGAACGTGTGCGGAAAAAGTGTGAAATTTTAAAAGAATCACTAATTTTTTTAACAAAGTGCCGTGACGCGGACGTTATTGCAGTGTGTGTGAGAATAAAGCCCCGTAGTAACATTGACGGTTCCGTAAACGTTCTACGAAGTGCGAGTGTAAAACTATTACGAAAAGTGATACGTAATTGCAGGTACCAACTGGATCAAGTTCAGAGTGAGTTGTATCGCATACATCTCGAGTGCAATAAGTCTCTTTCAACCAGTGACTTTGATATTTGCGATCGTGTTACCTATTTACAAGCCCAGCGGATAAGAAAACTACGTGCTGTGAAACAACATCGTAAATTCGAGTTACTTGAGCAAGAACAGAAGTCGGTTACCCCCTACCATGAGAACTCACCCCAAACTCGAACGGTTGTAAACATGTCTAATGTCGACTTGTCTGACGCTGCACTGTCAGTTCTCGAAAGAGGGATGAATTTTGCCATCACACCTAGGCACATTCCCTACGAGGATGTAATTGGTTCGGTCGAGGAAGTTATCAGACGTAACAAAATACCATCAATTGATGCGGACACCTTGAGGCAAGATATTGCCGTGACATTACGTCATGCAAAACCACCACGGGCCAACGTTACTGCTTCGGAGTTGTCTGCACTTAACGAACTACGGAGAGATCAAAACATAATAGTATTAAAAGCAGACAAAGGGAATGCAACCGTAGTACTGAACGCATCTGAGTATGACAATAAGATCCTAGAGCTACTCAGCGACGAAAAAACATACAAAAAGGTAGATTACAACCCAACAGCGAGAACAGATCGGAGCACACGCACGCTGATAATAGAATGCTCTCACGCATTAGACGATGATATTGTCAAATATTTGTTAAGCCCCAGGAACGTCCAGCCTCCTAAATTATATGACTTGCCTAAAGTACATAAGCAAAACGTGCCATTACGACCCATTGTGAGTCAAATAGGTTCACCTACGTATGAATTGGCGAAGCATGTGTCGAATGTACTGCAGCCGTTAGCAGGACAAACGTCATCATACGTTAAGGACTCCCGTCATCTCGTTGACATTCTGTCACACAACAAGGTCGAGGAGAATGAGTTGATGGTCAGTTTCGACGTAGAGTCGCTCTTCACCAATGTGCCAGTGGCGGAGTGTCTCGAAATAATAAAGGTCAAGTTACAAAACAACGATATCCCGATGGAATATGCCAGATTGTTGGAACACTGCTTGTCGAAGAATTACTTCATTTATAATGGTCAGTACTACCTTCAAGTAGATATAGTAGCTATGGGCAGTCCAGTAGCCCCAGTGGTAGCCAACCTCTGGATGGAACATTTTGAAGAACAAGCCCTCGCGACTGCACCTGCCGAGATCAAACTGTGGAAAAGGTACGTTGATGATGTTCTCTGCATAATGAAGGAAAACAAACAGGATGTTGAAGGTTATCTGGCATATTTAAACAACATTCATCCGAAAATAAAACTAACCTGTGAGATGGAGGTAGACAGAAGCTTAGCATTCCTAGATGTCAAGATTAATGTGCGCGCTGACGGTACACTCAGCCACTCTGTATACAGAAAACCCACACACACAGATCGTTACCTCAAAGCTACTTCGCTTCATCATCCTAGGCACCTAAACTCTGTTGTGGCATCACTAACAAACCGTGCATGTGATCTTTGTGATGATGAACACCTGGACAAAGAGTTACAACACGTGCGCCATGTCCTACAGAGCAATGGATATTCAGGAAAGCTTCCACCTAGACACACGAAAAAGCACCAGTTACAGAGGCAGGATGTAGATAGACAGCCAGTATTTTTGCCATATGTAAAGGGAGTGACAGATAAAGTCTCAAATATTTTGAAAAAGTACGCAATAAAAACTATCTTCACTCCTTTGAAAAAGGTATCGCAATGTCTACAGTCCCCGAAAGATAGTTTTCCTTTGGAGAAACCTGGCGTTTATAAGATCGACTGCAGTTGTGGTAGCTCATATATCGGCCAAACTAAACGCACAATAGCATGCCGTATAAAGGAGCACATAAGAGCGGTCAAAAACAACGATACGCAAAAATCGGCCATTGCTGAACATTTAATTCATTCGAACACAAATCACTGGATTGAGTTACATAACCCCCAGATTATTTCAACAGAACGCCACTACATACCAAGAATGGTCAGAGAAGCGATTGAAATTACCAAATACAAAAATTTCAATCGTGAGGATGGGTTTAAATTGTCGAGTGTCTGGAATCCAGTAGTCCGGTTGTGTAAAAACAACAAAAATAAAAAAGTGCCGTTTCGCGTACAGATACAGTGAGTGTCGTGTGTCGAGAACAAATTCGAGTGAATAGTGAGTTTGCAGACAGTGGTACCGGTATCGAACGTAGTAATAAAAGAACTAGACGGATGGTAGACCGAAATATCGGAGTCTCAAAAATAAACAGGTACATGGTGTAAATCCCGACATAGTTTATTCTATTAAACAATAGTACATTGTTCACCGAGAGGATAAAGAGACCAACTACCGTCGAGGGTGTCGTTTGAAGCCCGAGCCGTAGGCGAGGGCTTTAAAACACCCGAGATCGGGAATCGCACTTTCTCTCGAGTGATACATACTGCTTTATACTACACCTACGAGGAAAATAAAAAACTAAATCTTTACTAATTGAAATTTATATTGAAATTGTTGCAGTTAGTGAAGCTTAATGTAACACTTTTTAATTGATTTCTGTGGTAAAAGGTTATCAATCAGTATTTTTGCTGTTTCCTTCAACTGCGGCGGAGTTAAAAAATCTTCATCGGCACTATCACTACTTATCATTTTGATAGTTTTATTTTACTTTCTACGAAAACTGAATCCTCAAACATGTAATGGCGCCAATGGCGTCTGCAATTTTCACATGTTCTTTTTTCAAATTGTTTATCCTGCCGCGCATAGGTGGTCTTACTAAAATTAAAAAAGAAAAACCACGTAAGAAATGGATTTTCATACACTTTTCTCTCCCGCTCAGATGCGTTTTCTCCCCGCATATTTGTTCGATATGCAATGACGTACTTTCTACCGTAAATTTGATAAAGTATCAGGTACTTTCCGAGCAGGTGTAGTATACAGTTACATTTTACCTTAAAAATAGTGCAACAAAAACCAGAAAGGTTTATTCGAACACTATACATTCGTCACTGATAATTATGAATGTAGGTATGTAGACAGTTACAAGTTAGTTACAATTATTTTCCAAGCATCATCTAAAAGTAAAAGCATGCGACAAACAAGCTAGGCTGGTGGTGGTGCACGGAAACAGGACAAAAACACATATACGGACACACACACACACGTGCAGTTCGACAAAAGATGGCAGTCGGCAGAGCTATTGTATGATGCGGTGATCACATTTTTTTTTCTAGTTTAAAGTAAGCATGTTTGCAATCCTGCATACTTGAACAGATTGTCTTCGTTTTAAAATAGGTACCTCATAATTCCTAAGCTTTTATACGGCACTAATTTAAGAATTTTGCTTCCTAAAACTAAAGTTTACCTACATCAACAGTAATGCTTTCATTCTTCAGATAACTTCTTTGGAAAAACGATAATTTCTTTGAAATGCGGATATACCTACAATCACAAAATAGAGAGAGTACAGAAGTTTAGCTCCCGCGTGACCTTGAAATCCATACCTTAAACTGCTGCAACTTTGCACGAAATTTGAGTTTTTTTTTAAATATCTCTTTATTCAAGTATTTATTATCTGTGTCCATTTTTACATTAGCGCGCGAATAGGAGATGTATGCCATATATCTTAAGGTTCATGACGCCGAGACGGCAGTTAGATTGATCTCCAGAAACCGTCAAAGTTGTAGGCAAAGTTATGATAAAATACCCCAACTTTACCTAGAAGATTTTTAGCACGCATTTAAAAAACTGGTCTTAATTATAGAGCCATAGACAATGTGTTACCATAGAGATGTGCATGGGTACCACATATTAACCTATAGTTGCATGTAGTGAAAATGTTATACATAAAGAAATACCTAGTTTTTCTTTTCTGGCAAGCAGGCAACATTGGGCAAAAAGCAGGCAAACTTTGAGCAGTCTCAGTTATTTTCATAGTAAGTTTTTAGCTGCTCCAAATAGAAAACGCCGAAATGAAATGGGTTGCCAATAAAATGAAGATATTTCTCCCATTATCAAAAGTAAAAAATAGATGGTGGTTGTGTAGTAATGTTAGTTTTACTAGATTAGGCAAAATTGAAGCTTAGGGGCAAAGTTGCAGCAGTTTACGGTACCTAAACTCGGGCGTCGCGCTAGGGTTGTCAACTCCGACTTACGTAAAACCACAGAAAATACCTATACTTAAGTATATTATATTACAGAATGTGGTAAAAACTTGTGATGCACAGGTTTGATTATTTCTTTGTTTAGGTGTTTTTAAAAGTGTAATTTATCTTTGAAATTTGAATTTAAAATTAATTATCATAAGATTAAGACATACAGCGTGAAATTTTAATCATTTGGTTCCCGCCGTGGGGTGGTTCCACTCATGATTACAAGCAACTTTTACTATGGGGGCAACTCTCATCCTCGCAAAAAAATATCAGCTGTTCCATACATTAAGGTTGAGTAGGTACGCACTTTTCTATGCAACAGCAGATTTTTTTTTGAAAGTTGGCCCCATAGATTATGTATTCTGTGCCCATAGAAAGCTTGTAACCATGAGTGGAACCATCCCACGGCGGGAACCAAATGACTAAAGGAGATTGTTCTACGCCCATACATTGTTCGCCCCAGAGCCAACAGCAGAGAAAAAAAAATTTTCAAATCGTAAATTACTCGTATAAGCCCATAAGATCAATGTTTTCCCACGGACACTTCTGTGAACATTTTTATTTAAAGAAAATGAACAGATTTTGAGGTTATTTTTAATAAACGCCATCTATGAAAACCTCTTTGAAAAATATACAAGGTGTTTGGTAAAAACCTTATAAAGCCGAATAGGGTAGATAGGGACCATCAAACTGAACAACTTTTACTATGGGACCAACTCTGAAATCGCAAAAAAAAAATCAGCTGTTTCATACATTTTGAAATTTTCGTTATAAATTTTTGTATGAAACAGCTGATTTTTTTTTCGCGATTTCAGCGTTGGTTCCATAGTAAAAGTTGTTCAGTTGGATGGTCCCTATCTACCCTATTCGGCTTTATAAGGCTTTTACCAAACACCTTGTATAATTTATTTGAAAAAAATATCTTTCTTAAGACTACATACCAAAAAACGTCATTTGAGATCGGATTTAAACTGAAAAACTTGATATACTTATCAGATATATTGACACCAATATCGATGTTTTCGTAACACCTATCAATTATCATATCTAAATTAACTGAACAGACAATGGGTGCATTCCGGCAGACGAATTGCTAAGTCATCGATCGTGAATGACTACATTTGAACCATGGAAATTAATAAAATTGAACATTAAAACAAATTACTTTCTATGCTTAAAATGTAAACTGTGGTGATCGTTAACTCAGCGATTAGCTTGTGCTAGAATTCACATCCATGGAAAGATTTTTTTATAATGTTTAATAATTTACTTTCCATGTTTGAAATGTACTCTATAGCGATCGATGACTCAGCGATTAGCCTGCTGGAATGTATCTTATGACAATCAATCAATGCAAATGACAATAAGGCCTCGATTACATACGCTAATTTAGCTTCCTAGCTAGGAACCAATTTCGGGTTGCCACCCGTACTTGACAATAAAATATTGTAGAATAAGTTCGATTTTAAAATCGAATCTACACTATAACGGAAAAGTAAACATTGTTCAAGATTGGAGATGAGAATTGAAAATAAAAAATCATAAAAAATGTTGACCGTTCCGTCATTTGTGCAAATTCACTGTTAAAATTTAACTTATTTAGACGAGTGGCAACTCTAAATTGGTTCCTTAAATCGGCGTATGTAATCGAGGCTTAATTGTATTAAAAGATGGCGGATTTCATGGTGTTAAAAATTTAAGTACTTTTAAAAGTGTATTAAATGTTTCGCAGTGTCCGCTTGTAATTATAATTCTCAAATCGTTTATTAAAATATAATAAAAATTTAGGTACATTTCAAATGCTTGTTGGTTTTGGGGCGATTTAGAACAATCTCCTTTCAGCGTGTATAGCAGCGTAAGGAATAAAATTGAATAATATTTTTGGTATTTAAACAGTTGCTATTTTTTTCGGTTGTAAAAAGTTGTCACGGAGTTAAAAAATCGGCCAAGTGCGAGTCGGACTCGCGCACGAAGGATTCCGTACCAAAAAACGACAAAAGAACACGTTTTTTGTATGGGAGCCCCACTTAAATATTTATTTTATTCTGTTTTTAACCGACTTCAAAAATTTTAAAAGGAGGAGGTTATCTATTCGTCGCATATATATATTTTTTTATATTTATGTACACCAATTACTCAAAGACGGCTGAACCGATTGAAATGATTCAAACGTTATAACATGAGGTTCATTTCCAAGTTGGTCCCATTTTTTGAAATTTTGAAATCGGTTCAGTAGTTTTCAAGTAATCTTGAAAATACTGTCGTTTTCGTTACCATTTTATATGAGTTCAGAAGGATTTTCAACCATTACTTTTTTGTTTATGAACCGATTTAGATGATTCTTTTTTTGTTTAAAAGACGATACCTTAAGGATGATACTATATTAATTTCATTGGTATTGGACTTTGGATTTTGAAGATACACGAGGGAACTCCTCAAAATCAAATAGGAACTGTACAGTGATTGTAATATTGGTAGGTTTATGCCAATCAAAAACAAGTTAAGTACCTATCTATTGTCAAGGACGTTCTGGACTAGAGTTGAACTGTGAAGGCCCAACGGAACTCCTGTGGAAGTTGAGTTACTCGGGGTATACCATTGAAAAATGTGAAACATTATAACGTTTTATTTTATAAAATCATCGCTTACATACCTACCACAAAAAAGTTTAAAATAAAAAAGCTTTTTAAAAAAAGCAAAACCTCCTTCAAAAATTTAAAAAAAGCAGCTCTATAAAAAGGAAGAAATAATGTTCAAATCGATTAATTAAAACACGTCTATTGAAGTCGGGTGGGGCTTTTAGAATATAAACAATACAATAAGTAAAAAAAATACTTCCAGCTCCACCCGACTTCATAAAACTAAGCAGTGATACCTACCAGGTGTAAATTCAAAGTCCTTCCTCTAGTTCTTGGCTTAAAAACGTATTTCAGAATTATTCAAAGGTTTATGTATGTCGTTTGTTGCCCGTGGTACTACCAGTATTACTACCAGTAGTAGCACGGGTAAAAAAAAATCCCGTCGTACTACCAAGCGATCTAGTAGTACCACGGGAAATATTTTTTTACCCGTGGTACTACTACATTTGTAATAATAAATTTAGGTAATTTAAGACATTATGTGTTGAAGTAAAATTAAATAAAAAAGGCCTAAATAAAGCAACAAAAAATATTACTTATAGGCACATAAGTAATTGCATAATATTTTTGTGATTAAACACTTGTCTTTTGTTGAGTAAATTATGAAAATGTTAGTACTTACTTAAGGGCCCTATGATATTTTTTTGTCGAAATTTCGATTTTGACAAAGTTTAGCGATACAACCTTTGGGTCTAATAAATAAATTTAAAAACATGAAAAAACACGACTGCCCTGCTAAAAACGAACTCAAAAGTAAAATAACAAGTATAATTGCAGTCGGGAGATCGTTTTTTGGAACAATTTTTAATCAAATAGGTCCCCCGACTGCAATTATACTTGTTATTTTACTTTTGAGTTCGTTTTTGACAGGGCAGTCGTGTTTTTAAATTTATTTATTTTTATTTCACACATAGGTCGCCTTATTGACTTTTCCCAAAAAAAATATAGCAAGTGTCACTCGGAATGATGTAAGGATTCTAACGATACCCTATGCATTTAAATCCGTTAAGGCATTTAGAAGTTATGGTGGAATAAAGAAACTCACATACCCACAAACATACATTAACCCTGAACACATATATACTCTTTTTGCTTTGGGCAGTCGTGTAATAAATACATATATGTGTCCGCGACAAAAAGTAATATGATGATTCACTGGAAAGTTAAAGGGTTAGAAATGAAAATGAAAATTTGTGAACGATTTCTCAGAGTCAACTTTGAACATACGAGTACATAGAAAGACAAACAAGTACAAACAACAAATAATAGTACTTATGAAATTTGATTTTCTTATGAAGTAGGTACCTAAAGATTATTCTGATATAAATTTTACGTAGTAATATTAATGTATATCTAGGAGAAATTCACAGTTAATTCTGAGCGTTTTTAGCAGTTTTATGGTTTTTGAGTGGGAATTTTTTTTCACATATTCCATACATAATTTCAAAATTCCGAGGCCGCTGTGAACTTTTCGACCATATCGCCGTTATACAACGAAAACCAATTAAATCATAAAAAGTGCAAACGGAGATATCGCGATTACAATGTTTATGGGGTTGAAAATACCCTTTGTAGTATTATATTGTTAGTATTACTTCATAGCATTAGTACATTGGTAAATGTTCTATTTAAACTTATCTTTTGAGATTTAAAAAGGTTATTGCTTTGTAATGAAATTTACAATAATTGTCACAAGGTCACCTATTTAATTGGTTTTCCCTGAGAAAGGATAAATGTCTATAAATTCAAAAGTATTAGGAATACAGCAAATCCCGAGAAATTACTTCTTAATTTTAGTTAATTTAGACTAACCATGATAAAAATATACCTATGCAGCTGTCCCTTGTGAAGTTACAAGTGAAAATGTATCAAGATAATTGGTTTTCCCTGCAGAAAATTTAGGAACCTAAAAGTTAAGCAAGTAATTTATTAGCGTTTTAGTACATTCATTTGTTATCAAATTTATAGCTCGAAATAATTTATTAATTACAAATTGGCTTGATTAGTTCAAATAACAATAAAAGCACGCTTCAAATGCCAGTAAGGTACCAAGAAATTAATGTAATATACAAGAAAAAGTGACTTACGATTGACGGACCGACCGACTGACTGACATACTAAAGCAAAGCCAGTATTATTGAGCTAGACGTCTAAAATTGAATACAAAATGTACCTTTGAAACCTTTGATAATCCTGCTTGGAAAGAACTTCCCGAAATTCCCACGGGAAAATATTTATTGGGAAAAAATATTAATCTGTGTTCCAAATTCCAACCAAAAATGTTCAGTAGTTTTTGCGTGATTGAAGAACAATCATCTAAACATCCAAACCCACAAACTTTCACATTTTCATATTCTAGTTAGGTAAAACTGAGAATGTGACATTAAAATGATTTGATTAAAATTTTAAATAATTAGGACAGTATAAACAAAGCACCTAATAAAAAACCGGACAAGTGCGATTCAGACTCGCCCACCGAGGGTTCCGTACAATAAATAATTATAATTAGTTCAGGAATCGAGTCTCGCAGTTTTTCCGAGATTTTGCCGAATTTGCCGATTTAACTACAAATGTATAGATTTCAGATTTATACATGTAGGCACTTGTAGAATAAGACGATATTACTTTCCAAATTTCATAGTTCTAGGTCAACGGAAAGTATAGATTTCCTTGAAAGCGTCTGAATATGTGTTTTTATGGCAAAAACGGCCGTATCCTTTTTTGATTTTTTCACAGCTTCTAGGAACTGTAGATTTGAGTAGGTATACCTCCACACGTTCCCAAAACAAGGGATACAGACAGATGGACGGACAACCGTCCGTCTGTCTGTCAGTCAAGATCATTATTACCGTTAGTCATTATCCGAAGATATTAAGGAATCGTTTTTCGCTGTAGATTAGGATGCATTCGTGAATAAATTATCGTCTGAGAAATGTCAGAGAAAACCAATTATCTGGATATACAATATTTTCTTAGTTGATTAGATTGTATTAGTTAATATGGAATTCGTCAGGTAAAATAAATTAAACTGTTTTAATAGCTTTAATTTAAACATTTTAATCTAGTATGGAGATTTAAATCTTAGAAAATGGTTGTTACTGAGGGAAAAATAGAATAATTCCTGAGGTGTCTCTGAAAAAAAAAACAAATTTTATCAGTTAACTGACAATCATTGGAGACAAATATGTCAGAAGTCAAGTTTATTCTGTTTAATATTTTGTATTTGAAAACAAACCTTGGCAATGCTTGAAATAATTGGTTATCTAATTAACAGAAGCGAAACTATAGGACTTAGCGATTAATGGGTTTTCGCAGACGAAAGAGCACAAAATTTTAAGTACTTTGGCATTCATAAGTCATTTTCGTAAAAAAATCGATTTAATTGGTTTTCGTTGTATAGCGGCGATATAAGAGATAAAATAAAAAAAAACATTTGTTTAGCACAGTAGTTCAATCAATGAGCTCAAAAAAGTGCCTTCAAGCATTTTACGAAAATCTTTCTCTGCATTTTTAGGTTTAATTTTAAAATTAAGCAAATTTTCTAAAAGGCGAGGCTGCTATGAACTATTCCAATAGCTATTCTGCACTATTAAATAAGTCAACATTGTTAATGTATTTTTGTTTCTGAGATCGAGAACACCAAAATTGGCCATTTTACGCAAAAATCACAGTCGAAACGAAATATGCCTCATAAGTATCTATGAAAAATCCAACTTCTTTAAAATCCTCCATACAAAACGGCAACCTACTATATTTTTTTGAACTTTTTTCGCTATTTTTACACTAAAACTCTTGAAACTACTATATTTGATCCAAAAAAAGTTGGCAATCCTAGCGGCGTTAGTGGCCAGTGTTGGTCACAAGAAGCGAGAAGCGACAATTTGTAGCGTGTGGCGGGCGATGTATGAAAACTACAGGAATAGGTCAGTGGCGGCGTTTTGTGGTTGTGGCGTGGCTCTCGTTTATGGGGGGGTCGCTGAGTTGCTATGGAGGTTTGACGTAGTTGATGACGTGATGTTTCATCATCATCATCATCATCATCATATCAGCCTTACGACACCCACTGCTGGGTATAGGCCTCCCCTAAGGATAGGCTTGCCAACTCCAAAAAAGGCATTTCCGGGATTACCTAGCTCGACATCCGGGACTTGGGTATATTACGCGGCACACAACACACCACATACAAAATGGTTAGAAAAAACCTTAGGAAAAATCTTCAGTTATAAAAAAAACAATTCAAAATGTTACCTCCGTGAAGATAGCCACCCCAATTCAAGTGCCCAGGTTTTGAGGGTGCAGGACGTTAGTTTAGCGTTAGTTTTGATTTGTTTTGGAAAAAAAAATCGTTTGTTTCGATTTCCTTCATACTTTTTTTTTGAAAACAAAAGTGGGGTGGCTATCTTCACGCTAGCCACCCCATTCCACCAAATGGTTTTATTTAAATTTTAATCGATAGATATTTGTTAGTTTCGTTTGTTTTGATTGAAATTTTCGTTTGTTTAAACTCCGTATTCTCTAGAAAAAAATGCAAAGTGGGGTGGCTATCTTCACAGGAAGATAGCCACCCCATATGGCAAAACAAAATAAAAATTACGCATTATGATTGCTTTTCGTTAGTTTTGATTTGTTTTGATAAAATTTTGTTTGTTTTGACAAACCAAAAAAGTAATGGGTTTTTTTATTTTTTTTAAGGGAAATCTTGCCTGCACTCAATAACAACCTTAACAACTCGTTATATGGATTATTAATGTGAGGAATCATTGAAAAATGCTAAATCTATGTAAGCACATCAAAATGTAACGTTACTCATTGAAAAAATTGGGCTATAAATAGGTAGATACACATAGGCAAAATACTCAAATCGTAGAATTCCGTTAGTACGCGTACAAACGCTATTATAATAATAGGCTAAAGAAGCGCCCGCAAATGACTAGGTTCAAATGAAAGATGCAAGTCTTAGCTACGGCCTAACATAAGTCGTTTCGTTTGTTTCGAAATAGACAACTGTGTAGACCAGGAGTAAACATACGGTTCGTTAAAATAACCCGCTCACTTCAAACCGCTAAAATTATTTGTTTTGAAGGAGCGCCCGCTAATAACTAGGTTCAAATGAAAGATGCAAGTCTTAGCTATGACCCTACATAAAACTTTTCGTTTGTTTCGAAATAGACAACTGTGTAGACCAGGAGTAAACATTCGGTTCGTTATAATTACCTGCTCACTTCAAATCGCTAAAACTATTTGTTTTGAAGGAGCGCCCGCAAATGACTAGGTTCAAATGAAAGATGCAAGTCTTAGCTATGGCCTTACATAAGTCTTTTCGTTTGTTTCGAAATAGAATAGTGTGTAGACCAGAAGTTAACATACGGAACTTTATAATTACCTACTCAATGGGGAGGCGAAGGCAAAGTGAATTACAGATGGCGCTTCATTCTTTGGAACAATTGTCAGTTTGAGCTTATATTGTCTTGACTGTGTATTACGTGATTTTACTTTCTTAGATTGTATTTTTTTCGGTTTTGCGGACAAACAATGTATTATATGCTAACTTTAGCTCATATAAAAGAAGAATTACGGAAAAGAAAAGCCAAAACAACAGGCAAGAAAGTTTATAGCAACTTACAAAAAATTGCTAACAAGCATTACATTTCTTTAAATTTCGTGTAAGATTTACAAGTAATCTTTTTATTTCAGATTAGAAGCATATGATTTAAATTTTAACAAAGCAACTGAGTGTGAATTTCCGTGTTTATAGTTGCCTGATGATGCCTTCTGTGCAATAGTAATTTCAGGTTTCTGTACTGGAATTTCTGTACCATCCAAAATTACACGAACCGTTTTATCATATTTATTTTATTATTCTAAGTTTCTTGAATGACTCTGGCATATAAAATTCTATTAATTCTCTGTTTGGCCCCAATATTGGGCTTATTCCATATTTGATATACCTATAAAATTCATCCAAGTTATAAATATGCTAGAAACTGCTGAGGTTGAAATATTAAAGAACAAAGCTGTTATAATTCAAATGTTGTTTTATTTTGGCGAAGCTTCATCAAATTCATGAAACATTCCTTTTGATTTATAATGTTTCTCAGGCTCAGCAAAGGAGAAAATCGAGGGAAAAGCATCTTTTTTTTTATATTTTTTTGCCTAATATTTTTTTTGTTACTGGGAAATCGATGAACTCCAATAATTTACAAGTTACATGCATAACAATGCGGAATTTTCTCAGTATAAAATTAAAAAGTGCAATACTCCAAGAGATTCCCATATGTTTTGACACTTTCTTTGAGGCGGCCCGGTACCAAGACCAGACGCCACCTATCGGGATAAAATTGCGCTTTTCCTCCCCATTCAAACTGCTAAAAGTATTTGTTTTGAAAGAGCGCCCGCAAATGACTAGGTTCAAATGAAAGATGCAAGTCTTAGCTATGACCTTACATAAAACTTTTCGCTTGTTTCGAAATAGACAACTGTGTAGACCAGGAGTAAACATTCGGTTCGTTATAATTACCTGCTCACTTCAAATCGCTAAAACTATTTGTTTTGAAGGAGCGCCCGCAAATGACTAGGTTCAAATGAAAGATGCAAGTCTGAGCTATGGCCCTACATAAAACTTTTCGTTTGTTTCGAAATAGACAACTGTGTAGACCAGAAGCAAACATACGCAACTTTATAATTACCTACTCACTTCAAATCGCTAAAACTATTTGTTTTGAAGGAGCGCCCGCAAATGACTAGGTTTAAATGAAAGATGCAAGTCTAAGCTATGGCCTTACATAAGTCTTTTCGTTTGTTTCGAAATAGACAACTGTGTAGACCAGGAGCAAACATACGGAACTTTATAATTACCTACTCAATTCAAACCGCTAAAAGTATTTGTTTTGAAGGAGCGCCCGCAAATGACTAAGTTCAAATGAAAGATGCAAGTCTTAGCTATGGCCCTACATAAAACTTTTCGTTTGTTTCGAAATAGACAACTGTGTAGACCAGAAGCAAACATACGGAACTTTATTATTATCTACTCAATTTAAACCGCTAAAAGTATTTGTTTTGAAGGAGCGCCCGCAAATGACTAGGTTCAAATGAAAGATGCAAGTCTTAGCTATGACCCTACATAAAACTTTTCGTTTGTTTCGAAATAGACAACTGTGTAGACCAGAAGTTAACATACGGAACTTTATAATTACCTACTCAATTCAAACTGCTAAAAGTATTTGTTTTGAAGGAGCGCCCGCAAATGACTAGGTTTAAATGAAAGATGCAAGTCTAAGCTATGGCCTTACATAAGTCTTTTCGTTTGTTTCGAAATAGACAACTCTGTAGACCAGGAGCAAACATACGGAACTTTATAAATACCTACTCAATTCAAACCGCTAAAAGTATTTGTTTTGAAGGAGCGCCCGCAAATGACTAAGTTCAAATGAAAGATGCAAGTCTTAGCTATGGCCCTACATAAAACTTTTCGTTTGTTTCGAAATAGACACTATAAAACTATTTACGAGAGCATGTGAAATATTTCCCCGAAATACTAGAAATCCAAATAGGTTGGTACTAAAAGAAACACCTCATACATTACAGTATTCTAAGAGTTGTCTCACTATGTGCGTAAAATTGTTTAACAATATACCAAATAATCCGAAATCACTAAATATTATTCATTTTAAAAATTGTATGTATAAGTGGCTATTG
The DNA here is from genome assembly GCA_928269145.1 of Agriphila tristella. Lineage (NCBI taxonomy): Eukaryota > Metazoa > Arthropoda > Insecta > Lepidoptera > Crambidae > Agriphila > Agriphila tristella. Next base: position 33,232,867 of record OV743432.1, read on the forward strand.
ACGGAAAATTTTTACGACATTAAGGATTTTTTGAATAAAAGATTTACTTAGCTGTAATTTAAATTGTAAACAATCCCTACATATTTTTAATCCAATATCCAGACACTTCAAATGTATTTTTTATTTTGTTTGACATATAATAATTTAACATTTTAATTTTAACAAGACTGTGTTAATTTGCATGCTTAGTAATAGGCGAAACATGATGTACAAATTATTTTTACCTTCCAACTTAATTACCATGTTTGAAGCAAATAAATAAATGATTATGATTATTCTACGCCTATACTTTTCTTTGTTTGCCCGATGTAAGAGAGCCCAGTAGCAATCTAGTTTGTAGACGCCTAGCGCCTGCACCTTGAAAAGGGATGTTGCACTGGACAGGTCGTAAGAGTTAGTTTATCTTCCTCGTCGGCTTGAGGTCTTGATAGACACACTCTTCAGAATACCTACAATCTTGTCAATGACACCTTTCATGTAAGGTAGAATGGCAGGTCGTCGTTCTACTATGGCTGGCTTGACACGGTTTCTGGGTTGGAGGGGAGGCGTGGTACTGGCAATTTGTTACTTCGCAGAACGTGCTTGACATGCTGAAGCTCAGCTGTCAGGTATTGTTGGTCACAGATCCAAAAAACAAATAAATACAAATAACTTTATTTGCTGTAAATAGAGTGATTACTTATAATTCCCGCGTACTCTCCGAAACAAAGATTTCCCTATGGTAGGTAGCTAACTGTAACGGATGGTGGTGGAATTCACCATTGAGGTATCTATCTGTAAGTGTTGCTTTTCGAAACATCCGATATCCGATATATTTATTTTATTTGGGTTTCTGAATTTTGAAATTTAAATATTTTTTGCCTAGTAATTAAGAAATGTCAGGATTCCACCGAATTATGAAATAGGGTTTACACGAATTATTGATATGAAACTATTTGGGATAAGCTAAGTGAAGAATGTTAACCAACCCGGTTTCCCTTATCTCACTAAATTTTCTTAAAGTACCTACTTTATGTGTTAATAAATAAGGTGGTAAATCGCACTATTAAAATTAGCTTACGCCATCTAGCGGCTGAGTAGCAGCATTATAAATATACGTATTATTTAATTTGGTACCAAGTTGCTATGGTAATACGACTGAATCTAAATAAATAAACTTTGTGATTTATGGCTTTCTGGATATTATACATTTTTACTTTTTATCCAATTATGTGGTCACAAAGTGTGTGTGCGGAGCATGTAACTATTAAGTGGGGGGGCTTGGCTTCGATTTTAAATGTGTTTGTTTGGTTACACTGGTTTTCATACTAAATTGAGCTCATAATACTTCTATCTACTTCTATGTTCTGTGGTTTAAGCAATTACTCTTACGATTTTGGATCGTAAAACACTCGTATGAAAGATCCTATCATTTCAAAAAGCAGTATAAAAGCAACTTTCTAGATCTTTCAGCATTCAATGCTTTTTGGCTCTATAAACATATTTAGTAAATGTGGACTCGACGAATTCCTATCGCATTTACTCGACGATTGTATAAAGATATCTCAGTCGCATTCAGCCAACCGTTAGTCTTATGACAGGTCTTTAAAAGCAACCAAATTGCTAATTTGTCGTAATAATAGCTTTTATAGCACCATCTTTCGTCACTTAATTTTTACAGCATTATGGTGGAGTAAAAGCTGTTCATTCAACAAAATAGCTTCTCAGTTACTAATACAGCATCTAATGTCATATCAAAGCTTTCGGCAAAGCTTTAACTCGACTTTACTATTAAAGTTGAGAAAACGCTATCAAATTATCTACTACAGGCCCAAAGGTGCCCAAAGATAATTTCGGAAGCCATCATGCAGCATAATAGTGGTATGAAAGTTAAATAAAATCTTTTATAGCAGTGTGGAAAATGAACAATAATCGGTGGAAAAAACATGGAAAAAACTTAAAAAAAGTGAGGGTTCCAATCAACATCAACCAACGGATGAAGAACAAATACTTAATATTAGTGCGGATTCAGTGGGAAATATTACGCTAATACAGATTGTTTGTAAACCGTATGATAGATTGACGATTTAACATTGCGCTAAGGAACCCTAAACTAACTGCAATGGCGCTCTTAGAAGTCGTAAAATGGAAACCTCACTTCTATTTTTCGGCTAAGAGCTGAGTGAATGCTTTGTAATGATAATTGAAATGCTATTAATGGCGAATTAATTTTATCTATTATATTAATATTATTTGCGATTCATTATTTACTAGAAATCTTGTGGCCCATGAAAATATTAACTACAAATGTAAGGATTAAGACGAAAAAATGTATTCCGCATATGAAAGTAAGACTTATGAGCTAACTTTAATAGCTTACCTTTATAGTCATTATGGCTCTAAAATCGTAAGGGTATAGGTACTTAGCATATAATATGGCAACATACATTTATTTTTATTTCCTTCGTTTACGCGAACACAACAGTGACAACACGCACTGTCTATTGGTTGCATTTACACGATCAAAGCACAAAATATAGAATTGGGTTGGTAAACTTTTTCGAAGATAATTGTTTTATATTTTTTTTGATAGCACAAGTTTGAAGAATAAGGAAAATAATATTTTGATTTTTTTACTTTACCTTGTTAAACAAATATATTTTTTTAAATTATTATCGCGATAAAATATCAAACGAACGGCTGAACACGAAGTTCCCTTGCATTTACTGATAAAAAACTGATTGACAGGACAGATTTGACAGAAAGTGACAAAGAGTAATCCAATTATTTTACTCCTTGGTAATCAATCATTAATCACGACTTAATGTTGTTGTTTGTTTTTCAGCTTATTTATTGGGAAATGGATCAGTTTGAAGAAATCCATTATCTAGCTAATTACGCCGATGAAGTACCTTACCTACTTTGTTCCATTTTGTTTGAAATATAGATGTGACCATCCGCAGAACAAATTTTGTACAATTCCCATACCTTTGAAAGAGACGTGGTGCAGAGGATTAAACAGGAATTGCCTTCAGAGAGCTTTATACGTTTGTGATGATCACTTAAATATGTGTATATCTACAAATTTACTCACAAAAGAGTTTTTTTATTTATTTTAGTGAACTCAAAGACATTTCCAATGCCAAACTTTTCATTTTTTTTATTTGAGCAAAAGCACTTCCTACGCATACAGCCGTAATAGTGATTTATTGTACTATGCTGTAAATTTAAATTTTAAATTATTATTTAAATTAAAATGAAGTATTATATAAATACCGCAATTGGTTATTCCTGACTCCAAAGCCAAAAGCTACCAGAAAATATATAATTCACAACAGTTTTGGAAAAGTTTACCAACCCAATTTACAGAAGGACCACTCCCACCTTCCGCGAAAATTGTTACCTAAAGTTGCCGGACTCACTAGGGTTGCTTGCTACTATATTAATTCTGAATGAGTGAGGGAGACCCTTGGTATCTCAAAATTTAATGTTAGGTACTGCAAGTAAAATGTATTTGGGATTTAAATATTTATTTAATGACTGATGTCTCTAAAATGTAAGTATAGTCCAGTCAGTACTGGCACTCATGTATGGCGAGGTCAAAATTTGTCATTAGATGAATTCACTTGGAACATATGTAGCTTAGGTAAAACTGAGCTGATTTAGCCCGGTAGCCATCAGCCACCCCTTGGCAGGTAGGTAGGGGTGGCATTTAAAGTTTCACGCCGCCGCACTTCAGAAAAAAAATCATATCTCCTTCAATATACCTACCACCTCGAGTGTAATATCATTTTATAATGAATTAGAGATGATGAATTCATGTTTAAAACTTTTAATGTACAGTGTCATAGAAAAAAGGTAAAATATTGACGATAGTTTAAAAAAAAAATTGCTATTTTTTTATTCAACAGTCAGTATCTGTAAAAATACAAATTTTTTGCAATGAAATTTTTTTTTATCTACTAGTACATTTATTCAGCTTTTTAAAAATATATACTTTATGTATAGTTATCGTTCAATGTATATCTGAAAAAAAATCGAACATGGTATGCGACGCTGTTTCCAAGCGAAGCGTCTACAATTAATAAGTTAAGTACCTAGGTATAAGTTGTTTTTTTCAATTAAAATATGATAAATCTAAGATGTGTTTTTTATTTTTGGTACAATAATGACACCCTTTCATTTTCATATACATTTTGCAATTCCCGGGAATTCCCAGGAATCGGGTATTTTCGACATTTTGGTACCATAGAAGAAGTTGTTTAGTTTGATGGTCCCTTCTACCGTATTCGGAATTATGAGTTTTTTTTGTAACACCCTGTATATCAAAATAAGAGAATTAAAAAATAATTTTGTTAATGATTTTTTTTTGGTGTTAAATAAAACACTGCAAGCATTCGTTTGTTACGAAATACTTAAAATATTGATAATGATTTATGGACAAAAATTAAAAAGAACGTTTATATATTTAAATAAAAATATTTAATTTTCTTTTACCTTCAATATCTTCATTGCTTTTGATTTCCCAGGTATGCAAAAACTATCCTGATGGTGGGCAGAATATGGAGGTCCTGGCTTAGTCAAGGGTCTTTTAATACTTGTCGTATTAGTTGTCTCTAAAAGCTTTTGTTTTTTCCCTCTGCTACAATTTACGGTCACAATGTCATTGATATTTTCTTGTTTAAATGTAAAACGAAACGCTTAAATAATATAATAGTTATTAAACTTTTTAACCGCAATATAAACTCCCGTCGTTCCGGGTATCCTGGCGCATATTTTTCGGGATCGGGTTTAAAAAACATCCCGGTAATTCCCAGAAATGGGAACCCAGGAACGCAACCCTAATCACAGTCCAATTTTCATATAAACGAGGTAACTTTGAAGCTTTTGTTCTTCGTCAGGGATTGAACAAGGTGTGGTCTGATGATGGTTATCCAAAGAGTGAATGGAGGAGGTCAAGATCGCTTAAGAAACCCAACGGATCAGAAGAGTCGTTTACACTAGAGACCGTCTGGAGCTTTTAGTGTTACATTTTCCATACTTCTTAATTTTCATTTGATATTTTTTTAAGTTCAACCCTGAGCTAAACCGCTCATCTAATCTGTTAGGTTTTTTTAGCATAATGAGCCTCCGTCATTCATTCTTTAATTTGCCATCATCAGCACACACCTCGTTCAATCCTGGGCAGAGAACCAAAGGTGTAGGTTTACCCCGTTTGTTCGAAAATTGGTCTGTGATTTAATTTTTCTGCTCACGAGTGTACAAAAAATACTCAATGGAAAATATTTTAATTTCTACGGTATATTTATATGCCTAGGTCCTTAAGGAACCTACCTATTAAAACTTTAAAAAAATTTGCACTTTAGTTTTAATGTGGTAAGACATTTTCCTCCCTGACCGTTCTCAGATCTAATTTTTTGACGTCACGACGCTTCGTCGTTTTATGACTTTCTTATACATAGATCAAGTCTGTCTATTTTTTTATATAGTCTTTATGACTCTCACAAAAAGATCTAAGTATGTATCAGACCGTAAGATAGTTGAGAGAGACTTTATGACCGTAAGAACATAAGCGGCAGTCGAACGCAAAGTTAAGTTTGTATTCCATACATGTTGTATGAAAAAACCAACTTAACTTGCAATCGCAGACATCTGGAAACACCGTCGCATACCATGTTAGATTTTTTTTCAGATGGAAATTGTATGATAACTATATATAAAGTTTGTATTAGTTTAAAGCTGAATAAATGTTCTTTAAGGTGGTATTTTTTCCTTTGCATAAAATTAGCATTTTAAAAGATACCCGACTGTTGAACAAAAACAATTGTAAACCGATTTTTGACACTTTGGTCAACATATTTTTTTTTCAACGAAAGTATACATTAAATGTCCCAAAAATAAATTCCTCATGCCTGTTACAAAAAGAACTAAATATGCATCAAAACATAAAATAGTTAAAAGAGACTATAAGATCGTAAGACCATAAGCGGCAGCCGAACGCAAAGTTAAGTTTGTACTCTATACATTTTGTATGAAAAAACCAACTTAACTTTCAATCGCGGATGTTTGGAAACAGCGTGGCATACCATGTTCGATTTTTTTTCAGATAGACATTCAAAGATAACTATATATAAAGTATATATTTTTAAAAAGCTGAATAAATGTATTTTAAGATAATATTTTTTTTCATTGCACAAAATGATTATTTTTAATAGATACTGACTGTTGAATAAAAAAATAGCAAACTTATTTTTAAACTATCGTCAATATTTTACCTTTTTTCTATGACATTGTACATTTAAAGTTTTAAAAATGAATTCCTCATCCTTGATTCATCATAAAATGATATCACACTCGAGGTGGTAGGTATATTGAAGGAGATATGACTTTTTTTCTGAAGTGCGGCGGTGTGAAACTTTAAATGCCACCCCCCCCTACCTGCCAAGGGTGGGCTGATGGCTACCGGGCTGAATCAGCTCAGTTTTACCTAAGGTACATATGTGCCAAGTGAATTCATCTAATGACAAATTTTGACCTTCTGCCACTAATTCCCCAACTAGTACCTAGTATTAGTATTTGACGCGCCGCCGCCCGCACGCCGATAAAGAGAAATACTTAGACTACAGTAGGTACCTAAACACTGGCGTTTTACACAAAGTAGGTACCGTAAACTGCTGCAACTTTGCACGAAATTTAAGGTTTTTTTTAAATATCTCTTCAAGTATTTATTATCTGTGTCCATTTTTACATTAGCGCGCGAATTGGAGATGTATGCCATATATCTTAAGGTTCATAACGCCGAAACGGCTGTTAGATTGATCTCCAGAAACCGTCAAAGTCGTAGGCAAAGTTGTGATAAAATATCCCAACTTTGCCTAGAAGATTACAAGCAAAAATAGGGGCCGCATTTAAAAACTGGTCTTAATTATAGAGCCATACAAATTGCGTTGCCATCGAGATGTGCATGGATTACCACATATAAGCATCAATATGTTTTTCTGGCAAGCAGGCGAAGTTGGGCACAAGCAGGCAAACTTTGAGCAATATCAGTAAATATTTCCATAGTAAATTTGTAGCATACTACGGGTTGCCACAAATAGAAAAACGCAAAATTTAAAAGACTTACTATAATTTCAATAAAAATGGGTAAATCCGGGACGTAAACCAACTAAATTGACAGGAATAAACTAATTTAATTTGATTTGTTTTAATTTCTTTATTTTGAATTGATTATTTTATTTTGAATTTTTTTTTACAACTATTAAACCTTTAAACATTCATAATTACTTTTGTAAGATTGTTTTCTATTTTTATAGCTGTATATCTTTTTTTTTAATAACTAAACAACGTAAACATAGACTGCCCTCCAAACCGCTTTACTGTCGTTGAGTAAGTAGTGACAACCCTAGGGCTAGGCAAACTTGAGTCACTAATGCTCGAGAAGCCTTTTACAACATTGCCTACCGTGGTTCTAGCCGTAAATGATTGACATTAACAAGAAAAACCCTTATAAACAGGAGAAAGAGCATATTTGCTTACCCCGTAAATACTAAGTGAGCTGAAATTCTCGATTTTTCCAAGGAAAAACTAAAAGTTTAGCACTCACCTAAAAAACATGCAGTCCGCTTGTGACCGTTGACAGCTGACAGACAAAAAAGCGACAGTGCTGTAATAATGCTGCCACTTCGAGTAATAATAAAATGGGTTGACAATAAAACGAAGATATTTCTCGCATTATCAAAAGTAAAAAATAGATGGCGGTTGTGTAGTAATGTTAGTTTTACTAGATTAGGCAAAATTGAAGCTTAGGGGCAAAGTTGCAGCAGTTTACGGTACGTAGTTACCTCTAGCTCTACAACTTGCCGCCGCACCGTTACGTAAGTAGGTAGGTACAGTCAACCCAATTGAATCATGACCCACCTTAAGGTAATTTTCTTACGGTCATTCAAATACAATTAGGTTGAATTCATTACCTTGGTAACGAACCTGTTATCATTTTATTAGACACTGACAGTGCTGACAGTCACTGGCTAGGCTATGGTGAATAGATCGGACTGACTCGACTAAACTCACTCGTGACAACGACAGAGAAATCCTACTACTGTCTCTGTCATTCATAATATTTTTTCCATAATTTTTCTCATGACTCTACCAGGCGCGGTCGCAGCCTGAAATTTTGGAGGGGGTCACTAATAGAAGCAGTGCCGGTTTTAGCACTACCAGCGCCCTGGGCGATATTTCTACTAGGCGCCCCTATATGCGATTCCAAGATTTTCAATTTTGCCTATTAGTTACAAAACGGCCGCGAAGCGCGTTTTTTCAGTCAGTTTCACCTACTAATCTTGTAATCTTGCTTGTTTATAGTAAGAAAAACGGCCGCGCAGCGCGATTTTTTAGTCAGTTTCACCTACTAATCTTGTAATATGCTTGTTTATAGTAAAAAAACGGCCGCGCATCGCGATTTTTAGTCAGTTCCAACTACTAATCTTGTAACCTTGCTTGTTTATAGCAAAAAGTGGCCGCGCAGCGCAGTTTTTAGTCAGTTTCATCTGCTAATCTTCTAATTTTGCTTAATACAGTAAAAAAACCGCCGCGCAGCGCGATTTTTCGTCAGTATCAACTATGTACTAATCTTGTGACCTTGCTTGTTTATAGTAAAAAATGGCCGCGCAGCGCAGTTTTTAGTCAGTTTCATCTGCTAATCTTCAAATTTTGCTTATTACAGAAAAAAACTACCGCGCAGCACGATTTTTAGTCTGTTTCATCTACTAATCTTGTAATTCGCTTGTTTATAGAAAAATAATGGCCGTGCAGCGCGATTTTTAGTCAGTTTCATCGACTAATCCTGCTTATTTATATTTAAAAAACTGGCCAAGTGCGAGTCAGACTCGCGCACGAAGGGTTCCGTACCAAAAAACGTAAAAAAAAAATAGGAACCCCCTTAAATATTTATTTTATTCTGTTTTTAGTATTTGTTGTTAAAGCGGCAACAGAAATACATCATCTGTGAAAATTTCAACTGTCTAGATATCACGGTTCATGAGATACAGCCTGGTGACAGACAGACAGACGGACAGTGGAGCTTTAGTAATAGGGTCCCGTTTTTACCCTTTGGGTACGGAACCCTAAAAATGGCCGCGCAGTGCGATTTTTATGTCAGTTTCATTCGTCCCTCATCACCAGGCAACAATACGATTGATAGTCGACCGGTGGTCGGGCGTTTTCGGCGCCCCACACACGAGGGCGCCCAGTGCAGACGCACCGCTTGCGTCACCCTACGTATAGAAGATTTTTCTATTTGTCGTGTACGATTTTGGGGGGGGGTCATGTCCCCCGTGACCCCCCCCTTCGGACCGCGCCTGGACTCTACTTGACATCTCTGACACAATGTCATTATGTCTTCTTTTTCTTTTTGGTTTGGCAATCTACTTTCCTCTTTAGGCAGTTATTTTTGCCAGTGTCAAGCGTTGAATAGTGTCATTTTACAGTAAAAAGAGTTAGGATTATGTTATGATGTTATGAACCATATCTTATTCTTTATTCAAATCATGACCGCTTTATTTAAAAACATAATCTAGTGTACTGATAATAAAGGTTAAAATTGCATAGATTTCTCACTCGTGATGATGCATTTTTATTCATATTCAAAACGTACTAAGTGCAACGTACATGATAAAAAAGAAAACCTAGCTATTTTTATGGTTTCAAAGGAATTATTGGCAGTGGGTCATGCATGATTCAGTTGGGTCGACTGTACTTTGTGCTTTTCTAGCGAACGATAAGTTAAAGAAAAACAAAAGACCATTTCTGCTGCTAAGTAGGTAGGGTGAATATGCCTATTACCAGCCCCCCCAAGGATTTTTCAACTTTGAATCTCTGTAGTTGCCACAATTGCTATCTTAAAAATATTGTTGATACAGTTTTAGGTAGGTTGATTCATCTTTATTACGAAAATAGTACTTAGTTTTACGTAGTTTTGTGGGAAAAAAATAGAGAAGCGTTTAAATGTCCGAAGGGCGAAAAACCCTAACTCCAGCCGCCTTTGCCCTAATATCAGCCGCTTTGCTCCCTAATTCCAGCCGGGTACAGGGTGTTCTAAAATAATACAACCATGTAAGTATAAAATAAAAAAATATAATTTGGTAACTCTTAATAGTGATAATAAAACACTAAAGGCTATAAATTATGATTCCCATAGCAAGTCATTGAAACTTACACCTCTCCTGTAGATATTAATCAATTTAGAATATATGTTACCGTTAGAGTACGGAATCCGTTAATCTGCAGATTAACTAGTGAATCTGCAGATTAACTGGCCGAGCCAGTTAAAGTGCGGAATTTTTCTTAAAATAGACGATTTCCGCACTTTAACTAGTTAATCTGCAGATTAACGGATGCTACACCGTTAAAGTGCGGAATACAGTGAGTGAAATAGCCAAGGCTTTAGGAAATTGAAGTAAAAGACCTACATTGAAAGTTTATTTTACAAAAACTTCGTTTCTGCCGCTTCGCCGGGCATATTCGTTCAAACGTACCGCGTCAGTTATTATAATAAAAGAAAATATTTCTGTTGTCTGTTATAAAAAAATAACCTCGAAATTTAAGGCTCACGCTACTCTGCGCTTCGCGCTCGCCTTAAATTTCTCCCGGGACCTACAGGAATAAAGCAGTTCGATACGATCGATCGTCGACACGTCAGGTCAAATACGATTATAAAGTTGCAGTTGCGCCCCCCCCCCCCTCCCCCCGTCCCCCCGCTTTTGTGTCTACCTTTTATGTTATTACTAATTTTCTTTAAATAACAAAACCTGTTTCCGCACTTTAACTAGTTAGTTAAAGTGCGGAAATCGTCAATTTTAAGAAAATTCCGCACTTTAACTGACTCGACCAGTTAATCTGCAGATTCACTAGTTGATCTGCAGATTAACGGATTTCCGCACATTAACGGTGACATATACATATATTAAAAATGGCGTAACAAAAAGTGAACTTTGGTTTAATAAACATATAATCAAAGAGTATGAAATCGTTTTAATTATTTGAAACTTTTTTAAGCGTTTTCCAAGAAGTGGAATTCAATATACATTTCTTTTTATATTGAATTTATTTTCTGTTTCTATGAGTGAAGAAAAGTTTGATGTTAATTATTATTACTTTTTACATCTAATATTAAAAAAAAACAAAATAATTAAAATCGTATTTGAGAACATCCTGTATATTGCCGTAAAGTTAGATGACCGGCTGGAGTTAGGTCCTCATACATATCCTAATATCAGCCCCTAATTTGCAGAACAAATAACTTAGGAAATGAACATTATTCACCCGGCTGTAATTAGGTCATTGGGTGCAGGGTTAGAAATTTTAGTGATTAGCACTACAAATTCCAACCTTGAGACGAGCAAATTAAGATGAATTAGATTTCTTAAACGAAAGTTAAAAACCCAATACCAGCCCCGGCTGATAATAGAAAGTTATTGAAAATCACCCAGTCAAACTCCAGCCCCCCTATTTTTTTCGAAATTAGTAAATTTAATTACAAACTAGTAATGTCAAAACGTTATATATCTAATCTATTACTAGTATCAAAGCTTAAAACCTAAAAAAAATGCATCTTGCCTTCGTAAACACACTTCCCAAAGTTCGCATCGATCGAGCTTTTATGCTGTTTTTCAAACATAGTCACCTCTACTAGGTCTCGGTGAACATTATTGCTCGTTGTGTGAGTTGTAGGTGACGTGACGGGGTAATAGTGATTTTCCAACTTAGAGGATTTACTAGCGGTGTGGCTCCATTAAACAGTTTCCGATTTTCACTGTTTTTTAATGAAAGCAAAGCAAAAACTTTTGGGGGCTGGTATTAGGGGGGGGGCTGGAGTTAGGCATATCCACCCTACTTACTTGTTGTTTGAATATGTAGGTACCTTATGAAATGAATGATTGGTCGTTACTTACAAGCTAGGTAGTTCCAACAAAAAGTAGATAATAGATAATAATTTATTTATTAGATAACAAACATGTACACATTATTTATGAATCTCTGCGTCTGTTGTAGTAAAACTGTATTACAGACCGCAGTGACTTCCCCAGTTATGACGTAACAATCTTGCATGTAAATCTAATGAGAGGAAAAGAAAAATAAGAAAATAATAATAATAAAGATAGATAAATTCTGCTGTTTTCTTAATATCTATATTTGGATGTGAGTGTGTGTGTGTGTGTGTGTGTGAGTAGTGTGAACGATTGGACTAGATTTAGTATACTATTGCAAACAAATTTTCGGTGTTATCATAGTCTAAAAGTTTTAACCATTGAATGAGTAGCTTCTTTATTTCATGGTTATTAACCTGTTTATAATCCTTTCCTGTAATAAATTTGTTGTAAAGTAAAGGAGCATTGTAATTATAATGTCTTCTGGCAAATGCACTATTTAGGTTAGGTATAGGGACACGGACTCGTCTTCTTGTGTCAATAGGAAGAGTGGGTGGTTTTGTGGATGTATAGTTTTCTTACAGAGAGAACGTTGCATCTGTTGTATAATGCCTGTATGGAAGTTTGCACAGGGTTTTTAGTACAATACGTTGGGCTCGTTCGGTTTCTATTAATATGGTTTTGGCAGCCCCACCCCAGGCACTAATGCAATATGATATTTTCACGAATCGTTTCCAATATGCAGATTTTCTCTGTGTGACCTGGTTCAAAAGTCCTCGCCAAGATGTAGGTTGATTTTGGCATGGACCAAATCATTCCTTTATATTTTTTGAACGGCGCTTCATTTTTCGCTACGACCTTCCGTTTTCGAGATCTGTGTGGCCCAGCTGTAGAGACGTCTCTACAGCTGAGCCACACGTATCTCCTAAACGGAAGACCGACAAAATCTGGTTCTTGGTGACAAAATCCGACAAAATACCGGCTACACATACAAGTAATCAGATTTGCGCTACGACCTTCCGTTTTCGAGATCTGTGTGGCCCAGCTGTAGAGACGTCTCTACAGCTGAGCCACACGTATCTCGTAAACGGAAGACCGACAAACTCTGGTTTTTGGCGACAAATTCCGACAAAATACCGGCTACACATACGAGTAATCAGATTTTCGCTACGACCTTCCGTTTTCGAGATCTGTGTGGCCCAGCTGTAGAGACGTCTCTACAGCTGAGCCACACGTATCTCCTAAACGGAAGACCGACAAAATCTGGTTTTTGGCGACAAATTCCGACAAATTATCGACTTCATCATGGCATAGTCAAAAAGTAAGATTTCCAACTTTTTTTTTTGTGGCCCAGCTGTAGTCCGGCACGTTTTTGATTCTAGGCGTTGCGAGATCCATAAAAAAGGGACTTTTTTTTGAATAATCAGATCCTGGCTAGGTGTTGTGGTTCACTAGATATAGCCTGTCCCTGCCAAAATGAAGGTTTGCTTTGGCATGGACCATTTAAATCGCTTATATCTTTCAGTCCTTTTTGGGACTAATTCCGAAAAAGTAGGACTAGTTAGGACTAATTGGGGAGAAATTTTCCATGTAGTCAGAATTGCGGTTTTCAAAGTGGTCCATGCCAAGATGTAGGACACCCTCTTTCTTCCTTTAGTTAGCACCTTTAAAATCATAGCTTATAGAAAAAATCTCCATTTTTTCCTTCAAAATACTAATGTTTTTTTTTCCAGAAAATCAATCCAGAGGACTTTGATAATTCATTATCAGACTCCTGTTTAAAAATATGCAATGAGAAATAAAACGAATACAGTTAACCAATTTCAACCATTTTTTATTTTTTGTTATATCATTGAAATTTTATTTGTTTGTATATCGTCGTCATGCTGCCAAAGTTAGCTAAATGCACAATAATGCATTTTGAGATAAATCAATTTGAAAGTTTACTGTAGATTGTTTTGTTAAATATTAGCTTTCATTGTTATATTTAGTTCTTTTCCGATGCATCATTTATCCTTCTGTAGAAGGCAAGACTAGTTGATTAAATTATCCTTAAAGAAACGGATAAAAATTAAAAAATATCTTCGAGAGGAGTGCTTTTAATCACTTTTGGCTGCCAATTATCAAAAATAGTCTTTTGTTAAATTTTAACCTTTAAGTCTAACAATTTTAATAATGCTTATAAGCAGATATTCATTTTACCATAATACATAATGCAGAAAAAATTGTGACTATTTAATGTTATCAGAAGAACAGAAAAAAGAGTTTGACATAATTTTAGCTAGTTTTTACTGAAGAAAAAATTGAGGACTTTTCATTTATTCTTTTTTTACTCATCTATACATTTATGTTTACACGATTTAGATGAAATTCTGTAAGAAGATAGATAAGGAAAAGGATCAACACAAAGGCTACTTTGTATCCCACTGCTGGGCACAGGTCTCTTACAAAATTAATATCTGAAACTAATGAACGGATTTAGATGAAAGTTGGTAGACAGATAGATAATGCATAGGATTAACACACAGGCTACTTTGTTTGTAACCTACTGCTGGACATTGCTATTGATTTTCAAAGATCAATGTACATTATATATATGATCGAATTTAAAGTAACATAACCCACTCAGTAGAATGATAGTGCTACAGTTATTTTGAAACTCCTATTAAAATTGATGGGCTAGATCGATTTGTAATCAAGAAGAAATGAAAAACTATGTTTTATTAAGACATCTTAACCTAAATTAAGTTAAGGAATAAAAAAAAACAATTTAGTCCTCATTGCCGTGTTTGTGCCGGCCTAAAATAGCACTACCCTCTCTCATCCCGTGAGTGTCGTAAAAGGTGACTAAGGGAGCACAGCCATCAAGAGACGGGCAGCAGTGTCTCCAAAAACCTTGGCCTACTGTGATCGCCAACCCACCTGCCAAACTTGGCGATTATGGCAAACCCCCCATGTATGATAGATACACAAAAAAATCGGCCTCCAGCTACGCTAGCGGCTATGGTAACGGCGGGATATGGGGTGCTAAAAATCTTCGGGTGTGGGTTGACTACCATCAACCACGACAACTGCACCTGGCAACCTATAACACGCGCAGACTGAATTGGAAGAAGTTATTAGCAAGTTAGACTGGAACATCATTGGGTAATCCAAAGTCCGAAGAGAGGGAGAGGACTCGACAATCCTCAATTTCGGTAATTTGCTATACTACCGGGAGAGCGACCCAACCAACAGTCACTAGGTGGTGTCGGGTTCGTCGTCTACAAGTCCCTTGTCAACAACGTGATTGCCATCGGAAGTGGGGTAGCTTACCTGATACTCAGAATATCCAAACGGTATTACTTGAATGTTATACAGGCTTAAGCTTCGACTTATACGCAGCAAGATGACGAAGTGGAGGCTATGCATGAGAAGATCTCCAAGGCCATGCAAAGCTACACAACCCACTATCTACACCGTTGGGATGGGGGACTTGAATGCAAAGTTGGGGAAACAATGCAGTGATGAGCTGAGAGTGGGGAAATTTGGAGTTGGGCAACGGAATGCCAGAGGCCAGATGCTGGCCGACATTATGGAGAAGGAGAACCTCTTTATGAAGAAGGAGTTCCTTCTTCGGGAAGCTTGAAAGCCGGAAGTGGACCTGGAACAGACCAGACGGTACAGTCAGAAATGAGATAGGTAGATTTTATCATGTCGACGAAAAAGCAAATTTTCAATGATGTCACTGTGATGTGATCAACGCCGTCAAGACGGAAAGCGATCACCGATTGGTACTTGGCATATTGAATATCAACCTAAAGCTGGAAAGATCTTGACTGATAAAATCCACTCTTGGACCATTACTGGCCCATATTCAAAACCCCGAAAGCTTTATAATTATTGAACTTTTTAGATTTTAGGCATTCACAATGCTATTTTTATATAAAGATTATTAATATAATTAAAAAAATACTGGAAAAAATCGACTCACCCAGTCAGTCAGTAGCAGGCTCCGACGGGATTAATAATCTTAACAGCAAATATGTCGGACGATCTAAACAACACGGTGGTGGATACTGTCCTTACGGTAGGTAGGGTCCAAGTTGTTTAAGACCCGCCGTTCCAAGTTAAAAAAACACTCCGACCACACACTCCTACTCATGGATCAGAGACATGAAATGAGGCTCCAGAGCTCAGCAGATGCTCATTGTTATCGGCAGCTTAATAGACAGATATCTAAGTCTTTGATGAGCGAGCGACCTTCGCCAATTTAATACGAATCGTATCAAAGAGGCTATTGAACGGAATTAAGGCTACAAAGTGTTCGCGAGAGTTGAAAGCAAGGTTAAAGACTCCAGAGCCAAGCTCACCCGATACTATACCGAAGATATCCCAGAGGTCAGCCTGTCCGAGATTAGTATGGCTCTCAAACAGCTGAAAAACAACAAGGCGGCGGGTGACGATGATGACGACGGAATCACCACAGAACTTCTGGGAGCGGGCGGCAAGCGGATACTTAAAGTCCTCCAAAAGCTTCTCAACTCCGTCATCGTCAAGGGCAGAACACCAAAGGCATGGAACATAATTGAGATGATTTTGTTCTTTATGAAGGGTGACAAGTCCCTCTTAAGGAACTACACAACACATGTTGAATAAATGAACTTACTTGATCTACGTTTCGAACACTGAGCCACAAACTGATGGTATTTCTTGCTTTGTACTAATTTTGTTAGGATTACACCTCTGTAGATTTTTTAGGACTTTTTGTTTAGAGGTGTTTTGTTGAGCCGAACTTCGTAATGAAAAATGAATGAACGAACTAACTGCGCCGCGCGCCAACGCGAGTCCCTGGCAACTACAGGTATCATCATTTAATCGCTTTTGGCTGCAGAGACGTTTATATAATAGAACCCGTAGTAACTTCACCAGAAATTAATTAAATGCATATAATTATTTTTTTCATAAGAACATTATTTAATTTTGCATGTTAAGGGCGCGCGACAAAATGAGTTAAAGTTAATAATTTAATTTTTGCTGACGTATATTATTAAAGTTTTCAATAAGTAAATATTTTTCCAAAACCAGCTAATGGCATTTAAAATACTATAGCAGAATGAATTATCTGCGAACCTGCTCCAGTGCGTAAATGAGAAAACCAATTAAACGAGTTTAATATTATTTAGCAAGCGTAATATCGAAAAAACTATCGTTAAACAAATTTAATCGCTTTTGTCTGGCGACTTTTTACAGAACTTGACAATTATCCTGTATTATCCACAGAGTATCTCTGCAACTATTGGGTTTCTGCGTTTAACCGATATTGGCAGACGTAGGAATTGAAAAACTGAATCGATTGGTATTGTTAACTCATATTTGACCAAAATTGCAGTTAACCGGTTTTGGCAGCATGACGACGATATTTTATAACAAATTGTGATGCTAGACAAAAACGCTCTTTTTTATTGAGTATTATAATGTAAGGCTCTACAAAAGCAATTTAATTTTACATAACACTTTGTTGATCTTACTACCCTGCTGTGCTGTTGTAGGTCCTATTTAAATCTATATCCATAATATCCAATACAATAAAACAATATAGCAAAATTAATTATTAGCAAAAGTATTCACATAAAGGAGGCGTTTAAACGCGGAAAAATACTATTCACGACACACTGTAATAATGTGTTTCTAGCCATACATGTATGAAACTGAGAAACTGATACACTTCTGTCGTGCGTACACAACACGACAGAATAGATAGTGTGTCGGCACCTTTAGTCGCGGCATAAATAAGCCATGTCATGTCATATCCATATAAATGAACTTCTTATCAATAAATAGTAATAAAAAATTACCAGCGAACTAAAATCTATGGAAGATAAAAAAATGGCACCACTGGGCTAAAAAATGACAACTTGACAACTCGCGCAACATCTTGTTGGGCTAGCCACGCGCCCGTTGACAAGCGTTCTTTACAATTATTGCAGTTTGTACTTTAAGGAAAAGAGTTTATTTATTAGAAATTAAAGTCCTGTGTAGTCAAATGGTGTAAAGGACACAAAAAAGGCAAAAATATGCAGTGATAACGTATCAACATCAAGTATAGAAAATATCTATGAGTATTAATATTATGTCGCTATTGTGCAACCAGTATTCAGTCGCATCGTGCTGCATAATAAAATGCCAGCATTTTAGCCCTGCCCACTTCACACTTGGTTGTAATTTTTGTGTGGTGTAATTTTTTGAGCGGAATGCTTGTTATAATAATAATAATTTTAATTCGCTGCATATGACAGACGAGTGTGCGTGGTGCAGCGCTGCTGTCGCGCGACTAAAGCGCCTTTATGTGAAAGCGCTATGATGTAAGAGCGCTTTAAGCGCTCTTACATCATCGTTAATTATTAGTAAAAGTACAACACGGTACCGATATAATATCCTCATCGTTTCTTCAAGAGCGTTAATGTTACAGGCAGTTTTTTAAATTATCAAAATACTTTAGTATTTTCGAATCGAATCGAAGAGATCGAATGTGGAATCACAAATATTGGCAGAACTTTAATTGTAGATCATGATGACAAACAAAATAACCCTGTTTTAGGAAGTAAAATATTACACCTATTTCTATTCATTGTTATAATTATTAACAAAATTAACAATAAATATCCGGGAAAATAAATAATATTAAGTATAGATAGAAATATGTCAAACAAAAAATTATCATACACTGGCCTGCAAAACTAAATACTACAGAGGTCTATTTTCATACAAACGAGGTTACTTTGAAGCATTGGTTCTCCGCCCAGGATTAAACGTGGTGTGATCTGATGATGGCCATCCAGGGAGTGAATGGAGAAGATTCAGATCCCCATACACACCCAATTGATCTGATCAGCATTCTAAGAGCTGTAAGGATAAGAGTTATCAGTTACAGCATTTCCATACATTTTAATGCTATTTTCGTGGTTTTTTTAAACATATCCAAACAGCTCTTAGAATGCTGATCAGATCTATTGGGTATGTATGGGGATCTGAATCTTCTCCATTCACTCCCTGGATGGCCATCATCAGATCACACCACGTTTAATCCTGGGCGGAGAACCAATGCTTCAAAGTTACCTCGTTTGTATGAAAATAGACCTCTGTAGTACTTAGTTTTGTGTGCGTTACCCCAGCAAAAAGTTGAGCTTTAGAGAGATGAGACCTTATCAGATAATTAGTGTGTCGTGAGGAGAAATTTGTTTACTAATAGCAAAATTTGTGTGAGTTGTAGTTTTTAAGATATATGAGAAAAACAGATTTTGCTGGGGTCACGTTTTAAACATTACCCTGGCAAAAAAAGTTGTTTCAGCCTGGAACCAAATACATGAATAGATAGCTTTTGTTGCATAGTAAATGTTAGCAAATAGCAAAAATTGTGTGTGTTATGGTTCTTGAGTTATTTAAGTTTTTGCTGGGGTAACGTTTTGGGTTTTCCCAGATCTCGAAAACGGTTCAACGCAGAAGTTTGAAAAAAATACCACTAAGAGACCTTAATTTGTTTAAATTTGTTTAATTGTTAGTTTTTGATTTGGTTGTCGCAAACCAACGTAATTAAATGGTTTCGAAAAACAGAAAAAACTAATTTGCAAGTAAACTAGTACACTTATAATCAAATAAACAGCTGTTAAAAATAGCCCTGGTAGACACTTATTACGTCAAGAATTTTAGGCTTTGTAACTTTACACGATGTAAAGATATAAACAAATTTAATAAATTTTAGACCGGTCGTACTTTAGCGATCGAATACACAGTTTCCATAACATTAAGACGCATGGCATACATTAAACAAATTTAAGTAATTCATTAACATTCCTTCCTGTTAATTTCAGCTTTCAATTACGCCTATCATGACAGTTTTAACAAAAACAAGATTAAGACAGCAATTCTTGAATAAGCCGACCAAATTGTAAAGGTCACTAAAAAGCGACCGCACCATACGTACGGGTTATCTTCGCAAATTAGCAGCTTAGTATCCGATGTTTTGTACAGTTATGAAGAAAAATGTTATTAATATAGCTTAGATTCAACTAGTTTTCTATTCGTGTTTATTAATATCAAATAATACACTTACGCGATTAATAGTATTTTAAAAAGAATGTAATGATTCACGAAAGTTAAAAGTTTAAAGGTACTCAACATTACATAAATAAAGGTAAATAATAATCTAAACCTAATTAGGTAATAATCTCGCTAAGCAATTTATAGTGTGATGTATTTGTCAGTATCAATATATACATTTATAGTAATTTGTTGCTTCTGTTTTTTCAAACCAAATGTTTTATTTTAATACCAAACCTACTCATGTCAATCCAGTGACCACTATGTTTGACATGTAAAAACATTAACCCATAAAAACTGTTCCTACCTAGGAACAGTTTTAACGGAAACTACCTCGCCTTTATTCCATATAGGTATATTTCTCACCATTTAAACCTTCCCCTGGAACTACGACAAACATTTTAAAACCAAAATCGGCCAAGCCAATCTTAAGTTTTCGCGAGACTAACGTACATTTTATATTTAAAGATAATCTGACCAGCAAACTTTTGTACGCAACTGTACTAACAAAAGATCCATATTATCCCGTTCATTTAAGATGGTTACGCTTATGTATAGCGCGGTCGCTTTTACGTGACCTCTACAATTTAGGCGGCTTATTAGAGAATTATTGTCATATTCTTGTTTTTGTTAAAACTTTCATGATATGCGTAATTGAAAGCTGAAATTAACAGGAAGGAATGTTAATGAATTACTTAAATTTGTTTAATGTATGCCATGCGTCTTAATGTTATGGAAACTGTGTATTCGATTGCTAAAGTACGACCAGTCTAAAATTTATCAAATTTGTTTATATCTTTATATCGTGTAAAGTTACAAAGCCTTAAATTCTTGACGTAATAAGTGTCTACCACGGCTATTTTTTACAGCTGTTTATTTGATTATAAGTGTACTAGTTTACTTGCAAATTCGTTTTTTCTGTTTTTCGAAACCATTTAATTACGTTGGTTTGCGACAACCAAATCAAAAACTAACAATCAAACAAATTTAAACAAATTATAGGTAAGGTCTTTTAGTGTTATTTTTTTCAAACTTCTGCGTTGAACCGTTTTCGAGATCTGGGAAAACCCAAAACGTTACCCCAGCAAAAACTTAAATAACTGAAGAACCATAACACACACAATTTTTGCTATTTGCTAACATTTACTATGCAACAAAAGCTATCTATTCATATATTTGGTTCCAGGCTGAAACAACTTTTTTTGCCAGGGTAATGTTTAAAACGTGACCCCAGCAAAATCTGTTTTTCTCATATATCTTAAAAACTACAACTCACACAAATTTTGCTATTAGTAAACAAATTTCTCCTCATGACACACTAATTATCTGATAAGGTCTCATCTCTCTAAAGCTCAACTTTTTGCTGGGGTAACGCACACCTTAGTTTTGCAGGCCAGAGTATTTAACCAATGACTTTCTTAGAAAGTCATTGTATAAACTATAAGGTACATTGAGTTAATACGTACAATGCGATTTAATTGACAATGTACAACTGATGTGACTAACTTCACAGCGCTTGCGGTACAAAACGACGTATTTTAATCTGTAAAACTTATTTAATTCTTTACCATACATTCTCAAGTGAAGTTGTAGCGGTTCACTGTCTATTGTCAATTTAATCGCATTGTTGATACAGTCAGTGGAAAATCAAATTATAATATGCGCAAAATAACTTGGCGGCTCGGAAGTTAGCCGCAAGTGATATTTCACGCAGGGTCCATAGTTCCGAGTGCTTCCGCCCGCGCCCCGTCCCCGCGCAAGCTCTGTATTCGTGTCCTGCGCAGCGTTCCGCGCCAATTTCAGAACCAAGTTATTTTGCGCATACTAAAATATTTGATTTTATTTGAATCCACTTTTTCCCGAAAACGGTGGATCAAAGTGGAATAAGAAATGTATGATTATATTTAAATCCACTTTTTGCCGTAAACCGGTGGAACGAAGAGGAAAATAAATATCCTTCAGTCCACTGTTGGATCATTGTCGGTGGATCATAGAGGAATGAGGGCTTTAACATGGGATGTCAAAATGCATTGGTTCTATCTAGCCTTCGATCATCTATACCTGAGGATGTAGCACCTATTAGTTATTCTGTGGTAGCACGTCATACAATAAAAAAGATGAAATGTGGCACATGCCGTTTGACAAATCACGCGACACTAAATGTAAAGTTGACAAATCGTGGGGGACTTTTATAGTGGGCTGCGTTTTGGGGGAGTTTGAGGTGTCCCACAAATGCCATTGTCATGCAATATCCACAGGTATTAGATGAACAAAAGTTCTAGCAGGAAGGGTTCTAGGCTCTAAACTTCATTAATACAGAAATAACCCAAAAAATCCTTGTTATTAGTTATGTGCAATGTTACCACTATACTTTCATATGAACCATTCGAAGTTTTAATACAAAATATACTTATGTATAAGTACATATTGCAATTTATTGTGTATGTAAAAACTTAAACTTCTGATCATTTTAGGGGTATATACAATTATACAATCAAAACTATAATAAACACTAACTTATTATAAAAATAATTTAAATACCTACTATATACATATTTTGTTTTGCCTTTATCATTAATACTCATTAAACCCCAAACACAATAAATCCAGGAAGATAAGCTTACGAGTTACTAGGAAAGCTTAGAGTAGCAAAAATATTACTTTTTATATTATTTACCTAACAAGAAAATCGGTATTAAAACTTAAAATTGGATAATAAAATTGTATATCTTGGTATCCCAGTATTAAAAACTATTTGCGGTATTACTGTTACTTATTAGCTGATAAGCCAGGCCGTCAAAATTGAAATCCCGTCGGACAAGCGAGTGCACTACCGACAATAGGGAATATGCATAAGTCACCGATTTTCCTAAAATTGAGCTTGATCGCTGCGGACACTTGTAAAAACATGATGGAACAGAAAGAAAAATAAAAAAAAATGATTATTTTCGTTTTATCACACGATGAAATCAGGGGAAAATGACGATATTTTTTTTTCGTTTTCGGATATAATGCACTTTACAGTCAGATAGAATATCGAATAAGAAACAATATTTTGTATGACACATATGTACTTAAACGCAAAATTTAGGGAGATAATTGAAGATTATTGGCTAACTCCATATTAAACGCGCCGAAACACACCTGAAACGTGATGTGTGACGTCACCATTTTGTATGGAGCGTTTTCGGCGGGTGCTGCTCCGCGCTAACTTCAAGTAACTATATCACGAGAAAAAAACGCAAGAGAAAAGTTTTAATATTACAGTTAATTTTCTCACGCATTATACTTTAGATTAAGATTAAAAAAAAAATTGATGCATATTCCCTATTGGTATCATTGTCTTCAGCATGATCTCCTGAACAAGAATATAGCGGTTGTCGCATTATAAAGTGGTGGAGGGGGAAGGGGGGGGGAGGGAAAAGGTGCAAAACTCGGGTATCAGAGTTTGGCTAATTTCTCAATAACCACTTGTCCGATTTAAACAAATAAGGTGCCATATGGTAGGTAATATCCTTAACGACATATTTGATCTAACAATGGTTTTTGTAAATACTATAGTTTATTAAATAATTAGAAAAAATACGAATTTCAAATAAATATTTTTTTTGTTTTGTAGAATTGAAGCAGTAAATTGAAATAAACTACTTTGTTATTAAAACTATAAAAAATTGCTCCAGAAAAAAAATATCGGTGAATAACCCAGTCATTCCCCTATATAGAGTAATAAACTATTTAAAGATTTTTGCCTAGTAACTGGCTAAAAAAAATTTTTTTGTATCGCGTAGCGAAATTTTGTCTACCATTTTTTTTTCGAAAATCCTCTACAGAATTAAAACTATGAAGATTTGACTCAGAAAAAAATACTGGTGAAAAGCCTAGTTATCCCATTATATAGAATGATAAACTTATCAAACATCTTTGTGTAGTAATTATGTTTTAAAAAAATGTTTTTGTTGCGTGACGAATTTTCTTTATCATTTTTTTTCGAAAATCCTCTACAACATTAAGACTATGAACATTTTCCCCATAAAAAAAATTGTAATAATAGTTCAGGAAATGAACGCTCAAAAAAGGGTATAGAGGGAAAGGCGTGGAACACAATTTTTGACTTCGTAACTTTGTTTGGACCTGTTAGGAGGTGAACATATCAAAAGTCCCCGCCCGTAGCCCCTATGCCGGGGGGGAGGGGGAGTTTTGAAGGTCCCATTTTTCGGTTTTTCACATATATCTCGAAAACTATACATTCCAGCGACATGAGTTTCTTCACAAAATGAAAGCTGGTTAAATTTGCTACATGTTTAATTCAGTAAGTTTTTTTGATATCTTGTATAGTTTTCGAGATATTCACTATTAAAAGTCTTTAATTTTACCTTTAATATTTAAAAGAAGAAACTGATTGGTGACTGCCATATCAACGCACAGCCCAAACCGCTAGGTCTAGAGACTCCAAATTTGGCACATAGGTTCCTAATGAGATCTAGGGATACACTAAGAAAGGATTTTTCAAAACTCACCCCCTAAATGGTGAAACAGGGGTCCAAAGTTTGTATGAAAGTCCGTCAGTTTCGAAGCTAGGATCTTCAAAATTTGTGTTTAGGCTGATGATAAAAAATTAATATATACTGTCCCAGCGTTTTTGAAAATTTTACTGCCGAAGGGGTGAAAAGGGGGATGAAGTTGTGTATAGAAAATCCTTTATTTTCGAAGTAAAAATAGCTAAATTTATAATTTTGGCATATGGATGCAAATCTAACTCGACGTATATCGTTATTGTTAGTTTTTCAACCATTATGGGGATGAAATGGGGGCGAATCATCATCAATCAAAAAATAATATTTTTTCTAAATTACAGATATTCAGGAGCGGATATCTCAAAAACTATACAAGATATCGAAAAATTTTCCATAATAAATCTTGTCTCAAATTTAATCAGCTTTTATTTTGTAAAAGAACTCATGTCGCTGGAATGCATAGTTTTTGAGATATATCTGAAAAACCGAAAAATGGGACCTTCAAACCCCTCCCTCCCCCCCGGCATAGGGGCTACGGGTGGGGACTTTTGATATGTTCTCCTCCTAACTGGTCCAAACAAAGTTACGAAGTCAAAAATTGTGTTCCAATCATTTCCCTCTACACCTTTTCATTTACTGGGCTATAAATAGTTCAGTTATTTTACTATATAGAATAACAAACTTCTTAAACATTTTTCTTTAGTAACTGTGTTAAAAAATGTTTTGTGTTGCGTGGCGAAATTAACTCTACCATTTTTTTTTCGAAAATCCTCTACAGAATAAAACTATGATGATCTGCTCCAGAAAAAAATGCTGGTGAATAGCTTAGTTATTGCACTATATAGAATAAACTTGTCAAACATTCTTGTCTAGAAATTATGTAAAAAAAATGTTTTTTGTCGCGCAGCTAAAATTTCTCTAACATTATTTTTTTTCAAAAATCTTCCACAGAATTAAAACTATGAGGATTTGCTCCAGAAAAAAAATAGTAAATAGACCAGTTATCCCACTATATAGATTAATAAAATTATCAAACATTTTCGTCTAGTAACTGTGTTAAAAAATGTTTTGTGTCGCATAACACGGTGGACCTGCAAAGTTATGTTTAAATGAGTTTGACAACACAAAATATTTTCTAACACAGTTACTACACAAAAATGTTTGACAAGTTTATTATTCTATATAATGGAATAACTGGCCTATTTACTTCTATTTTTTTCTGGGGTAAATCCTTATGGTTTTAATTCTGTAGAGGATTTTCGAAAAAAATGGTAGCATAAATTTCGCTTCGCGACTAAATAAATATTTTTTTAACATAGTTACTAGACAAAAATGTTAAACATGTTTATTATTTTAAATAGTAGAATAACTAAGCTATTCACCAGTATTTTTTTTCCGAGGATAATCTTCATAGTTTTAATTCTGTAGAGGAATTTCGAAAAAAACGGTAGAAAAAATTTCGCCTTGCGACCCAAAAATTTTTTTTAGCAGAGTTACTAGATAAATATGTTTCACAAGTTTATTACTCCATATAGTGGGACAACTGTGCTACGTAAAAATATTTTTTTTTTCTGGGGCAAATCCTCATAGTTTTAATTTCAGAGTACTTTCTTTTAATTTACTGCTTCAATTCTACAAAACTAAAAAGCCTTTCTTTGAAATTCGTCTTTTTTCTATTTTTGTAATAAACTTTAGTATTTACAAAAAACATTGAATGGTAAAATTTGTTGTTACGGATATTATCTACTATATGACACCTTATTTGTTTAAATCGGACAAGCGGTTACTGAGAAATTATCCAAACCCTGATACCCGATTTCCGCATATTTTCCCTCCCCTCACTCACCCCTCAACCACTTTATAATGCGACAACCCCTATATTCTTGTTCAAGAGATCATGCGGAAGACAATGTTACCAGTTGTCGGTAGAGAACTCTCCGGTCCGACGGGAATCGTCATTAGACGACTTTCTTTAAAGCATCTTCGATATTATTCGGACAGTGACCTCCCGCAATATCGATGATAATTTTGTTTTTTTCCAGTCAAATTTCAAAATTAAAAAACAGACAGCAAGCTAATGACTGTGGCAATTTTACGCAGTACTTTATACTATATATATGTTTGTACTTTATTTTAATTTACTGCTTCAAATCTACAAAACTAAAAATGTTTTTGTTTGAAATTCGACTTTTTTCTAATTATTTAATAAACTATAGTATTTACAATAACTATTGTAGTATAAAATATGTTGCTAAGGATATTACCTATCATACGACAGCTTATTTGTTTAAATCGGACAAGTGGTTGTTGAGAAAATTAACCAATTCCCGATACTCGACTTCCGCGGCTTTTCCCTCCCCCCCTCCCCCCTCCACCACTTTATAATGCGACAACCGCTGTATTCTTGTTCAGGAGATCATGCTGAAGACAATGATACCGGTTGTCGGTGGAGCACTCTCTTGTCCGACGGGAATCGTAATTAGACGACTTTCGTAAAAGTGGCTTCTCCACTATATTGAAAAATCCGGTATTTGAATTAATTCATTTGGCTAATTTATTGTAATCGCATTGCAATTCTTTCGCGCATTGATAAAATACGAAAATGTTATCTTTATAGGTAGGTAGTCTTATTATCCAACGGTTAACATCGATATAAGTTTTTTCTAACCAAAGAGGTATTCCGTTTTCGTCAGAAAATTAATCTAACGGTAGCGAAATCTGACGAGTGTCCTAGATCGATATTAGTACTGCGTACCTCGACTACGAGAAAAACTAAATGTCGCAAGATATTTTGAATATCACAACAATTTTGGTTTGAAACTAGGTAAGCGCGATAAAATTTCCACTAACTAAATTAACAGCAATCTATTACTAACGAAGCTCTAACTGTGCTTCCATCACATTGTAGGTATCACAAGTGCCCTAGCTAATATAAATTCAATACTCTTCTAAAAACTCTTCTATGAGTTCTACTATATTTTCTGGTGCGTCTAATTGTACGTGATGTGTTCCTTCCACTTCCAAATACCGAACATCTGCCTTCTCCTTCATTTTCTCAATCACGTCTAAGTAATAATCAAGTCTGTCCCACTTCTGTCCCGGTATCGCTCTTATATTAAGAACTTTGCACCTGATTTTACTAGCATGCTCTAAAGCAGCGTCTATCGACATCATGCCCAACCCAGACACCTTCAGTCTAGGGTCCCTTTTAAAGTAATACCCCTTTTTCTTACTATGTGCAGGTGCTGTGGCCATTCCCCTTCTCATAAGAACTTTACAATTTTCTCTCGAAACGGAACCTCTGTATGCGTGACATACAATATCGATCATTTCATCGTATTCGTAGCACGGGACTTTATCTTCTGACAAATTTTCATATTCAAGCACTTTCTCTATTGATTTGCCAATATCCTTAGCGGTAACCTTGGGTTCTCTCACTGCTGGGCTGGCGATGTCGATGCAAATGATTTTTTCTACTTCCTCCGGGAATGATGCCGCATACATAAAACTTAAAGCACCGCCGAGTGAATGTCCCATCAAAGTGACTTTGGACCATTCATACTGTTTTATAATCCTTCTAAGAAGGACGATACCGTCCCAAAATATGTAGTACAGCATTCCTTTCGGATATTGGGAAGACAGGCCGTGCCCTGGTAGATCGAGGCATAGCACGGATGTTGTGACAGGCAGTAATGGAATGAGATTGTCCCACGTCCCGGCGTTATCTTGCCAGCCGTGAAGGGCGATCATTGGCTGCTTATTTCGAGGTCCCCACCACCGACCAGCTACGTGTCCCCATGGAACAGGGATCTCAATTTCTTCTACGGTTACCCCTGGGGGCAGTTCTGGAAAGCAATGAAATAGTAATGTTTAGTTCTATTCATTTCTATGAAAATTATGAAAAAGATTAGATAATGTGATGCCAACCACCGGATATAATCATTTATTACGGCATATTGCAAATTCATCTTTATAGTTCTAGAATCAAAGTCCAAAAGATTAGGTAGGTAAGTAAGCAAATAAAATTATGATTCAAGTCCCATTTCCAAGATAAACGTATGAAGGTTAGAAATGACGTAGATAAGGTGAAGCAACGAATATACATTAACATGTTTTAAATCTAATCTAAAACTACATTTTTCGCTATGATTATTTTATGTTTTACTTTCTGACCCTTTATGGGAAATCCCAATATACTAGTGCATTAATGGAAAAATAACAACCATCTAGGCAGCGTAACATTGCTAATGACTTCATCTTCATGCGTTTGCATGTGTTTTTATATATATGTGTCGGCGCCTGGCTGTCCCCTATAATGAAATAATTCTTAATACTCTTTTGTTATTAAAGTTTAGCCTATTGCCCAAAATGCTGAGACGGGCTAAATAGGACTTCTATGTTTGAATAGTCAAACTAATTAAATCATTTTGATTTATGGTCTGGGAACGACGGTGATTTTGCATACTTCACTGAACGTAGTCGTGGGCCCGCTTTTATGACGTAATTGTTTATGCGACATTTATTATAAACGGGAACATGCCATATGAACCCCGAAGCTGGGCATTCTTTGCTAAGACGTGGAGCAGATCGAGCGGGGCCCACGAATTCGTTATCCGTTCCAATACCTTAATTAATTTAGTTAATTTCAAAATAGAATAATCTAAACAAATTGATGTTGTTGTTAAGCATTCGCTAGCGTTTCCCTTTCGCCCACAAATCTTAGCCGATAATAAATAATAATCGGTCACCCATCTTGATGCCGTCCGAGAGCTCGACGCTCCGACATCAGAAGTGCGGGATTCACGCCGCGAGTGCTAAGTCTAAGTGTTGCAGGTCAATGTTAGGATGGACACTGAAAATGATCTGCATTGGCGGGAGTCTTAAAGTAGATGTTTGTGATTGTTTGTGCGTAAGAGTGCTGATGCTTTGGAGGCCATCTCCTGTGTTGCAGTTCCAGCATCTCACCTTGGTCAATCCGGTCAGTCGTTACATTTTTATTTCTGTTAAGGGACTGATATTTTTTTATTATTACGAAAGTTGTTTGTTTGCCAAATGAGTGGTATAACAAGTGTGTCTGGAGGAAATTGCTTTTCAGTGATAAGGCTGCCAATATTGTTGTTAAATTTTGGTATTATGTCTCTTTGATATAAAGGTGAAAGAAAGAGCACATTTAATTGTTATTTACTTTGTGATTAATTGATGTCATACCATTTTAAGTATGATAACATGATGAATCAGAAAGTCTTTACTGTTTGAGTCTTATTTTTATTATTTTTACAAAATTTCATGATATTCAAAATATCGAGACGATAATTGTTTTATGATTTTAAGGTGTTTTAGAGACTGTGTTTTGTCTTTAAACTACTTGAGCACATTTAAAAAGAAAATTACTGATTCCAAATTATTCTAAACCAACAGTCAAAATGTTGTTATTCTTTCATTGATTCGTGCCTAACTCTACAAAATCGTGAAGGGAAATGCAGTAAAGTATACCTGCTGAAATAAAATTTTAAATAAAATAATGAAAGTATTTATTGAGAGTTTGGGAAGTTTTGCAGTTGGTGAAAGCTACTGAACTAGGTAGGTAGTTACTGAAAGCCTATGTTACATGCTTTGTGGTAAATCATATGAGAATATCTGTCAAATAATTTAATCGGAAATTACCCGAAACCTGATTAATCATTTAGGAGAGATATTGTGTTGTTATGTTGGCAACCAGAGTATCTTGCGTATAGGTACCGGCCGGGAGTCAAGAAACAACGGCGAGCTTTGTCCTATGCCGGGCCTCCGTAATGTGTTTAGAACTTTTGATAACAGTGACCATAGCGCGTAGAGTTTCATTTCTGTGAACCGCTTCGCTTGGTACATTTTGTTTACATTAACGTAATTAGTTACGTCCCGTGAGTGAGATATTATAACATTGAATTTAGCCGACTTGTAACGTGATTATATTACTTTGTGGAACTGGAATAACTAAACATTTTTGTGAGTCTGATGATGAGAACTGATTAAATGAATTGTCGAAACGCATGCTATTTAACTCTTTCAAAGTACTGTGGTTTAATCAGACTTTTATTTAACTCATACTTTACACTATTTTTGTAATTTACAAACAGCTGTCAATCCTGTGAAATTGTAATTTTCGGACTAGGTGATATTTGTTTGGATTTATTCTTAGCCATTTTTGCTAGGTAATGAAATCTTTCATTGTTACGTGAATATTGAACTAGAACAGTCTTTTAAACATTTTGTTAAAACTAAGTTTATAAAACGGAATTGATTATTTCGGTAGATTTCTTTGGTGAAGTTAGGGTTACCAGATGACGGGAATTTTCCGACATGTCAGGAATTTAAGGCATCTGTCAGGTAAACAGGGAGGATTGTGGTTATCGGGGATTGTTGATGTCCCAAAAGGTGTAAGTACGTAGGTACTTAATGAAAATTGAAAACACATGATTTGTTAATCATTTTGGAAAAAAAAGGCCAAACGTCAACTAAGTAAAGAATGTAGGTGTAGGTGTCCAAAATGTCTGGAAATTTATGTACTGAAAAGTCAAAGAAAAAACTCAGGAAATCTCATTATTAGATCTAGTAACCCTAGGTGAACTGAGCTTACTATACGGTGTTCTTAAATAAATCGAAGAATTGGATTTTTAGTCTTGGACTTACTTACTGTAAAATGAAATCGATTATGAGTAATCGAAACTAGGTTTTAATTTAGATTAAAACAAAAAGTCGGAAATTATTAAATCTCGATCTATTGATTAGAGAGTCTATTTTTAAAATATTCGGTTAGTGTTTGCGCATTAAACGCAACGTTTATTTTATGGTGACACACAATGGGTGACGATAAAAAAATGGCCTGTGGAATGCAGGACCGCACTTTTAATTTCGAAACACGTGTTGGTTGATTGAAATGAACACTCTTCACAATTTCCGGCAATGTAACCGGCAACTAAAAAAAGGGTCGATCTTAAGTGCTAACTTGGTTAATGTCCCACAACGAGCAAGCAAAAAAAAAAAAGTCTTAGTTTTTTTATAGTCGTTTGTGTATCGTACAAAGATTCTTAGTAAAGAACTTATTCTCGTATAATTTTATTTCTTAAATGCAGCAAACGTAACGAATGATAAAAGATTACATCCTGAGATACTGTTATTAGCTAGCAAGTTTAGTGTTTTCCTGAAATAATGATTTGATAATTATAAAGCAAGAGTGAATAAATTCTCTGAATGAATTCTCTGTAAATTTGTTAGAAAACAAAGACTCAAAGAAAATAATTGGTAATTGATTTGAAGGATCATGATACATTTTGAGAGTTAAAATTGAGGTTTTAACTGGCTATCTTGAGTTAACATTGTGTTTATTTTAAATCAAAACGTATGAACAATAATGGGTGATCATGTTGATAAGAAACATTGACGAGTCAGATCAGAGTTTTGAGTTTGGGGGTCAGTCAGAACCCTGAATATTTGAATAGCTTGCGTTTTTGTGTTTATCTGGGGCATATAGGAGCTGTATCTCGTAAAAATCGGCGTCTGCACTAAATGAATTGAGCATGTGTACGTGGTATGCTGTGTTGCGACCTCATTGCGGGGTGCGCGTGCGATGCGATCCCAGGGCGGATGCGCATGTGTGTTGCAATCCCGGGTGCGGGTGCGTTGATATGTTACAAGTGGCGCGGCCTTGGTGACAGGACGTGTTGAGAATGCAGACCTATTGCGATTAGTTTGAAGTTTATGACATTAACAAAGTGGTGAAAATAATAAGTTTTCAGGGTCGTTAATGATTTATTGAGTTCAGACTCAGAGTTGGCTGAATAATGTTGTGTTGTGTATTCAAAGTACAAACTGTTTGGAAAGAGTAACAGGAATTATGTTTTGATCAATGATTTTGGTTTTAATTTGAACTGGACAAAATAAAATTATATGGTGGTCACATATGGACCTTGAGATTTCTAATGTATTGCTTTTCCTCCATAATAAGTAGGAAATATGGAATCCACGACTTGATAGTGTTAATTAAAAATAATAGATTACAGTACAGAATGTAGATAGAGGATTTGTTTCCTTTTTATAAGAATGAATCGGATGAATTTGAAAATGTGTGAATCTGTGAAATAATTTCAAATAATAAAATGACGATAAAAAAAATATTGATTTCATCATTTCATGATGATAATTCAATAGGTAACTACATAGATAGTATTCATTGAAAATTGGAATGGTTGAAATGGATTTGGAACTGTGGCAGAAAGTTGTCTCCATAATATGAAAAAAAATAAATAAAAAAAAACCGGTGGAAAGTCAGATTTAGCCATTGTCGGCGGTAATATGATTGATTTTGCAGTTTTCAGTCGTTATTGAAATGACGTGTTGTAATAGTGAAAATTACAGTATCAGTTAACATGACTAAGTACTCACGGCCTATTCTTATTGTTGACTGTAGGTCATATTCCTAACCCAGTTTAGCTGGTCGGAGACTACGCGGCGATGATAAGTAATGGGCATGTGGGTTTGGCAGTTGATCGAATGTGTTTCGATAGCTGCTGATCGGCTGTGTGCCGATGGTCACTGACTGTGTGTCGGTGGTGACTGACTGTGTGTCGGTCGTGATCGGCTGTGTGCCGATGGTCACTGACTGTGTGTCGGTGGTGACTGACTGTGTGTCGGTCGTGATCGGCTGTGTGCTGATGGTCACTGACTGTGTGTCGGTGGTGACTGACTGTGTGTCGGTGGTGACTGACTGTGTGTCGGTCGTGATCGGCTGTGTGCTGATGGTCACTGACTGTGTGTCGGTGGTGACTGACTGTGTGTCGGTCGTGATCAGCTGTGTGCTGATGGTCACTGACTGTGTGTCGGTGGTGACTGACTGTGTGTCGGTCGTGATCGGCTGTGTGCCGATGGTCACTGACTGTGTGTCGGTGGTGACTGACTGTGTGTCGGTCGTGATCGGCTGTGTGCCGATGGTCACTGACTGTGTGTCGGTGGTGACTGACTGTGTGTCGGTCGTGATCGGCTGTGTGCCGATGGTCACTGACTGTGTGTCGGTGGTGACTGACTGTGTGTTGGTCGTGACTGGCTGTGTGCCGGTGGTCACTGACTGTGTGTCGGTGGTGACTGGCTGTGTGCCGGTGGTGACTGGCTGTGTGCCGGTGGTGATCGGACGTGGTTTCTGATGTGTCGGATGTGTTCCGATGTTGATTGGCCGTGTGTGCCAATGGTGTGGCCGATGTGTGCCAATGATTATCGGGATGAGTTCCGATGGTTAGTCATATTAACGTTTTTGTTTACTACACATTCGAAACTGATAAGTTTGATTTGAAAAGTCTCATATCTGATTTACTGCCTGGTCTAAATTAGCCTGTATTCTATGGAGATCTGACATTCTGTAACTGTGCCGTTTGTTTGGATGGCCGAACGGTTTTGATGAGAGAACGAGGTCAACTTGAGAGTGGAATCTTGGTCCACACGAGGACGTGTGAGAGTCAGGATCGCCGTGTCGGCGCCTGGCTGTCCCCTATAATGAAATAATTCTTAATACTCTTTTGTTATTAAAGTTTAGCCTATTGCCCAAAATGCTGAGACGGGCTAAATAGGACTTCTATGTTTGAATAGTCAAACTAATTAAATCATTTTGATTTATGGTCTGGGAACGACGGTGATTTTGCATACTTCACTGAACGTAGTCGTGGGCCCGCTTTTATGACGTAATTGTTTATGCGACATTTATTATAAACGGGAACATGCCATATGAACCCCGAAGCTGGGCATTCTTTGCTAAGACGTGGAGCAGATCGAGCGGGGCCCACGAATTCGTTATCCGTTCCAATACCTTAATTAATTTAGTTAATTTCAAAATAGAATAATCTAAACAAATTGATGTTGTTGTTAAGCATTCGCTAGCGTTTCCCTTTCGCCCACAAATCTTAGCCGATAATAAATAATAATCGGTCACCCATCTTGATGCCGTCCGAGAGCTCGACGCTCCGACATATGTATATTAATACAGTATTTAAAATAATTATAACAGAGTTCATCTAATGATTAAATGAATTCCACTTTACTTCTATATTTTTTGTGTGTCATCATGCTTGATAGGTTTGTGTGTGTGTGTGTTTGTATTTCGACGTCTTAGAGTGAAAACCTCGTAAGTGTAAAAGAAGAAACTTTTCAGAAGGAGGAAAAAATGTGTGCTGTAATTTTTTTTGTACGGAGGCTTTTATGTTTTAAAAAAAAAACAATGTTGTTACGAGTATCGAAAGAACAAATTAGTGAGATCAGGATTATGCGTTGCGAGGTTTTCTACCTAAAAAAGCAATAAAAAATATATACCAAAAATGTATTTCCGAGGTTTTCACTGTAAGGCGTCGATTTGTTTGTTTACCACCTATCAATCATCAATGTATCTCTACCTGTTGTCATTTAGGTCTCATAGTAATTAAGTCAGATTGACCTGTTGTCATTTAGGTCTCATAGTAATTAAGTCAGATTGACCTCTTGTCATTTAGGTCTCATAGTAATTAAGTCAGATTGACCGTTGTCATTTAGGTCTCATACACTCAATTGCAAGAAAGATTTTTATCTTTTTAATGCCACTTTAAACCCTAATGTTTCATTAAAGTATTGCAGGAAAGAAAATTAGATGCATTTTGAAGCTCCTTTAAAATTTAAATATGGAAATGTCAAACTTATCTAATGAAGTGTCAAATCACCCATTAACGGTATATTGTATTGCACGAAGCGACTTTAGCGCATCAGAGCTCATTAAATTACATTTTAAAGGTAGAATTTTTAATGGGTCGATGATGGGCCATTAAACCAATTTCACTTCACGTCGTGTTTACTTTGTATTTTCGCTGGATATGACGTTGACCGACCAGCTTATCGTCGTTGTCGGATCCAGAAGATGTTCCTTGAATAAATTTATTCGAAAAACATGACGGAGAAGAATTCCAGCTGCGCTACCGAATCTCAAAGGAGGGGCAGCGCTGCTGCTTCGATACTGCCTCAATCTTGAGCCACAAAGCCTGAGGACTAAGGCCATTTGTGGTCTTACCCAGCTTCTGATCTGTTTGCAGTTCTTTGCGACAGGGTCCTTCCAGATGGTACTGGCTGAACTGACGAACATAGGCATCTCTACTGTGCCCTGGTACATCACATCAAAATGAAACATTGTGCGATCAGCCTTTGTAAAGACAATATTCGCCTAGTATGTAGATGGTGTAGGTTTATTATCTCGAGCTCCTCCGTGCTTCGGAAGGCACGTTAAACCGTTAGTCCCCGCTGCATTTGCAGTCATTAACACCCACCAATCCGCAATGGGCCTGCGTGGTGGGTTATGGCCCATCCTCCTTACCACCCATAAGGTATGTGCCCCAGCAGTGGGGACATTAAGAATGGCTGATGGACATGTACCTTGATGTTGATCTTTCTTTTATATGTATACTAGCGACCGCCCGCGACTTCGTCCGCGTGTTTAATGTTTTGTCTATCCCTCGGGAACAGTTCCCTTTTTCGGGATGAAAGGTACCCTATGTCCTTTTCTGTACCCCTGACAATGTGTGTGCAAAATTTCACGATGATCGGTTCAGTAGTTAAGACGTGAAGGCGTAACAAACAAACAAACAAATAAACAAACAAACGGACTTTCGCATTTATAATATTAGTAAGGATGTATAGGTACTAAGAAATAAAAAAACATTCAGTTTTAAGTAGGTATTGAATTTTTATTCAAAGGTTAGGTAAATAGATACAATTATTAGGACAGTTTTTGGTACAACCGCATACCAAAATACAATCTCTGACTAATTTAACAACTTAAAATAATCCATAGGTATATATTATCTAGGCCATGTTTAACATTTCCAACTGTTTGTTCTGTTGTCTTTCCCAGTCGTAGAGTTTCTATTGTATTGCCTAGTAATTTCAGTCTAGGCCTCTTTCTTTTTGTTGATAAATATTGTCCCCGCGTTCTTATATTGTCCATAATCTAGAAGAAAACAAAGAAAATAAATAATAAATACAAAATTACAAACTTACGCACCGAGTAGGTACCTACGTATTAAAAATAAAGTAAAACTTACTGTTTTATGAGATCAGCCAATGGTGCTTTTTTCTGGAGTATATTTTCATTTTGGTTTAGAGACATTTTTCTCACAAAGAAAATAATACCGAAATAATAAAATAATCACATCCAAAGAATTTGAAAGAAAAACGTCAAAGTTGTCAAACCGACTCAAACCAAACCACAGGCAAACACCAAGAATCTTATATCCATATTCTATGCAAACACGTTTTTTTGGCCATTTATACTGAAAACTTTTCAAAACGTTCGTTCATCCCATTCATTTTTTAAATTTATTACTGGCAACAATGCTTAAGGATCTCATTAGTTAAACGATCGAGTTTTTAGCCTAAAGTAGTTTGATGCAACAAACTAATGAAACCATTATTTTAATGATTCCA
The DNA here is from genome assembly GCA_928269145.1 of Agriphila tristella. Lineage (NCBI taxonomy): Eukaryota > Metazoa > Arthropoda > Insecta > Lepidoptera > Crambidae > Agriphila > Agriphila tristella. The sequence continues at coordinate 33,269,831 of OV743432.1, forward strand.
TTAGAGATAATGTGGCATTAGCTAAAGAAGCTTTAAAGTGAAGTTTCTTGCAATTGAGTGATAGTAATTAAGTGAGATTGACCTGTTGTCATTTAGGTCTCATAGTAATTAAGTCAGATTGACCTGTTGTCATTTAGGTCTCATAGTAATTAAGTCAGATTGACCTGTTGTCATTTAGGTCTCATAATAATTAAGTCAGATTGACCTGTTGTCATTTAGGTCTCATAGTAATTAAGTCAGATTGACCTGTTGTCATTTAGGTCTCATAATAATTAAGTCAGATTGACCTGTTGTCATTTAGGTCTCATAGTAATTAATTCAGATTGACCTGTTGTCATTTAGGTCTCATAATAATTAAGTCAGATTGTCTTATTATAAGCTGAAAGTAAGATAGAATATTTACTCATACATTCAAATTGGAGAAACTCAGTTTTTGCACAAAACTGACACAAAATAAAAACATTCAGTCTGTCTCTTAGTTAGGTGAGAACTTTCTAAAAATAATAAGTAGGTACATTTAATAGAAGCCTTTTTAATATATTATTCTATTAACATGGAATATTATTTTTCAACAAATGATGCCACATATATAAAACTTAAACCGCCGCCGCCGAATGAATGTCCCATCACTGATTTTTGACCATTTGTAATATTTTATTAAAACAAACACTGGAGAATGTTACTGGGTCTGTTAAATCACATAATCCAATAGCTTATGGGACCACATGAACAACTGTGAAGAAAATTTTGCGAGATCTCTTAAAACAGAAAAGTTATATGGTCTAGAATACGGTAAATTTTGTGTGACCTATGACGTCATTGGTCATACGGTGAACCTTACGTAGTACGTAATAAAGCAGAGATTTCAGTGCACTTGGCATTTCCTTCAAGCCCTTAAAACTTCGAAACTACTCGCTTGATTTAAATGAAACAAAAACACGTGTATTGCTAGACATTTAGCTACATGATCATAAAGTTTCAAGTGATTTAACAGACCCATGGCCGAATACTCAAACGCTACTTAACTTTGAGCGGCTCTCAAACAGCATGCTGTCTTTGTCATATCTTTGACATTTAATGCGACAGGACGACGTTTGAGAGCCCCTCAAAGTTAATTAGCGTTTGAGTATTCGGCCACCAGTAACATTCTCCATTGTATTATTGTTAGTGACCCCCTTCAAAATTTGAGACTGCGACCACGCCTGTATGACGATGCCATCCCAGAATATACATAATACAGCATTCCTTTCAGATATCGGGAAAACAGGCCGTGCCCTGGTAAATCAAGGCATAGCACGGAAGTTGTGACAGGTAGGTCAGGTAATAGGTAGTGGAAACAGGACCATGGATGTGTGCATTACTGCATTTCTATGAGGAAATCTGTTTTAAAGTAGGTGTCTGCTTAAGTCTGGCAGGCTCTCATTTGTTTATTTATACAGATTAATTGTTCACTCTTGAAAAGTTAAATATAATTTAACAACAAGCACTCACAGTACACTTAAAAGTTTTACATAAAATTAAGAATAATTTACCATGTCATAGTGACAAAACAATTACCTACTGTATTGATAGTGTTCAATATTCATAAGAAAGAGGAATTGGTTGATTTGCATATTTAAGCTATTTTCAAGGTCTATGTCATGAAAAGAATACAAATGTACTATTTATTTATAGAGGATGTAATAAGAAAACCTGACTCCTTGTCAAAACAATAGTTTTGAACTTAAGGAACCTAGGTCATATTTAGCATTTTTATAATGTTCGATGAAATATTTAAGGTAAAAATCAGCCCATGCTCTAGCGTAATGGTTACACCATGTCGTGTTGCCCACGATCAATGAATGATTTTAAGCCTTACTTTCACCTTAAAAATATGACTACCAATATTTTACTATCACAAAACCCTTTTTTAAGAAACAATAATATATTAATTTGTTCTAATAACTTTCAAGATAACTGGGTTACAAAAATTAGCTAAAAAGATGATTCTAAAAAAATATTTAAGTACACTAATTTTACTTAAAATTTAATGCTTCTAATATTTCTTCGTAAAAGGTATATCAATAACAATTTATTTTTTGGAAGACATAATTATTTCTACTCCTTGAGATAAATAGCTCCTTATACAGTAAATTTTGTTAGTCTGGCCTCTGTAATTCCCTTACTCAACTGTAGGTTTAAATCAAGGGTCTTCAACTTGCGTCCTTGGCGGCCCGTCATTGTATTGACAAAATTAAATTCACATGTCTACAAATTATGCCTATTTACAGATTAAAACGATTTTCTTGTGTTGCGGCCCACCGAACTATTATCAGAGTATACTAGGCCCTTGACTTCAAAAAGGTTGAAGACCCTTGGTTTAAATCAACTGCAAGGACTGTTTAATATGTATAAACTGAAAGTTCACATTCATGTATTTTGTAATTAATTACAAACATTCTTTCTGTAAGTTGGCTGGAGTTGGGCTTGGCATTGATATAAAACTAGTAAAAATAATAAAAACCCTTTACAATACGATTAATTTAACAATGTACAACGAAAGTGGCTAACTTCAGAGCGCAAAACGACAATCAGTAAAATGTTCTCTTTGCTATACCATACATTCTTGAGTGAGGTTACAGCAGATTACTGTCTATTGTCAATTTAATCGCATTGTACACAAACAAATTTAAAAAATACCAAGCTTATTTACAATGCAAATGACCAATTTAAGAAACACAAAAACAATGTATACCTATTGACATCGATAGGTACTTAGTTTTTATGTTCACGTAAGTTCACAGGACGGAATAAGTAATTGTGAAGAATGAGTACCTTCTAATAAGCATTTCATTGGCATCATTTTAAAACCTGTGTTATAAAACTATCCTGCAGGCCTGTTTTGTAACTCAACTGACAGTTCCAAATGGTCATCACTGATATAAGAACATTGCTGCTACAGTAAAAATCAATGTTATGACTCTGTACAAAAACCCAGCATGTAGGTTACTTAAAACTTAGATCAGTGATCAGTTGAGTTACAAAATAGTCCTGCTGAGCTTTCTTTTTTGACACAATATCAGTAGGTTTTTCTCAATAAACAGACTGTATGAACTAGTACAAGGAATGTAACTATGTGCTTACTTTCTTCTTCTTGGTGTCCATTCGTTATAGTTTCGGCCATAGTTTTATCTGTCACTTATTAAGTATATTTGAATTAATTTACAATCACATTGAATAAGCTTAAGATTTGTACTTGTATGGCAATCGATCGCTCTTTTTACTGATTTTGCTAGCAGTTAAAAGACGACCCAACACGCTTCCGATGCGTGAAAGGATTATGATGACGATGTTGATTCACCTGTGACTGTATTTTATTACGTAATTATGAATGCAGGCAGTAACAGGGATAATTAATTTAGCTTTATTGATTATGCGATACGAGTACGAACGACCACAACTACAGTAACCAATCCACTTTTAACACTATTATTTTACTCTTTGACACTGACTGATCACGCGCACGCGACAGTGACAGCTGTTGAGCTGTGACACTTGACAGGACAGTGAGGTCAGAGGGCCTAGCCAAAGTAACATTCGCTAATCTTCGTTATCGCTTCGCTTTCGAAACATGTATGGGATTGACATAAGGTTTCGTTAACAATCGAATTTTAAAACGTCAAATCCATACATGTTTCGAAGCGAAGCGATAGCGAAAATTTGCAAATGTTACTTTGGCTAGGGGCTATATTCTGTGCTAGGGGGGCAGTAAGTGACAGCTGTGGCAGACATGTGACATCATTGTGGATGCATTCCAATAAGCTAACCGTTGAGTCATCGATCTCCATAGAGTACATTTTAACGATGGAAAGTAAAATATAAAATTGTCTGACGTACCACATGTCAACACGCCGTCAGATGAAATTGGTTTTACTTTACCCCCAGCGTGAGCTTGAGGGGGGTTGCAGGCTTTGTTTTATTTAAGAAGAAAAGTAATTTTACTTACTTTTATAATTTAATTGTATTTTTTACTCTCTATTCTATTTCATTCTTACTGATACTTTGAGAATAAATAAAACTGTCTGAGGGCCTAGTACGAGTTGTATTTCTCACCTCACTTTGCGAATAGTATCGAGTGAAAGAGAGGAAATCATGCGAGTGAGTGAACGAGTGAAAGAAAGGAAACGATAGTTAACTATTTGAAAAGTGAAGTGAGAGCAAAAAACCAACTCGTACTAGGCCCTCTGGTACCACCTCTATTACCCCTGCGGTAGCACTGACGTCCATTATACAAGTACGCTGGACAGGCGAACGAACGTCACCAATCGTTTGTTCCGATTTGAAAATCGCCATATTGGCGCTGAGAGCAGTAGATTCTATACTATGGCAGTAGTGAGTGTACACTGGAACTAATTAGTTCCAAGTACACTCACTACTGCCATAGTAAAATCTACTGCTCTCCATCCAGGAGCCCTACCGCCCAACTGAAAGCTTTAGCCAGAGCGATAGCTAGACTATGGTGTCAATTCGGCTAGCACGACTTAACTAAATTGACAGGACTAAACTTAATTTTAGCATTCTGTTCTTGTCTTTTCGATACAGAAAGAAAAGGATGGAAAACTAAATTTAGTTTAGTCCTGTCAATTTAGTTAAGTCGTTGCTACCGAATCGACACCATCTATCCTTGTCATATCATAACACGATGACAAGGACGGACTTTTACTCTGGCTTTGGTTGATGACGTCAATGCACTGTCCGTCCTTGTCATCATGTTATGTTATGATATGACAAGGATGGATATAGTCTAGCTATCGCTCTGGCTAAAGCTTTGAGTCATCTTTGAGTTGGGCGGTCCAGCCCCAGAGCTGGGACCCTATTTTTGAATCGCTCGACTGGTGACGAGTGCTCTTTTCTACTGATTTTCGTTCGACATTTGACTCAATCTCATACATTTGAGTTGATTTGTCGAACGAAAATCAGTAGAAACGAGCGCTCGACGCCAGCCGAGCGATTAAAAAATAGAGCCCCTGTAATAAAAAAGTAGAATTCCGAACGGAATAAAAACGGTTGTGTGTGGCGACCAAAACAAAATCTATGGAAGTCTTGCGTTCGGAATGGCTTTTTTCCGTGCGTGATTCTGAACGCACGGGCCCTCATGTGGAATTCCGTAACGGATAAAATTACGTGCGGAAAGTTAACGCATGTGTGTGGCAGGCCCATAGATTTTGTATGCAATGGGGATGGAAACTGAGGAACTAATGGTGCCACAAGCGGTTGTACCAAAACATTTGATTAGTTGTTTCAAATATAAAATGACATTTGTGGCATATTTTAACCAATCAAAGTATTGATAGCGGTTAGACCGCCGCTGGCGCCATCTGCGATTAGCTTTGCGTTGCCAACCCCATTGCTGCGTTCGAAATTCCGAATCGGGATTACGTTTCGAGATTCCGGTGATTCCGTCTGTGTGTGGCCAGGGGCTCTATTTTTGAATCGCTCGGCTGGCGTCGAGCGCTCGTTTCTACTGGGGCCCTATTTTTGAATCGCTCGGCTGGCGTCGAGCGCTCGTTTCTACTGATTTTCATTCGACATCCCATACATTTGAGTTGATTTGTCGAACGAAAATCAGTAGAAACGAGCGCTCGACGCCATCCGAGCGATTCAAAAATAGGGGCCCTGATTTTCGTTCGACATATGGCTCAAACGTTCGAAATAGAGTCATATGTCGAACGAAAATCAGTAGAAACGAGCGCTCGACGCCAGCCGAGCGATTCAAAAATAGGGTCCCTGGCCTCCATTACTCGCTCAAGGTCGCGCGATAAGCACCTACCGCTAGCCGTTCTTTTGAACGACCAAGTGAGCAGAGGGCCGCCACACGCCCGCCTGTGTAGTCGCGCGGCATCTTACTGCCTGCGTAGATATTGCCTCTTTATAATAGTAACAATGTCAAATCGACATTACTGTGCCGTGTGCGGATGTCAATATCAAAAAACCAATAAAAAATTGACCTTTTTCACATTATGATATACGCTACGCAGTTCATTTAAAAGAAGACAACCCTAACGTTGCGTCATTAGAAAAGATAAGAGCACGCGATAGAAAGAGAGGCAACTACTAGGTGAATATAAACTGTACTGCAGGCCATTGCGCGACCTGAATTGCACTTTATTGTGTCGAAGCAAAAGTCGCTATTTATTTAAATTACTATGCGGCGTGCTGCTTCTGTACTTGTACTATTAGTTATTCTGTGGTGTGGCCGGCCTAAAAATGGAGCGCATTCCATTAGGCGACGCCTACACACACAGTAAATACTGAAATCCATCAGTATTTAATCAGGGGCATATTTCACAAAAGATTAGTAAATTAACTACAATAATTTACCATTGTTGTTATTGGGGTAGAATTACGTTTTAGAATTAATAAGAAACCTAATTCTACCCCAATAACAACAATGGTAAATTATTGTAGTTAATTTACTAATCTTTTGTCAAATATGCCCCTGATTAAATACTGATGGATTTCAGTATTTACTGTGTGTGTTAGAAAAAAGAATGAGATGCGTGCATTCCAGCAAACTAATCGCACTAAGTCATCGATCACCATATAGTGCATTTTGCCATTTAAGCCTCGATTACATACGCTGATTTAGCATCCTAGCTAGGAACCAATTTAAGAGTTGCCACCCGTATAAATAAGTTCAATTTTAACAGTTGCACAAATAACGGAAAAGTCATCATTTTTTATGATTTTTTATTTTCTATTCTCATCTACAATCTTAAACAATGTTTACTTTTCCGTTAAAGTGTTAATTCAATTTTAAAATCGATGTTAATGTACAATATTTTAATAAATAGTACGGGTGGCAACCCGAAATTGGTTCCTAGCTAGGAAGCTAAATTGGCGTATTGAATCGAGGCTGAGGGAAAATATCGTTGTTTTTTTATATGACGGCACTGCCTTTTTTTTGGATTTGCCCTGTACCGTAATGAAAAAAAAAAGTTATTTTATGATGCAGTTGACTGAGTTTTTTGGCGCCATTTTGTCGAGTACGGTTTGGTGTCTATTTTAATTATTTGAAAATTGATTCATAGTGGATATTGTGTCTTAAAATTGGTGCAGATTTGTTGTACAAGTGTTTACGCAACTAAACAATATGTGGGATAATTGAAATAGGCGCGATCTTAGTTGTGTGAAGCTGCAACTTTTATTGTAGTGGTAGCTACCTCGGCAAAACTTACCGAGTAAATTGTCTTGATATACTTGTTGCCAAATGCTCCAAGCAGCATTGGAATGCAATGCACCCGCATTCTAATGTAAAATTAAACTGAACTATTAAACACTTGACACTGGCAAAAATTACTTCCAAGAGGAAAGTAGATTGCCAAAATAAAAATAGAAGAAGAAGACTGCATCGTGCATCCAGTGGCGGTACCCCCATACAAGCCGAAAAGCCCGGCTTGCCCTAACAATAACTTACTTACACTACTAATGAATCGTAATTAATAACAACAAAACAATATTATTAACGAATGTTAATTTTCAATAATCAATAACCACAAATTCATTTTTTACAACAACTGATCGAGAGACAAGTCGCTAAACTGCGTTACTTTCCTCAATAAACCCTACAAATGCATTTCATCTCCCTCGCACTCGTTGGCTTGCAACCGGGCTTTGCGATCTGTATATATCCGCTCTCTTCTTACTTTAACAAAACTGCTACCGCATCATATGCATACTGCTGTAGGTACTATAGATTCTATGAGAAATACAGAAGCCGACTAAAAGCCTGGCTTTTTGCTTCAATCTGTGACGACAGGTGTTTTGAAAAAACAGTTTTGCCTTTATTAGTGTTTTTATGTTAAAAATGAATTAAAACTTCAGTTTAATGATTGATAATGGTCCCTTGTGATGGATTGAAATGTTTATTAACTGTTGTGTGATCTATGAAAGTGTACCTACGAGTCGAGTCGATTCCAAGAGAAATACAAAATAACGTAAGTAATAAACCTTTTCATTTGAGTATTTTGCAAAAAAATATAATATTCTTCAATGTATCGTAATATTGTAGTGGACTCTTTACATTGTTGGTTGTTCTTATAAAAATAAATAAGTAAGGTTAGTTTTGCGTCTTTCATTTGAACGAAAATTTAAATGTTTGTTTGGAATGCAGGGGATAGGATTTGAATTGCCTAGCAGGGACGCTATGATTTTGTGAAATGATTTAGTTATTTATTATGAGTGACACATTTTAAACGAGAAATTTAGTTTTGATTACACAATAATTAAATTTGATAAAGCCACGCCATCTAGCATTTTGCGGCGAACTAATTTATGAATAATTAAAGTACGCTTAAGGGTTGTGCATTTGGTGCTTTTTTGAGAGCTATCTATGAATTCGTTTAGATGGCGCTGGGCGGTGTCGCATCGATATTTTGGTAAAGATCATCGTATGAAAAAAATCTTAAATTAGTAACGAGAAATTATGGGATGCATTGGTTTTTTGCTTGTATTGAGCTGATAAAAAAATTGCTTGATTTGAGGGTTCGGGCTTGCGCTACTATGTAGGCCTGGGCACGCCACTGCGTGCATCGTTCGTTATGAGTTTCAGCGTGAGTGCGCGGTGCACCTCAGAACCCTTTACAGAGGATTTAAGGCATGGGTGTAGATAAACAAATTTAAATAAGTAACAAATTAACAAAATATCGAATAATTATTAACAGCCAGATTAAATTTATCAACTCATTCCCGCCCCGACAGCTTTTATTTTATAAATTCACTCTTACACCATTTTGAGGCATGTTATCAATGCCTTTTTTTAAATAGAAAAGTAGTTCAATCACAAAATGAATGTATTAATTTTCATCGATGCTGTAGTTGCTTTTATTATAATTTAATTTTATATTATGTTTGGAGAAAAACAATAAACATAAAATGTACCTACCTAATTATTCGGCTGGGCATTTTCGCCAAACGACGTCCCTTCGCTTTTTAAGGTGTCTCACGACTTTCCATGGCAATTAGTAAAAATCTATCTGGTCAACTAGCTCAAATATTTAATGAGATCGAAGATTTTACATTCCTTTTTACTTCTAAATATTAAAAAATAGAAAGAATCATGTATTATAATTCAAAAATATTTTTTAATGTAAAAATGATGGTCATTTTTGGCATGTCCCATACTGACTTGTTGAAGTTTAGAACATTGTTGTTCATTTATTATTAGCTCTATGCAGACGCGAAGTATTTTATGTGATGCATTATATTATTGAATTTGAGGAAATAGAGTGTAAATCATTGGAATACACATACATTATTTTTAAAACTAATTTAATTACTCGTGTTGAAATATGGTCCTGACATGGAATTCGACTTTGTAACCGCCTTTTTGCAAAGAAATTGTGTAAAAACTACCAATTAATTTTGTTTTTTACGGTCTAGCAACACTAACTCAATTCCGGAAAGCATTATTTTCTTAAACTGGCAAGAATCTGTTCTGTAAGTGCAGTTTGAAACTTGACGACGAGAGGGGTCCAAAAAGTTACTCTGTGTTTTGTAACCGTAAATTAAGTGGAAAATGAAGGTTTTGCTGTTTGAATCTATTTTAAAAGGTAAGTTTGATTAATATTGTAATGCGTCATAATACATTGATAACGATTGAGTTCATACTTTACGAGATTTTACAGTTTTTAGCTGCGGAAATGGAGAAGCGTTACTTCCACTTTGTTTGGTTACGTATGGGATGGAACCTCACAGTTACAAAGTGGAAACATAAAGTCTAATTCACATGTATTTTTTCAAAAATAAATACCAGGTACTTTTAATATAATAAAGTTGGTGTAAAAGGCAAATGATTTTACTATTAAACCAAATCTGAAATCGTGAAAAAAAACCATCTGTTCTATACATTTTGTTATTTTCATTATTAATTTTTGTATGAAACAGCCGGTTCTTTTTTCGCGATTTCAGAATTGGTGCCGTAATAAAAGTTGTTCAGTTTGATGGTCCCTATATACCATATTCGGCATTAGGGGTATTTTTGTAACACTTTGTGTAATATCCAATTGACTATATTTGTGCCAAATGTTTCGAATAATTATATGAATTGTGACTGAGACTTTACATTTCCATTTTGTAACCCATTTACTCGATTTTGTAACCTGTCCCATTTTTATAATACTTTAAAATAAAAAATTTGTTAAAAAGAATAATATGTTGTTTTATTTTGTTATGCTAAGATAAAAAAAAATGTTTATTTTCGTATTAAATTATCATTTATTTAGTCATGTTCGACGTTCTGAGCACGTGACGAAGAAAATAAGAGTCCATTATGGACCACTTAGTAAAAAGTGGGTCTTATTTTACATATAAAATATAAAATAGACCCGTTAGAGCTTATGTTTTTTTTCTAATTTGTTAAACGATGAGTACCTAATTTAATGCAGTAAAAAGGCAATATCTCAACACTATAGTTTTCGTGTAAATTTGAAAACAGTATGGTTAGTTTGGTTACAAAATGGAAATAAAAATGGTGTTGCACCATCTTTGAATCCGTTTTTCACAGGTTTTTTATGTTTTTACTAAGAAACATTTATGTTCAATCGGTAGTTTGGAATATAAGGAATATTTCTACACTTATATAATATAATTTTATTATATAAAATAAAATGACCACTGACACGGGTGTCCCTTGACTCGCCTAAAGTCATTGGTCCTAATTTCATTTGGCCGAATTTCTTTGGCCTAAACTCCTTAGGTACAATTATTGTTTGGCCTAATAGATTTTTTCGCATCTTTGTCGTTTCGCCTAAACGTTAAATTCCCTAATTATCAAAACGACTAATGTTAATTGTCCTAAAATTTATTAGCATACATATCTTTTGACACAATAATGACTACGCCGAAGTATTGTTAACCCTAATATTGTCTTGCATACATAATTTTTGGCATAACAATATTGTATTGCATTCAAGTTGGTGACAGAAACAAATCGTCAAAAAACGGGCCTGAGGCCCCCCGTAAAGAAAAACTTTTAATGCGAACACCATTACGTTAGGGTTTTGAACACTTTTATAATGCTTGCATGCATGTTGCATGCTTGCATGCATGTTGCATGCTTGCATGCATGCATGCTGCATGCTTGCATGATTTTATGCATGCATGCTTTTTTGCATGCTTGTTCACTTGCTCGCTTGCATGCCTGTATGCTTGCTTGCATGTTTGCTTGCAAAATGCTTGCCGGGGGGTGCAGGGGGGCTGGCCCCCCTGCTCGGGGGGGTCGGGGGGGCGGTGGCCCCCCGCTATAAAGAAAAACTCTTAATGCGAAGACCATTAGGTTAGGTTAGGTTAGTGTTTTGACCACTTGCAGCGGAGCTCCCTAATGCTTGCATGCATGCTGCACGCTTGCTTGCATGCTGCTTGCTTGCTTGCATGCTGCTTGCTTGCTTGCACGCTGCATGCTTGCTTGCAAGGGAAGTAAACATTCGGCGAAAAAAATATTAGGCGTTACACAATAATTGTGCGAATCGTTATTTAGTACTTTTAAACATTAGGGATTATGAATAGTTATGCTTTATGATGAATTTGGGAAATAAACATGGGGCGAAAAATTTTTAGGCAAAGTGAAAATAGGCCAAACAAATTTAGGTCAAATGAAAATTGTGCAAAAAGTTTTTAGGCCAATAAGTAGTGTGCCAAAGACAGTTAGGACAAAAAAAATTAGGCATTCCAATATATACCCCACTGACACACCAATGAATCCACTTTTTAACCGGGACATCTTTTTACGAAAATGCCCAGCTACATTGAGTATTTTACCTATTTACGTAAATAATAATAAAATGTTAGCCATTAAGTAAATATAATTATTCAGGAATGAAATTATACATTATCGGTCATTTGTCATTCAAGTCAAGAACTTTACCCATTATTCTAAAATGCTATGCTAGCTATGCCATAAAAGTACCTGCCCCCCTTCTACAAATAAATAATGAAATGAAACTTGTAATATTTTGTATATAGATATGAAAGTAACTGTGCCACTAAGTAGGTATAGGTATACCACCTACTTAAGCCCGGTTTACACATCCATAAGTAAGTAGAAACCACGTGTGGACACCGTCCGGCAAGTAAGTAAGTAAGTAGCAACTTGCCGGTTCTATTTTTTGGACAGGCAAGTAGCGCGCAACCGTCTCCAGCTTCGTCTTCCGCTCCCCGCCAACTTACTTGCCGCCGTGTAAACGATACTGTCCGCAGGCAAGTAAGTTAAAAAACTAGTATCAAATGTATTTATTTATCATCGTAATTAATTTTCTACTCAGAACGAATACCATTCATAAAAGAATCGTAAAACAAGTTAAATGAATAGATTTTGAAGATATTTAATAATTTGGTATTATTTAGGTGTAGAAAATTTCTTTCGACAATAAAGTATAGGTATTATTTTTGTACTATTAGTAATATGGGATGGGACCAACTCTGAAATTGCGAAAAAAAATCTGCTGTTTCATACAAAAAACAATAATAAGAATATATGCGAAACAGTTATTTTTTTGCATTTTGTGAGTTCCGTAGTAAAGTTGTTCAGTTTGATGGTCCCTATATTCGGCTTTATAAGGCTATTTCCAAACACTTTATTATGTAAAGTATAGGTATTATGTTTTGGTAAGTTTTAGTTTTTGGTATTAGGAAGGAATAGATCTTGCAACTAATGGCCGTTATCTGTCAACAATTCGTGAATTAATCGCTTATTACGTCAAAAAACATTAAATACTTAAAAATATGTAAAAAGGGAGTTTAATTTATTTCTAGATATTTAAGTAGTTGCCGCACAGACATTTCATTAATTATACAGGCTAAACAAAATGCGCAACCGTATAATATTGATCGTGCACGAGTCCGAAAAATTATCTGTTGCCTATTAGTTAGGAGGCAAATATTCAATAAGTCGTCTCCTTCACGATTTTCGTCGGACTCTCTTCTATATACCTAAAACTGGTATGTATGTGTTCCTTGTGCTCTACAAAACACGAAACTGACGGTTTTAAGAGGAGAAAGTGGGGACACGCATAGCTATGACGTCACAAAGATGGCGCCGACCGTAACAAGTTTTTCTTCATTTCTCGAGTTTTATTGCATCAATTTCGTTGTTTGATATGTCATTTGAAAGGTTATATAATTGTCTATGATTGCTCTTTTGAAACCTACTAATTTAGTTTTGTCGTTTTTGAAATATTAACAAAAATATGTTTTTTTTTCATAAACTTTTTATTATTCACAGGTTTAAATTAAATATAGAAAAAGATTTGTGTACCTAAGTTTGTAATTTAATAATAAAAAATAAAGTGCGTTTTCATATCTTTTCAAAAATATAAACATCATTGTAGTGCAATAATAAACAAACAAGTTGTGACCAATTCTGTAAAGAGAGTACTCATATTTTTTTTTTCAATTTCTATTTATTTAATGAAATATTTCTTCATTTCTCGAGTTATACTGCATCAATTTCAATGTTTGATATGTCATTTGAAAGATTATGTAATTGTCTATGATTGCTTTTGTGACACCTACTAATTTAAGTTTGTCGTTTTTGAAGTATTAACAAAAATATGTTTTTTTATACACTTTTTCTTATTTTCCGGTATAACTATAAATAAAGACAAACATAAATGTGCCTAAGTTTGTTAGTTTATAACAAAAATTAAAGTCCGTTTTATTACTCACATTCACAGTCGCGCGCGCGCATCCCTCCGTGCTGGGCGCTTGTGAGTTGCGTGTGAGATTATCGATTGAAAATGACTTCCGTTGTAAAATGTAACTTGTGTAACATAGTGATTAATGAGCTACTGTCCTATGTGCAAAATAAAATTTCAATTGTAGATGAAGAAACGTTGGTGCGCATCTGTAAAACGTCATTTTCAAGTGATGAAATTAAAGACTCGAAATCTTTACTTTTCGAATCTATACCGACGGACAAGATTAAAATAAAGCGAAAGAATAAGGGAAAGGAAGAAAGAGACCTTAACGACATCATAAATCTCTTTAAATCGACTGAACCAGATGTGATTCCTGTTTTTGTTGCCCGTCAGCTCGAAAAGTTGCCGCCGGTATTGTTTGATCATCTTGACTGTACCAAATTATTGAAGGATTTGCTTAAAATACAGAACGAGTTAGATGTGATTAAATCTAATTATGTTACGCAAGATCAGTTGAATGAGTGTAAAAGGGAGTTACGACAAAGTATGAAGATTGATTCGTCACTACCTATAACTGCACAAAATGTGAATTTAAAGCGAGGTGCATGGTTTTGCGACAGTGGACCCATGGGTCTTTCACAATTAAACAATAGTTCACCGTTGAATGATTCGTTGATATCAAATATCGATAGAAGTGAAAAGAAGTCGAATAACTGTAACAAAATGGAGGTAGATCAACATAAACAATGTGAGCGCGAAGTTGAGCTGCATCAACGGTCACCGGCGTCTGAGAGCGGTGGGGGCGGGGGAGAGCAGCGCGATCCCCAGCTGAGTGGCCACGGCGGCGGCGCGCCGGGCGGCAGCGGCCGAGTTGATATTGCGTCACCGCGCCCCGATTGCGAAATCATAACTAGCGGTACGGATACGACCAAGGCGCCTTCCTTACCGGCTAGTAAACTTAAGCAAACCACACATGAGAATACTAATGAAGGCTGGGAAACAGTATCTAAGCGTAAAAAACCTCAATACCGCTACCATGGTTTATCGGGAATATCTAGTGATATGGAGGGGAACTTTAAAGCCGCTGACGTTGAGGTTCCTATTTTTATTACTAAAATACATAAAGACACTACTGAGAAAGACATACGAGACTACGTTTTTAGAAAAACAAAGGACATTATTAAGTTAGAAAAAATCACGTTTAAGAATGAGCGAGATTATAATGCTTATAAGTTTTTTGTTTCGGAACATAAGTTATCAATGTTTCTGGATAGCGGACTGTGGCCGCAGGGCATTATATTCAGACGGTTTGTAAATTATAAGCGGCAACACGCGAACGGTGATAACACTGTCTCGGCCAATAAACATAAAGGATAACAGCTATGGCAAGTGATCTGTACAATTTAGTCAGTTTCAATTGCAAGAACGTTAAACGCTCAACTGATGATATAAGGCAGTTGTGTCGGACATCGCACATTATTGCCCTAGCAGGAGCACTGGCTGTTGCCGCATGATATCGACTTCTTAAGCGGCATTGATGATGAGTTTGCCTACACGGGTACTTCGGCGGTGGACACATCGGCGGGCATGCTACGCGGACGTCCTTACGGTGGTGTTGCGTTGCTTTGGAAGAAAAGTGTTTTTCAAAATGTGTCTATAGTGCCGTGTAATAATGCGAGAATGTGCGCGATTAAAATAGTGCTGGATCAGAGATCGATATTGGTCTTAAGCGTGTACATGCCTACGGATAATGCGAAAAACCTAATGGAGTTCACGGACTGTCTTGGCTCCTTGAATGCTATTATTGTGAATGAAGATATTGAGTCTGTTTACATGCTTGGGGACTTCAACGCGCACCCAGGTAAGCAATTTTATTATGAACTGAGTAACTTTTGTTGTGAATTGGAATGGTGCTGTGCAGATATTGTAAAATTAGGCTTAGATTCTGACACTTTTACATATGTGAGTGATAGCAACGGATGTATGAGTTGGCTTGACCACTGTGTGGTTACAAACTCGGCCCTTTCAACGGTGCATAATGTATATGTTAAGTATAGTCCGGTAGTATCTGATCACTTTCCTTTAATAATTCAATGTTATTTTAATGTAATTATTCCAAAAATAATGAACTGTAATTTTTATAATAATAATAAAATTAAATGGGGGTTTCGTAGGGAAGAACAAATTAACACTTATAATAAATTATGTCATGAACAATTGAGGCAAATAGATTTTCCTATTGAATTCAGATCCTGTGGTGATAATTATTGTAATGACTTGGGCCACAGAGCCGTTATTGACAAAATGTACAAAGATATTGTGGTTACTTTGTCTAGTGCGGCTTCTGATAGTTATGTTGTTATCAGGCCTAGAAAGAAAAAGCCGGTGAGCGGTTGGGATAGGCATGTTCGCGAGGTTCACGGGATAGCCAGGTGTAAATTTGAAGAGTGGTTACTATGTGGTAAGCCGCGTGTTGGTCCTGCATGGGATGAGATGTGTGAAAGTCGAAGGAGATTTAAATCTCGCCTAAAGTGGTGCCAGAATAATAGTGAGCAAATAAAGATGGACAAGCTTGCTTCGCAGCATTCAAAGCATGATTTCCGTAGTTTTTGGAAGACCACGAGTAAATTAAATAGTAAGCCTGGCTTACCTGTGAGCATCGATGGACTGAATGATCCAAAGTCTATAGCTGATATGTTTAAGGATCATTTTATTGTAAAATCGCCTTTGGGGCCATCACAGTCACAGCATATCGATGGAGTAAAACTTCATGGGCAGAGGATGAATACCAAGTTTACAGCTAAGGATGTCAGACAAGCTATAAAGTTAATATCGGGAGGCAAATCGCCAGGACATGATAGTCTGAGTATTGAACATCTAAAGCACGCTGGAGTACACCTGCCCAGGATACTTGCTATGTTTTATACACTATGTATTGGACACTCATACTTACCAGCTGATATGCTAAAGACTGTGGTGGTACCAATTGCGAAGAGCAAAACCGGTGACATTAGTGACCAAAATAATTATAGACCGATTTCTCTGGCCACTGTAATGGCAAAAGTTCTTGACAGTTTGCTTAATACTCAACTTGATAAATATCTTAGTATTCATGATAACCAATTTGGTTTTAAATCAGGGCTTTCCACCGAGACCGCAATTTTATGTCTAAAGCAAACTGTCAAGTACTATACCAATCGATGTACACCTATATATGCGTGTTTCTTGGACCTTTCGAGGGCCTTTGACCTGGTTCATTACGATGCTTTGTGGCAAAAACTAAATGATATCTCTATGCCACAAGAACTGATACACATCTTCCAGTTCTGGTACCAGAACCAGGTCAACTTTGTTCGGTGGTCAAATGCGTTATCGGAGCCGTACATTTTGGAGTGTGGGGTGAGGCAGGGGGGGCTGACCTCCCCCAGGCTTTTCAACTTGTACGTGAACTCCCTGATAGAGGAGCTCAGCAGCACACGTGTCGGCTGTCATATTGATGGAGTCTCTGTCAATAACATTAGCTATGCGGACGACATGGTGCTGCTCAGCGCCTCTGTATGTGGGCTGAGAAAATTGTTGGGCATTTGTGAAGTTTATGCACATAGACACGGTCTGCTCTATAATGCAAGAAAAAGTGAATGCATGGTCTTTCGGGCGGGGGGCAAATGTCCGGATACAATGCCGTCCGTTACCTTGAACGGTACTGTACTTAAAAGGGTGGAGCAATTCAAGTATCTGGGACATTTGGTAAACCCTGACCTGACAGACGATGCAGACATAGAGAGGGAGCGAAGGGCGTTGTCTGTGAGAGCCAATATGGTAGCCCGCAGGTTTGCTCGTTGTTCTAAGGAAGTTAAGATCACTCTTTTTAAAGCATTTTGCTCATCATTCTACACGAGCAGCCTGTGGGTGACATATACGCAAAAGCAGTTCAGCTCGCTTCGGGTTCAGTACAATAATGCGTTCAGGGTGCTGATGGGGTTGCCACGGTTCTGCAGCGCGTCGGGAATGTTTGCCGAGTCGAATGTCGACTGTTTCTACTCGACCTTACGCAAGCGATGTACATCCCTGGTGCGCAGGGTCCGGGCCAGCCCCAACAGCATACTGAGGGCATTATCGTGTCGGTTTGACTGTCAGTACTTGAACCATTGTTCTATGGTTCATGTACTGACTAACATTCAATTGATTAAAAATAAATTGTGAATTGTAATTTTATGTAATGATTTTTAATTTGAATATTTGATTTAATTTAATTGTTTTCTTCTGTAATTTTGTAATGGATTTATGATATCTGAAATAAATGAATTATTATTATTATTATTATTACTTTCTCAGAAATATAAACATGATTGAAGTGCAATAATAAACAAACAAGTTGTGACCGATTCTGTATAGATAGTACTTATCTAATTTTTTAAAGTTCTTCTTTATTTCATCAAGTTATTCTTCATTTCTAGAGTTCTACTGCATCAATTTTGTTGTTTGATATGCCATTTGAAAGTTTATATAATTGCCTATGATTGTTTTTCTGAAAATTGCTAAAATTAGGTTTTGTTGTTTTTAAAATATTAACAAAAATATGTTTTTTTTTCATACACTTTTTCTTATTTACCGGTATAACTCAATAAGGAGAAACATACGTGTACCTAATTTTGTATGTTTTTAACAAAAAATAAAGTCTGTTTTATTGCCTTCTCAGAAAAATAAACATGATTGTAGTACAATAATAAACAAACAAGTTGTGACCAATTCTGTAAAGAAAGTACTCATCTGATTTTACCGCCGTTTTCACTATTGATTTTGAAATGATAAGTATTTAAGAGCTGTGAAAAAGTAGCTGTGCTTTTTACAAATTACAGTATACATATAATCTACGTTTACTCTTATATGTATTATAATATCACACATCAAGCAATTTAGATGTACTTGCTAAGCTATTATAAAAACAATGTACAAAACCAATAATTACCTATAATAACAGTGCAAATAAAAACTATTCCCAACGTGTAGTGAAAATCACTTACTAAGTAGGGAAATGATGAATGAGATAATGTAGACATATAATTTAATTATCGAGTTTAGTGAACAGAGCATAGCAAGCAACATATAAGTACTACTCATCAACACCAAGAAAGTTATGCTGATTAAAACATAATTAATTCTTTTCCAATCCTATCATACGTCAGTCTGTCTTACACTGGCACGATATGAGCTCGATATCTTGCAGACATATTGGATGGAGGTTTCAAGCTAGTGATGGGCATTAGGAAATTGTTATATAACCTCCAGTCACAGTTTTCTGGTAAGAGTAAAGTTTGGATCGGGATATTCGCAGTTTTCCAAATAAGTCTGGTAATTTGCTCTGTGTAGATGGTGCTTCTGAACTTCTCTAGAAGGCGGTAATTGAATTACCACCAGTTTTCTCAAATGTTAAAAACCTAGACAAATCGAAATTACCAAGATATCAAGCTCATATCGTGCCAGTGTAAGACAGACTGCCTGACAATGAAATGCGACTGTGCACGCTCAAAGCAAAAACGTATATTGAAAGGAGTATGCCATATTAGAAAATAAATATTTTAATCAGCATAACATTATGGATGTTGATGAGTGTATATGTTGCTTGCTATGCTCTGTTCACTAAACTCGATAATTCAATTATGTCAACATTATCTCATTCATTATTTCATTGTTATTTTCTATTTTGTACAATGTGATTTACGTAAAAATAAGTAATTTTCATTACACCTTGGGAATAGTTTTTATTTGCACTATTATTAAGATTACAATAATACTTTGTTTTGTACATTGTTTCTATAATAGCTTAGCTTATATTACTTCTAATTTACTGGATGTGTGATATTATAATATGAATATCCTACTTCCTACTAATATTATAAATGTGAAAGTTTGTGGGTTTGGATGTTTAGATGTTTGGATGTTTGTTCCTCAATCACGCAAAAACTACTGAACGGATTTGGTTGAAATTTGGCACACAGATATTACATAGCCTAGATTATAAAACATAGAATACTTTTTATCCCGATATTCCCACGGGAACGGGAACCACGCGGGTGAAACCGTGGGCGGCCGCTAGTATGAAATTATATTACATCTGATATTATAATAAAGAAGTAAACACATATTAGATTTATACTTTAATTTGAAAAAGCACAGCTTTTTCTCTTAAATACTTATCATTTTCAAATCAATAGTGAAAACAGCGGTAAAAATCAGATTCGTACTTTCTTTACAGAATTGGTCACAACTTGTTTGTTTATTATTGCACTACAATCACCTTTATATTTCTGGAAAGGTAATAAAATGGACATTATTTTTGTTATACATAAACATACAAACTAAGACACACTTATGTTTCTCTTTATTTAGTTATACTGGTAAATAAGAAAGAGTGTATGAAAAAACATAATTTTGTTAATATTTTAAAAAACAACAATACTAAATTAGTAGGTATCAATAAAATAATCATAGAACATTATATAACCTTTCAAATGACATATCAAACATTGAAATTGATGCAGTAGAACTCGATAAATGTAGAAAAACTTGATGAAATAAAGAAGAAAATGAAAAAAATAGATGAGTACTTTCCTTACAGAATTTGTAACAACTTGTTTGTTTATTATCGCACTACAGTGATGTTTATATTTTTCTGAGAAGATATTAAAACAGACTTTATTTTTATTATAAACTTACAAACTAAGGTACACAAATGAATTTTTTAATTTAGCTTATACCTGTAACTAAGAAAAAAATTATGAAAAAAAAATCATACTTTTGTTAATATTTCAAAAACGACAAGACTAAGTTAGTAGGTTTTAAAGGAGCAACCATAGACAGTTATATGAGCTTTCAAATGACATATCAAACAACGAAATTGATGCAATAGAACTCGAGAAATGAAGAAAAACTTGTTACGGTCGGCCGCCATCTTTGTGACGTCACAGCTATGCGTGTCCCCACTTCCTCCTCTTAAAACCTTCAGTTTCGTGTTTCGTAGAGCACAAGGAACACATACACACCAGTTTTAGGTATATAGAAGAGAGTCCGACGAAAAATCTCAAAATGCTTCGTCGCCACCTAACTATATAGCGTATTTTTGTTTTTAATTTACATTTCCGATTTTCCCAAGAGAAAATTATTTACAGGGTAGCAATTCGTCGTCATCCGACGCGCGCGGTCAACTTATGAACGTACTTACTTGCCGAAGTTAATCACCGTTTGGACGCAACTTGCCGTTTTCCGATTAAGTAAGTAAGTAGAAGGACAGTTGAACTTACTTACTTACTTATGGATGTGTAAATTGCCCTAGAGGTGTAAATTGGCCTTTAGTGGCACAGTTACGCTAGAAGCATACTATTGTGTTGTGTTGTGTCGTGTCGCGATCTGTCGCGTATCGCTTTCATACATTTAGTATGACTAGAAACACACTATTGTGTTGTGTTGTGTTGACACGACACACTGTAATAATGTGTTTCTAACCATACTAAATGTATGAAACCGATAAGCGACAGATTGCGACACGACACAACACAACACAATAGTATGTTTCTAGCGTTACTTTCGTATCTTATTTATTATCACACGCATTAGTAGATCACCGTGCTTATTGTATACGCACGCACCTAATGCCACCAAAGTTGTACTATTAGTTATTCTGTGCCAAAGTGTACCTTGTCCACATTTTGACCTCACAATGGTGTCAATTCGGGTAGCACGACTAAACTAAATTGACAGAACTAAACTTAATTTTAGCATTCTGTTCTTGTCTTTTCGATACAGAAAGAAAAGGATGGAAAACTAAATTTAGTTTAGTCCTGTCAATTTAGTTAAGTCGTTGCCAACCGAATCGACACCAATGTCTACATTTTGTCCTTAGTAGTAGATAATATCTTATATGGACATTGTCTATGAGGACAAAATGTGAGCATTTTGGAGCAGATACTGCAGCTGCTCAAAATAGACTTTATGTAAGTACTATTGACAACACTTCCGCTTTACCACTCCTAAAGTTAAAATCACTTCCACGCCGCTCCATCCTACTATCCTACTAATATTATAAATGTGAAAGTTTGTGGGTTTGGATGTTTAGATGTTTGTTCCTCAATCACGCAAAAACTACTGAACTGATTAAGTTGAAATTTGGCACACAAATAGTAGATAGCCTAGATTAAAACATAGGATACTTTTTATTCCGATATTCCTATAGGAACGGGAACCACGCAGGGGAAACCGCGGGCGGCCGCTAGTCATTAATAAATAACATACTTTACTTACTTAAGTTACTACTTACGTTCACTTTGTGCATGAATTTACGTGCCATCTGCAAGTACTCAAGACGGCACCTCAGACTATATATGTTGATGTTGACCTTGACACCGCATTTATGCCCTATGTGATAAAAGCTGTTTTCGCACTTTAACTAAAAAAACCTGACATGTTGTCGTGTGTACAAAGTGGTAAATCACGTCAGTTGCTAATCATAGTACAAAGGTGGTATTTTTACTTGTTTAGTTTGAAACTACTTAAGTACTATTTTACTTACCTAATACAATACAATAAATAATTATTTTTTCTGTGTTCTCAAACAAAAAAAGTACCACAAACTTATCTGACCCGGGGACGACGACGCCGTTGGTGAATAAACCACATTAGTCAGAATAAACTTACTTAATTCCAGTTTTGGAAATAAGTAAGTAATATTTTACCACTACTGGATAAGATAAGTTTATGGTTCCCTTGTCAAGTGATTGTGGAGATCAATAAGCTCTATTAACTATTATTTTATGAAGTTTTCTATTAGGTGAATTATTTTGTTAGGTGCTTCTAAATGCACGTGATGTGTACCTTCCACTTCTTCGTATCTTACGTCAGCGTTCTCTTTCATTTTCTCAATGATGGATAAATAATAGTCCTGTCTTTCCCAGTTTAATCCAGGTACCGCTCGTACATTGAGAACTTTGCATCTAATTCTACCGGCATACGTTAGAGCTGTACCTATACCCATTGTACCTATTGCGGAAGCCTTGAGCCTAGGGTCCCTTTTAAAAAAGTATCCCCTTTTTGGTTTAGGCGCTGGAGCCATTCCTCTTCTCATCAAAACTTTACAATTTTCCCGGGAAACAGAACCGTTATAAGCATCGCACACTATATCAATCATGTGATCGTAATCGTAACACGGAAATTTTTCTTCTGGCATATCTTCGTATTCTAACAGTTTTTCCATTAACCTCCCTGTATTATTTACCACTGTTTGTGGGTCAAGTACTGCCGGACTTGAAGAATCAATACAAATTAATTTGTCTACTTCATCAGGGAAAGTTGCAGCATACATAAAGCTGATTGCGCCACCGAGGGAATGTCCCATCAAAGTAACTTTGGACCATTTTTGTTCTTTGATAAGCCTCTTGAGAAGAAAGGTATTGTCCCAGGATGGATAATACAGAATTCCTTTAGGGTATGGGGAAGAGAAGCCATGTCCTGCTAGATCGAGACAAAGTACCGAGGTTGTAGCAGGTAACAAAGGGATGAGATTGTCCCATGTCCCAGCGTTGTCCTGCCTGCCGTGAAGGGCGATTATTGGTTGTTTATTGCGGGGTCCCCACCAGCGACCAGCCACATGCCCCCAGGGAACTGGAAACTTGACTTCTTCTACGGTAACGCCCTTGGGTAATTCTGAAAGAATAAAAAAATACTATACTTACTAATCATTAGGTAGTTAGTACAGTCAGTGGCACGAATCATGAAATCGGGTGGGGATTGCGCGGAACGCGTATTTTGGGTATGCGTTGCGGTGAGGGGCGCGGGCGGTGGGAGAGGGGTGCGCGCTATTGGTCGCTCACAAGAGCACATGCGCGAACTTATCCCCACTCCGTCGAAAAATTTTCATGATTCGTGCCACTGACTGTACCTACCTATTTTTTAGTCAAGATAAATAACATTTTGTCGGATTCTTTAAATAGAACGTACAACTAGAATGGGCTCAATCCGCTTATTACTACGTCTTATTTTATTACGCCACTCCTTTTATTAACTTTTTAATAACTTACTTTCTTCCTTCTGAAGCCCATTCATTGCCTCTGCTTTCTGCTCAAGGAATAAAATCAAATAGAACACTAAAGCACTATATTTTTAAAGCTGATAATATTTTTAACGTCTTTTACACCGTAATGAAACTCCATACATTTAGGTTTTAAGGAGTTATCATAATTTTAAATTATTTGTACTCCACGTAACTAACGTCATATTCATGTTGTCGACTTTAAAAACTAACGCGACGACCGATGACGTCTCATAGTTATCTTAAACAGGGTCAAGAGTCAGACAATACAAGGTCTTTAACTAAGGTGGTAACATAACATAGGTACTTACTTACTTATTTTAGTAGTAACGGAAACCTTCATATTAAGTAGGTACTCAAGTTTTATAATATGGTGGGAACGAGCGACCCGCGGGGCTACCGGCCAAAAACAATGAAGTTAATGTTAACTGTAATTTGTCAGATGTATGTAATACATTGCTGCTTCGTTTTGGCACAAATATAAACTAACCAAAGAAAAGCAGAAATGTATCACATCCAACTGTTAAACAGTTAACATGAACTTTATTTTTCTTATCCGGTAGCCCCGTCGCTGCTGGGCCCTATTTAATAATAAAAAATTGACGACCTCCGTGGTCGAGTGGTTTGCACGCCGGTTTTCAAGGTGTCACCATCTCTTCCCGGGTTCGATCTCCGGCTGGGTCAATGTAGAAAATGTATTTTTCAATATTGTCTCAGGTCTGGGTGTTTGTCATACCACCGTTGTTTCTGATTTCCAAAACACAAGTGCTATAGCTACTTACTTTGGGATTGGAGCAATGTATGTGATGTTGTCAAATATTTAAAATATTTATATTTAAAAAACGTGTCAGTTTGTCAATTGTCTGTCATTAACATGTCATTTTTATTGCGACAACCAATGTAAAAAAAATAAAAACTACTACTCCACAATGTAAACCAAATTGTCATGATGAGTGACAAATTGTCACGTTATTTAATAGGGCCCAAATGATACTCCCGTAATTCGCACCATATTATGCTGGCTATCCTGTTGAATTAAATCGGTAAATAAGTGAGAGTGACTGATCAGCCAGACAGGATCCTCAGGGAGATCCAGACCACTGACAATCGTGTCGAAAAACTAAAAATGGTCTCATGTTTTGATAGTGTGCCCTAGTCTTAATAAAAATATTTTTTGTTGCCTACTGCTTCTACGTAAAACAAAAAAAAATGCAATATTAGCAGTTGGTCGGTATAATGATGAGTTGAAGAAATATTGTTTTCTCATTTATGTTAAAATTAAGGGATCAGGCATACATAATTTTATTAAAAGCACTAAGTCACTGTTTAACAAGGATATATTTGAGTAACTAAAAGCAATACTCGCATTATCAAGGAAACAACATCTTAGACCTTATTAATCACTATAATATTTGATTTACCAAGATTTTACAAGAAAATATAATTAATCTTATCAATCACTATATTTTAACGTAACTTTTATAATCACTAACATTCTAAATTGTGTTACAAATAAAACAACACATTAGACTTTATTATTCATAGTGAATAATAGCATAGCCAATAAACAAATCATAAAACATTAATCATCATGAATAAACAATTAAACTTTACTTTTGTAATCACTTCTATTTTAAATTTATTGTATTACAATGAAATAACAAATAGTCTTTATTATTCATTCTAACGAACATTGCATAAAATGCCAATAAAACAACACATTCAATCAAACAAATGAACAAAGTGTTCTGAACAGAATATCATCTTAGATGTAACACAGGTATTCAATGCTTATCTTATTATTCGGCGAGGCACAAAATCAGACTGACCCGTTACACTATTTCGATTTCACTTTTATACATTCATTCTTGGCGGGAATTGAGACTTCTTTCACCGTTACTGTCCATAGTCATTTCACTACTTATTATCTCGATTATAACTGTAAAACATTAATTTCCAAGAAAGCATGCGTAACACAATTTTGAAATGGACAGTAAGAGTTATTGAAATAGAATCACGCTAATAAGTGTACTTAAATATTTCTATAAATTTAACGAATGAACCTTGCTCTAAAGCCAAATACACTTCCGTCAATTTACATACTTTTAATCAGTGCACTAAAATCTTATAATTTGTTACTTAACATTTTTACACTACTACAGTTCGTCATAATATTTGTGATCATTAATATAAAATGGTAAATAAATAATTTTAATAAAATTAACAATTAACAATTACACAGTCAAATAATTAAACCGGAAACCAATAAATATGTTGATAAAATTTAATGATCTCTTTCGATTTATTTAAATGCTTATAATTTTGCGAAGATATTAATTTCAGTAATGAAAAATATAAATAAACTTATTATTAAGCCTAAAATTGTTTGAAAACATCCGTATGACAAATTTATTATCAATTGATACCCAGCCGGAACACTCGATATATTATATTTATGCTTTTAAATGTTATCATTCATTTAAAAAAGGTAACTATGCGGGTTATGCGGGGCCACGTTTCTGTGGTGGCTGCACATGATTAACTAGTGGCTCCGTGAGCTGTAGACCTCGCGTTAAAAAGTAGCTCGAATTGTATGTTGTTAAAAAATAATCTAAAAGATGTCGCCACCCCTTTTTCCTAGACTGCTGAGCTTTTCGAAGCACAAAGTGGGTTCGTGCTGTTTGGTATATTATTTGGTATGTATATTTGCAGCTAGATGGCGCTTCTAATTTTTACCATTTTTCGAAATAGGTGATTTTTTGGAAAATTTCTAAAAGCTGGCTCGAATAAAAATTCTATATAATTAACGAACCTGCTCACAAAATTTCACGATAATCGGTTGAGAAATGCGACCTGTAGGGGAAAATAGACAGCTGGAAAGTCGGACTGAAATATGATTTTTACGTATCTCTGCCATTTAAAAAAAATTAAAAAAATGGCGTGATAAAAAAATTATATATTATTTTCAAACCTGCTCACAAAATTTCACGAGAATTGGTTGAGAAATACGACCTGTAGAGGAGAACATCGAGCGCCAGAAAGCCGGACTGAAATATTATTTTTTTACATATCTCTGCCATTTCAAAAAATTTAGAAAAACTGGTTCTATTTAAAAAATCTATATCATTTTCGAACATGCCCACAAAATTTCACGGTAATCGGTTGAGAAATGCGACCTGTAGAGGAGAAAAGAAAAGCCGGAAAGCCTTTTATAATAAGATACCAGAACAAGTCACAGAACTGCCCTTGGAAAAATTTAAAAATACTGTTAAATCCAATTTAATGAGTAAAGGTTATTACACTGTTGACGATTATTTGAAGGATAAAAAGGCATGGGCATAGCTTTTGTATTGTTAATTATTACTCTAATACCTCAGTATTGATTAGAAAAAGTCCGGAATTCTTTCATAGGTCTAGATAAAAGTCCTTTAATTAAACTCGAATCGTGATTTTCTTTTCTAAGTATAAAATTGTGAGAAGTATCCTACCTACTTAAAAACGTACTTCTGGCTTCCTGACTCGACGACTTAATATGGGTAGCTTTAGTATGTCATGCTCACTTCAAACATTTCTGCGGTGGTGTTGTGTGAGGCGGGTCGTTACGTTCCCTCAAATATGGTTGAGCGAAGCGATGGCTGGTTCATGCGTCATGCTCGTGAACGGGTGCTGCCAGTGGGAATGGGTCTGCTTCTGTCTGCTTGTATTAAGGGCGTCGTATAACTCGTATATAAAAGATCTGTTTTATATTGTCTGTATGTATGGCACTTCTTACTCAAAAAATATAATTCTTAATAGCTTACCTTGTTTTGATTTATTTAATGGGGTTGGCAACGCAAAGCTAATCGCAGATGGCGCCAGCGGCGATCTAACCGCTATCAACACTTTGATTGGTTAAAATATGCCACAAATGACATTTGATATTTGAAACAACCAATCAAATGTTTTAGTACAACCGCTTGTGGCGCCATTAGTTCCTCAGTTTCCATCCCCATTGCAATATTTTTACTTTCTATAGTCAGTAGTTTAGTGAAAGACCTATGAAAAGCTTTTGGATATAAATTTTCAATTCGATGCCTTAACATAGGTAGTCTTAGTATGTCATGCTCTCTTTAATCATTTCTGCGGTGGTGTCGTATGAGGCGGGTCGTTACGTTCCCTCAAATATGGTTGAGCGAAGAGATGGCTGGTTCATGCGTCATGTTCGGGAACTGGTGCTGCCAGTGGGAATGGGTCTGCTTCTGACTACCTATCTTAATGCATATTGAATTGTATGTTTTTCTTTTATTTTTATCCTAGACTGAATAACAAGTTCAAACTTTGAATTTAGCTTGAAATCTGTAAATTGATTAAGAAATTTGAAACTCATTAAGAAATGAGCTAATTTTATTTGTTAATCTTTGTTAATATAAAGTCTGGAAACGATATACATATTTGTAAATATCGTTCCATCTGATTGATAAAGCTGACAAGTTTTTTGCGCCCATTTTTCTTGTCAGTTAAAAGACGTCATAATGGGTGGTAGGGTAAAAGAATTGACGATTTAAAAATGCTTATTATGTGAGCTTATTTAAATAAAATATATTTCACTTTCATTTCACTTTCACTTTCCAGACTGAAATAAGTTTTTTTAACATATCTCCACCAATAAGAAAAATTTCAAAAGACTTGCGTGAAAAAAAAATTGTATGCTATTTTCAAAACTGCTCACAAAATTACACGAGAATCGGTTGAGAAATGCGACCTGTAGAGGAGAACAGACAGCGCTGGAAAGTCGGACTGAAATCTGTTTTTTTAACATATCTCCGCCATTTTGAAAAATAAAAAAAGAACTTGCTTAACAAAAAAAAATGTACATCATTTTCAAACCTTCTTATAAAATTTGACGAGAATCAGTTGAGAAATGCGGCCTGTAGAGAAGAACAGGCAGAGCTGGAAAGCGGACTGCAATCTGTTTTTTTAACATATCTACGCCATTTTAAAGAAATCCAAAAAACTGGCTCGACAAAAAAAATCTATATAATTTTCAAACCTACTTACAAAATTTCACAAGAATCGGTTAAGAAATGCGACCTGTAGGTTGGAACTTGGAACAGACAGCCGGACATACGAAAGAATTTTTGCCCAAGCTGAAGCAGAGACGCTTCGCTCGCACTTCGTGCTCGCTCGGTCAATTAATTACTAATTACTCATGCGGTGGCTGGTTCATCACGTTCTAGTGCCGGGAATGAATTTCAAAACTTACTTCCTTAATCAGGTACCTTTTCCAAATTCAAAACGGTAGTAGTAGTAGAAGGGGTTATTCACGATTGTCGGAAACCAACTTTCCGAATCGAATCGGAAAGTCGGTTTCTATAGTCTTCGAGCTTATTTTCTACCTTATGCTACTTAACTTTGTCAATGCATTGCGCTTTCCCGTCGGAAAGTGAATCGAATACCAGTCGAATGTATTTTGAGAATGGCAGTTTTCGAATCTATCGGAGGATACGGATTCATATCGAATGGTTTCGAGTAGATTTCCGACAATCGTGGGGAGGAAAATTTTCGGTCGAACACGCGGTACGGCTGTGGTAATGCCACACAAATACCGGTCGGGTTATCGGTCGGGTATATATATGTCACCGTTAAAGTGCGGAAATCCATTAATCTGCAGATTAACTAGTGAATCTGCAGATTAACTGGTCGAGTCAGTTAAATTGCGGAATTTTTCTTAAAATAGACGTTTTTCGCACTTTAACTAGTAAATCTGCAGATTAACGACCAAGGATCAGTTAAAGTACGGAAACGGGTTCTATTATTTAAAAAAATGAGTAATAACATAAAAGGGGTTAGACTCGCCCCCGTGGAAAAAGTCTCAAAATGTTCATTAGGTTAGGTTAGGTTAGTATTGCGACCAAAAACGCGCGAGCAGAGCGAGCGCGCCGCGGGAGCGGCCGGCGAAGCGCCAGAAACGAAGTTTTTGTAAAATAAACTTTCAATGTGGGTCTTTTACTTCAATTTCCTGAAGCCTTGGCTATTTCACGCACTGTATTCCGCACTTTAACGGTGTAGCATCCGTTAATCTGCAGATTAACTGGTTGTAGTGAGCCCGTGGACCTACTGATTTGGCCTACTGGTAGGACCACGGTATACCACTGACTATGTACTCTTGTCCTTCTGGACTAGGGTTTTTAGAATATCGTAGTGTCCTATAGTAGGTATCGATAGATAAGTAATAAAGAACCGAACCTAATTATTCCGAAAATGCCAGTTTTCCCGCTTTCTTAAACCGACCACCTGTACCTTGATTACGTAAAGCTGTTGCTAACAATTCTTGATTGAAATCGATTGAAAGCGCAGTTACATTGCTGCTTTAGTTAAGATAGTTGTCACATTGCTTCTTACTAAAGCAGCGATGTAACTGCAATTTCTGTCTGAGTTGATTGCAACAAAGTTACGTAATTACCCCCCTGACCCTTGATCACGTAAGTCGGTTGCTAACAATTCTCGATTGAAATCGATTGAAAGCGCAGTTGAATTGCTGCTTTAGTTAAGATAGTTGTCACATTGGTTCTTACTAAAGCAGCGATGTAACTGTGATTTCTGTCAGAGTTGATTGCAACAAAGATACGTACAGCTCGCGCAACATAACTTGACCCAAGATGGCGCCGATCTGCACAGGTACAGACGCTCACAAAATTTTTAAGAGCGAATTAAGTTTAGTTAGTAAAATTAAATAAAGAAATACCTTTTTTTTTTTATTGTTTATTGTTTAAGACATATTACATACAGATTCTATTATACATTTACTCACTGGCAAAACCACTAGGGTTTGTGTGCCCATGAGTTTTTCTTTTAATCAAAAATTTTGGATCATTTATTCACTTATTTATGTAATATTATAAAAAAAGTTTTACTTATTTTTTTATCACCCCAATAAAATATTTAAATTAAATTTTAACTACCTAGTTTTACTTATTTATTAAATTTTTTTGAAAAAAGAAATATATGTAGCTTACTTCCGCAAACAAAGTTTTTGTTTGCGGAACATTTGTTTGCGGAAGTAAGCTACATAAATTTCTTTTTTCAAAATGGTTTGGGACTTCCGCCAAGTGACGCCTGATTCAATCAAATACTTATTTATTAAATCTTTGAATGTGAACAATCAAAATGCAGCGAGTACGATCATACTAGTTAATCACGAATTATTTGTTTGAATCTGGCCTTCAGTTAATCCACTATTAATCCTTTTTGATAAAACAATATACGTTATAAACCCTTTGTCTCGTTTGTCGCTTCAGAACTGTATTGCTTAAACGAGTTTGCGGCGGCATTTTAACGTTTGAAAAACCACACATTAAACTTAGCACTCGACTGTCCTTAAAGACGCTCGCGGGTGGTGTGCGGGCGCGCAGCGCGCGGCACATCCGTTACCATGGTTACGCGGGGAGCAGCCGCCCGCGCTTCATAACCCCTACCCAGAGTTGCGCCTAAAAATCGTTATTCAAGTTATGTTGCGCGAGCTGTTATTACCCCCCTAATGTAAGTCAAGGGCCCTATAGCAACCATATGGCTGCATGACTGGTCTCACGAACCAATTTAATAAATTACATTTCTATTAAGAAAATTAAATTGTATCTCCTCGCATTTCTTGAGAAAAGCATTAAACAAGCCTTGTACCTACTAGAAGCTATTTGCATTGCCTCGAATGATTAAAGCCCTCGCCTGAGGCTCGGGCTTCAAACCATGAAAAATGTAAATACTAACTTCCCGTTATTCTCGGCTGTAATGTTCTATTTCATGTCTCAGTGGACAACTGAGTTTGGGTATTAATATCAACTTGTGGGTACATTTTATTTCATGCTGTTATGTCATGAAATATGAGTGAGATAGCGCTATGTATGCAGGTATTTGGATTAAACCGGTAGGTACTTACTTAGAGTTTCAGCTGCATCTTAAGTAATAACTTAATTCAAATTCGTTTGGATCCTGATTCACAAACGACCTAAAGTATCCGTATCCGATGCTATGTTTTCTAAATAAATGAATAAATAAAAAAAATACTTTATGGTTTCCATTCGAATAAGGGTTCAAAGTGACATTTAAAAAATAAAAATAGTAATTATTTGCCACACTAGATGGCGTTGATGGTAAGAGAAGTGTCAAAATAGGTTTTTAAAAATAAACGGCCTGTACCAAAGTGGCAAGTAAGCGTTCGCTGGCTGTCATCTGCCCAAAGAGGAACATTTTAAGGTTAAGCTCCGGCCAAACTGACGCGAATTCCGCACGAAATTCGCCAGTGTGATCACGTAACTCAAAGCGATAGCCATAGCCATAGCCATTGTCAAAGAAATTGCTATGGCAATGACTATGGCTATTGCTTTGAGTTACGTGATCAAAATCTGTCAAAATGAGCGACGCGAGCGATTCGCTCGCGTCGGTTTGGCCGGAGCTTTACATCTGCCTCCCTACCCGTCTGTCTAAAAAGTCAGTTTACCTGAGAAATTATTAAATTATTAAAAAAAACTTATACTGGTAACCCTGTCGGTGCTGTCAAAATTCTAATAGTAAACATATTTTTTTATTTATTTATTTAGATGGGTATTGGTGGGGTGGTTGGGGATTTAGGTGGGTAAAAAAAATATTTTTGAAATACCCCATGTAAACTGACTTTTTAGACAGACTCTACCTGAGTACTCTTCAATAAAAAAACATTGTATCGCGAAACAAAAATCTCATACTTTTTTTTAATTTGTTGAATGTTGTGATGTTTTTGTTGATGTGTAGAGCAAAACACGCGCTATGGACCCGCCATTCTTGGTAGATCACATGTTTTGCTAGTAATAAAAGTAGCATGCAAAATGCAAATATGGATAATTTAAATTAACAAATAGCTTAGTAAAAAAAATCACATTGACACTTATATTTTTATCAACGCCAAATATGAATATAAGATTCTTGACGCCATGTATCGAGCCTACAGTTTTTTGTCATTTTAAAAGCCCTCATTGTCAAAAAGATGGCCACATACTCTTTGCCGTACATTCTCGAGTGAAGTTGCCGTTTCTGTCCATGCAGATATTAGACGGGCCTTTTTTCGTTCATTTTCGATGCTTCATCGCAGTGAAGCATCAAAAATGACGTGTCTAATTTATGTAGAGTCATCTTTCATCGCGATGCGCCTTTTCGATGAAAGTCACTAGACGGCAGTGCAGTTTCATCGGGCATCGGCCTTTCATCAGTCATCGGTATCGGAAATGAACAATAAATGCGCGTGTAAACAGTGCCATTCACTGCAGTGAACGGCATGTCGTTACGAACTTATTTATATTTATTTTAAAATGCCTCTATTTTTCGTTTTTAGACTTTTTTCAACCCGCATCATGCAACATGCATACAAGCAGTGCATGCAAGCATTTTTTTCTCTTTAATTAACTTTTAATTCTTTAATCAAAATTATCACGCACAACCTGTTGCCGCGTTTGAGAGAAATGAGAAATACTACATTCATTTTACATTTAGTGTCTAAATACTAAAAATCGTTCACTGGTCACTAGTCACTGCCTTTGTCATCGAAAATGAAGCACTTTTAATGACCGTCTAATATCTGCATAATCGCTCAGAGGCACATAATTCGAACCCTACACCACCATCTATTTTGTGCCTAGCTAGTTCCTACACAGCTATAATACATACACGATAAATATAGATCAACCGCATTTATCAGGGGCCTATTTCATAAGTACTCTATGGCAATCGGCCGGTGACTCAGTTAGCCTGCTGGAATGCATCCAAACAAATTTGACATGACAAATTACGTCACTTACGTCAACGTCACTTGTTTTACGTCACGCACGTCGGACGGTCTTCAATTCAATTCAATAAAAAAGAGAAGAATTTGTAAACGAAAATTTGTAAATTTATTCAAGAATTCGTCAACTTAACACCAACAATAAACCTTGTCTACAATGGCGGAGAAGAGAAAAACTAAAAAGCGCAAAGAGGTACGTTGCACGAATCAAAATTACATTGCAATAAAAATAAGCTTCCAGTGTTTTTGTCTACGTTTCCATAAGGTTTCCATATTGCGGTTTTTCCCGTTGTGAAAACTATACATTTAGTTATATGCTTATGTATGATTTTTCCCGAGTTCATCCTGTTTGGCGTTAAACAAAGAAACCTGACGATGATAGTCTTACGTTTTGGTACGGTGATGCGTTGTACGTAAATATTGCGCGTATGTTGCGCGTAGTTTTGCTGGCCGGCTCTGATGATTTGGCTGTTTATTAATAATTTTTGTTTCCTTATGTGACGCGTTGGAAAGTCCATTCGTAAAATGCAGGACACTAGAAAAATCTTTGTTCTATTACCTAGTTGTTATACCATACAATAACAGCACTAAGGAGAAAATCATTCTGATTCAAATAGACAGACCAAGGTTCATTCAGTTCAAAAAGTATAGAGAGCAGTTCATGCTAAATTTATGATAACTGTTATACAGAGCAGTTTTAAGATACTGTTGTTCCTTTACTGAGCATGTATTTATGGCTGATTTCAATAATCTATCTTCAGCAAGAGATAGGCCTACTATGGCAGAGGTGGCCAACAAGTCGATCACAATTGACCAGTCGATCTCTGGAGTCTAGTGATGCAACAAATACGAATATTCGTATTCGCCGAATAGTAGATATTTACCAAATATTTGTATTCGCCGAATATCATCACGAATATAAAAAACAAACTGTATTATAACTGAACGCAAACCAAGTTACAGTTTGGTTGTGCATCGCGTATCCGAATGTACCTAATATGCACTATACTGTTTGTATCTTTTGATGGGGATTACCTAATGAATGCACGAAGTCGAGTTGTCAATTGTTACTTGTTTGCTTCATAGCATAAAATGCCTAAGAAGGCACAAATGTTGTACTTTTTGAACAAAACTTTGTCAGCAGTTAATTTCAATTATTAAATATCTTAGTAAAAAAATAATACTGTGTATTATCCATTTATCATTACCTTGTTGAATTATTCGTATTCGTTAAAGTAGTTTTTGTTGCATCACTACTGGAGACAGTGCAGTCGATCGCGAGAGACATTACAAAAACAATTTTGCTTGTAAAACGTAAAGCAACCGAACGGCGGAGGCGGGTGCGGTAGTTTTGTAGTGAAAATACCTACCCCAAAAATGCTTTAAGTCTATCTCAATAGGCCAGATTTTTTTTAAGTAGATCGCATCCCTAGACCAGTTGGCCACCCCTGTACTATGGATCCATGTTACCAGGTAACTGTTGTTGTTTCCCGTCATTTTACAGAAATATCTAGGCAACAAATTTAGTAAACCTAACTCTTTCTGAACATAGATTATTGAAATCAGCCTGTACCTTGATTACGTAAGGCTGTTGCTAACAATTCTCGATTGAAATCGATTGAAAGCGCAGTTGCATTGCTGCTTTAAGTAAGATACTTGTCACATTGGTTATAACTAAAGCAGCAATGTATCTGCGATTTCTGTCAGAGTTGATTGCAACAAAATTACAAAATCACCCCCCTGTTATATTATGCTGATTGCTTCATGCAATGACAGTCAATCAATTTATGTTCAAATCTGCTATTTAGCTACTCTTTCATATTGCACAATTTATTAATTTTATTTTTTCATTTTAATATTTAGCTATTGAATTGTTGCTGTGAGCTGTCTTGAATTTAATAAGACTTAAATTAATGCTCCTCTTGTACTGCTGTTTAAACACCAAATACAGCAAGACAATAGAGACAGTTGTTATCTGTTTTTGGTACTTAAACAGTAGGTACTGTCAGTGCCAAAATAATCTGAGCCTTCAAACCTACCAAACCACCTGAATATTAGGCAAAAATCAACATTATCTCAAGACATTAAGGTGCACTTTCGTTAATCTCAGTCATCAATTGCAAGTAAACCTTAACATCGAGTAAGGTTGATTTTTGTCAAATGTTTAGGTATTTTTGGAAGGTTAAATACCCAAATCATTTGACACTGACTGTACATGCCACCAACATGGTTATATTAAATAAAATATTCCGCAGCTCATAAGAATGTAGTGCAGGGATTCCCAAAGTAGTTTATATCGACTCTTTGGGGTCGAAATCCATTTCCCAGGGGTCAACATAAACAAATAGATAAATATTTGATAGGATTTTTAAAGCAATTTGGCTATGGGGGTCTGAGGTATCAGTTAATTTTATAAAAGGGGTCTCTTGCCCAAAATAGTTTGGGAATCCCTGATGTAGAGTGTTGTCTTCCCCGGCATGATCATTCATTGCATTCATTAATTTAAGCTTTTATTTTTTCCAGCGTAAAAAGGTTTGTTTAAAACTGTTTGAGGCACATTTATTTTTAGTACTTTTCTGCACTCTCAAACTAATTTTATTTTTTTATTTTAGTAGTTACGAAACATCACAACATTTTATAATTAATATGTTTGATTCACAACTTGTGTAATATATTTGCACTGATTTTAATGATAATGGTGTAATGGAAACTGATTCATGTTAGTACCTACACAACATGCCAGCATGCTACAATGATGATTTCATAATTACTATCCCAAATTCATTTAAAATTTAAATAATAGTGATAATAATTTGTAGAGTAGAATGCAATTTTGCGATCATGTCAACACCATGTGAAATTCAAAACATGCTAATAGTTTTGTGAAATTTGTATGATGAAGTAAAGTCCTCGGCACGCTGAGCTACCACAACATGCCAAATCTTCTTAATAAATTTTAAATTCAAAGTTCACTATAAAGTTCAAAATAAGTTAGAGATTTTTAACAGTTTTGTATAACTTGATGTGCTGACTGTACATTCTGTATCCAATCCATTAATATAACATAACTATTTTCCCGACACATAAGCTTTTAAAAGAACATTGAGTAAGGAATAAGGTAAAGGACCCTTGTCGAAACAAATCCGGTCACACTCACATACTCTTAAAATATTATCTATCAATCACCTTTTCCCGTTTGAAATATGTGAAGCTCCATTTCGCGTGACGTGAACTTTTAAATGATAATCTACGAGAATACAGGTCCATTTATGAATATTTTTCATTCAACCAACTATACCTCATAAATGAAGCATATTCTAACTCTAGTAGATTATTCAATCACATACACTGGATGCAATATAGGTACTCGTAGATTTCAGTCACCCATTGACTACCTACTCAAGGGTTTTTATACTGATTTATTGACTTTTTATTATTGATAGTTATCTATAAAATACTTACTTAAAAATATAGTTTATATAGTCCTAAAGGGAGAATGAGTTTTCTGTGTTTTGAAGGGGATGGGTCGACACGAATCACTGTGGCGTATCGTAAGTAGTTCGTTGGGCGTATCGCATCATAATACTGCGTATCTTTTAGCGATCTTATTTTAATCGCATCTATGGTAATAGTTACAAGGGCTAAATGCATCATTTAATTAAATGATGCGTCCTCACCTAGACTGTGATGTGACTTATACACTGCAATGATACATAGGTATTTGGACCCACCTTCAATCTATAGAAGTCACAGGTGACCGCTAGTTCTTCAAATTAACTTGCTATTTGCAAGAAAGTTTTGATTGAAATTCATCTATCAGTCTGTAAAGAAACTTATAATAAGTAGATAGCTTTTTAAGTAATGTAATCAAAGTTTTACTTTCGCCTTCGTCTGTAATCTAGAACAAAATATAGCGAATTCCATAACCAATTGACAGTGAAGTTATGTTATTGCTAACATTTTATCGTATGGGCTGCGTAGGCGAGACGGCCTACTTTCACTACAACTTGCTGAAGCACCACACAGCTCGAGTAACTGTCATTTGAGCAGGTAGTGCAGTAAAAGTAGTTAATAGTGAGTCGGATTGGAACAGTTAACATGGTGAAAGATTTTGTAAGTCATAATTTTTTTTTTTGGAAAATGCTTCAGGAGTTTGTAAGTTGGATTGGAGCTTGGTGTTTGCTGTCCTCTTTTTGAATTTGGTGACATGCAAAAATAAAAAAAGCTGTGAAACAAGTTTGAAATCAGGCAAAATGATTTTTTCTACACTATTGTGACAATTTTTTTTAATAAGTTCCTAAATCCGTTAAAACCTAGTTTTTGGTATTGAAACCTGAGTATTTCTATAACCATTTACTATTTGTTATAATAATATATTGGCATTAAAGATGTTCCAATAAGCGTTACATGGGATGGATGGCTAAACGCCATTAACGTCTCATAATATCCCTCTCATAATAATTTGTGGGAGAGTTCCTGTGGTTTGAGGAACATAAAACTAAGAAAATCGTAAAACGAAACAATGAATTCTGTTGTGTATCGTAGTTTTTTTTTTGTTTTTTCACCCAGTTTAGTACTATAATGTATGCTGTAATAGCCCATGACATGCCTTGACTACTGAATAATATTCAATTTCATTTGAAAACTCCTTAACAAGGACACAGTCATATAGATTTCATCTTGCATAACGGACGAAATCTTTCCTTTTTTCCGTTTTTGTTGTATTTTTGAAGTCACTATAGTTCAGTGGCGAAGGGTCCATACAAGCCGATTTTCATCGGCTTACCTTTTGAAAATCCCACCCCATTGATCCACTACACAGATCATAACATTTTTGTAGACCGGCTTACCTTTGCCATAATTTCACCCCTCGCCACTGCTATAGTTACAATTCCTAATTGCTTCAATCGGTGTTATAATGGATGGTACTGCGGTTCAAAGTCATGGCCAACATACAGGGTTATGTAACGTTGTTTTGCGTTTGACTTGGATTCGAGGTTACATGCTTGCGTTTTGAATGTCATTCGTACGGTTTTTTAAGCCATTCAAAAATTATAGTTGTCTCCTTAATGTATGTATTTTTTTCTTTGCATATTAAAGATTTTTCCTTTAGTTTTCCGATTGGGACAAAGTACCTACCTCATTTAAATATACGTATAATGATAAAGTAGAGAGGCTGATACTTGATTTACTATATTTTTATGAAATTGGATACATTTATAACCATCATGTCGTGGATCAGTTATTATAAATAGCTCTGACATTATGCATTTCCTTAGAAAGACGGTTGATTGTGTATAAAGCATTTTTTCTTGCTCTTGATCTTATAAGAATGAAGAAAGTACCTACGTGTATTTTTGGTTCAGATTCGTCGTCTATTTTCGGTCTCGCACACGTTGCTTGGATTTTTTGTCCTTTCAGAGTTTTCTATATGAAATGAGTTTGAAGTTCTTATAACATTGTAACAGTTGGATTTGATAGATATTAATAATATCACAAAGACACTTTGTTCTATGCAATATTGTTTACAAATGAACGT
The DNA here is from genome assembly GCA_928269145.1 of Agriphila tristella. Lineage (NCBI taxonomy): Eukaryota > Metazoa > Arthropoda > Insecta > Lepidoptera > Crambidae > Agriphila > Agriphila tristella. Next base: position 33,308,911 of record OV743432.1, read on the forward strand.
AATAAATTATTCATCTTTGAAATGTTTTCCTATAATATCTAACCTACTACGTAACGATCTAGATTGGCAACCATTTGCCGATTTAAATAGTCTGTAATAACTTTGTTATTTCGCCTTGTTCGGTAGATCTTTATCAATTTCAACTGATGGGAGCACCAACTTTTAAAATTCTATTATCTCATAATAATGGATTTCTATTAGATTAGATTCACACTTCATATTTTTACTGCAACCATTGAGGTATTAATTGTATAATAAGCAGCGAGCAAAGGCCTTATCTTGCCTATGTACAATCGACAACACCGGCGCTTTACCACTTCTAAGGTTAAAATCGTGTGCACGCCGCGCCCTCACTTCCAGTTAAAATGCCCTGCCGACTGCCGTGCTATTCTGTCACGAAACTCGCAGCTCACTTGGAAGTCACCTCACTAGGCATCAGTGCCGGATTTGTCAATAGGCCGAGTAGGCCGCGGCCTAAGGGCGGCAAGCACCTAGGGGGGCGGCAGACCAGTAACGCCATTCACCCGCCCGCCTGACTGAGGGACGTCTGGTACTACTCGGCCTAGGGCGGCCAAAACTGTAAAATAAATCCGGCACGGCACTGCTAGGCATGAGTTTGATATTGGAAATTAGATAATTGTAGGATACGTTATCAATCAAAATTAGAATCTACAGAAGCAACCTGAAATCTCTTTATTATCTTATTTTTCCTAATATCAAACTCGTGAGAAGTGGGGTGACTTTCGAAGTGAGTTGTGAGTTTTGTTTCAAAATAGCACGGCTGGTGCGCGCGGGCACACGAACTTTTTGCAAAGTGGTAAAAGCACGTGATTGGCCGATCGTACGAACTACATACATAGACCATACCTCAATGACTGCAAAGGGTGATTTAATACTTTGGATACATTTAAATACCTAAGGGCCAATGTTTGTTTATTTTCAAGGAGTTTGGTGAACCAGCGGAGTCGGAAAAACCGACAAGTGAAGAGTACTCAGTAGCAAAATGGCTGAAGGCGAACGTCCCCACAAAGAAGACCAAGTTCTTGAACCATCATGTCGAATATTTCACAGGTAATGAATGGTAATGGTTGGTGAAGCACTCTTGTTTTTTTGAAGCGCTCATGGCAGAACTTGCTTGACAGACTTATCGCACTCGATCACGTTTGTTAAGCAACGATCGGTCCGGACAGGTGTCGGATGGGTGACCGAAAGTGATATTACAACTAAGCGCTTCCGTGCTTCGGAGGGCACGTTAAACCGTCGGTCCCGGCTGTTGTCATCTGATAACAGTCGTTAAACCAAGTAGAGGCCTTACAGGCGGCTTGATAAACTCTTAACACCAGAGGTGGCCATTGATCCTCATTCGATAAGAAAGAAAGAAGAATAGCAAATTAGAAAATGAATATCTTAAATTCATGCAGGTTTAACTCAGAAAAACCGCTGTGCAGTTCCCTATTTTTCTCCTCTCTTTTCGCCATTATACATTCGCGCCTATTACAATAGGCGCAATCAACAAATGAACTATTTGATGTTTACAAAAGCTATTTTAATCCAGGGCCCATTGTTTACCGTTTCTTAATATACGTTACAATTACGGTAACACATGAATAATAACAAAACTAATCGTTGTGAGGCAACCGGCCTTCTCCGCTGTAACCGTCTGGCCACGCGAAATGGCGAAGCGGCGCGCGACTTCTCATCATTGCGCGCTCAACTCACCAATTATTCACATTATGACCTACGATATTCTTTACAAAGAGCGCGATATATCTCGGCTGCGTTCGGACACTGGATCAGAACGAAGCCGAGCGGCAGCGGCGCTCAATGAACATTGGTCTCTCTTGTGCCGGCTCCACAGCCACACGTTGGTCCAAACCTTGGCCATGTATCGTTCGTTGATGCTTTGGAAAAAACCTCTTTGAAGCATTTGTTACAAAACCGGAAATTTACGATGAATTTGCCGATATTGTGGCCAACGTGTGGAGCCGGCATACAAACAGGGGGTCAAGTCTGCTAATCTTTTCGTCAAAATCGTAGTTCAATGGTGTTTCAATGGTATTTTTTTTGACACAGTTCTTGTTTCTTAAACCCAAAATCAAGACACAATATGTTTCAGTTTTGGGTTTAAGAAACAAGTACTGTGCCAAAAAGCATTACCATTCAAACACCATTGAACTACGATTTTGACGAAAATATTAGCAGACTTGACCCCCAGAACGTTCACGCGACCAACGTTGTATGAAATTTTTATTGTACTTACCTATGTAAAGAGGAGAAATAAATAAATATTTTAACGTAGCTTGGGTGGGCCCCGGAAGCGGCGCAGCCCGCAGACGCCACGCTAAATGTATATCATCCCTAATTCACAATTCGCTGCGTCTCCGTTCGCTGATTCGCATGGCCAGACCACAAAATAGAGAGACTAACAGAAGTTTAGCTTAGTACTACGGGCGCTCGAGCATCGCACACACACAAAGACAGCTCTCGCCACTGCGTCACGTACTCGAACTGTTTTGAGAGTGGCATGAGATTGCAATTATACAGTGTCGGTGAAAGATGTCTATGTGTGCATTGCTCGAGCGCGCAAGTGTTAAGCTCAACTACTGTACTCTCTCTATATTGTGGCCAGACCGTAAAACATGCGGCTGACCCACTGTTTTATAGCTTATCATCAGAGTTTATAGTTGAAAAATATCAGCGTATATTAATTGTGTAATATGGAAATGATACACGCGACGCGGCGTCGACATTGTTGAGAAGATTGACGTCATCGTAGCCATGATAATGCATGAGGATAAAAAAAAAATATTTGCATAATAAATCTGGAGATTGATGTCTATTAATAATTGTTTGAGTTAATAATGGACAACATTTCATTTTGAGAAAGTACTAAAATTAGAAAACCATATGTTTCTTTTCAGAATTTTTAGTTCAGTATTTTTTACGTTATTTAAAAAAAACTAAAATCTAGTCCAAATTGGGAATGTCAGGAAGTTTGAGTTGAGTCTATTTGTCTTGTATTTATATTATCTGTGTATTCAATCCATTGTCATAATAAATCATAGTGACAGAATGTCATTCAAGCGTATTTCTGATCAGAGTAGTTATAAAATAGCAAAGTAGCATTTAAATTTTTTTCTCTTTACTTTCGATAGTTGTATAGATTTGAAGTTTTGAAAATCGGTAGGAAATATTATATGCCAATTCAATCCCATACATTTTTCGAAATTAAAGCAATAGCGAAGCGAATATGCAAATGTGTCTTTCTATAAGGGAGCTGAATGTTCTTTGCAAGCATCCGATATGGTCCCCACTAAGGGGGGAGTCCCATACTTACCCAGGTGTATAACGGCAATTTTTTTTAATGCACAGCAGGATAGTGCTTGATCTTCACATCACCTGATGTTATGTGACGATAAGGCCGAAGATGGTAGCGCACTATACCCTGAATCATCATCACTGAGAAACTGGCTATTTTACCTCTAACTGCCGGAACACAATAATTTTTAAACTGTTGTTATGGCGTCAGACTTAGGTAAGATGGTGGAAGCTAGTCAGGCGGACTTGAAATAAGCTTTACCACCAACCAAACCTACAAATTGTACCCCCACTGGGAATCGAACCCGGGAACCCTGCGTCTTACATTGGTGGGCGAACAACTAGACCACATAGGTGGTTAAGAGGCATTTTCCCTACTTTAAAAGCCCTAAATGCTCATCTTTGTTCCAGGCACAAAGGCAGTGGACGCCCTCCTGACTTCCAAGTGGGCGACTGGCAAGAATCCCTCGTTCACAACCCGCCACGAGGTCACAGACTACTTGCACCAAATGCTTCTGCACAAATTGTTCCACAGAGCTAAGAAGGTATACAGAACAATAAACAAAACAGTAACATGTAACGTCGATAAAACATTTCTTCAAAACTTAGGAGTTAAAAGATTATACAGATAGGGGGGTCTCACATTTGCCTACTGCTCTCAGCTGACTCAGTCTAGCCAACGCACGAGGGATGTCATGTGTCGGTTGAGACAGCTACGCGACAGAAAGAGCACTTCGGAGGCGCTTATAATAATAGGCACGCAGCGCAATTTGAAATTGAACTTTATTGCCGTGTAGCGAGAGAAGCTTATTATTTCATTGTCCTCGCGCAGATGGACTTTCGTACAGTACTATTATTATATTCTGTGATTCAGATTTAAGATCATGGTTTGTTCACAATCAGAATCATTATACACCCACCCGAAGGTTCTTAATTTTTTTACGAATTGATAAGAAAAAAAAACAACCATATGTGTGAGTAATTCTGAGTTTTTTACTTAATATTAATTGGTGTAATTCTAAATTCCAGGTGCCAGTCAGTGAGCAAGAGTTAAAAGGCAAATCTAAAAAGAAGGACATTGAAAAGACTAGCAAAAGTGGGGATGAAAAGGAGGGAGAAAAAAGCCAGGCTAGCGCGTGCGAGGGCAAGGTAAGAAGTTATTAAGAAAAACTACATTTACATTATATCTAGGACTTTTATCTTGTCATTCGTGCCTAAACTGTGTTACTACTGTTTTTGTAATTGTATCAGTAGTAAAGTACTATAACAATATCTTGGCGTAATTTGACTATTTTATCTATCTACAGGAAAAATCATACTTTATAAATTTTTGGTTGATTGGTTAACTACTAGTATAAAAAAAACTATTTTTAAATCTTTTTTTATATAATCAGTAATTCCTATCTGTTCTAAGAGTGTACATTTTGGAAATGTACATTACGAGAAGTGGACATTTTGGGAAATGTACTTTTTGGAAAGTGGACATTTCGAGCAATGCGTCTTTTGAGACCAGTGTACTGTAGTCTGTACATTATAGGATGTATACATTTTGAACCTGAAGGGATTCAAAAGCGCTTGATTTTAAAGTTTATTTGAATAAAAAGATATTTGGACATTGACTTTTATTTGTTGACCAGGACACAAAAGACGGAAAAGACGGCAAAGAAAAGGAAAAGAAGAAACGCAAGATCCGCCTAGAAATGCACTTGGAACAAGTATTCCTGGACACAGCGGACGCATACGTTTGGCTATACGACCCCATGCCGTGGTACTACTGGCTGTGCGGCGCGTTGGTCGTGTTCGGAACTATCGGTGTCTGCATGTTCCCGCTATGGCCCGCTACTGTTAGGTGAGAGTTCAGTTGAGGGCCCTATAACAATGTTACTGGAACAAGTGTCATGATCAGTGACATTTAGGTTGGGTTAGGTCTGGAAATGCACTTGGAACAAGTATTCCTGGACACAGCGGATGCATAAATTTTGTTGCAGCTAAAACCAACTGTCAATCTATTAATGAAACTAATCGTCTCAATCGTTTTCAGACTGGGCGTTTACTACTTGAGTATCGCGGCAGCCGCATTCCTGGTGATGATCATAGTACTAGCCGTACTGCGCGTGGTAGTATTCTGTCTGGTGTGGGTGGTGACTTTGTCGAGACATCATCTGTGGTTATTGCCCAATCTCACTGAGGATGTGGGATTCTTCGCTTCGTTCTGGCCTCTTTATAAGGTAAAAATAATTTATAAAATGATATTATGTATGTGATGATCATAGTACTAGCCATACTGCGCGTGGTAGTATACTGTCTGGTGTGGGTGGTGACTTTGTCGAGACATCATCTGTGGTTATTGCCCAGTCTCACTGAGGATGTGGGATTCTTCGCTTCGTTCTGGCCGCTATATAAGGTAACTATGATGTAGTATAATATTATGTATGTGATGAGCATAGTATTAGCCGTACTGCGCGTGGTAGTATTGTCTGGTGTGGGTGGTGACTTTATCGAGACATCATCTATGGTTATTGCCCAATCTCACTGAGGATGTGGGATTCTTCGCTTCGTTCTGGCCGTTATACAAGGTGAGCCGCTATACTACTTAAGTGACTGTAATACAATGGAAACCGATCACTTGTCCGAATTTTATATGACCGACGTTTTTTTTCTTTATGTTATGTTTGCCATATTTTGAAACCATTGAAACATCATTTGACTTTTTAAAAATAATCGGCAAAAGGGCGCCGTAGGTCAAAGTTTTGACTTTGATTTGTTAATTGAATTCAGCTCGAAAGTCAACAGTGCTACTCTAACTACACTGTAAATCCTTACTAATATTATAAATGCGAAAGTCCGTTTGTTTGTTACGCCTTCACGTCTTGACTACTGAACCGATCATCATTAAATTTTGCATACACGTTGTGTGTACAAATCCTGTTCAAACTGCCTGGTACACCATATTTCTTCTTGTAGCTAGTGTAGTTCTAAAAGCTAGTAAACACGCTATCGGAAGCTGTGGTGGAAGAAGAAATGGTACAACGTACGAAAACTTTTTGAGAGAGCAATCTCTTAAAAAGTCTTTGTACCTACGATGTATCATTTGGGGCAAGAAGAAAGGCCCGATCAACTTATCATGGACAATCGCCATCCAACCAAACATTTAATGAAAAATCTTCTCTGGTACCACTATTTGCACTTTTGGGCCCCTAAGGGCCAAAACCCAAAAAAAAATATAAGAAAGGGCCCACCACAGAAGATTTACATTAAATGTTTGGATAGGGACTGTCCTTGATATGTTGATCGGGCCTTTCTTTTGCCCCAAATGGTACATCGTACGAATTTTTTTTAAGAGAGGTAGTGAACTGAACACTTTTTTGGAAGATGTGCTACAAGAACAGATATGGTGGACGATGGGAGCCCAGATGTATCTTTGGGGTCACATGAAGGACTAAGTGTACCCTGCGATTCGACCAGCGACATCCATTGAAGAGTTGAGGGAGAGAATTTTGGCAGTTGCCGAACAAATAAAAACCTCACTCTCAACGCCAGTGACAGTCAGTGAGTGAAGTACGACGTCGTAGGCTCCGTGCTTGCATACGCAACAATGGTAGGCAATTTGAACAGGATTTGTAATTTTTGTTAGCTGTTTTTTTTACTAAACTTTATCAACTTACATTTGTTTTTTATTCACAGTGTAGTTAGAGTATCACTGTTGACTATCGAGCTGAATTCAACTAACAAATCAAATTCAAAATTATGACATACGGCGCCCATTTGCCGATTTTTTTTAAAACAACTGGGAAAGTTAATGACATTTGTACTTTATTGGAAAGCTAATGAAACTAGTTAGTTATTTTACTAATTTGTACGCGAACTTTCATACAGTTTTTTTTCAATAACTTACGACGTTTTCGGGAAAAAATACAGAAAATAAAAGTTATTGCTACTTAAGACCTTTTATTTCTGTGATTATGTATGTTTCGGGCTAACCTTTTTTTTTTAAATTGATCACTTATTTTTCAGCTTTCAGAAAAGTATCAATTCAATGTTTAGAGTAAAGTAGTTTATTCATAATTAATGGTTTTTGGTAACAAGTCGGAAAATTTCTTAAATATCGAAGAACTGCTGCAGCTCGGTAACCATCAAGTTTTGACCCCTGGTTCGCTGGACTTAATTTGTTGCTAATGACCTCTAGTATAACCCCTTTCAAGGAATAGGTCGAATTTCCATGTCACCCTGTATATATATATAATAAACCTATTTACGAGTGTAAATCAATATTAATAAATTGGATACAAAATTTAACCTATATTGAGATAGAAAGTTTATTGGAATATTTACTTTATAGTAAATCAAAGTAAATTAATATACTACCTATATATAACCTTATTTAAATCTTTTAAACTTTTGTTTAAAATTGATAAATAATATATAAGAACCGTTTAATATAGAATACATACATAAACATACATAATTAACATTAGTAAGTACTTATCTTTAATTTATTCTAAACCTAAAGCACCATAAAATTAAGAGTATTTTTTTTCTAATTTTTTAATTAACTAAGTACAATATTTAGATAATCTTTGACTGTGTATAGAAAATAAGTCAATAGAGCGGAGTCTCCTGGCACAGGCATCTTTTTGCTTAATAGGGGGCTTCAATAATTTTTGTTATTTTAGTCATAAGAAAGTAAATAAAAAATTTTTTTTTTTATTTTTTTATTATCTAGTAACGCTGGTTCATGTATAGCGTGACTCGTTTGGAAAAAACAAAGTCTGATCTGGTAACGGTGTGACTCGTTGCGATTTTTTTTTATCTAGTTTTTTTAGTTGAAATCCTCTATGCCCAGAGTCTACATCTTTTAAAAACTACTTTTATGACCATTAATGGTTTTGACTCTTTTGTATCGAACCCAAAACAAGTTTATACGCGCATAATACACTGGCCTGCAAAACTAAGTACTACAGAGGTCTATTTTCATACAAACGAGGTAACTTTGAAGCATTGGTTCTCCTCCCAGGATTAAACGTGGTGTGATCTGATGATGGCCATCCAGGGAGTGAATGGAGAAGATACAGATCCTCATACACACCCAATAGATCTGATCAGCATTCTAAGAGCTGTTTGGATATGTTTAAAAAAACCACGAAAATAGCATTAAAATGTATGGAAATGCTGTAACTGATAACTCTTATCCTTACAGCTCTTAGAATGCTGATCAGATCAATTGGGTGTGTATGGGGATCTGAATCTTCTCCATTCACTCCCTGGATGGCCATCATCAGATCACACCACGTTTAATCCTGGGCGGAGAACCAATGCTTCAAAGTTACCTCGTTTGTATGAAAATAGACCTCTGTAGTACTTAGTTTTGCAGGCCAGTGTAGTACGAAAATATTAGACTGAAAGCGCCCTAACAATATTTCCCTCCGCAGTACGAGTACCGCGGGCCCGGGCCCGACAGCGACAAGGCGGCCAAGAACAAGAAGAAGCGCAAGAAAGACAAGCACTCCGACGACGAGCCGGACACGGCGCCGTTACTGGCCGACCGGCCGCCTGATCAGGAACCGCCGCCGGACACTGTCAAGTAAGCATTTTAAACTTAAGACAGTTCCCTGACTGTTTTTTAAAAGGCGTACCATTGTATTCCTTCATAATCATTCGGAGAAGAAGATAGCAAATGTGTCAAAAAGCAGTTTTGCTATCTACTTCTAGAAATGACTACGAAGGAATGTTCGTTGAAAAGTGCAACACTGTATGAAGATTCTTTTGAACAACATTTTTAATGATTCATTTCCATGTTGACATTATTCAATTTGGTTGCTTCATCGAAATTTAAAGACGGAAGTGAACCGAGTATTTTTGGCATATCGACGGGGAAGAAGCAAATACTCCTATCTTACATTTTTGGCAAAATTGACTTTTTGATGTAGTTGGATGCAAAATTTAATTTTACGTCAGCTGGCAAGATCTATCTGTATTTCCCAATTTTAGGGTGATTTTTAATGTATAGAAATAGCTCTTAAAATAAAGCTTTTATATGTTGTAATATTTTTTATGGAAATATCTCCTTTCTGCAAAAAGAAATTACTCCTATCTCGTTCGCGCGTGTTTTTATAATATCTCCTAACTTGAACTTAATTTGAAATTCGTGAAAAGCAATACCTCCTATCTTACACAATCATGTATAATTTATGTTATTCAGTACTTACCCCCCGTATCTATAGACGAGTAAGTAATGACTTGAGTAAAACTTGAAATTTTCTAATGCTTCTCATATCATATTCACATGCAATTTACGGTAAAATTCATCTTAAATGACTTCTTAGTGCAGTTTTGGTGAATTTAAGGTTAATTGATACTATAAATTGCGTATGAATATAATATTAGAAGCATTTGAAAATTGCAAGTTTTACTCAAGTCATTACTTACTCGTCTATAGATACGGGGGTTATTGTTTTTTCCTAAATAATTAATAGGTTTCTGATGCTGCAGAGAATAGTTTACAATGAGGAAGAAACCAATTAATAAAAATTTTAAGGAATATTTACAAGTGGAAAAACCGTCTAACGTCAAAACTTTCAACACAACACAGAAATCAATATCTTCTATCTTACACTAACTTTGAATCCTCTATACTTACTAAATTAACATTAATTTAAAAAAAAAATGCTATTGAAATAACAAAACTGCCTTGAGAACATGAGGTCGCGTTAAAATTATAAACAAAAAAGTTATTCACTTTTTTCCTCCTCCTGTAAAGTTTGGTCTGTGTAAGATAGGAGTATTTGCTTCTTCCCCGTCGATATTTTATTTTATTTAAATATATAACGGATTATTCTTATTTTTAAAATTGAGACCAAAAATCTTAGTGCAAAATCCTTACTAATATCACAGAATCCTTACTAATATTATAAATGCGAAAGTCTGTTTGTTAAGCCTTCACGTCTCAACTACTGAACAGATCATCATGAAATTTTACATACACGTTGTCAGGGATACAAAGAAGGACATAGGGTACCTTTCATCCAGAAAAAAACAGTTCACGAGGGATTGCAAAATAACTGTCCACGCGGACGAAGTCGCGGGCGGCCGCTAGATCACAATAAAGAATATAAAACATTGATAGAACAAAAATATGAAAACCCATCGCATTCAGTTCATAGTTGTCAACGTTCGATTTTACCAACTTACTTTGTTTTCCAGAGAAGAAGATAAAGAGGAGATACCAATCGCACCAAGCACAGACAAGCTCTCCGAATCAGAGTCGGAGAACAGCCAGCGCTCGTCGACGGATCGCGACTTCGAAATCGTTGAGGCCGACGACGTCGAAGACCCCAAAGACGTCACCACTTAGACCCCCAACCAAACCCACGCTGATATCGAGTATACTTTGGATCGATGCACAAAGGTATATTGTGTAACAGTATTTAAATTACAGTGAGATTTCTTTGGAAATTGTTGTATGTTTCGAAGTTACGGAGTGGACGGTGTTGACTGTTGTCGCAATAAGACAATAAATATTTAAATAAAATATTTTATTTTTTCATTTTTATCGAAGTATCGGATTTACCAATCGATAGATCTTGGGTGCGTTTTGGCAAAGTATGTTGCTGATAAATAAAACTATGAAAGGAAGGAGTAAAAATGTACAAATTGATAGTTGCATTTATTTATGTGTATATCTAAAAATATGTATACAGTTTTTAGAACTTTGTCACTTTATTGTAGTTGTCATTTCGTCAATTGATTTCTGTTAAAAAAGTAATGGCTTTTCAAATGACAAAATTCTAAACTGTATATAAATTTTTAGACTTGACTGTACCCCCATGTGCCTGTATAATATGTTTGTTAAAATAGTTTTGTCTAAATTAAAGATACTAAAAACTAAAAAAAAGGGGTACGTTTAATTATGTAGAACATATGAATGATTTGATATATGCGGCTAAAGTATACTTGATCTCAGCACTAAATATGTAATAGGCACTGGTTTGAATATAGAAAATATTTAAACGAACAGAAAGAAGTAATATTTGGTGTTACAAGTTTAAAAATCGAATCTTCAATAATAAAAATAGATTAAATTATGATTAGTGATTAATCACATAGCGATAATATTCTACCCTCAAAACTACGTTACCTACTTGTAATATTTCTTATGGTTCTGTATGTATTGCAGCTTTTTAGACATAGTGCAATGGCATTTTTACGTCGTGCGGGTTTTCTATTCAAGGCGATTTGGATCTTAATCAAAATATAGTTTATTTCAACATTAAATTTATTAACACTAGGTTTACTGCAATATGCAACAACTTTTGTACATTTTTTACTTATTTAATACCCACCTTTTGAATTAGTATAACTTATTTTATATGCTTTTGCCATATCATCAAAATTAAAAAAAAAACCGAAATAATGTTTGTTAATTTATTTATATTTATGACATTGTTATATTGAAAATTCTTTGTCAAATGACTGCACGACTTACCAAAATTAAACATATTAGGTACATGCCTTAAATGGTTTATAAATACTTGTCATTTACAATATATTTAAATGATTCCTCGATATTCGATTCTATAGCGCAAGAAATATAACATTTATCGAATTTTCGAACGCTGTTCAATTAATGTTTGTGAAAAGTCTACTTAAATTATCTGTGAATAAGTAGCTTTTGAGTTTCCGACTGTGAATCAAGTAGCCCAATTCAGTATTCATACTAGATACACGTTTGGGGTTTGTTTTAGAATATTTTAGACAAATTATCAATGTGCTGTAAATATGCAAAGTTGCATAGTAATCGTTTGTCGTGTCCATTATTTTTGTGACGTTTTGGTGCTATGCGAATCTGTGGTTCTAAGGGTAGAAACTATTTAAAGTAAAACGATTTATAGTGACGAAGTAGTCGAGTTCTTAGACGGTAGAGGAACTAAAATTTGACATTAAAATGAGCTGAATCTGATAGAGTTTTAAATAACTAATAATATAGTGGACAAGAGGCAGAAATTCTTAACTTCGTAATAGGTTTTTTTATTACTTTAAAATATCGCGTAATATTTTAATTTTTCAAGATTTTTTGCTTTGAGGAGATGACAAAACCATAATAACATTTTTTACCAAAGAATTTGTAAATTAAAATGATTCCTTACGTTCCGCAGATTCGCTGTGATTATATTTATATTGAAATTCAATCTAAATTTATTGGTATAGTCAGCAGCACGTGCAGTCGACTGCTTTTTTTACAGTTTTGTATAACTTGACGTGCATACGGCAGGTTATACAAAACGTCAAAAAAACGATTTGTTTTGAACCTTAATGTATTCATATTCAAGTTTACAAAATATATTGTTAGCGTGAAAATAAAGATGGAACACTACCTATTTGGAGCAAAATACCTACTATCAGTATCTCGGTTCTCTAGGGTCCGAATTATCTTTCTAACTAGTAGAGCGAGTCACCTCAGTTAGAAAGAGAGGTCAACAGTCGATAAAGAAGCGAGATAGTAATAGGTATATATTTGCTTCAAATAAGTATTTAAGAGTTTGGGCTCCATTTTACGTTTATTTTCATGCCTGTTTGTGACATTCAGCGTGCCGTTGACTGTACACATTTTGTACTTTTTTTTCACGGGCATACATATCTGTGTGTTGTAAATAAGTTCCAAGATCTTATGTGTTACGAAGACGCGTGTCGATGTTAATCAATGGCGATTCAATAAAACGATACTCTTTTCAAAATTGTTTTATTAAAATAAACAGTTCTTATAGTAACTACTTATGAATGACATAGACTCGCGAAGATTTCCTTTTGATAATAACAAGTATTTTTAGAATAGTTGGGCCAAAATTGCTTGCGCTAACGTCATAGTAACCGACAGGCGTGCGACCAAACGCCGAAAAACGGTTGAATCAAAACTTTTTGTTTGCAAAGTGAGAGGGCACTTTTAATAATAATAATAATAATAAAATACACTTTATTGCACACAAAAAGAAAAAGAATTACAGAAAGAAGGACAGTTACAGAGAAAAAGCATACAAGAGGCGGCCTTATTGCTAAGCAGCAATCTCTTCCAGGCAACCCTTGGGTGAAAAATAAATAAAGATAGGACTAAAAGGGGAGTGGGGTGCAATTATGAAAGGAATAGGTAGTGTATTAGAAAATAAATATATCTACAGATAAATACAAATAAAACTGAAGGAGAATTACATAAATAGTCAGTCAGAATAAGAAGAAAGGAAATAACTTCTAACTCTATCTCGGAAGGAACTAAGAGTCTGAGCTTTCCTGATAGGTTCTGGTAAGGAATTCCATAAGCGGACAGCATGGACAGTAAAGGAATAAGAAAAGAAATCGGTGGAGTGTTGAGGAAATGCAAGGGTAAGATTTGAAGAAGATCGTAGTTTACATTGCGAGGACGAAGAGAGATAGGAGAAACAGGCTTTAAGGTAAGGTGGTGAGGTTGGAAGGAAAAGTATGGAGTAAAGGAGCGTAAGAGTGTGTAAGTCCCTGCGCCGGCGAATAGGGAGCCAGTTCAATTTAGAACGGAAGTGAGAGACATGGTCAAATTTGCGAAGATTAAAAATAAAACCTTATACAGACATTCTGTAGTCGCTCAAGTTTGTCAAGAAGTTGCTCTGAAAGATCAGTGTAACAGACATCAGCGTAGTCGATAATAGACAGCAGTAGAGATTGCGCCAGAGTAATTTTAGTGCTGGTTGGCAAGAAATTTCGAAGTCGGTTGAGCGATCCATAAGCAGCAAATACCTTTTTTCTTACTGACTCTATCTGTGGTCTCCATGACAGATGCTGGTCAAAGACAACACCAAGATTCTTAACAGATTTCGAGTACGGGATTGTAGTGCCATCAAAGGTGACCAAAGGAAGCTCATCAAAATCGATCCTCGAAACGTAGTAAGGATTGCCTATAATTATGCATTGAGTCTTAGCTGGATTAACAATTAAACCAAAGGATTTACTCCAGCTACTGATTAGTGCAAGATCCGAGTTGGTAACAGCTACTGCATGTGAAAGTTCTGATAAAGGTGCCTGTGTGTATATTTGCAAATCATCCGCATAGAGGTGATAGGAACTTGAAATAGAATCTGAGATTGAATTTATAAAAATTGAAAAAAGGAGTGGAGATAAGACGCCACCCTGAGGAACGCCGGCACAGATATCGCTCCACCCAGAGAAAGAATCTCCAATGCGGATGCGCTGCCGTCGCCCTAGCAGGTAACTTTGAAACCAATCAATTGCAGCTGGAGATATGTTCAGAGAACGTAACACACCAAGAAGGATGTCAAAATCCACGGAGTTAAATGCATTACTAAAATCTAATAATGTCAGTAGTGTGAGTTGTCGTTTATCCATCCCCTGGCGTATGTCGTCCGCTATCTTAATTAACGCTGTAGAGGTGCTGTGGCCTTTGCGGAAACCAGACTGAAGAGGATTGAGGAGATGGTTTATATTGAGATAGTCCGTAAGCTGTCTGTGAATAAGTTTTTCCAGGACTTTGGAAAGGAAAGGAAGGATAGAAATTGGACGGAAATCAGCAAACAAGGTAGGTTTCGACTTTTTGGGAAGAGGAATAACATTCGCGTCCTTCCAGGAATCAGGAAAGGTACCAGTAGTAATTGAAGTATTAAGGATATGGGTTATAATAGGAGTAAGGATGTCAAGGATGGGAAGGATCATTTTACGGCTAATGGAATCAGCACCAACAGCAGAGGAACTAATGGACAGAATTGTTCTCTTTACATCACAGTCTGCAAATTGATTAAAAATAAAAGGAGCAGAATCTTGGGTTGGCAAGGTTGAAAGATATTGCAAGGTATTGGCTTTTAAGTTGCCATCTATAGGAATCGTCGTGGTGAAATGACTGTTAAGTTGGTTGAGATCGATATTATTATCGGGATTGCTTGACTGAGATTTGCCAACACCAAGAGTTTTCAGAAACTTCCAAACTTTCGCAGGATCTTCTTCACCTTCAATGGATTTATGTATATGGCGTCTTATAGAGTCCCTAATCACAGTGTTACACCGATTTCTAGCGCGATGGTATCGTGACTCATTACCTTCCGAAGAATCGAGTTTGAATTTAGCTTTCGTACTGTTCTTTTTTGCCATTAGCGTCCGTATCTCATCTGTCAACCACGGTGCTGGAAGATGTTTAATTTTCACCGGACGGACAGGAGCGTGCACATCAAATAACTCAGTAAGAGATTTGTTAAAAAAATCAACTTGCTCGTCCACGGAATTGGATGAAAAAATTGGCGACCAGTCAATGTTGGCAGCATCTTCTTGTAAACGGTCTTGATCGATACTATTAAAGCTACGCTGAAGCTGCACGGTTGGTTTTTGTTTAGGAGGACGGAGCCGGTAGGACAGATACACCAGATCGTGGTAAGAGAATGCGTCAGCAGAAAGTTGACCGTGCTTAACAGCTAAAGAAGGCGACGAGACAATCATAAGGTCTAGAAGGGAGGGAGTGCAGTTGGGGAAGTGATGGGTTTCCTCCAAGGGTAAAATATGTAAATTAGAAGAATTCACTAAAGAATGTAACTTTTTGGCACGGATATCGTCTTTAATTAGACAGGTATTGAAGTCACCCATAATTATGGTTTGAGAATATAAAGGAACGAAATTTATTATTATAACTATATAAAACAACACTAATTTATTACTATTTACAGACTCTTAAGTTAAATCCTAATTGAGCTATATTTTTGGTTACAAAACCAATAATAGAAAGAGAAAGGATTAGATGAAATCATATCAAATCAACACAAATTTAAAGCAACAACAAGAAAAATATTTTTTTAAAATGTTACTAATTAATAACAACGAGATTAAGTTTATCTAGGTATAAAATATAGTTGAAAATAAAATATACTTTCACGGCGAGATTTAGGTAGGTACATAATAATCTAATAATATTTTCTTATAAGTTGCCACGTTTCGCTTGTTCAATTTCGATAGATTCGAAAAGCGTCTTGAAGTTCCCGGCACCGAAACCCTGTAAAAAAATCAGGATTTGGTATAATTAGGTCATTATCAAACTGTACAGCTGACTTTCTAGTAGTAGCGGTTAAAACAAAGATAGTCTTGCATTCTCATATTTTTATATTTTTTATTGGTATTCGTTTTGCATTTCTTTTTCGATAAGGGTTCAGTCAGACCCTTAATAAAAAAAAGCTGCTAGTGCTCAAAGAAAGATTTGTATGTAATGTTAATGGAGAAAATGCTTTGTCGAATACTACTGCAAAACAGGGATCGGTAGCACAGAATTATATAATAGTAACGACGCGACGGTAGCTTCAAGTCTGGTAATTTTGATGACAAAGATGTTCCTCGATGTCGTATCTTTATTTTTAGTACAAAAAAGCGGCGAACTCTTCTGACTACCTAATATTGTTTTTTTTTTTGGATAATTGAAGACTTTCTCTAATTCTCCATGCTTTATAGGACCAACTTATTGTCAGTCATGTGCTTACAACTGCAGTTGTGTTTCTGAGCGATTCAAGAATCCATCACCGATTGTCGGTCATCATTGCCTGTTTGAAAACCGTCAAATGTTTTAGAGTGAAGGTAAATCTCAAAACTTACGTTATGGTTCCTCCTCTGTATGACCTCCAAGAACAAAGTGGGTCTGTCTTGAGTATTCTTCGTGAATATCTGCAGCAGGTAGCCGTCCTCATCGTAGTCTATGAGGATGTGGAGCCGTTCTAGCTCGTCTATGCTCTCGGCCACTTGCACTTTACTGTGCTTCAGCTTTTCCCGTATTATTTTGTAGTAAACTGATGGGATTTTTAGGAATTCCACTCCGCGCTCGCGCAGGTTTTTAATCTGTAATTTTGAAAAAGTTACTTTACTTAGAGCTTTACTAATTCGCCTGCTAATTCTAATTTTGAGTAGGTACCTAAAGGGACGTACATACGTATCTAAACTGAATTGGTTAGGTAGGTAGGTATGAACAGTCAGCGTCAAAATGATCTGAACATTCAAACCTACCAAAACAGCTAATTATTTGACAAAAATCAATCTTCGTTTTGTTCTCAGATAAATGAAAGTGCACCTTAATGTCTTGAGATAAGGTTGACTTTTGTCAAATGATACGCTATTTTGATAGGTTTTTTAATACTCAGATAATTTTGGCGCTGACTGTACTCTAGATTAGAACTGAACAACAAAACAAACTTATTTTAAAACACGTTTTTAAAACGGACGTTTTTAAAATTTCTGTAGGTATAGGGTTATAAATATTTACAGAAAATTTTATTTGATACTTTTTAGTCTGTTTTTACTAGTCCGTTTTAATGTTTTAGTCCGATTTTTTTTGTAATAATTTAGTCCGTTTTAAAAACGTGTTTTAAAAAAAGTTTTTTTCAGTAAATTTTACGTTATAATTTCTTGCCTAGTTACCTAAAAGTTTTTTTTAATAATAATCAAAAGTTATTTTGAGAGAAAGAAGATAATATACTCCATACTGCTTGGATTGGAGGGGGACAACTGGACCATTTTCGTAGCAATTGTCACCCCTTCTAGTGTCAGGGCTGACAATTTGGAAAAAAAGGACCAGTTGTCCCCTCTGGCATAAATTTGAAGGGAACGTTTGGGAAAAAATTGTCACCCCCGTGACGACTGGGAAAAAAATCCCAGTTGTCACCCCGGGGGACAGTGTTAGAGGGGACTCCTGGAAATAATCGGGCGCGAGTGTAGCACCATTATGGTTTTATTTGTGCGTAAAAAGCACAGCACTATCTTGACATACCTAACCTATCAATAATCTAAGGGGCTCCCATACAACAAACGTGATTTTATTGCCATTTTTTGCTAGATATTAATAACGACAATAGGTAGCCAGTTGAAATTTTCACAGATGATGTATTTCTATTGCCGCTATAACAATAGATACTAAAAACAGAAGAAAATAAATATTTAAGTGGGGCTCCCATACAAAAAAAAATGTTTTTTTTGTCGTTTTTTGGTACGGAATCCTTCGTGCGCAAGTCCGACTCGTACTTGGCCGATTTTTTAGCTCCGTGACAACTTTTTACTAAGTACTTACCCAAAAAAATAGCAACTGTTCAAATACCAAAAATGTTATTCAATATTATTCCTTACGCTGTATGCTGTATGTCTTATGATAATTAATTTTAAATTCAAATTTCAAAGATAAATAACACTTTTAAAAACACCTAAACAAAGAAATAATCAAACCTGTGCGTATTATTTATTCTGTGCCTGTGCATCACAAGTTTTTACCACATTCTGTAATATAATATACTTATAGGTATTTTCTGTGGTTTTACGTAAGTCGGTGTTGACAACCCTAGCGCGACGCCCGAGTTTAGGTTTGGATTTCAAGGTCACGCGGGAGCTAAACTTCTGTACTCTCTCTATTTTGTGATTGTAGGTATATCCGCATTTCAAAGAAATTATCGTTTTTCCAAAAGCATAGTTTTAGGAAGCAAAATTCTTAAATTAGTGCCGTATAAAAGCTTAGGAATTATTTTATTAAACGTATTTTAAAACGAAGACAATCTGTTCAAGTGGAATTTCAAGCTTGTCAGAGATATTTTTCACAAACGTTTCAGATGTAACAAAATACAAATGAGAATACGACTCATATTAATTTTTTCACTTATTGTTTTTTTTGTCAAGGAGTGCCCTATAGAGGGGATCCCTTGCTTTCGCATAATGGTTTTATACCTAATTTGATTTGGCATAACGGATTTGGCATATATTTTTTTGTCATAAGTAATAATACTTTGGCATAATTGTTTTTTTGCATACTATTTATACACCGTCATTTTGTAGTTGCCCAAGAAACATGGGTCAAAAAACGACAAAAAAATTTTGGTCCTGCCATACTAACTAGACAGCTAAAACATTGTATTTGTATGGGAAAGTCCAAAACTTTTGTCGTTTTTTGACCCATGTTTCTTTGGCACAAATGATTATTTTCATTAGTAGAGCACTCCCTTAAGTTAATTAAAATGACTACAAAATGACGGTGTATAAGCATAATAATCATTTAGACTAATTTGTTTTCGCATAATGTTATTAGGCATATTGTCTATTCGCCTAATATTATTTGGACATAAAAATCAAAAACAATATGAATAAATATTATTACGTATTTTTAAAATACCGAAAATCCTAAATATCGATTTCCGATAGACCGTAACTTAATAGATCGATTATTAAATGACCGATAGTTCGAAATCCCGAAAGTTAAAATGCCGATAGTTCAAAATCCCGAAAGTCTGTTTAGGTCTAATTAGGTGCGACGACGAGCGAGCGAGGAGGAGGTTAAGTTTTATTGCGACCCACAACGCACGAGCCGAGCGAGCGAAGCGAGCGTGCCGCGGCAGCGGTCGGCGAAGTGCCAGAACCGACCTGCTGGCATGTATGATGTAACCCTCATTAACATTCAGTTTTTTAAGCTTCGGGAATTAATATTTTAGTTAAAATGTCCTTTCGTGATTTTAAACGTACGGCCAAACAACCGTTCGACCATTTGATTTTCGTTGTTTCGTCCATGGGTCTTGTAAAAGTGTATTAATTTGTTTTGTTTATAAAAATATGCGTTAATAAAAGTATGCGTGTTTAAATTTATGCTAAAGAATATTATGCTTAAACATGATTATGCTTAAATTAGTTATGCCCAAAAAAAATTCTGCATTAGATGTTATGACTAAGTAATATTATGCGTCAACATCATTCGGCGAAATCATAGCTATGACATATTATGCCTTAAAATTTTATGCAAATACATAGGGAACCCCATAGAGAGAAAATTAAAAACAAATATTTTAATCACAGAGAAATAAAATATAAAAAAACCGGCCAAGTGCGTGTCGGGCCACGCGCAATAGGGTTCCGTAGTTACCTTAAACCATACCATCATATTTAACTTACTCTGTTTTCACTCACAGTATGTATAAATGACAAACTTATATTTTCGGTTTTGTTTTTTTAAATTAATTACCATATCTCGTTCAAACCAATTTTCGTTGAAAGTGTTCATTAAGATCTATATAGCATATATTTTTTTAGATTTTTCACTCTCTTATTTTAAAAGTTAAAGAGGAGGGGGGGGGACACACATTTTACCACTTTGGCAGTGTAAATCTTTCAAACGGTGGACTTTGAGAAAAAATTGTCTTAGAAACCACAATGTCATTTTTAAAGACCTATCTATAGACACCCCGCACGCTGGGTAAGTATTGGTTTTAATGAAAAAAATTTTTTCAGTTTCAGTTCCATGTATGGGGAGCCCCCCTTAACCTTTTTTTTATTTTTGTGTAAAAATCGTAACGTAAAGCGGTTTAAAAATACAACTACCTACCAAGTTTCAACTGTGTAGTCCTAATACTTTCAGGGCCCCGTTTCATAAAGCTTGACAAGTCGACAATTTTTCAGAAATCATGACATATGTCGGATTGTCACGACAATTGCCATTTCATAAAACTTGACATATTTATAATTGTATACAAGAATTCAGTGGTAAATAGTCACTTTTTTCCGTTTGTTTCATAAAACCAACGAACTAAGATCTAGTTCGTTGCATAAAACCATAGTCATGACAAGTCTTGTATAAAACACCTGCCGGAACAGGTAAATCATTGTCGGTGTCATTTAAAAAAATGTCAGTGACAGGTTAATGATTGTTAGCGATTGGTAAATAACTGTGTTTATTTTTTAATTAATACCCTCTAATATACTACCTACCAACAAAACATGCACTGATATTCAATCAGACGCAAACATGGCGGAGGCAAACAAGATGCTAGTATTAAGTTGTGGAAGAAGAAAAGAACTTGATACATTAGAAAATGGCCTTCAATTATTTTTTTCCCATTGGCTTGCTAACGACGAGCATCTTGGTATTCTTGAGTCGTGAACCGAAACTGGCAAGTGGCCACCGTGCGCTAGCATAAAAGAATTTCAGATTTAGACCACATATAACCTTTAAATTTATAAAGTGGTTTCCGTATCGATCAACAAAAGCAGCTTCAATTTTTATTACAACTAATTAAAAAAAATATTCTACCACAACTTTACTTATACAGAATTTTTCGTTAAAAGTAAAGTCGGTTACTTCCAAAGAAAAGTATTTTTCACCTCTCCAGCACGAAAAGGGTGCTTTTGGCGCGTAAAAACTCGCAGCAAAATCGATTTTTGCTGCGAGCGTGAGACAAAGTGCTTTTTTAATTTCTAACACCAACTTTTAAAATAATAAAGAAAAACAAATAAAGTAACAAGGATGACACTTGTAAAATTGATATGTGAGAAAAGGACAGATAGAGTGCTTTATGATGTCATACACGGATTAAAAAGTAAAAAAATAAAATGCACGGATATACCAAAGAGTTTTAAATAAGGATTGTTAAAAAAGAAGGTTGATAATTCGAAATAAAGAGTATGGAGGAGGTAATGAGGTTGCATGTATGAAACAAATATGAAATAACAAAAATTAATGAAATTTATTAACAAATTATATGTTTTATGATTATAAATAAATAAATAAGACGGGATATTAATGAATAAGAGAAAAACACAACGTAATGTAATCAAAACGACGGGAATCTACTTAACTCAATGAATATTTTTTTTAGCATAGGTTTGATCGAATTATTTTGTGATAAATTACAAAAATGAATTCGTCCAACGATGAAGATAGTTGCCTAACTCCAAAAGAGTTAAGAGAACAAGTTTCTAATGCTGAATTAAGCTTTTTACCAGGAAAGTCACATGAAAATTTTCTCGCTGGTCGAGGTGAAAAGTTGTATGTTTTACACGAGACCAAAATGTTGTTCTGCCTCGTGCCTTTAAATCACTCACTGTGCTCAGTAGTCTATATTAGAATCACTCGCTACGCTCGTGATTCAATTCTAGACTACTTCGCTAGTTCGTGATTTAAAGTCGGCACTCGCAGCACAATTTGATTTTGGTCACTTGTATAAGAAATAACTATTTTTCTCTAATTATTCTCTCCTCTGCCTATTTTCTTCCAAATAATTATCATCACTGTCACTACTATTATCACTGCTAGAATTTAGCATTTTTACTTAAGTAGCATTGATTTCCTTAATCTAATCCTGAGTAATCCTGACACAGCCCAAAGGTGCCTGTCAAAAATGTGTGACAATTCGACAAGTTTGTAATTCCGTATTGACAATTATGTGTTTCATAAACGACACTTGTCAGAAAATGCTCGACAATTTGTCGAATTTTCATTGTCACCTGTAAATTTTTATGAAACGCTAAATTGTCGAATTGTCGCGACAATTTGACATATATGTCGGCTTTTCCGATGACAAATATGTCAGACCAAATGTTTTATGAAACGTACAGTCAGTGGCACGAATCATGACAATTTTTCGACGGAGTGGGGATAAGGCTGGCCCCAGACCTACCGGTTCCGTTTCTTTGCTTTGCTGTTCTACCATGGACCGCCGGCCAAGAGGCTCATTTTCAATCTATCGCATATTTTGACCTGACCACATTGGCAAGATAGCCATTAGTTTGGTGTTATCAAATATCGTCGTCTGGGGTGCGATGAGAAGTTTTAGTTTTAGTTTTAAAAAAAAACTGCTGTTTTATACAAAAATTAATAACGAAATTATCAAAATGTATGAAACAGTTAATTTTTTTTCGCGATTTCAGATTTGGTCCCATAGTAAAAGTTGTTCAGTTTTATTATGGTCCCTATCTACCATATTCAGTTTTATAAGGCTTTACCAAACATCTTGTATAAATAAGCGATCGAGTTATTTTTAACGATCGGAGTCCATGTTCAGGGTGGCATATCTCCTAAAAGCTTCCTACTTTGCAATCCAGGCGATAATATTTGATAAAACCAAGCTAATGGCTATCTTGCCAATTTGGTCTAGTCCCAAAATGCGATAGATTGAAAATTACCCTGGTTGGCCGGCGGTCTTTCAAGCAAGGTAGCACAGCAAAGCAAAGAAACGGAACCGGTAGGTCTGGGGCCAGCCTAAGTTCGCGCATCTGCTCTTGTGAGCGACCAATAGCGCGCGCCCCTCTCCCGCCGCCCGCGCCCCTCACCGCAACGCATACCCAAAATACGCGTTTCGCGCAATCCCCACCCGATTTCATGATTCGTGCCACTGACTGTACAATTGTCGAATTGTCGACTTGCCGCCTGTCACCTGTCGCTGACAATTGTAATCTTTATGAAACAGGCCACTGAATAAAGTGGCTCTGACATACGGACGGACGGACAGACAGACATGACGAATCTATAAGGGTTCCGTTTTTTGCCATTTAGGCTACGGAATCCTAAAAATGCTCAAATCGGTACACTGTGACATGTTTTTTTACTAGTATTTACAGAATCTGAAGTCATTTTTTTATTTTTTAAGAAATAATGAGGTATTTGCAAATAAGAATTAAAAAGATATGTTATGTCAGTAGTCCCCAACCGAATGTTACTACTAATCGTAGAATATCGTTAAATGGTTCCAGAAGAGACATTTAGATAGAGTTTGATGCCTATGAGCCTAGAAAAAGTTGTTCATTAAGGTGTTCTGAACTTCTGAACACCCCTTTTCCTTTTTAGATATAGGTACTTTAAAAATAACCGTGTATAGAATAATAAACATGTAATTTTTTTTTGTCTAGTAACTGTGTTAAAAAAAATCTTTTGTGTCTCATGGCGGAATTTTCTCAATTTTTTTTTCGATAATCCTCTACAGAGTTAAAAGTATGAAAATTTGGGTCAGAAAAAAATACTAGTACATAGCCCAGTTATCACTATATATAAAGAATAATAAACTTGTTAAACATTTTTGTCTAGTAACTGTGTTAAAAAAAATTAGTGTCGCGTGGCGGAACCAGCCACATCTCATACTTCCGGTACCCGGACGAACTTCCGGTTGTCAAAATTGAGTTCAGCTACACCCACAACCTATGCCAGGACACAGCACATGACCAGCACAGAGAAAGCAATAACTACGTAAGAAGAGACGGGACTTCATAGAGCAAAAAAATCTATGAAATGTCAAATCAAACATACCTCATCGTTGCCAACCTAACGACTGTAAAACAATATTTAGCCAACCTACAGGAAAAAAAATAGAGATGGGTGTCCTAGTATTAAATTTTTTATCGATATCGATGAATGCACTGAACTGCGCTTCCTTAGGGAATAATTTTAAAATTTTAACTAACATGGCACAATGCTCCGTTTTTTAACTAGTACTGAGACACATAAGTATGTTAGAATTAATAATGAAGCATTTAACCGTTGGGCAGTACTTTAAAAAACAGAGGATGTGTTCAGTTTAATATTTGAAATAAAGAAATAAAAAATTAAAAGTGTTTATTTTTGAAAAAATCTTAATTGAAATAAAAATTATATGAAAACATTTTTATACTTAAATGCAAATATATTAAGGTTCAAAATTAATTTTGACAGTTTTGTATAACCTCATGTGCTGCTGACTGTACAATGCAACGAGAAAGTTACAAAGTGTATATAGTACGTTTTACCTAAAGTCTGTCCATCCTTACTTAGACAAGTAAGGATGGACAGACTTTAGGTAATAAATAAGACTATTTAGTAAACAGTTTTTGACAGTTGTCATACGTCTTTTAAATTTATATCATTATTTAAAAATATGTTAGTTACTTTATGAAATTGTTGTTAATTTATTAACAACTAGCGGCCGCCCGCGGTTTCACCCGCGTGGCTCCCGTTCCCGTGGGAATATCAGGATAAAAAGTATTCTATGTTTTAATCTAGGCTATCTACTATCTGTGTGCCAAATTCCAACCAAATCCGTTCAGCAGTTTTTGCGTGATTGAGGAACAAACATCCAAACCCACAAACTTTCACATTTATAATATTAGTAGGAAGTAGGATTTATTTCGTAATCTATGTGTGGAAAACCATTTGTTGTATTTTAATACCGGGAGGGCGACCAACAGTCCCAAGGTGGTGTCGGGTTCATCGTCCACAAGTCCCTTGTCAACAACGTGATTACCATCGGAAGTGTGTCGACCAGGGTGGCGTACCTTATACTCAGAATATCCAAACGGTGTTCGCTGAATGTTATACAGGTTTACGCACCGACCTCGACACACCAAGATGACGAAGTGGAGGCTATGTATGAGGAGATCTCTAAAGCCATGCATAGCTACAAAACCCACTACACTGTTGTGATGGGGGACTTCAATGCAAAGTTGGGGAAACGATGCGGTGATGAGCTGAGAGTGGGGCAATTTGGAGTTGGGCAACGGAATGACAGAGGCCAGATGCTGGCTGACTTTATGGAGAAGGAGAACCTCTTTATGATGAACTCCTTTTTCAGAAAGCCGGAAAGCCGGAAGTGGACCTGGGTCAGTCCGGACGGTACAGTCAGAAATGAGATAGATTTTATCATGTCGACGAAAAAGCAAATATTCAATGATGTCACTGTGATCAACGCTGTTAAGACGGGGAGCGATCACCGATTGGTACGTGGCACATTGAATATCAACCCAAAGCTGGAAAGATCTCGACTGATAAAGTCAACAATTCGATTATTGCCGGCCCATATTCAAAACCCCGAGAGCTTTCAACTCGAACTCCAAAACCGCTTCGAAGCCCTTGAGAACAGCATAGATGTGGACGATCTAAACAACATGGTGGTGGATACTGTCCGTACGGTAGGGTCCAAGCTCTTTAAGACCCGCTGTCCCAAGATAAAGAAACTCTCCGACCACACACTCCTACTCATGGATCAGAAACGTGAAATGAGGCTCCAGAGTTCAGTAGATGCTAATCGTTATCGGCAGCTTAATAGACAGATATCTAAATCTTTGACGAGCGACCTTCGCCAATTTAATACGAATCGTATTAAAGAGGCCATCGAGCGGAATAAAGGCTCCAAAGTGTTCGCGAGAGATCTGTCTATTGGGCAAAGCCAGATGGCGAAGCTGAAAACTGACGACGGACGCATCATTTCATCAAAGCCTAAAATCCTGAGGGAGATCGAGAGCTTCTATGGGCAGTTATATTCCACGCAGACACCAGTTGAAAGCAAGGCTAAAGACCCCAGAGCCAAGCTTACCCGACACTATACCCAAGATATCCCGGACGTCAGCCTGTACGAGATTAGTGTGGCTCTCAAACAGCTGAAAATCAACAAGGCGGCGGGTGACGATGTAATCACTACAGAACTTCTGAGAGCGGGCGGTAAGCCGATACTCAAAGTCCTCCAGAAGCTCTTTAATTCCGTCATCGTCCAGGGCACAACGCCAGACATGGAACATAAGTGAGGTGATCTTGTTCTTTAAAAAGGGTGACAAGTCCTCTTAAAGAACTATAGACTCATCTCGCTTCTGAGTCATGTCTATAAGTTGTTTTCGAGAGTCCTTACGAATCGTCTCGCTCGCAAGTTCGACGACTTCCAACCTCCCGAACAAGCCGGGTTCCGAAAAGGCTTTAGCACCATAGACCACATCCATACGCTGCGGCAGGTTATAGAGAAGACTGAGGAGTATAATGAGCCACTTTGCTTGGCGTTCGTGGACTATGAGAAAGCCTTTGATTCGATTGAAACCTGGACGGTGCTGCAGTCTCTCCAAAGGTGCCAAGTGGACTATAGGTATATCGAGGTGTTGAGGTACTTATACCAAAATGCCACCATGACGATCCGAGTACAGAACCAGAACACAAATCCTATCCAACTGCAGCGTGGTGTGAGACAGGGAGACGTTATTTCTCCGAAACTGTTCACAGCTGCGTTGGAGGACATCTTGGACTGGAAAGGACTCAGCATCAACATTAATGGCCAGTACGTAACACACCTTCGTTTTGCCGATGATATAGTCCTTATGGCAGAGACCATGGAAGACCTGAACACAATGCTCGAAGATCTCCGTAGTGCTTCCCAAAGAGTGGGTCTTAGGATGAACATGGATAAGACGAAAATTATGTCAAATGCCCATGTTGTACCCTCTCCAGTTCATGTTGGGAACACTACACTTGAAGTTGTTGACCATTACGTATACCTAGGACAGGCAGTCCAGTTAGGTAGGTCCAACTTCGAGAAAGAGATCTCTCGTCGAATCCAACTCGGGTGGGCAGCATTCGGGAAGCTTCGAAAAATCTTCGCGTCCGACTTACCTCAGTGTCTCAAGACGAAAGTCTATGAACAGTGTGTGTTGCCAGTGATGACTTACGGCAGTGAAACGTGGCCGCTAACTATGGGTCTCATAAGGAGGCTCAAGGTCACTCAGCGTGCAATGGAGACAGCCATGCTCGGCGTTTCCCTACGTGATCAAATCAGAAACGAGGAGATCCGCAGGAGAACTAAAGTAACCGACATCGCTCGAAGGATTGCTCAGCTGAAGTGGCAATGGGCGGGACACATAGCGAGAAGAACCAATGGCCGTTGGGGCAGAAAGGTTCTGGAATGGCGACCGCGCACCGGACGACGCTCCTTGGGTAGGCCCCCGACAAGGTGGACCGACGATCTGGTGAAGGTCGCGGAAAGCCAGTGGATGCAAGCAGCGCAGGACCGATCGTCGTGGAGATCCTTAGGGGAGGCCTATACCCAGCAGTGGGTGTCGTGTGGCTGACATGATGATGATGATGATGTATTTTATAAATGATTATTTCAATAAAGAGTTGGGTGAAGATTGTTTACCATATAAGACAAGTAAGGATGGACAGACTTTACATTTCTTACAACTAAAATTAAAAACATCGATATCGATATTTATAGATGTAGGTAGGTACTCTATTTCCCATCAGATTATTTTCTGACTAAAATTATTATTTACATTCAAATACCTACCAAAAAGTTTAAACGGATGTTAAGTTGATTAATGTATTACTCACCGAAGCTTATCAAAAGGAAATTTGGTTATAAAAAACCATTTTGTGTCGTCCTTTCTCGCCGATTTCAAACCACAAATTTCACATATGCTTCATTATGATTTGACTAGGTACGCACTTAAAATTCGCAACGACTTGACCATTAACCACTGGCTTATTATATTACTAGCGTACTATTAACACAAATTGATAATTTTATTTGTTATAATTTTATTGATACTAGGAACTTCCCAAAGATCTTTAAATCTACCGCCGATAGTATCGCTGACTGACAAATGACGTATCATCAAAGAACGAGAAGGAATGAGAAAGAGTGAGACAAATATAGTTGCCATCAAAATTCGTGTCTGTTTCATAGAATTCTTTTTTGTATGAAAGTTGCGACAGACTGATGACCAGAATCGAGTTCTAATGAGAGAAGGCTCCATTTTGGCCGCCATCTTAAATTTTGAGCAAAGGAGCCAAAATTGGCAACATTCAGAACCGAATCAGCAGGCTTTTTACTTCGGAAAAGTCATTTTGCCAAAAATGGCTCACAAAATGCCGTTGAACTTGAAAATTTAATATGAACTACTAGTCTATAAGCCTTAATTTCATGAGTATCGATTGAGAAATGCGACCTGTAGTGTAGAGGTTTACATTTAATTACCCTTAAATACATACAATAATTCTAAGCATACAGTTTATTTTTTTTACTTTTATTTATAATTTATTTACTTAAAATATTTCTTTAATAATTTATTTAATTTAATTTAATTTTTATTTATAAATTATTCTTCTCTTGGTAAATGGGAGCGAATGCTTGAGCACTGTCATAGCATTGTTCCATTCTGTACGTTTATAATCTATGATAGACATTTTTAGAATAAATATCTGGGCGAACCGAGCTTCGCTCGGTTATTATTTGGTTTGGTAAAATGGTGGTCAAAAAGCTTATATTATACCTCACAATATAAGCTTCTTGATGGTGGTGTTTAGGTGATAACAAAAGTGCTTTAGCTATACTTACTTTGGGATCAGAGCAATGTACGAGTATGTGATGTTTTTCGATATTCGTAATCTCAACCTTACAGGACTTTTCACAGAGTAACGCCATCTATTGTCAATTTCTCTTATTACATAACTCGTAAGATGTAGTTAATGACATAATAATTCCGCGAGGCGTAGTAGTTAGTTTTGATGGCATCATCCGAGAGATGGCGTCTCCGAAAAACTGTGTTTAAAACTTGTATCGGTAATTTTTTTGTTTTGCACTATTGCTTCACAAATCTCAATAAAATAAAATCTCGAAAGCAACATTAACTACATTTTTCAAACTTGTCTAAAAACAATAAAAATAAAAAAATATATAAACTTGAACAAACATATAAAAAAATTAAGTCACCGAGCGGTGTTCGAACTCAGACACTCATTTCTTGTGGTCCGCGTCCTAACCCGCTGAACCAAATGGACATTGGCCGGCCGCGGACGAAATTAGCGACCATATTCTGCGTCGAAAGAAAAACGCATGAAAATGCGAAAATGCGCGTTTTCCCAAACATAAAACTAATCTAGATCGATTGTTTACCCCCGAAAACCCCTATATACCAAATTTCAACGAAATCGTTAGAGCCGTTTCCGAGATCACCGAAATATATATATATATGTTACGGCTAATACCCTAAGTGCGGCTAAACCTAGTTCTAGCCGGCTAAAACTAGGTGTAGCCGATAGCTGTTGGCTAAAACTAGATGTAACCGATCTGCTTTACTCCTGTAGGTCCCGGGTTAGGTTAGAAATTTAAGGCGAGCGCGAAGCGCAGCGGAGCGTGAGCGTTAAATTTCAAAGTTATTTTTTTTTAACAGACAACAGAAAAAAAAATCTTTATATCCCATGCTGCACCTAGTTTTAGCCGGCTACACCTAGTATTAGCCGCGAGCAAATCGGCTACACCTAGTTTTAGCCAACAGCTAGCGGCTACACTTAGTTTTAGCCGGCTAAAACTAGGTTTAGCCGCACTTCGGGTATTAGCCGTAACATATACATTTATACAAGAATTGCTCGTTTAAAGATATAAGATATTTACTGACATTTTGTATTTCTAATTTACAAATATGAACGAAAATCAACTTAAATATAAAACACGCGCATGAAATTTGGAAGCTTACTTGTGTAATTTCTACAGTTTCACATAACACAGGACGGCATTTTATTAAATTTCTCGGGAGCAACTAGAAATGTCATAGCTTTCGCGAGACTGCGCTCAGCAGGGGGGGGGGACACTCTTGACCATAGACATAGAAAAATTTTCGCTGCGCTCAAGAAGACCAACAAAGCGTGGAAAGAGAAGTTAACATCATACGGACACGGTCTATGTAAAAAAGTGAATAAGGATCAAGTGACATGTGCCAACATTTTTTACAGTAAGAGCCCCTAGCGTCCCGCCTAGCAAATGAGCAATCACAGTTTTGTTTAAAATATTTTGTAATCTTAATTAGAATTTGAAATAAAGGTATCGTGGAGCCATGGTTTCTTATGCTCTAAGTAAATGTGATATGACAAAAAGAAATAATCCAAGTAATCACACTTTTCACAGGTAAATAAGATATTGCCACACATTTCTCTAAAACCAAATTTCGCTACATTTATTCGTTTATCGACGAAGAAAACAGTATGGAACATATTTTATTAATTTCCTTTGCCATATATAGTAATATTTTACGTATCTCATATAAAATGTATGCATTCGTTTTCGGATCACCTGTTTATTAACATTGTTGTTCTTTGACATTCTTTTTCTATGCTCTTGACACTCATATACTAAGTGACATTATTGTAAAGGAAGTGCCTTCATCTCTCATCGACGAAGGTCATTATTTCATACATTTTTTTTTATAAGAACTCCCTCAACTATCAAGCAATGCTTGACAAGCACGTAAATGCTTGTCAAGCAGTTTATGGTTTGGGAATAGACAATGATTTTCTAATAGTCATTAGCGAGAGTACATACATAAAGGTAGGTATACTCTTTTTATCAAAAACGAAATTTAACTGTCAGAATTTTCCTTTAGCAATATCGCAAAAATCTTTTTCTGTGCTTATTTCGCACGTTTTCGCATGTGTTAGTTATTTTCTTCGGAAAAAATATTAATACTAGTGAACACGGCGTTTAGAATGTTATAAAAGATAATAAGAACAAAGCCGTAGGTAGGATTGCTAGATTAGGTACTAAAAAAAAAAAACTAACAAGAAAATCGCCGATCAGAGATGGCGTTTCAAAATCAGTAAGTCTTAAAAACGCCAGAGGGCTCTCTACCCCTATTTTTTTATCTTACTCTATGGCGCTCAGCAGGCCTATTTTGTAACAGTTGAGTTACAAAATAGGCCTGCAGGTTTTCAGCTGCCACTGTGAAGGCGCAAGCAAGAACCTATGAATATAAGATTCTTGGGCGCAAGTAACCCATCTACCTCTTTTTAAATAAATCTAATATCTTTGGGTATTTGTCTATTGTATTGCGTGTTTTGTATATACAAGCTGAGGCCGCACTACGGTTTTTTCCAGCTAGCGATTAATCGGTAAACCGCGAAACCGCTTGAGACGCACACACTACGATTAAAAACCGATTTTCACAGTTTTAATTAAGATGGATTTCAAGATAGCAGTATGTGTTGTAGCCAGGGCTTTATAACTAACGTTATCAATGAGCGGTTTTCTGACAGCAGAGAATTTTAGTATAATTTTATGTCGACAGAGGGCGTTACTTCAACTAAGTCGATTTTTTAAATATTATTTCCCACTAATGGTCATATTGGTCATAGAAAAGTTTTCGTAACACGCCATCGGACAACCAACGCACAAAGCAACAAACCACATACTCAACAAACGTATATTAAAAAAGTAATTACATTTCATATTTTTCATAAAAAGCTACCTACTAAGTACAACGACATCTAGTTCTCTTTTATGAACGACTTTTTTTTCTTAAATTGCCTTTTGAAAACCGCTCATTAACAGTAAAAATAACGTTACGTAACGTTATTTTTAATATGATACCTTGATACCGTTATTTTTTTAACAATACTTAGTAACATAACATTAATTTAACGGCATCAACGTCAATTACACATCGCTTTTAAATATTTTTATACAGTAACATAATAACGTTATCAAGGAACGAAAAATTTACGTTAAAATTCTGTTATACCGTTATAAATTTTACCGTTTTTAATGTCCAGTTTTAACGTTATTTTTTTTAACGTCACTAATTTTTAACGGTATTTGAAGCCCTGGGGCCCTATTTTTGAATTGCTCGGCTGGCGTCGAGCGCTCGTTTCTACTGATTTTCGTTCGACATTTGACTCAAATGTATGGAGAATGAGTCAACTGTCGAACGAAAATCAGTAGAAACGAGCGCTCGACGCCAGTCGACCGATTCAAAAATAGGGGCCCTGGTTGTAGCTTTGATACTAAGACATAGAAAGAGAAGACGTCAGCGTAAATTTCGCAAATATTGGATCCATCCACTCACTAGCCGTAGATTCGAGAAAGGTTTCTTTCATAAGAAATATCAAAGTTTAAGATAACATCCTGATAAATGTTTTAATTCTATAGAATGTCAGTGGTCAGCTTCGATAAGATTTAACAAATTGAAATTTGTAAAATCTTATGATTTTATAATGAAACAGACTCCGACTCGGTTGATGACATAGTTGCAATCGCGCCAATGCAACCACTGCTCTTCACGACAGTCTACCAAATACTGACCTAAAAACCGCCCGCAGTTACACGCAGTGCGTGCGCGCCAACAAGTTCTATGGATTACAAATTTTGCTGCGGTTTTTATCCGCGAGCATTTTGTAAAATTCCACGGTTTTAAAATCAGTCGCGGGAAAAAACCGCAAGTGCGGCCGCTTGTATTAATTTCCTAGATTCACAAATTCACGCGATTAAAAACCACAGCGGTTTAGCCGCAGTGCGGCCTAGGCCTTATATCTATTTAATAATTTAATAGGAATTTTTAAAGTTCGCCCTCATTGCGGTTCGCGCAGAGTTGTTTTGATCATTTGTATTGAAGATTTAAAAATGGAACGAAAGAGACGACTCTTTTCCAACATTTGACATCTGACACCTCAACACACAACCAGAACATTATATGACACATTGCATTTAATTTAACTACACTTGATGCAACATAATCAGCACCGAATCCACATCGCTGGCCGTTGCGACGGCCAGCTCGGCCAAGTGGTCATAACTTTAACGAGAAATCTTGTAAGTATCTGCACACTTCTTTCGCTTCATTCACATCCATCAGTCTTTTCATACATGCCCTGCGGTTTTTGTCACTGCGTACACCAGCTTTTTTTTATCAACTTTGTTTTTTATAATAACCTCTATCTGGTCAGGTTTTTCTGGGACGCCCTTGCGTAATCGTTCCTTCCACATTCGCACAATATATATATCTTTCGTGATTCGCCTTTCATTCATCCTCTCTAAGGCTGGCCCCAGACCTACCAGTTTCATTTCTTTGCTTTGCTGTTCTACTATGGACCGCCGGCCAAGAGGCTCATTTTCAATATATCGCATATTTTGACCAGACCATATTGGCAAGATAGCCATTAGTTTGGTGTTATCAAATATCGTCGTCTGGGTGCGATGCGAAGTTTTAGTTTAAAAAAAAAACTGCTGTTTCATACAAAAATTAATAATGAAATTATCAAAATTTATGAAACAGCTCATTTTTTTCGCGATTTCAGATTTGGTCCCATAGTAAAAGTTGTTCAGTTTTATGGTCCCTATCTACCATATTCAGCTTTATAAGGCTTTACCAAACATCTTGTATAAATAAGCGATCGATTTATTTTTAACGATCGGAATCCATGTTCAGGGTGGCATATCTCCTAAAAGCTTCCTACTTCGCAATCCAGGCGATGATATTTGATAACACCAAGCTAATGGCTATCTTGCTAATTTGGTCTAGTCCCAAAATGCGATAGATTGAAAATTACCCTGGTTAGCCGGCGGTCTTTTAAGCAAGGTAGAACAGCAAAGCAAAGAAATGAAACCGGTAGGTCTGGGGCGTACGAATCACATCATTGCTCACTCTATCACTCAATTTGACTTCACATATTTTCCTCATCGAACGCATCTCTACCGCATTTATTCTGCTTTCATTCTTTTTCTGCCATACCCAAGAAGATTCACTTCCATACATCAGTGTCGGCATCTGCCTAAAAAATGTAGTCAGTCTGTCTAAAAAGTCAGTTTACCTGAGAAATTATTAACTATTTAAAAAAAAATATACTGGTAACCCTGTTAGTGCTGTCAAAATTCTATGGTGCCCAAGCACTAAACTTACTTTTCTTATCTACAACTCGACCAAGATAACGTTGTGTTTCAAAATTCAATGTTTACTATTAGAATTTTGACAGCACCAATAGGGTTACCAGTATATGTTTTTTTAATTAATTTAATAATTTCTCAGGTAAACTGACTTTTTAGACAGACTTGTACCTACCTAACCAAAGTTCTGAGGCCAAGCAACTTGCTTTTCCGATAATCCCGCATCTCAAAACTTGAATAAATTCACTAGGTGCTCTTGACTGTACCTACAATTCAGTAATAATGCTAGTTTTAGACGAAAATGTACCTACTTCAACCACCTTTCGGGATTAGTAGAAGTGTTTGTAACACATTGTAGATATACCTATTATTTTTTGCAGACAATAAATGGAATCACGGCGGCGGCGCCAACTACACCGCCGCCGCCGCCGCGGCGGAAGCGCGCCGGAAACAACGTAAGTTGCTAAATTACATAATATAAAAAATAAAACTCGAGTGAAATCAATTGAAAGCGCAGTTACATTGCTGCTTTAAGTAAGATAGTTGTCACATTGGTCCTTAACTAAAGCAGCAATGTAACTGCGATTTCTTTCATGTTGATTGCAAAAAAGTAACATAATTCCCCACAGTGCACTGTACTTTTCTGTACCCCTGACAAAGTGTATGCAAAATTTCATGATGATCGGTTCAGTAGTTAAGACGTAAAGGCGTAACAAACAAACGGACTTTCGCATCCTTACTTCACTACATAGTATAAAATAAAACAAAGTGGCTTTCTCTGTCCCTATATCCCTATGTATGCTTAAATCTTTAAAACTACGCAACCGATTTTGATGCGGTTTTTTTTTATAGATAGAGTGATTCAAGTGGAAGGTTTATATGTATATGTTACGGCTAATACCCGAAGTGCGGCTAAACCTAGTTTTAGGAGGCTAAAACTAGGTGTAGCCGCTAGCTGTTGGCTAAAACTAGGTGTAGCCGATTTGCTCGCGGCTAATACTAGGTGTAGCCGGCTAAAACTAGGTCCAGCGTGGGATATGAAGAAAGATTTTTCTGTTTTTTCTGTCTGTTAAAAAAATAACCTCGAAATTTAAGGCTCATGCTCCGCTGCGCTACGCGCTCGCCTTAAATTTCTAACCTAACCCGGGACCTACAGGAGTAAAGCAGATCGGTTACATCTAGTTTTAGCCAACAGCTGTCAGCAGTTTTAGCCGGCTAAAACTAGGTTTAGCCGCACTTCGGGTATTTTTATTTTTATTTTTTTTTTATTTTATTTGAAAACCAACAGCGTTACAATTTATTTTTACTACTAATTCTAACCATTAGCAAGGCCAATTACAGGTTTTCCATAAAATTACCTTACTTAGTAAATTCCAAACAAGAAATTAGTACAATAATGCAATGATACAGTCGCAAAGTTATTAGTAAACACTCTATACTTAATTAACTTAAAAAAGAAAATCACTTGTTATACTTATACGAGGTAGGGTAAAATACTAGTGATTGGAAAGCTAAGCGGATTTAGCCTAATTTTCTTTTTTGTTTTTTAAACTATAATTTTCTTCGACAAACGGATAGTGTTGTATGAACTATGAAGCTGATGAAAGTGTTTCTTGCAATTTTATATTGTTTTAGATTAATAGACTGAGTGTGTTAATTAAAATAAAATATTTTGTAAAATATAGTAAAAATCACAGTTATTGGACAGCATTTCCAGTTATTGGAAACAAATTTGACAGTGATTGGACAGCATACCTGAACACACTAATTAGCCTTTATCAACCATTTCAAGTGTAGATAGGGATATATTTGAACAAAAATACTAGACCGATGAGGTCTTGGATCGTCCAAAACTTGTAATAAATCTCTTTCTTCAAAATATTTACGGATTTCGGCAAACCATTTGCGAATATCTGCTTCTGTGACACAGGCACTAGAGAATGTTACGCCTTCACTCGTCCTTGTGCCAATGGATGGATGCCGCTTCAGAAATCCCCTAACCCAACCTTCTCCAGGATAATTATCAATGAATGGGTTTGGTCGTGGATGATCGGTTAAAAATCTTTTTACGCTGGATTGAAGGTCTTCTTTTTTAAGTGGAAAGCCTTTTTTTTATTGTTGTTTGATATAGTTTTCGAGACAAGTTTCTTCTTCAACAGTTAGGTAAGGCGATGGTCCTAAAGTAACCCTTTTTCAGGATATTTTAGAGTTAATTAAAGTTTTTTTTACCATTAAAATTCTTTAAAGTTAATTAAAAATACTTAAAATTGTATATTTTAAAACTACCGATCACTCAGTGTCCAATAGGTAGGGTTTTGTCACTTAAATCATAATTTAGGTACACAATAGGTTACTAAATAGGAAGGCATTAAACAAATTTAAACATCATGTCCAATCACTGGGTTTGTATGAAAATGATAGTGATTGGATGGCGTCAAATAATCGTAAAGAAAGCTACAAAAAATATGAAAAAAATATATGTCAATAATCAACTCTCAATAGATACGAATAAAGTAAAAAATTAAAAAAAGTATTTTTTGTAAAAATCCATTGATTGGACGAGCTGTCCAATTACTAGTTATGAAACAAAAAATATTATAGTCATTGGACACGCTGTAACATAACCTCAAATTGAAATTCACGAAGATTAGTCATGTTATTAACACGTTTAACATCTTACCTTCACAAAGATGTGATGTAGCACTTTATAAACATTCGAAACACTTTTTTATCCCCGACTTGTCAACTCAATCCTTAAGAAAATGAATAATTTTTGGAGAAAATTTTAACAAAACACACTCGCCACAGATTATGAAATATTTTGCTCCTTACGCCACCTGTTGGTAATTTTGCATACTAAAATAAAACTCGGAAAGAGCGGGAGATTCAAACAGCCTGGTCGAATCATTCGAATAACGCACGTAGTTCTTATAAAAATGAATTAAATTCAAGGTGTCCAATCGCTAGTCGTGCCCAATCACTAGTAAGTTACCCTATATCATTTATTTCATTTCTAATTCAGATTCATCTAAAATAAACATATTTTCATTTATTATTTTAAGTATTTATTAAAATGCCATGCCAAAGACTTACACATCATTATAAAAAAAATTTTTCCCAAGAATTTGTTTTTAATGTTGATTTTAATGTTGATTTAGCCGTAACATGTATAATACATGGTGTCAAATTCCACACTACACCGAAGCGAAGCGAGGGCGGGTCGCTAGTCCTTACTTAGTACTTACTTAATATTATTAATGCGAAAGTCCGTTTGTTTGTTTGTTTGTTTCCCAACCAACAAAAGTTAGTTGTTTATAAGACCATAGAACGATTTGTAAAAACTAATAGACCGGGCGGCCATCGCACGGTTACCTACCCCATCGAGTTACTGGATATTACCACCTTCCACGAAAAGTAGACCTTAAATAGGTAAGAAAAATGTTGGTCTGCCGGGGCTCAACCTGGAGGAACCTTGGTGGTGCAAAGCTGTGCTACCTACTTTTGACCATCATTTTACCTCATGTGGTTACTGAACAAAAGCTTTTCGTTGCTTTTAGTCTCTATTAGTAGAGTTTAAATAATTATGTCTGCCGAGCGAATTCTTGGAGGGTTCCGCAGTCCAACCATTTTAAGGGGCCTCGTATTTTACCTTATCGAGTTACTACATGAAACCAAGTTCTCCTAGTAGCTAAAATGATCCTCTTTAAATATTAATTGGTCTGCCAGTTCGCAACCTGGCAGTTTTTGCAGTCCAACCAAATAACTACATAGTATAAAACAAAATCGCTTCCCGCTGTCTGTCCTTATGAATACTTAGGTTTTAAAACTACGCAACGGATTTTAATGCGGTTTTATTTGATAGATAGAGTGATTCAAGTGAAAGATTTATATGTATAATACTTGCATAATATAGTGGAGAAACACTGATAATTATAAAGGTTTCTAATGTGTTTTGTAAATAAACACTTTTTTTGCGCTTCCATTGCAAACGCTGCCTGAATCCTACGAGATAGATAAAAAAAATGTACTACAGTATTGTCAACTTTAAAAAGGTCCACAAAAAAGTCTCCAATAGTATGTGTCTATCTCTTTGGGATAACCGACAATAACCATTTTTTCACACCACATGCTCGACAATGCCGAATTATATGTCATGTAAACCTTACCGAAAGCAAGACATTATATCTCTTGGCTTTAGCCGGGTTATAATGTTGTATTATAACCCGCTGGTCAATAATGTGATTTTCACTTTCATAATTCTTATTGCTATGTACATAAAGTCTAATTTCACTAAACAGAATGTGTCCTCAGCGGGCGCGGCCAACTCGATTTTCGAAGACCGAGGCCGTGGCCCACTAGATTCGCATGAGACGTTTGTTTGTCAAATCGACATTTGTTTGTCAAATCGAGTAGGCCACGCCAGCTGAAAGAAGTTGCTATAGCCGTAGCTAGTAGTACTACTAGCTTTAGAAGATTCTATAAATATTTCAAAGAAAAAATAAAAAATTTC
Source organism: Agriphila tristella (assembly GCA_928269145.1). Taxonomy (NCBI): domain Eukaryota; kingdom Metazoa; phylum Arthropoda; class Insecta; order Lepidoptera; family Crambidae; genus Agriphila; species Agriphila tristella. The sequence continues at coordinate 33,347,911 of OV743432.1, forward strand.
AAGTGATGAAAGTATTTTGTCTCCAGAAGCTATTAAATTAGATGCCATATGCATTGTCAATAATCTACTCCCAGAAAAGTCAAAGGAAAAATACCTGAAAGCCTATAAAGATTTTGACACATGGAAAACTGCAAAAGACGCAAAGTCTGTGTCTGAATCAGTGCTTCTGGTCTATTTTGAATATTTATCAGCTACAAAGAAGTCAAGCAGCCTGTGGTGTATCTATATTATCTTTCCATAATTGGACTAATGTCTCCAATATCAATTTGCACTTTTAATATGCTGTAATAAACACTATCTAATAAGCCTGGTTTTTTATTGTCTCGCATAAAGTGAGAAAAGTAGAGTATACACCACCGGGATAAAACTGTTTTTTTCTTGGGCGCTTGAATCCCTCACTGCACTCAGGACTCAGTCTTAATTCCCTCGCTTTGCTCGGGAATTACCTTGTAACACCCTCGCTGCGCTCGGGAGTTAAATTTGGAGTCCTTCGTTACGTTCATGATTCAATGTAGCGCCCGTGACATAAAACACTGCTTTATCCCCTTGGTGTATAATCTACTATTATCCTTTCTTTTTATGAGAAATAATGGCTTATTTACGAAGCGATTTTATGCCATACAACATTAATCCTTATCCAATTAAGTACCTTAAATACATTGTGCATGCATGTGATATAGATTTTAGAGCCTTAGTATCAGCATTGCACCCGTACGAAGCCAGGGTGAGTCACTAGTTTAATATAGTTTGTAAGTTCTCCTAGTATCTAAAATGATGCCCTTAAAGTTCGCAACCTGGCAGTTTTTGCAGTCCAACCAAATTTATTATAATTTAAATGTTAAATTTTCAGTCTACAGACGAAATTTTACTTGCTTGCTTGTTTCTTTGTACTGATTTATGTAGGTATTTTTATTTAATAGTATACTTACTTATTGACTATGTTAAAGGGTCAAAAATGAAACAAATAAGTCACACACAACACAACACAATGCACTTATTTCTTACAAACGATTATTGTTATTGCTTATGAACTTAAACTAAAATAAGTAGGTACTGCAAGATGGGGGACTAGACTTTGATCACTTTTGAAATTCAAATAAGAATAAGTATCGGTTTATACAATTTATAGAATAAAGTGAATACAATATTTTTTAACCATCCGTTTCAAAGAAAAAAACAGCTGATCAACTTTAAACTGATTTTGAGGCTGAATATAGGGTGATCAAAGGATCACTGTATATTTTATAACGGGATTTGAAAGTTTTTTTTATTTTTTTATTTTATTTTATTTATTAGGGACAGTACACAGCACGATATCATTTAAAGTTACAAACATATTTAACAATTGTGTAGGCCAATTACGACTATCCAACGGTTTAACAATTTGCGCTAGAATTAGCGTGACAAGATACATTTGATATCAAAAGGTTATTTTTTGTATCAGTACCAAAAGGGTACTTACGAACTTAAAAACTTAGAAAAAAAAGTACCCAAGGGAAGCCTCACTCTCAAAAATAAAAATAAAAATAAAAATAAAAAATTGAATAAAATATACTTTATGAATATTAAACTATAAATATATGCATTAGATAAATATATTATAAATACGATAAACATATAAGACTATAAATATTATTGATACCACTATTCTATGTTAATATTTAAGATAAACCCACAAAAATACGAACAGTTAAAAAAAACCGAATACTTCCACCCGTTCCCCTCGCCAGCAAGTTGTCATCTGGGTGGTACAAAATTACTCTTGATATTTTTTAGAAATGCCAATTTAGAACCAACAAAGATATCTATGTCATTGAATTTACTATTATAAGTCTTAGGCAGTCTGGTGAATACAGCATTCTGTCCGTAATTAGTGTAGTGGTGCGGAACATTCAGCAGGCGAGTATGCCTCGTGCGCCGCGAGGGGGCGCTCAGCGAGATTAGCTCGACCAATTCTGGGCAGTCCAGCCGTCCGCGCATAATGTCATATAGCAAGCCCATATCTAACACTTGTCGACGCTCCGATAATGTAAGAATGTTAAATGCTCGACAGATCTCCACGTATTCAGCATCCATAGCAACTTTTCTATATTTGAAATTAAGATATCGAACGATTTATTATGCTTAACCCTTTAATATAAATAATAAAAAATAAAAACCGACCCGCAGGATTTTGCGCTAAAGCCACGGTAATAGGATACTAAAGCTATTCATATTATTGGGGTTATTTTAATCAATGATACGAATTGGTTATTGAATAGAGTATTGGTAGAACTAAATCTTAGTCAGTTATGACGAAGCAGTCTATTTTTTTAGTCTTTAATTTTCATCATAAAAATAATGTCACCCCACATTGATCATTGATCAAAGTAAACCCGTCCTCTGATCAAAGACACCTCTGATTGTTTTAAACCTTTAAAATAGGTACAAAATCAACAAAAACCCTTGTGCTTCCCATTCCTTAAAGTGTATACTTTTAGATATAACAAACAATAATAATGGAAATATGATAATAGGACATTCTATTCTAGCATGAAAAATAAACAAAGAAATGAAAACTTTGTAGGTACATTTTATACCAATGTATTGATTTTAACTAGGTTCATACAAAAAATATAGAAACACAACTCAAAAATCAACAAACACAGAAATGACCAATATGTCCGCAGAAATTATCAGATTAATAAAAAAAACTTAATGAGAAGTGTTCACTCGTTTTATAACACAGATGAAAAAAAAACGTATTTTTTTATTAAAAATAAAAATATTTTAAGGAAACAATTTCAAAATGCAGTCTGCAAATGTTTTAACAAAAACACCTGCAGACATTTAATGGTATGAGCGCCATTTGCTTTTCGCAGTATTAGGCCAGTCATATACTAGTAATCGCTAAAATCGCAAACTAACGGCTAGTTCTGGTTTTTTTTATATGTTGTTATGTTAGGACCACTACCAGTAGCATAAATCCAAGTTACGTCCAGACTACGTTACGTAGTAATAAAATTCGCTGCATTTTTGGTCAAAATTAATTTTAATTTGTAATTCAGCCTTGACGTGGTCGACAGACAGTTTATTTTTGTTTTCTGTCCATACATTTCCATAGAGAGAAAAACACTCTCTGCTGATGTATTTGAAGGTGGTATCGAAGCTACCATCTGAAAGACAGTAGAAAGAGAGAGGCCTCCAACAGAAGATGGTGCAACATTGCACGCTTACCGAACTTATCACCAAGTTCAGAATTGGTTGGGGGTGGAAAAAGATGCCACTCAATGGGGATAGAAAATACCGAACAGGGGCTCATTCCAACTCTTCTTCAGAATTTTTTATCATGGCAAGAAAGGCTGTAAAGGAGGTGGCTGTACCTGCGTAAAAGCAGGCCTCAAATGCTCGGCACTCTGCAAAATTTGTTCTGGTGTCTCTTGCCATAACGTCACCGGGCTCAAAATTGCCGAAGAAAGAGAAGTCGACAACGCCGACGTCGACGTCGACAATCATGTGCCTATTTGTCATGCTGAAACACAATATTTATGAACCACCCACGAAGCGTTTAAAAAGAAATTAATAGTTTTTAAATATAATTATATTTCTTGTTGATAATATGTTCTTACATGGTTTTTACTTTCAAACTACCTTCAAACCATGCATTGTGAGAACTAAACAGAACAAATTAGTGAAAAATGAAGTTTCCCATTTATTGGATTTTTAAGATTTGTGAGTGAACTACATGGCCTATAGACGTAATTTTTTGTTTAAAGCTATTTATATTTTCTACAATATATATATTCCTATAATGTTACCCGTAAAATGAGTGTTTTCCCCGATATCGGGGTCGAATTTTTTTTTGAAAAACTTGTATATCTTTGGAGATCTCGGTAAGTATTTCACCTACAGAGCTAGATCTAAAGTCAAATTGTAGCAATTTTTATCTTCTATAAAACGTGTACGTGCTTACAATATTGAATATATACCAAAAAAAGTGCGATAATTTCGCAGTTTTTCGAGTGCTGCAAAGTTAGCACAGGTCTTTCGAAGCTGCAAACTTGGATTTACGCTACTGGTAGTGGTTCTAATAACATATTAAAATCCAGAACTAGCCGTAAGTTTACGATTTTAATGTTCGATATGACGGGCCTATATAGTGCTGCCAACGTCATAAAAAATGTTCGGATATGTTCAGAAACCAAGAAATAAGTGTTTTTTAAATTGATAGTTGTTATCAATGTAACCCCGTAATGTCAAAGTACCCGGTAGTATTTTACGGTAAGTACACAATGAATAGTTTTTCGCATATAATAAACTAATTGTGTTTTATATTTCAATTTGAAAATAAATAGGTAAACAGAAATCAACCAAATAAATAAAAAACAAAAATTTCGTCCATAGACAGAAAATTTGACAGACTCGCCCTGGCTTCGCAGGGGTGCAATGATCATACTCAGGCTATATTAATCTATAAGGGTTAATGTTGTATTGCTTAAAATCACTCAGTAAATAAGCCATTATTTTTTATGAAAAGAAAGGATAAAAATGGTTATTGTGGGTTATCCCTAAGAGATAGACATATACCATTTGGGGCTTTATTGTGGACCTTTTTAAGATGGACAATACTGTAGTAGGTACATATTTTTGATCCATCTCGTAGGATCAGTTGCCAGCGTTTGCAATGGAAGCGCAAAAAAAGTGTTTATTTACAAAACACATTAAAAACCTTTAAAATTATCAGTGTTTCTCTACTATATTATGCAAGTATTATACATATAAATCTTACACTTGAATTACTCTATCTACCAAATAAAACCGCATCAAAATCCGTTGCGTAGTTTTAAAGATCTAAGCATACATAGGGACAGACAGCGGGAAGCGATTTTGTTTTATACTATGTAGTTATTTGGTTGGACTGCAAAAACTGCCAGGTTGCGAACTGGCAGACCAATTAATATTTAAAGAGGATCATTTTAGCTACTAGGAGAACTTGGTTTCATGCAGTAACTCGATGGGGTAAAATAGCGCCCCCATGCGGCCCCTAAAAATGGTTGGACTGCGGAACCCTCCAAGAATTCGCTCGGCAGACATAATTATTTAAACTCTACTAATAGAGACTAAAAGCAACGAAAAGGTTTTGTTCAGTAACCACATGAGGTAAAATGATGGTCAAAAGTAGGTAGCACAGCTTTGCACCACCAAGGTTCCTCCAGGTTGAGCCCCGGCAGACCAACATTTTTCTTACCTATTTAAGGTCTACTTTTCGTGGAAGGTGGTAATATCCAGTAACTCAATGGGGTAGGTAACCGTGCGATGGCCGCCCGGTCTATAATCGGTGGTCCAATAAAAGGCCAAAGAAGGTGCACGTACAAAGAAAGTGGCACAATTATATCTCCATTCAGTGTTAAAGTACAACTGTAGCGGTATCAGGCATGACAATTTTGGCCTATACAGTTGATGTAACAGTAACGCAATCTCTATTTGCTGACATACAACGCTACAAAAGTTCCTTTTTGTTCTGTAAAAGAGTTCATATTCCATTACTTTGCTAATATTTATCATTCATTCATTTTACATTTGTTCACGCCGCTGCAGTGTCTCAGTGTTTTAAAGAGAAAAAGATAATAAAAAGAGAACACGAGGATTGTCATGGTGGAGTTAGATTATTATTTTGTAATGAAGATATTCGTCTCTTACGGGAAAAATTACGTGCGACTGTAATTTTTCTGATAAACTATGTATGGGTTTACGACAATATTTGAATGCCCCCCTCGAATTAATTAGTTTTCACTAAAATAATTACGAATTTTATGCCATAAAAATACTTTCAGCTTCCTGAACTCTACTATAGTACTCGTCATGACCAGACCCCGGATTTGCGGTAGCACGAATGAAATGACGTTTAATAGTGCGTGGACAACTTGATTATCTATTTGTGTAATTTATCGATAAAAAAAATATAATTATGTAACGTGATATATAGACTTACCGTCGGAAATAGTAGAAATTACCTACCTACATTAAGAAAAGTGAAAATCGTGAAATGTATAAATTATAAAATTCACTGCAGTTTTTCTTGATGCAAAGATAGCAAAGTGAAAGTGAGTGAAGTAGAATGTCAAATTTTTAAGAAATACATCCTCTTTGGTATAATACAAAAAATAAATACAGACGCGATCAAAGAAGTTCCACTTCAAAAATATTTTCAGAACATCGATATAAATAATAAATAATAATAATAAATGCTTGGACGATTTCACACAGCGCCATCTAGCCCCAAACTAAGCAAAGCTTGTAATATGGGTGCTAGACAACTGATATACTACGTAAATACTTTTTAAATATATACTTATTATACCCTTGTAACACCCAGACCCGTCACAGAAATTAAAATTCATCATTTCAATTTCTGCCCAAAATTCAACATTTACGATAATTTGGTAATCACTAGCAAGTTTGTATTCCTGCCACCGCAAATCCGGCCTTTAGTCATGACATTAAAACCGCCATTACATGAAACTGATTTGTCGATTGATTAATCAAAATGTCAATCTTGTTGTAGAAGAGCGATAAAAATGCTTTTACTCACTTATGCTCTGAAATGTTATCCTTCCATTTGAAAAAGGAATGCGTGGCGTTCGACATTTCCGTGGGGGTCTGGTTCATCACACTCTAAATTTGAAATTCAGTGCGGAAATGAAATTCAATACTCACTTCCCGCACTTGTGCGGGAAGGTAGAACTCATCAGCTAGCATTATTTTTATAAAACTTTATGGTTGCATGACTGGTCATTTGACATGGCCACACGAACCAATTTAAATATCTCATTTTTACTAAGGAAATTTAATTTCCTCACATTTCGTGAGTAAAGTATTATACAAACCTTGTACTGGAAGCTACTTGCATTGCCTCGAATGATTAAAGCCCTCGCCTGCGGCTCGGGCTTCAAACCATCCTCGACAATGCAATCGCTAGCTTCCCGTTCTCGGATGTAATGTACTATTACATAACTGAATTAGCATTTAAAAGCATTGCTAGCCTACCTTTATATACCGTAATTATGTTTTGAAAGAGAAAGGATCTCCGTTATAGTACTATTGTGTAATAGAGGGACTATAACAGTCATAAAAACAATGCTGTTCTAAAAAAGTGTCTTTGTAATAATAGCCCAGGACTTTTAGCAAAAAACCTAGGACTAATTCCGGCGGAAGGTTTTTTGTTTTTAAAGTGTTCCTTAGGTCCCCCTGAATATATCTGGAAAGTTCCCCGTGGATCCCGTGTACGCTCCCCCCGCTCAAACGTCTCCCTGATTTTAGTTTTTTTTATTTATCTTAGAAACGGTTGAAGATAGAAGAAAGTTGTCAACGTATGAAATAATTGTTATAAAATATCGAACCCGTCGACACTTCAATCATTTCGATGTGATCTGTAGTCTCTGAAGATCTTTTACCAAACAGATATTTTACCAAAAATCATTCTTTGTACTGGTTCTTAAAAGACGACCACCAAAATGTAAAAAATTCGTGACCTCTGCCACCAAAATGTTATACGTACGTGTTTGTCGGGAAAACACTGCGAGGGGTCAAACGTCTATTTCCATCAACTGAAAGTCTGTAACTGAAGCGTCCGGGGAGTGCTGACATAAATGTCCTGTTTAGTAAGTTGCCTGTAGAAATTGTGCTATAATATTTGCCACCAAAATGCCTACGTTTGCCCGGACATTCGTTTGATCAAGTATTGTCAATTGTAGTGACTACATAGAAATAAATACAATTCATTAATTATAAAGTCATTAATTAGTGACTATATAAATGTAAGTAATTATTGCACAGATCCAGCGATATGCACATAATTCAAGAATTTGTAGTTAGAGACAGATTGGGGACATACCACCAAAATGAGAAACTCATTACTTAACATTTATTTTAATTTTAATTAAAGTAAATAACTTTTAACTGAATATTTGTAGCACTAAATAATTGTCTTAACTTCATAAAAAAAAATATTTATAAAGTGTACAATCTCATATCAGTACAATTATCAACGACGCCGCATCAAAAACACGGTTGGGAAATTCAGCCAGTTCTGACCTATGTTCAAAGTTTCAAGTCTCTAGCTCATCGGGAAGCTAGTTTAAAATCGTTCGCAAACTTTGCGGACAAACACACAAACAAACGAGAAAGCAACCTAATAAAAACGTGTTAAAATATAACTATATTATGGCAAATGAAATTAATAAACTGTGTTCCATAATGTTTTCTTCGTCGATAAACGAATAAATGTAGCGAAATTTGGTTTTAGAGAAACGTTTGACAAAATCTTATTTACCTTTGAAAAGTGTGATTAGGTACTTAGATTGTTTCTTTTTATCACATCACAATTACTTAGAGCACAAGACACCATGGCTCAACGATACCTTTATTTGAAATTCTAATAATAGCCCAAGTCGTAGGAACCAAAAAAACGAAGAATACGGCTATCCATGAACCAAAGATTTCCTTCGGTAGGATTGATCCTTGGGTTCCTAAGATGGGTTTACGAAGTGGAGCCACCTGGATTTTTCAAGCAGGTGGGGGGAGGGGGAAATTCTGCCTTAACGAAGTCCGAGGTTAATAACTGCCTAAGTTTAGATACTAAGCCAATTTTGGTATCATTTTCGGATAAATCAATGACGTAGAATTCATTTCTGGTATAAAAATTGCAATTTATTAAGAAGTTTCCAACAATAACCAATTTTTTCAAACATTACACAATAACCAATATTTTCAACTACATATTTTTTTCTTTAAGTCACCGTATATAATATATTAAACTGATGTTCTTATTTGCAAACAAAAAATACGTTAACAAAGCTTATAGAATGAAAACTTGAAAAAATATAACTTACATTTTTTTATTAACAATTAATAGCGAAAAAAAAATTTCACTGTCGCGTGCCGTCAATTTCTTTTACACCAATGGAAATATTATTATTTTTTATCATAACAATATGGGTATCAAATGAAAGGTAATAAATAGCCAATTCCAAATATATATACATTATAATACTTTTATATAACTATTTTGAAATAAACTTAAACGCAGAATTAAAAAATATCAGTAAATTATTAGAAAAACCAAAAATGCCAGTCAATACCGACAAAAAAAGACAAATATCACAAGCGCGCATGTAACTACGATTTTTTCAGATATTGTTAGGTACCTTGAGAGTAGTTTTACCCAAATTTTAACCCTTGGAAACCCTGTACCACATGAGTAAACAAAATGACCAGAGATAAAGCTTCTTAAGAACGTGCAAAATTGTTACATATTTGAGCAGGGTTGTCACAATTGGTTATTACAAATTAAACAAAACATAAGTTCAATAGTTTTATTATACAAAAGTAATTATTATTAATTATTAATTCATATTGTTATTCAATTATTATTACCACAGATTACTTAATACTAAAGTACAGATACCTCATCCCATACTAAAGAAATGGCCCGTCGGTCGTAAACTGACTATCGGGGCGATTTAAAATGTTTTTCTTGTAGAATGCTAGATGGCGCCGCTATCGTCGCAGCATGCCTAGCACCAGATAGAAATAAACTTTACCAAATTTTCATAGAATTCACTACTATTTTGCATTTGGTGATTATTTTAAGAAACAATTTAAAAGTTTCATGACTTTTTTATCTGTATTTGAATATTACAAAAACAAATCGAAGTAATCTAGTGAGGTAATATTATTATTAAACTAATGGGGTCATGACGCTCATTGATTCGAAAATTGATCGTTTATACAATCTGTTTTTTTGAACATTGATCAAACTTTGTGGTGTGGCTTAGTGAAGAAATTTGTCTATGGAAACAACTTAATCAGATCAAAAAAATAATCAGCTGTTCCATAGAAAACATCAATAACTACTTAACCAAAATGTATGGAACAGCTGTTTTTTTTTTGCTCTGATGAAGTTGAACCCATAGACAAAGTTCTTCAGTTTGATGATCTAAGCCGCTCCACAAAGTTTGATCAATGTTTAAAAAAAGACATTGTATAAACCAGAAGTGCCCAAACGGTCGATCGCGATCAACCGGTCGATCGCGAGAGGTTTTAAGGTCGATCGCCAAGGATAACAGATTTGACATTTTGCACCCAATGTAGTTTTACAATATGCAATTTTTTTTTCTTGTTAAATATTTGGTAGGTTAAACGGTCAAAATGTCGATCTCTTAGTCATAAATTTTTGCTATGTCGATCTTCTTAAGAAAAAGTATGGGCACCCCTGGTATAAACGATCAATTTTCGAATCAATGAGCGTCATGACCATCAGCCATTTTTAATGTCCCTTTTGCTGCGGCACAGGCCTTTTTTATGGGTGGATTAGGAGAATGGACCATAAACCATCACGTGGGCCCAATGCGGATTGGTGGGTGTTAACGACTGCTAATGCAGCCGGGACCAACGCCTTAACGTGCCTTTCGAAGCACGAAAGAGCTCGAGATAAAAATTTTTGGGTCTTCCATCCCATGACCGACCCTAGCAAAAGTTGCTTAACCTTCGCAATTGCTGGGCACTAAACCACAGCGCCACCAAACTCCGCAATGAGCGTCAATGACGTTAAAATTTACAATCACAAATGATCGTAACCGGAGCGCTCTACATGACGCTACCCTACTCGATTACAACAAAAAAAAATTTTTTTAAGCGTTTATGCTGATGACCCCCCAAAACGACCCCTTAATATTCGAATCTTGTAGGTATCCAAAACCACGGCATTGGGCCATTATGCTACAAAACCGTTTGGCTCTGGAAGCTTGTGACAGACAGACGGACATAATACATTGGAAACCGATCACTTGTCCGAATTTTATTCGACTGACGTTTTTCTTTGCTTTATGTAATGTTTGACATATTTTTAAACCATCGAAACATCATTTGACATAAAGTATAATTTTACCGAACTACATTTCACCGATTTTCAAAACAAGTTTTTGCTAAAAGGCGCGTAAAATAATGTCATTACATAAAGGAGGGGGGCGGGTGTAGATACAAAGGCGGGGGGAAGGGGGGGAATTTCTAATGTTAGTGAGCGAGCCAATCGCCAGAAACTACTTTTTTGTAAAATTTACTATAAATGTTTGTAAATAAAATGTTTTTCGACCAAAAGAGTCAGACATTGGAGTCATTTGGAGTAACGAAAAAAATTTTAACGGGGATAGGTCAACTGATATGGTGGCAAAGGTAATTTCGACGAAATAAAAAACGAAAATAGTCGGAAAAGTTTTTGGTCAAATGAAATTCGATTAAACAAAATTCGATCTTATGATAAGTAACTTATTTTTATATATCGTTATCATTCGTAGTGCTGGATGAATAGAGTATCAACTAAAAAAAAATACTTTTAAATGTAGTTCTAATAAAAAAAATGATCTTTTTAATGAACATGGTCTTAAGTACAACAAGCCAATTTTTTTTTCGATATTCTCATCGAGTCACACTGAAACGAGTTGAGAAAAAAATCGCATGCAGATGCAGAATTTTCATTCTCATCTAGTAACACTGGTTCACGTATAGTGTGACTCGTTCGGAAAAAACAAAGTCTGATGGTAACGGTGTGACTCGTTGCGAATTTTTATTCTCATCTAGTTTTTTTTAGTTGAAATCCTCTATGTCCGAAGTCTACATCTTTTAAAAACTACTTTTATGACCATTTCTGATTTTGACGCTTTTGTATCGAACCTAAAACAAGTTTATACGCGCATAATACACTGGCCTGCAAAAGTAAGTACTACAGAGGTTTATTTTCATACAAACGAGGTAACTTTGAAGCATTGTTTCTCCTCCCAGGATTAAACGTAGTGTGATCTGATGATGTCCATCCAGGGAGTGAATGGAGAAGATACAGATCCCCATACAGATCCCCATACACACCCAATAGATCTGATCAGCATTCTAAGAGCTGTTTGGATATGTTTAAAAAACCACGAAAATAGCATTAAAATGTATGGAAACTGATAACTCTTATCTTTACAGCTCTTAGAATGCTGATCAGATCAATTGGGTGTGTATGGAGATCTGAATCTTCTCCATTCACTCCCTGGATGGCCATCATCAGATCACACCACGTTTAATCCTGGGCGGAGAACCAATGCTTCAAAGTTACCTCGTTTGTATGAAAATAGACCTCTGTAGTACTTAGTTTTGCAGGCCAGTGTAGTACGAAAATATTAGACTGAAAGCGCCCTAACAATATTTCCCTCCGCAGTACGAGTACCGCGGGCCCGGGCCCGACAGCGACAAGGCGGCCAAGAACAAGAAGAAGCGCAAGAAAGACAAGCACTCCGACGACGAGCCGGACGCGGCGCCGTTACTGGCCGACCGGCCGCCCGACCAGGAGCCGCCGCCGGACACTGTCAAGTAAGCATTTCAAACTTAAGACAGTTCCCTGACTGTTTTTTAAAAGGCGTACCATTGTATTCCTTCATAATCATTCGGAGAAGTAGATAGCAAATGTGTCAAAAAGCAGTTTTGCTATCTACTTCTAGAAATGACTACGAAGGAATGTTCGTTGAAAAGTGCAACACTGTATGAAGATTCTTTTGAACAACATTTTTAATGATTCATTTCCATGTTGACATTATTCAATTTGGTTGCTTCATCGAAATTTAAAGACGGAAGTGAACCGAGTATTTTTGGCATATCGACGGGGAAGAAGCAAATACTCCTATCTTACATTTTTGGCAAAATTGACTTTTTGATGTAGTTGGATGCAAAATTTAATTTTACGTCAGCTGGCAAGATCTATCTGTATTTCCCAATTTTAGGGTGATTTTTAATGTATAGAAATAGCTCTTAAAATAAAGTTTTTATATGTTGTAATATTTTTTATGGAAATATCTCCTTTCTGCAAAAATAAATTACTCCTATCTCGTTCGCGCGTGTTTTTATAATATCTCCTAACTTGAACTTAATTTGAAATTCGTGAAAAGCAATACCTCCTATCTTACACAATCATGTATAATTTATGTTATTCAGTACTTACCCCCCGTATCTATAGACGAGTAAGTAATGACTTGAGTAAAACTTGAAATTTTCTAATGCTTCTCATATCATATTCACATGCAATTTACGGTAAAATTCATCTTAAATGACTTCTTAGTGCAGTTTTGGTGAATTTAAGGTTAATTGATACTATAAATTGCGTATGAATATAATATTAGAAGCATTTGAAAATTGCAAGTTTTACTCAAGTCATTACTTACTCGTCTATAGATACGGGGGTTATTGTTATTTCCTAAATAATTAATAGGTTTCTGATGCTGCAGAGAATAGTTCACAATGAGAAATAAACCAATTAATAAAAATTTGAAGGAATATTTACAAGTGGAAAAACCGTCTAACGTCAAAACTTTTAACACAACACAGAAATCAATATCTTCTATCTTACACTAACTTTGAATCCTCTATACTTACTAAATTAACATTAATTTAAAAAAAATGCTATTGAAATAACAAAACTGCCTTGAGAACATGAGGTCGCGTTAAAATTATAAACAAAAAGGTTATTCAGTTTTTTCCTCCTCCTGTAAAGTTTGGTCTGTGTAAGATAGGAGTATTTGCTTCTTCCCCGTCGATATTTTATTTAATTTAATATATAACGGATTATTCTTATTTTTAAAATTGAGTCCAAAAATCTTAGTGTAAAATCCTTACTAATATCACAGAATCCTTACTAATATTATAAATGCGAAAGTCTGTTTGTTAAGCCTTCACGTCTCAACTACTGAACAGATCATCATGAAATTTTACATACACGTTGTCAGGGATACAAAGAAGGACATAGGGTACCTTTCATCCAGAAAAAACAGTTCACGAGGGATTGCAAAATAACTGTCCACGCGGACGAAGTCGCGGGCGGCCGCTAGTTCACAATAAAGAATGAAAAACATTGATAGAACAAAAATATGAAAACCCATCGCATTCAGTTCAAAGTTGTCAACGTTCGATTTTACCAACTTACTTTGTTTTCCAGAGAAGAAGATAAAGAGGAGATACCAATCGCACCAAGCACAGACAAGCTCTCCGAATCAGAGTCGGAGAACAGCCAGCGCTCGTCGACGGATCGCGACTTCGAAATCGTTGAGGCCGACGACGTCGAAGACCCCAAAGACGTCACCACTTAGACCCCCAACCAAACCCACGCTGATATCGAGTATACTTTGGATCGATGCACAAAGGTATATTGTGTAACAGTATTTAAATTACAGTGAGATTTCTATGGAAATTGTTGTATGTTTCGAAGTTACGGAGTGGACGGTGTTGACTGTTGTCGCAATAAGACAATAAATATTTAAAGAAAATATTTTATTTTTTCATTTTTATCGAAGTATCGGATTTACCAATCGATAGATCTTGGGTGCGTTATGGCAAAGTATGTTGCTGATAAATAAAACTATGAAAGGAAGGAGTAAAAATGTACAAATTGATAGTTGCATTTATTTATGTGTATATCTAAAAATATGTATACAGTTAGAACTTTGTCACTTTATTGTAGTTGTCATTTCGTCAATTGATTTCTGTTAAAAAAGTAATGGCTTTTCAAATGACAAAATTCTAAACTGTATATAAATTTTTAGACTTGACTGTACCCCCATGTGCCTGTATAATATGTTTGTTAAAATAGTTTTGTCTAAATTAAAGATACTTAAAACAAAAAAAGGGGTACATTTAATTATGTAGAACATATGAATGGTTTGATATATGCGGCTAAAGTATACTTGATCTCAGCACTAAATATGTAATAGGCACTGGTTTGAATATAGAAAATATTTAAACGAACAGAAAGAAGTAATATTTGGTGTTGCAAGTTTAAAAATCGAATCTTCAATAATAAAAATAGATTAAATTATGATTAGTGATTAATCACATAGCGATAATATTCTACCCTCAAAACTACGTTACTTGTAATATTTCTTATGGTTCTGTATGTATTGCAGCTTTTTAGACATAGTGCAAAGGCATTTTTACGTCGTGCGGGTTTTCTATTCAAGACGATCTTAATCAAAATATAGTTTATTTCAACATTAAATTTATTAACACTAGGTTTACTGCAATATGCAACAACTTTTGTACATTTTTTACTTATATAATACCCACCTTTTGAATTAGTATAACTTTTTTTTATGCTTTTGCCATCATCAAAATATTATAAAAAAAATACTAAATAATGTTAGTTAATTAATTTAAATTTGTGACATTGTTATTTTGAAAATTCTTTGTCAACGGACTGCACGACTTACCAAAATTAAACATATTAGGTACATGCCTTAAATGGTTTATAAATGCTTGTCATTTACACAATATATTTAAATGATTCCGCAATATTTGACTTTATAGCGCAAGAAATATAACATTTATGGTCGAATTCTCGAACGCTGTTCAATTAATGTTTGTGAAAAGATTACTTAAAATTATCTGTGAATTAGTAGCTTTTGAGTTTCCGATTGTGAATCAAGTAGCCCAATTCAGTATTCATACTAGATACACCTTTGGGGTTTGTTTTAGAATATTTTAGACAAATTATCAATGTGCTGTAAATATGCAAAGTTGCATAGTAATCGTTTGTCATGTCCATTATTTTTGTGACGTTTTGGTGCTATGCGAATCTGTGGTTGTAAGGGTAAAAACTATTTAAAATAAAAACGATTTATAGTGACGAAGTAGTCGAGTTCTTAGACGGTAGAGGAACTAAAATTTGACATAAAATGAGCTGAATCTGATACAGATTTCAAATCACCAACGAATAATATAGTGGACAAGAGGCAGAAATTCTTTACTTCGTAATAGGTTTTTTTATTACTTTAAAATATCGCATAATATTTTAATTTTTCAAGATTTTTTTGCCTTGAGGAGATGACAAAACCTTAAAAAAATTTACCAAAGAATTTGTAAATTAAAATGTTTCCTTACGTTCCGCAGATTCGCTGTGATTATATTTATATTGAAATTCAATCTAAATTTATTGGTACAGTCAGCAGCACGTGCAATCGCACGACCGACTATTTTTTAACAGTTTTGTATAACTTAACGTGCACACGGCAGGTTATAAAAAACGGTAAAAAAAGCCAATTTATTTTGAACCTTAATGTCTTCATATTTAAGTTTAAAAAACATTCTGTAAGCGTGAAAATAAAGATGGAACCCAAACACTACCTTTTTGGAGCAAACTACCTACTATCAGTATCTCGGTTCTCTGTGGTCCGAATTCTCTCGGCTACACATACGAGTAATCAGATTTTCGCTACGACCTTCCGTTTTCGAGATCTGTGTGGCCCAGCTGTAGAGACGTCTCTACAGCTGAGCCACACGTATCTCCTAAACGCAAGACCGACCAACTCTGGTTTTTGGCGACAAAATCCGACAAATTACCGGCTGCACATACGAGTAATCAGATTTTCGCTACGACCTTCCGTTTTCGAGATCTGTGTGGCCCAGCTGTAGAGACGTCTCTACAGCTGAGCCACACGTATCTCCTAAACGCAAGCCCGACAAATTCTGGTTTTTGGCGACAAATTCCGACAAATTATCGACTTCATCATGGCATAGTCAAAAAGTCAGATTTCCAACTTTTTTTTTTGTGGCCCAGCTGTAGTCCGGCACGTCTTTCTAAGTAGGGCGAGGGCGAGTCACCTCAGTTAGAAAGAGAGGTCAACAGTCGATAAAGAAGCGAGATAGTAATAGGTATTTGCTTCAAATAAGTATTTAAGATTTTGGGCTCCATTTTACGTTTATTTTCATGCCTGTTTTACATTTAGCGTGCCGTTGACTGTACACATTTTGTGCATTTTTTCACGGGCATACATATCTGTGTGTTGTAAATAAGTTTCAAGATCTTATGTGTTACGAAGACGCGTGTCGATGTTAATCAATGGCGATTCAATAAAACGATACTCTTTTCAAAATTGTTTTATTAAAATTACAGTTCATAGTACTTATGAGTAGAAAAATTGACTCGTGTCGATTTCCTTTTGAGAATAACAAGTATTTTTAGAATAGTTGGGCCAAAATTGCTCGCGCTAACGTCATAGTAACCGACAGGCGTGCGACCAAACGACGAAAAACGTTTGAATCAAAACTTTTTGTTTGCAAAGTGAGAGGGCACTTTTATTATTATAACTATATAAAACAACACTTATTTATTACTATTTACAGACTCTAAGTTAAATCCTAATCTATATATATATAAAATTCAAAGTCCTGACTGAGTGAGATATCAACGCACAGCCCAAACCGCTGAACCTAGAGACTTGAAATTTTGCACACAGATACCTTATACAGTGTAGGCATCCACTAAGGAAGGATTTTTGAAAATTCCATCCCTAAGGGGATGAAATAAGGGTTGAAAGTTTGTATGAAAGTCCCTCAGTTTTGAAGCTAGGATCTTCAAAATTTGTATTTAGGCTGATGATTGAAAATAAATAAATACGTGTCTCAGCGTTTTTCAAAATTCTACCCCAGAAGGGGTGAAAAGGGGGATGAAGTTGTGTTTAGAAGATAATCCTTTATTTTTGAAGTAAAAATCGCTAAATTTGTAATTTAGGCTTATGGATGGAAATCTAACGCAACGCATTGTATTGGTAAAATTTCAACCCCCATGGTGATGAAATGGGGATGCAATGGGGTAAATAAACCTAAAAAACGATATGGATGTCGTTATTGGGGTTTTCTGAGTTGACAATTGCGAAAATAACATTTATTTTGAAGTCCAACACGGTGGACATGATTTTACCCCTAAAGGGGTGAAAATGGGGTTCAAATTTTGTATGGAAAAACAATATGAAATAGACAGTACAACTTTAAACTTCATATGAGTACGTCTAAAAATAAATATACATATATTTTGTTATTTTGAAAATCAACCCCGTAGGGGGTAAATGGGGTAGGTAAACATAAAAATCGATATGGATGTCGTTCTTGAGGTTTTATGGGATAGTGATTGCAAAAATGACATTTATTTTGAAGTCCAACACAGTGGACATGATTTAACCCCTAAAGGGGTGAAATCGGGGCTCAAATTTTGTATGGAAAAATAATATTGAATAGACATTACAACTTTAAAATTCGTAGGAACACATCTAAAAATAAAAAGGCAATTATATATTTTGTTATTTTGAAAATCATCCCTTAGGGGTAAATGGGATAAGTAAACATGAAAATCGATGTGGATGTCGTTTTTGAGGTTTTATGGGATGGTGATTGCGAAAATGACATTAATTTATAGTCCAACAAGGTGGACATGATTTTAACCCCTACAGGGGTTAAAATGGTGTTCAAATTTTGCATGGAAAAAGAATATGAAATAGACATTACAATTTTAAAATTCGTAGGAGCACGTCTAGAAATAAATAGGCAATTACATACCTATTTTGTTATTTTCAAAATCATCCCTTAGGGGTACCTAAATGGGGTAAGTAAACATGAAAAATTGAAAATCGATGTGGATGTCGTTTTTGAGCTTTTATGGGGACAGGGACGGGGACGAGATACCTACTAATATCTCTGGACCAATTCTGATTATTGTAAAAAACTAGCTTCCGCCCGCGACTTCGTCCGCGTGGATATTAGAGAAAATCCTTAGGGAACCTTCAACCAGGATCCGACCAGCCGTTTTTACGTGATTAGGCGGGTCCCCACCAAGCGAGCAGCCTCGTGCGAGGCCCGCCTCACGAGGCAAACCCCGTGGGGACCCGCCTAATCGCGTAAAAACGGCTGGTCGGATCCTGGTTGAAGGTTCCCCAAGGATTTTCTCTAATATCCACGCGGACGAAGTCGCGGGCGGAAGCTAGTTAGCTATATTTTTGGTTACAAAACCAATAATAGAAAGAGAAAGGATTAGATGAAATCATATCAAATCAACACAAATTTAAAGCAACAACAAGAAAAATATTTTTTAAAATGTTACTAATTAATAACAACGAGATTAAGTTTATCTAGGTATAAAATATAGTTGAAAATAAAATATACTTTCACGGCGAGATTTAGGTAGGTACATAATAATCTAATAATATTTTCTTATAAGTTGCCACGTTTCGCTTGTTCAATTTCGATAGATTCGAAAAGCGTCTTGAAGTTCCCGGCACCGAAACCCTGTAAAAAATTCAGGATTTGGTATAATTAGGTCATTATCAAACTGCACAGCTGACTTTCTAGTAGTAGCGGTTAAAACAAAGATAGTCTTGCATTCTCATATTTTTATATTTTTTATTGGTATTCGTTTTGCATTTCTTTTTCGATAAGGGTTCAGTCAGACCCTTAATAAAAAAAAGCTGCTAGTGCTCAAAGAAAGATTTGTAATGTAATGTTAATGGAGAAAATGCTTTGTCGAATACTACTGCAAAACAGGGATCGGTAGCACAGAATTATATAATAGTAACGTCGGTAGCTTCAAGTCTGGTAATTTTGATGACAAAGATGTTCCTCGATGTCGTATCTTTATTATTTTTAGTACAAAAAAGCGGCGAACTCTTCTGACTACCTAATATTGGATATTTTTTTGGATAATTGAAGACTTTCTCTAATTCTCAATGCTTTATAGGACCAACTTATTGTCAGTCATGTGCTTACAACTGCAGTCGTGTTTCTGAGCGATTCAAGAATCCATCACCGATTGTCGGTCATCATTGCCTGTTTGAAAACCGTCAAATGTTTTAGAGTGAAGGTAAATCTCAAAACTTACGTTATGGTTCCTCCTCTGTATGACCTCCAAGAACAAAGTGGGTCTGTCTTGCGTATTCTTCGTGAATATCTGCAGCAGGTAGCCGTCCTCATCGTAGTCTATGAGGATGTGGAGCCGTTCTAGCTCGTCTATGCTCTCGGCCACTTGCACTTTACTGTGCTTCAGCTTTTCCCGTATTATTTTGTAGTAAACTGATGGGATCGTTAGGAATTCCACCCCGCGCTCGCGCAGGTTTTTGATCTGTAATTTTGAAAAAATTGCTCTAGTTAGACTTTATGTACTTACTTAAATTATTTTACTAGGTATTTACTATTTGTTTAAAGATATTAAACTGCTATTTTGATTGTTACCTATTCAAACTTAAATACGATTTAATTTTAGTACCTAAAGCGATCTAACTACGTACTATGGGCAACAGCGTCGTTTAACCAGTTAGCAACAAAATACGCGTGCGCGCATATCGCCCTTGGACGAACTAAACATATGTAGTGACGGCGCGGCGTGCAAGCGATTTTAACCTTAGCAGTGGTTAAGCGACGCTGTTGCCTATGGTACGTAACTAAACAGAATGGTTAGCTAAGTACAGTCAACGCCAAATGCTAATTATTTGACAAAAATCAACCTTATCTCAAGACATTAAGGTGCACTTCGATTGTTCACAGATAAATGAAAGTGCACCTTAATGTCTTGAGATAAGGTTGATTTTTGTCAAATTATTAGCTATTTTGGTAGGTTTCAATGCTCAGATAATTGTGGCGCTGACTGTACTCTAGATTAGAACTGATCAACAAAAAACTAACCCTACTTACCACAGGTGGTTTGGAATTATCAAGTTTTCTAGAATTTTATGCGTCATACTCATAATTTTCTGTGTCGAAATGGCATTATCTACTGTTTTTGTATTTTTTTATGAGCAGTACAGTGCGAGGCATGTATCTTGAATATTTTTCGACGGAGTGGGGATAAGTTCGCGCATGTGCTTTTGTGAGCGACCAATAGCGCGCGCCCCTCTCCCGCCGCCCGCGCCCCTCACCGCAACGCATACCCAAAATACGCGTTCCGCGCAATCCCCACCCGATTTCATGATTCGTGCCACTGACTGTAAGTAGTGTTAAAATCTATACTCGACAAGGTGTTTGGAAATAGGTAGATAGGAACAACTTTTACTACGAGACGATCTTGAATCTTGTATTTATATTTTTGAAATCTGCAAATTTGTCAGAAAGCACATAGAGTTATATACTAAACGAAAAGATGTCCAATCAAAGTATTCATTACGGCATAAAAATAAGCTAAAAGTTCCAACAGCTCGCCTACATTTGTGCTCCTCCAGTGCATATAATATGTCTATAAGAATCTATAACAAATTGCCTGAAAAATTAATAAATGAAAAAAATAACAAATTGTTTAACAAAAGCCTAAAATATATGTTATTAAATAAATGCTACTATAGTGTAAAAGAGTATTTGAATGACAAAATAAATGAGTAAAGATATACATACTTACGCAATATAAACTTAAAATAATAGAATAATATTATACTAATATACTTAACAATACCATACTAGTTATACCTATTGTGACTTATATGTGACCATACACAATTCAAAACTATGTATTTTTTGAAATACTAATAATTGTAATTGATTTTTTTAATAAGGCGTCCTCTCCTCCTTCAATTGCTATACCCTACCGGGTCCATAATGTTCCTAAATATATAAAATTACCAACATGTATTTACTTTATGGATGCAATAAAATACTGAATACTGAATACCTCTGAAATCGCGAAAAAAATTGCTGTTTCATACAAAAATTAATAACGAAAATATCAAAATGTATGAAACAGCTGATATTTTTTTGCGATTTTATCTTCATTCTAGGTAGGTACAGTCAGCAGGGAAAGTCACTTAACATTTTATTACTTTGTCATAGCAATTTTTTTGGCAGACGTCTCACAGTTTGAAACATTAATCAAAAAAGTTGCTATGACTAAGTACTAAAGTGTTGAACAACTTTCGTTGCTGACCGTACTACTTACAGCTGTGATAATATCTTGAGTGTTAATCGCTATATGCTGCACCCCCGGCCCGCCGTGGTACTCCACGTACTCCTGGATCTGGCTCTTCTTCTTGCCCTGCGCTGGCTCGTTGATCGGCACCTTGATGTTCTCCTCCCAGTTGGCCATCACCAGGGAACGGAGTGACGAGTACTCGGTGAAGATCTGACTGTCGTCTACTGACCAGAATCTGGGTAAAAAAGATCAGTTTCAACCTTGGTCTTTTCAAGGCAGGAGTGAATAGACATTTCCTGGGCAAGCGTGCTACACTTTAGGGTCTAATGGCCGAATACTCAAAGGCTTCGTAGTTGAAATCTTAAGTTAAGGTCTCCTTAACAAGGAAGTTTTTTGAATTTAAGGTAGCCTTAACTTTATGATTTGTTTGAGTAAGATTTGGCCGTTAGACCACATCCTCTTTACCAAATAAGTTGGTGGTCATGCCTGCCCTGCCCAGTTTACAATAAAAAAAAATAAAAAAGGTTTGATTAGAAAATGCTATCTTTAACGATATAAATAAGTAACTTAAAGCATTACTGTGGAGATGAGTCGGTCGAAGACTCGTGGGGAGTCGGTATCTTTGGTGTAATGTGTGAAGACTTGACTTTGTCGCGATTTCATGCGTCGAATTTACGTGAATGTGAAAATGGTGGGATACCGCCTGGTTTTTGCAATATTTCATGGCTAGGATATAGTGCTATTTTGGTGCCATTTGGTGCCTATGTTCAAAAAATAGTGCTATTAATAGTTTCAACGATATTCAGCATTGTTGGTTGTCCCGCCATCTTGATATCAAAATGGCGGGATAACCACCGGCAATCCATAATCAGTTGTCGGAACGTTTTAATAAACACATACAATTTTAGTGCGTTTTAGTGCCTTTACAATTAAACCATTATTATTCATTTATAATTTCTAATTATGAAATAACATGAGTTTATAATACAGCTTCGGAATCTCCTGCATAAGAAAACATAGCAAAGTGCTGTGCTGATTATATAATTTTATTGCTCTTATAGTTTGTCAAGGAGTTTCAAAGATATTCAGGTCCGTATTATAGGACGAGACTCAAGCACTGCTTGCTGCTTGAGTACAGTTAGAAAGGGATGGTGCTATTCATCGCATATAGCGCCATCCCTATCTAACTGTACTCAAGCAGAGATTTGAGTTTGAGTTTGATTCTGTAATACGAGCCTCAGTATAGCTGGTTATCCCGGCATCAAGATATCAAAATGGCGGGATAACCACTGGAAATCCATAATCAGTTGTCGGGAAGTTTTAACAAACACATTCTAGTTTCTAAGTATGAAATAACATGATTTTATAATACAGCTTTGGAAATTTCTGCATAAGAGAACATAGCAATGTGCAGATTGCCTATAAAATTTTATTGCTCCTATAGTTTCTCAAGGAGTCAGGTCGTACTGGTTTGTTCCCGTTCGTAAGTACTTAACTATACATAATTGAAATGGTTTAAGATTCTTATAGTAAGTCTAGTAATGTATTGATTCTAGTGTATAAAAACCTAAATTTCAATTCTCGTACGATCTTCACAAAGTTTGATTCGGGCGGCTTTAATTACTTTTAGTTACCTATATTTTTTATTTATCATAGAATATTATAATCCTCACCTGTGGAACTGCAGACAGCGCTCATACCACGACCCGACCGACTCCATCTCTTTGTCTGGCTGGTTCGCAACTACGTGGTCAATGAAATTTATCTCCACTTTTGGTCTGTAATGAAAAATGTATTGAAATATTGGCTATGGTACGTAATCGGCCTTATCGCCCAGAAGAAAAAGTTTCAAGATCCTCTACTCTAAGTATGAAAAATTTGGTGCAAGCCATTGAAATGACATACATTTCGATGGTGCAAGCAACAAATAAGTATTTATAAAGTACTAAGGTATTTGTAATGGAGGGCGCGTATATTTTCATAGGATAGTATTACCATATTCCACTACGGTATCACTATGGTAAGACTGAGGTATGCCTCAGAATAAACAGCAATAACTTAAGAATACCTTCCAGTCACTTACTTAGTTTATTAATAATATTTTTTATAATAATGACTTATTTTACTTACAAATGCTTACTGATAGGATCAGATTTCAGCGTATGATATCCAGGTAGAAAGGGACCCTTGTATCTGGAGCGGTCTACCAGCGTGTGGGTGTTGTCTCCATACTGGCAACAGTAGGTTTATTCATAAAACATCTAATCATCTATCTATTTAAAACATTATTGGAATTTTCAATCGCTTTTTTCATATCTTAATCAGAATTCGACATTAAATTAACGAGCCAGGAGCCAGCTGGTTGGATGATACCAGACGTTTTTCCATCCCTTACCGTCTTCAGCACAGCCATCCTGACGACTCCATCCCCGTCCGTCGCCTCCCAAACGTCCTTCACCACGACCGCGCCCTGCTGCTTCGCGTATGCCACTATGTAGTCCAGGTTTTCCACCTCGAAGGCTATGTCTTTTACGAAGTCTCCGTGAATTGCCACCTCCTTGTTGAATGCTGATTCTACTGGCTCGTACTGAGCTTGGAAGACGAAGGTGATCTGTAGTTGAAAAGGCATATGTTTCGTTTCAGTACTAGACATTTTTGTTGTTCTATCCTCACCCCCTAGCCAAAGTAACATACGTGCAAATCTTCGTTATCGCTTCGCTTTCGAAACATGTATGGGATTGACATAAGGTTTCGTTAACTATCGAATTTTAAAACGTCAAATCCATACATGGTCGAAGCGAAGCGATAGCGAAAATTTGCAAATGTTACTTTGGGTAGGGGGGCAGGTTCTCTCTATTGGGGCATAGGCCTTTGGATAACTTTTAAGACCACCAAGACACGGACCGAATGTGGATTTGTAGTAGTATTTCTGAATAAACAAAATCGAAGCACAAATTGAGGCGAAGCTAAAAAACTTCGAGTCGTTCTAGAAGATATAAGTACTTACTTACCTACCTACTTATAAACTAACATAACTGTTTTATGTTAATGCATTATGCGCGAAAATATTTAAAGTTAATGAAGTACTTAATTCCTGTTATTTTGTTGGGCAAATACTCAGTGAACATAATCAAAACGAAAGATAAAGGAGTCTTGAGCTTTTTTTTACTTTACCACAGAATTAATACTACACTTTACCCTTCTTTTATTACGTAAGTAATATTTAAATGAGTATCAACTGGATTCTTGTCATGGAAACAAACCACAATATCTTGTTTTCTGTTTGCAAATAGTTCTATAAATAAAGCAGTAACTAAGCATAATAAAGTTGATCACCTTATTGAGTCGGACGACGTAGGACGAGGTCTGTCGTGAGCCGGTTTCCAACCCCGAGTAGGCTACGGGTTCGAATCCAAACCGCGACACGTAGTAACTGGCAGCCTGGGAAGACAGATCGAAAAAAAAAACAATAGTCATTCAAAGAGTTTTCTCAGGTTTTCTTTAAGAATATTATACACACATCAACTTTGTCTAGGGATACAGGTGTAATTATCATACAAACGAGGTAACTTTGAGGCCTTGGTTTCCTGCCAGGGAAGGGATGTACCTACACTACAGTGCTGTGATCTGATGATGGCTATTAGGGCTGCCACCTCTCCGGGTTTGACCCGGAGTCTACGGGTTTGAGTAGTGGATGTCCGGGCTACGGGTTTAACGTCAAATTCTCCGGGTGGCGCGAGCGCTAACAAAAATTGCGCTGCGCGGCCGTTTTTTTTACTATGACAGGCAAGATTACAAATTTAGTGGATGACACTGACCAAAAATCACGCTACTCGGCCGTTTTTATTGTTAACAGGCAAGATTGCAAGGTTAGAGGTTTTGAACTGACCAAAAATAGCGCTGCGCAGCCGTTTTTTACTATCAACAGGCAAGATTGCAAGGTTAGTGGATGAAACTGACCAAAAATCGCTCTACGTGGCCGTTTTTTACTGTTAATAGGCAAGATTACAAGATTAGTGGATGGAACTGACAAAAAATTGCGCTGCGCGGCCTTTTTTTATTGTTAACAGGCAAGATTACAAGGTTAGTGGTTGGAACAGACCAAAAATCACGCTGCGCGGCCGTTCTTTGCTATTGACAGGCAAGATAAGCAAAATTACAAGTTTAGTGAATGGAACTGGCCAAAAATCGCGCTGCACGGCCGTTTTTCGGTCTAGACAGACAAACTGACTAAAAATCGCGATGCGCGGCTGTTTTTTTTACTATTGGCAGACAACATTAGTGGATGAAACTGAACAAAAATCGCGCTGCGCGGCCGTTTTTTACTATGAATAGGCAGGATTACAAGTTTAGTGGATGGAACTGACCACAAATCGCTC
The DNA here is from genome assembly GCA_928269145.1 of Agriphila tristella. Classification (NCBI taxonomy): domain Eukaryota; kingdom Metazoa; phylum Arthropoda; class Insecta; order Lepidoptera; family Crambidae; genus Agriphila; species Agriphila tristella. The sequence goes on from OV743432.1 coordinate 33,374,008, forward strand.
AGCGTGGCAGTTTTTACTATAGGCAGGCAACATTACTAGATAAGTGAATGAAACTGACCAAAAATCGTGCTGCGCGGCAATTTTTTTTCTATAGAAAGGTAAAAAAATAACGATTTTTCGAAAATCTCCGGGTCCGCTCTTGTCGAAAGGTGGCAGCCCTAATGGCTATCCAGGGAGTGAATGGAGGAGATTCAGATCGCTATACACACCCAACTGATCTGATCAGCATTTTAAAAGATTAAAGGACATGTTTAAAAAAACCGCGAAAATAGCATCATAATGTATAAAAATCCTGAAATTGACAACTCTGACCCTTCTACCTTTTAGAATGCTGATCAGATCAGTTGGGTGTGTACAGCGATCTAAATGTCCTCCATTCACTCCCTGGATAGCCATCATCAGATCACAGCACGGTACATCCCTGGCTGGAAACCAAGACTTCAAAGTTACCTCGTTTATATGAAAATAACACCTGTATCCCTAGACAAAGTTGATGAGTAGGTATAATAAGATTCTTAAACCAAACCTTTTTTGATTTAGAAACAAAACAAGAAATAACTAACAAATTATTTAAAGAGTTCTCTACGAAACTTTTTTATCCCTTTTTTCCAAACAAAGTAAGCTTGTTCGCAACCTCGATCTCTAGAATATGGCTGTTTTTGTCGTTTACCTAAAGTTGAATTTTATTTAACACCAGTAACATTTATACCTTCGATTAACTTAAATTGATGTGATAGAACTTACCTGCTTAGCATTTGAGACCCAAAAGGTCAGATGATCGAAAGCGACGAATCTTCCATTTTCCGGTTTCTTGCCTTTGTCTGTGTAAGTCGTCTGAAAAGAATTGAGCAAAAAATTAAATAAATAAAAAAAATATTAAAAACACGACTGCCCTGCCAAAAACGAACTAAAAAGTTAAACAACAAGTGTCATTGCAGTCGGGGGACCTTATTATGGAACAATTTTTGATCAAAGAGGTCCCCCGACTGCAATGACACTTGTTGTTTAACTTTTTAATTCGTTTTTGGCAGGGCAGTCGTGTTTTTAATATTTTTTAAATTTATTTAATTTTATTTCACACATTTTAGTAACATATTATATAGTTTTGGAATGTGCTCATCAAGGCCTTTCATTTGATGCCCATATTGTAATAATAGAAGAAAAAAATTTTTTTTTCACATTTGAAAATGGCGTCGTACAGTCGCTATATTGATTTTTTCTAAAAAAAATATAGCGAGTGTCACTCGGAATGCTGTAAGGATTCTAACGATACCTCATTTATCCAAATCAGTTCAGGCATTTAGAAGTTATGGTGGAATAAAGAAACTCACATACCCACAAACATACATGAACCCTGAACACATAACACTCTTTTTGCTTTGGGCAGTCGTGTAAACATACATGAACCCTGAACACATAACACTCTTTTTGCTTTGGGCAGTCGTGTAAATACTTGGTAATTCAGTGGAGATCCATTCATAGCAATACGATTTATACCGAATTTTATAAAAAAAACTACAATAGGTACTGCTGCAATTCTTTGGCTTTAACCACCGGACAAAAAAAAACAATAGAAGAGCATTTAATTGTACAAGTCTTGCAAAAAGTGTGTAGGTATACGAGATTTTATAGTGATGGAGTTAATTAATGTTTTACGTTTCGTGGGAATAGGAAAAAAATATATAAAAATATATTTGTACGGGATGAGTTATCTTCCTCTATCGAAAGATCCCTACCTAAAATGACATATAGTAAAAAAATCTATCGATTTTTTTAAAGAAAAATCCACACACATTCTAGCAATCGTATGCCACTTTCATAGTCATAAAAAATATAATTTTGATGTGACTCTATCTAGTAGGCAGGCCATCGAACAGCGCGGAGAAAACTAGACTAAGTTGAGAAAGGTAATGGACTAGTAAAATATGACGTGGAATATTTATTTTGTCCTGAAGGTCAACTACTTGGGTACGAGACGTAAAATTTTTCCACATGGTTTGCAGGTATCCGGAATTCCATTCAGGAAATCGGGGAAAATTTACAGGAAATTATAAAAGCAAAATTCAATCACATTGGTATTTTCGTATAGTTGTGGAATAATTTATTTAATTTGATATTTTTCACTGCTTCAATATACCAGAAATCACCCAAAATTTTTAAATGTTTTGACACAACATTCTCGGAAAAAAATACCGAAAAACTAGGGCTTTTATCTTCATAAAAACGAAATTTAAAATTTCACGTATCGTAAAATACTAAAGATAAGAGATAGTTTTTCTTTTTACTGACCATTTTAAGATCTCCTTACACAATCCGTTTTTAAAATCTGGAAGTCACTGTGGCTACTAAAGAAATACTGGTACTGACGCAGGCGCGTGAGGGGGAGCCTTTATAACCTGATGTGATAATAAATATCACGTCTATCTACCACGTTTATGGAAACGAGATAACATACGGGCGTGTACACAATGTTATGGGTAGCTTTACATCACAATATCATGGCTATTTTTATTATATTCATCTATGATAATCGAAGCTATTTAGCTTTCACAAAGTGCCTAAACAGTGTTCAAGTTTTGTGTTCAAAAGTTTAGAGTAGTTTTGCTGCAATAAGTAAATAATAAAATTCAAACATGACTTAACACAAACAAACATGCAAAAATAAATCATTTAAGTACTTAAACCTACCTACCCCCGTTCTACCTACCCCGAAGATATTTCAATCATCGCGTATGTTTCTTATTAAGTTTTGCTCCCATTTTCTTATTTAGTTTTAACAAACTTATAAACAAAATACTACCTCAAGATAAAAATATTAATTTCTTTAAGTTTATAATAGTTGGAAAAATATTTAAGTATATCCTAACCTAAGTTAAAGTAAGGCAAAACGATAAATTAAAAATATTAAATAAGGACCTCGAAAATATAATTTAAAGGTATGTTTAAATTATATTTTCACAGTCAAAATAGGAAGCGATTCTATAAGGTAAGTCAGTACTATTTTAAATTAAAAATATATAAATAAAACAGCTGACATTCACTAGTACTCTCCCATTGGACACTTTAAACCCTCAGTTAGAAATCTGTTAAAATGAAATTATTTAAAAACTTATTATCAACCGTCGTCAACTTTATTCCAATTAATAGAAAAGACATCAACGCACGAATTTTAATATTTTAGAGCAATATCGAAAATATTACGAGGTACTTTAATAAATAAGTTTTTAGTGCTTTAATATTCAAGGAAGGAATCTTTTTACACGACTGCCCAAAGCAAAAAGAGTGTATATGTGTTCAGGGTTCATGTATGTTTGTGGGTATGTGAGTTTCTTTACTCCACCATAACTTCCAAATGGCTCAACGGATTTAGATATATGGGGTATTGATCCTTACATCATTCCGAGTGACACTGGCTATATTTTTTTTGAAAAAAGTCAACATGGCTACTGTATGACGCCATTTTCAAATGTGAATAAATATTTTTTTCCTCAATTATTACAATATGGGCATCAAATGAAAGGCCGTAATGAGCACATTTCAAAAATATATAATTTGTCACTAAAATGTGTGAAATAAAAATAAATAAATTAAAAACCATTTAAAACACGACTGCCCTGCTAAAAACAAACTAAAAAGTTAAATAACAAGTGTCATCGCAGTCGGGGGACCTCTTCGATTAAAAAATTGTTCCACAAACGGTCCCCCGACTGCAATGACACTTGTTAATTAACTTTTTAGTTTGTTTTTAGCAGGGCTGTCGTATTTTTAATTGATTAAATTGTTTTTTTAATTTTTTTTCTTGGTTTAGGCGGTTGTATGACAGAAAGTGGCGCCCTCAGAGGTAAGTTATTAATAGAAAAAGATTTGAATAATGTTTTACGTGGAGTTTTTAGGGCCCATGGTCTAGTATTTCTAGAAGGTACCTTATCACTACATGTTCTCGTAGTCATTCGTAGAAGTAGATAGCAAATGTGTCAAAAAACGGGCACGTTTAGCAGTTTTGCTATCTACTCCTAGGGAATGTAACGATACCGTCTAAAAATACTAGACTGTAGGCCCTAAAAATTCCACGTAAAATATTATTAAAATTGTGTATTAGAATCATAGTACACATTTAATAAAATTCACCGCGGTGCCACTTTCGTTCAGGGTGCCACCTTAAAATGTTTGCCTAGTGTGTGTTGCATAGTTTACCAGAACTTAACACTTAAGAATATCAATAAAAAGAGTGTGTGTGACCAAATCTTAAGTTCTATAGTTGAATCAAGTTATAGAGGTTTACCGTAGTCAAACCAAGCCTCCAATGAACAGTGGTACAAATTATAAAAACAATTGAGACTTAAATTACTTATAATTTTTAATTTAATACAATTACATAATAAAGCAACATTCGTAAGACAGCGTAAAAAGTAAACAAGTACAGTCAGCAGCACATGAGGTTATACAAAACTGTCAAAAAACTGTAATTTATTTTGAACATTAATAGCTTTGCATTTCAGTATAAATTTGATTGAATATCATTAGGCTGTCGTAGCAGCTCAGCGTGCCGTTGACGATACATTAAATATTTTTAATATTCCGAAAACATCACACTTTTTTGAGAACATAGAAAAAATACTCGGACAATACGGATTAGTCGCCAATTTCCAGATCAGTTTAAAACACAGATTCTACAAATGCCAGATTCTACATGCCTGTTTCTACAAATACCAAATTCTACAACTAGATTTTAATAGATTATGGAGAAATAATATTTTTAATACACACTTCCTTGAATATTTGCACCAAATTCTAAAATTGCTTTAGCATATTAAAATGTAGTGCGTTGATGTCTTTTCAATAGAACGAAGTTGGCAGTTCCTATTTTTAAAGATAATAATTATTTTATTTTCTTGGATTTTTGTGATAATATGTGAAACCTTGAAGAAATAAAACTTACTCTTAACTAGATAAGCGTTTATAAACGCGACCAATTTTCATTAAGCTGGACATTGCTTTTATTGTAAAAAAGTATTTTACGAACAACAGAATCAAGTAAATTATTAATAAAGGGTAGGTACTAATATCATTAGGCGTAGTAATCTCAACTATCTATATTTTACTATATGTATCTCTGTATTTTCTTACACATCAATCGTCATAGTGGGTTACTAAGATTGAATGCTAATATACAACCTAAATCACTAAGTCGGTACTTTTTAAAGTCCAGCCCCCGTATTACAACCTCCTAAAACTTGCCAGTTTTCTGAATGGCTATTTAATCCCTTTTATTTGCTATACAGCGAGAAAGAGATGTATCTATAGCAATTCATAAACCAGGCAAGTTTTAAGAGGTTGTAATACCCCCCACGTTCTTATTAAGTTGGCCACTGTGCAGCAACTGATAAACAAAATGCTAATGAACAAAACTAGTAATCAGGACCAGTTGAGCACAGAGGCGGGGTGGCGTGGCGTCACGTCATTCAGGTAAACTACTGAGGTATTCCTCGAAGCGCACCCATTTTCAAGCGCACCTAATGTAGCGCACCTAAATAGGTGCGCTATCATAACAAATTACCTATTTAAGTGCGCATCGAGGTATAGATTAGGTGCGGTTGAAAATGGGTACGCTTCGAGGAATACCTCAAATTGCTACCCACTGTTGGGAGGTGCTATGATTTGGAAATACTATAATACAGTAATGTAGTAAAGCTATTTGTGATAAGTCTATTGTTTTATAGCCGGGCTATTATATGATGAGGGCTAGGGTAGATGTAAGTACTAAATCTTTCAAACCAATTACTTAAGTATATTGCAACATAAAGCACGGTGGCTGCTATCATGCATGACAGTTTAAATTAATATCTGCCCCCTACTCATACGGCCAACATTCTATTCGTTTGAACGCTACGCTTACTATTAAAACTTTAAAATAAGCAGTAAACTATAAAATTACGTGCCGTAAGTTTGACAATTCCATACAATACATCGAAGTCTGTGATATACATAGGTTTGCGACAATGGATTTAATCGTCTATTAATCATATTTAAGATTTAAAAGTAAGCGTAGCGTTCAAACGAATAGAAAGTTGGCCATTTGAGTAGGGGGGGCTGAGCATAAATAGATTTTTTTAAACTTTACACGCTAATTGCCTCAAAAAATACAAGTTAATTATTTTTCTCTTCGCATTTGCAAGACTATTCACCCTAATGATTTGCAACTTAGGATATGTCATAGTTAAATTTTAAATAAAATACGCTGGGAACTGTTTTTATTTCAAACTTTATTATAGGTATGCTGCCATTTCAGCCATTGCTGTATATATATATTTGAGAGATATTATTTTTGTCAGTCATTAAGACAAAATGATTTATTCAATGGTTTTTACCACGGTGATTTTAGAACCTAGATAGGTAGGTAGGTATATCAAACTTGAAATCCTGAAGCATGATATTTTATGCTCTTAATTAATAGTAAAGCGTTTAATTAAGCCAAGCATAAGTCACTGTCTTTAACTTAGTAGTCTCTACCCAAATTTTCTTTGTTCTGTGCTCTACCCCACAAAAAAATTTCTTTGTTCTGTGCTCCACCCCATGTTAGTTAGTATGAGCCGATCAGTGTTGCCATATATACAGATTTATCTGTATTTATACAGATTTTCATTAAAATATACAGATCGCTATGAACTAGCTTTTCATACAAATTCTAACCTTATACAGATTTTCCTTGTTTAAATTTAGTATGAATTTTGTAAGAATACAGATTTTTATTTCGTAATTGCCATAGAAATAATACATTTATACAGATTTTTTGATGTCATGATACAGATTTACATTATAAATATCTGGCAACACTGGAGCCGATGTCCGGCTTGGGTCGGTTGCCTGTTTTGCATATTCTGATATTTAAAAACATGGCGCAATTACATCGAGAATGTTCCAAGGAATGTGATGAGATTTTTTGTTTTTATATGCGCTTGTTATTATCGAGGGTTTGTTTATTAGTTTTCTTGTGGGGTATTTTCCTATTTCTTGGAATGCAGGTTTTAATCTTACATTACAATACGGTCTTTCATCTTAAGTAATATTAACTTAGCATTAAAATAATTGATAGCTAACTAGTATTTTTTTTTGGTTTGATATTAGAACATTTTACGCTTTTCCTGATATTCTGTGGTTATTTTGTAAACTAAAGTACTTTTAAGTACAGAAAAGTAACAGAAGGAAGATCTACACTTCTTTAGAATGAGGATCAGTAACAGGTTTAAATCCTAAAGTTTTATTGATATAATATAAACACATATTGATAGCTATGAAACCTAGTGAAAGACTTTTTGAAATCCGTTTAGAAATGGTTGAGTTAAAAGGGTTTGAAGGAAATGCCAAGCTCAATGCAATATGTGCTTTATCACGTACGACATAAGGTTCGCGTCCGTCATAGGGACGACGTCATAGGGACCCCAAAAAATCAGTGTTTTAGCTCTTATAACTTCTCAGGTTTAAGAGATATCGTATAAATTTTTTCACAGTTAATCATATGGTGGTATTAGCTTTCTATTTAGCCATTAAAAAAAGTCGTTACTGATCCTCATTGGAATAATATGAAACATGCATAAGTCACCGATTTTGATAAATTTGAGCGTATAAAAACATGATGGAACAGAAAAATCAATAAAAAAAATATTATTTTAGTTTTATCACACAGGGGAAAATAAGGATTTTTTTTCATTTTCGGATATAATGTACCTATCAGTCGGATAGAATATCGAATAAGAAATAATATTTTGTACGACACATATGTACTTAAACGCAATATTTAGGGAGATATTTGAAAATTCTTGGCTAACATAATAATGCGCCTGAAACGTGGCATAAGTGACGTCACAAATGTTGACCGTTTTGTATAGAGTGTTTTTGGCGGGTGCTGCTGCGTGCTAACTTCAAGTAACTATATCACGAGAAAAAAACGCAAGAGAAAAGTTTTAATGTTACAGTTGATTTTCTCACGCATTATATTTTTGATTTTGATACAAAAAAAATTGATGCATGTTCCCTATTAGGTAATTGACTGAGCGAACGACGCCATTAGCGTTAATTTTAGCAGAAAGAATGACCGTTTGAGTAGGCCCTCTGGTTCGATAATTAAATAAGGTATTATCTAATATAACTTTTTACCATCGCCATTCGAAAAAGTGCGTTTTTTGCGAAAATTCAACGATAAGTGTGAATCATAAGCGATTTTATTCACTGAGTGAATAAAAGTAGGGGTAAATCGTCCCATTATTTGCCTCCCCCCAATTTATTGGCCCCCTAAACTTAACATCAAAAAATAAGAACATTAATCAATAAACTGTGTTGCTTTAAAGTGAAACTGATTCATCATTAGTATATTATCTTAATAAACTGACAACAGTGAAAAGTTAGTTGTGAAAACAGCCGCCAAATTCTCAAACTTTGTTGAAGTCGCAACAAGTTTCATATGTTACGTGAGCAATTTCTTAAATTTTTGTTAAGACAAGTGCCACCTGTTTTTATTGTTTTTGTGGTACCTATTATTGTGGTTTTTCATTGTTTTCTTTTTTTAGTGTTCTGCACAGTTTGAGTGTGTATTTTCGTTAAAACTTTGCAATTTAAGCTTGTGAATTTTAATTTATTGCCTTGCCAATAATTGGTATGGCATTAAGACTCAATATCCAATTATTGGCCTATTATCGATATTATATTTATTTGCACTTGGAACCTTATTTTCAGAATTATTTAATGTTATTTTCATCAATTAATAAAAATAATCCTTATTCTTTAAGATTAGACTCATGTTAATAGTTGAAAATCCAAATTACGAAAACTATGAACTTCCGCTGGAGAGGAGTTGGAAAGGGGAGGTCTCTTTCATCCCCCCCTCTTCCCCCCCAAACCACAACCCCAAATTCCATTGGTCATATTCTAAAGGTTACCCTGTCTTATTTCGATCAGTAATAAAATATATTAGTTATGCATGTATTAATGATGAACGGGGTAGATAGGTAAGGTAGGGGGAGAAGCTACCCTCCAGTGGCGCCCCCACTCCGCGGAAATACATAATTATAGAGATTATATGCATTTGAAATTTTAAAAAACAACTTCAATCGCGATTATCTTGGAAACTATGAATTTCCGCTGAGCAAAAGTTGGACAGGGGAGGTCACTTTCATCTCCCCTTCCTCCCCCCAAACCACAACCCCAAATTCCATGGGTCATATTTTAAAGTTTACCCTGTCTTATTTTGGTCAGTAAATAAAATATATTAGTTTTGAACATATTAATGATTATGGGGGATAGGGGGTAAAGTGGGGGGAAGAAACTACCCTCCAATGGCACTCCCACTCAGCGGAAGTAGGTACATAGTTATAGAGATATATGCATTTGAAATTTCAACTAACAACTTCAATCGTGGTTATCTCGGAAACTATGAACTTCCGCTGGGAAGGAGTTGGACAGAGAAGTGGGGCTACTCAAATGGCCACTTTTCTATTTGTTCGCTAACTTAAAGCTTAAAAATAAGCAATTAAACGATGAACTCACACGTCGCAAGTTTATGTAAATCACAGACATTGTTGTATTGTATGGAATTGACAAGCCTACGACACGTAATTTTGGAGATTATGGCTTATTTTGAATTTTTAAGTTAGCGAACGAATAGAAAAGTGGTCATTTGAGTAGCCCTTTTGGTCTCTTTCATCCCCCCTTCCTACCCCCCCACACCACAACCCCGAATTCCATGGCTCATAATCTAAAGTTTACTTTCTTATTTTGATCAGTTAACATTTAGAAATAGCTTTACACACATTTAAGGATATGTGGGGATAGCCGGGTAAGGGGGGAAGAAGACACCCTCCAGAGGCACTCTCACTCTGCGGAAATTCATAGTTATTGGATATACGCATTTGCAATTTCATAAAAGCTTACCACATTACACACTTCCACGGAGTGGGAGCGCCACTGGAGGGTGGCTTATCCCCCCACCTTAACCCCCGATCCCTCATAATCATTTTCGTGCTAAAGTTACACGCTTTTGTGGCGCGTGGTAGTGAGGTTTGCTTTTCTTTATATATTAGAGACTGCCCGCGTGGACGAAACTATACTGTGACAAACAATGTATACTTTCAAATTGTATTACTTGTCTCATCTTTATCGGTAGGTAAGGTACTTTGTTAAAGATGACACAATCTTGCACAATTATATATCGTTTGTATCAAGTTATGGTACTTTAAGGTCTGTTTCTTTCCAAATGTTAATTGAAGAATGATTTTATATGAGTTTGTTACCTAAATAAAAAAAATTGTTAAACTGTTTTGTTTATGCTCTGCTGAAAAGATTTTAATGCATAAATTGTTATTAACATAATAAACTATGTACAGATTAGTAACAGAATAAGTGACATAGTATTTAGATATTATTAACAAATTGTTAGCAATTAGTTTACAGAAAATGAACAGTTTAGGACCTACAGTACATGACCTCTACCATAGACGCAATTGGCTTTGGTTAAAAAATAAAAGGTATATATTTTTTATATTTTTTTTTATTACAGATTAGGCCAATTTAAGAAACAAATTTGAATATTTTAACATTTGGTCGCGTATTTATTTTTTTATATAAATATATTTTTCTAGCGGATATGGTCAGCCGGAATGACGTCATTATTAGTGGCACGAAAGTTTAAGAAGGAATACCTTTACCATCTACTTATAGAAAAAGAACGGCCAAGTGTCATTACCTGTCATAATAACTTATAGGGTTGTTTGTAAACAAATTATAGTTATAGTTAGTATTTCTTCTATTTTATTAATTTAATCCAGTTGTGACGTTTCTAACCTACCTTCTTAATTTGCCGCAATAATTTTTGAGGTGTTTTTTAAATTATAATAAAAATGCTTACCAGTAGAAACTCAGCTGAAAAACTTTGTTCCAATCGAGCCAAAATTTCGCGAAGGAGTTTTTTTTGCTTCCCTTTTTGTTTTATTGCAACTTAAAATAAGAATCCATTACTTAGTCATCATCCAATTTTTTTCTGAGCGAATATTGCCTATATCGATATTTTTTCACTTCCACCTTCCACCATCCCTAATGCCAAGTTCATTGTCAAAATTATCTTTGCCCCTTTTTTCTTTTTTTTATTAAAGCAAGGAGATCTGCATGTGATGACGTCATAGAAAGGTCATTTGAAGGTTAAAGCTTTTTATTGAATATCTTTAAAAATATAGACTTATTTTAAAATCTAATTAGTACACATTGTACCGAAAGCTTATTCCTCGAAATGGTTTTGAGATTTCCGGTCATGTTCAAAAAGTTAGCAAAGCCAATTCTCCAGCAACCCATGCTCCTTCCTACCTTCTCGGTGTATACGGACCAAATCTCAGGAGAGTGCTTTCCCCGTTTGCACTTTTTTGACTCCCCATACAAATTCTGTTTCCGTCCTTTCTTTTTGGCTATCTCTTAACTCTCCCCCATCTGGATCTAGGCTCCACAAAACGGTACTTCGCGTCAGGCTACTCTCTAAAATCATTCAGACCTATTCATACCATCTTCTGAGACTTCTGATGGTGTACCAGATGCGCGCGAACTCGGGCAGTGCTTTCCAGTTTTCACGGCAACATATGGGGTTCCGTATATTAACGGGTCCAGTTTCTGGGTATTGGTCAATCTCACAGTGCGTGATCTTGGCTAGCTTGGCTATTCCGGTGTCACACTTCCGAAGTCGCTGCCTGATACACCCATGTCCGGTCAGTAGTTGAGCGACGATGGAATCTAGTTCAATCTCCGGAGAGCCTTATTGCGATATCGAGAATGAATCTATAGAGTTCGCATCCGCCTTCGCTCTAGTCCCATCGTTCCTGCCAAAGAGCTCTTCTTGGCCCGCGAAGCCTCTACAGTCCGTGAAACCTTGCCGAAACAGTTCATAGCGCTTTCGCCGATAATTTGCGCATCGTAACTTCTTATAGTACCTACTTATACACAATTTTATTGAAATTATTAAATTTTAATTGACACTGATGGCAATATTTAATCGACGAAATAAAAAATCATATTTTATATAATTTAAATAATTTTGCATGCTCTAATGACAATCACGTGGTTAATTCGTCCAAGCAATCACATCACATTTGATATGACAATCAGAGAAAATCAACAGGTTATAGTACAAAGCAACCCTGCGTAAATAATATAAGGTACTTTTACAACAACATAAAGTCTTTGTACTTTTATTATCACGAAAATTTGCGATTTTATATTGCTTATAATTCAAAATTTCTACACCCAATGTCATATTTTCTTGGGTTTTTCGCGATTCCCGGCATCAAGGAATCGAATTACACACAAATTCCCGAGAAATATTGTGCTGTTTAAGAGAAACGTGTCAAGAAAGTTTCGTAGAAAGAAAATTTAAAAGAAAGTTTCTCGCTTTTTGTCTCGTTCTGGTTTAAAGATTTTATATATTAGATTTATCTCGATGCTATAAATCTATTTACCTAATAATTCAAAGTTCGCCCTCATTACGGCTCGCGCAGATTTGTTTTGATCATTTGTATTGAAAATTAAAAAATAGAACGTTTTGCCCGTCTACTCTACACCCTTAGGCCCTTCTTACATGGCGCTACTCAAAATAAACTAGTTTCAAACTCTAATCACCAACTAGTTACTAAAATGTCACAGCACTAGTATTTGAATGGCGGTTCGTACACGACGCTACCAATCACAAACTGGTTTGGAACGCGTCAGTAACTAATCACCCAGCGACCGGTCATGCAGTCGCGCGTCGACTGATTACTAATGGAAACTGGAAACTACGCTGCGGTTCAGTGAAAATTAATGACCTTGAATGAATTAGTAAATATACAATTTGTCCAAGGAGTGGCAAAGCATATGTGTCTGTGTAATTACACATTAAAAGAGTATTCGCGTTGGGATGTGACCGAGAAAGCTTGGAGTAAAGTGGGATGCAGTCTGATGTAGTATAAAAGTAATAACTCATCATCGCTCGAATTGCTAGCCATTTCAATAATATCCCGAAACAACACACACACCGCGTTTCGTGTAGGTTTCAAATAAATTTGGTAGTGCCGTGTACGAATCTTTGTCACAAACTAGTTTGTAACTATAATTACTAACCGGTTTCGTCGGGTTTCAGTAGCGCCGTGTAAGAAGGGGCTTACCTTAAACCACAGATAATATAATACTATCTCCTACCAAACATGAATAAATGTCTTTATAAATGTCTTGGCGGGCAAAGATTTTCATCAAGCCAAAAGGTGATGTCTGAAATGGGCCCTCATTTCAGTTACCAGTTTTCAGGCGATGAAAGAAAAAAATAATGGGTTAAAGAGGTAGGAACTTCGTTGGACTGAATACGGAGAGCTACAATAAGATTATGTACAGAAATAAAACAAAATATTCCGAAAAAAAGTCTTTCTTCATTAAAAAGTCATGGACTTATCAATCCACTTATAGAAGTAGTATTGGATCGTCTTTATTTTCTATAACAAATTACTTACTATAACAAGTTTTGAAAAATATTATAATATTAATATTCCTTCCTATAAGTTCGTTTTATTTTTTATTGCTGAAGATCATTTCCAATGCCATTTGAAGGTCATGGGGTGCATGAGATCTGTGAGTTTTTAGATAATCAGGGTGCGGAATCCTAAAAATGCTCAAATCGGTACACTTTGACATGTTTTTACTAGTATTTACAGAATCTGAAGTCATTTTTTTATTTTTAAAGAAATAATGAGGTATTTGTCTATAATTGTATTGCGTGTTTTGTATATGTTACGGCTAATACCCGAAGTGCGGCTAAACCTAGTTTTAGCCGGCTAAAACTAGGTGTAGCCGCTAGCTGTTGGCTAAAACTAGATGTAGCCGATTTGCTCGCGGCTAATACTAGGTGTAGCCGGCTAATACTAGGTGTAGCCGGCTAAAACTAGGTGCAGCATGGGATATAAAGAAAGTTTTTTCTGTTGTCTGTTAAAAAAAAATAACCTCGAAATTTAAGGCTCACGCTCCGCTGCGCTTCGCGCTCGCCTTAAATTTCTAACCTAACCCGGGACCTACAGGAGTAAAGCAGATTTAGCCAACAGCTATCGGCTACACCTAGTTTTAGCCGGCTAGAACTAGGTTTAGCCGCACTTCGGGTATTAGACTAATCATATATACTTATATCCGCCCTCATTACGGTTCGCGCAGAGTTTTTTTGATCATTTATATTGAAGATTTAAAAATGGAACAAAAGAGACAACTCTTTTCCGACATTTGACATCTGACACCTCAACAGTTCAACACAACTGAAGTACCTACTCCAGAGTTGGGCAAAATGTAATCTAACTACTGATTAATAACTACGATTACATTTTGTAGTTAGTAATCAAACTACTCGATTTAAAAAAATAATCGTAAAAGTAGTTACAACATTTCGATTACTAACTACTAGTTGCATGCAATCACGATTGCATGATTACTTTTTGTAACTACTATCATGAATAAGCATCAAATTTTAACATACACATACGCGATCCGCGGGCTGATTATCTAATTAGAAACCGCCTAGCGACCGGTCGCAGTTCCCAGATGAATAAAGATGATGAATAATACATTGCCACTTTTCTTTGGGGTAAAAAAAAACATACCAAAGAAAAGTAGCAATGGATGTCAAATGCAACCGGTCGCTAAATAGTTTCTTTTTAGATAATCAGGGTGCCGGATCAGGGGCCCTATTTCTGAATCGCACGGCCGGCGCCGAGCGCCCGCCTCCACCGACTTTCGCTCGACAAATCAACTCAAATGTATGAGATGTCGAAAATCAGCAGAAACGAGCGCCCGACGCCAGACGAGCGATTCAAAAATAGGCAACAAAACCACTATTGTTCAGGCACCGATTACATACCGGGTGGGTCCGGGAGTCGAAAAGGGGGCGCACTAAAAATGCACTCTAACTTTTTTTTCCAAAATGACGAAAAACAATGTTGTCAAAAAGAAATAGAAAAACCGGCCAAGTGCGAGTCGGACTCGCGCACGAAGTGTTCCTTACCAAAAACAGCAAAAAAATCACGTTTTTTGTACAGTAGCCACCCTAAAATATATATTTTTCTTTGTTTTTAGTATTAATTGTTATAGCAGCAATTCAAATACATCAGCTGTGAAAATTTCAACTGTATAAATGCAGTCCTTATTAATAGCAAGCAAAAAACGGTAAAAAAATCACGTTGTTGTATGGGAGCCCCCCTTAAATATTAATTTTATTCAGTTTTTAGTATTTGTTGTTATAGCGGCAACAAAAATACATCATCTGTGAAAATTTCATCTGTCTAGCTATCACGGTTCATGAGATACAGCCTGGTGACAGATAGACAGACAGACAGACAGACGGACAGCGGAGTCTTAGTAATAGGGTCCCGTTTTTACCCTTTGGGTACGGAACCCTAAAAATGGAAAAAAGGTATAAAAGAAATTTTTCAGTGATTTTGTATGGAGCTGGGACTAGTAAAATTTGTGTAGCAACACAAGGTAGGAAAAAGTGAAAAATTTTAGAAAGTGACTTAAAAAATTTCGGCTGATTTTGTATGGAGCTGGGACTTGTAAAATTTTTCGTTTTCCTTACCATGATATTTTGAAAAAATTCGGATATTATAAAAAATAGGTAGGTATATCCTGCGATCGTTGAAGTCAAGCATCTTTTGCTAGGGTCAGTCTCGGGATGCGTGACCAAAATTGTATGATCTCAGAATTTTTATATAGGTACGTATATCATCAACGATCACAATCGTTGATGTTAAGCAACTTTCGCAAAGGTTACTCATGGGATGGGTGACCAAAAATTTATTATCTCCGAATTTATATAGGTACGTATATCATCAACGATCACAATCGTTGAGTTTAAGCATCTTTTGCTAGGATCCGTCACGGGATGGGTGACCAAAATTTTATGATCTCAAAATTTATATAGGTACCTACGTAACCATATCTTCAACAATCACAATCGTTGAGGTTAAGCAACTTTCGCAAAGGTTAATACTCATGGGATGGGTGACCAAAAATTTATTATCTCAGAATTTATATGTAGGTATATACTGCTATTGTTTAGGTTAAGCAACTTTCGCATGGGTCAGTCACAGGATGGGTGACCAAAATTTTTTTTCTCGGAATTTATTTATATATAGGAAGCACATAGTCATGGCAAAGCAAAGACTTCTGCACGAACACCGCGATACGATATGATGACACTGAACTGACACACTGAACGACACTGAATAACACTGAACTTTCATAATGCCATTGTATCTGACAGTTAATGCACAATCTGTCAGTCAATGCACACAATAAAACACACACACTTGGATTCCATGAACCTCAGTCTCACGAAACGGCCTACGGCATTTGCTAGGCTGCAGTTGGCGTCATGATTATTATTAAGAAGGGGGGACGCCAGTGAAGCCGGACGGGTGATCAGTCACCTTGATCGGAACCATTTCCTCAAATCACCGTTATTATAGCGATAGTTCGGCATTTTGTGGCTTACGGCCTTACGCACGCACGCACGACAATGCATCCAAAAAGAATCTCCGCAACTGACGGCCGTCGACCTAGGTTGTAAAAAATGCCTTTAGGTGCTATTAAGGACTTAAAAAGGTTAATGCTGTGCCATCTGGTCATATTAAGTACTTGAAAATTATTTTTAAGTCCTAAAACTAATTGTTTATAATTACAACCTTGGAGCCGCTCACAGGAGTTTATATTTACGTTATTTTTACCTGTGTTTCAAGAGGATATAGTCCTAGGATCTTGTAGTTCTCGTAGACTCCTGATTAAGTTCTGGAAAGGCTAGCATTATGCTAAAGTGGGAGCTAAAGGTATTTTTTTTTACTTTGATACAACAATAAAGTTATGGAATGTAGAAATCACTTTTAAGTTAATTCTATAACCTACATAAAACCTTTAGACTGTTTTAAAGTTGTCTAGGCAAACAAATTAGGACGGAGTGGTTAAAACCCAAACCAATAAGCTATTTTTATGAGCTGAAGGCATGATTCAAGTCCTACAAGAATATTTTAAAGCTTTAGAGGCATCCTCGAAAACATCAGTTGTCTTGCATAGAGATGGGTAGTGGGAAAAAATTCGAATAAGTACCGGATATGTTCATATTTTATCATTTAAATAATAAGGATAGACTGGTGGAGAGATTAGGTGGAATTATTAAATGAGTTGTCTGTGTTTAAACGATCCTATTCAGTTTCACTGCTTGCTATGTAATGGACGATTGACCATCAATAGGTACTTGTAGTAAGAAAAATAAAGAAATTCTCCGTATATGTATCCGTACGTATTTAATTTAATCACAATTCATAAAGCACTCAGAATTCTACACGAGAAAATCCATGGTTGTCGATAATATTGAATATAAAGTAACACAAGTGCGCATGGTACGGAAACGAAACACGAAGCTACGTAGGGTAGGTATAGGTATCATCCTCATCAAATTTGCAAAAGAATGCGGAAATATTTATAAAAATCTATGGCTGCATGCCTGGTCGTTTCACATGACCACACTAGCCAAATTTTTTCATTACAATTTATTCTATCGCATTTCTTGAGAAAAGTACCTACCTACTCACAATCAAAAGCCATGCCAAATGACTAAAGTCAAGTGCCAATCAACTTAAAATATGGTCTCATCCTTAAAGATAACCTCTTTCAAACCGAAAAAGAAATTATCTAAATCGGTTCATTAATCGATCATCCGTTTAAAATATATATATTCATTATTATAGGAACCTAGATTAAAATCATGAAATCAAATGTGATCAACTTGGGAACAAACCTGATGTAATAATGTTCGAATCATTTCAATCGGTTCAGCCGTGTTCGAGTAATCAATGTGTACATTCTTTAAAAAAAAAATATACCTACCCGACGAATTAAGATAACCTCCTCCTTTTATTTAGTCGGTTTAAAAGTCTATTTACCTACTTATAGTTTTATTACTTACGGGTCTCCAAAATTCCAAGTTTTTTTAAATTAAATCCTTTTCTATTTACAATTTAACCAGGAAATAATCGGGTTTAGGTACATCCTATACCGAAAGTGGCGATGGCGACCCGTAAATTTCTCGTAATTTTTCCGGGATTTTTCCAACATTTAGTTTTTTCCGGATAAAATCCCATCCCTATGCAAGATCAACTGTCACAGGGTCAAACACAAGTCCTACAGTCAAAACTTAAAAGGTACTAATTATGCTCAACGGTTGTTTCCGCGACTTGCAAGTCTTGAACTACTCCTAGCGATAACCCTAAAGCTGCGAAAACAACCTTGTAGTTCTAAATAGCTCCGCGAGATTACCTTTAGCTCTTATTTTGGCAAACATTAAGAGCTTTTAGCTGTTACAGTTCTGAAAAGGTTAATTTTAATGCTTTCTAGTAATTTCCTAACGTCAGCCATGTTTTTTCACTGACATAAAAAAATCGGAACAAAAAAGCAATGTATTTTCATTCAATAGGCAAAATTCAATAACGTGTGCTGTACTATTTAAAAAAAATGGTTTTTATATGAATAGACGTTTTATTTTTAATGCAATTTTCCACAAATGATCTTATTTTTTAATTTTTATTTATTAAAATATCTTTGAAAATTTCATCTTACGAAAGGCCCTTCTCGTATATAGCACTATTATCCTAAAGTGTCACAATAAAGTGCCAGTCGCATTATTTTTATAATTTTTCTGGACTTTAGCAAGCTACTTATTATTTTTTATAAATACAACGCTTACTTAACCTGCCATTTTTAAATTTGGTATAATGTCAGCGAATGTCGCCATTATATGGCCATTATAAACAGTTTCTGTGTAGACAAATCTTTTACAGAAACATTTTAAAACTTGAGAGTCCTGGAATGGCATTTATTCAAGTTCATTAAAAAAGGTTTTAAGTTGTCAGAGAGTTACATACAAGACTTATTTAGGACCTTAAAGCTGCTCTGCAAGGTTATATTAACGTTAAATTAAGGTTGTGAAGGTTATATTTAGGTTCTGTGTAAACACTTAGAATGGTTCTGGATTTGAGCTATAAGTTCTGCTGCAACTCTCAAAAAGGTTCTGAAACTGGGGCCCTTTTTGTACACAGGAGGTTAATACAAGGTTATTGTAACGTTATTGCGCCTTTTAGGACTTACGAACAGATTTTCATACAAAGGTTCTAGAACCTTTTCAAAACCTTTCTAGGACCTAAAATGTTACTTGGGGGACGAGGGCCAATCGAATCGCGGCGCGTGCACTGCACTGCACACTACGACATACTAGAGATGTGACATGACATGATGTACACAATTGATTGATTGATTCAACGACGTTAAATTATTTTTAATTTTATTTTTATCTTAAAGTGAGGCAAACTAACATGCAATTAGAGTCACCTAATACTAAGTCCATCATCATCCATCAGCCATTTTTGATGTCCCCACTGCTGGGGCACAGGCCTTCCTTATGGGTGGTAAGGAGGATGGGCCATAACCCAACACGCGGGCCCAATGCGGATTGGTGGGTGTTAACGACTGCAAATGCAGCCGGGACCAACGGCCTAACGTGCCTTCCGAAGCACGGAGGAGCTCGAGATAATAATTTTTTGGTAACCCATCCCATGACCGACCCTTGCGAACGTTGCTTAACTTCCGCAATCGCTGGGCCAGGCGCCAAGCCACTGCGCCACCGAGCTCCAATTCTGAATACTAAGTATTCAGAATCATTGTCGTCATTTATTATCCACTAACGATTTCATTTTCTAATTTTTTTTTATAATATCAGCTAAATAACAAGTTATGGTAAAATAAAAATTATAACAGCCAAAATCAACATGTTTGACAAACGTTTAACATTGTTGAAACATCGCTACGATCGCAATTAGTAGTAGGATTGAAGATCAACACCGCCCGCAGTTTACATTTTGAATATTTTGTGTTTTGCATCGAAATGTCATTTCAATGGTGTTATGCCTAAAAATGTGAAAGTTTCCCTTGAACTCAGAAAAGAAAATAAGAGTAGGTAATAATTTTCTATTGCATATTACTAAGAGGTAATTTAATCAATCCTATCATTAATTACTGTACATCAAGTAGGTATTGCCTTTACAACCAATCCTAAGCTGCTAACCTTAAAATGATGACCGCACGCGCCATCTTTCGGCGGCAATCGGCGGAATCTTGTGTCTGCGTATTTGAAGGGTTATTCCCTGTTAACACTTTTGTTTTGATAAACAAAGTGTGTAATAAATGAAGTCATAATATGATTATGATGTTGTGGTACTTACACTCATTAAATCCACAGCTGGGCTTAAACTTAATAAGTCCTAGTTATTTACCTTCCTTTTTGTTTTAGTTGTTAAAAGAAGGTTGAGTTAGACATCTATTAAAAAGTTAGTCCACTGTTGAACATGAGGTCAAGTATTGAGTAGGTGATTTAAGATACCTAACCTACTCATTCACGGAAGCGCTTTTCGTAACCACTGTCGAGCAAAGTCCAAATTTAATAAGTCCACTGTTGATCTTAAGCCTACTAAGCTATGTTGCTTAAAAAGCTAGTCTTATTCTAAACAAAGGCGCTTTTTGTAATACGTAGGTCCATAGCTAGACATAGTCTTAGTTTTTGATGGGCATAGTTTTTGATAAACAAAATCCAAGGTAAACTCAAAGTTTATTGATACCAATTTAATACTTTTTAACATATCTACGTACAACATAACATTTTAGAGTCCCCGCAAACTACAGACTAAACTGTCGGCCGATAGTTAGAATCAGTATGAAGAAGACTACAACGATTTGGTGCCCGCCGATACTTCATACAAAACCAACTATCGGGCCAACTATCGGCCGATACAAAGTCTGTAGTCTGCGGGCACGTGTCAAAAAGGAGTAACCCGCGCTTCGACGTTTGTGTGTGTGTAGACAACAGGCGCGTGGCGGTGCGGTGCATTGAAAGCGTCCGCGGTCGATGGCCCGGCGCATGTGTGCACTAGGCTAGTGTGTGTAAATCGTTGAATGTAGTTGTTGCTCAGCTGTAAAGGGTGATGTTTTTTGGGATTCGGTAACCAAGTTGTTTACCTTAATATCTCGTATTAAACTAACCTGCAATTAGTACCCCATTTTTTGCTGACCTATGTATTGACTTGTTTGTTCAGCCCTGAAAATCGTCGCAGTCGTAGAACAAAGACGGATCTGCAATTTAGCAATTTTACAGGAGAGCCTTTCAAAGATTTTGTATGGAATATTACTCCATATTTTTAAAACTAGTAATTCAATTAACGTGAAATTTGGACCAGTTGTTATGTATGAGGACTTTTTCAATGTGATTTACAATACAAATTCCTAATATGTATAGTTTTCGTAAAAAGTCACATCGGTCGTTGTTCTCTGGAGTATAATGTGACGTATGACATCAACCGACGTTATTGTATGGAGTTAGATTTTTTGGTTCATGACGGATGATACTTTCCGTCAATGTTCTAAGAAAAATATACACGACTAACAAAGATGTATTGTGACACGTATAGATACCGTTAATATTATTTTATACTGAGTTAACACAAAAATCAAAATAAAAAAATAAAATATTAGATCCCTAGGACAACGACGGATTTGATAAACCGTCGTTGTACGGTGGATAAGTAAATTAAATCTTAAATAATAACCAAACAACACGCAAAGTCTCAGTAAAGCAATAAGTTTATTTTAAACCTCGCTGCGAGTGACATGTGCGTTTTCCCGTAGAACAAGAACGAAACTAGTGATCCGCCGCAGTGAGCGGGGTGCGGGGGACGTGCGCCGTCCGCCGAACATGGACGCATTCATTAATCGGGCGTTGTACTACGCTCATAGAATCAAATCCGTCGTTATTCTAGACTATATCTCAGGCATTTAATACCTTTTTTTCAAAAAAGTGTCTTCAATCGACAAAACACATAATTACATGTCGATTTATGCAATAAACAAAAAATTAAAAAAAATCAGAACCGTCTCTGTTCTACGACTGCAACGAAATATTTGACACTACTATCCCCGTCAAATGGTAATGCGCTGGAACCTTGTCAAATTAACATACACATCATCGTCATCCGCAACTAAAAATGACAAAAATCAGTAAAATTCTAATAGGTAATATAATATATTAATTATTGAATTCTTATTTTCAATAAGAAAGGGTCTAGGTATATGAGAAAATTACAATTGTTTTTCGTTTTTGAGGTTAAAATCATGGCCGCCAGGCGCATTACCAATTGACGCGGATAGTAATTACAGTGCACGTTATATACACTCTAGAGGTAGGGTATCTATCTACCCAAACTACATAATAATTAATAAATATTATCTAGCTACGAATTAAAACTTGTGTTTTTATACCACCTGACATCCTTACCTTTTGATTCAGAAATAATTTGGTGAATTAAAAGCTGATTTTTCAAATCTTAATCAGCACCTTGCTATGGCAGGTCCTGGTCAATATCAATCGATCAATCAACATCGAGTACTTAAACTATCTACCTATAATCACAGAATACATAATAGTACAAGTCTATAATTACAAATTATTATATCTTTATTCAAAAAATAATATATTCTAGAACTTAAGTAATCAGGGACCCTATTTTTGAATCGCTCGATTGGCGTCGAGCGCTCGTTTCTACTGATTTTCGTTCGACATATGGCTCAAACGTTCGAAATAGAGTTATATGTCGAATGAAAATCAGTAGAAACGAGCGCTCGACGCCAATCGAGCGATTCAAAAATAGGGTCCCAGAGGGCCTAGCCAAAGTAACATTGGCAAATTTTCGTTATCGCTAAGCTTTCGAAACATGTATGGGATTGACATAAGGTTTCGTTAACTATAGAATTTAAAAACGTCAAATCCATACATGTTTCGAAGCGAAGCGATAGCGAAAATTTGCAAATGTTACTTTGGCTAGGGGGTCTGTAGTTATTAACTACTTGATTGCAGTAATCAGATTAACGATTACTTTATGTAATATGATTATTTGTAGTTCGATTACTTGCAATCGTAACTACTTGCACTACTTGTAATCGACGATCTGTAGTAGGAGTTAGTAATCACGATTACAAAAAGTAGTTGATTACGCCCAACACTGTAGCTGCCGTTTGTCAATGGGGATGGAAACTGAGGAACTAATGGCGCCACAAGCGGTTGTACCAAAACATTTGATTGGTTGTTTCAAATATCAAATGTCATTTGTGGCATATTTTAACCAATCAAAGTATTGATAGCGGTTAGACCGCCGCTATTTTTCAGGGGGGGGACACTCTTGACACTCCTATACTAAGTGACATTATTGTAAAGGAAGTGCCTTCATCTCTCATTGGCGAAGCTCATTACTTCATACATTTTTTTTTATAAGAACTCCCTCAACGTTCAAGCAATGCTTGACAAGCACGTAAATGCTTGTCAAGCAGTTTATGGTTTGGGAATAGACAATGATTTTCTAATAGTCATTAGCGAGAGTACATTCATAAAGGTAGGTATACTCTTTTTATCAAAAACAAAATTTAATTGTCAGAATTTTCCTTTAGCAATATCACAAAAATCTTTTTCTGTGTTTATTTCGCACGTTTACTTATTTCAGTTGCTCGATTCCACCGTTTCCTAACAAAAGAATAAGGGCCCGGATAGTTTTAAAGATTGGGTAGAGATTGTTGGTGAAAAAGTGTTGACAAGTTAATCAAATTACTACCTCCTTGATTTAGGGTGCGTTTCCACTGAAGCAACATCACGTAAATTTTTTTGGGGTTGACTTTAAAAATGGGGCGCTTGATTTTGAAATTGAAATATATATAACTTTGTAGAGTTTCGTAAGGCCTTTCAAATGATACTATAACCCCGGCGCGGAAATTTGTATTATTATTTTAGTGTTAATGAAAATATATTTTTTTATGTTATATTTTTTCAGGCAACCAGACCCATCCCAGTTCCAGACCCATTTCAATTCCAACCCATCCCACTTCGTCTTCATATACCAGAAATATCATGTAAGTTTTGTTTACGCATATTAAGGGTAGATATTTCTCAAAATAATTGTACCGTTACGTGCAGGTAAAACGCAGTTACTTTACGCACACGTTTTGTTATGAACATCGCTCCTCTAGAATTACAAAGACGTAACTGCAAACATCATGCATAATGCCTAGTATAGTATTATATTATCTGTGATAATGCCCTCATTATGCATCAATTTCATAAGCTACAATATTTTTAATAATAAAATTACCAACCATTTTTTTTTCAGATCACAGCCCACCCCCATCCCACTCTGTTGTCATCCTGAAACAGGTGCAGTACGAGCTATCGAGCAGTTTAGCTGTGGTAACCGCAAATGATGAAAATTTTTTTTTTATAAAAAACAAGTATCATTACTTGTTTCAATTCCGGGACTCTTTGGCTCCATAATCGTTTTATAGACTTAAAGTAAGGGTGTAAGTAAAATGATTGTATTATATCTCGTAATAATATATAGGACTTCGTATAGGTGTCAGTTAAATTATTTTGGTTCGACCGTGCCCTGTTTTTCTATGCGGAAGCATTAATTGCTTATTTACGAATAATTTTACTGGAATGGTTTTAATATTCAGTTATCAATTACTGGCTGCGCAGCGCAACATGTTTTGATGAAAATGTATTTTCATTAAAACTGCTAGCTATACTTATTAAGTGTTAGTGATGTGTTCTTTAATAGGATACATTTAACAAGATTATGTTATACTTACCTGGGAAAAATTAATGGCTATGGCGAGGGGTGAAATTATGGCGAAGGTAAGCCGTTCAACAAAAGTGTTATGATCTGCATAGTGGATCGGTAGGGAGGGATTTCTAAAAGAAAAGCCAATGGGAATCGTCTTGTATGGACCCTTCGCCACTGGCTGTAGGTACATTAGTATACCTAATACTACTAGGTAGGTATACTAATGTACTACACAAACACGGTCAGGGTACCTACTGCGCTAGTAGGCACCCTGACCGTGTTTGTGAA
The DNA here is from genome assembly GCA_928269145.1 of Agriphila tristella. NCBI lineage: Eukaryota > Metazoa > Arthropoda > Insecta > Lepidoptera > Crambidae > Agriphila > Agriphila tristella. Next base: position 33,399,036 of record OV743432.1, read on the forward strand.
TGAATAAATATTAAGAAATAAGAATATGAACAATTTTGAATAAAATTATCCCTAGGCATAAACTGAGAGGAATAAATAAAAACATAATGACTATTTCACTTAATTGTTTAATTTTGTGTCCTTTTCTTTTCTCCCTTTTGTAATTATGTTTTTAACTGTTTTGTTCTAGTTATCTCTTATAACATTTGAAACGTTTGTTCTCATGTGTTAGTTATTTTCTTCGGAAAAAATACTAATACTAGTGAACACGGCGTTTAGAATGTTATAAAAGATAATTAGAACAAAGCCGTAGGTAGGATTGCTAGATTAGGTACTAAAAAAAAAAAACAAACTAACAAGAAAATCGCCGATCAGAGATGGCGCTTCAAAATGAGTAAGTTTTAAAATCGCCAGAGGGCTCTCTACCCCTATTTTTTTTTATCTTACTCTATGGACCGCCGCCATCTGCTTTGCGTTGCCAACCCCTATTACCTTACAAAATTTAAATTATGCAAAATAACAACCACCAGTTTACGATTGCTGGCCGCTCTAATAGCGGCCAGATAGACCAACTGTATATAAACGTGACGAGCAATCTCGTAAGTAACTGCACACCTCTTTCGCTTCATTCACATCCATCAGTCTTTTCATACACATGCCCTGCGGTTTTTGTCACTGCGTACACCAGCTTTTTTTTATCAACTTTGTTTTTCTAATAACCTCTATCTGGTCAGGTTTTTCTGGGACGCCCTTGCGTAATCGTTCCTTCCACATTAGCACAATATATTTCGAGATTCGCCTTTCATTCATCCTCTCTAAGGCTGGCCCAAGACCTACCGGTTTCATTTCTTTGCTTTGCTGTTCTACTATGGTATGGACCGCCCGGCCAAGAGGCTCATTTTCAATATATCGTATATTTTGACCAGACCACATTGGCAAGATAGCTGTTAGTTTGGTGTTATCAAATATCGTCGTCTGGGTTGCTATGCGAAGTTTTAGTTTTAGTTTTAAAAAAAAAAACTGCTGTTTCATACAAAAATTAATAACGAAATTATCAAAATGTATGAAACAGCTCATTTTTTTGCGATTTCAGATTTGGTCCCATAGTAAAAGTTGTTCAGTTTTATGGTCCCTATCTACCATATTCAGCTTTATAAGGCTTTACCAAACATCTTGTATAAATAAGCGATCGATTTATTTTTAACGATCGGAGTCCATGTTCAGGGTGGCATATCTCCTAAAAGCTTCCTACTTCGCAATCCAGGCGATGATATTTGATAACACCAAGCTAATGGCTATCTTGCCAATTTGGTCTAGTCCCAAAATGCGATAGATTGAAAATTACCCTGGTTGGCCGGCGGTCTTTTAAGCAAGGTAGAACAGCAAAGCAAAGAAATGAAACCGGTAGGTCTGGGGCCAACCTAAGTGACTAAACCACTGGAGCATTCTTTTCTCAATTCTTGTCACTATAGGTATCATCTTTCAGTTGCTTTCAGGCCACACCTTTTACGAATCACATCATTACTCACTCTATCACTCAATTTGACTTCACATATTTTCCTCATCCAACGCATCTCTACCGCATTTATTCTGCTTTCATTCTTTTTCTGCCATACCAAAGATTCACTTTCATACATCAGTGTCGGCACCAGCACTCCGTTATAAATAGCCATTTGCGCCTTTGCAGATACGATTTGGTTACTCATAATCGAGTGTATAGCACCATTTTCACTGCATTTCCTTTCTTCACTCGTCTTTCTATGTCTTCCTACTCTTTCTGTCTCTTGTGTTGTGAATAAACTCCCCAAGTAGGTATACAAAGTCACAGACTTGTTCCACTTTTTCGCCGCCTATCATTACCGTACAGTCAGTCATTTCTTCCCCTCTCAAACATCATCACTTTCATCTTAGTTACATTCACTTTCATCCCTTTCCTCACAAAATCATCATTCATAACAGACACCATTTCCTGCAGCTCTTGCGCAGAAGACGCAAGTATAACTTGGCCGTCAGCATAGAGGAGGCACTTGATTTGGGTCCCATTCATCATAACTCCACCGTCACGTTATTTCAGGCCTTTCATACAACTGTCCAAAACAGTTTAAAGAGCCATGGGGACGTAATACATCCATGTCTGTCACCCCTAGAGATGCCAAACCAATCCGTGTTTGCGCCGTCAATCCTGACGCATGTACGGGAATCCTCATAGAGAGATTTCAGTGCATGAATCAGTCTGTTCTCCAATCCGTATTCGGACAACACCTTCCATAGCTCATTCCTGTCAACTCGATCGTAGGCCTTCTCCAGGTCCACAAAGGCACAGTAAACCTTTTTGTGCTTAGCCAGATGTTTTCCGGTTAAGCACCTCAAGGAGAAGACCTGATCCGTGCATCCCATTGTTAATTATTGAAGAAGTCGGAAAAAACGCTTCGAGTCGTGCAACTTGCTTTTCCGATAAATCCCGCATCTCAAAACTTGAATAAATTCACTAGGTGCTCTTGACTGTACCTACAATTCAGTAATGAAATGATGCTAATTTTAGACGAAAATACGAAATCAAAACTTAATATAATTAGGAATTTAAGAAATTTACAGAGGACGAGTGCGACTTGATGTTTTCACTTGTCGCTATCGAAAACTATCGTTTTCTCTCTTTCACGCGCATTGACTATGAGCAAGTACCTATATATCCGATAGTTTTCGATAGTGAAAAGTGAAAACATCAACTCGCACTAGCCCTCTGAACTCTTTACATGATGTACCTACTTCAACCACCTTTCGGGATTAGTAGAAGTGTTTTTGTAACACATTGTATATATACCTATTATTTTTTGCAGACAATCAATGAACAGGCGCCGCAGCAAAGTGTAAGTCCGATTTAATTTCTTTTCCGACTTGGTGACCCAATCTGCTGAGAATTGACAGATTGAATCGTCATTAGTCGAGTTGAGGGCGCAACGCAACGCAACATGAGCCAACCGCGTCTTCAACAAATTGTGTCAGCAGATTGTGGTTGAGTTGAATCAGGGGGAATGCTACTGGGTCTGTTAAATCACATAATCCAATTAAGCTTATGGGACCTCATGAACAACTGTGAAGAATTTTTTGCGATATTTCTTAAAACAGAAAAGTTATATCTATCTCCATCTATAGACAACAATTAAAAATGTTAAAAATCATAATTCCCAAACATATTTAAAAAAAACTTAATAATGATGAGAAATATTAGGTTAGTAGCCAATGGCTGTACTGTAAGACATCAATTGCAGCCCGAGATATTTTGTATGGAATCTTCAATGTAACCTTCAGCCACCTTGCTGGATTTTTTTAATTACTTACCGCCCTAGGGATTTTTTTAATTACTTACCGGATTTTTACTTACTTACAGGATTTTTTTAATTACTTACCGCCCTACTAGGGCTTTTCTGAGCGCTAATTGGTTACCTACAATACAAGCCCCATTTGGGGGTAATAAGGACCGAATATGAGAGATGTAAAAGCTATTTAATTATTGTAATGTGATGAGCATATATGACAAAAATGAATACCAAATCCTATTATGAATGAACCTTACAGTCCTGATTGTGTAATAGAAAAAAATAGACCTAAGTATTTGAGAGCAGTCTATCAGCCATTTTTTTTTATGTCCGGGTAAGGAGGACGGGCCATAACTAGGGTTGCCAGATCGTAAGTCCAAAATATCTGGAGAATATTTGAAAATGTCGGGATTTTGCAGTTGTTGTCGGGAGAAATAACAATTTAAAATAAAAATGTAACTTAAATGCCTTTATATAGTAAGAAAACGGCCGCGCAGCGCGATTTTTAGTCAGTTTCATCTACTAATCTAGTACCTTTGCCTGTCTATAGTATGAAGAAATGGCCGCGCAGCGCGATTTTTAGTATGTTTTATCCAATAATCTTGTAATCTGTGGTTTCATCCGTGAAAATTATTGCTTTCTAGAGAACTTTCGGAACTGCTGATTTTCCGGGAGATTTTTAGATTTTTCGGGAGTCGGGAGCTCACTTGAAATTCCGGGAGAATCCAGGCGAATCCCGACCATCTGGCAACCCTAGCCATAACACACCACGCGGGCCAAATGCGGATTGTTGGGTGTTAACGACTGCAAATGCAGCCAAGACCAACGGCTTAACGTGCCTTCCGAAGCACGGAGGAGCTCGAGATAATAACTTTTTGGTCACCCATCCAATAACCGATCCTTGCGAACGTTGCTTAACCTCCGCAATCGCTGGGCTAGGCGCTAAACCACTGCGCCACCGAGCTTTTCTTTGGCGTGAAATACCTACACAGAAGAGATGCGGCGGAGATTAGGCGCAGATATACGGCGGCGATGCCGGCGATACGTGTATTTGATTGGCCGAAAGCATCTGCACCGTATCGTATCGCCGCCGTATCCGTGCCGCGTCGCTTCTATGTATTTCACGCCTTTGAGAGCAGTGCCTTACATTTTAACAAACACCTTAACACATAAGTACCACCACAAACAACATAAGTACCACCTACCTAAACACAACAACTTGTATGGGAAAAGAATTTCCAGATATTTAATACCTTTTTATCTAAATAAGTTGCCCTGTGAACTAGAGATTATGTACAAAGAAAACCGTCACCCAGATAAACCCTATGAGGTTTTCGTGGTGCGGCAATGTCTTAAAAATGAATATCTAAAGTTTATTGAATAAATGAATAATAATGATAATAATATGGTCTAGAATACTTGTTATTTTGTGAGACCAATGACGTCATTGGTCATACAGGCATTTCCTTCAAGCCCTTAAAACTTTGAAACTACTCGCTTGATTTAAATGAAACAAAAACACGTTGTATTACTAGACATTTAGCTGATCATAAAGTTTCAAGTGATTTAACAGACCCAGTAACATTCTCCATTCTCGACTGAAATCAATTGAAAGCGCAGTTACATTGCTGCTTTAAGCACAGAATACATAATAGTACAGTAAGATTTAAGTAAGATAGTTGTTACATTGGTTCTTAACTAAAGCAGCAATGTAACTGCGATTTCTGTCAGTGTTGATTACAACATAGTTACATAAATATTAAATACCCCCAGATTGCTGGGACAAACGCCACCCACCACCGCCACCACGGGGGCGGCGGCGGCGGGAGCACGGCCCGGGCCAAGTGGGCCAACCAACGTAAGTACCTGCTGTAATGTATGTTTACTGAGTAAATTACTTTCAACCTTATTACAACTTAGTTAAGTTCCATTTTTCGTTAAGGTGGTAGGTACCTTGAGCGAAAGTGGCGCCACGGTGAATTTTATTTAATATTATAATTCTAAGGGGAATATATTATAATTGCACTTTAAAAATAATGTAACACACTTTAAAATGTTTAGCTTCAAAATTTATTGAATGAACTTTAAAAATAATGGTTTCCACTTTTAATATACTGAGCTTTAAAATTAATACTTTGCACTATACTTATACAATTAATTGTTTAGCTTTAAATTTAATACTTTACACCATACAAACAAATTAATTTTATAACTTTAGTATTGGTAAACAGACGACTAGGTGTGACGACGAGCGCGCGCAGCGAGAGGGGAGCTGAGGAGGAGGTTAGGTTCCATTGCGACCAACAACGCTAGAACCTAGAACCGACTTGATGAGACTTGCTATCTCATTAGTCTGACATGGTTTGACAGAAATTAAATGATTTCGGAGTTGGGATAAAGTTATAGTGCAAACCATTATTTTTTGTAGTGATAATATTAATTATAGGTCTATCATTATTTTAAAGTGCTGATATACAATTTTATAGCTGTTTTCATCAAATTTAAAGTGCTATTAAATACGTCCCTTTCTTATTTTGTTTAGGGATGTAGTCAGTAATAGTACGTTTTGTGGCTGTAGACTTGTACTATTATGTATTCTGTGGCTGTAGGCATTTTTTTGTATCAGATTTACAGGCGGGGACACGTGCTGACTCAACTTGTGTAAAGTAATAAGGGATTGTACCTTTTTGATCTTTATTACAAATTTTATCGCGGGTCACTGGATTACTGCGTTCCATCAAACCTCTCAATTTACTTGCATCAAGATATTTTTTCTCGTAGTCAATGCAGTCAATTTTAAAATTTATTGAGTTACACATGTCAAAAATTGTAGGATGTCCGATTGTTACAAAATGGCTATTTTTATAATTATTGCAATTTTTTTGAAAATTACTATTTAGTTCATATACATATATATACATATTTTTAAATGAATTCAATATAATAACGTCACTATCCTTATATCTAATTAATAAATTACGTAATTGTGATACTAAAATGTTCAAATCGTAGTCATTTTCACCTATACCTAACACCTAAAACCTGGTAAGTTTTAAATTTACGTTTTCCAGATCTTCTAAAATATTTGCAGCTAACGCGAAGGGCTTTGTCTGAGATGTGATACGATATTTTTCATACATGGTGTTTTCTCTTGATCGTATTAGTGCAGACGACAGACCGACGCACTGTTGAGATCCATATATTAAAATCCTTCTTTCATCTTTTTCTGGCGTATGCGTAGGTGGTATTTGAGGACAATAGTTTGGAGTCGAGGTGCTATGCAGATTCTTCTCTAGGGTCTGAATTTGTTCAGTATCTAAGTGTTTTTATTTCTGATTGGGCTTCTAACAAACAACGATTCAAATCACTAATAAACTAATTTTTTCGAAATGGCGGAGATATTTAAAAAAAAAATGTATTTCAGTCCGGCTTTCTGGCGCTGGATGTTCTCCTCTACAAGTCGCATTTCTCAACCGATTTTCGTGAAATTTAGCGATCAGTTTGAAAAATTATTTACATTTTTTTTGTCTCGCCAGTTTTTTTTTTCAAAATGGTGGAGATATGTAATAAAAAGATATTTCAGTCCGACTTACCGGCGCTGTCTGTTTTTCTCTACAGGTCGCATTTCTCAACCGATTACCGTGAACTTTTGTGGGCAGGTTTGAAAATGATATAGTTTTTCTTACGTTGAGCCAGTTTTTCAAAATTTTTCGAAATGGCGGAGATATATAAAAAAATGTATTTCCGTCCGGCTTTCTGGCGCTGGATGTTCTCCTCTACAGGTCGCATTTCTCAACCAATTCTCGTGAAATTTTGTGAGCAGGTTCAAAAATTAGATAGATTTTTTTTGAAAATTTTTAAAATGGCGGAGAAATGTAATAAAAACATATTTGAGTCTTTCCAGCTGTCTGTTTTCCTCTACAGGTTACATTTCTCAACTCGACCTGCTGGCATGTAACCCTCAATTAACATTCAGTTTTTTAAGCTTCGGGAATTAGTATTTTAGTTAAAATGTCCTTTCGTGATTATAAACGTACGGCCAAACAACCGTTCGACCATTTGATTTTCGGTGTTTCGTCCATGGGTTTTGTAAAAGTGTATCCCACCAAAAACATTTTCATGTAAATGTTGCTGCCAAGCAAGACCTCGCACTGTCAAAAAGTTATGAGATCTCATGTAAAGCCAAGCTTCTAACTCTACGCGCCCTAACTCTACAAGCCTTTACTTCTTGTAGAGTTAGGGCGCGTAGAGTTAGAAGTTTGACTCTACATGAGGTCTCATAACTTTTTGACAGTGCGAGGTCTTGGCAGCAACATTTACATAAAAATGTTTTTGGTGGGATTTCACTTCTTTTTGTAGGTAACTCTCCATATACCGGAAAAGCAAGCTGGGGTCAGAATTTATTGTGGTCTAAAATCGTATAAATTCGATCAACATCAACTAGCGTACTAGTATTATTTTTTATTCTGTGTTAGAAATAATTTCTTTTATGCTGTGATATTATTTTACTCTTTAACGCAGAAAGTGACAGTGCAAAGAGCAAAATAGAGTCTGTGCTTTCTCTGTGGAGTTTGGCGCCAGGAAAGAATGGGGAGGCGAAGGAAAAACAGTCTTTGTCAGTTTGAGCTTATATTGTCTTGACTGTTTATTACGTGTGTTTACTTTCTTAGATTATATTTTTTTAGGTTTTGCGGACAAACAATGTATTCCATGCTAACTTTAGCTCAGAAAAATTGTAACTCTTTATTTAAAAAGACTAAAATAAGTTTTACAAAAATCCCTTGACTAAAAGTGATATAGGTACTATACATACTTTATCTACCTATTCATAAATTACAAACGCAAGAAAAATCCGTTGGGGCTGCCATTACCTGCCCCCAAATGAACAAATATTTTTCAGTTATAGTTACTTTAGAGAAATGGCAATGGCAGCCCCCGACGGATTTTTCTTGCGTTTGTAATTTATGAATGGGTAGATAAAGTATGTATAGTACCCAGGCGCGGTCGCAGTCTCAAATTTTGGAGGGGGTCACTAATAAATAATACAATTGTTTTTTTTTATTTTGTAATTTAAAGAATCAGTGCCGGTTTTAGCACCACTACCAGCCCTGGGCGACATTTCTACGGGGCGCCCCCCATATGCGATTCCAAGATTTTCAATTTTGTCTGTTAGTTTTTTTAGTCAGTTTCACCTACTAATCTTGTAATCTCGCTTGTTTATAATAGAAAAAAATGGCCGCGCCGCGCAATTTTTAGTCAGTTTCAACTACTAATCTTGTAACCTTGCTTGTTTATAGTAAAAAACGGCCGCGCAGCGCGATTTTTAGTCAGTTTCAACTACTAATCTTGTAACCTTGCTTGTTTATAGTAAAAAACGGCCACGCAGCGCAGTTTTTTGTCAGTTTCGTCTGCTAATCTTCTAATTTTGCTTATTATAGTAAAAAGAAACCGACACGCAGCGCAATTTTTAGTCAGTTTCAATTACTATTCTTGTAATTTTGGTTGTTTATAGTAAAAAACGACCGCGCAGTGCATTTTTTAGTCAGTTTCACCTTCTAATCTTGTAACCTTGCTTGTTTATAGTAAAAAACGGCCACGCAGCGCAGTTTTAAGTCACGTTTCATCTGATAACCTTCTCATTTTGCTTATTACAGTGAAAAAAACCGACACGCAGCGCGATTTTTAGTCGGTTTCATCTACTAATCTTGTAATTTTTCTTGTTTATAGAAAAAAAAGACCGCGCAGCGCGTTTTTTAGTCAGTTTTACCTACTAATCTTGTAATCTCGCTTGTTTATAGTAAAAAAAACGACCACGCAGCGCGATTTTTAATCAGTTTCAACTAATAATCTTGAAACCTTGCTTGTTTATAGTAAAAAACGGTCGCGCAGCGTAGTTTTTAGTCAGTTTCATCTGCTAATCTTCTAATTTTGCTTATTACAGTAAAAAGAAACCGACACGCAGCGCAATTTTTAGTCAGTTTCAATTACTATTCTTGTAATTTTGGTTGTTTATAGTAAAAAACGACCGCTCAGCGCGTTTTTTTAGTCAGTTTCACCTACTAATCTTGTAACCTCGCTTGTTTTTAGTAAGAAAGAACGGCCACGCAGCGCGATTTTAGTCAGTTTCAACTAATCATCTTGTAACCTTGCTTGTTTATAGTAAAAAACGGTCGCGCAGCGTAGTTTTTAGTCAGTTTCATCTGCTAATCTTCTAATTTTGCTTATTACAGTAAAAAGAAACCGACACGCAGCGCAATTTTTAGTCAGTTTCAATTACTATTCTTGTAATTTTGGTTGTTTATAGTAAAAAACGACCGCTCAGCGCGTTTTTTTAGTCAGTTTCACCTACTAATCTTGTAACCTCGCTTGTTTTTAGTAAGAAAAAACGGCCGCGCAGCGCGATTTTAGTCAGTTTCAACTAATCATCTTGTAACCTTGCTTGTTTATAGTAAAAAACAGCCGCGCAGCGTAGTTTTTAGTCAGTTACATCTGCTAATTTTCTAATTTTGCTTATTACAGCAAAAAAAAGAAACCGCCACGTAGCGCGATATTTAGTCATTTTCATCGACAATCTTGCTTGTTTATAGTAAAAAATGGCCGCGCAATGTGATTTTAGTCAGTTACATTCGTCGCGTCGACGCTCGTCACGAGGCAACATTACGATTGATAGTCGGCCGGTGGTCGGGCGTTTTCGGCGCCCCACACACGAGGGCGCCCAGTGCAGTCGCACCGCTTGTAGTTGTACCGCCCTACTGTCGGTACTGTATAGAAGACTTTTCTATTTGACGTGTACGATTTTGGGGGGGGTCATGTCCCTCGTGACCCCCCCTTCGGACCGTCCCTGATAGTACCTATATCACTTTTAGGCAAGGGATTTTTGTAAAACTTATTTTAGTCTTTTTAAATAAAGAGTTACAATTTTAACCGTCGTGGGTTTTTTCAAAATTTTTAATTTTGCCATTTTATTTTAAACTTTTTAAAGAATTCATACGTTATCTACTCTAAAAACCGCATCTAAATTGGTCAAACCATTTGGAAAATGATTACTACAGCGCCCCCTAGCGGCTGAACACCATAACACCAAGAACCATCGACGACAAACTACAAAACTATTACAGAAAACCGCATCCAAATTGGTCAAACCGCTTTGGAAATAAATGAGAAAATGATAACTGCAGCGGCCCCTAGCGGTAAAACACCATAACATCTATCTGAGAACCATCGCCGATAACCTACAAACCCATTACAGAAAACCGCATCGAAATCAGTTGAGTAGTTTAGAGAACTTGTCAAGCGCGACTTATCTCGTTACTGCAGCGCCCCCTGGTGGTCTACCACCATGTAACATATCTAAGAACCTGCTCTGAAATGAAACCTTTTGATTGCAAAAAACCGCATTGAAATCGGTCCAGTAGTTTCCAAGGAAAATGGTAATAGACAAACTTGACTTATCTGGTTGCTGCAGAGCCCCCTGGTGGTCTACCACTATGAAACATGTCTAAGAACCTGCTCTGAAATGAAACCTTTTGAATGCAAAAAACCGCATCGAAATCGGCTTAGTAGTTTCCGAGGAAAATGGTAACAGACAAACACACAAACAAACAAACAAACGCACAACCTCTAACCCCAAACGCATATACCGCCTCCGTTCCGTTCCGTCCGTCGTGGGTAATAAAAGAAGAATTACGGAAAAGAAAAGCAAAAACAACAGGCAAGAAAGTTTATAGCAACTTACAAAAAATTGCTAACAAGCATTACATTTCTTTAAATTTCGTGTAAGATTTACAAGTAATCTTTCGGAAGCATATGATTTAAATTTTAACATAGCAACTGAGTGTGAATTTCCGTGTTTATAGTTGCCTCATGATGCCTGCTGTGCAATAGTAATTTCAGGTTTCTGTACTGGAATTTCTGTACCATCCAAAATTACACGAACCGTTTTATCATATTTATTTTGTTACTAGCTTATGCCCGCGACTTCGTCCGCGTGGACATTTGGAAAATCGCTATATAACCTTTGACCGAGATAAAAAGTAACCATGTTTTACCACAGGCTATTACTATCTGTGCTATTCCAAATAGTACGGCTCATTTCAATCAAACACGGTCCCATCCGGCAGAAAGCATGAAACTTGGCGTGCGTTGTGTCCCCAATCGCAGTTTTTATTTTTTTAATAAAAAACGGTGAAGGCTCCAACAAAACTGTCTATGAACAATATATTTGTCATTAAATTCTCTAATAACCATTTTTTGAATGAAGGTGATAGCACTTATAGTTTTCAAATTAAGTTTGAGTTTCTTCCGATATTTTTTGAAAAACATCACCCTGTGGGAATCGTATAGGAAAACACCGATATTTTTGGCATTAAAGAATGGGACTTGACACACTTGTTCCTTAGATAGACCAGAGTGGAAAACGCTCGGGAGACAGCGGGAGACACCCTGCTGGGGGGGGGAGTGGGAGGGAGTGAAATTTTCTAACGCCACGCGTACTGTTGGGCCTAATAACTACTAATTTATAGCTACTATGGGAAATCGCGTATCATTTTCGGATAAATAAAGGATGGCCAATCATTTTCAGAAATAAAAAAACACCTTTACATTAAAAAAAATGAATTGCCGTAATTGAAACGCCGAACATCTAAAATTTTACAAAAAAAAAATATTCCAGTGACGATAAATTTTTAACGAATACTGATATTGGCTTGAAAAAAACATGATAAGAAAGCCATATTCATACCAATTCCAAAAGTATAAGTTTCATTGGAATAGTTTCATAAAAATGTGTTAAAAATATTATATAAAGCGTGGCAGTGGCATAAATGAATCTATAAAAACTCCCCATTTCTTATTCTAATTTAAAAAAGTTACCGTAAACGGTAAACGCTACAGCAAAACTCTCGAAAAACAATATATTCTTCATTAAATTTCCTACAATAATTTTTATGGAAGTATGTTGATAGGACTCATAGTTTTCAAAACAAACTCACAATCACTGGGTAAGTAACTGAATTTAGACAATTAATAAAAATACCTAGTACCTATTTAATGACTAATAAAAAAATATGTTTTTTTTATTTAAATCACACGAATCTGTACTAGGCTCTGTTAATGCGGGGGAGACTCGTGTGATTTGAATAAAAAAAAAATACAATTTGTGATTAGTCATGAAATAGGTAGGTATTTTTATTAATTGTCTAATACAAGTACAATAGTACAATTATACAAAAGATAATAATAAAAATGACCCGATAAATTCATCGTGCGCTCGCGCTATTGTACGACGGACGTGTTACTCAATAATTTTGTGTCTCCGTTTAATAAGGTGTATAACCCAGTGTCTCCGCGATCAATTTACGCTGCGTCATAGCCCACTGTGCTTTCTACCCATCCTTCTCTAACTACTCACGTGTGCGCGTACGCAAAGGAGCAAGATGATGCACTCACCTAACAAACCGTATCAATCAAATCCCGACCTTACGGCCGCGGCCGCGAGTGAACATGCCGAATCAATTACAAGAAAAAGGAAAAGATCGCCTAGAGATTGTTCATGTGATATGGAGCAATTGGAGAACTCATTAACTTCTAAAATATGTGAAATGATGGCAGATCTACGTGGAGAAATATCCAAAGTCAGCGAGCATATCGAATCCACCGTTAAAAAAGAGCTCTCACAACTTACGGTCACTACTTTAGAAATCAAAAAGGAATTAAATGACCTACGCACTGAATGCTCGGGCCTAAGGACCCAATACTCCGATTTAAATACTAAATACGACTCTCTCAGTGGTGATTTATCATGTTTAAAGGAGACCGTTGAATATCATGCAAATGAACAGTCAGATATTAAAAAGAGCATTGAAGCTGTAAAACCTTCCACGATCACTAATATCTCACACAATTTGGTAGATTTGCAGTATAAAATAGATATCATGGATCAACAAGCCCGTCAATGCAACCTGGAGGTGTGTAACGTCCCCGAGAGGCGAGGTGAAAATCTACTAACTCTGTTTGACACCATCTGCACCGCAATAAAACATGGTGTTGACCGGAAGGATATTATTGCAATACACAGGGTGCCGCACGCTCGTAGCTCCGAAAACAATCGACCCAAGAATATTATTGTGAAGTTGTCCTCACGTATGCTACGCGACAACGTACTTAGTGCATTTCGTCTGAACAAGGGCCTTAAGGTAGACCAACTTGGTATCTCTGATGCTACTCATCGTGACGTCTACATGAACGAACATCTAACACTACGGAACAAGCAATTATTTCGTGACAGTCGGGAGGCTGCCCGCAAACATGGTATTAAATACGTATGGGTTAAAAATGCTACCATACTTGCCCGTAAGTCTGACACTTCACCAATATTCGCAATCAGAATTCAAAGTGATATTGAAAAATTTTGTAAAAATAGCACTCATAATTAAACTATTATTGTATTGTTGTCCCCATTTATTCTTACGATTAAAACTCAAAAAGTTGTCTTATAATTTATTAAGTTGTTACATTTCAATGATCACTTTTAACTCTTTAAAATGTGCTATAATGCTACCTAAAAGTGTTATACTGCTACCTAAATATGTCATACTGCTACCAAAATTAAAAATCTATGTTTGTTTCCTACTAATGCCATTAATTTGTCAATGTACCGCGTATTACTGTGTAATCTTTACACATTCAACTTCAACAAATATATTTTATGTTCTCTTAATTACAAAAATCTCTAAAATAAATATAAGCATGCAATGTTTTGCTATTGTGAATTATTATAACACTACTAGTTGTCTGGCATTTGTGTGTATGATCTGGCGCACACATCCACTTGAACAACATTATTTACATTACACTTTATCAAATACACTGTCGATAGTAAGTTTACTCCATAATGGCGGCTAAGAGTAACATTAATATCACTATATACTACCAGAACTGTAGAGGGTTACGTACTAAAACTCATACGCTGTACATGAACGTTTTAACACAGTCTTACGACGTGATTGTACTAACAGAAACATGGCTCACGCCACACATCACAGATAATGAATTATTTGATGATAGGTATTTACTATTTCGTTCCGATCGGGATCGTGTCTCGACAAACAAGCAAGATGGCGGCGGAGTCGCCATCGCAATTCGACGTGAATTACGCCCGATCAGCGTTGTGATCCCCACTGCTTGCAGTTTCGGCCTTGAACACATTATTGTCGCGCTGCCGGCCGGTCGGCACAATAACAAACAACATTTAATCAGTGCTGCTTACATACCACCTCGTACCTCCGAGGAATTGTATAAGATGCATTTTAATACTCTCCGTGACATTGTCTCACGCGAAAGTGTTGAATCTTTTTATGTTTTAGGTGATTACAACTTGCCTTCAATTGAATGGATCCCCAGCGATAATTCTAATTCAAATTACTTAGTGGGAAATGGAGGTGGCATCGTGGGTGCAGAGTTATTTGATCTCATGGCTTATACAAATTCGTCACAATATAACTATTTAAAAAATCATGCTATGAACACCCTTGACTTGTTTATTTCAAACCAAGATTTTTGCAACCTTTTTCCTTGCACCGACCCCCTTGTAGTGTTAGACAAATGTCATCCTTCTTTCACAGTTAACGTTTTTATAAACAATTACTACAAACCGATGAAACGGTGCCGTCAAATCAAATTTAATTATGACCTAGCTAATTACGAACTAATAAATGCGGAACTAGAGAAGATCGAGTGGTCGTCACTAGAAAGTTTGGATGCCGAATGCGCCGTACAAAGGTTCTATGATATTATCTATAGCATAATAAGAAGCCATATACCTACAGCTCATTATAAAAGTTCTCAATACCCGAAATGGTTCTCTCCGGCACTCATTCATATATTTAAAAATAAGGAAAGGGCCTGGATCAAATGGAAAACCTATGATAATATTTGTGACTACGAATCATTTTCTAAGTATCGTGCCAGTTTTAAATCTGAATGTGACACATGTTATTTTAATTATATAAGGCGTGTCGAAGATAGTATATCAACAAATACTAAATATTTTTGGACATACGTAAATAAGCGGAAAACCTCATCTGGTATACCTGCATCTGTTTACTACAAAGATCAACAATGTAGTGAGCCATCACAAATTTGTAATTTATTTTCATCCTTTTTTCATTCTGTTTTCGAGCCATCCACTTTAAAACTGGCAAACTGGCAACCTAGTGTACACTGCGCGGATAATTCTGTGAACATTTGTGATGTACACATTGAGCTAAATTCAATAAAAAAAGCCTTAAAAGCCTTAGACTCTTCTAAAGGGCCGGGCCCTGATGGCCTACCTGTTCACTTTCTCAGATCGATAGCTGATTCCTTGGCATACCCTCTTTATATCTTATATAACAAATGTCTGAGGGAAGGTGTCTTTCCATCTATTTGGAAACACGCTAATATCACACCTGTACACAAAACTGGGGACAAGCATAATGTTGAAAATTACCGTCCCATCTCCATATTGTCGGCTTTGTCGAAACTATTTGAGAGTTTGGTGCATGACATTATTTACCCTAGTATACACAACATTATCATTCCCCAACAGCACGGGTTTGTTAGGCGTCGATCTACTACAACGAACTTAATGATTTTTACTAACTATCTATTTCAGAACATGGATCGGCGCCTGCAAACGGATGCTGTATATACTGATTTTCGGAAGTGTTTTGACAAAGTGGACCATGAGTTACTGTTAACAAAAATATCATTTAACGGTATCCGTGGTAATTTGCTGCGATGGTTTTCCTCATACATCTCAGAAAGACTTCAGACTGTCGTAATAAATGGCTTTAAATCGGAAACTGTTAATATATCCTCAGGGGTACCCCAAGGCTCCATTCTTGGACCTCTGTTATTTATCATATATGTTAATGATATCAAAGACTGTTTTCAAAATTCAAATTTCCTTATGTATGCCGACGACCTTAAAATTTATTCAACAATCAAAGATGTTACTGATACTCACTTGCTCCAGGAAGACCTAGACAGATTTGATAAATACTGTCTCGATAACAAACTACAGCTCAGTATTAACAAATGTCAAACTATAACATTTACTAAAAAAATGCATAGAATTGACTGCAAATACCACTTATCTCAAACAGACCTGAAGTCTGTGGATGTCATCAAGGATCTTGGTGTGTTGCTGGACACTAAATTGCATTTAGATAACCACATTAGTGCAATCAAAGATAAGGCTTTTAGACTGTATGGTTTTGTGCGGCGATCAGCGTGTGACTTTAGGCGCCCCTCTACACTCCTTTATTTATATAAATCATTAATTCGACCCCAACTGGAGTATGCCATAGCCATTTGGAACCCTATATATCGAAAATACGTGGATATATTAGAGAAAGTACAACGCAAGTTCCTGCGTTATGTTGACTTTAAGATCTGTCGTGCTCGCCGGTCATACACACAACTTCTGGGCAAATATAATTTACTTAGCCTGGAGCACAGACGCACACTTCTCAGTGCTATGACACTATATGGCATTTGTAACAATAAGTTTGATTGTACTGAGCTGAGCAACAAATTGTGTTACGTTGTCCCCTATACATCACATCCTCGCGCTGTACGCGTGAATCGCGTGTTCTACACACCGCGGTGCCGTACACAAGCCGGTAAGCGCGCGCCCTTACATCGCTTGGCTCACATGTACGACTCATCCTTTCCTGATATTGACATTTTTGCACACAGTCCTCAAAAATTTAAACGACTTTTAATAGAATATTTAAAAAACTTGTAAAATTATACATTTTATAGATTCGGTACTTACTTACATAAACATCATATTGTTTCTCAGCTCGCACATAATAATAATAATTGTTTTTTAATCAACAGAAGCATTGTTTTTCTCGTTCTTTGTTGTTAGGTTAATTAATTGCATCCAAAAGTTTGTTTATTTTTTATTTTTTTATTGAGTAATATGGTTTAAGTAATATGTGGATAACGGTGTGGGTTTCGCAATGAACCAAACAAAATTGTATAAACTTGTTTAATTATGTTATACTATATTGTGTAAACTGTTTGTTGTCCCCAATAAAATAAAATAAAAAATAAAATAAAATTAATTTTTATTAATATTTTTTTAGTTTTGAAAAAATTACTTCTAAATGAATCACCCGTTATAAGTGCTATCACCTTCATTCAAAAAATGGTTATTAGAGAATTTAATGACAAATATATTGTTCATAGACAGTTTTGTTAGAGCCTTCACCGTTTTTTATTAAAAAAATAAAAAACTGCAATTGGGGACACAAAACGCCCCCCCAGGGGGGCAAAAATCACTTTATGAATTGCTGCTACTTCTATATTTTATTATATACGTAAAAGCCACACGCATGCCAAGTTTCATGCTTTCTGCCGGATGGGACCGTAACCTAGTACAATATAGGTTGAAATGAGCCATACTAAAATCCATTCAGCCGGTTTTACGTGATTGAGTAACAAACATCAAAACATTAAACTTCACATTTATAATTATTACTGTTCTCGTTCTCAATTCTGTTCCCGTTCCCGTATTATTTTTTCCATAAAAAAATTCAACCCCAGTTTCAGTTCTTTCGGTGTTGAATAATGTCCACCGTGTCGTGTTTGACCTAAAAATAAATGCCATTTTTGCAATAAACATCCCATAAAACTTCAATATCGACATCCATATAGATTTGTTTGCTTATTTGTTTTTAGGAGTGAATACTTCTAATTTAGTTTGACGTCAAAATGTCTATTTAATATAATTTTTTCATACAAAGCATGAACCCCATTTTACCCCTTCAGGGGTTAAAACAAAGCCACTATTTAGGACTTAAAATTAAATGCTATTTTCGCAACCAACATCCCGAAAAACCTCAATAACGACATTCATATCGAGTTTGGGCTTTTTACCCCTTAGGGGGTTGATTTTCAGAAATTTACGAAATATATGTTTGATCATTTGTTTATAGAAGTACTCCTACGAATTTTTAAGTCGTAATGTCTATTTTATATTTTTTACATACAAATTTTTAACCCCGTTTGACCCCTTAAGGGGTTGAATAATGTCTACCACTAAAAATAAATGCCATTTTCGCAATCAACATCCCATAAAACCTCGATAACGACACCCATATCGATGTTGGGCTTTTTTACCCCTAAAGGGTTGAGTTTCGGAAAACCACGAAACACGTGTTTGCTTATTTGTTTTTAGAAGTACTCACACGAAGTTTCAGTTGAAATGTCTATTTAATTTTTCTTTTCCATACAAACTTTGTACCCCCATTTTAACCCTTTAGGGGTGGAATTTCCAAAAATCCTTTCTCAATGGGCGTCTACATTGTGTATAGTATCTATGTGCGAAATTTCAAGTCTCTAGGTTCAATGGTTTAGGCTTTCCATACAAACTTTTTAACCCCATTTCAACCCTTTAGGGGTGGAATTTCCTAAAATCCCTTCTTAGTGGGTGTTTACATTGTATAAAGAAGCTATGTGCAAAATTTCAAGTCTCTAGGTTCAGTGGTTTGGGCTGGGCAATAGTCTGTCAGTCACCCCTTCACTTTTATATAAGAGATTCTAAGTTTCTTGAATGACTCTGGCATATAAAATTCTATTAATTCTCTGTTTGGCCCCAATATTGGGCTTATTCCATATTTCGTCGTCATGCTGCCAAAGTTAGCTAAATGCACAATAATGCATTTTGAGATAAATCAATTTGAAAGTTTACTGTAGATTGTTTTGTTAAATATTAGCTTTCATTATTATTTTTAGTTCTTTTCCGATGTATCATTTATCCTTCTGTAGAAGACAATACTAGTTGATTCAATTATCCTTAAAGAAACGGATAAAAATAAAAAATATCTTTGAGAGGAGTGCTTTTTATCACTTTTGGCTGCCTATTATCAAAAATAGTCTTTTGTTAAATTTTAACCTTCAAGTCTTACAATTTTAATAATGCTTATAAGCAGATATTCATTCAACCATAATACATAATGTAGAAAAATTTGTGACTATTTAATGTTATCAGAAGAACAGAAAAAAGAGTTTGACGTAATTTTAGCTAGTTTTTACTGACGAAAAAATTGAGGACTTTTCATTTATTAGTTTTTTACTCATCTATTCATTTATGTTTACACGTTAATCTCCGAAAGTACCGAACGAATTTGGATGAAATTCTGTAAGTAGATAGATAAGGCAAAGGATCGACACATAGGCTACTTTGTATCCCACTGCTGGGCACAGGTCTCAGGATCTGAAACTAATGAACGGATTTAGATGAAAGTTGGTAGATAGATAGATAATGCATAGGATTAACACACAGGCTACTTTGTAACCTACTGCTGGACTTTGCTATTGATTTTGAAAGATCAATGTACATAGTTACATAGTGATCGAATTTAACGTAACCGTAACGTAACCCACTCAGTAGAATGATAGTGCTACAGTTATTTTGAAACTCCTATTAAAATTGATGGGCTAGATCGATTTGTAATCAAGAAGAAATGAAAAACTATGAGCTAAGCATATTTTTTATTAAGACATCTTAACCTAAATTAAGTTATGGAATAAAAAAAAAATATTTAGTCCTCATTGCCGTGTTTGTGCCGGCCTAAAATAGCACTACCCTCTCTCATCCCGTGAGTGTCGTAAAAGGTGACTAAGGGAACACAGCCATCAAGAGACGGGCAGCAGCGTCTCCATAAACCTTGGCCAACCCACCTGCCAAACGTGGCGATTATGGCAAACCCCCCGTATGATAGATACACAAAAAATCGGCCTCCAGCTACGGTAGCGGCTATGGTAACGGCGGGTGCTAAAAATCTTCGGGTGTGGGTTGACTACCATCAACCACAACAACTGCACCTGGCAACCTATAACACTCGCAAACTGAATTGGAAGAAGTTATTAGCAAGTTAGACTGGGAAATCATTGGGTAATCCAAAGTCCGAAGAGAGGGAGAGGACTCGACAATCCTCAATTTCGGTAATTTGCTATACTACCGGGAGAGCGACCCAACCAACAGTCACTAAGTGGTGTCGGGTTCGTCGTCTACAAGTCCCTTGTCAACAACGTGATTACCATCGGAAGTGGGTAGCTTACCTGATACTCAGAATATCCAAACGGTATTAGTTGAATGTTATACAGGTTTAAGCTCCGACTTCTACGCACCAAGATGACGAAGTGGAGGCTATGCATGAGGAGATCTCCAAGGCCATGCAAAGCTACACAACCCACTACCTACACCGCACCGTTGGGATGGGGGACTTGAATGCAAAGTTGGGGAAACAATGCAGTGATGAGCTGAGAGTGGGGAAATTTGAAGTTGGGCAACGGAATGCCAGAGGCCAGATGCTGGCCGACATTATGGAGAAGGAGAACCTCTTTATGAAGAAGGAGTTCCTTCTTCGGGAAGCTTGAAAGCCGGAAGTGGACCTGGAATAGACCAGACGATACAGTCAGAAATAAGATAGGTAGATTTTATCATATCGACGAAAAAGCAAATATTCAATGATGTCACTGTGATGTGATCAACGCCGTCAAGACGGAAAGCGATCACCGATTGATACTTGGCATATTGAATATCAACCTAAAGCTGGAAAGATCTGGACTGATAAAATCCACACTTAGACCATTACTGGCCCACATTCAAAACCCCTAAAGCTTTCTACTCGAACTCCAAAACCACCCTTGAGAACAGCATATAATTATTGAACTTTTTAGATTTTAGGCATTCACAATGCTATTTTTTTATATAAAGATTATTAATATAATTTTAAAAATACTGGAAAAAATCGACTCACCCAGTCAGTCAGTAGTAGGCTCAGACGGGATTAATAATCTTAACAGCAAATATGTCGGACGATCTAAACAACACGGTGGTGGATACTGTCGGTATGGTAGAGTCCAAGTTATTTAAGACCCGCCGTTCCAAATTAAAAAACTCCCCGACCACACACTCCTACTCATGAATCAGAGACATGAAATGAGGCTCCAGAGCTCAGCGGATGCTCATCGTTATCGGCAGCTCAATAGACAGATATCTAAGTCGCGAGAGTTGAAAGCAAGGTTAAAGACCCCAGAGCCAAGCTTACCCGATACTATACCGAAGATATCCCGGACGTCAGCCTGTACGAGATTAGTATGGCTCTCAAACAGCTGAAAAACAACAAGGCGGCGGCGGGTGACGATGATGACGACGAAATCACCACAGAACTTCTGGGAGCGGGCAGCAAGCAGATACTTAAAGTCCTCCAAAAGCTTCTCAATTCCGTCATCGTCGAGGGCAGAACACCAAAGGCATAGAACATAAGTGAGATGATTTTGTTCTTTAAAAAGGGTGACAAGTCCCTCTTAAGGAACTACACATATGTTGGATAAATGAACTTACTTGTTCTACGTTTCAAACACTGAGCCACAAACTGATGGCATTTCTTGCTCTGTCAGGCTAGGCGCACTCCGCGCTTTAGGTACGAAGCTACAAGTAGCCAGCGGGTCCGTCCGGACGGACTAATTTCAGAGGGCTATCGCGTGCCGGCTGGGTCGCACGTTAGCAGTTCGATTTCGATAGTCACTTAGGGGTCGTCCATTAATCACGTGAGCCTCGAAAGGGGGGGGGGGGGGGGGTAGTTGAAAACATCACGAAGTATCACAAGGGGGGCCGGGGGGGTGTAGTGAAATATCACGTGTATTAATTTTTTTCGTTGCTGTCATTACCAGGACGATTTCCCCGCCCACCGCGACATATTCGTACTGAAAATTGTTGAGATTATTTAGTATCAAAAAAATACACGTGATTTAGTGGGGGGGGGGGGGTTAACGTAAAACCTCACCATTTATCACCAGGGGGGAGGGGGGGTTAAAAATTGGCCAAAAAAAACATCACGTGATTAATGGACGCCCCCTTACTCGCGCCGCGTTCACGTATTGCCGCGTCGTTCGTTCGCACGTTTGTGGTATATTATTATAACCAAAATGAAGGCATATTACATCGCAATTGGCTGCCTTAATACTAATAAAAAGGATCCGAACCTCACGTGTTTTTCACACTTCCAAAAGTTCCAAACGACATCGAAACTAAGAAGTGCTTGTCTACTAGGTACTTAGTGTTTAGTATCCATTTTTTCTTAGGTACGTACTTACTTGTCTTATTTGCAAAACAATATTCACCCAACTATTTATTGAAATAATATTATAGATTAGGTAAGTAGGTACATAATTACCTATTTTTGAAATAAAGTTAATTATGAATACAATTTCATTTCGTATGAAAGCAAATTGCCTCAAAGTCAGCATGTATAGTCTGATGTGGCGTTGACTGTACCTATCCTAGGTTATTTTGAAACATATTTAAGTACACATTATTTCATAAACTCATAACTTGTAATAAATTAACTACCTGTTATTTTTATTATTATATAAAAGAAGAAACCCTGAAGTCGTTAGAGGAGATAAGAGCTACGCGATAGAAAGAGAGGCAACTTCTAGGTGAATATAACTGTAGCCAAGGGAGCGGCGTGCAACCTGAATTGCACTTTATAGTGTATGCATTAGAGTCGCTATTTAAATAAATGACTTTACGGAGTGGATCTTCTGTACTTGTACTATTATGTATTCTGTGGCTCTGTACTAATTTTGTTAGGATTACACATCTGTAGATTTTTTTAGGACTTTTTGTTTAGAGGTGTTTCGTTGAGCCGAACATCGTAATGAAAATGAATGAACGAACTAACTGCGCCGCGCGCCAACGCAAGTCCCTCCCTGGCAACTACAGGTATCATCATTTAATCGCTTTTGGCTGCAGAGACGTTTATATAATGGAACCCGTAGTAACTTCACCAGAAATTCATTAAATGCATATAATTATTTTTTTCACAAAAACATTATTTCATTCTGCATGTTAAGGGCGCGGGACAAAATGAGATAAAGTTAATAATTTAATTTTTGCTGACGTATGTTATTAAAGTTTTCAATAAGTAAATATTTTTCCAAAACCAGCTAACGGCATTTAAAATACTATAGCAGAATGAATTATCTGCGAACCTGCTCCAGTGCGTAAATGAGAAAACCAATTAAACGAGTTTAATATTATTTAGCAAGCGTAATATCGAAAAAACCATCGTTAAACAAATTTAATCGCTTTTGTCTGGCGACTTTTTACAGGACTTGACAATTATCCTGTATTATGTATAGAGTATCTCTGCAACTATTGGGTTTCTGCGTTTAACCGATATTGGCAGACGAAGACATTGAAAAACTGAATCGATTGGTATTGTTAACTCATATTTGACCAAAATTGCAGTTAACCGGTTTTGGCAGCATGACGACGATTTGATATACCTATCAAATTCATCCAAGTTATAAATATCTTATAAATTGCTGAGGTTGAAATATTAAAGAACAAAGCTGTTATAATTCAAATGTTTTATTTTGGCGAAGCTTCATTAAATTCATGAAACATTTCTTTCGATTTATAATGTTTCTCAGGCTCAGTAAAGAAGAAAATCGAATAGCATTTTTTTTTAAACGCCAGACGAATTGAGAAGAAAAATTCGCAGTTTGTCTGCCAGACGAATTGCGAACCAGACAACCTGCGAAACACTCACATTTCAATGTATCGAGCGGGCTAGGCCGCACGATTTTAAGATTCTTACTGTCTTAGTCCGTTTACACCATGCTTAGTCTTGAAATCGCGTGCTTAAAATTGTGTAATGTAATTGAGCCTTAAATTCTGACACGCCCAATCTACCCAAATTGCGAAATGTATTGTGTCTCTTTTGGATGTAGGCTACATGGATCAAATTGTAAATTCCTTGTGGACTGATAAATTTGCAGGATAACATAATAAACATTGTGAAAATATGTGCATACTTTTATTTTTATTTACAAACATTTTATAGTAGGGATGTCGAAAAAATTACGATATTTTTTTCGCGATAAGTACATTGATATTTTTCGGGCGATATTAAATACTCTGGTATATCGATAGATGTTTTTACAATAATGTTTCCATAACATTTTTTTTGTACTTACGTATGGATTCTAATAGTCGACACTATTTTGTCACTGAAGCATTTTGATTTTTATTATTTTTTCAAACTTTTGAGTCTTTGAAATCATAGTAAAATTCGTCCAATTGAGCCAAAATTTCGCGTAGGGGTTTTTTTTTTGCTTCCCTTTTTGTTTTACTGTACCTTAAAATAAGAATCCATTACTTAGTCATCATCCATTTTTTTTCTGAGAAATATTACCTATATCGATATTTTTTCACTTCCACCTTCCACCATCCCTAATGCCAAGTTCATTGTCAAAATTATCTTTGCCCCTTTTTTCTTTTTTTTATTAAAGATCTGCATCTGCATGTGATGACGTCATAGAAAGGTCATTTGAAGGTTAAAGCTTTTTATTGAATATCTTTAAAAATATAGACTTATTTTAAAATCTAATTAGTACACATTGTACCGAAAGCTTATTCCTCGAAATGGTTTTGCGATTTCCGGTCATGTTCAAAAAGTTAGCAAAGCCAATAGGCTTGTTTCCACTAAGAATAAATCGGCTAGCATAAGGTTTCTAATGATTAATCGTGTTGAATAGTAACCAAAAAAACACTTTTTTCATTAAAATAAATAAAGATTACCAATATTTACGGAAAATAAAATCGGCAAAATTGGCCATTTAATCACGTGACATTGAACACCAATCAGAGACGCGTGACGTCACGCCTCGCGAAACCTTTGTTGTTGCTGTCATTTTCACACACACACAAACACACAGAGGTGTATGTGTGTAGGTGTCAAACACGAATGTTTCGCGAGGCGTGACGTCATTCAAGGCGCCATGACAGTTTTGGCCTTTTTCGATGTCATTTTGAATTCATTTCTTAAAACGCAAAATTCATAGGTAAAATGACTTATTTTTCTTAAAATAATATATTTTTGGGGTAAAATAGATACCAAACTTTATTTTTAAACTATTTTCCAAATTTTGTCAACTAGCCTATTCTCCAGCAACCCATGCTCCTTCCTACCTTCTCGGTGTATACGGACCAAATCTCAGGAGAGTGCTTTCCCCGTTTGCACTTTTTTGACTCCCCATACAAATTCTGTTTCCGTCCTTTCTTTTTGGCTATCTCTTAACTCTCCCCCATCTGGATCTAGGCTCCACAAAACGGTACTTCGCGTCGGGCTACTCTCTAAAATCATTCAGACCTATTCATACCATCTTCTGAGACTTCTGATGGTGTACCAGATGCGCGCGAACTCGTGCAGTGCTTTCCAGTTTTCACGGCAACATATGGGGTTCCGTATATTAACGGGTCCAGTTTCTGGGTATTGGTCAATCTCACAGTGCGTGATCTTGGCTAGCTTGGCTATTCCGGTGTCACACTTCCGAAGTCGCTGCCTGATACACCCATGTCCGGTCAGTAGTTGAGAGACGATGGAATCTAGTTCAATCTCCGGAGAGCCTTATTGCGATATCGAGAATGAATCTATAGAGTTCGCATCCGCCTTCGCTCTAGTCCCATCGTTCCTGCCAAAGAGCTCTTCTTGGTCCGCGAAGCCTCTACAGTCCGTGAAACCTTGCCGAAATAGTTCATAGCGCTTTCGCCGATAATTTGCGCATCGTAACTTCTTATAGTACTTATACACAATTTTATTGAAATTATTAAATTTTAATTGACACTGATGGCAATATTTAATCGACGAAATAAAAAATCATATTTTATATAATTTAAATAATTTTGCATGCTCTAATCACAGAGGAAATAATCACTACGTTTTAGCTCTAATGACAATCACATCACATTTGATATGACAATCAGAGAAAATCAACAGGTTATAGTACTAAGCAACCCTGCGTAAATAATATAAGGTACTTTTACAACAACATAAAGTCTTTGTACTTTTATTATCACGAAAATTTCTACACCCAATGTCATATTTTCTTGGGTTTTTCGCGATTCCCGGCATCAAGGAATCGAATTACACACAAATTCCTGAGAAATATTGTGCCGTTTATGAGAAACGTGTCAAGAAAGTTTCGTAGAGTACCATACCATCTCGCTTTTTGTCTCGTTCTGGTTTAAGGATTTTATATATTAGATTTATCTCGATGCTATAAATCTATTTAATAATCCAAAGTTCGCCCTCATTACGGCTCGCACAGAGTTGTTTTGATCATTTGTATTGAAAATAAAAAAATGGAACGTTTTGCTCGTCTACTCTACACCCTTAAACAAAAGAGACAACTCTTTTCCATAGACTTAGAAATTTTTTCGCTATGTTAAGTTTATGCTCTTTTCTGACATCTGACAATAGTGACATTACGAATGTCTATCGAATAAAATTAAAACATAGTGGTTATTTCCTCTGTTAATAAAATAACATGCAAACTAATCCGACGACGCTGAATTTGTCGGGCCGTTTTAATGACGGTCAAATCATTATCAACCTACAGCATACCCAAGTAAGTAAATGTTAATTTATCAGAAATATGAACCTTCAGAAGTCGGGAAAAACGCTGCTAAACCTTTTGAGCTATAACAAAATAATGTATGTATGATGGAACAGGGGCGTAGCCAAGGGTGGGCAGGAAGGGGCATCTGCCCCCCCTTGAGGCTAAAAAATGTAGTCAACTGCAAAATATCTACCTTAACCAAAGTTCTGGGGCCTTACTATGAGCTCTTATAGCAGGACTTATATTGAACCGTCTTACTTTTTCGTACTATGACCTCAAAGGTTAGTATGAGAGCAGGCCTTAAGCAGTCCTGTTTAAGGCCTGCTTTTGAACTGAACGGTTTCTTATTTGCTGATGGTAAGCCCTCTGAAGCCGTGCAACTTGCTTTTCCGATAATCCCGCATCTCAAAACTTGAACAAATTCACTAGGTGCTCTTGACTGTACCTACAATTCAGTAATAATGCTAATTTTAGACGAAAATACGAAATCAAAACTTAATATAATAAGGAATTTAAGAAATTTACAGGACTCTTTACATGGTGTACCTACTTCAACCACCTTTCGGGATTAGTAGGGGTGTTTTTGTAACACATTGTATAGAATATACCTATTATTAATTAATTGCAAATCTTCTGTGAACGATCAACGGCGCGGCGCCCCCAACTGCGGCGGAGCCAATAGCAGTCAAACTAAGTAAGTCGGGGGCGACTGCCGCCACAGGCTCGGAAGCGCAGCCCGGGCCCTCAGATGCGTCGGCGGCGCAGCCCGGGCCCTCAGATGCGTCGGCAGCGCAGCCCGGGCCCTCAGATGCGTCGGCAGCGCAGCCCGGGCCCTCAGGAGCGTCGGCTGCGCAGCCCGGGCCCTCAGGTGCGGCGCAGCCCGGCCCAAGCAGCTAAGTACAGGGGCCCTATTTTTGAATCGCTCGGCTGGCGTCGTCGAACGCTCTTTTCTACAGATTTTCATTCGACAAATCAACACAAATGTATGAGATTGAGTCAAATGTCGAACGAAAATCAGAAAAAACGAGCACTCGACGCCAGCCGAGCGATTCAAAAATAGGGCCCCAGCTCGCGCTGCGAGTTAAGAACGCTCGGCAAATTAATGTAGAGGGGGTGTGCGCAGAAGTAATTTGTTAATTAAAAAATACTACTGCGCAGCGCATACCCCTCCACACTGCCGAGCGTTCTTAACTCGTCGCGCGAGGTATACCTACTTATGATTTATAATTATTTATTGTAAATAATAAAAAAGGTTGTGTGTGACTGAGCTCGGCGCTTAGATTCAGCCTACCTTTGTAGATTTAAGCATATTCCAGACGGATATAATCACGCCTCCCATTAGAGATGACCTTGCGTGATGCCATCCATCTACACGTAGATGTAATCCAGATTTCTCCATCCTATCCAAATGACCTTCAACGTCCTTGGAGGAAGGGCGCGAGTTCCATCCGAAGACGGAGTGCACGGATTTTTTGTTTTCTGTCGTCAATTAGAGACAAAAGCGCTAAAGAAACGCCCACCTTTTGAAATTTCGACAAATTAGGAGCCATTTTTAACCGACTTAAAAAAAATATGGTTCTCAGTTTGGCCTGTATGTACATTATGTATGTATGTATGTATATGTTTACCTATGTTTATTCGCGATTATCTCGCGTTTGGCTAAACCGATTTTTATGCGGTTTTCAGAATAGTATTTGTAACATTAGAAGGTTTTAGTATTTTAACCGACTTGTGTCCTCTCTTTAAACAGTTAAACATTCTTTCTCTACCATCGTTGTATGTACATACTCGAGATACTGACATTTATAAAGAAAAACTTGCATCTTTTTACATTACAGAAAAACGTGAACAGTCAATTAAAAAATTCTTATATCTTTGTGAACAGTGTAATTTTTATACAAGATATCCCAATCAATTAGTTGTACCTCTATCAGCAACTACCTGTTTCTCTAGAAATTGTTACAGTATGGGGATTAGATTATACAAAAAAAAACCTCTTGAAAATATAATTAAAGTGCAGTTTTAATTTCAAAATCTGCTGCGATCTAATTAATTAGTCAAGTAGTTTGACGGAAATAAGTATTTCAAGATCATCCAATGTTGCATCCGCTCTGTAGATCTATAGATCGTAGAGATATACATTTTATCTTAAAATCTAACATGTAGCTTCATAAATACTTGTATAATTATGTTAAAAAATATCAATAACTGTACATCGGTATTAAAATAACAGCAGCATTTTTATGAAAATATTTTTAATTTATTATGCTTGATCTTAATGATAGATAAGTTGGGTACTATATAAGTGCCGCTTTTGACTACTATTCAGTTTTGTTACATTTCTTGTAGAGTTTGTTACTAAAGGTAGGTTACATCGTAATTTTTGGAAACTCTTTTTTAACGTGACACTTACCTCAAATCATTCAGCCCCTAGCATGACTCCCGAAACACGATAATCACTTGATGAAACGTTTGTTTTATCGACACTGAACTGTCAAAATCAATGGTCTTTTGACAGTCAAAGGTGATAAATCGCTATATCAAATTGCGTTTCGGTGGTAATGCGAGGGGGATGGGGTATTTGTAAAAGTGTTTGTGCTGCTGATATTCTATTGGATTAGTGGTTTGAGGTTAAAACCTCGTTAACGAGATTTTGGTGAGTTTTTGCTATGTTACGGCTCCACCTGCGTCTTAACGCGTAACCTAACACTTTAATCTAGGCGTTACGCAAACACTTTAACGTGTTAATTTACAAACGACAGTACTCAAATTATATTTAATGCCTTAGCTACGGCGTAGTTGGACATTACCATTAACGTTAACGCAGGTAAAGCCGTAGCATTAGGGGTAGGTATATGTACCTACATTCGAATGATAGAAAAAGTTGTGTGCAAGTTATCCAGACTTTGTTGTGCTAACATTTGTTAATGATTCGGTATCCATCATACCTAGTAACTACAGTTATACTTGTGCTTAGGTATATCTCTGTAGATACCACAATTTGCATTAATGTATTTGTATCGTACGTGATATGACTTTAAAGTCGCAAAATGTGAGTAAATAACCATGCATTTGTTCGACTACTTGTTTACGATTAAATCTAGTTTTTATTTTGTATGTAATTCACGTAGCTTGACTAATATTTCCTACGACTTTACTTATTTCTCTATCTATTTATAATATTTTAAACATTTTTTTTTATAAATGTTATATTTTCTATTCTAGTCAGTCGATCGATTTTTCATAAACTCATTTTAATAAAATTGTTTTCAATACAAAGTGTAGGTATTGTATCTACGATCATTGTTGTATGTATTTAAATAATAGTCATATTGATACATAAAAATTCAAAATAAAACAATAAAACAAAATAAATAATAGTCATATTGATGCAATAAAATTCAACTTCAATGAACAAACATAATAATCCTTTTTAGGGTTCCGTTCCCAAAGGGTAAAAACGGGACCCTATTACCAAGACTCCGCTGTCCGTCTGTCTGTCTGTCACCAGGCTGTATCTCATGAACCATAATAGCTAGACTGCTGAAATTTTCACAGATGATGATTGTTGTTATAGCGGCAACACCGCTATAACAACAAATACTAAAAAACAAAATAAAATAAATATTTAAGAGGGGCTCTCATACAACAAACGTGATTTCTTTTGCCGTTTTTTGGTACGGAACCCTTCGTGCGTGAGTCCGACTCGCACTTGGCCGGTTTTCATAAACTAGGTACTGAATACGAGCGGCCGCCCGCGACTTCGTCTGCGTGTAGCGCGTGTACCTACAGTAGGTAGGTACTTAATTTTTCTATGGATCAGGAACAGTACCTACTAATGAGGATCAGTAACGATTTTTTTTAATGGCTAATTAGAAAGCTAATGCCACCATATGATTAACTGTGTGAGGAGCTCGGTGGCGCAGTGGTTTAGCGCCTGGCCCAACGATTGCGGCGGTTAAGCAACGTTCGCAAGGGTCGGTCATGGGATGGGTGACCAAAAATTTATTATCTCGAGCTCCTCCGTGGGATGGGTGACCAAAAATTTATTATCTCGAGCTCCTCCGTGCTCGTTGGTCCCGGCTGCATTTGTAGTCGTTAACACCCACCAATCCGCATTGGGCCCGCGTGGTGGGTTATGGCCCATCCTCCTTACCACCCATAAGGAAGGCCTGTGCCCCAGCAGTGGGGACATTAAAAATGGCTGATGGATGGATTAACTGTGTAAAATTTTTTACGATATCTTTTAAACCTGAGAAGTTATAAGAGCTAAAACACTGATTTTTTGGGGGTCCCTATGACGTCATCGCGACGGACGCGAACCTTATGTCGTACGTGATAAAGCACATATTGCATTGAGCTTGGCATTTCCTTTAAACCCTTTTAACTCAATCGTTTCTAAACGGATTTCATAAATTCTTTCACTAGGTTTCATAGCTATCAAAATGTGTTTATATTATATCAATAAAACTATAGGATTCAAACCAGCGGGGCTACTCAAAGGGCCACTTTTCTATTCGTTCGCTAACTTAAAAATAAGCCATAAACACCAAAATAACGTATCGTAGGCTTGTCAATTCTGTACAATACAACAATGTCTGTGATTTACATAAACTTGCGACGTTTGACTTGATCATTAATTGCTTATTTTTAAGATTTAAGTTAGCGAACGAATAGAAAAGTGGTCATTTGAGTAGCCCCCCTGTTACTGATCCTCATTGAAAGGCATTGACCCTATTGACCTTTCCTTTTCTATACGTCAACACGTAGGTATGCAAAATTTCACGATGATCGGTTCACTAGTTAAGACGTCAAAGCGTAACAAACAAACTCACTTTCGCATTTGTAATATTAGTTAGGATTAATATTGTAACAATAATTTAATAGTGTAAGTACTAATTATTGTGCACGCGGAGTAGGTACCTAAGTCTATTTAAAACCTGCTAGTTTCTAGATTTTCCGTTCACTAAATGAAAACTGGTGGTCATTCAAGTTTAAAATAAAAAGAAAATAAAATATTTTCGTCGGTAAAAGTATTAAAAAGAATTAAGTTTGTGCAGGTTTTCTAAATCAATTAACAAACCTACCTACCTATGCCTAATGCCCGTTGGGAGCGTCCATTAATTACGTGAGGTGATTTTGGCGATTTTTCGACCCCCCCTCTCCCCCCCTATAAATGTCACGTGAGATTTTTCAAAACGTGTATTTTTAGTGTGATTACGTTAACCTGTGCTTGCTTGCTTTGTATTTATTTAAATAAAAAATATTTTTTAGGATTTAGCCATATTTTGGTATGAAAAATGTTTATCTTTATTTAACCTATTTTTTTCGCGATACTGTTCCTGCAGAAAAAAAATTACGTGATATTTGCCGAGACCCCCTTCTCCCCCACGTGAGATTGGGTGAGATTAGGCTCGACCCCCTCCCCCCCCCCCCCCCCTAAATGCCTCACGTAATTATTGGACGCCCCCTAACAAGTCTGGAACGGGTGGTAGGAAAATATAGACGATTCAAAAGTAGTTATTAATTAAATTTATCTGAATAAAGCTTCTTTGACTTTGACTATTTCTACCTACTAAAATTATATTATTATAAGTTTGTGTTTCTAATATATTTTTTTACTATTTCAGCAATAGAAATGACGAAAGGAAAATCAAATAATAGAGTGACTGCGGGAAAAGTTCTTAACTTCGATCATCTCATATTTTGGGTAGCAAATGCAAAGACGGTGAGTTAAAAAGTGTTCGTTATTTTTTTACTCTTGTTAAATCGTCATACCTCAATGGCCTAGTGGTTTGTGCGCCGGTTTTCAAGGTGTTCCCATTTCTGATGTCCCAGGTTCGATCCCCGGCTGGGTCAATTAAAAAACCAACTTTTCCATAACCGGTTTCTCTGATTTCCATAACACAAATGCTTTAACTACTTATAATCCCCGTCAATTGGTAATGCGCTGGAACCTTGTCACATTAACATCCATATCGACGTGATCCGCAACTAAAAATGTCCTGAAACAAGAAAATTCTAATAGGTAATCTAATATATTAATTATTGAATTATTATTTTCAATAAGATAACGTCTAGGTATATAAAAGTTTTACAATTGTTTTTTATTTTTGAGGTTAAGATCATGGCCGCCAGGCGCATTACCAATTGACGGGAATTTTGGAATCGGAGCATTGTTCGTAATGTTGTCTATAAAAAAAAAACACCTACCAAAAACAATACGAAAATAATGCTATAAGTATTTATTTTAATGTTTGTTTTGTTTTTTTTTATTTCAGGCGTCCGGCTACTTCATCAGTCGGTTTGGTTTTAGACCATTTGCTGTTCGGGAACCGAGTGAGAGCAGGCCAGTGGTTTCTCATGCCGTTAGACTGAACCAGGTAAATTTCAAATGAAAATCCATTTTAAATGAAAACTGATTATTTATTAAATAAATAACTATGACTTTTGACTTGCATTGATTAGGTGATCCGCGCTGCGAGCTGACGTCCAAAGAAAGTGCTCCAACTCCTTTCTGACTAGTAGGGTTGCCAGATGGTCAGGATACACCTGGATTATCCCGGAATTTCAAGTGATCTCCTGACTCCCGACAAACCTAAAAATATCCCGGAAAAACAGCTGTTCCGAAATTTCTCTAGAAAATAATAATTTTCTCGTATGAAACTACAGATTACAAGATTAGTAGATGAAACTGACTAAAAATCGTACTTTTGGCCGTTTTTTTACTATGTACAGGCATTTAAGTTACACTTTTACTTTAAATATTTATTTTTTCCGACAACAACCGCAAAATACCGACACTTTCAACTTTTCTCCAGATATTTTGAATTTTCGATCTGGCAACCCTACTGACTAGTCAAAATGTCAAATTAGTTAAATTGATTTTTTTATTGACATTTTTAGATTGATAACAAAAATAAAAATTGACAATACAAGAATAATTTATTACATATCTAAAAAATTACAAGTAGCAATACTTAGACATATTGATTTTACCATTACATATTTTTCCGGTTGCCAAATAAAATTAATTAAATAAGTACTACTTAGTGTTCTACGATAAGCCGCACAGTTCCGGTTAAGAATAGGAATGTCCCATCTCATCCCGTGGGTATCGTAGAAGGCGATAGAGGGAAGTTTTAGGGACCCGGTGCAGACCATCGCACAAAGGGTCACTCGAATGGCAGCGAGGAAACTGTCAACAACAGCATTCCCAAGGAGGGTTGGTGTCAGGCAGGCGGCCGATCGTAAAACTTTGCCAAAACCTAATGCTGTATGTATTACATGCTGCGCCGACCCCAATAGTGGTCGTTCTACGAGCGCAAAATTTTATTTTGTGTAGACCATAGCACTACAAATAAATTGGGATATGGACAGGAGGATGATGTTTAGTGTTCTACGATGTTGTAAGCATAAGTTACGCTGATCCTTTTGAAACTCTATGCCTGTCTCCCTTATTTTTTTATCATCAGATTACGATAGTCTTCGAATCGCCGACGACCTCAGGTGGGGCGATCGCCAAAGACCTCGCAGCTCACGGCGACTTCGTGAAAGACGTCGCCTTCCAGGTGGAAGCGTTGGAGGAGCTGGTGCGGCGCGCCAAGGAGGGCGGGGCTGCGCTGGTGAAGGACGTCACGGAGGAGAAGGATGGCGACGGGGTGGTCAGATACGCGGTTTTGAGGACGGTGGGTTTGAGTTTTAGTTTATTGTGTTTCTTGTAAGTTTCAGTACCTGTTGAAATCGTTACAATAGCGCACTAATTGCTTGCTAGTACATAATGTATCGAAAATTCACAGGTTCTAAAGTTTACTTACAAACAATAACCTCTGTAAAATATGGTTCGTTATAGTACCTGTGTGGCCAATTTTTACTCTTTTGCCCACTAGCGGATCCAGGGGGGGGGGGGGCTAAGGGGCTCAAGCCCCCCCCCCCCCAAAATCATTTGGGTCCACCCAACAAATATGTTGATTACCTTGGTAAAGCCTGCCCTCACCTACGTTAAGCCCCTCCCAAACCAAAATCCTGGATCCGCCACTGCTTTTGCCTACTACCTATATAAATTGTGAATTTTAGATACATTACATTATGTACACACGACGGCATACGACTATACCTGTTGACCTTGAGTGAGACCACCTTTATGCCCTACGTAATAAAAGCTGTTTCCGCAGTTTAACTGTATGATCTGACGTGCTGTCGTGTGTACTTAGGCAGCAATAAATTTAAATAAGATGAGGGCAGGCACCACTGAAGGCACTTATCGTCTTAAGAATTATTTTTGATGATTTAAGCAAGTACCGACATGTCAATACTGTCATGAATAGGGAATATGCATCAATTTTTTTAATCAAAATCAAAAGTATAATGCGTGTAAAATCAACTGTAATGTTAAAACTCTTTTCTTGCGTTTTTTTTTCTTGGTATATTTACTTGAAGTTAGCACGCACGCAGCAGCAACCGCCGAAAACGCTCCATACAAAACGGACATGATATATGACGTCATAATGTCACGTTTCAGGCACGCGTTTACTATGGAGTTAGCCAAGAATTTTCAATTATTTTCAATTATCTCCCTAAATTTTGCGTTTAAGTACACATGTGTCATACTATAAATTATTTCTTATTCGATATTCTATCTGACTCTTGAGTTCATTATATTCGAAAGTGAAAAAAAAAATCGTTATTGTTCCCTGAATTTCCGTGATAAAACTAAAATAATACATTATTATTTTTTATTTTCCTGTTTCATCATGTTTTTATACGTGTCCAAAACGATCAAGCTCAAATTTATCAAAATCGGTGACTTAGGTATGCATATTCCCTATTGTCACGCACCTTGCCTTTATTTTGAAACATAAAAAAGAATGCAAATATACAAAGATTTTAAAGAATTTTCATGTTAAATTTTGCGTAAACTATTTAAATTAATTAATAAATTATCAAACTGTTTTTATTTCAGGAAAAAAATGTTTTGAGTTTTTAACTTGTTTATGGGCTGTTTATTTTTATTTTTTATTGTTTTTTTAGTATGGAGACAATACGCACACGCTCATTGACCGGTCAAAATACAGGGGGCTGTTTTTACCTGGTTATACAGCCGTGGAAGATGACCCTCTCAATGAAATTCTGTAAGATTTATTTTTTATATCTTTTATTGTTATATAATAAGTACCTAGGTTAGGTATGTCTATAGATTTAAGTAAAAAAGGACTAGCAAAAGTTAGGTCGGACTCAAAAAAAAATGAGTTAGTTCTGTGGTGTGGGGTGAGTTAATAGTTATTTGGTATAATTAAGTGTTTTCATCAATCGTATTATACCTATCGGATTTTTGCGAAGTAATGGCTACTTCATAAATTACTTTGCTTTATTTTGTTTCAGACCCAGCACGAACCTGATGTTCATAGACCACGTGGAAGGAAACATGGCTGATGGTACACTGGAAGACTCCATCTCTTGGTATGAGAAGAACCTTAACATGCACAGGCAAGTCAAACTTAAAAATTTGGTCGAACTCAAAAAGCCAAGAATAATTCATTTTTCAAAACAGATATTAATGGTCCATTCTGCCTTATTATAAGCTTGATTAGCCCCCGATTTCTGAGGTTAATTAATTCTACTACTACTAGTTAATTAACTTTACCAGATAATGTTGACCCCTCCGATTTAGTTAAACCTCCGATAAAATAACTCAGAAACCGAGGGTAAGTTATTTATTTTTAATTACAGATTTTGGTGTGTGGACTACAATCATGATTTGGTGCCTTATTCCTGTATAAATTCAGCTTCAGTCATCAATAAAAATGAGACTGTTTTGGTAAGTAGGCCAGCCTTTGAAGTTTTTACCTACTGTTATGAAAAAAAGTTAGGATGAAATCAAATCATTTATCGTAGGGTGATCGACCCTTATACTGTTTAATTGTCTTAAAAATTACACATTCAAAGTTATGATACGTAGTTTTACATCGCATTGTAATTTTAATAATAAAACGCCTGCTAAAACTTGAATAGCAATTTAAATTTATTGGAGATTGGATCATTAATTTGTCCTTTTTATACTTGTCTCACAAAATGGACAGAACAAAAAGTTTCTGGGAAACTTTGTTAAGTAATTGATATAACATGTTATTGATAACAAATGTTTTTAGTTTTGAGATTTTAACACAATTATTAATGTAGGTACTAGAAAAAATATTGATTTGAATATCGATTGGAAAATATCTGGAAAGATATTTCAATTGTATGTCGATGGTAAGTTTAAGCGTAAGAGTAGGACATACTTACCCAAGTATGTCCTACTCTTACACTTAAAATTACCATACCACCTACTAGAAAAATTTCGAGGATGCTACTAATAATGAATCGGTAGCGCAGCGCAGTTGGAAGAGCATTGGACCGCACCAATGGTTCGATTCCCGTCTGAGAAAATGGTCTGGTGTTTTGTTTAGAACCTAATTGTTATTTTTTGTTAGTTGTCTATGAACGAAGCTGCCAAAGGCCTGCGACCGACCAGCAAGGCCACGGAGTTCGTCAAAGCGCTGGGCACGTCTGGAGTGGAGCATGTTGCTTTGTACACCGATGATATTGTTGCTACGGTGAGTTACCTAATTATAGTACAAAGTTGTATCACAGTACATATATAAGTTTTTTCAAACAGTATGAGAGCTCCATGGAAACGTTCGAATTTGACGGCTGACGTCACTCTAAAGAGCTCTAAGCAAAGTTCGCAGTACTTTGGTCAGGGTTGTGACATCGCGTCGCAGTTGTTTCCATAGCGTTCGCGCGTAGCATTACACGAGACGGCCGGAAAATGCCAACCCTAGCGATCCGACGGAGTGCAATGACAAAAGGGCCTAAGTGACGTTAGCTTCTCTATGTTTGAAAAACTTATGTATGTACTGTGGTTGTATCAAGCAACATGATATGCAAACAAACATTTGCCTGTTTCGAACTTCGCAAAGTTATTGGTTGAACTATCCTTCTAATTATTCTATCAAGAAGTTTCTTAACATAAAGGTGCTGGTTCGCAGCGAGCTGATAGCACCATTAAGCAATCTGCTTACATGACCAAAATTATCGCCTGATGAGATGTTACTTAGGACCACAGATTACATATACTATAGTACTTAGAACATACATAGTACATACTGTAATACACGTCGTTCTTATCAAACTTATGAAGACACTCACCGTTACACTTGTACTATTATGTATTCTGTGCCGTTGCTCAAAGGTATTGAATCTTTTTCCAGATGCGAAATTTGAAATCTCGCGGCGCCGAAATCTTGGTTTTCCCGCCAACTTACTACGACGTGATCAAAGAGAAGCTAAAGGGCAGTTCCCTAAAGGTGGCAGAGAGCATAGAGGCTCTCAAGGAGTTCAGCATCCTCATAGACTTCGACGAAAGAGGCTACATGCTGCAGGCGTTCACGAAGCATGTGCAGGCGCGGCCCACGCTCTTCATTGAGGTTCTACAAAGGAGGAATCACAGAGTAAGATTTGCTTGACTCGTAGAAGCAAATACTATCCCCGCAAATTGCTAATACGATGGAACCTTGTCACATTAAAATCCACATTGACGTCATCGTAACTAAAACAAACAATCAAATTCTAATAGGTAATTTAGTAAATTGTAATTATTGAATTAAGTATTATTTTCAATAAGGTAAGTACATAATATAAAAAATACAATTTTTTTCGTTATCGAGTTAAAGAAATGGCCGCCAGGTCCTTTAGCAATTTGCGGGGATATACTAACTATTACTACAAGTCTAGTATTACTTGCCTTATTTCTTTCTTAGTATATCTAGACGCTCTAAATACTACTTAATATTTATTCTGCGATTCTCATTTGAGCGTCTAGCTAGACATAGAATGAAATAAGGGGAGACCAGTGGCGGATCCAGGATTTTGGTTTGGGAGGGGCTTAACGTAGGTGAGGGCAGTCTTTACCAAGGTAATCAACAGATTTGTTGGGGTGGACCCAAATGATTTGGGGGGGGGGGGGGGGACTTGAGCCCCTTAGCCCCCCCCCTGGATCCGCTAGTGGGGGAGATTAGACTTTTATTAAGTAGTAAATAATCTTCTAAGTTCTACGCACGTAATAATAGACTTGTATTAATATGTGTTCTGTGGTAATTGTATTACTAATGTACAATATATTAATCTACATTTATATAATCTAACTATACAAATCTATAGTAACTAGTGCATACAAATTACACATTTTGAAAGTATTAATCACATAAATCATATTTTTAATTTCTGAGAAAGCTGCCTTTCTTTTTCAATCTCGAGAATTTAAAGTTCAGAAAGGTTCTGAAAACTATTGATTTCTATTAATTGAGTGTTCGAAATTTAGTGAATCTCTGTGTAAACTGACGTGCCGCACTACAGCTGGGCCACAAAAAAAGTTGGAAATCTGACTTTTTGACTATGCCATGATGAAGTCGATAATTTGTCGAAATTTGTCGCCAAAAACCAGAATTTGTCGGTCTTGCGTTTAGGAGATACGTGTGGCTCAGCTGTAGAGACGTCTCTACAGCTGGGTCACACAGATCTCGGAAACGGAAGGTCGTAGCGAAAATCTGATTACTCGTATGTGTAGCCGGTAATTTGTCAGATTTTGTCGCCAAAAACCAGAGTTTGTCGGTCTTGCATTTAGAAGATACGTGTGGCGCAGCTGTAGAGACGTCTCTACAGCTGGGCCACACAGGTCTCGAAAACGGAAGGTCGTAGCGAAAATCTGATTACTCGTATGTATAGCCGGTAGTTTGTCGGATTTTGTCACCAAGAACCAGATTTTGTCGATCTTGCGTTTAGGAGATATGTGAGGATACGCTGTGGAGACTTTTCTACCTGGATCTTGAGAAAGGAAGGTCATAGCGAAAATCTGATAACTCGAGTGTGTAGCCGGAATAGTTTGTCGGAATTTGTCACCAAGAATCAGATTTTGTCGATCTTGCGTTTAGGAGATATGTGAGGATACGCTTACGACCTTTCGTTCTCGAGATCCAGGTAAAAAGGTCTCCACAGCGCATCCTCACATATCTCCTAAACGCAAGATCGACAAAATCTGATTCTTGGTGACAAATTCCGACATATTATCGACTTCATCATGGCATAGTCAAAAAGTCAGATTACTAACTTTTTTTGTGGCCCAGCTGTAGTCCGGTACGTTGTAAACTGTTCCAATAATGAAGTGTATTTAATACTTATGTTTCAGGGTTTTGGAGCCATGAACTACAAATGGGTTTTCGAAGCAATCGAGATACTAGAGTCTGCAACCGAAAACAAAATAAAAGAAGAAAATACTAACAATACCATTAATTTAGTTTTAGAAAAATAATTATAGTGATAAGTACCTGAAACTGCCTTACTAATAAAGGAAAAAATACCTACCTACTTATATTACTTACTCCTACGTTTGACGTCTCAAGTTCTCAACTCAAAGCGTCATTTTCTACAAACTTTTTGGTTATTGTAAGTTTACATTTATTTTTAATTTTAAAGTAGTTAATGATTAGGTAGGTACCTACATATCTATTACGCTGGGTTACGAATACTACTGTATTTAACCACTATTATTTTTATTTTAGACTTTAGTAAACAACAATAAAAATATTTTTAAGACTTTAGATTAAGGTAATTGTAAAGAAAACAAGCACATCCATTAATAAAATAACTTCATTTATTTCTTTTATACATTTTTTATTTACACAAGATCGCAGGTTTATTACATTTATGGAGTATTTAATTTATTTGCACCTATTTAATTATAAATTCTATTTGTCGAAAGGTAAGGCACCCTTATGGAAGCTTATTTTCAGACAATATCTGCCAAATGGTCGAAATTACTATAAATAAATTGATTTAATACAAAAAAAGTAAAAAATACACAAATTTTATTTACATTGACAAAGCCGGAAGACCGGCATCTAATTGTCCAAATTAATTCATAAAAATTTATTGCAATTCTTAAATTGGTGTAACTTCGACCATTAGTAAAATCCATTAGAAAGTAGGTATATAAAAAAAATGATCTTCATAAAACTAAAATCAGATAAAAATGGACTAGTCGTACTTTCAATGGATTTAACTTTCAGAAATCGTCATTTTTCTTCCATACATTACGATAATTATAAACAGGTAACAACTTAACACTAAAATCTTACAATATTATTTACAATAATTACACAAGGAATAAGAAATGGTGAGGAGTGCGAGTTTTTCACTTACCCAAACGCATTACAGTTGAAAAAGCGCCATCTAGTGGAAAGCGTGAGTAGTTCAACAATTTAATACGAAATTAAGGCGCTTTCCTGACCGGAAGTGGCGCTGCGGTGAATTTTATTTAACATAGTAGTTCATACGCAATTTTAATAAAACTTCTCGTGGATTTTTATTAGGACCCTAATGGCCGAATACTCTTTGAGGGGCTCTCAAACGTCGTCCTGTCACATTAAATGTCAAAGATATGACAAAGACAGAATGCTGTTTGAGAGCCGCTCAAAGTTAAGTAGCGTTTGAGCATTCGGCCATTAGTCTAGTATTTTTAGACAGTATTATTACATTGCCTCGTAGTCACTGCTAGAAGTAAATACTAGATAGCAATTGCTAAAAGTGGCCGTTTTTGACACATTTGCTATCTAGGTACTTCTACGAATGACTGATAGGTAACGTAGTGATACCTTCTAAAAATACTAGACTAGGAGCCCTAAAATTTCCACGATTTTTTTATTGAAATCCTTTTCTATTACCAACTTATTAAATAAAAACCTCTGAGGGCGTCACTTTCGGTCAGGGAATCGCCTTAAAACAAATAAATAAAAAACTAGCTGTAGGCACCAAGGAAATGCATGCATCATAATATATTGATACTGTAAACTGATATTTACTTAATTTAAATTTACTTTAAATAATTTGGTTCAACAATAATGTCCACATATGTTTTAAATTGAATATACTTAACATTATTATTAACTTTTTATGTGTACTTATAAAATAAATTGTGATTAAAAGAAATACATAAAAATTATTTGATTTTTAAAATTCAAACTGTAAAATAAAATTCATGGAATAAAATTGACGGTAAAATGTGATTTATTTTAGTAACATGCATGCGTTACTAATGTTACTTAATAATTTATTAATCATTACAGTTCAAATAAATTGTGATACATTTACAAAGACTTTTACAATAAAGGAACACAAAGCGCTTATAAATATAATAATAATTGTAAAATTAATTATACAAAATGGTAATTTGGTATACCCACGGGCTGCTACGTGAAATGAAAAAAAGAAATAATACAAAAGTTTTGAGATCAATCGAAGATTCGCAAAATGGACTTTTTGACACACCGTTTCAAAAAATATCCAAGTGGTATAAAAACAAGCGACAAGATATTTTATTCCATCCAGTAACAGTCTTAAGTCCGAAATTAGTATGTCCAATAAAATAAACTTTGAAATAAAGGGCTAAAGAGTCCTTATTGTAGTGGATTTTTTATGCAATAAATTATAATTGATATGTTTTAAAATGCCGATATTGGTCAAATAAACAGAAAGGAGAGTCGGAATTTATTTGAAACAATGGTAGATTATAATCACTGGGATGATGGGATGTAATCATAAAAAAATAATTAAAAGAAGGAAAATAGTTTCAGAAGTAAAACGTTTGTTTCTGGGTAGTTTCAGACAAAAATAAATTAGGTACTTACATGATTATTAAAATCGACATTTAGAAGAGCTATCTATGAAAA
This sequence comes from Agriphila tristella, assembly GCA_928269145.1. Classification (NCBI taxonomy): domain Eukaryota; kingdom Metazoa; phylum Arthropoda; class Insecta; order Lepidoptera; family Crambidae; genus Agriphila; species Agriphila tristella. Next base: position 33,441,565 of record OV743432.1, read on the forward strand.
AAATCACAAAGATCAGTACTAAAAGTCACTCATACACAATGCAACGCTCCAGGAGGTAACTGTCTAATTTCAAAATCTATCGCCATCACTTTTATTTGACAGATGGATGTGAGACGTAACATTTCTATGGTATGTTATTATTTGTGCCAAAAAGAAGTACCAATGTTCTGTCAAATTAAATCGATTGCGATAGATTTTTAATTTAGACAATTAGTGGGCAGATCTTAGAGCCACTTCACGCCGCAGCCCGCCAAAACTCGCCTTAACACAACGCGGTAAGGTTGAAATTTGTACCTCACTGGACTATCATTCTCTGTCAACTTTATCTAACTTTTACATTCAGATCTCTTATCAAGCTTAATTGGATCACCCGGCTCTGGATTTTTCTATATATCTATAATTTAATTGCACTCAAAAATATCGTTTGTTAGAGAGAGAAAACAGCTCAGCATAACGATACCGAAGAACACGGAAATAGCCGAGTGGTTTTCACTACAAACTAGCTTCGCGCATGCGTAGTGTATTTTCCGTACAAACTTGCGAGAAATGGGGAGGCGAAGGCAAAGTGAATTACGGATGGCGCTTCATTCTTTGGAACAATTGTCAGTTTGAGCTTATATTGTCTTGACTGTGTATTACGTGATTTTACTTTCTTAGATTGTATTTTTTTCGGTTTTGCGGACAAACAATGTATTATATGCTAACTTTAGCTCATATAGAAGAAGAATTACGGAAAAGAAAAGCCAAAACAACAGGCAAGAAAGTTTATAGCAACTTACAAAAAATTGCTAACAAGCATTACATTTCTTTAAATTTCGTGTAAGATTTACAAGTAATCTTTTTATTTCAGATTAGAAGCATATGATTTAAATTTTAACAAAGCAACTGAGTGTGAATTTCCGTGTTTATAGTTGCCTGATGATGCCTTCTGTGCAATAGTAATTTCAGGTTTCTGTACTGGAATTTCTGTACCATCCAAAATTACACGAACCGTTTTATCATATTTATTTTATTATTCTAAGTTTCTTGAATGACTCTGGCATATAAAATTCTATTAATTCTCTGTTTGGCCCCAATATTGGGCTTATTCCATATTTGATATACCTATCAAATTCATCCAAGTTATAAATATGCTAGAAACTGCTGAGGTTGAAATATTAAAGAACAAAGCTGTTATAATTCAAATGTTGTTTTATTTTGGCGAAGCTTCATCAAATTCATGAAACATTCCTTTTGATTTATAATGTTTCTCAGGCTCAGCAAAGGAGAAAATCGAGGGAAAAGCATATTTTTTTTTATATTTTTTTGCCCAATATTTTTTTTGTTACTGGGAAATCGATGAACTCCAATAATTTACAAGTTACATGCATAACAATGCGGAATTTTCTCAGTATAAAATTAAAAAGTGCAATACTCCAAGAGATTCCCATATGTTTTGACACTTTCTTTGAGGCGGCCCGGTACCAAGACCAGACGCCACCTATCGGGATAAAATTGCGCTTTTCCTCCCCATTATGGATCACCTCGTGTTCAGTACCCTTAACTCGAATATTTATTGAGAGAAAAAAAACAATTATCTATAGAAAATTTCATTTCGCTTTTAGACGGTAGATGGCGCTGTACAAATTTTTATCTATCAAATATTTAACGCGCGTTTTTTTTATAGCTGTTCGTGGTAAGGGCACAGAGGTTACTATGCAAGCCAAATAGGAATCTTGATCTTTGTTCCTTTTCTTGCACATCCTACACCCTGAACTGGAAGCGAAAAGCAAACAAATATGGCCGTTTTGACAGTACTATTCTTATTTGGCTCGCATAGTACTTCGCCTTCCGTACAAACTTTCGAGTAATGGATCGCCTCGGGTTCAGAACGAGTTAGAAGTCTGACGCGATTTTTTTGAGAGCTTTGGAAAATAGGAGCCAGTTATTTTTCCCTAGCAGTCTCATCGAATTGACATTTACAAGCACCCTCTAAAAAGTGTGTAATCTACGTATGGAGTCCTACTGCTGTATGTCGCAGGGCGTGGATTCCACCAGGCGCGCGCGCTCGATGGCCACGAGACAACCGCGAGGCGCGACCAAGAGAGGTGCGCCCGCTGAACCCACCCATACTTAAGACCATAAATTATTCTCTCGATCGCGATCTATAAACGATGTTTTTGAGAGCTTTGAAAAATAGGAGCCAGGTTATTTTTCCCTAGCAGTCTCATCGAATTGACAGTAAACACGCTCGAAAGGGTGTGTAATCTGCGTGAAGGCTAGTCCTACCGCTGGATGTCACAGGGCGTGGCTTCCACCAGGCGCGCGCGCTCGATGGCCACGAGACAGCCGCCCGGCGCCACCAGGAGAGGCGCGCCCGCTGACCCCACCCATACTTTCTTGACGTCTTCCGTGTTTTGCGCGAGTGGGGACATGTACCCGCCTCTGGAATATAAAAATGAGGAGTTAAGCATTTTGAGATGAGGGAAATGTAAGGGTATATGTCATGGATGGCCTGTAAGAACATCACATTCATATTAAGCTAGATGCCTTCAACAGACGCACCCTGCACACTGGCTTCGCTGCTTTGAACTATACTTCGCCGTTATACCAGATAGGGCAAACAAGTGACTACACCCACCTCAGCTTCCTATCAACATGCAGTAATGCGACTGCCTTTAACAGCCGCACCCTGCACACCGGCACGGCTATGTTCGTCGTTTTGAACCACACTTCGCCATTATACCAGATAGGGCAAACAAATGACTACACCCACCTCAGCTTCCTATCAGCGTGCAGTAACGCGTCTGCCTTCAACAGCCGCACCGCCACAGCTACGAGTAGGAACAGTATGAGCGCCCCGCACACCGGCACGGCTATGGTCGCTGCTTTGAACCACACTTCGCCATTGTAGCCGCCTCGCTCGCTCGCCACCGAATTTGTATCTGGAAGGAGACAATTTTGATTAAAATTAGTTTTTTTAATTGGTTTATTTAACTGGAATTCTGGTGACAATAAAAGGCGTAACAACAATAATTTGCCGCGCTAGATGTACATCTTTATAGTTCTATTGAGGATTTTGTGCTAACACCAAAATCGTCTGTGTTGTCCTATTTACCATCAAATAAAAAACTTTTGAATGTTAAGTGAAACTCCAACATTTTTGACTAAAAGCTGCTTTTCCATTGGCCGTGTTTTATCTAAGCAGCTACCGTAATTTTATGAATGGAATAGATAAGAGGGTGGATCCAAAAGTTCTAAAGCCCGACCATGAAAATGAAAGAAAAGTGGGTCTGAATTAATTTTTATTTTTCGACATATAGGTCAATGCATTTCTTCCACCTGACCTGCAACTTGTTTATACCTTCGAAAAAAATGATTCCTGAAGGTTGTCAAAATAATCATTTACTGCGGCTATCACCTCGTTCCTGTCCGAAAATTTAGAACCACCTAAGTGTTTTTTAAATTTGGAAATAAGTGGCAGTCTGAGGGGGCTAAATCCGGCGAATAAGGTGGATGGGGCAATATTTCGTAGCCACAATTATGGATTTCAGCCATTGTTTCAGCTGAAGTGTGAACCCGGGCGTTGTCTTGATGGAACAACACTTTCTTCCGTAACATACCCGGCTTTTTTCTTTGATTTCTTCCCTTAGTCGTCGTAAAAGGTTACAATAATATCTTGAATTTATAGTTTCGCCCTTTGGTAAATAATCCACGAAAATAATTCCCTTTGCATCCCAAAAAACTGACGCCATGACTTTGTTGGTCGACAAAACGACTTTAGCTTTCTTTGGAGTAGGAGAGCCAGATCTTTTCCACTGCTTCGATTGTTGCTTAGATTCAGGAGTATGGTGGAGAACCCAGCTTTCATCCATGGTAACAAACCGGGATAAAAAATCCTCTGGATCTACCTCAAAAAGCTCCAAACAGTCTAGGAAAATTGGGAAACGAACTCTTTTTTTTCAGCTGAAAGCAATCTCGGAACCCAACGAGCAGAAACCTTATGGAACCCCAATTCTTGAGTTACAATATTTTGTAGTCGACCATAACCAATGCCTGTGATCTCAGCTATCTTACTGATGGTCAATCTTCGGTCACTCAGAATAAATTCACTTATTTTTTCAATGTTTTCCTTCGTGGTGGACGTTGAAGGCCTACCGCTCCTAGGGTGATCTGAAGAGGGAGTCGGGTGAAGAGCAGGGAAACTCTGCCACCCACTTTTTTACACTGGAATACGATGAAGCTGACCCACTTAAAGTGCTCACCATATCTTGATGAATATCTTTTGGTGATAGGCCTTGATCAACTGCTCGGTGTTCAATTTTCTCCATTTTTGAAAAAGATGTCAGATAGCATCAAACAAATGATCACAAAAAAATATGGCTTGCAGTATCGGAACGAAACTTCGCACATTTACTATTGAAGAACCGTACTAAAGAGTGAGGGTAGATTTACAAAACTGTCAAAGCTATTTCTACGTTAGGCCACGAATTTTTGGATCCACCCTTGTATATTATTGTGTTAATAACTGTGTGTTTAATTACCCAATCGTCAAACGATCTCAAACACACGCATTCCCCGAAACATCTACCTACCTAACAATCGTTAATTAATTACCTAAACTTGATCTTTGCCAAGTTGACAATGCCAACCCTACAGCTTAATAATTTAGATTAGAAGATGATACACTTGTACTAATGTATCTGTGCTGATACAACAAACTTTAAGTATCATACGCCTCCCACACGGTAGCTGTTTACGATTGCAACAATGGTCAATAAAAGTGAATATGCAGCCCTTAGTCACAGATTAAATTTAATTCGTAGAACGCAGAGCCTACAAGTTGCATGCAGATAGGTACCAGGAACGCATAACGCAGTAGCCAGTTTATATTTCTGATTATAACTAATGGATATCAAGTGCAATGTCATACGATTATGATATGAGTACCTTAGCTGAATTATTTCAAGTGAAATCAAAGAGTACAAAGAAAGGATGACGACATTTGGTCTCAGATTGTTAATAGCTATGCAACTTGTACTTATTTCATGAATCCGTGATGCATTTACGTCAAAAATATTGTTTTTTATTTTAGTTTTAAGAAAATAAATAAAACAAACGAACTGAACTAGATCAATAGGTAACTATTAAAATTTAAAGGCATTTGGGATATTAGAAGAAGAAGGTTTTTACCAGGTTGATTTGTAAAGGATTCATTTTGGGGAGAGGCATTTACATTTTAGCCAGGAAAGCGACTGAGGTCGCAGTTAAAACCCATGGTGGTTATTTTTTGATATCAGGTGAAAGCCGTTCGATTTTATACCTACCTACCTCAGGCATTTGAGTCGTTGAGAAATATCGAATCGGGAGGCGGGAGCAGGTGGTTTAAAGATCAGCTAAACAGGCTTCTGTTCAGCGAAAACCTGCATTGGGAAATTCAATTATAGTGTTCCGTTGATGTTTTCAACGAAATTTGTCACCCTTCTGGGCTGTCCATCCACGGCCACGTCACCGGCCTGAACGAATTGCTGTCCACCGAGTCCTAATTTCATTCAAGACTCACAGGAGCATTAATAACTAGAAGTTGTCATCATATCGGACACATGAGGTCGGTGTAACTTTCACTACAATTTAGCTCTTTTAGTGAACCGTGGTATCTCCATGTAGGGCTCGGTTTCTTGACGTAGAACTGTAACTTTTACCTTTTGCGGCCCAACGCACACCAACCAAATCGTACCCATGTAAAGCGACCCCTATCGCTAAGCTAGTATTTTGGAATTTTTCTTATGTAAGGTGTAAACCAAATTTTAACAATATAGACCATTAAACCCATACCATCTTTTATTTATTTTTGTTTACTCCTTATATTTAATTTTCTTTGCTCCGTGGCTCTCATCGGGCAGTATTCAAAGAGAACCACGTGGCAAATGGCCGCCCCGCCGCCGCTCGGCCGCCGCCACTTTCGTGTCCGGACACTATCTCCTGTTTTAATTTAAGATTGGAACAGAATTCACATGAACTTAATTGTCAAATATATTCATTGGAACTAAATCGGACATTATGAAACAGGCCCTTGATCTATTTAAGCATCGATAATTTAATTATTATTAGTTAAACTGTTGTAATAACCTGCGAGACTGTACTCACAGACAAACTACGTAATGTAGTTTTGTGGGACCATACTTTAAACTTTGTACTCTAAGATAAATAAACAATTTATTCATTCATTCATTCATTCAGCGGCTTTTGAGTTCAACGTAATATTATGTATTCTGTGGTTCAACATCGTATTTAGGATGATAAATAAAAAGGACTGAATACCAAATTTTTTTCTCAAATTATTCTTCTTTTTCTTAAATAATTAAATAAAAGGATCTAACTAACATCAGACTAATTAAAAGTATCTCAATCGAACATCTATCAACACTAAGTAATAAAAATGTTTTATATTCGCAATATTTTTATGTCTTAAGCGCAGCAGTAGATAAATACTTTCTTATTAAGAACCAGCAATTTACTCTGAACAAATAGTTAGTCCTTAGATAACGACGTAGAAATTATTTCTAACCAGCAATAAATAAGGGTTTTCTATAAAAGCACATAAATACATCACAATCGAGATGCTCCGAACAAGTTCCAAGCTATTTATACTGGTCGATTAAGAGAGACTATTCAGCGCTCACTAAAATACACCTTCTGTGTTTAAACATAATGATCAGTTTAGCTCGGTGAAAGGAACGGTTAATTCTAACAAAGGAATGATGGGATAATGTTAAAACAATTGCGCATCGGTATGTAAAATGAACAGGCGCGCACGCCGCGGGCTAAATCCATTATGATTTATGAGAGCAACCGTGTCAGAATTGCGATTTCCGTTATAGTAAACAAAAACTATGGTAATGTTATTATTGTGTGAAGATAATAATTGTGCATTGATCTATCGAAGAATTTGCATAATCTATTATTTGCGGCAAGTCACGAGCTCACGAGTTCAAGATTTTAAATAAATGTTTCGATATTTTTGAATAAAATTTTGCAATCGTGAAACTAAGCACACGTTAATCAAGTTGAAGACATTTTCTCATTTCATTTTACTGTACCAACAAAGTGTACAGATTTTGATTTATAGTCTTTTGTTCTTGAAGTAAATATAAAAGAACATGTCCGACAGATTGTAAAAATTTAATGAATATTGCATCACAGAAAGGGTTGTCATTCGTTCAGTCTCCCAACCAATTTTCCAAATAGATTGACGTGTGTACCTAAGTCTAAAAGTTCGAAATTGGAAGCTTTGTTAAGTGTAATTTAACTAATTGGACGGTGAACCTCTTTAATTTGTAGATTTTACAATACTAAGGGTTATTTCATAAACATTACAATTTGTAATTTACTACGGTAAATATCGTTCATTGCGGTGTCTGTTAGTAATTAATTTTCTATTTTCAAATTGGCGATGCGATGAACACCGAACTCGTTGTGATTTACTGAAGTAAAATGTATATGAAACAGGGCCCAGGTGGCAACCCTCGCAAGCAGGTTGTTTATGAAGGCCTTTTCTTTCGAGAGGTTTAAAACTACATGCAATGGGTTTTTGTTCGGCCGAATAAATAATTAGATAACGAATTTTTATATAATACTTGACGTAATGCGGATTCATATATTTTAATCCGCTTACTGTCAAGTTAGAAACGCGAATGAAATAAATTACCTATAGCGCAGTATAAACAATATATTACTCTGTGACATCTGAAGTGGTTGAAAAAACATACGAATTAAGTTTTACCAAAGTGTACAGTTTTTTAAAACTCTGAATTACTCTAGAGACTCTGAAATTTGGGCGACTATAGCGTTAAAATAAGCAATAGAAGACCATTACGTATACCTAGGACAGGCAGTCCAGTAGGTAGGTCCAACTTCGAGAAAGAGATCTCTCGCCGAATCCAACTCGGGTGGGCAGCATTCGGGAATCTTCGAAAAATCTTCGCGTCCGACTTACCTCAGTGTCTCAAGACGAAAGTCTATGAACAGTGTGTGTTGCCAGTGATGACTTACGGCAGTGAAACGTGGCCGCTAACTATGGGTCTCATAAGGAGGCTCAAGGTCGCTCAGCGTGCAATGGAGAGAGCCATGCTCGGCGTTTCCCTACGTGATCAAATCAGAAACGAGGAGATCCGCAGGACAACTAAAGTAACCGACATCGCTCGAAGGATTGCTCAGCTGAAGTGGCAATGGGCGGGACACATAGCGAGAAGAACCGATGGCCGTTGGGGCAGAAAGGTTCTGTAATGGCGACCGCGCACCGGACGACGCTCCGTGGGTAGGCCCCCGACAAGGTGGACCGACGATCTGGTGAAGGTCGCGGAAAGCCAGTGGATGCAGGCAGCGCAGGACCGATCGTCGTGGAGATCCTTAGGGTAGGCCTATACCCAGCAGTGGGTGTCGTGTGGCTGATATGATGAAGCAATAGAAAAGAAATACGAATTAAATTTAGTACCGTAGTTACCTGAAAACTTTACTCAAGTTGCAAAGTAAGATTTCAGTAATCAGCCGTACTTTCATCATCATCATCATATCAGCCGCACGCACAACCCACTATTGGGCATAGGATCCAAGAATCTCCACGACCGACGATAGCTCCTGCGTTGCCCGCATGCAGCGGCTTCCCGCGGCCTTCACTAGGGGGCTAATTGTTTAACATCAAACTCATTGGATGTGACACATTGCTGCATTTCTTTGGTAAGTTTTTATTTGTGCCAAAAAGAAGTATGAATGTTCTGTCAAATGAAAGCGATTGCGATAGATTTTGAAATTAGACAATTAGTGGGCTGATCGACATATGGCAAGAAAACTCCCAATTTCTCTAATTATGGTGCAATACGTGTAAGTGTGACTCACTCAGTGTTTACTTTAGATAGGGAAATGATTGGCATACCATCGATTAATAACATCTATCATGTTATCGATTTGCAGTTGTTTAGGTAATATTACTGCCCTTAAGATTATTGTTTGAAGATGAGACGAAACGATTATATAATTAGGTAATACATACCTTGATTGATCAAACATTATATTTTTAAAAAGATTTTTTAAATTAAGTATTCTTACTTATTTATTTATTTTACTGTTGAAAAACTTGAGTTTTAAGAGTGTGGGATTTTAATCATTAATTTTCGCAATCCAGGCATAAACTTCGACGGTTATCCAAGTAAGCTTGTTACTATATTCTATTAAGTTTCAATTAACTTACTTCACAGATATTTTCGACAAGAGTTATTCCCATCCGACAAATAATTGCTCAATAAATGAATATTTAATTTTCATAGTTCTTTTTCTTCTGACCTACCTTTTCTTGGTTAGAAATACAATGAGGGGATATATATATATATACATATATATTTGACAACATCACATACATTGTTCCAATCCCAAAGTAAGTAGCTATAGCACTTGTGTTATGGAAATCAGAAACAACGGTGGTATGACGAACACCCAGACCTGAGACAATATTGAAAAGTTCATTTTCTACATTGACCCAGCCGGGGATCGAACCCGGGACCTCAAGAGATGGTGACGCCTTGAAAACCGGCGTGCGAACCACTCGACCACGGAGGTCGTTGGGAATAGAAAATTATAAATAAGGGGATCAGTTGGGATTTTGAATTCTCGGTGGATCAGTTCAGTTACAGTGGATCGGATGGGAATAACTCTTCGACAAAATGTGGTTTCATTTCAAAGGACTGTCAAATGAACTTAGTAACAGGTAGGTAACACAAAACATGTGATTTATTACGTCATCATTGTTGCAATGCTTAGTACGTTGCAATTGCAAATTTCTTTGTTAAAACGAAAATTGCATAGCAGTTATAAGCGATTATAAACAAACGTACAATTAGTTTGTAACTTGAATTCAATGCTTAAGAATGCTAAATGTAGGTTTACTGCACTATACGTTGTTTAATTAATGTGTAATCAGCATAAGGCCGTCGTCGCATACTCGGCAATGTATATTAATATTGTTTGTTATAAATATCTAATAGGGTACGGCAACCTCACATTAATGTCACAGTATACGTGTAGCGAATTTATAATAAAAGATTGTGCAAACATAAGATTAAGTACTGTATATTTATTTATTTATACTATGTATGATTGTAAAATCATTTTTGTACTGGTCCCCACCTATGAAATAGGTGTTTTGTATGAATAATTTTAAAGAAGTTGTATTTTCCATACTATTTTATTTATTTATTTAACAACCATGAACGCTAATGTTTTAAAACTTTTATGCACTATATTTAAACACTCAAAAAACGTATGCCACAAGGTTTTGGCTAAGTTAAAACAAATATCATCATTTCTGGTAATTTCTGCTAATTAACAAAAAGAGGAGTCTTTTAAGGTAAGTACTTTTTTATGTTAAGAAAACTATAATAAGGATTTTTTTACTATTTATAGCTTGTCTATAATGGTCATTATTCGATATACTTAATATCAGGGATTGATGAATATTTTAAATCATAGAAGTGACGAGGTTCTCTATTTGTGAGAAAAAAACGCCAATTTCATAGGGGACCCAATAGTAATTTTATTTATATAGAATTTTCCACTTACCCATATCCCCTGAAGTGAGGTTCAGCCTGGCCGGGGACCACGGGCTGTCTTCGTGGTTGCACATGTCCCGGAAGCAGCACAGCAGCAGCGAGTGGCCTCCGGAAGGTGGTGGACCACCAGACACGGGCGAATTCTGGCATCGAGACAGAGCTTCGTTCTCCCTGGAAAATGGGTAAAATAGGCACTTTACGATATGTAAGTAAACGAACAAGATGAGGAGCTCAATGGCGCAGTGGTTTAGCGCCTGGCCCAGTGTTTGCGTAGGTTAAGTAACTTTGGCAAGGGTGGGTCATGGAATGGGTGACCAAATATTATCATGAGCTCCTCCGTGCTTCGGAAGGCACGTTAAGCCGTTGATCCCGGGTGCATTTGCAGTAGTTAGCACCCACCAATCCGCATTGGGTCCGCGTGGTGGGTTATGTTATGGCCCATCCTCCTTGTCCACCCATAAGGAAGGCCTGTGCCCCAGCAGTGGGGACATTAAAAATGGCTGATGGTCAAGTAAACGAACAAGACGGTGGGTCTTTTGCTTTATTCTTGAATAATGAATTATGCAATATGTATACATCAAGCTTTACAGACTGACAACTGACGGTTTTAACTACAATATTGAAAAAAATCTGCCAAAGGTTTAGAATATAATCTCAAACTCTGTTGCAATGAGTTTAAACGTAACCTAAGCAACAAAATAAACTTCTTAGTGAATAAAATTATCCACAATTTTCTAAGAACTTAGTTCAAATGTTTTAAAATGCCTTTTCCTGCGTATTGCTATAAAAACGTAGTCGGCCTCGATTCAACAAGCCAGTTCGTAGCGCGTGCGCAAAAAAGTAATTTGCCCTTATGTAACACGAGAACTGCCCTATTAGATAATAATTTGTACGTGATCGATTGTTGAAATGCCGTAAGCATCGGAAAATAGAAACGATAAGTATTTACGTGACCTTAAAATGTTATTTTTAATGATTTCTTGTAAACCTTTAGGTCTCAGTGCCTTTTTTTTAAACTATTGGTATAGGAATGGGAGATCCAAGATAGGATTTAGCTAGGAAGGAGTGACTAGCACCTTCGGGCTCATCCCTGCCCTCAGGTGCCAACGGGTTAAGGAACAGAGGTTAGAGAGGAGGAGAACGATAGAAGGAAAAAAGAAAGAGGATAGAGCTAAGAAAGGAAGAAGATGGGATAGTACGGTCTCACAGTGCCTTTGCCTATGTGGTACTAGTTCATCCATAATCTATGGATTATGGATTCCAGCAAGTTTAGTAGGTACTGCTCAAAACTTTTTTAAAGTTTGGGCAAATTTATCTATACCACAGAATAAATAATAGTACTTATACCAACTGACGTCCATTATACAAAGTACTCTGGACTGGCGAACGTCACCAATCGTTTGTGCCGATTTGAAAATGGCCATATTGGCGCTGAAAGCAGTAGATTCTGCTCTCGGGAGGAGTGAGTGTACTTGGAACTAATTAGTTCCAAGTACACTCGCTATCGCTACTGCCGTAGTAGAATCTTCTGCTCTCAGTGCTAATATGGCGATTTTCAAATCGGCACAAAAAATTGGTGTCATTTCATGACAATAGCCTGTCCAGCGTACTTGTATAATACCCGTCGTAGACTTAATTCACCTGAGCTAAATCCCCTGGGTGAATTAGGTATACTTATTAGTATACTAGACGTCAGTGACTTATACCACATACTAAACTAGTAGGTAGCAAGGGTCAAAGTAACCCACATACCCTGTATTTCTTTGATATTGACACTAGTGAATGTACCTACCTACTATTATCATAATAAAAACAAGGTAAACAACTGAAAGCTGCCTATTTAATATACATCACTAATTTACTACACCAACTTCCTGAATTATAAATACACGAGTAAAATATACAGCCGACATACGTAATGTTGTAAAATATGCTAACAAATGCCTGTTTTTATGTTCCCTTTTGTTGTGACAGCCCCTTTATCGGAAAATCTCATTACAGTTTATTTCAATCGTATTTATATTAATAATTGATTGTATTAATAACTCAACAATCGTACAGTATAACAGTACTGATCAAGGAACATTATACTCACGTACTGATGCTCTTACGCCACTGTCTGTAACATCTGCTAATGTCAAATGTCAAAGTGGATGTGACAGACGTCAGAAATCAGGCAAAGTTGACGCTAATAGATTCTATCTGAAATTTAGCCAACCTCTTTGTTCAGTACTGTGTTGTATATTCACTATTCATTTATTATTAATAGGTTCTAAGGTAAATACACTCTAGCGCGGTTTTATCAAAAGATTTTATGATGTTTGATACGCAGTTACGCGCGTAAACCTCAAAAAAATATGCCATGTTTTATAAAAAACATTATAATTATTATTTAAACATTACAAAAAGCAAAACTTTTCTTCGTTCGTAATTTGGAAATATTAGGCAACATATTGTTGATATTTTTAGACTTTTACTATGACAAATTTTAATAGAAAATCGAAGTTCGAGAATATAATAAAAAAATATTCAGACAATTGAGTTCCAAAGGAAGCAGTTAAAAAGTTTCCAAAGCAGAATTGAAAACTTATTAATCTTATTATTATTACCATCAATGATCAAATTCTAGGATAAGTAAATATTATCATCCATCATCATTCATCAGATCATTAGTCAAAAGTCCTCAAACCGATTCAAAAAAACATCTGCTCATATTTTACCAGAGGTCCACGACCTTCTTTGCATTATATCCCTTTACATAAAACACCTAAGCACACAAGAATCCGAATTGAATACAAATTCTGTACGACCAACGTGATCTTGGACATCACCAGATAATATTCTACGTCCATCGCATACGAATTAGGGATTCGTGTCCGTTTCTGGCGTTTGCTCTCACGCACTCACAAAATTTACATTAAATTAATGGTCCAAGCTTTGCCAGTGGTTCCCAACGTTTTCTTGACTAGGGACTACTTAATAATAATACTATACCTACTCAAATTAAATGGGTTTATTGCATGAAAAGCCTGAAATAAGGATATATTATTATGATTATTATTTTAAATCAATCCAAAAATAAACTTTTTAAATCTTCAACTGTAGTAAAAAATATAACAATTTCAATAAAGCGTAAAATATTTTTGAATGAATGTGATTTTTTGCTTGCATCGTGCAAATGCGGCCTCCCTATGTTGGTTTGGCTCTTGCAGACCAAAGGTTGGGAACATACATTATTTAGGCCTTGAATGTTGAATATACAGTCGGCATTAACTTGTTTAATGAAAGCTCAATGATTGATTTAAGTTGTAGTTAAATGCAATTAGTTAAATGAAACTAACCGATGGTTTGAATAGCTACACGCATTTTGACACAAATTAGCATTTCGCAAGACGAAAATTTATTGGATACCGTTTCTGTTTTGACTTTAATATTTAACTTATCTTCAAAACAGAATGAAAATATATTGAACTTTACATAATAAATAACATAATTATGGAGAAGTGAACATTTCAGACGAAACCCGTATTTCATAAGGAAAATGAAATGAGTTACGTTAAGTAAGTACATACCTAAACACAACAATCGTATATAATTTTGTGGTTTTTTTTATTTTACATTTGTTTCAATAACAAACTGAAACAAAGGTAATAAAAATAGCACGTGATTCATTTCAATAGCGATCTTGTTATCGGCACTAAACTGCGTCAACTCCAGCCTCGAACTTAGCTCGTTGATAAGAGCCTGCCACAAGTCGATGCCTGTTCAGTCTGGGTGAAACCATAGATCGTAGATCGGTGAAACAAGTCTCATGAAATTATTATGAAATTATTGCCCAATATTGATAAAAAAAGGCTCAAAGAACCAAAGCGCACCGCACGTTTGTTTTAATCCAAGTATGGACAGTACGGTGAGCAAAGCGCAGAACCTATAAAATTGACCAGAAAGTGCCAGAAAAAATCTAAGATGAAAATTCTAGGTCGAGAGAATTATTGAAAAATTCCTATAAGTATAAAGTTCACAAAATCAACGTTTCGTAGTTCCCTGTTTCCGAAAGTAGACCAATAAAAAAAATATAATTAAATTTAAAGAAAGGATTTGGCTGTGTTCCTATGTTTTCAAAAGAGATATTAATCTAAAAAAACCTGAAAAAATGCCATTGTTAAGACATCCAGCCTTCGATCAAGAAACATCCAGCAATCAATTTGACGAGATTTTATAAAAAAAGCAAAACATCGGAACACAGGCAAATTATTTTTTGATGAAAAAAGTATTTAAACTATTTAAATCGGTCCAGTTTTGTAGGTGGAAACAGGGGATTGATTTTGTCATCTTTCTATATGATTTTTTAAATTCTCTCGACTGTGGTGTTTCCTCTTGGGATGTATTTAATAGCACTCTAAATTTGATGAAAACAGCTATAAAATTGTACATCAGCACTTTAAAATAATGATAGACCTATAATTTAATCTTAACACTACAGAAATAATGGTTTGCACTTTAAAATATAGGTATAAATTAATATTATCACTACAAAAATAATGGTTTGCACAATAACTGTGACCCAACTCCGAAATCATTTAATTTCTGTCAAACCATGTCAGACTAATGAGATGGCAAGTCTCACCAAGTCGGTTCTAGCGTTGTTGGTCGCAATGGAACCTAACCTCCTCCTCAGCTCCCCTCTCGCTGCGCCCGCTCGTCGTCGCACCTAGTCGTCTGTTTACCAGTACTAATGTTATAAAATTAACTTGTATGGTGCAAAGTATTAATTTTAAAGCTTAGCATATTTATAGTGGAAACCATTATTTTTAAAGTGCATTCAATAAATTTTGAAGCTAAACATTTTAAAGTGTGATACATTATTTTTAAAGTGCAATTATATATTCCCCTTTCCTCTTAAATTAGGGAATTCAGATGCAACGGTAACAGATGGCAAAGGCATAATTAAGACAAAATATAAAAAGTAGATATAGAAAATTGCTACGCAGCGACAGAACAGAGAGAGGGTTTCTTTCGCTACGGGGCAAAAGAATATGATTTTAAAATCCTTGCTACGGAGGGAATTTAAATGCAATGACTGAGTTTTTTGCCCGTACTTTTATCTTTAAACGTTTTTGAACAAAAGTCAGAAATAAGTAAATATTATTCGTATATTTGCCCTCAGTAACTATATTGGATAGTCTGATTAATTTGTGCCTCGGAGAAATCAAGCACGATTACTGTTTGAAAAAAATTGTTGGAACAGTTGGAACTCTGTCAATAAAGGTTTAAAACGTAATTGAGCTAATGTTTGCGTTCATTAATTTTATTTTCTATGGATAAAGACATAAAAACAAAAATCAAAAGCTTTGCCTAGAAATATGGCACACGAAAATAAATTATAAATCGTGACTATGATATTGAAATCAGGCATTTATTACACTCTTGACTTTTAGTAGGCAAATTTAAACGATTACATAAAATAAACATAGTGAGTCGTTAGACGTTTGGCCAATAAAACAATTATGTACATTAATCATTTTGATGAGCGCGATGTTTTCTCATGGGAACGGCGCAGGCGCATTGGATGTTAGCGCGAACTATTTGATCAGAAATTTAAATCTACTCGTCTCCAGGATTTCTTTGTGTCGTCGAAATTTAAAGAATTTGTGGAACTTTAGGTTTAGGGTCATTAAGTGTACGAAATTTATTCGTTGTGGCACAAATTAGGCGGGTTTCATTTTATTTTATCGCTTTGTTTTATTGTGAATCATCTGTAGTCCGATCATTTACTCAGTGAGCTTATTTTGTAGCCCAATTTAATCTTCAGTTGTGTTTTTTCCGAATTTTGATTCATCATCATATCAGCCACACGACACCCACTGCTGGGTATAGGCCTCCCCTAAGGATCTCCAAGACGATCGGTCCTGCGCTGCCTGCATCCACTGGCTTTCCGCGACCTCCACCAGATCGTCGGTCCACCTTGTCGTGGGCCTACCCACGGAGCGTCGTCCGGTGCGCGGTCGCCATTCCAGAACCTTTCTGCCCCAACGGCCATCGGTTCTTCTCGCTATGTGTCCCGCCCATTGCCACTTCAGCTGAGCAATCCTTCGAGCGATGTCGGTTACTTTAGTTCTCCTGCGGATCTCCTCGTTTCTGATTTGATCACGTAGAGAAACGCCGAGCATGGCTCTCTCCATTGCACGTTGAGTGACCTTGAGCCTCCTTATGAGACCCATAGTTAGCGGCCACGTTTCACTGCTGTAAGTCATCACTGGCAACACACAATGTTCATAGACTTTCGTCTTGAGACACTGAGGTAAGTCGGACGCGAAGATTTTTCGAAGCTTCCCGAATGCTGCCCACCCGAGTTGGATTCGACGAGAGATCTCTTTCTCGAAGTTGGACCTACCTAACTGGACTGCCTATCCTAGGTATACGTAATGGTCAACAACTTCAAGTGTAGTGTTCCCAACATGAACTGGAGAGGGTACAACATGGGCATTTGACATAATTTTCGTCTTATCCATGTTCATCCTAAGACCTACTCTTTGGGAAGCACTACGGAGATCTTCGAGCATTGTGTTCAGGTCTTCCATGGTCTCAGCCATAAGGACTATATCATCGGCAAAACGAAGGTGTGTTAGGTACTGGCCATTAATGTTGATGCCGAGTCCTTTCCAGTCCAAGAGCTTAAAGATGTCCTCCAACGCAGCTGTGAACAGTTTCGGAGAGATAACGTCTCCCTGTCTCACACCACGCTGCAGTTGGATAGGATTTGTGTTCTGGTTCTGTACTCGGATCGTCATGGTGGCATTTTGGTATAAGTACCTCAACACCTCGATATACCTATAGTCCACTTGGCACCTTTGGAGAGACTGCAGCACCGCCCAGGTTTCAATCGAATCAAAGGCTTTCTCATAGTCCACGAACGCCAAGCAAAGTGGCTCATTATACTCCTCAGTCTTCTGTATAACCTGCCGCAGCGTATGGATGTGGTCTATGGTGCTAAAGCCTTTTCGGAACCCGGCTTGTTCGGGAGGTTGGAAGTCGTCGAACTTGCGAGCAAGACGATTCGTAAGGACTCTCGAAAACAACTTATAGACATGACTCAGAAGCGAGATGGGTCTATAGTTCTTTAAGAGGGACTTGTCACCCTTTTTAAAGAACAAGATCACCCCACTTATGTTCCATGTCTTTGGCGTTCTGCCCTGGACGATGACGGAATTAAAGAGCTTCTGGAGGACTTTGAGTATCGGCTTACCGCCCGCTCTCAGAAGTTCTGTAGTGATTCCATCGTCACCCGCCGCCTTGTTGTTTTTCAGCTGTTTGAGAGTACATACTAATCTCGTACAGGCTGACGTCCGGGATATCTTCTATCCGGGTAAGCTTGGCTCTGGGGTCTTTAGCCTTGCTTTCAACAGGTGTCTGCGTGGAATATAACTGCCCATAGAAGCTCTCGATCTCCCTCAGGATTACAGGCTTTGATGAAATGATGCGTCCGTCGTCAGTTTTCAGCTTCGTCATCTGGCTTTGCCCAATAGACAGATCTCTCGCGAACACTTTGGAGCCTTTATTCCGCTCGATGGCCTCTTTAATACGATTCGTATTAAATTGGCGAAGGTCGCTCGTCAAAGACTTAGATATCTGTCTATTAAGCTGCCGATAACGATTAGCATCTACTGAACTCTGGAGCCTCATTTCACGTCTCTGATCCATGAGTAGGAGTGTGTGGTCGGAGAGTTTCTTTATCTTGGGACGGCGGGTCTTAAAGAGCTTGGACCCTACCGTACGGACAGTATCCACCACCATGTTGTTTAGATCGTCCACATCTATGCTGTTCTCAAGGGCTTCGAAGCGGTTTTGGAGTTCGAGTTGAAAGCTTTCGGGGTTTTGAATATGGGCCGGCAATGGTCGAATTGTTGATTTTATCAGTCGAGATCTTTCCAGCTTTGGGTTGATATTCAATGTGCCACGTACCAATCGGTGATCGCTCCCCGTCTTAACAGCGTTGATCACAGTGACATCATTGAATATTTGCTTTTTCGTCGACATGATAAAATCTATCTCATTTCTGACTTTACCGTCCGGACTGACCCAGGTCCACTTCCGGCTTTCCGGCTTTCTGAAGAAGGAGTTCATCATAAAGAGGTTCTCCTTCTCCATAAAGTCAGCCAGCATCTGGCCTCTGTCATTCCGTTGCCCAACTCCAAATTGCCCCACTCTCAGCTCATCACCGCATCGTTTCCCCAACTTTGCATTGAAGTCCCCCATCACAACAGTGTAGTGGGTTTTGTAGCTATGCATGGATTTAGAGATCTCCTCATACATAGCCTCCACTTCGTCATCTTGGTGTGTCGAGGTCGGTGCGTAAACCTGTATAACATTCAGCGAACACCGTTTGGATATTCTGAGTATAAGGTACGCCACCCTGGTCGACACACTTCCGATGGTAATCACGTTGTTGACAAGGGACTTGTGGACGATGAACCCGACACCACCTTGGGACTGTTGGTCGCCCTCCCGGTAGTAAAGCAAGTTACCGGAGTTGAGGATTATCGAGTCCTCTCCCGCTCTTCGGACTTCAGATAACCCGATAATGTCCCAGTGTACCTTGCTGATAACTTCTTCCAACTCGGTTAACTTCGCGTCGGTCCTCAGTGTGCGCGTGCTTAGGTTGCCAGGTGCAGTTGTCGTCGTTTTTGGTAGCCGAGCCGCACCCGGGGATTCTTAGCACCCCCTGCCCCGCCGTTACCGTAGCCGCTACCGTAGCTAGGAATAGCGGGGCTGCCGGGGACTGGGGGCCAATTTTTTGATCCATTGTGCATGAGGGGGGGGGGGGGGTTTGCCATAATCGCCACGCTTGGCAGGCGGGTTGGCGATCGCAGTAGGCCAAGGTTTTTTTTGGAGACGCTGCTGCCCGTCTCTTGAAGGCTATGCTCCCTTAGTCGCCTTTTACGACACCCACGGGATGATAGGGGGTAGTGCTATTCTAAGCCGGCACATACACGGCTATTTTTTTTAGGGCTCCCGAATTTTGATTAGGGCTCCCGAAAAAAAAAGTAATTTTATTTTTTATCCCGCAAGTCGGATTTTTTCTTTTAAACTTTTTTCGATTTTATCGAAATATCTCAAAAAATACCCGACTGATTTTCAAAATTCAAGCGCCATACAATAGAACTTCGCGCCTTGCACATTTTAAAACCACTTTCATAGAGATATATTATGTCCAATTTTGACTAATAAGTATACGGCCATGTCACCCTTTTAGCTGAACATCGAGCAGATACACTGGTAATTACATAAACATTTCCAATGTTAAAACTGAAGAAAATAAAATTAACATCGTCTTCTTTTGTCATATCATAATTGTATGTAAATAAAAGCAATTTAAAAACGGGAAATTTTCTGAAGGGAATCGAACCGTTTAGTTGAACGATAAAAGTGCATTAGATAAGAAAGTATCAGATAACGAATAGCATTGTTGTATTTAATTAGTTTTTTTAATGTATCATTCAGTATACCACGATGATAATAGTCTCAAATCATCAGATTTTTTGTGATAAGTAGGTATATGACTTTACTATAATCCCCCCTCAAAACACTGCATACAATTTATCAGATATGCAATGGGTCTTTAAGGGATATTTCTACAAAGAGTTTGGCTCTACTGAATCTATTTATTTACATTCTTATTTTTTTTAAGAAAAAGGTAACCAAAAATTCTCAAGCACTGAGACTTATATCAATGACATTATATTTAGGTCTTCTGCCTAGATTATACCCTACTTACTGTTAATTACTAAAGAAAAATTGTGTCATCCAAACGAATAACACAGAATAATAGTTAATAAAAATAATGCGAAAGTAATTGTTTCTGGGGTCCAATTGCGCTAATTTTCAACGATAAAATCAAAACCAAATCGTTCCTGTTTCAGTTTCGTTCAAAAGAAAAATACTCGCTTTTTTTTGTTAAAATTCTCGAAAGTTATGCTTAGTTAGATGCCAGTGTTGGACAATTTAAATTAGAATCCTAGAGCTGAATTAAATATTTTTGGGTAAATATTACATAAATGACAATTGATTGTTTGTTCAGAATTCGCGTGATAAATCGCTAACTGATCGATGTCGCAGCATTAGTAGCTAACTTCTTAATCCGTAACATTGTAAGCATAGATTTATAAAAGTATAAAATATTAGACTCGTTTTATTTGTTTCTACTCCATTTAAAGTTTAAATACGATCCGGTCCGTACCGATATTAGCCCACAAGCTCGACCAATTGCTTTTTAATTATTTATCTTGGCTCAGTTATTATTAATTATGGCGGCGAAGGCAAGTTGTGTTCGGTAAAGTTTTTTATACTCTGAAATTGTCGGGTTGGTAACCACAGTTCATAAATGAGAGCAGTAGGTATGTGAATAATTTTGAGTTCGTTATTTAGTAGTTTGATCAACGAAAGATGAGACTGAAATGGTGGCGCCACTTTCCCTGTTAAATTAGTACCTAAGTTATTGGAAACTGACCACTAAAATAAGCTGCAAAATTAGTTCCTTTTCCAACCAAGTCCCATCTTTCGTTGACCAGACTCTAAGGGAGTACCGACTGACTACCGACTAATACAAATTGGTATGATGTTTATAAACATCCTCATAGGCTATATCCAGGCTATAGCCTGGACTCAGAAAGTCACCAATGATGAGGAAGTTCTGCGACGAGTCAGACAGAAACGCAAGCTTTTACAAACCGTCAAACAGAGAAAAGTTGCATATCTGGGGCACGTGCTTCGGCACGATAGATATGAGTTCTTGCAACTAATTATGATGGGAAAAGTTGCAGGAAAAAGAAGACCTGGTCGCAGAAGAAAGTCTTGGTTGCGAAACATTCGGGAGTGGACGGGAATAACAAGTGCCGCAGAACTCATTAGCCTTGCCAAGGACAGAACCAAGTATGCGGAGCTGACTGCCAACCTTCACTAGTTGGAGAGGCACCATAAGAAGAAGAAGACAAATTGGTCAGTCAGTCACTATCGAGACAGCAAATAGATACCAATCACCAATATAGATTTACCAAGGAATTTTAGACGGTGGTTTAGTTCTGGTAGTAAAGTATAAATAAGAAGGAATTCTTAATTTTTTTAAAACAAAGTATTTTAAAGCAGTTTTGTTGTTAACAAAGTGAACACAAACTTGAACATTCTTTTTTTTAAGGTTCACAAATTGCCCTAATTATTGAAGATTACTTACTGAACCCAATAAACTGTGTCGATAATATAATCGTATTCGCATCGTCCCGGGCCGCGTTCAAACAGGTTGTGAGCGGCCGCTAGGGTTGTCAATCAAATATTTTATAAGTATGATTTGAAAATAAAACACTTTTAACTGATACTAGCTCGGTTTTATTGAAAGTACTTAATTTGGTAATTAGTTGGTAGGTATTTAGTGTTTTATTTTCCCGAAGTATGATTTCCATAATTATATTATCCTTATTCATTGCTTAACATTAACACGGTGTCGTACTTTATTTAGCAATATCTTAAAAAAGTTCTAGCAAAAAGTTTTTCACTCAAAGTTATTTTAAGTCAATAGAAGAGGTTGCTAAATATGTTTTCCTCTCTTTGAATTCAACGGGTAGAGGTCTTAAAGCTGAGAAAATTTAACACATTTGTTAAATACGTATGTCAAAGCATTTTAAAAGAAAGTTGGCAGCCCTACCGTCACCCGCGCATGCCCGTTTTATTTGTTTTAAATAATTTTTGCTCTTTTTTGGCAATCTCCCCAGACCATTATCTTGGTTAACGATCGCCCGCTTCGTTAAGGATGCTTCAGTTCAAATTGAAATATACGAAAAAAAAAAGATTCAATAGCTTTTTTGCGGGGGCTTTTAGATTTGTGATTGCCATCTAAGGAATGCTCCTTGTAGAAAGTCAATGGAAAAACTATAATGAGTTGCTTTACGGTAAACTCGAGAACAATACATTTGCGAACTTGGACGAATAAAGTGCAGTTTGATACATACGTTGTTGCTTGTTTTAAAATACAAAGGGCCGGCGTATGATCCGTTGAAATAGCACAATTAGGATTTTTATTGTCCTATACTTTTATTGCTACAATATGACCTGTTAGTTGCACATTTTCTGTGGCTGTACGAATGTTCTTAGCTGGACCAATGCCCACCCTATTTTCTTACATAATTTTAATAGTTTTACAAAATTGTCAGCCATCTTTATCTCTTATCATAAAATGCGCCATACTTTCCCCAAGTACGAGTTAACAACAGCAAAATGAATATTAATTAATTTTGAGTTGTTTATAATGACGTGCGGCTGGTAGTGTCCTCGTTGGGAGATAACGCCGAGGGTACGGGGGTCAGGAGACCAGATAACGCAGCTGTAAGGTTACTGACCTCGAGCGTTTAAATCTTTAAGTAGGTATAAACAAAGCTTTATAATTTAATTAGATAGAAACAGAAGCACAGAATCTAATCCAATCAAAAGTACCGAGGTAATATCTAAAGATAACTTAAGCTTCCTTTAATAAAAAGTATGAAGAAAAAGAAGATTAAAAAAACTTTATAGATAAGTCCCAAAATATATATGCCAACGCAATACGTAAAAATAAGTTCTAACAGCAACCCTGATAATTGTACTTACAAATAAAATAAACTAACCAATACAGCTTGACCATAGAGAGTTGACAAAAATTGAGGGCGCCACTTTCTATGCAAACACGTCAAAATCACGAGTAACTTGGCAACACTGACTATATTACTGAAATACTTTAGTTACATCTTATTTAATTTCTATTTTTTTGGCCAAGCTGTAAGTACGATTTCAACAGGTAAAGAAGTTCAAAAGGTGAAGGTCGAAAGAATTCAAAAAATTTGAATCACTAATACTGTTTTCATTTGTTATTATTTGCTACATTAACATAAAGACACAGATAACATTAAAATTCCAAAATCAATTCAACTTTAAAACGAGAAGCGAATAGCTTTTAATAAAAGTTTTCTTATACGAATGACGAAATCTTCTGGAGTTAATGTCCGAAGACAAATTGATTGAATATATTTGAAACGGTCCACACAATTCTTCGTCCATAGATAAATTAACCAACGGGTTCCCAAGCATGATAAGCGGAATTGATGGATGACATTGCGTCTCTTACCAACAAAGGAATAAATAATTAATTCCACGATGAAAGCTAACTAGAAACACAGGAAACCGAAGGTAGTTCTCATAAGACAAATCATAATTATAGCCGCTGTCAAATCCGTCGTAATAAGGATTAGCTACTAAGCCGCTATCAAATTTGTGTAAATCAGAATTTATGTTGATACTGGCATTTAATGGACAATATACAGTTGGGTTTCTCAATTCAGCATTACGAAATGCATCTTAAATGTTTTCGTTCGTGTATTTCTTTTTGGCTTTAATAAGATGTATTACAAGCAGTCAAGCGTTTAAGATATCTCGTTCGGTCGGACGTACCAAAAGAAGATCGGTATCAGGTTTCTTTTGATTTGCTATTAACAATCTTAAGGTTGATTGGACGCGTAATACAGATGTAGAGGTATCTCAAGACAACGTAATAGGTTTCTCATCTTGAGAATTTTAGAAACTGGTTTAATTAGCAGTTTACTGGCCTCGCGAGCATCAATACTTAAATATCATCAATCACTTAAAAATGGACACTAATGATATGCCTTAAACGGTGATTAGAATTTTAGCTTTGGGTTAATTTATGCATAGTTTGTCGATGATCGCTTAGTAACTATTTAAACGATGCAACCTACGTTACTAAAATGATTCGTCAAATTCTTATGACAGCGTGAGTACAAGCTATGTTTGATTAATTGTATTTCTTAAAAGTACGGGGATATCGTTTACAATCAGAATCATTTACATATAGAAAAACTTTAAGACTGCTAATGTTTTCAGCCTATTTTGCAACGCCATAGGTAGAAAAGAAAACAATATACTGCCAAAGATTCTCAGGGTCACGTGGTCATCTTCCTGATGTTGTCTTCTTCCCAAAGTCGTCACTTTCCTAAGTGGTCACCATTCTTAGTGGTCAGTAGATCGTCTAGCTAGAATGCTAGATACTCACGTCTCAGCGAGATGATGCAGACAGCCGTGCCGAGCGTGGTGGGTTCTCCTGGTCGCCAGCTCGCTGTAGCAGCCGCCACCACGTGGAGATCGGCACATGTACCCAGTCGACACGCACTGGGCCGTGTTGCAGTAACACCTGACGCCGTCACCGTCACTGTCTGGTTTGGAATCTGTAACAATGACAGGGAAACTGTAATAAATATAGGTAACATTGAAAATGAATCAAAATGGCCTTAAAAGATTGAAGTTTATGATGTGCAAATTAATGAAATGATCTAGATTTTGTATTGTAATTGCAAAAATAATTCGAAACGTCGTTGGTATTCGAAAAAACTAAAAATAAACTAAACACAAAAAGCGGATCATAAGCGTATAAAGTATGCTAATGGTTAGCCATTATCTAGCTCACAATGTTAACTTAAAACTCATTATCACAAGACGTACAAAATTGAATATACTTGTGAAAGTAGTAACGGTATAAATAATAATTGGGGAAATGTGGACAATTCTGTTTCGCAGGCGTTAAGTAAGCACAGGAAATGACTGTTGCAAATCGAAACGAAACTGAATTGAATGCAATCACAGCTGTCGACGCTGTGGCGCCTGCGTCTGTCGTAAAATTTGATGGCAGTCGATTTACCCAACACAAGTTTACCTCCGTGCATCGACTTTAACATTAACACCTCAACAAAATTCACTGTAGTTAAACAGGACTAAAATATAGCACTGGACGATCCCAAGCCACATTATGATCCCGGGAAAGCTAAAGTTTAGTGCAGTCGATAAAATTAAAAGACACATCTTCCTATATAAGAAAGAATTGATACCAACTAGGGATTGCAATCCAGCACTATTTTTAATCCAGCTGGATTTTTGCTGGATTGGCCTGAATCCAGCTGGATCCAGCGCGGATCAAGCAAAATATGGAATCAAAATAAATACACGATTTTAATGTTTTTTATTTAATAATTTATGCCTTTTACTACTAACTACTAAAACAAAAACACTTACTCATTTGGTGGTAAGGTAACTATATCAATTTTGTTTTGGTTTTATAGTTATTTGTGATCAAAATAGTTGACTTAAAATTAAAATTTCTGTATTATGTTCATGAAGTAATAAAAATCGAATATACAATACAATATTAAAAACTATCCCTTTAAATAATCTCTAAAAAAGAATAAATTTAAGTATGTAATGAAATAAGAACATATATTCGCATCGTAACGCGATCAAAATGGCTACTGGCTAGAGTTAATGCTACAACTACAAATTAGCCTGTATCCTATTTATTATCCTAATTACACAATGTAGTTACATTTAATGTCAATTACCAACACTTCTGACAACAGAAAGATAATTTATTAATTTTTTTGAGTTAGCTGGTAGTAAGACCTTAAAACATATTTTATCTTATAGTCTTATCGCCGAACTGATTTCACACATCGAATTTGATACGTTTGCGGATCCGCGCCGCTGGATCCAGCACGGTATGCTGGATCCAGCATGTATAAAAAAAGCGCTGGATCCAGCTGGATTGCTGGATGCTGGATCCAGCAATTGCAATCCCTAATACCAACGTTGTCCACTGCATTGCCATGATAGAATTTATAATAACATAATAAAAACATTCCGTCCGATAAAAAGCGTACGTCTTCCATAGAAACCGACGACAAGCCGATGAACCGGTAAAAATAACACACAGCTGGTCCGTGCCGCGTATCGTGTATGAATAATGCGCACGTCATACTCTACGGGCCCCTACATAAATATCTCACAAACGGCCAGCCTCCGACCGCATTCAATGTAAATGCTCCGGCTCCAGACGATAAAACAAAACGAAATTAATTTCAGAGGGACGCGGCTTTATTTGCTCTCGAGCCTCAGAAAAGTCCGAAGACCCCCCCTGATGTCCGGCATCTTTCGGATATCTTCAACATCCACGGAATCAGGTTTTTTCATTTGTAATTTTTTAATGATTGGTGATTCGGCTGACGATGCCGGTGGGACACCGATTAAGCATTCAGATAAAAAAATGCCATTCGAGAGTAATCAGATTTTTAGAGCCAATCATCGTTTTTAGTGAAATAAATTACTCCGCGAACAGAAGCAAATTAATCTCAGAAAAGACTTTAAGTCCAGTAACCTGATTTAGTGCAAAAAGTACAAGAATTCCTTTTGCGCTATTTTCTCGAACTCAGATGAAGTCGAGAGCGGCGGGAGGCCATGCGATTGAACGACCAGACCCCGTAATAAATAAATAATTAAGAAGTATAAAAAGCCAGCTTGAATGGGCAAAAAGACAATGGCGCTTAATAATTGCTCCTGGTGAACGAAATTGGAGGTTTTTAAATAGCTTATCGAAATGGCTTTTGCACGCAAAACTGTATCCAGTAATTGCAGCACCAATGCGTTTATTACGAAACGGAGTTTATATTTGTTTTGTAAAACATTAACTCCATTTGATGGTTCATTATTGTGTTATTAGAAACGCTCTTACGCATAAGCTCATTCTAATTTTGGTCTATACATTTACTCATTAGCTGCACAATTAGTGTTATCAATTCATCGTACATTATGCTAGATGGATGCCATTAGCCCCAGTTTACAATCAATTTCAAGTTAAAAAAGAAAAAGAAAACACAAAAGGAGCACCGAAGGATAAGGTAAATAAAAAACAAATAAACAAAAGAGAAAAGGTCCCGGCATGTTATTTGGATGTTGATAAATGGGACTCTGAAGGTGGATAAGAGAGAGACAGAGCGAGAGTTAAGGGAGATAGCTTTACTAATGAGTCGAAGAGTTCATATGGGATAAAACATTATAAGATAAAGAAAAGTGCTTCTTATCCTTTCCTTACTTTTTCATTTTGTTTGTTTAGATTTATTATGGTGATTGTGCGTTGTTTGCTTATGCGGTTCCTCGTTTTGTTTTTATTGCAAGGGGATCGTTTAAGCGAATACTCACGGCACATTTATTCTTTAAGTTTTTTCCATAGGTGTTGAGAAACTGCGGTTAGTAATTTGTATAACGTTAAACATTTTAATAAAAAGGACAGAAGTATATGGTCACACTTGGACACGTGCTTCTAATGAGCTTTTTAATTTGTCTTCAGAACATTTACTTCATAATTAATGAACCCTACACGCCAGTTTGCTAATTACATCAATTAATTTTGTTTGTAACTACCATCGAAATGTATGTACATAACATTGTGTATTAACATTGTGTGTTTACATAACATTTCAATGGTAACTACATAAACAATAATTTTGTGACGAATGAAACCTCACAAACATGTATGTGCGTAAAAATGCAAATACGATGCGATTGCGGTCTTTGTTATCTTCGAAAGCAGATTTAAAGGAAATAAAGCGAAGAGTAAATATTTAACCGAAGTGGAACGATCCGATCGCGAGCCGGTTTCGAGCATCGCGATTGAAACGTTCCCGGGAACGAGCGGTGGTGGAAGGAATCCTTTAAAAGATATCGACGCCGCATTCTCTACGTCCGCGGCCCTTCAATTTCATTACACAACACTGCAATGAGACATTTCTGATTACAAGCCCCGAGTACATTTCAGTTCGCTCGTTAATTTCAGATCCGAGATCCAATTTAGATCGACTGGAAAGATAGTACACAACATGCGGACTTGCTATTTCTAGTGAATTATCTCTCGCATCGGCAATCCTTTTCTGTCCAACTTTTATTATTCTAAAGGCATTTTTAGAAGCATTCATTATCTCTGAGTTCTCAGACTCAGACTTCTAGTAGGTAATCGTGTTCGGCGTCATTAAAACGCTATAAAGTTTTACGATCGTGAATCTTTCGGTAAATGCAATCAAACATGCGGAGTCTCGAAAACATTTGAACGGCCATCGGATGGTAATGAGCGACAAACTAATGTTGCGACAACGGCTTTCTCTCGGCGTTCACACGCTGTCCGGGTCCGCTTTATCTAGCACTTTATTACATTAATAATGTTTGTGGCTCGCGCCGCAGCCGGTTTCTCTGTACGGATTGAAGCCAGCAGCGTCACAGGCTTTATGCTGATTGGATGATGCGGAAAAAGCAAGGCTATGTGGCGGCCTTGTTGCGGCATTTCGATGTCCTCTATTCGACAATTTGGATCGTCGATTTGTAGTTTCCACTCGAGTAACCATTCTGCGTCGGCTCATTACACTCGTCGCTGGTGCAGGTCGCTAAGCTCATTTCTAGTCTTAATATGGCGAAGCGCTATAGGCGTTTCTAGTATCGTAACCGGTGCAGTTGTGCGGAATGTTAAGCAGTCGCCCGGAGCGAGTCTTAATAACTGTGGGCATAGTTAATTTATATTGCTTTAGCTCACTTTATCGCCTGCATCGCCGCCGCTGATCGAATCACGACTCATCCTCTAATTGCGCCCGCTGAATTATCTTCCGTAATGGATGTCCTCGGCGGTGCGTAATTATCCATTGCGGCGCCAGTAATCTGGCCGCGGCCGCAGGCAATTTACATCGGAATGCGAGCCGAGAGAGGCATGTCTGTGGGTCGACTAGCGTTTCTGCAGATATCGCCCGCCGCGATCTCCTATCAGCGGTCGTACTCCCAGTTGCTACCTTGACAAATCCCAGAGATAATCGGTGTATCGGGACGGGACGTTCGCCTCTTCTGCAAAATGGCTTTCGAAAGCGACACCGAGATGCATCGTTTAGCGGTCCAAACACATTAGCTGAGGTCGATAAACTAGCCATAAAAGACGAAGTTATGGTGCTATTATATCGGAAAGATGTCTGTAACCCGACGACATCACCTTACCTCGGAAAATTGTTTACACGTAAAATGATCGTACAACGATTTATGATTAATAAAATGTCTCTCAAAAAAGGCAATATAAGTCCTTGTTAGTAGACTGTCCAGTAAAGGGGTTACCTACGCCATATCGAATTCCAAATGATCGAAAATCAAAATATCGAACACTGTACATCGAACGTTCAAAACATCGAACGGTCAAAACATCGAACGTTCAAAATATCGAATTTACAAATAATCGAACGATCAAAATATCGAATGGTTAAAATATCGAACGCTCAATACATCGAATGATTAATTTATCGAAAAATTTTATTTTACATAGTTTCTTCCATCATGAACAACCAGTAGATATTTCAATGAAATTTCATAAAATTAATTTCCTAACGAAGCTGTTGCGTCAAATAATTTTTGTTCTACCCACTAACGGAGTAATATGTTGTATTGTATTCAAAGCAGTTTATTTATAACTTCATAGCAGCAGTCTTGTTTTATCAGTTTATGTGTGAATTGACTATTTTCGTGCTGAAAAGTTAATAAATTTGGAGAATAATAATTTTCTATAAATTAATCATTCGATGTATTGAGCCTTCGATATTTTAACCATTCGATGTTTTGATCGTTCGATTATTTGTAAATTCGATATTTTGAACGTTCGATGTTTTGACCGTTCGATGTTTTAACCGTTCGATGTTTTGAGCGTTCGATGTACAGTGTTCGATATTTTGATTTTCGATCATTTGGTATTCGATATGGCGTAGGTAACCCGTAGTAAAGTTATGTAATTCTGTAACCGTGTCCGATTAACATTTGGCCAGAATAATTCACCCAGGTCCGCGTTGCTTTCGCGTTAACGCAATGGAAATGAACCTTTAAATAAATAAACGTATGGCGGCGCTTAGTCCTGTCTCTAGCCTCTATTACAATGCAGAAGAGGTGTCAATTGATGGCGGGCCAAATTATAGTGCGGGCGGGATCTAAGTGTACAATTGTACATCGTTTATCAGTCATTCTGTCCACGTCTCGTGTGCCGGGGTTATCGAGGTGCTTTCACGCCGATCGAATAACATTAGAATAATGAGAAGCGTTCGTCGAACTCCTAAAAGTGCAAAATAAACTAAGGAAGTGACTAGCTCTATCGAAGCGCCACCTGTTCGCTTCTAAATCGGGGTATTCATTCATAGCGCGTTAGGTCACAATACTGACAATGCCCACAAAAGCCCGGCTACCTGACCGGATCGTGGTCTTTTTTTTCTATCGTCGGGCGTACGAGCTTTATCAGTTCGAATGGGTTTCAATCGGAGGGAGCATCGCTTCGATTGTGTAGGCGACGTAAATGTCAAATCGACAATGCCCCTCGTTTAACGATTGTCGTCTTAAATCATAACAGCTCTCTGTCATCTACTCAATTGACTGCTCGCGTGCCGACTTTCCATAAACATTTAGCCCTTTGTACACGATCCCGTTTGGTTTTAGTGAGTTTTTTCGTTTTACCGTTTCAATTTGTTGTGTAAATGTTGACGGTCGCGCGAGTAAACATTTCATAGGTGTCAACAGGTGCGACATAGGTGGTACGTCAACTAAGTGCTATATGTATGTAACACTTTTTAAAGTGCTCGTGTGACATGTTAGCACTTTTTGTATAAGGAAAGTTGTAAAATATTGAAATACCAATGTCAAAAAATTTACTGAAACAAGCCTTGTATTGTAGCTACAAGAAATTTAAAAATGTGCAGCAAAGAAAGTACTGTTTGTCTGTTGAATGTGGATGTTTTGGACTTTATTTCGATAGGCTAGAGTCTATTTTTGGTAGTGGTAAATACATACACACATTAGATGGAATGGAATGGAAGAGAGCGCAAAAAGCTTAATCAATATTTCAAGCGTGGCCGCATTCCGGAGTGGCTCGGTCCGGCTTTCAATTTAATTACACTGTGAATAATATTTGGACTGCACATGTAGTTGCATCTTTATTGAATATTGGAATTAAAGGATTTTACTGTACCTACGAATAATTTGAAAATAAGACACAACCAATCTTAGCGCACAACAAAACAGATAAAAGATGTTTTATATTCTGTCGATTTCAAGAAAACTTATTATCAAAGTTAAAATAGCATAGGTAGGTCAGCGAAGCTTTTAAACAAATCTACGTGTTTTCTTTACTGAAGTAAAAGGAATCCCAATACTTTCTCGGCTATTTGTTGGCTGTAACCGGTGGTTAGCTAAGCCCTAAGGTATAAAGGTATAATGGCGCAGTTACCACGAGAATAATTTTGCTAAATCACTACCATTTCCCCGTATATTTCACCTCTCGCTAAGTTATAGCGGTGTCTACTTAAAATTACGGACATTTGAAATAACTACAGTTATGTGTTTGATATCGAAACAAGAATGTTAGTTAGCTTACGCATAATATAAACTAAGGAAAAGCTCATTAACTTAATTAAATTTTCAACGATAAAACCAAAACTAGGATCGTTACTTACTGTTTTCGTTTACAGAAAAAAAACTCGATTTAGTTTGGTTAAAATTGTTAAAAGCCATGCATTGGGGAGCCTAGAATGCCAACCTTGGACAATACAATAAATGAGAATTCTAAAGCTAAACCAAACCCAAGATTTTTAAGTGAATAAAATGACAACGAGTTTTATAGTTCAGAATTTGCGCGATTGGGCCCCTTTGACGATCGAACCCTTGACTTTAAATATGGCTTTGTCAAAATTCAAACTCAAAAATCTAAAAAAAAAAAACTTATTTCTTCTTCCACCCCACCAGATGGAGGAAGGAATTAGTTTCTTTTTGTAAATGCTCGTTTGTTTAAAAATAATTGTGCATATTGCAGTTGACGTGAATGCAACTCAATCTTGATGTCGTATCCAATCTGGTTGGAGGAATGCACTATAGAATTTCTCCGGACGATCGTCGGAGAAAGAACTTGATAGAATGCGGTCGCGAATGCTCCTACCATGAACCGTAAAGTGATGACGTAAAAAGTCGACAAGTGAGCGGATCTCGCAATATAACGTATCAGCAAAGTTATAACCTTCACAGATTGAAAACAAATTCGCTTGCAAGGATGGCACTAGAAGTTTGTTTTTTACCTGCCTTCATTATTTTATACAAAAGATGCTTTCGTTACAATCTAGAAAAGAACCTGATGGTGTTGAGCTTATAAGTTTGCTGACTGTTCTTAAATGCTTGTTGTTTTCAGAACGATTTTTACTACAACACTTCGATATTCATTTGCATGGTTTGCCATAAAGCCAGTGTTTATTGTTTTTATTAAGACGTATAATAGAAAACTTAACAATAGATAAAAATGATACTTTCATTTGCGTGGCAAGCCGTAAAGCCATAGTGCTTATTGTTTTCAGTAAGAACGTATAGAAAACTTCACAATAGATAAAACATGGATACGTTTTTATTTGCGTGGCTTGCCGTAAACCAGTGCTTATTGTTTTCAGTAAGAGGAAAACTTCATACTTCCATTTCCGTGGCTTGCCGTAAAGTGAAATAAAGTGCATTTTATTGTGACTTCAGTTCAAATTCGTGCGCTCTTTATCCTGGAAAATTATGTGGAAGCAAATTGCACATATTATGTATTCGCTTACACTACAATAATTCATAAAATACTATTGCGAAGTAGGTAAGTTATATCGCTTCTACCAAAATGTGAATTTGTCGAGGGTTAACGAGAACTCGTAGTAGGGCAATGCTGCGCTGGCAAAACATGTTTTTTTTCAGTTTAGTTACAGTTACATCGCATATTTATGATATAAAATATAATAAAATTCATAAGACGCAAAACGCAGGTTTTTCGATGGATGGAACCGGTGATAGATTTCTATTTTTTATGATACATTCGAGGTTTCTTATAGCTTTTTTTAACACAAAGCAATTTTCCGAATCCTGACTATCCTGAAAATTATTTGCATTCTAGCTTTTTCGCTTCTTTAGGGCTTGGCAGATTTGGAAACGGAAGTTTACGTTGCCATTGGCAACTATGGACGCGTGCATGAACGTAGAGGTAGGTTAGGTAGGTAGTAATAATAGTAGTAGTTATATTATAAAAACTAAATAAATAAAGAGATATGACAGTAAAATAAAATACCTTATATTATAACCAATACTGAAAAGCATGGTCCACAATAATTGCACTGTACTTAAAAAGCCCTGAAGCATAAATCCAATACAGCGGCGTTTTCAAAGGCCTTTTAAAAGTACAGTGAGCAGAATGTAAATTGACTCAGTACAGTTATAAAATAAACCTTATTAAAAGCTTCTTAAAGTGCTTTTTAAGTTCGTATTGCGGTAATTTCTCCTCCGAGTCTTTGACGTCACAAAGTCGACGTTTGTTTTGAAATAAGACTGAACGGACCGAGAATAGACAGCATTCATTTCACGATGCCTCTGTTTTGAAATGTTGTTACCATCGATTAAAATTCATCCCTTTGATAACAACAGTTTATAATTTTTTTATCAGGCAAGATAATACACACGGTTAAATACTGGCAAGGCAATAACACAATATGTGCTGTTTAAAGTCTTCATTCATTTTAACAATGCAAAAGACAGACTAACTATTAGTACACTTTAAAACAATACGTATAAACAAAAGTTTGACTTTCTCTAAATTAACAAGCGTTTGCTATATAAAGAAAGTAACTAATTAATGAAGTTTTAATTATTTCAAAACAACAGAATTTAAAGTTTTAGCTTCTATCTGTTAATGAAGATAGGAGATAGCGTTAACTTGGTGAATTAATTAGTGTTGGTGATGAAATTGTCTACGATAAGACATGATTATTTATTAGGTGACGGAATTCCGTTAAAATCTTTTGGAAAAAACTAACAGTACTAGAGTTTGATCAACGAAAGATGAGACTCGGTTGGAAATGGAACTAATTTTGCACCTTATTTTAAGGTTTAGTTTCCAATAATTTAACATCTACTGCATTATTCAGAGTGCGTTCGTTAAACTAGGGCCAAAGTTAACATGGCGTTAGACTGCGGACTAACGCCATTTTAGTGCAAATCGTATTCAGAGTGACAGTTTAACGTTTAGTCCCACAGTTAAAGGATTAAAAGGTGCATTGTGATTGGTTTACAAGCATTAAACCAGGTTTTGTTAAAACAGTCTTGCACCCCAGTTTTGTAAAACATCTCTGAATAAGACAGTTAAAGTTAATTTAATCTCTCATCTTTCGTTGACCAGTCTCTATAGTTCTATACGAAGACAAATAATAAAATTCATTACTACCAAATACGAAGCTACATCGTGATCGACTGTCAAGCGTTTATAGTATACCATATAAAAACATCGAATCAAGAATTAATAAAAAAAAGAATAAATTACACAACATATCCGATTTTATTTGAAATTAACTCGATTTATTGAGATGTCATGCAAATGTTTGGGAACCGGAGGTTTTACAAGCAAATTGGGCATTACGATGCTTTTTGATTTCGTAATTTGGTTATTGACTTCTGACTTTGTAAAGTAATGTAAACGGATATAGTAAGGTAACATAAAAAGAGGATGTTTATATTTTCTACTGATATAAAGAGAAATTTATATAAAAGAGCTGTCTGGTTGCCAATGCCAAGTTTTAAAGCACTTTTTTATTGCGGTGTTCCGGGTAGTAAAGAAAGATAGTTATGATGCTACTTTCTGTAAAAGAAATACATAGATACTTGTGTCTTTCCAACGTCTAGCATCAATTGATGTGAGGTGACAGAATATTAAAATTAACTATTGCAGTACTGTTGCAGTAATGCTGGGGCCCTATTTTTGAATCGCTCGACTGGTGTCGAGCGCTCGTTTCTACTGATTTTCGTTCGACAGCTCATACATTTGAGTTGATTTGTCGAACGAAAATCAGTAGAAACGAGCGCTCGACGCCAACCGAGCGATTTAAAAATATATTATTTATTATTAGTATTCTGTGCTTTTAATACCTATTTTACTTATATTTTTTCTTGACATTTAGCTTTTTCATGGACCACATCATGCTCGTCAGAGTAACAACACCGTTAAGAATTTCGGTTCTTGAGTGGTGACGACCACGATGAAGTAGAAGAAAGAGAAGACGCTGCGTGAGTTGAGTAGACCTTCCAGTTCGTAGACTATGATTATTCCACTTTGTTCACTTGGATGCACAAAAGCATGAT
This sequence comes from Agriphila tristella, assembly GCA_928269145.1. Taxonomy (NCBI): domain Eukaryota; kingdom Metazoa; phylum Arthropoda; class Insecta; order Lepidoptera; family Crambidae; genus Agriphila; species Agriphila tristella. The sequence goes on from OV743432.1 coordinate 33,477,201, forward strand.
GACGATGACTTTAGGGGCACTAATTACAAAGAGATGCGGTTCTTTAGCAGTGACGACGAGACACGAACTTGGACGCAGCGAGCGTGAATCTATCTGCAAAGCTCCCAACAGTAGACGTATGACTTTAGTTGTTACAAGCTTAGTTGTTAAATGTTGTTTAATTCTTCCACTTTGTTCAGTTCACCTGTGTGCACAAAGGTATATGACGATGACTTTAGGGGCACTAATTACAAAGAGATGCGGTTCTTTAGCAGTGACGACGAGACACGAACTTGGACGCAGCGAGCGTGAATCTATCTGCAAAGCTCCCAACAGTAGACGTATGACTTTAGTTGTTACAAGCTTAGTTGTTAAATGTTGTTTAATTCTTCCACTTTGTTCAGTTCACCTGTGTGCACAAAGGTATATGACGATGACTTTAGGGGCACTAATTACAAAGAGATGCGGTTCTTTAGCAGTGACGACGAGACACGAACTTGGACGCAGCGAGCGTGAATCTATCTGCAAAGCTCCCAACAGTAGACGTATGACTTTAGTTGTTACAAGCTTAGTTGTTAAATGTTGTTTAATTCTTCCACTTTGTTCACCTGTGTGCACAAAGGTATATGACGATGACTTTAGGGGCACTAATTACAAAGAGATGCGGTTCTTTAGCAGTGACGACGAGACACGAACTTGGACGCAGCGAGCGTGAATCTATCTGCAAAGCTCCCAACAGTAGACGTATGACTTTAGTTGTTACAAGCTTAGTTGTTAAATGTTGTTTAATTCTTCCACTTTGTTCACCTGTGTGCACAAAGGTATATGACGATGACTTTAGGGGCACTAATTACAAAGAGATGCGGTTCTTTAGCGCAGTGACGACGAGACACGAACTTGGACGCAGCGAGCGTGAATCTATCTGCAGACCAACACGTAGAGTCGTAGACGTAGACTATGCATGACTTTAGTTGTTACAAGTTTAGTAATTAAAGTTTACCATAGCTTTAGCTTTATTTGTTGCTACAGGATTTCTGAAGTTATAAGGAAGCCTTTCGACCGTACTATCATATATTATGTGGTTCGACGAAAATGGCTTGGAACTTCTGTGCTGTTTTGTGGGTGAGCTTATATCAAAGCAACTTTTAGGTAATCAGGTCAGTGCTTTAGCAGTTTTCTAGAAACTACGTCGTCAATAGAAGAAATAAATAAAAGTTGTTTTTGGTATGACTACACTGACTGAACATGGTGCCAACAACAAGTGTATTTCTATAAATCAGGACAACATGCCAACAGAAGCAATGATGATTTTAGTACAAATATTTTAATACGCAGCAATTCTCTATGGTTTTTGGTTGTTTGAAGACTGGAACAGGAATGTGTAAGCTAATTAGAGATGGGAAACCGGGCCCGCCCGGGCCCGGTACCCTTTTCGACACTCACCGGGCCCGGCCATTCTTACCGGGCCCGGTCACCGGACCCGGTAGGTATGAAAACCGCGGCGCGGGAGCGCCAGCTCGTACAAAATTGGTAACACTTACTGGTTTTAATAGCTTAAATTTAAGAAATCACATAATATTTTGCTTTTGGCAAATAAGAATTCGTTTTATTTATACCAAAGCTACCAAACTTACCAAAGTTTCTAAGTTGATAAGACGAGTTTAGTACTTTACTTTAAGCTGCGTTATTAGTTGCTTATTCTAGCAAATTTTCATAAAGTACTTTAAAGGTTTCATCTCTAATATATCAACCCGGCCGGGTCCGCCGGGCCCGGGCCGGGTTGGCGACGAATGCTACCGGGCCCGGCCGGGTTGAGAAACATACCGGGTTGCAATCTCTAAAGCTAATCAAGTATTTCACTTCAAACCGCAGCTAAGTAGCGGAGCAAACATGTTAACTTAACTCGGCCCCCACTTTCCGCTGTACGTACAAACAGATCTCGTTCATTTACAACAAATATTTAGTTTGAATGCCTTAAGCCATAAGCGGAAGCGGGTATCGGCTAACTGATACCCGCTGTTGACTGTTGAGTGTTGACTAACAACCTTGACTACCAACCTAAGTTGACTGTTCAAATATAAACCGTTAACTTAGCACAAACAATAAATTCATAATTGTTGGTCGAATTCGGCAATTCAGCCAAGCTACGAAAAAAGTACGTCTACGCCTAGTCAGTTGGTTCACCAACTTCATGTAACTATCATTCCCAGAAAATAACCTTATGTTCGTTCTGTTTTCGTTATTATTTATTACGAAACTAATCAGTCATTTAATAATTATAAGATTTAAGACAAATTGGCGCGAAATTCTAGTAAGTATTTGATTCTGGTAAAAATAAATCACATTAATCAACGTCAAATATTCAATAATATCGAGACAACGATAAAACTTTATGGTAATTGGACATATATGTTTAATTCAAGGATAATGATTAATGACGTTAAACATGTTAAAATAAATGTTAAGTATGTGAATGGAATGACATATAATAGAATTTATACGTCAGGCTAAAAAATAAGATCAATATTCTTCACAAAATAGCACAAAGTAGCCACTTTTAGTGTGTAGTCCCACTTCACCCGCTTTAAGTAAATATGTTAGTAAAGTTAATTCTTAGAAATACATATAGTCTTGCAATCAATAATTAAAATATTGTATTGTAAATTGTGAACATTCTTTTGCGATTATTTTTCGCTCCATACAGGTAATTTAAATCAGTCAGTCTAATTATTTGGCGCGAAAATATAATAGCTATCGCTTATAACTTGTGGCAGCATTACAACGAGTGAAAACTGCTCATTTCAAAGCCGCACCGATACACCGCGGTGGTCTGAAACTCGACCCGAGTTCTAAATTGTTTTACTATTACGTAAATAATTTTTATGGCCTATAGCTGCGGTGTAATTTATTTGAAACCATACAGATTATAAGGCTACTGTCACGTTTTTATGTTCATCTACTTAATAATGAATGCATCGTCACAAAAGCTTAGGAACTAGATTTTTTTGTTATAATTTATTTACTCAGCTACATCCAACCATGCTTATAAAATTCTGAAATCTAAAATTGTGTAAATCCTTCATAAACCGTGTATAATCTAAATCACTTGGAATTGCACAACCTAATTCCGCCATCTGACATCTCCCAATTTTTCCATAGGACAACAATGTACGAATCAGCGTCACCGTTTTTGGTGGATATTCCAAAGACTCGCACTAAGCGTTTTGCGTAGAACTTATAAATATTCTGTGGATTTTCTTCAAATTTTATCATCCGTACAGCTGTGCCATAGTTACTGTATTTTTAGGAAACATGCATTTTTAGTACCTATATACGTTATTATAGATTTATACTAGTATTTAATTAAATAAATTCTGATTGAAATGGTATTATTATATTTAGAGCTACCTTTATATCAGAAATACTACATTACGTTATGTAAGCCTAAATAAAGGACACATTTTTGTAAATTTAATAATAACCTTGGGTTGAGTATTGTTTTCAAAACTCCGTTAGTTTTAAAAATTTTGTTAATATTGCTTAAATGCACAATCTGTGAAAAGGTCTACGACTATTATTAGTCACGTCTAACTAAGCTGACATAAGTCTTTTTTACGAGCGATGTCAGTTAACTCGCAAAATTGTTGAATAAATTGCCAAGCAATTTTGTGCAATCAGGGTTGTGCACACAATGCGGTTGGGGAAAGGTTGCCAATTTGCCATGTCAGCTAATTTTAAATAAAAGAAAGAATGTTTGAAAAACTATAATAAGACAAATCAATCGGTACCTTGAATACTTAAAGTTTTTAGCCAAAGAAAGATAAATCATAAGGTGATCTGAACTGGTAATTTACCAGTGCTAAACAGTGTCAATAGTTTCCCTGTCAGCCAAGGAATGTAGTACTTAACTACTTGCGCCAACTTGAAATCGACTACAATTCACAAAAAGGCGAAATTAAATACAAACCAGCTTCTTCGGGTGTGATAAAAGTAAAACAACGACATTCTTCATGAACTACGATATGATGATTATCAAGTTTCCTAATGCGGCAGCCCTACATCGAATATATCAGCAATTATCGGAGAGCCACGATGCGCCGAGACGTTGCCGTGACGAGACGATTCCGAGACGACATAGACACGCCTCGGGCTAGGTATACATATTACATACTTCGATAATTTTGCGGAACCCTTTTCAGAATTGAAATTATATAATCATTACTATGACACGCATATTTTGCGTGTCATAGTAATGATTTTCCCTTCCAACTTCCAACATTAGAATATTATTATGGTTATTTTAGAAATTATTAAAATTGACATCTATTTTTGTTCTTTTAGAGTTTCAGACAGATTAAATTAAAATAATTTTTAATTTAATCTGTCTGTCTGCGTTTGTTTTTTCATGTATTAAATAGCATTTGTTTTCACATTTCTAGAACTATCTTAAGATAAAACAATGAAGGTTTTCGTATACACTGTAAAATAAACAGAAATGCGTCCCGACTAATAACAGTCCGCCTAGATTTAAGACAAGTCATTAAGAGCCAATTTCACCATTGATTTTAAACGCGCTTTGTCAAAAAACAAGTTTAAGGCTGTCACTGTCATAACAACAAAGTAAAATTTGTTACAAAAATGTACAATTATGTTATAAACAATGCCTTGTTAAATCTTGATTCAATTTTTTTAATGACCTGGTGAAATTGATTATTGGAATAAACGGGGAACGGGGTATCAAACTCGACAGTTAAACTACATTACGTAAAACGTGATCTTAATCGCGTTTAAAATCAATGGTGAATTTGGCTCTTAGTTTAACTGGCGATAAACTTCAGAGCTTTTCATTTTATTCCAGCGCCATTCTGTAATAAACTACAGAATAAATAATAGTACAAAATGAACGACCTGCAGGAATGAATGACGCGCCACTCAAAGTCAGGAAGTAACAAACTCTGAGCAATATAATATTCTGTGCTCTGAGTAAGTATTAAAATAGAAAATTGAAGCGTCATAAATATTGCAATTAGTGTAAAGTGGCGTGCTAAGCTAAATTAGATTTCTATAAAAGATATGATTTCAAATACATTAATTGAAGAATTGAACTGTGGGATGGGAGGGAACACATAAAGATACAGAAAATCGAAGTGACGTAAGCTAAGTGTTATAATTATTGTGGGAAATGGCGCTTAAGCTAAATTGGATTTCTTCAATATCATAAGGTACGGTAAACCTTCGAAACGAAAAAGTTGAAATGTCATAATTATTGCTATTATTGCGTGAAGTGCAGTGCATGCAACGCTGGCGCTTCAAGCAAAATTGAATTTCTATTAAAATTAATGTTAAGTAATTAATTAGTTGAAGTAAAAAATATTACCTATTTTCAGTAAACTCTGGGAACGGTTTAAATAGAAAAATTAAAATGGCATAATTGTTGCAATTATTGTGTGAAGTGGCACTCTGTTAATAGTATTGTTATTTAACATTACTCATGTCATGTTTATTATGAAAATGTTACATAAATAAAAAGTAGTCATGACGGATTCATACAATAAAGTGCGAGAATTACTTATAGGTTCACTATTATTCGATTATTGTCTTAACAATGAAATTCGATAGCAATACATAATGAAGCAATTCTTTCCACTCACACGTCATTGGACATTGGATATTTATTACTTAGATCAAGATATTGTCAAAATAATGGACTGTTTAATTTATTGCATTAATCAGGGAGTTAGTCGTCGTAATCATTAAATAAAACCTTTCAAAATACATCTGTCAAAAAGTGAGTTATCTCTAACTAGAACATTAATTTTGGCAAGTATCTTAGTATTTGTGAGCAATATTAACTTATAGATTTTGCTTCGTGCTTTATGCTTCAAATTGATTTGCCAATTTGGTAAGAGAATGTTACCTTATTTTTGTATACGTTGTTATTTAATTTACAATAGCATGGTTCAAAAATAAATAAAAACGTTTTAATTTAAATTAAAAAAAATAAAAGCATCATAACGTAAATTATTGTAGCACTACACACGCATCGCATCATGCCATTACCGTATAATCGTATATGAACCCGTGTGGTCTTAAAAAAAAAATAGCATTAAACAAGATAGATCGGTGCCTGGAATGTAGTCTTAACTTAAACAAGTATCGAGAGCAGATGTACGAAGATTAATTAAAACAAGATGGCTTCGGCAGGTGGCGCCGGCACAGCTGAACGAAAATTATCCGACAATTTCTTTCGTTTTATACTTATTCCGATTCGCTTAACAGTACTCAGTGGGCTAGCGATAATACCACTACTTATCTATAGGTATACCTCCTAACTCTAGCAGTTTACTATTTACGAGACTGAAATATTGTCAATAAAATTTTACTCAAAGTATTTATCTTTAATTTGATCGTCTTTCTAACCAATAACACACTTATAGTTAATAAAATTGAAATACTTTTTCTATAAAATAATAGACGCGAAGATACCGTCGCATTCACAGACGATTACGTCCTAAAACGCGAGCACATAATTTACCAAAATTCGGTCTCGGAAATGACACGAAATCGTTCACAGGCCCGTCTCCCGAACCATTAACTACTCGGCTCTATGATTTGACGGACTAACGAAGGAGCCGTAAAATCCCTCTTTATAATCACCGTGGACCGCTCCCAAAGCGGCCAGAGGGGCCCTGATTGCAGGGTAGCCGCCCATCGTCGGCATTCGACTGTGAACAACATCAAACAGACCAAAAACAATACAACGAAAACGCACTTACGACTTTATTCGTTGCGCCCCACTTACACCCTTTTTCGCCTCAACCTCCATGTTGATTCTGGGACAGTGTTCAACGTAATGAAATAAACCTTTTGGATTTCAAAGAGGTGGTTCTAATCACGAATATGCTTAGACTCTAATTTGACATACTATTTCGTTGCATGCATCGTTTGGTATATCTGTGTATTGCGTGATTATAGTTTTTCATTTGTTTCATCTTCTTTGTCTTTTGTGTTTTGTTACCTGTGCGTGTATGTTCAATTGCGTATTTAAATCATTGTTTTCATTGTATGTAATTCATAGTTTTTCCGTATTTTAATTGGGTTCGTTTCCCATTCTTTGTTTTACTTCGTACGATAATTACTGTGGTGTATTTCTACTAGAAACGAACGATGTTTTGCTAATTGACACTAAATGTTGGTCGTTTGTCATTCATGTTCAAGTGTCGCAGTCGCTACACGCGAGGCAGAATTTGTATTTAATTTAGTTAGTGAAAGTTTCTACAGTCTTTTCTTTAGAAATTTTGTTTTCACTATTTCAGTAAGTATCTACTTAACTTCTGAAATAGTATTACTTACCTTTTTGTACGTCAACTTTCTACTTCGAATTATCCTAAGTGTCATGATGTCATGGAAAAGAAAGTAAGGATTTCGATAAGACGATATCAAAAAAGAATTTAATTATCTTATCAAAACTTTCTAAATATCTGTAGACAAGAAAGGCCCATAACGAAAAATATTTTCTTTATAACTTCTATCGTTCTATCCAAAAAGGTTTTCAAATCAAAATATAAAAAAGATACTGTAAACTCCTAGACAGCCTTTTTGAACACTCGAAAAAGGTTCTCTCAGTGTGTAATTTTAGATCAATTTGGCGTCTACCTGTTTTATAGCAAATTACCGACTCAAATTTGGTTTTAATCGACGGATGTCGGTCGGTTGAGAAATGATAATTTGAGGAGACATATGCTGGAGTAGATGATTATATTAATGCGTAGGGTCGCTTATATGAAAGTAATGACAGAGCGCATAAGGCCTGTTTACACGCCATCTTTGATAATGACACTGATGCAGTTGGCGGTGTTCTGCCTCGTTTGTCGATCAAATGCAAATGTGATAAAGATAACTGCTGTATGTATAGTAATACGAATATATCAAGGTATGGTTTTAACTAAAATTATATTACGAGTAAATTGGTTAAACGATAAAAATAGACACACACAATAAACTCTAGTAAGATTCTGACTATTTAACTCTTCAAATTATTCAAAAAATGAGAGATATTCAAGATATTCAAAGAGTTTGAAGAACAATTTGAAGAGTTTAATCTTCTGTAAAAGGTTTTTAGTAAAGGGTCGCCAAGTTCTTATAATTCCTTGTTTACTAGTGCAGTGCATATTCCGCAAATAATTACAACATACCTACTTTAAACAACGATAATCACTTTCTATATTTAAATACTAATACGGTACTCTTTTTAACTTAATAATAATGAAATAGAAACCCGAATAATGCAGAACGGTATAGAGACAACATGCGAGAAACATTTAATTTATAAATATTTAACGTTAATTAATCAAATGCAAATACAATCGTAAAACAGATAGATTTATATGGTGTTTTATTTACCGATTGCCACCATTTCATTGGTGGCAATCGGTGGCTTACAGTGAAAGCATGCCGAAAAGATCCTGTTACATACCTATAGTAATAAAAAAAATTTTTTTAACATGAGAACCTTGAACAATAACAAGTCCTACAAAAATACAATATTTAAAAAAAAAACGAGGCAGTTGATTAGTAAAAAGCAAGCATTAATATGAATATAACAATTGTTTAGAAATTAATAACGACATGCAATTTTACAATCGACAACCGATTAATTGTAATTATTAAATTTTATCTTAAGAATGTGGTCTTATTAATAATAAAAACTAAAGCAAACGTGGGCGATGAGAAATGGTATCACTTATAGGGAGACTTTATAATATGAGGAATGTTAATTTGAAATTAGAACTATTAATTGCTTTTTTAACGTGTTAAATAAAATAAAGCTTTTAAAACTCTTTGCCAATTAAAGAGTTCCGATTAGAAGTTGTCACAAAGAGATTGGAGTTCTAAAACTATTTGATTAACAGACGACAATTTGGTGGGTGATAAACAGAAAATGTATGCAAATTTTCGATCGGTGCTTGAAGATAAATATTAATTACTGTCTCTTGTATTTTACGACACGAAAAACCAGATTTTAATTTAATTTCGCGTGGTTCGTTTTTTGCTTTAGAGTTTTAATTTGTTTATTTCATTAATGTTTTCATTCGTTTGATTGAAAATCGTAACATATCCAAAATACATTATTGTGTGAGCTTCAATTGAGATTAAGGTTCTTTTCAAGTTCAGATTAGAGCATAACCAATACATAATTCTTATAATCTAGGTAGGACGGTATATCTTGCTAACTAATCGTTATGTTATAGTATAAATGACTTTTGTTTTTGTGCTCTCAAAAGGAGACATTATGGTAAGGGAAGGTAGAAAAAAGAGAAGGTCATACGTCTTGCAATTAAAAATTTCGGAACTTGATATCCACTATCATCCAGTACTGAAATCTTATATAAGGTAGGTGTATCTACCTACTTTCCGATGTTGTTTTATGTAACTCGAAGTGTGTGGCCAAAGAATAAACAGGGCTGTCATTAATATCATCTGTGACAGCAACTGGACCATTGCGGCATACGAGCCGTTAGGTAGGTATCTCAAACCGGACCACAGATAACATAATAAGATGCAACCTTGTTCGGAATTGGATCGGCTTTAAATCATTACGTTGGTAACCCACATGACGGCCTGTCAGTGAAATGTTTTGATAAGGACGTATCATGCGTTTGCGACTGGTGGTGGTATGTCACATTACTTGCATGACAGGAAGATCATTTACAATTATTTATTCTGTGATTAACTAAAAAAATACCAAGCCCTACGAATTCAGGACAATTTGCAATGCGAGTCTTTTGGAAGAGCTCTATCGTTACGTTACCGAGTTCGTGATAACTGTTGGTAGCAATTACAACTTTACAAGCATGAATTAAAATAATTTTGTTTATTAGATATCATTGTGATAACATAACTACCGGGGATTTTCATGAATCAATTAGTTATTGAATTTGGCATTACAGAAATAATAATAACAACAATCGTTTTTAAATATCATTGATCTAAAGTAGGAAGGTACTTTTTTGTCAAGAGATAAGTTTTCGTTTTAAAAAAATCTTCTATTACTAAGCAACTAATTGCTTTGCTTGTGAAGCGCTATAGGCTTATTTTTTACAATTTTTACTAATTCGGCACCCTGATTATCTAAAAAGAAACTATTTAGCGACCGGTTGCATTTAACATACATTGCTACTTTTCTTTGGTATGTTTTTTTTTATCCCGAAGAAAAGTAGCAATGTATTACGTTCATCTGTGAACTGCGACCGGTCGCTAGGCGGTTTCTAATTAGATAATCAGCCCGCGGATTATATTGCCAATTTTTTTTTTTTTTTTTTTTTTTTTTATAACTGAGATAAAAGGATTTACTTTAAACGTACGTAATTTTATCATTTTTCATAACAAGTCATAAGGGATTAAAGATATTCCATCACACAGTTGGACAATAAATAATCAATCATTATCAACAATAATATTCAAAGTTCAAATAGTATAAAAGATCGTATATTTTATGTTTACGACGAAATCGACGAATGAAGGGTTAACGACGAATAAAGACATTATAGCACGGATGCCATTATAGTGCTTATAGTGGCTTAAGAAAGGCTAATAAAATAATTTCACATCGAGTAATTGGTTCGTCTGTCCGTCTATAAATAGTGCTAAGAGTCGACAGTGGGTAATAAACCGTGTTGTTTGAATTAAAGATGGTTTATAACATGTACAGTCAGCAGCACATCAGGTAATACAAAACTGTCGGAAATCTACAATTTATTTTGAACCTTAATTTCCTTCCATTTAAGTATAAAATTGATTGAATATGATAACACTATTGTGGAAGCCCAGCGTGCCGTTGTCTATCTATACATATTACCTACATGATATTGTTTTATATTGAACCGTGTGTCTTGCAATTTAAGAAGGGTTATGCCACAGTACATATATAAGTTTTTTCAAACAGTATGAGAGCTCCATGGAAACGTTCGAATTTGACGGCTGGCGTCACTCTAAGTGCTCTAAGAGCTCTAAGCAAAGTTCGCAGTACTTTGGTCAGGGTTGTGACATCGCGTCGCAGATGTTTCCATAGCGTTCGCGCGTAGCATTCCACGAGACGGCCGGAAAATGCCAACCCTAGCGATCCGACGTAGTGCAATGACAAAGGGGCCTAAGTGACGTTAGCTCCTCTACTGTTTGAAAAACTTATATATGTACTGTGGTTATGCGCTACGCTAGCGCCGCCAATGGAAAAAATCATAGTGCGAAATTGTGTTCTTATAGTGCACTCCGAAGAAGCTTTATGGTACTTTTTAAGGCTTATACAATATTTTCAAGCCTGTCGTTTAGTTTATTGCTAATTCGTATAATTATGTATATCGTATTTAAATCCATTAAACTAAGGGACAGGCTAAAAATATTGTATAAGCGATAAAAAATACTTCGAAGTGCACTATAAGAACACAATTCATGATTTCGTCTTTATTTAAGCACTCAGTTTTTTTCCATTTGCGGCGCTAGTGTAGCGCATAAACCCTCTTAAGCTGATAATCAGTTGATATTTGACATTTATGATTATTGGTAACCTGTCGTTCTGCACAATGGGGAGGAAAAGCGCAATTTTATCCCGATAGGTGGCGTCTGGCCTTTGGTACCCGGCCGCCTCAAAGAAAGTGTCAAAACATATGGGAATCTTTTGGAGTATTGCACTTTTTAATTTTATACTGAGAAAATGCCGCATTGTTATGCATGTAACTTGTAAAATATTGGAGTTCATCGATTTCCCAGTAACAAAAAAAATAGTGGGCAAAAAAATATGCTTTTCCCTCGATTTTCTCCTTTGCTCAGCCTGAGAAACATTATAAATCAAAAGGAATGTTTCATGAATTTGATGAAGCTTCGCCAAAATAAAACAACATTTGAATTATAACAGCTTTGTTCTTCAATATTTCAACCTCAGCAGTTTCTAACATATTTATAACTTGGATGAATTTGATAGGTATATCAAATATGGAATAAGCCCAATATTGGGGCCAAACAGAGAATTAATAGAATTTTATATGCCAGAGTCATTCAAGAAACTTAGAATAATAAAATAAATATGATAAAACGGTTCGTGTAATTTTGGATGGTACAGAAATTCCAGTACAGAAACCTGAAATTACTATTGCACAGAAGGCATCATCAGGCAACTATAAACACGGAAATTCACACTCAGTTGCTTTGTTAAAATTTAAATCATATGCTTCTAATCTGAAATAAAAAGATTACTTGTAAATCTTACACGAAATTTAAAGAAATGTAATGCTTGTTAGCAATTTTTTGTAAGTTGCTATAAACTTTCTTGCCTGTTGTTTTGGCTTTTCTTTTCCGTAATTCTTATTTTATATGAGCTAAAGTTAGCATAGAATACATTGTTTGTCCGCAAAACCGAAAAAAATACAATCTAAGAAAGTAAAATCACGTAATACACAGTCAAGACAATATAAGCTCAAACTGACAATTGTTCCAAAGACTGAGCGCCATCTGTAATTCACTTTGCCTTCGCCTCCCCATTAAATAACACTTAATCTTTTTTTTTTAATTTTCATCCAATTCTAGTAAATTAATATTCAGTTTTTGTTCAGTTACTTATTTAATCGTGTTGTGAAAACATAGAGCAGTGCAATTTAAATAAATACAATGTATTAATACATTGTATTTATTTAAATTCTCGTGTGAGTTGTAAAACGGCTTTTTACTTTCAACTACTAAAGTGAAAAGACTTCATTTAACTAAATTAAATAGTTATCGTTTGTAAAGGCTCCTTAAAAGGTTTTACACATTCCGATTTTTTTTGCAGCGATACCAACAAAGCGCGTTCAACAGCCACGCGATTATTTTATTAAGTATCGAGAAATGTTGACGATTTGCGACTGTATCTATGATGCATAACGACTGAATCGCGACTGTATCGCTACAAAAAGTCGTAAGTCACAATGTGTAAGGGCCTTAAGTGTTAAGTTATTTTTAACTTCAAGCACACCGAGGCGGTTACAAGTAGTTGGTATTACCGACGCAGGCGCAACTGTAAAACGAATCGTCGATGGTTAGAATGTTAAATGCTAAGCGATAAATTACTTCATCGCAAATCAATGCTTAGGGTTGAACATTTCACAAATAATACTATGAGGTCTCATCTCACAGTGGACGCAAAGCGTCCCAAGTGTCCCAACTACCAATCACACGTAATACGTAAAACAAACGAACCAATCACAGAGCGCTATTTCAACGCAGAGCGTTCGCATTGGCAAGGGTCGTTTGAGTATTGTTCTTGAATACGAGTGTTAGATAATTATCTGTTAATTTAACACTTTTAGCGAAGTAATGTAAGATTCGTTTACATCTGTGCTTTGCTTGTGCAATGTCCTGATGACGAAATAATAAGTGATAAGTACTAAATATTTTGAGTTTCACCAACCAGTCTTTTAGTCCAGTTGGTGAATAATCCTGCAAAAGCAAGAGTGGTTATGCCGTACGTTTACAGTGACTTTATTAAAAAGAAAGCCCTGCTTCTCTTTGCAAAGAAGGATGTGTTTAGGAAGTAAAATGTATGTATAACAATAAAGTTATATAAATTCGTATTAAACTTAAGCTGCGACACAGCCCTACGTAAGATGCCCACAGACATACGAACAAATGTGAGGTTTAGACATGACCGTGTAATAGAAGCACTGCAAATACAACTGTGAAAAGACGAATGTCGCAACTGCATTATAACACCCAATGACAGACTGACAGACAGGTTTGCCTGTTCTACGAGCTAAGCAGTTGAGGGTTGCACAATTAACAACAGAAAGAGTAAGGATGTATATATGGACCTATCGAGAAATTGGGTTTTGATATCGATAAAAAAGAGGCTACACGAAAGATACGAGCCTTTTCAGGAAAAAACATCATTAGCGCCAAAATTAACAAAAAAGTGTTTTAACCGCCATATCCGCTGTTTTTGCTTGCACCTTATACCACTGACTCGAGAGAGTTCACATTAAGTACAATATAATTCTATTTTATTTTAATTTTTTATCGTAAGTTACAACCCAATCAGTTTTTTGTCGTAACCTTCATCGGCTGATTTATCGTAAGTGTACCTGTTGCTTACTATAGGAAATTAAAACTATAGGGAATTAAAATACTAGGTTATTTAGTTTACATAGTAAACATCCTACTTGGCGCTTACGATAATGATAATAAATTACCTATGCAACGTAAGTTAAATACTCGCTTGCGATTATTATCAAAAACATTTTAAATAAACCTTCTCCTGTAAAATATGCAAAATGGCGCCTCCGATGTTCTTCCCGAAAAGGCTATTATTTTTATAAGTAGTCAGGTGTGCTAGGGGAGAGGAAAGTGGGTACTTATGCCAAATTGACTATGCCATCTTTTGGATCAAAAGGTTAAGGTTGTTAATTCAAAACGTCCTTTTTGATTAATAATACTAAGGGTTTTATAGTCTTAAAAAACCACTACAAGTCGGACAATCATTGTGTCTAGACAACAGAATGACTCATTCCGTCATATTAAACATAAATAATTCTCATAAAGCACTCACGGAGATGGAATACTTGTCAACAGCGTAAATTAATTACTAACAAGATATTTTATTAATAACAGTGGGTGGAGCGTATCTAATGTATGAGAAAGTTAACTTTGTTACACACTACCTACTCATTGCTATTTTGTCTAAAATTGTGAGCATTTGTAAATTCAACTATTTATCTACTTACTTTACTTTTCAATTATTGCTATGTTTAACCTACTAATATTATAAATGTGAAAGTTTGTGGGTTTGGATGTTTAGATGTTTGTTCCTTAATCACGCAAAAACTACTGAACGGATTTGGTTGAAATTCGGCACACAGATAGTTGACAGCCTAGATTAACACGGGATACTTTTTATCCCGATATACCCACGGGAACGGGAACCACGCGGGTGAAACCGCGGGCGGCCGCTAGTAAGATATAAAACTTTTTTTATTGGTGACAATAATTTAATCGATTCATGTTTTCGACTCTACGCATAAATGCTATTTTGTTTAAAATTATGGGCATTTGTAAATTCAACTACTTATACTTACCTACTTTAAATAATTTACAATCGCTATGTTAAGATAGAAAATAATTTTTTATCGGTGACCATTTTAATCGATTCTTGTTTTCAACTCTACGCATAAATGTCAAATGCAAAATTTTAAGCGCCGAGTGCTAGTGCCGCCCATTAATTTGCAAATAAACATCGATAACAATCTTACCGTTCGCTCTTGGCATGTCATCGATGCGATAGTGATCATTGCGAGTGGTGATGGCGCCAAAAACGGCAGCGCAATGAGGTCACCGGTGGCGGAGCGCCAAGTGCACCAAGAGTCACGGACTTCTTTCTTGCTCGCCAAAAGGGTTCAACATGTCTTTATTACAAAAAGTATAAAGGTCATAATTGCAACTCCATTCAACGCTTTAATCCGACATTGTGCTTCTACTCACTTCAGCGTGTTAAACCGAGACGCATTCGGTATGCGTACATTAATTAACTTTCCATGCACCTTAATTGCCTGTATTTCATTCTGCTTGAAATCCGCTTTGTTTGAATACTGGGTGTATTATTATAAACAACTCATGATTATTTCAAACAATGGCTCTGCTCCAATTTCGCAGTACCTGTGGCTTCGGGGGCAGTGACGTGACGTGAAGTGCGTTAAGATTACGAACTTTTATTAGGTAGCTACCGGCATTCTAGACTTAAAATTTCGACATTAATCGTGCTGACCACTTTGCATTGCAGTGGCAGACGGCCAAAGACCGGTGGCGCCATTGCTGTCAGTCGCGGACAATTACAGACATAGGATGTAACATGAGCTGTTAAATAAAACTGTTCATGATTAATACCACGCCGCTGAGCACCCAACCTAATAAACTTTAACAAATGACGAATTAAGCGCCAGGCCAGTATCATGTTATCTGTGGTAATTCGCATTATAAAACACTTATTTATAAATGACTATTGAACTAGCAAACAGCACAAGTCTGTAACAAGAAACTAGACATTTTGCGATCAAAACAATTATCGTATCGAAGTGAAAGACAATAGTGATGTGCGTGCAACCGCTAATCGACAAGCGAGACAGGCGCCAGCCATGCCACCGCAGGAATGGGGGCAGGCAGGCGTCAAGCCAAGCGAAACGGCAGTCACATCGCAATATCGATAAATAGCTAATCCGCGCAATTTATTCCCACTTTATAGGTAGCTAGTAGCTACATAAAATCTGTATTTTATACTGTAATTCCGTTTTAGTACCTTGGATAATTCCCCGTTGACTGAATCCGTGTTTCTAGCTATAACAAAATGCTCCTCTCCTCAGGTGCGGTCACATTTGCCTAACGCCACGTGTTAACACGCCGCATTTATGTATATAGGGCCGTGTTATAAGATAAATGTGGTTCTAGTGCATTGCATACATTTACTATGAAAACTGATGTCATCTGATAACACGTGTTAACATGTGGAGTCAGACAAATGAGATGTCTTCTCTCTGCTCAAAAATATAATTTCAATCACCAGTATCAAATTTTCAATCTATCAGAATTGGTCAATAGAACAATGACATTAAAAATGGAAAAAAAATTGTTGTGAGATGTCTGCGACACAATAATGGCATTCACTTTTAATCTAATTAGTATGTACATATTTAAAAATTCTTTTGTTTTTCGCATAAAAAATGTCTTATTCTTCTTATTATGAAATCAAAGTGAAAAACCCCGTCCGATTTTTATATTAATTCTAATTAATGCCTTTTTTAAGTCTTTGATAATAAAGTTTTCAACTGGTCCAAGTTTACCTCGTTTTTGTTACGTCGACTGCTATGACAACACTAGCGGATGCTACGGCGCCACAACGGACGGGGCGCCTCGAACAATGCGTCGGGTAGTCCGTTTGTTAATTGTCACCGTGGTAAATACTTGTTTTTTTAATAATGGCATGCTAATTCTTGTTTTGCGGAACGGGGCGATGCTCTTTTGTTCTTAAACAAAAGCGGCCTTCGGATTTCGAAGGACCATTTTGTGAGTGGCAATTGTTTTGCAAAGATTTTATGACAACACTTGAGATAACTTTTTGGCGGGAAGACAGTTAAGTGCACTTATTGTTAAGTACCTAAGTACTTTAAAATGCTTACCTACACTTAGATGATTCATGAAGACATTGTTAATTACTAAACCAACGCGTTTATCATAAAATTTAATGGTTGGACCGTTAAGTACTTAACTTTTAAATTATAGTAGGAAACAATAATGGGTAGGTATTCTACTAATATTTAGTGGGATAGCATAAGATGTTTCGTTTAATAATGTTTAAGATTGCACAACAAAACATAGTGGTTCTCTAAACTAAAATAATTCAGTCAAAATCTGTGTTGAAACCCCACTGTGAGCTGTGATGAAAAATGTAGAGATTTACTCACAAGACATGGCTTTAACGTCACATTTTGAGCTTACCTGAAACAGAACAGAAGGAAATCATTAGTAATTAATTTAAGAAAAACAGTTTCGTAATGAATTTGGCAACAAAATCTGAGCACACAGAGTACCTGTCTACTGTAAAAATAGTAGCAATAGCGTCCAGAAGGCAAAATGAAGTGAAATATTATTAAATCCATTTTTGGAACAATCAATTTGTAAGTACAATCAAACAAAAATACCAAGTTTAATTCTTTTGTAATTCGATTTAAGTTATGCACTTGTAACTTGTTGTCTCGCCTGAAAATGAAACAATGACCAATTGCCAAAAAGAGTTTTGCTTTCTGAAAAATTGCGATAAGTCTGTTGCTTTGACAAATGTTTTTTTGCCAAATAAAGCGTACAATAATTTGCGATATGATATTTTGTTATTAGGTAAACCTGGTTCAGTAAGTACGAGAATCGATAGTAACAAGTAGTAAAATCTTCATCATAGAGGGCGAGACAAGAAGTGCATACTAGGCAGTTAACAGATGACCATGACCATCAGCCATTTTTAATGTCCCCACTGCTGGGGCACAGACAGGCCTTCCTTAGGGGTGGATAAGGAGGATGGGCCATAATTGGTCGCTGTTAATTGCAAATTCAGCTGGGATCAACGGTTTAACATGCCTTCCGAAGCACGGAGGAGCTTGAGATAGTAATTTTTTGATCACCCATCCCATAACCGACCCCTGCGAAAGTTGCTTAACCTCCGCAATCGCTGGGTCAGGCGCTAAACCATTCCACGATCGAGCTCCTCGCGGCATTAACAGATAAATTACTAAAATTACTCATCTGATTGTTGACATTTACAATCATAACTTGAGGCTGGTCACATGCAGTCGTCTGTTTATTATATGTTTGTGTGTATACAACTTATTATAAACAAGGCTCCGATTTACGGCGCTACTGTGCAGTATAAATAAACATGTGTTTAGTACTGCCTACAAAAAAGGAGACTAAGTGATTTTACAGTACCAATTTTTTTTGGAACTTCGGTAAATATTCTACTGTATTCTATAAAGGTACTGCACAGCTTTTTGACAATAAAGGAGATTGTTCTACGCCCATACATTTCTCGCCCCAGAGCCAACAGCAGAGAAAAAAATATTTTCTAGTCGTAAATGACTCGTATAAGCCCATAAGAACAATGTTTTTCCACGGGCACTTTTGTGAACATTTTTATTTAAAGAAAATGAACAGATTTTTAGGTTATTTTTAATAAACGCCATCTATAAAAAGCTCTTTGATAAATATATAATTTTATCAAAGAGCTTTTTGTACATACCAAAAAATGTCGTCTAAGATCGGAATTCAACTGAAAAACTTGATATACTTATTCAGATATATTGACACCAATATCGATGTTTTCGTAACACCTATCATCCATAACTAAATGAACTGAACTGACAATGGTTGCATTCCGGCAGACGAATTGTTAAGTCATCGATCACCACAGGATATATTGGGTGCTTTCCGACAGACCAAATTGCTAAATCATTGATCGTGAAAGATTACATTTGAACATGGAAAGTAATAAAATTGAACGTTAAAATAAATTAATTTCCATGGTTAAAATGTAAACTGTGGTGATCGATAACTTAGCGAATAGCCTGCGCTAGAATGCACACATTTTAAGCATGGAAAGTATTTTTTTATAATGTTTAATAATTTACCTTCCATGGTTAAAATGTACGCTATAGCGATCGATGACTCAGCGGTTAGCCTGCTGGAATGTATCTAATGACAATCAATCAATGCAAATGACAATAATTGTCTTCAAAGATGGCGGATTTCATGGTATTAAAAATTAAAGTACTTTTAAAAGTGTATTAAATGTTTCGCAGTGTCCGCTTGTAATTATAATTCTCAAATCGTATATTAAAATATAATAAAAATTTAGATACATTTCAAATGCTTGTTGGTTTTGGGGCGATTTAGAACAATCTCCTTTAAGTGTTTTTTTATAGAATATACCTACCATACAATCTAGAATTCACTTACTGATTTTACTAAGAAATGATTGCATTTAATCTTGTTCGTTCGCCATCGAGCTTACATTAGCTATGCTATGCCATACAAAATTCGCACAAACAGACAATTATGGGGCTAGTTCTAAATTAATAGGTTAAATCTAGCACAAATTTCGTAATTTACCCGGTTACAGAGAAAAGAGCGTGGGAAGACACGCTATTTGGAACTGAGGTTGGTAACCTCTCATTAATTAGATTAAGGCTGTAATTTAGACCTACAGCTTAAAATAATTCTCCAAGTAATTTCTGTAACGTAAAAGTTACAGAATCTGAAAGTTTGTCTTTCTCAATCTTAACGTATTTATTAGCACAAAACTATGATACATTGTCAAATATGGAATTCAAAAATAATTAACTGTTTTGACATAATAATCCTCTGAAATCCTTTTACCGCTTTTTTTCAACGCACATGTCGACAGTACAACTTTTTTAGTTTGCATCCACATCTGTCGCCACGCGCCGCCTGCGCATACCACTTGTCCATTTTAACAAGACCTTCCCTGCATCCCTTGCCACCCCACAGTTGTATCAAAAAGGGGGATTGTTATGAAATCTGAGGGCTCTCATTAAAATGGACATGTATTTTGAAGGGTACATCTTCCCTCCCTTTTCTAGTGTGTTCTATTTGAAGAAGATCAACGGCGAGTTTAAAAATATAATTTTCGATATCTGATTTTATTCTAAATATTCATACCTACGTTGAATTTTACTTTAATTTACATTCATCCTTTTTTCACAGCGCTATTTTTTACAACGACTATTGGTCACATTTTTTATATTAGAATAACTTAATTGACTTCATCAAACAGTATTATTATTAAATCTTTTCAATCCTTGACTTCAGTACATAGACTCATAAGCAAAACTATAATTAAAACCAGACGTTTTCAAGTGCACGTTCAATAACAAATTTCTGAGTCACAGAACATTCAATGTTGTTAGCTGTTAATGTTGTTATTACAATTGGCAAGGGCTACTAGACATCAGTATTTCAGAATCTAGAATTCTCATGCGCGGTCCTGAAGTGAGCCTTGAAGTAAGTAGGTATACCTATAGAACAACCATCAACACAACAGAAATACCTATTTCATTTCAATCTCAAGATAAATCTTCACAAAGTGTAAATGTATTAAGTAATGGCAGAAACTTGCTTGCCATTAAACAAATAATAGTCAATAGCGTAGCGATCAGCATACAATTTGCAAGATCTATAAGTAAAATATAGTAAGCTCGCTGTAAAATATGATGACTTTTTGCACTTTTGGGATCAGCCTGTTAGCCCTACCTACTGGAGCATGGAACTAAATAATGCCAACTAATTTGGGTCACAAGGTTGACGATATGGGCACGGTCGAGGTTTCATGTTATGGCGAAAACGAAGCTCTGTAATTAACTTCACCACGCAATACGTAATGGAGGACTTAATTACCTACTTGTTCAAATTTCACAGCCGAATAAAAGACTAGAAGTAGGTAACACTGAAATCCACTCACCGATAGAATCACGAACACTAGCAATAACTGACGGGGATTCAAGGTTCATTCGATGTTAAACTAATCAGTTCTAACATTTCAATCAAATAGTGAATTTATAAGTTCGTGACTAAGAACAGTATTTAGTTCCCTTCTATTTAATCCACTTCGATCATCAAGTTGTAAATCGTCTAAAAGTAATGAGACAGCGGCTGTAATTTATGATTTAATGGATTTATAATAGATATTAAAAGTTTCTCACAATTTGAAACATAGACACGCAATTCTAATTAAACAAAAAGTGAGCATTGGGAGTGCCGCCGAACGCCCACTCCCAAGCCAATCGCGACGCAATAACAATAAAGAGACAACAATAGTCGCAAACTAGAAGATTACCGGCCGTAATATAAAACGCAAATAAATTATAGCTTTAATGAATAAATTATGAGTACAATGTGGCGCTGCGAGGGAAAAAATAGTCGTAAGTGCGGCGCCGGCGCCAACGGCGGCGCAAGGATAAACCGCACGCACTCACCGCCTTCAAACAAACCGAGTGGACACACTAATATGAACCTTAAACGAAACCATTAAGAATTAGTTTCACTAACCAGTAGCAGCGAATAAGACATTTCTACGGAAAACGTAGATTCTGAATGCGCTCATGCGACCGTAGCGAGTCATTACGATACTTGAAAGTGTTAGAGTATAAACAGACTAAACTACGCTCTAATCCCGCGGTATAAAGTTGCTATCACAATTGATTAAGCGCTTCAAAATTGGACTGTCCTTCTCGATATCAATACGTAAGAGCGAGACGAGAATCGTAAAAACTATATCCGCGAAAGCAACGATCCCGTTCATTTTGACATGTTACATGCTGCGAACGGGGTGATAAATATCTGGTCCGGACAGATGCCCGAGCCGGTGCGTAAATTCGATTTAATGCAACACCGAGCGACAAGGCGGAAGAAAGCTTAGAAACATACGACGCAAGCGTGAGAGAATTCAGAGTCAAGTATCTAAATCTCGAAGCTAAACCACTCGAAAGGTTGACCAGAGAATAAATAAAAGACGGACAATGGACACTTAAAAAGTATGCCTGCCTACATCTATTAACTAAACAAACAGGACAGGTGATTCAAGTGCACAATCCTGAGAACTATACTGCGGCTGAATGCGTAATCAAACCTCGAGTACGCAGCTATTTATAAGCGCAGCAGGTGTACCTGAAAGACGAAAAACATAAATTTCGATTCGATAACAGATGTTCGCAAGCCGACCAAACTCGACTGAGAAACAGTGTTATTTGGAGCAAAACGTTTTATGCAACCTGAAATAATCCTATAACATAAGCATCGGTTACACAACAACGCAGCTTTCTGTGTTGCGAGTTTAATCGGAAGGACAAAAAAACCTTTGAGTTGTAATCAGGTAAGACAAATAAGCGACCGCACTGGCGTTGTATAAACAGACCCACATCCCTAATCTCGAAGGTACCCAAACCTCTTAAGTACGCATCAACCGTGTTTTATTATCTCAAGGTTCCAGACACCGCTATCTTTGGGAGTCGCCTCGCTGCAACAAAAACTCGGGCTTATCAAGCTACACGAACCTCAACTTAAGGCGGCCCTATTTTTACCCTTCTGAAGCTTTTAGCCATATCAGTCTCATCCCGGAGTAGATTTATAGCCGTCTGCGCCGATACAGGTCGCCGGATATCGAATTTAGTAATGGGGATCCTGCAGTGGTATCGCATGTGGATATTATGAAGTACAAACCGAGGGAGGGATATAGTGATAATAAAATGTTGAATCCATTAAAATTTCTACTCTAAATATAGGTATAGTGTATCTACTGTGTGTATGTGTGTGTGAAAGCGAACTGGCTATTAAAGTTCTTGACTAAAATAAAGATAATAAGGCGAACTCTCTTGAAGTTCCATTAAGGGATAATGAGTGTCCAAGGAATGTAAAGCGACGTGTATGATGAATGAAGTGACGTTTTAAAGTGTCGACTAGTCGCGACAGGTACCGACCGATGACTCATCGGCAAACATAACCCAAAATGTACGACAATAGAGCAAAACGCAATATTACCATTCTAATGGAGAGGAGCTATTCGTCAGGCGGCTAATCGTAATTTTGTAACCAAGTCATAAAATTTTGTGAAAAGTGATAGAAAATAGGAAAGACGAAGGACTAAGTTACCATCAGCCATTTTTTGATGCCGCACTGCTGGGGCACAGGCCTTCCTTATGAGTGGATAAGAAGGATGGGCCATCACCATTAGAATAAATAAAGTAGGTAGGTACATATTTCTATTTTTAACTATGAATTTGACATTGCTAACTGTTGACAACGTTATTGCTTCGAATGGTTCTATACAAACGACTTTTAAGTAAATCAATAAATTTTCTCCAATTTAAGCACTTATAATAATTAGCAAGAGCCGACATATAGAAATCAGCGACAGCGGTAAAATGAAGCAGTTTACTCGAAACACTAGAAGTTATTAATTAATCACTTAATGCGGAGTCCGGACACACTATGGCGAGTCACTGCAATTAGCTCAGGCATTTGAAACCAATTCAGAAACAATAATTTAAAGCGACGCCCCAGCCCACCAGAACAGATAAAAATCGAAGCAGGTAGATTTTTTCTCAGAGATTCGTTGAAAAAATTGCCACCCTTGTTTGGCAAATCTCTCGAGTTGACGAGTACCAGGTAGAAAATGTACCTGTTGAGACTAGTCGAGAACAAAAGGGGCTACTACAAGAGGCCCGTTAATGGCAGTATGATACAGTGTGGGCGACTAAGTCAATTAGGCCATCCGCCGACGCCATTCCCGGAATGTCGGCGACAAATGAGAGGCTACGATAAGAGCATAACCCAACGTTGTGTGTTCGTCCTTTCTGCCCTTCTTTCACAAGCCTGCCTTCGCCGTTTCTGATAACAGACACCTTTTCTTAATTGAGTTTCTGTGTTTTCTATCTCCTTATCTCTGAATCGCATTAGGGGTCCTGTGTAGTTCAATTTTATTTATCAGCAATTAACAATAATCCACGTAATCTATTGGGCGGTGGGTTCGTTATACTTCACTTCGCCCGCAGATAAGTTTTTATACCGCGGACCGCGGTCTGTATTTATGAGCAGCGATAAAATTTGCTATAAAATTTAGTATCTTACATTGGCTGCGTTAAAATTCAAACACTTTATCTCGCGTGCAGAAACAACTCGTGCTGTGATTCGATTCAAACATAGTTTGTAGTTTAGGACATTATGTTGTCCATATTATATCGATAATGCATCCGGTCGACTGCTGGATAATTGCTAAAGAAACAAAAGAAAGAGGTGAATAACTGAAGTGCATTGCGGCAGTAAAAGAAAGATAAAGTGTTGTGTTGTGAGTCAGCTCCGCAGTGAACTCGGCTGCTTTCTTGTGAATCATGCTCATCCTTTATATTACAGGCGTCGTGGTGCCAGGTTCCTCTTTTTGATTCAGATCTCCAAGATGCCACGCACAATAGTCATGGTCTGATTTTGCTGCGGAATTGAAATTATTTGGAGCTTTTGGCGCGGTTTCAATAACGTGTTTGTTAATTCGGATCGTTAGCAACATTGCATGTCTATTGTTAGATTTAGCTTCCTAATTTGTTTTAAAGACAAATGGGAAGAGTATAAAATGTATGTAATATAATATTGCAATAATTAACGATGTGAGAAATAACAGTTCCCACTTATTCTTGGCCAAGCTTTGTACAGAAATTCTGTATGATGGATGATATTATTAAACTACTCCAATAGCATTTGATGTAATGACTGAATATTATGGTAAGTCTCCGGTTTTAATGATTTCTTGCATGCAATGCAACTCTTAAAGCTTCTATTTATACTATGCTATAAAAATGGTTTAGTAATTATACCTACATTAATTATATAAGCCGCAAACTACTGAATTAATTAAAAAGTATAAAAGTTATGGAGAAATAAAAATAAAGAGCACACCTATTATACCATGTTAATGTATGCAAAAGGCCAATTTACCTGAAGAAAGATGCAATGTTCTTGAATATATCGAATAAAATAACAAAGCTTCAAAACTTTTTATACTGTACACATGTTACGAAATAGAAATTATTTCTTTTTAAAATAACATCGTACTCGGTATAGACAATACAAAAGGTAGCTTAGTTCCGCTGACTCACTGTGGTCAAATTAAAATATTTATGGGGACACGGTCGCTTCGCTTTCAACATGCCCCATATGGATGGACCTTAATGTTTTGGATGAAGACAGCTGAAAACAAACAACAAATGATAGGTTTTGTTCGTATTAAATAATCGACCTTTTTATAATGGAGATCTCAATCGGGATTTCATTACAGATTGAAAGATTTTATCGCAGACACATTGCTTGAACCTTAAAATACTGAGAGATGATAGATAGGTAGAAAATTCAAAAGTTTTGTGAGTTTAAATCAAAAAGAAAAATCACTCTCAGGAAAATACTTGTGCATATTGTAGAGTGTAAATATTAAAATTGAATTTGTTGGCTAGCAATATGACTGGGAGTTGTATCACTGGCAGTGAATCCAGTAATATTAGCATATTTGGCGACAGCAAAACAGTTTATGCACAGTGGGGACATAATCAGTAGATTTGCATTCGAGAAACGAAAGACCTCACTGTGTTCGATACTGTTTTAATTCTCAAGGGAGTCTCTAGACTAGACTATCAACAGAACTACAAAGGGACTACTACTATAGTTGGGGAATTAGTGGCAGAAGGTCAAAATTTGTCATTAGATGAATTCACTTGGCACATATGTACCTTAGGTAAAACTGAGCTGATTCAGCCCGGTAGCCATCAGCCCCCTCTTGGCAGGTAGGGGGGGTGGCATTTAAAGTTTCACACCGCCGCACTTCAGAAAAAAAGTCATCTCCTTCAATATACCTACCACCTCGAGTGTGATATCATTTTGTGATGAATCAAGGATGAGGAATTCATTTTTAAAACTTTAAATGTACAATGTCATAGAAAAAAGGTAAAATATTGACGATAGTTTAAAAATAAGTTTGCTATTTTTTTATTCAACAGTCAGTATCTATTAAAAATAATCATTTTGTGCAATGAAAAAAAATATTACCTTAAAGTACATTTATTCAGCTTTTTAAAAATATATACTTTATATATAGTTATCTTTGAATGTCTATCTGAAAAAAAATCGAACATGGTATGCGACGCTGTTTCCAAACATCCGCGATTGAAAGTTAAGTTGGTTTTTTCATACAAAATGTATAGAGTACAAACTTAACTTTGCGTTCGGCTGCCGCTTATGGTCTTACGATCTTATAGTCTCTTTTAACTATTTTATGTTTTGATGCATATTTAGTTCTTTTTGTAGCAGGCATGAGGAATTTATTTTTGGGACATTTAATGTATAGTTTCATTGAAAAAAAAAATATGTTGACCAAAGTGTCAAAAATCGGTTTACAATTGTTTTTGTTCAACAGTCGGGTATCTTTTAAAATGCTTATTTTATGCAAAGGAAAAAATACCACCTTAAAGAACATTTATTCAGCTTTAAACTAATACAAACTTTATATACCTAGTTGGTTACTAAGTTCTGTAACTATGGAAAACATGAATAATACTAAATTTACAAATAATGCTACAATGAATTATATACCAAATGAAAGCACAAATATTTAAGATTATCATGTATTAAAATTATTCGAAATGACCGCCTCTGGCATGAATACACGCCTTTAGACGACGAGGCCAGTCATCGATGGCAGCACGAACTACCACCATATCCTATTCTGCGACTGCCTTGAGAATAGCGCGCTTAAGAGAGTCGAGATTCATGTGGGGCTTAGCACATGCTTTCTCCTCAATAAGTTGCCATATGGCATAATCCAGAGGATTTAAGTCTGGGCTGGAGGATGGCCATTCTTCCTGCGCGATAAAATCAATTTTGTTAGCCCGAAACCATGCTTGTGTAGATTTTGCTTTGTGCGCAGGGGCAGAGTCCTGCTGGAAGACCCATGGCTGGTTTTGAAATAAAGTGTGGCTTAAGGGTTTGACAACAGGTTCCAGAACGGTATCTTGATAGACTCTAGCGCCAGTTTTCACACCTTTTTCACAGAAATGAACCTTACTTAGCCCTGAATAGGACACCCCCAGCCAAATCATCACCGATGAGGGGTGGTGACCTCGTTGGACCCTCGGAGCAATCATGCTGGCTTCTTTACTATTCTTAGCGTATACTCTATCATTTTGACGGTTAAAATTTTCTTCGACTGTGAAGATTTTTTCATCAGTAAACAAGATTTTTCGATGGCCGTTTTGTGCGTACCGCTTTAGTAGAGCGCGACTTCGTGCTAACCTCATAGCCTTCAATCGTGCGTTTAGCAGATGGCCCTTTCGTCTACGGTAAGCGTGAAGCCCAATGTCATCATTGATAATTTTTTTAAGGGAACTTCTCTTCACAGTCATCTGTATTGCCAATAACTTTTGCTTCCGGACGGGATTTCTCGTGATTCTCGCCTTCACTGCCTTGATCACAGCTGGTGTCCGAACGGTGCGTGGTCTTCCTGATCTTTTTCGGTCATCGACGGTCAAGGTATTACTGTACCTATGGATAGTGCGATAAATAAATTGCTTGTTGATTTTCAACTTTTGTAGCAACTTGAAAATCATATTCGGTGGCTGCCCACATTTGTGCAGAGCAATTACAGCGACACGATTCTCCTTCAACCCCCATTCCATGGTGAAATAAACAAAGTATGATATACGTGTGGTATGGAATTATAGCTTTTAAAACTGTCAATAATATGTCATTTTTATTTTTTCTATTCATTTGTTTTAATGGCCAGTAATCGATAAAGAAACTCAGTAACAGAACTTTTGACCAACCTGTGTATAGTTATCATACAATTTCCATCTGAAAAAAAATCTAATATGGTATGCGACGGTGTTTCCAGATGTCTGCGATTGCAAGTTAAGTTGGTTTTTTCATACAACATGTATGGAATACAAACTTAACTTTGCGTTCGACTGCCGCTTATGTTCTTACGGTCATAAAGTCTCTCTCAACTATCTTACGGTCTGATACATACTTAGATCTTTTTGTTAGAGTCATAAAGACTATTATAAAAAAAATTAACAGACTTGATCTATGTATAAGAAAGTCATAAAACGACGAAGCGTCGTGACGTCAAAAAATTAGATCTGAGAACGGTCAGGGAGGAAAATGTCTTACCACATTAAAACTAAAGTGCAACATTTTTTAAAGTTTTAATAGGTAGGTTCCTTAAGGACCTAGGCATATAAATATACCGTAGAAATTAAAATATTTTCCATTGAGTATTTTTTGTACACTCGTGAGCAGAAAAATTAAATCACAGACCAATTTTCGAACAAACGGGGTAAACCTACAGCTTTGGTTCTCTGCCCATGATTAAACGAGGTGTGTGCTGATGAGGCAAATTAAAGAATGAATGACGGAGGCTCATTATGCTAAAAAAACTTAACAGATTAGATGAGCGGTTTAGCTCAGGGTTGAACTTAAAAAAATATCAAATGAAAATTAAGAAGTATGGAAAATGTAACACTAAAAGCTCCAGACGGTCTCTAGTGTAAACGACTCTTCTGATCCCTTGGGTTTCTTAAGCGATCTTGACCTCCTCCATTCACTCCTTGGATAACCATCATCAGACCACACCTTGTTCAATCCCTGACGAAGAACAAAAGCTTCAAAGTTACCTCGTTTATATGAAAATTGGACTGTGATTAGGGTTGCGTTCCTGGGTTCCCATTTCTGGGAATTACCGGGATGTTTTTTAAACCCGATCCCGAAAAATATGCGCCAGGATACCCGGAACGACGGGAGTTTATATTGCGGTTAAAAAGTTTAATAACTATTATATTATTTAAGCGTTTCGTTTTACATTTAAACAAGAAAATATCAATGACATTGTGACCGTAAATTGTAGCAGAGGGAAAAAACAAAAGCTTTTAGAGACAACTAATACGACAAGTATTAAAAGACCCTTAACTAAGCCAGGAACTCCATATTCTGCCCACCATCAGGATAGTTTTTGCATACCTGGGAAATCAAAAGCAATGAAGATATTGAAGGTAAAAGTAAAAGAAAATTAAATATTTTTATTTAAATATATAAACGTTCTTTTTAATTTTTGTCTATAAATCATTATCAATATTTTAAGTATTTCGTAACAAACGAATGCTTGCAGTGTTTTATTTAACACCAAAAAAGAAAATCATTAACAAAATTATTTTTTAATTCTCTTATTTTTATATACAGGGTGTTACAAAAAAAACTCATAATTCCGAATACGGTAGAAGGGACCATCAAACTAAACAACTTCTTCTATGGTACCAAAATGTCGAAAATACCCGATTCCTGGGAATTCCCGGGAATTGCAAAATGTATATTATGAAAATGAAAGGGTGTCATTATTGTACCAAAAATAAAAAACACATCTTAGATTTATCATATTTTAATTGAAAAAAAACAACTTATACCTAGGTACTTAACTTATTAATTGTAGACGCTTCGCTTGGAAACAGCGTCGCATACCATGTTCGATTTTTTTTCAGATATACATTGAACGAAAACTATACATAAAGTATATATTTTTCAAAAGCTGAATAAATGTAATATTAGATAAAAAAAAATTTCATTGCAAAAAATTTGTATTTTTACAGATACTGACTGTTGAATAAAAAAATAGCAATTTTTTTTTGAAACTATCGTCATTATTTTACCTTTTTTCTATGACACTGTACATTAAAAGTTTTAAACATGAATTCATCATCTTTAATTCATTATAAAATGATATCACACTCGAGGTGGTAGGTATATTGAAGGAGATATGATTTTTTTTCTGAAGTGCGGCGGCGTGAAACTTTAAATGCCACCCCTCCCTACCTGCCAAGGGGTGGCTGATGGCTACCGGGCTAAATCAGCTCAGTTTTACCTAAGCTACATATGTTCCAAGTGAATTCATCTAATGACAAATTTTGACCTCGCCATACATGAGTGCCAGTACTGACTGGACTACTACGACAAAGGGAGTTCTCTAGAGTCTAGAGAACTCCCCTTTGTTTGAAGTTGAAGATATTGGTGAATGAACTGATAAGGGTATAAGAAGAGAGAAAATGGGACAATTGATCGACTGTCCTCATTTGCATTTATAAATTAATGCATAGGATTTTGTGAAAAGCAAGAAGTTGGTAAGGTTTATTGTACTCCTATTTAAAGCATAAAATGCTCAAATCGTTTTAGAATTAGATGCAATATGATAAGATATATTTTAAAGTGTTTAAATATGCAACGTAACGTCAACAGGATTGATATTATCTAGATTATTGTTATTACAGCAACCGTTTATGAACATTTAATGGCGTCCAAGTGAAAGAATATGCAGATCAGATAGCTTACTGCCTTAAACGACGCTTATCTAAGTTGCTGCATAGTAGTTTTCCACTATTCCATGGAGCTATGCGCCGGCGCCACTGTCATCACGAATAATGAGTATACAAACACACCAAAGACATTGTTCGAATATTATGTTCTGAGAACATCTGCCGCATACATTAGCCATGGTATTTCTCATATGTTTGCTTGTTTGTGCAAGTGTTCGTCCCATTTTTTATGGGTATGTAATGTAAGTGTGTGTTAATTGGTGTGCATATATGACAAGACGGGGCAAAAGTTTCTATGTATTGTCTTGTTCCTATTTACAACAATCATATTGAATCGAAGAATAGTCGGGATCAATCTCTTTTTGTTTGATAGTGCATGTATTGTATCATTATTAATTAAATTTTGAGGTAGGTATGTCTTCGTGTAAATAAAGGTAAAGACAAAATCTACTTATTTAAATATTCATAGAGAGAACCAAGACTGTACGAGTATTTCCGCAAAGTATAAAACTGCAATAAACTACAAATTTTACTATATGATCGTTTACAAATTGTAGTTTGCCAGTTGCCAGTAAACGTGTATAAACGGCAGACAGTTTCAATAATAATGGTGAATAATTAATATAGATTATGGAGACTGATAGCGTGGCGCCGCGCCCACGCCTCTTGGCTACTGCAGTTCTGTGGTTGCGGCTTGCAGACTGTATGAACTTACGCTGTGTAGCTTGTGCTATGCTGCAGGGCTGTGAGTTTAGTAGTTATTATATACTATCAAGACTTTTTTCATAATTATCATTCTTTTTTTCATAACTATCATTCTAAAGCAATACAGAATATTCTTGTTAAATTCTTCTATTTCATTCCTCTAATAGTGTTCATAGGATGTAGAGAATGGATAGTTTACAAGTCCGGAAGGACAGCAACTTTTATATGCACGCTGTGTTGACCAAATGTGGATTTTTCTTCAACTTTTCGGTGCTTTGGTAGGAGGACGCATTAATTAAGAGTAACCGGGTGAATTGGCATGGCAGTCGATTCACCAGTTCGCAAATTGTCCGCGTGTTTGCGTCCAATGTAAGTTGTATTGCAATATATCTTTGAAATGCGTAATATAATCCTCGATAATATTCTGTCAGCCCTAACTGTGACAAACCAGTGTCAGTGTTGCGTAGGCGAAAACTCTAAAATCATCCGCCTTACTAATGATATCGTAATATCACAAACTAGTCTGTCAACTAAATAAAGGTATTTTTTATCTATAACAAAATAATCTGATTGTTGTAAATATGTCAACATAATCTTCGAAATATTGGACCACGATCGTCTCCTACATGATTGAGGCAACAACATAATTTAAAAGTTGTTTTTTATAACTTTTTTATGAGCTGCAAATGAGCGACATAAAGATTAAGACCACTCTGGTGTAACTGGAGTGGAGAGTAACATAACTTGTTTGATGATGATACCAGAGTTCCCGGATTTCTCCTCATATTTTTTTATCATTAGGTATATCAATAGTTATGGAGAAAATATGCAATTCGAGTTTCCCATTAGGTGCCTACTTTGAAAAGCAATCTTTTGTTTTAAAGAAACATTGAACAATTTCAAATTAGATTGACATTTTCATCAATTATCATTTATCGCGATTGATTCTTTGTTGATCCTTAAAGTTCTACTTTCTTATTATATAGATCAAGGATCAGGCTTAGGAACTTGGTTTTATTTAAAGTGCCAACTCAACAATAACCCAGGCTCTACAATCAAGGTTATTTTAAGACTTTAGAAATATTATCCAAGACGAACTAAGTCCCCCCCACCATACCGTACAAACGTGCGTTCCGTCACTTTGATTTGGTGACATAAATAAATATTCCACTGGTGGTCAAATAAAATGTTACAGATGGCCAAGTTTCAGTGCTCTATTACTGTAAGATAAGAGCGTTTGTATGTATGTATTCATGTTAACAGTATTTACAAGAAAACCAGACAAAAGTGGGTAATTTTAAAAGATCGCTAGTCTAAATATGAACCTATTCAACAGACTGATGACTAAACCCTTAAAGGTTTAACCCGTAAATGTCGATTATTACCGATCAATGCAATGATATTATAGCATCAATGACTTTCTTTTTACGTCTTTTAATAATTACATGAAAAATAAACACCAAGTACTTATTCGTAATCGAGATCAGGCGCTTAAGAAAGTCGTACAGATAAAAAGTCCTGTATAGACAACTTTTCTATCAAGTCTTGAAATATTGGCTTTACTTATCCGCTCGTGCTAATTCTAAATAAAGAAGTGTTCAATTAGTTAGAAGTGTTCAACTATAAAATAAACTATTAAAACAACTCGATCAACTTGCCTAATAAAGACTTAAATACCATTTAACCAAGACATCTAATTCAATTAAGTTTCCTCATCAAAACAGTCATCGAAAAAATTGTCAACAAACAAGTCTTCCCTCAAAGGCAGAACTTGTATGGAAATGTATGGCGCCTGGTGATTGATATACCGAATTAAAATTTTTAAATCATGTCAAATAATAATGAAGTAACCTTATTATGTCGCGCCAAGGATTACCGGCTAATTAGTGACGTCGTAGGTGTGAAAACGATAAGGTGACACGTCAATCATAATCGTGTGGTGTCAACTCAACACCTTTGATTTAAGGCACAATAACCAACCTGTTTATTGAAACTAGCAGCTTAAAATAACTAAAAGAGTAGCAATACTGGTATAACGGCCAAAATACTCAGAGAATCATCAAAGCACAGCACAGAATAGTACAAGTGTTATTAACATGATTTGTCAGTTTAAAAATACTTTTTTTAATTTCGTTAATATAAAGTGAAAATCAACTTGAACTAAAAGCAAAGAATGGGTCAGATAACATAAGAATCATAAGTCAAAGTCATTATCATTCCGATTGGGCGTTATAGAGACATTACCATTAGCTTGATGATCACTGTCAAATGTTAACAATGGTGACAGCGATCACAATGAGTTTACACCCGAGACGTCATCAATTAAGGACTCTAACATTGAAGGCGGGTAGATGGAATATTTAATTCAATGATGGGAAAGGAGTAGTTCTTAAAAGAATATTATAAAAATACTACCTTAAATCCAGTTGGAATTTATAGTAAGGATTTGAAATATTTACTGTTATGTAAAGAACAAAAACCGAGGAGCTCGGTGGCGCAGTGGTTTAGAGCCTGGCCCAGTGATTGCGGAAGTTAAGCAACGTTCGCAAGGGTCGGTCATGGGATGGATGACCAAAAATTTATTATCTCGAGCTTCTCCGTGCTTTGGGTTGCACGTTAAGCCGTTGGTCCCGGCTGCATTTGCAGTCGTTAACACCCACTAATCCGCATTGATGGCCCGTCCTCCTTATCCACCCATAAGGAAGGCCTGTGCCCCAGCAGTAGGGACATTGAAAATGGCTGATGGAGAAAGAACAAATTCAGTTACTTAGTTCTCTTTATCCAAAGCCTGTGACCCAGCAGTAAAAAATAGGACATTAAAAAAAGCTGGTGATGTTGATGATTAAAGTAAAAAACATCAATAAAAATCTTTGGGATGGCTCCACCAACCACCAGCTCTAGACGCTTGAGACCATCATAGAGCGGAGAACCAGGAAGCTCATCGGCAACGATATAATCCTTGTAATAAGCTTAAAAGTCGCAAAAAAGTCGGTTGCAAACTTATCTTTTTTTTATCGGATACATTTCGGTGAGATTGCAGCGGAATTGCACTACCTAATTCCGCCATCTCTCTTCTTCCGTCGGAAAACCAGACGTACGAATCTGCACCACCGTTTTTTGGTGGATATACCAAAGTCTCGCAATAAGCGAAGTCTCGCAAAATTTCATTATTCGTAGCGCTAGAGAGTGGAACTCGTTGCCTAAGTTTGTGTTTCCTGATAGCTACTACAACGCGAGTAAATAAGTATCTTCTAGGCAATCGCGTCTCATCGTAAATCTTTCCTCTTCCATCAGGCGTGATAGTAGTCAAGCGTTCGGCTATCCTACTAATATTATAAATGTGAAAGTTTCTGGGTTTGGATGTTTAGATGTTTGGATGTTTGTTCCTCAATCACGCAAAAACTACTGAACGGATTTGGTTGAAATTTGGCACACAGATAGTAGATAGCCTAGATTAAAACATAGGATACTTTTCATCCCGGTATTCCCACGGGAACGGGAACCATGAGGGTGAAACCGCGGGCGGCCGCTAGTCTGTCATAAAAAATAAACATCCACTTATATTTCCCAAACCCGCTATTGTTTTTATTTAAAACAAGTACTTAATACTAACAACCAAATGTGTTCCGTTCATATTGCCAATGCTTTCACCAGCAACACATAAAAACATCTTCGTTCGATCGACGTCAGACACATATTTCAAAGTCAGTGTATTTTTATTGCACTTATATATTTGCACACCTGAGTTATCGTATCGATCCGACCACCCACGTCATCTAAGAACCAAGTTAGCAACACGAAATGCTTCGTGGAATATCGTGTTAATTACGAAATTGTGATAAAGAAAGTAATCAGCTCAGAGGTTGAACAAACAGTGTATGTGTAACTTTTGTATTATAGATAGACCTATCATATACAAACTTAAAGTTAAAACAAAAGAAAAAATAATGCTAAATAATTATCGTTTTCTTAATTTAAAATAATCTACCTACCACTCAGTGGTAGGTACTAGGTAGGTTATTTTAAAATACATTCCGTCCATCCGTGAAAATCCATTGTTTCTCAAAAGTCTGAAACGGTGGTGGTAGGAAAATGTAGACGATTCAAAAGGATAAATTATTAAGTTTATTTGAATAAAGACCATTTGACTTGACCTTTGACTTTACTAAATACCTACCTACCTACCTCACTTGATATGACATTTAATATGAGATCATAGTACATCTACATCTTTTAATAACTAAATCGCGGACATCAAAGTAGGAAACGATAGCGTACTGAAATATAATATCAATGAATAATATAATACAAATGTATCATCGCGAGAACCATCTAGCTTGAAAGCATTAAAATTAATCTGGGACCACCATATAGCTGATGCTTAATCTAGAATCTAGGGGAATTCGAAATTGCCATTTAGGATTTTCATTTTATCATCCAAACAATTCGTCATTTTATAAAGTTTGAGAAATAATTTTACTTGCTGGCCTTTCTAAAATTAGAAGTCGAATATTTTGACGGCGCGGGCGCACATTTTTCTGGTAGGTACCTAACTAAAAAGTCAAGGTGTACGTACAGTATAGCTATACAACAATGCCGTCTTGTGCATAGAAAGCGGCTTGTATGCAAATTGGAGAACTATTTAACGGTACCTACTTACTTCAGAAGCCATGTCAAAAGAAGGATCGGTTCGGTATGAATAAAGACATAACATTTTGAAACTTTTTCAAGTTTTACAATTTAGCTACTATGTCTAAATTTTTGAGGTAAGTATTCTTTATTTCCTGGGATTTTGTTGCAAATCTATGATGATCAGGCACGCTGTATGATTACTTTACAGATAAAGACGCGGCAGTACATCTGTAATGCCCTTTAAGGTCTATCAAGGTCTATAAGTTTAACTCAATCAACAGGTAGCCGTTATCTTTAAGTTTAGCAATGCCAATTAGTATTCATAGCGTATTCCAACTTTGGCTCCCTTAATATGCAAAACTAATAGGAAGGTTTCGGTGCCTTATGCGGTTTATGCGCGTTGCTAGTCACCTTTGCTAAGCAATCCACATGTACGCGTCGCGCATACATATTACTTGCCAAGCAAGTGCATTGCAAAGTGATACAGGTTAAATCAATGCTTATATTCTGTACCCAGCTCTGACAATTCAATTTATATGCCTGGTCAACCTTGACGTGTATGAAGTTGTTAAAGTGATATGTTTTGTATTAACATGTCTAAACATATAAAAACTTCAGTGAAACGAATCTGAATCTGATGTGTCCGAATGATAAAAGCGTTTGAGTTAATTTAATAGTTTTAATTATTTTTAGCCAGTTAATTGTGTGGTTAGCGGAGCGTGACGTCCGGCCCGTCTCGCGGTCGCAGTTTGAATGGGTCGAAGTCGAACGAAACCGCAGTCTGTCGGCGCAGGCGCCAGTGGCGCCGCGCTTCCGGCCACCAGCGGAAGCCGGGTGCAACTGTCTCCATGCACTACTAGGTCTGTTGTTACAGCCCGTGTCAGTTTACCTTCCACGGCTAATCGCTCGCTACCGTAACACATTAGCAACGAGGTATTATCAATTTCTGTGCATTCATTACCGCCTTTTTGCATACCGGAGCCAATTTAGCGTGTTTTATAATTCCTAAAGTCACGCTACGTTTACTCTGCATTGTAAATTAACATAACGAATGGTGTTGAATCGGAATTGTGTCAGCAATTTTTCACGATGAGTAACGTTTTCACGCTTTCCGTGAAATTGTGATAGCGTCACGCTTATCTAAATTCATCTGAAGAATCAAAACGTTTTAAATACAAAATGTTTCAGAACCATCGAAAATACATTTCAATGTTCAGAACACAAGTTTTATGTTTCATGGAAATTGTGTGGCCCCATTAATTTTCTAGAAGCAACTCTTTGTTTTGCGATGACGCATCTTCTTGGTGAGCGCACGCGTTCAAATAGTACATGCTCGAGAACCAATAACAGTAATAAACAAACACCAATTGTTTAGGTAGTTTTAAAACACAGAGCCAAACAATCAATCCCGCACATTTGTTTTGTTTGGGTTATCTCAAACATCGGTTTATTCGCGCCATTGAAGTATCCTCTTCTGTTAAGATAATTTTAATCATCGACATCTATTTGATGAAGGAGTATAGAGGTTTTCTATTGTTAGAATATATTTGATCATTTACAACTTTCAGTAAGGCTTCAGAGTGCTTCAGATCTTTGGTAAGTTTAGTCTCAGAACTTTTGTTAGACAATGGCTGTGTGAATATTGAAATTTTATTAGGTACTTTTTTAAAAGTACTGACATTTTGACAGTTGCGTATCCTTTGTACGGAAACAAAACATAATATCCATCATTGGACTGATATTTGCAGGTGCTCGCCGCACATGTCTAAAAGTACCCTTGAACGATAAATTAATGCATATTACACTGGCATACGGCGATCAAAATGATATCCCAACTCCCAAGGTGCTCCCTTTCATACAACTACATTGTATTATAGTCTTTTTACCAAAAAACGATAAGGTTCAAAATGTAATGTGTGGTTTAGTGGATAGTGTCATCGGCGGTGGCGCCCCGACTAGTTTGGCGCCAGACAACTGTTAAATGAACGGAACACCCCTATTTTTAATACGACCATGAAACCGATAGTAATTGATGACAAACACGCGATTTTTTTACTATCATAATGGCTGCTTGAATAAGTCATAGCTAACATAGTCTCCCTTGACAGTAAAACTACTTTTGCTACCGCACTAATAACGCTTAAGTGTCATAAGTCTAGTTTATGGCGTTTTGATATTGTCACTTTAACTATACCGTTAGTACTATTAATATTCTGTGACTATACTTTAGTTGGATATGAGCGAAAGACTATTATTTTAGTTAATGTCTATCTAAAAGTAGGTATTGGACAACACTAGGGCTTGAAAATCGGAGTATTTTTCAGCTCCGGAGTTGGGTTTCAATGTTCAGAGTTTCAACTCCGGAGCTCCGGAGTTCCGGAGTTTTCAGTCTCTATTTAAATAAAATTGCAGTGATATTTTTAGCGTGTTTAATAGAGGTTATTAACTAACCAAAAATCAATATACCTATATACTTTTATCATTAACAAATTAATATATTGAATCACTTAGCTACTTATTTGCTTATTACGCAAATAATTGGACTAAAAATGCATTTAACTTACATTTCACGCCACTCAAATTTGCCGAGTGTTGGTTCATCATCATATCAGTCACACGACATCCACTGCTGGTTATGGCCTCGCTCAAGGATCTCCACAACGTTCGATCCTGCTCTGCTCGCATCCAGCGGCGCCCCGCGAGCCTGCGACCTTCACTAGTCACCAGATCGTGGTCCACCTTGTCAGGAGCCTGCCCACGAAGCGTTTTGTGTTCGGTCGCCATTCTTCCCCAATGGCCATCGGTTCTACTTGTTAAGTGCCCCGTCCACTGCCACTTCAACTGATTAATCCTTCGAGAGATGTAGGTTACTTAAGATTTCTGATTCAATCACGCAGTGAAACGCCGAGCATGGCTCTGTCCATTGCACGCTGGGTCGCTAGGTGACCTTGAGTCTTTTTAAGATACCTATAGTTAGCGAGCACGTTTCACTGCCTTAAGTCATCACTGGCAACACACGCTGATCAAGGTTTTCGTCTAGAGACACTAAAGTAAGTTTGACGCGAAGATTTTTTTAAGCTTCCCGAATGCTGCCCATTCGAGCTAAATTCAACGAGAGAAATCTTTCTCCAAGTTGTAATTACTTAACTGGACTGTCTTTCCTACTAAGGTAATGGTCTAGAACAGCCGGACCGCCGCCGACCCATTTTGTGCGGACCGCGAGAACGCAGGAACTTACAAAAATACCTACTTTAAGTAGGTATGTAATAATTAAGTTTCTGTAATAAATATTCTTTTCTATAAAATGTTGTGCGGACCGCGATGGTCATTTCATTTCTTAAAACGGACCCTTGGTCCATGCGTGGTATAGAACTTCGAGTACTGTGTTTGTTCCCAACATGAAGGAGTGGGTAAATACAACATGGACATTCGACATGATTTTTGTCTTATGTTCATGTTCCATCTATCCATCCATGTTCATTCTAAGAGCCACTCTTTCGCAAAACACTATGGAAATATTCGAACATTACGAGTATGTTCAGGTTTTACAAGGCCTCAGCCGTGAGAACTGATCTGCAAAATGAAGGTGTGTTAGGTACTTGTCATTAATGTTGCTGCCAAGTCCTTTACAGTTCAAGAGCTTATAGTATCCTCCATAGCAGATGTGAACAGTTTTGGAGAAATGACGTCTCCCTGTTTCACACATCGCTGCAGTTGGATTGGGATTTGTAATCGGATCGACATGATGGCATTTTCGTATAAGTACTTCAATCAGCACCTCGCTACACCTGTAGTCCACTTGGCACCTCTGAAGAGACTGCAACACCGCCCAGGGGTATATGACCACGGGCGACAA
Source organism: Agriphila tristella (assembly GCA_928269145.1). Lineage (NCBI taxonomy): Eukaryota > Metazoa > Arthropoda > Insecta > Lepidoptera > Crambidae > Agriphila > Agriphila tristella. Next base: position 33,516,840 of record OV743432.1, read on the forward strand.
TTAATGCTTTCTATTATTATTTTTGAAAATCGAAACTCCGGTTTTGGTTGTGAAACTCCGGTTTACAAAACGATGCTGAAATTCTTCGAAACTCCGGAGCTAGACCAAAACCGGAGTTCCGGACTTCAAGCCCTAGACAACACCCGTCAAATAAGTTGATGGTTAAGATTTTTTTCCAGAAACTGTGAAATAGGCCATAAGCAATAGGGAATATGCATAAGTCACCGATTTTCATAAAATTGAGCTTGATCGCTGAGGACACTTGTAAAAACATGATGAAACAGAAAGAAAAATAAAAAATTGAATTATTTTAGTTTTATCACACGATGAAATCAGGGGAAAATAACGATATATTTTTTTCATTTTCGGATATAATGCACTTAACAGTCAGATAGAATATCCAATAAGAAATAATATTTTGTATGACACATATGTACTAAAACGCAAAATTTAAGGAGATAATTGAAGATTCTTGGCTAACTCCATATTAAACGCGCTGAAACACACCTGAAACGTGATAAGTGACGTCACATATTTGTATAGGTAGAGCGTTTTCGGCGGGAGCTGATGCGTGCTAACTTCAAGTAACTATATTTCGAGAAAAAAACGCAAGAGAAAAGTTTCAATATTACAGTTGATTCTCTCACGCATTATAATATTGATTAAAAAACATTTGATGCATATTCCCTATTTAGATTCAGTAGACCCCAAACATTGTTCCGGGGAAAGCAGTAGTTTATTTTATACCCAGTATCCAAGCACCAGCAGTGGGCGTCTTATGGCTAATATGATGATGATGAGAGTCGAAACATTGAATTCAGAACAGCGAATTCAAGTCATCTTAAATGGAAAGAGACACACCAATCTGTCACAATGCCACGATGATGAACCAAGCATGATAATTTTGGTCTATTCCAAGAAAATCAATTATCAGTTCAATTGGCTTTACTAATGAGAGTTTTTGTGTAATTAGTTGAAGTAATGGCGGTCGATTGAACTATAGGCTTGATTTATTCATTCGATTGATTATTAATGAGAAAAAACCACTAAGAAGGGAAGAAACAAGCTCGAGAATAAGTAAGTAATTTAATAGATGGATAATTTGTGTTTACAAAAAATATGATAAAATATATTCAATGGCCGATTGTGCTTCGTTTCGAATTTTTAAAATCTATGTCCGATCGTGTTTTGTTTTTAATTTAAAACTGTTTAATCTTCCTCCTAGATCCTGCCTAAGCTGGGCAGAGTCACGTGAGTTTCGTCAATTAATGATAAAGTGTAGATTTGATATTTTTAAAACGTTGTTAGTTATTACTTTAGTCTAGCAAAAACTTATGTCAATTGTCAACCCCTAACAATTTAACTTGGTGAAGTATAAGTTCTTAATCGTAAGCGATAGAGTTTGTCTACGGCCTGTTTCGCATTCCAATAGGTTCCCTCGAATCCCGACGCGGCGGGCGTCCCGTCGACATGTGGCGGGAGTCGGGACGGGAGTCGCCGGGCGCCAGTGACGTAATGGGATTCCAACCGTGGGTTACTAATGACTCGGAGCCCTCGCCTCTGCGATTATGCTATCGTGATTTGTTAAAGCCAGTGAGTAATTGCCATTTTGCTGTTTAGTGGGCAGTTTGAAATGTGTCTGTTCTAACCCTTCGCATTGAGCATAGGTCTATCTAGCAACAGATTCAGGACATAGTAGAATCAAATACTATGTTCAGGATAACATCCTTGCATTAAAAGAATATAAGGAAAATCCGTTATCAATATACAGGGAATGACGTAGGTACCTACTACATATTAATTTTTTTCAGTATTGAATTGACTTCGTTTCATGCGTTGGTGAAATGTCCAGACACAGACATGAGACAGTTAGGAAACTTAAAAAAATCTGCCTAATGTGAGTGATGGATGGAATTGTTTCTCGACATTTCACACATTACGCTGTTCGCCATTTGAGCAATGATAATTGTTAAGTTTTTTAAATGTAAGTACTGTATCTAATCAACGAATGCGTAGGGTTGCATATTCTATACTTTCAATTTAGTATCTTGGATAAACTCAATAAATTAATTACAAGAGACGTTTTGAATTGAATGACTTCGTTTTCGATTTCGTTTGAATTGACTTCGTTTCATGCGTTGGTGAAATGTCCAGACACAGACATGAGACAGTTAGGAAACTTTAAAAAATCTGCCTAATGTGAGTGATGGATGGAATTGTTTCTCGACATTTCACACATTACGCTGTTCGCCATTTGAGCAATGATAATTGTTAAGTTTTTTAAATGTAAGTACTGTATCTAATCAACGAATGCGTAGGGTTGCATATTCTATACTTTCAATTTAGTATCTTGGATAAACTCAATAAATTAATTACAAGAGACGTTTTGAATTGAATGACTTCGTTTTCGATTTCGTTTGAATTGACTTCGTTTCATGCGTTGGTGAAATGCCCAGACACATACATGAGACAGTTAGAAAACGCTAAAAAAACTGCATAATATAGGTGATGGATGGAATTGTTTCTCGACATTTCACACATCCTACGCTGTTCGCGATGTGAGCAATGATAATTGTTAAGTTTTTTAAATGTAAGTACTGTATCTAATCAACGGACGCGTAGGGTTGCATATTCTATACTTACTTTCAATTTAGTCTCTTGGATAAACTCAATAAATTTATTACATTTTGACATTTTGAACCATATAGGCTTCTACAAGATCTTTTTTATGCTGCAAAGATATCAGGAAAAAAGTATCTAATTATAATTAAGTACTTAGGTATTATTCATACAGTAGTTGTGAAATGACTGTTATTATAATATTGCTATATTTAGTTAAAAAATCTTCATTCATACAATAAATGGTAAGTATTGCGGCGCAGTATCATTTTTCCTACTAGGTACAATATTACAAAAAAAAGTATTTAAATATAACTCAATTTTATGTCATTTTTGTCAAAGAAGAAACGACCTACTTATTTAATTTCATTTTGTTTTGTTGACAACCCTCGTTACCATTTTCCGCGGTTGCATGCGCTCGCGCAGCTTTCACCACACTATAACAATGCATTCATGTTCCAATCGCGAAAGTTGCATCATACTTAAGACACTCTTGTATGTATATTGATGGCTTGCCTTAAGACAATATAAGTAGATAGTGACTATGAAAGTAGAGTCCAATGAACCGTAGACTAGTAGAGAACGATACAACTCTAATGCCTAGTCCCCATTAGGGCGAGTAGTTTAGGGTGTGTGTTGTTAAAACAACGTCAAAAACACCACGTTATGTAACTACCTCTGCTGGATGGACCAAATTATTCGCCTTAATGGGAAGTAGGCATAAAGTCTGGTTTACCTTACCTATCTTAGCTGTTAGTATCAATGTACCTCTACTCTCTTAAAGAGGCATTTTCGTTGATTTTAAAAGAAAGTTAAACACAGCAGGCAATATACGTCTATCTCTTCTCTCTACTAACAGTAACAGCTAAGATAATGTAAACCAGCCCTAGTTGTAAAGTGGATTGTATTTTAGTCGTATAATATACTTTAATACGCCAGCCGCTAAGTGAACCAACTTTGCAGACAAAGATAGTTAAGACGATGGACGTCGTGTACGACGTGATACTGATACGTTAAAAGTAAGTTACCCTAAATTCCAATGAGAAACGAAATTCCACGCAGAAGACGCTAAAGCTAGTTATTAAATGTAGCATCCAGTAGCTTGTAGGTAGTTCTGATAGAATTCCAACCCAAAGAATGCAAGATATGCCGGCAATATAATCGGCGCCGAGTCTGGGTTTTATCGGATTGATAACGTCGGCTGATCCAGGGTGATAACTTATTGATTTGCTACGTGCACAATATTGGGGGTTGGAAGAATATTATACAATATACCTATCAATAAACGGCAGTGAGCTAGAAGTTATTATTTTATAATAATACCATGAAACCTCTTCTTCATTCCGATCAACTGAACCAATCAACTAAGTTGTGCCAAATGAGACCCTGTATGCGGCTTTCTTTCGTGCTTTAGAAGGCATGTTATCGTTGGTCCCGCCCGGCTGCGTCTGCAGTAGGTAATTAACAATTACTACCCACCAAACCGTATTGGGCCCTTCGTGGTGCGTTGTCTCGTACCTAGGTAGGTACTCCTTATTTAGCCAGAAGCAAGGCCTGTACTGTACCTGTGCCGTCTGTACACCAGGTCCTAGGAGTGGGGACATTAAAACCTGGCTGATGTGCCTAGCAGGAGCACAATCAGCTATTTTCTGTTTATTTGATTCAGGTCTTTTTACACGACTGATTAAAAGTATTGTATTCAGGGTTCATGCATGTTTATGAGTTTTTGAATGCTTTTTTCTTCTTTCCAGAGTTATCAGGCCTTTTTTCATGGTTTAGCCTTATCGGGTCTAAATTATAAGGTCATAAGGTAGGTACTAGATATTCCTATTTTATTCTGTAGTCATACTTATTACATGAAAAGGGAAAGTTGAAATGTTACTACATAGAAATGATAAATATGTGCTGGCGCCAGCCAAGCCCTTATCGTCATAACGACACCGAATAGATAACGAAAACATTATCGATCATGGAGCGATTGACGAATAATCGAGATAACGACTCATAAAGGGTTTATCACTGTCAACAAGGTAATAGGAAATAACTAGTCGGTTTAGTTAACCTTTCAGTTATCTACCTACTTCTACCGAAAACGAAGGGACAACTTTCTCACAGACTACTTACTTGTATAGGTGATTAGGTACTTAGCTGATTGATAAAAAAATATTACCTCCAATATATTTTTGAATGAGCGTGAGCAAGACACAAAACGGAAGCTGATAACTTTTCTCTTTACCTATTGTTGTTTGTATTTATTTTAAAATCCCATCTTTCTAGAGGTAGGTATTTTGTTAAAAACTTATCTTTTCTGTCGTCAAAAATTACATTTAGATTTGAATTTAGATGTAGGTATTTAAATCTGCGCGATTAGAAGGAACCTTATCTTGTTACGTCGATAACCTTATGACCTCCATAAAATAATGTTCTGCCAAATTTTTTTATCTTAATTTTGGTCATTTGGTGTTATCATCGGCACCGGTGTCAAGCAGGGTTGCTATTATAGATAAGAATTTAATGATGATGATGAAGCAAAAACTTTTGGGGGCTGGTATTAGGGGGGGGGGGGCTGGAGTTAGGCATATCCACCCTACCTATGTTGTCGCTTTGTCTGTTTCACAGATCCCGAAACCTAGCATCTAATCTTCTTCGAGTTTAATAATTTAAAAATGGAACAGAATTTTGAAATAATCTGTCAAATAAATTAAGTGGAACAACCTAAGAACATGTGAAACAACCCAAAAGGATTCTTAAAAAAGATGAAGTAGGTCAGCAAGATACAAAAATGAATTTAAGGAATTTTGCGAATTAGGTAATTTGAGTAAGTAGTATTCTGCTTATTCTGCTAGTCTGGTATTTTGCGACTCTGGGATTCTGCGAGTCTGGTATTTTGCGACTCTGGGATTCTGCGAGTGTAGTATTTTGCGATTTTGGGAATCTGCGATGTGAGTATGAGCTTTTGCGATTCTGGGATTCTGCGAGTCTGGGATTTTGCGATTCTGGGAATCTGCAATGTGAGTCTGAGCTTTTGCGATTCTGGGAGTCAGCGAGTCTGGGATTTTGTGATTCTAGTAATCTGCGATGTATTTTGCGATTCTGGGAATCTGCCAGTCTGAGCTTTTGCGATTCTGGGATTTTGTGATTCTGGGAATCTGCGACTGCGAGTCTGAGATTTTTCGATTCTGGGATTCTGCAGGTCTGGGATTTTGCGATGCTGGGATTCTGCTCTGGAAGAATCCCTTATTTCACATGTGAAATAGTTGCTTTGCTTACCTGGTAATGGTGATGGTGAACGATGGTAATCCAGACGTCCAAAGGATAGGTAAGATGTGGTTGCCCTGTCGATACCACAGAATACATAGTTCGATACGTAGATAGGTAGGTACCTAGGTAAGTAGGTATACCTACTATAGAAGCTCCTAGGTAATTAAAAAGGGTGAAAGCTTAGTTTCTTCTTGTTCTGCTAATCAATGAATATCATGGAATGGAAAAAGAGTGGCCAGTGTCACGTTCGGAAGCCAAATCCTCAGTGTTTTTTTTTGTGTTCGGCGTTAGCATGAGAATGCTATTACAGCGCGAATATTATTAATTCAGGTGTTATTTTAGAATTATTAGTTTGGAATTATGGATTTCTTGGTTTTTTTTGTATCCCGATCTCGACGTTTCGACATCTTTCCATTACAGGGGCCGCCACGGGATGACGGGGATGACTAATAATTTTGTAAAATTACCCGCTCGGAACTTGATTATAAAATGCATTCTTTATTGAATTATTTTATCTGCAGATTTTAAGTATTATTACTGAATTAAATTGATTAAAGTTATTTAAAAAACAAGACTAAGCTAGGTACTGAATCTTTTAACATTCGCATTTATAATGTTCTAAGGATTGAATAGGTAAAATATTGAAATACATACCAGTTGATCCAAGATCTGTGGATTCCGAAGACGCATCTTCACTGCAAGCCGCTGACATTTGGTACAGGACCAATACCAGGCACACTCCAAAATTTAAAACAGCCATGGTGCCAATCAACGCACACTAACCAATGTAATTAAACACAAAATCCGTCCCCCACACTCAACAGGCCACGTTTTCGGATCCCATCATCAGTCATCACAGAAATAATTATCTAAAAATACTTGTCTCTTAGTCAAAATCACAGTAACTGTTCATAAACTACCAATCTATCACTTATACACTATTTTGTGGCACTTAATTATTTGTGAAGATAAATAATGCGATACTTTTTAATTTTAAATTAAGACGCGCTCGAATGTTTTGCGGTGAATCAAGCTAACGTCTACACTTCTCTGATGCGAAAGCTCAACTCGTGTATTTTTTTTCGTTTCGTTCGATTCGGCTTCGGTCGGCATCTCTCGCTCGTCTCGTCGCTTGGCGTTCGCCAATCGCTGCTTGCAAGAGCGAGATAGCATCATTACGCAGTGTTGTGCAGAGCAAAGTCATTCGGGTATTGTATCGATATCGATTCGATATTGAAAAGAAAGATTTATTTTCTAGAAGAGAGTAGGTACATCTATTTTCTTCTGTAGTTTCCTAGTAATGATTTTACTATTTTATAAATATTTACTTCAATATTCCAGGCCTATTTCACAAGGTTCAGATATTTTTCAGTTATCAGACCAGCGCAGCAGCCCATTAGGGGCTGAGACTGATAGACAATTTTATACTAGGGAATTAATTAATTGGCTGACTGGAAATAATTAAAGGCGACTGTTAATGGGATACTTAAATACTAAGCCGGCCAGCGGTTTATTTTTTGGGCGACAAAATAACTAAACGGGTGACAAACTGTTGATTACAAAAATACGGAGAAAAATACAGAGAAACGGGTGACTAGGTAGATAAATAATTTAAGTTAGAAGTGAAAATTCTAAATTAGTGACAAAAATACTGAGTGGGTAACATTATACCAAGTAGGTACACATGCCCAACATGGTATTTTTGCTATCTCGATTAGGATAATAGTCACCTTTTTTAATTTATTATAAATAAAATATATGCCAAATTTTAAATGTTTTGTGTGTCCTAAAAGGTTGGCGCCCAAATAGTAGTTAGGTCGCAGATTCTGAATAACTAGTTACTCAATTTGTATTTTACTGTCACTCATTTTCAACATTTGGGAGTCGCCCTCAGTCCGTCGCCCCCTTAGTATTTCAGTACGCTATCGCTATAACGCTATATTCAGTATTTTTGATATCCAAAAAGTAGTAGTAAAAATCATGTAAAAGTTAACTTACTTAACCTTGATTTATATATTAACACAAAACATTATTATAGCTGTTAGGTAACTGCTACCTTAAACTAATAAGTCTGTAGTAGATACTTTTCCGATTTAATTATTTTTGTCACCTTCATGTCAATATCGATAAATGGATATCGATATTATCCATTGCCGCAGCACTTTTGTACGGTAGCGCAGTACTCAAAGGATGTAAACTCTAAATTGAGCTTTATGTTATAGGAAATACAGTAGTTTCCAGCTTGGATGAAATTGGCGTGGCGCTTGTTTTTGCAAAAAGCGCCTGACGCCGGCACTATGTTCCAAGTAGGGATGGGTCCAGTGAAAATTTCAATGAAATGAAAATTAAATTTATATGAAATTTATGAAATATTTCAAAACGGGTTGAAAGATTTCAGTTTTGAGTGAAATTTATTTAGTACTAGAAATCCCTTATTTTCTGAATAAGTTTACTATTTTAGCGTATTAAATGAAATTTAAAGATTTAATTTAGGTTTTACTGTTGAGAAAATTCATCAAACTATTTATCGAACTAAATCTTTAGATACTTTCACTTAGCTATTTAGTAATATCACAAGAATTATGTTTTACACTTAGCTATTTTGTAATGTCATGAGACGTATGTTATGAAAGAGATAAAAATACACTAGGCTATTGATGTTTTGCGGTCGGGATTCCTCAAAAGCACCCTCGTAAACGAGGCGGTACTTACTTTTCTGTATATTTGTATTATAATTTTAAAGGTCATGGTACGTTACTGTTCAAAGGAGAATGGCAAACTGGGAACCATTTTCCAAATTCATAAATACTGAGCGTGCCCAATTCGGACCTTATGAGATTTAAAGGTCATAATTTGGTGGTTACTTTTTAATTTAAAGTGTTCGTAAAGAAGGAGGCAACATTTAGAAAAACATGATAGTAATATTCTTCTTAGCTAGAAACAAAACGCAATTGATCTGAAACAAAACGCTTTTGTAAGGTTTGGTTTATTATTGTTATATTGGCCCCTCTAGAAAAAGAGACAGGGAACCAATCACGTCACGTAAATATATATATCCAGGACAGCCAACATGACAGCAGTCTAAGAACGGCAATGTTATTAAGGCTATATTCCGAATCACGATAAAATCGATGTCAGCGCTCACGTTATCTGTCAAACCCATACAAAATCACCGACTCGGAACGCATTTTAGTGCGCTGTCATAGATTTTAGTCTGATTCGGAATGCAGCCCATGTTGGTTTGCCTACTAGGTGCTGTTTTGAGGTTAAGTTTTAAAATCAAGTTTTTATCCCCAGCTTTAAAGTGTATCTTACGATTACATAATTAATTAGGCTTTAATAGAGGATTAAAGTCATGCTATTTACTTCTTGGCACGCTAAGCCTTTATGTGGTTCTGAAAATATATGGGCACCTGCCATTCTCCTTTGAGTCAAAGTACAGTTTTATTGTTGAACATAATAATGTTGATTGTTTGTCTCTCGAACTTCACTGAATATGTTGGTGTTAAAAGTTGTAAAATAGCCAAAGTTATTTGTAATTTAAGTCAACTTATTTGTTTATTGTTTTATTCTATAATTATATTGATTATATTGACCTTAGACCAGATGAAATTCCAAAATAAATTTCACTCTAAACTGAAATATTTCAAACCAAAATGAAACTTATTCTAAATATTTCACAGACTGAAATTTTTCGTGAAATTTACCCAACCCTAGTTCCAAGCATCGGCACTATTTATCGTACATTGATGCTTTTGAAAGAACCGCTTTGAAGCATTTGTTACAAAACCGGCAACGTACGAGGAATGTGGCGAATATGTCAATATTTTGGTCTGAGGTACCGGCATTGACGAGTTCGAACTTCAATAGAGATTAGAGAAAACTTTGAAAGAAAAAATTACAACAGTTTTAAAAGGACCTTATCACAGTAAGTAATACTTACTTATTCTTATGGTACTTACTAGGTATACTTACTTACTAACTAAATAAGAAGGTCACTTGAACTAAGTACCTACATACATACACAACTAAGAGCCGATTTCACCGCTTAAATTGAACGCGCTCAATTCGAGTTAACCTCAGCTCACGCGCTTAAACTTTTGAACTTGGTTTCAGTTTCTGAACGGCCGATTTACGACGGTTAGCGTATTTGAACTTATCTATGGTTTGAACACGTTCAAGAACTGTCTGTCATCTGTCTGCCATGATGTCTTCTTCTTCTTCTTTTTTGTTTTGGCAATCTACTTTCCTCTTGGAAGTAATTTTTGCCAGTGTCAAATGTTGAATAGTTCAGTGGTAGATAATATTGTTTCATTGCCATGATTGTGGAGTAGGTATGTACGTTGAACATGGGAGAATTGATTATTGCATAGAAAGAAATAAGTAGTGGAAAGAAATATCCTTTTCGTATTTGAATAAAAAAAAAGATGAATAGAGCCTTAGCTAGTGCCAATGCTCTATTCAGCTTTTTTCTATTCACCTTTTTTCCTCAACCACCTTTCTTAATTTGCCATCATCAGATCAGAGCCCGTTTAACCCTGGGCGGAGAACCAGATCTTCAAATTTACCTCGTTTGTATGAAAATAGGCCTGTGTGGTGCGATTTTTCTGCTCTCGAGTTCATTATGTTTTGAATTACGAGCGGCGCCTTTAAAAACAGTAATTAAACACCCATTATAATAATAAGCGTTCAAAACATTATGAATCCAATGCCTAATAATGTTTTATAGGCACCGTAAATCAAAACATAATAGAATATTGTTAAGTACACTTACTTACCTATGACCTACCTAACTTTTACTATTATGCTAGTAGATATCCCGTTAACTACGTACCTAGTTCTTCTACATACAACTAATAATAATAAAGAAAAAACGGACAACAATTTATTTCACTGATTTATTACCTACCATGTCAAAAATTCACAATTCACAAGTTTCACGACACTTACTTAAATAACATGTATTCAGTACCTAGGTACTTAAATTATTATATCCACAATCCGTTCGAAATAAACAATTGAGCAAAATATCACTGCGGAAAATAAAAATACTGCATAAAACTCAAAAATATCAGATAAACATTGTTTTAAAATTGACAAACTGACAAAAACAAATTCCATAGAGAAATTTGACAAAAATCAAAGAGATTATAAGTCAGTGTTTCCACTACCAAGTTTTAGTTTTACCCATTATACTTGGGCCAGAAAGAATTTTAATGGAACTAATATTTTTAAGTACAAAAGATAGTCAATGTGATTTTGAAGTGTTGACCTATGCATAAGAAAGTTGTTATAAATTATTGGAAAATAGGTAATAAAAATTTTAAGTTATTGAAAAATAAAGTGGCGACCTTTTTTTGTCAACTCTTTACAAGCTGTTTATTGTTCTAAATTTAAAAAGACCGCCGTAAACTTGACATCAAATTTTTCATTACTTACTTTTGTTTTTGACGTTCTTGACAACTGACCCTGAAATTTATTTTTTGCGTAGGTAATGAATGAATAAGTGCGTAGCCTATTTCTTTAAATTCACTGAGTAGGTATGTTTCACAGGGTTCACACCACGAGTGAATGTGGTTTGCGCCACGAAGAATATCATGATCTGTATTTTTTTTGCCATTTATGTAGGGAAAATTTCTTTAATTGCAATACTTTGAACGCAACTTCATTCTTTGTCAAAGCTGAACTACGGTTATCAAAATTAAGACGGTGAAACCGGTGCAACGTAGACTGCGATCAAAACGAATTTCTGAACTCGCTTAAGTAAAACCAAGTTCAATTTAACTCGGTTAACGGTGAAATCGGCACTAAGTAGCTACTGTACTACTCCTTATCTAAGTACCTACCTAGTTATCTCATCTTAACTTATGCCCGTTTATCTATATACCGCTCTTAAAGTTGAGTTGAGAGCTACAATAGCTTATCTTGATATCATACTATTCATACTTGAGATGCTCTTCATACATTAGGAACCTCAGATCAAATTATTTGGTCTGAGTTAGGAACAGCATCTCAGGTATGATCTCAAGATAGCTCTCAACGTTAAGAGCGGTTAATAAATACGTGCCTTAGACTATACCTAGATAGGTATAAATAGTAAATAGAACCTAGTAAAGAAAAAAACTATGCGGCATTAGTGTAGTTTCACAAACAAACAATTGCTATCATAAAAGATAAGGCGTAATAAATAACTAGCTAACCCATGTTTTCATTTGAGCATCATTATGATCAGAACGTCAAATGGTGCGACCACCATATAGGGTTGCCAACTTTTTTTGAATCAAATATAGTAGTTTCAAGATTTTTAGTGTATAAATATAGTACCTAGATGGCGAAAACGTCCAAAAAATATAGTAGTGAAATCATTTACTCAATCTAGGTAGTACGTCTGACATCGCGCACTAGAGTCATAGTAGAGTCGCAAACATGGCTGCCGCAGCGGGTGGGTATGGGCATAGTAGAATCAAATTCTACTATGGTTCTAATACCATAGGGTATGGGTACGCAAGGGACAGGTTGCGTTGCGTGCCGCGTATAGACGTATGCGTAACCCGGTGTGTCATGGGGCAAGTGCGTAGCTACGCGCGTGTCTACGCAGCCGGTGTGCCCAGGCCTTTAACTTTATAATAATGTTTTCAATGAGACAATGCCAATAACTTAATTTCAAAATATACGTTGTTTGTTTTTAAGGAGTTCCGTTGTGCCTTCGTAGTCCAAGAGGTACTATTATATATTCTGTGGTCTAAGTCTAGTCCAGAACGTTACCGTCGCAGACCATAGCTGGGTTTGATTTGGATTGTCATAAACCTACCAATATCTCAATCACTATACGTCATATACTATTTGACTTTGAGTAGTTCCCTTATTAGTCCGTGAGCCCGCGACAGTATTGCCTACGTCATATGACATCACGATTAAATGCATGGCACACGGTTGGAAAAGTTGTGCTGAGCGAGGATCAGAAGATTATCGCAAATAAAATTGGCCGGAAGTTTGAGAAAATCTTCCACTTCCGGTCAAAATTTTAAGATTATATTTACGTCATGTGGCATCAGTAAGAGACCCGTGTCATCATTTAGTTTTCAATCGTAGAGAGAGTAAACATAAGTCTGTCAGTTCTGAAATGACTAAAAAACAAAAAAATTAAGTTAAAGGTATTCCCTTTCAAAAAAATAATCGTCTAAATCGGTTCATAAACAAAGAAGATATGTCTGAAAAACAAGTGCGATGGTAAGCTAAATAATTTATATTTTTCAGGATTATGAAAAAATACTAGCCAGATCTCTGTATTTTTTTATGGGACCACACCTGACCGTTCTTTCTGATAAGAATTGGAGTTTTTGGCGCCATTTTATCGAGTTGGCCTCGGTGTCTATTTTAATTATTTGCAAATTGATTCATAGTGGATATTGTGTCTTAAAATCGGTGCAGTTTTGTGGTACAAGTGTCTACGCAACTGAACAATCGCGATCTTGGTTGTGTGAAGCTGAGACTTTTATTGTAGTGGTGGCTACCTCTGCAGAACTTACCGAGTAAACTGTCTTGATATACTTGGTGCCAAATGCTCCAAGCAGCATTGGAATGCGATGTACCCGCATTCTAATGAAAATTGAAACAATACCACTGAACTATTCAACACTTGACACGTACTGGCAAAAAATACTTCCAAGAGAAAAGTAGATTGCCAAAATAACGAAGAAGAAGATTTAAATCGGTTAACAATAATAATTACTGGTGAAGATATGGTAAAACACATATATAAAAAAAACATACAGTCGACTTGATAACCTCCTGCTTTTTTTGAAGTCGATTAAAAATACGACTCGCACCCTGATCAATCCTCGGGCGGAATTGATTTAGTGCGAGTCGTATTTTTTCTACTATATTATTTAGTATTGTCACAGAATACATAATAGTACAAGTACTTGTTTTAGTTAGTCAGTTAGTTAGTTAGTTAGTTAGTTACATAATAGTAATTGTTTAAAAATAGCATTGTTAAATACAAAAATCTCGATTTTAAAAACAAATAATACCCATTAACTTATAGTACAGACAGACTGTACAGAATACCTATAGGCTTTAAGGAAAATAAATAAAACGCACTTTAAGGCTCATTTAGATGAGTATCGTGAGGTCTAGTTATTCGTTTATGTTTTTTAGTTGTTGGTACAGTTGTTGTTGTTGTTGTTGTAGGCTTAGTTGTTGTTGTCGTTGTTGGCAGAGTTGTTGTTGTTGTTGGTACAGTTGTTTTTGTTGTTGTAGGCAGAGTTGTTGTGGTTGTAGACAGAGTTGTTATTGTTGTAGGTAGCGTTGTTGTTGTTGTTGTTGTAGGCAGTGTTGTTGTTGTTGTTGCTGTAGGCACAATTTTTGTGGTTGTAGGCGGAGTTGTTGTACAACTAGTATGAGTTTTTGTTGTGGTTGTTGTAGGAAATGTTGTTGTAGTCGTAGGAACTGTTGTTGTAGTCGTAGGAAATGCTGTTGTAGTCGTGGCGTTAGTTGTTGTAGTTGTAGCTTTACTTGTTGTTGTTGTTGTAGGTTCTGTTGTCGTTGTCGTAGTAGCTTCTGTTTCTGTTTCTAATGTAGACATTATGGTACTCAGTTTTTTATATAATTTTACTTTTTGTTTGACTGAAGGCTTCGTTGGTTTCTTTGTCCCCTCCATCATGACTTTGACGATGCTCATCGGTAACCAGTGGCCTGGCATACTTGATTCAATCGGGTTGGCGATGAATACTAGCGGATCAGATTCCATCGTGTCTGATGCCAGAATACTGGTGACGAAGATGGAGCCAATAACAGCGACTAATCCTTTACATTCCACTAAAATCATAAACCGTATTTATTCCTACTTTATGAAAAATGTTGAATTAGGTACAATTGTCTTGTTTGAAGCTAGCAAATCACTTTAGGCAGTAACTAACTTACTTGATGTGCTTAATTATATAATATTTTTGTCATCTTGTTGTACAATTAAACGTTGTAAAACAATGTTTTAATAACAGAATATACGACTTCAATCTTGACTTTTCTTCGTACATTGAATTACGCATGTCTTTTTAAGAAAACTGAATTTATTGCTTTTTTATTGCTTTCGATAACGTGTGGCTTTTATTATCCTTCATCGTCTTATGAAATGCCAAGAATCTAAGATGGAAATATTATAGGGTTTTGAATTGTTATTTTTAATCTTATTAGCAAGTTTTCATCATACGGACTTCTCACACTTTGTGTGTCTGGATATCGTACTTCCTGAGGGATCGGTCGATACGAGTTGTAATTGATGGCTGCTGTACAGGTCGTCCGACCAGGGGCCATACCGGCTAACGAATCGATTATCGAAAAGTCTTCCGGGTTTCAACTTAAAACAGAAAAATCAATGTTAGGAATTTCGTCTTGTACTTTCTGTTGACGTCATTTGGAAGATATCGATGTTCGTGTGACATCATGAATTGGGGTTCGCCATTTTGGCCCATTTGGGGCTCGATTTATCTGTTTTAATTTGAAACCCGGCAGACTTTTCGATAATCGATTCGTTAGCTGGTACGGCCGCAGTTGGCTTTCAATGCCGGAGTCCCTCAGGGATCGGTACTCCCTGCAACGCTGTTCCTGCTGCATATTAATGGCCTGCTAATGCCTGGTATTTTGGGGTACCTGATGACAGCAGCAGCACTGTTGTAGAGAGCTGCATTTATCTGATGCTCGAGCCAGTGCGTACAAGTCCAGTGTCTAAGGGATACATTACGGATGTAAAAAAGGAGCCGACATTTGTTAAAAAGGAGAAGGTTCTCAATTCAATTAAATGTATGGTTTTTTATCGTTGTTCACGAGTAACTTCGACAAATTTTAGACTGATTTTGATGATTATTTTTGTTCGATTGAGTTTTCTTGCAAAACGCTTCCATAATTATTCTATTTCATTTTTTTTTTCAAATCGGCTCAGCAGTTTTCACGGACAGTAGGGCCTCACTAATTCGGACACCTGCTTTTTGGGGGATCGCGGTAATCCGGACGGACGATTCGGATGGCGGCGGCGGGCGGGGGCGTTCGCGTGGAAGTGGGAGAAACAAGTATCCCGTCGCGCCGTCTCAATACATCGAAATACTTGATGTCTCAATAGGTACGCTAGTTTGGTTGTCAGCTGCGTATCGTGACCTATTGTCGAGCGCACATTTTTTGCAAAATGACGCCGCCGCCGCGTCGTAAGAATTCAACATTGACTATAAAGGAACTTACTTTTTAACACGTTTTTTTCAAGTTTTATAGCTAATAAGATTTTGCAGACTACAATCCGAACTAGTGACGTACAAAACTCAAGTCGTCGAGTTCTACTTTTGAAGACTCGACTTGGATTGGCAGGACTCGGTGAGCTCAGTAGGCTCGTAAGCCCAAGCCTAGCCGAAAAACAAGCTCTCTGAGCCACTACTACTATCTACTTTGGCTGAACATCGGAGCTGAGCCACGCCTCGAGGCTTCAAAAGAGTTTCAAGCCTTCAAAAGAGCTCGAACCTGTTAAAAGAGCTCGAGCCTTCAAAAAAGCTCGAGTCTTAAAATGAATGCGAGCATCATAAAAAGCTTAGTGTTTATGTTTATGACTTTAATATCTCCGTAAATTATAATATCTACAATATTATTATTTACGGAGATATTAAAGCCGAGCCCATCGATCTCACAGAGCCCTGAAAATCTGACCCTAGTCTTCAAAATTAGAACTCAAAAAATGAATGTCTTATGTTATTAAGAGCACCGATGCTTAATCTATTGTGTCATTCTGATGAATGAGGATAAGTAGAGACTTATCCTCATTCATCAGCAGCCCATTACAACTAGTACGCCGAAAAAGACTCGAGCCGTGAAAAAGCCTCGAGATCGACCGAGCTCTCAAAAAGGCTCGAGCCGTAAAAATGGCTCGAAGTCGGCCGAGCTCTGAAAAAGGCTCAAGCTCTGAAAAAGACTCCCGAGTCGTCGAGCTTCATACAAACGAGGCGAGCCCTGTAAAACGACACCGAGCTCTGGACAAAAGGACTCGGAGGACTCAAGTCTTGTACATCACTAATCCGCGAACACCTTGATAATCCGCCAAGGGTCTGTTTTTTGCCTGTCCGGATTAGTGAGGCCCTACAGACTGTAATCCTGAAAATTCTATCATTTCGGTAGTAGGTGTACCTAACCGTAGCAATCACATTGATGATAAGAAAGAGCCGAGTTCAAAATAAGACGAGTTTAAGAAAGAAAGAAGAGCCGAATTAAAAGTGAGGCGAGTTGAGGAAGTGTCAAGTTTAAGAAAATGACGAAGTCGTCCGGAGGGATATGGTCGTAACTACTTACAACTTCTTTGTTTATTTATGAACTGTTTTAGATGATTATTTTGTTGTTGAAAAAGTGATACCTTAACTTAAGACGTGTATCCTCCTGTAGTCCTTTTAATTCAATTGACATTGGAGCTTGCACTTCAAAGTAGTAATAGTGATTAAGATATTAATATGTATTATGACAATATTGAGGAGCTCGATGGCGGCGCAGTGATTGCGGAGGTTAAGCAACTTTCACATGGATCGGTCATAGGATGGGTGATCAAACATTTATTATCTCGAGCTCCTCCGTGCTTCGGAAGGCACGTCGTGCCCCATACAAATTCCAGATACTTTTCTTTCCGAATTGAAAAAAAGTTATTATAATTTTTGTCCAGCAAGCAAGTCTTTTTTTTCATTTTGTTTTTCAAACTATCTCAACGACTGATTTTCAAATTTCAAGCGCCATACGATAGATCTCTACGCGTTGCATATTTTGACATCTCTTATAGAAATATCTCAAACTAGCTGATGCCCGCGACTTCGTACGCGTGGACTTTATGACTTCGGCGTATGCATATAAATGAACTAATGTAGTTACATAAGAAAATACTTGTAGCAGTGTTATGGTTCTGCATCAGGTGTTCCAGATCTTCGATTTTTATCAGGCTCATCAGGCTGAACAACTTTTGCAAAGATGTCATTTTTATATTTTGTACCTATAGTTTAGCTGGGTCATTATGGTCATCTGGTGTTCCGGATCTTCGATTTTTATACCTCAACAATAATGTTCATCAGGCTGTACAACTTTAGCAAAGATGTCATTTTTATATTTTGTATAGTTTAGCTGAATCATTATGGTTCTGCTTCTGCATCGGGTGTTCCAGATCTTCGATTTTCATATCTCAACAAAAATGCTCATCAGGCTGAACAACTTTTGCAAAGATCTCATTTTAATATTTTGTATAGTTTAGCTGGACCATAACAGTTCTACATCAGGTGTTACAGATCTTCGATTTTTGTACCTCAACAAAAAATGCTCATTAGGCTGAACAACTTTTGCAAATATGTAATTTTTATATTTTGTATAGTTTAGCTGGATCATTATGGTTCTGCATCAGGTGTTCCAGATCTTCGATTTTTGTACCTCAACTAAAAATGCTCATCAGGCTGGACAATTTTTGCAAAGGTGTCATTTTTATATTCCTTATAGTTAAGTTGGACCATTATGGTTCTGCATCAGGTGTTCCATTTTCCAAAATCAATTATACCCTAAGTTATTCCCAGGCTTAACAGCTATATAATAAAAAAAGTTTCATTATTCCATTGAAATGTATGTATAGAATCGACCTCGCGGCCCCGATTTTTGCTCCACGCGTTGAGGTCAATTGACCTCAACTCATTTAGTCACTCGCCAACGCTCACCGCGAACGCACGGTGTAATTGTGCAGATAAAAATGCCGACCTGTGTGTTGAAGACGTGCAAAAATCGTGCCACTACGAAGCAAAAAAATAGTGGAGTGCCTTATCATCGGTAAGTAAACAAAACATCAACATAAACCAACCAAAACTAATTTTTATACATTATTTTTTACTGAGCCGACATTTTGTATGAAAATCATAGATTATGAAAAGTGAACTATACAGATTGTATACGTAGGTACTAAACTAGGATAGGTGAACTAATAGCACAGTTTTACAATATAAGTATATTATTATTATATTCCGTTAAGAACTGCCTATGATGTAGGACAACACCGCCGCGCGCCGTCACAGTGTAGGTACTTACGCTGTCAGGCGAAAAATATGTCCAGGGGCTTGTCAAAAAAGAAAAATTAATTAAAAGTGATTATTAATCTTAAATCCCTACTGTATTTTGTTGTCGAGGCACATCCGTGCACAGAACAACTGTGCTCCATTGCCGCAATTACTCATCCCGCTCGAGTGGCAAGGCAAATAGTGAGTTCGAATGTGTACCTACATTACCCCTAGCACGAATATCTATCTAGAAAAAAAAACGCGCGTAAAAGTTCTAAGTAATTGTTTATGAGAAAGGAGAGTGGGAAAATTTGTATAGGAAGTGGTCCATGAACCAATAGCGACACTGTTGTTGTATTTATGTAGGGATACCTCAACTACACCCTTATGCAAAGCGGCATCAAAATCTGACTCGGTAGTTTAGAGAAAACAAAATCAACACAATATGTTTTTGTTACATTTTTTGTTTTGACTATTTTAGACTGTATTATACCTACATCAGTTTTGGCATCGTCGATGGTATAGTGGTTAATGTGTTTTCTCTTAACATATATTTTAAATTTTTAATATATTTATGGGTCCAGCTGAAAACCAGCGTTGTGGAATAGACTCCACAACACAAGCTGAGCCTGGTCAGACCTTTCGGTCGTCTAATTCTAATTTTTAAGATCTGTATTGTATTGAAAACGCCAAATAAATGCTTACTTTACTTTACTAATGCCATTGACTACCATTTGGATAGGCGCTGTGCCGGCCGGTTCAATCCCCAGTACGTTTCAATGTGTTTTTGAATTATAGAATTCATTAGTACGTTTATTCAACGCTTTAATTTTGAGGGCGCATTTTCTAGACGCTAGCTAGTGCCTTATCTTCCCTTTTTAATTTCAATTTTATAAGATTTAATTGCAATTATAGATTTTTATTTCAATTTGTTTATTTCTTTAATGCTATGACAGAGTAATTATTATAAGCAGCAGATAAAGCAGAGTATATGTAAAATCGTATTTGCAATTTTTTTATAATAATATCGTATATGCAATGGGGTTGGCAACGCAAAGCTAATCGCAGATGGCGCCAGCGGCGGTTTAACCGCTATCAATACTTTGATTGGTTAAAATATGCCACAAATGACATTTGATATTTGAAACAACCAATCAAATGTTTTGGTACAACCGCTTGTGGCGCCATTAGTTCCTCAGTTTCCATCCCCATTATTATGATATCAACTAGAACTAGCACTTTGTGAGCTTTCCGCGGTTTCTGGACAAGGATCTGGGTTAGTAAATATTTTTCCATGTTGCCATAGAAATATTTTTCCTAATAAAAAAATCTATTCGACGACATCAAATACGGGTTCTAAATGCCCATCCTCCTTTTTCGAGTAAGTATTCACATGTACCAATCACCTAATTAAATTGCGTTCTTACTATAATTTTATGCAATTTTATTAAATAAGTAATACATCCTAATCATTATTATTATTACTATGGATACATGGAAAAATATTTTTCCATGTTTCCTTCCATATAGCCTTATATTTTCCTAATAAAAATCTATTCGACGACACCAAATGATTGTTATGAGTGCGGATACTCAATGTCCATCCTCCTTTTTTTATTTTTCGAGTAAGTATTAACATGTACCTATTACCAAATTAAATTGCGTTCTTACTTTAATTTTATGCAATATTATTAAACAAGTAGGTATATCCTAATCATTATTAAGAATGTGTCGCATCTGTGTGCATGCTACTTTTTCTTTGACAACTCACGCTCGCACTGTCCATGCGTAGCCGCCATCTTTGCAATCGCTGCGACAATTTGTGCCGTAGATCTGTCCATTCTAGTTTACATACATTTCAATGCATTATTCAGTATTTCCGGAGATTAGCGTGTTCAAACAGACAAACAAACAGACACACAAACAGACAAACAAACAGACAAACAGACACACTTTTTTTCAAATTCTTACTCTATTAGTATGTCTCCATCGCCCCAGATATTTTTTTTGAAATATAATGTAATGTACAGACACACTATTTTTACTGTTTTATCTACTTTGGCTGAACATCGGGCATACCCTTAAGATGCAGATCACATAAACATTTTAGACCTTTAAATATGACAACCTCCACGGTTTTCAAGTTGTCGCATGTCGCCGTCTCTGAGGTCCCGGGTTCGATCCCTAGCTGGGTCAATCTAGTAAACAAACTTTTCTATATTGGCTCATGTCTGGGTGTTTGTAGTTCCACCTTTGTCTCTGATTTCCATAACACAAGCATATAATATATCTGTGATACAAGTGCTTTATGGAATCGGAGCAATGTTTGTTATGTTGTCTGTCACGCTTACACACTTACCACAAAAAAAGTTAAAAATAAAAAAGCTTTTAAAAAAAGAAAAACCTCCTTCAAAAACCTTAAATTAAAAACAAAAACAGCTTCAAAATCAAATTGCTCTAAAAAGTAAGAAATAATATTAAAATCACCAAAACGCAAATCAAATCAAAATCAAATCTTCGATCCAAGTCGGCCAAAATTTTTTTAAATTTTGTAAAATTTTGGAAAATCTTTAAAAGTTTCCGACCGATTTTAGGAATTCAAATTGCACTGTGACCAATTATACAACGTGGATTTGACAATGCGACAATAAATGATAACACTGTAGACACTAGTTCATAGAAGTATTTTGAAACTATCAAATAATTCCTAGGAGCGAAAAAATTTTTTTTTTTCGAACAAACTAAATTTTTGACAGAAGTATCGTACATAGAGGTTAAAAAAACCCTACTATTATGGGGAAAGAAAAGGAATCTCAGAAAATTATGCAACACGAAGGGAAAGTACCTTAAATATTGAAAGTAGGAAATTTTACTGAAATAAGACTTCATTTTGATTTTAAAAAATAATTAGAAATGCATTCAAAGATTCTTGAAACATAGCCTGCCTGAACCAGGAATCGAAATAATCGAATCCACCAAACAAATATGAAAAAATCATTCTTCCATTTTTACGATACCGATCGAAAGGGGTAAATTAGGATTGTTTTTTTTAACATTGAAAATGTTGTGTTTTCGTGATCGAGTTTCATACAATTTCATAAATCGGGGCACTAATAGGTATTAGTGCCCCGATTTATGAAATTGTGTTTGCGCGTAGTTTCGCAGATAATATGAGAGGTACGCGGCATAAACTTAATATTCCGCATAGCAAAAATTTTCTAATGGCCGGTATACATTTTGATTAGTGATTAGTGCGAGTGGCTCGTTTAGTGTTTAGTGTTTAGCAAAAAACAATTACTTAACACTAATTAGAGAACGTGTTTTTTGCTAAACACTAAACACTAAACGAGCCACTCGCACTAAACACTAATCAAAATGTATACCGGCCATAAGTCTATGGGTATGCGGAAGAACAGAATATATATTCTGTGCTTTAACTCACATTGTATGTAATGTATTGAAATTGTATGAAACTCGATCACGAAAACACAACATTTTCAATGTTAAAAAAAACAATCCTAATTTACCCCTTTCGATCGGTATCGTGAAAATGGAAGAATGATTTTTTCATATTTGTTTGGTGGATTCGATTATTTCGATTCCTGGTTCAGGCAGGCTATGTTTCAAGAATCTTTGAATGCATTTCTAATTATTTTTTAAAATCAAAATGAAGTCTTATTTCAGTAAAATTTCCTACTTTCAATATTTAAGGTACTTTCCCTTCGTGTTGCAAAATTTTCTGAGATTCCTTTTCTTTCCCCATAATAGTAGGGTTTTTTTAACCTCTATGTACGATACTTCTGTCAAAAAAGCTCGCTGTATAAAATTAAGAAATTATTAATTGATCTTAAGATAAGTTAAATAAAACTTCTTAGTTTACAAGAAAAACTAAGTATATTCTGATATATTTTCCCCTTACCATTTATTATCATCATGTGTATCTTTTCTTGTTGTTCTTTTTGGAGGTTTTGCTATTGTTGTAGCTTCTGTTGTTGTTGTAGCTTCGGTTGTTGTTGTAGCTTCTGTTGTTGTTGTTGTTGTAGCTTCTGTTGTTGTTGTAGCTTCTGTTGTTGTTGTAGCTTCTGTTGTTGTGGTTTCTGTTGTTGTTGTAGCTTCTGTTGTCGTTGTAGCTTCGGTTGTTGTTGTAGCTTCGGTTGTTGTTGTAGCTTCTGTTGTTGTTGTAGCTTCTGTTGTTGTTGTAGCTTCTGTTGTTGTTGTAGCTTCTGTTGTTGTTGTAGCTTCTGTTGTTGTTGTTGGTGGGTCAGATGGAGGAGGCGGTGGTTGTGTTAGGGGTTCAGTTGGTGGTGGTGGATCGGGTTTAGGTGCTTCTGTAGTTGTAGTTGTAGTAGGAGGGGGAGGTGGAAGAGAGGATAGTGGGGGTGGCGGAGGTGGCGGCCTTGGCGGCGGTGGCGGTGGTTTTTTACTTGGTACTGTAGTTGGCGGTCGCTTTGGAGGCTGCCAAGTCATCTTGACTACTTCTTTCGTGTTCATGTTCTCCAACATCACTTTGACGATGCTTTGAGGGATCCAATGACCCGGCATATTCGCTTCAACAGGGTTGGCGATAAACAATAAGGGATCATCGTTTATGCTGGCTAAGACGGTTTGTATGCTGTTGGTGAATACTATAGTTGTGAATAATTTGTAGATCACTGAAAATTAACAGAACTTTGTAAGCTGCATATAAATAGTTTCGATATCTTCGATATAGAACGAATATTATTAATAAAAGAATTTTATATCTGACCGTGAAATATGATCCTTTCTTTCTTCATCTTCTTTTATTTCTACATCATCGTGTACATTATTTGTATAATATTAAGACCAAAATATTTGATCTTAACATTCGCTTGAACGATATAAAATAAATTGACATGCACTATTTCAATTTTCTCCGAGTCTATAAAATTGTGAAAATTGCGAAATATAGTGTAAAGATTAAAATATACTTATGGTGAAAACAAGTTGTTATTTAGATGAATAAGAACAAATTTATTAGATCGTCAGAATTTGAGAAAAAATGTGATGATGAGCAAAAGTTTTTTTCATGTATAGAGCAAATTCCTTTCAAACAACAGGTGTTTAATGAATAGTCTTCTTTATCTGTAGTAAATCTATACAATACAGTAGATCGTTGAAAAAATGTAGGGTAGAGTGGTCGATGATGAACCAGAGGTACTACATGAACCGGCCAAATTTCTCGGAAACGTGACGTTGCCAGTTTGTGCAAATCATAGTAAGCGAGCCTCTAATAGAATCGCCCCTCCCTCCCCAGTCGCCAACGAGCTAGCGCAAAAGACACGCATTCGCGTCAGTGGTTTGCATATTTTACGTAAAAAAGTAGAAAATAATAGAGTATTATTTGGTTTTATTTTGTTTGTGCGAATAGTAGCTTTAAAGTGGTTAATGTGATAGATTGATTGTTGTTTGCGCTTTTTATCACAGTATGAAAATAAGCTTTACGTGGTTGTACCAGCAGTTACATAACTTTATAGTATATAAGTGGGGGGTGGTACAGGATAAACCAATTTGAAGGAGTACTTAATGAACCACTGGTTCATTAGGTACCACCTGTGTTTCTTATAGTCCCATCCCTGGTAAATTCATTACTTACCTTTTAAAATGCTTTATATGTGTTTGTTATGTTTTTCTTATTTTTTATATTATAGGATGGGATGATCTAAACTTAGTAGACATTGGACGATGATGAAAAATGTGACTTTTTTGTATCAAAACTAAAAAGTAAAATTCAACAAAAAAAAAATTGTGTCAAAGGAACCCGACAAAGCATGTGTTAACACTGCTGATATAAAAAGAAGATGGCAATATTCGTAAATTGCCTATTTACAAATTTACCGTTGATATGTCACTTTTAAATTTACGTTACTAAGCAATTTTTTCCGCTTAAATTTGTATAAGAGAGAACATACTTACAGAAATGATAATTATGGTGATAATTAAAGTAATGTTGATTAAAATACGATATTTAATTATTAGTTGGTTAAAGTTTAGTCAACTAAACTGCTCTCAGATGTGATTGTTATGTTTAAAACGCTCTTTTAGGGTTCACAAAGTAAAATATTGTA
Organism: Agriphila tristella; assembly: GCA_928269145.1. NCBI lineage: Eukaryota > Metazoa > Arthropoda > Insecta > Lepidoptera > Crambidae > Agriphila > Agriphila tristella. Next base: position 33,541,852 of record OV743432.1, read on the forward strand.
TGGTTTTATTACAGTACAAGGATCTTTATTAAATACTTGACACTAAAACATAGTTTTATTTCATTATTAAATAAGAAATATCAATATTAGGCTTGTTGTAACAACCATGGTTCATTAAGTCCCCCCTTGGTTCATTCAATACCTGCCCCCGGTTCAATAAGTACCACCAGGTGCACTGAATGAACCATTTCTCATTTTACATAAAAACAAGATTTCACAATACAGCCCAGAGTTAGGACAAAAATAATGTTCTTCTTCTACAGCCAATAAAATTCTTTATGATTGTAACCAAAAATCATATGAATCGGACATGAAAAACCCGAGTTACAGCTCTTTAAAATTTGGGTGGTTCATTATCGGTCGATAATGAACCACCCAAATTTTAAAGACCCTACCCTACTTAGTTCATCTGCTCAGAAGCCTCACTTGTACTATAATGTATTCTGTGGTTTTACTGCAATAAAGTCGTAATTTTGAAAGTGAGATAATAAAGAAATCATATGTGGGAGAATACACGTCTTTTTCTTAGTAAATAAATAAAAAACAATGTAATTAGTATATTTTTATTACAATGAATATAATTGTTACATGTAATGAATTTTATCAATGTAATTAATAAATAAAAGTCGCTAAACGACTCGTAAAACAACTGTGTGCACGTGCGCCTCCCCACTACGCCATCACGCCACCGGGCTTATTTGCGCACGTGTATAAAAGCGGCTTGCGCAGGTGTCGATAGGTCAGACGTTGTCCAACTGTCGGACACGGCACTCTGTCGGATCGGTGCTGGTAATGTAGTTAAGTATTACTCCTTTTATGACAGTAATAATAGTGTAATAAAATTATAATAAATTTAGACAGTCATAACCACGATATTGAAATAAATGAATAAATATCTCACATTGCCATCTTTTCTTTTATTTTCTCTCACATCAGAAGTGAGATCTAACCTAGTTGGATTACATATACTACGCCTACGAATTTTGATGTTCCAGGAATATATCTAAATGCTTGCTGTAGAATCCGCCACGTTGGAGACTCGATGTTGAAGTACAAGTCGAGTGAACAATTATGGATCTGAGTCATCATCCTGGGTGTTTTGAAAAGACCTGAACAGTGGAGTGAAGCCTGAAAAAGTGAATCAATTCCCGGTTGACCGACAAATTGGTGATAAGTACCCATAAATTTTACATTTTTATAAGGTACCCGTAGATTTTACCAAATTGTTATCATTTGGTCATCAAGTCAAAAATAATGACGTTTCCTTGTGATATTATAAAAAATCAAGTAGAATTTGGCGTAGAAAATGATGACGCAAATGCTGCGCAAAGAGTGCTATATGTTTCGTAAAATAAGTATACTTTCGTGGAGGTTGATTGATACAAAGATCCTGGGTTCGAATCCTGGTATACATAATTATTTAGTGATGCGGAGTTAGTCACAGATTTTTATATTCTTTTTTAATATTTCTATATTTTTACCCGTTGTTTAGTAACCACAGTACAAGCTTTGCTTAGCTTGGAACTGGAACTAAATGATTGGTGTGAATTGTCTAGACTAGAATATATAATTTTCCATGTGCCTTGCACGAGTGTGCGAGTGTACCACCAAGTGGCCGTGATTTTGCAACTGTAACTACGGACTACTTATATGGGATATCTGCTGGATGACGTTCGAATTATGGTATTTAAGGCTCCGTTATGCGGAATCACTTGTCTGTTTTTCGTTGTTTTTCATCATTATCTTTCTTGAAAAAAAAAACTTATTGTAGCAACTGCACAGTGCGTTGCAGTGTACTTTGATGTAGAATTCAGTGCGTTTCCGCTGTTATTTGCGCCAAAAGTACCCGCGACAAGCGCTTTTGATATTCTGTTTTTTTTGCAGTCGTCTGTGAGGTTTGTGCGCAGTTTGATACTTGTGGCTACTGGATAGTCTCCTTAATTTGTCGTATGTTTTTTGTGTGGCTACAACTTTTTGTTTGTTATATGGAAATGTGGCCCGAGCAAGCCATGTTTTCCTATCATGCACCCTTAATAGTGAGATTTAAAACGTGCAATTGAATAATAATATAAGTACTGATATAAGAAATAATTTTAGCTTTCCGTAGAAAAAAATGTTCAATTCAATTTGGTCTTAAAATATATCAAATTAGCCAATAAGGCCTTTCCCTTCCTTACTCTTTGGTCAGTGAAAAGACAATTTTAAGATATTTTGTACATTTTGTGACATCACAACCTAGTAGCATTGTGCTTCGAAACTTGAAGGGTTTAATAATAAAACGGAAAAGTCAGTCAGTTTTAAGTTACAAATATTATTTTAGTGAAAAGAAAGAAAGACCGGTCTGCTGAGAAAAAATTCAATGTGAAATAAGCTGTGCCTTTACAATTACAGTTTACAATTGTTCTTCGTATCAAATCATAGCACTAATGAGAAAAAGTCTTATTACTTCTTTGGTAGAACTGCTCATGCTCAATAGAACCAGTGGGATTCTTTTCTGGCTAAAATTGTGTGTATAGAACCTATAATAAAATAAATGAAAGTCTGACAAATAACTTACTGATATTTATTATTTTTTTACAACAGAGATAACTTGTAATGATTGTTACCTATAAATTGATCATTAAAACAATTTTTGTGCATGCAGTTCTGATTGCAGATATCAATTTGTGCCTTAAACATTGTGTGGAGTAAGTCGGCAAAATGTTTTTAAAGGCAATTTTTATTTCAGTAATTTCCCTCTTCAAAACAGGAACTCTTTTGGTCTTTGGAAACAAGGGTTCTCTTCTTGTGCAGCAATTGTTCGTGTCGGAGCTGGTGTGGAGCGTTATCCTGTGCTTAAAAGGATCCAAGCAGGGGAAGGATCGCTTCCAATCCCTGGATTTTATTAGATCTTTTAAACAATTGTTTTAGTTCATCACTGGTTGATGCCTTACTTACAGCACTGTATTTTGTTTTGATCCCTGCTGGATACAAACTTTTTTAATAGGGATGTTTTTCAATAGAATTTCTGCAAAAAAACATTGTTGCAGAGGACTGTGTACATACAATATACAGTTGAAAATTACAAGAACTTGTAACAACGGTCTTCCTATGTTTATTTTTTTATATTCAAGAGAAAGTTAATTTAAATTATGAATTATTATTATAATACAGACATGAGTTTTGAATAGAAATTCGATCCATTCCCTCAATTTAGTACATGCATATCCTAAATTTTGTTTCTGGTGTTAATACAGAGTGTGGGTAGACAAAAAATACCCTCGACATTCGTAATCGCTTTTCAATATATTTAGTAGTAAATTATTAAGATTTAAATATTTTACTGTGCTTTACTGTACTTTTACTGTACTTTACTGTACTATTGTGGCAGCAGATCTTACCAAATAGCTAGTGATTCTGATTAAAAAGAAAAGTAAATATGATTTTCTAAGTGATGTTGATACTTAAAGATTTCGTGAATTATTTGAGTCTTGCGTTGATGTTTAAGTTTTTCGTAAACAGGATAAAGTTGAAGTTAATACTGGTTGTTTTTATGCTGTACAAAAGGGTGTTTTACATTCATATAAAATGAAATTGGTAATGGTATTCTTGAATATCTTTTTCTGAACCCGTTTTGTCAGTATTTGACACAAAGATGCAGGTTACAATCAGATGAGGGTTCTTGGATGTTTTAGTTTGCAAATTACTCAAACTTAGTCTTCACTTACTTCTACGAGTTTTAGATGTTGTAATGTTTTGAGAATGATGCCCATTAGTGGCAGTAGTGTTTTTTACTATATTGATGTTTCGTCACTCTTCAAGATCACTATGATTTTTATTTTTATGAATAAACTATAACGTATAATAATAATCGGATGTGTCGGATGTGTTGCGAACTGTGGTTCGTGATAATTTTAGGTCACTCCCCTGTAATAGAAGGCGAGGTGACAAAATCGTTGGAGACAGACTGATCTCCTTAACCTGGTTATCTTATTTCTCTTTATACACTAACTCCTGGCCAGATTTTCACTGTATACTGAGCAATAAAGAATATTACCATTTGGCCGTGCGATTGAGGAGATTTTTACCGAGGCCGCAAGATTCTGGTAAATGCCGTGCCATATAAACTTTATAACGGCTTTTTACCTAGGTACTACTAAGTAAGAAATAAATAATATGATCAAGTTCGCCGTGCCCATGTGGCTTATTACCGAGGTAGTACTATATAATTTATGTGCAATGAATAATATTGCAAGTTTGCCATGCCCTCGTGGCTTATTTTACCGAAGCAATTACAACTATCTGAGTAATATAGAACATTGGATCGAAAGTTCTCCTTGCTCTCGTGGAAATAGTATGACCAAAGCTCTGCTACTATTTTATATTATAATACCTACACAACACATGCACTTACTCACATACAACAACTCACCCTTACACACTATTTGAAAAATAAAAGTTTATGATTTTTTTTTATAAGATTCCTATGATGTTCAATTGTTACAGTGTCTGCTGATTGATGTCCATGATTATCCAGATGACGTACACCTGGGGCTCTGATGATCCTGAATTGTGGGCGCTTGCGTGTCTCGGACAATGAGGTGTATCACGCAAAGCTAATCGCAGATGGCGCCAGCGGCGCCAGTGACCTGGCCGCTGCTTTTATTTGTGATTGGTCAGTGCTTTTGATTGGTTAAAATATGTCAGAAATGACATTAGACATTTGAAACAACCAATCAAATTATTTTGGGACTGTCGCTTGTGGCACCATTAGTTCCTCAGTATCACATCCCATCACAAAGATTCTTATTATAAAATACGAGTGATTTGTAATAAGTCCTTACTATACATTTAAGGGTTTTAAAATTTGTTGTTTTGTTTACCAATGGAGATTTTTGTTATGTAGTTTCTTTTTTTTATAAAAAAAGGGTTATCTCCCATTGAAGGTTTCATTGTGATAAAAGTGAATTGGGTCATGTGATTTGACCATAATTAGAAGCTATGTGATTTAGCTTGACGGTCATGTGATTTGACCATAATTAGAAGCTATGTGATTTAGTTTGACGTTCATGTGATTTGACCATAATTAGAAGCTATGTGATTTAGCTTCACGGTCATGTGATTTGACCATACCTTAGTTGCTATGTGATTTAGCTTTAAGGTCATGTGATTTGACCATACCTTAGTTACTATGTGATTTAGCTTGACGGTCATGTGATTTGACCATAATTAGAAGCTATGTGATTTAGCTTCACGGTCATGTGATTTGACCATACCTTAGTTGCTATGTAATTTAGCTTTACGGTCATGTGATTTGACCATACCTTAGTTACTATATGATTTAGCTTTACGGTCATGTGATTTGACTATAATTAGTTGCTATATTATTTAGCGTTAGAGTCATGTGATTTGACGATAATTCGTTGCTGCCTATGTAAATTTAGCTTTACGGTCATATGATTTGGCCATAATTTATGTTCTAATGAGAGGCTTGTTTAGTATAATTCGCGAGCCTTATTAAGGCTGCTCGTCAGGATGGTCGTGTGGGAGAATACACGTCTTTTTCTTAGTAAATAAATAAAAAACAATGTAATTAGTATATTTTTGTTACAATGAATATAATTGTTACATGTAATGAATTTTATCAATGTAATTAATAAATAAAAGTCGCTAAACGACTCGTAAAACAACTGTGTGCACGTGCGCCTCCCCACTACGCCATCACGCCACCGGGCTTATTTGCGCACGTGTATAAAAGCGGCTTGCGCAGGTGTCGATAGGTCAGACGTTGTCCAACTGTCGGACACGGCACTCTGTCGGATCGGTGCTCTGAACTGTCTGGTAATGTAGTTAAGTATTACTCCTTTTATGACAGTAATAATAGTATAATAAAATTATAATAAATTTAGACAGTCATAACCACGATATTGAAATAAATGAATAAATATCTCACATTGCCATCTTTTCTTTTATTTTCTCTCACACATAACAAAGTCTAAGGATTTTAAGACAGCGTAGTTACATAGGGCTTAGGTTTAAGCAACCACCAGATATAATGAAATATAACGCCCAAAAAATCGTAAGTACTTACCAGAATTTAGTCCCCATTTTAATATGAAATTATAACCAATAAACGTATAGTCCGCTAACCTAAAAAAGGCAAGTATCTTCAGAATAATCGCTGAGCTACCCAAAAAGGCCACGCATGCACCTACCCAAAAAGGACATGCATGTACTCGCATTTTATTTAAAAAAAAAATCCAAATATGTTACACAATTTTATCCTAATAAATCCTTGTTTACCCAAAAAATATAAATGAAGTTCTAAAGGTTTACTAGTAAATATTTTACTATACACCGTAAAATATTTACTAAAGGCTATTTATACAAACTCAGGAGTAGGTAAGTACTTACTAGGGGATGCAGTACCGGTTCCCTCTCAAGAACCGGGACTGGATTTTCGGTACTGTACTTGGAACCGGGATTTACCGGGAAATTCGGTACTTTCGGTACTTGCTTAAAGGCCTACTCAAATCGCTCCGGTATTCGTTACCGGCTCGGGTAGCGGTAAAATTCCACTATTGTTTGAACAGCACGTTGGAATATTGTTACCGGCACCGGTGGTGGCGAATAGCAGTTTGAGCAGGCCTTGTTGCTTGCTATTAATTTATTGTGTAAAGGGCACGAGTAATTAAGTAAACTGTAGAAAATGGACTCATTACAAATATGGGTTGGTGAAGTTTATAAAACAATGTTTTGTTTTTCTATTCTGTGTCTTTTAATGACATTCATCATTAAGGCGAGGCAGTTCACGAAATTTACTCTTTCACTGTCTTTAGAATAAGGTTAAATATTGCATAGCTTTCATTTGCGCTTCGCCAGAAATTTAACGAAGTTTAGTACATTTTTATTGATTTCTGAAATACTGGATCGTTTATTAAAAAGGTACTTGGTTATTGTGTTGGATCGATAAAAAAGCTATCCTTTTTGCATAAAAAATCATATCACTGTCGTTGACAATTACGAAATCTGACGATTTGAAATTTATTTTTATAAGTTTTTATGGTCTTATTTAGGATTTTTTTACAGAGTTACCATGCCATTTTTAATATTCAGTTCGGTTATTTTGTTTCTTTTTCAGTCTACAGTAATTTTTGTGAAGTAGAATTCTACATCAGTTCTTCACATTGGAAGTTCAAAAATCTGTCTTTTCATCAGATCGTGAACTGGCCTCGCCTTAAAATAGAATACAATCAGTATAATTAAACATATTTTTTGAGATCAAAACGGTAAAATTTGAGGTACGTTTTGAATAAGAAAAGTCTTTGTTCCTTCCACTATTTGGCCAGTAAATTCTTACAAATGTTTTTACTAAAATCGCAAAACGCGATGTAAAGCTGCATTTTTGGTATGTTATTTGGACCCCCTAAGGGAGTGTGGAACCATGTTTTGGAAGCAAAAAAAAGTTGTGCTAGCTGCGTTTTACGTGGAAAACTGCATTATTTTTCAGTTTTTGCAGTTTTATTAAAAAACTATGAGCTTTTGACATTAGTTGCCAACATCATTTTGAAAGTGTATTAAATTTTAAACAATTAAAGCTAACTTTCAGATTTGTATCTCTAATAGTTTTTGAGATATGATGCTTGAAGTATTGACACTCACCGGCATATCTAACCGCCTACACCGTTATTTTCATACAAACATGCTCACTTCACAGTCTCATAAATATAAAAGTTTACGCATCTCTGCAATGGTTTGTATGTTTAAGAGTTTAGGAAGGTGCTCGTTTTTCGCATAACAATGTCAAATAAGCATAGACATCTCTCAATTTCGCCAAAAATGCAATAAAGCAATGTATAATTTTAATACCATATATCATTGTATGAAACGAAGAAATTGGTTTACCTTTTCCTCTTTTTGGATAAATTGAGAGGTAGAGGATCTATACTTATTTGACATTTTTATTCGAAAAATGAGCACCTGACTAATCTATAAACATACAAATCATTGCAGAGATGCACAACCTTTTTTATTTATGAGACAGTGAAGTGAGCATGTTTATATGAAAATAACGGTGTAGGCGGTTAGATATGCCGGTGAGTGTCAATATTTCAAGCATCATATCTCAAAAACTATTAGACATACAGAGCTGAAAGTTGGCTTTAATTATTTGAAAATTTAATACACTTTCAAAATGATGTTGGCAACTAATGTCAAAAGCTCATAGTTTTTAATAAAACTGCAAAGACTGAAAAATAATGCAGTTTTCCACGTATAACGCAGCTAGCACAACTATTTTTTGCTTGCAAAACATGGTTCCACACTCCCTTAAGGGGTCCAAATAACATACCAAAAATGCAGCTTTACATCGTGTTTTGCGATTTAAATGTAGATTTTTACTGGGCATACATCATTAAACAAATTGAGCAAAGCAAAACTGAAACTATAAAAAATCAAGAAAATTATTAATTGTACATTATCAACAAAACCAATTGACGATTATAATGTACTTTATTTATGATTTTATCGTATATTGAAGGACAGATAGTGAGAAAATGATATGCACGTATGAAGTACCGAAAGTATCGAAAGAACCGGGATTCGTTCGCTAAAGGCCCGGTACCGGGTTGTTTAAACAGTCCCGGGATTTCCCGGTATTTTCGAGACCGGGATTTCCCGGGAGCATGCCCTAGTACTTACCCAGAAAAAGTGAATATTTTATTTTTGTATCTACTGTCTATCAGCCATTTTTAATGTCCCCACTGCAGGGGCACAGGCCTTCCTTATGGGTGGTAAGGAGGATGGGCCATAACCCACCACGCGGGCCCAATGCGGATTGGTGGCTGTTAACGACTGCAAATGCAGCCGGGACCAACGGCTTAACGTGCCTTTCGAAGCACGGAGGAGCTCGAGATAATAAATTTTTGGTCACCCATCCCATGACCGACTCTTGCGAACGTTGCTTAACCTCCGCAATCGCTGGGCCAGGCGCTAAACCACTGCGCCACCGAACTCCTCCTTGTATCTGTTACCGGCAATGTGTATAATCCGGCATTGTATACAATGCCTGAAAAGATCAGGCAATGTATGAAATGATATTCATTTTATACATTGCCTAGGCATTGGATACAATGCCTGCTGGTCCAACGGCAATGTGTAAAATAAGTTTATTTCTGTTGTCTGTTATTAAAAAATAACCTCGAAATTTAAGGCTCACGCTCCGCTGCGCTACGCGCTCGCCTTAAATTTCTAACCTAACCCGGGACCTACAGGAGTAAAGCAGGTTCGATTCCAAACTCAATGAGCCCCCCTCGAGCCCCCTTCGAGCCCCCTCGAGCTCCCCTCGAGCCCCCCCTCGAGCCCCCCTCGATTTGTCTTCAATTTGCCTTCAATACAGCGTGAAATTTTAATCATTTGGCTCCCGCCGTGGTGTGGTTCCACTCATGATTACAAGCAACTTTTACTATGAGGCCAACACTCCTGCTCGCAAAAACTAACCAGCTGTTCCATACAAAAGTGCAGTACCTACTCGACCTTAATGTATGGAACAGCTGATTTTTTTTTGCGAGCAGGAGTGTTGGCCCCATAGTAAAAGTTGCTTGGTATCATGAGTGGAACCACCCCACGGCGGGAACCAAATGATTAAAATTTCAGCGTGTATAATATCTATATCAATTGCCAATTTGCCTTCAATATAATATACTTGGTTATATGCATACATTTTATGGCAAACGTAGTAATATATTTGGGTAGTAATGACACAAAACTTTGCTAGTTAAAATTTGGTGCACGCGTGGCCTTTTTGGGTTATGAAAAGTTTTTGTAGTGCAGGCATGACTCAAATAGCCTGAAAGATTTTGGTACAGGTTTTATTTATTTGTACATTTTATATTTTTTTTGGATGAGGCTGTTTGGGGTAACGATTGTTTTTTTGGTGGTCATTAAATTTCATCCCGTTACATAGGTACCACGGGCAACAAACAGCGTCGCTTAACCACTCCTAAGGTTAAAATCGCTTGCACGCCGCGCTGTCACAACATCTCGTTTAGTTCGTGCAGGAGCGATACGCGCGCACACCAAAGTGGAAACTTCTTGAATAGGTACGAAAATTAATAGGAACTAGGTACATACACGAACTTAGATAGTATTTTCATCAAGGCAACAGTACAATTTGCTCCTGTCCAGTATACAGTCCAGCGCCCGCGGCATGGGTTCGTATATCATATCGACCTCGATATGACTACAATATGTATTAAACGGCGTCGAAACATATTTGACAGGACGATAAAGTTCGTCCTTCGATAAAGAATTTGATCACGTCGACAGAAATCATTCATTCAGTGTGTTTTAAATTCGTTCTTTTGGCGTTGATAAGTTTTAGAAAAGGATCGCACTACACGCGCGCATACTGTACTGCGCGCGTGTCGCGCTCGTTTGTCGACCACCTTTGAGTAGTAGACTATTTATCGACTTCAACCTGTCAAAATGCGCTAGTTAAACTGTGCAAGATGGCGGCTTATTGTGATCATTTGGTGATCATGCACGCAGTGCGCGATCATTAGTCGCACTTGACATTTCATCGTGACATAGATAATATAATTTATCGAATGATCCATTCACTGTGTCATAATTTTGTCAGGTTTCATAATATGATAAAAACTCGATAAACAGTTTATCGATTGTGCCATGCAACGGGCGCAGGGGGGCTACTCAAACAGCCACTTCTCTATTCGTTCGCTAATCTAAAAATTAAAAATAAGGCATAAAATCTAAAATTACGTGTCGTAGGCTTGTCATTTTCATACAATACAACAATTTCGGTGGTTTATATAAACTTGCAATGTGTGACTCGATCGTCTAATTGCTTATATTTAGGCTTTGAGTTAGCGAACGAATAGAAAAGTGACATTTGAGTAGGGGGGCTGATTCCTTTTCTGTTGGTGAGTGTGAAGAATTGAGCCATGTTCCATGTCTATGTTGAATTTTCTAAAAAACTCGAGGGGTGGAAGGGATTGTGTTATGTGTAGTTAGTTAGTTGGTAGTAGGCTATTAAACTACAAAATTACTCCATCCTGATCCTGATATTACTGATACCCAAGGACGGGAAATAAAGTGAACTGCTCCACAAAATAAAACTGTAAATTCTTAATGTGCGAATCACGCAAAATCCGCCGAACGGATTTTGATAAGATTTTCAAAGTTTGGTAGCTTGGAGTCTCACTTAAAATTTAAGCCTTGTTTCATCTTATTCGGATGGGTAGAACCAATATAATAGCTTGAACTCACCGTAGTAGGGTAGGTGCACCAGTGAATGAACACCCTCCAGTGAATGAACAAATGTGTTATTTTTCTATAAAATAAGAAATCTTTTGTTTTCTACTTGTAACAGCATTTTTTTATGAAAATTCATACTTTATTACCTTAACTGGCTGCACAGGTGAATATGTGTGTTCCGTAGTTTCTAAATGGCGATTGCTCAAAGTGGACACGTTGTGTAGTGTTCCTGTTTCTATGGACCAGTACTAAGGACTATGGTGCGACAACATAATTGATAATAGCTTTTAAGATGATATATGCTTCATTCTACAAAGAAAATTAGTTTCTAAGGTGTAATAATGATTATTTCGTCTAATAGAAAGCAGATTGTAAAGAATTACATTATTTTAAACAAAATATAGGGGTGCTCGAGTATTGGATCAAAAAATTGAGAAATATCTAATTAATGAACCAGGTGTTCATTCATAGGATCTAACTTATTTTTTGGTTTAGGCTATATTGTATCTTACTTTTAAAGGAGTTTGTTCATATTTAGAGGATAGCTATAGTAAATCATTGTCAATCTTTGGACCAGTCTTCGAACTAGGGTTTTCATTCATTAGTTTTTAAAATTTTAAGATTTTTCTATAGTAAATGCCTAGTTCATTTGCTGATTATTAAAAACTAGTAAATGAACTATATATTTCTTAATATTTACATTAATTATTTTTTGTTTTTAATTTAAGACCACTTCTAAAACAATTAGATAACATAGCTGATGTGAACAATCAAAGCAACATGGTGGTAAATAATAAGGTCAAATTTATTTAATATTGGCTGTCCTAAGTTAAATAAACTCTTCGACCTGACTCTTCAACTCATGAAACAGAGACGTGAAGTGAGGATACAGGTCATACAGAGCCCCAGGAGCATCCGGAGGATTCCAGGAAGGAAAATAGGCAAGCCTCTGGAGAGGCCTATGCCCAGCACTGGCTTGGGTATCGTGCGCCATTTAGAATTTAGGTTTCTTTTGATTTTTTATATTTGTAACTAGTTTGTTATGCTACAAAATATCGTGTACAGACATAAATTAACGATTTCTGTTTACATCCACCATATGAAACTAGTAGTTCATTTATTGGATTTCAAACGTTCGTTAACTGGATTTTGCCGTTCATTCACTGGTGATTTGGGGTACTTTTATGTAAAATTCAGATTATCTAAATAACTATAAGCATTTCAGACATATTGATGATATAATATTGAACATTAATAAATTCTGAATAGTATGTAGTACCATTATTATAGCAAATTCATCCAGAAATAGGTATTCGTTATTTTTTAAGTTTCAAATCGCCTTAAGGGTTCATTCACTGGTGCACCTACCCTACTAGCTTTCATACACTAAGAAGATCATTTAAACTAGTACCGACCGAAACTGGAATTTCAGCCGAAACCGAAACCGAACTTTCGGCCCTGGTTGCAGTTTCAGCCGAAACCGAAACTTTTTTTCACATATTAAATTGACGTCGTTTTCGACTGTATATAGGATTATAGACACTCAACATGTGTTAAATAAAGTAAATAAGTAGGTAACAACAATAAAAGTAATAAGTAAGATACAAAAATAGTTCTTTATTTATGTTAAATTAACAATTTAAACAAAAAAAAACAAATACTTACTCATTATGTAAGACTTACTATTGTCAGTCAACTTTTTTATTAATGTACATTCTTTAATGTTTAACAATAGTCGTATGATTAGTTATTTGTTATGTTTTACCGTACTACCCGTTTGAATTGACTAAGCAACTCGCGTACTTACTAAGAGAAAAAGCTTAGATATGACCAGTTAAGTGGTAAATATGCACAGTTTATAAATAGATGTTTTTTCACAATTTAAAACAATCAAGCGTACACATTAAGCAACGTAATCTCAACTGCAACTCAACACTTTCGCGTCGATCACGACTGCTGGTGAACTCCGAAGTTAGCTGATTGACGCGCGACAATTTACGAAAACCGAGTTTCGGCCGAGCCGAAAGGTGCGGCCAATATTTGGCCGAAACCGAAACTGTGGCCGAAACCAGTTTTTTTGGCTGAAACTGGCCGAATCCGAAACTTCGGTCGGTCACTATCACTAATTTAAACAGCCCAATAATTGTCTAATTTCAAAATTTATCGCAACGCTTTCATTTGACAAAACATTGATACTTCTTTTTGGAACAAATAAAACCTAAGTCGCGGGCAAAAGGAATACCTACTGGGGATTTTTCTACTGTGCACGTGGACGAAGTCGCGGGCGGATGCTAGTACTTTTAAAATTATAAGTCGAATGACTGTCGCGATAATTGGTTAATAGTATTAAAAATCAGTAAAAAAAATGTAGGTATAATAAATAATAATAAATATTTGACAACATCACATATATTGCTCCAATTCCAAAGCAGCTGTAGCACTTGTGTTATGGAAATCGGAAACAACGGTGGTATGACACACAACAATATTGAAAAGTTCATTTTCTACATTGACCCAGCCGGGGATCGAACCCGGGACCTCAAGAGATGGTGACGCCTTGAAAACCGGCGTATAAATCAGTCGACCACGGAGGTCGTCAAAAACAATAATATTTATGAATTTAAAATTTTAAACTACCTACTAATATCAATAACATTATATTTTTTGAAGAGACGTAATCATTTCAACTATTGAAATAATTAGATCTTAATACACTAATCTTGTCAGTCTGCCCAATGATGTACTACCTTTAAGTCTAAACCCATTTCTTGTTGTCGCGTTTCTTCTAGGCTTTGGTATTTTAGGCGTTGGTCTTTTAGGCGTAGGTGTTTTAGGAGTTGGTCTTTTAGGCGTTGGTCTTTTAGGCGTAGGTGTTTTAGGAGTTGGTCTTTTAGGCGTTGGTCTATTAGGCGAAGGAGTTTTAGGCGTTGGTGTTTTAGGCGTTGGTGTTTGAGGTGTTGGCGTTTTAAGCGTTGGTGTTTTAGGCATTGGTGTTTTAGGCGTTCGTGTTTTAGGCGTTCGTGCTTCAGACGTTGATGTTTCAGGCGTTGGTTTTTCAGACGTTGGTGTTTCAGGCGTTGGTGTTTTAGGCCTTCGTGTTTTAGGCGTTGGTGCTTCAGACGTTGATGTTTCAGGCTTTGGTGTTTCAGACGTTGGTGCTTCAGGTCTTGATCTATCAGGTGTTGGTATTTTAGGTTCTGTTTCTCTTTTTTCTGTAGTTATGATAGATACTGGTTTTTTAGTAGGTAAGCCCTTTTCCATAATCTTTTTTATGATGCTTAGTGGAATCCAGTGAGCAGGCATGTTAGATTCAACGGGATTCTCAATAAACACCAGGGGGTCTTCAAATGCGTCTATAACATGCATCACTAAAAATACTTGTAAGGCCTCTGCAAAACAAAGAGACGAATTAAACACATGGAGTAGTTTTACGGACCATCCACCCTCTGTCTCTCCCCTTCCTACGATCATCTTATAAAATAAAAATTAACTGATTTCTATTGTGCTTTCTTAGAACTTCGATCACATTTTATATTTAAATAAGAGTGCCAAAATGCCACCAATTTTCATCCAGGTATAAATGTACTAACGACATTTCTAGATGAATTTAATGGTATTGAAAACATTAAATAGCCAATTACTTTCTGACCTTTAAGCATTATCGCGTCTCCTTCTTCTTTTCATTTCAGTTAGGTATTGAATAATTTTCTAGCTTTCATTTCTATTTAACTTAGATAAACCTAGTTAACTTACTAGAATGTATAAGTACTGCAGATTATTGATTTCTTATGTTATCGTTTGTTTGTGCATTGTAATTAAAAATCGATAATAATTTGTAATTGAAATTGATAACGTTTGTACGGGAAGTTCACTGTGCGCCGGCCACTTAATACCACACAGTGTGTTTGCTATTTTACGCGCATAGGCGTTATTACTATTCCATATAGCAGGGGTGTCCATACTTTTTCTTAGAAGATCGACTTAGCAAAATTTTATGACAAAGAGATCGACATTTTGAGCATTTTACCCACCAAATATTTATTAAGAAAAAAAATTGCATAAGTAAATCTACATAAGGTGCAAAGTATCAATTCAGTATTAATCAACTGAGCTCAAGGCCGTGACTCCGTGAGTACTTTATTGTAAACACAAGCGGACCGTTCGTTTAATTTAGTCTAACTACTGGCGACGCAGTGCGATTCAATATAAAATAATGCCTTTAAATCATTCACCTCCTAAAAAGGCTGTCTCCGATTCAAACCTCAGTGAGATTTCCTCGGCGATCGAAGGATCGGATTCTACAAGTAATATTAATTTGAGCCGCCAGAAAAGAAAGCGTCCTGATGATCTGCAAGAAATTATTTCGGAGATGCGTGGCCTGTTCAATGATTTTGTTGCAAGCCAAGAATCTAAATTCGCCTCTCTTCATACGGCTTTGAATGATATCAAATCACAAAATGAAACAATTACTAGTTCCATGGAGATGTTATCCAATAAATATGATGAAATGCAACTGCAGTTGCAGGCAATTAAAAAAGAAAGAGAAGAATATCTCAATTATATAAATACGCTTGAAACAAAAATTGAATCATTGGAGAGGAGTACCTGTTCTGCGAAAGTTGAAATTAGAAATATTCCTAAGTTGCCGAATGAATCGAAAGAAGAGCTCTCTAACGTTGTTGTCAATATTGGAAATGCGTTACAGATTACCTTACAAAAATCGGACATCAAGGATATTCACCGCGGGTTTTCTAAGGCAGCTGTAAAGCCTATCATATTGGAATTAACCTCTGTAATTAAAAAAGAAACGCTATTAAAGTCAGTAAAGAAGTTTAATGCCTCTAACAAAGTCAATAAACTGAATACCCATCACTTAAAAATGTCTGGACCGGAAACGCCTATTTATATTTCCGAGTGTTTAACTATGAAAGGCAAGAGATTGTTTTACTTGGCCAGAGACTTTGCCACATCTAATAATTTTGCCTATTGCTGGTCCTCGTACGGGAGGGTATATATAAGGCAAAAGGAAGGATCCCCATATTTTAAGATAGACAGCGAAGCTGATTTTGCTAAAATAAAAAACAAACTGTTGTGACTAAATTTAATTCGTTTTTATAAAAAACTTGTTTTAATTTGTTACACAATCTTGTCTTTTTTGATATGTCTTTTTTGCATGCTTAATTTAATTCACATTTTTCTTAATATTTTTACATGTAACAAATTCATAAATACTACACATAAATTTTTCAAGCTACTCAAAAAGGGAATTATTTTTATAAATTTTTACATTTTATTTTATTCTTTAAACGATTTTAATTGCACAATTAAACTGTTCCTGTTGCTTAATTTCAAATTTATTAATGGATGATGAAATAAACAATGAATTAGATCAATTATTTGGCTCTGAGACAATAAGTTGTGATCCGGAAGACTGTCATAAGTATGTGCTTTCAATGCCTAACAAAATTTCCTATTTAACCCAAAATATACGCAGCATTAATTGTAATTTTAGAGGGCTTGAGGTGCTTTTACAAAGATTAAGTATAGAGTGTGACATAATTATTTTAACGGAGTGTCGATTGTCGCAATTCATAATTCTTCCACAGTTATCTGGATATATCTGTCATGCTACACAAAATAATCCAATACAAAATGATGGGGTAGTCGTATACGCTCATTCAAATTTAAATATCAAAGTTGAAGAGCCTTTGCTTGAAAACTGTAACTGCCTGATAATAAAAATTGGATCTCATACAGCTATTGTCTGTATTTACAGATCGCCTTCTTATAGAAACTTGGATAACTTTATAAATTCACTAAATTTACTACTACCTCAACTTTCAAGTTTCAATAATGTTCTATTAATAGGCGATATTAATATTGATATTCGTGAAGAATTTTTAGATATGGGAGGTCGTGAATATCTAAGTATGTGTGCTAGCCATGGCATGATTCCAGCTCACCAGAAAACGACACACCAGAGTGGTTCATGCCTAGATCATGTCATTTTAAAATCTAAAAGCCCAGTCATTACATTTATCTCTGATTCCTACCTTACTGATCATACTGCTGTTATTACGTGCATTAGTAATCACATAAAAAAACCAAAAGCTATTAATTCACGTACGATTTTATATTACGATCGAATAATAAAAGATCTTGAACTTAATATCGACCTTGAGACATTTTTTGATAACAATGATGTCAATTATTTAATGGAACATTTAATAAATTTAATACAGCGCTCTATTCAAACTAACTCTAAAGTTTTGCATCTACCTAGGCGAAAGAGACCTATAAAGCCCTGGATTACACCAGGCATAATACGCTGCATACGTAATAGGGATCAACTTCATAAAAAACATAGAAACTCACCAGATGATATCATTGCTAAGATGACCTATATAAGGTACAGGAAATTCTGTAATAACCTTTTGAAAAATCTTAAAAGGCAGTATGAGCGAAATGAACTATTAAAAGCAAACAAAGACAGTAAAAGATTGTGGCAACTCATTAAAAATATCACATATACAGGTACAGTAAAATCATCCTCTTCTGAGCTTTTGTCTGAGTCCACTGAAAACACTTCATCTAATATGAACAGTTTTAATGAGTTTTTTGTCAATATAGGGAAGAGCCTAGCTACTAATCTTATGAACAATGAATCTAATTATGAACCTGGCACATCTGTGCATTTCAACAACCGTGAGCCTCCCAGTATTGCCAACACCTTCGTTCTTTTGCCATGTGATGAGGCTGAGGTCAGTAATATCATCAGGAACTTAAAAAGTTGTAGCGCTGTGGGATGGGATGGAATCCCGAATAAAATCATTAAGATCTGCTCTCACATTTTGGTTCCTATTTTGGTGCACATTTTCAACCGTTGCTTTGAAAACGGTGTTTTCCCTCTTGCTTTGAAAAGATCTCGAATACATCCTGTGTATAAGTCGGGGGATAAACACCAAATCAATAACTACAGGCCCATCTCTATTCTCCCAGCAATCTCAAAAATTTTAGAGCGACTTATATATAACCGTCTGGTTGACTTTCTGGACAAATTTGATCTATTATCAAGTTCTCAGTATGGTTTTAGGTCCGGTAAGTCAACTAATGACGCAGTTCTTGAGGTTACAAATTACATCGCTTCAAATTTGGACAAAGGCAATAAAGTTGTGGGAATTTTTCTCGACCTGGCTAAGGCCTTTGATACGGTGTCGATATCTTTGCTACTGGGTAAGCTTGAACGTCTAGGAGTCCGAGGTTTACAGCTGCAATTGTTCCGGGATTATTTATCTGATCGTTCTCAATGCGTTACTATCGGAGAAAATGTTAGTACCTACTTGGAGACAGAGTACGGGGTGCCTCAAGGCAGCATCTTAGGACCAGTTCTATTTTTGGTCTATATTAATGATCTCCTTGATCTTCAGTTGGCACAAGGCAAATTGGTATGTTATGCCGATGACACTGTGCTTCTTTTTTCCGCAAAAACTTGGGAGGAGTCGTTTTGTTTAGCTCAGACTGGTTTTAACAACGCTTCAATATGGCTTAAACAAAATGTACTAACATTAAATGCGGAAAAAACTAAATACGTCACCTTTGCTATGAGAAGTACAGGGCTTCCTTCCACTGATTTCCACTTAAGAGCACATCGTTGTAACAACTATCAATCTGTATCATGCATTTGTCCAAATATCCAAAGCACTAACTGTGTTAAGTACCTCGGTCTGTATATGGATTACTCACTCTCTTTCAAAGAACAAATAAATGTCCTGACTAAGAGAGTTCGTAAACTCATCTATGTCTTTAAGAACTTAAGACACGTTGCAGATCAAGATCTACTTAAAAAAGTCTACCTCTCACTGTGCCAATCTATCCTAAACTATGGCATAATTGCCTGGGGTGGTGCAAGCAAGACAACGTTAATGGCTTTGGAAATAGCACAAAGATATGTTTTAAAGGTTTGCACGTTCCGACCAAAATTGTATCCCACTGCCCTTTTATACAAAAACTGCCAAGTGTTAACAGTGAGACAGCTTTTCATATTGCAAGTGATTCTTAAACAGCACTCCATCTTAGAATATGACAGAAACAGAATTGCAAGACGCCGAAATTACATGGTTTGCCCCACTGTCACAGCCGTGACACACTCTGTACATGAGAGTTCGAGCGCCAGCGACCTTGAGCCAGAGCGTGGAAGCGCTAGGGTTGATACCGAATTTAGACTTGTAACAAAGGAGATAACATAGTATGTTAGGAAATATAAACTTGTGCAAGGACATGTTAATGAAAGATAGGTTTGATTTATAATAACTTTTTGTAATCTTTAAATTATATTAGGTAGGGTAGATCCTACTAATATTATAAATGTGAAAGTTTGTGGGTTTGGATGTTTAGATGTTTGGATGTTTGTTCCTCAATCACGCAAAAACTACTGAACGGATTTGGTTGAAATTTGGCACACAGATACTAGATAGCCTAGATTAAAACATAGAATACTTTTTATCCCGATATTCTTACGGTAACGGAAACCACGCGGGTGAAACCGCGGGCGGCTGTTAGTACATCATAAATTGCAACTCTTATACTATATTTTCTGTTATTTATAATAAATTTATTAATCTTTAACATGTTAATGAAAGATTTGATTTGTATTTTTATTTATTTATTGTCAATTTTACCTACTTGCGAGTTTACGAGTTTAATCGTCTGAAATCCTTGTTTTCAGATCTTTTTTTATAATTAAAGTAAGGTAAAAGGAAGGGTAAGGGCATGACTAATATTTCGTATATTTTAACTTTTAAAATACGAAGATACTTTTATCAGGATATTGTTTTTGGTTGTTGCCACAACAACAAACACAACAATAATGCCCGCCGCCGGGCATGATTATCTAACAATTAAATAATGTTGCGTCGCGTCGCGTTGTCAGTCCGTGAGAAATGCGGTACAATGCGGATTGCGATGGGCCAAGCGAGCGGCGAGCGACAGTAGAACCCTTGGCCGGGTAAGTCGGCGACTAGCGGCTGCACTCCCCGCGCGCCGCGCGCTGCCCCCGCACGCCTCCAGACACGCACACATAGCCGCGAGCCATTTTACGAGCATACATTTGCAAGTGTCGTTTCTTTTCGCGTTAGAGTATATATTCTGTGCCACTGTTACATCTAAACATTCGTTCATTCATAATTTCTTTTATTTCCTTGGTCCTTTTTTTATATAATAGAGTAAATAAAATAAATAATGTATACAATTTAAACATTTATGATGTGAAAAAGTCCGTCACTGATTGGCTACAATCCTTAACTTATGACGAAACAGAAGCCATTTTTGAGATAGTACGGTAATGGGTATTTGCTTTCGTAGTTATCCCTTATATAACTTTACTTAAAATAATTCCTTTTTATTTTGTTTATTTTATATATTTATTATATTTTAAATATCACACACCCTCTCCACACACACTCATTCACTTACGCTCTACTCACCATGAGAGGTTCATTCATTCATTCTACACTAGTTTTAGTTTTATTGGCATATGGCATTATTCACTGTTTGATTTTATGTAACTATCACCTGTTGCTAAACCTTCTGTTTGGCGTTATTGTATAGAGAAAGAGCACTGCACCTGAGATACAGGTTTCCTAGTTTGGGTGCAGATGTTTTTAAATCTAAATTGTAAATTTTTAAGGTTTAATCAAAATTGTTTTCAAAAGATTTGTTTTGTTTCTGTAAATTTTGTGTCAATAAATTTTATTATTATTATTATTATTATTATTAATTCTGTTATAACCTCTCGCGATCGACCGTTTGGGCACCTCTGCCATATAGGTAGGTAAGTAGATATTATAACATTTTCTAGGTTTATTGATTCTTCTCTTGTAATGTAAGGAGACACTGCTTTTTAGGGTTCCGTACCAAAATGGTAAAAAAGGAACCCTTATGGTGTGACTCAGTCTGTCTGTCTGTCTGTCACATATCTCGAGAACTACTAATGGTATCAACTTGAAATTTGGAATAGTTTAAGTTGACATTTGCCCAACTATTTTGCAAATAAGAAATAAATAAAAATAAAAATATATTTTTTACAACAGGGGCTGAAAAGGGGTCTTAAAAATTTGAAGTGGGGCAACTAGGGCATGTGGGGATTCATATGAAAGAGCGTCGTTTGCACGTTTTCAATCATTTTTTCTTTTTTTTTAGGCCGCACAGTTTTCAACTTATAATTGTAAAAAAAAATACCGTCCTCCCCCCCCTTATCTCCGAAGTTTGCAAAGAGAAAAATCTGAAATAATTCTATGTGATAGCAATTTATATAAGGTGGTACCAAATGATCTGATGATACTTAAACAGGTGATAGTGTTGCTTAAACTGATTAACTTTCTCCAAGGAACATAGGTCGAAAAACGAAAAAAAATTTTCATACTCCCATACAAAATGTACTGGTCAGCTGACCGACTTACTATGGAAAGGCGAAAAAAAAAATTCGTTTTTCGATCTATGTTCCATAGAGAAAGTTGTTCAGTTTAAGCAACACTATCACCTGTTTAAGTATCATTAGATAATTTGGTACCACCTTATATAAAGATTACAGGAAAAATAAAACGATGTCTCAATATAGCCATATGTATTCTGTGATATAGCACACTTTTTTAGAAATGATCAAATTTCTGAAAAAGTTAACATTAGTTCCACTATCGGTCAAGAGATGGCGCTGACCTAAAACTGTAATACTAATAATTATTATTCTACTCTGCAGTGTGGTTTGATGGTGCAATTATGATGGTATGGAACCCTCAGTGCGTGAGTCCGACTCGCTCTTGACCGAAAATGTAGCTGTTTTTTTACAGAAAACACCTACCTACGTAGTATGTACAATGTAAAAGCTCATAAGAGCGTTAAAGCAAACGGCATTTCATACAAATATTGAAGTTCTGATTTTTAAAATGAATAAATTGATTTTAATGAAACTTCTTACGCTTATGTAGGCTATACATAAGCCTAAAAAGTTAGAACATTTTTGAAATATCTTATCTAAAAAAGATTATGCTAATTAATATACAGGGTAATTTTCCGACCCCTTTACAAAATGAAATATAAGTTCAAGGGAGTAAAAAAAAAATAATTTGGTGAGATAAATATGTTTTTTTTTCTTTTTAAATTCACAGTTTTTAGCCACTTTTTATGTCTAAAAAATTTAGCCGCGCACGCTCACCCTCGCGCAAGCGACGCGAGCGGGGGAAGGCGGGTGGCAGGAGGGGGGCTCGCGCTGGTCGACCGTGCGATGCGCAAACAGTGACAACAATTTCAATTTGTATAGGGAAAAGTTTGGGGTCTCAATACATTGAGAATGCCTAAAATCTAGAAATTCAATAATTTAAAAAAATATTTGATAATTTCTGTTTATATGGAAAATTTAAAATCTCTAATCTAATGTTTATCGAGAATGTTTTCTAATAACTTTTTAGATCAATAATTCTGCTTACTCTGTGTCTTATGTGTATGAAGTTTCATTAAAATCGGTTCATTCGTTTCGAATAAGGACTTGAAAGTTTGTATGAGACACCGGTTTGCCGTTAAGGCTGCGTTCAGACGATAACGCACGACCCAACCTCAACCCAAACTCAGCTCAAACTCAACTCAAACTCACCTCAACCACAGCCCACCTTGAAATACATCGCTTACAATTTTGAGTCTTATGACACTTTAATAAGGTCCTGTGTAATGTCCAGGTGAGTTTGAAGTGAGTTCTGTTTGAGTTCGGTTTGAGTTTGATTTGAGTTTGGGTTGTGTACGGGTTGAGTTTGAGTTGAGTTCGGGTTGAGCGCGGAGAGTGTGCAGTTGCATCGACAAAATAAAAAAAGAGCTTATTAATGTGTCATAAGACTCAAAATTGTAAGTGATGTATTTCAAGGAGTAGGCTGCGGGTGAGTTGAGTTTGAGTTGAGTTTGAGCTGAGTTTGGGTTGAGGTTGGGTCGTGCGTTATCGTCTGAACGCAGCCTAACGCTCTTAATGATCAAGTCAGGCAGGGTTAGGGTTACCATTGAGAAATTTGAAAAGTCCTGACAAAAAGCCGGACAGGACAAGAAAAGTCCGGACAGTTTAAGACAGATCCAGACTCCATACATTTTGGGATTTTTCTTTCGAACACTACTGCTATATGTATGTTTTAAGGCCGTCCGCTGCCTTAAGCGGGATCCCGCCGTGGGTACACGGCGCGTGAATATAGATTGCTGGATTTTGACGGACAGATGCTTGCGCAGTGCATGAGTAAGCTCTAATCTATGTCGCCTCGCGCGCGTGTCTCGCTCAAGGCAGCGGAGGGCCTTACATATTATTACACCGCCCAATCTTAAAAAGCCGGACATATTACAAAACCGGACAAAGTCCGGACAATAGTCTAAAAGACCGGACATGTCCGGACTAATCCGGACGGATGGTAACCCTAGGCAGGGTGCATAAAATGAAAACGGCAAAATGTTTTTGCGTAAACATTTACTGTGCAAAATCTATGGGGATAACAGGAATAAAATATTCAGTCTTTGCTTCATCATTCTTCATCGTCTATCGGCTCTTCGGTCATGAATATAGAGTCTAGGTCTACATAAAGTTGTCTTTGAGCGGTCAATTTATCTACTATTTGTGCGAAGGTGGGTCTGTCGTGGACGTCTTCAGCCCAGCAGTCTACCATCAGGTCGTAGAGGCGCTGGGAGGCGCGCGCGGGCTTTGGGAGGCGCCCTCCTCCGCTGAGAAATGAGGGAACATGGCAGTTGCTCAACTCAGCGTATGGGAATCCTCCTGAAATAATTAGAAAATTCTAATTTAATATTGAACGGCGATTTTATAGTGATTTAGTTAGGGGTTAATTTAGTCATAGATGGATGATTCTTTCAACGTATTCAATGGGCTATGTTTAATGCCGTTCTCTACGGGCAATCCTAATGTTTGTCTTCAGAAAATCTAACGTTAAAGTCCGTTCGCTCAGATAGTGTCGCCCTTTTATCTCGCCGCCTTTGCACGTGCCGCTTCTTGTGAAAGGATGCCGCCGCATAAACAAAGGATACCGCGTGCGGCGTACACCCGCAGGTAAATTTGGATTTTGGCAGTTTACATAGAAGTGCCGTAAACTGCCGTAGGGAAAGGTTGTGTTTGTTACCGGTATTCCTGTCTCTGAACACAAGTGCTTGTGGGTGTACCGACACTATCTAACCGAATGGACTGTACCTACAATTTTCTGTAAGTACACAAAAATATTCCTTCTGAAGAATCAGCCAAAAAAATTACGGGATTTATTTGTTGAGTAGATTAACATCATAAACAAGAACATTTTGTTCTATGACTTTTCCGAAAACAGACAAAATACTACTTTTCATACAACTCTTGATCAGCTGACGGTCATTTGTATGAAAAGTAAGTTAACACCCACCAATCCGCATTGGGCCCGCGTGGTGGGTTAAGGCCTATCCTCCTTATCCACCCATTAGGAAGGTCTGTGCCCCAGAAGTGGGGACATTTAAAATGGCTGATGGTCATGGTCAAGAAGCTCTCACCTAATGTAGCGATTTCCCACAGCAGGACAGCGAATGCCCACACGTCGCTGGCGCTGCAGTACGAGGATTGGATGATGGCCTCAGGAGCTAGCCACCGGAGCGGCACCGGCCGGGACCGAGTGTGCACGTACACGCCAGACCGCGACAGGCCGAAGTCAGCCACTTTGAGTAGGCCGGCTCCATCCACCAGAATGTTTCTGGCCGCGAGGTCTCTGTAAAATAGTTTTTCATTTGGTCATATATTTTTCTGAAAATGATGGATTTAGAAGCAAGCCTTCGGGCGGGAAGTGTGCACTACACTACACGTGAGACCGCGCAAGACCGAATTCCGTACTCCGGATTTTTTCTCGCCGCGAGATCTCTTTAAAATAGTTTTGACATTTGGTCTCATTATACTTACCACCAATAATGCCTATGACCAAATATGCTGTATGCCGTGAACCTATATACCTATCATTCATTCCTCGGATGGGCAAGTCCTCCCTTTTCTACTCTCCTCTTTCCCCTCATACATTTTGACAAAGACTAGCCATAGATAAACTTAAGTCCCTAATAAGTAGAGATCAAGCAGAGTAATAATACTCAAGCATTGTTCTTGAATCAATGGAGTGCTATGGCCAAAATTCTATGTGTTTGAAAGCTACGCTTACTATTACAGTTAATTAAGTTAAGTGCCGTAAGCTTGTCAATTCCATACAATACATGAAAGTCTGTGATTTATATTGACATGTGATTTAATCGTCTTTTTCTCTTTTAAGCTTTAAAACTAAGCATAGCGCTCAAAGGTATATAATGTTGGCCATTTGAGTAGGGGAGTAGGTGACTAGAGTTCAAACGGTGCTTGAGTGTCCTTCTGTAATACGGGCCGAGTGTGCTGTGCCTAGTGTATCAACTAGAAAAATGCTAGAATCCATACTATTACCACAGAACAGAATAGACCTAATACTGTCTGATAGGGTATGTATGACAATGCCGAAGTTGAAAAGACCGAATTTCACAAGACCTATGGATGAAAGACCGAAAATTAAAAGGTCAATTGGTTGTTTGGTCGAACGTGTAAAATCACGAAAGGTCATTTTACCTAGAAGACTAAAGCCCAAAGCTTAAAAAACCGAAGGTTAATTGAGGGTTACATGGCAGCAGGTCGGTTCTGGCTCGTTATTGATCGCAATGGAACATAACCTCCTCTTTGCTCGCTACGCTACGCTCGCTACAGGCTTTCACAGGATTTCGAACTATAGGCATTTTAACTTTCGTGATTTTGAACTATCGGTCATTTAATAATCGATCTTTCAAGTTTCGGTCTATCGGATATCGACATTTAGGATTTTCGGTATTTTGAAAATAGGTGTTTTAAACGTCGGTATTTCGGCCGTATGTGTTATAAATTTTCGGCATTTTAATACATACCCGTCTGATAAGTTTTCACGCCTAAACCAGCAAACGAATTTTTACGAATTTTAGTAAGTAAGTATAGAATGAATTATAAGTACCTAAGTATTGAATGCATACAAGATGGAATGAAAAAAGTAACAGATAGAATGAATGAAACTTGTAAAGGTCATGTCTACCTAGGCTGCTATTACTACCGAAATTCCCATTTTGACCAAAACTCCACGTGAACGAAATCGCGGGCAAAATATAGATTACTAGCGGTCGCCCGCGGTTTCACCCGCGTGGTTCCCGTTCCCGTGGGAATATCGGGATAAAAACTATCCTCTGTTTTAATCTAGGCTATCTACTATCTGTGTGCCAAATTTCAACCAAATCCGTTCAGTAGTTTTTGCGTGATTGAGGAACAAACATCTAAACATGCAAACCCACAAACTTTCACATTTATAATATTAGTAGGATTACAGATATAGTAAGTAGGTACTAGGTAGGACTAAAAAGTCTTCGTCGTCGAACATGTAATATTTAACTCCCAAGTGACCAGCCTTTAAGACTTCTATTTCAGGAACGGGCCTCCATGTGGTTTGGTTGGGAGGGTTGGGGGGTTGATACCACCCCGGCGTGCCAAGCAACAGTTGCTAAGCAACAAGTGTTTCCGACCCGGCAATGTTTAGCTGATAAACGGAAAGTATTTACGGATGTCACATTTTTGTTACATTATTATATTATCCTCTTGCTACTTAATACTTAGGTACCTATGGAAATATCACAGCTTTGGAACTGTAAAAATATTACCACTGATACTTTCTGATATAAATAAAAAACGCCTGTTAGTTTCTTTTTAGATTCGATGCTAGTTTGTGTTTTAACTATTTTGTTTTACTTAATGTAAGTAACTGAAAGAATCTTTCCAATAATCCACTTCTCCAAATGGCCCATATATTATAATTATATGGTGACAGGTATTTTTTTTGTTAATTATCCATTAAAATTATATAAGTAGGTAGGTATCAACCTAGTAGTATTCCTTTGTAGTTAAATGTTCTAATACCCCATGATATGTAAAAGAACACTTCTAATACTAAATAATTCTAGTATTTAATAGGTACTTACCTATTGAAATAATATTATTAAATAGATAGCAATAACAAACAAGGTAGGTAGTATATAATTACTTAATCTACCTATGTCCCTAAATTAAATAACCGTTTTAAGAAGCCAATGGAAATACCTTGAATATTTCCAGCAAGATTTTTCAGTTAATTTCACAAGGAATTTTATAACTCTCAAATATTTTCAAAAGCATGTCCTAAAAATACTACCTACTCTTATCATTGTAGGTATTTCTAACGTGAAACTTTAACGTAAAATTCGTTATGAGCTTACACGAAATAACGTGAAACTTTAACGTAAATTCACGTAAAATTCGTTATGAGCTTACACGAAAAAACTCGCAAGGGCGAGGTGATGTTATTTACCGCTTCGAAATGTAAGGTGACCAAGCCATGATAATAAAATACATACAATAACATAAAAAACTGATGGTGAAAGCGTTTTTTTTTACTTTTATTTAAACTTCAGTTGACAGACCACATAACAAATATAAAGTCTGTGCGTCAATTTAACTATTTTTATCGCTTTTGACATGTGAAGTAATTAATGAACTCACTATAAAAAATTGATGTAAATATAAATATTAGTTAGAAGCATTGTAAATGGAATTCTTTTACTCAGACAAGTATTACTTGCCTATAGATAAGGGAGCTAGTGTATTGAAAAACCGAAATTATCCATAATAAAATAGATGAATACTTAAATGGGATGTTATTTTTTATTTTATTTATCAATGTTAACAACAGTCATAAAGTAATAAACATAAGTGAGTTACATGTTATATTTTAGTGAATACTAGTACACTATTATTATTATCTGTGGTGAAGCCAATAACAGTTAACCCACAAGTAACATTTTGGTACTCAGTGAAAGCGGTTTACAAATAATTAAGAAACTTTACGAAGTCTGTGCCAAATGACAATAATGTAAAATTGTGATGTGGACGAATTGAAGTTGTGACACAACGGATATTTTTTAAATAACTTATATTAATAAAGAAACTCATATTATTCTGCTGAATCTACTCTGCAGTAAAATATTCTGTAAAAATGTATAACTTGCTATTTTCCAGTCCAGATATCATGGTCACCCCACAATCTAGGCACCTGAAGGCTTTTCGGTATAAAATTAAATATATCTCCAGCTGGCTGTTGATAGGGGCTCGGTTCCCGGAAAATTCCGGGCCGCGACGCACGTAGTAGGCGCGGCGTTTCCCGGAAAACTCCGAGGTTTTCTTGGGATCTGTGTCGGGATACCGGGGCGTCGGAAGTGGGTTATCCGGGTTCAAGGTTAGGATCCGGGTCACCGCGTGTTGTTGTCAACATTCAAATTTGTTTATAATTAGCAATTATAAGCTTTGAGAGGTGCTTGAGTTCAGAGAACTTAGCGGCGGTAAAGTTATGTTCTTGCATACAGATACAAAGCTCGATAGATTTTGCAAAGTTCTATACCAAATAAATAGATACCTACTATTAGTATCTGAACTGACCAACTTCAGAGCCAAGTGCTTGCGATACAAACATGAGCGTATCTGGAGATATTTTCCAGGAAGCCTGGCCTCCAGTGGTATCTTTTTTCAGTCTTAATTTTTTGTTAGTAAAATTTCTGGGGTAGGCACAGACTATTCTGGGGTAGGCGAAAAAACGAATACTTAACAACGTATTTCAAAAAACCTCTAAAGCCGAAAATGGTAGATAGGGGTCATCACACTGAACAACTGTTACATGGGACCAACTCTTGAAATCGTGAAAAAAAAACAGCTGTTCCATACAAAAATTAAGGTTAAAAATTAGCACGTGCACAGACATAAGTATATCGAGAATATGTCTGTGAGCACGTGATTCTCTATTGTAGGCACATAAAGCTTTGTCCAGACTTGTTTATTTTGGCGTGTCAGATCAGTATTACTTCAACGCACGCCCAACCAAACTAGCGATTATGGTAAAGATACGGTGATCTGATAGGTAACCTATCAGATCACCGTATATACGCCAAAATGATACAAGTCTGGACAAAGCGTGTTCCGACAACACTATGAACTATGTTATCAAAGCTAAATTATCTTTTTAAATGCAATATGTTTGTAGTATTTGGCGAATATAACCTTAGGGATAAGTGAATAAGTACACACTAAAGATGTAATCGACAAACACCTACCGCTAAAAGTTTTTCAGTTAGATGGTTCGGCTTTAGGAGTTTTTTTGTAATGTAACACCACAGTTTAGTGGTAGTGGTAACACCTTGTATACGTACCGGTCGGTATTATATCGATATGGCTCGATATCTTTTCTTGCTAAAGAATCTAAAGGTCCAGGTATACAAGGCATGAGGTACCGACCTGTGCGTGATTCCCCTGGCCTCCAAGTGCTGCATGCCGAGCGCCACCTGTAGCGCGTACTCCCGCATCATGCTGCTGTCCAGCTGCAGCGCCGGTTCAGCCACGTAATGGTCGCTGCAGTTCAAACGGTCTTCGCTCGGCTTCCCGCCTGATAGGGCTGGGTCGGAGTCGCTCAGGTTTGTATAGACGGCTAGAAAAGGAGTGTTTTTATTATAAATGACAAAGTTATATTTGCGATTTTGGAAAATAATTATGCTATATCTTTAAACCTAGGTAGGTACTAAATATATCTCGTTCAAACTCAAAGTGTTTATTAAAATCTACAGTAACTATTATATTTTTTTTTAGATTTTTCATTCTTTTTTTAAAAGTTAGAGAGGGGGGGGGGGACACATTTTACCACTTTGACAGTGTATATTAAAATAACAATTAATAAAAATACTATATAATTAATAAAAATTAAAAACCTCAATGTCATTTTATAAAATAAATAAAATAAATGATTTGATTTGAAAAAAAAAAAAGACCTATCTATGGACATCCCGTACGTAGCACGTATTGGTAATATAAAAATATTTTTCAGTTTCTGTTCCATGCATGGGGGCCCTTAGATTTTTTTTTTATTTGTGTAAAAATCATAAAGTGGTTTACAGAATATGTATTAGATGTCTACCTACTAAGTTTCAACTGTGTCTGTGTGATCAGTGATCCTCATTGTTTCGGAATAAAGTGGCTGTGACATACGGACGGACGGACAGATAGACAGACATGACGAATCTATAAGGGTTCCGTTTTTGCTACAGAACCCTAAAAATATTGTTCTAAGTCTAAGTCTTACAACAAGCTTTTTTTCAGTAAGTAAGGATAAAACATTAAAATTTAATAAGGTAAAGTTTATCTGAGAGCGCCTGATAATAAATGTTAGTGACGAGTTGTACCGTTGCGTCTGCGCATACAAGAGACACAATACAAATTAAAAAAAAATAAGCGGACTCACTATCAGCTTCTGAAGGCCTTCCATTGATATCACTATTAACCTTCCTTGTCTCGTACGACGCCTGCTCCACCTTCCGCCTTCCTCTAGCTGCCCTTAAAAGGGTGAGTAAGTCTCCTCTAGGAGCATGTTCTAGGAGGGCTATGAGAGGCGCCTGCGTCGTGCAACAAGCTATCAGCCGGATGACATGTTTGTGGTAACCGACATGTTTTAACATGATGATCTCTCCTAGGAAGTCTTGCATTTCCTCTTCAGAGGCATTTTCTGAAACAAAGGGTAAGTTTTTTTCAATAAAATCAACAACCCTCTTGCAGTCAGCAAGAGGGTTATGTTTTTCGCGAGTATCCTGTATGTATGTTTGTTTGTTTGTTTGTATGTAATATTCTTTATTACCTCATATCTTTCAAACGGCTGAACGGATTTCCATGATTAACATATCGTTAGATCTGTCTCGTCAGCCCAAGTGTTCTTAAGAAGGTGGCGTTATAAAAAAACCAACATGGCGGCTGTACGGTGCTATTATACGTAGAGGAAAAAAAAATTTTTTTAGATGACTGGGTGTCAAATTAAAGGGCTTATTATAAAGATTTCAAAAAGGTATATCATGGCTGCAAAATATAAAAACTAAAAAGAAATGAATAAAAAAAAAAACAATTAAAACCCGCCTGCATAAAAGACAAGTCAACTGAAAAGATGGAAATAAGATTAAATATTAAAGGCAACATTATAACATGCAGTCGGAGGCATATAACTCAAATCATTCATAATGTCACTGGTCAATGGTTTGACTAATGTAGGACAACAAACATTAGTTTTATCATAGTAATAAAGAGTTTTATATCGTTTTTAGGGTTCCGTACTAAAGGGTAAAAACGGGACCCTATTATTTAGACTCCGCTGTCCGTCTATCTGTCTGTCTGTCTGTCACCAGGCTGTATCTCATAGACCGTGATAGCTAGACAGTTGAAATTTTTACAGATGATGTATTTCTGTTGCCGCTATAACAACAAATACTAAAAATATTTGAGGGTGGCTCCCATACAAAAAAGTGATTTTTTGCCGTTTCGTGCGCGAGTCCGACTCGCACTTGGCCGGTTTTTTCAGGTTTATACTTATACATTACCTAATTAATTTATAATGGCAATCTGTTGATTTAGCTAATTAGATGAAACAAATTAGAATTCAATCTAAATTGCCAACACCATATAAAACAGTCCATCGCATTTGGCTAAATAATTCCGAGACAAAAAACTTGGTCAGATGTTGCTTGCTACGTTGTATTACTGATAAGGGTTGACATTTTCAATCAATAATTCGTATTACAAACAAAATATAAACAGTTTTTGTTTTTGACATTATTTTATTATCATAGAGGATTACTGGTTTTATATTTTCACGTTCACTTTACACACCGCGAGAGGATTCACTTTTGAACTACATATTACTATATCTTGTACTTAGTCCGATATAACTATGTAGTACTTGCTTTTCGAACTCTGGATACGCGAATTTCAAAGCAAAAAGCTGGAAACAAAAATAGCCACCTGCCTGGCAACACTAAACGTCAATGTTAATTGTTTTTTCGCGCTCGCACGCGATTGTTCCCTGCGGGATTTTATTTAGAAATTTCATTGATATTTTGTGTAATATTGTGTTAAATTGTGATTATCATGCCCAAACAAGAGTCGAAAGATGATTTGTCAGGAAAAACTACTAAAGTATTTGGCAGAAAACACCAAAAGTATAAGTAAACCATAAATTGCAGCAGCCGGAAGATTGTAAGTACCTATTTTGAGTTCTCATCTTCTTCACCATCGGAGATGAGAAGCCTGTATTATGTTGATAAACTAATTTCTGGTAAAAAATTAATACAAGTTATTACATAGAAACTGGCAAAGTAATTGTACGCATTATCGCGTTGCGACTATGCGAGCCCCCCCGTTGGGTGGGCGATAGATGGATTTGTTTATAAACATCCTCGTGTTACAGCGATGTTTTCTTCTCGTTGAGAAGTTACAAACCGATATCAAATAGGTACCTATCAAATATTATTTACTATTGTACATATATAATTCCGTTGGAATAATAGCATACTTCTCGTTGAGAAGGTAAAAACCGATACCAAGTAGGTATTAAATACTCTGTCCTATTGTAATACATAATCCCGTTGGGATAATAGCATACCTACCTACTTCTTGTTGGGAATGTATGAACTGATACCTAGTAGGTATCAAATATTCTTGACTATGTACAATACATAGTTCCGTTGGAATAAAAGCGTACTAGGATATAAGTAAGATCAAGTGAGAATTTTGTTCTAAAATTAAATAATTGTGTTATTTTTTGTCCTAAGCTCTAAAAGTGTGGGGAAATCGTTGCATAGACCTCCAGACATAATGGTTATTAACCAAATGTTTTTCTCTTAGCATGTGTGAAGATAAATTAGAGCACGGAGAACATGGAACATTCCCATCAACACAAACAGTATACCTTACTAAGATTTCAAAACATCTTGATAGAAAAACAGAAAAATGGGAAAAGATTTTGTTGGTTAACTTCATTTTCCTGAAAATGGAAAATCAATACAAGCTTAACATAGATCTTACACTATATATCAAACAATAGACATGATGACTAAATCAAACTTTGATACACTATGACTATTTTCAAGAATTCAAGCGATGCTATAAGAATTCTCTGTCGGTTGTTTAAATTATAGATAGGTATACAAATATTAAAAGGAAGCTGATCAGCCTGAGTGTTTTTACACTAAGCTAGATGATGCTGTTAAATTTTTAAATTCCTAAGAAGACAACTCGAGGAGGATACCAACATCAACCCGGGTACCAGGCACTGCTCCACTGAGCTCACTAGGGATCCAGAGGCAGATCTTGCTACCCGTAGAGATAAAATTTGCATTTGCAGGCAGACTGCAATATTTTTATTTATGTTGGGAGAGGATCTTGTAATATTGCAGTGTATAAGAAATGGTTACCATATCCTTCTTACAGATACACTTAGACAAAACTATTCACTATGCAATAATAACTTTAATTTAACTGAGAAGTTAATTCTTTTTAAAGAAATTTAAAAGCTTCTTGAATTAATTGCAATATCGTTGTGTAGTCCAATCTGTAGTCAATTCTTTCAAGTATTTTTACTGGCCTAAAATTTATGGTACTAACAAGTTCATACTTTACTTAAAAGAGATTTCTTATTTTAAATTAGAAGAGGTTAGGACAGTGTGCAAATCACTAACAAGAGGAGACTATATGACTACTATAGATTTGAAAAATGCCTACTTTTTAGTGCCAGTTCTAGTAAATCACAGACACTTTATAATTTTTAGATTCATCTTTCATGGCAAATAATATCAGTTAAAAATTGCCTGCCATTTGGTCTAGCATCAGTGCCATTTGTTTTTACAAAGTTACCTAAACCTGCAATAGAACATCTAAGAAATAAGGGTATACATACCTATTGTACTGTGTATTTAAATGAGTCAATCTGGGATCGTCATATACGAAGATCATTATGTCAAACTTATTGTATTTGACAAATAAGGTTTCATTATTAATAGAACAAGAAATTTCCTGAAGGCTTCCAGAGTGAAAGATTATTTAGAATTTAATATTAATTCTCCGGTTTTGAAAATTTGCATAACAAAAAAAAAAAAAAAAAAGGGAAGTGAACAGTTTTAATTCAGCAGTTCTTAAAAAGAGATAGCTGTAAAATTAGAGAATTTGTAAATCTATTAGGAAATTTAGTTTCGTTTTTTATGGCAGTTGCATATGTTTTGTATAAGTACCTACAAAAAGACCTTAGAAAAAGAAATATATATATATATATATCAGCCCTTGAAGCCTCCAGAGGCAACTGATAGTAATACAATAAACACATAAAAAAAAAAAAAAAAAACATGGATTCACTATGGTGACAAAGAAATATTACTACTGCTAATAGTAAAATAAAGCAACGAGATTTTAAAATGGAAATCTTTTGGGAATCAGGCATTGGTCGGGGCGCGTTTTGCAATGGCCAAAGTGCTAGAGGTCATTGGTCTGATGAAGAACAAGTCTTTTATATAAATTATTGTGAATTCTTAGCTGCATTTTTTGCATTGAAATGTTTTGCTCAAGATTTTGTTAAATTGAGAAGAAAGAAAGAAATTGTTAAATCCTTCTTGAAATTAGCAACACCACTGAAATTTTCTATGTCTACAGACTAGGGGGAGTTCAGTTTCAATATCCCTTATTAAATGGTTTGAGAATACAGATCTGGAAGTGATGTGTGGCTATGGAGTTTTGCTCCATACATAAAATCAATAAACTATACTAATGTTATCGACCGAAGCTAATTATGAAATGATTAAATAATTATGAAGAATTATGAAATTGGGAATGTCTGACACTTATATCAATCTCTTTGCATAGCTTGTTAACAGCAAATGAGTATATATATATATACATCCCTGGCACAGGGATCCACCTGCATGGAATATTGATGCATTCCCTGATTAATTGGTTGAAAGTTTCTCTTTAAAAAATTTAAACCGACAGAGCAAATGGCCCTTTATTGATTATATGGTGGTTTTGGTGTCAGAATTAGTTTCTATGGAACTTTTATATTCTATAGTAAAAATAAGAATAATTATAAAAATAAAAATCTTTTAGAACATGTGGTCCAAAAATGCATAGTTTTGAAGATTTTATCAATCTCAATTAAATTACTTCAAAATTTATTACCCTGACAATTCTTTATTTTGCATACACATACTTTTTTACTATTATCAATTATCACAAACGTAAGATGACGTTTATTATGGTTTAGCTTTCATTAACAAATACTAGGTATAGGTACTAAGATTTTCATTGATGACTTAATTCATATTTAGAGGTACGGAAATATGACATTGCCATGTTTCACATAAAGGTGTTTTGCATAGGTAGTCTACTTTATTGAATTTTTTATATGAAAAATAATAAATTTTAAAAATGTTTAAGTAGTTTAAAAATATTTTCTATGATATTCGATTATACTAGTGTTATGGGATATATATATACATATATATATATAAAAATAAAAAAAAAATAAAAAAAATAATAATAATAATATAGCAGTGTGTAGGACCCTTCTGAAGTTCTATCATAATATGTTTGCCGGTATGTAATGTACCCATTAAATATCTTAAGATTAGAAAGGCTCACTAATAAAACTATTATGCTGTTAGTACTGGCACTGGCCTGAGGGGTCCAGACTATAAATTCCATCAGTTTAAAAAATATTAAATTAACATAGCTACTGGTGTCGAAATATTTTTTACAAATATTCTATTTTCATTAGATCCTGATAGAGGTCAACCTCAAGTAATATTACCTTAGTTTACTGTCAACCAACCAGTTAAGACCAGTCCAGTTAAAACGCTTACACGCAATACGAAAATAACTAAGGGAATAATAATTCATCCGATTATTTGTTAATTACCTTCAAATGGCCACATCATCGTGCCTCTTACCTTACCTGTCCATCAGTGAAGCAGGTGATGTCGGATGGTGGTGCCTTTCATGACTTCGTGTGTTCATAAGAAGGTCTCTCTGTAGACACTATTATTAGAGCAGTGGGTTGGTCTCCTAGGTCGTCGACCTTTGCAGCACTTTATAACAGACCACTATAATGAGCTGTACCATGAATGAACCTAACCTAACCAAGTGTTGTTTGCATGAGCGGTATTGAATAATTTCATTTGCTTTAATTTAATTTTTAAGTCAGAATTTGTAATAACTAAGTTTTGATTAGGTATGGATGTTGAAACTATAAATACATTATAATATTAAAGTGTTATGTTCTTCTCAGAATAAACTAAGTGTTGTTTGCTAGAGCAGTATTAAATAAATTAATTTGATTTAATTTAATTTTTAAGACAGAAGTTGTCATACATAATATCTGTTTTGATTATGAATGATGTAACAATAAATCATATTGTAACTCGTATTATACCTATTACATACAAAATGTAGGTACCTACTAATCATAAGTTTAAGTCCTACTTGTGGAAAATCGTAAATAAAAGATTTTTATTTTATTAAGTATTTTATAACTTTAAAGTGTTATGTTCTTCTCGGAATATTTTGACCAAGTGTTGTTTACTAAAGTGATATTAAATAATTTAATTTGATTCAATTTAATTTTTAAGACGGAAGTTGTCATATCTGTTTTGAGTTGTTTATTATGAATGGAGATAATAAGTAATTTGTAATTTTAAAGTGTTATGTTCTTCTCTGAACATCTACATAGTTATATCGGACTAAGTACAAGATATAATGATAGGATTAAACGAACTTACCTGAAGTGAAGTTCAATCCTGATTATATGAAGTACTTAGTCCGATATATATAACATCCCGCCCTCCCGTAATTTAATTTTTCTTACGTAATTAAATTAATTTTCCCTTGGCTGGGTTGCTAGGGGCTCTGAAATATTGACATTGACGTTTAGTGTTGCCAGGCAGGTGGCTATTTTTGTTTCCAGCTTTTTGCTTTGAAATTCGCGTATCCAGAGTTCGAAAAGCAAGTACTACATAGTTATATCGGACTAAGTACTTCATATAATCAGGATTGAACTTCACTTCAGGTAAGTTCGTTTAATCCTATCATTATATTAAGTATTACCTAGGTAAGTATAATTAATAATAAGTAGGTATTAAGTTTTTTTTAAATTATTTTTTATGTCTTGTAACATGTGTTTTTTTGGTAAATTTTGCCTACTTAGGTGCACTTTCGAGTAGCAGACAGAGTGATTTCTCAACTAGTTGAAAGTTATTTACTCTCATTACGTATCCGATATGTAGTAGGTATTTAATGTCAACCTACCTACCCATTGTGTGCAAACTTTTGTTAATTATTATGATGGAAAATGACCTCACTTTAAATGTGGAGCTCATTTTTCAATGTTGACGACTCTGTATGATATACAGGGAGAAAAAAGCAGCCCTTGACGAGTTTCTTGCCGGTTCTTCTCGTTACAAGATCTCTTAGGGTTTGCGAACCGATGGCGTAGCTTCTATGACTTTCACAAGTGCTTGTAACAGCCTAGACTGAATAAATGATTTTTTAATTTTGAATTTTTTTGAATAAGTTTTTACAATGTTAACACATTCTTGCGTTGAATTATTTTTAACCGACTTCATCAAAAGGAGGAGGTTCTCAATTCGATGGTATGTTTTTTTTATCGTTGTTCGCGCGTATCTTCGACATTTATGGACCGATTTTGATGATTCTTTTTTTGTTCGATTGAGTTGGCTTGCGAGATGGTCCCATTTATTTATTTTTCAAATCGGTCAAGTAGTTTTCAAGTAATCCTGAAAATACTATAATTTTGCATCAACTACCTTGAGGACTTTCTTATTTATGAACCGAATTAGATGATATTTTTTTGTTAGAAAAGGGATACCTGAGTGTAGTCTTTCTTAACCGACTTTAAAAAAAGGAGGTTCTCAGTTTGATCTGTATGTATGTATGTTTCTCCACGATAATCTCACGTTTGGCTAAATTGATTTTTTTACCTAAATAATATACCTACCTAATGCAGAAGGTACTTACACTAAAAATAAAAAAATAAAAAATTGTTTAAAAAACAAAAAAACCGACTTCAAAAAACCTGCCTATAAAAAGCAAGAAATAATATACAAATCATTAGATATCTATTGAAGTCGGGTGGGGCTTTAAGAATAAAAAGAAAAAGTTGTACTC
Source organism: Agriphila tristella (assembly GCA_928269145.1). NCBI lineage: Eukaryota > Metazoa > Arthropoda > Insecta > Lepidoptera > Crambidae > Agriphila > Agriphila tristella. Next base: position 33,580,235 of record OV743432.1, read on the forward strand.
CAGCCCCACCCGACTTCAATAGATATCTAATGATTTGAATATTATTTCTTGCTTTTTATAGGCAGGTTTTTGAAGTCGGTTTTTTTGTTTTTTAAACAATTTTCATCTAGGGAATTTGAGTCCTAACAAGAGCGCTGTTCCTTGAGATTACAGTTTTAACTAGTTCGGGTGCAAATGTCATTTGTTTGTTTCAAAGATGTTTTTATTTAAAAACTTTTTGTGTTTTTATGTCAATAAATATTTTTATTTATTCATTTATTTGTAGGTAGATATGTTAATAACATTGTATTTAATTATATAAGTTTAAAACGTGCTGCAAAAACCCCCTAAAACCGAATATAGGTAGTAAAATGGGACCATCAAACTGAACCACTCTTACAATGGGACAACAGCTGCTTCATACGTTTTGATAATATCGTTAGTTTTTTTTTGCATGAAACAGCTGATATTTCTTCACAATAGGGAATATGCATCAATTTTTTTTTTATCAACATCAAAAGTATTATGCGTGAGAAAATCAACTGTAATATTAAAACTTTTTTCTTGGGTTTTTTTCTCGTGATATAGTTACTTGAAGTTAGCACGCAGCAGCAACCGCCGAAAACGCTCCATACAAAACGGTGACGTCACACATCACGTTTCAGGTGTGTTTCGGCGCGTTTAATATGGAGTTAGCCAATAATCTTCAATTATCTCCCTAAATTTTGCGTTTAAGTACATATGTGTTATACAAAAAATTATTTCTTATTCGATATTCTATCTGACTGTTAAGTTCATTATATTCGAAAGTGAAAACAAAAAATCGTTATTTTTCCCTGATTTCATCGTGTGATAAAACTAAAATAATACATTATATTTTTTTATTTTCTTGTTCCATCATGTTTTAATACGTGTCCGAAGCGATCAAGCTCAATTTTATCAAAATCGGTGACTTATGCATATTCCCTATTCCAGAGTTGGTCCCATTGTAGTTGTTCAGTTTGATGGCCCCTATTTACCATATTTGGTGTTAGGGGTTTTTTGTAACACGTTGTATATAGGCTACAGTTTAGTTAGATAGAGTTATTATTTGTCTGTAAATATACCTAGGTACACATAAACGTATTGTTGTGCTTGTCATAATGTCTTGTTAACGAAAATAAAAGTAGTCAACGAATATGTACTTTCCGGAGAAAATAGAACACAATATTATCAAAGCTGGCTCAACCGCTTCAAGTTAAAGGAAGGCGTTTTCCCTAAAGGGTGGCTGAAATACGAGCAAATAATAGTTATTTATCAACTATGGAAAAAAAACCTCAGTTTTAGACGTATAATAATCAGAAGAGCTCCTATTGAATGGTCTATCATACCAAATCTTATTTCAATACCAAAATATTTTTTTTTTACAGTAAGCGGTGTTATGTTCCCACGTTCCTTACGTGTTTTTTTTGTAAACTTTATTCTCTTAATCGTTCTCTCATAACTGAGGATCATGAACACCGGCTGCTTTTACAATTTGCCTCCATCGGTCTCGGTTCATTTTTGCTTTCACTGCTTCGAACGACCTCTCTTGCCTTCCATTCCACCAACCACGACCAGCTTTTCGAGACTTTTATTTCTTCTTCACATTATGTGGCCAAAGTATGAGAGTGCGCGATGTAAGCATGTTTTCTGTTTATTCACTCCCAGCCCTAGTTACTTACTCTCTATTTCTACGATAGTCTGTGCAGAAGGTCCTTCATGTCATCATTAAATGTAGTGAACAGTACCGTATCATCGGCATAGCGGAGATCAGAGATACGCTTATTTATTGATTCAGCCTTTTGCATTTCGTGACGTTTTCAGGAGCCACGGTGGTAACTGAATTACAGAAACGTAAAGAGTGAAGTGCCGGGCCTAATTCTAAGAAGTGGATTTGGAATAAATTCTTGTTTGTCTATAAAGATATTATGATGTGATGATGTGTGTGGCAACCCTGTAGTCATGTAAGTTGGCAAAAACTATGTGTGTTACTGAGTCGTGTCTCGTGATGAGATCTATTGCATCCAATAACAATGCAGATTACAAATCATTAAGACATATTTTATGCGATAAAATCGTAATAACCCCAATTCTGGTGCTGTACAGACAAATAGTTCGTTAAGTAACAAGTTTTTGTGATCACAATTTTTGCTTAGTTTAGTTTGTACTACACTATTACTACAGTTTTCTGAAATCCTTAAACTATTTATATTCTCACCTGAACCTGCCTAATATTTGCTTTTTAGTATTTTTTCAGCTTTCAACAGGCCTCGCCATCGTAGCAAGTTGAAAGAAGTAATTTCTACTCTGCCTACTCAGAGGAAAATGGCGTGACTTTATGATTTTATATTTTGGTGGCAGACGACCGGCTCTATGCCTGGCATCTCCAGCTTGGCAGCGTGGACCCTGCCGAAGGCGCCACTGCCAATCAGGGCTCCTACGTGTATGCGGCTTCTTCGTTTCTTACCTGTAAACATTTTGGCAGCGACCGTAATAGTTTCTCCGCCTGGCATCTCCAGCTTGGCAGCGTGGATCCTGCCGAAGGTGCCGCTGCTGATAAGGGCTCCTACGAGTATGCGGTTTCGTACCTGTCAACATTTTTGCAGCGACCGTAATAGTCTCTCCGCCTGGCATCTCTAGCTTGGCAGCGTGGACCCTGCCGAAGGCGCCACTGCCAATCAGAGAGCCCAAGTGCACGCGGCTCCTGCTCACCTCCCACTCGTCTTTGGGGTCCACCAGACCCTGGGCAAAAGAGGTGGAATATACCATAAAAAATATGGTAGGAAAGTTTAAAAGCAATAATAAACATATTTGGTAATCAAAAAGTTATTTTTTAACAACGTTCTTATTCAGTAATACTTTATTTATAAGACACGTCAAGTGACAGCAGAAAATTTGAAGTTTTTTAACATTATTCACAAATTATTCATAAATATACAACGTGTTACAAAAATACGACTAATGCCGTATAATGTAGATAGGGACCATCAAACTGGACCACCTTTACTAAAATCTGCTGTTCCATACATTTTGATATTTTCTTTATTAATGTTTTTATGAAACAGCTGTTTTTTGCGATTTCAGAGTTGGTCCCATAGTAAAAGTATTTCAGTTTGATGGTCCCTATCTACTATATTAGTATTTTTGTAACATATATTTACCACGAATTCTTTCTGCACGTATAGGGGGCTCTGTTCTGCCTGACCGCGGGCTGTGGGCTCTCCATTTCTGTAAAAAAAGTTACATTGTCAGCACAAAAGATAATAATCATGATTTTCCTAATCATAACACAGATTAATTTTGTTCTTTTATCGTAAAAAATATTAATATTCTAATGGTGCATTTATTTATTGCCAATCGACACCAGCCATTTTTAATGTCCTCACTGCTGGGGTGGTGGGGCACAGGCCTTCTTTAATGCGGGCCCAATGCGGATCGCTGTCAACGACTGCAAAATGCAGCTAGGACTCTCAGCTTTACGTGCCTTCCGAAGCACGGAGGAACTCGAGATAATACATTTTTGGCCACCCATCCCATTACCGACCCTTGCGAGAATCGAAGGGCCAGGTGCTAAACCACTGCGCCACCGAGCTCCTCCATTTATTTTGAGTAAATTTTTCAAAATAAAATTGCTAAAATACAATAATTATGTAACAGATGGGTCCAAGTTAGAAGCAATCAAAAGTGAGAAGGGTATGTATGTCCCAGACATTTTTAGATCAAAGGCTTCTTGGGTTTTAGGAAACATGTTGGGCATCAACAGGTTAAAATATTTCTAAAAATAACATAAATTATTTTCCTCATTTCCAGATAACGTATTGAATCAACAATATTCATCAAACTGAACAACTTTTACTATGCGACCAACTCTGAAATCACGAAAAAAAAAACAGCTGTTTCATACATTTTCATATTTGCGTAATTAATTTTTGTATGAAACAGCTGGTTTTTTTCGATTTCATAGTTGATCCCATAGTAAAAGTTGTTCAGTTTGATGGTCACTTCTACCTAGAGGATTCGTCGGATCCCGACCGTTTTTCAATCCCGAAATTTTCGGGATTGAGTTTTCAAAATCCCGGGATTTTCGGGATTGGTTAATTAATTAAAAAAAGTTGCAAAATATAGTGCGTGATGCTAAACGCTCAGTGCCAGTGCTCTCAATATAATTGCATGCCTGTCATTTACTATATAAAATACAAGTAAACCTGTATTTCATTCAAGCAGCATTCCAAGCAAGCAACACAAATTAACCCAGCGGGTTTGCAATGGTTTCTTGGAATAAAACTTTTTTATTTTGAATTAAAATGAAGACAAGCAACTCTCACTGGGTTATGTAGTGATACACTTCAGTGTTACTGCTACTGAACAAAAATGTATGAACATTCTTCAAGTTTAGTTTAGAAATGAGACATTTTGTGCCTCATGAATATTATTTCAAATCAGTTTTTGCTAAGAAACTACTTTACTACCTAGATACTAATTACTAACTAGGTTTTTACATGAAATCCGTCTATTTGGTCGACGTGAAGAGCGGTTTTGTCAATTATCTTTATTGCATATTTTTTAAATATATTTTTTCAATTTATTGAAGTTTAAATGAAGATCTTATTCACTCTTTTTTATATATATAAAAGATTTTTTTTATATATAAAAAGTGACAAACTAACCAGAATTAAAGTCTGGTTAGACTTAATTTGACACTAACTTTGATTTGTAAGCTAAGCTAGGTGTGTATTGTAACGTAAAATATGTTGGTTTTCTTTAAAATTTTGATTAAAGTACGTCGATTTTTGACGAAATCGAAAATTTGAATTTTTAATCTTCAATCCCGAAATAATCCCGGGATTGCCTAAGTGTAATCCCGAAATCCTGGGATTAGAAATAAGGGCCGGGATCGAATTCCCTACCTACCATATTCGGCATTACTCGTATTTCTGTAACATGTTGTACATTTACCACGAAAAAATTATCAGTTGTTTCATACATTTTGATATTTCATTATTATTTTTGTAGAATGAAACAGTTTTTTTTTCCGCGATTTCAGAGTTGGTCCCATAGTAAAATTTGTTCAGTTTGATGTTCGCTATAGAAGCGAACATCAATCGGCATTACTCGTATTTTTTGTAACATGCGTTGTATACTTAATTATATTTTTATAATTCTTACATCTTTAGTATAAGTACCTAATTAGGTATCTATGTATAATAAATCGCTTCCCTTGAAAGGGATGCGACGGGTAGTAAATGACTGTATAATAGCGAACCTGTTCTTTTATTATTCTATGACCTTATCAACTAAAACTTATCAACCTAATTTTGTAACGACGTATAATAAATTGATAAAATAAGCAGATGTGTGTTTACGAAATGGATGCTAATGCCTGGACGGAGAATTGGAAGATTATGGGTTGCACCACTGCGCTTGTGAGGTATACCGGTGTTCCCGTACGCAACTCTAAACCGGTAGGGAAGGGAAAATGTTGATACCGATATCGATATAAATAGCAATTTAGTGGGAGCTTTGGGTCGAAGTTAGCATGTCAATATCAATTTAGACACAACAAATAGTTTACTAAGAGATTGTAATTTTTATTAATTGATGCTCACAAACTCAATTTTACTTCACTACATAGTACAAAACAAAGTCGCTTTCTCTGTCCCTATGTCCCTATGTATGCTTATATCTTTAAAACTACGCAACGGATTTTGATGCGGTTTTTTTAATAGATAGAGTGATTCAAGAAGAAGGTTTATATGTATAATACATGGTGTAAAATTCCACACTACACCGAAGCGAAGCGAGGGCGGGTCGCTAGTAGTGACTAAAGAACAAAATCTATGTGCCCAATATACCCATGTTGTGATTGTAATCAAAACATGGGCATATTGGGCACATAGATTTTGTGATACCCAAGTATTACAATATTTCATTCCTCAACCTTGATTATCTAGAAATCCATTGCCAAAATACTAAAGAGAAATAACTTTTGTTTTTGTTACAAGCTAGCTCTAAGTAGCCTGATTATTAAACGTTAACATTTAAACATGTTGACATGATGATACATTACTTTTTTAATGTTTATTACAATTGGAACATCATTAGTTACTGAAAAGATTTATTTAATAATTAAGAAACAATTTTCAAATGTCAAACTAACAATTAGCAAAGATATTACAAAACGGATTTAAATCTCCAGTCGTCACATCACTACGGGTCATGGGTCGCGGGTCACTCTTGCGCAGATGAATGTTCTAACTGTGTAAGTATAGTGATGTAAGTTTTACGCAAACGCGTGGTTTACTCGACCGTTCACAAGAGGAGATTGGCACGGAGGTGGAAACAACCGTAACGTTATTGGATAAGGAATTAGTGTGGAAATATAAAGGCTTTTTAAGTTTAGCACTTTTTATATTGATCAAAGTAAAAATGCAACACGCAGCTACAATGGTGGTCACAGAAGAGACATTCTTCAGACAGTGTTGCTAGACACAATAGGTAACAATTTAAACCGGTGGGGCCCCGGGGGCTAATTGTCTAATTCCAAAATCTATCGCAATCGCTTTCAGGATGTGATACATTGATGCGTCTTTTTGGCACAAATAAAAACTTACCAAAGAAATGCAGCAATGTGTCATATTCATCTGTAAAATGAAAGCGATTGCGATAGATTTTGAAATTAGACGATAAGTACCCAGGTTAGGAAAATATAATATGGGCAGCTACACATGACACAATTACCTATTTCAATGTGAGGAAATTAATCGAACATTATATTTAAAAGAATTACGGTCTCTACAGTTCAATTTCAGATCTCTGAACTATGGAATCATTTCTTTTATCAGTTTTTTTTTATAATTTGAGATTTTAGCATTCACAATTATATTTTTATACAATACTAAACAATATACTAGAAAAAATCGACTCGTCACCGGATCATATTCTCAGGCGGGAATCAAACCCGCGACATTTAGAAGTCCAGTCTAGTGGCATCATCGATTTTTAAAAAGAAATAAAAGTTGAAATAAATTAAGCTCTTTCTGACAAAGCCACAGTTTTCCGACGATACGGTTTCGACACTCTGTACCCCGATAAATAATACAGATCTATTTTTAATGCAAAAATATAGGTGGATTATACACCGTCATTTTGCAGTCGTTTTAATTAACTTAAGGGTGTGTTGTACCAATGAAAATAAACATTTTTGCACAAGAAAAATGGGTCGAAAAACGACAAAACATTTTGGGTCTCCCATACTAAGTAGACAGCTAAAACATTTTATTAGTATGAGAAAGTCAATTTTTTTTGTCGTTTTTCGACCCATGGATTTGTGCCTTTTTTATGAAATTAAATATATAGTTTTGTATTTATTTATTTTTAATAGCGCTGCTGTGATAAATTATATTGGTGGATTATTATTAAAATATTTTATAAACCAGCTTATCTTATTTTTGTCGAAAAAATTACTGTTATGAATTAATGTTTTATTTTCGCACAGCGAAATAGTTTGGCTGTCGGACGACGGCGACCTTAGAGCATGGCGACCATAAAGCTATAAAGTGACTACGAGATCAGAGAGTCATCTACGAAAAAAAGGCGGTAATGGCGATATTCGTCGTTCGACATAATAAATCTTTACCTTATTCTTATTTTACTCAAAACTAATCGTTTTTGTTGTAACTGATCGTACAATACATCAGCCCCCCTACTCAATTGGTCATTCTACTAAAATTAACGCTAGTAAAATAGAATAACAATGTATGGGAATGACATAAGCTAACGCTTAGCTCCTGTCAACCCCATACATTGTAATTCTATTCTATTAATTCTTAAGCATGTTGTGTAAAACTGACAACTAAACAGCACAAGTCTTTTCATGTTGTTTGACGAACATTTGTAAAAGAATGACGTAAGGACATTTAGTTTCAGAAACGTAACTTTTGTAGATAATTGGAAATAAGGGCGACCCAAATTTGTATTTACAAAGCTAACACGTTTCTTTTGTGATTTATTGATTGTTTACTAATCTTTTGAAGAAGGGTCACTATTGTGACTAATTGATTGTTTGCTAATGATTTGTCATGGATTTAGCGTTATTACTTATTGATTTTTCAATAAGTCATAGTGACCATAATTGTGTAAGTATAATTCGTTGTTAAACTGTTAATCAATTTGGAGAAAGATAAATGAAATGTTTTTTGTTTGAAAATAAAAAGGTTATAGTTTGATGGACAGCAACCACGTTTGTTTTTAAACGAATGCAATCACTACTAAACTTATTCATTCAAAATTAATTACTCGGCAATCACGAGTAACTTTCGATTCATAATCGGATACTTTAATCGATATTGATTCCGATTCTCGATAATAAGGTTGTCACTTATTTTATTTAGCTCGGTTTTAAGTTGTATTTTATGTTATTTACCTTAAAAGTAACGAGTGGTTTCGCAATGACACAGATGTGAGTGTGACCATAGTAGAAATGCCCTTCCATTTAAGTAGAACCTGTTTTTTGCATCTAGATCGGTATCATCGGCCACTCACTTGCCCTCTGACTTTAAACTGCAATAGATTTTGGGATTTTAAAGTCCATAGCATAAGAGAAGAGAATTAATCCTACTAATATTATAAATGTGAAAGTTTGTGGGTTTGGGTGTTTGGTTGTTTAGATGTTTGGATGTTTGTTCCTCAATCACGCAAAAAGTACTGAACGTATTTGGTTGAAATTTGGCACACAGATAGTAGATAGCCTAGATTAAAACATAGGATACTTTTTATCCCGATATACCCACGGGAACGGGAACCACGCGGGTGAAACCGTGGGCGGCTGCTAGTTATATTATAACCTACTATCTGTGTGCCAAATCCGTTCAGTAGTTTTTGTGTGATTGAGGAACAAACATCCAAACCCACAAATTTTCACAATTTTATAATACTAGCGGCCGCCCGCGATTTCACCCGCGTGGTTCCCATTCCCGTGGGAATATCGGGATAAAAAGTATTTTATATTTTAATCTAGGTTATCTACTATCTGTGTGCCAAATTCCAACCAAATCCGATCAGTAGTTTTGTCGTGATTGAGGAACAAACATCCAAACCCACAAACTTTCACATTTATAATATTAGTAGGATAGTAGGATTAATTTGGATAAATGAAATAATTACTTTGTTACTTACGTGATTTATTAATTAGTCGTCTGAGATAAAAAATTTAGTATTAGATTAGAGTGTTTCTCTTATTTATTTATACCATCGAAATATTTTAGTTTGGTACTTATGTCTCTAGTGTATTTACATTCCATTTACTCCATCCATCCTATAAAATTTTTCCTAGCATTCGTTGAAAAAATTTATATGGAATACGTAATACATTTTACCATTCAAGAGATAAATTTTTCAGTTACTTATTTTTTTTTTAGGTTACGGTTTAAAAAAAAAATAGTACTTATACTTTTAGTTTAATTCATTTACCTTTCATAGGATGTTTGTTAAGAAAAACAAAAGAAGAGCAACATACACTCGTAACCATGTTATTGCTAATATCTGGTGACTTGCACCATGCTATACCTTAATATGGCACTTTAGGTCATTCGCAGCTAGCTGTGATGGACAGTCACTCGTTAAAGCTAAGTATCGCCATTTTCCACGCTTAGTTTGTGAAATAAATGTGCAATATTATAAAACAACATATTAGTTTTGTATTTATGTCGTCACTGACCCTGTCAAAATAACAGCGCTTCCTGAGCTCTATCTATCCAGCTGAAGCTGGCATAGAGGCAAAAATGCTGAGGCAGTTTTTATTGGCTTCACATTATTTACCTAGATTATTTTTTATGTTTTTTGTGCGTGTTACAAAACCTCTTCTTTTTGTGATTATTCTGTGCCTAGGGCGTTTTCTTTTTCGTAGTTATTTTCTGTATAAAAATGAATATTCTATTCAATATTTCAATGTTTAAGTAAGATGGCTTTATTAGAAATAACACTAGTGGCTCTGTGAGCTGTAGGCCTCGCGTTTGTGACATTTTTAAATCATTTTTAGAAATGACTGAAATTTATTTTTACGAAAAACTGAATCGACAAATAATCTACATAATTATCGAACCTGCTGACAGAATTTCACGAGAATCGGTTGAGAAATGCGACCAGTAGAGGAGAACAGCCCGACAGCCGGACAGACAGACAATATAAAATTTATTGTCCAAGCTGAAACGGATACGCTTCGCGCTTGCTGGGTCAGTAAATACATTGCTCGCTATGTGGAGAATTGAAAATTAATTATGTTCTTTAATGAATATAATAGGGATGTTGACTAATGAAAAAAATAACGAAATACTAATAAAAATTGTAAACATATCAAACTTTTGGAGTAGCTTGTATACCTCTTGGTTACTTATTTGTTTTATGACCCTTCAAAGTTGGGTGGACAAGTCCATTTAAAAAGTATAAAATTTCTTAAAATAAATAATACATTTAATTAGTCCGTAAAATTTATAGCAAATTTGTCAAAGAAACCATTTTGATAAACACAATATTTAATATAGCTGCCGAACAAATTTCCTACGCGTTGCATACAACGTAGGAAGGCGTGACGTCATAACTTGGTAGCCGTTAGTATGGAGCGTTTTCGGGTGAGTCCAATTTGTGTGCATTTCAAACTGTGATATCTCGGGCAGTTTTCATGCTAGCGAAATAATTCTTATACAAATGTTTCTTTTTTTGAGGGGTAATTTATGTAACATAAAATAAAAAATAGTCAACATGCCTATTTTGTATCATTTAGTGACTCTTATAGCTTAGCAAATATTTAGCCTATATTAGTCTATAACTCCTACTCTACAGTACCAAACGGGATTCCGATGATTTCTTCCAGTGAATTATGTAAAGCAAGAGCATCCTTAAATCGTAAATAAATTCTATGGCAATCGTTTTGTGGTTGGGTATAATTTTGCGGTCAACGAATTCATTACGAATGTCGGAGATCTCATTAAGGCCGATCTGTTAAAAAAAGTGTGTCATAAATAAGTAACATTGTATTTAATTGTTTATTGTGTGATCTAGATAATTTTGTAATGTTTGTTAAACTGTTATATACTTATAAGCATTTTTTTTTGCGAAGGATTCTAAAGTCATAAAAATATAGGTTGATTATATTGACTTAATTGTCCTATTACTGAGCTTATTATCGGAAAAATTAACTTGATCACATCTGAAATAATTCTTATTGGCGAAATTTCAGCGCAAAGCGTCTCTTCTTTTTCAGCTTGGGCAAAAATGCTTGCGTATGTCTGTTTGTTCTCCTCTACAGGACGTATTTCCCAACCTATTCTCGAGAAATTTTGTGAGCAGGCTCGATAATTACATAGATTTTTTTTCGATTCAGGTATTCGAAATATCCTGAAAAAATATTTTACCCATTTTATCAAAAAATATCAAAACTAGAAGCGCCATTTAGCTTCGAACAGAAATAATAAAATAATACCTACCAAACAGCACATAGTACTACTTTTGAAAACCTCGTGGCGACATCTATTAGATTAATTTTAAACCGAGGTCTACACTTCTTACGGCCCAATACTCAAACGAATCTTAAAGTTAAGGCCACCTTAAATTCAAAAAAGTTGTCTGAGATAACTGGAGATAACAGAAACTCTATGAAACTGACAGCTTCCTTAAAGTGAACGAGACCTTAACTTAAGATTTCAACTAAGAAGCCTTTGAGTGTTCGGCCGTTAAGCTCACTGCACTAGTTAATAGTAACTGACATTTGCACATTTTCATAAAAATTACGAATGAATGAATGGAAATGAAAAATATTCAGTAATTGTTAACCTAAGTACTAATATTTTATATTATTTAACCAAAAATAATTGTTGCTTATTCTTTAAGATCGCACTTTACAATGTCAGTCAAATTAATGCACTTTGCACAATATTTGAAAGTGTCTGTGTATCACTAATTGCACAGTGCATTAAGATCTAGATCCATTGTGCCACTGTTCAGATTACGTAAATTACATTAAAAGATGAGAAACGATTTTGCAAACACTATCGATATGATCAGTTATGATTGAGCAGTCGTTTTCTTATCGTAGGCTGTCAATTAATAGATAACAGGTAATGTACTGAGATCGCCTGTTTTTCGCTGCTTCGTTCGTGTAATCAATATGTCTAGTAAATCAAAACATACAGCTATTACTTATCTTATCTCAAAAGCTTTCTTTAGCGTCGTCTTAGCATGAGTAACCTCTTTTTTTGGCTAATTTGTGCTTAACCGGTACTTTAACACAAGCTTGTTATCTTTATAGTTAGGTGGTGCAACTCAGCCTTATGCTATGGGAGTTAAATAAAACTACAGATAACAGCTCATGGTTACGTTAAATATTTAACTTATCAGATTGGATAGTTGTTATTTAAAAAACATTACATTCAGGCAATTTTTATAAAAAGCTTGGATTTGCTAATTCCGGACTATGAAATATTTGTATTCAAGTTCCTATTAAATTGGTTCATTTCGTCACCAAGAGTCATTTCAGTTTTCCCGTGTCGATAAAATGTAATCATTCAACTTCAATTCTGGTTTACGTTACGTTGCTATGGTGACGTTAACGGTAACATTTGCACAAATTGGTATTCCACTTACATTTCAAACAATAATTGTACTTTCGACCTATCAATACCTAACGTTTAGTGAGTAACTACCTAAAATGGGAAATGTGGCAGTTACTTCGGCTGCAATTGACATGTTTTCATTTTTTACAAGTTACCTTAAATCGAAAACCATTTCGAGGTTTTTCAATTTCTGACACCGTACATAATTTTTTGGTACCGTACTAAAAACCTCGAGCAAAAGATAAACAAACAAACGTCATTAGCGTCCATAGATTAGGTTGACAGGTTGACGTCAAAATGTATTTTTTTATCCATATGGGCAAAGGATTGTCTGCCAGAAATCCTTCAAACGGCACTTACGCTCTTTTAGAATGAATAAGTTTTCAAATTAATATTATGTTGTTATATTTGTTATTTTTTTATATTTGTTAATTTTGGAAAAGAAAAAAATACGTATCTCTTGTTTTCATACGTAATTTCTAAAAAACAAATAAAAAAAACAGGACAAACATTTTGAAATGTTGTCAATTACGTTTAGCCAAAACACGTTAACTGGAATTAGGCCTCTGGCTTTCTCATTGAGCTGCCTACCTACGTAGGTAATTCGCGTAAAATTCACGAAGATCAAATTATTATTTTTATGGTTTCCATGAAATTAAGATGAGACTTGAAATCGTGCGTTGAGTGGAAACTCATAAAGTTATCAGTATTGGACGCTTAAAATGCCGACGGCTTCTCGTCATGTCACGAGAGCTACGCTTATTGAATCTCAATACAATCTCAATAATTTGGACGTTCACTTATGGCTTTGCGGGCAGTTACGTAACGCAAGCTTTCTACGGACAATACTGGGGGAAAATTATTCGGACATTTCGTGGGTGGCAAGGAAACACTTTCATTAATACAGATTTCGGTAAAAAGATGGCGTAGTGAGGTAATACTCGTATGTAGAGTCAACCGCCGTATGAGTCATATAACATAAATTATAAGTAGTTGGAGTAATTCCACATTCAACCGGCAATTTTTCTACCAGTGAATATTATTTCCACTTTCAACCGGTTAGTAAAATTAATTTGTTCGATTTTTTAACATATTATATTATATTCATTATCTGAATAATTACAATAAAAAAATAATACTTGATAGTCAGATAAAAATATGGTTTTGTTCTTCTTCTCAGTGTAAGTAAACACACGGGAGATCATAATCTAGTATTAGTATTATTATTATCTGTGTTCAAACTTATCTTTTCGATCAACATGTTTTGGCTAACTTTCGGGTCATAAAGTTGGTATTAAGTTACACTGTTTTAACTTAACTAATTTCTAGAATACGAACCTAATGCCTTCAAAATAAGGCACTGGTAATATAATTATTAAGCTTTAAGATGTATATCGTGTCTAGGAGTTTGCAAACTTTTATTTATTGCGAAGTTTTGACATGTATCGATTGCGTCGGTGTTGCTCGATGTCCTTTATGCGTATAAACTAGCTTCTGCCCGCGACTTCGTCCGCGTGGATATTAGACGAAATCCTTTTAAAGAACCTTCAACCAGGATCCGGCCAGTAATTTTTACGCAATAAGGCGAGTCCCCATCAAGCGCGCTGCCTTGCCTCGCGAGGCAAGACATTTGCCGCGTGTGGCGGGCCTCGCACAAGGCTTCCAGTTCCCGTTCCCGCTCCCGCTCCCGTTCCCCGTTCCCGTTCCGTTCCCGTCCCGTTTGCGTTCCCGTCCCGTAACCGTCCCGTACCCCTTCCGTTTCCGTTTCCGTTCCCGTTCCCATCCCGTTCCTGTCCCGTTCCCATCCTGTTCTCGTTCCCGTTCCCGTCCCGTTATATTTCCGTTCCGTTCCGTTCCCGTTCCGTTCCCATTCCGTCCCGTTCCGTTCTTGTTCCCGTTCCGTACCCGTCCCGTACCTCTTCAGTTTCCATTCCCATTCCCTTCCCGTTCTCGTTCCCGTGCCGTTCCCGTTCCCGTTCCCATTCCGTTCCCGTTCCGTTCCCATTCCGTCCCGTTCCGTTCCCGTCCTGTACCCCTTCCGTTCCCATTCCCGTCCCGTTCTCGTTCCCGTTCCCGTTCCAGTTCTCGTCCCATTCTCGTCGCGTTCTCGTCCCGTTCCGTTCCCGTATCGTTCCCGTTCCGTTCCGTACCCAATCCTTTCCCCTCCGTTCCCGTCCCGTTCCCGTGCTGTTCCTCTACCGTTCCCGTCCCGTTCTCGTTCTCGTTCCATTCCTGTATCGTTCCCGTTCCATTCCTGTATCGTTCCCGTTCCGTTCCGTACCCAATCCTTTCCCCTCCGTTCCCGTCCCGTTCCCGTGCTGTTCCTCTACCGTTCCCGTCCCGTTCTCGTTCCCGTTCCATTCCTGTATCGTTCCCGTTCCATTCCTGTATCGTTCCCGTTTCATTCTCGTCCGTTCCCGTTCCGTTCCCGTTCTGTTCCCGTTCCGTTCCCGTTCCGTTCCCGTTCCGTTCCCGTTCCGTTCCCGTTCCGTTCCCGTTCCGTTCCCGTTCCGTTCCCGTTCCGTTCCCGTTCCGTTCCCGTTCCGTTCCCGTTCCGTTCCCGTTCCGTTCCCGTTCCGTTCCCGTTCCGTTCCCGTTCCGTTCCCGTTCCGTTCCCGTTCCGTTCCCGTTCCGTTCCCGTTCCGTTCCCGTTCCGTTCCCGTTCCGTTCCCGTTCCGTTCCCGTTCCGTTCCCGTTCCGTTCCCGTTCCGTTCCCGTTCCGTTCCCGTTCCGTTCCCGTTCCGTTCCCGTTCCGTTCCCGTTCCGTTCCCGTTCCGTTCCCGTTCCGTTCCCGTTCCGTTCCCGCTTCGTTCCCGTTCCCATTCCATTCCCGTTTCATTCCCGTTCCCTTCCCGTTCCGTTTCCGTTCCAGCCCGTTCCGTTCCCGTCCTGTTCCCGTTCCCGTTCCTGTTCCCGTGCCCGTGCCCGTGCCCGTGCCCGTGCCCGTGCCCGTGCCCGTGCCCGTTACCTGGATGTGGATGTCCAGGTCCAGGTCCATGATGTGTCATGTTCACCGTGTTGGACTTCAAAATAAATGTCATTTTCGCAATCACCATCCCATGAAACCTCAAGAACGACATCCATATCGATTTTTTATGTTTTCTCAGCCCATTTACCGCCTAAGGGGTTGATTTTCAAAGTCACAAAATATATGTTTGCCTATTTATTTTTAGATGTGCTCCTACGAAGTTCAAAGTTGTAATGTATATTTTATATTATTTTTCCATACAAAATTGGAACCCCATTTTCACCCCTTTAGGAGTTAAATCATGTCCACCGTGTCAGACTTCATAATAAATCTCATTTTCGCAATCACCATCCCATAAAACCTCAAGAACGACATCCACATCGATTTTTATGTTTACTCATCCCATTTACCCCCTAAGGGGATGATTTTCAAAATCACAAAATATATGTTTGCTTATTTATTTTTAGACGTGCTCCTACGAAGTTTAAAGTTGTAATGGCCATTTAATATTTTTTCCATAGAAAATTTGAACCCCATTTTCACCCCTTGAGGGGTTAAATCATGCCCACCGTGTTGGACTTTAAAATAAATGTCATTTTTGCAATCGTCATCCCAGAAAACCCCAATGACGATATCCATATCTATTTTTAGGTTTACTCACCCCATTTACCCCCTAAGGGGTTGATTTTCAAAATCACAAAATATATGTTTGCTTATTTATTTTTAGACGTGCTCCTACGAAGCTTAAAGTTGTAATGTCCATTTAATATTATTTTTCCATACAAAATTTGAACCCCATTTTCACCCCTTGAGGGTGACATCATGTCCACCGTGTTGGACTTCAAAATAAATGTTATTTTTGCAATCGTCATCCCAGAAAACCCCAATAACGACATCCATATCTATTTTTAGGTTTTTTTACCCCTTTTCACCCCCTTTGCATCTCCCTAGGGGTTGAAATACTAACAATAACAATATGCGTTGCGTTAGATTTCCATCCATAAGCCTAAATTATATATTTAGCAATGTTGACTTCGAAAATAAAGGATTTTCTTCATTACACAACTTCATCCCCCTTTTGACCCCTTCGGGGGTAGAATTTTGAAAAACGCCGAGACCCGTATTAATTAATTTTCAATTGTCAGCCTAAACACAAAATTTGAAGATCCTAGCTTCAAAACTGAGGGACTTTTATACAAACTTTCATCCCTTATTTCATCCCCTTAGGGATAGAATTTTCAAAAATCCTTCCTTAGTGGATGCCTACACTGTATAAGGTATCTGTGTGCAAAATTTCAAGTCTCTAGGTCCAGCGGTTTGGGCTGTGCGTTGATAGATCAGTCAGTCAGTCAGTCAGTCAGTCAGTCAGTCAGTCAGTCAGTCAGTCAGTCAGTCATTCAGTTTACGATTTTATATATTAAGATAAGTAAGCATGTACTTAACTTTATTATGTAACAAATTAAGGACCATTTTGATGAAACTTTTACCTAAGTAAAAGTTTAATCAAAATGACCCCGATACCTAATGCATGTTTGGTGACGATACAATAATGAAATGAGCTCACGATAAGTATCTAATGGATTTATGTTTGCAACTATTTTTATTATATTTTTTTTAAAATGCATTGGTCAATAAAACGATCATTAAACCATCGAATTAAAAAACAAGACTCAAAAAGCATGTTTTCAAGTATGTTCTTGTGTGTGTGCCGGGTATCCAATGATTCCGATGCTTTAGAAATAGCCACAAAAGAAATATTTACAATGTAAAACTTGTTATTTTATTTAGGTAAACTTCATGTTTTCATGAGAAATAAATTCTTTGAACCTAATTAAATTACTAAAATTTCGTGTTACAAAATCATGTTAAGCAATGAAGAATTAACAATTACATTGCCAACATAATATAGTGTGAAGATAAACTTCTTTTCCACATAGATATACGGACGATATTCCGGAAGGCGGGTGAACGTGGAAATCCGGTTGTTGAAAACAATGCACGCACGCACGCGGCGACGCCACGTTGATCTTGTCTCTTGAACGGCGTATTTGCACAGATAATGGTGGTCGTACACGTTACATTCTACCTGTGCTGGTAGAATCTGGAATATGTGCAGTTTATTTCAGGCTGCGATTGAGACTGGCTAAAGTTCCTATGAATTTCTGGGGTCTGATAGCCCTTATTTGAACATTAAAAATAAAGCTTTCAAAGGGCTATCATTTCATTTAGGAGGTACGTATTTAAATTAGGGATTCATATTGACTAAGCTGAAGTTGAAAGTGAAACCCAGCAAGCTAATTTTTTTTTGGTTCTTTTTAGGTTTTACCGTACAAGATTAGTGTGATTGAGCTCCTGACGGCCTAGGCAAAACCTAACATGTTCAAATTCACATTATCGTTAAGCTTTCGAAAGATGTATAGGATTTCAATCGAAAACTTTCAAGTTTTCGTTAACAATCGATTTTTTATCAAAATCAACGTCAAATCTATACTAATAAAAATAAAATGCTACTTTGGCTCCGGCAGGGCATGTGGTTTACCTTGGTCTTGCCAACTTGCACAGGTAAGTCTATCGTGTGCGTATGTGGTGGTATCGTGGTGGCTGGGTAGCATGTATGGGTAGCATTATTCATTTCATTATTCATTATTCATTTAACTGGAGAAACTAATGAATAAGCTTGGTAATGGTGTTTAATAGTACAGTGAGACGTAAAGACGTTAAGTCGAGGTTTCCTCACCGTGGGAACGAATGAGGGGTTTTCATGGTAGCGGTGTCTTTCGATCAAGGAATGGAGACTTACTCACTTATTTCAGTTCAAAAATGTGTTTAATTAAATGTTTTTAGATGTAATTATTAGTGATTAAATGTTCAGCAGTATCAAAGTCATCCGAAATTTTTAAACTTAGGTGGTTTAGGTGAATCTTAAGATTTTCCAGTAAATTCTAAGATTTTTCAGTAAAATCTAATTACCAACTCAAAAACTCCGAACTACTCTGTGATTAGTTATTGTTCATCTTGAACTTTTTCTACTATTTACTTAGTGAATCTTAAGTTTTACCTCAGAGACACGGTAAATGCTGAATCCTTACTAATATTATAAATGCGAAAGTCCGTTTGTTTGTTTGTTACGCCTTCACGTCTTAACTACTGAACCGATCATCATGAAATTTTGCATAAACGTTCTCAGAGGCACAGAGAAGGACATAGGGTACTTTTCATCCCGAAAAACAGTATTTTTCCCGAGGGATAGCAAAAAAACTTTCCACGCAGACGAAGTCGCGGGCGGCCGCTAGTAAGGTATATTTTAAAGGTGTTCTAGAGGTATATTTTACTTATTACTAACAAATAAACCAAATTAATTGATTGATGGGTAATTATAGGTATTGTAATGAATGAATGAATTGAAAAAATGTAACTAAATATTATTTAAAACTATCTAAGGTTTTTACTGATAGATAATTGAAATAAATGATTAGGTTATGTTAGTTAATTCACTGTTTATTTATAAAAACCATCCAATCCAATTTATCAACCAAACCTAGCTTAAGACAGTAAAAGCCCGAAATTTTTCTCGTTTTTTTAAAATCCTTACATTTACCGACACATGTTGGTAAATCCTAAGATATTTTAGTAAAACCTGAGATTTACCATTATTTTCGGTCTTTCATTGTAAAGCCTTGTCCACACTTGTATCATTTTGGCGTATCAGATCACCGTATCTTTAGCATACATCGCTAGTTTGGTTGGTGGTACGTTGGAGTAATACTGTATCAAAGAGACGATGTATGTCAAAGATACGGTGATCTGATACGCCAAAATGATACAAGTGTGGACAAGGCTTTACATGTTTATTGATAAATATGAGATTTGTTAACGTTTGGCGTTTGGATAATAATGTAAGAAATTGAGTGAAAAAGAAATAAAAATCTTCATTGGTAAATAACATTTGACGTATTTCGACCCACCCTTGATTTATCGAGAAAATTGTACAGTTTCATTTGAGTTTCATAAGAATTTCGAGGTATAGTTAATAACTCCTTTAAAATTTTAATCTCAGTGTATTTCATAAACAAAGTCAATGTCACAAGGTGCCAATGGATAGTTAAAACTTGGAATTTCATCAGTTAGGCCACAGTTAGGCTGTGTCAATCACCTTTTAGCATAATAAATTACTATAATAATTATATAACCGTGAAAATTAACTACAACTATCTGCATACAATTAGAACATATTAACAAACTGCACGGTTATTTAAACAAATCGTTTCGTATGCAAATCACTTCTTTTGTTTAAATTCGTTGCATGGTCTGTGAATATATTTTTGTCTGTGGTCTAAATCTGTGGTTACGCACTTCTTTTGTTTGAAAAGATTAGGGATTGGTATTCGCTTTATAATTTTAGAGATCCTAAAAAGGTTTTTAGTTCTGACTTTTGTGTCTACATAATCACAACGCAATTTTCATATGTTAAACTTTAGACTAGACATGTAAAGCTCTCCACAGGGCTTTTAGGATGATCTCAATTTAAATACAATTCGATTTCGATTGAACTTTTTTTTCTTTGTAGAAAGTCCCGATCCCATTGTGAGACTGATCTCTATCTTATTTTTTTGGTTCAAAAGGGAGAAA
The DNA here is from genome assembly GCA_928269145.1 of Agriphila tristella. Taxonomy (NCBI): domain Eukaryota; kingdom Metazoa; phylum Arthropoda; class Insecta; order Lepidoptera; family Crambidae; genus Agriphila; species Agriphila tristella. The sequence continues at coordinate 33,600,437 of OV743432.1, forward strand.
AATTGTTAATCCTTTTTGACGACATAAATGTAAAAAAATTACCAAAATCTATGTAATAGTACGGTCAGCAACGAAACTAGCTTAACACTTTAGCACGTTGTTAAAGCAACATTTTTGATCAATGTTTTAAACTATGAGGCATCTGCGAAAAAGCTGCTATGACAAAGTACTAAAGTGTTAAGCAACTTTCGTAACTGACTGTACAATGCAAAATTAATCTGACAATGACGGTGGTCCTCGGCAACTTCACTGGAGAATCTGCTGAAGTTGGTTATCGTGGAGGTACTTACACTTTTAGATTAAGGAATGTAGATACAAATAATCGTTAATAATTATCCTGTTATTTTTTTAATTTTAACGAACGAATATCTAGGTCATCTCTAACCGCATTTAACGTAAATTGTATACTTAGATAATTTATTAATTACCATGACGAAAATTCATAAAAGTTACCTTTTACCGGATTCCAATCGAGTTGGCCAGTTAACATAATTGCATGTCAAAGGTCAGTGACTGCGAGGTTTACGGAGTGACGTAACACGCGCCCCTACCACGAGATTGCGCCAAGGCATCGCGTTCGTATCGGGGTAAAAGTCATCTCTGCACAGAATCACTTTTGTAAAAGTATATAGTGCTTTGGGTGTAGTTATACTTACACTTGAATTTTAGCGACGGTTGAGAGAAGTTATCGTCATAAGCCGTTTTGTTACCACCAAAACATTGCTGAAAAATTGACCATCAGCCATTTTATAATGTCCCCCATTGTTGGGGCACAGGCCTTTCTTATGGTTGGATAAGGAGAATGGGCCATCATAACCCACCACGCGGGCCCAATGCAGATTAATGGGTGTTAACGACTGCAAACGCAGCCGGGACCAACGACTTAAAGTGCCTTCCGAAGCACGGAGGAGCTCTTGATACTAAGTTTATGGTCACCCATCCCGTGATCGATCCACGCTAAAGTTGCTTAACCTGCGCCATCGAGCTCCCTAACTGAAAAATTACAGAAAGTCAACTTGTTTTTCGGTCAATGTTTTCGTAGTCCGGCAGAATTTCCGGAAAGTCCGGTAGGTGTACATGAATCTTGATATAACAGAGCTTAAGTGAAGTCATATAAATAAAACGAATTTAGATAATACCACTATTATCTATTACATATAATAAAACAAAAGATTCTAAATGTTTGTACGCAAATAACTCAAAAACTACTTAACAGATTTTGATGGGATTTTCACAGTTTGGTAGCAAGGGGTCCAACTTAAAACCTAAACTATGTTTCATCTAATTCGTGTGGGTAGAACCTGGGAAACAGCTTGAACTCTCCGTAGTACTAGATTTCATACACTAAGGATATCATTTAAACTTGGTCACCTTATTATTAAATCGCGGGCAAAAGAAGGGATACCTACCTGTAGTCCGTGAGCCCGCGACAGTATTGCCTACGTCATATGACATCACGATGACATGCATGGCACACGGTCGGAAAAATTGTGCTGAGGAAGGATCAGAAGATTATCGCAAACAAAATTGGCCGGAAGCTTGAGAATACCTTCCACTTCCGGTCAACATTTTGAGATTATATTTACGTCATGTGACATCAGTTAGAGACCCGCGTCGTCATTTAGTTTTCAATCGTAGAGAGAGTAAACATAAGTCTAGCTAGTAGTAAGGCAGTTTAAGAGTTATGCATTCATCTAAGATAATTTACTTCTGTGCCTGAATCGTGCAAACAACTTACAACGCTGTTAATTTTACCCCATGACCTATAGTTATATCATGTTTATTATGTAAGTCAAGCATAATACTTAGTCTTAAGGAAACACAATCGTGTGAATACTTTAGCTTAGCTAAAAAATATTTGTTTTATTAACAGTTACAAAATGGAAACAGTTTTGTGTCTCATCATTTGATGTCAAACTTCATTATTAATTAATAGTCACCAATTTTTAACAATACCTACACTACATCCTCATAACAACCATTATTTTTAAAGGCATACACCTAACCTTACCTTCGTAGACCAGAAAATGCGCTACAGAATTTTCCAATGAGAACTGTCTAACGCGTTTCTAACGCAAAGTTACGATTTCCAACTCGTCTGCCAAGCGTGCAGATTATGACAACAAGAATGTCAAAATTCCTAATGGTCAAATCAGTTTGACCTCGTGGTCATTTGACCACGTTTAAACTAATTTCAGTTTGACTACTAAGTTTGACCACGAGGATGGAAGGCAACGGGAAGGGCCTATATATTTTACAAAGGATAAAATGGCGAACATTTTTTTACCCTGTGATTAATGAGCTGTGAAAACAGCGATGTTAAAAGGCAAATGTTAAAATATGAGTCGTCCTTATTTTAACAAAATATAAATCCTTATATACAAGGTTTTGATTTTTTAAATGAACTGTTAAATAATACGGCCAAAATGCAATTCTCATGAATCATGGTTCATAACAAGTGACTATTGTAATGTTACTTGGTAAGATGAATACTTTTTCAACCTTATTTTGTGCACCAAAAGTGTCATCTTTGAATGGAGGACGTCGTTATGCAACAAGAGAACGTCGAGACAGTGCAACCCATCATTATGTTTTGACTGGTCATTAATTTAGGAACAATGAGTGTATTAAGAAATAAAAACCATTAGGCATTTTAAGGATGGCTGTGTATTTTTTTTAAAGACAATTAGGTACTTGGCTAAAATATCTGTTTAAATACTTGAGTAAGTAGAGTTCATTCAAGTTCAGCTTAAAAATTGACACTGACTTAAAATTAAACAGTTGATTAAAAAGATCTAGTTTATTACTGATCAAAAATACATCCTTTTTAGAAACATACGTACTTACCTACACCTAATTTTATTAAAAATAATATTACAAAATGTAATTCTGCCATAGCCATGCCATAGCTGAAAAGTTTTACATTTCTTGTTTCCGCTTAAAAAAATGCTGTCAGATGTTGCAGATCTTTCGTGTTAACAAATGACAGTCACAAAAGAAAAAAATATCTGACAGAATGACATGAAATAAACAGTGCAATGGTGAATATACAAAAAAAACAATAAATTGGCTGAATATTTTTTTATACGTAGGAATAAGCTCCCTAAGTAATATAAAAAAGTTTCAGAATTCCCGGTTGCATAAAAAATTTAAAAAATTAAAGTCTCTTCGACTTTTTTACTAATGTACAAAAATAACAGCGGAATGGAGATTATACCTTTGCCACACAACCACAACATGGTATTAAAAAAATCATCACAAAATGTCAAAACTTTTTTTAATACGTGTTGTGGTTGTGGCAGGTGGTGGCAAAAAAGGTATAAATTCCATTAATTATGCTGTTACTCTTGTTTGTACATTTGTGCAGTCGAAGAGACTTCAATTTTTTTTCTAAATTCTCGTAACCGAAAATTCTGCAACTTTTTTTTTATTACTAAGGGAGCTTATTCCTACATATAAAAATATTCAGCCAATATTTTTTTCGTACATTCGCCATTTCGCCATTGACACGTTTTTCTTAAAGTTATGTTATTTAATGTCAGTTCTTAAAGGCTTTCATATTATAACATGCGTGTTTGTTCATTGCATTAACGAAAATGTAGTTTTATTGTACGTAAGAGTTAAACATCATGATATAAATACTGCATGCCTAATAATGGTAATCATACGGCACTTACTAAAACATGTTTACTTTAGAATTTATACTTTATATATATGGGTATAGGACTACTAATCGGCGGTAAATATGGTTGTAGACGATCAGCTGAGCGGAGGAGAAAAGCTCACGGAAGACTCTACTCTAATTCTATTATATTAAGTTCGAAATTGGCTCGCACGTGTTTTTCTTTCATAAAGCACGCACGAGTTCGTGTGTGTTGTGAATTGGCGAAAGCACGTGACGTCAAAGTTCACTCTCGCTGTCGAGACGGGTCAGCAAACAGTGCGGTAACGCCGCATTCCGTCTTTGTTTCTCGTTACCGTAACGAGAGGGACGCCCTCTCACTTTCAAAACGTCAATAATTTTTGTGAAAAGTGCAGTGCAAACAATGATCGCTTCTGTAAATGTCAATGTTTTATTTTCTCTCGGCTGCCCGTCTTTTGTTTTGGTCGAACACCTTATAAGAGTTCTTACAACTTTCTTGCAATAAACAAAATAAAGTAAACACACACAAACTCCTGTCTATGTATGACAGTATAAAGCATCGCAGCGAAAATTTTTCTATGTCTATGGTATAATGTATCTAACGCAGATTCGCTGTAACGCGGTTCTTAAATTTTCGCGCTAAATTGTCCTGCTTTACGCGAGTGCACTGCTTCAGTCTGCTTGGTCACCGAATTGATATTAAATTGGTTATTTGCTTACGAGTTTTTATTTATCTACCTTCTAGCTTTAAATGTTATTACGTTTTTGAGTAAAATTGTGCTTAAAATGCCTTCAGAAAAGAAAAAATAACATAAAAACTTGAATTTGGACTGATGGCATTACAGTGTTTTTATGTAAAAAAACCTGTTGCAGTTTTTAGACTAACAATACATGTTACTAAGTAGATATGGTTACATATTTAACAAACATCCTTCGATTACCTTAATTTTTTAGCACAAACCTTTAGTAACCGGAAACGGAAACGTGTTTCAATTCAAATCAAAACGAAACCTGTTGAAGTTCCAACAAAAGTGACCGAAAAATACTTTCAATGTAATTTTTCAACAACTTCCACAAAAGTAATTTTAACAAAACACAGGGAAAACTTAATTTACCGTACAAATACCAGTTATTTCGCCTGGCGACTCCTAGGGTACCTATACAAATACCTGAAAAAAATATACAAAATTAAATAAGGAGTTATGAAACTGAAGGATTTTATACCTTCTTTTGTCTTCTTTTGTATTACTTTACTTGTTAAAGTTTGTTTATCTGGGATAATTAAAAAAGGGGAAACTAACTAACCGTTATATCAGCTAGAAGGAATTTAAACTTTTGTTTATGGATTTCTTTTATCGTAGTAGGCGAGCTAAGAAAGGATTTTGACAATTCAACCCTGTTTAGAGGAAAAGAAGAAAGTCACCCTATATTCTCATCGAGTCACACTGAAACCAGTCACACTGTGACTGGTTGAGAAAAAAATTCGCAACGAGTATTAGGGGTGACTCGTTGCAAATTTTTATGATCATATAGTAAAACTGGTTCATGTATACATATGTGACTCGTTCGGATAAAAATCGCATCGGGTAACAGTGTGACTCGATGCGAATTTTTATTCTCATCCAGTAACACTGGTACGCGTCTGGTGTGTGTGGCACGTTCGGAAAAAAAATCGCATCGAGTCACACTGTTACCCGACGCGATTTTTTTTCCGATCTAGTCACACTTTACATGATCCAATGTTACTAGATAAGAATAAAAATTTGCATCGAGTCATCCCTGTTACTCGTTGCGAATTTTCTTTCTCAACCAGTCACAATGTGACACGATTCAGTTATCACTCGATGAGAATATAGGGTTACTAGATGAGAATAAAAATTCGCATCGACTCACACTGTTACCCGATGCGATTTTTTTTCCGAACGTGTCACACTATTACGTTCCAGTGTTACTGGATGAGAATAAAAATTCGCATTTAGTCACACTGTTACCCGATGCGATTCTTTTTTCCGAACGAGTCACACTATACATGAACCAGTGGTACTGTCTTAATCGTCACAGTGTGACTCGTTTCAGTGTGACTCGATGACAATATAGGAAAGTCACGCGGATGATTAGAAATATTTTGTGAGTGTTTAAATTTGTTATCACATTAACTTTTTGCTATGTCATTTAAATTAATTAATAAAATACGATGTTCTGATAAAAGATTTAATTGTTTCGTGTTTCACAAATGTGCCGGTCGTACACTTGTACTATTATTTATTCTATGGTCGTACGAACGAAAAAACACAATGGTTAAATAACTACAAGTAACCGAATCTTATTTCATGACTAAGCTATATAAGGGCTACTGAAAGGTACTTGTGTGTGTATTAACAAGTATAACCACTTATTTTTAAGTTATAAGTATGATTGGTATGGTTTATGCTTAAAAAGAATTTAAAAAGTTCTAGTTACGATCACAGGTCAAGAAATGTTATAAATACCTAATAATTTTGCAAAAGTGCTTTTTTCATTTATTAAGAATAAATCTATGACCTTGTTTAGTCTATTGGCTAATAAGTTCGGTATCTAATATTTTGTCTAAGTATTTCATAAAATCGTAATTACATCAGAATGTAAGTAATCAATGTGTCAGATCCTGTAAATAGTTTCACTGAGATAAAAAAAATAACAAAGTAGGTAATTTCTACGAAATAAGATATCTAATCTATATAATGCAATCAATAATAATTCTTGACTTTCAATTGAGATAATTTGATTTACAAAATCTTTAGATAATAATGAATTTTGATTATTTCTCTGAAGGCTTAATTAAGTTACAGAATAATGATTAAGTTTGATTGTCGTGACACTGAAAAATTCGACAACTGTTGTCGCGTAGTAGTCTCAACTCTCAGATGTTTTTAATTTTACTACTCAAAGTTTATTGTAAATAGTTTATTTAATCATCTTGGTTTTGTTTGTTTTAATTTGCATAAAAACGACTATCGGAATTTCTTAAGTGAATATACTTCAGTTGAAAGAAATTAATCATCTATTGAAAAAAAAGTTGACAATATTAAGAGACTTATAACTTTTTTTTGGCTTAAGATTAGAAAAAGGATAGTCTTTTTTTGCTTGTATTGAAAGGGTAAAATCCTTGGCTGAGTGACTGAGTAGAATACACATGCTACAATTTATTAATGTCCTGCACTATGACTCTAACAGCTATGTCGAAAACAAAACCCGATAGTTCTAAAACCTCAGCTCAGTTTGCGTCACCAAAGAAGTCCCATGAATGCGCCGCTGATATAGTTTAATAGTTATTGGAAAAAGGATTTATTAGAAGTCCACAGGATTTCTTTTGTGGTGCGGACTATAGTAAGTGGTCGCCAGAATGCAATACGTCTTCTGCGCCATCAGCTGTCATGTCACAGATTACACGTTATTAACCTTGACCCTTAAGAGGAGCTTGATGGCGCAGTGGCCCAGCGATTGCGGAGGTTAAGCAACTATCGCAAAGGTCGTTCATGGGACGGGTGACCAAAAATAATATCTCGATCTCCTCCGTCGGAAGGCATGTTAAACCGTTGGTCCCGGGTGCATTTGCAGTATTAACACCCACCAATCCAGTTTGGGCCCGCGTGGTGGGTTGGGCTTTGGCCCATCCTCCATATCCACTCGTAAAGAAGGCCGGTGCCCCCGCATTGACGACATTAAAACGGCTGATGGTCAACCTTGACCCGTACGACGCAGAACCTTAAAACCCCTCTTCATATATAATTTGCTTCATTAGGTCATCTTGTGATGTTAGAGAAGAGAGCTTTAACTCTACTGTAAAGCACAGTTCTTAGAAGAAATATTATTATAAGATCCTATCCTTACAGGAGAGAGGCAATGGAGAGGAAAAGAAAATTTTCATATGTTTTACAAAAGAATATTAAAACTAGCAGCCGCCCGCGGTTTCATCCGCGTGGTTCCCATTCCCCTGGGAATGTCGGAATAAAAAGTATCCTATGTTTTAATCTAGGCTATCTCCTATCTGTGTACCAAATTCCGACTTAATCCGTTCAGTAGTTTTTTCGTCATTGAGGAACAAACATCCAAACATCTAAACATCCAAACCTACAAACTTTCACATTTTTAATACTAGCGGCCGCCCGCGGTTTCACCCGCGTGGTCCCCGTTCCCGTGGGAATATCAAGACAAAAAGTATTCTATGTTTTAATCTAGGCTATCTACTATATGTGTGCCAAATTCCAGCCAAATCCGTTCAGTAGTTTTTGCATGATTGAGGAACAAACATCCAAACATCTAAACATCCAAACCCACAAACTTTCACATTTATAATATTCCTATGATTAATTTTAGGAAATATGTAAGAGCTTTCTGGACTCCCATAGGTCACGGGTTCGATTCCCGCCTACTTTTTACTAGTCATTTAGCTGAAATAAGGCAGTTAAAACAGTTGAAAGCACCGTAAAAAATCTCATCGCAAAGTATAGACTAGACACTCAAATCATGTCGAACTTGTTCTGCCTGAGTTTTATTTGCTGACTGTACATTGCGTAGCCAGGATGTTTAATGAAATTGCAAATCCACTACATTTAATTTCATAAGTGTCGCTAATAACCGATTCAGATGCGATAAAATTAAAATACCACCAAAATTCGGTGCCATACCGCTTGTAATCAAGCTGATCAAATTACGCAGATTTTCTCGAACCATTAGTGTAAGTTAGTACTTAAGTTATGAAAGGACATGTCCCATCGCGCCTATGTCATTTGCCCCACCATTCTCAAAAAATGAAAGTTCATCGCGTCTTAATCAAAGAAGTATGTCAGAGTAGGTTTTACTCTAGAATCAGATTGATAATTATTTTCTGCATTAAAAAGTGGGATTTTTATGTTAAAACGCTTTTAAATCACAATTTTTTATCATTAGAGTACTATTTACTTACATTTTTTTCACAAAATACTTCAGAAAACAACTTGATGTTTTTGTAATTGTTTTTCTAAATATAAAACAGTTCTTGACTGATACAACACCTAAATAAGATGTAATTAGCATTTTTTAATTATGAAAGTAATTAAATAAAATGAAACTGGGGCAACGCTGGGACATCTCTTATATCAGTTTTTCAAAGATTGCAAGTGCAGATATGAAACCAACGCAATAGACATTTTGAGTAATGAGTTGCATCCGGTGGTGTTGTAAATACTAATCTTGAACAGCTTTCAGGTTTTTTTTGATTTTGTTTGATCAATCTTGATGTTTACATTCGCTATTATTGAGGTTGCACAATAAAACCTTGGAATAATATAATATGATTATCTAATTACATGAACTGTCTCAATTCACTGGCACTTAGGTGATAAAATAAGTTTCTTAGACCTACTAGTTACTACGTCTTTTTTTGTGTACCTATATTTTTAATGTTATTGGTTTCATTTAGATTTATGGTTAAATATTTTATATTTACGCGTTAGTACGTACGGGACTCTATTTAAATTGATTCCTTTATTTTAAAGTAAAATGTAAAAATACCTTTACGTTGGTGCTGGCTTTGCAAACAATAATTTGGATGTAAAAAAGTTATAATGTTTAATTAAGTCGTTTATGTAGGTACCTTACTCCAATTTGTTTCGATGAAATTAGAAAATTTATACAAACAAAAATTATAAATTCAATTGTACCAGCATCATTTCGTTATAAGTTAAATGGATCATTGAAAGACTTTTCCTCAGTGGCTGAATGTTGATTGATTCTTTTGTCCACAAAAACAAAACTTGCACAGCTGTGAATATGCTGTGTCTGTCAAATAAAGCGACTTATTACCACACGATTACCCCGAAAATAAGATGCACAAACTTGACTCGACAAATATGACACAGCTTCGCAAGTCTGTAGAGCATTTCTAAACAAACACGAACTAATGGATGGACGAGCGTGACCCGCGGAAGTTAAGAGTTTCTCCACATGTTATAATATTCAGGTAATACTGGTTCCGTGTCATCATCGTGTTGCGTCACAGTTGCCGATCGCCTTGCGAATTACTCTCCTCGCTTTTGTTCTTAGGTTTACGACCCCTGCCTCCGTAATCGCCCGCCATTTTAATTTTACTTTCTTCATTAGGTCAACTTTTAACTAAAAGGCATATGAGATCATACAGCCATGGGTGCAAACTTTTTATTGACACATTATGGCGTAATAAATTAAGCATTTGTGAAAAAGGAAAACTTAAATGTGGTTAAATGTCAAGTTTACGCAATAGTATTGTTGAGTCGCAATAGGTGTGTGTTGTGTAATAAATATTTAACGAAATTGCTATTTTCTATAAAAGATGTTGCGAGATGGAGCTTCTTTCTGACTGCATTATGCAACTAGGGTCAGACTGCCCCGGTTGCGTAACAGTGTCGCCCACACGGTGAAACGAAAAACTTTCTATCAGTTCTAGACACCTGTTTGTGTATATCGTTAATCAATTTTGGATGCTCGTTAAAAATGCCATAAGAGACTTGGAATTTTGATATGTAAATTATTATGTCTCGTAATTTTAATGATGTAAGATATTAATGATTTGAATTCTTCTTTTTTGAATTAAAATACTAATCTCTGGTATGTGTATCAGGAGATTCAGGAGTATGATCTATAGATTGAGGTAGTGAAAACAAAGTATTTAGTTTATGAGTTTTATGCAAAAGAACTTTATAATACAACTAAAATTAATTAAAATTACTATTTACATAAATACATTTAGGCACCGTAATTTTTTTCTCTACTTATAACTAGGTTCGCCGGCAAAGCAGGTATCACATTGGGGGTGCCGTGTGCACCGTTTAGTAGGGGCCGCCGCTGGACTGGCCGGGGGGGCCGTACGAGGAGCTGACGCCACCGCCCGAGGAGCCACCATGGCCGCCACCGATGCTACCGCCGCCAATGCTGCCTCCACCGATGCTACCTCCGTGTCCGCCACCGATGCTACCGCCGCCGATACCGCCGCCGATGCTACCGCCGCCGATACCGCCGCCGATGCTACCACCAGAGAAGCCACCGCCGAGACCACCGCCGAGACCACCGCCAAGACCACCGCCGATTCCAGAGCCACCACCGATGCCAATAGAACCACCAGACTCCTTCTGGGTCTTGTACTTGATGAAGTAAACCTCCGGCTTTGAGGGTTGGGTGGGGGCGGCAGTGGGGATGGAGATATCGGGCTGTTCGTCGGGTTTCTTGACCAGGACGTAGACGAGGGTTTTCTCTTCGTTTTGAGCTTGAGCGGGGATGATGGGCACCTGGGGCGCGGGAGGAGCCGGGGCCTTGATGAAGATGATCTTGTAGTGCTTCTGGGGCACGCCACCTCCGGAGATCACTTGGGGACGTTGTTCTTCAGGTTCTGGGGGAGGGACGTGCACGTAGATGTGCTTCTGGACGATGGGGGCGCCACCGAAACCGCCGCCGAAGCCGCCGCCGCCGAATCCGCCGCCGGATCCGCCTCCGAATCCACCGCCGGATCCGCCTCCGAAACCACCGCCGCCGAATCCGCCGCCACCGCCGGATGAGAAGCCACCGCCTCCAGACGAGAAGCCACCACCTCCAGACGAGAAGCCACCGCCTCCAGACGAGAAGCCACCGCCGCCGATTCCACTGCCGATGCCGAAGCTGCTAGAGCTCAGGCCTCCAGAGGAGAAGCCACCACCGTGGCCTCCGCTGATGCCGCCACCATGGCCGCCACCAATGCCGCCTCCGCCGCCTCCAGGCGCATTGTAACTGTATCCCGCCTCGGGCCGAGCCGAGCCGAGCGCCGCCACCGCTGCTAATACCTACGAAAGAAATGCACACTATAAACAACTGAACAGATCGTCAACCTTTTCAGCGCTATTAACCATCTTAACGCTCACACTAGGCTAGCATTAATCCGATGAATAGAACTGAACGGTCGACGGCACTGAGTCACAATCCGCGAGGAAATCCCGCCCGGGTCACGGGAGCGCGGGTCACATAGGTCACAATTCACTTTCACTGCACACGGGTGGGTACCTACCAAGAACGCTTTCATGTTGTCTCACGGAGGTCTCGTGGTTGTGTGATGCTCTGAACCGACGACCGTTGGCTTTTATACTGCCGGCTACTCGTCGCCTCTCTCCCTGGTTCATCCTAAGATTCGGCCTTCGGTCAAAGAGAATTATGTTTTTTTAATGTTACCCATCCGATTCTTCTTCGGAGAAAATAATGTGAATCTATAATGGTCTTTCATGCACCCATACACAAAATTAAATAAACACCATGGAAACTCGTTAGTTTTTTACATTTGCCCTATTTTGCGGTTATGTACTTACAATCTGTTTAACTTTTCAAACACAAACATTATTTTTATAGATCACGCTAAACTAAACAGAAGTCATACGAGTAAAAACCTCAAAATATCTACTTTTAGAATTAGTATATTTGAGCAGTAAAATCCATAAAATGGCATAGAAAGGTCCGTAAATACGTAATAGTAAAAGTTGTCAATACTATACGCACATAATCGGACGCTAGCTTATGTTTATTTTACGTGTACATATAAAACATACTATGATTTCACGGCTGTAAACTTAGGACCATAAAATACGCAATAGTCAAATTTGCTGGAAAGAGATCGGTTAATTAAATATTTTACTATTTATGATACGAAGCACCTATATCATAAATGCATATTTTAACTATCAGGAAAAAGTTGCGTTTTATTATATTTTGGAATGAATATTTCCAATTATAAAAGGACGAAAACGCGCGTACGCGTTATAATATAAATATCAAAATTGAATAAACATCATTTTATCTGTAGGTAGGTAGGTATCTAAGAATTAATTTCGATCTCGTTAAAAATTTCATATTTTTAAAACCACACACAATTTATATCCCACTCACGGAACATAAGAGAAAAAAAAGCTAACTCTATTTGGTATAATGGTGCGGTCACCGGTGTCCGACCTACATTTCTATGGGAAAATAAAATTTTGCGATAATTTTTTCATGAAAAAACTAAATGTAGAGCAAATAAAATATTACTCTAAAGCGGTGAACATTTAGTGATTCTTGTGGTTAGATCTAGATTTGTAAGTACTCGTATGATGTAAATATAACTCAACATAGTAACATTACATTACATTTATCGTATTAACAAACTAAACATGGTTATGGCTCTCACAGATAATATGGTTGAAATTTCCATATTTGGCCTTATCGTCACTCAAAATCAAGTGTGGTGAAGGCCAAGTCATGTAGTAGGATAAAAAAATACAATTTGCAACGAATATTAAACACAAGCCCTTAATATTTCGTAACGTTACACCATACGTCGATTAGCCGAAGCTCACATTGGCTAATCAGAAACACGCACTATTGTAAAATGATGCGTAGGTCTGATAATTTATTTACACTTATTTCAAGGGAAAGAGGGCTTTGAGAATTTTAAATATGCACTTAAATTTTACTTAGTAGTTAACTTAGAATAATAACACCTAGAACGATAGTTCTCTACAAAGCGCACTGTCAAAAGTGAGGCAACTAAAACAGCCAAAATGGCCCCGTTTTCAGATTTTTATTCTCTCTATTATTACCTAATCATACCGAATAAGTACAAAACAGTTTCAATTTTCCTTCATTTATTAGATTAGTTACTATATTATTGGATTTTAGTAACGATTAGGTAACGTATGAAGGATATAAATCTGAATACTAAGCCATTATGGCTTAGTATTAGTTGCCTCACTTTGCTTACGAGGACACGGCTTCTAGGTGTTATTATTCTAAGGTAGCTAAAAATGTTAACTGTCTTTAACACTAAATAGAGAAGATATGTGAAACATTTGAAGAGCACATGATGTAAAAGCTGAACTTTTTGTTTTTAAACTACACTTAATTTAGGATTTAAAAAAAACCCACGGGAATTGGAATCTCACGCGGTTGAAGTCACGGGTGTAAGTTATATTTTTTTTTTATGATAAACTGTATAGTGGCAACACTAGACCGAGATTATGTTTTGCTTTTGCCCATTAAATGGGATTGATTATCGAAAACAATAGATTATTTGTATCTAGGGTTGTCAGTTAGCAGATTTCCATATAAATGAAAAAATAAAATTTCTCAATTAATCAACTGTTTATTTTTAACAGAAATATTTACCTAACACTAACAAAAACTTTCACTGCCTCTGGGGTCTAGTGGTTCGCCCACCCGAGTAAGACGCAGAGGTCCCGGCTTCGATTCCCAGGGGGGTTACAATTTGTACTCGGTTTGGTTAGTGGTAGGGCTTATTTCAAGTCCGCCTGGCTAGCTACCACCATCTTAAGTCTGACGCCATAACAACAATTTGAACATTTTTGTGTTTCGGCAGTTAGAGGTAAGATAGCCAGTTCCTCGGTGATGAGGATTCCAAAAAACGATACGAAAAAATACGAAAGTCAGCCTTAATGTAACCTCTTCCAGCCAACCGTGGGTAAAGAAAAAAGACATATTAATTATTATATTTACAGGTTACTGGTAAATAATTACGTGATTGATTCAAAAAGATAACAAAATACGAATATTAAAATCACGCGCAATTTTGCGGCAGATGATGATTATCAATAATTATATTCCCGTCAAAAAGTATTCATTAACAAATTCTGTGTTATAATAGGTACCTACATAAACACTACCATAATTTAAATTGAATAATTAATATAAGTCTGATTAACAAATTGCTCAAAAGAGGGTGAGCGGGAACCTCAGCGATTTCTTCAGAAACTTATTCAGGGTGTTTAGGGAGAAAACGTACTAAAAAGTTAACTGTAGTGTTTTTTGAATTTATTATTACGAATTCGATGCAAGTACATATACTTGCATCGAATTAGGTAGGTATATCACTTTATGGCAAACATTGTTCGGCTGTATACAAATCTACAACGTGTAACAGACTTAATGGCTAAACCAGAATATTGTAGATAGAGACCATCAAACTACTTTTACTATGGGACCAACGCTGAAATCCCAAAAAAAATCAGCTGTTTCATACAAAAAATAATAACGATAGTCGAAAATATCAAAATGTAAGTATGAAACAGCTGATTATGTTTTCGCGATTTCAGTGTTGGTCCCATAGTAAAAAATGTTCAGTTTGACGGTCCAAAGAAGCAGTTTTCCATTTTGGGTTTATTCATTAGCAAGTTGTATCTAATTTAATCTACCATAATTTAAATTGAATAATTAAGTAAAATTAAGTTAACTGTTGTGTTATGGGTTCTGAATTTAATATTACGAGTTCAATGCAAGTATATTTAGTTAAGTATTATCACTTTATGGCCAATATTGTTTGGCTGTAGCTTATCGAATATATTTTTACGTGTCTTGCTATAAAATGAACAGTGATTTTCATTCTAACACCAACAACAAACCAAAGAGAGAAACCAAAATATCATAATTAACTTTTACAGAATAAAGTATATCATTTCTAAAAGAAATACAGATAGCGTTAACATAATTTATTCAGCGAGTCTCTATATAAAGACATTTCTAACAAATCCGTTCGCATTATAGCTTTAGAGTCTTAGACACGGTCAAAGCACAAAAAAAAATAAGAGAAGCAATAACATATTTATATTTACAACCAAAATGGCGGAGGAATAAATTTAATAGAGCAAATCGTATAACACCTGTCTCACGCTCTTTTGATTCATCTTTGCGAAGTTTATTCCTATTCGCCACTTCTAATTAGAAACAGACTGTATATTAAGCAGTGTGTTTGCAAAGCTTATTCAAAGTACGTAATTGTAAGAGAAGAACTGCTTATTCTAAGAGAAAATGTTTGGTGCTTTTCGTGTTTAGGATTACTATTTTTGTATCCCTTGGGAAAAATACTTTTTTCCTAGATAAATAGTACCGGACATATTCTTTTCTATATATCTGACAATGTGTTTGCAAAATTTTATGATGATCGGTTGAGTAGTTTAGAAGTGAAGACGTAAGAAACGAACTTACTTTCGCATTTATATTTTATTTTATTTTATGGGTTATTTTTCGGTAAAATTAAAATGTAATGACAAGAAGGTTGAGAATTGAGATGGATTAGACTCGCCAGGGAATCCCTACCTTGCAAGAGATTACACATTTCTGAGTTTTTGTGTTCCAGTGCGTGTTGGTATCCAAGCAAATATTTTGGTATGATTTGGAGCAATGAGGCATCATTTGGCAAAACCAAATAGTTTAGGTGACAATCATCACTCTGGTTTTATTAGAATACTTAGGTCGTACATAATATACATATAGCAAGCAGGGATTGAAAGACCGTTAAAAAAATATAACGATAAATAAAAAATAACGTTAAAAATACCGTTAAAACATTTTATCGGTAAATTTACCGGTAAAAATAACGTTAAAAATACCGTTAAAACATTTTATCGGTAAATTTACCGGTAAAAATAACGTTAAAAGTATTTTACCGGTAAAATTAGCGTTAAATTTAGCGTTAAACTTTACCGGTACATTATACCGGTAAAATTATCGCTAAAAAAATAACATTATTAATTAGAATAACGTTAATTTTAAAGTTTAACGGTAAAAAAAGTAAGAAATAACGTTAAAATTAACGTTATGTACTGAAATAACGTTAATTTCAATGTAACGTTATCTAAATTAACGTTATTTATTGACATAACGTTAATTTTAAAATTAACGTTAAAAAAAGTAAAAAATAACGTTATACTTAAAAATAACGTTATCATTCCCTGAAGCAAGGCCATTTTTCGGGATAGAATCGCCTAATGTAAAGTTGACCATAAAGATTATTTGAAAGTAAAGTACTAACAGCTTTTAAACATAGAGAGGGCGTTAACCATCACGTGCCTAGTGGTAATAAACCACCCAGCAATTGCAAGAGATTTACTTCCTTATAAGTTTCAGAATCGTTTTTGTGTAACAAGTTATTGCTCTCGTTAATGTAGCGTCTGCTTATAAATACATATACATACGTCTGTATGTATGTCTATGTCATTGCGATGAGAGTCATCGGTACATAAAGTTACGTCACATGTCTCTTCGTAGTAGATTGCAAAAAAAAACACTTTTATTACGATTTAAAAAGCAGGTTTTATTTACTTTCAATGTGTGTCCTGGTAGAGTTAGGCTCAGTGCAGACGATTGACGCTTCAAAATAAAAAAATTGTTTCAGGAGTTATTTCTTTCTAATGTTTGTTTGGGCTTAATTTTTCTATTTGGAAGTTGGAGAAATGGAACTATGAAACTTTTTTTCTGTGATGTGTATTTTTGTCTTAATAAAGATTGGGTGAAAATTGCACTACTGTGCAGCATTAGTATAGTTTTATACCTACTGTAACGTTTTTCAATAAGAACTTAATAAATAAAGGAAATAGTAATCAATCGTAGAGAAATTATTTAAAGGTTGATTTTGGATAGCGTACTATATTCCTATATCTACATATATATACATTACCTGTCCTTAAATTTGCACCCATTGCTACTTCTACTTATTTATTTTCTCTCACCCATGGTTGCCTGGAAGAGATTGCTATTTAGCAATAAGGCCGCCGTTTGTATGTTTTCTTTTTGTTTCTTTCTTTTCTGTTTATGTCGTGTGCAATAAAGCTATTTTTATTTTTTATTATTATTCATACTTTTTGTTTAAAAACACTTACATATACGGTATTCAGATTTTCTGATGTTTTGATTTTTACAAATAAAGAAAAAAATAAAATTGTAGCAGATATTTTTACATCTTATATTTTGTCTGTCAAAGAAGGTTGAGGTTAATAAACGAAATGGAGGTTAATTAAAATATCATTATGTCATTAATGACGAAAGTTATGTTACCAGTATTCGTTACCTTTCACGTTAATTCGCCAATAACATTAACTCTCATTCTCATCTAGTTTTTTTTTAATTTACGTATTATTAATCGGAACTGGAGATTTCCGAACATTCATTGAGAATTTATGTCTCAAGGAAAATACGCTTAATATAGGTACTTTTATGCAGTTTGTTTTTTACTACTCATATGCGGTGATATTAACAAAAAAAAGAAATCAGCCTTTATTTTTACTGATATATTATATTCATGCTGAAAGTTGTGAAAAACTAAAAGATAACTCAAAAGGTATGAGGTTTTTCAGGTTCCGGTTAATTTTCAAAAAGCTTACTTGACACATAATTCCGTGGAAATTCTGTTACATTTCTTGATTACCTACATCAAAAGTTTATTAAAAGATATTAATTTCATTTTAAATAGAGTATTTTAATAAAAAAAACTTAACGCAAGTAAAAAAGTTGTATTTAAATACATATTTTAAACACATATACATACACATCGTTAAAATCGTACAGTTTTTTATTTTATTATAAATGAATTCGGCTTGCGGGCATCATTAATACGTTATTAAAATAACCACATTTAACTAGAAAAACTAAGTTATAAAGTTCGTTGTATTTAAATGCAAAGTCACCTTTGTTATTTAAGTTCAGTCGCGTAAATAATAATATTTAAAAACATCTTCGAGTTATTATTGAAGACATTCTACTTTTTTCTTTGGAAAGTCTCTTTCGGTATGATTGGTGTACCGATGACATTTAGCTCGATAAGGAACTTGCAATTCGATATTAAAGAAATCGAAAATTATGTCAATTAACAGATTTTTAATTTGTACTTCAATGTTGAGATAAATGGGTCGAGGTCTAAAGTACAGCGAGCAGCACCATACTATGGCAGCACGCCAGGTTATACAAAAATTTTGAATTTCTCCAATTTTATGGACAAAATTTCTTTTAACTGTTTATTGTGCTGTTAACTGTACATATGAATATAAGATTCTTGACTGTACATTACGGAAACGTTGTGTCAAATATATTCATTTTATGAAAAAACCCTTCCATTTATCTTCATCTTGATACAAATAATCATTGGCTAAAATTATTGTTCTTTCAATCACTAGGTAAAAAATATAGCCGCCAAGGCCTATTATTATATTTTTTTTATTCATTGATAAAAGAAACGTCTAATGAGCCTTCAAGGTATTCCACAACTACTTGATGCTTTGGATCAACTCAAGTTTTTTTTTAAATGGCAGCAATTTCGATGAATACTTATAAAATGTTTAAGCCGCCTCTCAGATTAAGTACATATCCGTCAATCAATTGACAATAAATTATCAATGGAGGCACGACCTCATGATTATGAGTATTATTCAACTTATTCATAATAAATACAATACTTTAGGCAGTAGCGAATATTTCGTTTTTTATATTATTAATAATATCGATACGATATATCAAACAACTAATAGTAGATTCGTATTTAATGCGTATGACCTGATTTGATTAATGGCAAGCGGAAACCGTATTATAGCTGTAATCGAATTTAACGAGTGTTATTATATTGCTGATTAATTAATTGTAACTAACAACTATGATTTGTTTTGCTTTTGCGACCACAAACTGTTTTAATTGTTTTATTTATTAATATTCACAAGTAAGTGACAATGTTATGTCTTTATGACAATATAAAGTTATTTAAACCCAAACTTAATTCCTTAACTAAAAACATCAAAGAATTTAATAAAACGTAATTATTATTTTTGTAGGTTTTTAACTAAAAATTTAGTTTCAAACTAAGCAAACCTTATAAAATATATGAATGAAATGAAGAAAAGAGATCATTCAAGCTTGAATCATGGATTGTAAATAACTGTTTTAAATTATAATAAATAAGTAGGTAATAATACAACAATGACTTAGATAAAAATATTACTTTTTTCGCAGTCAGAGTTACGTTATGTTGCATTAGAAAAAACGGACTATTACGAGTTTGACTTACGCGCCAAGGGGTCCGTACTAATCCGTACATTTTTTTATGTGATATAACTACAAAATATAGATTTCGGAGTTGACCTTTTGTTTCTGCTCTAAGACCATGCTTCCTGCCAAATTTTATGTTTCTAGGTTAAGGCGGTTACCTGACAGAAAGTGGCGCCGCGGTGAATTTTATAATTTTAATACACAATGTTAATAAACTTCTCGTGGAATTATTAGGGCCCATGGTCTAGTATTATTAGACGGTATCAGTACATAGTCTTGTAGTCACTGCTAGAAGAAGATAGCTAAACTGCTCAAATTGGCCGTTTTTGACACATTTGCTAGATATCTACTTCTCCGAATGACTACGAGGGAATGTAGTGATACCTTCTTAATACTAGACTATGAGCCCTAAAAAATCCAAGTAAGTTTTATTAAAATCAATCTTAAGTAAAGATTTATTAAAATCTTTTTCTAATAACAACTTATTAAATTAAACAGTCTGAGGGCTTGACAGCTGGGATTGAAATACCGTTAAAAAAGTAACGATACAAAAAAAATAACGTTAAAAATACCGTTAAAAGTATTTTATCGCTAAATTTACCGTTAAAAATAACGTTAAAATTATTGTACCGGTAAAATTACCGTTAAATATAGCGTTAAACTTTACCGGTACAATAGTATCGGTAAAAAAAGTAACATTATTAATTGGAATAACGTTAATTTTAAAGTAACGGTAACAAAAATAAGAAATAACGTTAAAATTAACGTTATTTACTGAAATAACGTTAATTTCAATGTAACGTTATCTAAAGTACCGTGAATCTTAAAATTAACGGTAAAAAAGGAAGAAATTACGTTACATTTTAAATATACGTTATCATTCCATGCTTGACGGAGAGACAGGGAGGCGATTCTCGGGCGCGTGACATAATGTCGAATGCGAGATATCTCGAAAAAACATGGCGGATGTCGATCGCAATCAGATTTCCGTATTCTCGGAATCTCACGGTAGACATATGTCGAGCCATAGCGTTCGACATGCAACGAGTGGTCGATAGCAGTAGAGATTGTATATCTCGAACATTACGTTAGTCGAAGTGTCGAATTGTGTCTTTCTTATGAGATGGGTGACCATTTGGGACTACAATAACGAATGTTAAACAACTTTGTAAAAAGGTCAGGTTCGGGATGGGTGACCGACTAAACCAACAGTAATCAATTTTAAACAGCGTTGTGTTTCTTGCAGGCAGACATAGGGTGCGTGCCATAGTGTCAAATTAGAAATATCTCGAAAAAGTCAAGAAATCGTCGAGATTGCAAAGTCATTCGACTCGTAATGTCGAAAATCGCTGAGAATAAGTTTTTTGGTAGCAGTAGAGATTTTAGTGACATTTTTAATAGAGATTCGTGATTAGAGATAATGTCGAATTCGACCAGTGGCGTGCCCAGGCCTACATAGTAGCGCAAGCCCGAACCCTCAAATCAAGCAATTTTTTTATCAGCTCAATACAAGCAAAAAACCAATGCATCCCACAATTTTTCGTTACTAATTTAAGATTTTTTTCATACGATGATCTTTACCAAAATATCGATGCGACACCGCCCAGCGCCATCTAAACGAATTCATAGATAGCTCTCAAAAAAGCACCAAAAGCACAACCCTTAAGCGTACTTTAATTATTCATAAATTAGTTCGCCGCAAAATGCTAGATGGCGTGGCTTTATCAAATTTAATTATTGTGTAATCAAAACTAAATTTCTCGTTTAAAATGTGTCACTCATAATAAATATCTAAATCATTTCACAAAATCATAGCGTCCCTGCTAGGCAATTCAAATCCTATCCCCTGCATTCCAAACAAACATTTACAAACAAACATTTAAATTTTCGTTCAAATGAAAGACGTAAAACTAACCTTACTTATTTATTTTTATAAGAACAACCAACAATGTAAAGAGTCCACTACAATATTACGATACATTGAAGAATATTATATTTCTTTGCAAAATACTCAAATGAAAAGGTTTATTACTTACGTTATTTTGTAATTCTCTTGGAATCGACTCGACTCGTAGGTACACTTTCATAGATCACACAACAGTTAATAAACATTTCAATCCATCACAAGGGACCATTATCAATCATTAAACTGAAGTTTTAATTCATTTTTAACATAAAAACACTAATAAAGGCAAAACAGTTTGTTTTTTCAAAACACCTGTCGTCACAGATTGAAGCAAAAAGCCAGGCTTTTAGTCGGCTTCTGTATTTCTCATAGAATCTATAGTACCTACAGCAGTATGCATATGATGCGGTAGCAGTTTTGTTAAAGTAAGAAGAGAGCGGATATATACAGATCGCAAAGCCCGGTTGCAAGCCAACGAGTGCGAGGGAGATGAAATGCATTTGTAGGGTTTATTGAGGAAAGTAACGCAGTTTAGCGAATTGTCTCTCGATCAGTTGTTGTAAAAAATGAATTTGTGGTTATTGATTATTGAAAATTAACATTCGTTAATAATATTGTTTTGTTGTTATTAATTACGATTCATTAGTAGTGTAAGTAAGTTATTGTTAGGGCAAGCCGGGCTTTTCGGCTTGTATTACCGCCACTGAATTCGACATTATGTCACGCTTCCGAGAATTGCCCCCCAGGTGTTTTTCCTTTTGATGTACGTAACCCTAAAAAGTTATTTACCAAAAGTCTTCTTTCAAAATTTATTGCACTATCACAGCAAACTAACAAAGTGTGAAGTGTTCAATTGCATACATCGCACTTATCTCCGAAACCATCGTTAGTGCAGTTGTCAAACTATCATCAGTCAAAATAATGATTGTGTTCGAGATATAAAACTATGTTGCAAACGCATATTGTACATTGTGTAATTATCGGTACAGTCAGTCACAAAAGTACCTGAACTTTTTAGCACTTTGTCATACTCAGCAGAATGGTTTGTTCAGTAAGTTGTAACACTACTATGGGACGCGACATAGTACTTAATTGTCGAGCGTAAGGGAGTATTTAATTTAAACATTGAGTTTGTTTGGATACAGCATAAAGTTTTAAAGCTATGATTAATAGTGAGCTAATGATTTTACGGCTTCTATAAAGAGTTTTTTGAAGTCGATCACAAACTATTATTGGCATTATTTTTCTTTGAAGATAAAATTTTGTAAGTTGTATACTTAAATATCATTTCATTCTCTTCTATACAGGGTTATTTGTAATACACCAACAACCTCGCAGGACTAGATTACTATCATCATACAACAACATTTGTTCTACGACTTTTCCGAAAACAGACAAAAAAAAACGACTCTCCATAAAAATGCTCGAACAGCTGATAGAGTTTTGTATGAAAAGCATAAGGTTTTAAATTTGATATAGGTAATGATTAGATTGGGTAAAGTTATTATGTTATCCACTTGTGTTATGGAAATCAAAAATAACTACAGTATTAACCACAGCCACCCAGATCTCAAACAATATAGAAATATATGCGTTTATTTTTCCCATCACAAACTTACATGAACATGACTTATAGGTACATGGAACTAAAAGAAAGGAAAGAAAGGTAAGGTAGTTCGTTTTCTGAATTGACCCAGCCGGGGAACGAACCCGCCTCAGAGATGGCGACACGTGTAAAAGCTACTCGACATCAGTGTCCACAACTAATGTTTATTCAATGGAATTCATTATTTTAATGACTTTTCCATGTATTTTATAGAACTGTCTTATTGTATTTAAATGTATCGGTAATAATTTAGTTTCACTCATACAAACGACGAACAGCGATTCTTTGTTTCGTGATTAGCATATTTTTACGAGCTTTCTCTAGACTTGCCGTCTCAGGTTGCATATTTTGTTACTTGTTCGTTGGCTAGATTTCAGATAAGCATTACTTTTACAATATTATTTCCAATATTATGTTTATTATTTTTTTTGATTTTTCGCATTCACATCACAATGCTATTCGAAAAAATCGACTCACCCGTAGCACCTCCGATGGGACTCAACCCACACCCTTGGGATTATAAGTGCTTGGGCCTTATAAGGCCCAAAGCACTGACCAATTTATGCTAGCGAGTCGCATTTTCTAGTAAACAATTTTTTTTAAATGTCGGTATAATATAATATCTACATGATATGTAGTTCTTTAAATGTGCCACGTTGATTTTCCTGCATGCTTTGGTAAGGCATGTGTACAGCACGGAGATCTCATACCGGCACTACATATTCGCCAAGCATTGGCACAATTCATTGTATGTACGTTGCCGGTTTTGTAACAAATGCTTCAAAGAGGTTCTTTCAAAAGCATCTATGTACGATAAATTGTGCCGATGCTTGGCGAAGTGCCGGCATCAAATTGAAGAAAGCTGTACGTGCTGAAGCTATATCGGGAGTTGCATAATAATGTTTGTTAAAAACATTAATTATTACTTTACTTATTATTAAAGAAATACTCAAATTAACATTAAAAAAACGCGCGTTGAAAAAACCGGCCAAGTGCGAGTTGGACTCGCGCACGAAGGGTTCCGTACCAAAAAACGGCAAAAAATCACGTTCGTTGTATGGGAGCCCCCTTAAATATTTATTTTATTATGTTTTTAGTATTTGTTGTTATAGCGGCAACAGAAATACATCATCTGTGAAAATTTCAACTGTTTAGCTATAGCTATTACGGTTCATGAGATACAGCCTGACAGACAGATAGACAGACAGACAGACAGACAGGCAGACAGACAGACAGACGGACAGCGGAGTCTTAGTAATAAGGTCCCGTTTTTACCCTTTGGGTACGGAACCCTAAAAAACCAGTAAAAGTAATATTTTTAAAATTAAAGTTGTCTTCTGCAAATTTTCTATCATCCCACCAGAATCTTTATCAGATGAATCTCAGTAGGTAAGGCATAATTCGTTTGTAAGTCCCACCTTCTTCCGTAAATCCGCTATTTCATGTAACTTCAGACTGAACTGAATAAAACTTACTATTTAGGAAATTATGTACCCGTAACAGCCTAGCCTAGAGCATTGCCATATTTATGGCAACAGTCTAAAACTAAAAAATGGATTTAAAAAAAATATCGTTATTATTGTGTTAGGTGTCTGGATGGTATTCAAACCGAGTTTAAACAAAAACAAAAAATATGATTTAAAAAATTTGGCTCTATCTCTACTTTTCTCTGCAGAACAAATCAGCATAGTAGCACAACACAATGATTAAGTCTTTATGTGATTGTATAGGTACGTTTGTCTTTGACAATGACAAACACATTTCCAACGTTGACCAAACAAACAGGTTTTAGCTTCCGATATTTACATGCTACTTTTCGGTAGCCTGTAGGCTTTGTTAGTGGGTTCCGTTCAGTAGGTCTATCGGGTTCTTTTCCCTCAAAAAGGTTAGAAATGGGATCAGTTTTGGCATCTCTATCTCTATGGGTAAAGTGTTAAGGGGTCGTTTTACAAATCAGTGTTCTTAAATATAATTTTTAGTAGTTTTGTCTCCTCTACAGTGACTTCACAGTCTTGCCCACCGCCGCCGTAAAGTAGATAGCTTGTCTGGCGGTGTTCTACAGGTTATGCTTCGGAGCGTGTGCTCTTGTGCTTCATGAGCAGCTCATTCCGCCATTCCTGTTGTACCATCGGTTGTCCAGACGCTCGGCGGGTTTCAGCCCTATCTGGTTGACATTCCACGCATGCGCACGAAGCGCTTTTCATCTTCATTTTTAATGCGTACAACCAAGGAGTGGAATTCCCTGCCTGCGTCTGTATTCCCACAAGCATACAATCCAGTGATATTTAAAGCCCGAGTGAATAGTCTTCTTCTGGGCAAGCTCGCGCCATCTTCGGCCTCTTCTTAAAGAAAAAAAAGTGTGTTTATGTTGGCGAGTGGGTTGAGTAAGCAATGTGCTACCGACGATCTAGTGAAGGTTGTGGGATGCCGTTACGCTGGGTGAGGGCAGTGTAAGATCGACCGTCGTCGTGCAGATCATTTGGGGGAGAATTATTCCCAGCAGTGGATGTCGCGCGGCTGGTATGGTGATAAACATCTTGATAATTATAAACTCGAGGTAGTGGTAGCAGTCCAAATTAACCAATTATTACATTAAATAAAATTACAGCGTTAAACTCGTAAAATAATAGAAAGGCCAATGTCTTTGAACGTAAAGAAAGGAATATGCTTATGACATATTTTCCAAAATTAACCAAATATTTCAGTTCACCGCGTGAATAATAGAAAGGCTAAATGTCTAATCACCGTGAAGGAACAATATGTTTAAGACATAAGCTTGAGTTACATCAGATGCGGTAATCTGCATATTTCATCGCATATGTTATGGCGTCAATTTATCTCGACTTCTACGCCGACAAGTTCTAGGTTCGAGAGGTACTGACGTAACAACCGGTTCTGGAAGTGTGGAATGTATGAAATATAAGTAGGAGAGTTTAGATTAGAAAAGTAAGGGTAATTGCAACTTAATATTTTTCCTATTATAATGTGTCAACACCTTAATTCATCAATACCCGCGCGGCCGCACGGACAACAATAGAAAATCTATTGTGTCTCATTTTGCTTTATCACGACCGCAAAAAGGAACTAAAAAAAACAAAAAAAAATCCAGGAGACACCTGGGTTTGAACCGGGGACCTCTTGATCTGCAGTCGAATGCTCTACCACTGATAGACACAGCTAGGGTTACCAGATCTAATAATAGAGATTTCCTGACTTTTCAGGAAATTTCCTGATATTTTGTACACCTACATCTACATTTTTCATATACATAGTTGAGGTTTGATAATTTTTTCTCACCAAAATTATTAACAAATGATGTGTTTTTAAAAAAACACTTACACTTTTTGGGATTACAAAAATTCCTGACAACTACAGTTTTTCCATGTTTTCCTGACAGATGCCTTCAATTCCTGACATGTCAGGAAAATTCCTGTCATCTGGTAACCCTAGACACAACGAAATATTTTACTTCGCTGGTTAGACAAAATAATTTGCTCTAACGCAATAACAGTTGCGTTGAATGGGTTTGCCTACAATTATATGGGAATTGACTCATCCGACGATCTGGTGAGAAAAAAGTGCTAAGTATCACTGTTGAGGAAAAAAGTACTAAGAACTGTTGTGTTGTAAGTATGGCCGTTGGTCCAAAGTTTGAGAGGTGGCGACCGAAAGTTTGTAATGAAATAACAGCGGCCGAGCGTATGTATCATAACTTTATTTGTGTTGAAAAATGAAAAATGTCAACCCTAGACGCAAATGAACTATATGATTGTATTCGATAATCAATCCCATTAATGGACAAAAGCAAAACAATATTTTGGTCTAGGGCTGCTACTATGCAGTTTATGATAAAAACAAAATTAAAAAAAGCGTTGGTTTTCAGCTTTTATAATAGTTTTGCGGGGTTTCTCTATATGGTACCCTATTTACCATATTCGGCTTTATTACCAAACAACCTGAATAAGTACGAAAGGAAATCGTATCACTGAAATAACACACAACTTAATTATAAACAGTTAGGCTCACGAATACATACAACTTTTTGTATGAAAGCATTACTGAAATCGATAAAAAATTAGACCACTTGATAGAAATTTTGTTTGCATTGCAACTACTATATTTATTTTTTATTACAGATAAATCATTAGGTATTATAATTTAATCAATCAATCAATTTCAATCAATTGATTCAATCAAATCCATCAATTCAATCAATTTATAATTTGATATTTTATAATTACACCTTGAATGTCTAACGCGTCGCGTGGCGGTTAGCAAATATTTGAATTATATTTAAAGAATTCATTCTTAAGAATTTAAAAAGTGATTGTAATCTTTTTCTGATATTGCCAATTAGCATGAATTATACACCATTCTCTTATACAGGGTGAAAAAAAATACGGTCGTTCGAGGGAAAGTATTCTAAATATTATGACGGCTTTTGGAAGTGAATGGACTTTTTTTAAAGTAAAACTGCATTTAAAGATTTTTTATAAAATTAAGAAGATTAATTAGGTAATATTACTTGCTTACAAAATATATTATTTTTATATGGTCTGACTTTAATTTAAGAACTGTGATAATTAAAAGAAATTGACCCTTATCATTGACCCTGTCGATTGGTATCATAAAGCACACAGTGTTATTTTTTCGGATTTTAGCCCGTTCGATTACCGGCTGAGACAAGTGATTTACAGTTTTACTTAATTATATTTAAAAATAAAGGAATGTTTTCTTTCATTAAAATTTGTCACCATCAATATTAATAGTGTAGGTACTTTCCCTCCAACTACTGCCTTTTTTACACCCTGTATATTACTAAAAATCAACATTTTTTATTTCGAAATTAGCTTTTAGAATTTCTGCAGATGTTTATTAATTTTATGTTATTATTATGTATTTTTATAGCTTGTGTAATAGCTTATCAGATCGAAGTTATTCTCTTTTTTGTATAGAAGTAGAAAAAACACAACAAGGTATAGGTACCTACTTAGGTCACATTAGGTACTTCAATGACAATAATTGAGATTTATTTCTATAGTCCTTTTGAGGTTACCTACCTATTTAATTTCTGAAGGAAAATTCTGCTTAAAAAGCCCTTAAGAGTGTATATCCGCATAACAAAGATGTTTCAGCTGTAACAAAATATAAGAATACGACTCATATTTATTTTTTAACACATTTTTATTAGGTTGCTTTCGCGTTTGTTTGTTTGTTTGTGTGTTTCTCCACAAAGTTTGCGAACGATTTTATCCTAGCTTCCCAATGTGCTAGAGACTTGAAACTTTGAAAATAGGTCAGAACTGGAAGGCAATGCAATATTATGGTGTCATTGAGCTAATCTGATGATGAAGCCGGAAGAAGGCCACAGGAACTCTATGATGAAAGCATACAACCCCATCGTGTTTGGGCTCGTTAGCATCGTCTTGACGAGTGCTCTGATGGGAGACGAGGTCCAGGGTGTGATGATGAAGCCGAAAGGCCATGTCATAGGAACTCAATATTGAAACAGTGCAACCCCATCAAATTTTGGCTCGTTTGAATCGTCTTGACGAGTTCTTTGTTGGGAAATAGTTTCCAGGGTCTGATGATAGAGCCGGAGGAAGGACACAGGAACTCTTGAATAAAACCACGCTACCCCATCGAGATTAGGCTTGTTTGAATCGTCTTGACGAGTACTTTGTTGGGAAATAGTGTCCAGGGTCTGATGATGGAGCCGAAAGAAGGCCACTGGAACTCGGTAATAAAACCATGCAATCTCATCGAGTTTGGGCTCGTTTGAATCGTCTTTACGAGTGCTCCGATAGAAGATGGTATATTTTTAGTCTTAGCTCGTTAACTAAAAAGTAGTTTTTTTTTTAAAAACACGTTTTTAAAACGGACTAAATTATTACAAAAAAATCGGACTAAAAACATTAAAACGGACTTGTAAAAACAGACTAAAAAGTGTCAAATAAATTTTTCTGTAAATATTTTTCACTTATTGTTTGTATTGTCAAGGAGTACACTACTTATAGAGAGAAACTATTTTTTATTATTTTTTGGAATAATGAGGTATTTGTCTTGTGTATTGCGTGTTTTGTATATTTTACTGTAAAAGCCCGTATATTTGGGTAATTCTTAGGTTTTATTGAAAAATCTTAAGATTTACCAACTTGAGTTGGAGAACATTTTTCGCCCTTTTACCATTAGAGTTTGGCACATGCTATTTTTCACCAATGACGGTTGGTAAATGTTGGATTTTAAATAAAACAGTGAATTAGCTATCATAATATTTATAACTTAGTCATTTATTTCAAATTACCGATCAGTAAAATCCTTGAACATTTTACATTTTCATTTGGATTTTTACTTCACTATTATTATTATTATTTATCTGAGTCATACATTACAATAAAATAAAATTACTCGTCAGTCAAACCCTCTGTTTAAATTATGATGTTTTGATTAATTTATTAGTAATAAGTGAAATATAATTTTAAAACATCTTCAAAATAATATTTTTTCAGCATTTACCGCGTCTTTAAGGTAAAACTTAAGAGTAACCGAGTAAAGGGTGATAAAAGTTCGAAGTGAACGATGATCACAGAACATTTCGAACCATTGAGAGTTGGTAAATCTTAGGTTTTACTGGAAAATCTGAGGATTTACATAAGTTTGGGGTTTAACATATATCCTATTTAATAATATACTTCATCAATTATAATAAATAATTATAAATACTATTTAATAATTTAATAGGAATTTTCAAAGTTCGCCCTCATTACGGCTCGCGCAGAGTTGTTTTGATCATTTGTATTGAAAATTTAAAAATGGAACGTGATGCGTATTTACACCCTTAAATATTTTTAAGTAGTACATGAAAGCTTAACAATAAAAGTATATTTTCAAAGTTTCGACCTTTATAAAACCTTACCATAATAATATAAGTAGGCAGGCAAGTAGTAGGCAGTCATTTGGGATATTTTAAGATGTTTTCCTTCTATCGAATATATTATTTATAGCTTATAGCTATGGTGGGTGGTTGCTAGGCAACTCCAGTGAAAGGCCTGCCTTTTTTTCCCTAGTCACATTTCTATGCGACTTTCAACCTTATCTTAAATTAATTAGGCCGATGTTATTTCTTATCGAAATTACTGTGTAAAAGTTATTTGGGATACGAACATACTGATAAATATTGTAGAGGTATTATCAAAGGATATTGGAAAGAGAAAAAGGAATTACCTATTACTAATTATTTAGGTAATGAGAATATAACACGTAGCTATTTTTACTCTGGTTTAGAAAGGAGTCCTTCCCATGTCGGCCCTCGCTTTTACGGCCCAAGAGGGCCAAGTTGCAAAATTCATGTTGTGAAGATCGGTCATCCATGATCCCATGATCCGGTATAGGTAATCAGATTCATGGCTGAGTAGGTACATACTCCATTATACAATAGCTTTAAGGGCGAGGCAATACTTAAAATGTTTTCTTACTAACTAAAGTTAATCATCTGATGCTGTTTCTCGCAATAGAAAAGAAATCGGGAAACATACAGACAGTCTCTTAGTAAGTGAGGACTGCGTTGGCGCAGTGGTTTAGCATCTGGCCTGGCGATTGCGGGGAAATATTTTTTTGCCACCCATCCCATGACCAACATCATGGGATGGGTGACAAAAAAAAAAATTATCTCGAAGTCCGTGCTTCGGAAGGCACGTTAAGCCGTTGGTCCCGACTCCATTTGCAATCGTTAACATCCACCAATCTGCATTGGGCCCGCGTGGTGGGTTATGGCCCATCCTCCTTATTCACCCATAAGGAAGGCCTGTGCCCCCACAGTGGGGATAATAAAATGGCTGAATTGGTCAAATAGCAATGTTCAAAAATATAAACTAATTTAGTTAGAGTAGGTTATAAAGTTAAGTTGTAAATTGTAAAGTAACCGGCTTGTTTACACATTAAACACCGTGTCAACGCTACACTAACCCAGGGATCGTAAACAACTGAATATTTAACTGGAGGAGAGGCCGTCGTATAATTATTTAAGTTAATTATCGTCTGATGAATTTAACCTTTTGGAAATTGAGAAAACCGAAGGCGAACGAATTAACTGTTTCATACGGTTTAGTTTGAGTAGTTTTTCAGCATTTTAAACAGCTTAAAATGTGCTTTTTACTTGGTTAGATGATTTTTCAATTGTGTTTTGATATTAATAACTTAACGCATAACAGTCATATACCTATATATAAGCTATTTATATGACAGTTTTAAAAACGTTTCCTAATTCAGTAAGTACTTACCTAACAAAAACTGGATAGTTTCATGCTAAGCTTATATACATTCAACATGAAATAAATAAAAATAGTGTCCAATATTATGAAACATTTTAAAATTAAAATGCCCCATTAACCATGATAAAAAGTATACCATGTTTTAATGAAGGTTATATCGGTGTGCCACATTCTATCCAAATTAGTTCAGTCGTTTTGCGTGATTGTGTATCAAACATCTAAACATACCTACAAACTCAACATACAATTAATTAAGATTAGTATTAAGCGTTACCTATCTCTGTACCATTTTACTAAGGTCCAAATACTTGGTAGGTTCTTACTTACTTGTACCTACAGTATTTACATTTTGCCTATTACTATTAATAAATTAGCTAAGTTAATCTATCTCAATCGTGAATCTCTAATGAATTACCTTCTAGAACTTACATATCTAATGAAATATTAAATAATTGTGGTACTTAATGACAAGATATATAATTTTAGATGTTGTAAGGATAATCTTAAAGTGTTTTGTGGGAATACTCGAGTGTTAACATGTATTATTTATGTTTTATATAATTTTCAGCCAGATGTGTATAGATAAAGGTTTAATTATTGTAATAATTAGCATGGCTTTAAGCCAGTGGGATCCTGTATGTTTTAATAACAATAGAATATTGAATATCTAAGTTTTTCTAAGGATTATATAATGGGGTTGCCAAACTTTTGTGCTAACTTTTTTTGCTCACGTAGGACTTTTGCGCTATTATTTATTTAGATTCCAAAGTAACAAAAGTAGATCAGACAGTTACATAAAGAGGCGTGTTTACACAGAACATTAGGTCAAAATGGAGCGTTAATGGTTTAATTTCAACTTCAAAGACTTACAAGTTACAAGTGGCTTATTAGAATAACAAGGAGGCAATTTGCTAACATGTTTGTTTACTAAGTACTTTTACGCAGCAAGCATTTGTTTTTGTGAGTGATGAAATTATTGTTACAACCGCATTATTCCCAAAATGTTTGAAGTAACATCTGAAGGTAATTTGATGAGTTTTTATGGTATTTTTATATAAAAAAAATGTTCGCAAGGTAGTCAAATTCAAGTAAATTGGTTTCTGTCTATCGGTAAGAAATAATGATTAGAATCCATATTATATAAGTAATAATAACAAAATTATGGAATCGGAATGGATTTCTATTTATAGAGTTTTTTTTCAATGTAGGTAAGAAATAATTTAATGCTGGTCGACTGCTACGAAATAATTAATTTCAGAGGGTCTATTACATAAAAACAATCGCGATACGCGGACGATGTTCGTCCCTCTCCACCACTCACGAATAAGTCTTATTCACTCACGAATAAGGTTAAATATCAAGCAAATACGAATACGAACTACGAATTGTGGCCGATTTTATTAAAAGTGGAGTAGGTACTAGTAGATAAATTGAGCCTGACGTAAATTAACGTCCCTTTTCAACGTCAAATTCATTGTTGAGGTTAAAGTGCTGGACCTTGTAAACATTAACAACTTGTTAATTGAGCTTTCCCCGGTGATATTAATTAGCCTGAGAGATAATTAAAAATTACGGGAGCAGAAAATGTTTGGAACACCTGACCTTTGGACGTTTTTGAAATTGGATCTACGATGAATGTGATTTTAATATTTTCTTGGTGATATAAATTTTCAATTACCTTGTATGTAAGCATAGAAAGTAGCTTCCACCCACGATTTCGTCCGCGTGGACTTTTGGAAAATCCCTAGGGAACTTTTGACCGGGATATTAAATTTTATGTTTTAATCCAGGCCACAAACTATTTGTGCGTCTCATCCAAATCCGTTCAGCCGTTTTTGCGTAATTGTGCAACAATGTAACAAACATCCAAACTTACAAACTTTCACATTTATTATATTATTAGAATTTCACATAATATAGTACCTAGTATAATTAAAATACACAGACGATCGGTTAACGGTTCAGTGGGATACCTTTTTGAATATTCGGGTTTTAGAAAAAAAAACATTTAGGTATGTTTGATTGAATCATGAAGTCATGCGGTACTGAATAGATTAATACAAAAATTATTTGATGTGGAATTAATTTAGTGTTTAGAGTGTCATTTTCTTTTGTGATGAAATTAGTCCATCTTGATTTTACGGCAGGTATGTGGCAAGAGTGTATCATCACATCACATATCAAACTTCATCCATAAGTATTTATATTTCTTTCTTTCATTCATAGTAAGTATTCATTTCTTCCATTAATATTTATTGAATTTTTATATTTTAGGCATTCACAATTCTATTTTTATATATTAAGATACGTATACGTAAGATATGATAAATACATTGGGCCTCAATCCCAAGGGTTCGAATCCCGTCTGAGCTGCTACGGTGAGTCGATATTTTCTAGTATTTTTTCTAATATAAATTATCTTAATATTTATTATTTCTTCTTTTAAATATATTCGATTCTATTTTATTTTCAGAAGAAAATAGAATAAAACGGGTGAAAAATATTATGATGTCCCCTTTATAAGACAACACAGGTACAGGGCTAAAGCTAGGGTTTCCTAGAATGACGGTGCCGTCATATTATGGCCGTCATTTAGCGGCGTAGAACGTTGTCTATGAAAACAATACGACGCGGTTTCTGATGTTACGGTGTCGCCATATTGTTCACATAGACAACATTCAACGCCGATATATTACGGCCGTAATCAGACGGCACCGTCATCCTAGGAAACTCTAGCTTTAGGGGATAGGGGGCAACTGGCCCTAATGTAATAAAAAAGTCTGAAATGGGTGGTAGGAAAATATAGACGATTTAAAAGTGCTTAAATATTAAGTTTATTTGAAAAAAGACACTTTGCCTTTGAATGAAAATTTTTGTTGGTCACAGTTCTAACCTAACTAAGCTCAACTTTCACAAAGATTATGTGATGTTTACTTAAAATACACAGTAACAAGAAGATTTAGGTCGTAGTCGGACGGTCGCTTCCCTCTTTCTCCCAATAATCGCTCATAATCAGCTGATTACCCACTCGATACCGTATCGAAACGTCTCGATGATAGGACAACAACGGAAAATGCCGTTACAAACCGTACTCTTACCTTGAGTCCTTGTTTATTATGATACTTGAAACTCGGATATAAATAACCAATAAATATTTATCAACATAAATACATTGCTCCGAGATTACAAAACAGTAAAAGCACTCGCGTTATGAAAATAAGAGACAATGTGTGCTGCTTCTGTACTAGTACTATTAGTTATTCTGTGATTTAGGTAGGTACACTGAATAAAATGGTAATTTATTTTTAATATAAACAAATATTATAGAGATTTTTTATTTACTAACCTTTTAAAATAAACGAATAATAAAAAAAGAAGTATTTGATAAAAATAATATTACAATAAGTTTACAGGCTAATAGTTTTGGATACTTTCCTAAAATTCTTGAAATAAAGCTAACGCAGTTTTTCTAAGGTTTTTTGGTTTGTGTGATTGTAAGAGTCAGCCACATGCTGAAATTCGAGAACCTAATAGAAAACAATTTGAATATCATAAAAGCTTTTGTATCAAAAAAGAGAAAGCGTTCTGTGTTTTATTTCACTGTGTCGTATAGAAATAAATTCAAGGTTTGATTATTTTATAAGGATTCCTTATGTTTTTGCCGAGCTTGAACCCAGCGTGTGTTGTAAAGGAGCTATAAAATTGTAATGTCTTTCTCAAACAAAGTCGTGTTGACAACTCCACGCCTAGTTAGGAAATAATTTACTTTTAAAATTATCAATGCGAAGTTAATAAAGTAAAACAATACAAACCCGTGCAATTGTGACACATTTATATACATTGCAGAGTTGGTGTGCAGATTTTGTGCAGAGAATAAAACGGGTACTTAACCTTTTATCATACCAGCCAAATTACACACACAACACAATTTTCAAAATTCTAGTTAACTTTAACAATAAGTTAGTCCCAAACTAAGCTGAGGTTGAATGTACTAAGACTACTGAATTATATTAGAATATTTATTTAAAAAACATAATTATCTAACTATGACTCGGGAAGTCGGGAATCAAGTTAAATGCTACATATAAAAAACTTTTAACGGGATGAAAGGTACTCTATGTCCTCCTCTGTACCCCTAACAACGTTTATGTACACACATCAACTTTGTCTAGGGATACAGGTGTTATTTTCATACAGGTAACTTTGAAGCCTTGGTTTCCTGCCAGGGATGTACTGTGCTGTGATGTGATGATGGCTATCCACGGGGTGAATGGAGGAAATTCAGGTCGCTATACACACCCAACTGATCTGACCAGCATTCTAAAAGATTAAAGGACATGTTTAAAAAGACCGCAAAAATAGCATGAAAATGTATGTCAAAGTCAAAGTCAAAGTCAAATAAGCTTTATTTAAATAAACTTAATTATTAAGTACTTTTGAATCGTCTATATTTTCCTACCACCCGTTCCAGACTTTTTTAGCTGACAAGAAGAACGGGCGCAAGAAACTTATCAGCTGTAACAGCCATAAGTAACGATATTTACAAACTTGAATATATCGTTACCAGATAATTACAACAGGGTGACAGGATTATTGGCAACAACATAGACTTATTATATTACTTCAACAAAGTACTTATAGTAGCAAGTTATGTGTTACATCATTTCCATGCATTTTGATCTTTAAGATAATCATCTACTTTATAATAACCTGAAACCGAGAACTCTGACCCATTAATCTTTTAGAATGCTAATCAGATTAGCTGGGTGTGTATTGCGATCTGAATTTCCTCCATTCACTCCCTGGATGGCCATCATCAGATCACAGCACGGTACATCCCTGGCAGAAAACCAAGGCTTCAGAATTACCTCGTTTGTATGAAACTCTTGTATCCCTAGACAAAGTTGATGAGTATAAAATTACATGATGATCGGTTCAGTAGTAAAGACGTGAAGGCATAACTAACAAACAAACGGACTATTGCATTTAAAATGTTAGTAAGGGTAGAATTCGAATCTGTGATCTTTGTTGGCGTAACTACTGCATAAAATCGACATCAATTTGTTAATGATAGATAGTTGACATGACGTTTCTGAAGAATCAAATAATTCGATTCAATTTAATATTTTTACTGAAAGTTCTCTGGATAAAAATTAAATACTTATTATCTTGGATGACTGAAGCGAGTGAGTGAGTCACAAATATTTATGATCAGTCTAGACAAAAATAAGCATATTTTAGTATTGAGTTAAAATAGAACATTGAAGTAAACCCTTAAAATAAAACCACCCGTAAAAGTGTTTTTTTTATATAAGGCTTGTTTTTTTTTCAACCGTAGATTTTTTTAAATTTTGAAACACTGCTATAGGGTGACTTCTTTTAAAGTGCGGTGGCAAAGTTTATTTGTAACGAAAAAAAATTTTATAGCAATAAATCTTATTGTAACGCTCCGTAACCCAGGTATTTGGATCATCGTCGGAGCAATAAAACAATTAACGGTTAGTTACGGGCATATTTTCTCGTCTACAAAGATCAGATTCATAAAAATGTGTATAGTTTCAGTACTTAAACAATGTTTCTTTACTCTATAGATAAGTCTCGATCCTCTATAAGGCAGTGGCATTAAATAAATGGCCAACCTTTTTTTTTTCGTCCAAATCTTCAAAAAATATTTCGCGAATCAACATAAAACTTTTCAATAAACAAATAAAAAAATATGTGTTTTTTGTTTTTTTATTTTTTATTTATAAATATTTTTTTATTCGAAAATTTGAAAATTGGGAGTACCTATTGCATGTCTAAGAGCCAAATTCACCATTGATTTTAAACGCGATTAAGATCACGTTTTACGTAATGTAGTTTAAGTGTCGAGTTTGATACCCCGTTCCTCGTTTATTCCAAAAATCAATCTCACCAGGTCATTTAACAAGGCATTGTTTATAACATAATTGTACATTTTTGTAACAAATTTTACTTTGTAATTATGACACTGACAGCCTTAAACTTGTTTTTTGACAAAGCGCGTTTAAAATCAATGGTGAAATTGGCTCTAATAGGTCTCATCGATTTTTGTTTTCATACCTTATCCGTTAATTCTGCCTTATAAAAGGTTGAAATAGCAAATAAAATTAGTGTGTGCAATTTCATAATCAGATTCATCTTGGACGACCTTTGTCGCTAAATTAGGCAAAAGCTTGGGTCTTGAAATTCTTCAATCCACTTTAACCACAATGGTCAAACAGCATCGCCTAAGATTGTGCAATGTTTCAAGTGCAGTGTCACAAATTAACACGCCTATTGCCAATGTTGAAATCATATGGTAAGAAAAAATATTGAATCTCAGCCGAATCTTGGTGCTAAATTTTAAGACAAAATCGATATGAATTGAGAAATATGGTTGGATCATCAAAGCAGCTGGTGAATGTAAATATCACCCAATTTATTGACGTAACCTCGGGGACCGCTATACTGAAACCTCAGGAATGGCTAGACTTAACCTCAGGGACGGCTAGAATTCACCTCGGTGCACTTTCTAGTCATTCTAATGACTATGATGTTGTTTTATCGCAAAGGGAAATAAATATCTCTTTCGATAAATTACTTAACATTTTCTTGTCCTTTTTATGTTGCCAACCTCGTAAAGAAAAAAATATCTGTTCTTGTGTTGACAGTTATCGATTCATGTTGGTGTGTTTACCCTGATCTCCTATCATTATATCAAAATAATAATATTCCCTCGGAAATTCGGCAAACATTTTACTTCGTACAAATCCATGGATTTATATAAAGCCCACATTCTATAAAACCGATTGTTTCTTTAATAATAATGGTGATTTTTATAGGAGAAACAAAAAAGTCATTTTGAAAGAATATTGACTCACTCACTGGATCAATATCGCACAACCATTTTACGGAAATATTATAAAAATAGATAAAAAATAATTTTATTTTTTTACAGGAAGTGAAATTCTACGAACGACTAAAAGTCTGACCACCACCTGGAAAAGCTGGAAAATTGGTCATACAATGCTAATATATATTCTAGAATTACTTAGGATTAAACAACTTTTAAAATTATTAATGGTTTATCATAAAGTTGGGGGTTAAAAGCCCTTTTAAACTACTACCACAGAATAAATAATACTATTAGTATAATATTAATAATATGACATAAAAAGAAGTCTCTTCTAACTACTCTTATTAAAGTAATATTTTAATAGTTGATTACTCTCAATAATGTAGGTTAGGTATAACTAGGAGTTTGGTCGTATAGTAGCTATGAAAATAATCAGTAAGTAAATCATGTTAATGAAGTTTTCAATTTACTTAACCAAATAATAATTATCATAAGGTATTTTTGGTTAAATAAATGGAAACTTCGTAAGAAAAGTTTTCACGCATGTTAATTAAGTTGTAATTCGTTCGTTTAATTAAATATACTAATGAAGTTTTAATTAAAACAGTGTTTTATTGTTATGGGAGCTGAGAGCAAGACTTAGGTTCAAAATACTTAAGTAGAGATATAATAAGCAAGTCAAAGTTTATGTTATATAAAGCTGAGTATATGTTCACTTCTCAAGCTTACGCGCTCACTAGACATGAAATAAAAGACTTTTAACGGATACTAGCGCGGTTTTATTGAAAGTACTTTGGTAATTAGTTTGTATTTGGTTTGATTTTTGATTTTCCCGACGTTTCGGCACCTTTGCAGCTGCCGTGGTCACGGGGGACTGAAGCTACTCGTGAGCCTACCCTCAAGCGATGAATTTTTTGAGACGTTCAGAAATTAATATTTTACAAAAATTTTTATCTTTTTAATTGGTTTAAGTTGATTTTGTGATTTAATTAATGCTTTAATTAAATCACAAAATCAACTTAAACCAATTAAAAAGATAAAAATTTTTGTAAAATATTAATTTCTGAACGTCTCAAAAA
The DNA here is from genome assembly GCA_928269145.1 of Agriphila tristella. NCBI lineage: Eukaryota > Metazoa > Arthropoda > Insecta > Lepidoptera > Crambidae > Agriphila > Agriphila tristella. Next base: position 33,639,610 of record OV743432.1, read on the forward strand.
ATTCATCGCTTGAGGGTAGGCTCACGAGTAGCTTCAGTCCCCCGTGACCACGGCAGCTGCAAAGGTGCCGAAACGTCGGGAAAATCAAAAATCAAACCAAATACAAACTAATTACCAAAGTACTTTCAATAAAACCGCGCTAGTATCCGTTAAAAGTCTTTTATTTCATGTCTGAGTATATGTTTTAGAAAACGCAAAAGTAATCACTTTTGACTATTAAATTACAAAATTGATCTTTTGGAGCTTAAACTTGTGAAATGAGTTCATAACAAACGGGCAATATATAGCTTAATTTTAACATTTAATTTTTGAGATGTTTTTTAAGGATAAGATAAGTTTAACACACAGCCATTGACAAATTTTTTTTGTATAATTTTGTATGAAAAAAAATATTTTCTATTGCCTAATTAAACGCAATATTTAACTGAGAATTAAGTCATTAAGGGCCATTTTCACAAGTTAAGGGTGCCTGTCCATTGACGGCGGAGCGGAGAAATTGGGAAATATTTACCAGTAGGATTTCGGAGCGGAGATTTTATGCAATCCTATTGGTTAATATTTCCTCGTTTTTCCGCTCCGTCCCGCCTAGCTGCGCGTCAATAGACAGATGTCATATTTGACTGATAATTTCATACAAATTGTTCCAGAAACAAGAAGATAAAGATAATCAGCTGGAGGTATAAGCTTCTTGTCAGCTGTAAAAAGTGTAGTGACATAATAGTATCACTAAAACAAGAAATCAGGTGAAGGTTAAGTGAAATGTGGTAAAGAACATCAAATGAGTCATAGAGATTTAGATGCTAGAAGCAAGTGAGTTGAATAATTTAAAATTAATGTACTTAAGTACGTCTTATTTTATGGACCTTTCCTAACATACTCGGTTATATAAGAAATGATGACTAAACAATGGTGCCGTCACCCTATGAGGTAACTTGATCTCTTAAGACACGAATTAAGTACCGTTTGGACCCTAGGCACGTAGGTATGGACACCTTTACATTTCTAATCTGACTTTAGTGTCAGATAATACTAACACTTAGAAATTTTCATCGTCAATATACAACGTGTTACAAAAAACCCCTAATTGCGAATATGGTAGATGAGGACCATCAAACTGGACAACTTTTACTATAGGACCAATTCTGAAATCACGCAAAAAAATTGCTTTTTCATACAAACATTAATAACGAAATTATCAAAATGTATGAAACAGCACATTTTTTTTCACGATGTAAAAGTTGTTCAGTTTGATGGTCCTTGTCTACCTACCATGTTCGGCATTAGGGGTTTTTTGTAACACGTTGTTATTTGTGTTCAATAAAAAAAAAAACAAATCACCATGTTACGCAAGTGTATGCAAAATTTAATGATGATCAGATCAGAAAATACTTAAAGAGTAGGTATAGTAGAGTACCATTGACTGCTATAGTGAGTGAATTAATACTAAACCACAAACAACACATACAGCCTGTATAAAAATGTCAAGATATTTATTCAGGTAAATAAATGTTTTTTTTTTTTTTTTCTTTCTTTCTTAATTTGACTACCGGTAACAATGCCATTGTAATATGACAGACTTGTCACCTGTCATCTATAGCCATCACAGATCGATTACTGACTAATAAACTGGTTATTTCCATTCACTGCATGATGTTCTCAATTCGCATAGCGAATGTTATTCAAATCAGATCGGTTATGCCGGATACTCACGTTCCAGTTTCGGTCCTAGCGCAATCTATACTTTTAGCAATAGTTGAGCTTTTTTTGAAAGATAGATCCAGCGACACACCAACACGTTGATTACAACGTTTGCAAAATCGCTTAAACGCGATGCAGCATCATCATCAACTCATACTTAGTTAATTCTTGCTTTTTCAATGCCACTGTAGGGAGCGATAGCGCTTTCGTTACCACGATCGAACGCAGAGTTGCCAAATCGCGATTACAAATCGATGAAATCGCAAAAATGCTATCAACGATGCTAAAAGTTATTTTTTATCGGTCTTATTTGTTGCTATTTTGTTTGCTTTTGGTTGTCTGATTTATTTAAATATATTTACTTCTCAAGCACATGAAATAAAACACTTTTTAACGGATACTAGCGCGGTTTTATTGAAAGTACTTTGGTAATTAGTTGGTATTTGGTTTGATTTTGGATTTTCCCGACGTTTCGGCACCTTTGCAGCTGCCGTGGTCACGAGGGACTGTAGCTACTCGTGAATCTACCCTCAAGCGATGAATTACCCCTTACATCAAACGTTCAGAAATTAATATTTAACAAAAAAAAATTGATTTAAGTTAATTAATAATTTAATTTTTTTGAATTGATTAATGCTAAAAAGAGAGAATCTATTGAAACTACCATCATTTCCCAAAATTGGGAGGCCCTCCAAGAAAGAAATGGCGAAAGAAAACTTAGAGAGGAAAGCCGACCTTCGTCTTTTATATTAATTAATTTATTTGCAAAAGGAATAAAAAATCAAACCAAATACCAACTAATTACAAAAGTACTTTCAATAAAACCGCGCTAGTATCCGTTAAAAGTGTTTTATTACTTATTTGAATATGTTTAATTAAATTTTAGAAGAAGCGATTTGAGTTGAAGAGTTTAGCTGGGTAAGTATTTTGTATGTTTTATATATAATTGTAGGCGGCGTGCCTGGATGCAGTAAGCAAACGTAAGCGTTAATTAAGTTTTATACAAAGTTAGAAAACTGTAATTAGCTTTTTTTTAGCTTTCTTTCTTAACAATGTTTAGTCTCCCGCCTTTTTGTATTCACCCACTCTTAGTACATTTTCCTTCATATTACTGTTCAGTCGACTTTTTTTATCCAATCACAATAGATGATCGGATAATCCGCGTCGTGAGAACACCCCATTAGGACATCCCACGAATTTAGACATCAGGCTGTTTATGTAATCTGCCAAAAACAAGATAACAACATCTTTGTTTGGCCAGTGAAGTAGAGCAGGTGAATAACGCACTTATTTGCTTCGTAATAAAGTGCATTTGGTTGGTATTGGTTGTTGTTTGGTATAAATGGTGATGACTCCGGTTTTAAGTGTGAAAGTGAAATTATGTCATTTATGAATTCCGAACGAGTTTTTGGACATCACCTGGCATCTGGCATGTTTAACGGCTGCTCAAAACCAAAACATAGTAAGCCATATTTGGAAAATTTACTGTCACAGAAACAAAATCAAAACCTTGTAACACCACGTAATACCCATTATCTTATACTCATGCTTTGATTTTGTTTCTGAGACATACTTGTGATTGTTTTATGCTATTTTGTCTCTTACTAGGTTTAAACTTCTGAAAACTAATTTAACTTTTAGGCAATGTAGCGCTACGAGGATCAGACCATTTAGAGCATTACTAAGTCAATCAGAAAAGTAAAAAAAAATGAAGTTGGGCCTTACTGTGTTTTGATTTTTGGTAGCCGTATTGTGAGAACGCAAAATGTGTAATATAAGTGAAACTAATTGATGTAACTTAATTATGACCAAAAGATTATAAGGATTCTTTTAATAGATTGAATATTAAAGAAACTAAGTATATTTCATTTTTCTACCTAGCCGTATGCTTACGCTTACTGAGTGAGAAAATGTCACTATGCGTTGTTACTTAAAGAAAAAAACAAAGAAATATTGTGCAGTCAACCTAGCATCGGTTTATTCATAACTTTGACTTCAAAAACACTTTGTAGAATATCACAGACTACGCACACAAACTTAAGTGAGGTCAGTACAGAAGGCAAAGGGAAAATTTATGTACAATGTAATTGCAAAACTAGGCAGGTATCCAGTCTCTTCCTAGTAGGTACTGCGGACATTTCATAACTGTTGGCACTTAATTGAGTTTAAACTTGATTAGATGACTACCTATGTTTATCACAATGCATGATTTTGGCCAATAAAAAAAAAACTTTTTCATGTTGTAGAACCAGCGACCATAAGTATAGTCTGTTTATCCTTACTTGTCTTATTTTGTAAACAATCTTTACCCAACTGTTTATTAAAAAAATCAAGCATCAAATACAACAAATGGTATTCCATACATAGGTTAGTCTAAGTATAATAGTTTAGGCCAGGCACGTATCCAGACTTTTAATTCGGGGGGGGGGGGGGGGGGGACAACTGCATTCCGCAAACCGGAGAGCCTCGCCCGCTAAATTTGAATTTAGTCTTGTTCTGTGTGTTCCGGATTTCGGGGGGGGATAAATCCCAACTATCCCCCCCCCTTGGATACGTGCCTGGTTTAGGCCTAGCGAAATTCGGATTTACATACCCCCGTATCTGACGAGTATACAGTGCGAATCACGAAAGATGACCACAAATGGCGCCCATCTTCGCATCATAACTCTTGAAGAAAAGACTTGAGACAAATAATATTTTATATACATACAGATATATATATTATATGAAATAATATTTTGTCTTAAGTCTTTTCTTCATGAGATATGATGCGAAGATGGGCGCCATTTGTGGTCATCTTTCGTGATTCGCACTATAAGTAAAGACTTGAGTAAAACTTGCAATTTATAATACCTACCTATATTTAATCTTAAATGCAATTTTAGTGCAGTTTTGGTGAATTTAAGATTCATCTATAAATTGCATGTGAATATAATATTAGAAGCCTTTGAAGTCTTTGAAGTTGCCAGTTTTACTCAAGTCATTACATTACTTACTCGTCTAGTTATAGATACGAGGGTTGAACATTTTATCTAAAAGAAGTTAAGTACCTAGGTACATTGAAAAAAAAATACAATAAGAAGTTAGTCACTAACTTCTTAAATTGTATTTTTTGTATACTAACAGTTAGTGTATCTAAACCGTAAGCAAAAATATATAATCTGAAATTATTTCACAATGTTATGTGAATGCTCACTGTAAGTTATATCTCATCTAACTGTAACATCTTATTGTTTTCGTTTTAGATGTCAATACAATAGAATTTCACAACAAAACAATATTGCCGAAACAGACCAATAATAATAATCTATTGTCGTCTCTCAGTTCTTGGTAGTATATAGTCATGAAATCATCCAAAAGGATTGCTCCATTTCACACATTCATTGCACACTTTAAGTTCAATACAATACAAATAAACTATACCTAAATAAGTATACCTATAAAAGTAAACCTAAAAAAGTATACCTATAAACTATACCTATCTAGGTATTTAATCTCCCTCATTTTCAACTCGACAAATTTTCAAGCCATCGAAAATACAATTGAATATAGGTACATTTTCTTATTATTTTCTCCAAACAATATTTTATTTTATATTTTGTTTATTTATTGCTCTTAAAGACAGACATATGTGGTCCTTTAAATCGTATTAATTACGTACCTAGTGCTTTTGAATACAACTGTAATAAAATTGTTAGCTCTCGCGAGTTATTCGGCATTCAAACTATTTATTATTATTTGTTTTCCTGTATTACCTAGTCACGATATTTGCGCAATAGTGTTGCCTGAAAATCGATTGTTTATCGATAGTATCGATACTATTGATAATACCGACTGTATTATACAGTCGATATTATCAATAGTATCGATACTATCGTGTATATAGCAATTGAAATACCTACTAAACAAATTGAAGTGAAGTAGCAATGGTAAAGTGCGCTTAACTGTTTGTATATTACGTAGGTGATCATAGGTAGGTGGTATTATGTTAATTGTAAGGTCTCTCACTATTGATAATATCAATACTATCAATAAGACGTAATGCTCTCAACAAGTGAGCATTTACTTGTAACATTACCTACTTTCTACAGATCATCGAGCTAATCATATGATGTACCTTGCCACGAGCCGAAACACTAGCACCACAATCGATTCAATGGGCTTTTCCTTATTCATCCCATGACGTCTCATCCCACTCGTTATATTTTCTTTATTCATCCCAAATCGTATTCTTAACTCATCCCATGAATATATCCAAAGGTCGCGGGTTCGATTCCCGTCCGAAAATGGATCTGTTGTTACATTGTAAATGCAAAAATCTCAAACTTAAATATATATTTTTAATTAATTTCTGGGTTGCGATTGCGTCGTTCGTATTCATTTGACAGTTCATATCGTATCCGATCGGCAGCAATTTGTATGGAATTTGACACTAATGACATACAATATAAACTCTCAAGTGAATATGATCACCTCACGCAATCGCCTATGTGATCCCAAATCTACTTCTAACTCATCCCACGACAAAAATACCAAGAATATGTATGATGAACTAGGGGTTAACTATCGACCAAGATAGTCGATTTTTTTGCAGCACTAGTGCGCCAGTGACCGTCCATTAGGAAGTGACTGTTAACCCGCATGTGGCAGCGCATAATTTCATTATAGCAACTTAATTTGAAAGGTGCAATAGAAAGGCCGGAGTCGCACGCATTACGTAGCTCCTACTATACTCGTTTATATGCACAAAAGCTGACTTTATGAAATAGCTTAGGGTGAGTATAGACTTGAGCGTTTACTTCTAACAGATCATAAATTACGATTGGATATAGTATCACCCTGCTACGAGCCGAAATTTGATCACCATACGATCCAAGGTTTGTGACAACCTAATTTTACAAAGCAACAAGTGTATCAGTTTTCATCAAGCAAAGGTGGACGCGAGGTATGAAATGAAAATAAAAAGTAATGTTGTAGGCAAAGCATTCCTTTTGACATTGAAAATATCTTAGTTCGTTGTTGAAAATGTCTTTTCGTTCGCTCCAGTATAGGCACCGATTTCACGAAAAAGTGCGATGCCCTTATATCACAGAAGGTTGTGAAGATATGATATTCAAAAAGACTCAAAAGACGCGTATTTACGAAAGCTAGAAGGTGCAAAAAGAATTATTCAAGAAAATAATAAAACGTAATAAATTATGGCGGAAATAGTGGAAAAAAAATCGATTTTTTGATTTTGGCGCTCGATATTTTGGAAACGAAGAATGATATCAAAATTTTGAGAAAAGTTCCTCTGAACAATTTAGTCAGCTACAATTTGAGCCTAAAACAAAGACGATCTGGTTAAGGGTTTGCCCTGTAGCTTAACCTTTAACATTGAAAATGTTTTTTCGATCGCTTCAGTATAGCCCCCATTTTCGCTCAGAGTGCGACATCGCCTTGGTGTCGTAAGTTTTAAGGCTACATGAATAGTTGAAGCCTCAAATCAAAAGACGCGTAACAACGAGGGCTACAATATGTAGCGTGTAGGCGTAATTTCGGGAAGCGCGCTCCTTAGATGCGCGTCGTGTCGCTGAGTTGACTTAGATTTTTTTATATATTTTAGGTTATAGTTACTACCTTTCAATAAAATAGTAATGTTTATAAAAATTAAATATTTTTATATGAATTTCATACACACGAATCACAGAAAAGTAAATCCAAAATCTTTGCTGTGATTTCAAAGTATTGTAAGTACTAACTCAAAGAAAGGAATATATTTTTTATAAAATTCAATTATTAAATTCATTTTCAATGTACCCGAAGGTCGTGAAAGGCACGAGATCTGTGAATTTTTTGCATAATGTTTTTATTCCCAATTTGTTTTGTTTTTCGTCTATTATATTAATACTTTGCCATAATAATTTTATGGCATTCTATTTATATTGGCATAATTATATTTGAGCTACTTTGTTTTCGCATAATGTTATTAGCATTATAGTCTCTTTGCCTAATATATTTAGACATAAAGATCAAAAACAATAACAATAAATGTTTTACGTAGGTATTTATCTTCATGCTAAAAACCTTTGGTAAACAGAACATTTAGGTGCGATGACGAGCGAGCGTAGCGAGGACGTTGACGTTGCAGGCAAATGCTCACTCGCCGAGAGCATTACGTCGAACGCGAAAATGCTCGAAAAAATGCTCAAGTCTATACTCACCTTTATAGTTTGCAACGATCTCGGCTTTGTGATCTGAATATGGAAGGTTTAAGAGAAATAAGAATAATCTATAGAAATATAATTATGGTGGCCCTGAAACGTCACGTGTATAAAGTATTTATAAAATCAGCACTGTGGCTTTATGAAAAAAAAATCGTGGTTACCATGGTGTTTTAATTAATTTGAAATAAACCTTGTATGTGTATATTTGTTTATACGTTTAATTAAACATCGAATAGAAATAAAAATACATAGGTTCACGCACAGCATTATTATTTGATTCGGGAATATTTAATACGATGCTCTGTATCTCTTAGCAAAGTGATTTCAGATCCTTTAGCACTTGATTTCAAACTCAACTTAGGTACTAACTTTTAACGTGTAAGATTTTATCTAGCATCAACCGGACATCTAAATCTAGATTTTACTCTTACGTTCAAAATTTCATAAGTAGCTACCGTGGTTCATGACCTAGTCTGTTATCTACAGTTTTAACAAAAGTCATGTATCTTGTATCGTGACGCGAACATCGCTATTGCATCAACGCGCGCGCAAACTCCGACAGATCGCACGAATCCGCACGATGCTTCACACGCTGGCATTGCAAAAATGTACCGTCTACTTGATATTATCTATTATCATCTTATGACGTGTAGCAGAGTAAAGGGCACACGCAGAATATAGTGGATAGGCTACTATGCAACCCCGGAAAAGGGGGCTTCAACAACTAACCCCGGAAAAATATTATAAACTATGATAAACTGCATTGTTGCAACCCTAGACCGAAATTGTGTTTGCTTTTTCCCATTATTTGAATTGATTATCGAAAACAATAGGTCTATTTGCGTCTAGGGTTGTCATTTTGCAGTTTTTCCATATAAATAAAAAAACTCAGGCATGTGGTGGTTTTCAGAGTTTATAATAATTTACCGGGGTTGCATGCATGGTGCCCTATAAATCTGGTTGTGCCCTTTATTCTGTTACATGTTGTATATGTATAAGTAAAGAGTTTGTTTGCATATTCATTGGCATTTGACTCGATGTGGTACAGTTTGTATTACATCCTACGTTATTAAAAAAAAAATTATATACTTACCTGTTTGAGAACATGACTGTATGTATTGTAGGGACACAAGCCTCTAATTTGATTATTTTATATTACGTATTTAGGAAAAACTAAATATCGTAACTATTTAGATGTTTTCCTTTATGGAAAATTTCCTTACTCGACTGCGAGATTTTGATTAAGTATGCTCCAAATAATAGGGGTTAAAGTACGAAATTGACGATTTTTTTCTCACACACAGAGGTTCTTATATCTTCTATGATGTTAAAGATGCTTCGGTCACTTGTTATCATTTCGAATTATGACCATAACGGCCCACTATCTGCAATAAACTAATTTCTGTTTTTTTAGCCTGAACTTTAAAAAAAGTATCTTAAAATTGACTCCTTTTTCGTTAGCAGAAATTATCATTCAATTCGTTGTAATTGTAACTTAGCCGATACTATATTTTTTTGCGTTAGTTAGCTGAGTATTTAAACATTTGTGCATTAAAAAAATAAAATATTAGCGATCATGGTTGTTAATATTCTTTAAAATTCTCCATTCACAATTTCATATTTAAACCCCTTTACGTTTACCTTTAGTTTTGTTATTTAATATACCGGGTGTTTGGAAATAGCCTTAGAAAGCCGCATATGGTAGATAGAGTACCATTCATGCAACCCCGGAAAATTAATACTTATAAACCCTGAAATACCTAAAAAAACACAAGGCCGAGAAAAAAAACAATGCATGATGGGATATTCTTCTTTTATAGGTCGACAAAAAAAGTCCGCGATGGCATACCTATATCTATTTTTGTTTCTCTATTTGTCTGGAAAATTGCTAAGTGACAACCCTAGACGAAAATAGATTATTGTTTTCGATAATTAAGTCCATAAGTAGGCAAAAGCAAAAAATAATTTCGGTCTGAGGTTGCCCTATGCAGTTTATCAAAACATTTTTATTTTCCGGGGTTGTATGCATGGTACCCTGACTGTTATGTTTGGCTTCATAAGGCTATTTCCAAACACCCTAGATAGCTAGTAGAGGCAGTGACGAGTGTAGAAGTAATTATAACAGAAAAATATTTATCTAGCATACAAAAAGAGAGATAGATTTCTAGTTATGTAAGACGGATTTGCTCGCATTTTCTCGTAAAAATGGTATTACGTAGGATTAAGATAAGTCGATTTTATTTATTTCAATACAGGGTAATTGCAACCTCTTTACAAAATCAAATATAAGTTCAAGGAAGTAATAAAAAAAAATTTGGTGAGATAATTATGATTTTTTTCTTATTTAATTCACAGTTTTCAGCTACTTTTTATGTCCAAAAAATTTAGGCGCGCACGCTCACCCTCGCGCACGGGACGCGAGCGGGGGAAGGCGGGTGGAGGGAGGAGGGCGCGATTTTTGTAAAAAAATATTTTTTTACAATTTTTGTAAAAAAAATATTTTTTTACAAAAATTGTAAAAAAATATTTTTTTTTTACTTCACAAATTGATTGTACTGCTGTTATAGAATGACCTGACAAAATTTGAAAAGGGTTCCAAAAATGACCCTGTATAATAGTACAATAACTCCTAAGCCTGAAGAACTCTAATGGCCGATTGCACTAAACTTAAGGATCGCCTAAGTCTTTTCCTAACTACAACATGACCAAATTAAAATGGTGTCATAAACTTAGCCGTCATGTAGCTGTCATTCGCTAAGTTAACTTGGTCGAGTTGTAGATAAGAAAAGACTTAGGCGATTCTTAAGTTTAGTGCTTTCACGCGTTTCTGTAAATACGAGTAGGTAAGGTAGGATAGCTTTCATTGTTACCTATTAAAAAACCTAACTACATTATACCTAACTTTATTCTAATCTGATAATGATTATTTGTTTTATTGTTGTTGTTATAAATTAAAGATATATTGTTTTTAGGGCTCCGTACCCAAAGGGTAAAAACGGGACCCTTACTAAGACTCCGCTGTCTGTCTGTCTGTCTGTCACCAGGCTGTATCTCAAGAACCGTGATAGCTAGACAGCTGAAATTTTCATAGATGATGTATTTCTGTTGCCACTATAACAACAAATACTAAAAACAAATAAAATATTTTTTGAAGGGGGCTCCTATACAACAAACGTGTTTTTAATGTAACGTAATTTTAGTTACTTGGCTGAAACTTTTATGTAAGTTTATTACATTATCATGTAACATTATCGTTGCTAAATAAATTCGAAAAACGGACATATATAGTAATATAAAAAAATGCGTAGGCACCAATTATAAAATTAAACAATGTCAGCATGTTTATGACTAATAGCTGAAATAATTCATTTTTTGTTAGCTTTTATTCTCATCTAAAGAGACTTCAAAAAGTGAATGTTTACTTAAAGTTGCGTTGGACCAGTTTAGCTTTATCGAGATAAAATTGTGAATATTTGAATTCATTTGTCAAAGTTTGTGTAAATGTTCGAGTGGGTAAATAAAACTGTGGTTGGTAAAACCGGCTTGGAAGGGTAGCCGTATTTACAATGTAAACTTTAATCCTCTCAAAAGCAACGGATAAACCATGTAGGTATAATTAAACGAATGTGGCGTTGTAAAACGGGTATTATTTGATAATTTTACAATAGGCAACTGGTGTTTTTGATTTAATTTAAAATTTTTAATAAATTCAGAAACAAAATTATGATTTCCATTATATTCTTAACCATTTATTATTAGGTTGTTTTTTTTCTTCTTACTTTTGGTATTCAGAATTTGTAGTAAAACAATGTTTTAGGTAGGTATCATATAAATTAAAGTTACTTTTCAGCACAGTTTAACCTGTGCTTTTCAGCTAGTTAGGATAAATAGTTTTTATTTTACACTAGTTTCAGCCCGGGACTTCTTCCCCGTAGACATTCGGAAAGTCGCTAGGGAACCTTTGACCGGAATAAAAAGAATCTTATGTGCGAAATTTCATCCAAATGCAGTCAGTCGTTTTTGTGTGATTGAGTAACAAACATCCAAACTTTCACATTTAATTTATTAGTAGTCGTGGTGCTACGGTTTTGGATTTAATTTAACCCACTGAATTAACCTCAGAAAGAATTCCACAACTCGTATTGATCTTTTTAGGCTCTATATATTCCAGAATCATAAAATCTTGGAGCAAATATTTGACACCAGAAATTAATTCAAGTAGTAAGTACATACTTACTAACAAGTAATGTATATGTTTACCTTATTTCTCAAAACTTTGAGTATTGTGAAACAGTGTGGTACATCGAGTATTGCAATATTGCATTAAAATAATAGCGATGAGGTGACAAGGTCGGCTGAGGTTAAGGTTAAGTGAAAGGACAAAATGGTTACTAAACGGTAATACTAACATTCGGGTCTAAATGACCTAGGTCAAAATGACAGTAGCGAGAAGAACCGATGGTCGTTTGGGCGGAAAGGTTCTGGAATGGCGACCGCGCACCGGACGACGCTCCGTGGGTAAGCCCTCGACAAGGTGGACCGCTGATCTGGGGGTCAAGTATTAATGTTGTCGTCAAAATCTTGTTTCAATGGTGTTAGGACGGTAAAGCTTTTTCACACAGTTCTTGTTTCTTAAACCCGAAATCGAGACACAATATGTTTCCATTTTGGGTTTAAGAAACACAATGTGTTTCGGTTTTGGGTTTAAGAAACAAGAATTGTGTCAAAAAGCATTACCATTCAATCACAATTGAAACACGATTTTGACGTTAACATTTTAGCAGACGACCCCCTGTTGCGCGGTCGCGGTGCGCCGCTGGATGCGGACAGCCTAGGACCGATCGTCGTGGTCCTTGGGGGAGGCCTATGCACAGCTGTGGGTCTAAGTTAAAATGCAAGTAGGTATCACAGGATCCACACCAATGGTGGATAACAGTGGACTTCCGCGCTCTTCGATCCACTGGTGGATCGAAATGGTGGATCTTAATTAGACAGAGGGGACTTTGATACTATTTGAATTCTCAAAATTGATTAAAATTATATAAAAATAAACCATTTAATGGCTATTTTTGTATTTAATAAATTCCAAATTCGTTTTGTGATTTGGGAAATTGGGCCCGTTTTCAAGTATTGTAATTTGCATTGACAAGGCGAAAAAAGACACTACACTATTTATTAGGTATAACAATTTTTTTTGATACTGAACTACATAATTTTTATTTTTAATTTTTCAACTGATCCCGTGAGTCCCGTCTGAGTGGGCCCAATTACTTGGAGCCAGAAGTTGGGGTTTCTTGTATGAAAGAAATATTTTTTTTTTATGTTTGCAGAAAAAAAACAATTTATGTGAAAGTACGAGTATATTTTTCATTAAGTATGTAAAGTTAATATTCCATTTTAATAATGCATTTGCTCTACTGATTAGCATACAGAAGCAAACGAATCTATTAAGAGTATACTGTGAATTTTGCAATAAAAACCGCGAATGCTAAAACGAGTGAAGAGGTCACAAGATTAAAAAAAACTGAAGTTGTGAAACGGTATTTTTGTAACCTGACATTATGGATAAGTTAGAAAGCACACGCATAGGTCAAAGTGTATAACACCTATCTATCTAGTTCTACATGGTTCTTATTTTTTATATCTTAAGGAACATTTTACTAATATTTATCAATTACTAATGATAATCAAACCACCTGTTGTGAATGTTAAAAAAATCGATTTCGATTTCCTTGTCGGTTGTACCAATGTCATTAATAATTGCTCATTGGAGATTTTCACTAGATTAAAAAAAACTGAATTCAAAAGATAAATTATGGAGCAATTACAATTATTTTAATTAATAAAGTAATAAATCGATTAAGTAATTAATTTATAGAATTTTTAGATTTTAGGCATTCACAATGCTATTTCTATATTAAGATAGTTTATATCTTAGAAAAAATACTAGAAAAAAATTGTAAGCTCGCACGGCCCATATCAAGTTGTAAACCGTAACCACAATATATGGGCATATAATCAAGAAGGTGTTTTCATTCTGATCCCGCTCCTGCTGCTTGGCGTTTCATCCTATGGTACAGTGTTGAGGTTGTCGTCATCGGCAACAGTACGGTTACAACTTGAGATGGGCGACCTCAGACGGGGAGCTACGGGTGAGTCGATATTTTCTAGTATTTTTTCTAAGATAGGTACAAACTATCTTAAAAGTAATTTATTTATTTTTTCAATCTTGAGTTAAGAACTTAGAGCAATACACACAACGTCCCGCCGACAAAGTTTTCTGACTTGCAAGACTTGTAACTAAGTATTATGTATTGTGTGAAAAAGTAAGTTTGGTGTTTATACAGTTACACGAGTATGTTTCTGTGGTTTAACGTTTAACCATATTGTCTTAAAAAAGTGCTTTTGTGGAACAATAAAAAGCTTTAACTTAATGCCAACATACAAACTATCATAATTTTCCGCTCAGTATGCCTGATTGCAGTAATTCGCTGCAGGTCGTAGCATTATCATAGCGTAATAATTACTATGGGATTATATAACCGACACTTTGGCAGAAATAACGACGGATCTCGACCTCTCAAATGTTGCAATTCATATTAGATACCACAGCATAGCTTCAAGCAGTGACTCAGCTGCGACTCGGTCTGCGTGAAGTTATTTTTCTCTCCCTTGGGAACGGTATTTTTTCTGGATGAAAAGTACCTTTTACGGTTTGTTCTTCTTAGGGTTCCGTAATCAAGTCAACATCGAACAGTCATAGTTTTGCCATGTCCGTTTTTCCGCCCGCGGTTTAGTTAAAAAGTCCTTAGTGCTAGAAAGTTGTAAATGGGCATGAATGTATTCCTTAATTAAGCAAAAAAGTGGTAAATCAAAATCATGAAAAATATTTATTTTTGCTGTACCTCCCCTACATGTAAAGAGGGGATGGAAAAAATGATTCCTGTCAATCTCAAAGTGTAGGGCGTTGTAGGATGTGTCTTTTTAAAATACTGTAGGTTTGTAAAGACCACTTTTGGATTTAGGGGACAGTTTGCAAGTGCAAAACAAGTTGACGTGTAATAGTCGATTAAATAGGGCCTGAATTATACTGTGACTAAAAGTTCTGGTATGGCAGACATGTATGGCATTCATAAGTTCATAACAGCACGCGTCGACATAATGCGATAGGTACCATAAAACACCATCAGTCCGTTTCAAACAAGTTAGGAAACACCATCAGTTCGTTTCAAACAAGTTAGGAAACAAATTTCATCAAAAACAACTATTTATTGAATAAAAAGCAATTTATATGAAATGAATAAACCTAAAACAAAAAACGTCGTGGAGATCGTCGTGGAGATCCAGAGGGGAGGCCTATGCCTCCCCTAAAGATCTGGATATAGATTGACCCAGCAGTAGGTGTCGTGCGGCTGATATGATGATGAAAACAAAAAAAATATTTTATTAGTTTGTTCTTACAAGTTTCGAAAGTCTTTATCGATAATAAATCGAAACCTAAGTTAAAAAAGGTTTAGTCAAACTGTCTGACCCCGACAACCTTGGCAATGACTTAAGTAAGTTTTTTAATTTATTATTTAGTTTTAGTTGGAATTTGAGAACCCAACTTTTATTTATTCAGGCTTTGAAAATTGTCAACGAAATCATGTTACGTTTTATAATAACTGGATAATAATGATTAAATTAAATTTGTAAGAATGAGCCTGAATGTTTTATAAATATAATTCACGAAAATCGATCAAAATAACGAGTTTGAGATCTTTTTTGGAAGGGTACGTAGAAGAAACTAATTGGGAACCACTGGAATACATAATTATACTTATTTAATGTTTTTCAAACTTAGGCATTTTTGGTTATTCGATTTTATCAAGTACTCTTTTTTAGAAACTCTTTGTTTATCAAATAAGTATGAAAAACTACTGAAAGTCCTTTTCCCGAAAAACGCATGGTTTAGAAGATATATAAGCGAAAGTCTAAAAAAAGTATGTGATTTCCGAAGTTTTTGCCTCCCTCTAAGTTTCCACAGGCTCTTTGAGGTCAAAAAGCTCAGATTCCATCAACAACCAAAGCCAAGACGTTACGTATCGCGTCGTGGGAACGATCTGGTTCTTCCTGCACCACACCTCGCCCTATTTAAAAGCGGTGCCTATTATATGGCCATCAAAATATATAATCATTTACCTAACTCCTTAAAGACCCTCCAGGGTAAAAAGTTTGAAAATGAACCTTTTATAGTTTAAATGAATATTTTAATGAAAATTTTTAATTCTATGTAATATTATTCACTTCTCAAGCTTACGCGCTCACTAGACATGAAATAAAAGACTTTTAACGGATACTAGCGCGGTTTTATTGAAAGTACTTTGGTAATTAGTTTGTATTTGGTTTGATTTTTGAACTTGAACTTGAACAATTTACTATGGAGTTAGAGGCAGATAATAAACTAGCTTTCCTAGACATTCTCATTATCAGGAATCCGAACCAAACCTTGAGCCATACAGTGTATCGTAAAGCAACCCATACAGACAGATACCTCAATGGTGACTCTCACCATCATCCTATACAGTTAGCTACCGTAGGAAAATCTTTGTTTCAGAGAGCCCGCGGCATCTGTGACAAACAACACCTGACGGCTGAGCTTCAGCACGTCAAACAAGTACTGCGTAAAAACAAGTTGCAAGTACCACGCCTTCGTCACAGAAAACGCGACAAACCAGCCACAGTAGAACGTCAACCTGCCATCCTACCTTATTTGAAGGGTGTCACTGACAAGATTGGAAACATTCTGAAGCGAGCATCAATCAAAACTTACTTCAAGCCGCCGAAGAAGATCAACCAATTCTTACGACCTGTCAAGTGTAACATCCCCCTTCAAGCCGCAGGCGTCTACAAACTAGATTGTGACTGTGGGCTCTCCTACATCGGGCAAACAAAGAGAAGTATAGGGACCCGCGTTAAAGAGCATGTAGCTGACATGAAACATAGGCGCGATAACAAGTCTGCAGTGTGTGATCACGCCTTTGAGGGGCCCAACCATTACATTAGATTTGACAAACCCCAAATCCTTGCTAAGGAACGTAGATTTATTCCTAGAATGCTCCGCGAGGCTATCGAAATAAATAAATATCCTAATTTCAATAGAGATGATGGTTGGAAAATTCCACCAGCTTGGGACCCCATCATTCACAAGCTAAAGCCCTATACACACACTATAAGATCTAATGATACGGTTAGTTCCTTTTGCAAATAAATTAATAAATATAAAAGACGGAGGTCGGCTTTCCTCTCCAAGTTTTATTTCGCCATTTCTTTCTTGGAGAGGCCTCCCAATTTTGTGAAATGGTGGTAGTTTCAGTAGATTCTCTCTCTTTAGCATTAATTAAATCACAAAATCAACTTAAACCAATTAAAAAGATAAATTTTTTTGTAAAATATTAATTTCTGAACGTCTCAAAAAATTCATCGCTTGAGGGTAGGCTCACGAGTAGCTTCAGTCCCCCGTGACCACGGCAGCTGCAAAGGTGCCGAAACGTCGGAAAATCAAAAATCAAACCAAATACAAACTAATTACCAAAGTACTTTCAATAAAACCGCGCTAGTATCCGTTAAAAGTCTTTTATTTCATGTCTAGTGAGCGCGTAAGCTTGAGAAGTGAATATGTCAACCAGTACGGACTGGATGTTGCAAACAAATTCCGTCGGTTGGAAGATCTTATGACGAAGCGCGCAAGAAGAATAACATCATTAAACTTCTTGAAGAGATGTCGTGATCAAGATCTCATCCCGCACTGTGTCAGGATTTCTCCAAAACATGACATACGAGGGAGCGCCAAGATCCTACAACAGGCTAGCAAAAAGTTACTCGTAAGCCTTATCCGTGAACATCGCTCCGATTTGGCAGCATTCAATCAACAAATAGATCGCTTGTCCAATGACTTGAAGATACAACTTGCCACGGAGGACTTTAACCATTACATTCTGGTGCTAAATAAACGCGAAACAGCCGTATACAACGAATGTAAGCATAGACAAATTTCTAAATATGAGAAGTTGCACAAACGTCATCATGCATTTCCGTACGATACGAACCATAGAGTAGAAGATGACACCCATCAATGTCAAACCCGTGCAGTTGTCAATTTATCAAAACAAATATTGGATGAACCTACTTTAAAAGTATTAAATAAGGGTCTGAATTTCGCGGTAACACCTCGCAGAATACCGTTTGAGGATATTATCTGCAGCGTAGAGGATTGTCTAGTTAAAAATCAGATCAAAAAAGAGGACAGTGAAGCTATACGTCAAGATATTTCATCTGTTTTACGTCGTAGTAAACTGCCCAAGCAAAATCTTCCATATGATGAAAACGTCGCGTTGAAGAACTTACGCACTAGACCTGAATTAACTATCCTTCGAGCCGATAAAGGTAACGCAACGGTAGTTATGGATACGTCGGATTATAACGCAAAAATACAAGAACTTTTGAATGATGAGAAAACCTACAAACATGTTAAATGTGATCAAACCACCAAGATCCTTAATAATACGAAAGAACTCATCAAAAAACATTCAGAACAGTTAGATCTTGACATCGATTATCTTATTCCATCCTGCCCTATACCGCCGAAACTGTATGGGTTACCGAAAATACACAAAGACAATGCTCCGCTACGTCCCATTGTAAGCCAAATTGACTCACCAACCTACAAGTTGGCTAAACACGTAGCGAAAACACTCGCACCACTGAGAGGTAATACATCAGCGTTTGTAAAAGATTCCTACCAGTTTGTCAGTGAGATACAACATCTACATCTCGCTGATGATGAAACTATGGTTAGTTTTGATGTTCAGTCCTTATTCACATGCTTACCAGTACAGGACTGCATCGATATCATCAGGAAAAAGCTAGTCGATAACAACATGCCAATTGAATATGCAGAACTACTAGAATTATGCCTAACATCTGGCTATCTGTTATGGAACGAGGAGTTCTACGTGCAAGTGGATGGAGTAGCAATGGGTTCTCCTGTATCCCCCATTGTTGCTGACATTTTCATGGAGGATTTTGAGGAGAAAGCACTAGCCACAGCACCAGTGACTCCCCGGTTCTACAAACGGTACGTAGATGACACTTTCACAATACTACCTAGAGACAGTGTCCCTGCTTTTCTTAACCATCTTAACTCCATAAACCCCAACATACAATTTACTATGGAGTTAGAGGCAGATAATAAACTAGCTTTCCTAGACATTCTCATTATGAGGAATCCGAACCAAACCTTGAGCCATACAGTGTATCGTAAAGCAACCCATACAGACAGATACCTCAATGGTGACTCTCACCATCATCCTATACAGTTAGCTACCGTAGGAAAATCTTTGTTTCAGAGAGCCCGCGGCATCTGTGACAAACAACACCTGACGGCTGAGCTTCAGCACGTCAAACAAGTACTGCGTAAAAACAAGTTGCAAGTACCACGCCTTCGTCACAGAAAACGCGACAAACCAGCCACAGTAGAACGTCAACCTGCCATCCTACCTTATTTGAAGGGTGTCACTGACAAGATTGGAAACATTCTGAAGCGAGCATCAATCAAAACTTACTTCAAGCCGCCGAAGAAGATCAACCAATTCTTACGACCTGTCAAGTGTAACATCCCCCTTCAAGCCGCAGGCGTCTACAAACTAGATTGTGACTGTGGGCTCTCCTACATCGGGCAAACAAAGAGAAGTATAGGGACCCGCGTTAAAGAGCATGTAGCTGACATGAAACATAGGCGCGATAACAAGTCTGCAGTGTGTGATCACGCCTTTGAGGGGCCCAACCATTACATTAGATTTGACAAACCCCAAATCCTTGCTAAGGAACGTAGATTTATTCCTAGAATGCTCCGCGAGGCTATCGAAATAAATAAATATCCTAATTTCAATAGAGATGATGGTTGGAAAATTCCACCAGCTTGGGACCCCATCATTCACAAGCTAAAGCCCCATACACACACTATAAGATCTAATGATACGGTTAGTTCCTTTTGCAAATAAATTAATAAATATAAAAGACGGAGGTCGGCTTTCCTCTCCAAGTTTTATTTCGCCATTTCTTTCTTGGAGAGGCCTCCCAATTTTGTGAAATGGTGGTAGTTTCAGTAGATTCTCTCTCTTTAGCATTAATTAAATCACAAAATCAACTTAAACCAATTAAAAAGATAAAATTTTTTGTAAAATATTAATTTCTGAACGTCTCAAAAAATTCATCGCTTGAGGGTAGGCTCACGAGTAGCTTCAGTCCCCCGTGACCACGGCAGCTGCAAAGGTGCCGAAACGTCGGAAAATCAAAAATCAAACCAAATACAAACTAATTACCAAAGTACTTTCAATAAAACCGCGCTAGTATCCGTTAAAAGTCTTTTATTTCATGTTCTATGTAATATTATTGTAATCCTAATCTAAAATTCTATAATGCCATATTGAATACTCTATTGATTTTATTTTATTAAAAATTCACGAGTGCCTCGGAAGAGGTCATAATGTTCTGTATTTCCAATTCTTAACTGTTGTAAATTGTAACATTATGAATGTGAATAAATGATTTATGATTTAAAAAACCCACACCATCTCCAAACAATATCCCAAAATTTCATCAAATTGGGAATTGTGTCCACGTCAAAAGTACCTAATTACCACCTGGACTATAATTTTAACGTGTCCCTTAATTGAGATCATATATACAATATCTGGCAACCAATTACCAAAAGTTATGACATTATAGCGTATGAGAATATTTCTATAGAAAGTCTTGTTCACAAAAGATTGTATCAACCGAGAACCGAACCTCACAATGGTCCGATCGCTTCCGCTCTACGATGGTTACCGGTTACGTAAGTATCATCGTCTTCTTTAAACACGACTGCAATTTTTGATCTCGTTTGTTGGTAACAAACAAAAATTGTTAAAAAAAAAAACAAAAACCGATTTCAAAAACCTACCTCTAAAAAGCAAGAAATAATATTCATCACGTCTATTGAAGTCGGGTGGGGCTGGAGTACTGATTCCTTTTTTTATTCTAAAATCCCCACCCGACTTCAATAGACGTGTTTTTAATATTACGAATATTATTTCTTGCTTTTTAGAGGTAGGTTTTTTGAAGTCGGTTATTTGTTTTTTTTTATCAATTTTTATTTTTTTTATTTTTAGTGTAGGTACCTTGTGTAGGTATATTATTTAGATTTTCGATAGTAAAATCGGCTCAGCCAAACGTGAGATAATGGGAAGAAACATACATACATACGGGTCAAACTGTGAACCTCCTTTTTTAAGTCGGTCAAAGAACGACACAGATATCCTTCTTCCAACAAAAAAATAATTATCTTATTCAGTTCATAAACAAAGAAGTAATAATTCACACAAAATCATACTATTTTCGTGCTTTTTTCAAGATTACTTGAAAAGTACTAAACCGATTTCCAAATTTTTTTATTTTAATGGGACCAACTTTGGAGTTTACCTAATGTTATAACGTATGAATCATTTCAATCGGTCCAGCCGTTTTTGAGTAATCGGTGTACATACACAAAAAAAAACAAATATACAGACGAACAGAGAACTTCCTCCTTTTTGGAAGTCGGTTAAAAAAGGCGTAATAGTTCACGTCATAATTAACTCAACCGATCATTATGAAATTTTGCATACACACTGTAAATGGTACAGAAAACGACATAGGGTACCTTTCATCTCCAGATAATATACCTATGTCCCCGATTCCCGAGGGATAGAAAAAGGAATGTCCACGCAGATGAAGTCTCGCGGGCGGTCACTATAAAGCTATTTTTTATAAAACTAATTAATTTAAGTTGATTGTAATCGATTTTAACTTCAGTGACATAATTTCACAACTTTAAATGAATCCTTTATAAAGATCCTTTTTGGCTTGATAGACTCTAACACCAGAGGTGGCCACTAATCCTCATTCGATAAGAAGAAGAAGAATAGGTAGGCACATAACAGTAGTGAACATAATTGTTGAACACTTGACATTTTTTGTGGCTAAAACATTGACATGTTTTAGCCACAAAAAATCCTTCGATCCACCGGTTAAGCGTCGTCGGTGGATCTTAGAGGAATGAGGGTCAAATAGTAGATATGTCCGAGATATTCAGCCTTATATCTAGCAATCGTTGCCATCATCAAGTTAATAATAAAATAAACATTTCGTCAACACGTCGAAAAGTGCGAGTTAATATGTCAACACTCGCGATCATCGCTCATTCCATATAATTTTGACACTTGAATTGACGTGAAACTGTCCTTCTCTGTCATTAATCAAAACTGACCTTTAGTTATCTGAATAGTTATTTTGTTAATTTGCGTGTGAACTAGCTGCAATGCGATTAAATTGACAATAGACAGTGATCCAGGACAACTTCACTCGAGAATGCTATAGCAAAGAGTAAATTTTACAAAATATAATACATCGTTTTGTACCGCAAGCGCTCTGATGTTGGTCACTTCTGTAGTACCAAGTTAAATTAAATCGCATTGTAGTTTACCGTGTCTTGTGGCAAGAAGTTGATCTTTCACTAGATTTTTATATCCCCTTATCCAGGCGGCAAAGTTGTAACTCGTTTGAAAGTTTAATCAAGTTTAACTTTTGAAAGCAATAAAAAATACAAATCAATCTCAAACATTGATTTGTGTAAGCGAAGTAGTAAGCTTTTTAAAAATTATACGTGTGCAAAATTATACTCAGAAGTTATTATCCCTAGATGCGCCAACAATTTTTATAGCTCTCAAATTGTTGCAGACTTGTACAATTTTAAGTTACGACGTAAGTATTACCGTAATTTTTTTTTACACCATTCAATTACATAAGTAGGTAATAATGATTCAAAACAGTATTTTATTTTCTTTGATAAACACTGGTAACAACGAAGTTTACAAAAACGTACTCCCCAAAATAAGAACAATAGTTTATTTTATTTTATTATATTTTTCAATAGTAAAGTAGACAGGTAAATACTCCAATTTTAATTAAAAATATATATATATTTACATCACGCTGCTCGTTTTTACAAAAAAAAAACTATGAAAATTCAAGCTATGCAAAACTCCTTGGTCAAACAATTTCTTTTTTCATAAAATGATAATTTGAAAGCGCGAAAGCAGCTGTTTTACATTTCGATGGAGTAGGCATTTTACTTTTGTATGGAACAGCAGATTTTTTTTCGTGATTTCGAGGTTGGTCCCATAATGACCATATTGGACGCCATATTGGATCTTGTTCTGTAATAGCTCACTTACGTCCCTTGTGTAACAAACTACTATTAATTTAGTCTTGTTTAAATAACTCCGTTTGTCTCTTGATTTGTGAATTGATTAAGAGGTCAATTTAATATCACTTATCCTTAATCATCGATATGATTCCCGGAATTTCAATTTGGCATTATTTTTGACACCTCAATCCACAGACATTAACTAATCACTTTTCAGAAATGTTTTTAACTAAGAAATCGTGTCATATTTTTTAATTTTTTACTATTCAATGTTTTCTGGAATAGATTGCTACTTAGCAACAAGGCCAACTCTTGTGTGCTTTTTTAAGTATTTGTCCTGTCTTAGGCTCGTATTATAGAATCAAACTCAAACTTCAATATTTGATAGAGTACAGTTATAAAGGGATGATGCTGTTCATCGTATCTGGCCATCCCTTTTTAACTGTACTCAAGCAGGGATTTGAGTTTGTTTCTAAAATACAAGATAAGTATGAAATAAAGGCCTTAAAAGTTGGCTTTTAAACATCATCAACAACATAATGAAGCAATTAATCTAACTAATATTATAATAGCCCGCCAAGAGATTTTTATGAAACGAGCAGAAATTAATATTATTGCAAAGTTTGTTTGTTTATTTTTTTTTGTTTCATCCTTTTTAGCATCTTGACTACTCAACCATTCATCATGAAATTTTACATACATGTTGGCACAGAAGTACAAAAAAAGGACAAAGGGTACCTTTAATCCACAAAATCATACTGTTAAAATAGTATTATAAGAATAGCTGTCCAGCAGACGAAGTCGCGGGCGCGACTTTATAATTTCGTGGCGATCATCTTGACTGGAATGATTACGATCTATCATTGATCAACCGTGTAAGTCCTCAGGCGTACTGTTATAATAACAACGTCTGTCTTCGCATGAGACGAGTGTGTTATTAACTTGTCATTTAACGCAATAGTAACGTTACACTAGCGTGACCATACTGATGATCAAAAGAAGATTTACTTAAAGCTACGGTTTGTGTCTTTTATTGAACGCCCCGCATTAATTCCTTCTAATGAGTGGCTAAACAGATCTGATATTGTTTACGTAAATATACTACAGATCCGAAAAATAATAAATAAATAAATATTTGACAACATCACATACATTGCTCCAATTCCAAAGTAAGTAGCTAAAGCACTTGTGTTATGGAAATCAGAAACAACGGTGGTATCACAAACACTCAGACCTGAGACAATATTGAAAAGTTCATTTTCTACATTGACCCAGCCGGGGATCGAACCCGTGACCTCAAGAGATGGTGACGCCTTGAAAACCGGCGTGCAAACCACTCGACCACGGAGGTCGTCTAATAATGAAATCATTTTTCTAGTAAGCATCATTTAATTATACTAGGTACCATAGGCAACAGCGTCGCTTAACCACTGCTAAGGTTAAAATCGCTTGCACGCCGCGCCGTCACTACATTCGTTTAGTTCGTGCAAGGGAGATACGCGCGCACGCGAATTTTGTTGCTAACTGGTTAAGCGACGCTGTTGCCCATAGTACCTGCTTAAGTATTTTACTTATTTTAGAAGCCTATCTTATCTATTCATATCCAGAGTGATTTCTTTAAGTAAATACGATAAGAGAAAGTTCACGTAAAATGCAAAAATACAAACAACGGAGGTAAACAAAGAAAAACCTACGTATTTTGGATATAATTAATCACCCTTACTATTGAGATAGCAGTTTAATAATAATAAAAGTAATAGACACTTTATTGCACATTAAGACAAAAAAAAACATTAATTGAATTCGTAAAACTTATATTATTTACTAGCGGCCGCCCTTGACTTCGTCTGCGTAGACAGTTATTTTTCTATCCCTCGGGAACAGTAACCTTTTTCTGGTTGAAAGGTACCCTATGGTTTTTTTGCACCCCTGACAATGCAAAATTTCTTGATTATCGGATTAGTAATTAAGATGTTAAATCGTAACAAAAAAAAAACACTTTCGTATTTAATAACCACTGACTTACGACGACATCTTTTCAGCAATCGACTAAGGGCTGATTTTTCAATCCTCAGATAACAGGTATCAATCAGTCAGCCATTAAAAAATTTGACAAACAAACATATGACAATCATTTTCAATTTGGCGGCATAATACGTTATGAAACGAAAAGCTTTATCTGGGCATTGAAAAATCTGCCCTTAGTATCTTGTTTTGTCCTTCGAAACTTTAAAGTTTGGTGGTCCTAGTTAGAGGATCGGGTCGGCCATTAGAAAAGTAAAAGTTCTAATTCTAAGTGGGTGTGTGTTGTGTCTAGCTTTTCAATATAAGTAATAGCTCACTCTCAAGACAAAATTTGGCATCATTTATTCATTCTGTTTAAGACCATCTTCTCGTCTAAACAATCTTTAAGTTTTTATAGTTATATTATTAGAGATACTTTTTAAGTTCTCCGTAAAAACTAATTGATTCATTAACCAAAAATACTTCTTATAGAAGAAAATTTTAATAATTTTATGTTGCCATTAAATAGTAAGCTTTTTCAAGCAAAAGCTTAGGGTGTTTCATAATAACCTGTAATTTTTTTTTGCATGAAAAACAGAAATGATGCAAATAGACTATTTTTTCGATAATCAATTCGAATAATGGGCAAAAGCAAACATAATTTAGATTTATGGTTGTCACTATTATGAAAAACAAAAACAAAAGAAGTGACAGTTTTAGGGTTTATAATAATTTTCCGGGGTTCCTTTTTAGGGTTCCGTACCCAAAGGGTAAAAACGGGACCCTATTACTAAGACTCCGCTGTCCGTCTGTCTGTCTGTCACCAGGCTGTATCTCATGAACCGCGATAGCTAGACAGGTGAAATTTTCACAGATGATGTATTTCTGTTCTCTATATTCTGTCCGCTATAACAACAAATACTAAAAACAGAATAAAATAAATATTTAAGGGGGGCTCACATACAACAAACGTGATTTTTTTGGTGTTTTTTGCTCGCTATTAATAACGACTGCAGGTAGATAGTTGAAATTTTCTCAGATGTATTTCTATTGCTGCTATAACAACAAATACCAAAATAGAAAAAATAAATATTTAAATGTTTAAAAATAAACATTTAACAACAATCGTGATTTTTTGCTGTTTTTTGGTACGGAACGCTTCGTGCGCGAGTCCGACTCGCACTTGGCCGGTTTTTTTTCTTTGTTCTGGTATGCTATGCATGGTATTAACTAATATATTCGGCTTTAGGGGTTTTTTTACACGTTGTCTAATAACATAGATTTTATGGTTGTAAATATTATTAGAAAATATGCAGATGGATAATAGAGAACATGAAAATTCGTTAGAAATAATAAATAACTAATGACTACCACTGAGGAAAATTCACATACCAAAGCAGAGATTTTTTGTTACATAAAAAAATATAGTTAAGTGAGTTGAAATTATGACTTTGTTATCAAAATTTAGAACAAGGTGGTGTAGGTACTTTAAGTTGTTTTTCATGTTAAGGTCACTAAAGGTGTATGTTAAGGTTAGTAAATTTTACCTTAGCAAGTAAGTTGATCACGGTCCTCTTGAATATTAAGTATGTTTTGTAACCAAGTGAGTACTTATAATCTGGAACGAAACTTTTAATTAAGGTTACTTCCAGTTTAGCCACCCTACTCAAATGGCCAACAATCTATGCGTTTGAACGCTACGCTTATTACAGTGCGAGGCATGTATCTTCAATTTTTTCGACGGAGTAGGGATAAGTTCGCGCATGTGCTTTTGTGAGCGACCAATAGCGCGCGCCCTTCTTCCGCCGCCCGCGCCCCTCACTGCTACACATGCCCAAAATACGCGTTCCGCGCAATCCCCACCCGATTTCAAGATATATGCCTCGTACTGTACATATCAAAACTGTAAAATAAGCAGTAAACTATAAAACTTCGTGCCGTAAGCTTGTCAATTCCATACAATACATAAAAGTCTGTGATTTAAATAAGTTAGCGACTTGTGACTTTATCGTTTAATACAATAAACACTATGTTTAGATCAAGTACTTATTGTTTCGGTATTTATAAGAATTTTGGAGATAAGACTAATTTTTGAAAAACAAATGTGTCTGAATGAAAAAAATATAAAAAAAAGATTTGCGTTGCTTGACTGAAAGAAAGCAATTTTTATAAGAAAAACAAAAAGGTTTATTAGTAAATCCATTTTCATAGAACAAACGTGATAAAATTAATTTCAGTAAATGTATTTTCCTATTTTTATAGTCCTTTTAAACATAAACTCATAAGATTGTTTTATTATAAAAACATTTTTGTTTTTATAATGGGTGGGGAAATATTTCTAAAATGAATTTGGATATTTTTTTAATTTGTTAAAAATATTGGTAAAAATTTGCATGTTGTTGGCGCCCTATTTAAAAGCAATTTAATTAATTTCTGTCCTAATTATAGTTTCTAAAAAAATTAACGCCGCAAAACTGCTGTGTTACATACACTACAGCTATCGAGAAAAAAAAGCCTAAAGTAATTTTGTATGGAAAATTTGTACAGCACCATCTACGGCCAATAAACGAAATGATACTTCGAATAGATATTACACTATCTTTCGAGTAGGTACTTTTATGCGCATTTTTATTTCCCCAATTTTATTTTATTTTATTTTATTTATTTAACATTGTTACCACAGCATTTACAGCGCAGTTACGTTGGTGTAATTATACAGTACATAAGCCAATTACGGAAACAACACTTTGTAAACAAAATATATAAATGGTTACAAAAAAAAATTTAAACAAATATTAAGTTTCACGGGTTTGTAAACGAAATTTAAAAATAAAGATAACAACGAAATAATTTATAATATTGTCTTATGATAGGTGTGTGTGAGTGTGTGCGTGTGTATGTTTGTTTGTGTTTGTGCGTGTTTGCCTCCTTTATAAATAGAAACAGCCGGTAAAAGCATATTCGCTCGCACTTATTTTATTCGATATAATATGTTTGTGCTATAGCGGTACAGTATATTCACCTACATTTATAATATAGCAATGTTTTATACCTGCAAATAGGTAAGTAAGTATAATTCTTGATAGTTTTTTTATTTGAGATTGTTGGATTCCCATTACCATTTTTATAATATTAATGAATATATTAAAAAAAACGACTCTCCAACAGATCATTTTCTCAGGCGGGAATCGAACACGCGATCTTTGGAAGTCCGGACCAATGGTCTTGCATCTGAGCTACCGAGTCGATTTTTTTCTAGTAGCTAGTTATAATTATTTAATATCATAATATATAAAAGACTTTAAAATCTTTGAATGAGCGTAGTTAAAAAAAGATTGAATGTTTTTATTTCAATGTAATAAGTACTTACCTATAAGTCTAATATTAAATATTATCATAATAAAATCTTGTGTCATATTATAAAAATAATATGACACAAAATTTTATTCTGTTAAAACACTAGTTTGAATGCCCTTTATCTGCTCTTCATAATGGCACAACATAGCAATTTAATTCAATGCCTAATATCCAACATTATTAATTGATAGACCAATCAGCTCTCAAAAATCGTGAACATTTAATAGTCTACTTACCTATTCGTAAATATAATGAGAGAAGTCAGAAGTTATAAATAACTTCTAACGTAAACGAGTAGGTCTTTCTGAATTGAAATAAACTCATTCAAGGGAAGTTAATTTAAATTGTTAAAATTGCTTTCAAACTAACCAAATTAAACTTTCTTTACCAAAGTAACTTTATATTAACACACTAATTTAATCTGCTATTAAACATTTATAACTGAGGCCTTATATCAATAAAAGAAACGATTTGGTAAGTAGTTAGTTTTGGTTTTTGGTTATTACTTTGTAAGCTCGTTGATTTGCCATGTCATAACATCACCGTTGGGATTTGGCACGTTTTATTTATAGTATGTACCTGTACAAAAATATGAACTAATCTGAAAAACACAATAAAAATCATGGTATCTACCTAGGTACCAAAAATTTGATAAAATCTAAACTTAAACATAGTACTCACGGACGCAGCTGCCGACAGAGCCAATCGGGACGCTGCCGTAAGGGTGTGAGCGGAGTGGAGGCGGAAGCGGGGCGAAGAGCGGACAATACCCGCTTCACTATCCGCGAGCTCATCGCGAACAGTACCACAATCGCGAGTACGCACAATCCGCCGAATACCGCCCATAACATCTACGAAGATAATTATACTTTTTTTACCAAATGTGTGGAATTAACTATTACAAAAAAGAAAATTGCAAGTAATTAAAAATAATTACGTTTACAAGTTTGATGTTACTTACGTAGGCTCCAAATGGACGTTTCTTTTGCACTGCTGCGGGATCTAAAAGGAAAATACACTGAAATCATACTTGAGTAAGTGATTTTCATTATTTTTGACATAATAATTAAGAAAATTTTAAGTAAGTAATTAGGTAAACTTATGTAGTGTGAAATTTATCTGTTGCATTTTCAATAAACCTTTGGTTTAAGGTACAATTTATTATTATTTGTACAAAATCCCGATTGTTGACTCTTAAGGCTGGAGTCCACTAGGCGCGGCGAGTCGAGCCGAATCGAATCGCAATAATTCGCCTCCATACATTTAGTATGCAACCGCGTCCATTGGAGAAGAGCCGAAGCGCGCCGAATCATGTAAAAGTAAATGTATGGAGGCGAATTACGGGAAAAATGCGACTCGACTCGACGCGGTTCGACGCGCCTGTAGTGGACGCCAGCCTTTATAATTCATCGTAAAGTAGGTAGGTACCAATATATTGTAAGTTGTAAAAAAAGTGAAAAAAGAGCTACTCCTCTAAAAATTCTAGAACAAAAACGTTTGAGACAAACATACCATACGCAGTAGCATTTCCAGCAGGTCCGACGCAACTTCTATCGTCGATCAAGTTCACTCGCGCCAGTAGTCTGACATCGAGCGTTATTCCGCCGCCGCGTCCGCCCCGCTTGCTGCTCCACTCGTCAGCACGGTCTTTTCGCTCAGTGATGGGAAGCAGTAACCACCGCAAGTTGTCGCCATTGGCTACCGGCCCGTCGGTGTCTACATGACGAAGAACGGTGTTTGCAAACCAGGGTGATGGGTGGGCGTCTGACACCATTTGCTTGCCTATGCTGTGGAAATTGTGGAATAATTTAACACTTAGATAGTGCTACAGACACAACATATTGTTTTTGACACTAGCAACTTTGGTGACCAGCTGATTTATCGTATACGCACCACGGCTATTCCTAGGCACTTATCTGATCCTGCCAACAGCAGTGCAGTACAAGCGGGACCGACATTCTTACTAACGCAAGAGAATAGAAGTACCGAATTTTATCATGGTGCGCATGCGCATGGTAGGTAGGTAGAAATAAAAAAGCTTTTTAAAAAAAAGCACAACCTCCTTCAAAAACCTTAAAAAACAACTATAAAAAAAGCAAGAAATAATGTTCAAATCGATTAATTAAAACACGTCTATTGAAGTCGGGTGGAGCTGGAAGTAATTTTTATGCTTATAGTATTGTTTATATTCTAAAAGCCCCACCCGACTTCAATAGACGTGTTTTAATTAAAACCATCTAAATCGGTTCATAAAGAAAAAAGTAATCGTTGAAAATCCGCCTGAATTCATATGGTAACGAAAACGACAGTTTTTTCAAGATTACTTGAAAACTACTGAACTGATTTAAAAATTTCAAAAAATGGGACCAACTTGGGTACAAACCTCATGTTATAACGTTTGAATCATTTCAATCGGTTCAGCCGTCTTCGAGTAATCGGTGTACATACATATAAAAAAATATACGCGACGAATAGATAACCTCCTCCTTTTCAAGTTTTTGAAGTCGGTTAATAACCTCCTCCTTTTCAAGTTTTTGAAGTCGGTTAAAAATAATCTTGTACTAAACAGACATGACCGACCCACCTTACAGCGTAGCTCTGTTTGTTAAGGTCCCTCGGCAGTATTTTGGAGGTGGTAGTGTCCAGCTGACGTTGACCATGATCTCCCTCGTAGCTGGACCGTGGTCACTACCAGCATTTTTCATTAGTCGTATATTTGATGGCATTATAGTAACTAACCTGACAGCTTAGCTCTGCTTGTTAAGGTCCTTCAAAACTCTGTGGGTGCTTTGGTGGTGGCAACGTCCAGCTGACGTTGACCATGATCTCCCCCTATAGCACAACCGTGGTCTCTGTCACTTGCAGTTTCCTAAGAGATTTCAACACACCTGACAGTCTAGCTCTGCTTGCTAAGGTCCCTTGGTAGTTTGTGAGTACTTTGGTGGTGGCAACGTCCCCCTGACTTCCTCTGTAGCACGACTGTGGTCTCTGTCACCTGCAGCTTCTAGAGAGGTTTCAACACACTTGACAGCATAGCTCTGCTGGTTAACGTCCCTCGGTAGTCTCCGTGAGTACTTTGGTGGTGGCAATGTCCAGTTGACGTTGACCATGATCTCGCCTTGCAGCACAACCGTGGTTGCTGTCACCTGCAGTTTACAGAGAGAAGGTTTTAACACACCTGATAGCATAGCTCTGTTGTTAAGGTCCTTCAGTAGTCTCTGTGGGTACTTTGGTGGTGGCAACGTCCAGCTGACGTTGACCATGATCTCCCCCTGCAACACGACCGTGGTTGCTGTCACCTGCAGTATGCAGAGTAAGGTACACACCTGACAGCATAGCTCTGCTTGTTAAGGTCCTTCGGTAGTCTCTGCGGGTACTTTGGTGGTGGCAACGTCCAGCTGACGTTGACCATGATCTCCCCCTGAAGCACGACCGTGGTCGCTGTCACCTGCGGCGCGGGCAGGCGGGGGGAGTGGGCGCACGAGCACACGCCTGCCGCGCATTCTGTATAATAACAGATTTGTGTTAAGGCCACCATATTCGAAAAAATCTGTATCTGGTTTTTTTAATGTGTGAAGGGTAAAGAAAATAACCTCACTTTTTCATTTATAAATCCTTAATTTTGCAAACACGTTCTCAGGGGTCTAGAAAATGACAAAGGTAACTTTCATCCAGAAAAAACGTACAATTCCCGCGGGATAGCAAAAAACTGTCAACGCAGACGAAGTCGCGGGCGCTTAGAGATAATTTTTAATTTGAACTTTTAACTGAAAAACTTTGTATCTATAATGGCAACTAGATTTTAAAAAGTTTAAGGCGCAGTTTTTTTACATTGATGTACCTATGTGACGATTATATATAAATAATATATAACGATTAGCATGTTGTAATTTAAAAACACACCCACATTATTCAATTCTATTTTTTTTTCAAATCAATTTCGGTACCTACTTAATTTTTAACCTAGCCTATTGCATCTAGTGGTTTTGAAATATTTAGTATTTGCAAATCAAAGACTTTTGCGCAAACTTTTCTCTGAATCATTTCAGTCAGTCCAGTTTTAGAGTTTGTTTACATGCTATCAATGATATACACAGATGCACCCGGCTGGATTTGCTAAATATGCAATATGGGTGAAGTGATGTAATTTTATTTTAAATTTATGTAAACAAAGTGTCAACAAACACTCTCAGAAATTTTAACTTTAGACTTTGAAATTAAAAAAGAAAACATACGATAAGATTTCTAATCTCGAGCTATTTTATAAAATGGAAACTAAAGAAAGACAGATTACCCACAGCTGCGCTACATAATGAAGATTTAAATAATAATTCTTTATTCATATCAAAATAAATAAAATTAGTTACATATAGAAACAGTTGAAGTTAACAAGTGCAGAGTTTATAAGTTTTATTTTGTTCAGTTATAATTATATATTTTAAACCAACTATTAGGTATAAAAAAAATTCAAAAACTTTATAATAAAGGCCCCAATGGTATATGTGCAAAAGTAACTTGTTTTTAACACAAACAAGTTTAATTCTGAAAACAACTTTTGTTTCTTTGCTCAATTGTTTAAAACATTAGGAAAAGGCTCTTCGGAAAATACTTATCGCGGTACATTCGGCGGATCTGTATGTGTGCACCCTTAGCTTAGACGAAATAATTTTTTGATGTCAACATTTTTATAGTTTTGTGGGAATATTGATAAAATATTTTGATAATTTATTTTGTACACGAATTCATAAAACTTATTTCTAAAAAGATGGTACCTAATTGGAGAGAAAGTACCAGAAAAATTGATGATAGCATTTCACAGAAATAAAACATTCCTTTATTTAAAAAAAAAGTAAAACTGCATTCAAAGATTTATTGAAATATGCGATGAAATATGCCGTACGGGCTAAAATATTCTTTTTATCTTTCTTGGCTTGCCTTTAATTGAAGATACTTATTTTTTAGAAGAAATTGATCCTTGTCATTGACCTTAGCATTTGGTATAATAAAACTACAAGTGTTATTATTTCAGACCGTTCGTTTTCAAGTTGGGACAAGTGATTTATCAAAAATATATGAATGCAGTCTTACTTCTTTAAAAAAATAAAAGAATGCTTCCTTTCAGTAAAATTTGACATCATGAATATTTAGGGTAGGTACTTTCTCTCCATCTACCGTCTCTTTTTTCACCTTGTATCTCACTCACATAATATTGTTTTTAGAGGAAACGGTGAATTTTCATGGCGATATCATGAATATTGAATTAAGTAGCTTGGTATAACAATATCCTCGACCCTTATACAGTCTGAGTTTACGTGGGTAAGTTACACCAAACGGCAAAATAAATATTGAATCGAAATTAACCAAGTTTGGATTCGAATTAAATTAATTTCGTTCGATTCTATAAGTAGATATTGGATCTGAGCTGTGCGATGCGATCTCATGATTTATTTAATGGACCTTTTTTTTCGCAACCAATCTATTTGCTAGTCGATCATTTGATAAAACTTATTTTGGGATCATGTACATGTAGAAAACTTACTTGTGATGTCTGTCAAAGAACAGTTAAAAATAATAATAATAAATCCTTATTGTTTGTTTTTTGTCAAGTCTTAAATGAACTGAACCGATCAGCATGAAATTTAACATATACCTACACGTTGTCAAGGGTACAGAAAAGGACTTACTTTACTTTCGAAAAAAAAAGTTTTGTTCCCGAGGGATAGCAAAAAAACTTTACAAAAATGGTGCATTATCAAATTCTAGATCCAATAAAGCAACAATAGTTATTTGTTATACAAGTGACCAAAATCAAATTGTGCTGCGAGTGGCGACTTTAAATCACGAACTAGCGAAGTAGTCTAGAATTGAATCACGAGCGTAGCGAGTGATTCTAATATAGACTACTGAGCACAGTGAGTGATTTAAAGGCACGAGGCAGAACAACATTTTGATCGCGTGTAAAACATACAACTTTTCACCTCGACCAGCGAGAAAATTTTCACGTGACTTTCCTGGTAAAAAAGCTTAATTCAGCATTAGAAACTTGTTCACTTAACTCTTTTGGAGTTAGACAACTATCTTCATCGTTGGACGCATTCATTTTTGTAATTTATCACAAAAATAATTCAATCAAACCTATGCTGAAAAATTTTATTCGTAGAGTCAGTAAAGTAGATTCCCGTCGTTTTGATTACATTGCGTTGTGTTTTTCTCTTATTCATTAATATTCCGTCTTATTTATTTATTTATAATCATAAAACATATAATTTGTTAATAAATTTCATTAATTTTTCTTATTTCATATTTGTTTCATACATGTGACCTCATTACCTACATACTCTTTATTTCGAATTATCAACCTTCTTTTTTAACAATCCTTATTTAAAACTCCTTGGTATATACGTGCATTTTATTTTTTTACTTTTTAATCCGTGTATGACACCATAAAGCACTCTATCTATCCTTTTCTCACATATCAATTCTACAAGTGTCATCCTTGTCACTTTATTTGTTTTTTCTTTATTATTTTAAAAGTTGGTGTAAGAAATTAAAAAAACACTTTGTCTCACGCTCGCAGCAAAAATCGATTTTGCTGCGAGTTTTTACACGCCAAAAGCACCCTTTTCGTGCTGGAGAGGTGAAAAAGTTTTTTGCTCTTGCACGTATATTCGTTTCGGTCGTCGATATAATAATGTAATGATTTTCATTCAACATGTCATGTCATGACTCACGAAAACGAAAAATTAATAATAGCTAGCGAGCGTACAATCAAGTAGGTATTTTATTTTTCGGAATGAAACGGTAGAACATAATATAAGGTGATCCAAAATTGGATATGCCTTATAAGTAAAGTAAATAAAATTGAATCTGGCGGCGGCGTTTAGTTTATTCATAAGATTAGTGCAAAACCAACAACCCGAGTCGTTCACGGTTATCCATCGCAGAAACCAAACCCAATTGCGGTTGTTAGTTAGGGTCGGTCTAGGACTGTCAAGAACACAATTTGACTAGGTACCTACATTTATATTTGCCTAGAGCTTAAAAAGTTCGGTAGACAAATCCAGTTACTTTTAAAATTAGTTTTGTTTTAGTAAAAGTTTGTATTTTTCTATCCATATTACACTGAGTTACCTACATCAAAAGTAAGAGTTTGATACCATTTTATTTCGTTGTTAGATGTGACAAAACGTAAGTTTTAAGACGAAAGGCGCCTGCATGGACGTGCTGCGAACTTGCAGAATTGCAGCATGATCTCACCATCTACCTGTATGAGCTTCTCAGTGACAGTGCGGCCGTCTCACGTGAGCTGTACAGGGTACGCACAGCCACTGTGAGCTGGCATACCGGACGAGCTACCATAATAAACTGCTGTATGATCCTACCATCTAACTTTATGATTTTTTCAGTAACCGTGCGGCCGTACCACAAGTGCACGGTGAGCTGCATGGGGTACGCACACGCACAGCCACTATGAGCTAGCATACCGGACGAGCCACCATAATAAACTGCTGTATGATATCACCATTTAACTTCATGATTTTTTCAGTGACCGTGCCGCCGTCCCACATGTGCGCTGTGAGCTGCACGGGGTACGCCACTATGAGCTAGCATACCGGACGAGCCACCGTAATAAACTGCTGTGTGACCTCACCATCTAACTTTATGATTTTTTCTGTGACCGTGCGGCCGTCCCACAAGTGCACGGTGAGCTACACGTGGTACGCACATGCACAGCCACTATGAGCTGCATACCGGACGAGCTACCATAATAAACTGCTGTATGATCTCACCATCTAACTTTATGATTTTTTCAGTGACCGTGCGGCCGTCCCACAGGTGCGCTGTTAGCTGCACGGGGTACGCCCTATGAGCTAGCATACCGGACGAGCCACCATAATAAACTGCTGTATGATCTCACCATCTAACTTTATGATTTTTTCAGTGACCGTGCGGCCGTCCCACAGGTGCGCTGTTAGCTGCACGGGGTACGCCACTATGAGCTAGCATACCGGCCGAGCCACCATAATAAACTGCTGTATGATCTCACCATCTAACTTTATGATTTTTTCAGTGACCGTGCGGCCGTCCCACAGGTGCGCTGTTAGCTGCACGGGGTACGCCACTATGAGCTAGCATACCGGACGAGCCACCATAATAAACTGCTGTATGATCTCACCATCTAACTTTATTATTTTTTCAGTGACCGTGCGGCCGTCCCACGGGTGCGCGGTGACCTGCACGGCGTACTCGCAGCCCGGCCGCACCGCGCACGACTCCGCCACTGAGCTGGCATACGCTGGGACCAGCCACCATAACGCGTCCTATAACAAAATCAATTTATAATCATCAGTTATGCCTCAAGGATCTACGCGACGATTGCTCCTGCGTTGCCCACATCTAGCGATGACCGTCAGTCCATCTTGTAAGGGTCACCAATACCACCCACCACCATTACTCATAAAATATTAATTTAGCTTACTCGATAATGATTTATAGATATATTAGGGTTACTAGGGTACAAATTTTTCTTTTGTTTGAGAGAGTTATACGACAGACGATAATTAACTTGTTTATATAGATATATCAATAATCCTATGTAAACAAATAGTGTTTCTAAAGGATACATCAATATTATTAAGCTCTTTCTATAAGGGTGGGTACTCACATGGGTTCGCGAACCTCTGCGCTCCGCGAACCTGCACTAAAAATTGTTTATGCTGGGCTGCAACAGTGCGCCATAGTGTGTAGGTGTGCGAACACGTAAGCGAACCGGGTTCGAATACGTAAACCTATAGCCAAAGTGAAAATAAAATGTTAGGTACGGCGCACTGTTCCAGGTTCACGGAACGCGGAGGTTTGCGAACCTATGTGAGTACCCACCCTTATAGAAAGAGCGTAATAATATTGATGTATCCTTAGAAACACTATTTGTTTACATACGATTATTGATATATCTATAATCATCTGTCGTATAACTTTCTCAAACAAAAGAAAATTTGTTTGGATAACACCAAAACAAAAACTTATCGTATTTCATCAAACTCTCATCGGTATGTTTGTATTTTTTTCTTCTCTGTCATGAAAAGATGATAATTTGTTATACTTAGTTATCCGTGAGAATCAAATTTCATTTTATTTCAGAATTTTCACTTAATTTTCAAGCGGTTTTCATTTCAACAAACATTATTTTATTATCATTATGATTGTTTCAACATTTTATAAAATACAGCATCAATGTATGAATTAACTTTGCTTCTGGAATTCAACCTCGTGCTACCTACTTATACATTGAAATAACACTTGGCTACATAGGTACTTATACTAAACTAATACACCATGACGGGAAATCCGAAAAAAAATATGAAAACCAATCAAAATATCATAAAACCGCGTTGCCGTAAAAGTGTTTTGTTTCATGTATCAGCCAAATAAATTAAATCACATATTATGGTAGAATGAAAAGTATAATTGTATGTAAATACTTACACCTGGAATGTTATATTCGTAGCACATGAGAGCCGTCTTACAATCTACAGTTTCTGTAATACTCCGCACCTCCAAGGAATAGTCCCTTGCTGGGAAATCTGTGAAAGAAACATGAAGGTATTTAATAAGGTCGAAACTTGTTCACTAATCGTTCAAATCTAACTTTCTAACTTTCAATTTAAGCTAAGATTCGAAATTCAAATATTCCCGCTGCCTATGTGAGTGGTTGTTTGCTGCAACAGTAAACGCAAGGCTCATTAGAAGCATAATATGCTTCTACAATGCTTATGACGGGATAGGTGGATATTATCTACCTATCCCGTCCGCTGATTGGCTGGCAAGACACACTAGAAGTATCGTCGGCTTCCGTATCGCATCGCGGTGTTGAAAAATTATCAAAAAACCATAAAATTCGGAGTGTGTGATTCCAAAATCATAATAATTGTATTTATCCATTGTGCTAGCAACTATATAATCGTTTTCCAAACATTCGAGTGCGTGAGAGCTCCAGTTGGACTTCTGTTCGTGGTCTGGGGCCCCCAACATCGCTCACCCTGAAGGAAAACAACTGCTGTGAGCTGAAGAATACGGAGAAAGACTCAAGGTAGGTGGATAACTACTTGCGTTGGTGTTAGCTCAAAAGAACCTATCACTTTTCTGAACAGCAGGAATATTCTATCGAAAGTCGCATCTTCCTGAACCAGATGACATCTAGGATCCAATTGCTTATACTATAATCGTTTCGGCTGGGTCGCGTTGTCACAAAACTCTTTATTGTTTATTCAGCATCAGCCATTCTTAATGTCCCCACAGCTGGGGCACAGGCCTTCCTTATGAGTGAATAAGGTGGGACCAACGGCTTAACGTGCCTTCCGAAGCATGGAGGAGCTCGAGATAATATATGTTTGGTCATGCATCCCATGACCGACCCTTGCGAAAGTTGCTTAAAAATTTATGACAAAGAGATCGACATTTTGACCGTTTAACCCACCAAATATTTATCAAGAAAAAAATATTATGCGTAAGTAAAACTATAGGTACATTCAGTGCAAAGTGTCAAATCTGTTATCCTTGGCGATAGACCGTTTGGGCACCTCTGCTGTACATGGTATAGTTAATAGGATGAGACTGAGAGTGCGGTTATTATAAGCTATTCATACCCTTTGTATTTAGTTTGACGTTTCCTTTGGAAGGGAAGTGAGTGAGATATGCTAGCTGTCTCTATAAGGTGGAACATGGGAACATAAAGGGCTTTGAACCATATCCTAGTTAACATTAATTATTTTCGACCTAAAAACAATAGATAGGTACGAGAAACACCCTCGTCCTTAACCGGAAAATATGTAAAAAGTATACTAGAACTTGAATTTGTGCCTAAAAGTAGTGAGAAATAAGAGCAAAAACGAATATAGAGCCAAGTTAACACGTTATGAAGTATTTAGGGGCAAACTGGTGAAGTACGAGGGTCTTGGACGAGTGGTTGATTCGTCCAAGACGAGGGTGCATTACTCGTACTTCACCAGTTTGCGGCGCACATAATTGCCGTTTTCACCGTGGTGTGGGGGAGTTTTCTTTAGGTTATCTATTCTATTAATATAAAGGTAAAAGAGACAAATATATTTATTCGAATATATCTTTTTAAATAGGGCTCAATTTGTTTAAAACTGGCACGGCAAAATACTTACAGTTCACAACGCACAGAAATGTACCTAATTTACATTCCCTCGTAGTAATTCATGTAAATAGATAACAAATCTGTCAAAAACTACCTCTTTTAGCAGTTTTGCTATCTACTTCTAGAAATGACTACGATGGAATGTAAAATTATACTTAAAGTTTTATTAAAATTATGTAAATGATATAATTAGTTACAATATTAAATAACATTCACCGCGGGCGGCGCCACTTTCGGTTAGGGCAGCGTTTCCGAACCTTTTTCAGCCACGGACCCCTAGGAAATCAAGCACAGTTTTCACGGACTCCCTTAATGAAATAAACAGCAAAAAAATCGGATTAGATATTTATTTTAGTTATTACAGATACAAAATATTATGTATGGTCCAGAGATGACACCGCGGACACCCATACATATACTCGCGGACCACAGGTTGGGATACACTGGGTTAGGGTACCGTCTTAACCACCGCAAGGACGAATGTGATAGTTATGCTGGAACAACAGTGGAACAAAGAATTTTTTTGGTATGCCATTGCGCCATCGAGCTCGCAAAAAAAAGTGCATCAATATATACGTTTTTATTGGAGTAACAGTTAAAAGCTCATCAACCTGCCACGAAATGTAAAACAGGGCAAAAAAATGTAGGTAGTGGTAGGGTAAAAGCTCTCGAATTTAAGCCACCCTATACCTTAACCGAGAGAGTTTTATTTCAGAAAGACTTTAGTCAAATTACACTTTTTTCGGACGGGTTATTTCTGTTGGTGAGCATGCGGCACTAAAGCTCAAGTATTGAGCTTTGAGCCAACGTAAAAATGAATAAAAGTAAAGTAATTAAACGATCTGTCTGGATAGCGTTCGCCGAAATTTCGTCTGTCGTTCCTGCATAGTTATTTCCTATGATACCCCAGTCGAGGTATAGCTTGGTCAATTGGGAATGTCTGAAAAAATTCAAATAGCTGAATATTTTTTACAGGTAGGAATAAGCTCCCTTAGTAATTAGAAAAAAGTACAGAATTTTCAGTTACGTGAAAATTAAAAAAAAATAAGTCTCTTGTCTTTTTACTTTCGTACATCTGTGAAGTCGAAGTGACTTTAGGATTTTAAAATTTTTTCACGCTACTGAAAATTCTAAAACTTTTTTATTTCTTACTAAGGAAGCTTATTCTTACCTATAGAAAAATATTCAGCCAATTTGGTTTTTTCAGATATTCCATATTATCACGAGTAGACTTAATATAAGTAGGATATCCATCCAGTTTTTGCCCCATGTTTAATTTAAAATATTTTATTTTTATTACGCGTCGCTCTATATTTTTAAACGTATCTTGGTAATAAAACGATTGTTTGTTTGGGAAACTTATTGTTATGTGCTCGCTTATTATTGTTTGTGTATGGAAATCGAAAATAGAGCAGGAAATATTTTCGTTGTATTTCTAGTAATACGGTTCGGTAAAGTATTACCTAAGCTTTTTTTCATTATTGCGCACTTTTGTGTTATTAGAGGTGGAGCTTCATTAGTCTTACTTACTTTGAAGTCAGACAAGGAACTGATGGGTACGAAAATACGTGCAGAAAATACCTATGAGTAGTAATTTTCCAACGTTTTATCCATTTCGTAATGAATGAGTATTGACTTTTAACACTGACAACTCTCACATTTGTGAAATTCTGTGAATAGGGAATATGCATCAATATTTTTTTATCAAAATCAAAAGTATAATGCGTAAGAAAATCAACTGTAATATTAAAACTTTTTTCTTGCGTTTTTTTCTCGTGATATAGTTACTTGAAGTTAGCACGCGGCGGCAGCAACCGCTGAAAACGCTTCATACAAAACGGACATGATATATGACGTCACATGTCACGTTTCAGGCGCGCGTTTACTATGGAGTTAGCCAAGAATTTTCTATTATTTTCATTATCTCCCTAAATTTTGCGTTTAAGTACATATGTGTCGTACAAAAAAATATTTTTTATTCGATATTCTATCTAACTGTTAAGCGGGGCTACTCAAACGGCCACTTTTCTATCCGTTCGCTAACTTAAAATTTAAAAATAAGCCATAAACACCAAAATAACGTGTCGTAGGCTTGTCGATTCCATACATGATACAATACGACAATGTCTGTGATTTACATAAACTTGCGACGTCTGACTTGATCATTAATTGCTTATTTTTAAGATTAAAGTTAGCGAACGAATGGAAAAGTGGTCATTTGAGTAGCCCCCAAGGTCATTATATTCGAAAGTGAAAAAAAAAACCGTAATTTTTCCCTGATTTCATCGTGTGATAAAACTAAAATAATACATTATTATTTTTTATTGTTCAAAAGCTGCTAGAGTAGTTTGTTTATGGGCATGGTGTTGCTGTCAGTTTGTCTACAGGTATGTACATTCTTTGCTTTGCATGCATAGAATTCTTACATAATTTACCATCAGTATCCAAAAGCTCACCTAGAGCGGGGTTCCAGGTGACGTTGAGCATGAGCTCGTGATCGGAACCTTGTAGCGGCAGCGGGAACGCCTGGAGGTCCCGGGGCGCGCCCGCGTGCTGCACTGGGTGCAGGTCTGAAGGCTCAGGGCTCTGTTCCTGTAACAATGATATACAGGGTTTTTGGTAATACTATAAGGGGGCCTATTCCCGTTGTCCCCTACTAGGGGATATCGGGAAAAATCTTTACATTTCTTCCCCATGTCCCCCAGTGGTGGACAACGCGAATAGACCCTCCATACTTTATTTTCCGGAATTACAGGAATATGTTCGAGCCATGCACATAACTCTGTCCGAAACCTGAAAAACACCTCTTGACTGAAAAATTGTTTGTTTGATCTTGTACCCACTGGACCTTCAAGATTCGACGCAAAAGCGCCTATAGCACCTCATATGAAATGAGGCTTGGCTTTTATGAAAAACAGCATAGTAGCAACGCCTAGAAAGAGAGCCATAAATATTGAAATCTCTTTTGTTTTTTACCATTAATGTAGATTAATGGGATCAAAAACAATTCAGATTTTTATATTGATAAATATTAACATTTAATTATCTGACGCACAAGCTATCTTTCCTTGAATTATTTCCAGGCAAAATTACCTGACTATTTGGACTATGTAAATTAGCGAAATAACTTGAGAACTTTAGGAGTTAACAAGTTCATACCGAAGTAACTAAGTGCCGAATAGAAATTATACGTAGTGAATAATTAACTTTAAGTGCCGGCTTCTTCTCAAGAAACTAATACCTACGAAAGTAGATTTTTTACTTATACAATAAATAATAAAAAAATATATTAAAAACACGACTGGCCTGCCAAAACGAACTAAAAAGTTAAATAATTTGGGACCGTGTCGTGAAAAAAATGTTTATTCAAATAGGTCCCCCGACTGCAATAACACTTGTTATTTTAACTTTTTAGTTCGTT
Source organism: Agriphila tristella (assembly GCA_928269145.1). Classification (NCBI taxonomy): domain Eukaryota; kingdom Metazoa; phylum Arthropoda; class Insecta; order Lepidoptera; family Crambidae; genus Agriphila; species Agriphila tristella. The sequence continues at coordinate 33,682,725 of OV743432.1, forward strand.
TTGGCCGGCCAGTCGTGTTTTTAATTTTTTTTTTAATTATTTGAAAATATATTTTTAAATAATAAAAAAAGACTTTTCGTTGCCGGACTCCACTCAGATATTCACACAAAATAGCATGGAACTTGCTAAAATATGAATGTTTACTCTACTTTACTATCAAAGATAATATCTAAATTATTTGATTGGTCGTCGCTTTATCTGAAGCACTAGATATACCTTTTTGATTGACATGTATCGTATTGTAACATGCATATTTAGCTTGTTTTATCAGATACAAATAATATTTCGTTATCATTTAAGTAATAATGAATGTCAGCAAATCTCAGATTACAGTGGTTTTATGATTCGTTTTTGTCTGATTTTTTTTTGTTTTTTTGCAGTCATCTGGTTAACAATAACAATGTGGCCTAAAACCTCACGTTGTAAAGTTGCTTAAAACATGATTGATGGACGAACCCTATAAGAGAATATAGAGTACAGCCACCAGGAGACGGGCAGTAGCGTCTCTTAAACATAGCGCTGCAATCGCCTAAATTGATTACGTAGCTTATTACACAAATATCGCCACAATACAGAAATATGGCTGCGATCGTCATAATTCTGTATGTGTCGATTACAGCAGAATGGCCTTTAATTTCCTGCTGTTGATAAATTAACGACACTATGATTTCATACTTGCAATGATTTAAGCAAAGTTACTCATTTCCTTTCTGACCAACTACTTACTTGCGCCACAGTACATATATAAGTTTTTGAAAAAACTTTTATATGTACTGTGCTTGCGCTGATGGGTATCGATATAAATTTGTCGAAAAATCATTCAGCAATAGAGACTGGCATATTGCGTTACTTAAAACCGAACTAAAACATTATGCAATTAAAACATAATTACAAGAAAAAGGTTAAAAGTTTGCGCGTAAGATTTGTAGGCACGATGGTGATGATGATGATACAACGTTGGTAGAAATAATTTTGACAAGAGACTCGCTATATCGCTGACAACCTGCTGTATACATAGATAGATATGTTGTGTTTGATGAATATTTATGTAAAACAGTATACATTAACAGCCACCACGAGTGCAGGATGCAGCGGCAATTTTGATACGGAACTCGCACGTTTTGGCACATTCCTTCTGTACGCAGCGACGCGCGACGCGCCGAATACCCATGTAATCGCCTATTCTGGACAAGGTCTAAGTTAGACCTATTGCTTCTGCAGAAACATTTTAGAACCCAAATTCTGCGTCTGTATTCCCGCAAGCATAACAACCCAGTGATCTTTAAAACCCAAGTGAATAGACTTCTTTTGGGCAAGCTCGCTCCATCTTCGGTCCACTTAGTCTTATGGCATAGGAATGTGGCTAAGTAAGCTGTAAGCCCATATAATGTAAAAAAAAAACCGGCCAAGTGTGAGTCGGACTCGCACACGAAGGGTTCCGTACCAAAAAACAGCAAAAAATCACGTTTGTTGTATAGGAGCCCCCCTTAAATATTTATTTTATTCTGTTTTTAGCATATGTTGTTATAGCAGCAATAGAAATACACGATCTGTGAAAATGTCAACTGTCTACATGTAGTCGTTATCAATATGAAGCAATAAACGGCAAAAAATCACGTTTGTTGTATGGGAGCCCCCCTTAAATATTTATTTTATTCTGTTTTTAGTATTTGTTGATAAAGCGACAACAGAAATACATCATCTGTGAAAATTTCAACTGTCTAGCTATCACGGTTCATGAGATACAGCCTGGTGACAGACAGACGGACAGCGGAGGCTTAGTAATAGGATTTCACCCTTTGGGTACGGAACCCTAAAAACGTTTATTAATTTCAATGATTTCCAACAGAAAGTTTTTAGGAAAAGCCAACAGCTAGAGCGTAAACTACATCTTTCTTAAGTAATGTATATGTAAGTATATGTTGGAATAACTTCTGCGTTACCAACTAAAAGAAAAGTAAGCCGAAGGGGATTAAATTAGGTACAGGAAACCTGGTTAAGAGTTTCAAGTATTGTACCTATAGCGAGTTTAGTCTCGAAAAGAAAAAAATATAAGAAAAATATATAGTGCGACTGACACTGATACATCGTTCTAGAACTTTGGATATCGGGAATCTCAATATATTATTATACTGACCATTATGATCATCTGATATGACAACTAGGGCAGTGCAAAAATTATAAAAAGCTTTTAACGCGAACACCAAGCTGGGACATGAATTTTTGGGCACCAAATTAATTTCAGAAATCGTTTCTGGTTAGGGCAATATACCTACAGCATTACGTATCGGACTCAGTGAGAGTCCCTGAGCAGAAATGAATTAAAATAAAAGCCGTTTTTTCTCTAAATGTCCGCCTTTTCCCTGCATCGCAAACATCATAATCACGGATGTATTCCATATTTTACACACTAGCTAGCTTATGATGATAATAATAATAATAATCCCGTTTTCTACCCAAATTCTAAATCGATTCCGTTTTCAACCCCCAAAACTATTCAGATATATAATAATTTGTTGTAGTAGAAAACGGAATAGATTTTGAGTAGAAAGCGGAATCAAAATATGCGTGGGTAGAATAAGGAATATATCTTAATCGCGTAGCCCCTGTAGTAGAGCACCGCCCGTCTGGATGGAGAGTGCTGTGCTACGACCATGTCCGTGAGATGTCCATTTTGTGTTTAAACCGTACATGAGAACTTTGATTCAGTGAATTTATTTTTTGAGGCGTGTACCCCTCGCTTTAATAGTATCTCATTATTTTTTACACGTCTCTCAATACACCCTGTGTAGAAAAAAAACCAACCCACAATTCTATTCAGAAATATAATAATTTGTTGTATCGGAGGTAGAAAACGCAATTGATTTCGAGTAGAAAGCGGAATTAAATAATAATACGGAATAATATCTAATCGCGTAGTAGGCCCTGTAGTATAGCACCGCCCGCCGCTACGTAAATTATTCGTAGTTGTGCTACGACCACAGACAATATGTCTGTGGCTACGACCATGACCGTGCGATGTCCATGTTTTGTGATATAACCGTCGAGAATTTTGATTCCGTGAATTTATTTTTTGTGTACCCCTTGCTTTATCTTATTATCTTTTTACACGTCTCTCGATACAGGCTTTATAGAAATAAAAACATACTAAAACCTACGAGTCAGCCTCACACGCCAAGGGTTCTGTTGCTGTTTTTAATGTATTAAATCTATAAGATAGCAAAATAATGCTATTTACGCATTCCGAAGGTAGACATTATTCCTATGAACAACGAAATGACGTTATAAAACGAGAACCCTTATAAAATCACTTCATTTTTCCTTTTTATGAATGAAACCATAAAAATAAACTCTTTCTTATTTCCATGGGACAAAGGTTTTTTTTAAACACACTTGTGTAACCTTGGCTTAGGATAAAATAATGAAATAATTAGAACCTCACATTTATATAATACCCACCGATATAATATGTATATAGACATATACTAATACGCACTCAAATTACTTACTAATTAATTAGCCTCCCATCAACTTCTCAAGTAAATTAAGGCGTAGGTAGGTATGTTGTTTTGATACCTAAACCGATTCTAAATGGTCACTGTGGTAACGGTTTTTTTATGAGAGATAGGTAGGTAAACGCTTGACGCTACACTGAGAAAAAAATATTGCTATTGCAACAAAAAAACTTTGATGCTAGGGAGCCGTCAAAGGTAAATAGTTACAAGAGCAACGTCTTTATTGTTTGATATGATTTTGATTTGTATTAATTGATGTAATTTACTAACACTAGTCTTAAGATATTGTTACTAACTTATTATGGGCCTTGCCTGAAATAAATAATTTGAATTTGAATTTGAATTGTCATTTTTTAAATTGTCAATGGAACTAAGTTGCCAATATTGATGTTATAAATTGTTAAATTAAAAATTGTCATACTATCTAAGTGAAATTGATGCAGTCACAATGCTAAAATTGATCCTATCGCAATACTTGCTTTTGCCTTTGTTCTGATGAAAAAGGATTTTGCTAAAATGACAAAAGCAAATTGTCCCTAGATCTACTTTTCTTTAGTTGTACTAGCAATCTTCCTTTGTTACTTTATCAACATCACTGTTGCTGCTCCAACAAAGTCACTTTTGTCGAATATATTTTGCTACCCCAGCAAAGTAACATTGCCGGTCTCGATCCCTGCACTTGTTAGTGGTACACCATGGAAAAATTGATACTCCCCGAAGCTTTTGCATATTATTCCAGGGGTATGCGTACCCTGAACGGAGTTCATTGTACATCACATATGTGCATTGCAGCATTTGCACTTACATGGTGCCAGAGAACTCCGGTCAAGATACGCAATATGCATACTCTGTAATAATAAAGGCAGAAGATACGAGGAGTATCAGTTTTTCCATGGTGTACCACTAACAAAGTATAGTGCAGGGATAAAGACAGGCAATGTTACTTTACTGTGATTGCAAAAGGCATAATGACAAAGAAAAATGATAATGACATGAAATAAAAGACTTTTTAACGGATACTAGCGCGGTTTTATTGAAAGTACTTTGGTAATTAGTTGGTATTTGGTTTGATTTTTGATTTTCCCGACGTTTCGGCACCTTTGCAGCTGGCGTGGTCACGGGGGACTGAAGCTACTCGTGAGCCTACCCTCAAGCGATGAATTTTTTTTAAGACGTTCAGAAATTAATATTTTACATTTTTATTTATCTTTTTAATTGGTTTAAGTTGATTTTGTGATTTAATTAATGCTAAAGAGAGAGAATCTACTGAAACTCTTATCAACTAGCTAGTTGATAACAACATGCCAATTGAATAAACTAGCTAGCTAGTTGATAACAACATGCCAATTGAATTGAATTGAAAACAACTAGCTAGTTGATAACAACATGCCAATTGAATATGCAGAACTACTAGAATTATGCCTAACATCTGGCTATCTGTTATGGAACGAGGAGTTCTACGTGCAAGTGGATGGCGTAGCAATGGGCTCTCCTGTATCCCCCATTGTTGCTGACATTTTCATGGAGGATTTTGAGGAGAAAGCACTAGCCACAGCACCAGTAACTCCCCGGTTCTACAAACGGTACGTAGATGACACTTTCACAATACTACCTAGAGACAGTGTCCCTGCTTTTCTTAACCATCTTAACTCCTTATTCAATTGGCATGTTGTTATCAACTAGCTAGTTGATAACAACATGCCAATTGAATATGCAGAACTACTAGAATTATGCCTAACATCTGGCTATCTGTTATGGAACGAGGAGTTCTACGTGCAAGTGGATGGCGTAGCAATGGGCTCTCCTGTATCCCCCATTGTTGCTGACATTTTCATGGAGGATTTTGAGGAGAAAGCACTAGCCACAGCACCAGTAACTCCCCGGTTCTACAAACGGTACGTAGATGACACTTTCACAATACTACCTAGAGACAGTGTCCCTGCTTTTCTTAACCATCTTAACTCCATAAACCCCAACATACAATTTACTATGGAGTTAGAGGCAGATAATAAACTAGCTTTCCTAGACATTCTCATTATCAGGAATCCGAACCAAACCTTAAGCCATACAGTGTATCGTAAAGCAACCCATACAGACAGATACCTCAATGGTGACTCTCACCATCATCCTATACAGTTAGCTACCGTAGGGAAATCTTTGTTTCAGAGAGCCCGCGGCATCTGTGACAAACAACACCTGACGGCTGAGCTTCAGCACGTCAAACAAGTACTGCGTAAAAACAAGTTGCAAGTACCACGCCTTCGTCACAGAAAACGCGACAAACCAGCCACAGTAGAGCGTCAACCTGCCATCCTACCTTATTTGAAGGGTGTCACTGACAAGATTGGAAACATTCTGAAGCGAGCGTCAATCAAAACTTACTTCAAGCCGCCGAAGAAGATCAACCAATTCTTACGACCTGTCAAGTGTAACATCCCCCTTCAAGCCGCAGGCGTCTACAAACTAGATTGTGACTGTGGGCTCTCCTACATCGGGCAAACAAAGAGAAGTATAGGGACCCGCGTTAAAGAGCATGTAGCTGACATGAAACATAGGCGCGATAACAAGTCTGCAGTGTGTGATCACGCCTTTGAGGGGCCCAACCATTACATTAGATTTGACAAACCCCAAATCCTTGCTAAGGAACGTAGATTTATTCCTAGAATGCTCCGCGAGGCTATCGAAATAAATAAATATCCTAATTTCAATAGAGATGATGGTTGGAAAATTCCACCAGCTTGGGACCCCATCATTCACAAGCTGAAGCCCCATACACACACTACAAGATCTAATGATACAGTTAGTTCCTTTTGCAAATAAATTAATAAATATAAAAGACGGAGGTCGGCTTTCCTCTCCAAGTTTTATTTCGCCATTTCTTTCTTGGAGGGGCCTCCCAATTTTGTGAAATGGTGGTAGTTTCAGTAGATTCTCTCTCTTTAGCATTAATTAAATCACAAAATCAACTTAAACCAATTAAAAAGATAAATAAAATTGTAAAATATTAATTTCTCGTCTTAAAAAAAATTCATCGCTTGAGGGTAGGCTCACGAGTAGCTTCAGTCCCCCGTGACCACGGCAGCTGCAAAGGTGCCGAAACGTCGGGAAAATCAAAAATCAAACCAAATACCAACTAATTACCAAAGTACTTTCAATAAAACCGCGCTAGTATCCGTTAAAAAGTCTTTTATTTCATGTCTAGTGAGCGCGTAAGCTTGAGAAGTGAATATGAAAATGATAATGAGAAGGTAAAAATGAAAATATATGAATATTCCAATCATAAAACTATTTATTTATGTTTCCACTACAATTATTAAATAAACGAAAAACTAATATTGTGGCCTAAAAGGTATAAATGGCAACAATAGAATTAGGTGGTAAAAGTTTCAAAGTCCTCCATAGCTAGGCAACTTTTAATGCACTATCCAGGTTCTCCGTGGCTAAGCAACTTGTAATGCACTGTTCCAGCCTCCATAGTTGGGCAACTTGTAACGCACTGTTCCAGCCTCCATAGTGGGGCAACTCGTAACGCACTGTTCCAGCCTCGATAGTTGAGCAACTTGTAACGCACTGTTCCAGCCTCCATAGTTGGGCAATTTGTAACGCACTGTTCCAGGTCCTGCATAACCAGGCAATTTGTTGTCCTCCATAAGAAGTAGCGAGCGCGGGCCACTCCCTCAGCTTGTGGCTCGAAGGCGGCCACTCGGACGCTCGGTTTGCGCCGAAAATACTCGTCCGCAGCTTGTGGTCTCTTAGTGGCCACGACTAGTGGCTCAATGTGCGCCAGCTCATAGTTTTTTTGATTATAAAGCACGACCGCAAAACACGCGTCTTACTCTGACCAACAACAAGAACAAACTAACTCGATTAATAAATAAATTGCCAGGTAGACAAAACAGGTTGCGATTGCAACAATGTCATTATTGTAATCTTATATAGGCTATTTTGTGCAGATGACTAATTTGTATTTTGTTAGTTAAAAAGGTTGCTTTACTGACAACACTACCTAAACATAGTAACAACTGTTATTTTGATAGATTATACTTTGCTATAGCATCACATTACAACGTTGATAAATTAACAACGTTCCGTTGCTACCCCGTTTAAGTACACATACTTAGTCATAGGATCAATGTTTCTTTTGCTGAAATGACAAAAATTTGTTCAACAATAAAAAAGTTGTAATTGCCACAATGGCCACATAGCTGCAGCAACAATTCACTTACGTGGGGTGACAATAAAATTCTAACAAAGCGTTTATTATCGCTTTGTTAGACGTTTTTTTTCTGAGTGTATCACGCCTGTTGGTAAGCGATGATGTGATCTACGATGAAACGCGCTTACCTAGAAGTTATCTATTCACTTGCGACTTGAATGCCCCAAGATTGTACCTATTAGGAAACAGACTCAGGCAAGGAGTTCCACCACAGAATACATAACATAGTTCCTCTCTTAATTCAGTTTCATTAAGATAGCCATCAAAACAAAACACCGCAATTTAGGAAAGGAGCTGATTTACCAATCAGGGTATGTATTGTCTAATTTCAAGATCTATCGGAATCGCCTTCAGAATATGATACATTGATGCTTCTTTTTGGCACAAATAAAACTTACCAAAGAAATGCAGCAATGTGCCACATCCATCTGTCAAACGAAAGCGATTGTGATAGATTTTGAAAATTAGACAATAAGTACCCAGAAAATACAAAAACTTTTGATAGTTTCGCAAATGACCATGCCATCAATCCTCACGTATATAATTGTATATTTATGTCCTCCTAACTACTATAACTGCATCCTTGCATGAGGCCTAAAACTTACAAAATCTGGCCAAGGTTCTTGGTAATGGTGTCGACCAGCTTGATGACTGGGATGTGAATCACCTTCTGGGAGCCAATGTACACCTTCCACAGGGTCCAAGAACTGCGTAACGCATTCTTGATATACAGTCACTAAAAACACATACACTTTGACGTATTTCCCCATTATCACTAAACTTACACTAACACTTTTTAAACACTACACACAGTTATTACTTTTGTGACTTGTGCAAAGACACTTAATGCAAAGAACTACATTTTAAGTTTAAAGAAATGTATATTTTCGTAGCAAATGCTTTATGGAACAACAACTAAATAAAAACGTTCATTGAAATAACAAACAATAGACTAAAGAAATGTAACAAAATTGATTGAAGATTAACAGATATTGTTATCCGTTTTGAAACAATCTACTGATAAAGGCATACGACACTCGACGACCATTTTCAATACTACGGAGATAATACGTATCTTATCGAATGAGTTACGTTACGCGCCAACTATTAGAACGCGTAATGTTATTCTTTTGACAGCACTAACTCAATTTTATTGCAGTCTATAAGGGTACCTTTTTACGCCCTTAGCTTGAAAATGTATTTCGTAATCAAATTGAATCAAGTAATTTTGTAGCGAAGTATACAAGGTGTTTGGTAAAAGCCTTATAAAGCCAAATATGGTAGATAGGGACCATCAAACTGAACAACTTTTACTATGGGACCAACTATAAAATCGCGAAAAAAAATCTGCTGTTTCATACATTTTGATATTTTCGTTATTAATTTTTGTATGAAACAGCTGTTTTTTTTTTCGCGAATTCAGAGTTGGTCCCATAGTAAAAGTTGTTCAGTTTGATGGTCCCTATCTACCATATTCGGCTTTATAAGGCTTATACCAAACACCTTGTAGACATTTACACATTTGAAGAGTATTGAGACAAAAAGTACGTTTATAAAATTTTAGATATTTACATTCACAAGCTAAAAGCACAAATCGCAAGTATTTGTTGTCGTAATATGATGGATTGCTATTAAACGGGTTAACAAAATATAACACACACCTTTTAGTTATTTTAAAAAGTCGTGCTAACCCTTGTACACAGAACGTGTTAATTGTTTTAATAATGTTGAGTTAATCCTTGTTAATCACATATTTGTCCAAGATTATAGATATGCCAGATAAATCATAATTTTTGCCCCTGGCATGGACAAATATTTGTACGTTCGTGTTGGCATATGGGTCTGGTTTACTGTGATCGTTGGGTGATGATTTTGTACTTATGTATGAAAAGCAAGTAACCCAAAAAAAAGCTGTTGTGGAATGTGGAATTCCAGTGTACAAATAAGAAAAATAAACTTTGTTTTAACCGACTTACAAAAGGAGGAGGTTACGGGTTTTTTAATGTGTGTTTTACTATAACTTCGCCATTTGTAAACCAATATTAATATTTCTTTTTTTATCTGAAAAAACATATGTAGTTCAGTCAGGGGCGTGGTCCTATTTAACACGTTTTTTACAGAGATCAGAGGCCGTACTCTAAGCTCTAATAGCAACACCAAAGTGATGTTGTAACAGAGACAAAGCTATATATCGCGTAGGTATAGCGCCATCTCAATCACAACATCGCTTCGATATTACCATGATTATTACTTTTGACAGTCATAGGTATGTAGGAAACCCGGCTACAGACCTCCTACTAGGATTATGAAAAAACGGATTTACTGATTTTCAGGCATAACTTCTTTTGTATTTTCAGTTGTGATTAGCTATGAGGTGTCAGTGATGATCTACGCAAGTGATTTTAGTCGTACGTGAATCTGCAAATATGTTATGATACCCGAAATAATTTATTGGAGGAAGGTGTTATGAAACGACTGAAATTCTTGGAAAATGAAAATTATATCTGTCTGAAACTTTAAAAAAAAGATGTGTTTTAGCTTGTAACAATCATAAAACATGTTAAGCATAAAAGTATTTTGTAAATTAAGTATTAATCAACTACTTAACTATTACGCAATCTACGCGTTACGTAACATGTTTTTCCCAACAGGGAAATCTCTCTTAATCTCAATTTCAAACTGGGAAAAGTGAAAAGATATTGGATAACATTATTCTACCTACGTTACAAATAAGATAATCTAGAACAGGCTTATTTTTATTAGGTACTAGCCTTAGCTGACCCGACAGACGTTGAAGTTCTGCCCCCCTACTCAAATGGCCAACTTTATATTCGTTTGAACGCTACGCTTACTTTTAAAGCCTAAATACGAGAAATAGACGATTAAATCACATGTCGAAAACTGTATGAATGAATGACAGACTTTGATGTATTGTATGGAATTTGCAAGCTTACGGCACGTAATTCTATAGCTTACTGCTTATTTTAAAGCTTTAATACTAAGCGTAGCGTTCAAACGAATAGAATGTTGGCCATTTGAGTAGGGTCTCTGAATATGACATTCAGTTTTTTTACATCCTCTTTGACGATATTAAAAAAGTTTAAATATTGTCCAAAATAATTTGATATGGTGGTTAAGTATACTTAACTTTTCTAATTTTCTTTCATAAGAACCTTCTCCTGATAATAACAAACACATCAAAAAAAGAATTAGCGAAATCGGTCCAGTCGTTCAAGCGTGATGGCGTGACCAAGGGAAATAGGTATTCATTTTTATATTTATTTAAATAGATTTTATCTCAATAATTATTTTATCACTCAGATTTGGTTGGTAACTTGATTTTCTTTTTCACTTATTTAGGAACATACAGTGTAACATAAGCAAATTATAAAAAATAGGTAAGCTTACATAGATAAACAGATATTCCTGCGGCTTTTACCAAGGTAGCCTATTAAGAGGTCGTACCTACAACATCATATACTTACACATATTTGAGTAACGATTTCACACAGTAGGTATTACTTGAATTATTATCGGTCCTAAAAAAATAATGTAGAAAGTAGATTATGGTACTTAGTTGTGATTTGTGATTGACCGGACATGATACCTAGCTAAAAAAAACTCTATAGAAAAGAGGCGTAAAGTTACCTCAAATTTTGTAGTTATTCAATGCTGTGCCAACCAATAATAAACCTTAATCTATAATAAAAAAATCCTTAACCAGCTTTTTAGTTTTGTGATTGACAGTTTTCCGAAATATGAAATTAAAAAGTTTGTGTGAAATTTCATTATCTTTATTTTCTAGATGCTGTGTTACTCAAGAAAAATTAATCCTAATGAGTAATCCTTTCAACCGGGATCATAAAAATAAAATAGTTTTTTTTTAATATTTGGTAGGTTTGATTCCTAGTTAAGGCAGGTGCATTTTCAAAAATCTTTGAATGCAGTGCCAATTATATTTTTTTTAAATCAAAATGAAGTCTTCTTACTGTAAAATTTCCTAACTTCGATATTTAAGATAGATACTTTCTCCTCGTGTGTCAAAGTTTTTGGGACTGTATATTGTGTTTCGGTGGATAAGGTAGGAACCAGTAGTTTTTGCGTGACGACATACAATACAAGCATGCATTCTTGTCACATTTATTTTCTTATTAATAAATTGATCAACTAAAAACTTAATACTTACAGAAAAAAAAGCTGTAATCGTCTGAATTTCAGTCGAGGACACCCCAGTGGGAGGTGAAGTTTGTCCAGTGGCTGCAGGCGCCAGGATCTCCGGTAGGATCTTGAGCACGTTCTTCCCTGGCAGCAGAGAGACCACAGGTCTCAGGTGACACGCCACCAGCACCATGCTTAAGTGCCATCTCATCGTGCACTCACAACATCACAACCTCTTTTATAATTGACAATATTTGAGCTAGGTATTTATAATTCACAGGAACAATGCCGTAAAGTCGTAATTGCCCTAAAAGTATTGAATATATATTAGCTGGATATTAACATTTTTTTTTAATTTCTATTAAAAATAACGACGCGTTTTCCTTTCGGGATAGAGTGACGCGATTTGTACTCTGACTTTGAGATTAGGATGATATTACTTATGATGTAAATCTGATTTAACTTTACTGGATCTAAAAGTCTCACTTTTATAATTAACACTTTTTGAGCTAGTTCACAGGAACATAGGCCGTAAAGATATAGTTAGTCATAAGTACTGAGGGCTTTAATCAGTCGAGGCAATGCAAATAGCTTCCAGTACAAGGCTTGTATAATGCTTTTCTCAAGAAATGCGAGGAAATAAAATTTTCTTAGAAAAATGTTATTTTTAAATTGGTTCGTGTGGCAATGTTACACGTGCTATCACGAATGTGATTTAACTTCATTGGATCAAATAATAAAATTAAAAGGACGACCTTTGGCTGTTTTTATTCTTTTGTAATTTATAATTTTTGCAACTGTCAACCAGCTCTGTATTTGCTCAAGTTTCTTTGATTGTGAGAATTGTTTTATCATTATATGACGCCTTTCGGAAATAAATAATTAATTGTTTTATGCTTTATTGTCGTTTTCAATGGATCATTTTTTTATGATCCTAGACATATTTACTGCCGTCTATAAGCTTAAAAGCCGCTAAACACAGAACATAGAAGTAGATAGAAGTAGTATGAGCTCAATTTAGTATAAAAACCAGTGTAACCAAACAAACACATTAAACATCGAAGCCAAGCCCCCCACTTAATAGTTACATGCTACGCACACACACTTTATGAACACATAATTGGATAAAAAGTAAAAATGTGTAATATCCAGAAAGCCATAAATCACAAAGTTTATTTATTTAGATTCAGTCGTATTACCATTGCAACTTGGTACCAAATTAAATAATACGTTTAATAATAATGCTGCTACTTAGTCGCTAGATGGCGCAAGCTAATTTTAATAGTGTGAGTTACCACCTTATTTATTAATACATAAAGTACATTAAGAAAATTTAATGAGATAAGGGAGACCGGGTTGGTTGCATTAAGGGCGGGGTGGACCTACCGATTTGACCTACTGGTAGGACCACGGTATACCACTATGTATCCGTGGTCCTACTGGACTAGGTCTTTTTCGAGAATCGATAGATAAGTAATAAAGAACGATTATTCCGAACCTAACCCAAAATCCTATATTTATTTTATATTCAATTACGAAATAATGTTATATTCAGTCAAAAATACCAAGGCAACATGGCTTATAAGGAGTTATTTCGATTTATATTTTTGAAAAATTAAAGAGCTAAAAGGAATTAAGACATATCTTCGCGGTACCAAATTAAAATATTAAATAGCGATACTAAATTTTTCAGATCAATAATTCGTTTAAACTCTATTTCATAATTCGGTGGAATCCTGACATTTCTTATTTCATACTAGGCAAAAAATATTTGAAATTAAAATTCGAAAACCCAAAAAATAATAATTATATCGGATGTTTCGAAAAGCAACACTTACAGATAGATACCTCAATGGTGAATCCCACTACCTATACAGTTGCTACCTACCGAAGGGAAATCTTTGTTTCAGAGAGTAAAGCTCGTTCGCTTAGATAGTGTCGGTACACCCAAAAGCAAATGTGTTCAGAGACAGGCATACCGGCAAGTTTTTGGTAATGTTACTGATAACGGTAAACAATATCGTTATCGGTATCGATAATTATTTAAGTTGTACCATAGTGTGCGGGCGGGGGGAGGGGGGGAAGTCGTGTTTTTTTTTAAGATTACGGTGTCCGTCTCTACTTGTGTTTATTAAAAATAAATACGAATACAAATAATACACACAAGCGAGGTGGAAAGAGAATTTTAATGAAAAATCAAATAAAAAAATAAGACTACCTACTATTCTTCATCACTTGAAGTGTCGGAGTCATTATCACCTGTGTTTATAATAATAGATCCAACTTCATCACGTTCCGAATCCATACCAAAATATCGATTTTCTTTTTTAATTGCGTTATCGAAACTTTTTTTTGTGTTTACATGTTTTACAAAACATCCGTATTTTTTTGTTGGTTCACTTAAAGTTTCATCTTGAGGCACTTCACTGTCCTCCCAAGGACGAAAAACATTTTTAGTATACGTTAGCAGAGTCAACAAACACAACTTTTCACTACGGCGCGGCGCTTCGATGTAAACTGCCAAAATCCAAATTAACTTGCGGGTGTACGCCGCACGCGGTATCCTTTGTTTATGCGGCGGCATCCTTTGACAAGAAGCGGCACGTGCAAAGGCGGCGCGATGAAAGGGCTACACTATCTAAGCGAATGCGCTTTACGCGAGATCTGTGACTGTGAACAACAACACCTGACTAGATTGCGACTGGGCTCTATTACATCGGGCAAACAAAGAGAAGTATAGGAACGCGCGTTAAAAAACTTGCCAAGTTATGTGCCGGCACCTATACCTACCGAGTTAATTTCAATAGTTACTACCCGCCCCGCACAAGTTCAGGAATGTAGTATTCCTAATAAAAAAATAACTATATAGCGTTATTTTTATAAAACTTTATGGCTGCATGACCAGTCGTTTCACATGGCCATATGAACCAATTTCTAAATTACATTTTAACTAAAAAAAATATTTCCCTACAAGGCTGCGAAGTTCGCAGCAGAAGCAATTTTTATTAAATTGCCTCGAATGATTAAAATCCTTGACAATAAAAATGCTAGCTTCCCGCACTCGCCTGTTACGTACTATTTATGAATTAAGTTGACTAAAATTCCGTGCTGTTTTTGCGTGTTTTCAGTGGTGAGTGTATCAAATCAACTGTTACTTAGACGTTTATGATTTACTTATCAATTTCTTGCTATGGTGATAATACTTTTCAACTCTTCACAGTCACAACTTTTCTCGGTCTCCCGTATTGAGTGACATTTCCGCCATTCTACATTTTAGTGTTTATGAAACTTCAAGAAAATGTCAAATTGTGCGTTGGAATATGGATCTTAAGTGTGTACCGAATAAAGATGGATATTTATTGTATTGAATTTTAAAAGGAAAATATCAGTTTAATTTTTAATTAAAATCAAAATTATTTAAATAAAGCTCGCCTCTGATATTTTATGCACCCGTTTGCTAAATGATATATGTGGATATCGATTTTGCTCTTTTATATAATGCAACTCGGCATTTTTATATTATTTTCGAAGATGTTTTTGTTTGGCGTTCGTTCATACGACTGACGGAGCCAAATTTAAAGAAGTGCGGAGCTTCGCAGATGTGATGTTACACGGGTGCCGCCCACATGCGACTTCTACTGGGGGGAAAAATTTTTTCTTTGTTCTGTGCCGCTAAATGACAAAAACAAGTTATGAGCTAGAGCCGAAAAAGGCGGCAAAATTTTTAAACCGATGCTTCTCATTTTTTCTAACATTTAAGTCATGTTGCCGTATACCAAAAGAAAGGATTTTTATTCAACATTTACATGAAATTGGTTGATTTTGTTTAATATTACTATTCATGTAACTAAATACATATTTTCCTTTCTAACCTTGTAAAGTTTTAAAGATCGTTACAAGTGTGCAGAACTTAATGGCGGCTAAAGGTTCATAACTGCTTTATAGTTATGGATTTATCGATAACTGCTAAAACTATTTTTTGAGACAGGAAGTTAGCAATATTTACATAGCTATAAAGCAGTTTTTATTTCTTAAACCTAGAACGTAATGATTTTATGGTAGTCTTATCCATAACAATAAAGCGGCTAACTACACCTAGCCGCCTTTTAGCCAGGCAGGTATCGCTTAACTTCACTTCGATTATTTAGTAACAACTTTTAATACAATTGTGCATATCTTAAAAGCAGTTAATTATTAAATCTTTTCATGAAACTGCTTTTTAGGCTAGCATTATCCGTATTAGTTTTTTACGAATCCTGCAAAATCATATGTTTACTTACAAAAATAATACAAAGTTTTTGCAACGACAAGTAATTTATTGCCACAAAGCTATCCCATACATCAGGCATGATAACATTAAAAAATAAAATTGATAACATATTTCAAACAAATATCAAATAATTATTTTAAAAAACTAACATTTAACTTTCATTTCACCTAAAATTGCACTTTTTACGGCAAATCACAGAAAGTTCCTTAAACTGAAATTTCAGGTTCAGGAATATTCTTACTTAAAAATAATGTAGTCATTTATCATTATTGATGTCTACATTCATTGAAATTAGTAAGTAACAGAAACATACATGCTGCGAGTTCTACAAGTCAAACTCAATGATATTATACTTAATTAAAGTCAAAGTCGAAAAAAATGCTTTATTGAAAATGAAGTAGGTAAGTATATTTTAGAAAGGAAAGACCCGGATCACAACTACTTAGCCCCGATGGGACTCGAACCCAAAACCCTTCATTGTCCGGGCGAATGCTCTAGCCGCTGAGTAGGAGTCGTATACCTATACACGGATTCAGTGGCTATCCACTCGCTTAGCATTCGCCGGGACAGTGAAGAAAGTTCGTGGGTTCGAGCCCCATCGGAGCTAGTTGTGTGAAACGTCGTTTGTTTCTACTTCATTATCAATAATAAACATTGCATTGTGAATGCAAAAAAGTTAAAGTACCTACTAAGAAAATGAATGCACTAAAATTTCTATCTTAAAAGTAATCAATAAAAAATTGTTATCAAAAAAAAAGTATAACAACTAAAAAATATTTTATAAAAACTTAAAATATCATTTCTTCTTATAACTTATATGATAATAATATTGAAGCCTAAGGTCTGACTTAGCTAGTTTTAATATACGAATTATATTAAGCCTTCGCAAGTTCTAGAGTCGTAAGTTCTTATTTTATTCTTCCGAAAATTTGGCCTGCTTCTAGTAGAAACTAGCCATCGAACATTCTCTTCCATGACTTTTTTTGTTTAATAATTCGTATATGAGAGCTAGCCAAGGCAGACCTTAGGTACTTGTACTATTATGTATTCTGTGCCTTTAGGCTTCAATATATTATCAGTAGGTAATCAGTCTTGTGATTTAGTCACAACCTTAATCAAATGTTGGTAAATTCCTCCAAAAAAGCATTATATGCGCTGGCATTAAACCCAGACAATTTATTAACAATACTTTCTTTTCTTCTTTTTTCGACACCTTTGGGTGCTGTACGGAAAGTTATAGTCATGGTACTTGGGTTTTTTATGTATGTATCACTCATAAACCTTAACGTGATATATTCGTCGTCAAAATTGTTCTTGTACATCAGATGGTACGATTTTCGTTGGAAACACACTTGTGACACATTTTTTGAGATACGGTCTGGGTTTCGTAATGTTAATGCGACGCTCTGATACATAATTTGTTAAATTTAAGAAGCTTTGCGGCGTCATAGAATTTACATCAACCTTGCCATGATTTATGGTACTTACACATTCAACGAAATCGGCGTAATCATACAGTTTACATTTCCTTTTCATTGCTAACTCCACTTGATGATGAACCTGATCACAACTCATAAAGGTGTGACCAGGTTCGAAGTAGTATAAAATAATATTCTCAGCAGAGATCAGATTGTGGTGTATGTGTCACCTCTTACATTACTTTATATTGTAGTAAGACTAATAAATCAGTTAGTATCCACTGAACCGTCGTTATCATTTAACGTCTCCCGGTCGCCACATTGCATGGCGACCTTGCCAGTGCTGCCTTGCGTCAGTGCTGCGCAGATGGTTTCGGGAAAAAACTTTCGTTTAAAATAAAAGTAAATATAAATTAACATTAAATTTAATTAGACTAAAGTGAGAACGAGGAAGAGGTCACCTACCGAATGCACCATTGGGCCCGTTAAAAATAAACAATATTCTACCAATGTGTATGAAAATGAGTATGCTAAGTAATCAAAATCTATCAGGCATTAAATGAACAATAGCCAAATCGGAAGGTCGCAGGACAAATAAAAAATCGTTTCCTAAACTAATCCTTCCGGGAATCAAACCCAGAACCTACCATGCATCCGTGCACCCATAGTACAAGCTTTAGCTATTTTGCAACTGATCGTAAAATACTTGGACGATAGTTATCACAACTCCAAAGCAAAAGCATCTGCAATCTGCAAACCATGCGTGCGTAGGTTATAATTAATTACATAACAAATATTCCCCTCCCGTATGCGTGCCGTTGCATCGATAAAACACGCTTAGCTGACAGATGAACATAAGACACTGCTCGATCGACAGCACACAGTTTTAGTTCTTAGCGGGTAGGTCGACTCATTAGCCGGCTGCCTCTCGATGGTTGTATTATTTTGCAGTATACAAATCCTATTATAATATCGTAGCCAATGATATTTTGTAGGTTTGAAATTAATACGTTAATAAAATAAAATACGTACCTACCTTGGAAATCTTCCCACCGTAATATCTAATTGATAATTTTGGGACAACCCGCAAAAATCTCTTTGAGGGGTGAGGGGGCTTGTGTAATTTGCCGCTTTTTAGCGATGCATTGCTATTTAACGGCTTTTTTGTTATGCAAGACATAGAAAAAAATATTTATTTTACTTGGCGTACGGACTAACATGGCTTTCTTTAATAGTTTATTTATTGTAAAAGTAGTAACAATACAACGTTAAAAGGCCGCTAAATGAACCTAACTGCTTTTTAGTTAAGTAAAAGCCTATAACCGCCTTTTAGTTAAGTCTATGCAAGATTATACTCCAATGAAACCAAGCTAAAAAGCCGCTAAAACAACTTTGCTGCCTTTTAGTTATTTGCAAACCAATAACTGTTTTTTAGCTTAGCATTGATATTAAAAATGTTCAATCGATCCAAACGTTACAGTACTTTAGCTGCCTTCTAATCTAGTTGTGCTGTTTAGCCACCTTTATGCGATGTAAAGTACTTTTTCTTTGTATTTAGCGGCTCTTTCTTTTTTGCTATCTTGAAAACGGTGAAAGATAGAATAACCGTTCCTAGACAGATCGATAGAGTTTTTTTTTTAAGTTTTATGGCATCAAAAAGTGAAAAATGACCATATGTCATTTAGCGGCCTTTAAGCTTATAGACGGCAGTTTAAGACTAAATATATCTACCTATTCGATTAATATTTTTTACTTAATCTTGTATTGTATTTAGCACATCTCTAATTCTGTATACTTATGTCACCGAAAAGTTGTTGTGACCGTTAAATTCATAAACATAGAAAAATTTTCGCTGCGCTCAAGAAGACCAACAAAGCGTGGAAAAGAGAAGTTAACATCATACGGACACGGTCTATGTAAAAAAGAGACAAACGATCAAGTGACATGTGCCAACATTTTTTACAGTAAGAGCCCCTAGCGTCCCGCCTAGCAAATGAGCAATCACAGTTTGTTTAAAATATTTGGAGATAATATAATATCGTGGAGCCATGGTGTCTTGTGCTCTAAGTAATTGTGATAAGACAAAAACATAACCCTTTCTTTGCAGTCGGGTAAAAAAGAAATAATCCAAGTAATCTCATTTTTCACAGGTAAATAAGATATTGCCACACATTTCTCTAAAACCAAATTTCGCTACATTTATTCGTTTATCGACGAAGAAAACAGTATAGAACATAGTTTATTAATTTCCTTTGCCATATATAGCCATATTTTATAAATCTAAATCATATTTTACGTATCTCATATAAAATGTATGCATTCGTTTTCGGATCACCTGTTTATTGACATTGTTGTTCTTTGACATTCTATTTCTAAGGTTAAATTACAATTATTATTTATTATGTCTCGTTATACTTATTGAATTTATCGGTTTTCCTCTATAAATTGTAATTTTACAATTGTAATGTAATTGGTACAATTAGGTACATTGGTACAAAGGTAAAAAAACAATAACTTACAATTATCCTTACTAATCCTTACTTATAATATTATAAATGCGAAAGTCCGTTTGTTTGTTTATTTGTTTGTTTGTTTGTTACGCCTTCACGTCTTAACTACTGAACCGATCATCATAAAATGTTGCATAGACGTTGTTAGGGGTACAGAAAAGGACATAGGGTACCTTTCATCCAGAAAAAAACGTACTGTTCCCGAGGGATAGCAAAAAAACTGTCCACGCAGACGAAGTCGCGGGCGGCCGCTAGTAATATATAAATGCGAAAGTCCGTTTGTTTGTTACGCCTTCGCGTCTTAACTACTGAACCGATCATGATGAAATTTTGCATACACGTTTTCAGGGGTACAGAGAAGGACATAGGGTACCTTTCATCCCGAAAAAAACTATTGTTATCGAGGGATAGCAAAAAAGCCGCTAGTTAATAATAAAAGAATATTATTAAGAAATTATATATTGAAAATAATTGTGGTAAACTGTAATTTTTATTTACAATTCACAATATTCCGATAGATGTTAATTTATAGAGATTAATTTCAATACAACTAGGTACGGTTCTCACGATTTTACTATGACATACACTATTCAATGTAATCTGGTTCTCTTATCTGAAATTAGTCTGAGTGTAAAGCACCCTCATTTGTCTTAATTACAATCAACGGCGATTAGGTACTCGTATAAGTAGGTATATAGGTATCTAAGAAGTAATTATTTCTGATCCAACAATTTCATGAATAGGATTCTTAATTTTAGCTGTTAACGAAAAATTTAAGTTTCGAGAAAATGTAGTAAAGTATGCTATCCTAGTTAGGTTAAGTATGTTTTCCGCTTCAAAAATAATGTTTATTGTAATTAATTAAGCGACTTAAGTTTAAGTCACTGCAGTATATACTTAATATCGAAATTTTATAATAAAAAGAACTCTTTTTATAGAATTTCGATATTATACATACTGCAGTGGCTTAAACTTAAGCTTGTAATATTAAACATTATTTATTTAATTAAATAATCTGAACCAACTTATTCAACTCGATAACAGGCAATTTAAGCACGAAGTTTAAACATTTAAGCAGAGGAAAGTTTACCTTTAAATATGTAAGTTTAACTTGAACATTTTGCATGATATTCCCAAGTAGGTTATTTTAGAAAATAAGTTTTTATACTTAGTTATAAATTAGCGAACCAAGTTTCAAACACGTGTTAGTGACGAAACATTTCTAATAAAATTATTTGATCACACATTAAACACTTAAGTATGATTACATTTCAGAAAACACTTTCACACACATAAACAAATGAAGAGCGTCCTTGTTTCTATTTAACTTTGTTTTGTTTTTCCGAGCCCATGTTCGGTTTGGGCGGGCGGACTGCCGCCCTACTGGCGATAAGCTCACGAACGCGACTGCCGCGCCGGCTTTCTTTGCTGATATGGTGCGTATCCTCTACTAAGGTATCGCCTCACTCGATTATCACTCAAGTTTACTTATAGTACAGGTACTCACACTGCTGATACTGATGGATCAATTATGCGTTTGTTTTTCGGGATTTGATTAGGTATCAAGGTTATTTTTCTACTTGCGAAGGCTCGGCCGCGGAGTAACGATGTCGTTCCGATCTCCTTCTTGGAACCTTATTTATGGAAATACGAAACTATCAGTCCAATTACCTTTGTTCTCAAGAATGTTATGTTCGTTGTCATTATATTTGTATTGGTTTTTAACGTCAGTCCACCAAAATTATTTCAAGGGAAATATTGTTTTAATGGGAAATACTGAAGATATTTAAATTTAATTATTATATTATAATATTGGAGTTAAATACGTGATGTTCAATGCTGATAATATTATAAGAACCTGCAACCGTCAAGCACGTAAAAAAAAATATGCTGTATATAATAAATACCTGTATCAGTAAAGCAATTTAAACGTTTAAATATTTATAGACTATTTTTGATTATGTATTCTCTTTTCGGTTCTTTAATTTTATCCTGACATTGAATTACTACATTATACGTTGGCTGTGGACTCCCTGAGTTTTATTTACGTCCCGGCTACAATGGCGCCCAAAAAGAGACTAAATAATAAGATAATATTAAATTATAAAAAAAATACTTAACTATTTTATTGACGTAGGTACTTGATTACTTAAAAACTACTTATCTAACTATTGAATTGACGTAGGTACTTGAGTACATACTACTTCGTCATTTGTACCTTTTGTAAGTACCCAAACTAATGCGACTGCCTAAAAAATAACAAAATATGATTGTCCTCAATAATACTACAATAGCTTTAAGATCACAGATAGGTAACATAATAATAATTTGATAAACAAATGTAACGAAATTCAGCTTTATGTGAACAACCTAATACAATAATATCTTTGCCACAGCGCGCTGTCTTGTTTGTAGTATTGAGCAAAAATATTTTTGTCAGAATACAGTGTTAGTAAATACTCTATTACTAAAGACATAAGTTCTATATTCCAACAGCAATCGTTTGATCGCACGTTGTTATCTTAGCTAACGCGTTAACGAGAGAATACAAACAAAATTAAATCCCCTTATGTGTTTGCGTTCAGATCAAATAATCCTAGGTTGTTTATATTCGGTACCGTTAGATAAAATGTTACAAACTTCTTCTTTTTATAATGTTATTTCAATCAAGGATTATCCTAAAGAAATGAGCTTTACTCGTCGAGCAAGCAATTAGTAATTTATAAGTTGCTTGTTTATAGGAGACAGAATAATGAAACTTTTGTCAGAATGAAACTAAATAACTATTAGTCTTAGCTTAGAATAGTTTAAATTACACTTTTAAATTTTCGCGTTGCATTTCATTAGATAAAGAAAGCTCCACAGCTCTATTGTTTTCAAAACATGTAAGTTCATACTTTGGTTCCCAACGGGTCCACGACATTGAAAATTATAAAGCATTTTCTTTCCCAGCGGGTCCATGAGAATATTTGATACAGTCAACAGTAAAAGCTGACTATAATGATATAAATTAATATATTTTATTATGAAATAAAAGAAAGTGACCAGAAGGAACAAGGAGTCTTTATTGTATCAGACTGTCTTTGGATTAGATTAATCATCTTATCTTACACAATAGATCTCCAAAGTACCAGGATCACATAAATATAAAGAAGGTTAACTTTTGTAATTTTCAACTCATAATCTTACGAGTATTATAAACTTATAAATTTGAAAATTATTAAAGTTAACCTTCTCCATATTTATGTGACTCTGGTACTTAAGAGACGCTTCTATTACAAGAAAAAGAAAAATATAAAATATTCAATAGCGGTTTGAAGTAAGTAGTCAATTATCGTCGCATCTTCGCGTATTATTATATAAGTTGATTAGCTTACATTAAACCAGGGGGTCAAGTCTGCTAATGTTTTCGTCAAAATCGTAGTTCAATGGTGTTCTAATGGAAATGCTTTTTGACACGGTTCTCGTTTCTTAAACCCAAAACTGAAACACATTGTGTTTCTTATACCTTAAATGGAAACATAATTGTGTATTGATTTTGGGTTTAAGAAACAAGAACTGTGTCAAAAAGCACTACCACTAGAACACCATTGAACTACGATTTTGACGAAAACATTAGCAGACTTGACCCCCAGCCCTTTCTACTACAGCTATAATGAAACGATTCACCAAAAATAGCACAAACTCTCTTGAAATGTTTCGCTGATTGTACTTCGGATAAATCTCGTGGACCCGTTGCTTGGGAATTTATGAATGTTTTTTTTTTAAATACTACCTTTAGTTTAAAATTTCATGGACCTGGTGGGAAATGAAGAACAATAGTGTCATGGAGCTTTGGAAATAACCCCCAAAAATACGTAAAACGAACAACTACATGTGGGAGATAAATAATTTAAATGAGTGGGCTAAACTACTAAGACTAAAATACTGAGTGGGCGACTATTATACCAAGTAACTAGGTAACTAACTGATTTAAGCTGCCCAAAATTGTATTTTTGTCACCAAATTTGGCATCTATTTTGTTTACAAAATTTAAATGTTTTGAGTGCCCAAATAGAAATTTGGTCGCCTGTTCAAAATAACTAGTTAAGTACTCAATTTGTATTTTAAAGTCACCCATTGTCAATTTATAGTCGCTCTCAGTCCGTCGCCCACTTAGTTTTTCAGTACGCTATATTCAGTATTTTTAATACCCAAAATGAGAATTTATTGCTAACCAATTAAATACTACCCTTTTTTATGATGCGTAGGTATTTTATTTTGTTCTACCTAAATGAAAAAAAACTATTTGTCTGATAAAAAGTTGGCAACCCTAAAACCCCTGGACAATTTAGTAATAATAAATGAATTATTATAAATCTAGTAGGTAATTAGAATTATAGTTCATCTACTAGGTACATTACATAGTTTCTCACGAAACCTTATATACGGCCTTCGATCAATCGCAGCCGGCCCATGCCTTTTTTTTAAATAACTAGGGTTGCTAGCAAGAAGGTTGTAGATATCTACAATCTTCTTGGTTGCTAGTTAACTCATAAGAAAGAATTTCGCCAATACATAAGTACCTAATAGTTTAATTGTTATTTTAACTAAGTGCACAACAACGCGACGCGAAAGTATATAATACATAATAGTGTCTTCTGAATACTTGGTAATATTTAAAACTTAACCGCGATAAAGAAAAATTCTTAAATCAAAATTATCAAAATTCAAGGTGAAGTTAACATAAAAAATCACAAGAAGTCCTAAGTAAATTCTTGGAGAGAAAAGAAAATATTCTTAGAAGATTGGCAATACGTAGATTTCACGCTGTATCTGAGATAAAATATTCTGTCGTGTAAAGTGTTGTACAATGCGATTAATTTAACAATGTTACATCAGAAAGAATTGGCTAACTTCAGAGCGCTTGCGGTACAAAACGACGTATTTAAATCTGCAAAACTTTCTCTTTGACATACATTCTCGAGTGAAGTTGTCAGCGGATCACTGTAGATTGTCAATTTAATCGCATTCCTATTTTTTGTCACTGAGCGCTCAAACGCTGCCTGTAAAGGATGAAAATAGGAATAAAACAAACACGTTTTACGAAATATCATGTATTGTCCTTAACTACATAATACATCTCTTCGTAAATGGCACAGAAAAGAAGCAATAAAAATATGTATAGGTATTTAAATACGAAAATAAATTAATAAAAAATTACGTGTCGTCTGTTTAAAATTAGGAAATATTAAATTCGTTAGAAAGGCAAGATTTACCTACAAGTTTTTATCTACATAGATCTTTGAAAAATAAACAATCACAGTGAACTACAATTAGAAACAAATTCTACATCTAAAAATAAATTATTGGAACAAAAATTAGAAATCCACCATTTCTTAACAAGATTGATATGTTATTTTGGGTACATTATTCGAGAACTCGATATTCCATTTGAAATTCGAGTAGAAACCAGTTAGTAGGTTAACAAAAAAGTAGATGAAATGCACTTAAATCGATACAAACAAACACATCACACGAACTAATCACTGGTCACTAATTTAAATCTAATACGTCATAGTTGAGACCTAACAATTACTTTTACTAAATACGCAAGTCTTTTGGTCAAATTGGTCTCATTTATTTTAACCTAGTGCGTATGAACACTGAAAGTGTGGCGATTAACTATGTTGAAAATAATTCTAATGTTGATATTCACTTATCATTATTAGAAATTTACGTGTCGTGTGGCTACCACGCCAATCTCGCCGGATGATCAATATAACTTATCTTGAGATGATACCTGAGATGCTGTTCTTATAAGAAGACCATCTCAAGATACCTCTCAACTTTGAAAGTGGTTTATAATTACGGGCTTTAGAGTCTGTCGTCAAAATGGTCGCACAGTTTCCCTGTTAAATTAATATGTTATTGGAAACTGACCCATATAATAAGGCGTAAGCTACAGTCAAAATTAGTTCGTTTTCCAACCACGTGCCAGATTTCATTAGACAGACAGACTCTATTTATTTTACTCCCACAATAACATTTATTTTATTTTTAATACAAGTTTCATTTAGTTTCTTCTGTGTGGGAAAATTTTGAAACAAATACTGTTTGCCTAGATTCAACTTGGAAATTTCAACAAGTTTCACATGAATTACTTGTCAGATAAATTTATAGAAATTGTGATAAATTTTGAACTAAACCATAAGCTATCGCCTTTATTGTACTGAAATATATTGTGACCGCCACTAATGACCTTATTAATAAACGAAGAGTTTACACCCGGTTTAACCAAAAATATTTCTTAGCAATATTACTTCTAAGTTTTATGTCTCAAAGCCTCATATTCCTTAGCAAACTTTTTGGTTAAACTAGGTCTAAACTTAATATTCTTTTATTAATAAGGGGGGTCAAGGATTCACAAAATGTATTATAATTTCATTATACATATAATCACGCGTCAAAGTCTTATTTTTTTATAATAGTAAAAGGTGTATGTTCCACGCAAATATAATTCATGATTACACAGTTCAATTTCATTTAATGAACTTCAACGCGTTCCATCGTAAATCAGTAGGAGTGACTTTTTAATAACAAGTATATAGCACACAATTATAATGACGACAGAAAAAAATAGAAGTGTTCTGAAGTAACCTAAGCTTTATAGCAAGACACTGTAAGTATAAAATTTAATACAATTTTTAAACTCATTGTAAAACAATTTCGCTATGACAAATTACGATTAATACCAAAAAGCATGTTATGTGTGCTATTATAAATTGTCAATGCATAAATGAAAAATAACGTTATAAATCATCTCAAGATCATCAGTCAGTTGATTTGACATCAAACTTTAAATACTTGTCGTAAAAATCAACTATTATATTAACTTAATTTATTAATGATTGAAGACATAAAATTGCACTGAATTCTTATACTAAGTCATATTTGACATCTAATTCATAATACTTAGAATAGCCACTTTTAGGAAGGAAATAACTTTTTAATTTTGGATTTGGATTCCTATAAAATACAAAATTATTTCTATATTGAACACAGTTATTGATGAATTATTTCAATATTAGGAGAAGATATGCTCTACCAGTTTGGATTTTATTTTCGTTATCTGGCTCTTTGTTATTCTTTCTTTAAGACTTCTTTTTTTCATCTTCTTTTAAGACCCCAAGTATATAACATCCTTCATAACCTGTTCTTTCATATGATTCTACAATACCTAGTAACTTAAAACCACGAGTTACCAATATCAAATTTATTGGATCTACTGCTCATGTCGGTAAAACAGTCGATGCGAGTAAAAGAGCTAGAGACAGTTTTCGAGGAAAAATATGTTTACACAAACTCATACTAGGGTCCAAGAATAAAGTTACGATTACCAAATATTGTTTTTTAGATTCTAGTGGCTTTTTGTAGTTATTTAGGCACTGAATCCTATTATTTGTAGTAGTAATAACGTCTCCAGACACTAGGGTAGTGTGGAGTAGTGAATTGTAGGCAAGTATCAGTTTGATCCACTTTCTGAGGGCGCTTTAGTGAGGCCCTGCGCGTACGCAGACTGGATGCTCTCGCACACAAACTTGTATTGACTCTGTGGACAAATGTGTAAAGGTTAGGAAGGAACAGATATTGGGATTTGTGTAAGTACAAAAAAAACCGACCACGGCACAGTAGTGCGCGACCTTCGGAGGGTCTAATACGGTATTGTTGGCTTTAACAATTTTCGGCCTTCTACGAATATAAAGTCAGCCGCATGTTGGTAAATGTTATAAAACGTCTCTTAATAGCGATTGTCGTTTAATTATCGCTTATCGCCGCGCGCACTGAGTTTTGTGGTAAGAGATAATTAATTAGTTGGCTGAGTTAATTAGGTGCCCGCAATTTTTAATGAGTTTAGGGACCTCAATTCACTCACCACATTCTGTATGCACATGGGTCGCTGCGTCCTCATAGCCCGCACTAAGTCGAGTGGGTACAGCGGCTGCCTTCTCGCGATCAGTTCCATGGCAGTCTCGGCCAGTATGAGCGCGCCGGTGCGCCCCACGCCGGCCGAGCAGTGTACTATCATCGGAGGATCTAGGACGGTTTCCTCGCAGTCCGGCTCTTGGACTACTGTTGGTATTTCTGTTGGTAAATAACAATGTGTGAGAATACATCATGCAATTGTGAAAATAGTAAAACTTAGTTTAGTGCTCGACCTTCCAAAAACAGCGCCGATTAGTGGATGAATACGTTCGCAGTGCTCGTGAAGGCTAAAGTAAACCTAAGAATACATTGTGCAAAGCTTAGGGTTCCTAGGATAGCGGTGCCGTCACATAGCAGCCGTAATTTTACGGACGTAAAAAGACGTATTTACGGTGGAGTCATGTGGAAAGTGTGTACAACACCGTACAACACCGTTACGGCCGTCTATTTTTAAGAAACTTACCTACCTATCTGAGAATAAAATGGATGATTTTGACTTAGCATTAATTATACATAGGTATACTTGGAACATTATCAATTATCACGGGGAAAATAATTGTATGGCGGAAGATGATCAATTCCAATGTTTGTGGTACAAATGCAAAAAAAACTCATGTATTGCATTTGGTATCCCTGTCACAAAATAACTAATAGTACAAGTACAGTGTCTCTTTCTATCGCGTGCTCCTACCCTTTCTGACGACGCAACGTTAAGGTTGTCTTCTTTTAAATGAACTGTGTAACATATATCATAATGTGAAAAACGATAATTGTTTATTGTTTTTTTGATTTTGACATCCGTACACAGCACAGTAATGTCGATTCCACATTGTTACTATTATAATAAAGAGGCAATATCTACTTGTGCAGTAAGATGCCGCGCTCGTACGGCGGCGGGCGTGTGGCGGCCCTCTTGTCCCGCCGGCGGGACGGCTAGCGGTAGGGGCTTATCGCGCGACCTCGAGCGAGTGAAGGAGGCCTGTCCCTGTAAACTGCAACTGTGCATGCGGAATAACAAGAATGCGTGACTGTACTACGGCCAATAA
Source organism: Agriphila tristella (assembly GCA_928269145.1). Lineage (NCBI taxonomy): Eukaryota > Metazoa > Arthropoda > Insecta > Lepidoptera > Crambidae > Agriphila > Agriphila tristella. The sequence continues at coordinate 33,711,823 of OV743432.1, forward strand.
ATGCTGCGTGATGCCGAGCTCCTGGAGTATGGATACGTTGGTCTGAAAGTCCGCGATGAATACATCAACTGAAATAAGGTCTCGCCCTATTCTCCTATAGACACGCAACCTGACAAATAGACAATGTATGTAGTGTGTACTGACCATTGCGCCTCGTCCTCAGGTCCGCACAGAGCTGCGTGAACCGTATGAAGTCGGTGGCGTCGTCGGGCACGCCGTGGTCGGGCCACGCCGTGTACTGCAGCTGCGTCACGTTACGAGACGCGCCTGTACTCTCCTGTGATAAAATTGAGTCATAAAAATAACGTCTTCAGGAAGTAACATGAAATATGTAGAAACATTCCAAACTTTCATCATCATCATCATTATATCAGCCGCACGACACCCACTGCTGGGTATAGACCTTCCCTAAGAATCTCCACGACGATCGGTCCTGCGCTGCCCGCATCCACTGGCTTCCCGCGACCTTCACCCTCCCGTCGGTCCCCCTTGTCGGGGGCCTACCCACGGAGCGTCGTCCGGTGCGCGGTCGCCATTCTAGAACCTTTCCGCCCCAACGGCCATCGGTTCTTTCACAAACTTTCACATTCATAATATTACGGCTCAGCCACAGCATGCGCCGTAGGCGGCGTTCAATAATCACTGCGCGATTGTATTACCCGATTTGCCGCCAGTGATTACCGGATGACAGTGGCCGGGCCGTTAGAGGTTTTAGTATGAAATTGCCGTTTTATATGAAACTAGCGGCCGCCCGCGACTTCGTCTGCGTGGAAAGTTTTTTTTGCTATCCCTCGGGAACCATATATTTTTTGGGATGAAAGGTACCCTATGTCCTTATCTGTACCCCTGACAACGTGTATGCAAAATTTCATGATAATCGGTTTAGTAGTTAAGACGTGAGGGCGTAACAAACAAACAAAAAGATTTATAATATTACTAAAGATTTTTTAAAGAATTTGCATTTTCCATGCTAACATTGTCTTAATTTTTTTATCTACACCCATGCTTTAAATCCTCTGTAAAGGGTTCTAAACAGTTAGCTTACTGCCATTACAAGATCCCGAGCGAGAGCCGATCCTGCTGCGCCATTATGCGTTGCATTATGAAATTCAGTACAACATTATAACACTCTTTCGGAAGATATAATGACGAGGAGAGGGAGGAAAGTCAAAGTCAAAACCATTATAGAGGAAACATATCATAGTTTTTATTCCATATGTAATAAAATATTGTTTGTTTTCCAAATAAAAATAAAAAATGGGTGTAGATAAAGTCTTGTATGCAACTGTACATAATTAGATTAATTAGGTATTAAAACACTCATGTGATACTACTATCACACTCGTCTTCGCCTCGTGTGAGAAACCAACATTCCTGTTTTTAACCGACTTCAAAAAAAGGAGGAGGTTCTCAAGTCGACGGTATTTTTTTTTTATTTTTTTTTTTTTATGTATGTTTTAACATAGCTTCGTCAGTTGTTACCCGATTTGTACAATTCTTTTTTTATCTCAAAGAACATAGTTCGTGTGTGGTCCCATAAAATTTTTTCAGAGATCTGGCCAGTAGTTTTCTCATAATCCTGAAAAATATCATTTATTTAGCTCGCCATCGCACGAGTTTTTATAGAATTTCGGACATAACATCTTTGTTTATGAACCGATTTAGATGATTTTTTTTTATTTGAAAGGGTATACTTCAAGAGTGGTCACAATTTAATTTGATCGTTATTGAACTTCGAACTTCGAAGATACACAAGGGAACTCCTCAAAGTCAAATAGTATATGTAAAGTGATTTAGGTTTTGGTAAGTTTATGGCAATCCAAAACAAACCAAATCATGGTTTGCGATGCAACGTTCTGGACTAGACTTGGACTACGAAGACACAACGGAACTCCTCAAAAACAAACAGCGTAAATTTGGAAATTGAGTTCTAGGCATTTTACCATTGAAAATGTTATAATATAAAGTAAAAAATATTTACACGCTGCGCTTACATACCTACCACTAAAAAGTTGAAAATAAAAAAGCTTTTTTAAAAAAAAGAAAAACCGCCTTCAAAAAACCTGAAAACAAAAACAGCTTAAAAATTAAATACCTCTAAAAAGCAAGAAATAATATTCGAATCATTCGTTACACATATCAATATTAATAAAACACGTCTAATGAAGTCGGGTGGGGCTTTTAGAAAAAAATGAAGTTGTCCTCCAGCCCCACCCGACTTCAATAGACGTGTTTTATTAATATTGATATGTGTAACGAATGATTCGAATATTATTTCTTGCTTTTTAGAGGTATTTAATTTTTAAGCTGTTTTTGTTTTCAGGTTTTTTGAAGGCGGTTTTTCTTTTTTTTAAAAAAGCTTTTTTAATACCCATCATTATAGTACAGTTGTATAAATAACTTTAACAACCATGAACGCCGATGTCTTAAAACTTTTATGCACAAATGTTTAAACATTGACATTTAACTACAACATTACTATTACACAAAGTAGTGTCATAACACTCATAACATGAGTACACTCACCTTGAGACACATTTCCCTCTGCACGTAGTGTCCGTGGTTAGTCTCGCTGTTAGTGTATACAGTGAGTGTAGGTGTCACTTGCAATCTTTGTGCCCAGTACTGGTGGCATTTAGCTCTGCCACGTTCACTGAGTACAGTCAACATAACAATCAGGCTGCTTTCGCTCTCCCACACCATTTGCCAGAAGTCGCCTACTGTTGATGATAACGGACCTGAAAAATAAAACATTGATGAAACCCTAGTAAGAAATAAAAAACAATATCCCTTAGCATGGCAACCGAAAAACGATATACAATGGCGGTAAAGATACCACTAGATTTTCATACAAACGAGGTAACTTTGAAGCCTTGGTTCTCCGCCAGGGATTGATCTAGCTGTGATCTAATGATTGCCATCCAGGGAGTAAATATATCTGATCATCATTCTAAGGCGTGAAATACACAGAAGAGATGCGGCAGAGATACGGCGCAGGTACGGTGCAGATGTGAGACTTTCGGATGCTTTCAGCAAAGGAAATACACGTATCGCCGCCGTATCTGCGCTCTATCTACGCGCATCTCTTCTGTGTATTTCACGCCTGAGACAGAGGTGCCCAAGCGGTCGATCGCGAGAGGTTTTAAGGTCGATCGCCAAGGATTAACACATACTTTGACAGTTCATGCACCCAATGTAGTTTTACTTCTTGATATAATAATATAAATAATTTCTTTTCTTGATAAATATTTGGTGGGTTAAACGGTCAAAATGTCGATCTCTTAATCATACATTTTTGCTAGGTCGATCTTCTTAAGAAAAAGTATGGGCACCCCTGTTCTAAGAGATATAAGGATCAGAGCTTTTAGTTTCAGAATTTCCATAATTACCACGTTTTTATTAGGTTGCTTTCGCGTTTGTTTGTTTGTTTCTCCACAAAGTTTGTGAACGATTTTATACTAGCTTCCCGATGAGCTAGAAACTTGAAACTTTGAACATAGGTCAGAACTGGAAGGCAATGCAATATTATGGTGTCATTGAGCTGATCTGATGATGGATCAGGAAGAAGGCCACAGGATCTCTATGATGTCACCATACAACCCTATCGTGTTTGGGCTCGTTACAACCGTCTTGACGAGTACTCTGACGGGAGACGAGGTCCAGGGTCCGATGATGAAGCCGGAAGGCTATGCCACAGGAACTCAATATTGAAACAGTGCAACTCCATCGAGTATGGGCACGTTTGAATCGTCTTGATGAGTACTTTGTTGGGAAATAGTGGTCAGGGTCTGATCGGGCTCGGGGGGGGCTCGAGGTGGCTCGGGGGGGGCTTGAGTGGGGCTCGGGGGCGCTCGGGGGGGCATGAGGGGGGCTCGAGGGGGCCTCGAGGGGAGGGCTCGAGGGGGCTTGAGGGGGGGCTCGGGGGGGGCTCGAGCGGGCCTCGAAGGGGGGCTCAGGGGGGCTCGGGGGTTCGAGGGGGGCTCGGGGGGAGGCTTGAGGGGGGCTCGAGGTGGCTCGGGGGGGCTTGAGTGGGCTCGGGGGGGCATGAGGGGGGCTCGAGGGGGCCTCGAGGGGAGGGATCGAGGGGGGCTCGAGGTGGCTCGGGGGTGCTTGAGGGGGGCTCGGGGGACTAAAAAGTAGAAAATAAAAATTATTGAAAAAAAAATTTTTTTTTAAGAAACCACGTTTTTAAAACAGTTTATAAAAAATTAATAAAAAAATATATAAATAAAAAAGTATAAAACAAAAAATATATAAATTAAAAAGTATAAAAAAAAGTTAAAAAAAAATATTCTTTTTACTACACGAACGTTCTTTTTACGAACTTCACAGAGATTTGTCCAAGGACGATTCGTTTTACAATTATCTAAAACACGAACGTTCTTTTCAGCAGTAAGTATATTTACTTATAAACTGATGTAGGATTATAACCCTATACAGAAGTTTTAAAACGAAAAAACGTGGGGCGCAGGCATGCAAAAGATAATTTAATGCATGAATTCATCATCAAGTTAAAAAATAATAATGCAAATGACATGAACTATTATGCTTTCTATCTCTAATACAAAATGCGCCCCACGTTTTTCGTTTTAAAACTTCTGTATAGGGTTATAATCCTACATCAGTTTATAAGTAAATATACTTACTGCTGAAAAGAACGTTCGTGTTTTAGATAATTGTAAAACGAATCGTCCTTGGACAAATCTCTGTGAAGTTCGTAAAAAGAACGTTCGTGTAGTAAAAATAATATATTTTTAAAACTTTTTTTTATACTTTTTAATTTATATATTTTTTTATTTTATACTTTTTTATTTATATATTTTTTTATTAATTTTTTATGCTAAATTCGCGGTATTTTAAACATATCCTTCAATCTAATAGAATGCTGATCAGATCAGTTGGGTGTGTGTATAGCGATTTCAATCTCCTCCATTCACTCCCTGGATATCCTTAGACTAGACCTCCATCATCAGATCACAGCTAGGTCAATCCTTAGCAGAGAACCAAGGCTTCAAGGTTACCTCGTTCGTATGAAAACTGACCGGTGTCTTTAATTATGTGACCGTCACTGTATACATATAGCGTGATATAGCGTTTATCGACACTTAACTGTCAAAATCCAATATTTTTTACTGTTAAAAGTGATAAGTCGGTATATCATATTTATCGCGTTTCGGTCATGCTAGGGGACTGCACTTAAATCCTACTAATATTATAAATGTGAAAGTTTGTGGGTTTGGATGTTTGGATGTTTGTTCCTCAATCACGCAAAAACTACTGAACGGATTTGGTTCAAATTTGGCACACAGATAGAAGATAGCCTGGATTAAAACATAGGCTACTTTTCATCCCGATATTCCCACGGGAACGGGAACCACGCGGGTGAAACCGCGGGCGGCCGCTAGTATTAGATAAAAGTTACTTGGACAAATTACCTTGGCAAGCGATATACGTCAGCACTAAGTCCGAGTTCGGGATCTCCATGTTGATGTACGAGGCGTTTATGTAGTCGCCCGTAGGTCCATTTTTCAATACCACTCTAGTAGAATCATCTGTAAATAGAACGTTAATTATTATGTAACCTTTAAATTATAATAATTTAATTACCTTAAGGCTCCGTAGCGATTTTGCCGCTGACTGCCGCTCTCTCGCTCGCACATTTCATGTTTTCTCAAGATTTCTTAAATCTGAGTGCGTAAATGAAAAATGTGTCTAGGCCACTTTTCGCAATATAAGATTACGGACATTTTAAAATATATTTTAGTTTTTTGTTGCTAAAGTACACAAAGTTATCGTTTCTAAGGCACCCATTACACGGTAGGTTTTGCTGTCAGTTTAACCACAGTCACGGGCTGTGACTGACGATTAACCTACCGTGTAATGTAGTGACTGATGGTTGCATGATGTGATTTGTTCTTTCCATCAGTCAATCAGTCAAACGTAATTCATGACTGATGGAATTTGACTGACGCTTGCATGACCATGTAATGGCTGCCTAACAGTTATTTGAACTGGCAAATACGATAACTTTTTGTACTTTAGCAACTCGAAACTGAAATATATGTTGAAATGTCCGTAATATTATATTGCGAAAAGTGGCCGAGACACATTTATCATTTACGCACTCAGATTTAAGAAATCTTGAGAAAACATGAAATGTGCGAGCGAGAGAGCTGCAGTCAGCGGCAAAATCGGTACGGGCTCTTAAGGGTACCATAAAGTTGTAACCATTAAAAAAAACACACAACAAGCTAAAGAGATTATCTAGTAGTACAAGTATAAACCTCACAGATTATTGTAAAAAAAACAGAATATCATCAAAAGCGCTTGTCGCGGGTCATATTTTTGACGTAAACATATTGAATTCTACATCAAAATACACTTCAACGTACTGTGAAGTTGCTCCAATAACACTTTTTTTAAGAAAGATAATTGTGTTAAAGATAATGATGAAAAAACATCGAAAAAGTGCAGAGGTGAGGTTATTTTCCATACAGAGATAGATGTTTCCATATAACCGAGCCTTAAGAGACATTATTTATAACATAGTTAGTGGATGTACGATATATATACTTTATAAACAAGGAATATCTGTAAAAACGTTAAAACAATATACTCACAAGGCGCAATATCCCTGTACCTATTCTTGTTAAGATTGTGCGGTAATTTCGCCGCTGTCGAAGGTTCGTCGAGCCTTCTCAGTAGAGTTTCATACTGCTTCAACGCAGCGCCGCTCGCTAGCCCGTCGCCTAGTAGGAGCATGGACTGTTCTAGGGCGTCTCCCTCGAACTCGCCTGAACCGAGCGGGACGAAACATACGGCGGGCTCTTCGGGGCCGGTCTCTTCGGGCTCGTAGACCGCTGGATAAAATTATGAGGCATGGTTAGTTATGTGCTAAAAACGTGCTTTTTTACGAAATAAACCTAATCGAATAAAGGTAAAAAATGCTTAACTTGTATACGATAGAATTTGGTCTTAAAATAAAGCCAATTTGCTACATTGACCAAGTTCTGTCTTATTTTTTGCACATGTAGAAAAACAGTTATTTAATCCTTACATATAATAAAACAATAGAAAAAGTGTGTCTGTAAATTACATTTATTTAAAAAAAGAAATATCTGGCGCGATGGAGACATAGTAATAGAGTAAGAATTTGAAAAAAAAAGTGTGTCTGTTTGTCTGTTTGAACACGCTAATCTCCGGAAATACTGAACGGATTCGAATGAAACTTTTTTTGTTATATAGCTGTTAAGCCTGGCCATAACTTAGGGTATAATTGATTTTGGAAAATGAAACAACTGATGCAGAACCATAATGGTCCAACATAACTATAAGAAATATAAAAATGACACCTTTGCAAAAGTTGTTCAGCCTGATGAGCATTTTTTGTTGAGGTATAAATAACGAAGATCTGGAACACCTGATGCAGAACCAATTGGTCCAGCTAAACTTTACAAAATATAAGAATGACATCTTTGCAAAAGTTGTTCAGCCTGATGAGATTTTTTTGTTGAGGTATAAAAATCGAAGATCTGGAACACCCGAAGCAGAACCATAATGGTCCAGCTAAACTATACAAAATACAAAATGACACCTTAGCAAAGGTTGTTCATCCTGATGACCATTTTTTGTTGAGGCATAAAAATCAAAGATCTGGAACACCTGCTGTAAAACCAAGTTTAATTTATATGCAAAAAATTGAAGATCATCTGATATGGAATCTAAGAGATCAGGTTAAAGATGTTTAGCCACAGAATACATAATAGTACAAGTACAGAAGATCCACTCCGCAAAGTCAATTATTAAAATAGCGACTCTATTCCATACACAATAAAGTGCAATTCAGGTTGCACGCCGCTCCCTTGGCTACAGTTATATTCACCTAGAAGTTGCCTCTCTTTCTATCGCGTAGCTCTTATCTCCTCTAACGAATTCAGGGTTTCACTTTCTTCTTTTATATAATAATTAAATAACAGGTAGTTAATTTATTACAAGTTATGAGGTTGTGTAATAATGTGTAGGTACTTAAATATGTTTCAAAATAACCTAGGATAGGTACAGTCAACGCCACATCAGACATGCTGACTTTGAGTCAATTTGCTTTCATAGGAAATGAAATTGTATTCATAATTAACTTTATTTCGAAAGTAGGTAAGTAAGTACCTACCTAATCTATAAATTATTATTTCAGTAAATAGTTGGGTGAATATTGTTTAACAAATAAGACAAGTACCTACCTAAGAATAAATGGATACTAAATACTAAGTACATAGTAGACAAGCACTTCTTACGTTTCGATGTCGTTTGGAACTTTTGGAAGTGTGAAAAACACGTGAGGTTCGGATCCTTTTTATTAATATTAAGGTAGCCCATTACGATGTCATATGCCTTCATTTTGGTTATAATAATATTATTATAGAGTGACTATCGAAATCGAACTGCTAACGTGCGACCCAGCCGGCACGCGATAGCCCTCTGAAATTAGTCCGTCCGGACGGACCCGCTGGCTACTTGTAGCTTCGTACCTAAAGCGCGGAGTGGGCCTAGCCTGGTTTAGCATAATATAATAACATAAGCTGGGAGTACCTCCACGTGGTAAAGGCGACTTAAAGCCGCTGGTGTCGATCTAAATACCGGTTGTTTTTAGCATGGCAAACTTTATGTGGCTTTTCCAGGGTTAGTAATGCTTCAGGTCTTTTCATATTGGCTCCCGAAGGAAAGACTCCGAACATAGTTTATAAAGAATTTTTAAAACTATGTTTACAATATTAAATATAAAAAAAAATTTACTTTTAACACTGCTACAAGTATTTTCTTATGTAACTACATTAGTTCTTATTTACATGCTATGCTGGAGTCATAAAGTCCACGCGTACGAAGTCGCGGGCATCAGCTAGTTATGAATACTTTTGATATGGAAATACTACCGAAACAACAAGTCGCTGAAAAACCACATTCAATTTTCAAAGGGCAGAAAAGTTACTATGAAATGTAATAACGTGGCTGAATAAACCATAATTCTTTTCCTTTTTTCCAAAATTAAGTATACGAAATGTCAATTTGACTTCCGATTTGGCAATTATCTGTCATTAGGTTGACAGATACCACAGACTAATAAGTGTACAACTAATTATGAATCACAGATTAAAAAAATAAAAAACTTCAACATAAAAGGCCGGGTCTCCTTTATCATCATACTAAAAATGTACCCAAACTTTTTTGAAAGCTTAAGTAAGTTTGAAACGCCATAATTACTTAACTAGTACCTTTTATCTGTATTTAGACTTGAAACTAAAATAAAATTTTAACTGACAACACTTAAGAAACTGATTGAATATGGCAAAAGAAATAAAACAGCCAAGATACATAACAAATAATAGACTAACAGAATACATTACTAGTTGAAATGCATCCAGTAGTGAATCTGATATTCATTTTTACCCGACTACGGCGAAGCAAGGAGAGGGTTATGATTTTGACAGCATGTATGTATGTCCATCTGTCCCCTCATAACTTCTAAACTACTTATCATAATTTGACAAATGAGTTATCACTAGAAGCGTCTTAATCGTCCGCTGGTTATAAGCTATGTGACGTCACATTAAATTAAATATGGCGCACTCTAGAGGACTTAAAAGTCATGAACAATTTTTTTTAATGATGCCGTGTTGGGTATCAAATAAACTATCACTTTTCAAATAAATTGTTATCACTTGTTGTCTCTTACCGTTCGGCTTGATGACTAGAGAAAGAACCCCTCGTGTGTTTCTGATCATTTGTACTACTTGCTCGTGCGTCATTTCATCCACGTCGTTGCTGTTTATCGATATCACCTGGAACAACGTAGATTTATAAAATTATTCAATATGAAATAATATCTAATATTGTACAGGTGAATTACTACAATACATCATATAAGTCAGAGATAACTCGCGCGACCAACTGTATGCTAAAGTAAATGCTCAAAGTCTCTTAACTAATCTCTTTGTAACTGTTCCTTAAAGCAGGGGTGGCCAACAAGCCGATCGCGATCGACCAGTCGATCTCTGGAGATAGTGCAGTCGATCGCGAGACATAACAAAAACTGCTTTACTTGTGGTTGCAAAGCAAGTAGCAACAGAACGGGAGGCGGGTGCGACGGTTTTGTAGTCAAAAATACCCCAAAAATTAAAATGCTTTAAGTCGATCTCAACAGGTCAGGTAAAGTAGATCGCAGCCCTAGACAAGTTGGCCACCCCTGCCTTAAAGTATACTGCAACTGCAACTCTGCAAACTATGTTAAGACTCGAGCTCACTGCCGCGCAAAAGTTGATACCAATAGATAGTCACAATGACGTTGACCTAAAAATATGGTAATCTGAAATTGTACTAAACTTATTGATACTTGCGATGGGCGGTTTATACAGGGTTAATGAAACTGAACAACTTTCTCTAAGGAACACATGGCCAAATATGTAAAAAAAAATAGACTATCCATACAAAATCAAAGAGACACGACACGTGATCAATTTATTATGGGATGACCAAAATTTTGTGGCGAAATTCGACACATGTTTCTTAGAGAAAGTTGTTTAGTTTCATGGACTGGATTCATCGTTAAAATTTGGATGGTAAGTTCAAAATGACCCGATATAAGTCGTAGCACCGACGGCAGGTGGAGAAAGAGAGAACGAGGATAGACAGCAGAACAGCCGGAGGCTAGAAACCTAAATGGGTGGATGATATCACTAGAGAACTGGCTACAAAAAAAACAAATAGTGGAGAAGAGACCACTGACCTGATCGCCCTAATGCAGCTGCGCCCTAGTATTGGCAGCCACCCTTGAGACCAGCACTGGCACCGCCCCTCCCCCGCGCACGTTAAATCCGAACCTCCCGTCCGCGCCCGCCGCCAGCTGCACGCACACGCGGCCCTCGCCCGCGCCCCCGTCTGATATAGTGTCCGACTCTCTTACCTGGCCATCCATTGTCTAAATTCAAAATCTATCGCAATCGCTTTCATTCGACAGTACATTGATACTTACTTCTTTTTGACACAAATAAAAACTTACCAAAGTAATGCAGCAATGTGTCACATCCATCTGTCAAATGAAAGCGATTGCGATAGATTTTGAAGTTAGACAATTAGCCCCCTGATCTCCTTGCAGCTGTTCCTTAAAGTACGCTGCGACTCTACACACAATGTTAGGACGCGAGCTCAAGCCGCGCGATATCTATAATAAATGCCCGTAAATAGTGAAAATGACGTCGACCTAAAAATATAGTCATCTGAAATTGCACTAAACTTACGCGATGGGCGGTTTATATAAGTCCTAGCACCGATGGCAGATGGAGAAAGAGAGACCGCGGATAGACAGCAGAACAGCCGGCTGCTATAAAGCTAAATGGGCGGATGATAACACTTAAGAACTGGCTGGAAAAAAAAGAGTGAAGAGACCACTGACCTGATCGCCCTCATGCAGCTGAGCCCTAGTATTGGCAGCGACCCTTGAGACCAACACTGGCGCCGCCCCTCCCCCGCGCACGTTGAATCCGAATCTCCCATCCACGCCCGCCGCTAACTGCACGCACACGTGGCCCTCACCCGCGCCCCCGTCTGACATAGTGTCTGACTCTCTTACCTAATCTCCTTGTAGCTGTTCCTTAAAGTACGCTACTACTGCATCTACTCACAATGTTAGGATGCTTACTGCCGCGCAATATGTATAGTTGATGCCAACAAATAGTGACAGTCACGTCGACCTAAAAATATGGAAATCTGAAATTACACTAAACCTACTGATACTTGCGATGAGCAGTTTACATAAGTCATAGCGGTAGGTGAATGAGGAACAGAACGGGCGGCTACTAAAAATTTAAATGGGTTGATGATATCACTAGAAAAAGTAGTAAAAACTAGCTGCAAAAAAACAAAAGAGTGGAGAAGAGACCACTGACCTGATCGCCCTCATGCAGCTGAGCCCTAGTATTGGCAGCGACTCTTGACACTAGTACTGGCGCCGCCCCTCCCCCGCGCACGTTAAATCCGAACCTCCCATCCGCGCCCGCCGCCAGCTGCACGCACACGCGGCCCTCGCCCGCGCCCCCGTCTGATATAGTGTCCGACTCTCTTACCTGATCTCCTTGCAGCTGTTCCTTAAAGTACGCTGCGACTCTACACACAATGTTAGGACGCGAGCTCAAGCCGCGCGATATCTATAATAAATGCCCGTAAATAGTGAAAATGACGTCGACCTAAAAATATGGTCATCTGAAATTGTACTAAACTTACGCGATGGGCGGTTTATATAAGTCCTAGCACCGATGGCAGATGGAGAAAGAGAGACCGAGGATAGACAGCAGAACAGCCGGCTGCTATAAAGCTAAATGGGCGGATGATAACACTTAAGAACTGGCTGCAAAAAAAAGAGTGAAGAGACCACTGACCTGATCGCCCTCATGCAGCTGAGCCCTAGTATTGGCAGCCACCCTTGAGACCAACACTGGCGCCGCCCCTCCCCCGCGCACGTTGAATCCGAATCTCCCGTCCACGCCCGCCGCTAACTGCACGCACACGTGGCCCTCACCCGCGCCCCCGTCTGACATAGTGTCCGACTCTCTTACCTGATCTCCTTGTAGCTGTTCCTTAAAGTACGCTACTACTACATCTACTCACAATGTTAGGATGCTTACTGCCGCGCAATATGTGTAGTTGATGTGACAATCACGTCGACCAAAAAATATGGAAATCTGAAATTACACTTAACCTAACTGATACTTGCGATGAGCAGTTTACATAACTCATAGCGGCAGGTGAAGCTTAAGAGAGAACGAGGAACAGAGCGGCCGGCCACTAGATACCTAAATGGGTGGATGATATCACTAGAAAAACTAGTAAAAACTAGCTACAAAAAAAAAACAAAAGAGTGGAAAAGAGCCCACTGACCAGGGGGCTAATTGTCTAATTTCAAAATCTATCGCAATCGCTTTCAGTATGTGATACATTGATGCTTCTTTTTGGCACAAATAAAAACTGCCTTTCTATTGTCTAATTTCAAAATCTATCGCAATCGCTTTCAAGATGTAACACATTGATGCTTCTTTTTGGCATAAATAAAAACTTACCAAAGAAATGCAGCAATGTGTCACATCAATCTGTCAAATGAAAGCGATTGCGATAGATTTTGAAAGTTAGACAATAAGTAGGCTGATCACCCTCATGCAGTTGCGCCCTAGTATTAGCAGCAACCCTTGACATTAACACCAGAAAGAGAGAGACCGAGGATAGACAGTAGAACGGCCTACTACTAGAAAGCTGATTGGGCGGATGATATCTATGATATAATAAAGAGTGGAGAAGAGACCACTGACCTGATCTCCTTCATGCAGCTGAGCCCTAGTATTAGCAGCGACTCTTGACACTAGCACTGGCGCCGCCCCTCCCCCGCGCACGTTAAATCCGAATCTCCCATCCGCGCCCGCCGCCAGCTGAACGCACACGTGGCCTTCACCCGCGCCCCCGTCTGACGCTGTGTCAGACTCGTCTACGTAGGAAAGGGGCACGCGGAGGGCGCGCTCGAGGAAACCGCCGTCACTAGGGGAGGAAATAAGAACCGTCAATAAAAAATGCAGTCGGTATTAGCAGGACAGGGACACTTCGCACTTTAAGAGTGGTCTTTAACAAACAGACGGAATTTCGAATCGGAATTCCGAAACGAAATCAATCAAAACGCAGCTAATCCATATAAATAACGGGTGTAACAAGACACTCAACGAAACCGAAGTCCACGCGTTCCGCCCATCATCAGGATCATTTTTGTCTTTTAGACTATAACTGGGAAACCAATACCTACTAAGATATGGAAGATCAAAGTCAAAAATTTTTTTTCAAACTTTTTATGAAATGTTTTTTTTAAATTGTTATTTCCTTATTTTTGGCTACAGAAACATTATCAAAATTTTATGTATTTCGTAACAACAATGGCTTCAAAACGTCATCATTCAATGTATTTCATGAGCACGCACATAAATGTTGCCTTTCAACTCGGCCGCACGCAGCTGTGTAGCATTCACTCGCAGGCGCAGTCTTTTATACGCGTTAGATTGCATGGTAATGTATGCAATGCTTTTTTGAACGAAACGCTTTTTTGAAACGATTTTAATTTTTGATCAAAAATTAAAATCGTTTCCCAGCCATAATTTTGAACAAAAATAATCCTGATGATGGGCAGAATACGTTGACCTCGGCTTCGTTGAGAGTCAAATTCAAAGTCAAATAAGCTTTATTCAAATAAACTTAATTATTAATTACTTTTGAATCGTCTATATTTTCCTACCACCAGTTCCAGACTTTTTTGACGGGCCTTGTTACACCCTGACCTACCACACACATGCGAGAGTACGAAGCTATAAATACGTGGCGGGCCCGTTTAACCGAGCCAAAGACAGAGGGCGGCCGCGGTCAAGCCGGGTTGCACGTTCGTTCGATTCGATGCTCTATCTATACACTTACTGGTCTGTGGGCGGGGCGCAGTCAGTCCAGGCGGGGCGCGGCGCGGGCTCGGTGTGCGTGGTGACGCGCGCCCCGCGGGCGGGACACGTGACGCTGGTGGGGCCCGGCGACGCTGTGCCGCCTGAGCGCCCGGTCTATACACTTACTGGTCTGTGGGCGGGGCGCAGTCAGTCCAGGCGGGGCGCGGCGCGGGCTCGGTGTGCGTGGTGACGCGCGCCCCGCGGGCGGGACACGTGACGCTGGTGGGGCCCGGCGACGCTGTGCCGCCTGAGCGCTCGCGGTTGCGGGAACTGCTGCGTCTGTAACAACAGATTTCAGTATGAATAATAGAAAGAGATTTTTTCAAAAGAAAGACAGGTTTTTGTTTTTCATTTATGATTTCTTAAACAATTTATTTTTGTAATACAACAAGTTAAACGTATGCTGCGTTAAACGCAGATCATGCGCGCGAGCAGCCGCGTCATGTGTCTATTCAAAGCAAATAAAAAAACAACTTTTATTTGGCATAACAGAGACCCGCGATTTTAACGCAGCTGACGTCCTAAATAAAAAATTTATTAATGCACATACCTAACAAAGCTCCTATTAGACGATCTTGACCTCCTCGCATCTTCCAACGCTTGCGTCTCCGTTCTAGGTACAGTAGGTGCTGTAATTCCCGCCAGAGCGCCTAAGGCACCTAGCAACGGTCGCCTACGAGGCGCCCTAAGGCGGAAGAAGCCGTGCCTTTCTACGCTACACCGCCAGAGGGCCTTAGCGGCGCGGGCCGACCGCATGTTGAAGCCTAACACTGTGTCGTATGATTCAGACTGGAACAAACGGGTGAAACAGTTGATAAACAGTTCTAAATGCCTTAATAGCCGCTAAGGCACCTAGCAGCGGTCGCTTACGAGGCGCCCTTAGGCGAAAGAACCCGTGATTTTTATTTTGACATAATGAATATACAGAGTATTACAAAACAACCCGCAATGAATATACAGAGTACAACAAAAACATCAACATTTATGAAAAGCTGATTTTTTTATGATATTAACAAAATATTCACATTATTCGAATAAAAATATGATAAGTAAGTAAATCAAATAACTTACTGGTTCTCGCTTCAACTGAATAAAAAACTGTTTCTTCTTGAAGGAAATCTTGACGATTTTACTCCAAGAGAACGTGTTCACTCGGATGTTGTTTTGAAAGACCACTATTCCTATTGACGTAACGCCAATAAATATGTCTTTTCCGTTGTAATCCTGAAAGAAATAATAATTGTTGAGTTCCTCATTTCAGATATCTCAACATTCAGTACAGCAGAGTCTGTAGGAACAAATAACTAAGTAAACAATGGGGGATGTCCGAAAAAAATAAATTGGCTGAATATTTTTCTATAGGTAGGAATAAGCACCCTTAGTAATAGAAAAAAGTGAGTTTTTGGTTGCGTGAAAATGTTTAAAAAAATTAAAGTCTCTTCGGCTTCACAAATATACAAAAGTAACAGCCGAATGGAAATTTTACCTTTGCCACCACCTGCCACAACTACAAGATGGTATTAAAAAAAAGTTTCAAACATGACAAATGTCAAAACTTTTTATTTTTTATTCGTGTTGTTGTTGTGGCAAGTGGTGGCAAAGGTATTACCTCCATAAATTCTGCTGTTACTTTTACACATTTGTAAAGTCGAAGAGATTTTAATTTTTTACAATTTTTTTACGCAACGGAAAATTCGGGAACTTTTTTTCTATTACTCAGGGAGCTTATTCCTACCTATAGAAAAATATTCAGCCAATTTGATTTTTTCGGACATTCCGCATTGAAGATCACTGGCGAAATCCAAAAGGGAGCCGCCAAAGCACAAAAAGAACAAGAAATTGTTGATTTTTTTTATGTAAGCACCTTTTTTTTCGCAACTCATAACTAGCGTAGTTATGTTTTGTTTATACTTTACGTATCATAGAGTAGAATAGATATTTATTGACACTCACATTACAGAAGATAAGAATGGAAAAAAACAAACAAAGGCACAGAATAATAAAGAAAATAAACAATAAACTGACTAACTGAAGACAAACAAAATAAACTTAAAAATAACAAGGCACACATGCAAATGTAAAGTTAAAGTGAGGCCTTAAAAGACCCCGCCACTTTAAGTCTCTGCGTCATTCTCAGCTGGGCAGAATGAGCACAGAGGCGCTGCGCTGTTATTTTGACAGGATCAGTAGTAGGTAGTGGGGGTCAGTGACATAAAATATTGTTTTAAATATAATCTGTCTGTCAGTCCGAATGTCTGAATATCAGAATGCAAATTTTAAATTAGACCTGTCCCCTGATTTTGTAACTTTGTTGCAATCAACTCTGACAGAAATTGCGGTTACATTACAACTCTAATAAGAATTAATGTGACAACTATTTTTTTTTTATTAGGGACAGTACACAGCACGATATCATTTTAAGTTACAAACATAATGTAGGCCAATTACGACTATCCAGCGGTTTAACATTTTGCGCTCGAATTAGCGTGACAAGATACATTTAATATTAATCTTTTTTTTTTGACATCAGTACCAAAGTGGTACTAGAATTTAAAAACTTAGAATAAAAAAAAAGTACTCAAGGGAAGCCTCACTTTCAAAAATAAAAATAGAAAAGGAAATAAAAGATAATTACAATTTACAGAGTGACGAAATCCCTCTTGTTAGTTTGCCATACTATCATTATTAACAGATCCGGGCACCTCGCAGATTTTCAGTGGTGGGGGTGGGAGTGGTTGAACAACAAAGGGGCTGAAAAGCGATTGTTACGTGATTAACTTCCTATTATACCACATTAAATCCAGAGCTCTGTAAATTGTATACCTTCAATCGCTTTTCAGCCCCTTTGTTGCTCAAACATTCCCACCTCCACCACTGAAAATCTGCGAGGTGCCCGGATCTGTTAATAATGATAGTATGGCTAACTAACTAGAGGAATTTCATCGCTCTGTAAATTGTCCACATGTCCGCCCTATTTCCGGAGCCAGCTCTTAGTATAATAGTTTTTTTACCATATAAAGTAGTACCACTTAGTAAAGTACCTACAATGTGATTAAATTAATAATATTGAGAATATATGGCAAAGAGTAAATTTTAGATTTAAATACGTCGTTTTGTACTGCAAGTGCTCTGAAGTCGGTTACTTTTACTGTACATTATTAAATTAATCCCATAGCACATTATCTAAATAAACTGCAGCATAAAATTATAATAGTTCAGTAAAATTACGGGTTCGCAAAACATTAAATGGTAATAAGCTGTAATTTTGCAATCTGACTTTAATGTGATTATAAAACACTAATATAAACGAATCCAACTAAATCTACGAATACAAAAAATACAGCGTAGTTGTAACTTTTTTTGTTGGATTTACATTCACAATCAAATTATAGTTCCAAATCAAGCAAAAAGTAAAGAAAGTATGTAATTAGCAATTTTGCTAAAGCAATTAAATAAATTCATATTTTGGTCAGTAAAGTAAAAAAAAATTTAGTGAAAATTAGTTGGATTTATTTACAAAATGACAGCTAGCCATTTAATCTAACGATCAAAAGAAGAAAGACCGCTATTGCAAATTATTTCTATTTCGTCATACTAGCTCCCGTAATTTTACTGAACTATAATCATTAATTATAGTGAAGTGTAAGGAATGTGTCAGTAATTGGTATTTAACATACTATGGGTAGTTCCACAGGACAATAAATATTTTAAAAAGTGGGTAAGGCCAAACCACCGTGCAAATCATCCTGGTCATTTTAATTTTAGTTGCATGAATTACTTATTTATTAATTGTAGTAGTTACCTATTTTTATTAACTTTAAATACACAAGTTAGGTACTTCCTCAATGCACTTGGGGCACACTATGGGAAAAACAGCTATTATATAAGTATATCAAATACCTACACTATAAAATACATCAAAACTTTCAACTTTAATTTAAATGCATTTGAGCACCTATATTTTCATTTCCAATTAATATGTTTTCAACAAAGGATTTCCTAATTCATTCCGCTGTAATAAACTCATTACGGTTGATTATAATATTATAAATAATACACAATTTCTTGTAAGGTATAAGTATTTTGGTGTCGAAAATTTGTAGCATAGACATGAAATAAAACACTTTTTAGTACTTTGGTAACTAGTTGGTATTTGGTATGATTTACCGACGTTTCGGCACCTTTGCAGCTGCCGTGGTCACGGGGGAGGGGGACTGAACAAAGGTGCCGAAACGTCGGGTAATAAAAAATCAAACCAAATACCAACTAATTACCAGAGTACTTTCAATAAAACCGCGCTAGTATCCGTTGAAAAGGGTTTTACTCACTTATGCTCTGAAATGTTTTGATTCCATTTGAAAATGGAATGCGGGGCGTTCCACATTTCCGCGAGGGTCTGGTTCATTCTAAATTTGAAATTCAGGTCGGAAATGAATTTCAATACTTACTTCCCGCACTGAGTGCGGGAAGTAAGTGTTCCAAATTCAAATCGGTAGACCTTATCAGCTAGCATTCTTTTTATGAAACTTTATGGTTGCATGACCAGTCAGTTAACATGGCCACGCGAACAAATTTAAATATCACATTTTACAAAGAAAATTGTATTTCCTCGCATTTCGTGAGTAAAGTATTATACAAACCTTGTACTGGAAGCTACTTGCATTGCCTCGAATGATTAAAGCCCTCGCCTGCGGCTCGGGCTTCAAACCATCCTCGACAATGCAATCGCTAGCTTCCCGTTCTCGGATGTAATGTACTATTATTTCAAGTCTAGTGGTCGCGTAAGCTTGAAAAGTGAATATTTGTATCATAGTTTGGTAAACGTCAAGAAATAAGTTCTTTATAGACTCTTACATGTCAGTTGTCTTCATAAGGATTGTAACATTTTAGCACCATGTCACTGCACTGATTACAATAGTTTATAGATATTATTATACAACACAAGAGTAAATAGTTGGTAGAGAAAGTACCACTTCTCTCGTTCATCTATACAAATGTCAATCAAACTTACCTTAGCCGGATGCGATTCCACACCATAACAATCTAGTCTCTTAGCATGTTCTAGAAAGTTTGCTTCAGCATCGGCCGGGGTCTGGCCTCGGTGCAACTTGTGGAGTTCTCTTATACGTCGCTCGTCTTCGGTGGTTTGTTTTGGTAGGAGGCATAACTCGGATAGGTAGTCCGGTGGGTGTTCTGATACGTTGTAATCACCGAGTTCCGCTTGAAAGACAATAAAAAGATTAGTAATCTGTGGAGTATCCTTACTAATATTATAGTCGAAAGTCCGTTTGTTTGTTTGTTACGCCTTCACGTCTTAACTACTGAACCGATCATCATGAAATTTTGCATACATGTTGTCAGGGGTACAGAGAAGGACATAGGGTACCTTTCATCCCGAAAAAGTATTGTTCCCGAGGGATAGCAAAAAAACATTTCCACGCAGACGAAGTCGCGGGCGGCCGCTAGTTTACTATATTTCTTGAAGTGTATTTGGTATATGATTCGAAAAGAGGTTGACTGCCACCCTAACTGTGTTTAAACTTACAATAATAATAATAATAACAAACGGTTCTTACTAATATAACTTTCCTGTTTTGAATTATATTTTTGTAAATAATTAAAAAATGCCAAACATGTATGTAAAATGAATTTAAAAAATCCTACAATATTTTTTTATGAATGCTTAGTAATTTCAATAGGCAATGTATTTGTTTGTATAACCATAGTTAGTAAAAATTTACTGATATTTGGTAACCTGCCCCCTGAATATGCAACTCTGTTGCTAACAACTTTTGATGGGAACTGACAGAAATCGCAATTACATTGCTGCTTAAGTAAGAATCAATGTGACAACAATGTTACTTAGAGCAGCAATGTAACTGCGATTTCTGTCAGCTTCAATCAGAAGTTGATTGCAACAGTTACAAAATCAGGGGGCAGATAAGGTGAAAGTAAAATCTTTGGATCCCATACATACAGTATGATTTTCCAATGATGTCAATGTCAGGGTAATAGGTTGCTGTTCTACTATAGTATAGTTTAAATAAATCTTCAGCTTTATTACTTCTATAAATAAGAGTAACAATACCTTGTACTGTGAAAGAGGCCAGCAACAAAGCGGTGTTCTTAGGTGCTGTCATTCTTCCATCCAGTAATAGTTTCCTGAGCTGCAAACACAGCAGGTATCTCGTATACTCCTCAGCCAGACGTGACGGCTCCGGAGGGTAGAATCGGACTGCTAACCAAAACTGCGCATTCGCACCTACTTGCTTCTTCACTGATTTACCGCTGTCCAACCAACGCTGAAAAAAAATACATCAATTGGCATAAATTTTATCTATGAGGATTTGCCTCAGAAAAAAAAACAGTGGTAAATAGCCCAGTTATTTTACTATATAGAATAGAGTAATAAACTTGTTGAACATTTTTGTCTAGTAACTGTGTTTAAAAAATATTTGCGTCGTATGGCGGAATTTTCTCAAATTTTGTTTTCGAAAATCCTCTACAGAATTAAAACTAAGAAAATTTGTCTGAGAAAAAAATACTGGTAAATAGCCCAGTTATATCACTATATAGAATAATAAACTTGTTAAACATTTTTGTCTAGTAACTGTGTTAAAAAAAATAGTTTCGCATGGCGGAATTTTCTCTCCTCGAGCCACCTGTCGGTACTTCCGGTACCCGGACGGAGTTCCGGTTATCAAAACTGAGTTCATCGGCCCCCAAAACCTATGCCAGGACACCTCACACGACCAGAATCGAGTTCTAATAAGATAAGTCTCGATTTTGGCCACCATCTTGAATTTTGGGCAAAGGAGCCAAAATTGGGCCTGGCAACATTCAGAACCGAATCCAGCAGGCTTTTTTACTTCGGAAAAGTCATGTTGCCAAAATGGCTCACAAAATGCCGTTGAACTTGAAATTTTTATTTTGAACTACTAGTCCAATAATATATGTATAAGTCGTTAATTTTAAACAATACTATATAATTTACTAGAAAAGATACGACTCGTACCAGATCATATTCTCGGACGGGAATCGAACCCGCGATCTTTGCAAGTCCGGTTAAGAGCATTAGATTAGACCCACTGAGCACTGAGAGTCACTTCGTTATAGTTCATTTTAGTTGTGATAATGCAAGTTGTGAGAAATGTGACGATTTGTGAGTGATTTCACATAATTTATTGAATTAAAAACTAATTTAATTTATAGTTATAGAACTTGGATAGGACTGCAATGCAAAATATGTTCAAAGCAGCAGACGTTCAGTGTGACATTACCTCGTTATAATGCCTTTGATAAGAAAAATGTGAAACTAAAACACTTGCAAAATCACTGACGCGATTAAAAGTGTCATTAAGTGTCTGATTAAGTCGCTGCAACATGTGAAATGAGTCATATTCTACGAGTAATACAAAATGAAGAAGCCAGATAAGAGTGCAAACATTTCCAACAAACTTATGTTTTATGAATCATATTTGTGCAATTTTTTTTTTGTGATCAGTATGGTCAGAGAGCTCATTGCTAAAAAATATATATTCATATTACTGAAATGCTGATAACAATACCAAAGTATAGGAAATAGCAAATTCGCTGGACAATATTTAATAAGTTACTGATGTATTACCTAATTTTATTATTTTTTCACTGCACACACCATTATAGATTTATAACTTTTTGTCTGACTGTACAAAAACACTGACTATAATGGTGTACGAATCATCAGTGAAAAGTGTCACTTCGGATAAAGTCCGAAATTATTTTGTCCGAGATGTCAGAGGCAGACTCTATGTATAACTTGACATAAATGAAAAAGAATCATAAATACAATGTTTCAAAAACAGTGTCAAGTAGAAAATTAGAGCAGTTCTTGTAATTTTTAATGGGTTTTTTGGTCAACAGATTTTTGGACAGACACAGATACCTTTTTACAGCTTAAATTATTTAAGTTTTTATCCTCGCATGATCACACATCGTCATAAAAAAAGTAAAAAAAGGAATATTTACCGACTAGGACTACAAAATCCTAGTAGCATTTTGAACATCAAACATTTCAAGTTTGATTGACAAATAATGGGATTTTCCTCTATAATAATTTATGGACAGAGAAATAGTCAGGTTATTGGTAGTTTCCTTAATGAAATTATTTCCATAAGCAATTCCCACAGGGAAAACATAAATAGGTACTTACCTATTTAAAAGGTAAGTCACAATAAGACAATGTTTATGAATAGTCACTATTTTTTTTCAATAACATATATTATTATCCTTACTAATATTATAAATGCGAAAGTAGGTTTGTTTGTTTGTTACGCCTTAATGTCTTAACTACTAAACCGATCATCATGAAATTTTGCATACACATTCTCAGGGGTACAGAAAAGGACATGGTACCTTTCATCCAGAAAAAACGTACTGTTCTAGAGAGATAGCAAAAAAAACTGACCACGCAGACGAAGTCGCGGGCAACCGCTACTAAAAGGAGAAACTGACTGACAGATGACATATCAGCACACAGTTATTGGAACTCTCTAGTTCCTAAGTAAGTACTAAGAAAGGATTTTTGAGAAGTCCCATGGAAAGCAAAATTCCCAGCACACAAGTCATAGGCTAAGTTTATTAGTTAATATAATATACTAGCTTCCGCCCGCGACTTCGTATGCGTGGACATTCGAAAAAATCCTTAGGGGACCTTTAACCAGGATAAAAGTATTCTATGTTTATCTAGCGAGACTCCCTAAAGGTTCCCTAAGGATTTTCTCGAATGTCCACGCGAACGAAGTCGCGGGCGGAAGCTAGTATAGAGTACTTTTATCCTGGTTAAAGGTTCCCTACGGATTTTCTCGAATGCCCATGCGAACGAAGTGGCGGGCGGGAGCTAGTAAAAAATAATATACTTAGTAGAAAGTGGGCTTTGATTTTACTGCATGCCCGTGCATTTTGTTTTTGAGAAATTACAATAGACCCAAAACTCGACACATTTTTGTTTACTTTAGCCATTGACCATTATACTGTCCCAGATGTGGATACACCGCTGGTCGTTCTAACAGTATCATTCGCCCGACGATATTATTACAATGAATTCATTGTAAACTTTAAATTAATATATTTTTTGATTCAGTGAACCGATTGCAATGAAATAAAGATTTGATTATTTTTCAAAATACACAGTATATACACAGTAAACATCATCACAATTGGGTTTGCGCTTTTTACGTTATTAGCGCACAAACATACAGACAAACAGATGAACAGATAAACAGACGAAAATTCCAAAAATGTTAGAAATGGGTTCTACTGGTTATTATTAAACACCCCAACCACTTTTTTTCAAAATATTTACATTATACAGACACAACTTTTCTACAGCTTTATTATATGTATACAGTATATTATGTATAGGACAGGAATAATATAGTACTTACTGTGATTTCAGTATTTGTGCAGTTTGGTGGTGATCCGTTTTCCGTGAACTGAAGCCCAAAATAATCTTTCTCAACTAATTCCAGATGCTGGTACACTTGTTCTAGTAAAACACTGCCTTTTGCTTTTTTCTGAAAACATGTTTTTTTTATGTGCCTAATATCATAAATTGATGACAACTTGGTGAAAGTTGTCTACTATACTAGAATGTTTATAATTAAAATGAATAAGAATACAAAAGTCTATGAACAAAATGTAAAAGCGGTCTTAGACATAGAAATTAAAATTTAAAGTACAAAATGATTAAATGATCAGTGGATATTTAGCATATTTCAGTTTAGTATTGGTTATTATCACAAAACCTAACACTCCTCCTCAGTCGGTTCACTCACTTAAGGTATGATCCCGATTGCCACAGCAAGCAGCAGTTCTGCCGCAGCACTGAGCTACAAATTGAACTGTAATGTTATGATTAAAAGCCGCCTTACATTAACATTACGGTTCAATTTGGAGCGCAGTGCTGCGGCGGCACTGCTGCTTGCTACGGCGTTCGAAATCATACCTTTATTGTCTCTTCAGATATTAACTATTACCAACAGCTTAATCCAAAATTGTTTTTAGGACATAGATTGAACAAATTTTAACCAAATAATGCTTAATAAAAGAATCAAGAGGGCTGTGCCTGAGATAATTTGAACATTAATGATTTATAGCTAAAATCAGCTGTCACAAAATAGGAAAATAGGATTCATTCATAATATTTACTATCTCTGTAACTTGTAACATTATGGCAAATGAACGGTCCGAGTACAGAACCAGCAGCACTATGAAAGAAACTATACCACTGTTTTTTGATAAGTATGAAGAGCAATACAATTGGAATTTGGAAGCACTGAGATATCACAACGCAACTTACCTCGATTTGAAACGACTGTTGGGTATCATCCAGAAACTGAACGGTGACATTGAATATATTCAACTTGCGCTCCCTAGCAAGCTCAGAGGCGCGCACGTTGTATGTACCACTCGTGCTACTGAACGCACGCCGCGAAACACTCTCGATCATTGCATCTATTACTCACTTCTACCGGATTCCTATCAGATAAGTCAACGCCCGAGGCCCAATACTGCGTCAACACAACGGAGACGTATCAATAACCGAGCGCTCTTGCACCCGAACGTCAATTAACCTCGTGATTCATCCAGGACCTTCGTAATACCTTAATTACCTAACCTCGCGGCTCATTAGCCGGCTCTACAGACACTACACCACCATGACGTAATTTCATACGCGAACTGTTGCTTCTTAACACGGAAACTATTCCATTCCAATGTTTATTTATTAGCGCAGTATGTATAAACACAGGACAGCCTCACTCAGCTGATATTATAAACATTAACGTAAAACACGACGGTATGATAGACGATTTCAAGTCTTATAAAATAGACTCGTTGGCGAGTAAAACTAATTGTTTATTTAGCTTAATTTTAAAATCGATAATTTATAAAAATGCACAGCATAGACAAATTGTTGACTTGACACGACCACGACATAACAATCATGACAATGACAATGACATCTGTCCAGGGTTGGTTGCCAGATGTCTAAATCAATAAATCGCGAAAAAGGGCCCTCAGGTAGCCCAAAATCCTGCAAATCAATTAATGATTGAAGTAGCCCAAAATCGCAAACATTTTTATCGAAATAGCCCAAAAAGTGACAAGTCATGACCAAAATATCGATTTTAATCTCACTCATGGCCTTACTAGGAATATTTGGATTTCCAACAAAATAAAACAAAAATATTTCATTTTTTTTTATTTGAAATATTTTGAATGTACTAATTTGACCTAAAGTGAAGAAATTTGGTGGTATTTGCATACTTTTTCCTTAAAAGAGAGTAAAATGACTACATTTTTCTTAATTGTATGTTTCCTTCCATTGCTGTCGAAGTGAAGTAGCCCAAAAATAGCACAATAATTTGTGAAGTCCCTCAATTGAGACTATCTCAAAATACAAAAAACAAGTTGCAATGAGCGCTTTTTTAAGAAAAAAAATAGTTCCAATTTCCTCACTAGATGGCGCTATCAGAAAGTATGATGTCAAAAAATTAGCGAAAAATTCTAAGGCCGCGTTCCGAATCACGCTTACAGCACTATGAGCGCGCTGCCGCATGCCGCCCGGTCCGATTCATACTTACAACGCTCACGTAAGTTAAAGTTGTGGTTATTATTTGTGATTTTAGAAAATATTGCTCAATTTATTGATATTATGCAGGTGTTCTGTGAAGCAGTATTATTTCTTCGGACGAGATGGATAGATTTTTGGACATGTCATGTCAGGGTTGACAAGTTGACATTGACATTGACATCATACTTTTGCACAACGCCATCTACTCACAGTTTTCTTTTTTTTATCTGTCATTGAAAGCCGCTCATTTCGGTCGCGAAGAAGCCCAAATCGCGACATATCGCCCAATATGGCAAACCAGCATCTGTCTGTCCCTTGGTCTGTCCTCCATTTTGAATTAAACACAGATTAGATAGGGGATTAGTAGAGATGTGCAAACAATTATCGATTGTTATAATAATCGACAATTTTTCTTAAGAAATCGACTTTCATTATTCAATTTCTAAAGAATCATGGGCACTCTACTAAGGAAAATGGACGTAAATCCAACAGAAATGAAAATATATTTTATGTTTCGGATACCATGCCTAGATCATGTGGATATAAGTTTTATTTTGATTAACCATTGGGTAATGGAGATACTACCGCACGCTGAATGTGGATAAAATAAAACATTTATTTGTATTAATTCAGTTTACTTTTGGCTTCAATAACTAGTGCATATTATATTATATTTTTAAAACAAGTAATTACCTATTTTAACACGTTTTTATTAGGTTGCTTTCGCGTTTGTTTGTTTGTTTTTTACGTTTTAATTTAAATAATAAGGTATACCTTAAAACCACATAATACAACATTTCACATTGGTAACTCCTGACGAACGGACCAGGCGGTAAACTACTGCGCCATCGAGTTTCTCTGGTAAATCCTACCAGCTCGCTGTTACTATTCACATATTTATATATAATATATTGATTTATCTTACTTGCTTTTTACATGTTTGTACGCTCCTATCTTTTTTCTCCGGCGTCCTAGCTACTTGTTGCCATACAAAGAAATAGAGTATAGATTATTATCTTTCAATTGATATAGGTATATTTTGTTACTGTTGGTTCAACGTCCAATTTGACCAAGATCCTTTGGGTATGTCATTTTTTTTAAATTATGCAACTGCTCCTCGCTTTTTGGCAGGACCTTTTTTTGCCAATTCGTTTTGTTTTTTGTTATTTTTTTTTCCTTTTTTTTCTAATGCTTTATGAGCTTCACTTATGTAATTTTCTTTTTTTTTTAAATTACAATATTCTTTATTGCTAATACAGTTTTTTTTATTACTATTACATTGGTCTATCTTATTTTTATTACATTTTATTGTTTCTTGTGTGTTGTTTACATTCTTTTGCGTTAGTTTCATATCATATAGTATACTATATTTTAAAGTGTACTAAGTATATTATATTATTACATATCATATTTCTTTACAATTTCTGGTTATATCCTGTGTATACACGGTTATTTTTAAAGTTTATCTAAAAATGAAAAGGGGTGTTCAGACCACGTTAATGAACAACTTTTACTATGGTGCCAACTACGAAATCGCGAAAGAAAAATCAGCTGTTCCATACATTATAGTCGAGTCGATGTTGTACTTTTCTATGGAACAGCTGATTTTTTTTCGCAATGTCGTGGTTGTTTCCATAGTAATATGTTCATTTAAGTGGTCTGAACACCCCTTTTCATTTTTAGATATACTTTAAAAATAACCGTGTATATTATATCTCTTACTTTTATACATTCTGTTCTATATGTTTATTACTAATAATATTATGTTTCTTATAACTGTATTACACTTTATTGTTACTTAATAGTTGGCTTTTACATTATAATTGCCTGCTTGTTTATAGGTTTCTGGGGTCTGGGCAACCCCCATTTTTTTCATTCAGCATGCTGCACCTATTAACTTACGGTTTTACTCTACACGCCAATACAAGCAAAGCAGTTATCCGCCAGCCACCCCCACCACCTGCCGATTGTCATTTTTCCTGCATTATGAAATTCAGGGAACAAAATATGTACCCAGTTACCTTGGTGTATGACAGAAACTTTCCAATGATGCTGAGATACGCGAAACCGTAACCGACCGGTGAGCATAAGTTAGGGAAAAATTAAGGGCAGCTATAGTCTATAGCTGACCATTTTGCAATCGGGTTTTGCACCGTAAGTGTTACACATACACTGCAACTTGCAATCTTAGCAAGGTAAAATAAGTGTTGAAAGTAAAAGTCAAGAAAGTAGGTAACTAAAAAAACTAACATCGTCTGCCTTATTTGCCCCACGAATCCTAGCGTTTGTGCCTTGTGTTGTGCTCCTAAGGACTTATATTCTTATAAAAAAAATGAAGAAATGCATTAATTCGTATTTTCATGTTTTTCTAAGATTACTATCGAGTCCCACTGCAACTCAATCAATGGTCATGTTGACTTGTATTTTTTTATTTTGTAGGAAAATCTCATGGGGATGCCAGAGTATATTCATATTTTCTATAACAGCACACCAGTAGTAGTAAAAAATATTTGAATTAGAAAGGTCAGTGCAGATGCCACGACCAGTGCGTCCTGAATGATTTTTTTGGGTTCACCGGTGGATCCCATGGCCAATTGTAAAGATTTTGACTTTTGACTGTCGGCGCCTGGATTTTAGTCTTATTGCCATACCAATTATTGGCTGGGCAATAAATTAAGATGTATTGTAAGTATGTATCTTTTTATCATTTGTTTTAAGTGGTTAATCTCAGTTGATACAATTCCACTCTTTTTTAAACCGACTTATTTTTCATTAACAAAAGATATATTGCGCTGCCCTCAGCTACACACTAATTTGATAGCTCCGTGATATATTTGAAAATAATAATGTTTAAGTCAATATTTTTATCATGGTCTGAGATTTTTATGTGAAGTTTAAAAAAATTATTGCTAACAAGTAAATCAACCAGTACAAACGTTATCTCCAAGAAATAAACGCCAGTGTTTGAGTAAACAAGTGTTAAAAAAAATATAGTGCAAGTGGAAGTGAATAAACAACAAAATCAATTCAAAACCAGCAGAAAAACGCAACAAAAAGTGAGATTATTTATACGTGATTATACGCCCACACAAAATCAGTGCTATACTGAATAGTGTAATTTAAGTGAATTTTCATTAAAATATCACAAACGTCATTACACAGTACGTTTATTTTATTCAAACCGAAGTGCCGTTCAATAAGTGAAGCGATTAACCAGGTTTTGAAATTTTGATATAAATTTTGGAAAATCTCTAAAAGTTAAGGACCGATTTTAGGAATTCGAATTACACTTTGAAGTCCTCTGGAAGACGTACATTTTGACATATGGTTAATTTGCATACCTTTTATATCTGCGAAACTACAGGCAATCTCGCGAGAAAGGGACACTATACAGCCTACACAATTTTTTATCCGCCCGCTTTCTAAGATGGCTCAAACTGTAGCTTAATTCAACCCCGAGAGGTATTTTTTTCCGTTCCTCGAATAAAGAGCTCAAAAAAAATATTCAGAAATTCTCGATCCAAGTCAGCGAAATTTATTTTGAAATTTTGGAAAATCTTTAAAAGTTTATGACCCATTTTAGGAATTTAAATTGCACTTTGAAGTCCTCCGGCAGACGCACATTTTGACATATTCGCCTGCGTCTTGCTTATCGGCAACCACTGCGCTATCTTGACGCAGCCTCTCCCCAGCTCATCATCGTGACCGCGCAGTCGTTGCCGATCCGCAAGCGCAACATAGATTAATGATCCTCAAGACGTAGGACGCATTTTATGTTTGTGGCGTGTGTGTGCGAGGACCCTTAGAGTTAACCATCCAAAGGTACAATACAATGAAACAATCATTCAAACAGTTATTTGCCTTTATTCTGCATCTCATCGTAAACCAGCAGCCATAATCAATCGGTCGGTACCATTATAGGAAGAAAAATTAATACACTATTACATACTGTTACAGTTTGGTTTGAATATGTGTTACAGCTGAAGTTATGTGTAAGTAGAGTTTTATAATCGTATTACTATGTAATTACATATGGATCATGAAAACCAGGGTGCAATGCGATTTTGCTCTGTAAATATACAAAGTTTACGGGACTAGCAGTTTATAGTTAAATTATATCATTTGTACTTAGCATCCTATGCTTCCTTCTATTACACTAATGTTTGTTGGGAATCAGATTTTTCATAACAAGAAATTGAAAATTCGTGGGAAAAAAGCCCTTGGAATTTTACTAACTTTTTAATGTATGTGTTTTTCCCCTTGGGCTTAATTGATGGCTCTACCAGTTTTATTTATTCTTATGGCTCTACAAATACTTTGCATTTTAGATCAATTGTTTTGAATCTAGAGCCATAAAACTAGCCTGACAACTATGTAGATTTGAAAAAGTTTTCAGGATTTTGAAGTTTTTAAGTAAGTAAGTAAGTAAAAGTAGATACACAAAGATAAATTAATAATTATATTCATTGTTATACGAATAGGGAGTAAACTATAAACGAATTACCGCAATTTCGCACTTTATACGAGAGTAAAACTTTGATTCTTCCTGTATCTATGGCAAAATCTACTTAAAAAAAAACTAAGATTTAACGAACGTGACCTTCTGTAACTTCTGTTACTAAAGGAATGCATTATTAAAATACCTACACACAGTATATCAAAAACCCTGTCAGATCCTGAAAAAAGTGATAGTGTGGCTGAAACTGAATAACATTCTCCAAGGAACATAGGTCGAAAAACGAATTTTTTTTTCGCCTTTCCATAGTAAGTCGGTCAGAAACTGAATAATACATTTTGTATTGGGAGTATGAAATTTTTTTTTCGTTTTTCGACCTATGTTCCATGGAGAAAGTTGTTCAGTTTCAGCAACACTATCACCTTTTTCAGGATCTGACATGGTTTTTTGATACACAAAAATTATTTTTGTGAAAACAAGGATTTGGTTTAAAAAAAAAAATTAACAGTAGGTAACCAACCAACCATATTGATTGTTGAAGTGTTTTATGAAAAATCTGATTCAGCAAATTATAAGTACAGTTAGTCGCAATATCGCATCGCACGACTTATTATAAGTCACTGTGTACCTTACTGCTTGTGTGGGTTAGTGTTGTGTTGTAGTCGATAAAATATCTGCATCGAGTATAAATTTAGTTATATGGCCAAACATCCCTTTTTAAATACACATTTTTTGCACTTGTAATAATTTTTGAAAATATAAATTTTGATAATATTTTTTTCCTTTTGTTCCTAAATATTAATCCAAATAGTTTTATTATCCTTAATATTGTATTTACAATTTTTCAACAGCCGAAAAATATGTTCAATTTTTATAATATTATTTTTTTAACGACTCTTGTTAAGTAGTAGGTAACAGTACAAATATTAATGATCACAAGTTGGTTTTCATTGGTCATTAACATACATTACATTACAGCCTTATTACTATTGGTAATACAGTTAACAGCAGGTCTTAAATTGAAAACATTCTAACTAAATTATTTACACACGACACTACAATACATATTTTACTGACGATAGAATTTATAGAAAAATTTAAATACTCAAAAATACCTATTTAAAGATCAGTTCAAATATAAATGGAGGTTAAAGTGTATAGTAGCTCTCTTCGTAATTTATATAATAAGCAGTAATAAGATTATATATTATTTATTATAATATATTGTTTGTGAGTTGCCAAGAAATATAAATCTACTAGGCTCATAAGAATAATGAATTGGTACAGTCAGCAACGAAAGTCGCTTAACACTTTAGTACTTTTTTGACGATATCTCACAGTTTGAAAGATTAATCAAAAAAGTTACTATGATAAAGTACTAAAGTGTTAAACGACTTTTGTTGACTTATAGTATTAACCAACATGGCACCGAATAGAAAATAATTTAATAAGAATACCAGTAACATAAATTATTATTTAAAAGTATATTACGAAGTTGAAGAGAGCTTAGAAGAGAATTTAGCTCAAACTAGATAATTTAATTTGTGCATACTTTTCGGGCACTTCTCCACATCTCTAAAATAATTACTTAAATGTCAAAATTTGTCTTTTTGAAACTTTTTATATAATATGTATAATATTTTCAAAATCTACAGTTCCAAATGCGAGGCAATTTTATTAGTTTAATATTACTACCCAAAAATATGCACATAAATAAATTTGTTCATTAAATAAATTTCAAGACCATCTGTTACATGTATTTTATATTTGAAAATTGTCATAATGGATTCGGAACGTATAAAACAACATCTTTGACACTGCCAAAAAATCCAACTTGAATCTACAATTTTATTTAAAAAGCTATGAAATTAAACTTAATCGTGGAACTAATAATACGGCATTTAAAATAAAATTAAGAAAACAATATTTACAATTTATGATAGTATTTTAATTACTTACTATCTATTCTATACATATCGTTTTATACCTATCTATCAACAAAAACCTACCAAAGATTAAAAACTTCCAGTAGGCCTCTAAGACTGACGACACATTATCTACTTCCATAATATCATTATTATTTCTAAAACTATAAAGTGCAACATTCGCTAAGTAGAACGAAATAACTCAGAGTATTTCAATAAATTAATGTACCATCTACATTACAGATTTATCGCCGAAAATTTTATTGTACTTATTTACAAAATGCAGTATTTTATACAAAAAAAGGAATAATACTAGGAATATCCACAGTCCACCATACATCGAGTTCATCTTTCCTTAGAATCCTATTAATCCCAGCTTTTCCCACCACGAGTTACACCCTAATACTGTAGAGTAATATATTTTTATATAAAAAAAAATCAATCTATGGTAGTTGTGTAGCTTGTTTTAATCCAGAATGAGTTTTGTTCAGAAATCGTTTGAAAAACTGATATTTTTGTAGATAAAAGGAGGAGTCACTACACCGGTTGGAATGGAAATCCTCATTTTATTATTTGTACTAATAAACAACTACTTCTTAAAAGTCTATGACATTCCATTCATATCAATGTAAACTACGTCGAGACGAATATTTCAGTCGAAATTTTATTTTATTTTATAATTACGCTTATCATTATCTCCCCTTTAAGTTGGCTGGAATCGCACAAAGGTTTGCGTTAAGGCCAGAATAATATTTATAAAATATTATTTGATAAGGAAACGTAAAACACCTTTTTAAGTTAAGACACTATTAATGCAAACAAAGTGAGTATCGAGACGAGATCACAAATCTACGTTTTAGATGTTGAAGTCAAAACCATCGACATCAATACAATGATGCTTCCCATCTCTAAAGGTACTTATTCTAAGTTGCCGCCAAATTAAAAGAGCTGCCATTATTATTATCAGCTTTTTTTTTAATTTTAGACCATGCCTTTGGACATCATTCTGACGGTGTTTTTGAGGGCTTGGCGTTTGTTGCAGAACCATATTCGAATGACCTCACGTTCGTAGCCTAATTGGTGCGCAAGTCCAGTAATTTCAGTGCCTGGAATTCAGAAAAAACAAATTAAGTAATCTACAAATAAAATAAAATAAAAAACAAACCGATGATTAAAGTTTTAAAGATTTGGGAGTCGTCGATATGTAAACCAAAGTTATAACACAATTTGCTAGATATAAAATTATTTTGGGGATTATAACACAATTTGCCAGATGTAAAATTATTTGGGCGCATTACTTGCACAGTTAAGTTCACCCTTTGGATTTGGATGGATGAGACGGTGGTTGTTTTTTTAATTTACTCTTTAAAAAAATCAGGGCTTTGAAGTGAACGTCTGCCATTTACGATACTTGATAGGGTCCAATGTCATTCCAGCAATGATAATGATACAATAAAATTTGCGAATAAATTATCATTTATCATTTCAAAAATCGCAGATGGCGACCCAACCGCTATCAAGAAATTACATTTGAAACAACTAATCAAATGATTTTAAGATAGTCGCTTGTGACTGGCGTCATTAGTTCCTCAACTTCCAGCACGCATAAAAGTCTTTTTTTAACATGCCTCGCCTTGAGGACATAATTAAAACGTATGCGTTGAGTAGTTACATGTTTTGTAGAGTTCCGTCGCTTCCGTTTCTTTCTCAGCCATTGTTAATACAGGATTTAAAAAAACCGGCCAAGTGCGAGTCGGGCTCGCGCACGAAGGGTTCCGTACCAAAAAAACAGCAAAATATCACGTTTGTTGTATGGGAGCCCCACTTAAATATTTATCTTACTCTGTTTTTAACCGACTTCAAAAAAAGGAGGAGGTTCTCAAGTCGACGGTATTTTTTTTTTTATTTTTTTTTTTTTTATGTATGTTTTAACATAGCTTCGTCAGTTGTTACCCGATTTGTACAATTCTTTTTTTGTCTTAAAGAACATAGTTCGTGTGTGGTCCCATAAATTTTTTACAGAGATCTGGCCAGTAGTTTTTTCATAATCCTGAAAAATATCAATTATTTAGCTCGCCTTCGCACGAGTTTTTATGGAATTTCGGACATAACTTCTTTGTTTATGAACCGATTTAGATGATTCTTTTTTTATTTGAAAGGGTATACTTCAAGAATGGTCACAATTTAATTTCATTGTTATTGGACTTCGAACTTCGAAGATACACAAAGGAACTCTTCAAAATCAAATAGTATAAGTAAAGTGATTTAGGTTTTGGTAAGTTTATGGCAATCCAAAACAAACCAAATCATGGTTTGCGATGCAACGTTCTGGACTAGACTTGGACTACGATGACACAACGGAACTCCTCAAAAACAAACAGCGTAAATTTGGAAATTGAGTTCTGGGCATTTTACCATTGAAAATATTATAATATAAAGTTAAAAAATATTTACACGCTGCGCTTACATACCTACCACTAAAAAGTTGAAAATAAAAAAGCTTTTTAAAAAAAAAGAAAAACCGCCTTCAAAAAACTGAAAACAAAAACAGCTTAAAAATTAAATACCTCTAAAAAGCAAGAAATAATATTCGAATCATTCGTTACATATATCAATATTAATAAAACACGTCTAATGAAGTCGGGTGGGGCTTTAATAAAAAAATGAAGTTGTCCTCCAGCCCCACCCGACTTCAATAGACGTGTTTTATTAATATTGATATATGTAACGAATGATTCGAATATTATTTCTTGCTTTTTAGAGGTATTTAATTTTTAAGCTGTTTTTGTTTTCAGTTTTTTTAGTTTTTGTTGTTATAGCGGCGACAGAAATACATCATCTGTGAAAATTTCAACTGTCTAGCTAACACGGTTCATGAGATACAGCCTGGTGACAGACAGACAGACAGACAGACAGACAGACAGACGACAGCGGAGGCTTAGTAATAGGGTCCCGTTTTTACCCTTTGGGTACGGAACCCTAAAAAGGAGACTATAAATAAGGGTTATTTACTCACCAGAGGGATGGGTATTTCTCTCAAAGTGCGCGTTAAGTAGTTCCAGAGCTTGAGGAGTGAAAGACGTCCGCCGCTTGCGCTTCTTGCTGGGCTCCATCCCGATGAAGTCAGTGAGGTGGTTCTGGCCGGAAGCATACCTTTAAAGAGAGAAGTAAAACTTTAAGGAAGGCTGCGAAAAGTTGAACCAATGGGAGAACTTTGCTGTTCAACAGTGCTCACTCTCTCTGTGAGAGTCAAATATGATAGAGTAAATCAGCTGCCTGAATTGCATCATAAACGTAAGATGAAATTCAGGCCAGGCCAACTGAGGTTAACCCCGCCAACCACGAGATGACCCGATAATATTTCGATTCTAACGTAAATTTTGCTACAATGCGATTAAATTGACAATAGACAGGGATCCGCTGCAACTTCACTCGAGAATATATAGCAAAGAGAAAATTTTACAGATTTTGTACCGCAAGAGCGCTCTGAAGTTGGTCACTCCTGTTGTACATTGTTAAATTAATCGCATGTTACGCAACCATTGACTTAACTTTCCAGTTTTTCATAGGAAAAATGAAATGAAAGCTTGATTTTTGGATCGGTACCTAACCAAGCTGAAGAACGAACAAGAGGGAATAATGCTTTGACTATTGCCAGATACATTGATGAAACACATTAATTGTTAGTGCATCGCAGTCGTAAATTGTTACGAATCAGAAAAAAAAACATGTTTTATCAGTGTATTTTAGGGTGGGCACCAAATCTCTAGTCATCACATAACAGCAGAACCTTACCGAAATCAGTCTACATTACATTAAAATCTACAAACATGCAAAACTATGACAATTTATTTATATATTTTGAGTTCGCATATAACTTTATCATGATTGTGTCCAACTTTTCGTAAGAGATTATGTGAGGAAATAAAAGTATGAATATAAGGTTTTTTTTCTAATAGAAAAGAAAGATGTATCCAGACGTACGTAGTTCTTATTTCACACTCTATGTCATCTGACGAGGCACCTATCTCAAGCTTATCTGCTCTAAAATGGATGTACCTAGTTTTATGCAGATGATTATGGATTTCAATCTGCTGATATCCTCAATCTTTTACTTTCTGATATTCCTGACTTAACGATTCAGTAAAAAACAACAAATATTTTAAACTAAAAAGATTATTTTCTTCTGCCCGGAACACTTCACATATCGTTTTGTTTTTTCTTTTAAAATTTCATGTGAGCTTATTAGAAAGAGAATCTTGAATTGTAAATCTATACCAAGTTCATATTGAAAAACAGGCCGTTGAAGGCAACAAGCCTTGCTCTGATTCCATAAAGACACGTCATTTGAATGTCCCTACATAAATGAATGTGTTCTATCGGATACCGACTGCATTGATTTTATTTTTTTAATGTTAGTCGTGACGAGATTCTGTTCTTAAGAACATTATGCACCTTGGATGCAAATGAGCTGATTAAAAGTCGGGCTAGTGCGAACTGGATTTGCACATAAATTATGTCAGATGGTAAATTAATGGTGCCGTGTATGTGCCGGCCTAGAATAGCACTACCCCCTATCATCCCGTGGGTGTCGTAAAAGGCGACTAAGGGAGCATAGCCTTCAAGAGACGGGCAGCAGCGTCTCCAAAAAACCTTGGCCTACTGCGATCGCCAACCCGCCTGCCAAGCGTGGCGATTATGGCAAACCCCCCCCCCCCCCCTCATGCATAATGGATCAAAAAATTGGCCCCCAGTCCCCGGCAGCTCCGCTATTCCTAGCTACGGTAGCGGCTACGGTAACGGCGGGGCAGGGGGTGCTAAGAATCCCCGGGTGCGGCTCGGCTACCAAAAACGACGACTACTGCACCTGGCAACCTATAACACGCGCACACTAAGGACCGACGCGAAGTTAACCGAGTTGGAAGAAGTTATCAGCAAGGTACACTGGGACATTATCGGCTTATCTGAAGTCCGAAGAGCGGGAGAGGACTCGATAATCCTCAACTCCGGTAACTTGCTTTACTACCGGGAGGGCGACCAACAGTCCCAAGGTGGTATCGGGTTCATCGTCCACAAGTCCCTTGTCAACAACGTGACTACCATCGGAAGTGTGTCGACCAGGGTGGCGTACCTTATACTCAGAATATCCAAACGGTGTTCGCTGAATGTTATACAGGTTTACGCACCGACCTCGACACACCAAGATGACGAAGTGGAGGCTATGTATGAGGAGATCTCTAAAGCCATGCATAGCTTCAAAACCCACTACACTGTTGTGATGGGGGACTTCAATGCTAAGTTGGGGAAACGATGCGGTGATGAGCTGAGAGTGGGGCAATTTGGAGTTGGGCAACGGAATGACAGAGGCCAGATGCTGGCTGACTTTATGGAGAAGGAGAACCTCTTTATGATGAACTCCTTCTTCAGAAAGCCGGAATGCCGGAAGTGGACCTGGGTCAGTCCGGACGGTAAAGTCAGAAATGAGATAGATTTTATCATGTCGACGAAAAAGCAAATATTCAATGATGTCACTGTGATCAACGCTGTTAAGACGGGGAGCGATCACCGATTGGTACGTGGCACATTGAATATCAACCCAAAGCTGGAAAGATCTCGACTGATAAAATCAACAATTCGACCATTGCCGGCCCATATTCAAAACCCCGAGAGTTTTCAACTCGAACTCCAAAACCGCTTCGAAGCCCTTGAGAACAGCATAGATGTGGACGATCTAAACAACATGGTGGTGGATGCTGTCCGTACGGTAGGGTCCAAGCTCTTTAAGACCCGCCGTCCCAAGATAAAGAAACTCTCCGACCACACACTCCTACTCATGGATCAGAGACGTGAAATGAGGCT
Organism: Agriphila tristella; assembly: GCA_928269145.1. Taxonomy (NCBI): domain Eukaryota; kingdom Metazoa; phylum Arthropoda; class Insecta; order Lepidoptera; family Crambidae; genus Agriphila; species Agriphila tristella. The sequence continues at coordinate 33,750,187 of OV743432.1, forward strand.
CCAGAGTTCAGTAGATGCTAATCGTTATCGGCAGCTTAATAGACAGATATCTAAGTCTTTGACGAGCGACCTTCGCCAATTTAATACGAATCGTATTAAAGAGGCCATCGAGCGGAATAAAGGCTCCAAAGTGTTCGCGAGAGATCTGTCTATTGGGCAAAGCCAGATGACGAAGCTGAAAACTGACGACGGACGCATCATTTCATCAAAGCCTGAAATCCTGAGGGAGATCGAGAGCTTCTATGGGCAGTTATATTCCACGCAGACACCTGTTGAAAGCAAGGCTAAAGACCCCAGAGCCAAGCTTACCCGACACTATACCGAAGATATCCCGGACGTCAGCCTGTGCGAGATTAGTATGGCTCTCAAACAGCTGAAAAACAACAAGGCGGCGGGTGACGATGGAATCACTACAGAACTTCTGAGAGCGGGCGGTAAGCCGATACTCAAAGTCCTCCAGAAGCTCTTTAATTCCGTCATCGTCCAGGGCAGAACGCCAAAGACATGGAACATAAGTGAGGTGATCTTGTTCTTTAAAAAGGGTGACAAGTCCCTCTTAAAGAACTATAGACCCATCTCGCTTCTGAGTCATGTCTATAAGTTGTTTTCGAGAGTCCTTACGAATCGTCTCGCTCGCAAGTTCGACGACTTCCAACCTCCCGAACAAGCTGGGTTCCGAAAAGGCTTTAGCACCATAGACCACATCCATACGCTGCGGCAGGTTATACAGAAGACTGAGGAGTATAATGAGCCACTTTGCTTGGCGTTCGTGGACTATGAGAAAGCCTTTGATTCGATTGAAACCTGGGCGGTGCTGCAGTCTCTCCAAAGGTGCCAAGTGGACTATAGGTATATCGAGGTGTTGAGGTACTTATACCAAAATGCCACCATGACGATCCGAGTACAGAACCAGAACACAAATCCTATCCAACTGCAGCGTGGTGTGAGACAGGGAGACGTTATTTCTCCGAAACTGTTCACAGCTGCGTTGGAGGACATCTTTAAGCTCTTGGACTGGAAAGGACTCGGCATCAACATTAATGGCCAGTACCTAACACACCTTCGTTTTGCCGATGATATAGTCCTTATGGCTGAGACCATGGAAGACCTGAACACAATGCTCGAAGATCTCCGTAGTGCTTCCCAAAGAGTGGGTCTTAGGATGAACATGGATAAGACGAAAATTATGTCAAATGCCCATGTTGTACCCTCTCCAGTTCATGTTGGGAACACTACACTTGAAGTTGTTGACCATTACGTATACCTAGGAGTCCAGTTAGGTAGGTCCAACTTCGAGAAAGAGATCTCTCGTCGAATCCAACTCGGGTGGGCAGCATTCGGGAAGCTTCGAAAAATCTTCGCGTCCGACTTACCTCAGTGTCTCAAGACGAAAGTCTATGAACAGTGTGTGTTGCCAGTGATGACCTACGGCAGTGAAACGTGGCCGCTAACTATGGGTCTCATAAGGAGGCTCAAGGTCACTCAGCGTGCAATGGAGAGAGCCATGCTCGGCGTTTCCCTACGTGATCAAATCAGAAACGAGGAGATCCGCAGGAGAACTAAAGTAACCGACATCGCTCGAAGGATTGCACGGCTGAAGTGGCAATGGGCGGGACACATAGCGAGAAGAACCGATGGCCGTTGGGGCAGAAAGGTTCTGGAATGGCGACCGCGCACCGGACGACGCTCCGTGGGTAGGCCCCCGACAAGGTGGACCGACGATCTGGTGGAGGTCGCGGAAAGCCAGTGGATGCAGGCAGCGCAGGACCGATCGTTGTGGAGATCCTTAGGGGAGGCCTATACCCAGCAGTGGGTGTCGTGTGGCTGATATGATGATGATGATGATGGTAAATTAATTAACCTGAGGATGTTATAAAACTTATTGACACTGACAAAATTATTACGATATTACTATTGTTATTGTGGAAAGTGCTCTTATTTTAGTGGAAGTTGTCAGTCAACAGATTTTGTGACCGTTCGTCTCGTTAAATATTCTCAGCTTGATCTGTTAGAAAAAATATTTTAAATTTGATATTAAAGGAACTTACAATAGTGTTTTAGATTTTACCAATTCAGTGAATTCATAAGAACTGAATGAATTTTATGAACAATTTAAGAGATTATAAATTACTAACTACACATTTGAAGACTTCCTCACTCAGAGATAGCTGTCGATTAAAAGCCAATATGTAAGGCAGCAAGTAATGAGGCTGCGGAGACGACCACCCATCCTGGTATTAATTCAAGGACTATCGTTAGAGGCGCTCGTTAAAAATTACCACCAAGAGAGATAGTAGACTGCAAATTCAATGCTCCATTTGCAATGTTAAATACGTCCCGTTGCATCCAGATAATGCATTTTAATGACGCAAAATGTTAAATCGATAGAATCTCACAGCGTTTATTAAGTCCCGTTGAAGTTTTAAGTGACATCTGGATCGATTTATGAAATTTAAAGCTCTGCTACGACGTTTGTTTTTCCGTCGCGACGACCATTGACGTGGTAGATAATATGGATTTAAATCGAATCAGTAATCGAGTAGGCATTATAAATAATAGTTAGTAGTAACTTATCAAAAACTAAAGCGTTGTCAATAACAAAGACGCTATTGATGACACTTTAAAAGAAAACTTGAACGCAAACCATGATAAATTTAAATTCTAATAAATGTAAACCACATACAATATTGTTGTTAGGAAGGTATACTTAAAAATTTAGGAAACTGTTTTCGAGCGATGTTAATTACATTATGAGAAAACAGTTTCCTGAATTTCGAGGTGTAGAGGATGTCAAAAGTAACGATATTGTTAGTAAAACAACAGCAGCATAAGAACTAAACAAACTTAAATGCGAATAGCCCGTGAAAGCAGTAGTTAGTCCAGATTTGAGAAATATCTTTGCAACGTTGCTAAGCGTTAAAGGCCAAATGTGTCACGACCACGGTGTAGCACAAAACCACGTACAAATTCACTCAAACAAATATTTACCTCTCTTCTGCTTCCTTCATCCACCGTTCGAGCACCGGTTTGATTTTCTGCGCACTTTTTGGTGTTATATCCAATTTCTCAAATCTGTATCGAACACACAATTTAATGTTAGATTCTTGCTATGCACGCACCGGTCAAACAAAACTAGCGCGTTGAAGCATGGACATCGCGGTAACCCGATCCAAATACAGGCATAAACACAGGACATTGACATGGCGTTAACGATTATGTGGAGAGAAAAAAACAATAGGCAATTTAGATTGCCGGGTAATCAGTTTGATTAATTTCAAACGAGGTAACAATAAAACAACGAATTCAATTAGAAACGAAAGGTAACGTATGCCAATGCCCTGGCTTTGAATTGCGCGAAATGAATATTAATAAAAATAAGAGTAATGAAATAATACATCATGCTAGATTAGATGGAAAGCAAGAAATTACTCATCGAGATGTTCCTACAACAAAAGTGATAATACTCTCATGTCGATTACTCATGGTGTCGAATAGACATGGTCGGTAGCCGCACTTTAATGTACCGCGTTTGTCTTAACATCAAAATGTAACAGCGAGGCGTATGATGCATGGCGCCTTTTCTGTAATTACTCGTATGCAAATACCGTATACGTGTGAAAAGGAAAAGAAAGAACGTCAAAACCGGTAATTACCGATAATTATATGCGGCATACATTCAAAAGGAATGTACGGATCGCCGATCGAGATAAGATAACATTAAACAGCGTTGAAACATTTTGATTTAAAGTCAGTCTACATGTGGAACGGGCCGTCGAAAGTGAGTCAAAGCGTGTGCTTAATGCATGTAAGTTGAGTACCTCCGAATTTATCATTGCACGAAAATCTCTTGTGAGGCGCTAATAATATCTATGTCAAAAAGGTCTGGGTCTTAAGTCGATGCGATATGGTGATAAATTTGGAGGTACGGTAAAGGGAATAAAACAAAACACGTACATGTTTTGTTGTTGTGAAGACAGCTGAGCTGCTAGCATCTGCGAAGCCAGGGCACTGGGGACGGTAACAAATAGTCATGTTAGATTCTTATCATCCAGTGGGCGAAGGGAATCCTTGATGTGCTGGAGGAATATTAAAAAAAAATTGTAACAGAAATAAAGCCGCACGCTTTCCAGACTTTCCTGGATTCCAAAAAAACTGTAAATAATTGTATCACAACCGTGAACTTCAGTTTATTAAGAATTTAAAATTATTCAGACGCCATCGCCACAACACTCAGTGTATGCATTTTTAGGAGTTTGATACGTTACATCGCATTTAAAATTTAAATACACTTCAAATGTCCACAACAGCTTTATTTTTCATGTATGATCCCATTTTCAGTGGCATTGACCATGAATCTTGTCGGTAGACGGTATAAGCTTGTTAATATTTACCTAAAGGTAGCTTTTTTATTCAAAAACCCGCAAAAATTACGCAGTCTGCTGGCAATTTGTCGTAAAAGAGTTTTGCAATTTCCGAGTTAATCATTTCGTTTGTTTTCACAAATTTATTTTAAAACAAAAATCTACTGTCAGAGCTGAAACAATAGCCAAGTTTCTTTAAGAAATGGGGGAATGTTAAATTATTTCTTTTCTCGAATAATATGTTTTAATTAAAATGCAAATTAATTAAGTCCAGTATAATCAAAGGGGTAACTACCATGTAGCGACGTCACGACACCAAATTGGAGGGAGTAGAAAGAAAAATTAATGGAAAATGAAATCAGGACGAGACAAAGACAGGGGAATTCTACTCTTTTAATTACACGAAAAAAGTAATTACGGCAAGATAATTAATTAACTGGAACAGAAGTAACGATTAATGATTTTATTATACGAAGGAGGTCGTCAGGGGTGGCACCAATTGAAATTTCCTTAGGCCTGCGCGCTGCTGGTATAGCATTCCGGTTTGCATTGAAATTAGATTTGTTCATCGCAAACTTTGTTCCGATAGATTTCGATTCAATCAACATTATGAGTTTAAACATTTTACACTTATATATTATAATTCTAACGTTACATTGACCAGTAATAGAATTGCTAGCATAAGAATTTCTTGGTATAATGTAATATTGTTAAAACCAAACGTTATGCTCTACCTCTCGAGTCTCGATACCATTATTGCAATACAACCTAAATAATTCCTATTGTTCAATACAATTTGGCGTTTACATTCAGTTCATCATAGACGAAATAAGAACAGTGGATGCCAAAAAGATAATTAGAAAACGCGTGCCCGCGCCTAGCCAAGTAAAAAATGGTATAAGCCACGACACGGGCCGGAACGGAAGCCGTCCGAATGGTAATTAATTAAACGAATCGTAAGCAATGAAAGGAGTCATGCTGTTTTACAAATCACTTCAATTAACGATATTAAAAAGTTGGCTGCGATAACTGAGCCTTAGATTGGGAGCTTTTTTATTGCTAGGGTGGTCAGAGCTGTGACGAGCGTGCGACTTTATTCTGATGTTTTCTTGTCATTTGTCATTCTTTCTAAACATTGATTACTTAAGGGAAGACTGTACCATTTATCACGTAAACACCTTATATGTATAGCTAATCTTTATCAAAACTTTTTGAGTTATGACTAATCAGTCTTCCATTTTTATTACCAAAAATTATAACAACGAATCCGTTTTAAGTTTATGAAATGCACATTGATGAATGTATTAAGTCTAACGCTTACCTGCAAATGGCGCTTTGACTGTACGCCGGGCCTTCGGTGACGGATAAGGCCTGGCCTACTTGGGTTTGCGTTAGGCCGAGGCCTAGGCGGCGAAGTTTGAAGGCCTTGGCGAATTCCTTAATGTCTTCTAGGTTAATGCCGTCGACTACGTTGCTGGAGGACTGACTGATGGTTGGTTGGTCTGTGGTGACAAATAAATCTATTAGTATGTGAATTTCGTCTTGTGTCTAACATAAATATGAATCTATTAACAGAAAAAAAATCAAAACTCTCCAAAAGATTAGAAAATTTTCGAAAAAAAATTCGGAAACAATCCAAAATTGAGAGTCTGGTACGATGGATAAGCATAAATAATTTTCATCAAGTTGCAGTTATTTTATTTTTTAATAAACCGTTTGGTAACTCTGTTTTTTTAAATAAAGCTGTCTTTGGAGCAGTAAATGCCAATATCCATATCGGTACTACATGTAGAACCAAAAGTTGAAAACTCAGTTTCTAAGAAGCGAGTCAAACTATTTTACGAAAAAAGAATCGTTTCCGAGAGAATTATACATATTTATGGAAGTTGTAGAGCCCTTTTTAACCGACTTCAAAAAAAGGAGGAGGTTCTCAAGTCGACGGTATTTTTTTTTTTATTTTTTTTTTTTTTATGTATGTTTTAACATAGCTTCGTCAGTTGTTACCCGATTTGTACAATTCTTTTTTTAACTCAAAGAACATAGTTCGTGTGTGGTCCCATAATTTTTTTACAGAGATCTGGCCAGTAGTTTTTTCATAATCCTGAAAAATATCAATTATTTAGCTCGCCATCGCACGAGTTTTTATGGAATTTCGGACATAACTTCTTTGTTTATGAACCGATTTAGATGATTCCTTTTTTATTTGAAAGGGTATACTTCAAGAGTGGTCGCAATTTAATTTCATTGTTATTGGACTTCGAACTTCGAAGATACATAAAGGAACTCTTCAAAATCAAATAGTATAAGTAAAGTGATTTAGGTTTTGGTAAGTTTATGGCAATCCAAAACAAACCAAATCATGGTTTGCGATGCAACGTTCTGGACTAGACTTGGACTACGATGACACAACTGAACTCCTCAAAAACAAACAGCGTAAATTTGGAAATTGAGTTCTGGGCATTTTACCATTGAAAATATTATAATATAAAGTAAAAAAATATTTACACGCTGCGCTTACATACCTACCACTAAAAAGGTGAAAATAAAAAAGCTTTTTAAAAAAAAAGAAAAACCGCCTTCAAAAAACTGAAAACAAAAACAGCTTAAAAATTAAATACCTCTAAAAAGCAAGAAATAATATTCGAATCATTCGTTACACATATCAATATTAATAAAACACGTCTAATGAAGTCGGGTGGGGCTTTAAGAAAAAAATGAAGTTGTCCTCCAGCCCCACCCGACTTCAATAGACGTGTTTTATTAATATTGATATGTGTAACGAATGATTCGAATATTATTTCTTGCTTTTTAGAGGTATTTAATTTTTAAGCTGTTTTTGTTTTGTATAAATCTAGTGTCCATCCAGAAGTTAAAACGCGAAATAAGTTAAGTGCTCGTAGAAACGTCTCTCGCCTACCCGTTTAATTACAAGCAAAATTATAGGCAAGTTTAGTAAGCAATTTATGCAATTAGAAGATGGTGGCTCCTAATTATGGGGATGCCATTAGCTGAGACGTGCTGTGCCGGTCTCCCCTGCTTAGCTAACCGATGACAAATTACTTTCACTGTCTACCCCCACTAGTTTACTAGTCTGCATCAATTAAGACGGGTAGGGTTCGTAAATTGGCAATCGTTCCTCCATTTACCGGTGTTCGAAACGCAGACGATTTCTAATTTCGTTTGTTATCTACCAATAGTTTCGGAAATTTTGCGCTCCTTATGTTATGAGGGGTGATTTGTTGATAATTTCACGAAGTTTCCGGAGTCAGATTTGATTGCTGACATTGTTGTCAACCTTGACTATTTTGTTTCATAATTGAATAAGTTGGTTAATTCCTAAATGTGCAGATAATAAAATAAAGTAGGTTATACGATTTCTATACCTGGCGGTATGATAAAAACTATGAATTTGGAAGCAACAAAAGGAGCTACCCAGGACCATAGTAAATTGAAATCTTTAGTCACAGACAGTGACCTATTAGAAGACAATAGAGAAAAGTACTGTGTAGGTATAATAATGTAAAGGTGTTACAGTAGGCACCAACAACGAACGAACGAAGATTTTAATAAAACAATTCATCGCAATTTGCCCAGCGATTACTAGAGAGCATCACCAATTTTTAACTTCGACTCTTCCTCCAATTACGCGTTCGCGTGATGAGAATTCGCCCATTAATTACCTATAAAAGATAAGTCAATTGGTCAAAGAGTCGTAACAGTACGACCGAATTCAATAACAATAATGCATCGAGATACCGGCGGGTAATTGTTTAATACATGTAATAAATTAATTAGACACAATTAAAGTTCGCGTGTTGGTCTGTGTGCTCGACTATTGACCCGGGTTCCGTGCGAGCGGATCATTTTCGGTATAGTTCACTAATTCGTAACGGCTATTATGTATTTTTCGAATGTTGAGTTGGCAGCTTTCGACAGCCGGTGTTTTTGAGTGTTTCTGAAATTGAATTTTTCCGTGAAAACGTTTTCGGCACTCCTCGAGTATTTGTTGGTATAATTGAAACAACACACTGGCGTTGATGAGACGCGACAAACGTACCTACGTGATGTGGCATATATTTGGTTTTCTGGCTAAGTGTCGAACCAGTTCTAAAATCATGATCATAATTTTTTTAGGGCTGTTCAATATTTTACCATGGTAAGGTTTTCAGAAAAAAGAAAGAATTTTTTGCATTTCGATTCTATCTACCTTGTTCTTCATTAAAATTATTTCTACGTTGATAAAAATAGTTACGTCAACTAAGTATTTCTTTTACTACTTAACTCCATTTCCCTAACGCGTTTCCAATTAGGTGTATTTTCCATTTCTCGACCTTACGAATTTTCTCTTCGGTATTTCTAAATAATTTCCTCTCGATAATGATACGCTAATATCAGATTTGCGTTTACCGACAGTCCACTAATGCCAAACTCACATGCCAGCCGTGCATATTTAAAACCGAAAAATTCTACGTAATAATCGAAAAAGGCCGTTATTCCGACGTTTTACAATGAACGGTACATTATTCTTAATTAAAGTTTTTCGAGTGATTAGGTGAATCATGTATACTTATAACGAATCACATTTACACGCGCACGTAAAATTTTAGTGCTTTACGACTCTCTGCAATTGACACAAGGAGCAATTTGGAATGGAGTCCGATTTGTCGACACGCACATTATAAATTTGTTAACAGGTATAATGGGTGAAATTACGCGAACTGAATTGACTTGAATCATGTTCCGATTACAATATAGAATCGAATACGTTATCCATTGTAATTAACGCGTATTAAGGTAACTGTTTTAAGTACTTTCGAAGTTTCTTCAAGAATTCGAACAGTGTTCGGTAAAAGTTTGGCCTTTTCTGTAATATTGACGAGGGCTTTTCATTTGGCCGACTGTAATTAAAATCCGATTTTATGAAAGATTATTCATGATTATAATCGAATTAAGTGTTGTGTGTGTTTATAACTTTGACACACGTTGTGGATAACTCCGAGGTATTAATTAATAAGTAATTAAGAACTTGTTATTTTAGTACCTACGGGAAATTTCAAATTTAATATACTTAACAAGGATTGTTTGGTAATTTTTAATTAATTGCGGATTAATCAACATAAGTTCAATCGAATTAACTATGACAAGAGATAAAAAATTAAAAGTTTTAAAAGCGAATATGATGCATGTGATCCGTCAGAATACAATATACGACTATTGTCTTAGAGGCAGTATCTCCATCTAACACTCCTCCACGAATAATTCAATAGGCATCAGCGTTTTCAGGTTTTAACTATCTTACACTGCGATCCATGGGCGCCGCCAGGATTTCTGTCAGGGGGGTGCATCCATCTCATCTGTGTCTGTACACTTTACTATACTTACCTACAATATATTAGGTACTAGTGTATGTAAGATTATGCCTATCCTTGATACACTGCGCACCCCTAATAGACAGTACAATAATTTGAAACAAGGCTTCATTCCGTTATGTGTCTAGAAGCAAATCGTATTACTTTTTAACACATTTTTATTAGGTTGCTTTCGCGTTTGTTTGTTTGTTTGTGTGTTTCTCCACAAAGTTTGCGAACGATTTTATCCTAGCTTTCCGATGAGCTAGTGACTTGAAACTTTGAACATAGGTCAGAACTGGAAGGCAATGCAATATTATGGTGTCATTGAGCTGATCTGATGATGAAGCCGGAAGAAGGCCACAGGAACTCTACATATGATGAAACCACACAACCCCATCGTGTTTGGGCTCGTTATAGCATCGTCTTGACGAGTACTCTAATGGGAGACGAGGTCCAGGGTCTAATGATGAAGCCGAAAGGCCATGCCATAGGAACTCAATATTGAAACCGTGCAACCCCATCAAATTTGGGCTCGTTTGAATCGTATTGACGAGTTCTTTGTTGGGAAATAGTTTCCAGGGTCTGATGATGGAGCCGGAGGAAGGCCATAGAAACTCTATGATGAAACCATACAACCCCATCGTGTTTGGACACGTTAGCATCGTATTGACGAGTACTCTAATGGGAGACGAGGTCCAGGTTCTGATGATGAAGCCGAAAGGCCATGCCATAGGAACTCAATATTGAAACCGTGCAACCCCATCAAATTTGGGCTCGTTTGAATCGTTTTAACGAGTTCTTTGTTGGGAAATAGTTTCCAGGGTCTGATGATGGAGCCGGAAGAAGGCCACTGGGACTCTGTAATAAAACCATGCAACCCCATCGAGTTTGGGCTCGTTTGAATCGTCTTGACGAGTGATCCGATAGGAGATGGAATATGTTAGTCTTAGCTCGTTAACTAAAAAGCAGAAAATAAAAATTTACTGAAAAAGAAACTTTTTTAAAAACACGTTTTTAAAACGGACTAAATTATTACAAAAAAATCGGACTAAAAACATTAAAACGGACTAGTAAAAACAGACTAAAAAGTAAAAAATATTTTTTTCTGAAAATATTTATAACCCGTAAATATTATATTTTAATAAAGAAATTTTAAATCTAAAAACGTGGGGCGCATGCTAAAGACAATATGGATGATAAATTTTACAAAATGCGCCCCACGTTTTTAGATTTAACTTTATTAAAATATAATATTTACGGGTTATAAATATTTACAGAAAAAAAGATTTTTTACTTTTTAATCTGTTTTTTGGTAACCGATGTTTTCTTATTAATTCGACCCCGCTGAATCCGCACGGGCGGCGGCGGGAGAGGGGCGCGCGCTATTGGTCGCTCACAAGAGCACATGCGCGAACTTATCCCCACTCCGTCGAAAAAATTTCAAGATATATGCTTCGTACTATAATTTTTTATCAGCTTTTTACTAGGTTTCTGTTATTGGTAGAACAGGTCCAAGAACCTGGTAGAAAACAAGGTTATTGAAAAATTTGGACAGCAACCTCGACACCTCAAGGTTTTATTCAATAAGTGGTTAAAGCAAAAAAAACTTTTTTGTGGATTTTTCATAGCCAGGGGGGTGCAAGCGCACCCCCTTGCACCCCCCTCCCGGCGCCCATGGCGATCGTGGCGTGAGGAGCTCGGTGGCGCAGTGGTTTAGCACCTGGCCCAGCTATTGCGGAGGTTAAGCAACTTTTGCAAGGGTCAGTCAGGGATGGGTGACCAAATAATTTATTATCTCGAGCTCCTCCGTGCTTCGGAAGGCACGTTAAGCCTTTGGTCTCGGCTGCATTCGCAGTCGTTAACACCTACCAATCCGCATTGAGCCCGCGGGGTGGGTTATGGCCCGTACTCCTTATCCACCTATAAGGAAGGCCTGTGCCCCAGCAGTGGGGACATTAAAAATGGCTGATGGACACTGCGATCTTCAACCCGCCTGCCAAACGTGAAGATTATGGTACAGTCAGTGGCACGAATCATGAAATCGGGTGGGGATTGCGCGGTACGCGTATTTTGGGTATGCGTTGCGGTGAGGGGCGCGGGCGGCGGGAGAGGGGCGCGCGCTATTGGTCGCTCACAAGAGCACATGCGCGAACTTATCCCCACTCCGTCGAAAATTTCATGATTCGTGCCACTGACTGTAACATCCTCCCACGGAAGAGAGAAGCCTATATGACATTACCTATATAATGGTCTGTTAAGATGACGTACGCCCCTACGTAACTTTTGTCTCTTGCTTTATTTAATAAAATCTTTGCTGTGGGAAAAATGGGTGATTAAATAATTAAATCTCTTGAATTCTGCTACCAATTCGCATATCAGGTAGTACATTATGCATTCTCGAAATACGTGCAAAGGAACGTAAACAGTAGCATTGAAAAGTCAATTTACTTATTAGTAATCAAGAAAATACGGTCTTAGATAATAAGTGGAGACGATGGAAAAGGCAGATGTAGGTATCTAACTTCTATGATTTCAGAGCTGCAACCTCTGGCAACCATCGTCTCCTTACACAAATATATTCGCAAAGAAAAGGTGTACTTATAAATTTGTCATTTAACACTTCGATTAGCGAAATATTTTCTAGTTGTCTTGTAGGTATATTATCATTTATCAATTTATATAAAAAATAAGTTCGTTACCTGCCTTGTCTCTGTACAACATATATATGTTACGGCTAATACCCGAAGTGCGGCTAAACCTAGTTTTAGCCGGCTAAAACTAGGTGTAGCCGCTAGCTGTTGGCTAAAACTAGGTGTAGCCGATTTGCTCGCGGCTAATACTAGGTGTAGCTGGCTAAAACTAGGTGCAGCCTGGGATATAAAGAAAGTTTTTTCTGTTGTCTGTTAAAAAAAATAACCTCGAAATTTAAGGCTCACACTCCGATGCGCTTCGCGCTCGCCTTAAATTTCTAACCTAACCCGGGACCTACAGGAGTAAAGCAGATCGGTTACACCTAGTTTTAGCCAACAGCTATCGGCTACACCTAGTTTTAGCCGGCTAGAACTAGGTTTAGCCGCACTTCGGGTATTAGCCGTAACATATACATATACCACACACAATATACATAAATATGTAGTAATTTTTTACATTATTTTTATTACGTGATCACAGCCATAAAGATATGAAAACGTCAGCCGTACTTATGACGGCTGACTATAAGGTGTACAAGCAACTAAAACATACTAAATACAGTTGTCGTGTTACCTTAAGCACCTTCAGTCTTTTGAGGTATACTTAAATAAGAGCAAACTAAATTATTAGTACCCAAACAGCCTTGAAGTCAAAACGAAGCGAGTTCTCATTATTCTTGACCAATAAGTCGTCTAATTTAATCGCGAGCAGTAAGTAATTATTTGTAATGGCTTTTAATTAGTTAATTAATTTAGTTCGATACCGGTGAGAACAAACGAGGCGGCTCCTTTGACGGCCCGGTTCCTTATGTCGTTGCCCTTTGTGAATTGTATATTTGTATCTAACTGGTATTATTTACAAGAAATTAAAGATAATTGCAATATAATTGTTATGAAGGTGATTGGACAATTAATTCCCTTTTAATGTTCCAAAATAATCGCCTTTATTTATTGGTTAGTAGTAGAAAAATATATTTAAGCTTATAATCAGCCCAACTGCAGAAGCATACGATAAGAGGGAACCATCGAGTCATTGCGTGGTGGTGGAAATGGAATAATTTATTCACAGAACTATGAAGACAGTATTAGGTCCATAATTAACCTCTACAATATTTTCACTCACGCAGAAAATACAATAATCTTTCAAATTATAATCATAACTTCTAATACGAGTACTTATTATAAAACCCTTTCTTTTTGTTTCCTCAAAGTTAGAAAATACATTGAAAGTGTCTCCAATCGTTGAATATTATTTTTTCCCGTACTCATGTGTAGCATGTGTTCAAAAGTTTGTATTTGCAAAGTTTTGAAATAATTACGTACTCAGAAGGAAATGTTAGTAATCCCTTTAAAATTCTTTATTCAATCGGCAATATCATAGATAAGCAAAGCACCTACTAATGAATTAGTTCAAAACAGTTCTAAGCTTTTTTCTAACTGGTGTGTTATATTTTAATTACATTAGACTAACACGTGTGTTAGAAAACTTTTAATAACCATTAAAAAAGAGAACGAACGAAAGAGGATTTGAAATAATCGTCTCAATTATACAAGCTTTTTGAAAAGCACTGGGAGCGATCGAATCGTGCCGAAAATATCTAACCAATCGATTTATATAGACAATTTAACGTAGAAGCTAAGTGGAGAGGAACCGAGTAATTTAGTAATTGTATCCACTAACAACGAATTAAATAGTAATCAATAGAACTGGGGCCCCGGGCATGAACCCGTTCACGTTTTTACACTGTACGATTGCGATCCGATTTTTTAAAATAAATTTAAAATGTATGAATATTAATTCATTAAGAGTTTCATGCGGTTAGAGAACAGCCTCCCTACTCAAATGGCCAACATTTTATGTGTTTGACGCTACGCTTACTATTTAAGCTTTAAGAGTAACGACGAAGAAGAGTTTAAGAATGACGACCTCCGTGGTCGAGTGGTTTGCACGCCGGTTTTCAAGGCATCACCATCTCTTGAGGTCCCGGGTTCGATCCCCGGCTGGGTCAATATAGAAAATGAACTTTTCAATATTGTCTCAGGTCTGGGTGTTTGTCATACCTACCACCGTTGTTTCTTATTTCCATAACAAAAGTGCTATAGCTACTTACTTTAGAATTGGAACAATGTATGTGATGTTGTCAAATATTTATTTATTTATTTATTTACTAGTAAGCGTAGCATTCAAACGTACCTATAGGAATGTTGGCCATTTGACTAGGGGGGAAATTTGGGTAATACATTTTTTAAGGAGTATGAATTCAGTTTTGCAGTCGGTATTCTTGAGGTGAAAATAATTCAACTTATCGGAATTGAAAATGGTGTGTTAAATAAAACTGTGTGATCGATTGAGTTAAGAGAAAAATGAAAATGAAAATATTTATACATTGATATGTCAAAATAATTTAAAAAGTTATTTTAAATACTGTGTAACTAATGATTAGATTCACTCATTTTATTTAACAATCAATTGAATGACATTCCACATTACTGACAAACTTAATAATTTAAATTGAACGTTTAGTTGGTATTTCACTCACAAATATAATTCGCTAGTATTAGCAAAAAAATATTTTTCAATGATAATTATTTTACCGATTTTAATAAAAATCGTACGATATAAATAACCCGGATGGATTTGCGGGGCTATTGTTTTAAATGGTACTTACGCTTAAAGTTGGGCCTAATTTCGCGTGTTTAGGTTTATGTTTGTCTTTGCCGAATAAATTGAGTGAGTAGGTACCTACGGCTTTGTTATGTAGCTGTTGTACCTTTTCCAGTCACTTTGTACGACAATTAGTTGAAGATTTTGGGGTAAAATTAACTTTGGGTTGCTAGTTTGACTTTCGTATAGAAAAGATGATTGGCCATCAGCCATTTCTAATGTCCCCACTGCTGGGGCACAGGCCTTTCTTATCGGTGGATAAGGAGGATGTACCATAACCCACCACGTGGGCCCAATGCGGATTGGTGGGTGTTAGTGACTGTAAACGCAGCCGCGACCAACGGCTTAACATGCCTTCCGAAGCACGGAGTAGCTCGAGATAGTAAAATTTTGGTCACCCATCCGACCGTTCATTTTGACCGACTCTTGCGAAAGTTGTTTAACCTCCGCTATCGCTGGGCCAGGTGCTAAACCACTGCGCCACCGAGCTCCTCAAAAGATAGCAAAAGATGATTGCCAGCTGGGAATCAAAGCCGAGACCTCAGAGAGTTTCGTTTGTTGATGTATGATGACACAAATAATGAAAAAATATTGGTAAAAATCGGCTCACCCGTAGCAACTCAGACGGGATCCCGTCTGAGTTGCTACGGGTGAGCTAATACTTTTTCATTATTTATTCATTTTAATATAAAAATAGCATTGTGCAATGCAATGCAATGCAAAAATCTAAAAAGTTTAAAATTGTATGATGACACCTTGAAACAAACCTCGGTACTACAAGAAACGATTGTATAACAGAAAAGTAACGACTAGTGAATATTATTCACCTTACGCCCATGTAAATGTAGAAAAATGGCCCATCCACATATTTTGACTAAGCTGTAGAGTTTGTGAAGTTAGGGCTTGTAGAGTTAAGGCGTGTAGAGTTATAGAAGCTTGACTCTACATGACATGAGATCTGATATCTTTTTGACAGTGCGGTGCGAGCCATATTATGGTCTCGTTTTGGCAACATTTTACATGAAAATGTTTTTGATGGGATATTTTTATTCTCTTGTGTTTTGAACGTTTTCAAAAACAGATTTGATTATCTCATCTTTTTTAAATAATTTTGACGCAAATCCTTTCCGTGCATCCTATTCTTGTCATTAGAGTGAGTGATTATCTAACAGTTGCATTACGTCAGCCTGCTTGTACAGAGGTGCGACCTACTCGGTTGATTGTTTGATAATGAGCCCATCGATTGTACGCTA
Organism: Agriphila tristella; assembly: GCA_928269145.1. Taxonomy (NCBI): domain Eukaryota; kingdom Metazoa; phylum Arthropoda; class Insecta; order Lepidoptera; family Crambidae; genus Agriphila; species Agriphila tristella. Next base: position 33,766,507 of record OV743432.1, read on the forward strand.
TTTCTGCACATTAGCGATCGGCCATTGGCGTAATTAGCTAGTTGACGTAACTTGGAGCTGGTTTGATAAATACTGTATTACAAGCCTTCGTATGGTAAAAAGATAATTTTTAGTAGGTATTTTAGAAAGAGGCCCAAATGCATTATAAACTTAAATAAAGAGAAGTAATGAAAGATCATATAATATAACCAGATTTTTATCTAAAATTAAAAACTACGAAAGAATAAATGGCACGAATTTAAAACCACTAATATAGGTACGTTAGTGGTGCCAAAGAAGTTAAGCTTACACATATTTAAAAGAATCAATAGTATACATTATACTTATTTGGAAAAATATTATAAAATTAACCCCACATGTTTACATCGCATGTCCAAAAGTGTCATGAATACTTGTATACCTACTTTAATTTTATTTGTACTGCTTTTTCGTAATGTGTGTGCTTAGAGCAACGCGCCGGCTTCCTACGGAACGAAGCCTTCGTTGCTCGAAGTGTGTCTGTTTATCATGACACTGTTCAAAAACAAGAATTGCAGTAAAATACTGCTTTCAAAATTAGCTGGATTTATTATGAAACAAATTACTGCAAGTAGGTAAGTACTTATCTAAGTGCTAATAAGGCAATTTTTCAATACTTTCCAGAAAAGTTAAATTCTAAAATACGCTTAATAAAACGCTAAAAACAGTAGCTTAGCTTACTTAAAAAATACCTTCTCTTAATTTGTAAAGCTTATATTTTCGGTAATTCCCAGTCGTAGAAGTAGTCGTAGTAGGGATACCTGATGATTGAAGATGTACCTAAAGTCAATCAATTTATACCAAATTGATTGACTTTACATCTTCATTCAATCATCAGGTATCCCTACTAGATGATCGAAGGTTTAGAATTATAGAAATCAAATAGATGACAATGAAATAAATATTTATTGACATTCGGAAGAAAATAATAAAATATTGTTTGTAGTCCATCAGACTGTTCGAAATCTAGAGAACAATTTGACTAGGTAATTGTGAAACAAAAGTTTCTATGTACTTCGTCCATTAATTATTTTCCACATTCCACAATCACACTCGACCTCGCAAAATTCACTCCGCACTGACAAGATCGGGAAGTGCGGCTCGCGAACGCCGAACTGCCGCAAGCCTACTTTACGTAAATCAACTTTGGCGACTACTGTAACGCATTCGCGCAACTCCAAACAGTGCATCCAACCGTCTCTCGCCGCAACTCTTTATAGTATTAGGTAAATAACTCTACGACAATGTTAGACTTCACTGGAGCTAATGGATCGCCTCTATGCTTAGAACGGACAACTTTTATGGATAAGTAGAATCGAGTTAGCGCTGACTCGAAAATAGCGCTAAGTTGCTCAGTTGTGTGACGACGGAAGCTAATTTCTAGTTGCGTAATTTATTTAGCGCACGAATCGGAAACAAAAAGTTGCATTTTTTATTCAGGACTTTGTTAAATGTTAGCTTTTACCAGCTATATTGCGACAGTCCTGTTGCTCTCTGGAAAAGTGAGAAAGAATGTTTTATTTTTACAGTTTTGTAATCGTAAGAGCTAGAAAAATAATATATTTTTTATTTGAGAGGCCTTTGTATCAGTTGTTAGTTGTGGGAACATGTAACAGTTTTTTACTATAATTATTAACGGTAAATTTTATTTTTCTCAGCTTTTAGAAAACTAAAAGCCGAAGTTTATAATAAGTAATATTATTATTATTAGATATGCAGTAGCTCCTTCCATCGTCATCAAACCAATTAAACTGAGTTAGGCATGAAGAAAATGCTTGTATTTATTAGAATTAATTTTATGCGCACAGGATTCGGCTCCTTTAAAGTATCAAAAGACAATGATTAAATTTATTATAATTAATTTACAATAATATTTCCGATATTACTACATATAAGTGCTGGTTTTATAAGAGATAAGCAACGCACCTAATTTTCTTCATTGTTTCCTTTATGAGCGCGACGTCTTTAAACGCGAAATGCCTAAGTAACGAAATTCCTAAAGCACACAATGCCTGGAACGTAGAATGCCTAAAAAGCAAAAAGCCTAGCACAATTCCTAAAGTTCGTAATATAAAATAGGTACTTACTAGGCGAATCCGCAAGCAGATCCCCTTCATCCTGCGCTGGAGATTTGACGGAGCTCGGCGATAGCTTCACCTGCGGGTGCGGCGACGGCATCGGACCCGAGCTGGCGCTGCCCGCGCTGCTAGCCGGCCCCGCGTTCGAGCCGTGCGACGTCGTTATTGTGATCTCGCCATTTGACGTTGCAAGCCTGCACAAATATATTGAAATGTTGTTTTTATTGTTCCATGGTTATTGGTGAGTTGGGTGGTGCGATGTCGCCTTCGGTGATTCCAAATCACAATTTATTGACTTATTAGGACTTATAGGCTCACTTATTTCTTTAACACTCCGTTACCCGCGCGTTCTAATATTGTAGAACACACTTTTCAACGCTCAAACTTTGCTTAAACGGTATTCTTCCACTGTTAACTGGTAAATACAAGTAGAGACCACACAGATTCCGACACGAGCGCATTTGTGAGAAATCTGACTTGGCCATAAAATGACAAATTATCTGCCACGTGGTGCCACGTGTCTTGAAAAGCCTTGCCACGCAAAACCGCATGGTTACAAATTTTAATCATGGAAAGTATTACAAGTGCCACCTTACTTGCGGTACATGACATGGGTATAAAGCTTGCATCGTCGGAAGCTGGCCACCTCTCTTTGCCGGACACGAAATGTACGGCACCTACGCCTGGCCTAACGTGAAAAAATCGAGGTGAGTATAGGTAGCTAAGTGCAAGGATTTTGGTTAAGTGTTATATTTTTGCAACTCTAATAAGTGGTTTTTGAGAAGTTTTTTGAAAGTGTACTTCGTTTTAAGGTCACACATCGGCGGCGGGAGGTCGTTACAGCATCGAGAGGCAGCATATCTATAGGAACCAAGGAAGGCCATAGTGCGATGTGCCGGGGTGCAGAATGTAAAAGTGCACTTTCTTTTTGGATACCGGCTACGCTCCTGCGCCCATACTAGCTTATCCAAGAGGTATCGCGGCTTTCCTGTATTAATTACCTCGAATAACAATGGCGCAAGATGAAGTCTTATGCGGGCTTCCATCTTGAGAAGATTGGCAGAATTCAAAAAAGGGGTCACATGTGAGCGAGGAGGCACTTGAAAACAAAACCGGGTGCAGGCATTTTGAACGCGCTGAATGAGATTTTTAGTCCGAGCTAATAGACATGGCCCGTTATGGTTTCCTATTTTTTGGTATAATATATAATGTAACTTTGTTTGGCTTGAGATTGCCTATACGTAACGTATAAGGCTGCAAGGCCTCCCTAGTTTGGGAACTACGGCCCTTTTTAATAACGTGACAATTTGTCAATTATCATCACAATTTGGTTTACACTGCGGTGTAGCTATGAGTAGTTTGTTTTATTTTCGAACTAGTTGACGCAATGGGTATAAAATTGTCATGACAGGTGACAAATTGTCACGTTTATTAAATAGGGCCCAGTAATCTCACGAACACTGTAAATTCAATTTCAACGTTTTCAGCCCGCACCTATAACAAGATAATTTTGTGTTTTTAAACAATTTAACGACTGTTTTCAGTAAGTATGGTTAATGGATATCATTGTAGCGGGATATGAGTGAAAATGGGACTGAAGAAACATAGTAAGTATTTTAGAATTAAGCAGTTTGGCGAATACTTATGTATGTGCAACCTGCATTTTTGTAAATTACGAGAGTATTTTTAGACGTAATTGATTATAAAATGAAAATGGTCGTAATTGATTATAAAATGAAAATGAGTTTGAGGAGGAGGTTATTGAGCGATGGTGTAACATGACAATAATTAAACTGAAGTTAAGTACTAGATCTTTCGAGATAAATATTACAGGTAAATAGGTTAAATAAATAGCCTTACCTGACCTTAGTGTGCATTATTAGTAATAAATAAACTGTTGTCGACCATTCCTATAGTTCACAAGTCATTACTCAATTTAATATTAACTACGCAATGGTTATAGGCATTATGGTCTTTAAGCGATTACAGTAGGTACCAACCTAGTTTTTTACATGATCGTTCCTCAGACGATAGGATAAAATTTTTTTTAGCCACAATGTATATTTCTGCCACAACGTGCATCGCTACAAATGTTTAAAAAGAGCGTTTACACGACACTTACGATTGCAACAATAGGAATGCGTCACACACACGTGTTAAAGGTAATTGTCTCTTACTGCCTTAGACATAAAGTTCAAAATGTGTAAATGAGCAGTGCTTCATTAAGTGCCTCTGCATTAGCGGTAATTGCCGGCTAATTAGGGCCTCATCCGTTGCAACAAACGCACACAGTTTTATTACAACACGCACTATGCAAGGTGGTGTTGACTTTAAATGCAGAATAAAGTCTGGAACGAGTGGTAGGAAAATATAGACGATTCAAAAGTACTTAATAATTAAGTTTATTTGAATAAAGCTTATTTGACTTTGACTTTGACTTCGGAGCCACCAAGTTATTTTGCGCATATTATACAGTCTCGTCTAAATATATGTAATACTAGAACTTTGTCACTTCGTTGTAGTTGTCATTTGTCATTGATTTCTATTCAAAAGTAATAGCTTTTACAGTGACAAAATTCTAAAGGTATACGTAAATATTTATAGACGTAGTCGCGTCATACCAATTTGTTAACAACAAAAAGTTATTGAGGAAAATGTGCTTAAAAAAACCACACCAAAAGCGTTGGTCATATAAGACAAAAGAAAAATTATAACTATTCGGAAATAAAAGTTTTTTTTTAATATTACATACAACTTTTACATTTATAGCAACATTTATTTAAGTAGGTATGTTAATTTCAATATGAAATCTAATAAAAATAAACCTAAGATCGTAATTAACAAAATGACTGTTATCACTGCACGATGTACCCGAACATTTGTACGAATCTCAATCTTCAAATCAACAAAAAGCGCGTTAAGTCACAAAACGACCACAGTGGTTCATTTGCATGTAAATTGAAGTTAATCAATTTAATAAGCGCCCTTCCAGCGCGTATTCAAATAAATACTGCACATTTATTTAGTGGTTGCATCATCGCCGGTCTTCTATAGAAACGTAAACACATACAATCAATTCTACAATTATAATTAAAACCAAAGGCTGAATTAAGATAACAAATAAAAAATAATACACTGAAAAAAGTTTTTATCTACTTTCATATCGTAATTTGTATTGAAATACTTCTTTATACACGCAATATCGAAATTGAAAAACAAATTTGTTATAGCAAAGTTGATTTGGGCTGCGAGCCTGCGAGTGCCGACTTTAAAGCACGAACTAGTGAAGTACCTATATTATTTATTGTAGTCTATCGTGATTCTAATATAGACTACTGAGCATAGTAAGTGACTTGACACGAGACATTTATTTTTAACCCAGTAAATTTGCCTGGAAATATTTCAAGGAGTTTTGATTTCTTGTGCGTCAGGTAGCACAAAGGGCTTCTAATAATACATTAATTTTGCAACCTTCAAAACTGTGTGAAAGTTTGAAAAAAAACCAAATTGTGATTGAGCCTTTGTATTTTTAATAATATCTGAACATTCAGAAAAAAATATGTCAAAAAGAAAAAAAAGAAAAATACTTAAACATCAGAGAATGTATTAAATATAAACAGCCCTTAGTGCTAACGCACAAGAAATCAAAACTCCTTGAACTATTTCCAGCTAGAAATTGGAGTTTACCGACCTATACTGGACTATTTTTGTTGTACTCTTAGGTTTTTTTATTTTTGCTTAAAAATGTCTGATAGAAGTGGAAGACGGAAATGACTTACAATCTAGGTATTACCAGCAAATTCGAAAAGCAACTCTTTTTTAAAATTGATATTTTATTTAGTAGATTCCATCCCAATTATATGAGAGTAGATAATGTACAGAGCTAGCTATTTAAACACTCATCATATCAGCCGCACGACACCCAATGCTGGGTAGTGGGTATAAGCCTCCCCTGAGGATCTCCACGACGATCGGTCCTGCGCTGCCCGCATCCAGTGGCTTCCCGCAACCTTCACCAGATCGTCGGTCCACCTTGTCGGCCTACCCACGGAGCGCTGTCCGGTGCGCGGTCGCCATTCCAGAACCTTTCCGCCCCAACGGCCATCGGGTCTTCTCGCTATGAGTCCCGCCCATTGCCACTTCAGCTGAGCAATCCTTCGAGCGATGTCGGTCACTTTAGTTCTCCTGCGGATCTCCTCGTTTCTGATTCGATCACGCAGGGAAACGCCAAGCATGGCTCTCTCCATTGCACGCTGGGTGACCTTGAGCCTCCTTACGAGACCCCTAGTTAGCGACCACGTTTCACTGCCGCAAGTCATCACTGGCAACAGACACTGTTCATAGACTTTCGTCTTGAGACACTGAGGTAGGTTGGACGGACGCGAAGATTTTTCGAAGCTTCCCGAATAAAACTCTCATATGATACTATTAAAAAACCGACTTCAAAAAACCTGCCTATAAAAAGCAAGAAAAAATATTCAAATCATTAGATATGCATTATCATTGTTATAATAAAACAGGTCTATTGAAGTCAGGTGGGGCTTTTAGAATAAAAAAAGGAAGTTGTACTGTAGCCCCACCCGACTTCAATAGACCTGTTTTATTAAAACAATGATAATGCATATCTAATGATTTGAATATTATTTCTTTCTTTATATAGGCAGGTTTTTTGAAGTCGGTTTTTTGTTTTTGTACACAATTTTTTATTTTTTTATTTTTAGTGTAAGTACCTTCTGTATTAGGTAAGTATATTATTTAGGTAGAAAAATCGACTCAGCCAAACGTGAGATAATAGCGGAGAAACATACATACATACTGAGAATCTCCTTTTTTGAAGTCGGTTAAAAATACTACACTTAAGTATCCCTTTTTCAACAAAAAAATCATCAGATTCGGTTCATAAATAAGAAAGTCGTCAAGGTAGTTGATGCAAAATTATAGTATTTTCAGGATTATTTGAAAACTACTCGACCGATTTGAAAAAAAAAATGGGACCATCTCGCAAGCAATCTCAATCGAACAAAAAAAGAATCATCAAAATCGGTCCATAAATGTCGAAGATACGCGCGAACAACGATAAAAAAACATACAATCGAATTGAGAACCTCCTCCTTCTGTTGAAGTCGGTTAAAAAACATCGCCTACGGCTTGGTTTTTAAACATACGCTCGTGTTAATACCCCTCAGTTTCATAAACTATTATTATTATTTTCTAAAAAAGAAGAAAATAAAACAGAACAAAAAGAAAACAGTATTGTTTACAGAAGGTAGCAAAAAGGTTATGAGGCCAATTAATGGTTTGTTTTTAAAATTTCGAATTACAACCTTTTTTTTTCTTGACATTTTCTCGTGACCTTTTCAATTAAGGGTTAGACGGATGTCGAAAAACCAACATAAAAAAAAACTGCATGATAATAGCATGGAGATATTTTATAGCACGATGTGAAGTAATCTATTTGGGAATCGCTGTGTAAAAGACTTTAACGCGAGTTATCATCGATTTTCAATTAAAGTAGGTAGTACATTTTTTAAATGATAGTTTTATAATGACATTAATAATTTCAGTTCATCAGTCACGTTATTTTCAGAGCGAGTTAACGTTTCTTCTTAGACTTACCTACTATTCATAAAAAAAATCATTTTTTGTTTCTCAATAACTTACAACAAAAGTCTGTTTGATTACCTACTTTCCTATAATCTGAATCGAGGTTTTAACTCAATACGATTTCTTGATTTGCATTTAAAAAAATCCTTCGCCTTAAATTCAAATTAATATAAATGCACCCGTTTATTATGAAAACTGCTTTAAGGTATGATTACCAAGGGTGCATTTATGGATGTTAATAATTGGTTTTTAATAAACACCAAATTACCTCATAAACATTATTCGAGTACAATTGACAGCATGTATTTAGCATTAACTGAACTTTGAGGCAAACTGTGTCTGCCTGCTGTTTATATTAAGCAATAAATACGCTGTTTAATTTCGTATTTTAATAAGGTTACAAGATCCAGTGGTGTTATTTTTCTCTCTCACTTCATGTTAAGTGAAGATGGATGCGTAGGTACTTCACCCGGAGTTCTCTACCACTGAGGATCAAGTTATCTGGGACATAAATCCCATTGTCTTCGTTTTCATCATATTAAATGAATAATGTATATTTACGTAATTATACGTATATATCAATATATACCAATATTGAATATTTTATTAACGTAATATTTTAACCCTGTACACGACCGTGTTGGTAATTTTCAGCAAATAATTATATTTTTTTAATAAAGCTAGTTTTTTTTGGAAATTGATAAATTTTTCGCTAGAAGTTTGAATAAAACAGGAAATAATGCAACTTGTTTAGTCTTTGAAAATTAAGTTCCACAAGGACAGATCTAATAAATGATGTAATGTATTGAAAAACCGTCTAAGTACACATTTATAGAGTTGACTTAATAATTAGGGATAATGGCGACTTGAGAGTTATTATGATAATCATAATTCACTTGATAATAACACATTCAGTTCTTAACAAATAGTGTCAGTTGTTTTGAGCTCTAACAGTGAAGTAATAGAGCGTTATTTAGTATGTAGTTCGTTAAAATTCGCTTTAGAAATTAGCATAAAATGTAGATTGTGTTATTAAGTGTGTGATGTTGTTCCGAGATAAATAAATCTAAGCAAATGTTTAACAAATGCTCGAAACGGTAGAATGAAGTGTTAACATTGTGAAAGAAATTGCTTTAAAAAGTAATTTATTATGACAGAGGAACGCATTGAGATGACGAAGTATGCCTCTTATTTAATAATTAACAGAGAGTTTTAAGTAGGGAAAACTTATGTGGTTAGAACATTTTATAAAGCTTTCACACTTGTCAATTAATTTGTTTTAAAAGAAATTTGGTATTACCCGAAAGACTATGCAAAAAATAAAAATATAAGAATCATGAATTTCTTTCGCCATTCCATCTTAAGATGAAATACGGATAACATAACTAGTAGATTCTACAAACATCATATGATTTAAATCTTGTAAAAATATTCTAGTCAAATCTTCAGATATTCAAAAGTGAGTTCGCATCTCCATGCCTTTTTGTCCTGAACGGAAATTCCCTCCCGTTCATAATAATTTGTTTACGCATTAGAATTGTAAAGTTCTAACATTAGGGTAATATTCTGATAATTATAGCAAAATGTACTCTAATCATAAACTGGTGGACCATTCGTCATTTTAACAGTTTTTATTTACTATATTCCGTTAATTATTCGTTGAAAACGTTGAAATTTTATACAGTAAAAATGTTGTCATGTTTTGAAGGTGCTGGTTAACTGTAGCGAGAAACAATGAGACAACAAGATAGGTGTAGTGAGTGCATAATTAAAAATGTGTAATTAAAATGATGACAGAACTACTTGTGCGAGCATGTGAAGTTTTTGTATTGTTTCAAAAGCGAATTTTGTTACTTAACTATTTGGACAGGTTATTAATTTTGTTATGGTTATTTCGCATGTAAGTAACAACCAACCAACCAGGTCATCTATTAGAAAATATACATATAAATGGTCACCCATCCCATGACCGACCCTTGCGAAAGTAGCTTAACCTCCACAATCGCCGTGCCAAGCGTTAAACCATTGCACCAACAAGCTCCACAATGGCAGAGGAGTAAAGTGGGCTTTTATGATGATGATGATGATTTGGTGAGAACCCGTCCGAACTCTTTTAAATATGAACCTAAGGAGTTGAAGACCTGTTGCTGGCAGTTTTTAAGAGTATGGGTGTTCGACGTGAAAATATATCATAGCATTTTTATACATTATCTATTAATACTAGATAATGTATAATGAGAAACTTAAAATGACCTAATTGTGTTACAGTCTATGGTAGTGACCGTTTTGATACTCTCACCATAATGGCACCGTACAACTAAAATATTTATCTAGATTGTAGGCCAGAAATGAGGTATAAACTAAATTATGGATCCGAGAATTAATGTTACCCGCCAGTAATTATGAGCTCGCATTAAGTTAATGTCTTTGAATTACGCACACATATAAACTGACTTGTACGGTCGACACCTAAAGCTGTAATAGTTAATTTTAACATAGAGTCGTTATGTAATTAAAAATCTTTTGTTTAGAAGAGAGACAGCTATTTTATATTTTTTAAATTATAAAGAGGAATCGAGAAAATTATACTTGGTGCTGTTTTCGCATGTTAGTGAGTTTTTATAATTTCACGGTTAGGTATAAGTTTAGGGTTGGTGATGAGTGCAATTTATATACCAAGAATATTTTTTTTTACGATCAAGATAAATGTGTGTTCTTAAATGCATTAATTTCTGTTTCAGTTCAAAAAGAGAAAATAATTCTTATGGAATTAACTAAAATTTAAATGAAATATAGTGAAACATGCCCCTAATCTAAAAAAAAATATAAAAAGTAAGAAATATAAATAAAATCACGTTTGTTGTATGGGAGCCCCCCTTAAATATTTATTTTATTCTGTTTTTAGTATTTGTTGTTATAGCGGCAACAGAAATACATCATCTGTGAAAATTTCACCAGTCTAGCTATCACGGTTCATGAGATGCAGCCTGGTGACAGACAGACAGATGGACAGCGGAGTCTTAGTAATAGGGTCCCGTTTTTACCCTTTGGGTACGGAACCCTAAAAACTACGAAACACAATGTAAATGATTTTTGTTTATTACAACTGGTAGAATTGCATACGTTTTGCACATAGAAATCGAAAATTGTTCTAAGTCTATGGTTTTTCATAATAAATTTCCAATCAGTTGCAATGAATAAACAGGTATAACGAGGTAAAAATAAGGATTTAAAGAATAGGATTAGGAATGTGGGTAGGTATTTACTATTTTTCCCCTAATTAGGAGTTTTATATCTCGATGTATTTTTCATACATTCGATGAAATTGAACTTTCGTATAGTCAAGTAAGCTTAAAATAGTACCGAATACGGAGGTAGAAAAATTGTACGCTGTACAAATTTCATTACAAAAATTTCTACACTACTAATTCGTTTTGCACTCCATAGTTTTTGTGCTAAGGGTACAGTACGTAACATTATATAAGAGTATTATAGTGTCGACGATACTAAGCTAAACGCTAATATATTCCAAGGCGATATCCAGCATTGGATCTATTTATCACCATTACTTGGCGGATTAGGCGCGTCACGGGCGCAAGGTAATTATAGTCGGTGGAATACTTAATGCCTTCGGCGTGCCTAATTATATGGTCGTATTAACAGAATGTGGGGCGAGAACGTTGTGCCGTCTTGGGCTTTGTTACCGACACTAGTTGAAAACATGTTGTATTACGTGGAACCTAAAGTCGATAAAATGAAATCGCCAAAAAGAAGAAAAAGGAAAAAATACTTCTGTTCTTAAAAGAATCCACTACAACAATGCTGTTTATGTATACTACGATAATTTAACACGGTGGTGTACAATAAATAATTTCACTTTGGCACTCATGACCTAAGGCTCGGTTACGCTGGAATAATTTGTCTCTGTCTTTTTCTTTACATGTAAAGAGTAAGGAAAATAACCTCACCTCTGCACTTTTTCGATGTTTTTCGTTATTTTTTCATCATTATCATCATCACAATTTTATTATCTTTCGTGTATAAAAGTAATTGAAGCTACTTCACAGTACGTAAAAGTGTATTTTGATGTAGAATTCAAGACGTTTCCGCTATTATTTACGCCAAAAATTTTAACTTACGCAAGCACTTTTTGTGATTTTCTGTTTTTTTTTTACAGTCATCTGTGAGGTTTCTCTTTAGCTTGTCGTGTGTTTATTTGTGGCTATAAGTTTACGTTTTCTGTATAAAAAAAGACCCCTTCAAACCAAACCATGTTTTCCTATAGCGGACCTTAGAAAGAGGGTTGCGGGTTTTAGAAATTAATTTAGTTTAAACTTTGAAAATTTCTAAAAGGCGATGTGGAAGAACCTATCTTTTAGGTATTTTTAATATGACATTCTCTTGAAATAAAATATGAAAGAAGAGCGCGTAAGCATGAGAAGTGAATATGACATTCTCTGTTCAAAATAAAAAAATGAAATTGCAAACGAATTAATAAAGCTGCCCATTAGCATAATGACTACAATTTACATAAACTATATTTATCAAGTGTAAAACTTCAAGCTGTGACAACCCTACCGGTTGATTAAAACAAGTAGGGCGGCTTACATACGCCCACGCGTAGATAATGTTGAACAGCGTCTAATGTGCTATTGCCTTAAATGACTAGCTGGTACTAATACTTAGGTGTGTCTTGATACAGTCGTTTTTCCGTTGCTCCTCTTGCGCTTTCATTAGGGTGCTTCGATACACGGTGCAAGTAGCCCGCGCAAGTTGAGCACTTGCGCAGGTTACATGCTCCGTGGAAACACGTAAAGCGGGTCCAGCTCCATAACATTTTACACCCGCGCAAGTAACCCGCGCCTCAACGTGCGCAAGCTACATGCACCGTGTAGAAGCACCCTTACATTTAATAGCGCATGCCTTATCTTATCAAAAAAACATCATATGGCAGTAAGTTAACAGAAAAAGCGCACGGTTTGGAGACAATATTGAAAAAGTCAATGTATGGCAGAAAGTTGAAAAAGGAAAGTCCACAGGGGGCTATAATTGACTAATTTCAAAATCTATCGTAATCACTTTCATTTGACATATGAATGTGAGTTGACACTGCATTTCTTTCTGTCTAATGAAAGCGATAGCGATAGATTTTGAAATTAGTGGGCAGGGCAGTTTGGAGGCAATATTGCATGCGTCTGACACAAGTTGAATTGAAAGTTGAAACGACTCGGTGTAGAGAGACCATTTGGGTAGCATTATGCACTTAACGAAAAGTGTTCCACTATTAAGGAATATAATTTTATACTAGAAAAAGGCACTGGACTTAACAAATAAGTAACTCAACCAACCCTGCATGGGATGAAATTAATAAACAAAACCACTTTTTGTTCAAAACCGCATGTTGTAACAGTCACTTTTTTTCTCGAAAGTGGATATTACTAAGTGGCTCTCGAGTTGTAGACCTCACGTTTGTGACATTTTTGAACATTTTCGAAATGGCTGAAATGTATTTTTTTTTCGAATAATTTTGAAAAAACTGGCTTGACAAAAAATATTATACAAATATTGAACCGCTTACAAAGATTCACGAGAATCGGTTGAAAAATGCGACCTGTAGAGAAGAACAAACGGACAGACATACGAAAACATTTTTAGCCAAGCTGAAGCAGAGACGCTTTAAATTAACTGTCATATTTAATACAATACAGCTCAAATTACACTGATGTTATTACTATTTATAAGAGTTATGAATTATACTTACACAAGAACTTCAAAACAAGTAAATTTTTTGTTTGCCTCATTTAAGTACTTAAGAAATTGTCTCTTGCATTAGTATAATATGATTTTCCGCTCTGCCAACACTAGAAAATTGTTTATATTGTATACTACACGTGAATAGAACATTAGTTATGTAATTATAACAACTAGTTACTGCATCCTGCCGGTAATTAGCATAAAATAGCTAATTAAAGTAGATAATAGTCAAATAGTAGTTTTCCTTATTATTCTTGTAATTTTATATTATGTTACGCAAAAGGCTGCTTGCTCGTTTTACGATTATGGTAGAAATCGATTTGTATTATTTTGCATGTTTACGTTACGTTATATGAGACAAAGTTTCATTGCTTGACAATTTTGGTAAACATTATTATGATTTGATTAATAATGAATAGGTAAACTAAAATATGATATAAGTACTAGAAAAAAAAGTCGGAGACGGGTGAGTATCTCAGATGGGACACTACGGGTGCGTTGATTTTTTCTAGAATAGGTATCATTTATTTTAATATAAAATTAGGATCATGAATGCGAAAGATCTAAAATTTAACAATGAATAGGTAGCTTTTCATTCGTGTTGTGTTTTTGTGATTATTCACGAAAACTATTTCTGTACAGTCAACATGATTTTTCGTTTAATTTATGATAAAAAGTTCCATGAAAACAACAGTTACATTAGGTATCAAATGCTAAAAAAGCAACCTTTTTAAGATAATTACCTAGTTTGTATAAAATTATAAGTCACACTTTCGTATATAATAGTCATATTAAGTTTAATCGGAAAACCGTAGAAAGTGTATTACGAGCAAACCTAAAGTGAGACATCCCATACTAAAAGAAATTGAAAACTTATTGCGCTGTTCCTATTAACCAGTCTATAAAAGCATCGTACGAGAAAACCCACCGTCCATCCACCCTAATTGGTCAATTAAGGCTACCTACAGCTAAGTACTACAATTTCCAAAGTAAATTAAAAACATCAATAAACATCTAGAAGTGTGCGTGTTACACAGAATATCATAACAACTCATTAAAAACGGAGCTATAAAAGTTCCCCTAACAAAATGTCATCACTCTTCTTTACATAATTACTGTGGTAATAAGCAATGGACATTACCGCGATAGCATCTAGTTTTTATTGCTAATGAATTAAAAATGATAATATTGTAGTTGCATGATGAATGCGGATCGTTCGTTGTGTTGATTAGGTACTTTTTGCTGGCGATCGGGGTATACAATGCAATTCGAAATGAAATAAGAAATGAGAAGGGGTGTTAAAAACATTAAGCAAATTACGTATATGTAACCTATGTGACCTAGAATTCAGGTACAGTCACGTCTAAAAATTGATGAATGCAGTTAAGAACTTTGTCATTTTGTTGTAGTTGTTTTTGTTGTTGGCTTCCGTTCAAAAAAGTAAATAACTTTTAGAGTGTCAAAGTTTTAAAGTAGATATTAATATAGACGTAACTGTACTCTGTTTACCCGTATTTTAGAAAATAAAGAAAGAAAAGAAGGAACTTATTTTATCTGAAAAATATCTTTAGATTTTCACGCCTCAAAATTTTCTTATTTTAGTTCACAATTTTCTTGCAATTTACTGTTACCTATAAAACATGGCAATATAAGATACATTAGGACTAAGACAAAACAATAATCTCTTTGAAGTTAGATTAGGCATACATAGTACTATATTATGTGTGATAGGCATGTGCGCAACAGTGTTTTTTTTTTTTTTTAGTCAAAATGAAAGTTTTTTTCTATCCATAAGACTTGTACTATTATGTATTCTGTGCCATAAGGAAGAATCTTGATAACATCTTGATTTTTCTAAGAATCTCAATTGGTTTAAATCATTACTAAAAGGAAAAAAAAAGGAAATTAAGATGTCTCTTGGTAAAACCAACGAGGAAAACTATAGGAAAAGTAAAGCGAAAAAACATATAAAATCTATGATTATATTATTATGATCAAAAATATACATTTATCATTCTCTCCTCACAAAATTTATGTTAATTTTTTATTGATTTTTTAAGCATCATTTTGAAGGATAAAGATAATCAATGGCGACTGCAACTAGTGGTCTTTCATGCGCGTTTTTAACGCTTTCAGCATCACCATCACTTCACCCCTTTTTAGTTTTCAATGCGAATGTGTTGCAATAATAAACGCCGCTACCACGGTCCTGTCGAGAGGTATGAAGGAACTAAACATCCGCATACTGACCGACAGCATGGCCGTCCTAACAGCACTGGAGGCCAACACGATCAACTCCAGTATCGTCTACGAATGCCATCAAGTTTTGGTTAGCATCCAACAACAAAGTAATCCTACAATGGATTAAAGGGCATAGTGGATCACACGGGAACGACGCCGCCGATGAGCTGGCTAGAAGGGGATCTTCCACAACAGTGGCAGGACCCATACCCATTCTGCCACTCCCGTTCAGCCAACTGCACTCATGGGTAAGACAACGTACTCGTGCTGCACATAATACTCGTTGGGTAGATCTAATAAGCTGTAGACAGTCCAAGTTGGCGATGACTGCAGTCTCGCCGCGGTTGACCTGTATACTGCTCAGCCTTAATCGTCCAGACCTCCGAATAGTTGTAGGTAAACTTACAGGTCACCTAGCTTTAAACCGAAAACTATTCATCATGAATGCGACAGACAGTCCCCTATGTAGAGGATGCCTGGACGCAGAGGAAACAGCCGCCCACGTGATCCTGGAGTGCATGGGTTTGGCCGCACACCGGGCAGAAATCCTCAAAGACGTGATGTCGCTCCTAGAAGCCTGTGAACGCCCCAGGAGGCTTCTGCGCTTTTGGAAGGAGCTGGGATGGCTTGACTAACCACACCAATGCTGTGTTTCACGCATAACGGACCAAATGGGAGTCTAAATGCGGAAAAAAGAGCCCATCACCAATACCAATACACTTTTTTAGTTCACTGCAGAGTCAAATCCTCTCCCATAACCGTAAGAGGATGTTGCCATAAAATCGCCGTAAGATTAATAAAAAAAATGTCCTGCATAGCATGTCCTATGAAAATACAGAGAGTTCTTTGATTGTATTATAATACTTTGAAATAATGTATACAGGGTTATTTTTAAATCACCAACAACCTCGCAGGAGTGGATTACTAACACGACATCATAAACAAAACAACGTTTGTTCTACAAATTTTCGAAAAAGACAAAAGAAAATATTTTGTCTTTTTCGTTCTTTCACACAAAACTCGATCAGCCGCTGCTCGGACGTTGTTGTATGGAAAGTCGATTTTTTTAGCTATAGTAATCTACTGCTGCGAGGTTGTTGGTGATTCATAAAGCACGTTAGTACCTACTTTAATTTATATTGTGTAAAAATAATTTTAACTTTATTTAAAAGTAGCTTACTTATAAGTTATTGATTAACTTTTGTGAATATTATTAGTTCATATCGCCTGAAACATAGGATTTCCTAGTACGTACTATATTGTTTCTATGTAAACTTTATCCAAAAACATTGTAATTGGACTTATAGAAAAAACTATTATATTCTATATTCTATGACAATCATCAGACCAATCTTAATGTACGGATGTGAGGCTTGGACGCTAACCTTAAAAGAAGAAAACATGCTGTTAGTGGCAGAGAGAAAGATCTTCCGGAAGATTCTAGGACCTGCTAAAAGGGACGATGGGACCTGGCACTTGAGAAAAAATAAGGAAATAGAAGACCTAGTATCCGCTCCGAATATTTTGGGAGAAATAAAATCAGCGCGACTACGTTGGCTGGGGCACGTCATTCGAATGGGGACGGATCGAGCGGTGAAAAGAGCGTACATGGGAGTCCCCACGGGGCGCCGCCCGATAGGCAGACCCAGATATCGCTGGGCAGATCAGGTCACCAAAGATCTCGCCGAGTTAGAAGCCACAGATTGGTCAGAGCTGGCACTAAATAGGAAGGAATGGCGTGCTCTATTGTCGGAGGCCAAGATCCACTTCGGGTCCCTGAGCCACAGCAGTAAGTAAGTAAGTATTCTATATTCTATAATCTCCATGCTTTAATCGCAGCACGCTGCTGCCACTTTCTGCTCTAAAGAGGTGTTAATTGTACCTTAGGGGCTTAGGCATTAGAACCTAGAACTTCAAGGTTAATCTTATCTTCCATTAATAACATTCATAAGCCAATCATTTATTATTTAAATCGACTAATCCCTCACAATACAATATTCCATGGATAGTTCCATACATGTCGCAGGATTATTTTAGAATCTGGATTTTCATAATCTTACTAGGAAAATTTATAAAATCTCCTATTACTCTGATGGAACCCCATCTACCACAATCATAGTAAGATCTGCGTTAAGCGGGATCCTGGCATGGGTACACGGCACGGGAATATAGATTGCTGGTTTTCTGACGGACAGATGCTCGCAGTGCATGAGTAAGCTCTAATCTATGCCACCCAACGTGCGTGTCTCGCTTAACGCAGCGGACGTCCAAAGTTTGTCTGAAGTGCTTAGTTAGGAAAATTGAAATAATCATTGTGTTTATTTGATAATATTGTAATACTTATCATTTAAGTACCCAGTTGGCGTTTGATCACAATAATTCTTAATTTCATAATATTAGTAGTTAGCTCATAAAACTTCGGTTCCTACAAAAATCCTGCAACTTAAACAAGTATGTGTAGAACTACCAGTCGACAGTTAATTGAGGCCAAAGCAATCGGTACCTTAAAACACAATAATTGCGTTGCTTACCCTACATGGGCATTCTGACAAACGTTGATTAGTAATTCACAACACACACACAGGCACAAAGTGCACACTTGTTTGGAAGGCGATAGTGTCTTATGGGTGAAACGGTAGAGTTTGTTATTGTTCGAATTTTTGTCCTAGTCTTTGAAAAAAATTGGAATAGTTTTGCAATTACCTCATTTTGCTACAAGAATTTGTTAATCGAAAAGAATACCTCTAGCTTGTAAAACCTACGACATAATATTACTTAACACTTTCTGTTTAAAATAAATCACAATAAACTAGTATTTATGTAGAGCTATGGACCTTGCGTTTTTGAATTTAATCAAAGTTTTCGAAGTATGATTACTTTTTTCAAAAAAAGGAAAAAATATATTTTGGGAATCCAAAATATCTTTTTTCCTTTTTTTTTGAAAAATTTCGAATACTGTCTCGTCAAATAAAATCCATACCTTTAAAGAATCTGCTCACAAAGTTTAAGACGGTCAGCCCAGCCATGCAGACGGACATACGAAAATGTTTTTGCCCAAGCTGAAACGGAGACGCTTCGGGCTCGCTTGGTCAACTAATCTTATTAGGTTATGCCTAGTATTGTATTATCTTTATGGTATTGCTAAATCCTCGCCAAATTATGGCAACTTTTTATGATTTCGTACGCATTAAATGTTAGTTAGGTGGAGAATATGGTATAATATAAGTATATATATTATGTATAATATAAGTTGCATTAGAATTAGATTGTGTTAGTTCTTTTTTCATCATCATCATCATATCAGCCGCTCGACACCCACTGCTGGGTATATACTTATGTTTTATGCTTTCTTGTTTTGATTTTCTACTTTAATACGTGTCTGCTTTTATTCATATTTCCATCCATATGACTTTTTTTTAAGCAAGACGTTTATACCGTCGTAACATAAATTCAGTTCTTTTTACTTCGTTAACCGTTTGTCAGATAGGGAGAAAACTCTATCGTTCCAGAATAGACCACTAGAACACATCAATGTGTGGCGAGCGTTGGAGTAATTACACTCATTGTCACATAATTACACCCAACACTTGTCATTGCACCCACGCTTGCCAACCTTATTTGCACTTAACGGCACCCTAATCGCGAATACCTTAAAGGCCAAAATTGATTGACGAAGGCCGCTTAGACGGTATAGCAAATATGCAGTTTCAAGGAAAAAAATCAATGTGTTAGTAGGGAAAGGGAGAGATGGCTGTGTTATTAGTTGGCTTGTAATTATCAGGCTTGATAAAACCGTAGCGATGTAATACTTTAGACAGGTTATAAAGTGGTATACTTTGCAACAATTTACATTCTACATTAAACCCGCGTAGTGGGTATTAGCATAGGGTACTTAATGATGAAATGTTGGTTTGATCTCTCTATTTGTACGAGTATTTATTAATCGGGAAGATTTTTGCAAATATGTAGTGGCTTCTAGAAGTTTTGATATTTAAAGCAGATGATAGAGGAAATTAGAGCTTTGTAATATTGAAGTGCTACCCACAAACTAGCCACCAAATCATAGTTAATTAGCTACTTTTCACGTTGCAACTCGTTATTACACTAGTAAGGGAAATAAAAAGAAATATAAAAAAACTAAGCAAACTGACCTGTTGATGTTATTCATCGCAACAGCCCCCGAGTTCTCCCGATCGTTCCTTTCTCTCGATCCTCCAGCGAACCGCTCAAAGTTTTCCCGTTCCTTATAATGTCTCTCTGGTCTTGGCGAAGACGATCTCCTGCCTTGCATCTGCTGCGGCATATTGTTCTGTTGGACCGTCTGTAGAAGGTTGTGATTCGATTGCGGCTGTTGTAGGGCTTGCAGCAACTCTTGTGCATTCGACGCTCCGTTGGACAAGAAGTTTTGCAAACCCGGATTCATTAAGGCGTTTGATAATGTTGGGTTTAGCATGTTTGGCCGAATGTTGGCCGATTGTTGGGGGTTTGAGTTTAGTAGCTGGTGGGGTTGGGCCATCGCTTGGAGGTTGGCGAGCGATGTGGACACAACTTGGCCATTGTTCAGTGCGAGATTCACCATCTGATCGTTTGAGTTGACATGGTTGACTGGTATAGTTAGGATGGTTTGTGTCGCTATGCCTGTTGAAGAAAACTTTCTTTCACCATTCTATTGCATAAGTTTGTTTAAAATGCATTTTGATCTTTTGGATGAATTGTCTCTGGATTCTTTTACTAAGTGATAAGATTAACAATTAAAAAATCTTTGAACTTATAATTTAATTTACTTAAATATTATTCATATTATACTAAGTTCATCTTAAGGAAAAACTTTAATTATTGTTTTTAGACAAATCTGATGTGACTAATAAAATAATCTGGTGAATCACTGGTTATTTCCATTTTCCTTTTTAAGCTGATTCCAAAAGGCAAACCTCTTACCTCAAAAACAATTTATAAAAGTTTGCTATCATCAATTCTACTATATCAAATTATAATTTCATTTAAATTTTCGATTTTCTTACCCTGTGAAGTCGGTATTAGCAACTGAGCGCCTTGGATGCCCTGAACCAGTTGCCCAGAGGCCAGGATCAGCTGTGGCATTGGAGATGGCATCGCTGGTGGTAGCATGTTATTGTTGCCTACGGGATTGGGAGACCCCATGCCTATGGACAACGAAAAACCTTTTGAGTTCAGTGGATTTTTTGTCTGTATTTCTAAACCAGCGTGTCTAACTGACATTAAAATATCATTAGATACCTAGTTTTGATAAGGACGATCGCTCTTTTAAAGTTACCACATTTTAAATATATCACGCTGAAAGCTTAAGATTTTATTACGAAATGTATCGTGCAGCTGATGATCGTTTCCTGTAAAGTGTATACACTATCGACAATAATAAAGGCTATAAAAATTAATGTTTACGTCGGCAGTCAAACTTAAATTTGGCATCCAGTCACATAAATACTTTAAGAACCGCAAAACGCAATTCCTAATTCTCATGGTAATGCGATTACGTAATCACTATAAAATCGGTAATGGTTTAGCAGCACCGAAATACAAAATTTCATATAATAAACATCGGATTTGGTACATAAATATTCGGTTAATGATGAGTAAGACAAAAGCTAATTGCACGGACTCATCAGTCACGGTAATTCTCAAGAAATCGACGAAACAACCGCACAATACATCTAAAGGCAACTTTCTACTTAGGTAATTAAACAATAAAATTATATTGTAATTACAGAAGAGCCGGCGTATTAGAGATAGAAAATTACACAAAATCCATCGGCAACCGAGCAAGACTAATTTACCGCGAACAAAACGGCTCCAACAAAAATCTAAAACATTATCTGCATGCCTCACAGGCCCGTTAAAGTCGGCATTAACATAACGTATTCATTTAAACCATGACATTTCACATTTTGTAATAAATGCTCTTTCCTACGCCGCATCAATTAAGAACCGAAAAAAATATATAATTAGCTCTATTAAGACAATAAAACTCTTAATGATACCGCAACAGTCGTAATATCCGTGCGTTCGTGAAAAAATATGTAATTATACTCATTATTTAAATAGGTTTTTTCGTCCATTACGGCATAGCTTTAATGGCGGGCGAGCGGTGCTGCTATCTTGAATTCATTAAATCGATTGGTTTCGGTAATCACCTAATTACGGATCACGTGATTTCCAAGTTAAGAGTTTAATGCGCGAACCGTGTCTTTCCGATTATACCCAATCTATCTAATTCGGTCTAATTAGCGGTCTACCCCCGTGCCTGGAGCTAACTTGCGATTTGAAATTGTAATGTGCTGAAAATATCTAAACAGATACGAGAGTGGTGATGATTAAAAAAAATATGCGATATGTTTTGCATCAACTAAATTGTGTGTATTGAAATAGATTTAAATCGCTTTATCAAACAAAGGGGTGATGTAACTTGTTCAAATTATTCCGTTTCAAATAGAAGTTTTAATATAGAATTTTATCTACAACGTAATTTTTATAAAATAATTAGAAATGCAGATTAAATTTTTTCGTATCGATTTTAAATGCCTTCGAACGGAAGCCCGCATTGCTCTAAGGGAAGCTAGCATTGTTCTAAGCCATCGATAAAAAACAATGTACTGAAAATAGTGTTTTTTATTATCATTATTAAGTTCGTGAATATCGTATGTATTATCTCTAATATAGAAACTGCAGGATTGCATTATCGGCTCAGGTTACATTCTCATTAAAATGTTTTAGCAGGGGCTCTATTCTCGGTTTTTCGATATCGACGTCAAGACTTACAGTGTGGCCACCAGTAGCAACATCTGCAGCTGCAAGTTTTACGGTAAGTTAACTATCATCATCATCATCAACTATTTCCAATGTCTCCAATCATCATCATCAACTATATTCAACATTCCCACTGCTGGGCTATATGAAGGCGCAGACCTTCCTTATGGGCGGATAAAGGGACTCATTATCGCGTTTGTTATACAGTCAAGTTTTTATACCAGACGCTACAACGCTAAAAAAGCGATGAATTGATGACATAGTTGTATGGTATCAACGTCAGGCCCTGCAGGTTGGCCGCCAGCGGCCATTTGCTGGGTTACTTGATGTGTTGTTGCAGTGCAGCTGCTATAATTATTAGTAAGTAAAAGGTTTGTTTGATCCTTACGTGACGCGCTTACACTTAAGTTGAACGGAGAGTTGATGACAGGGTTGTTCGGCATCGACTTCAGGCTCAGCAGGTTGGCCGCCAGCTGGGACATCTGCTGTTACAGCTTCTTTTGCAGATTGGCCTGATATTAAGTAACAAACTGTCTCTTACCAGGCGCGTTAACACTCAAATTGAGCGGAGAGTTGGTGACCGGGTTGTTCGACTCGGCATCGACGTCAGGCCCGGCAGGTTAGCCGCCAGCTGGGACATTTGCTGCTGCATCTGCTATAAGTTCTTCTGCAGATTGGCCAGGTATTTAGTAACAAAATGTTTTCCAGGCGCGCTAATACTCAAGCTGAGCGGAGAGTTGGTGGCCGAATTGTTCAGCATCGATGTCAGACCCTGCAGGTTGGCAGCCGGCTGGGATATCTGCTGCTGCAGCTGCTGTAAGTTCTTCTGCAGATTGGTCAGATATTAAGTAACAAACTGTGTCTTACCAGGCGCGCTAACATTCTAGTTGAGCGGAGAGTTGATGACCGGGTTGTTCGGCATCGACGTCAGGTCCTGCAGGTTGGCCGCCAGCTGGGACATCTGCTCCTGCAGCTGCTGTGAGTTCTTCTGCAGATTGGCCAGATATTAAGCAACAAACTGTCTCTTACCAGGCGCGTTAACACTCAAATTGAGCGGAGAGTTGGTGACCGGGTTGTTCGACTCGGCATCGACGTCAGGCCCGGCAGGTTAGCCGCCAGCTGGGACATTTGCTGCTGCATCTGCTATAAGTTCTTCTGCAGATTGGCCAGGTATTTAGTAACAAAATGTTTTCCAGGCGCGCTAATACTCAAGCTGAGCGGAGAGTTGGTGGCCGAATTGTTCAGCATCGATGTCAGACCCTGCAGGTTGGCAGCCGGCTGGGATATCTGCTGCTGCAGCTGCTGTAAGTTCTTCTGCAGATTGGTCAGATATTAAGTAACAAACTGTGTCTTACCAGGCGCGCTAACATTCTAGTTGAGCGGAGAGTTGATGACCGGGTTGTTCGGCATCGACGTCAGGTCCTGCAGGTTGGCCGCCAGCTGGGACATCTGCTCCTGCAGCTGCTGTGAGTTCTTCTGCAGATTGGCCAGATATTAAGCAACAAACTGTCTCTTACCAGGCGCGCTAACACTCAAGTTGAGCGGAGAGTTGATGACCGAGTTGTTCGGCATCGACGTCAGGCCCTGCAGGTTGGCCGCTAGCTGGGACATCTGTTGCGACATCTGCTGTTGTATCTGCTGTGACATCGGAGGCATATTCTGCTGCATGTTCGCCAAGTTCTGCAGGTTTTGAAACATCGATGCCACTGTGAAGAGAAATTAGAGTTAGTTCCTTTGAATTAAGTAGAGGTTGTAGGTAATCTTATCAATTTCAAATACATAATTCGTTGTCGTGTCGTCAAAAATAGTCTAGTAAAAAGAGGAAAGGAAACTGTAGTACGAACTCACTGGAGCCATTAAGGTGCGGCTGGTGAGCTTGCGGTGCGGGCTCGTGGGGACGGCAACCGCAACTGAGCCATCATTAGGTTATAGAATTGTTAATTGTGTCAACCCTATTATTCGTTGTCGTTACGATTACTCTTGTAAAAGGAAAAGAAGATGCAGTACGAACTCACTGGAGCCATTAGGTACGGGGTGCGGGCGCAGGGGGACGGCGACCGTAGCTGAGCCATCAGTAGGTAATAGAATGGTAAAGGGTGCTTCTACACGGTGCATGTAGCTTGCGCAAGTTGAGGTGCGGGTTACTTGCGCGGGTATACAATGCTATGGAGCTGGACCAGCTTTACGTGTTTTCACGGAGCTTGTAACCTGCGCAAGTGCTCAACTTGCGCGGGCTACTTGCTCCGTGTAGAAGCACCCTAAGTATGTCAACCCCATCATTCGTTGCCGTCAAGATTATTCTATGTAGTAAAAGATAAAGAAGCTGCAGTACGAACTCACTGGAGCCATTCAGGTGCGGCTGGTGCGGGGTGCGGGCGCGGGGGGACGGCGACCGCGGCTCGGGCTGCGCGCGCGCCGCCCCGCCCTCCGGCGAGCTCGCACCGCTCTCCCGGTCCGACTCCGCCTGCTGACAAGCCAAATATGGATAAGTTAGTAAAATCCTCATGTTCATATAGGTACTCAAAAACAGATAACATAAAGCAGCCCCGGTGCAACACTCACTTTTAGCGCAAATGCCGTTTTTTCAAAAGAAGCATAATTTAAAGATTTTGTTATCGTACAAAATTGTGTCACTTCTCAAGAAGAAAATTAAAACAGGCTATTCCAAACACTGGCCGGAACTTCTGACCTCACTAGTCCTTAGTACTTTTCAGTCTTTTCTTTGTATGCTACTGATGGGTGCAGTGTGGGAGCAGTAAATAACTGTAAAACAGCAAAACTTTTTAATAATTTAAGCCCCTGTAATATCCTAATAATTTACCTATTTTAATGTCACCCTATAGGGACAACAGCCCCCTACTCAAGTAGTCAATTTTCTATTCGTTAGCTATCTTGAAACTTAAAAATAAGGAATTAGACGACCAAGTCACATGTCGCAAGTTTATGTAATATTTCGGCCTTTTCGAAAAATGATCAAAAATATTACAAATAGCTCTACAGAGCCACACAATATTGGATTATTAATTTATTAATCCGACTTCACTATGTATTTGACTAATAATGGTTATTTACACAAATTAAAAAAAAAAATCTTTTATTTCTTTTGGTTCTGTAAAGTATCACTTTTATCTTATTACACATTTCATTTTATATCTTTCTATAGTTATTCTTAATCTGCAAAAAACTTTAAGTTTGTTTAACATAGGACATCTTCTGACGTCAGATATTTGCATAGTAAATGGAAATCATAAAACCACAAAAAACAACAATAGCAGAAACAACCAGGAAGCGTATGAATACAAAAATCGATTTATTGCACAAAATTAATTCCTTGTTTATCGAGTCCAATCGAAAATAAAGTAATTATCGCTAATGACGGTCGCATAAGTATCAAGAAGGTCGTGTTACTTTGCTTTTAATTATAGCATAATGTGTGTTTGCGCAGAGGAAATACCTTGAGATAATTTGCTGTAATTAAGCTGCATTATACGTACTTGATTTGTACCGTTTATGATTAATTTGTGTTTATAATACGCAGTTTTCGGGTTAAACCCTTTTTTCTTCCACAGGTTACTTGGACACGTTAATACCTACTATTATGTGGTAGGACCCCGTATAGACTTTTACTTCTTTATTAGCCTAGGAGTACGGATGATTATGTATATTTACGGAGAGAAAATACCTTGAGATAATTAGTAATTAAGCTGCATATTTGATACTTGATCTGTACCGATTATGATTAATTTGTTTTTATAATACGCAGTTTTTGGGTTAAACCCTTTTTTCTTCCACAGGTTACTTGGACACGTTAATACCTACTACCTTTGTATTATGAGCTAGGACCCCGTATAGACTTTTACTTCTTTATTAGCCTAGGAGTACAGATGATTGATATATGTTTACGGAGAGGAAATACCTTGAGATAATTCACTGATATTAAGCTGCATATTTGATACTTGATCTGTACCGATTATGATTAATTTGTTTTTATAATACGCAGTTTTTGGGTTAAACCCTTTTTTCTTCCACAGGTTACTTGGACACGTTAATGCTATTACCTATGCATTCTGTGCTTGAACCCCGTAGGATACTCGTACTTTTACTTCTATTAACCTAGAAATACGGATGATTAGGTATGTGTGTTTGCGGAGAGGAAATTTGCTGTCGGTAATTAAGAAGCATTAGGCGACACTTGAGTTGTACCGATTATAAATATGTATTATAAATAGTAATAATTTATGTTTATAATACGCAGTTTTCGGGTTAAACCATTTCTTCTTCTACTTGGACACGTTAATACTATTATTTTGTGCTTGGATCCGAATGCTTTAATTTTTTTTACTTCTATAATAGCCTAGAAGACGGATTATTAGATTAGTGTTAT
This sequence comes from Agriphila tristella, assembly GCA_928269145.1. NCBI lineage: Eukaryota > Metazoa > Arthropoda > Insecta > Lepidoptera > Crambidae > Agriphila > Agriphila tristella. The sequence goes on from OV743432.1 coordinate 33,793,369, forward strand.
GTATGTGTTTGCGGAGAGGAAATACCTTGAGATAATTTGCTGTAATTAAAAAGCATTGTGTAATATTTGAGTTGTACCAATTACGAATAATTTGTGTTCTCCTTATACGCGGCTTTGGTTAACCCCTATTTCACTTTGTAGGATGCTTTTGTACACCTATACGCTATTTCTTTTGATTCTTTTACTTTTGAGGACCTACATTAATTTTTGAATACTTTTAATTTAGAAATACGGTTGATTTTTCGTTATTTCAAACAAAGTAACTTTTTTAAAATATTTATTTTCTTGATAAAAGAACAACGTCCACTTACCATACAGGCGTTGACCTGTCAATTAATAGTTTTTTTTTAAGTTGATGTATAATTATAATCCTACTAATATTATAAATGTGAAAATTTGTGTGTTTGGATGTTTGTTCCTCAATCACGCAAAGACTACTAAACGGATTTAGTTGAAATTTGGCACACAGATAGTAGATAGCCTAGATTAAAACATAAAATACTTTTTATCCCGATATTCCCACGGGAACGGGAACCACGCGGGTGAAACCGCGGACGGCCACTAGTATAATTAGGTATATTTGAATAGATGCTATAAATATGTTCATAGCAACTATTCAAATATGATTATACTAGCGCAGAACACTAGTATTAATTAAATTTTAATTTGGCAATAAAAAAAATGTAATGGTAAAATCAATATGTTCTTGTTTATACTAAATAATAATTATTGCCATAATTATTAATTTTCTCTACTTCTGAACTGCCAATTTTTATTTTAGTAAGTAATTTATAAAAAAACAATAAAAAGGCAATTTAATTAGCTATATTACTTTTCATTTTTACAGGTCAGAAATGGGCGTCCTTCTTTAAGTTGATAAGTTTTTGTTATAATGGCGCATTCTGCCAGACAAATCTTTGAGTCATCGCTCGCCATAGAGTACATTTTAACCATTGAAAGTAGAATATTGCACATTCTATACAAATTACTTTCCATGGTTAAAAATTACTCTATGGCGACCGATGACTCGAAGATTTGTCTGGCAGAATGCGCCCAATGTTACCGTTAATGTGCGTAAATCAGTTAAGAGTGCAGATTAACTGGTTAATCTCATTTAGTTTTTTTTCACAATGCCCATTTTATATTATTCTGTTTAAAAACAGCTGCGTAAAGTTCGTCATTGCTTCGATAGATGGCGTTAGAAGTCCAGTAAAGAGGATTGTTAACTTTTGTACAAACACAATTTTTAATTTTAGAGTTAAAACTTAATTTTTCCATATTTTGTTTTTGTTTGAAAAGGTATTCATATGTATATTCACATAAATAATTAAATCGTTAAAAATATTTTTGTTGGCCTATCATTAAATTTAAATTATGTAGGCATTTATCATTACTTAGAATTATTAATTTTAATGTCAATAATACCTTTAAGTACTTACGAAAGATAATGTCATTCTCTTCACCGCTCACAAATATTCACACTTCTTCAACGAAAAACACTTTAAATGTTCCCCATTATCGAAACAACCAGAAAAAATAATGGACAAAATCAAGTTCCGAAGTCAAAACTCCGCGACAACTTTGCGCAACTTCAGGCAAAGTTTTGTGATACGATAAAATTCAACGCGACAACTAAACGTTCCTCACACGCACAATCGAACACATCCGTCGTATGAAAAGTTCAGAACCACAGAGTAGATTGGCGCGAAAACGGAACAGCGCACTATCGCAAAACGTTATATATTTTTTCTTTTTTTTCTTTTATTTATCAACGGCCGAGCACACAGCCGCGCGGCGAAGTTGCACAGCGCGGAATGAAAGCGCGTCATCAGTTTAAAAAATCAACCCCTTTGGTGGTGGTTGAAAAAAATGCTCCCCTGCGGGAGGGGGAGGCGGCCCCTCCGAAATCCTTGCTAAAGCGATCGCCATCGGCCCGACTTGTCACTTGTCGAATAAGCATAATTAAAGTTTTCGCCTGTTTTCATTTGCTTTAGTAATTAGGTGCTAATTAATTGCCGGTGCCTGGCGATGTTTTTCCAATAAGTGTCTGCTTGTTTATAGCAACACCGGTCTAACTGGAAAGTTACCTTTACGTTTGTTGAGAATAAATTATTGTGTTTAATATTTATTTATCGATCTTTCAACGGGTAAACTTTTTTGTTCTATAAGTCTATGATTGTATTATAAGCAAAACCATTTAATTACTAATCTAAAGCAGGTATCCTTTTATATTCAACATAATACAGGTATATTTACAACTTCTTATTATCAAAAAAATAATTATTATCAAGTACCTAACGGACTTCACAAAAATATCATGAATACAAAAAAAAGCTAAGAAAAGCTTGCCCATTAAATTAATTACTAATTTACTAATTAAGTTTAAAAAACAACGTTCCTAAATCCAACCTACATTTTTAGTAGCGAGTCTGCGCTATCAGACCGACGAGTTAGCACGTGGGTAAAGTAGGAAATAGATGCAAAAGAAAATAGCTTTTATCACCAGTACTTAAAATATATATTGTGAAACTGGTTGTTTTGCTTGACATAACGTGGACTGAGCAGTTGCTCAGAAGTGTAAGAGAAAAAAGTTTCAAACGCTTTTTAGCAAAGCTTCGCGCCGAATAAAAACTTTGCTGATTCAAGCTGCAGTAATTGTAGTGTCTAATGAGGGGTTAAAAATGAGTTCATATAAGATTTCTAAGTTATTACAATTATAATTATTAATGTCAGAAAAATAATTAAGTAAGTGTTTTCAATTATAAATTAATGCATTGTTAAAATTATGATTTACGTATTGTTAGAACTTTTGAAAGAAAAAAAAACGTTTGAAAGCGGTGAACGTATTACCTACAGCTAAAGAAAAAAAATACGAATTTTTAAAGGTTAGCCATTTCAGTCGTTTGGATTGACAACACAGTTATACAAACAAAACCAATTCAAAAAATAAAAAATATTTCCGATTAGATAATGAAACTTTACAGTGAATAAAACCACAGATAATATAATAGGTACTATACTAGTAATAAAAGCAACAGTTTTATAGTAGCCCACCGATCCCAAGCCGATCGACTGATATCCATATCGATACTAATCATACGATGTGTTTGTGGTTAAAGGAACAAGCCTTTCGTTGCATATAGTGTGAAAATTCGTTTTTAGAGTTTTGATTCTCATTCACAATATTATGATGAACACACAATGTCATGTTGGTAATTTATTTTATATTGATAGTGCATTGAATAGTTTACTCAGATTTCTTGATGAGGTATTATAGTTTGATTTTGACCCTATTGTTGCGTAGACGTCGTAACTTATAAGAAGAAATAAATAACTAAAAAAATATTACTTTTAATGATGCGGTAATTCTGCCATAGACTTACATATTTTTTAAATAATCGCGATGGCATGTTGTTTAGTTGTTCCTCGGATTATTACTGAAACGTAAGTTTTGCAAAAGATTTTCAGCGAATTGCTCGACGTTTGTTAATAAGCAGAACTATATTGGTGCAGACTAATGAAGGGAAATAGAAAAAATATATAATGAACAAGTAACATTCGGAATAATCAGCGGTACACGGAAAAAATCAGTAATTATTCAGATGAAGTTGGACGAACGAAGGGGGTACAAGGGGGTAAGGGCCGGCCAAAATAAAAACGGCATTGCGTAGGGGTGACACCCCACCCGCCTCTACAAATGTTATCTAACTGCGTTTCGCGCGCGGCGCCGCTCCGCTCGGAATTAGCGCGTCCGAACGAATTTTCAATTTGTGCTCGATTTTTTTCTAGGATAGTTTGCTTCTAATGGAAAAGGCTCCGCGATCGCTCGCGCGACGCATCGCGCCATCATTTGGCGGGTGAAGTGTGGTCATTATCGTCCGGCAGGTCACACACGCGCGGCATTGTCCGGACATCTGTGTGTGTAGATTTTTACTCATTAATTTTAAAACGCTCCGGATTTTTTTCAGGGCGGGTGCTAGGGGGCCTAGCGGGGCGCTGAAGGGGGAAAATTGGCGATGGCCGCCGCGTGGGGTGTCACCGGCGGGGGTTATTAAATAGATTGGTCCGCGGCCGAACGGAGCCGCCGATCTGCACTTGTACTCGCGTCATTAACGGGTTGAGAACCGATTTTAAATCGTGAAATAACAGCCTGTTACAGGAAAAGTTGGGCACGGCTTATCGAGCACTCCTCGTCGTATTCTAAAAGCTTAATTGCATTAAAACTGTGTTTTGGTGGGGCTGGTTGTCGCGGCCGTGCCCGCATCGTCTTTTGTTTCAAGGCGTTGATTTCTCCGCGTGTTTTTTTCCGGAGTCCGGCGAATCCGCGCGACGACCGAGATCGTAGTCACAACAATACACAGGAATGTTTCGATACACACATGCAGGACGTTTTTTTTCTGCGGCCGTTCGGCAGCCGGGTGGCTGGGGCCGCGTGGGGGGAGGAAATGTGAAAAATACTCGAAAAAAGGCGAAATTGTAGCAGATATATAATTAAAGCCCGCCGTACATCGACAGCGCACAGCGATGTATTATGCAGCGTACAGTGGTGTCGCGGCCGATCTCTGTACGTGCGATTTATTCATAAGAGGTTGATTTTCGTTCTTCGGTGACTGAGTGTGTGTGCGGTTCACGCTTGATAAATTATTTGCATCTTAATTAATTTCTCTTCAGAGTTGACAGTAAAAATGTTTCATCAAAGTATTTTGAATGACCTCAATAAGGTAACGAATGTTGAATACAAATTTGATGTCTTTTAATGGTTGAAAGATTAATTGTTTTTGTAGTTTAACAAAATCACAACCTACTGTAGCTGCAGCGTGATTATGAATAAATTGGTGCTTGTTTTATTTCTCGTCCTATTTGATATGTGATATAATAAGATTTATGTAAGCTTGATTTTAAATTGTATCTTTCATTAATCAATACATTTTCATTGTACCTATACCTAATCAACTTTGAAAGTCGAGTACTGTTCCCGCTAAACATCCTATTGTCACTTTCAGGAGGGTTGCACTGCACTATCATTTTTCCTTACCAATGCGTATTCATCGATTTTTCCCAACACTACAATAAGAGCCAGCACTAAGCGAGACGAGATGTCAATAATAATCTATGTCATTTCTGGACTTTCAAATATCAGTTGTTAGGGTAAGAACATTTATTACAATAATTTGGTCACGTTGTTCTAAATTCATAATAATACTTTAGTTGATGTTATTAAAACCAAGTGGTTTTTACAAAAGAAGGAGTGTATTGTGTTCAAAGTTCACGTATGTTTGTGATTTCATAATATAACATTATAATCCATTTCTAAAAACTTATTCGTTTTAACAGTTGTATTTTTGAGAGTCTTGCTAAATCTGGTGCATGTTTCATCTTGATGCGCCAACTAGAAGAGTCACGCGGACGAAGTCGCGGGCAGGCACTAGTTTAAAAAGAAAATTCGCCTTCAACAGAAGAGCGACTCATTCCGCTTTTATCCATTTACCGAAATTATTTTTCATTCCACATACAATTCCGGCAATGACAAAAATTAATTGAACAGAGAGAAGGGATGGGGCGATAAATCATTTCCGGAGTTTAGAAGCCGCCAGCCGTGATGAACACGCCGTGTTTCCAATTACCATCAATACGGTAACACGGTAAAATTCAAGGAAAACACAATATTATCATAAACAAGTTGGTATGGTCAAGGACATACTTCCTTCTGTTAGATAGTTATAGAAAGTATTTAAGATGTTTGTTACTTAATCACGCAAAAAGGTCTTTTCCCTTTCTTATGTTTTTTTTAAATAAATATACATATGTAGCTTACTTCCGCAAACAATATATGCAAGATGCACCCCGCCCGCCCGCAAAAATATGCACATGCACACCATCAAAATATCAGTGCACAATACCTGCATTTAGCAAGACAGCAACACACCTTGTACCTTCACCAATTAGGCTACTCTACACGTGTTTCGCCCCAATCCGGAGCATCCTCAGGATTCAGATCGTGCGTAAACCAACACCAAAATTTTGGTGTTGGTTTACGCACGATCTAACTCTCTAGTATTCTTGCTAAATGCAGGTATATATATAAAGGTATTGTGCACTAATATTTTGTGGTGTGCATGTGCATATTTTTGCGGGCGGGCGGGCGGTGCATCTTGCATAATATTGTTTGCGGAAGTAAGCTACATATATTTCTTTTTTCAAAATGGTTTGGGATTTCCGCCAAGTGACGCCTGATTCGATCGACAAAACAATGCTGGCCAATATTTTATTTGCCATTGCCATTGAACATGAAATTTAAAGTTATCTAATTTAAGTGTGAGTTTAGAACGTAACACAAGCAAAAACAATCCAAATTATTTTTTTCATAACTCTCAAAAATTACTACTAACAACCAACTTCAAAACAACTCATGACTCAAATAGTATTATCAAACAGGTACTCAAGATTTCGAGTAGTTATCAAAAATAATCGAATACAATCGTCGCATCGAATACATCGAGACAGGGGGTCCAACTCGACAGATGTTAAACAAGGGGCCTCACGATTAATTTGACATACAATTCAATAAAAACCTCCCATTTATTGCGTAATTTCCTTTCAATTACATTTTATTTATCCCGCTGTAAACGGATTAGGAGAACTGAAATCATGGGATAAATGCAAACGGCATTCGATTATTTATCAATAATAATTCCGGAGTTTCCAGAAAGTTAATTAGTCAGATAGATTAATTAATTAGACTTTAATAATACCATTATTTGCACCTAATTAATACTACCTCTTGTTGTGAAAACAATTAATTAGAAGGTAATTTGTAAATCTAATTTGATTATAGATTTATAATGCGACCTTTAAAAAACACATTTAACTTTGCTTAACTTAACATCGTGTGAGATGAAGGCCCATCACTGACCTGCCCCCCAACTGAAATGGCCAATTTTCTATTATTTATTAAAACTGAGCCATAAACTATTAAATTACCTGTCGTAGACTTATCAATTCCATACAATACAACAATATCTGTGATTTTTCGCAATTGCGACATGTGACTTGATCGTCCAATTGCTTATTTTTAAGCTTTAAGTTAGCGATCAACTAGAATTTCGGCCATTTGAATAGGGGGGGCTTTTGTGAATAAGAAAATACATTTCTGGAGCTGCAAAGCCAAAGGGGCTCAAGCAACAGTTTTTTTTAAACCATTCAACAAAAACATTGAATTTTTTGGTTTAACAACCGCGTTTGTTTATTGATCGATTTTTAACCGACTTCAAAAACTTTGAAAAGGAGGAGGTTATCTATTCGTCGCGTATATTTTTTTTTTATATATGTATGTACACCGATTACTCGAAGACGGCTGAACCGATTGAAACGATTCAAACGTTATAACATGAGGTTTGTTCCCAAGTTGGTCCCATTTTTTGAAATTTTGAAATCGGTTCAGTAGTTTTCAAGTAATCTTGAAAATACTGTCGTTTTCGTTGCCATTTTATATGAATTGAGACCGACTTTCAACCATTACTTTTTTGTTTATGAACCGATTTAGACAATTCTTTTTTTGTTTGAAAGAAGACACCTTAAGAATGATTCCATATTATTTTCATTGGTATTGGACTTTGGATTTTGAAGATACACGAGGGAACTCCTCAAAATCAAATAGGAACTGTACAGTGATTGAAATATTGGTAGGTTTATTATTGTCAAGGACATTCTGGACTAGATTTGAACTGCGAAGACCCAACGGAACACCTGTGGACATTAAGTTACTCGGGGTTTACCATTGAAAAATGTGAAACATTATACTTAACGTTTTATATTATAAAATCATCGCTTACATACCTACCACAAAAAAGTTTAAAATAAAAAGCTTTTGAAAAAAAGTAAAACCTCCTTCAAAAACCCTAAAAAACAGCTCTATAAAAAGCAAGAAATAATGTTCAAATCGATTAATTAAAACACGTCTATTGAAGTCGGGTGGGGCTTTTAGAATATAAACATCACAATAAGTAAAAAACCAACTTCCAGCTCCACCCGACTTCAATAGACGTGTTTTAATTAATCGATTTGAACATTATTTCTTGCTTTTTATAGAGCTGTTTTTTTTTTTTTTTTTTTTTTAGTTTATTTATTTAACTTTACAAAAACAATAACTTTTCATCTTAACAAACCAAAAACCACGGGGGGTTTGTCCGGAATGCTAGACTTTAACTTATATTTAACTTAAATATATTACTTACATTATTTCACATCTACGGTAACAGCAAAATACTTATTATAAAATTGGTCACTACACTAGTAAACAATTTACCTGCGGCAATTGTCCACAACTACTCGCCGCTGGAGCGCAAAAACAGGTTTAATACTCCACATCTACAGGTTGTTTAAGAAATGGTTTTTTAATTTAGTTTTAATATTATTTTCCGTAATGCCTTGTACAAAAAATTTTAGGGTTTTTGAAGGAGGTTTTACTTTTTTTCAAAAGCTTTTTTTTATAATGAAATGTTTTGTTAAATGTTCTAAAAAATGGTCACTAGAAACCCGTTTCGATCAATGTTGATTAGAATATCTATTTTATTTTTTATTGATTTTTTATATCTATCGCAGTAGCGACAAAGCCACATTTTTAGTACCTACGTCGAAAGTTTGCGCGCGGTAGATAAAGGAGTTGTAAGATGACTTAGCTTTAAGCCCGCCGGTAACGATCAATTGCGAATGTCAATTTTTTCGTCAATGCCATTGTTGGAACAATTGACAATCGCTTTATTTGCACGCGTAAACGATCAATTTTTGCATCAATGGGCGTCTTGGAGGTTAATTCGTCCAAGATGGACGTCAATGACGTAAAAATTGTCAATCGCAAATCGCAAATGATCATTACCGGCGACCTTAAGGGTCAGTTTGCAATGACGTAACTAATAATTGAACAGGCAAAGTATGCCACCTTTACGATGTCAACTTATATTGGTCGCACTGCATGGAACTAAGTAGCGGCGGGCGGAAGGGTACGTAAAGTACAGTCACACTCACACTACCCCGCCGAGCGACGCGTGGGCACTTGAGTCGATTCTACTCGATTCGAATACTCGATTGTTCCGTCATAATCGGTACGAATTTGAATTTTTTAAATTTCCATTGTCGAACACCATTTGAGTTGCGATTGAAGATGCAATTAGTGCACACGGTCATTTATTATAAAATCTTTTGTGTTTCGAACAAAGCTTTTTGTCGAAAACCTATTGAGCGTAACTACTTACTTAATTTTGTATTAATAATTGAATAAATTGAAACAGCGTCGAGGAAGAATTTTAGTTATGAGTCAATAAGATCCACAAAAAGTAATTTTAAAAATACTCGAAATTAATTTTATCATAAACTTTATAACACATAATGGCATTGATCTTTTGACTTGACTCTATTAAATAAAATACTGTCTTATCCTTTTGTCTTGCGTTAAGCACAAAATATTTTAAGGTAAATTTATAACCAGAGCAAAACTACAAAACAATTTTCAAAAAGTATTTCGGCGTTATGAATCAAAAAAGTTATTTTTGTAACATAGTATATTAGTAACCCTTTGAACTCCCGATTCGCTTTGATAAACTTAAACAAACACGACCCAAGCGCTCAGCTTGAATCGAGTAGGCTGCAGTAGTTTTCAAATATGCAATTTGCTGATTTAAAAAAAGACACTAACGCATAGTCACTGGTGGGGTCATCGCAATGGCGTTGAAAAGAAACTAAAAAAACAGTAAAAAAAAATAGGCCCATGTACGGTAAATATCACCGGACTCCCGCCACCCCTAATTTGTTGGGTAGAGCTTGGTGTCGGTTCTATGTTTCGATTCGAATTATAATCTGTATCTGTATCATGCTATTATAATCTGTACCCTTAGCACGAAAAACTATTGTAATCGATTAGTATCGAGTAAAAATATTTTTTATAGATAAGTATTTAAAATATTAGTTCTTTAAAGTTTTAAGTATCTATCTATTTAGTTGTCAGTATCTAAAAATAATAAATTATAGCTATTTCATCTTTATCGACTGTCAAACATCTGCAAAGACGTTTCATTCGAATGTCGTGGGTATTACCCCCACAGATGAAATAACGCTATTTGAAAGTCAAATTCGATGACTTTTGGAAAAACAGAAAATGTAGATTAAGAAACTTTTTAATGTTAACCCATTGCCAAGATGCACTCGATATCTGTAAGGACAATCTTTATCAAAATGGACAAAAAGCAAACAAATGTTAATACAAGAATGTGTTTTAATGAAATACAATTAGGGCATGCTAACGGAACCCAGAAATAAGGCCAGCCGCACATGATACATTATAGGGAGTCATTAAAAGCACATAGAAAGAAACGTAAGCTTCAATTAAAGCCGCTATTCGCAATTAAAATAATGGCTGTCACACCTATGAGACAATTAGGTGGAAGGAATAAATTCTATGTTTTGGTACCGGTTTAATTAGGGCTAATCAAAAAAACTTAATTCTCGGTAATGGTGAGTAATGGCGGAGTAGTTTCAACGTGATACCGTAATGAACTCTAATTACCTGTTTGGGCCTTTGTTGTGTCGTGTTGTGTGGAACTTGTGACAGTTTCTCGATGAAATAATTCATGTTTGTCACAACAAAGTGGAATATAAAAAGGTTCGATATAAAATAATGAGGGTATTTTCCTTTTCGCATTAAATAATCGAGGGCATTTTACTGATAGGACATTAGGATTATATTCTTTTCGACATTTTCGTGAAATCACTGAGGAAACAGTGGAAACTTTTGAAAACTACAACAAACTAACTGATACTTGAAATAAGTACGTACGAGATGCGGAAAGTAGGACTGCCCTCCGCAGTCCAACTTTCCGCATCTCGTACGTCACAGTTTCAGTGTGATACCGTAATAAACTCTAATTACCTGTTTGGGCCTTTGATGTGTCGTGTTGTGTTAAACTCGTGACAGTTTCTCGATGAAATAATTAATGTTTGTCACAACAAAGTGGAATATAAAAAGGTTCGATATAAAACAATGAGGGTATTTTCCTTTTCGCATTAAATAATCGAGGGCATTTTACTGATAGGACATTTTAGTGAAATTAATGAGGACACAGTGGAAACTTTTGAAAACTACAACAAACTAACTGATACTTGAAATAAGTACGTACGAGATGCGGAAAGTAGGACTGCCCTCCGCAGTCCAACTTTCCGCACCTCGTACGTCACAGTTTCAGTGTGGTACCGTAATGAACTCTAATTACCTGTTTGGGCCTTTGTTGTGTCGTGTTGTGTGGAACTTGTGCATATGCTCGATAAAATAATTCATGTTTGTCACAACAAAGTGGAATATAAAAAGGTTCAATATTAAATAATGAGGGTACTTTCTTTTCGCATTAAAAAGTCGAAAGCATTTTACTGATAGGATATTTTAGTAAAATTACGAGGAAACAGTGGAAACTCTCGGAAAATTTAACAAACTGACTGATACCTACTTGAAAATAGTACGTACGAGGTGCGGAAAGTTGGATTGCGGAAGCACGAGGGGTAAAAATTAAAAACAGACCAATGTTTTAACGGATATACAATGTTTGCTAATTAATTAAATTTAAAAAGAAAAGTTATTTTTATGTTAAATATAATTCAACTGCGTCTGCATGGACAGTGCGTGGACTATTAATGGGACAAAATCATGGGACCACGAGAAAACAGGTCCCTCGGGTAAACTTTTTTCGGGATGAAAGTTATTTTGTTCTTCTACCCTGACAACTTAATGCAAAATTTCATGATAATTGATGGAGTAGTTAAACATGCATGAAGGCGTAACAAACAAATTTACTTTCTAATTTATAATATTAGCAACGAAAATGAGTAAAGATTCGTTATGGTTTAACATAACAGATCAGCTGAACTTAAAGACAAATATTTTTTTGAGGTAAGTACTGAACCTATTATTTAGATAAAATTATCAACCAAGAGCCAGGAAACACCAACCGTTCACAAAACACGAAACCTACCCCCAAAGAGTTTTACTGCAGCGAACAAAACAACAAAACCAATCCCTATTAGTTCTTATCACTAAGAATATACGGTTGAATATCGCGTAAAAGTGTCAAACGTCGGTATACCGGTTAGGCAATTACATCTAATGATAATAGCAGCTTCATTACCCGTCCATTAGGACGTGTGATACTCGTCAGTGATACCCACACCTGGAGGTCGGCCTTCTATTAACATACAGCTTTTGATTAGAAAATATTACTATTTATGTTTTAAAATGTGACGTTCCACCACCATTGGCAACAGTGATGCTTAACCACTCTTAAGGTTTAAATCGCTTGCACGCCGCGCCGTCACAACATATGTTTAGTTCGTGCAGGAGCGATACGCGCGCACACGAATTTTTTGCTATCCGGTTAAGCGACGCTGTTGTCCATAGTACCTTAAACCCGTATTTATAAATCGCTCTCAACGTTGAGAGCTCTTTTGAAATCATATCTGATCTCAAGATAGCTCTCAACGTTGAAAGCGGTTTGTAAATATTGGCCGTAGAGCACTGACCTGAAATTTTACCATTGAAAATGGTTATCAGATGCAAATCGCCTGAGACGTATTTTTGGCCATATTTCCGAAGAGTTTGGGAGGATCGAGATGAAAATAGTACTAAAAGTTAAGGAATTTATCGAGACACGTGTGAACGTTTGAATTTTGAAAATCTACTGGTAACTTTTTTTGGAATTTTGCAAAATTCCAAAAATTCCGGGTTTTTAGGGGGGTGTTTGTTTACTAAATTGTAAATATTTCGAAACAAAAACCGACTTAAGAAAAAATTAAAAAAGGGTCCTAGGGTATTAGTTTAGCTACCAAATGGCGAAATAATTTTGAAAATCGGTTAATAATTGTGACCTGTAGGTGGTCCCTTTAGATTTGGAATTGTTGAAAAACGGGTGTTTCCGTACAAAAAAGTGAAGAAGCTTTTATGATTATTGGCCGATCGTCATGGTAATAGTGTTAAAAGATGCAGAAGCAGACGAGAAGTCTATTCGTTGGAATTTTGAAAATAGTTTAATAATAATTCGGCTGCGTCGAGGCAGTCAGCGGGCGCTTTTTATTATTTAAATAGGTACTACCTAGGTATCTTTAAAAATATAATAGGACTTTGCATTCGATTTGATTTTGGTTTTTCGTAAATTTTGGTGTTCATTTTCAATGCTCCGATTCTTGCGGGGACTGTAAAATCTGTGAATTTTTTTTTGCCGTAGAGCCTTTTCTCATTTGTCGTCAGCGGTACGACATCGCCTCGCCATAGTAAACAGGCGTGGTTGCCATGGTTACCGAGGCGAGCTATGGCAAGGCGATGTCGTACCTGCTGCTCCGACGTAATGAGAAAAGGGCCTTATGGTCGGTATTGAGATACGCATATATTTTGTGTAAATTTCAACTGATAAGCTATTCAAACCAAAAAGTTTATCCACGTAATATGTAAAGTTAAGGAGTAATAATTTTTTGAAAAATGTTAATCGGAATTGTGCACTTTCATGATAAGGCAGTTTTTATGTTTTTAACTTAAAGGACACGAAAAACTAATTGATTTTGAGTTAATGACTTACATAAAATAAAAATAAAAATATGAAAATAAAGGATACATCATGTACCTACCTATTTCAATAAAAAACAATAAAATAAGACTTTAAATATTTAGAGATATTTAAAGTTTTGTGAAAATAATGCAAAATTACGTGCATCATTTTCACAAAACTTGAAATATCTCTAAAACTTATCACCTCCGTAAGGTACCTTTTCTCGTGGAACAAATAAATAAATCATTATGTGAAAAACGCAATCTTTTTTTATAAAGAACGTGCGAATAAAGGTTTGGCACCCCTGTAATATTGCAGTTTCCTGTAAGTGGCTTTATCTTTACTAATATTGTAAAAACGAAAGTAAGTTTGTTTATTACGCCTTCACGTCGCGAAGAAATACGGTACCTTTTATCCCGAAAAAAGTAGTGTTCCCGAGAAACAGAAGTCTTTGTTCCCGAGGGATAGACATATATGTAAATGACCACGCAGACGAAGTCGCGGGCGGTCGCTTGTTTTTCTTTGTCCCCACTGCTGGGCCACAGGACTTACTTCAGTGGATATAAGGAGGATGGGCCACAATAACCCACCATGCGGACCTAATGCGTATTGGTGGGTGTTAATGACTGCAAATGCAGCCGAGACCAACGGCTTAACGTGCCTCCCAAAGCACAGAGGAACTCGATTTGAAAAATGTTTGGTTATCCATCCCATGATCGATCCTAGCAAAAGTTGCTTAACCTCCACAATCGCTGAGCCAGGTGCTGAACCACTGCACTATCGAACTCGAGTTTTTAATATACCTACTTAAAATCTCTTTTGCATGGTGAAAGTATGGTTTTCCCGATATAGTACACTCCTGGGTACATAAAATGGTCCTTAGAAAATAGTAAACTTATAATCATTGTTATCACTGCTTATCAGATAGGTATGGGTTGAATTATCTGTTACATTTTATCTTTCGCCGTAATTTTGGACGAAATAAGCTATTTCTTTGCTGCTAAGCTCTAATGGGGAAATAATTGGAGTGATTTTAGGTTATCGCTCGTACCACTTAAGAAGCGATAAGTATACCCATAACGATATTTTTTATTAGGTACAATTATTTACCTTTTCTTTTAATTTCACTGCGTTTTCGTAGATTCTGATCTATACAATGAAATTATTATCCGAGATATCCGTGTGGTATCAATTGAGTTAAATAAAGCTTTATTAGAATAAAATACAATTTTATTAACAAAAGTTATTTTTAAATTAAATTATTACTTTTACCAAATATAGGTAGGTAAGTAAAATTATATCTGACTAGCAGCCGCCCGCGACTTCGTCTGCGTGGACAGTTTTTTGTTATCCCTCGGGATCAGTACGTTTTTTCTAGATGATAGGTACCTTATGTCCTTTTCTGTACCCCCGACAACGTGTATGCAAAATTTCATGATGATCGGTTCAGTAGTTAAGACGTGAAGGCGTAACAAACAAACAAACAAACGCACTTTCGCATTTATAATATTAGTAAGGATTAGTCTGTGTAAGTAAGGGAAGTCATAATTCCGTGTTTAAATCTATCTATAACGTATCTATACAACGTGTTACAAAAAACCCCTAAAGCCGAATATGGTAGATAGGGTACCATGCATACAACCCCAGAAAATATTATAAAATTATTATAAAGCCTGAAAACCGTTACTTTTTAATTTTCTTCTTTTCGCGATAAACTGCATAGTGGCAACCCTAGACCTAAATTGTGTTTTGCTTTTCCTTATTAATGGGATTAATTTAGCGAAAACAATAGTTTATTTGCGTCTAGGGTTGTCACTTTGCAGTTTTCCATACAAATAAAAAACAAACTTTTACGGTTTGTTATGAAACAACCTGTATCTGTATAATTCTTATGTTTATTAAGATACAAAGACAACACTATCCACCGTGATGCCATAAAATTCCTCCACATTATTAATTTAATATCCCATAGTATACTTTTATTATGATCACGCTAACTAAACGTTTATAACGATGTGATATCGTTAACTGTCGCTACTCTAGTGTCTGGGTAGAGGCCGGCAGGGCCATTAAGAAGGGGAAATTAGTGCATTATTGACTGATTTCCCTTTTCAACTAGCTGATAGACGGCAGTTTGGTACGCTTAAAATACTAGTTGGCGTTCACTACATTACTGCGATCGATATATTAGGCGATTAACGGTATTACATTTTGTAAACAGTGGGGAATTTAAATTTCGTGCGTATGTTGTTTTGGTTATTTCTATGTTTGAAAGGATTTAAATCGATATTAATGTTTTTCAGTAGGTTTTGTTCTTTGAAGGTACTTAATAAGTATTTTGGACGCTAAATCAGACTTTATTGTTAAAGTTTGATGTGAGAGATTTTGAGAACTATTTTAATTTAAAAATATTGTCATTCACTGACTTCTGATTTCTTTTTTAAAATTAGAGTTAAAAATAGTAAACAGCATTTTTCTGGGAATCAAGTTTTAAATACTTAGGTCAGGGGGTTACTCCTGAACGCGATCGAGAATCTGAGATCGAGTAAACGTCAAAACGGTACAATGGAAACCGTTTTCAATGTACCAAAATCATAGAATAACTATGAATATAAGATTCTTGATCAAAGTCAATAACAGGTTTTTGAGGTTTATTCGATCCTGATGTGAACTCGATATCGTTAATTCGCGGTAAGTGTCGGAGGGCTGTTGTTTAAATCTCTCCTTTTACGTATACGGTTGCTAACTCATAGATTCTATTTCTTTAACCATCGAACGCAATTAATTAAAATATTAATACGAAATACCGATTAATTTCACGAAACCCACAGCACCCGCACTTCACTTTGAATAGTACTATTCGATAAAGTCAATCGATCCTATCGAAATCGGAGGTTTGCCATACGACCATACGACTACGATCGTAGGCTTCCCAATTAGTTTTTATAGCAAGCTTCATTACATCCAGTGTTAATTATTATTGTGCTGACGAACACCCTGTTCTCACTACGACCTAATTAGAACCGTGCCTCGTTTTTTTCTTTTTTGTTTTCTTGTCAGCAAATTATGAGCATTGGGGTGTGTACGGCCCTTTGTATGTACGTGTATAGGCCACTTATGCGAACACTCGCGTCGCCGCGTCTCGCGGTGAATGTAATTTCAAATATTCGTTTTTGGAATGGAAAATGTGGATATATATTTTTCAGAATAGTTACCTATTTGTTTTAGGATTGACATGACAGTGCTCGCGGATATATGATATTACTAGCTATTTATTTAGCTTCAAAAATATGTAAGAAACTCTATTTGAAAGATTTAAAAAGAGCGTCAGGAAAACTTTATGCACCAAATATAAATATTTGGCTTATACAGGCATATAATATATTTGGCAATACCAACAACTTCGCAGAAGTAAATTACTAATATCATAAATAGCTTTTACTAACGTTTGTTGTAAGGCTTTCCAAAAGAGAAAAAAAAACTACTTTTCGTACAAAACTCGATCAGCTGTTCGGAAAATAAATATTTAAGGGGGGCTCCCATACAACAAACGTGTTTTTTTTTCCGTTTTTTGGTACGGAACCCTTCGTGCGCGAGTCCGACTCGCACTTTTTTTCTCTGTTTCGGAAAAGACGTAGAACAAACATTGATGTTTATGAAATTAGTAATCGATTCCTGCGAAGTTGTTGGTGTTTTACAATTAAGACAATAAAACATTCGAATTATAGTTTTTCTTTAATTTAACGTGCACAATATACATTTTATCAACCAGGCAAAATAAAGTAAACGCAACTTACAACGGCTTTAATAAGAAAAACCATAAATTCACCCACTAATTGGTGCGATTAGAAAATTTTAATTATTTTATAGATTTCTTTTGTAATCGCCTTCTTTATGGCCTCTCGATTAGTTTTCTATCGAGCGGTTAGTTAAAATTGATTGTTAACATGTACTGTGTTAGATTTTACCAATTATGATTTTTTCATAATGTCGCGTGTCTTACGCGTACATTATAATTAGTAGCTGTAACAGAATCGTGGGATTTTTTGGTGTTTCAACAATTTTCTTTGTTAAAATGCCAGCAACTGACATCAAAAGGTGGCAATTACGACTTATTCCTAATATGTGTTTTGGTATCAGAGTATAATATTTTTAATGCCGTAAACTATTTATTATTTATTACAAAGAAACACAAAGTTTACTATTAAAAGTACTTTTAAGATTTTGTAAAAAGTAGTAAAGTACCTATTACATTGGAACAGAAAAATTCAAAGTAATGTTGGCGTTTATAGAGTCTGATTTTTTCCACACTTCTAGAATACTTATTAAACATTTTACTATTGGTTTCGAAAATTTGTTTAATTTGGATCAAAGCTACAATTTCAACAAAAGAGTTTTGATAATATAAGATGATATGACTAAATAAATTAAAGGCAATTTCTTCAATCATGTTGTGTTTTTGAACTTAAATCACACGCACGACGTTTTTTTGAACAGCTCTAGTCACAGCCATATTTCAAAAAGCAATAATGGACATCGATATCGAATGATGTATGAGATTCTTATGATTTCGCTTACCAAACTATAAAAAAATTACAAACCTTTATGTAAGTACATCTTTTAAGAGTAAAGTTTGTTATCGTTTTTACAAATATGGCTACGACTGCTACGAGTGGCTACGAATGACAACGCGCGTTTCGAGAACGAAAACACTGTGTTTTTCGAATAAAAGACATTGTGTGCTCGTTTATAAAAAGTCGTGCGTATAAGCCCTAAAAGAAATAAGTTTGCATTGCAGTCCATCATCATCCCCGTACCCTTATGCCAATTTATTTGGGGTCGGTGCAGTGCGTCCTTACTCTTCCATTCCTTACTGCCACTCGTCATCTCCTCACACTCCCTTCACATTCATATCATTCTGCTTACAATTCATCCATCTTTTCTGCGGTCTTCCTCTTATTTCCAGCCATCAACATCCATATCCATTACACTTCTAGTAACATGCCTTTTCATCGCTTCTCATTACATGTCCATGCATTGCAGCTCATTGAAGACAACTACTCAATTCCTTAGTAGTACTTAATTCCTTAGTAGATTTGGATAGTAAACAGGTAAATTGTATACTTTTATTTTGTTTTACTATCAACACGAAATCGATGAAAATATGTAGGCTAAACGACATAAATAATTTGCCTAAGAGAGTCTCCTATAATTTCTTACGAAAGCTATAATCAAGCTAGCCATTAATTTTTTCACGTCGTATAAATTATAGAATACCATTTAAGTTGTAGAGTGCATAATTAAGTTCATTGTGGAATAAAATATCATTCTTTTAAGCGTGTCACTTAAAGGAATGACGCTATATCATATAAGGATAATAATATTCGTATATCAATCATTGTATAGGTATACTTAGTAGAAAATTAATGGTCTTAAAATGTAATGACACTATCGGTTACCTACTGTCGTTTCTTGACAGTTTGCTAAAGAGAAATGTGTCTTAAGTGTATGGATTTAAGATTTGGTATTTAGCTTAGTGGAATGGTCACGTAACATGAGATCATGGTTAGCGCACACTTGATTTATTCCTTTTAACCGACTTGACCTACTTTCGTGGATTGCCTTTAATTGATAATAAGTATAATTAAAATGCGTGTTAAACATGTATCAACGGACCGGACTGTTTTATTATTATATGTCGACGACCTAATTTTGAAAGATTTGATGTTATTACAGTCAGGTTGTTATAATTATTACGTACATTGTAGTCGTCTGTGGGATGGAGCAAACATTGCCATAGATCCTTGTAATTAAACAAGGCAATATCTAACCAATGCTTATTTTTGAATTCTATTGAGTTCACAAGAAATATATTAATGACTGATGGCCGGTATACATTTTGATTAGTAAAGTGCTTAGTGTTTAGTGTTTAGTGCACTGTTTAGTGTTTAGTGATTAGTAGGTGATGTCCCATACTGTTTAGCATACGCTGTTTAGTACAGGCTTTGTTGATATAAACTAAACACTTAACAGTCCTGTCCAGACGTGCTTAGTGCGTGTTTAGCTGCAAGTGAGGGGTGGAGGCGGGACGTGCGGGACGCGCGGGAGGAGCTACTCGCAGAAAAAATAGAACGCGCTTCTAAACACTGTACTTCGCTCGCACTAAACACTAAACACTAAACAGAGACTGTCCGAACGTGTTTTTTGCTAAACACTAAACGAGCCACTCGCACTAAACACTAATCAAAATGTATACCGGCCATGATGATGGCATTTACCTCATTTTTTACCTAAAGTATTGTTGTTTTGAAAATATTACGTCATTATCACCCGATTACGAATGTTTTTTTTTCATAATAATATCAGCTTCACCATTAAGCTTCTTATCCTTGTTTTTCAAAAAAAGAAGTCAAAATTATCTAATAGCGCCTGCTACAAGAGAAAATAACACCACATCTTGGAAGTGTTTACAAAATGACATTAGAAAATGGCATTAGCAAAAAATTTTATTACCTACAGCCTTAGATTAATAAGACCCAGATACCTAGTCCGCGTCCGTATGGTGAGGCAACTCAAACTGAGCCAGAATGGCTAAGTATGACTATTCGGCCCGCCATTCCTCAAGTGATATTCGTGTCGAACACAACTCCCGAAAATTTCAATAAAAATGAGGGTTTGCGCAATGAACGGATGTCACAATCAGGTCACATTACATCGAAAAAACACTAGAAAGATTGTAGATAACATTTCACGTCTAATTAACGTGTTTTCACTTACATTTTTACGTAAATCATTCATCAAAAATAACTATATTTGTCACTTCATATTTTATGAAAATGTTGCCAGTACGGGGAAAAAATTTCCCCCGCATTTACTTAGTTGATCAATGAGGGCTTTTCCAAAGGACTAAAAACTGTATGATCAATAGATGGCGTTGATAAATCAAGCACTGTCAACTGAGGCGCGTTCAGAACCTACGCTCCGAGTGCAACCAAAGTTGTGTCAACCGAACGTCACGCTCTAATATTTGATACGCCGTAAGAGCGTTTGCTTGCACTCGGTGCGTAGGTTCTAAATGCGCCTCAGTTGACAGTGCTTAATTTATCAACGCCATCTATCGATCCTATAGTTTTTAGTCCTTTGGAAAAGCCCTCATTAAAAGTTAAACACATCTCAATTACATAATTAAGATTCCACGCAATTCGACAACTACTTATCTACTAAAATGGTTGCTAGCATTGAAAAAACGCAATGTTCTCATTTGAAAAAAATTATATGATAAAAAATATAAGATGGTGGCCAACTTTTTTGTTTGTGGGCCGATTTCGATGAAACTCGGTTCGGGGTACTATTTTGACAAGAAAACAGCAACACAATGTTAAAAATATAAAAATCCAAGATGGCGGCCAACTTTTTTGTTTTTGGGCCGATTTCGATGAAACTCGGTTCGGAGTAGTATTTTAACAAGGAAACAGCAACGCAATGTTAAAAATATAAAAAATCCAAGATGGCGGCCAACTTTTTTGTTTGCGGGCCGATTACGATAAAACTGGGTTCGGGGTACTATTTTGACAACAAAACAGCAACGCAATGTTAAAAATAAAAAAATCCAAGATGGCGGCCAACTTTGTTGTTTGTGGGCCGATTTCGATGAAACTCGGTTCGGGGTACTATTTTGACAAGAAAACAGCAACGCAATGTTAAAAATATAAAAAATCCAAGATGGCGTCGAACTTTTTTGTTTGTGGGCCGATTTCGATGAAACTCGGTTCGGAATATTATTTTAACAAGGAAACAGCAACGCAATGTTAAAAATATAAAAAATCCAAGATGGCGGCCAACTTTGTTGTTTGAGGGCCGATTTCGATGAAACTTGGTTCGGCGTACTATTTTGACAACAAAACAGCAACGCAATGTTAAAAATATAAAAATTCCAAGATGGTGGCCTACTTTGTTGTTTGTCGGTCGATTTCGATGAAACTCGGTTCGGGGTACTATTTTGATAAGAAAATAGCAACGCAATGTTAAAAATATAAAAAACGGAACCCTAAAAATGACAAAGGGTTGATAGCGGTGAACTATGTTTTTGGGTTTATTTCGATGTAACTCGGTTGAAAAAAAAGAAAAACAAATAAGAAAAGCTCCCATACCACAAAAGTGATTATTTGCTGATTTGGTACGGAACCCTTCGTGCGCGAGTCCGACTCGCACTTGGCCGGTATTTTACTTTGAGTTGCTGTTTTCTTTTAAAAATACGGGTATTATTTTTAATTTTTAACCGGGTTTCATCGATATCAGGCACAAACAAAAATTTAGATGCCATCGTGGATTTTTTTTACATTTCGTTGCTATTTTCTTGTTAAAATAGTACTCTTAACCGAGTTTCATCAAAATCAGCCCACAAAAAAAAAATTTAGCCGCCATCTTGGATTTTTATATATTTTTAACATTGCATAGCTGTTTTTTGTTAAAACATTGCCCCAAATCGAGTTTCATAGAAATCGGCCCAAAAACAAAAAAGTTGGCCGCCATCTTGGATTTTTTATATTTTTAACATTGCGTTGCTGTTATCTTGCTAAAATAGTACCTCGAACCGAGTTCCATCGAAATCGGCCTACAAACAAAAAATTTAGCCGCCATCTTGAATTTTGTATATATTTAACATTGCGTTGCTGTTATCTTGTTAAAATAATACCCCGAACCGAGTTTCATCGAAATCGGCCCACAAACAAAAAAGTTGACCACCATCTTGGATTTTTATATATTTTTAACATTGCATAGCTGTTTTTTGTTAAAACATTGCCCCAAATCGAGTTTCATAGAAATCGGCCCAAAAACAAAAAAGTTGGCCGCCATCTTGGATTTTTTTATATTTTTAACATTGCGTTGCTGTTATCTTGCTAAAATAGTACCTCGAACCGAGTTCCATCGAAATCGGCCTACAAACAAAAAATTTAGCCGCCATCTTGAATTTTGTATATATTTAACATTGCGTTGCTGTTATCTTGTTAAAATAATACCCCGAACCGAGTTTCATCGAAATCGGCCCACAAACAAAAAAGTTGGCCGCCATCTTGGATTTTTATATTTTTAACATTGCGTTGCTGTTTTCTTGTCAAAATAGTGCCCCAAATCGAGTTTCATCAAAATCGGTTCATAAACAAAAAAGTTCGCACCATCTTTAATTTTGACATTTTTAGCATTGCACAGTCGACATCTAATTTAAAAAATATATATAATATATAGACTTTCTGTTTAAACCCTAGCCCATCTCTAGTTTTGACAAGCAAACTCTAGTTACATGTAAATGGTGAAATCTACACAATCGCAACTCTAAGTACGACGATGGTTTCAATTTCCCTACTTTTAAGGGAAAATTTCATGTACTAGTAACATTAGTTTTTTGCTGTGTGCGTTTCGTCGAGCGTAAACACAAGCACCTTACGCACACATAAATTTCATTTTTGCCTCACTTTTGACAGAGCGCCTTTTAGGATACTATCATTCTTGGCTTTATTATTCTAAGCCTACAGCACAGAGGTAATAATCACTATAACCTACAGGGTGATTTTGAAGTCATGTGACAAACTTTCAGGATTTTTTCAGTCCATGAAATTGAGCAACTTTCTCTAAAACATAGTTCCAAATCCAAATATACGTCAAAAATTTGAGCTGACCCATACTACACTGATCACGTTAATGCTTTGATCTTTATGTTTTGGCACAGAATAGATAAATACAGTACCTACTACCGTTTTTAGGCAAACTTTTTTTTTGTATTTCAACATAAGTTTCTTAGACACAGTTTTTCAGTTTCATTTACTGAACACATCCGCAACGCAAATACTTACTTAAAAATTATCCTGCATACAATGCTTTTATGATTAAAATGATTAAGTTTTAACTAGTTCACACTACTAACCGGTAAATATCAGTTTTCATACAGGTTTTGTCGACCGATCCATAAATGCGTGCAGCTTGCAATATAAGCACCGATATCCGACAAATCACCGGTTTTTTAACGCAAAAATTTACGTAATAAACATTCTATCACTTCTGAGGAACATGTTACAAATTAACTTGGCTCGTATTAAGCAAATAAGTTAGCTATAAATGGCTAATTTTGATAATTATGCACCTGTTTTTGAATCGAGCGGAGAGCACGCGCGTTTTTTTGTACCTAATTAAAGTTTAATTATGTTTTAATCACTCTAACCTGTTCTTGATAAATGTTGTAATATTGTACTGTTTGGTAGTTCAGAGTGTATTAAAATAAATGCTAAGATATATCTATTGGTGTTATTGTTTATAATAAGTAATTTTCGGCTTATGGCAGAGATTTGTTTGACTAAGCAAGGCGTGCTTATTCTAAAAAGTACCCCTATTTAATATGAAAGAATGTAAAAATAAGAGTTATTTTTTAACAGAAAAAGAAACACAAACGTAAAAAAATTTATTGCGAATGATTAAAACTTTAATATTTTTTTCAAACGAGGATACACTATAATTTGAACTAAATTTTAGTAAGGCATGTATGTACGTACTAATTTTATAATGAGTGGGTAAACCAGGCAGTTCTTGTTAATAGTTAGATTTAATTTGTGAAATAAGTAGTTGTTTTTTCCTACAAATGAGTTACCTACTCCTATTAATTACGTCAAAACAAATAATTAAATTTATCAGACGGATGTTTCTACTCTATAATAGACATGTGTATTGCGAAATACATTTTAAAGTACCTTAGTTTTACTTAATTACGCCGCTCATACACCTAGTCATAATAATAATACGTTTTTAATTAGCACAATTCCATTATAATTCAATAATTACACAGACTATTTGAAAAACAACTTGCAATTTGAATATTATAATCGTGGATTGTTTAATAATTAATAGCGAACCGAAGGCCGCCTATTAAATAAATTACATATTGATTTCTTTATAGTTAATTAGAGTTTATTAGGCAAGGTGTGTGTGTGTGTGTGTGTGAGTGTATTAAACACGTGTGCAGACGCACAGACTAGTTGTAGGTAACCAATTTATTAGGAAGATTAGATATATCCATAATATTATACTAATTAGATCACAATCCAAACTCGATTCAATAGCAAATATAACTAACAGCATTCTTAAATAAGTATTCTTGGTAATATTGAAACTCCTAGAAATTATGAAACAGCCTTCGAGGCTCCGACTACTACATACTTGTTTAGCCTTCGATAAATCAATACTCAAAAAGTAAAAAAAAACAAATAGATTGATTAAAACAAGTTTGTATCTTCATCTGAAAAAAGTTAGATAATTATATTGTTCTCAGATATATGTCTCGGAAGGTTGTCAATAAAATGCAAAGTCAAATAAATGAAGTGTGGAATTGTTTGCGTTCGGAAGGCGATGATATGCTTTTATACGTGTGTATTAGGTTTCATAAGTACAAAAGCACCATTTTGACCATTTTGTTACTAGATCTAGGCTGTTGAAAAAAAACATTTGAACATATTAACAGATAATGGGGAGGCGAAGGCAAAGTGAATTACAGATGGCGCTCAGTCTTTGGAACAATTGTCAGTTTGAGCTTATATTGTCTTGACTGTGTATTACGTGATTTTACTTTCTTAGATTGTATTTTTTTCGGTTTTGCGGACAAACAATGTATTCTATGCTAACTTTAGCTCATATAAAAGAAGAATTACGGAAAAGAAAAGCCAAAACAACAGGCATAGCAACTTACAAAAAATTGCTAACAAGCATTACATTTCTTTAAATTTTGTGTAAGATTTACAAGTAATCTTTTTATTTCAGATGAGAAGCATATGATTTAAATTTTAACAAAGCAACTGAGTGTGAATTTTCCTGTTTATAGTTGCCTGATGATGCCTTCTGTGCAATAGTAATTTCAGGTTTCTGTACTGGAATTTCTGTACCATCCAAAATTACACGAACCGTTTTATCATATTTATTTTATTATTCTAAGTTTCTTGAATGACTCTGGCATATAAAATTCTATTAATTCTCTGTTTGGCCCCAATATTGGGCTTATTCCATATTTGATATACCTATCAAATTCATCCAAGTTATAAATATGTTAGAAACTGCTGAGGTTGAAATATTAAAGAACGAAGCTGTTATAATTCAAATGTTGTTTTATTTTGGCGAAGCTTCATCAAATTCATGAAACATTCCTTTTGATTTATAATGTTTCTCAGGCTCAGCAAAGGAGAAAATCGAGGGAAAAGCATATTTTTTTTGATATTTTTTTGACCACTATTTTTTTTGTTACTGGGAAATCGATGAACTCCAATATTTTACAAGTTACATGCATAACAATGCGGCATTTTCTCAGTATAAAATTAAAAAGTGCAATACTCCAAGAGATTCCCATATGTTTTGACAGTTTCTTTGAGGCGGCTCGGTACCAACGACAAGACGCCACCTATCGGGATAAAATTGCGCTTTTCCTCCCCATTCGAAATTCAAAAAAGTTAGCGCTCAAACATCAACCTCTTTACTGGTACCAACTGCAGTACCGGCGGAATGCTTCTATACGGCCAGTATAATGATGCTTCTACAAACGTCTTATTATCGCGCATTACGCTCATGCGCGTTGCAATCATTACGATAATTATAATTAGCCACATATACCGTAATTAGGCGCCGTTGGCCAACCGCGGCCTCGTCCTGAGAATCGATCATGTGATTAAACGTTGCTATTATAACCATTAAAAACTTACGCAATACTATTTTTGAGATCAGCACTGGATAAGAGGGTTATAATTTTCTTTTTTTTTCTCTAATTTTAGAGTTTAACACAAACGAAAACTGTGAGGTCAAAATTAATTTTTCGTTAAGAAAAAAGCATTTTGAAATTGAGTTGCAATTTTTACTTGGCTAAATTCGCTAAGTATCTCTTTTACTAAAGTCACTTGAGGGATAATAATATTATTATCTCATCGTATACAAGTTATTAATTACGAAAGCTATAATGTGTAGTTGAGATCGCGACACATCGCTTTCATCGTATGCAGTTTACTAATAAACAGAGAAATGGTCGCATTCGCGCCACTGCATATTTTACTATGCTGCTCGGTCACCGTGTGCGACGGTCTTTATGTTGTTTACGCGCCATTTATTTTGTATTGATATTTTATAGGAATGACTTAATTTAGCGAAGTACTTCAATTATAAATACTGTTAATTATGACGTACATAAAAAAATGATGTACGATGTTCTTTTAAAAAATCGACAAATGTTCATCACTACAGAACATTTAGGCCGTGCTTAAATAAATATCATACAACAAAAAGTTATAAAACAATTTGTTGGTGTAAATAATAGAAATAAAATAAAGACAATCTCCTCAATTTATAAATCTTCTACAAAAATGTATTTAGGAAAATAGACATATTTTCAACAATAATTATCAAGCAAAATGCCGGTAACATCCACATTAGCTATCGGTGTATGAAATTGGCAGTAGGTATCTTGAAAGCACTAAAATAGTATAAATAGCAACACAATGCCTTGACGCGTCCGCTATGTCTAATTGGTTGGCACATCTTGGCGCCGAGCGATGCACGAAAAACAATTTGTTTTGGACAAGAGTTTAATTTAAACCTAAAAAAACAGCTGTACCTAGAAACGCTTATTGCTTTTACCTTATGATTCGCGTTGACTATAATATTTTATGAGATGATACTCTTTTTGGTACAATTTTTACTTCAAGAAACAACAAAAACCATAGGTACAGCTGTTAGCTGACAATGGTAACATGCAGACAGTTTAGGAAATATCGACAATCGTTTAATATCGAACGAAATAATTAATGTAAATGCAACACGACTAATGCACCGCGTCGCCTCCGCGGAAGCATTACCAGCTGATTATGATCGCGACTCACCGCTGCATATTTCATCGCTGCATTGTTGCCGTGTACGACGGCCTTTATGCTTAGTTTCGCGTTGTTTATTTTGTGTGGTCGATTCTAGGCAAGCGCGTGTTCATTAGCGCGTGTGCGAGCGGCTTAATTTTTTTTGCGCCAATTTTCATGGAATGCTTAAGATGATGCCAGCTGCTTATTAGTAGTATTTTGTTTTTAGAGCAGTTACAATGTTAACCTAATTTACTTATATCGCATTCTTTCTCTGAGTTGCTTTTTTCCATTACTTATTCTTACTTTTTTTACTGATTCAGATCTGAAAGTCAATTTACTCGGAGTCAAGACACCTTTTTGATTACCGACAGGTAGACAATTGTATTGACTGATATAGGTACGGTCAACAACGAAAGTTGCTTACCACTTTAATACCTCGTCATAGCAACCTTTTTGACTAAATGTTAAGTTTCGAACTGTGAGACATCTGTCAAAGAATTTATAATGACAAAGTACTAAAATGTTAAATGACTTTCGTTGCTGACCGTACGTGTAAAATTAACGACTTAAATTTATTTTATTAAAAAGAAAAACAAATTATGTATTTTATTTTGACAACTGACTTCAAGCATCCTTTGGTTTTATCTGATAAAATATTTTCGAAAACTACACTATTACTTTGTTTTAAGTGTTACAATTGCTCGCTAGTGTTGTTCCCGTCGTGTTGTTTCCAGTACGCCGATACATAACAGCGTGCAGGCCTAATTACACATCATTATTACTAATTGTACAATACGCCGGGTAAGAAGTATTCGCGACTATTAATGACAAAAGCAATTAGGGCCCCGCACACTCGCGCGCACGCATGTGTGTGCGGCCCTGAGCTTGTTTAATAAGTTCACAGTGTGGTGATTAACTTTAACAGTATAACAACTACATTTTTATTCGACCACAAAAAGTCTTTTATGTAATGGAAATAATAAATAACTAGATTTGATAGTTTTGATTTACCGCAACGAATATTTTAATGTAATTATTTTAATTATTTATATTAAGTTTGAGTTTATATTCATTTGTAGCGATGTTATACACAACTATTACAAGAATGAACTAAAAGCAGCAAACGCTTCACTATAGTGAAATAGTGAAAAAACCGGCCAAGTGCGTGTCGGGCCACGCGCAGTATAGGGTTCATAGAAGTAACCTTATACCATACCCTATGGCTGTATACTTATATTTACTTTCTGTTTTACACAACTAACGTCTATACTAAATTTAAAACCTAACTATTCAATGAAATTTGTTCCTATGAATTTAGTTCAAATATTTGTAAGTTGATGGATTTGACTCCAACAAAAAAAAAACCTCTTTAAAGCTATTTTTTTCTCTTTAAAGCTTAATATTTCGTAAACGGATCCCTAAGCAGAAAAGTGATCTTCGCAAATCAATAATATTTTGAAAAGACCTATCCAATGACACCCCAGACCATAGTCTGAATTAATTAATTAGTCTAAATTAAAGGTGCGGGCACATTTGTCTGACGCCACGTGTTAACACGCCGTCAGATGACATCGGTTTTCATAGTAAATGAATGCACTAGGAGCATACTTATCTTATAACACGTCCATATAAATAAATACAGCGTGTTAGCACGTGGCGTCATACAGATGTGCCCGCACCTTATTCTTATGAGATTGACGAGAAAAAAACTGTCATCCCCACTTTACATGTAGGGGCGGTACAATAAGTTTTTTTCAAGATTTTAGGCTACTACTTTTTCGGCGTGATTAATATACTTATTCATGCTAAATTACATCTTTCTAATAATAAGAGCCTCTGAGCTAAATCGCGGACGAACAGACGGACATGGCGTAACTATAAGCGTTCTTTATTGACTTGACTACGGAACCCTAAAAAGGGTAGAAGTTATGCCTTAAATTATACCTAACTAATTTAAGACTTACATTTACCTTTTTTTTTACTTGTATACGTACTATTTTTTGCGAAAACTAAATGTAAGTTTATTAAGGCGCTGTAGGTAGTGAATGTGGCGCCCCCACTACATTTATTTTTATTACTCGTAAACCAAATCAATATTTAAAAAAATCACAAGTAATAATCTCTTACATTGTGTCTAATAATTTTTGAATAACTCTTCAACAGTTATCATTCATTCTGTAAGTTTTAAAATCCATAATTGCCAAAAGTGGCCACTTTCAGCTAAAATGGATTTTAAAACTTACAGAAAGAATGAAAACTGTTGAAGAGTTATTCAAAAAATACTAGACACAATTTAAGAGATTTATACTTGTGCTTTTTTTAAATATTGACTTGGTTTACGAGTAATAAAAATAAATGTAGTGGGGGCGCCACATTCACTACCACCGCGCCTTAAAGTGTTTATTGATTTAAGCAAATACATGTATTTTTTTATTGTAATTTTGAACTAACATTTGTCTGTAATTAACTCCTGGAACGTAATTATGCAAACTAACTTGAAAACATCTCTGTATATTTAAGATACGTACGTATATTTATGCAGTGAGATCACTGGATGCAATAGTTCACTATGACACGATGCATTTATGGAATTGTTTTAGTGTGCGTTTGCGGCTTTTAATTTACTTTGAAAAGGAAAAATGTGTGGCGCAAATGAGATGGCGCAAAAATGAGTTACTTGTTTATGTCATAGTTAAGACTGTAATTAGCTGATATGGCATGTTTTGTGGCATATGGCTGAATAGTCGTTTCATTATTCTAGAGTCTAGATAAAAATCCTGGTTGAAATAATCGTTTAATAGTTTGTGCCATGCCTTTTCAAAATAAAAATAAATATTCAGGCTCGTCTATAAATATGTATACAGCTTAGAACTATGTCACTCTAAAAGCTATTACTATTTTATTTTTTTATTTATTAAAACTTTATTGCATAAGAAAATACAATTGGCGGACTTATTGCCTTAAAGCGTAAAAAAGGATTTCTTTAAATAAGAAAGACCAATTTCTTGAAATATTTGGTTATTCTAAAAATATATTTACTTAGGCTAATGCAATATTTTTAAAACAAAAGTAGTGCTCATCTTTCACTCAGACAATATTTTTCTTAATGATTAAGAGAAATATTTTTGTTTCAAGGCCTATTTAAACTTATATCAATTAAATTGACTTAATTAAAATCAAGAAATGTCCATCTTCTTGCATCAAATTAAAATCATCTTTAATCAACTACAAGTTACTTGGATTTAGATAAACCTTTTTCAAAAAATAATTTTCTTCGATTAAGAGAAAGTTTATTGTTTATGAAGTACATAATATTTAATTTAAGATAAAGTGTGTGCTCATTATAATTTTTTTTCGTTTTAGGTCTAGCATAAGAAATTATACAATTGAGTAAAGATTTACTTCAATCAAAACATTCGGTCTAACTTTTAGACATGCAATTTTGGCCCAAAATAATTTAATAATAAGTTGGAGTACGAATTTAATATATTTAATTTAACAAAAACAAAATTGTATTTCTTGTTCTGAGAAATGATTTTCTTCGGCTTATGGAAATTTTGTTTCAAACAGAGAAATACTAAAATTTTGAAACAACGTAATCATAGTTTTCGATAAACACGATAACATTTTTACTTTGGGAAATTTATCCTTCAACAAAGATTATTATCTTGAAGTCGAGAGTATTTTTTTTTCTCTTCTTAAAAAAATGTAAGAAAGCAATGTATTTAACTTAAGATGACTTAAGTTAGAGTTAAGTTTGGGTTTGTTGACATCATGGTCTGACCCGCGGTGTTAAGATTTTTATCTAGTTCTTTAAGTAGTCGGAATTAATTTTGTTATGTCAATCTCAATCGGGTTTGTTGCCTCTGGGTGTCGCGTCCTACTTGGAACGGCTTCCCGGACTCCACTCCTCTTTCGAGGATCATCTTCCTTGATAATCTTCCTTGATTTTTGTCAGGAAATCAAGGAAAAGGAAGTCATCGGTGTTCTCCAATTGTTACCACTTAATATACAACAACAACAAAATATACATCTTCGTTCAATACACAAAATCTCCATTTATTTTTTTCATCAAAAATAAGTAATTACTTAGGCCAACTAAACATTTACTTATTATGAGTAAAATTATAATTTACTCTAAGTAAGGTTAGTCTATAAGAGATATATAGGATTTTTCGTATCAAGAATACATTTACTTGACTGTACAAAATAACGGTGTCTTAAATGAAACAACACGTGTCTGGGAATAAATTTATTATTCTTGTAACAACTAAATATTTTTAAGAATATTATTTACTTTTACGAAGAAATTATTGTCTAGCGTCTATAGGGAGAGGATCATTTTCTTGATTTAATAAATATGTCTTAAGCCAAAGCAATTTGTCTTTTTATAAGAAATCTGTTTTTACCGTGCATTCTCTAACACTCGACCGGAATGGGTGTTAAAGAAAGAAATCGAAATTATCTGTTCAAAATATTTCGAAATTATCGAAATATTTTGAACAGAAATCAATGACAATGACAACTACAACAAAGAGACAAGGTTCTAAACAATATAAGTGCATATTTTAGACGTGTGTGTTCAAAGATGGATGAAGGAGATTTAGACACACATAAGTGCAATCGATATTAAATTAGAGCACTAAGTAGGTACTTATTTTTGGTTTGAAACTTATACAGATCTCCGGAGGTAGACGGGCGGCGCTAAACATTATAATATAAAAAAAATGAAATTTTTATTCAATACGAAAATCGATAGATTTTCATGCAATGGACGAATAATGAACATAAAAAAGTTGTCACCTAACGAACTATTACTACTTTATACGTGATTATGATTCTAATTTAAAAGCATATAGGTAGCTAAGCGTTGTTTAGTGAACCACTAAGTTGTTTCATACAAAAACAAAACGCAGGTACATTTTACTAAAAATATCAAATAATTAGTAAGAGCAGTATATTTTTAAGTGCGAGTAAGTAAGTATAATTAATTATGCTAGCGTCTAGCATGCTAAGATTAATGAGGGAAAGGCTAGCTACTAAAAGAAGCCTTAATTTAACCATTTAATTTCGTCCAAGTGGAGGCAAATTAAATGCCACTCTGGACATGGCTATGCATGTACGCCACACGTTGATAAATTAGCTCAAGCTTTCCTTAAAGTTACTATTTAAACACTGGTTGCATTACATGCATTTTGTACACATCCCTTTTATATGACATTTTCCAACTCGAACTCTTTCAAAGCCAAAATACTGACGGATATATAAATATTTAATGAAAGAAATGCCGGTTAATGCAAAAGTAACATAAAAAAGAATCTATTTACCTATATAATTATTTGCTTATTCCTTAAAATAATAAATCTCTAAATATTTCCATAAAATGCAACTGGCTACATTAGTTAATGTAGCTTACTCCTAACGGGTTTCAGTGCTCAAAATCTATGGTGTCACCTTGGGAGTAGATAACCATAGCATAGTTGAACACACCTTGTCTGTCTGATGAATATGTTATCATCAATGATATTAAATTCTAATATCTTTGGTTATCATATCAGAAT
This sequence comes from Agriphila tristella, assembly GCA_928269145.1. Classification (NCBI taxonomy): domain Eukaryota; kingdom Metazoa; phylum Arthropoda; class Insecta; order Lepidoptera; family Crambidae; genus Agriphila; species Agriphila tristella. The sequence continues at coordinate 33,826,378 of OV743432.1, forward strand.
TTCTATATAGTTACTACACTACATCATGGTCCTGACCATAGACATAGAAATTTTTTCGCTATTTCTATGGTCCTGACTAATTTAGTCCTAGTCGATATAGCTGAATATTATAAATAATGCTAACAATTTTATTAGTACCGATAATCAGAAAATTTGATTATTTTCATTGAAATGTAAAAACAATTGAGTAATGAATGACTGCGTGATCTGGCATTTTTGTAAAAAATATCCAATGAATTTTGTCTATAAGTCGAATGACTGTGTGGTTGAATTCCCTGTATGATATTTAGCTTTGCTAAATAAAATAAAATAGGGAAATCGAGTGCTTTAAATATGAAAACTAAAATAAAATACAACGTGCTACTGATCAAATTTAGCAACGTTAAACGTGCTAAGGTTTTGGATGCGGTATTTGTATAGAACTATAGACAAAACGATCGGGTGCAGTCAACACCATGAGTTTTTATTTGTCGGAAGTCTTAAATAATCCAATTTATTTCATTTTAGTTGCCGACTTGAAAAAATGTGAGAAAATAAGCAAATATAATGGCCTATTTGTTATTTCGTGGTCGATTGGTATGTACACTGACTTTCATCGCGTCGCCATCTTTGAGGTCCCGAATTCAATCCCCGGCTGGGTCAGTTTAGAGAAACGAACTTTTCTATATTGTTTCAGGTCTGGGTGTTGGTGATGCCACCGTTTTCTTTGATTTCTATAAGTACTTTGGCTAGTTACTTTGGAATCAGAGCAAAGTATGCAGTGTTGTGCTATTTATTGTATAGTGTCATTCATTCGACTTTCATCATCATCATCATATCAGCCACACGACACCCACTGCTGGGTATAGGCCTCCCCTAAGGATCTCCACAACGATCGGTCCTGCGCTGCCTGCATCCACTGGCTTTCCGCGACCTTCACCAGATCGTCGGTCCACCTTGTCGGGGGCCTACCCACGGAGCGTCGTCCGGTGCGCGGTCGCCATTCCAGAACCTTTCTGCCCCAACGGCCATCGGTTCTTCTCGCTATGTGTCCCGCCCATTGCCACTTCAGCTGAGCAATCCTTCGAGCGATGTCGGTTACTTTAGTTCTCCTGCGGATCTCCTCGTTTCTGATTTGATCAAGTAGGGAAACGCCGAGCATGGCTCTCTCCATTGCACGCTGAGCGACCCTGAGCCTCCTTATGAGACCCATAGTTAGCGGCCACGTTTCACTGCCGTAAGTCATCACTGGCAACACACACTGTTCATAGACTTTCGTCTTGAGACACTGAGGTGAAAAAATGTGAGAAAATAAGCAAATATAATGGCCTATTTGTTATTTCGTGGTCGATTGGTATGTACACTGACTTTCATCGCGTCGCCATCTTTGAGGTCCCGAATTCAATCCCCGGCTGGGTCAGTTTAGAGAAACGAACTTTTCTATATTGTTTCAGGTCTGGGTGTTGGTGATGCCACCGTTTTCTTTGATTTCTATAAGTACTTTGGCTAGTTACTTTGGAATCAGAGCAAAGTATGCAGTGTTGTGCTATTTATTGTATAGTGTCATTCATTCGACTTTGCTCAGCTACTTTAACGTGGTAAGCCAATGGATGCGGTATTTCTCCGAGCGAGCGAGCGGTCCAGTCGACGTCATGATCTCTCATTAGTCGAATGCTTAATGGTCCTAAGCATGCGGGCTAGATCGCCACGTCAGTCCGGCGTGCGACCATTGTTTGATACGGCACGATTTGGGAACAGGAGTAGTAAACTGTAAACCGTGACCACGGCCCCTGGAATGTTGTTGAAACGTCAGGAAACCCAAAAAACCAATAAATCAAATCTAAATGATAATAAAATAACATCTGAATTAACCAATATACGCGCTGTAATCCGTAAAAAGTGTTTTATTTCTAATGAACTGTACGCGCGGAAGTCTCAGAAGTGTATAGGATTAGTAAAGTTTGCTATATGGGCTTTTGGGTTCTGGTTGTAGATTTTGAGGATAAAATAAATTATGGAATTTAAGTGAATAGGTACCTACATGCCATTTCGACTGAGTAGTTTTGCCATATAATTTAATAGCTCAAGGTGGTGGGGTGGGTAGGGTAGGACGTAACTGCAACCGAGATATTCACTATGTGCCGTAAGTCCAAATTCGGGTTCTTTATTCCCTATTCACTTTTTCTCACTTCCATTGGCACAGACACTGTCTAAAGGACCCAAGATTGTACCCAAGTGTAGATTTTTGGGATTTGACCCCGTGACCCCACTGGTGACCTAAGTAGGTGACCTCTAGGGTTAGCTTAAACTGAGAGCGGCATTCGACTTCTTTTAACAAGAGTATTATTTGGTTCAAGTTTCAAGTTGATCGATGCATAAATCACTGAGATATAAGCATCTAAAGTTCCAAAAAACCGTGAAAACAGCCAAAAACTCCTCAAAAGACACCCTTACAATCCGAACTTGGGGCAACTTTAGGAAATTTGTTTTTCTCTTACTTTAAAGGATACATACTGAAGTTTTATTTCACCGAGTGCCAACCGGGAACTCGAACGGAAAGTACCAGAAATCAGTGATTTATGCATCGATCGACTTGAATCTTGAACCATATACCTACTACTCTTGTTAAAAGGAGTCGAATGCCGCTCTCAGTTTAAGCTGACCCTAGGGGTCACCTACTTAGGTCACCAGTGGGGTCACGGGGTCAAATCCTAAAAATCTACACTTTTGGGTCCTCTAGACACTGTCTGTGCCAATGGAAGTGAGAAAGAGTGAATAGGGAATAAAGTACTCGAATTCGGACATACTGCACATAGTGATTTCCTTAAATGATTATGAAAACGATAAAAAAACTGATGCTTTCCTTGATAAGATATGGGTACAATTATGAAAAAGGACTATTTATAGGAAAATAAAATTACTGCTCAGCTTGGTACGGCATTAACGACAAAGTTTTTTCAGGTTACCTTAAAAAAAAAGATCGCCAAAATAAGCAAGATGACTCCGACCCACCAATGTAAAGAGGCATACGACAAGTTACTTTTAAAGCACAAAGTAAGGGCCATTATTTAATAATATTACCCTGATAAATATTGTTCGTGTGACAATGGAAACGCTTAGTGAATCGTAGGCGGTTGGTATCGTGCTGGCGCGGTGTTAATGACAATAACTCGCCATTAACGAGGGCGACTACCGCTACCGCTCCGATACCTTCTACCGCAGCGTGTATTACTATACCTACCTATCTAATTATAATGTTCGGGAGGTTATACCGAGCAGGAAGACGGTTGAGACTTCGTAGATCAATATTAAAATCTTATTAGAAATATTTTAATTCAGCTCCTTCATTCAATGTTGTATTGTATGTAGAAACTGTACATAAAGTTAACTGAAACTGAAAATTGTCTCCCATGTAAGCAGTTGTAATTTATAAGCGAGATAGACCTGCTCGCAGTCTGATCGGAACTTTAAACCTTTACTTTTTGGAGTACCTACCTAGTTATTAAGTTGTCAAGCTTTGAACATAGCTATGACTTTGTTTTCATAAGACAGCCAATCAACTTGCCAATGTTTTGGTGACTTCTTGTTGCATTTAATTTTTGGAATTCCAATTCGACTTCAATCAAACCTATCAAATAACCACTTTTGTAATACAATCAAAAGTTACATTCAGAAAATAAGCTTATTTCTATACGTAAGTAAGTACATTATGAAAAAGACTTAACAAAAAAAGTTAAATTGAACAAACGATTCTAACAAGTACTTAAATAAGCCGATTTCGAATTTGTTATCTCGAATCGTACTAACATATGCCGTTAAAAAGCCTAATCAACAGTGAAGGTTTTTCGGACTCGCAATCAAGCGAGCGAATTTTCCTCGACCACCGAACGCAATTGGAAAAATATAATTACCAGTATAATCCTCAGCAAATTGGATTAAAAATGAAAAAAAAAAATGTAGAAAGTGTTTTAGGGTGCGTCATTATTTTTTGCCGAGTAGGATCGAGGGCTAATTACGACAGATGGATCGCCTGTATGTAATAACTCTAATTAATCGATCGCTACCCGAACGTGGGGATTTTTTGAAATTCAAACTCTTTTTAGACGTAATTATTAAGCGGAGTTTTTAATTCATGAGCGTACGTGGACGCGTGTATTAATTTATTAGATTTGGAAAAAGAGGAGTTAATGTTTGAAATTGATGAGAATATTTTCATAGAAATTCTGTTAACATTTATGCGGATTATAAGGGCGTGTTATTGTAAGTATTACGACGGTATTATTTAGTTTAGTACAAGTATTAGAAATAAACTAAGAGTAAAAACAATTTTTTAACTGTAGAAAAGGATTAATTCTAAAAGTTGTGCTTTCTAATAATTTCAAACTTATAATCTATGTTTGCCGGGACATAAACGAGTTGCCCGATTTCAACTTTTTAATTATATAATAGTAGAAATAGCAAAGTAAGTGTTTATTGTGTAAGTGGTATTCAGATAACGAAGGTAACCCATAACCTCACCATACACAACGATCTCAATACTATCATTATTACTTATTCTGTACTATCACCCCTAAACTCAAACAAAGTTAACAATACAACGTGAAGACAATCAACAATTGACAGAGCCAGTAAAAATTTACGATCGGGCGTAATAATCAGAAATTATCGGTTCTAACTATGAAGTGGCAAAGGCATGACTACACAGCAAGTAGTGGCGAGAGGGTACAACGATGGAGCCACTTAATTTCACCCTTCTACCCCTTCATTATAATCACCACTCACACACACAAGATATCGATCCTACCGCAGCGTCTGTACACGCTGTGTTTATAGAAGTGATTAGTGTATTTAATTTGAAAATGCTAAGTAGTTGCCTTGTTTTATCGCCGCGTTTGTCTGTGTGCGTGTAATTACGGCAGGGTGGGCAACCCTTTGGTTCGTATTGGCGTCGCGGAGTGATCGCGCCAGTAATATTTCGATTAATGCTGTAGTTTCGTTTGTTAGTAACGATTTTACGTGCTTTAGTCGGTTTGATTGTCTACCTTTTGATGGTGACCTAATTATGAAATATTTGCGACATCAATATTAGAGTTGCTCGTATTTTTTATTTTCTGAATTCTTAGCACACTTAAACAATCTTAAAGCGCTTTTAAGCTAATTTAGATGCAATTTTAGGTTGCCCTATGAGAGTGCTGAATGTTATTAAGCTGTGCAAGTTATCACACCAAAGACACGCGAATCACTAAATACCTAAATGTTCATTTCATTTTTCATAAAGCTACGTACTATACCAGTACCTACTTATTGTCTTACCTCAAACTTCACAAACTTGGCAATTCTGAGTTCTAAGAAAATGTTTTAGCTATATTATATATTCAATTCGAACGTTCAAATTAGTGATTGCTTAGTCTAAAAAGTAAATAAGAATTTTATGGATTCCATCCCCTAACTCCAGTAAGTATGTAAGGAGTGACCTAAAGCAAGGTACTTGCAAAATAACAGTGTAATTGACGTTAAAGTTACGATTAATTTGTGTGTGTAAAACTCCGAGAGCGAGACATTAGCAATTCGCAACAACACTTAGAGCGGAGTAATGACTCGTCTGTCCATATAATCATACAGCAGCCTTACACCCTCTTTGTAGGGTGTCCTTTATTTAGGTACATTGCTAAGAACAAGTTAGAATTACTCGTAGATAGATACTTAGGCTCAGTTGCACCATCTAACTTTAACAATAACAAGCTTGTTAAAGTACCGGAAAAGCACAAGTTAGCCGAAAAAAGAGGTTGCCAGCCTTTGACAAGTTTGACGTGACAAAAATAGGTAGCATTATCATTTGACGATAACTTTAACTGCATTTTGGTGCAACTCACACTAGGCTCAGTTGCACCATCTAAAGCTTGTTAAAGTACTGCCGGTAAAGCACAAGTTAGCGAAATAACGAAAAATTGTCCTTTGACAAGTTTGACGTGACAAATAGGTAGCATTTATCATTTGATGATAACTTTAACTTTGACATCGTTTTGGTGCAACTCACACTTAAACGCTCAAAATGTCCAGCCTCTGTAGCAGATAAAAGGGGTTTTGACTATATGGAAATGTCAAAACTGACATCAAGACGTAGACGAATTTTTTGAGACAGTGAAAAATTGAATTTTGATATAAATAGCACTTTAATTTGTTATAGATATCTAACTATGCCTGCAAAATGGCGTAAATGTGTGATATAAATAAGTTCACAAGTTCTGCGCTGAAGGTTGATCAAATTTTCAATAAGGACATCCTCTACAAACAATTTCTTAATTAAGAAATGTTAGTATCTACCAAGTTACCCCTCGATGCTTTAGTAATAATAACGATGTATGTAGTAATATGTATTAACACTAATAATCGTATGTACAATTGAATTCATTGGTGACTTAGTATAAATAGCCCATTTCTAAAACTTGATAAAAAGGCAAGTTGTATCAGGAAGCTATGTAGGTAAGCAATGCAGTTCGTTGGAATTTATCACAGTATTAATTATACGAGCCATGATTATTTAAATCAAAGACAAAACGATTGTAGGATTGAAGCTAATGAAACAACGTAAAAATCAGTCACAAAATTTAAAGACGATATTAAAAATGAAATCAATACCTACGATCGTAAAGAGCGAGTTTGACACATTAATAAAATGTAATCCTGTCGATTCGACCAAAGTGGGACTCGTCCAAAAACGCCAAGATACATGGCCGCCGTACCCAGGGGGTGGGGCTGAACGACATTAATTTCGCGAAATGAACCTAATTTACATTTAAATAAGGACCTGCCTTAGTCGGGATAAGTTGCGAAACTAGCGGCCGGAGGCACTCGCCAGCCCAAAGCGGGCTATTTCATTACTATAATTCAATTCCATGTTATACGCATCTGCACGTGTTGATTATTTTTCATACTTTATTGAGCAGCAGTTCAGTTTTTTTCTGATGAATATTAAGTTCATTAAACGCAGGCTACATTGTTGATGAATTTTCCACCCCATAATTTGAACAGGATTTATGAAATTTCGAGAAATAAATGAGTAAATTACTGATTGTCTCCCACACTCGAAGACCTAAACAGAACTGGATCGCATTTTGTAAAATAAACAAGCAATTTTCGCTCGAAAAGCAGAGTTGAACTTCCCTGGAACTTTTTAACAACGTTCGATTCAATCCGTCCAGCAAAGTGGGCCATCAATAACAAAATTAAAAATTCCCCAATTTGAATTTTAATTGCGTCCGATTATAATCGAGCCGATCGCGAATTACGGGAGCCCTCAGCGGCGATTTTTAATTCAAAGAATCATCTCCTAAATAATTCATCGCGAACTTGCTCGAACTAGTTACGTCCAGATCTGGGGGAGTCGTCGGGTGTAAGTTTAATCCTTATAAATTTCCTTTTTACACAAAGCAATATAAGTAATTAGCATAATTTCGTTGAGTAAATGAAATATGGTAATGAGGGGGTGTTCAACCCTTCTTGGGGGTTTGTCCCCCTTTGGGGGTGAGGAGGTAGAGTCGCATCTCTGATACTCGTCACCCGATGTAGTGATGATTACAATTGAATTATCCGCTATTGAATGCTAGCCGTTTTGTTTTGATTTAGCGCCTTCGTGCCTTCTAGTTGGATATTGTTTGAGCACTTATATAAGTATAATCCCGTTTTGTATAGTGTAGCAAAGGGTTTAATTAACTGCTTTCGAAACTTGTACCCGAACTTTATAGTTTTTCACTGAGAAAACAGTTTTCTTTTACATGAAAAAACCGACGATTCTTTACAGTTTGCATACAGTTTGTCAGTCAGTAATCTGTATAATACTTAGGTATAGGTAGATTAATTTGAGATTAAATTGAACGAAAAGTGGTTCTAAAAAATATGCGAGTAATCTCTATTTGAAGGCGTAATTTTTTTTATTAATTAATGCCAAATCATTAATTTATGTTAGTTTAGTGATTTTAAATTTTTCTAACCAACTACACATGATGTTTATTTATCGTCAGTCAAAACAATAAAAAAAAATAGTTTTGTCATGTCAGTACTCAAAAAACTCTAAAAGCAATTCTACTAAGAAACCGAAATAAAGTTCACCCTATAAACTATTCGCACCATCGAAGATTTGAAACCAAATTAGCGAAAGCCAGTCGATTTGCATTCGAAGTTAAAGTAACCAATGCTGTAAACAATTTGCAAGAATCGCCAACATTTCACAGGTAGCCAAACACAAAACACCGAACGAAACCGTTCAATAGAGTGCCAATTAAAATCAAAGAGCTAATAAAATCGGAAAGGAATCGAACCAACGACTACCCTACTTCGTGAAATGCCGCCGTGATAAAAGGTCTTCTAAAACACAATGCCTTGCTCTACCCTAGCTAGCGGGAGTAAGGGACAACCCTATCTAAGACGTGGCGCGCGAGAAAAGGACAACTGAATTGGAATTAATTAATTATAATTAAGTTTTAAGTTGACGCGCCCGGTTACGTATAGTCTTTCGTTTGGTGGGTTTAGTGTTGTTTGTGTGTGTGGGTTTCCTAGTATCGATTTGAACTATAGAGATAATGAGGAGGGCCGGGCGGATTCTAATAAGTTAGAAGCCGACCCGAGTAGTTCGGTACCGATTTCATTTTTATTACCTTACAGTTATTGCTGGCGATAAGTCTCGATTATGTGCGGGTTAAAATTAACGATATTGAATAACATGAAAATATTTTTCTAAATATTATTTTTCGAGATTTTAACTAACTAAGTAATCATCAGCTGTATCATTGTTCTCCCGGTCTTTTATAAGGCTAAAAACACAAGGGTTTTTATTTTGCGGATGTTTCTTTGGTTTGTGAATTGGTTATGGTTAAAATAACTTTGTAATTTATCAACTAATTCATAATTATATAAATATGATTTGAATTAAAAAGGTTGCAGTTATGCAGTCGAACTTTAATATAAAAAATTATAATAAGTTCATAATCCGAAAGTGTTCTTAATGTTGTTGGTGCTTTGACTGCAAACAATTAATTGCAACTTGTCGCTATCATTGATTACTGCTCCATTTCTATGTATTGTATTGAGTGTTCTGAACATATGCTAAATTCCATTCCGCCGTAGATTTGGTTAAGGATCTTCTACTCAAAACCATTTTTCAATTTCTTTCCTTTTGGATTTGATTCGCTAGCCCGTAGTTATAAATCGCTCTCAACTTGAAACTCAATTTCTTATAAAAGAGCATCTCAAGATAGCTCTCAACGTTAAGAGCGGTTTATAAATACTGGCCCTAGCGCCTCGCCTTGCTTTGTATTTCAAAAATTGCCGTAAAACAAACACTAATTTCGGATTATACTTTTTAAGTTACAAGTTTATATTTTCACTCTATTTTCTGAGAAGTAATTTTCAAGTTATTGAAGAACTAAACCTTTATCGAAATAATACAAATAGTCGGAATAGTCGCACAAAACCCAACAAACATGCATTGAAATTAACACCTGTCTATGTCCATTCTAGTTTAGACGACAAAGATCGCATACGTAGAGGCTCGAATTAGGAACGACCGTCTACACTATAACAACGCCCCCCTGTGGGGGTCACTATCGATTTTGGATGAGGAACTGGACTAGAGACATGCAACCCCTAATATTGTCTAACCTTTTGCGATGACGGGGTGTGCGTGATCTAACGCTGCTGCGATACTACTGAGCTAAGATGGTAGGGTTTTGTTTTAAATCACGTAAAGTGGGGATCGAGTTGTCGATTTTGTTTTGTTTTAACGTTCTTTATTTGAAAATGAGTAATGGATACTTTTTATTCAATTTCCTTTTTTAAAAAGGTTCTTGCAATTCAAACTTTTTGCATGGTTGATACTTTTATTGAGTTTACCTTCAACATTATACAACCTTATTTTGTCATTAAATTAAGACTGTAATTTGCAGTATTGTCACCTTACGCAAAAGTAAAATATCAAAAAACCTCCTAACGAAATTTCAACACCATTAAAGAGCACCTTATTAGCGGTGGCTTGACATCAAAGATTGCCTCACCTGTAATCAACCACCAAATTGAAGGCACTTGAAAATTGTAAAGCTGCCCCGAACCTGGGGAATACTTGACGGGTGCGAACTGGGGATAAAATAGAATTAAAAAACACAAGTCGAGATCTACTCGAATAAAGAGCGTGACGCGCAAGTGTCGCTCGCGGGCTTTAATGGCGACATTGGGACCGCACGCGGTACGAAAAATCTGTACAAGTATCTTTTACTATTTATTTCAATCTATGAAACAGTGTACTAACAGCACATAATACATAAGTAGTCTAGATAACAGTTTGATGTTTTGGTAGGTTACGTATGGCGTTAAAGCAATATTTTATGAAAAAAATTGTTTTAAAAAACAAAAAACCGACTTCAAAAACCTGCCTCTAAAAAGCAAGAAATAATATTCAAATCATTAGATACGCATTATCATTGTTATAATAACAACACGTCTATTGAAGTCGGGTGGGGCTGGAGTACTACTTCCTTTTTTTATTCTATAAAAGCCCCACCCGACTTCAATAGACGTGTTGTTATTATAACAATGATAATGCGTATCTAATGATTTGAATATTATTTCTTGCTTTTTAGAGGCAGGTTTTTGAAGTCGGTTTTTTGTTTTTTAAAACAATTTTTTATTTTTTTATTTTTAGTGTAAGTACCTTCTATATTAGGTATATTATTTGGTAGAAAAATCGGCTCAGCCAAACGTGAGATATTCGCGGAGAAACATACATTCATACAGGTCAAACTGAGAGAGAACCGTTTTTTTCTGAAGTCGGTTAAAAAGACTACACTAAAAGTACCCCTTTTCCAACAAAAAGAAACATCTAATTCGGTTCATAAATAACAAAGTCGTCAAGTTAGTTGATGCAAAATCATAGTATTTTCAGGATTTCTCGAAAACTACTGAACCGATTTGAAAAAAAAATAAATGGGACCATCTCGCAAGAAAACTCAATCGAACAAAAAAAGAATCATCAAAATCGGTTCATAAATGACGAAGATATGCGCGAACAACGATAAAAAAAAAACATACAATCGAATTGAGAACCTCCTCCTTTTTGTGAAGTCGGTTAAAAATATTTTTTTTATGAAAAGTTTACAAATTGAGCCGAATGCATCTTTTTATTGTAGGTATTAATTTTTTTTGGAAAATAAACGAAATATTTTTGGTCAATGTATTTATATTGTATACTAGCGGCCGCCCGCGACTTCGTCTGTGTGGATAGTTATTTCTCTATCCCTCGGGAACAGTTTTTCGGGATGAAAGGTACCTTATGTCCTTCTTTGTACCCTTGACAACGTGTATGCAAAATTTCATGATGATCGGTTGAGTAGTTAAGACGTGAAAGCGTAACAAACAAACAAACAAATAAATAAACAAACAAACGGACTTTCACATTTATAATATTAGTAAGGAAATAAGGATTTTGTCACGTTCACGACGTAAGCTAAAGTAGCTAAAATTCAAAAATTATGGAGTCAAACACTGAATTAAAGATTGTAAAGTAAAGTATGTAAGTAAATTGAAAATAGGATCAGATTTTCCCAATATGAAATACTGTAATTGGATACGATGGTCTGCATCAATTATGAATTGTTAAGAAAACATTCATGAACTTTTAACCACTATGTGAAATCTCTAAATCACTAATCCAACAAGACGCTCACAGAGCGGTGACAAAATCCAAGCGCATATCATTGTTCTTCAAAAAACAACCCCTAAACAAGCAAAACAAAAAACGAATAAAGAACGCGGTAGAGGATCGTGTAAACCGAAGTTTAAGCTGCCGTGGCGCCGGCCCGCCGGCAAAACACATATTTGTTCGCACCCGCCGTTTTTGACATTCCCGCTTCGCCTCAACTTTTCTTAGGGCTGTGGTGAAAATAAAATCGATCTTGTTTTGTTTGTAAAAGTATTTGGCTGACTTTATAGTATTTTTGACTCGCTATTGTATACTATCGTTTTTAAACTAATTCTATAAATGAAATTTGTCAAAACAAACACGTCGTATTTGTTCGCACCTGCCGTTTTTGACGTACCCGCTTCGCCTCAACTTTTCTTAAGGCTGTGATGTAAATGAAAACGATCGTGTTTTGTTTGGAAATGTATCTGGCTGACTTTATAGTATTTTGGACTCGCTATTGTATTGTATCTTTTTTAAACTAATTCTATAAACTTGTACAACAACACGAATTTGTTTGCACCTGCCGTTTTTGACATTCCCGCTTCGCCTCAACTTTTCTTAGAGCTGTGGCGTAAATGAAAATGATCATGTTTTGTTTGGAGATTTATTTGGCAGACTCTATAGTATTTTTAACTCGCTATTGTATTCTATCTTTTTTGTAATTATTATTTAAATTCGTCAAAATAACATTTATATGCTCGCACCCGCCGTTTTTGACATTCCTGCTTCGCCTCAACTTTTCTCAGGGCTGTGGTGGAAATGAAAATGATCATGTTTCGTTTAAAGATTTATTTGGCAGACTTTATAGTATTTTTGACTCGATATTGTATTGTATCTTTTTTGTAATTATTATTTAAATTAGTCAAAAAAACATGGATATGCTCGCACCCGCCGTTTTTGACATTCCCGCTTCGCCTCAACTTTTCTTAAGGCTGTGATGTAATTTTTTTATATTAAACTAGCTTCCGCCCGCGACTTCGTCCGCGTGGATATTAGAGAAAATCCTTAGGGAACCTTCAACCGACTTTTCATTGGCTTCGCCAGGGCTGCCAGTTGCTTGTAAACTTAATTTTATGGTCGCACCGTCGGAAAGTTGTTTTATGAGTGATACTATTAATGTTTTAAGTACGTTTACGCTTCCAGTACAGGCACTGAATTATTTAACATGCCGCTTCTTGTTTTTGCAACCGTTTTGTTATCTAGGTTTTTCATGATTTGTTTTGATTTATGATCAGATGACTCTTTTATTCTTTGTGTGGTCTCCCAACAATGTATGATTTAAAGAAAATAAATATATTCTTTAAGGAATAAGAAGACAATTAAATCTAGAAAAATCCCTTGCGTTTTGCTTTTTCATCACAAGCACCACAACCCTAAGAAAAGTTAAGAAGTCAAAAACGCATATACATGTTTTTTTGACTAATTTAAATAATAACTACAAAAAGATACAATACGATAGTGAGTCAAAAATACTATAAAGTCTGCCAGATAAATCTCCAAACAAAACATGATCATTTTCGTTTACGCCACAGCCCTAAGAAAAGTTGAGGTAAAGCGGGAATGTCAAAAACGGCAGGTGCGAACAAATACGTGTTATTTTGATTGACTATAGAATTAGTTTAAAAAGATACAATAAAATAGCGATTCAAAAATACTTTAAAGTCAGCCAGATACTTTTCCAAACAAAACAAGATAAATTTTTCCACCTTCTCCTTTCTACCATCGGACATCCAGACGCACTGCAAGTTACCACCCGTTCTTAGTTGATATACCCTTTCTGCGTACCAAACGCTACTCATCATCGTTCTTAATGCGCACAGCTGTAGAATGGAATTCCCTGCCGGCGTCTGTGTTTCCGAGCGCATACAACCTGACTCTATTCAAGGCCAGAGTGAATAAGCACCTTCTGGGCAAGCTCGCTCCATCGTAGACCCTGTCTTTGCTTTTTGGCAAGACTGGGGTCAAGAGCAAACGCATCTATATATATAAAATTCAAAGTCCTGACTGAGTGAGATATCAACGCACAGCCCAAACCGCTGAACCTAGAGACTTGAAATTTTGCACACAGATACTTTATACAGTGTAGGCATCCACTAAGGAAGGATTTTTGAAAATTCCATCCCTAAGGGGATGAAATAAGGGATGAAAGTTTGTATGAAAGTCCCTCAGTTTTGAAGCTAGGATCTTCAAATTTTGTGTTTAGGCTGATGATTGAAAATAAATAAATACGTGTCTCAGCGTTTTTCAAAATTCTACCCCCAAAGGGGTGAAAAGGGGGATGAAGTTGTGTTTAGAAGATAATCCTTCATTTTTGAAGTAGAAATCGCTAGATTTGTAATTTAGGCTTATGGATGGAAATCTAACGCAACGCATATTGTATTGGTATAATTTCAACCCCCATGGTGATGAAATGGGGGTGCAATGGGGTAAATAAACCTAAAAATCGATATGGATGTCGTTATTGGGGTTTTCTGGGATGAAGATTGCGAAAATGACATTTATTTTGAAGTCCAACACGGTCGACATGATTTAACCCCTAAAGGGGTGAAAATTGGATTTAAATTTGGTATTGAAAACAATATAAAATAGACATTACAACTTAAAACTTCGTAGGAGCATGTCTTAAAATAAATAGGCAAACATATATTTTGTGGTTTTGAAAATCAACCCCTTAGGGGGTAAATGGGCTAAGTAAACGTAGAAATCGATATGGATGTCGTTCTTGAGGTTTTATGGGATGGTGATTGCGAAAATGACATTAATTTTGAAGTCCAATTTAACCGCTAAAGGGGTGAAAATGGGGTACAAATTATATATGGAAAAATAATATAAAATAGACATTACATAGTTTACAGCTTAAAAATTCGTAGGAGCATGTCTAAAAATAAATAGGCAAACACATATTTTCTTATTTTGAAAATCATCCGTTAGGGGGTAAATGGGGTAAGTAAACATGAAAGCCGATGTGGATGTCGTTCTTGAGGTTTTATGGGATGAGGAATGCGAAAATGACATTTGTTTTGAAGTCCAACACGGTGGACATGATTCAGCCCAAGGGGACGGGGACGGACACGGGAACAGGAACGGGAACGGGGGCGGGGACGGAAACGGGAAAGAGTAAAGAAACGGGAACGTGATACTCTTAATATCTCTGGACCTAATTCTGATTATTGTAATAAACTAGCTTCCGCCCGCGACTTCGTCCGCGTGGATATTAGAGAAAATCCTTAGGGAACCTTCAACCAGGATCCGACCAACCGTTTTATACGCGATTAGGCGGGTCCCCACCAAGCGCGCTGCCTCGCGAGGCAAAACATTTGCGACGTGTGACAGGCCTCGCACGAGGCTGCGCGCTTGGTGGGGACCCGCGTAATCGCGTATAAAACGGTTGGTCGGATCCTGGTTGAAGGTTCCCTAAGGATTTTCTCTAATATCCACGCGGACGAAGTCGCGGGCGGAAGCTAGTTTATTACAATAATCAGAATTAGGTCCAGAGATATTAAGAGTATCACGTTCCCGTTTCTTTACTCTTTCCCGTTTCCGTCCCCGCCCCCGTTCCCGTTCCTGTTCCCGTGTCCGTCCCCGTCCCCTTGGGCTGAATCATGTCCACCGTGTTGGACTTCAAAACAAATGTCATTTTCGCATTCCTCATCCCATAAAACCTCAAGAACGACATCCACATCGGCTTTCATGTTTACTTACCCCATTTACCCCCTAACGGATGATTTTCAAAATAAGAAAATATGTGTTTGCCTATTTATTTTTAGACATGCTCCTACGAATTTTTAAGCTGTAAACTATGTAATGTCTATTTTATATTATTTTTCCATATATAATTTGTACCCCATTTTCACCCCTTTAGCGGTTAAATTGGACTTCAAAATTAATGTCATTTTCGCAATCACCATCCCATAAAACCTCAAGAACGACATCCATATCGATTTCTACGTTTACTTAGCCCATTTACCCCCTAAGGGGTTGATTTTCAAAACCACAAAATATATGTTTGCCTATTTATTTTAAGACATGCTCCTACGAAGTTTTAAGTTGTAATGTCTATTTTATATTGTTTTCAATACCAAATTTAAATCCAATTTTCACCCCTTTAGGGGTTAAATCATGTCGACCGTGTTGGACTTCAAAATAAATGTCATTTTCGCAATCTTCATCCCAGAAAACCCCAATAACGACATCCATATCGATTTTTAGGTTTATTTACCCCATTGCACCCCCATTTCATCACCATGGGGGTTGAAATTATACCAATACAATATGCGTTGCGTTAGATTTCCATCCATAAGCCTAAATTACAAATCTAGCGATTTCTACTTCAAAAATGAAGGATTATCTTCTAAACACAACTTCATCCCCCTTTTCACCCCTTTGGGGGTAGAATTTTGAAAAACGCTGAGACACGTATTTATTTATTTTCAATCATCAGCCTAAACACAAAATTTGAAGATCCTAGCTTCAAAACTGAGGGACTTTCATACAAACTTTCATCCCTTATTTCATCCCCTTAGGGATGGAATTTTCAAAAATCCTTCCTTAGTGGATGCCTACACTGTATAAAGTATCTGTGTGCAAAATTTCAAGTCTCTAGGTTCAGCGGTTTGGGCTGTGCGTTGATATCTCACTCAGTCAGGACTTTGAATTTTATATATATAGATGCGTTTGCTCTTGACCCCAGTCTTGCCAAAAAGCAAAGACAGGGTCTACGATGGAGCGAGCTTGCCCAGAAGGTGCTTATTCACTCTGGCCTTGAATAGAGTCAGGTTGTATGCGCTCGGAAACACAGACGCCGGCAGGGAATTCCATTCTACAGCTGTGCGCATTAAGAACGATGATGAGTAGCGTTTGGTACGCAGAAAGGGTATATCAACTAAGAACGGGTGGTAACTTGCAGTGCGTCTGGATGTCCGATGGTAGAAAGGAGAAGGTGGAAAAATTTATCTTGTTTTGTTTGGAAAAGTATCTGGCTGACTTTAAAGTATTTTTGAATCGCTATTTTATTGTATCTTTTTAAACTAATTCTATAGTCAATCAAAATAACACGTATTTGTTCGCACCTGCCGTTTTTGACATTCCCGCTTTACCTCAACTTTTCTTAGGGCTGTGGCGTAAACGAAAATGATCATGTTTTGTTTGGAGATTTATCTGGCAGACTTTATAGTATTTTTGACTCACTATCGTATTGTATCTTTTTGTAGTTATTATTTAAATTAGTCAAAAAAACATGTATATGCGTTTTTGACTTCTTAACTTTTCTTAGGGTTGTGGTGCTTGTGATGAAAAAGCAAAACGCAAGGGATTTTTCTAGATTTAATTGTCTTCTTATTCCTTAAAGAATATATTTATTTTCTTTAAATCATACATTGTTGGGAGACCACACAAAGAATAAAAGAGTCATCTGATCATAAATCAAAACAAATCATGAAAAACCTAGATAACAAAACGGTTGCAAAAACAAGAAGCGGCATGTTAAATAATTCAGTGCCTGTACTGGAAGCGTAAACGTACTTAAAACATTAATAGTATCACTCATAAAACAACTTTCCGACGGTGCGACCATAAAATTAAGTTTACAAGCAACTGGCAGCCCTGGCGAAGCCAATGAAAAGTCGGTTAAGCTAATGTTATCGGGAAATAAAAATGTATAATAAAATACAAACACACCGCGCGAGGAAACAATTTGCCGCAGGAGACTGGAAGATTTCATGCCTCCGACAATCTTTCGAGTCTTACTAAAATCGACTTTAACACCCTCTAATACGTTTTAGAACGGGCTGCGATTGCGGGGCAGAAAATTCCTCAAATTTCCACAGCACGTGCTCGCGGGTTTCGCTTTTATTGTTGGTGGGGTAGAGTCGATATTCAAATGGAGTGTTGGAACAGTAATTCAGAAAGAAAAGAGAGTTTTCCGGCTCGTCGGGGCGTCGTGACATTTGTGTTAAGCGGGGCCGAGGGAGTGTGCCATTCATAAAGGACGTTCACGAAGCAAGCTACTACTTGTTTGAAAGTAAACTTGTTGGATTTGATGTACGGAGCTTTCGGGCATTCGTTGCGTTTACATTTTGGATATTGAAACAGCGATTTGTGCTTGAGTGAGCAATACAGTTGTCTTTTTATTGGTAAACGAAACAGTTTGTGTAGAGTAAAATGAGAATAGGTTACAGTATTCTCGTTTAAATTGAGTCTAGTCGATTAGAATGCGAATAAAGGGGTATGGACGGGTAGATGGCCAAGAACTGATTGTCGTACAATTTAAGAATCGTTAATTCTTTAAAGAGAGTTTTAATACTGTCGATGTTCCTTCTTTTGATACAATCATAATATAATATCTTACAAAACATAATTTCTGGGTATTACGTTAAAAAATATTAGACTCTTCAGCAGTAAATATACCAAACAAACTCTATAAATGCTACATTTATTGTTATCTCATGAACACAAACAGAAAATTTAAAAAATCGAACTCGGCAAAGAACGCAGCGTTCTCTTGTTTCTTTTTTTCTTTTTCTAATCCGGTGGCAAGGACACGCTCACGGCGCCACCTGTTGAGTGGGGTCACGTGACTTTTTTGCTCCAAGGACGCGTGCCTCCTTCGCTCATTCATGGGAGGCCCGCCCCCCGCTCCTTACGCGGGGGTTGGCGGGTTTTTTGTTCCTACGTGAACTCCCGAGGGCTTTCACCTACGTGCATTTTCGAGGTCACGACGTATTTTGAGGTTGTGTTTTGTTTTTGGCGCGCTCAAACTTTTAACTCTTGATGTGCTTCGGAAGTGCGTTTACGAAGTAAGTTAAGATGAAACAGTGAGTTTGGAGTGCAAATGCTAACTTCGTTTTGTACAATTATGGTTGTTTATTGAGTAGTATAGTATTTTTAAAAACAACTGGTAAATAGAGAAAAAGGAAAAGTAAGGAGAAAACTTTGATCATTTCCTGACTTACGTTTAAAGATAGTACGGCAAGGAAACATAAATTAATAAAATAAAATATAAATTCTGAACTTATTTTGTTTTTTTTAAAGTTAGAGTAAAGATTTTTTTTCATTACACTTAAAATTAAAAAAGCGACGTTTTAACAATATTTCAGATACCTACTTAAATCTATATCTCCAATAAGATAAGTAAAGAAGCTCTAACTCGCACAGTAACAATCCTTTCCAATGACGCGTACATTAGCACATCGGATAAATAAATAAATCTAGGGCAAGCAGCACCGCCTTAAACTTGAAAACCTAACCTTCTTTCTTCGGCATAAGACCGAGTTTCGGTAACACTACAGAATTATTAGACTTAACCGGATTCTAATTAAACCCTGTCCCTGATAGTGCACCGTAGCTGTAGACTGCGTAATTTACATTAATCCAATAATTGCATGGAGGTTTCCTAGTTAGAAATTCAAATGAGATGATGTACAGTGGGAGGGGGCAGTCTTTGGGGTGTGAGACCCGAGGAAACGCGACGAGTGGAACGCGACGTTTCGCACGCGACCGCGGTCATGGCGAGATTGATACGCAGGGCTGTGTTGCAAAATTGATAAAACCTTTATGGATCATGAATTCATGAGACTTATGTTTTCTATTCTGTGTCATGAGCTGTGTAGCAAAAAGGTATTACAACCTTTGGAATAAATTATCTTTACATCAATTAAACTGAAGATTAAACTTTATAGACTATTTATGATTAATTATGATATTTGATTAAACTTTGAATTAGGTATACTACATACTTTTGGAAAATAATACGAGACCATATGGCCCGCAATGTCAAAAAGTTATCAGACCTCATGTAGAGCCAAGCTTCTAACTCTACACGTACTAACTTCACAAACTCTACACCTTAGTCAAAATATGTGGCTTGGTCATTTGGCTACATTCACATGGGCATAAGGTAAAAAAAAATTCACTGTTTATTACTTTCCTGTTAAACAATAGTTCTTGTTGTAACGAAGCGGTCACATTTTGACTTAGATGTAAAATTTGTAAAGTTAGGGCGCGTAGAGTTAGAAGCTTGGCTCTACATGAGGTTTTATAACTTTTTGACAGTGCGAGCCATAAATAAGTATTATCATAAAGAAAGTCTGTCTGAAAAATTTTCATAACAATCTAAAGAAATAATGTTACTCAAGAAAACTCTTGACGCAATATTCTTCCATAAGAAGTAATTTTACGGAAACTGTGTGCTTTTCTAATAAAATTATACTTCTCATAATATCCAGCCTGTCATTTACAGATAACTGTCGAATGCATTTACCTCGATTTTTAAATAAGTCGCACAATAAATTTTGTTGTATTAGAAAAATCACGTACCGCAACAGTAAAAAATTATATTATTATGTATTCTTAAGGTGTAATTCTGACTACGTATTAAATAATAATATAATATAATCTATTGTTGTTGCTAGGTACCGAACTTAGACAGATAATACTTTCAATACCGAATTAATGACAAATAGAGCAAAGTTACAGACTTAATTCATTTAAAAGCATTGTATTGTAACTCAAATTTAGCTTTTTCCCTATTTACATTTACCTATCTCTTCGTGTTAAAGCGGGGTAAAGTACAGACAGACAGACAACTTTAAAGATATCTTGAGATATTGTTCGGCACACGAGAGCTGTAGTTTATTGTTAGCAATGTCGACTTGATTAATTAAATTGTTATGCTAATGAGGAATGGGGTGAGTTTTTGGTCGAAACCCCTGAATTATGTGGTTATTATTTATGTAAGATTAAGGACTAGTACATAAGACTTTATTTTATATGAAAAACATGGGTAGCGGAAAGTGTAACCTATTCTTCTTACAATTAAAAATAATGCTAGACTTACTTTTCAAATATCAATATCGCCAAACTTATGTCATCTAAGCGAATTTCATGATTTTAAAATGCCTTTGCCTCAAGTCTTTTTGTGTACATCAAAAAATACATTATTAGAATTTCCTTTTAGGCTTGACTAAGTTAGAATTATCTTGAATTCGCAAATCTTTTTACCCCTTTTAAATAAATATTTCCCCATTTGAGCCAGACACAACATATTATTGTCTTTTGTTTATCATTCGCTAGGAATTTGTTGGAGGATTTTTTATTGAATTGCAATTAAACGCTTTTTACAGATTCTAACGAAATTTTATTAGTTACACTATAGATAATAGGTTATACGCGCAGAAATCTTAGAAGTGAATATTATTTATTCTGCTTCAGCTTTGGCAAAAAATATTTCGTATGTCCTTCCGGCTTTCCGTTTGTTCTCCTCTTAGATTATTCAATAATCTAAGGTTCTCCTCTACGTCGCATTTCTCAACCGATACTCGTAGAATTTTGTGAGCAAGTTTGATAATTATATAGAATTTTTAGTCTAGCCAGTTTTTCGAAATTTATCCAAAAATACATAATTAGAAAAAAATTCAAAATTAGAATCACGAATATACCAAATACTTAATACACCAAACAGCACATACCCTACTATGTGCTTTGAAAACCTCGTGGCGAATATTTTCGATTATCATATTCTTGGTCAATAGAGTTGTTGTAATAGGGAATATGCATTAATTTTTTTTTTAATCTTAATCAAAAGTATAATGCGTGAGAAAATTAACTGTAATATTAAAACTTTTCTCTTGCGTTTTTTTCTCGTGATATAGTTACTTGAAGTTAGCGCGCAGCAGCACCCGCCGAAAACGCTCCATACAAAACGGTGACGTCACACATCACGTTTCAGGTGTGTTTCGGCGCGTTTAATATGGAGTTAGCCAATAATCTTCAATTATCTCCTTAAATTTTGCGTTTAAGTACATATGTGTCATACAAAATATTATTTCTCATTCGATATTCTATCTGACTGTAAAGTGCATTATATCCGAAAATGAAAAAAAAAATATCGTTATTTTCCCCTGATTTCATCGTGTGATAAAACTAAAATAATACATTTTTTTATTTTTTTTCATGTTCCATCATGTTTTTATAAGTGTCCGCAGCGATCAAGCTCAATTTCATCAAAATCGGTGACTTATGCATATTCCCTATTGTAGTTGCGACTTCGTATTGTTCGGCAAAACGCGGTAAGTTAGGTATCACACTCTTTCCATTCCATTTGAATTTGTATTTCTTTTCATATTTTTAGAATGTCAACAAACCCAGGCCATACAGTGTTGCCACTTTACAGTAATTGCTCTCATTTCGCTAAAGAGTTTTCCTATTTTTATGAAGTCTTTTGTATAACATTAAAAATTGTTATACCGAATAAAGTATTTCACGTAGGACAATGCAAATTCTAATATCTTTTTCTGAACCCAATTTTAATTTCAACATTTATAAAAAAGATGCTTCATTAAAAAGAATGTTACCGGTTACTTCTTTAATCTCGAATCGATAATCGGTTTAGTCCCGAGGCAGTGTCGAATCGGTTCAGCATAATTACATTTTCGATTCGCATCTAATTGCAATGGGCTTAAGTCTTTTCAAGATTCTCTGAAAACTTAAGTAATTTGAGGCGTTTCACATGACGCTTGAAAGTGACATTAATATTAGTATAATTAATTAAGCTCAATTCGTAATTATCTTCTAAAAGATGTTTAATGTTTCTAAGAAATGATTTTGCATATGTTTACGAAAACATAAAAAATTTCGCAATATGAGTAATAATAAAATTATCTATACCTTCTCTCTAATTAATATTCGTGACTGTACTATAGTGATCTGTGACGTATTGAAAGTGTCGTATTGAGCTAATTATTATTATTTTTAGCTACTATGAATGAACTAAGTATGTAAAAGTAAGTAGGAACTTGTAGCCTTATTACTAAAATGCTTCAAATCTATACATATAATAAAGCTGTAGAAAAGTTTTGTCTGTACAATGGAAATATTTTCAAAAAAAGTGGTTGGGGTGTTTAATAATAACCAGTAGAACCCATTTCTAGCATTTTTGGAATTTTTGTCTGCTTGTCTGTTTATCTGTATGTTTGTGCGCTAATAACATAAAAATCGCTAAACCAATCGTAATGATGTTTACATACAAATATACTGTGTATATGGCAAAATAATCAAATTTTTATTTCATCGCAATCGGCTCACTGAATCAAAAGATATACGAATTTAAAGTTTATGATGAATTCGTTGTAATAATATCATCGGGCGAATGATACTGTTAGAACGACCGACCAGCGGTGTATCCACATCTGGCACAGTATAATGGTCAATGGCTAAAGTGAACAAAAACGTGTTGAGTTTTGGGTCTATTGTAATTTCTCAGAAACAAAATGCACGGGCATGCAGGTTAAATCAAAGCCCGGTTTCTATTAAGTGTATTATTTTCTACTAGCTTCCGCCCGCGACTTCGTTCGCATGGGCATTCGAGAAAATTCGTAGGGAAGCTTTAACCAGGATAAAAGTATTCTATACTGGCTTCCGCCAGCGACTTCGTTCGCTAGGACATTCGAGAAAATCCTTAGGGAACCTTTAGGAAGCCCCGCTAGATAAACATAGAATTCTTTTATCCTGGTTAAAGGCCCCTAAGGATTTTTTCGAATGTCCACGCGAACGAAGTCGCAGGCGGAAGCTAGTTTAAAATAAAATAAGTATCTAGCTATTATAACCAGCCTAAAGTCATTAGACACAACTGTTTCTAAAACAAGCTAATTGCAGAAACAACAATATTAATTTTTGTCACGAAAACAGGTCATTAATCAGTAGATTACGATTTCGTTGGGTATGTAATATTCACTGAATGTAATTTCGTACTTAGTTATAACTAAGTATATTAAATAATAATATTGATAATACTTAATGATAAAATAAAATAAGTTTATGAAATAAAACACTTTTTAACGGATACTAGCGCGGTTTTTTTTAAAGTACTTTGGTAATTACTTGGTATTTGGTTTGATTTTTGATTTTCCCGTGAAGGTTGAGAAGTGAAAATAAGTTTATTCGAAAACTATTTTTAAGAAGGTATATAAGTAGTATTTTTTTCTGGTTTTAAAGTTACATTTATAAAATATATTCTTTAAAATATTGTCAAAATAATGTTATATTACTAAACTTAATTTTTTTTTATAGAAAGTAGTAGGCATCTGTAGCCGAGAAGAATCACATTTATAAATAAAAAAAGCAAATGAAAATTACAATCGTTACAGCCGTCGATATTTCTAATCTGAATAGTCCAAATGTTCTTGTCTCTACTGAGCCAATCAGAAATATAATTAGATCGAGACCGATGCCTAATTGTGATGGTCTCAAGTTGCGCGCCCCTGGTGCCGACTGCGGCCGGCTGGGCGGATTGGTAAAATCAATAGTTGACCTAACGTACAACCCTGAAGGATTGCTCTGTACAAACATGATCAGTAATTAATTTATTCAGTTATAACATGAATCTCTATTACTATTCATATAAGCTTAAATATGGCAGGATGTCTTAGTTGAGTGATTAAATTAAAATGATTAAAACACGTGAGTGAACAAAACTCTAAAACTGTACTTCATTAATGACAGGGCTACGTTTCTTACGGTCTACTTGCTGCCGTAATTCAACTATACAATGCAGTAAGTTCTCATAAAACGAAGCCGTTAATACTAACTGGCCCAGGAGCCGATAACCGTTCTTTCGACCGCTAATCACCCCATGAATTCCGCCGAAACCTACGGACAGTCCGTCATAATTCCCAACTTGGAAAGTAATACCATCAACTCGGTGTTAACTTAATTTGAGTCACTTTAACAAGTCCAATTAAAGGAATTTGTGTTTCTCTTATCTTCAATATAACATTGAGCATAATTTCAAATTATATTTCAAACTTTCCGATAATGAAGGGTGGATGGGAGGGGCGGGGCGGGCGGGGAGAGGCACTTCGCTTATTTCATTAGTTACATAAATTCTCCTATTGAGAATGGCTGGCAGAAAGGGGACGGTTTACCCTTATTACGAGAGTCTCCTTATCAATACAATTATTAATATAATAATATTATTATTGTAATAATTTCGGAGCAAAGTGGAAAGAGGAGTCGTAGCTTAACTTTGCCAGTAATAAAGGGTGGTGAAAGATAATGGAATGGAAAACAGTTTGAAGTTTTATTGGAAAATTGGTGCCGACTAATTGGCAGTAATATCGATCTGTTGGCGACTCAAGAAGCCGGAGCAAATGAGCTTTTTAATGAAACGCGCCGCTTGCCTCCACGCTTTCGGTTATAAGTAACTCTGTTTTGAGGTCGGATAAACTCCGGTTAAGAGTTGTGCTAAGATACTTTTAAGAGTTGTTTTGTTTGCTACTGAAGATTTTAGCGAGCATTTGATCCATTACAATCGCAAATTTAAGATTGGTTTAAAAATTTGATAAGATTGAAAATGTATTTACGCTAGCTTAGTATGAAACCGTGTTTGAAAATGTTACAATCATACTTTATAAAGTGCTATAAGTTTGCGAGTGTTCTTACAAAATATGATTAATTAAATGGAAATAATTACAAACTGACCCGTAGGAGGTGAGACTCGATACCCGCACCTAACGAAGCCCTCACATATAGAAATTGAAACTAGGTTGAAGGTAATCCCGACCCCAGAGATCCACAAGTATACCCATAATTCCTTAGGGCCACGTCTCATTATAACACTAATACAAGACTCATCCCGAAGTTACGGTGAATACATTAAAGGGTTCAATCCTTACTGATGAGACATCGGTCGGGGGTGGGGAGTGGGGTGGCCCCGGGCACTGGCCTGGCGAGGGGGAAATAAGGCAGGCATTATAGGAGATAGCGTTCATTTACATTGTCCAATAACTCCAAGTAGTGTCCGAGCGAATATTAGTTTATGGCATGCGGTGTACCCGCAATACGTATGCCCAACTTTGCCTCGCCCACCCTCTTAATCAATTTTTAAGAATCGAAAGGGGTGGAATAATTTTAGCTCAGTAATTAATTCGATTTGGTTTTAATTAACGAAACGCCAATTTCAATGTAAAATAAAAGTAATATTGAATCCTCTAAGGATTTTTGATTGCAAAACGACTAAGGGCAAAAATTTGAAAACATTTAGCTTATACTTATTTCATTATGACAAAAATCTCAATTTCTTTATAATCAACCAATCATTACTTTGCTTCAACAACATAAATGATGAACAAATACAAGATGTTTAGAAATAGCCTTATTAAGCCAAATATGGTAGATAGGGACCATCATACTGAACAACTAAAACAAAAAAAAACTTTTACTATGGAACCAACTCTGAAATCGCGAAAAAAAATCAGCTTTTTCATACAAATAATAATAACGAAATTTTCAAAATATATATGGAACAGCAAAACAGGATAAGTTGTTCAGTTTAATGGTTCCTATCTACCATATATACGGCCTTATAAGGCTTTTACCAAATACTGTATTAGTACATCCCCTTGACCATGCATCTAAAATCGCCTAGACCCGTCTAAAGCATAATAAGACAGAGTGCACGCAGCGACCGAAATATACGACATTACTATCGCAGAGTGGCATGGCATGAGGACGCGTCCCCCACACTCAGACCAAGACAGACGTGTGTCTGCACGCACGCATCTTCCCTCACACTCTTGCAAAGGGCAGGCTTTATTCTCATTCCTGAAACGGAGATGCACTATCCTAATTATTGAGAGGTCAGACTGAAACAAGCCACCGCATCCTATTGTTAGGAGGCAACGTTATGCAACGTATTCAAAATGCCGTCTCCGTTTTAATCCGTTATCAAATATCTTTGTGCCTTGTGGCGGGTGAATGTTTTTAGAGCAACATTGATGAATTTGGCAGAATTTTCTTTTTTATATAAAGTTGAGTATTAAGTGGTCAAGTTTAAGTTTGAATTGTATTTTAACTTCGGTTATCTTATCAGGCATCAGTTATCAAAAATAATTTACTATAGTCACACGTATGGTTTTTGAAAATCCTATTCTTTATACTATCCAACTTATTGATCTGCTTCAAACGTTAAAGTTAAAGTATTTATTAGTTGTATTATTATAAGTAAATACTAGCTTCCGCTCGCGACTTCGTCCGCGTGGACAGTCGAAAAACCCTTAGGCAACTTTTGATCAGAATAAAAAAGTAATTTGTATTTAATCCAAATTGTAAACTGTCTATGTGTGTCAAATTTAATCCAAATCCGTTCAGATATTTTTGCGTGATTGTGTAACAAACATCCTAACTTTCACATATGAGCAGATTACATTTCCCTATCTGACCATAAGATATAACACGTCTTGTGTTAATTTAGGAAAAATGATAATACGTAGGACATAGAATCTCTACAGCTTCAAGATCCTGGTTTAAGTCCGTCTGGGAAGGACATACAACATAACTTCTGCAAATACACGAGGAATTAAATGCATTCAACTTTGAACCATGTTACATTATAAATATCTATCTGTCTGTGTGACACGCCATATAAGTAAGTCAATAACGTACTGTGACATAGTTCTATGGTGTGTACATTACTCGTGACTATATTAGGCGTTGAGTATATTCAATATACTCAATAACTATAGTTATCCGCTATGCTTTTCTTTTTTGAAACTTGAAAGATATGATAAATGTATTTCTATTTCTGGCCAAAAACTACAGTGCTCAGACTTGACATCGTCTGACCTGAAATTCAGAACACTTAATATCGTCTGAGCTGAAAACCACCAACGAATCGCCGTCACCTAACAGCCTGACGTATCTTCGATCGTTAATTCTATACCCGAATGTCTAAACATAAATCCATACACGGCACGCATCCTACCGTCAAATAAACTGGCAGTTTAATCAAACCCATTAGACAAGTGAGCCAAACACCTCCTACCAGCGTTACTTGACCCGTGGACAGGGACCTAACTTCCCGGGAATACTTAGGAATTGGGGCCTAGGGGGAGGCAGGGGGGTTCTTACGAAGCAGGTTGTACATCTGATGCCTTTAACGCCTTGCTGGCCGTTGACCAACGCCAGGAGGCGAGAGGCCATGCGTCCTTAATAAAGATGGCGGAAACTGGGCTTGTTAAGGCGACCACGTTTTGCGTTAGCAACAAGTTTGATAATGGATGATTATGCAGTGCCTTTCATTCTAATCTAAATTATTATTTAATTATTATTGTAGTAATAGAAATAATGTTAATTAATCTGCTAATTATTTTACAAAAAAAAAATGTTCTGTCTTAATGGCAGGATGACAGAAAAGTTATATGTGGCGTTGCTATAGGTGGAGACCTTTGTACACTATTTTCCCGGTTATTTTTCAATTATGTGTAAAAAAGGTTGATACTTAATAATAATTATAGAAGTTGGACAGTTAACGAATCAAAATCGAATTGACAAAAAGCAAAGCAAAATTTGTTATAAATATTATAAATAAAATTAAGTACATACCTAATTATTTACGAAAATTCACTTCCAACTTCCAAAAATTAATAATAAATCTATTGGTGCTAGAGTATCAAGCGGTGGGTGGACGATTTCAAACGAATTGTACCTACTGTTTATTTTTTTCAAACTGTGGCATTTTATTTGAGGGCTAAATTCAAAATGAAAAATACATGTGATTTGTATCACCTCAAAATCTGCATTCTGCCTCCTAATAGGCTTTGAAAAGCTAAATTATCTATGGTACGGAAATAAAAACTCTTTCGCACTCCGCTCTATTCTACAACCGGGCAGGCTGTGCGCCACGACAGCATTTATCAAGTCAGACGTGCATACATTACAATGGCGAGACGCAGGGCTGCATCGGCATCGGCTTGGTTAGTAGATCTTTAAATCACTTCTGTACATGTCAAATTAATAAAGACTTGCAGGTAAGGGGCATGTACTGTCGTAAAATTGCTAGGAAATTGAAGGATGCTGAATATTTGAATATAAAAAGTCGAATTGGCATTTAAAACCCTTCTTTGGTTAGGTTACTCATATGTACACAGGACGGCATGACAGTTGTAACAGTTGCACTGCAAAAACAACTTTTTATTTGAGTATTATGATCTATCTAAGTAGATTTAAGTTTTCCTTCCTCATTTATATTATTTTAGTTTTTCCATGAATAAGTTATGACATCAAGTTATTAGTCACACAGAGTCTACCTACATCTGATTAAGATGAAAAATTGTGTGTTGTGAAATAACTTTTAATTCTGATGCAACAAATGAGTAATAGTATAAATTAATTATATGATCTAAAATGATATTTTAATGGTTATGAATAAAATATGTATTTAGAATTAGTTATTTGCATATTAGTGCTAATCGAAATGGCAATCAATAATTTTTCAAACCTCTAATTATTTCATCAATGTAAAAAACACATCACATATTGACTGTTACAAAAAATGATTTTCATACCCATTACTACGATTAATTACAACATTACCAAATTACAATGCCATATAAGTAGAAATCGATTATTAGATACTGGCAACACCGACCCTAACATGCCATAATGAGCGTCCAACGTATATAACTCATCTCCGGGCCCCCGTTAAATTATTCAGGAGAGAGTAATCTTATTACATTTACATATTAATCAACAGATTTTAATTATCCCCCCGCACCCCGCACTGCGATAATTTGCTTTCGAAATGCGACTTGCCTTGATTGAAGACGCGCCTGTGTGGGTGCTATGATCATAATAGTTTGTTTGTGTGTTGCCATAATTTGGTATTCTAAATCGGGTAAGTGTTCTACCATTTTGGTATGTGACTTATTGGAAGTTGGGTTCGATTAAAATGCGAATTCTGATGTTTGTTTTTAATGCTTGGCTATTTGTTGGTTAGATTAATGATTTTGTTTGTATTAACTTTCGATAGAGAGAAAATTTAGTATCAAAATATTAAAAATATACTTTAAGTACAATATATTCGTTACCAATTTTCTTACAGACTTACAAGATGAAATAAAAAAGAAGATTATTTTACCTGAAACAAGAAAAGACATAAATCGTTATTACAATATATAAAACACGGGTAACAATATCTATACGTTTATGCAAATACAATTATTGTATCCTAATTAATTTAATTGATTCCATATTATTAAAATATAAATGTAGATCATACGTTCACGAATGAAATATGCAGACTGCTATGTCGTGTTATCAACACACAACGCAACAAAAGATTTCAACGCGATTCCACATATGAAAAAATAATTGATTAAAAAAATACTTTTCAAAACACGTTAAATGAGGTAAGATTGATCAAAATTTAATTACAATGATTACAATGCACACTTATACAACAACAGTACAGATTACTTTAAACATTTGACAACTCAAAACCGTGCAAAAAGGTCAAATATTTTTTTGTAATTCGAACACGCACTGCGGGCTTTAAATAAGAATGTAAACAAATAAAGCATAGGCTACACGAGTTTAATCAGTATACTCATTTGTCGGACGACGTAACCGACGCATTAACGTACGGGCGCGGACGAGAACTGGGCGGGGCGGTGACTCGTAAACCATTCGAGATATATTATAAAACGGCTACCAACCAAGCCCGGAGGCTGCAATTAATAAGTATGTTAATGCTGAACGCCATATTTATCGAGACGAAGGAAACCAACTTGCGGGAGTGTGAACTGTGCGCTACTATCGAGGACTTTTAAGAGCTTAAAAGCTTTATTACTATTGTTTTTGCATATTATTTTCGAGTATTCTAATACAGTGTGCCGTTTTTGTATACTTTCATTTAAAAAAGGTCATTTTCATTTGAATTTCAACTCTGTATTTTCACTGCCGAGACAGTTTATTAAACACAGCAGTAAGAGCCGTAGATAATTAAGATTCTCATTAAAAAAGTAATAAAAGATATTTTGGCCTGATTACAACCATTGTCTAACTTTTTGCTGACTTTAACCTTTCAACCCTTTGAATTTTTTCGGTCCGCAACAATTATTTTATTTAACTTTTTCTCCGTTACAAAGTCGTTTATTTAAATGTAGATATTTGATTTAATAAGAAAAATAAATTAGTATTTTTTTATCCGATTGAAGTTTTCTGAGTTAGGCGTTTTTGTTTCGAAAACTTGGATACTTTTTTTGGTAAAATATTCTTTTAGGTTAAACCTTTGTACAAACTTTGGAAAGCGTTTATGCTTTTGTCATAAATTATATAGAAAACTGTAGCTACGAATGTTTTAATTCCATAAATTCTTGTTTTAATAAGGAGTGAACGTTGCTAAGTCCGAACAGATTGATGGTGAGATTATGACACAAATTAGGGGAGACTGGGTTTAAAAGGCGAGGAAATCTATTCATGACGCTGTAGTTTTAACCTTAAAAGAGAGACTTACAGTTTCATGATTATTTTTTATCTGTTTTTTTTAATTAATTTATTTCATAAAAATGCGTGTTGAATTACAGAAATTCCTTAAATATTTTCTATAGCTGCGTGTTTGTAATCTAGTTCTAAACTATTAAAATTATTATAATGTAGCTAAAAGATGATAGTAGATGATAATTTATAGTAAGTATATAATATCTATCGTATCGTTAATTTACTTTATAACAAATTTTAGCTTTTGATTTCGATTAATCAAATTCACAAACGATGCAACTAAATACATTGCTGCAGCAAAGGTCAAACTCAACCTACTTAATATTTCACGAAGAATAAATTGCCAGCTCAGCGTCTACTCTCCCCAACCTCCTCAAATGCAATGCCATTATGGCGGCAGGCCTTATTAAACGCTTGCATCATGCGAGCAAGATAAATGCGACTCGAAATT
The DNA here is from genome assembly GCA_928269145.1 of Agriphila tristella. NCBI lineage: Eukaryota > Metazoa > Arthropoda > Insecta > Lepidoptera > Crambidae > Agriphila > Agriphila tristella. The sequence goes on from OV743432.1 coordinate 33,857,808, forward strand.
AATTAATAAAATTGCATTCAGTATGCAAGTTAACTGTTTGGCTCCTTGATCAGCCGAGTGTTTGCTTTTTCTTGTTAATCGTTTATCTTTTGAGATGAAGATTGTTATTTATATTTCATTTGTTTTTACGTGAAGATTCGTTTAGTGAATTATCTTTTTTGTAAAAAAAAATATCGGAGATATTAAAGCCAAACTTATTAAAAAAAATATCGGTTTTCTTTTCCTGATAAAATGCTAAAGGGTTAGTGAGTTACATTTTTTACAAAATAGGTACAAGGTTTGGTACAATATTTGTTTCATACACGTGTTAGCTCATAAATATTTTTTTTATAAATATTTTATTTTTTTATTAGACACTATTCCCAAAAATATTGGTGAGCTTTCCTATTGAAGATCTCCTTAATAAAGTATCAGATTATATTGTGGATGCTATCTTATCTGTTTTTTCTCTATATAGAAATAAAAAGAATTATGATTATACGGGTGCTAAATGTCTAAGAACACAATTTGGGATGAATAAAGAAAAGATAACGAGTGGGATGAGATGTAACATCATGGGATGAATACGGAATAACTCGATATTGATATAAATGCACTAACGTCTTTTATTTAACTATTATGATAACGACATTAAGTATTACTTAATTAATATGAGCATTAAAATCTTAAGGTCACAGATAAAGTTAATTGAATTAATTACTAAGAACAATCTTTATTAGTAATAAATATAAATGGTGACTGCAATGATATCATGTATTGGGACTTTTAATTATAACATTGATCAACATGCTTTTGTCTTTTTGTTAAATTGAAACAGATTTTTTGTCTTATTGTTAACAAAGGAGAACCGGCAAACATATTGTCTTAAATATAGCCAGTAATATTTGCAACTGAATCAAGTTCCGTCTTATTTTTAGCGCATGTAGAAAAATAAATATTAAATAATCATATTTTTTGATATGAACACACTACGGCAACAACGACTCTTCCGAAACGTTCCGATATCTACATTAAATCGTCAAAAGACAGAAATGTCACACTTTGTATACTGAAATGTAAAAACATGGCTGCATAAACCACAATTCCTTTGCTTTTTTCGAAATTAGGAAAATGTAATGTCATTTTGACTTCGATTTGGAATTGAAAGCTGTCTTTTGGTTGACAGATACCTACATAAAATGACAGATTTAAAGAAACTAAAAAGGTTTACAAATTGAGAAAAAAAATACGGGTCTCCTTTACTAAAAATTATTCTTGTTTAGGTCTAAAGTAATACAAGCTTATTATTATATAGGTATTCTCTGGCAATAGTAGATAAAATATTGACATAATACGAATAGCTTAATAAAAAGAGTTCTAAGTGATAAAAGCAATTTAAGTATAACTTTCACACCAATTTTTACCAATTGCATTTATACGCATTTTGCACCGATAACAGCCATAATAGATTACGGCACATAATTCCCAAAGATCCAATTAAAACTTAATGCAACATAAATCGTGAAGTTAATTAAATAAAAAGTGAAATTTGTGCGCGGGCGCACGCGATCCAGCATCGACATTTTGCATATTGATTGCGATCTCAAACCTGAATGTAATGCGATATAGAGCTACTTTATAGCATAGCCTATGATATGTAGTGTACACGAACCTATTATACTAAACGGTAATGGTTCTTAATCTTTTAGTGATCAGGAACCATTTGACAAAATTTCTGTTTTGCCATGGACCACTCACTGTTTAGATTGGAGATAAAAAAAATACAGTAAATGTAAGTAAATGAATGCAGGTTTGTTATTTTTGGATGGCTTTGCGGACCAATTCCGGTGCTTCCAGGGACCACCAGTGGTCCACGGACCACCGGTTAAGAAATACTGCTATACGGGGTGAAATCGAAATCATTGGGAATCTTTTAAACTAAGAATAATGTCGCGCGATATTGATGTCCCAACCAGCAAAACATGGGCCGATTTTTCGGGTGCCTTGTTAGGCAATTTTAGTCGAATAGGCCTTGTTTACTATCTTAGTTGAATCGGTTTATGCAATGGATGTCTTTCAGTGTCGGATTCAGTAGTGTAGTTATTTTAACAATGATGTAAGTTTAATATTTTTTCGTCGCACAGGTAATCAAAACAATGAAAAAATCGTCTGCCAAAACAAAAAAAATCACGTTCATTTACCTATTTGATTAAAAACAACTAGGTATTATTTATTTTTGCATATTTTTTTAGTTAAACGGCCATTAAATTGATTCAAGCAGATAGAATAAACTTTGTCAATAGCAAAGATGTTAAATTATATTTCGGATCTGAATGGATACGGGAATATGAAATAATATAATACTAGTAACAGATATGAAGTTATTTCAGAATCGGATAGGTAGTTTACGAATTAAAGGTATTTTTATAGCAGGTACGGTTACGGTACTGGATACCTAAATTTTTATTTCGGATATTGGTTAATTCATGCTGTTCCTTAAACACAATTTCACACGAATCATTAGCCCATTTCTGAGTCGCTGGTAAAACTGCAGGAATGAATGATCGAACCAAAATTGCAGCAATAAATGATCGAAGCAAAATTGGCGAAAATGACGTAGATTGTCAAGAATCTAACCAATAAGGGATCAGACGGCTCGAGGGTAGCCAGCTAGTCAGCAAGCTAGTGCAATTTGGAGATATCACAGTCTTCGTATGTCATGAGAAAACGACGTCAGTCAAGTATGACAAACTAAGCTAGAATCTAACCAGCATGATACAATAATGCAATAGTTATAATACTACTGCGCCAGGTATAGCACTACGACACGGGTTACTTACGCCATATCGAATACCAAATGATCGAAAATCAAAATATCGAACACTGTACATCGAACGCTCAAAACATCGAACGGTTAAAACATCGAACGGTCAAAACATCGAACGTTCAAAATATCGAATTTACAAATAATCGAACGATCAAAATATCAAATGGTTAAAATATCGAACGCTCAATACATCGAATGATTAATTTATCGAAAATTTATATTTTACATAGTTTTTTCCATCATGAACAAACCAGTAGATATTTCAATGAAATTTCATAAAACTGCATTTCCGAACGAAGCTATTGCGTCAAATAATTTTTGTTCTACCCACTAACGGAGTAATATTTTGTATACAAAGCAGTTTATTTAAAACTTCATAGCAGCAGTCTTATCAGTTTATGTGTGAATTGAGTATTTTTGTGCTAAAAAGTTAATAAATTTGGAGAATAATATTTTTAGATAAATTAATCATTCGATGTATTGAGCGTTCGATATTTTAACCATTCGATATTTTGATCGTTCGATTATTTGTAAATTCGATATTTTGAACGTTTGATGTTTTGATCGTTCGATGTTTTAACCGTTCGATGTTTTGAGCGTTCGATGTACAGTGTTCGATATTTTGATTTTCGATCATTTGGTATTCGATATGGCGTGGATGACATGGTCTGCACTAGCTTACGTCAAAGATCTTCATTCTTTACTTGTATTACTATAAAGTCGCGCAACTGGATAGTGACGTAAGCTAGTGTTACTGTGTAGGAAAAGAAGGTAGTGGACCCCCACAGTAAATCCTCAGTAGACGAAACTTTACAGTATGATAAATTATCATAAATTAAACATATTTTTTTAACTACCTATCTATATCGTTTTTTGTTTTTGGCTATTTGTATATTGGGTTGGTTCATACATTACATCCCTGCTAAGTTTCATCGACTGAGGATTTAATGTTGGGGTCTCCATACAAAAGATCGCTTCATTTCCTACACTACACTCTCTGAATGCCAGACCTTGTTTTCTTGGACCATGTTAATCAGAAGAGGGTATAATGGCACCTGCCTGATAGCGCCGCCTTGCACAGAAAAGACCCAAATAATATTAAGTATTTCAAGCGTGCACCTTATACATATAATCAATTCTTACGCACATTTTCTAAGTGAAAATCAAAAGCCTCATCTTATTAAGGGCACACACATTTATCTCAACCATAGGGACACTTCCTAATGCCACTTCCCAGTACCTGTTGCTCGATTGATAGTAAAATATAAAAATAAATACAAACAAACTCCACAAAACACAATCAAATTCCTGAATGCCATTCACCAGAGTAAATTTAATCTCATTTAGTGACAGGAAAACTTTTAATGGTACTACAATCATAGCCCAGGAGCTGCAACGGATAATTACTACAAAATGAACATTAAGAAGCAACTGTTAAAGTCACTTATTCAACAGCAACACATAAATTTATATAAGTAAAAGGAACTAATTAAATATTATTACTAAACACCATATAATTGCATATAAATTAGCCTTGTTGCTGTTGCGGATATTTTCATAGTTTTATAATTGTGCGTAGTAAAACTGCTTTGGGTATAAATTATTAATGAGATTTATGCATTAGTAAGTTGGATAAATTGCCACTGTTGGATTCGTGGTGCAAATATTAAACAAATTATTACCTACTAAAGATTGCTTCTAAGCCAAAGTATAACACCTTTCCGTAAAAGTGACTAATCCTTACTAATATTATAAATGCGAACGTAAGTTAGTTCGTTTGTTTGTTACGCCTGCCTTCACGTCCTATCTTCTCAACCGATCATCGTGAAATTTTGCAACGTTGTCAGTAGTACGCAAAAGGATATGTGTATGTACCTTTTATACAGAACAAAATATACTGTGCCCGAGGAATACAAAAACTACTGCATGAATATTATATAATAATGATAATAAATAAATAATACATAAATAATATACTGGTCACCTTATTGTGAACTGTCATCAAACTATATCCAAGCAAACGAAGTCGCGGGAAAAAGCTAGTTACTTATAGGTCTAATAGACCTCCGTGGACAGCTCTCCCTAGCCAAAGTAACATATTTGCAAATTTTCGTTATTTGCTTCGTTTCGACACATGGTATGGATTTGACGTTTCAAAATTTGATTTTAATGAAACCTCATGTCAATTCCATACATGTTTCGAAAGCAAAGGGATAACAACGATTTGCAGATGTTACTTAAGGGGCCATAATAGGAAAACATGGTTTACGCGGGCCATATTTTTATATAGAAAACGTAAAGTTGTAGCCACGAATAAAAACATACGACAAGCTAAAGAGATTATCTAGTTGCTACAAGTATTAAATTGCGTACCTATATAAACCTCACATATGATTCTAAAAAAAACAGAATATCATCAAAATACATTTTAACGTACTGTGCAGTTGCTCCAATTACTTTTTTTCAAGAAAGATAATTGTGCTAAAGATAACGATGAAAAAACAACGAAAATCACCGAAAAAGTGCAGAAGTGAGGTGATTTTCCATACTCTTTACACGTAAAGAAAAAGACAGAGACAAATGATTTCGCGTAACGGAGCCTTAAGTCTGGAACTTTGACTTGGGGTCTGAAAATGTGCATCAGTATATTCTAGAGCAAACAGTTTGCCTAAAACCCGCCAAGAGATTATGGCAACATTTTGCCATGGTAGAGGCCTATTGTAATTGTCATTTTAAGATATCTAAGTGCCATAAATTATGAAAATGAACTATCACGCCATCTATGGAATATTCGGTTGTAACTATTTACTTCTTTTATTTTTAGAAACAAATAGAGCTATAGTCCTTTATATTAAATTACGTTTAAACTTAAGTTGAATTCAAAGGCAGCTAAGGCCCATACAAAAGTGAACCACGTGATTATTGAGGTAAACTTAAAATCCCATCAAAAACATTCTGTAAAAAAACTAGCCAAGTCTCGACGGAGCTGCTTGTTTATCTCTAAAAAGTAATGAAATCTAGACAAAGTCGTGCCAAGTCTAAGGTGCCTTACTGCGAATTCTTTATTATTATAGTTAATGTTGTGTGACTTGGCCGTTGAAGGCTACACAATACAATTGACTGGTTATTGATTCAACATTTTCCAAAGTGGTAATTTTCCATCGTCAATGGTAGCGGTTCTGGCGATAGATTGGTGCAATGGTGTCATGGAGCACTTGGTTTTGTACCCTTGTGTACCTTTCAACGGCCAAGTCACACAACATTAACTATAATAATAAAGAAATCGCAGTAAGGAACCTTAGACTTGGCACGACTTTGTCTAGATTTCATTACTTTTTAGAGATAAACAAGCAGCTCCATCGAGACTTGGCCAGTTTTTTTTACAGAATGTTTTTGGTGGGATTTCACTTCTTTTTGTAGCATTGATGCTTTCCACTACGCTGGATTTTTGCAATGACAGTCGATTTTTTTATGTACCAAGTAGAAGGGGGCATTACCATATCTCTAATACAGCTAAGACCAGCTGAGGGTTCTTCATCAGATACTTCAGACCTTCGGTTTTTGACATCAAATGAAGGGGCCTACCAAATAGATTTTTTTTGTAAAGGCGGTATATGTCGATCTCTAATAGTTTGGTTGGGCTCTTGTGATTTTTAATCAGGGTCACCAGGTACTCCAGATCTTCGATTATCCTAGTTTTTATAGTTTTTCCTTTATGTGGCCATTAAACCCTAACTTTGTACCAAATTTCAGCTCTCTGAGTTAATGGGAAGTACTAGTTCTATTTTGATGATCATGAGTGAGTGAGTGAGTGCATGAGTGAGTGTCGAAAATGCGAAACTTTGCTTTCGTTTAACTTCAGAACTAAATGACCTACAGACTTGAAATTTTGGATTTTAAGTATGTGATTATAGTTTACTGGATGACCAAAATTTCTGCGTTCTGGTATTATCCAGAGATTCTCAAATAGGGGCCTGAAAATGCGGCGAAATGGTTCCAGTAAAGGATGGTACGGCAGTGTTTGCTTTGCGCTCGACTTTGGCGGGGGCACTCCCGTGCCCCCCTATGACATTTTATGCAATAAGATGTCTTTGATTCTAGACAAGAATAGAATAGAATAGAATATTATTTATTATTAGTAACACATAGCACATTCACAATAGGCATAAAAGAAAAGAAAACAATGTTAAATACATACCTCTCAAATATCTAGCGTATTCCGAGTTATTTCTATTTTCCCTATTCCTAAGAAAGTAGGAAAGTAGAAATGAATTAGAAAACCCCTTTGGCAACGATCGGCCACCAGCCAGTGTCATTTCATTGATACTCAAGCACTCTTACCTACCTGTCGCCGCGATGTAATGCCGTGATTTCTTAGCCACCCGCTGATCTGTAAGACAACCCGGTACAGAAGGAAGTTGTCTTTGACCGGGGCCTTACCATGAGTTCCTTTTAATAATATTATGAGACTGAGTAGAAGACGAGATTTTTCCTGATCGAGACCGAACATGATCTACGTAAACTTGTTCGCTTAAAAAGTTACGCTAAATAACCTTTTATTTTAAATTTTAAAAATACCTCTAAAAAGCAAGAAATAATATTCGAATCATTCGTTACACATATCAATATTAATAAAACACGTCTAATGAAGTCGGGTGGGGCTGAAGGACAACTTAATTTTTTCTAAAAGCCCCACCCGACTTCATTAGACGTGTTTTATTAATATTGATATGTGTAACGAATGATTCGAATATTATTTCTTGCTTTTTAGAGGTATTTAATTTTTAAGCTGTTTTTGTTTTCAGGTTTTTTGAAGGCGGTTTTTACACATATCAATATTAATAAAACACGTCTAATGAAGTCGGGTGGGGCTGAAGGACAACTTCATTTTTTCTAAAAGCCCCACCCGACTTCATTAGACGTGTTTTATTAATATTGATATGTGTAACGAATGATTCGAATATGATTTCTTGCTTTTTAGAGGTATTTAATTTTTAAGCTGTTTTTGTTTTCAGGTTTTTTGAAGGCGGTTTTTCTTTTTTTTTTAAATGCTTTTTTTATTTTCAACTTTTTAGTGGTAGGTATGTAAGCGCAGCGTGTAAATATTTTTTAACTTTATATTATGACATTTTCAATGGTAAAATGCCCAGAACTCAATTTCCAAATTTACGCTGTTTGTTTTTGAAGAGCTCCGTTGTGTCTTCGTAGTCCAAGTCTAGTCCAGAACGTTGCATCGCAAACCATGATTTGGTTTGTTTTCGATTGCCATAAACTTATCAAAACCTAAATCACTTTACATATACTATTTGACTTTGAGGAGTTCCCTTGTGTATCTTTGAAGTTCGAAGTCCAATAACGATGAAATTAAATTGTGACCATTCTTGAAGTATACCCTTTCAAATAAAAAAAGAATCATTTACATAAACAAAGACGTTATGTCCGAAATTCCATAAAAACTCGTGCGATGGCGAGCTAAATAATTGATATTTTTCAGGATTATGAGAAAACTACTAGCCAGATCTCTGAAAAAATTTTATGGGACTACACACAAACTATGTTCTTTGAGATGAAAAAAGAATTGTACAAATCGGGTAACAACTGACGAAGCTATATTAAAACATACATAAAAAAAAATACCGACAACTTGAGAACCTCTTCCTTTTTTTGAAGTCGGTTAAAAAGGCCGCAGCCTCTTTATCAACTCAAAGCTCTGTTGGTGGGAAAAACAGAATTGTGTATAATGTACCTACGTGCAGTATACAATAACTAACGCAAACATTGTGGGAACCACGCTCCTGATTGTAAGGTTGCAAATTACTGAAACTGGGAAAAGTCGTGATTTTATTATTGTTGTACTGGTCAACTTCATTTGAGGCCAACCGTAAGAATATTCGTTCGCAATTTCAAGGTGTAGCTAGTGGTTGGATTAAAACAAGATTGTATACATTTAATGCATGTAAAATCTCATAGTAAGGCCCAGTAGCTGCGGCGGGCAACAATCTTACTTTAATTGCGTGCAACATAAATTATGGCGGACTTATTACATCGCTCCCGTTCGATACTGCCCGGGGTGTATTACGCTACGCTGCCGCAGCGATAGTTGTCATGTCGTCGTGCGCGAATTTCATAGTCGTAGGACGGTTTAATAAATTCGTTGTAATAGTAAGTGAAGATTTACAAGAATTTTTAGAAGATGAAGAATTGAAGAAAAGTAAGAAGGAGATTCAGCCTTTAAATTAATGGTTTCATTTCATTACGTTTGTAGTTAAACGACCTAATTGATATTACAAGCTTCATTTATTCGAATCTATTTTTTTTACCCAATTTATTGAGAACTTATAACCCTAGCGACCACTCGCGGTTTCATCCGCGTGGTTCCCGTCCCCGTGAGAATTATAGGGATAAAAAGTATCCTATGTTTTAATCTAGGCTATCTACTATATGTGTGCCAAATTCCAACCAAATCCCTTCAGTAGTTTTTGCGTGATTGAGGAACAGACATCCAAACATCTAAACATCCAAACCCACAAACGTTCACATTTGTAATATTAGTAGGATATAAGATTATGGTAACGATTTTGAAATCGTTAACTACAATAACTAATTAATTCTTGTCTTCTGTAACAACTCTAAAATCTGATACGTTGATCAATATAATAAAATTTTATCATAGTTTCGAAATAACAAAATAATGTAGGAGCACATTCATGGTACCAGACTACTAAACCAGTATGCAGTTATTATTATCTTAATAATTTCGTCACAGTGAAATCAATGCATTTGCGTAGAAAGTCCAGATAAATCTTAATGCAAGACATTACATCGGCCGATAAATTACTTGTGGACAAACCAAACGTGTACACAGAATAAGCGCCCGCGCACAGATTATTCATTGGCTCATTATCATAAAATTAACCGATAATAAATCATAGTGGTCAATTAAGTACTGGCTCAAGTCTACTCGCTTAGGAACGCGGAAAAATTGCCTTAAACAAGCACCGTGATAGCCAATATTGAAATGCATTAATCTCATTTTCTTATGTAACTGCGGATAAAGCAATTAGAACTGAATAACTTAACGATTAAGTTTAAATTTCCTTGTGAAATTGCAATAATTATTTGTATAATTCTGTTTTAGTATACCTAACTATTATTATTGCTGTCGCATATGGCTACGTCTGGAGAACAAGTATTCAATTTAGTTCAAGCTTAAATTGTATCCGTTTTTAGACAATGGATTACTAAGAAGTTCTAATACTTACAAACATTTATTAACTTTTTTTAAAGTGAATTACTTAAATGTAATTTGAAGTTACTTACATTACATTTAAAAAATTACCATTATTTTTATTGTAACTAGAAATCACCTGGCGTTAGACGTGGTCTAACTAAACAAAACCGACTTCAAAAAACCTGAAAATAAAAACAAAAACAGCTTCAAAATTAAATACCTCTAAAAAGCAAGAAATAATTTTCTAATCACCTACGCATATCACTGTAATAAAACACGTCTATTGAAGTCGGGTGGGGCTGGAGGACAACTTCTTTTTTTTTTATTCTAAGAGCCCCACCCGACTTCAATTGACGTGTTTTATTACAGTGATATGCGTAGGTGATTAGAAAATTATTTCTTGCTTTTTAGAGGTATTTAATTTTGAAGCTGTTTTTGTTTTTATTTTCAGGTTTTTTGAAGTCGGTTTTTTTGTTTTTAAACAATTTTTTATTTTATTATTTTTAGTGTAATCACAATACAGTTCCTATTTGATTTTGAGGAGTTCCCTTGCATATCTTTGATATCCAAGGTCCAATAACAATGAAATCAAAATGGTATCATAAAGTATCCTCTTTCAAAACAAAGAAGGTACATAAACAAAGAAGATATGGTCGATCATCCGTATAAGTTCACAAAATGGTAACGAAAACGACAGTGTTTTCAGGTTTTCCTGAAAAGTACTGAACTGATTTCAAAATTTTAAAAAATGGGACCAACTTGAGAACCAACCTAATCTAATAACGTTTGAATCATTTCAATCGGTTCAGCCGTCTTCGAGTAATCGGTGTACATACAAAAACAAAAAAAAAAACGGGTCGAATTGAGTACCTCCCTCCTTTTGAAGTCGGTAAAAAAAGAAGATCGAACCAATTTTCTTTGTACAAAAATCTCTGTCAAAAATGGCCAGTGTCACCAACAAAAGTTTCAGTTTCTTTTTTTTCTTCGTCAAGTAAAGAGTATTTAGTTAAGTAGCGAGTTATATTGTATCTGGAAATCACCTGGCGTTAGACGTGGTCTAACTAAACAAAAGAAGATCGAACCAATTTCCTTTATTTTATGTTCAAAAATCTATGTCCAAAATGGCCAGTGTCACCAACAAAAGATTGATCCAAACAATCGGTTTAGATTTCAGTTTCTTTTTTTTTTCTTCGTCAAGTAAAGAGTATTTAGTTAAGTAGCGAGTAGCGACCAGTTTCCAAGTAGGCAGCCACCAGCCAGAACGTGCAGTGTCAAATGTCCTTGAGCAACTGGGGGATAGAAAATGTACGTTACCGGATATAAATGTGGCTCATTAATCAACGTAATTAGATCATTACACGGATCGGGTTCGCGGAGAACTATCCGTGCTGCCGTTTTTTTCTGATGTCGATGTTGCTAGCGTGTTACTTCAGAAACTGATAGGTACTTAATGTGGATTAAGTTTATTTTTTGCAGATTAGATGATTTATGGTTATGTGCCATATTCTTTTCTTTTTATTTAGGTTAAGTACGTTTCAAAATACTATAGATAAGCTATTACCTTTCTTAATAGGAAATCTTATGAAACCTAAAGTCAAGAACTTCATGTTTTTTTATGATTGTAAAATAATAGTAATAATAATTATAATTTAGGTTCAATTACAACAACATTAGCGACCGCCGGCGACATCGTCTACGTGGAAAGTTTTTTTGCTATCCCTCGGGAACAGTTAGTAGATTTTTTCTGAATGAAAGGTACCCTATGTCCTTTTCTGTACGCCTGAGAACGTGTATGCAAAATTCCATCATGATCAGTTCAGTCGTTAAGACGTGCAGGCGTAACCATCAAACGAACTAATCCTTACTATATTATTAGTAAGGATTAGAATTAAAATTGCAATCAAGTATATAAACCAAACTATTTTCCAAGTTAAATGTGAACGGTAAGATAATGAATTATCCTGCCCGTAATTTAATTAAAGTCCACTATCTTTATCCAAAGACAAGGCAGACTTCTCAAGATAACATGAGTATGAAAATTAACCATAATTAACAGACCCAGCGCCGGGGAGCCAATAACTCAAGTATCAAAATTCCCTGATAATTAGTAAGCAGTAGGCCATAAATATCGCCAAGACGATTATTAACTGGCTCAGGATAATCAAAAGGAGATATTGGCGACGTTTAAAATTGGAACGCTTGTGATAACAATTTTTAAATTCCAAAACAAAGAGTTTACTACCTATTAAATTCTAATGAGTTCTCTTGATCCTTTTTGGAGCAAATTCTTTATTAGAAATTTATTTTTTTACGAAAGACAATTTCATTCGTACTAATTTCATTTAATTCGGACTGACTAGTTTACTGACTAACTTTAGAACGCTTGCGGTACAAAATGATACAGGTATAATTTGTAAATTTTACTCTAAGTTGCCACGGATCGCTGTCTATCTATTGTCAATTTATTCGCATTGTACTTAGTAGTACTAACTTATTGTATTTAATGCAGCTTTTTATGATTTAGAGCTGTATTTATACAAACTAGTGGCTCCGTGAGCTGTAGACCTCGCGATAAATAAAATAAAATGTCGCCATGAAGTCTTCAAAGGACACAGTAGGTAGGTGAGTATTCGCAGCTAGATGGTGCTTCTAATTTTGATAATTTTTCAAAATGGGTGCTTTTTTTATAAATTTGGAAAAATTGGCTTGACTAAACAGTTTTATATGATTATCGAACCTACTCACACAATTTCACCAGAATCGGAGAACAAACAGCCGGAAAGCTGGACTGAAATATGTTTTTTTACATATCTCCGTCATTTTAATAAATTTCGAAAAACTGTCTCGACAAAAAAAATCTATATGTTTACCAAACCTGCTCACAAAATTTCACCAGGATCGGTTGAGAAATGCGACCTGTAGAGGAGAACAGACAGCGCCGGAAATCCGGACTGAAATATGTTTTTTTTACATTATCTCCGCCATTTTAAAAAAAATTGAAAAACTGGCTTGACATAAAAAAATTATACAATTTTCAAATCTGCTTACAAAATATCACGAGAATCGGTTGAGAAATGCGACCTGTAGAGGAAAACAGACAAGACAACACTGGAAAGCCGGACTGAAATATGTTTTTTTTTACATTTCTCCGACATTTTGAAAAATTTCGAAATCTGGCGTGACAAAAAAAAACTATATTATTTTCCATCCTGCTCACAAAATTTCCCGAGAATCGGTTGAGAAATGCGACCTGTAGAGGAGAACATACAGTGCTGGAAAACCGAACTAAAATAGGTTTTTTTAACATATCTCAGCTATTTTTAAAAATTGAAAAAAAAAAACTGATTTGACCAAAAAATACCACATCTTTTTTAAACCTGCTTACAAAATTTCACTAGAATCGGTTGAGAAATGCGACCTGTAGAGCAGAAAAGGCAGAGCTGGGATGTCGGACTGAAATCTGTTTTTTTAACATATCTCCGCCATTATGAAAAAAAACAAAAACTGGCTCGACAAAAAAATTCTATATAACTATCGAACCTATTCACAAAATTTTACGAGATTCGGTTGAGAAATGCGACCTGTAGGTTGGAACAGACAGCCGGACATACGAAAGAATTTTTGCCCAAGCTGAAGCAGAGACGCTTCGCACGCACTTCGTGCTCGCTCGGTCAAAAAGTATTTGAAAATGTACATTGTGTTGTGTCCTATTTTACGCAAAATCTACTTCTAATTTCGCGTAAAGTAAAACACTAAATAAGTTCTAGACGGGCTTTTAGTTAAAGTTTACTTAACATTTAATAGTACATAAGTAGGTAGAATAAAATGAAACATCTGAGTAACTGGACCATCCGATACCAGATCTCTGACTATTTATAACATTTTCATAATTACTACAGATGCGAAGCTAATAACTAGGGGACACCGCAATAACTCCTATGCGTAAGAGTTGAACCGCCGCGAGCGTTTCTGTTCACCCTATACAATTAAAATACACACTTACTGATAATTAAAGAGCACACAAAGAAATCATTTCGAAACTACAGATAATATCACTTAAAATAAAGTAGCATGAAGTTACAAATGACCGTTTGAATACCGCCTGCTATAAAGATGAATTATGTTATTACTTTGGTCTGTAACGTTTGATGTTTTCGCGAGATTTTGCTGTACCAAGTGGAGTTTTAGATGTCTGTTTATTATCTTTCTTTCAGTGAATTGAGAGCAATTTTCTAATCAAGCTGTTACTCTTAAATTATAAATTCTAGAGGCCCCATTCGACTTGCTTCGGGCCTAAAGCCGCTGCAGACTTTTATTTTACACAGAATTTAATTTCCGGCTCTCACGTGTCACGGGCCTCAAAAACTATTGCGCATCGCTCAACCGGTAATACAAAGCAATCTAAATTGGAAAATAGGCAACGCGCAGTGTGTGCTTACCAAAAACGAGCATAGCGAGTGCGACGCGATTAAAAAAAGAAGTCTGATGCCGATCGCGCCGCGGGAAGGGTGGGCGCCCCTCTACCCCCCTTTTTTCGTATTTTTTTCTTTTTTTCGGGAGGTAGGCGAGGTACGGGTGCATGCAGCCGGCACCCACCTTTGTTTCGCATAAACAAATTAATTTTGGACGCTGTTTTTGATGGTTAATGTGTTCGGAAATTGAGGCGATTCAGACTAGTCGTTAAAATGTTAAGACGGGATTGTCTGTAAGATCTTTCAGCAATACAATTCAGAGGAAATCATTCAAGAAGTATCGGCCGAAAAATGGAGTCCATTGAACTTTGGAATATACGCAGAGCGGGTCTCTATTGATTCGTTCGACGTATTTTTGAAAACGGAAATAAAAAAAATTGCAAAATGAAAAAAAAAACTGAATTCATTTATTTTTGAAAAGCGATTCGATGTGAGTTGCGAGTCACGGTTTTATAATTCGAACAGAGGCAAATCTTTGTCGTAAAGCTTACTGTCCACTTGATATTAGGATCCTAATCGGCTAAGTATCGCGTTGAATTGTCGGCGCGTCGTCGTCGCGTCGTGAGCGCGGCAAACGGCGAGCGATAGCAATTTGCGTGAGCACAGATGGAATCAGGTGATAATCAGCCACTTCGGACACGTCGCGCGGGCGCGCGCCCCCTCTCATTAAGGGGGGCGGGTAGGACAATGCATGTTTGTACTGCTTTTTGCCCATTTTTTTCATTATTTCATTTCATTTCGCCCACCGCCCACACGTCCGCGCTCGCGATTGTGTGCCTCCACTTTTTTATAATTCGTTACCTTTTTTATCGGTCGCTCCATTTTCAGAGGATGGGCACAGCGTGCTTGCAGTCCAGCGGTTAGGCCGCTGCGTTTATTTTCAAAATTTAATTTAGGAACAAATCTAAGCTTTTCAAAAGCTCACGATTGTTTTGATGTTTTTCATAAGCACTACTTTTAAGTGTTTCTGTTTAACATTTTTTTGTTATCAAACAGTATTTCTCAAGCATCATTGAGAAATGCGACCTGTAGGTTGGAACAGACAGCCGGACATACGAAAGAATTTTTGCCCAAGCTGAAGCAGAGACGCTTCGCACGCACTTCGTGCTCGCTCGGTCAAAAAGTATTTGAAAATGTACATTGTGTTGTGTCCTATTTTACGCAAAATCTACTTCTAATTTCGCGTAAAGTAAAACACTAAATAAGTTCTAGACGGGCTTTTAGTTAAAGTTTACTTAACATTTAATAGTACATAAGTAGGTAGAATAAAATGAAACATCTGAGTAACTGGACCATCCGATACCAGATCTCTGACTATTTATAACATTTTCATAATTACTACAGATGCGAAGCTAATAACTAGGGGACACCGCAATAACTCCTATGCGTAAGAGTTGAACCGCCGCGAGCGTTTCTGTTCACCCTATACAATTAAAATACACACTTACTGATAATTAAAGAGCACACAAAGAAATCATTTCGAAACTACAGATAATATCACTTAAAATAAAGTAGCATGAAGTTACAAATGACCGTTTGAATACCGCCTGCTATAAAGATGAATTATGTTATTACTTTGGTCTGTAACGTTTGATGTTTTCGCGAGATTTTGCTGTAAATGTGTTATTTAGCACAATGGTTGGGAATTGTTATAAGAATAGGGTAATGAAGATATCGCGAAGTTTTGTTGTAATTTGGAGGTGTTAGTACAATCAATGTCAGAATTACGCGTAACTAAACACTGCAAGTGTACCATACATTGTAATAAGCCCCCCTCTCTGTATTCTCTACGGGATGGAGATCACATCAGGATCGAATAAACGTCAAAATCTTTTATTTTTGAACATTAAAAATGGTTTCCATAGTACCGTTTTGACGTTTACTCGATCCGAACTTGATCTCGATTGCATTGGCAGCCAAGATCTCAGTTAAAGTCAAAACCTTAAAGAAGAGGCATAGGTAATAGGTACACCTAGTTTGGTCTGTACAGTAATAAGATAATGCATTACAAGTTATTAAAAAGTGCTATACCAATATATTTTAATAACAAAAAAGTATTTTTCGCAAAGTATTTGAAATTTTAAGAGTTAATTTAATATTAATTTGTTATTTTAGCCTAAAATCGAAGAAAAGGGTTTCAAAAGGGGTCAAAGAAATGAGTTTTCCATACGACTATTAAAACGTTTCATAAAAAAAGTGAAAACAAACAGCAAAAAGGACAAATAAGCTTAGTTTAAAAAACAAGTGTTATCTTCAAATCACAAGCATGCAGAGCCGCCCGCAACAATGCCCAACATTTAGCGCCTTTTAATTTTTCCTGCGTTCTTTGACTAAGGAATTTCACACCCTTCCCACCTTGCCTTGGAATACGTTTGAAACTTTCGATTTGCAACCTTTTCGGCTTGTAATACGGTCTATTAACAATTTTAATGCTTTTGGGTTAGATTTGTGGGATTTTAATGAAGGATTACGTATGTGAATTAACCAAGTGGAGTTTTAGATGTCTGTTTATTATCTTTCTTTCAGTGAATTGAGAGCAATTTTCTAATCAAGCTGTTACTCTTAAATTATAAATTCTAGAGGCCCCATTCGACTTGCTTCGGGCCTAAAGCCGCTGCAGACTTTTATTTTACACAGAATTTAATTTCCGGCTCTCACGTGTCACGGGCCTCAAAAACTATTGCGCATCGCTCAACCGGTAATACAAAGCAATCTAAATTGGAAAATAGGCAACGCGCAGTGTGTGCTTACCAAAAACGAGCATAGCGAGTGCGACGCGATTAAAAAAAGAAGTCTGATGCCGATCGCGCCGCGGGAAGGGTGGGCGCCCCTCTACCCCCCTTTTTTCGTATTTTTTTCTTTTTTTCGGGAGGTAGGCGAGGTACGGGTGCATGCAGCCGGCACCCACCTTTGTTTCGCATAAACAAATTAATTTTGGACGCTGTTTTTGATGGTTAATGTGTTCGGAAATTGAGGCGATTCAGACTAGTCGTTAAAATGTTAAGACGGGATTGTCTGTAAGATCTTTCAGCAATACAATTCAGAGGAAATCATTCAAGAAGTATCGGCCGAAAAATGGAGTCCATTGAACTTTGGAATATACGCAGAGCGGGTCTCTATTGATTCGTTCGACGTATTTTTGAAAACGGAAATAAAAAAAATTGCAAAATGAAAAAAAAAACTGAATTCATTTATTTTTGAAAAGCGATTCGATGTGAGTTGCGAGTCACGGTTTTATAATTCGAACAGAGGCAAATCTTTGTCGTAAAGCTTACTGTCCACTTGATATTAGGATCCTAATCGGCTAAGTATCGCGTTGAATTGTCGGCGCGTCGTCGTCGCGTCGTGAGCGCGGCAAACGGCGAGCGATAGCAATTTGCGTGAGCACAGATGGAATCAGGTGATAATCAGCCACTTCGGACACGTCGCGCGGGCGCGCGCCCCCTCTCATTAAGGGGGGCGGGTAGGACAATGCATGTTTGTACTGCTTTTTGCCCATTTTTTTCATTATTTCATTTCATTTCGCCCACCGCCCACACGTCCGCGCTCGCGATTGTGTGCCTCCACTTTTTTATAATTCGTTACCTTTTTTATCGGTCGCTCCATTTTCAGAGGATGGGCACAGCGTGCTTGCAGTCCAGCGGTTAGGCCGCTGCGTTTATTTTCAAAATTTAATTTAGGAACAAATCTAAGCTTTTCAAAAGCTCACGATTGTTTTGATGTTTTTCATAAGCACTACTTTTAAGTGTTTCTGTTTAACATTTTTTTGTTATCAAACAGTATTTCTCAAGCATCATTTATGAAAAATGCAACAAAAATCTTCAAACCGTATACGTTAAATTGCACTTAACGAAAACTACTCGTAATAATCAGCTACGTAGTTAGTTAATACAAGATATCCTATCAACAGCAATCTTTCAAACAGCTCTAACAAATTCTTAATGCCTAACGATTTATTTAAATGGATCCGCCAGTCTGCTTCGGCGCTCCATATATCCGATATCCACTCAATCTAAGTTGTGCATTACTTATACTGTTAATAGGTTTTGTTGGGTGCCTAGGTGGTACTTATTGTCTCTTTTGTACGTTATGAAATGGGATAGTAGGAGCTGATAGCTTTCCATTTGGTTCCCATTCAACATCAAGCTTTATTTCATTAGGTTAAGAATGGAAATTGAATGTGTTGTGTTTGGACAGTTTGTTACAATCAGCCCTTGGGTTTTTTTTCAGTGGGACGCTTTGCTCGCGATTGCTTTTTTGATTTGAAACGTTGTTTTAAATGACTTTGGCGATTGTGTGATTCTTTATAAGTGTATTTAGTTCAGAAAATCTGCAATGGATCTTTAAATCGAATGCTTTTTGACACAGTTCTTGTTTCTTAAACAAGAACTGCGTCAAAAAGCATTACCTTTCAAGCACCATTGAAACACGATTTTGACAATAACATTAGCAGACTTGGTGATAATACACACAAGATTCAAAAAATAATTTCTAGCTGCCATTGTGGGCTGGTTTGACTGCACGTGTAAGGCGCAGTGGTCCCGGGTTCGATTCCCAGGAAGGGGGTACATTTGTGCTCGGCTTGGTTGATGGTATGGCTTATAAGTCCACCTGTTTAGCTACCACCATCTTACCTAAGTCTGACGCCATAACAACAATTTAAAAATTGTTGTGTGCCGGCGGTTAGAGATCCTTTAGGCGCATAATATCAGAAACGCAAAATAGCTGATTCGTAAAATATGAGATTCTTATAATAACAGATTCTCAAAATAGCCAAAATTGTACATATACGGGCAAAAATGTTAGGAAATCAAAAACGCAAAATTAAGTAAAAAAAAATATTTATTTTAGTTCCATAAAAATTTGCGATACCATATGGATCACCTATTATCTGATGTTGAATATAATACTAAAAATAATAAAATTGATTTATCTTCTTTTAAATTCAGGTACATAAGTATGTTGAGAATCTGTTATTATAAGAAACTCATATTTTGCGAATCGGCTATTTTGCGTTTCTGATATTATGCGCCTAAAGGATTAAATTTTTTTGCATCCATTTTATTGGACTTCCGCAAGGTAATGCCTGATTCTACTTAGGTACACATACAGAATTGGAACCTCAGTGGTGTTTGTGTCAGTATTTTTATGTAAAAGACATTGTTTATGCAACGCCATTTTATTTTTAGGTCTCATATTTTGAGTTTAGATGCTTATACAAAATTATTTACCGAAATGTTAAACGCGCACATTATTTTTTACGTTGTTGATGTGATCGAAAGAAAATGTAGGAAAATTAATAGAAACCATAACTAATACGACGACGACGACTAATATTTTTCCCTTGTTCCTTGGAGATAACCATGTCCAGATAACTGGTTATCTGTTAAGAATTTTTTCCTCCAGTCGGCTCCTGCTTTTCAAATTAATCATTGGCATTTAAAAAATACTTTTCAATACGATCATTTAAACGTATAAATATTTTAAAAACGATTCTAAACATCTGTCCTTAAAAATCGGACAGGGCTTTTCCCCAGTTGGTTGTGTGCCGGTTCGTTTTAATTTTTAAATGACGACGTAACAAAATCGAATTAGCCATTTCGCCGTCGACAAACAGAGAAACGAATTAAAAAACCAATTGGACCTACTCGGGGCCGTGTCCGCATTTAAAAGTATATTGAAAAAAAAAAGATCTGAAGCTTAATGTACGTGATTCTGCATTTTAATTCATCCGTAATGTCGCTTCATCTCCCTTTTTAAATGTTTATTGCCGAGGGATTTTTTTTCTTCCATATAATTACGTGCAAACGCACAGTCGCGATCGCCCCGGTGCATATAAGCTCGCGCTTTGCATCGCATCATCGTATCGCAAGACGCGAATAAAATGATAGGCATCATCGAAACGTTCTATTATTTGTCGTCAAATGGCCCCCACTCCTATAGTGAATATTCAACGGTTTATATAAATTGGAATTATATTATTTCCATACATAGTCGTAAAGGTTTGATGAAAGAAATTGAACTTATTATAAGACTAGCTTCCGCCCGCGACTTCGTCCGCGTGGTTATTAGATAAAATCCTTAGGGAACCTTCAACCAGGATCCTACCAGCCGTTTTTACGCGATTAGGCGGGTCCCCACCAAGCGCGCTGCCTCGCGAGGCAAGACGTTTGCCGCGTGAGGCGGGCCTCGCACGAGGCTGCTCGCTTGGTGGGGACCCGCCTAATCGCGTAAAAACGGCTGGTAGGATCCTGGTTGAAGGTTCCCTAAGGATTTTATCTAATAACCACGCGGACGAAGTCGCGGGCGGAAGCTAGTTTTTTACAATAATCAGAATTGGTCCAGAGATATTAGTAGGTATCTCGTCCCCGTCCCTGTCCCCATAAAAGCTCAAAAACGACATCCACATGGATTTTCATGTTTACTTACCCCATTTACCCCTAAGGGATGATTTTCAAAGTAACAAAATAGGTATGTAATTGCCTATTTATTTTTAGACGTGCTCCTACGAATTTTAAAATTGTAATGTCTATTTCGTATTCTTTTTCCATGAAAAATTTGAACCCCGATTTCACCCCTTTAGGGGTTAAATCATGACCACCTTGTTGGACTATAAATTAATGTCATTTTCGCAATCACCATCCCATAAAACCTCAAAAACGACATCCACATCGATTTTCATGTTTACTTATCCCATTTACGCCTAAGGGATGATTTTCACAATAACAAAGTATATAATTGCCTTTTTATTTTTAGATGTGTTCCTACGAATTTTAAAGTTGTAATGTCTATTTAATATTCTTTTTCCATACAAAATTTGAACCCCGATTTCATCCCTTTAGGGGTTAAATCAAGTCCACCGTGTTGGACTTCAAAATTAATGTCATTTTCGCAATCACTATCCCATAAAACCTCAAGAACGACATCCATATCGATTTTTATGTTTACTTACCCCATTTACCCCCTACGGGGTTGATTTTCAAAATAACAAAATATATTTAAATTTACTTTTAGACGTGCTCCTACGAAGTTTAAAGTTGTACTGTCTATTTCATATTGTTTTTCCATACAAAATTTGAACCCCATTTTCACCCCTTTAGGGGTTAAATCATGTCCACCGTGTTGGAATTCAAAATAAATGTTATTTTCGCAATCGTCAACTCAGAAAACCCCAATAACGACATCCATATCGATTTTTAGGTTTATTTACCCCATTGCACCACCATTTCATCACCATGGGGGTTGAAATTATACCAATACAATATGCGTTGCGTTAGATTTCCATCCATAAGCCTAAATTACAAATTTAGCGATTTCTACTTCAAAAATAAAGGATTATCTTCTAAACACAACTTCATCCCCCTTTTCACCCCTTTGGGGGTAGAATTTTGAAAAACGCTGAGACACGTATTTATTTATTTTCAATCATCAGCCTTAACACAAAATTTGAAGATCCTAGCTTCAAAACTGAGGGACTTTCATACAAACTTTCATCCCTTATTTCATCCCCTTAGGGATGGAATTTTCAAAAATCCTTCCTAATTGGATGCCTACACTGTATAAAGTATCTGTGTGCAAAATTTCAAGTCTCTAGGTTCAGTGGTTTGGGCTGTGCGTTGATATCTCACTCAGTCAGTCAGGACTTTGAATTTTATATATATAGATTGAACAGCTGTTGAAATACCCATATAAATATTTTATGGGCGTGTTTTTATGCTGAGAAAGGGTTTTGTAATTGATTTGCGCTATAAGAGGTCGTGGGTTCAAAAATTGTCGTAAGTCAAATGGTTTCCTACTGCGTAACTTTTTCTAATAATATTAGCTGCCAAGTGTCTTCCGAACAATAGAAGTTATTTCGTGTCCGTATCTGTGGCAGTTCATTAATGTCTTAAATTATACTCTTTGTTTTTATATGATTCATGCGTTATTTAAGTACTAAAAAGCAATAAAGGGTATGCTAAATACACACAAAATCAATAATGTATCCTATTCTCAAATTATCTCCACGAAATCAAATAATTTTATTTTTTCTCAGTAATCGGTGAAAGTTTAGCATTTCTGTGGAGGTTAGTTATCTACTTCTAAAGCTCTACAACAATAGTAATTTATTATACTAGAGACCAAAATCAATTTGTGCAGCGAGTGCTGACTTTAATAGCGAAGTAGTCTCAAATTAAAAGAATATTAATTTACAAGTGTCTTCCTTATCACTCTATTTCTTTTTCTTGATTATTTCAAATGGTGGTGTTATAAATTAAAAAAAAAACACTTTTCCTCACGCTTGCAGTAAAAATAAAATTTGCTGCGAGTTTCTACGCGCCAAAAGCAACCTTTTCGTGGTGGAAAGGTGAAAATTTATGTTTTAGGTGTGTGTCAGGACTTAAAATCGCTGCCGAAATTACAGCCGAATTTGATATGGCCGAGGTACCACCTGAAAATGGGCTTACCATTTTCAGAGGACTACTCGTACAAACAAACTCGCTGGTACTATTCGCAAAAAAAACCAGCCAAGTGCAAGTCGGACTCGCGCACGAAGGGTTCCGTACCAAAAAAAGCAAAAAAATCACGTTTGTTGTATGGGAGCCACCCTAAAATATATATTTTTCTCTGTTTTTAGTATTTATTGTTATAGCAGCAATTCAAATACATCATCTGTGAAAATTTTAACGGTCTACCTGCAGTCGTTATTAATGCGAGCAAAAAACAGCAAAAAAATCGCGTTTGTTGTATGGGAGCCCCCCTTAAATATTAATTTTATTCTGTTTTTAGTATTTATTTATTTATTTATTTCAAATAGCAACACTAACATTATGTTTATCATACATATACAGAGATATTTTTGCAATTTAGTTTTAAACCTATAAACACAACAATTACAAGTGTCGACATCACTCTCAAAAATTACAGTTAATCAATACGCTCAATAAATAATTATACTAAATACGGATCCCTTGGGTACGGAACCCTAAAAAGGACCTGTTTCAAATTTTTTTTGCGAGTATCTGGAAGTTGAAAAGTGTTTACACTGTATTATTTTTTATTTACAATGAAATGGCGTACATTATTATAATTAATACTACTACACCGTAATGGAAGCCGAATTCAGCATTAGACGGGCAGAATCATGTGCTAATTGCGCAGGAGAGCGACGCGAGACTGACAAACGACTTTGATCAATCACGGGCGTCCTTCGGCCGGGGCTGGCCGGCTGCGACGACGGACATTTATATTTGGCAGGGTTACCACGGTACAGGTCTTGGGAAGGAGACTGATATTTTAGCTTGGGAAGTGGTCAATGAAGCAATAGCGTTACTGTTATGTGTAGAGATGGACAAAAGACTGGGTTTAAATAAACCCGACTACGGGTTTAAACCTAGTGAAAGGCATAAACCATTTTGTAGAACTAGGTAAATAATAAAATCTTTATGAATATGTGATGTTATGTCATTTGAATATTTTTCTGCATTGATTTTAAAAAAGTCGTTTCTATAGCCACGTCACACTAACATATCAATAAATAAGAAAAACTGTAAAGAGTTTCGAAAACATACAATAATGGGTTTTACTGGGTTTAAACCCAGCAATTGGATTTAAACCGGGCCTTTTGCCCATCTCTATTTATTTTGATTTCAGATTTGAGATATGTACCAGTTCAAAACGTCTGTCATAAAGAACATTTACCAAAACTGTGAGTTCTAAAACTTGTGGTAGTTGAGGTATCTCAACAGAAATAACACTAAACTGGTTCATAGATCACCTTTGGTCAGTCTCTTTTGTGGGTAAACATGAAAAAGACATTATTTATGAAATAGAAAAGTGAAAATTCACTTACAGATTTAAATAGACTAAGGCCGGCCACACACAGACGGAATCTCGTTACAGAATTCCGTACATACGTGATTCCGAACGCAGCAACTGCATACAAAATCTATGGGCCTGCCACACACATGCGGGCTTTTTCCGAACGCAATCTTCATACATTGTCAAAATTTCGTTCGGAATTCCGTAACCGGATTACGTCTGTGTGTGGCCGGCCTTACTCGTAAAATATCGAACTCTGGAAAATTACATAGACTTGAGGATGTAGAAAGATTTTAGACAATAATGCATCGCTAGCTTAAATGACATGGTTTGTGCTTGTGTTGTGCTTATGTTGTGCTTGTGTTTCTGTAGAAAAGTTGTGTCTGTACAAACGAAATATTTTGAAAAAAGTGGTTGGGGTGTTTAATATTAATCACTTTTTGTCTGTTTGTCAGTTTATCTATTTGTCTGTCTATCTGTTTGTCTGTATGTTTGTGCGCTTCTCCAATATAGTAATTTAAGTTGCTGAAATGATTTTCATATTTAATTCAACGGTATAACCTAAGTAGTTAAACCTAAATGGTTTGCGTAGTGCTGTTTTAAAATGTATGTACTTGTAATTGTTTTAAATTTATAAATAAATAAAAAATAGGGTTGTTAAGAAATTATCAGCTTTTTTCATGAAAAGTGAGCGTTTTTTAATTCTATGTAGTACGAAAATGATGAGGATGAGGAGGCGTACTTAGATTATAGCTTTGACACTTAATCTTTTTACCTTTGCTTTGTATTTCTCAACAACTATTAATTTTGACAACCCTATCCTGAACGTAGCAACCCTATCTCTTAACATGTACTATCTCTGCTTAAAAAATAATTGCAACTGCATTCAAAGATTTTTGAAAAATTTACCAAAAGTAGAACCCACCACATAATTATACATATAATAAAGCTGTAGAAAAGTTGTGTCTGTACAATGAAAATATTTTGAATAAAAGTGGTTAGGGTGTTTAATAACAACCTATAAAACCCATTTCTATCATTTTTGGATTTTTTGTCTGTTTGTCTGTTTATCTGTTTCTCTGTGTGTCTGTATGTTTGTGCGCTAATAACTTAAGTTTTTAAGAGTTTACAATGATTTCGTTGTAACAATTATCTTGGGAAATTATACTGTTAGAATGACGACTACCTGGAGTGATTCCACATCTGGCATGGTAAAAAATTGTTTAAAAACAAAAGAACCGACTTCAAAAAACCTGAAAATAAAAACAAAAACAGCTTCAAAATTAAAAACCTCTAAAAGCAAGAAATAATTTTCAAATCACTAGATACCTACGCATATCACTGTAATAAAACACGTTTATTGAAGTCGGGTGGGGCTGGAGGACAACTTTTTTTTCAATTCTAAGAGCCCCACCCGACTTCATTAGACGTGTTTTATTACAGTGATATGCGTAGGTATCTAGATACCTACGCATATCGCAAAGGCAAGAAATAATCACTAGTGATTTGTAAATTATTTCTTGCTTTTTAGAGGTTTTTAATTTTGACGCTGTTTTTGTTTTTATTTTCAGGTTTTTTGAAGTCGGTTTTTTTGTTTTTAAACATTTTTTTATTTTATTATTTTTAGTGTAATCACTATACAGTTCCTATTTGATTTTGAAGAGTTCCCTTATGTATCTTTGAAATCCAAGGTCCAATAACAATGAAATCAAAATAGTATCATCTCTAAAATATCCTCTTTCAAACAAAAAAAGAATTGTCTAAATTGGTATATAAACAAAGAAGATATGGTCGAACATCCGTATAAGTTTACAAAATGGTAACGAAAACGAAAGTATTTTCAGGTTTTCCTGAAAAGTACTGATTCAATTTCAACATTTAAAAAAATGGGACCAACTTGGGATCAAACCTGATCTAATAACGTTTGAATCATTTTAATCGGTTCAGCCGTCTTCGGTGTACATACAAAAAACAAAAAAAAAGGGTCGAATTGAGTACCTCCCTCCTTTTAAAGTCGGTAAAAATGGTCAATGGCTTAAAAGTAAACAAAACGTGTCGAGTTTTGGGTCTTATTTTGTAATTTCTCAGAAAAAAAATGCACGTGCATGCAGTAAAATCTAAGCCCGCTTTCTATTGTATGATTTTATACTGCCGCGTCCTTACGCGCAAGTGGTAAACACCCTGCCTCGCAAGCGAGGTACGTCCACACCAAGCGTACTGCCTAGCGAGGCAGGACGTTAAAACATAGAATACTTCGTATCCTGGTTAAATGTTCCCTTAGAATTTTCTCGAATGTCCACGCGGACGAAGTCGCAGGCGGAAGCTAGTGAAAATATATAATTATAATATTTTTACGATACCGATCGAAAGGGTTACTCATTAGGATTTTCTTTTAATAGCACAGCATCTTAAACAAAAGGAAGTCCATGCAAAGTTAATTTTGATTATTACGTATTAATGGTATCGAGTGCGATTAAAAAAATTAATACAGTTTCAATTATTTTTAAAAATAAAATGAAGTTTTCTTATTGTAAAAAAAATCTCCTATCATATATACATTTAAGGTAGGTACTTTCCCTTCGTGTGGCAAAGTTTTGGGACACCTGTATACGATGGACACACACTATTTCTGCAGCCCTCTTGCGATCCGCGAAGTAGCACAAATTAAAAAGTATAGTTTAGTTTTATACAGAAGGTCTGCTCTGGCCGTATTTGAAAAAGCCACTGTCATTAGTTCCGCAGGTTGCGCTCAGTATAGAAAACTAAATGATGACACCGGTCTATTACTGATGTCATATGACGTAAATATAATCTTAAAATTTTGACCGGAAGTGGAAGATTTTCTTAAGCTTCCGGCCAATTTTATTTGCGATAATCTTCTGACCCTCGCTCAGCCCAACTTTTCCGACCGTGTGCTATGCATTTCATCGTGATGTCATATGACGTAGGAAATACTGTCGCGGGCTCACGGGCCTGAGTTGTCCTGAGATTTGCCTGTGTGAAATGTCTATGCAGTGCGTGCACGGGAAACTGCTGTTTGTTTCGAGCGACCCTTGTGTTTACTTTATATTCTGTGGTAGAAGGTAACTTGCAGCGTGCCCATTGAAGTGTGTAGCAGGTTTGAGCAGTTATTTTTTTTATTTTGTTTTCATTGGGGAGTTTACAGCAACATTTACAAGTTAATATAGAAATAAACACTCAAAAGCTAATTACAAGCTTCCACAGATAAAAGCTACGTAGTGCCACAGATAATATAATACTATACTAGTGCACAATAATCTTAAAGGTTAAGCATTTTGAACAAAAAAATATTAAGCATTAAGCTTTAAAAAGCAGTGTTAAATGGTCATTACATTTTTACTAGATTATTATATTTTTATTAGAAAACTGTTTGTATGTAACGAGAATACGAAGCAAAACATGCCTCTGACGAAGATTTTGGGCTTGAATTTTCAAATTGATTTTACTGAAGAGGTCCGGCCTATCAATCTTACCTTGGGCTAAACTATAAGGAAGCTGATATCGACAATCAGCAATCAGCTATAATAAATCGGTAACACACGATTATATTTGCGAGCTTTTTGCAAGAGGCTATCTTTGGTTCAAACTTAGAAAAAGTAGAGACTGATACCAGGTGGTATGAACTGTCTCTAGTAAGTATACGACAAAACAAAAATCTGACGAAACGAAAATCTGTTGTAACTGAAATAAAGTAAACAACATCGCACCCAATCGTACTGTAAAATTTGATCAAGTGGCTGAGACAAGGCGAGAAGTTTAGGTACTTTCCCAGTTTTGGCTTTTTTATAAGTTAAATAGATACCAATGAAACGCGATAGATTAGGTACTTGCCTAGAAGTACCTAATCTATTCACTCGCGACTTGAATACCCACAGATTGATTTTGCTACCCTCGGATATAACACAATAAAATAATGAAGACTTAAATTTTCTATTGGCATTTTATTGAAAATCTCCTTAACACAAAAAATGGGTTAACCTAGTTTAGTAATAATAAAATTATTTTGATCATCGAAATATAAACTTCGAAGTAACAATTTCATACGTGTTGCTTTAAAATTCAGCAAACGAAAACAAAAAGATGCGCATTGAAAAGTTGCTTTAATTAAATCAACACCATCACGTTAACGAAAACTGGACAAAGAACGGATTCCATAGGTGTAATCAAGAAGCTTATACCTCCCTCCAATGGAGATTGCACGGCCATATGTCATGGTGAAGATTTAAAAAAGCTCCTTTAGTGACGTGACGGCTTATTGCAACCTCTTTCTTTAGTGTTACAATACGTGTTCGTTGTTCGTCGTTCGTTCGTTCGTGAGAAACGAAAACGTATTGTAAAACGAAAAGAAAGACATAGCAATACGCCGTGACGGTACTAAAGAGTCTTTTTCAATCTTCAGTATGATACTAGGCGTGCAATCTCCATTGTGGGTTTAAGCTTCTTGGGTGTAATTAATTAACAGTAAACAGAGATATTCAGTTTCTTTCACACCTCAGCCGCTAACATACATACGTCCCACTCTAAATTAAAACTCTCTCCAATATAATCTGTGGAGGACTTGTCAGTTTTGCTTCTTTTCGCGCGGTTTTCAATTTACTTTCATTCGCTGCCGTCTTGTTTCAACGCCGTTAATTGAATGGCAAATTTATTAAATCACCATACACTAAATTAGTTGATAATGATTTGAAAGCAAATATTTTTTTTAGTTACTTTTCAAAATTCTTACCACATTTATAGAAAATATTACCAAATGTAAAAACTTCAGTGCATAAAATTAATTTCTTTACCTGACCAATGATGTTTCCTAAAATAGGTGGTATCAAAACAGTCCGTACGATCAAAAAGTTTCGTATCTCTGGACCCTACTTAATAGAACCTCTGAAAAACATTTTGAATAAATAAAATAGCTCTACAAACAAGAAAAAACTTTCTATTTCATCACTTACTTTTTTACAATATGTATAAGTAATATAAAACTGCTGAATTTTTCCGCGAATTCAGTCATTTCTACCTGTTGTTCATTATTTTTAGTAAATTAAACTCTATCAATTTTTCAAAATAAAAATCTTATGATTTCATCTGCTTATTGATAAAAAGTAGCAAACATACGCTGGAAAAGACTACAAGTTAATTTTCTCTTCCATTTTAAAATAAATAATTACCAAGTCGTGACCGCGTAAGTCGACATAGGTAATTATTTGCAAGCTAAGTTGCAGTACAAATATTTTTTATGGAAGTGGCTTCGTTACTTTCAAATATGATCTTGTTCCCATGGGAAACAATTTAAATTTTATGTATTAGCTGTGAATTTCAATGGCGAAGTGTCTCCGTTCCAGTTTGGGAAAAAATGCTTTCGTTTGTCCGGCTATCTCGCTGTCCGGCTGTCCGTCTATTCTCCTCAGAAATTCCCCCTATACAGGTCGCGCATTTCTCAACTGATTCTTGTGAAATTTTATGTGCAGGTTCCATAGTTATATAAAATCTTTTTTGTCGATTTATTTTTTCGAAATTTTCCATAATAGCGGAGATATGATGAAAATCATATTCCAGCCGTTTCGAAAAAAAATTAAATATGTCACAAACGTGACGTCTAAGCTCTAGCTAGAGAGACACTAGTTTTCATACTTGAAAAAACTTTGTGCTTCAGAAGACGTTATCTCCAATCAAATTCCCAGATTTCTCGTGAATGTGAAAAGTTGTGCTTTCAATGAAACATTTATGAGGATTTTCATAAAAATACGAATATAATGCCCTTAGAAGCCTTATTGGCTGAAACGAACGACCCCTCAGAGACTGAATCAACGTGTTAGGTAGGGCACATTATATTAACGTTATGTTATAGGATGAATAGCATCATACCTCTACCATGAGATATTGATAACTATATGAAAATAGTTCATTATCGCTGATTTTCATGGTACAAGTGCAACTGTTATAGGTTTGAAATAGAAAATACTTCTTGAAGAATTTTAGCCTAAATAATTTGCTATTTACATTATGCCTTTATGCGATTTCAAATAAGTAGATTAGCAAGGCAATGCCCTAAATTGATTTTTTTTACCCTATCAAAAATATTTAAGCTGAAAACAAGAACGGAACTTTTAGCGGTTTTGAGTTTTAAAAAATCTCAAAATATGGCAAAGTTGACTTCACATGAGAAGGTTTTCCTACTGTTTACATTACTTCAAGTTACTTTCGAAAGTGATTTGTTATTTTTATTAAACCATGTATACGTAGGTACGCATTTTCATTTTGTAATGTTATAATCTTAACCGACACGCGATTAATTTCATGAGACGCATAGCCCTTGCAAGTGCAAACAGGCCACAAGCCATAATATGCCACTGTGACACAGTCCTAACAGTCTTCTTAGGATTAGTGTTCTTGGCGCATATGGGATCATGTCACATCAATTATGTTA
Organism: Agriphila tristella; assembly: GCA_928269145.1. Lineage (NCBI taxonomy): Eukaryota > Metazoa > Arthropoda > Insecta > Lepidoptera > Crambidae > Agriphila > Agriphila tristella. The sequence continues at coordinate 33,888,560 of OV743432.1, forward strand.
GTGAGACGCGCGATAACACATACATCAACAAACATGGGAGAAGGGAAATGAAGAATTCGTGCTATTCAATAACATAAATTACAGGTTTGTAACAGTGAAGACACTGTTTTAATAATATTTATTTTAGTACTAACAAGTAAACTCTACACCAACTTTCAATATACATATAAAACTCTCAATTGATTGATTGTTTGTTGGCATACGCCTAGAGCCCTAATTGCCAAAAGTAGAGACACAATTCTTGGACGGTAAAAATCTTTCATGGTGTAGGTAAGCACTAAGAAAAGGTTTTGGAAAATACCTGTTATATAGGGTGCTACAAGGTGTTCCAGTTTGTATGGGAATTTGTATAGGAAAATTAAAATATGTGATAGAGCCCTAACGGCCTAAGGTAGAGCCGCCACTTTTGGAGGGCAGATACCTTTCATGGTGTAGGTGAGCACTAATAAAGGGTTTTGGAAAATTCCCGTTATACAGGGTGTTCCAGTTTGTGTAAGTATGATTTTTTAAGGGAAAATTTAAATGTGTGGAATAAGGTCTACTGATAAATCCGTGACTTTCAAAATAAATGCACAATTATCTTAATCTCGTGAATGAAGTCGCGGGAAAAAGCTAAATAAAAATTAATACATACCATTATGGAAAGATTTTGGGGGATTTTCAAAGGAAATTCTACTATACTTTAACCAGTAAAATGCTTTATAATAATATTGCTGTTTTAGACCCCTCCCCCCTTGGCCCTTCCGTTTTAAACGTAGGTAACAGAAAGGCATAGAAAGCTTGTAGTAAACAAAACAGCAGTTTGCGAGCACACCGCCGAGAGCGCCAAAACCGCCGAAAAACCTCGGCGTTCCCACTATAATTTTTGTAATTTACAAGCCAATTAAAATAAAAAATGCGCTCCTCCCCGGCACCACCACCCCTTTAATTATGATTTTTTGCATTTTTTAATGATAATAAATTCGCTTGAATGCAACGGGGACATCGTTTGCAGAGCGACTGTTAACACCCGTTCTGATTTCATTATTACGATGGAGTTTTAGTTGAATCATTATTTTAGCAAGAATTTTATCTCTTACATTTTTTTATGAAAATAACTATGTTTTGTGGAGCTCGGTGGCGCACTGGTTTAGCGTCTGGCCCAGCGATTGCGGAGGTTAAGCAACGTTCGCAAGGGTCGGTCATGGGATGGGTGACCAAAAATTTATTATTTCGAGCTCCTTTGTGCTTAGGAAAAGGCACGTTAAGCCGTTGGTCTCGGCTGCATTTGCAGACGTTAACACCCACCAATCCGCATTGGGCCCGCGTGGTGGGTTATGGCCCGTCCTCCTTAACCACCCATAAGGACGGCCTGTGCCCCAGCAGTGGGGACATTAAAAATGGCTAATGGACAATGTTTTGTGTATTACAATATTTTGTATGTCAGCCAGCACAGATATACTTAAACTTAAATTGATTTAATCTAATCTGCAAAATATCATTTCATGTTCATTTTATGGGTTGTTCAATTTATTAATAGCTGTTTTCAAATTCGACAAATACCTATTCACATTTATATTTTTAATACAGTGATTAAACTTAGTATTATAAACCAGTAGTTTCAATTGAATTACATTGAAAACGACGTGAAAAGCCGCACGCCACTTCTGGTTCGCACGCAAAAAGTTAAACCACTAATTAATTAATCAAGATAGCCGTTCTATGTCCGCCGAATATCAAAAGGAGTACACAAATTGAACGGCAATCGTATCCGAACGCTTCACAAAAAGCCGACTGGTAATGAAAAAACTACACGCAGTCAATATTTGATGAGAGCCAATTTAAATGTTCTCCACTTGTAGACATCGCATAGTTCCAGGTTGCCGCGGGGATGGCAACACATCCAGTGTGGGGGCGCCCGAAAAAAAGAAAAAAGCGAAGAAAATAAAAATGGCGGACACGCGCGTGTGTGCGTTGAAAAAATGCAGATATAATGCAAGTGATAATAATAATAATAGGCTATCGGGCGCCGCGCCGCCGCCCGCCACCACCCAATTTTCATTCAAATGTGCTTGGTTTTTTTAACTAGTTTTCCCACCGATATTTTTTCGGGATTTCCATTAGCAATGCGACTGTCGGACCGGACGGCCGACTTGAATAAGTGCTTTGAGCCCGCTTGCGTTCGCTTGCTCTGCTTGCTGTTACGAACGTTATTCAACTAATAGTAACATTCTTACTATTTTGAGAAGTCCTGTTTCTTTTCTCATTGGTAATCGATTAATCTAAGTAGTGATAATAAAAAAACTTTGAGTAAAATTTATTTTACAAGTCTTATAAAGAAGTTTTTTTCAATTCAAAACACTTCGCTTTAGCCTAAATCAAAAAGATCCTGCGTTTGTATGCCTCAGTCTCCTTGCAGTGCAATGTATGCCAAGGTCAGGCATTCTCAAATATAGAGCAGAAAATCTCCCCTCCCGCTAACCTAGACCGAGGAAAGCACTCAAAGAAAGTGAAACAGGTAGTTGAATTCCGGGTTATTCAAGCACTTTTATTAAATTTATACATGGTGGTAATGTGTTATTGGAATAAAATACGTTTACCAAGCTCTAAATTTGATTGGCGACTCCCTTGTTTTAATAAGGTCAGCCGGTCAACATTACGAGGAACATGTTTAATTTCGCGAAAACACACGAAAAACCGACCAACAACTGAGTGGAATAGAACAGGACGGGAGGCGCGTTTCCACAACACGTACGACATGACATTCAATTTAAACTCGGACGACGGACCACGCGTTCAATAATTAACATAATGTGCTTTTTCTCCTTTTTGCACTTTCCGTTTGACACTCCATCACTCATGGAAATTCCATTTTCAATGCTGCTATATGAGGGGTGGGGCGCGCGGGGTGGTCTTTGCATCCGCGCAATGGACGTGGCGGTTTCGGGGGTTGGGGGGGTCGAAAAAAAGATTGTTAAAAAGGCTGCCCCCGCCGTGGCGGTGTGTGAGTGCGTGTGGGTAAAAAAAGCGTTCACTAATCGATACTATAGATTCTGAAGCAAGTAGGTTGCGCCGGGTACCACTCGATTGGTCGACGGAGAATCGTTTTGAATTTTTTCGTGGCTATCTAACGAAGCGGCGAATGTTCAGTCTTTCGGTGGAATGGCGAGGACCTTTTGAGTTGAATCGCGTCGTCTTTTTGGTGAGAACCCCACGGCCAACACTTGAGCAACGAGCGCGCTTGTTCACACTTAACTCGTGCTCGTTTTTGCTATTTAAATTTTCTGTGTTCGGTACTTGGGCGCTCGTGTGCACGCTGCCGAAATAAATGGAAAACTTCGTAAAATTGACTCTAACTTTTTGTAACTTTGTATTTAATTGACCAACATTTTGTATTTACGTAGATACTTATAATAATGTTTTTTTTAAACTAGGTAAACTTAAGTTTTCTAGACATGAAATGAAAATCATTTCTGATAAGAGTATGATTAAAAAGTTAAGTTTTCATAAAAAAACTATATCTTTTTACAACGAATATAGCGATATTACGTGGGTAGGCCGCCGTCAAGGCAGACCGACGAACTCGGTGTGCGGTCGCGGGAAGCTGCCGGATACGAACAGCGTAGGATCTATCGTTGTGGAGATCCTTGGGGGTGGCCGAATAGCATGGGTGTCGTGCGGCTGATAATGATTATGACGGTGATGATGATGGACTTACCTCATTCTTGAGGTTGATGGGCTCCCGCTGCGGCCGGGGCGGCGAGTGCCGGCCCACCTCCGCACCCTCCAGCATGTCAGCCTCGCATCCCGACTCGTCTGCAATTAAATGTACTTTACATAATTATATTTATTAATAAATAACAACATAATTCATAATTTAGTGGCTTTTCAGAAAGCTTATGCCACCACATGATTAACTGTGAAATTTTTTTTACGATATCTCTTAAACCTGAGAAGTTATACACGCTAAATCGTGCTAAAACACTGTTATTTTAGGGGGTCCTTTGTCGAGACGTACGCGAATCTTATGTCGTACGTAATAAAGCATTTCCTTCAAAACCCTTATTACTCAACCATTTTTAAACTGATTTAAAAAAATCTTTCACTAAGTTTCATATTTATGAATATGTTTTTATAATTACCTATATTTCAAGTAACAAAACACAGTCTACATAGGTTGTATAATCAGTAAGGAGTTCCACATTCCGCAGCGTAGATAGAGTACGTGAACCTACGACAACACGACGCGGCGAATAGGTCAAGAACGTCGCGTCAGGGAAAACTCCGCCTTCTTTGTCTCGGCTCGTGCCTCGTGTACTTACACGCGCGAGTTGCCGCCAAAATGGTCGGCCGCGCCGGCTTTTCCCGCCTTTTTACTTTACTACCTGTTGATTTTCATTCGATTTCTATCTAATACTATGTGAGAATGCATGAAATATTTTGTTTTAATACTTAAATAATTGTTTTTATGAACCTGAAAGTTATTTTTTTCTATGTTCCGTGAATTTTTTTTTTACTTTACTATTACTAGTCTATCTTGTCGTTTTTGTTTTTAAACGTAAAAACGTAGATACTTAGATAATATTTATAAAACGAGCAATGTTAACTTTTCTGTTTATTGTTATTTCATAAGAATGCTATAATGTTTAACTTTAAAAAAGCCTTTGGTGTTCTGATCTAATTTGTAACGTTAATAGATAAAAATATTTCAGACAATACTAAACAAAAAAGACATTAAGGACACTAGAATAATTACGAATTTGATTAACGAACGTTGTCAGCCCATGTATAATAGAACTTTAATTGCTCATAAGTATAGCTTATAGTTAGTACTAAACATAAACGCTAATGATGTTCATAAAAACTAACCAATAATTATGTTGAAGAAAGAAACATAATAATAACGGTGTACTGATGATGGAGGAGCTCGGTGGCGCAGTGGTTTAGCGCCTGGCCCAGCGATTGCGGAGGTTAAGCAACGTTCGCAAGGGTCGGTCATGGGATGGGTGACCAAAAATTTATTATCTCGAGCTCCTCCGTGCTTCGGAAGGCACGTTAAGCCGTTGGTCCCGGCTGCATTTGCAGTCGTTAACACCCACCAATCCGCATTGGGCCCGCGTGGTGGGTTATGGCCCGTCCTCCTTATCCTCCCATAAGGAAGGCCTGTGCCCCAGCAGTGGGGACATTAAAATGGCTGACACAAAAAACTGATGATGACTAGAAAAAGTTGTCTCGATTTCAAACGCCATATTTATTGAATTATTAATGTTATCATATTCATAAATATGATAGAAATACAAGGAAATTGATTAATTTGTATAGAAATACTAAGAAAGGGTTTAATATGTAGGATAAGCTAGGGATAACTTTACACGGAATTGGATGTGTATTGAGCTAATTACTTACTTATTTAAGATGTTGATTTGCCTTAAAATCTTATCTTCTTAACGATTCGATTCCTTGAATAGTAAATCCTACCAAAAATATTATCATTTAAAATGTTGCCAAGATGAGACCATAAATGGCTCGTAAAAAAGTTATCAGATCTCAACACGGCCTAACTCTACAAGCTTCAAAAACTCTACAGTGTAGTACAATGGCCAAGTTATTATTTTAACTAATGTGTAGAGTCTACAGCTACACCTTAGTCAAAATATGTGGCTTGGCCATTCACATGGGCGTAAGGTAAAAAGTGTATTCACTGTTATTTTTTGTTAAACAATAGTTTTTGTAGTAACGAAACGGCCAAGCAACATATTTTGACTAAGGTGTAGGTAGAGTTTGTGAAGTTAGGTCTTGTAGATTTAGGGCGTGTTGAGATCTGTTAACTTTTTGACAGTGCAAACCATATAGTTCGTCTTGGTAAAATTTTACATGAAAATGTTTTTGGTGGGATTTCACTTCTTTTTGTAAGCTTGCTTATGTCATTTTTTATAGGGCACTCTCTATCTTAACGTGAAGTCCCTATTTAAATGTTCAGGCCTCTGGCATCAAAATTTGCAGAAGTCTCATACAAACTTCCATCCCTTAGCTTAAGGGGTTAAGGGATAAAAGTTCCAAGTTTTAGATTTTTTTGTTGTTTATGTACTAATATTATAGATTTCTAGGACTTCAGGAAGACTAGGAATTTTGATGATCGTAAGTGAGTCAGTGACGAGATCGGGTTTTTTTAGATATCAATAAAGTCTAAAATATAAGAGTTATCTATGCAATAGAAACTTTCACTATTGACATCATATCCCGAGAATTTTGTTTATCTGGTATAATCCAAACCCAAGTTATGAGGGTTCAAAAAACAACGAAGCACTTCGAGAAAGGTAGGTAGTGCTATTGCGCTTCGCTTGGTCGTCTTGGCGGGGCCACTACCGTACCCAAATATACTACACCCAAGTTAAATTTATATATTGGGGCATTGGCAGTTAGAACGTTTTCCTACAATCTTTGATGTTTAATTTGATGTTTTATTTTGTTTCTCAATCTTGACTGACGTAGATAACTATATTATATCAATATTGTAAAAGCTTTTGTTTTTTTTCTCTCTTCAATAAATAATTTCACCCAACAGCTGGTATTCGAACAGGATCTGCAGTTGTGACCAGTCAAACTGTATTACATTTACTACATTCACATCTTCTTTCAGTTCAGAGGCTATTCATCTTATTTCGCCATAATTGCTAGTTAAGAAATTCACAATCCTATCGTTTCCAACTAAGACCAACATTATATGGCCGAGATTGTTCATCCGCACATATAATACTATCGGTGCACCGAACTCCATTTACGATATGGCTATACGAATTTTGGTCTTTATACTCTAGGGCTAGGCATAGTGCATTAGCCAGGTCAGCTCAAGCAGAAATGGACCTTACGGACGTTACAAACTAAGACACCACCAATCATTGTTCCGCAAATAGCCCCGGCGAGCCTAAGCAACACGAACGGATGCCAAAACCTCGCAGCCGTCGAATATGATTGCTCCTAATGCGGAGGGGGCGGGAGGGGGGCAGGGGTGCGTCGCGCCGTGTTTCTGACCGAGCAGTAAGTCTGGCTTAATCCTATCGGAAACGTGAGCCCCCATTGAAGATCGGCAGAGGTGCAACGAGAAAAACGATCTAGTGCTCGATCTGGAGATGGAAAAACTAAGCCTTTTGGAAGTTAGTTCACCTGAAACTTGTGGGGGGAAATAGCAAATCATCAGATTCAGCCTCATCCTATTTTGAAAACTCAAATAAAAACGTCTTTCTGCTTCAGCTCATTCATTACAGCATTTAGCAGCAGCTAAGATTTGCGTTTAGTTTTAAAAGTCAGCTTCAACATTTTTATTTTAGGTCATCATCTAAGAGACAATTATCACCAGCCAGACAGTTATATTGATTGCCTTCAACCAAAACCAAAAAATACCCCAAAAACTACATAAGACCATTAATTTCTTACCCAATACCAATATCTCCAACAAATTTATCTCAAATACCAAAATCTGCAACATGCTCCAATTACAGCAATATTCTATCCATCTACACGACAAGGCATGTATAACCCGAGACTCGTCTTTAGGCGTCCCCCCTGTGCAGCCGGGCCATGCATCTAGGGGGGGACATTACAAATTAATAGCACAAAGACCGACCGCAGATCGCCGCTGCGAAAATTTACAGGCACTAGACACTTATAGTGCATTGCAGGCGATAAAGGCATTGGCCCTGCGCTAGGCCGAGATCGAATAGCAGGCCAGAATTTAGATATTGTAATTAGGGTTGATGCTTTGTCATGGCGTTTCGTTGGCTTTGATCTTTTTGCTGATTAGATGGCTTTTATCCGACTACAAGTTTTTTGATTAGCAGTTTCTGAGTCATATTTGGTTATGTTTATTATTGCAACTAGAAGTATATTTTACTTACCTTGTAGTTCTTTAACAGCGATTGAATGAGTTTCTACATTTAACTATAGTACAATCTTGCGATTGAAATCTATCGGTTAATGCTACATTGAAAGATATGAATAAGAGTCTCCCGAAAACAACGTGGCTTTGGTCACCCATCTCATAACCGTCCTTTCTAAAAAATTCGTAACTTTTACTATTGTCCGAATATTCGAGGGAGTGTAAAGCAGCCGGTTTAACTCACGTCCACGTACCATTAGCAACTTCAACGGAACGTTTGCTTATTCAATAATGTTTTGGGAATTTATAGCGGTTAATTCATATTATTTTAATTAACAACTATGGTGAATCCTTGTAGGAACATATTGTTATTTCTACTGGACTTGTGGTCTCGCTCGCTATCTTGCTTATCGATTTTCTTTGATAATGTGCTATTTGAATTTTATTGTAGGTTTCAGAAAAAGGGATCTGTGGCATCAATTAGTGCAAAAAAGTATATTTTTTGTCTCTACATCTCTACAACTTACAACCCTATTGTCACAAGGTGCCTCTCAAACGGTAATATAAAGATAGTGGCTTTCTTAGGGACTCAACATTATGTAGCTTACACGTAAATTCCAAAAAGTTTCGTGCAAGGAGACTATAACTTTTTCTTTTTCAACGAGTTCGATGTAAACACTGCTTAAATGTAGACGAAGTGCGCAAGGGGTCACGCCATCTGACCCGCTGACTTCGGGGGGTGGGGGTGTAATGCGTTCGCTCGCATCCACGCACCGAGCACGGCTACACTCGGAATCGGAACTGAGAACTAAGCTACTTTCGGCAGTCGCCGTGTCTGCGATTAGTTATTCACTCTAGTCTGTGCTGGGATGATGTTATTAAATGCGACGGCGGAATTTGATTTTGGAATACAGTCGCTAGTGTTTGGTCTCATGATTTTAACTTAGGTACATACAAACAACGCGATTTAGCGCCGCGTTAGAGCGCTAACCTGACTTCGCACTATAGCGCCGCGTTATGTTGTAGGACGTGCATAATCCATCTCCTCAGTCGTTCCTCCTCCTCAGTCGTTCCCTCATGGTTGAGGATCGTGAATCCTTGCAAGGAAGTCTCACACGAGGTGTTTCCATAAGTTGCGCTCCTTGGCTTGATGCAATGCGACGTTCACTGGCTTATCCAGATTTTTGGACACCTGGTCTGACCAACGTTTTGGGCTTCTGCCTTTCGGTCTTTTTCCTTCTATCTTGCCTGTTACGATGAGCCGCTCTACATTATCGGTATCTCTACGCGCGATGTGGCCAAAATATCGTAGGATTCGTTGCAGGCAGATTTGAGGAAAGGCGGTTTTGATAACAGAAGAACCATTAAATTGATTACTCAAATTATTAACTTTTCTGATGAGAAATGATTTACAAAAATATGGGACATACCGACGAAAGTCGGCTCTGAAATCCTTTTGTTTAATGTTTTCCTATTCGAATATCATTTGGAGGCTTTAACGACTGCCTCTACAAAAGTAAGCGGACAAATTGCTTCTAAAACAACAAAAGCCGACCGGAAAAATTCACAATCGCACCGAATCATTAATCTCAGAAACAAATGGAAATCGGCCGACATCTGCTATACTCGGCACGGAAAAAAATGGCGGCCATAGTCGACAGTTGTCACGTTATTCTCGACGGGATTAATTAGAAATGCGATTAAAAGCAAACAAAACAGGGAATGGTGAACTTAAATTAATGAAAAATTACCACCCTCCGCGAGCACTCGTCAACTCTTTTTTTAACGGGGTCGCTCCCGCGCATTAAGCGGCTTTAATTTGAATTCGAAATTAGAATTACGCGCGCTTTATAATTATTGTTTTTTTCGGCCTGTGACGGTTGATTTCTAATTCCATGGGGGTTGATTATTCATTTCGAACGTGCGTACGAATACGCCAGAATGTTTAAATATGGAATTTCATTTCGTTCGTTTTTCAAATAAGAGAGGTTTTTGTTTTAAACGTTTTAGCACCTCTTTTTCATAAAAAGCGTGTTCAGTGGATATGACGCTGGTAATTTTTTTTATTTATCCATTTTACCTAATAATTTTAATAATAAGTTGATTAATTAATGCATATTTTTACTTTAGTAAATATCAGTTATATAATATATAAATATCATCATGATACTATAACTATCAATGTTATTGAAATTGCTGACGTATCGCCACCACATGAGGTTTCAGTAAATAGGTAAACTACTTAAAATAATATTATTAAGGATAATAAGGATGAAGTACAACTGGGTTGGTAAACTTTTTCGAAGATAATTGTTTTAAATATTTTTTTAATAGCACAAGTTTGAAGAATAAAGAAAATAATAATATGATTTTTTTATTTCACCTTGTTAATCAAATATTTTTTTATATTATTATCGCGAGAAAATATCAAACGAACGGCTGAACACGAAGTTCCCTTGCATTTACTGATAAAAAACTGATTGACAGGACAGATTTGACAGAAAGTGACAAAGAGTAATCCAATTATTTTACTCTTTGGTAATCATTAATCACGACCTAATGTTGTTGTTTGTTTTTCAGCTTATTTATTGTGATTTTCTAGTGTTTTTCTTGTTCAGTTATGGGAAATGGATCAGTCATCAGCTTGAAGAAATCCATTATCCAGATTATTACGCCGATGAAGTACCTACACTGCTTTGTTCCGTTTTGTTTGAAATATAGATGTGACATGGATGTGACCATCCGCAGAACAAATTTTGTACAATTCCCATACCTTTGAAAGAGACGTGATGCAGAGGATAAAACAGGAATTGCCTTCAGAGAGCTTTATACCTTTGTGATGATCACGTAAATATATTTATATCTACAAACTTACAAAAGAGTTATTTTATTTATTTTAGCTGACTGTGACTAACATGACAACTAGTTGACATTGCCAATGCCAAACTTTTTATTTTATTTGAGCAAAAGCTTTACGCATACAGCCGTAATAGTGATTTATTGTACTATGTTGTAAATTTTAATTTTAAATTATTATTTAAATTAAAATGACGTATTATAAAAATTCCGCAATGGGTTATTCCTGACTCCAAAGCCAAAAGCTACCAGAAAATATATAATTCACAACAGTTTTGAAAAAGTTTACCAACCCAATTATAGTTAATGTGAACGAAACCAAAAGTAAAAAATATCTTCGTACAAAAGTCAGAAGAAATGTTTTATTTCAAAAGTAATACGCGCGGAAGTCCGGAAGTGGATTAGAACTAAAGCTATTCCATTCAATGCTTATTTTGAAGTCATTGGTTGAAGCAGAAAATAGCATCAGTCGAGAGATCAAGCTACAATGTCGCTGTCATGTGATCATGTCGCGTGCCGACAGTCGACACCACTGGATGCCGTCCCGTTTTTAATATTTGAACAGTTCTTTGATAGAGCAAAAATTAGCGATTGGCGATTGTCTTTTTGTTACTTTAATATTGAATACTTACATGTTACATGCAATGATGTTTGAATTTGGAATGTACAATATTAAAGAATTTGTTAAAATTATTGTTAAAGAATTAGCTCTGCAATATACAGGCTGGATTCTTATCCACTCTCCTTAAGATGTGTCCATGAAACTGAACAACTTTCTCCATGAAACTTGTGTCGAAATACGCCACAAAATTTTGGTCATCCCTTTTTTATTATATATTTGACCATCTGGCGGTAGTCTGCAACTAACGCCGGTAGCGACGCTGGAAGCCGCGTCCAGCGTCCCAGACGCCGGACGCGGCTTCCAGCGTCACTGCGATGGTCACTCGGATCTGTTTTTAAGTTTCGCATACGCTCAGTGTAAATGGACGTGAGCGATTAAAATATGGATGACCTGCATACTCACTTTAGGTACCTACTTACAAAAGTGAAGATAGTCATGAATGTCAGTTCTTAAATATTAAGTTGATTTTTATCGCATAGTACCTACGCAAGTTAATTAAATACAAAACCTTAAAACAAAGTACCTAGGTACCTACATATTACAAATACAAAATAGGTAGGTACCTACGCAAGTGAATAAAACGGATTCTCACCTGGTTGACCAACAACCAAGCTTATTTCTTCCCAACGTTTGTGTTTCAACACATTGTTTTTATTGCAGGCATCATAATAATATGAAACTATGTTTCTATTAACTAATTCTATTAGTACTCCGTCTTGCTCCTACCTAAATTTCCTAAAGTTCACCATTTCCAGAGTGACGGCGCGACAAAAACGCGGCGTCCGTGTACGCCAGAATGCTCCGAAATGACTGCGTAGGCAGCGTACCACCTATGGACGCGGCGCACGGCGCTCGTGCGCCGCATCAGGAGTGTGAGAGAGACCACTGTAGTACATTTCCATAGTAAGTATTCGTAGGTCGCGTACAGCGTTACGCCGGACGCGACCTACGGCGTTTGATGCAGACCACTGCCTTAGAGAAAGTTGTTCAGTTTCATGGACTGAACACATTATTATACATCACACTATTATTGACACTTTGTAATCTTTACTTCCTTACATAATAATGCAAAAGTCTGTTTATTAGTTTGTTACGTCTTTACGTCTTAACTACTGAACCGATCATCATGAAATTTTGCATACACGTTGTCAGAGGTACAGATAGATCCCGAAAAAAGTACTGTTTTCGAGGGATAGAGAAATAAATAACTGTCCACGCAGACGAAGTCGCGGGCGGTCGCTACTACCAAAATATGATAATGTTTGGATCTCACAACTAACAAAGGCAATTGATGCCTGCATGTAAACTTAAAACATAGCCCAAAGATCGACACTTTTTGGAGAAACACCCACGTCCAGAAAATGGATGTGGGTGTTTCTCCAAAAAGTTGCGGATGGTGTGTTAATAAATGTTACTTAAAAACAAAATACGTAAGATTAGTTGTTTAAATAACACTGCTTAAAATCACCAAGTAATTGAGACACCCCATAAGACAATGCGAGAGCTTTTGTAAGTGAAGTGTGAGCCGAGCGCCCTCAATGCGGCCTACGGGCGTAGCAGATAAAATACACGGAAAGAGGAAAGGTAAATAGTTCTTAATTCAACGTTATAAGGTTTAAAATTGAGCTTTGCAAGTATTATACGCTTCTAAGACTTCCGCGCGTACGGTTCATTAGAATAAAACACTTTTTACGGATTACAGCGTGTATTTTAATAATTCAGGTGTCATTGGTTTGGGTTTATCAGTTTTTGATTTCCAGACGTTTTGACACTTTTCTAGGGGCTGTGGTCACGGGATAACATTGCAATTATTGCCACATTTTAAAATTTTTAAGAATTTTGTTCTATCACTATTTTTATTAATTACTTACTAGCGACCCCCACGACTTCATCTGCGTAGACAGTTATTTCTATATTACTCGGGAACAGTACTTTTTCTGGCTGAAATTTCTCTACCTACCTCTGACAATGTGTATGCAAAATGTTGTGATGATCGTCTGACCCTTGGATTCCGAGGTAGTTAATCGGAAGTTAAGTTTTAACTTTATCGGAGGGGTCTACATTATCTGGTTTAAAGTTAATATTTATAATTAAATCCAGATAACGTTGACCCCTGCGATTAAGTTAAACCTCCGATAAAATATCGCAGAAACCGTGGGTGAGTGGTTAAGACGTGAAATTGTCATAGGCGTAGCCAGGCGGAGAAGGGGGGAGGGGATTTGGGTGTAGGTACATAATTACTATAAAAAAAAATAAGTAGATTTTTTCTGCCAAGTGTTTTTTTTATAACACACCTAATATGTATAAAAATTAAGTAATACGTTACATTACTACTAAGTTAAGCTACTTCGTTACGGCTACGTTTAATTTTTTTAAGCTACGGCGTAGATGCTACGCTACAACTTAAGTACAATCTCTCATTTTTCTATTATACCGACATCATTTTACTTTTTAACAAGTTAATAATCTTAAACAGACTTGTACCGTGTTACAAAATTACCTAGCAAGGTAGCAAGTCACTCCGCGCAAAGAGTGGTTGCGAGTGGCAGCCAAGGGTGCTCGGCAAACTGACGTTAGGGACAAGAAAAAAATATTTGTTTATTTCGACATACTTACTGCTGAAATGCTGGGTAACCTAGATGTTTTAAGGTTACCCAGCATGCAATGGAGAGAACCATGCTCGGCGTGTCCCTGCGTGATCGAATCAGAAAGTTTTATTGACCGAGCGAGCACGAAGTGCGAGCGAAGCGTCTCTGCTCCAGCTTGGGCAAAAATTCTTTATGTCCGGCTGTCTGTTCTCACCTACAGGTCGCATATATCAACCGATTCTCGTGAAATTTTGTGAGCAGACTTGAAATTTATAAAGATTTTTTTTTCGAGCCAGTTTTTTTAAATTTTTCAAAATGTCGCGGAGATGTTAAAAAGTCATAATTACAGTCCGAAATTCCAGTTCTGCCTGTTCTCCTCTACAGGTAGCATTTCTCAACCGATTCTTGTAAAATTTTGCAAGCAAGTTTAAAAAGATGTAGAATTTTTTGTCAAGCAAGTTTTTAGATTTTTTTCAAAATGGCGGAGATATATTAAAAAATCATATTTCAGTCCGGTTTTCCAGCGCTGTCTGTTCTGCTCTACAGGTCGCATTTCTCAATCGATTCTCGTGAAATTTTGTGAGCAGGTTTGTAAATAATATATATTTTTTTGTAATGCCAGTTTTTTGAAATTATTTAAAATGACGGAGAAATGTTAAAATAACATATATCAGTCCGGCTTTCCAGTGCTGTCTGTTCTCTTCTAAAGGTCGCATTTCTCAACCGATTCTCGTGAAATTTTGTAGGCAGGTTCGAAAATTGTATAGATTATTTTTGTTAAGTCAGTTTTTCATTTTTTTTTAACATGGCGGAGATATTATGTAAAAAAAAACCTTATTTCAGTCCAGTTTTTCTCTACAGGTTGCATTTTTCAACCGGCGCTGTCTATTATTCTCTACAGGTTGCATTTTTCAACTGATTCTGGTGAAATTTTGTGAGTAGGTTCGATAATTATATATAAATGTTTAGTCAATCCAGTTGTTCCAAAATCCTTACTAATATTATAAATGTGAAAGTCCGTTTGTTTGTTTGTTTGTTACGCCTTCACGTCTCAACTATTGAACCGATCATCATGAAATTTTGCATACACGTTGTCAGGGGTACAGAGAAGGACATAGGGTACCTTTCATCCCGAAAAAAGTATTGTTCCCGACGGATAGCAAAAAACCTTTCCACGCAGACGAAGTCGCGGGCGGTCGCTAGTTATCAACAAAAAGTATTCACCCATTTCGAAAAATGATCAAAATAAGAAGCTTTATCTAGGTGCGAATACTCACATACTGTGTGGTTTGAAATAAAACTTCCTTATGGCGACATTTTATTTTTGTACAATTTGAGACACTTTTTATCGCGAGGTCTACAGCTCACGGAGCCACTAGTTTATTTATTTGTCACACACAACAGATTTAAAGCAAATACGTTATATAAATATTACAACATTTAAAAAAGTAAGCAAGTAGGCTGCAACTCCAACAATACAATGTGTTAATGAATAAACGCAAAACCTCTTAGGTGGTGATTGTGCTCATAAATTGACAACTTTTACTATGGGTCCAACTCTGCAACTCAACAAAAAAAATCTGCTGTTTCATACATTCTGGTCGAGTAGGTAATTGATAACTTGTATGAAACAGCTGTTCTTTTTGTTGAGTTGCAGAGTTGGCCCTCATAGTAAAAGTTGTTCATATTCATAAGCACAATCACCACCTAAGAGGTTTTTCGTTTATTCATTAACACGTTGTACATATGAACAACATGATTATTCGAAATGAGGAGATCCGTAGGAGAACTAAAGTAACCGACATCGCTCGAAGGATTGCTCAGTTGAAGTGGTAATGGACGGGACACATAGCGAGAAGAACCGATGGCCGTTGGGGCAGAAAGGTTCTGGAATGGCGACTGCGCACTGGACGACGCTCCGTGGGTAGGCCCCCGACAAGGTGGACCGACGATCTAGTGAAGGTCGCGGGAAGCCGCTGGATGGGGGCAGCGCAGGACCAATCGTCGTGGAGATCCTTGAGAGAAGCCAATGCCCAGCAGTGGGTGTCGTGCGGCTGATATGATGATGATGACTGCTGAGACAATCACCAAAATTGATGACTGGCATATGACAGCGACAGGTGCGGTTGACAATACAGTTCAGAAACGCTATGGATAAACCCTTATCATAATTTTTCCGTTATTCCGTCATCATTTTCTTTTAAAAAAGGTAATAATCTTAAACAGACTTGTACCTTGTTACAAAATTACCTAGCAAGTCACTCCGCGCCGAGTGGTTGCGAGTGGCGGCCAAGGGTGCTCGGCGCGCGACGACGTTCCGGGCGAGAAAAAAATATTTGTCGCCTCTTTAATGATACAAATAAACCTTTTTGAAACTGTTTTACATTAGCTTTTCCAATGTTGTAGATAAAATGTTTACTCTTTTAATAGACAGTGGAAACAATTACGTACATTTGGGTAAAAACAAAGACGAGAACGGTGGCACTTTAACTTTGTCAAATTATTGAGTTATTTTGGTGTTAGGATTATTATGCCACATTGTTTTGCTCCTGTTTTTTTCCATATCTCTCATTCCATGTCTCAGGAAGAGAAACTCGCTTGTTTCAGACGTTTGTTTTTACCCAAAATGTCAAACTCCGCCATTTAGTGGCGTCATTATTTCACCGTCAATAGTGTAGAAATATTATACGGTAGAGTTATGATTTCATTTTTTATATAGGTTTGCATTCTTTGGAATGCTACTACCACAGTACATATATAAGTTTTTTCAAACAGTATGAGAGCTCCATGGAAACGTTCGAATTTGACGGCTGAAGCTCTAAGCAAAGTTCGCAGTACTTTGGTCAGGGTTGTGACATCGCGTCGCAGTTGTTTCCATAGCGTTCGCGCGTAGCATTCCACGAGACGGCCGGAAAATGACAACCCTAACGATCCGACGGAGTGCAATGACAAAAGGGCCTAAGTGACGTTAGCTCCTCTACTGTTTGAAAAACTTATATATGTACTGTGCTACTACTCTGCTGGACACTATACGTCACATAGCTCATTCCCAACGATTTCAACCGAGAAAAAACAAAACACGACTCGCCGCTTCGTCATAATTGTTCACAAGTAGAATAAAACGAAAGCGTTGACACAAACTCTTTGAACTGCCGCATAAATAGTCAAAACAAAAGTTTATAGCCCGACATCACAGAGAACAATCGTTATAGTCGAGGAAACGCAGAGCAACTGTACAACGCGTCCTAATGCGTGATTTAATGACGTTCAAACCGAATAATGGAATTACCTTCTTTATAACCCGCTGTTATTCTTGTGGAAATTTATGTGGTACGCGCAATGTTTGTACGCGACCATTTTGCATATGTAATGTGAGGGTTAAGTATTTTATTACGTGGCAAGGTAAATGAGATGTTAGCGCGATTGTTAAACTATTTGCGTACTTAGATCATTCAACATTTTAGAATGTTGTAACCTAAGTAATTCTTAAAACTACTTTGGAATATCTACTTCAAAATAAAAAATATAAATAAATATATAATATATATTTGACAACATCACATACATTGCTCCAATTCCAAAGTAAGTAGCTATAGCACTTGTGTTATGGAAATCAGAAACAACGGTGGTATGACAAACACCCAGACCTGAGACAATATTGAAAAGTTCATTTTCAACATTGACTCAGCCGGGGATCGAACCCGGGACCTCAAGAGATGGTGACGCCTTGAAAACCGGCGTGCAAACCACTCGACCACGGAGGTCGTACTTCAAAATAAGAATAGAAAAAGGGAACCGCAGCTTTAAATTTTGAAATACTGAACATTCCCAAATGGAACTTTATGAGATGTTCTTAAAGAAACTGGTAATAACTAGAAAAACATGATCCCACCAAAAACATTTTCATGTAAAATGTTGCCAAGACGAGACCATAATATGGCTTGCACTGTCAAAAAATTATCCGATCTTCATGTAGAGCCAAGCTTCTAACTCTACACGCCCTAACTTCACAAACTCTACCCCTTAGTCAAAATATGTGGCTTGGTCATTTCGCTACATTCACATGGGCATAAGGTAAAAAATTTATTCACTGTACATTACTTTTCTGTTAAGAGTAACGAAAGGCCAAACCACATATTTTGACTAAGGTGTCGATTTTGTGAACTTATTGTAGAGTTAGGGTGCGTTGAGTTAGAATCTTGGCTCTACATGTTTGCTGATAACTTTTTGACAGTGGGAATATACCATTACATTTGTACAATGCTATATTAGGATGTTAAAAATTCTAATATTCACTTCATGGCATAATATGCTAAGCTTTTTGTGGTTCTGAAAATACGGGGGTTTCTGCTATTCTATTTTGTTAGTTTTTAAATTACAAATTCTGGACAGATAGTAGGTTCAGCGCTGCCACGATAATGTGGCATTGCATTCTTGAGGGTTTAAGTGCTTCTCGGTTAGTGCAAAAAAAATTGGCATATGGTCTTGCTAAAATATTCGCTTGTGACTTCCCTATAGTCAGTTAGATGTCTCAAAGCAAAAAATGCTTACTGCCGAATATTTGTTTGAGCAACAATACAATATTAAAGTAATCCCACTAAACTCTTTTCATGCCTTTGCAATAATTTATATTATTGTTAAATTCAAGCTGATTTTCAACTTTTCAAGTCAACCCTATAGACAGATGTTGGAATCAGAGTCCCACTATCAAACTCAACCCCGCAGTTCCCACGCACTATCCCGCTGAAAACACAAAATTATCCGCTGCGCATTTACAAATATCGGTCAATTAACGCCCAACAGAGATAACAATTGGAATCGGTTTCGCTTTCGACGGCCCGTTAAACGCGATCGCTAAATATAATAATAGATGAGACACATACGTCCGCCGCGCTTTCGAAATCCACTTTCGGTTTTGCGAGTCTGCAATGGCGTACACGTCACAGTACGGTTCGCGCGTACACCGCCATTGATAGGGTTGGTCGTAATTAAGCTTGGGACAGATCGAAATAATTAATTGAACCATTTTATGGAAACTATACTTTAAATCAGTTTTGTTCGACATCATAAAACAAACATTTATATAACGTTACTTACTTACACTTATGCCCGGTTTTTGAGGTGTACTTATCGGTGGTTTATCAGAGGTTTAAATTTATCGAATGGGTCCACATTATCTGGTTTAAAGTTAATTTTATTACCTTAAACCGAAAGAAACCGGGTGTTAATCATTTACTGATCATTTTGGGAAATAAGGTTGGTATTTATTGACAGACAAGAAAAAACAAAGTTAAGTTGAAAACAGTTAAATTTTCGACAATGGATTTTTTTTTTAATAAAACTTGGATACCTAGTAAAAAGTGCGGCTTTACAGTAAAACTTTTTAATGCAATAAAACTTGTGTGAAATCGTAAAACGTGAATATGACAGTCGCAGAAAATTAATCTGTCCTAATAGAAATCTTAAAGGGTTTGAATTACTTCCGCGGTTAAACGTTTTTATGTTTATTTGAATATGTTGTAACTGACATAAATAATACTAAAAGGAGTTTATGGTGTAGGTTGTAGTAAATTACTCTAATTGCATGGCGCGTTTTAAATGCACGAAATAGTGGTATATTATAAAACTATCACTTTCAGATTTAATTATTTATAAGACATTATTCGTAAAGTGTTCCTATAAGACAACTGTAATTGGTCGCAACTTTTACATTGAGACATGTTTTCGTATGTCCGGCTGTCCCGCTGTCTGGCTGTCTGTTTGTTCGAGAATAACAGCTTGATATAAAAAGCTAGGTGTATAAGCTAGTACAGACCTGTATCAGTATTTGATACAAAAATATTCACAATGTGTATATTAAATTAAAAATAGGGGTAAAGTAATTAAGTATGATTTTTTTTTCACACATACAAGAGATCTTCATATCTTCTATGATGTTAAAGATGCTTCAGTTGCTTGGTATTATTTTGAATGATGATCATGACGGCCAACTATCAACAATAAAAATATTTCTGACTTTTTTCCTTAACGTTAAAAAGTACCTTAAAGGGACACCCGTTTTTGTTAGCAGAAAAGACCACATAATTAGTTGTAACTTAGCCAATACGTTTTTTTTCGTTCGAGTGTTTAAACATTTGTGCATAAAAGTTTTAAAACATTGGCGTTCGTGGTTGTTAAATAAATGAAAATGCAAATTCCTTAAAATTCTCCATAATCGGCACTTTCCTTACTAGTCCTTACTAAACTGAAAGCCCTCCATGATGATACATTTGAAAAGGAGCTAAAAATTCTGCTTCTTTCCAAAACTAACTATAATATAAAAGAATATTTTGAGGGAAAGATACGATAGTTTTAAATTGTTTTCATTCTTTTTTTATATACCTAATCATAATTTTATTTTTTATCCTAATGTTAAACCATTTGTAATGTTTAGATTGTATTGAAGTAAAATAAATTAAGTTAAGAATTAAGAAACACCACAATACCTAGAAAAGGTAAATTTGTAAACTACCTATAACATCTAGGTTAATCTTCTTTTGTTACAAATTTTAGTGGATTAAATGAATATGAATATGAATATTATAAAAGCAAAAGTACGTTTGTTTGTTTATTTGTTACGCCTTCACGTCTTAACTATTAAACCAATCTTCATGAAATTTTGCATACACGTTGCCAGGGGTACAGAGAAGGACAAAGAATACCTTTCATCCCGAAAAAAGTATTGTTCCCGAGGAGGGACAGCAAAAAACTTTCCACGCATACGATGCATTCCACGCATCGCGGGCGGCCGCTAGTATGAAATAAAGAAAATATATAAAATAAAGTTAACCTACACCGCGCCGAACAGACTCAATGGAACATCATTTGCGAGTGGCATTACAGGGTTAACAATATTTTCGTCGGTTAAATCGGCCACCGCGGCTCGCATTGATAATGGAATATTCGGTTGATGATGCCGTAACCGCTTAATGAGCAGTCGAAAGTCCCGTACGGGAATGCGCGGGTCACTTCACTATCACTATTTATTTACACTGTGGCCAGTAGCACTACCATGAGTTGATGCAAACAGTTTTCACTACTGCAAATTATTAGATGTACTTACTGCTTACAGTCAATGTAAGTGAAAGAGAGAAAACGATAGTTTACGGTAACGAAACAGTACAGTTGCATTAATTTATGGTAGAACCACTGGTCTCTAATGGTTAGTCAACACTTTTGGGCTAATTCTGTCTCATTGGATTTGTTTAGTTTCATACTATGTGCCTTTTAGTGATGCTATTATGACACTCGCATCGATGATATGGATTCTGGTGATGATGCCCGATCCACTTAGTGAGCAGTCGGAAGTCCCATACGGGAATGTTCGGGGTCACTATCACTATTATACTTACACTAGCTTTAGCCCGGGACTTCGTCCGCGTGGAAATTAGAAAAATCTAACCTTTGACCTGGATAAAAAGTATCTTATGTTTCAATCCAGGTTAAAAACTATCTGTGTTCCGAATTTCATCTAAATCTGTTCAGCTGTTTTTGCATGATTAAGTAACAATCATACAAACTTTCACATTCACAATATTATTAGTAGGATACAAATTATTTACTCAGGTTAGATACGTCAAACCTACGGGGCGACTCTCGCATCGATGATGGGATACTCGGCTGATTTTGTAAGTGGTAAGTTCCATGCTGCCTGTCGATTCTGTAACAAAACTCGCATCTCACTTCGGACTATCTAAAACAGTTTATCATTAACTCATTTACGATTCAAAATTCCCGCGGGTGAAGTGAGGTTCGAAGTGAGATACGAGTTTGATTACAAAATCGGCATGCTGCTCAGTTCACTCTCGACTCTATAGATGCCCCCCTATATGTAGGTTTTTGTCAACAGTTTCCAAAATGCGTAGGTAATGCGCGATCTAAAAGCGGAGTTAATTTTATTTATAAAAACCGTTCATAACTAAATAGTGCCTTTTTGCATAATAATAACCAACAACACAAAAAACAAATAAGTACCTATCTTTAGAAAGTTTGTTTTCATCTGCTACTTAATTTTTTGTACAAACACAAAAGTCAATCCGTGCCTGCTACCTCCAACAAAAGATTTGAACCTTTCCCTCCGGTTAAATATAAGCTACTATAAGTTTCAATACAATCGTTAAAATTGCTCAACCATAAAATTCTCTCAATAATAAAATGCATTAACTTGACACCCTCGAACGACTTTGCAACTAATCTTGTGAGTAATAAAGTTGCTTGTTGAACACAACTGTCGACTATTCATTAGTGACTTGAATCAAAGGGTTGGCAAATCCAAGTTCTATTGTGAATGGTCACGCGTCAATTTAGTATTAGGTATAATTATGTGTTTTATATTTCCGTTGCTATAGAAATTAATACAGCATGCGAATGAACGTTTTAATAAGCCTTTATGTCCTGTATGTTTATTTAAGTCTATAATTTTCGTTGAGCAAATATGTGATAAGTTGAATAAAAATTGCGAAACTACCTCGTGGTTTGCCGCAAATTATCAGAAAATTGTTCTTATTAATAAAATAAGCGGAGCGAGAACCATCATTTAAAATTGTTACTTAAAATTATTTAATAACTCTTTTTATCATACTGCCGTAAGTCTATATCAACGGTTACGGTTAGAATTATGAAGACAATGCGGATTATTTCAATTCAATCAATTCAATTCATTTATGCCCAGTTTCTGAAGTGCTTTATCGGAGGTTTATCTGTTTTATTCTACATTATTTGGTTTAAAGTAAATTTTATTACTTTATACCAGATATGTGGAACCCCGAACCTCAGAAACCGGGCATCAGACAGAGGCATTTGTCTAATACAAGATTTAATGATTTACTGGCTAGCTGCTCTGCTAGTACTTACTAAGTTGTATCGTGTCGTCTTATACTATCATTATTGAAAATAAAGATAAAGCACCAACTTTAACGAATAGGCCCGCCACATACAGAAGGGATTTTGATGCGGAATTCCGAAACAGAATAATTCCGCACGCAGCTAATCTATACAAGTCTATGGACCTACCACATCCATGCGGTATTTTTCCGTTCGGAATTTTCATAAATTATCGATATTCCGTTTCGGAATCACAAATCAGATTCCGACTTAATTGACATCTCTGAGTATGTCATGACCAGGGGTCAAAAAACGCTAATTTTCAATGATAAAACCAAAACTAAATCGTTACC
Organism: Agriphila tristella; assembly: GCA_928269145.1. Classification (NCBI taxonomy): domain Eukaryota; kingdom Metazoa; phylum Arthropoda; class Insecta; order Lepidoptera; family Crambidae; genus Agriphila; species Agriphila tristella. The sequence continues at coordinate 33,911,696 of OV743432.1, forward strand.
GTTGCAATTCCATTTACAAAAAAAATACTCGCTTTAGTTTTGTTAAATTGTTCAAAGCTATGCCTGGAAGCTTACGATGCCAATCGTAAACAATTTAAATGAGAATTCTAAAGCTAAACCAAAGATTTTGTGGTAAACGTAACCTAAAGTTAACCAGAGTTATAGCAATCAGGCCCCAGTTATAGAGCCGAAAATAGTAAACTGCAAGCGGCATAATGTGTAGAAGTCAATCTTGAAGTCAAAATGTACATAACTAACCGCCGTCTGTCTTTTAGCGCACCAGTTATCAATGTACGAGTAGCCGACACTCCAGAGAGTTCTAAAATGTTGTCGAGAGCTTGTTGACAGCAAATCGACCTTAGGAACAGCGGCTCCCATGGGATAAGACGACTGGCTTCTGGGCAATAAGTCTTTCGACCTCTACGGTTTTAGCATTGCTTATTCTCGAATAGTCCAGTGGTGCTTTTACCCTGCAGTTACAGAAGCTAAGCAACTGCGCAAGAGTTGGTAATGAGATGGGTGACTAAAAATTTATCATTTTGAGCTCCTAAAAGCCTAGAAGTCTTTGATCCACGCATTTTATTATTTGTTTTTAGGGCCTTAATGACTTTTCATTAAGGCCCTAAAAACAAATAAATTGTTTATCAAAACCGTTGTGCAATGTTCACATTTTGATGAGCCATTTCACCTCAGTGGCAAGGGGTAAAATTATGGCAAAGGTAAGCCGTTCTACAAAAATGTTACGATCTGCATAGTGGATCGATGGGATGGGATTTCTAAAAGGTAAGCCGAGGGGAATCGGCTTGTATGTACCCTTCGTCACTAGCACCAGTACTGCCTGGTGACTTCTTCAAACCCACTAAATAAGGAAAAAACAGCCTTAAGATGTATTTAAAATAATTAGAAACAAAAATTAAGAACCCTCCCTCAGCAACAGAACCCAAGGACGACACAAACGGCGCGGCGGTGACATCCCGTAATTTCAATCCTAATTACGTTTAATGTCCACTGTTATTTTTTCGAGTTTAATGCTTGCCGCCATAAAAAGATAATCACAAAAAATAATTGAAACGAAATAATAAAACGGGGTAGGTGGGGGCGATTAATGCCAGGGAGGGGGATAGTCAGCATTACGACCTAAATAATCAACATAATTACACTTTTTACCTTCGCCTTCCCATTTTACTAATAAGTGGTGGTGGAATGAATCGCGGTAACAAATTTAAATAAGTAGAAATGCTTAATGACTACAGACTTTTGTTTATAATCATTTAGGGTCTTTTCAAAACTGGCGACTGCGCAAAGATATGACGTTTGCAAAAAGATATATGGGTTGGTTAAATTATTAATTATTTTAATTAAGGGAAAAACGGTAGATAGGAAAAGTAAGCAAAAAATCTTCACAAATAAGCATTTGGTCGCATTCACTAAGTTACAAAATAGGTGTATATATTACCCAGAGTTTAAAGATATTTATTTATAGAGAGATATACAATACATATACCTATTTACATTTATTGATATTTGGATAAATCAAACCTAGTAGGTATCCCCTTTTTTTATATCGAATGAAAAGAAAAAGAAGTGTTATCAACATAGTACAATTATGAGTAGAATAAAAATACCTTACCAAACTACTGTATTACGTAGGTATACCTACTTTAATTTTATAATTATTATGAACAATATCCCTATAAGTACAGAGCACTCAAAATTTAATTGTTGTCAAGATTAAAAATGTAAAAGTGCATCAATGAGTACTGTTGGCACCCTTCCGAAGAATCAGTATGTAATTAGAGATAATGAGGCCCTATTCAGATGTCCGTCTGGATCCTTTCGATCGTGGACATCGAATAAATGGATATTCTACAATTAAATTAAAAAGCGCGGGAAATGTGAAAAAGTTGACATTCACAGCAAGTGTAACTTTCGTTTGTTTCCAATTAACATAAACCCCCTTATTTATAAACGAAGTTTAAGTTTATATTTGTTTAGGAATATGACGCTTTGAGACGTCAAACGTAAGCTAAGCTAAGCAAATTTTTTGGTTAAACCAAGGTGTAAAATTACTATTCGTTTATCAAAAAGGCCGTTGATGTTTATACTCTGTTTACTTAGGTAGTAAGTAAAGGAGAGTAACCGACTTCCCGACGAGTATTGCCGACTTCTAAATTGCATCATTGCATTGAATTGCCTACTCATCATTATAACAGCAAGATGCGGGCAGTACCTACAAGACTGATCATTTGGGAAGACCTATGCCCAGCAGTGGATGAAATGATGTCTATCCTATGTTTAACAAAAAAGAACTAAAAGCCAAAGAAACTGTTCTTTTAGTATATAATATAAAAAAAAATAGTGGTCAAACTAATTTTTAAGTATGATTTTTGTTTTAAAAAGTGATTGGCATTCGATATAAATTTTCACATAAATAATTTTTTTGATTATAATAATTTCATATCATATCCATAAATTTTTTGGACATTAGGTACCTACTTTATGTCCATACAAATGTAAATAATATACCATGTCCATTTGGAAGAGGTTTTTTTAACTCCATGTCCGTCGCTCAACCGTCGAAAATAGGACTCCAAGTAAATGAAGGGGTTCTTTAATTCACTAAAATTGTAATTATTTGCCTTTGAGATGCCATAAAAAAGTTAATTTTACTTAATTTAGGCATTGTTACGTGAGCTGTTTTAATGTGATTGGAGGAGAGATTAGTTTTTGATGTCTGCTGAGTTGATAGTGCTTTTCTTTAATTAACTTTGATGAAAACTAGTAAAACATTTTGTTGTGAAAAAATTTTAAATGTTTAAATAAACGTCTATTTATATTATAATTATCTGAAAGTCACTTTGAGGATATTTACATTTAAAATTAACTTTAAACTTATTTATGTACTGTATACCAGAAGTCACTTAAAAGTACCTTGAAAAAGAAGATACATCTCAATTACTGTCGCGGTATTTCCGACCGTTGGTCAATGTAACACAATTTATTTTTTGGCACCAACCAAGATTAAACGTACCTCATGAATTCGAAGACTGCACAACGTAAAAACATACAATAAATAAAATACATTGACTGTTTGGTAAACGTTCAAATGTTTCGAAGTCAAATCCGCGCGAGCTTGGAAATGGCTTTGACGAAAGGAACGCTTAACGTTGAGCCTACGAGCTGACTTAAACAAAAACAAAACAGCATCATGGCGAACGCCAACTTCTAATTAAAATGATTAACTTAATGGTCTTAGTCATTAGCGATTTTAATTCCGAATCGTTCTTTTTTCGTTTGCCTTTTGAAATTATAACCCCGCTACCATTTTACGATTGGTGTTGCGATTTTTTCTTATTTGTAGCGATCGCGTTACATTAATTCTACTATTGTTCGATGTTTGTTCTTAAGGGAAACGTTCGCTTTAATTTTTCTCGTATTATAATCGGTAGCACCGAGTTATCATTCGAAAAAGTAAACTAATTTTATTGATTTTAACATTTCCTAAATAAAAATGTTAACTTATTTAAAAAGTCTATCAACTAGAGAAGTTATTTATAGTACAACACTTTGATCTCTTAGCAGTAACTTAAGAAATAATAGAATATACAAAGATACAAAAAATGATTTTACTGAATGTAGGTATGTAAATCAGGCATTTCACCCAGAAAGCAAAAGATAACGACCAAAAAGAAAACCTAATAAATCGATTATTATCAAAACCAATCACGATTATATTTTAATTATATCATGTACCTACCACAATGCAAAATAATGTATTATTAATTATTTCGAATATAACAATCAGACCACAATGACAATTCCTATTATTTCCTAATTTACACCCGTATGATTTATCATTAATAAAGTTATTATAACCAAAATAATATGAAATCGTACACAAAAATCAATTATTAAACGAAAGGTTTGAAAAAGATAGAAAGCAAACCTTAAGAAAACAGAAAAAAAAATAAGTTACTGCCTTTATATTTTGAGCAATGATAACTTTTCACTTAGTATTTATTTTCAACGAGATATTTGATTTAATGGTCATTTATAAAATAGTTAGTAAGTATTTATTCTTGTAATACTTTACATAAACTAAGTTTTTTAATAAGTTAGATTTTTTAAATGCATATTTTAGTTTCTCGCACCATATTCCTCGAAAATTCGAAATACAATTATTAGAATCTATTCCATTCCATAAGTAATAACTTTGTTAAAATGTGCTTAGGAGTTTTGACTTTTACTCACTTTAAATAATTCCGCCCCTCCTTATTTTTTCTTCTTTAATTAAAATCATCATTCAAAAATAATTCGTATATAGTTGTTTCATTTTACTCAAAAAGTTGATCAGAGATTATTCTACATGATATGATATTTGCTTTTGCCGAAGTGATTTTTTTTTCGCTTCTGTTGTCGTCTTTACTCTTTGATCGGGCGTTAAATCCTAATGATGCGTGACGTGTACATAATTAACTCACGCGTTTTGTATTCAGTGTGAAAACAAATTATGTTCATTAAAATAAGCGTAAGGCGCAATTAACAGAAAAAGTATTTTGTTTTACAATTAATTTTAGATTTAGTTTTAGTACTCACAACATAGAAACGAAACATTTGCTGCAAAGGTAATAAATATATAAAATAAATACCTACGTACCTACGTATAAACTTTACTATTATTTAACTTTACGAAGTAATTATCGTGATGTATTCTTTAAACAATTTCGAAACTTTAGGATTTAATTTAAAAAGATACGTAAAGGCCTTTCTTCCTTTTATTATCAGAATCTCTAAAAACCAAACTGCACTGACGTCCATTATACAAAGTACGCTGGACTGGCGAACGTCACCAATCATTTGTGCCGATTTGAAAATCGCCATATTGGCACTGAGAGCAGTAGATTCTATTATGGCAGTAGTGAGTGTACTTGGAACTTATTAGTTCCAAGTACACTCACTACTGCCACAGACAGTATAACCTACTGCTCTCAGCGCCAATATGGCGATTTTCAAATCGGTACAAAAAATTGCTGTAATTTCATGACAATAGCCTGTCCAGCGTACTTTGTATAATAGACGTCAGTGCCAAACTGTCTTTAAAGAAACAAAAATTTTACGGGGTTGTTAAAATCTAATAACCTCGCATCACTGAACTAGATGACTAACTTTATACAACAACGTTTGCTTTACGACTTTTCCGAAAAGACAAAAAGTTTTTCGACTTTCAAACAAAACTAGATCAGCTGTTTGGACATCTATGGAAAGTAGTTTTTTTTTCTTTTTCAGAAAAGTCGTAGGACAAATTTTTTGATTGTGATGTTAGTATAATCTAGTCCTACGTGGTCATTACTGTTCTATAAATAACCTTGTATTATAAATATAGTACTTACCTTTAGGGCTGCTAAAGACTGCTAAAATATTTAATCAATAGAAAAATCCTTTAATTCCGAGTTTTTTAAGTTCTTGGGATTAATCTATTCAAACTGAAATAGCACTTCAAAGTAAAGGAAAAAATATCTAACACAAAAGTAACAATAGATGAATCAAATGTTTCCTCATATTAATGATCTCATTATTAAACAATTGGTAGAACAATTCTGACCATTAAATGAAGAGGGATATGGCTCATGATGGTCAAATTCTGCTCGACAAATTGATTGTTTAATAAGCAAAGTAGTGGACGCTTCCGAGTGGCTTGTTAGTTAATATTTGATTGTTATTTGTTTTGAAGACGTCATCGTTATTAAGCGATTATGTGCGATCGTACATTTTTACTTAACTGACACTCATTGATGCGAAAATTGACGACGGCAAATGCTCCCGGGTCCAACGGCTTAACGTGCCTTCCGAAGCATGGAGGAGCTCGAGATAATATTTTTTGGTCACATCCCATAACCGACTCTTGCGAAAGTTGCTTAACCTCCGCAATCGCTGGACCAAGCGCTGAACTACTGCGCCACCGAGCTCCTCATTATACACTAGAGCGTTTTTGTTTTAACGAGAGAAACATATCGCGTTAAAAGCGGTCCCCTGAATCGCCAACCTCGTTCTCGTAGTAAGATTTTTTTATTACAATAAAATTATCTTCAACGCACAGAAGGTGATCTCACATAATTATTGTATTATCTGTTGTATTGCATACGTCATAATTTTAATTATTGCTCCAACCAAACTTACTTGTGTGGCCACTATAGTCACATGCCGATAGGGCTGTCACAACACATACGTTTAGCATAATATAATTGAGTGATAATAATCGTTATCATATTAGCCGCACTACACCTGCTGATGGGTATTAAGGTTTATAAAGGGCTTATAAAAGGCCTATTCCAAACATTTTTGTATTTGTCGCTTAGGAGCACCATTTAAGAAAAATATGATGCCTTTTTCTATCAAGAAACCCTGTTTCAATCAAATATCATAATCATATTAGCCGCACGACACCTACTGCTGGGTATAGACCTCCCCTAAGGATCGCCACGACGTTCGGTCCTGCGCTGCCCGCATCCAGTGGCTTCCCGCAACCTTCACCAGATCGTCGGTCCACCTTGTCGGGGGCCTACCCACGGAGCGTCGTCCGGTGCGCGGTCGCCATTCCAGAACCTTTCCGCCCCAACGGCCATCAGTTCTTCTCGCTATGTGTCCCGCCCATTGCCACTTCAGCTGAACTTCACAATTAAATATACTTAATCATAATAAGCAACATTCTAATGGGAACTAAAAGCAATCTTCATTACCGTTCAAGGCGACGCGCGACGACTTGATTAAAATTGAACTTTACACCGACGACTTTGGGATATAAGTGGCAACCCTATCTTAGCTCGAGGCCAAACGTGCCGAGTAAAACGAATGCTTAATTATATGATTTAAAAGAAATTACTCTTATCCATCCTTTTGATTCTGACTCCTTTCACAATTAACGCACACAAATGCAACTCATTACTCCGCATAATTGCAATTTAAAACAATTTTTCACGGAATGGTCATTAATTTCTTTAATTCATGCATTAAAACTTTAATTATTCATTTATCGGAAATGTATTTAAGAAAAAAAAGTAACCCGAAAATGCACTCACTATCATTTTTAAATTAGGTGAAACGAGTTTACACATAATCGGCCTCTTTAAAAAAGAACTAAAGTGATCACCCACACCACCTGATTACCGAAATCACAATATTTCGATGTAAACCACGCGAAATTATGCACAGTTTAGGGGATCCATTCATCAACGTCACGGCAAAAATGCTATTACCATATAATCATAAACACATACGCATAATGCCGAAGCGATTCGCGATCGTCTCTAATAACGACCCAAATAAAGGGTTGTGAGCGGTTCGAATTTTAATGAAATATTTGATTTATTCCCGCCAACAGCATCAGGTAGCTTATTATAAGAATGTATCATTAAACATTACCTATATAATTAAAGGCAGGCTTTGCCCCGAGCTACCCCAATTTAAGAGCTTCACCGCATTATAATTTTAATAAAATTGCCGGCTCACCAATAAACGCGGAGAAAAAAAAACTTCAAAATTATAACACATCTGATTGATGTATTATTTGGTAATTTATTGGTTGTAATTACATCGTGTAATAATGTACTATAATGGCGGTGTGCGGGAACGATTTATTAGTATTTATTAAAGTATGAATTATTGTATAATTACTAGGATGGGAGCTCCCAAACTAAACAGAGTGGTTGTTTTAGGGTTAAATTTATGGGCACTTCTCGGACCGATCTAATCGGCCTCGTTGCTGCTCAGATTCTAAGGAATACTTATAAATCTATGTATAATGTAGCTTCCATACCTAAGTACTTACTTTGTTTTAACCTAAGTTTAAGAACTTATAGTCTAGTTTTGACAAAGTGTCAAAACTTAATACTACCACTACCGTCAAGAATTGTCAACTCATGTTGTCTAAATGTTACCAAGAATACATGATATTTTATTATGTCGTCTTAAAATACATTTGGCCAAAAAACTTGTCGCTACCTCTTTTCTTAAAGATACGAAATATAACAACGTCGTAAGTGTAAAGCCGGTCAGCGAATGAACTTTGTTGTCATACCATTAAAGTTGATAGTATATCATTCCTCGTCTTGATTGCTTACAAAAGTTGATGGACTTGATAAAAAAAAACTAAAAAGCTTAGAAGAACTTTTGATACTACATACAACAATCATTGTTTTAAACGTAATTTAATTATCTTGCTTTTTCTGAAACATATACAAATGATTGAGTCTTATCCAACCGAGTAATCGATATATTTAGACCTTCGAGCAACAAAAGGCTTCGTTGTCACGAAGGGAGAAGCCTTAGCGATATTACTCTATTCAAATTATTCTGGCATTTTTTGCGGGGGGGGAAAATGCACACAAGTGCAGTTCCGCATACCCACATACAAAAACTACACTGTAATGACGACACTCACACATAAAAAATAAAACAAAACAGCAAAAATTTGTGTACGGATGAGTCACACATCAAAATATGACACGTTTTTGACATAAAGGGCTGGGCTCAACTGTCGATGCAGCAATATCGATACGGAAAAAGGAATAAAGGTTACAAACTCAATCATTTTACGATGGGGTGAATAACAACAAAGAGGTCATTTTTATACGCTTGAGCTTTAAACAAAAAGCTCGAGAGTGTAGGTGATTGGGTTGGGACTAATGTGTACCCAGGGAAGTTGGGCTCAGGCTGCTGACACTGAACATCGCTCCATGACACTTGACAGTACTGCCATCAAGGGCGTATCCAGCTTTGGCACCAGGAGGGGGTCACATAGTCGTGGTCAAGTCAAGAACTTATAATTTAATTTTGATAATAATAGAAGTAAAAAGTACGTATTTTATTAATGTACGTAAGTAAAAAACTGGTAAACTGGGCATTTAGGGCATTGGCAACTTGCGTGGTGAGTAACAACAGCTACATTTTCGATAGAAAAAATTTAAAAAATGAAAATGAACTTATTGGGCCTGTTCTTAGAACACTTTTCTATAAAACTAATAAGGTCATTTTGATTTTAGTTACCTATTTTTTCTATCAAAAATGTCGCCGTTGTTATTCACCACTCATGTTGCTATTGCCAGATCGAAAGTCCAAAATATCTGGAGAAAATTTGAACATGTTTGATCCATCAAGCAATAGTTATTTTACTTCTTCATTTCATGTATTTAATTAAGTTTGTAAATAAAATATCTACGTAACGGTGGAGGTGGTTAATATAGCATCTGTTTACAGGTACCTACGAGTATAATATCGCGCGCGACCTTATATTGTGTTAGTTCGATGAGGACTTTTATGACACAACTAAGTCAATCAAGCTATTTAGCTAAGCAAAGTTAGTGAACGAGAAATATGGCGAAAACAACCTGGCGAAAAACAGAAAACCTCAAATTTCTCATAAACTATCGCGAGTAGAACTTCCAAATAACTCTTGAAATGTGAGTGTTTACTAAGCTCATAATAGTATGCTATCAGGTTTACAATCACTGATATCGTTTAGGAGTAATAAAGGATTTTCCAAAATTTTTCGCCCGTTTTATGTATTTTAGAAATTCGTCTAGAAAAAAATTTGCACATGGGAGTTCTCGTCGTGAGTTACAAATAACTAGAACTAACAGATTTTGGAATTATCTCGACGATGTCACTTTTTCGGGTTCCAAAATCCACTGTGCGTTAGTCCCTCGAACTAAATTCCCTTTTTATTCACTTGTTGTATAATCTACTATTTCGACAATTATTTCGCGATATCTGTCTCGCTCACATCAGTGCAGAGCAAATCATGCAAAAATCTCGCAAATGAATTTGGCGCAGAATCAGGGCCAGATTGACCAACACTTTATCGACAAACATTATTTAACGGTAACATCACTAAGTTGCCCATCGGCGAGAACTCGGATTTATCTAGCGACAGATCTGAAATTTGTACGGACGAGCCATGGACTAGCAGACCCGATGTCACTGAACAAATTTGACAACTAATCAAGAATAAAATATACGAATTTAATGTTTAAATGTAAACAAATAGCAATAATACGATAAAAAATTACTTTTGTGTGAAATGTAAAACCATCTTTTTGTATACTTTATGTTCAAGATGTCTTTTAAGAGAAAAAAACTCATCAATTCGACATTTTAAACAGAGCAGCGTTCACATGCGCGACTGGACTCGGTCTAGAAAGAAATCCGGGCGCAACTGGTTTTACTAACGCGTATGCCCATTTGGGCTTGTACTTCGGCAGAGGGGAAACGCTTCGTATGGCTTCTCTTTCTGTAGAAGCCCGTCTTACTCTAAGATTTAGACTAATTGACTTCACATGTTACGACCAAAAAGTTTACAAACCAAACAGTCGCCTACTTACCGAATCATAAACAAATGAAAATCCACTTTAATAGTTTTTACTGGCCCTTAATGCCATGTATACACATAAGCGAGATCGTTGGGAGATAAAATATTTCACAGATGCGTTAGTCGAAAGCTGTTATTATGTTTCATGTAATTTATGCATTGACGTTATAATTACATAAAGCATCTGTTAGTTGGTTTTTCTTGAACCGGGCGAATTGGTTCTCTATTTATAATGTACTGGAGAGAAACTTTATGAGTGAGTTGAATGGGTTTTTAGGTTTACTTATATTAATAAGGTGTTTTGTTTAAAATTTTAGCTTATTATTACATAACACTTGATAATCATAAATTTCGAATTGGAAGGTACTTACTAAAGTTACTATTACGTGAAAGCTATAACAAATTCTAAGCGAAATGAATTCTAATCGATAGTACCTAAACTTATGTTCAACTCATCTCTAAAGAATCTAGCAATAAAAATAACTAAAGTTTAAAACAACTTAAGCGATAACAAAATATGGGCTATTTCACATGCAATAAGCAAGTCCTGAGTAGCTTACTTGTTAGATGATTTTGCCAGTTGTGATAGTAAAAAATATGTCAAATCATCCGTCAAATAAGTTATTCAGAACTTACTTTTTGATTGTGAAACAGGCCCTTAATATAAAAATATTAATACATTTTTGCAAAAATTATGTAAAAAAATGTCTTACCAGAGCCACTTGCAAATAGGAAGTCCCTGTGCAGGGAAGACGTCTTCAGATAGGGGTAAAACAGCTTGCTGGCGTACTGGCCCTTTTGCAACACTGCAACAAACGCTAAAGTCATTTACTTTAACATTTGAAAAATGCATAAATTAAACTTCTGTAATTTTCCCCAACTATTTAGAATTACTAGACTATTATGAATCTGTTCTTTAAGTACAATAATATTTGTATGAAAATATATAAAATTCCTTTAAAAATCATTGACTCGACCTACACAAAGATTTTACGCGGTCACTAAATCTATGGTCTCAATGGACCTTAATAATAATGAGGACTTTTCAAAATGACAAAAATCTGTAGGCGCGATAGATGGCGTTGATAAAAATGTATGTGTCAATGTAGTATTTTTTTACTAAGTTTCGACGATTACCTAGGTAGGCAGGCAGATGGAACTCTAAAATGTTTCTCTTTTATCAGAGGTCAGCCAGCGAGTGCTTACTTACTCTACGGTACATGCCGTTTATTTTTAAAAGCCAATTTTGACACTTCTCTTTCCATCAACGCCATCTAGTGAGGCAAATAATTACTATTTTTATTTTTTAAAGGTCACTTTCAAAAGCTCTCATTAACAAAAAGTTTTTATTTAACTGCTCTATATACCCAACAGACTGAAATAAAAAAGAAAAAGAAAAAAAATACACTCAACTACGACGGAGGTGGTATACGTGCGAAGAACAACCAAATAGGTAAGCATAAGCAAAAAGGTCCCTACTCCCGACCGAGTTGTGATTCCCGTTCGCTTAGAAAGGACTCCTCAGGCGAGTCCTCGGGGCGCGGGCGGGGGCGCGGGGGCTGCGCGATTTTTCACCCAAGACCACGTGTTCGGCACGTGCGTGAAAACTTTTCGGCGAAGTTTTCCTATCACTGCTACGGAGCGGCATATTCGAATTTGGAATTCGTAGTTCGTAGCAGGTTCGTAGCACTTTTTATTTTTTAATTATTGTGATTATAAAACCTCTTTTTTTTGTACCCCGACCCAGACGTTAAAAAGGAGGTGTTATAAGTTCGATGTGTGTGTTTGTCTGTCTGTCTATGGCATCGTAGCTCCTAAACGAATGGATACATTATTTTGTTAATAAGCATAAATGTATACTATTTTGGTACTCATTTTCTTATTTCATACCACAATTATGTTAAATAAATAAATAAACAAGTGTACCACGATTCAAACAATTCAACTATCTTCCAGTAAGAAAAGCTTGATAATAATGTTTTGTATCTACGTTACTCAAAATCTGATACACAACACTCAAGTTCAATATTTATTACTAAATTACATAACGTTTTGTTACTCCAATTATTAATATTTAAAAATTCTGCACGGCATTATTTTCCACATCACAGATGATCCATTCGTCGTACAGAGCCCTTTTTTCTTAACTTTTATGGCTGCGATTTCATTCTATGCCTCCATCTTAATTTGTACCTTATGGACATTACAAATTAAAATACATCGATTAGTTTCGAATTTTGGAATGATCATTAATAATGATTGATATGAGCCGTGTCTAACACTCATAAAATTTATGGACTATCGACAACAGATTTCACTTACGGCAGGGAATTATATCGTAGCCATAAAAATACCGCTTTCTTAAGACAATGCATATACACTTGAGCGTTTTGCAATCAACAAATCAACTAAGCCGTGTCTAGAAAATTCTTAATTGAACTAATGAGAAGTCATTACAATTTTTATTGCGGCCATAATGATTACGATGCCTTAAAATAATAAAAGCAATTAGACATTGATGGCCGTAGCGGAGCGGATGCATCTGTCTCTTTCTTTCCCGTCTGATAGATAGGGTGTTAGATGAGTACAATATGATTAGATGTAATTGTCTGAACGGTTATAAAAGTTGATGTTTGAGACGATACTCTGTTTGTCGTAAAACCGAAATGTTTCCATCTCCGACGGTTTAATGTTGAAAAATAAAAAGCTTGGAGGGTGTGCCGAATTAACATCGGTTCCGGAGTGTCCTTGATGGTTAATAAGGTCCCTAATTTATAGGTATAAATATATAGGCATAGAAAACATTACTGGTTTTATATCTCAGAATTTTGCTGAGGAACTATCACTTACCAATCCTTAATATTAAAAAGGTAAAAAAAAACGTTGATTATTGTTTTTGTGCAGCTTGATGCACCTAAATTTGTGACTTAAATCTTGAGAACGATAACCTTTTCTAAAGTAGAAAAGCAACTGAAGAAAACAAAATGCAAAGCAAAACATTACTTTACTGTCCAGTAGTCAGGTAATTTTGCCTGCAAATTATTCAAGAAGTTTTGATTTCTTGTGCGTCAGGTATATTTAATTTAAGGGCTGTTAAATTAAATATATTGACAAACTGACTACTGGACTACAGATTTTATGTATTTATAGTTTCAGCGCAAACGCATGTTATATTTTGGTGTCCTTTTCAGCATGCTTTTATTTGTTATTATAATTATTAAAAAAAATTCAAATCTCTTTACAATTTTTTTTTAAAACCGTCCAAGTGCGTGTCGGGCCACGCGTAGTAGAGTTCCGTAGTTACCATATACCATGCCTTATTTAATACCACTATCATTTTTCATCTGCAAAAATAACTTTGTTTTTTATAGAGTTTGTATAAATGACAAAGTTATATTTGCGGTTTTGGAAAATATGCCATATATCTAAAACTACTAAATATATCTCGTTCAAACCAATTTTCGTTAAAAGTATATAGCATATATTTTATTTGGATTTTTCACTCTCTTTTTTTTAAGTTAGAAGGGGTCACACATTTTACCTTTTAAACGGTTGACTTTGAGAAAGAATTGTCTTAGAAACCTCAATGTAATTTTTAAAGACCTATCAATAAACACCTCGCACGTATTGGTTCAAACCAATACGTGCGTGAAAAAAAATATTTTTAATTTCAGTTCTATGTATTTATTTTTTATTTTTGTGTAAGCATCGTAAAGCAGTTCAGAGAATACATCTACACCAAGTTTCAACTGTGTAATCCTAATAGTTTCGGAATAAAGTGGCTGTGACATATGGACAGACAATGACATGACGAATCTATAAGGGTTCCTTTTTTGCCTTTAGACTACGGAACCCTAAAAACGAATTTCAAAACTAAGTACAAATTCAAATAATGCCTTGTTAATTAATACAAAGTACCAAAATGGTTGATTGCGTTTCATACAATCAGTACATTAATCTAAGCCACAGAATGCTTACAACTGAGAGCACAATTAAAATGACTGATTCATAGCCTAAGTTGGGCATACATGTGATACATGTGACTCACTGAAATATTTCTAATTAGGTACAATGGACGGCCTAATGAAATGATGTGATCCGATCGAAATAGACGACGCTTAATAATGGCTTCTTAGATCATTTTAATAAAAGCTTACGACATCTAATACATTTTTTTTTCCTTATTGGTCATTTACACTTTTGCTCCTTGAATTACGTATTCATTGCTTTGATTTCATCATACCTACTAGTGATAGATACCACACTATACCTATGTATTTTTCAATTAATTCGCCGAATAATTTCAAGGTCTTTAATTTAATATTAATTGAAAGTAATTATTTCGACAATCTAAAATTGTTTGTAAACTTTTGCTCTACTTCCTCTATCATCAATGATAATAATCATTGACACGAGAAGAAGAAGACTTTCATAGTGGTACGTACTACCAAGATCATAATGGAAAAGAACATTTTTTTTGTAATAGAACAAGAATTGAGTGAATTAGTGGTAATATAGAAGCACGGTGGCGCTTTCTTTTAGCGCCTGGCCCTGCGATTGTGGAGGTTAAGCAACTTTCGCAAGGATCGGTCATGAGATGGGTGACCAAGAATTAATTATTTCCAGATCTTCCGTGCTTCGGAAGGCAAGTTAAGCCGTTGGTCCCGGCTGCATTTGCAGTGGTTAACACCCACCAATCCGCATTGGGTCTGCGTGATGGGTCATGGCCCATCCTCCTTATCCACTGATAAGGAAGACCTGTGTCCCAGCAGTGGGGACATTAAAAATGGCTGATATCGATCGTGGTAATATGGTATGAAAACTAATTAATAATCTGCTTAATGCCTGGTTTATACTACGTTAGTTAAACCATTTTGTTTGTGGAAAACCATCCTTAGGTCATATAGTCTACAGACAAGTACTACAGGTATCTACTGCCAACGGTATCACTCGTTTGTTACTGATCCTAAACGCTTCGCATCTCATATACTACGTCATTATTATACCGCATGATCCACGTTGATCTGTTGTAATGGAATACTATCATATGTGATAGAAAATGCTTATTGTAGTTTGAGATTTAATTTCAAGTATGTATTTATGAATATTTTTAGTTGGTGAGAAAATATTTAGGTTAGACTGAACTAACTTTGAAATAAGTTAACTAAAATAACACTTGTATTTATTTCTCAATATATCTCATTCTTTGTTATACCGGTCAAAGGTTCTCTAAGTATTTTCCGAATGTCCACGCGGACGAAGTCGCGAGCGGAAGCTAGTCGGTAAAAAGTAACCTTTTTTATCAGTCGTTGACAGTATTGTTCATTATTTGACAGCTAACGGATAAAAGTAGTTTAGAGTCTATGTCGAGTCAAACGAGTCTGACACGTTTTAGGGTTATGTACCAAGTAATATTTTTTCTGTGATTTAAATACAAAATGTCAATTTTCAGACATGCTGTGTGTGGTGTGAGATCTTGCTTCCAATGATTTCATACAAAATAATTGTATGAAATTATCTACAGAATCAGGTATTATTTAAGTATCAAGAATGTTTGAAACTAGCCTTTATTGTCGAAATGTGATATAATTGAAATGACCACATCTTTTGATTGAGTTGTCTTACACCCGATACATTATCTGGTTTAAAGTAATGTCATTACTTTAACCAGATAATTTGGACCCATCTGATAAAGTTAAACCTCCGATAAACCTATAAGTACCTCAGAAACTGGGCATTAGAGGAATGGTTTGTTTTGCAACTCAAAGCAATCTAGATTTAAGAATTTAATAATTATTTCTGTTTAATTAGTCCTGACGTTTCTGAGAAAAAGGTCTTGACCAATAGACAGATACATGGACGACCAAACCAAGATACCACAATAAACGTTTACTGTTGAGGTACGGAACCCTAAAAATAGTAAAATATGGTTAAAAGAATTTGATGATGGTGGATAGCAAAATTTGTTTACTTAAATTTTAAGATTTTTTCTTATCTATTGTTTATATTTTGGTCTCATATCTACTGTTACCTAGGTTCTTCTAAGGTTTCGATTAAATTATTTTACATCACATCCTATTTAGTGAAATAAAACAAAATTAAATTCTGTTAAAAATTAGCGCCCCTCTTTGTGAGTTAGTATTTTTTTATGTGATTACATAAAATATATTTTTTTTAATTTAACTGTCTTACCTCACCATCCTCCATCACCCTTTGTGATTCCACTTTATATTTAGTAAAAAAATCGAATTCGCACGCAGTGTTAGTAAAAATAATCACAATTATTATATTTCTCTTAAATTATTGATGGTAGATATTATGTAAATTAATTATTAATGAAAGAAATTTAATGTACTTAATTAATTTTAATTTTCATTGATATCTGACAACTGCAAACAATAATTGAAAAGCTAGTTTACGTAACTTTTTATATTTATTAACCACTTTTTATTGAATGGTGAGTCAATAAATAACCAATATTTGAATTAATAAATGATAGTTCATTTAACCTTTTTTGTGCATCTAGGTTTTGATCAAACTCACGGTTGAGGGTTAACAAAAGTAAAAACCACAAATTATGTAGAAGACTCTTTTAAATCGATTTGGTACAAAAGATGGCGGACGCAAAGCAGCTGTTAACTGGTGTACCATCTGTCTTTCCCCTAGTTGTATAGAAGTTGGGGTTAATTAATTATTTGATCACTCACTCAAACACTGGTCGTTGCAGTGAATTGACCTACTGGAATGCAGTTGATAGGTTTTAAAAAGGGGACGAATGTGGTGACTCTCCCAAAATTTGTGTTTTGGATGGCATAATGTTACATTGTCTGCTATGTCGTCATTGAAAGGCCGTACAATGTCAAACACACATTTTCGAGCAACGATTTCGCACAGTATTGCCTGATTTATCAGTCCAAAAAAAGGGGTATGGGCACAAATGTATGGACTCTGGTCCTGGACCCAATATATATAAATAGTATATCGTTAGAAAAGTATATTCTGATAGAGCACGAATTGGCGCTTGTCCTGAAATGTTGTCCAGATATTCTATGGACCCGCTGCCGTTAAGCGACTATCATTGCTGACTGTCCTATCCAAGATACTGAAAACACATACTTTATAAGCTGATATCTCGAATCGGACAACAAATCCAAATATAACCCCATAATAACTTTTTTTCCTCCTGAAAAGACCTATCCATCGATGTACGATTCAAGTCTATTGGTTATAAGAACCAAAGTGCCCGAACCCCTTTGCTGAAATTAGATTTTAGTACTCAGTTATGTGATTGATAGAAAAATTATATAACTTTTCTTAATAAAAAAAAGTAAATTGACCTCTAATTTTGTGGTTTTTCCATGCTGAGCCAACCAACACTAACCTATAATCTTGAAAACTATAATAAAAACAAACCATAGCTAGCTCTCTGGTTCAGTGATTGACAGTTTTACAAAATAAGAAATAGTTAATAGGTATTAAATTAAAAAATATAATTTTGTCAATAATTTTTAATGATTTCTTCCAGCGTTGTATGGCCCCTTAATATGGTACTTAAATAACATACTCTTATAAAGTTATACGAAAATTGAAAGTATCATTAGGGTTACTAAAATGGTAAAAAGGACCCCTTATGCGATTCAGCAGTCTGTCTGTCTGCCCTTTGTCACAGCTGGATGTCTCAAGAACTACTAATGCTATCAACTTGAAATTTGGAATAGTTTTAGATGACGTTTGCACAATTAAGTATTTTGCAAATAAGAAAGAATTTCTTTGCAAGGCGACATAGTTTTCAACTTTTGATGAAAAATATTAAAAAAATTACGTCCCCCTCCCAAAATTATTGGTGACTTGATTAACACGTTTTTTTATATTTTTATTTGATATTTATGATTTCTAGATTCATTTTAATTTGTAAAAACCAAACTTTTAATAAAATATATAAATATTTTAGAATAAAACTGTAGACAGTCGACAACCCTACACTTATCCTATCGCAGACCCTTGGTGGGTTACTGAGTATTAACTACTGTCATCTTATGGTAACAGGGGAGGAGGTGGAGACGGGTGAATTTCAAAAGGGATTTGAATTAGCAATTTTTCAGTTAATCATTCAATAATCATTTATTTATTTATTAAAAGGGTCACCAACATAAGTAACAGCAATAAAATAAAATAAAACAGAACAACAAATTGCTTAAAGCTAACTGCACTTACAATTATAGGTAACCACAGCATGCGTTATTGTAGTTAAAAAAAAACAAGATTACATCTCACTTAAAAATAAAATAGAAAATTAAAAAAGATGAATTAAAGAAAATATATGATATTACACCTATTTAAAAGACCTAAGGTACGTCATTCTTTATTATGGTCATAAATTTAGGAAGACTCTGAAAATGGATGTCCAGATCAGGTAACTTCTTGGACATTTTATTGTAAAGACGAGCCAAGCGAACAACTGGCGAGCTGCGACCCATTCTTGTTCTGCAGAATTTATTTGTAAATAGTCTACAGGGATATCTCGGTATTCTTGAGGGAACATTTAAACTGAATATAATAATCAATATATCAATATAGTTGTTCATAAGTTTGTGCAGGTAAGACATATCCAGATGACTACGACGCAAGTAAAGCGGATCCAGATGAGAATGACTTAATTTTTCATTGTAAGACCTTAGTATTCTGGGTGTTTTGAAACGGTAGGACAGGTTACGAACTAGTTTTTTTTGTACTCTCTCTATTCTTTTTTTATGTACATTATAGTCTGGACACCAGACTGCAGTAGTTGAGCAACTGTTTTTTTTTTCATTTTATACAGCTACTGTTACACAGAATGACATGTATTAATAACAATGCAATCGTCAATATAGTTTCCTCAATTAGAATTAGCAGACATGCATCAGTATTAAACTTATTTAACTACTAGCGGCTGCCCGCGGTTTCACCCGCGTGGTTCCCGTTCCCGTAGGAATTTAGGAATAAAAAGTATCCTATATTTTTAATCTAGGCTATCTACTAGACTAGCCTTCAAAACTAAGTACTACAGAGGTATATTTTCATACAAACGAGGTAACTTTGAAGCATTGGTTCTCCGCCCAGGATTAAACGTGGTGTGATCTGATGATAGCTATCCAAGGAGTGAATGGAGAAGATTCAGATTCCCATACACACCCAATTGATCTGATCAGCATTCTAAGAGCTGTTTGGATATGTTTAAAAAAAACACAAAAATAGCATTAAAATGTATGGAAATGCTGTAACTGATAACTCTAATCCTTACAGCTCTAGAATGCTGATCAGATCAATTGGGTGTGTATGGAGATCTGAATCTTCTCCATTCACTCCCTGGATGGCCATCATCAGATCACATCCCGCTTAATCCTGGGCGGAAAACCAATGCTTCAAAGTTACCCCGTTTGTATGAAAATAGACCTCTGTAGTACTTAGTTTTGCAGGCCAGTGTATTTGTGTGGCAAATTTCAAGCAAATCCGTTCAATAGTTTTTGCGTGATTGAGGAACAAACATCCAAACATCTAAACATCCAAACCCACAAACTTTTACATTTATAATATTAGTAGGATTATATTTTTGTTCTGTTTTAAGTAGAAAATTTAACACTGGTTTAAAAAAATATTAAGAAAAAATAATTTCTAACTTGTATGATTAATGGACATTGTTAGTTAAATAGATATAATTTTGGTATTATGAACAAATGGTTAACTTATTCCAGTTTTTTATCGTCTGTCTATATTTTTTGTTGCTTATTTTCTAAAAAAAAAAACAAAGTTAGCAACTTTTTTTGTACTTACATATTTTATGTTTTTTTTTCAGTTCTTATATTTTCTTCTGGTTAATTAATATAATATTCAACGGGTAGTTGTAAAAGTTAATTATTTACATTTATTTTTCTGAAACATTACCTATTTTTTTTTCTATTGAAGTTTTACTCAGATTAAGATTAAAGGTAGAGTGACTTGCAGAAAATCCAAAACATGTTTTGTCTTAATTTATTAACCTAAATTATCATTGTTTAGGACACAGTTAAAACCCACCTTTCAGCAGTGAAAATAAGGGTGAGATTTCGGCCCAATTTCTATTATACAACTTGATACAAAAAAATTATCTAGTAATGCCGAATATGGTTGCTATAGTTACTAAAGCTATAGTTATCAAACTGAACAACTTTTAATATGGGACCATCTCTGAAATCGCGAAAAATAATCAGCTGTTTCATACAAATAACGAAAATATCTAAATGTATAAAACAGCCGATTTTTTTTCGCGATTTCAGAGTTGGTACCATATTAAAAGTTGTTTAGTTTGATGGTCCCTATCCTACTAATAATATAAATGTGAAAGTTTGTGGGTTTGGATGTTTAGATGTTTGGATGTTTGTTCCTCAATCACGCAAAAACTACCGAATGGATTTGGTTGGAATTTGGCACACAGATAGTAGATAGCCTAGATTAAAACATAGGATACTCTTTATCCCAATATTCCCGCGGGAACGGGAACCACGCGGGTGAAACCGCGGGCGGCCGCTAGTCTACCATATTCGGCATTACTCGTATTTTTGTATCACATTGTATAATGCATCTTTTATAAACGTTTGACCAGAAATGGTAAACATAAATAAACAAGTAATAACAATAATTGAATATTTATCAGAGTATCTACTAAAAATAATGAAAAAATATTCCATTTCAAACCAAATATTATCAACTAATAAGAAATTAATTGCTTATCGTTTCATAATATGATACGAAGTTTATTTTACATATTATGTATAATTATTAAATACATTAAGAATGCATTAAATATTAAGATGAAGAACCACTAATTTGTAATTAACTGTTATTTGAAACTATTTAAGATAAAATTTTTGTTCACGCTATTTTTACTCTCAAAAATATTTCCTTGTATAATAAAGGAATTGCTGAGTATAATCCCTAGTAATTTTGATATTTAAATATAATAAATTAAATCATCTTTGTATGTATTTACATACATCAAATATATACGTACTTCTTAGACATATTTCGAGATAAGAGTAACATTTATATTTTCAGATCGACTTATTCCCATCTTCCAACTTAGCTACCCTCCACCCCACCCCAGGTTAGATGTTGGGAATTTTTCGTGTCATCTTCCAACCTACCTCAGGTTGGATAATGGGATTATTATTATCTTTTTTATTTTTTCTATTTTTGTTTAATGTACTGTCAAAACTTATACTGCTGTACAAATAAACGAAGAATAATTGTATACTTAGAATAACAAAAAAGTTTTTTGTTTTTGGAATAATTATGACACTTTGAGACGTCGAACGTAAGAAGTAATCATGCTAAGCGATATCTTTTGTTAAACTAGGTATAAACTTATTCTTTGTTTATTTGTATGGCACATAGTCGATTACTAAATCGCATTTTTGACATGTTTGAAATTGGCAACAAAAATAGTTAGATTAAGATAATGTATTCCCATTCTATCCAACTTGAGGTAGCTTACAAAAATTCCCAACGTCTTACTTGTGGTGGATAGCTAGGTTGGTAGGTGGGAATTAGTCTACATCTACAGATCACCCAATTCCGAAATATGTAGGTACATCAATTTTAATCAGCGCCCAAAAAGGTTCGAAGCAAAAACTATCGATAGCAAAAGAAAAAGGTCGACAAAATATATTTTCGGGACGTCGTGGAAAAAAGTGATAAAAAAATACCTACAAAAAAATGCAACTCGCGATCGCAGCCAATCGGCTCTTTGTTGACTCGCACGCCCCGCCCCGCCGCCACTTTTCCTCTTTGACGCGTCAAAAACATAATAAGCCATTTCAACGGTTTTTCCGACACACGAATGTGTGTTCTCGGCTTTTCTTTCGCCCAACTTTTTGGCGGAAACTTTTCGAAGTGTACGAAATGCCAGATGTGGAAAACAAAGTTAATGTTAGATTTTGTTACATGAACCTTTTCAAACATTACTATTTTCAGATAAAAAATATCAGAAACCAAAATTACGACATCAATTACGCAAATGAAAGAAAAAATACGATTGATTCGATAAACTTAATTGAAGTCAAAGTAAAGTAAACGATAAGACGAAAAAGCATTTCATTTGAATAAACAGCATTTCATTAAGTAATAAGTTCTACTTACAATATCCCTGAAGCTGAATGTAGGACAGAAGCTTAGATTTGTTTTCGTAGCAGTGACGTTGTTAATTAGCCGGCGCTCGCTGATTCATCACTTTATAACGTCTCAGCGGCTAGTCCAAGCCGATACAATTACCACACTGCAACTATCGAATCCAGTTTATCGATACAAAATAACAAACAACACTATTCCAAGTTCGAATTCGGGACGCACAAAATGTTTGAATTCTCGACAGAGAACGCGCGTAAGATTTTTTTTTCTGCAGCTGTCAAAAGTGGCGCAGGCGAGCGCGGATACGGCCGTCCACGTCAGTGCTCTGACGTTCACTAGCCGCGACTCGGCGTAAGTCGAGGAGAAGAAGGCAGCGGTCTCTACCAACCCGCCTTTCGTTTGTCTCGCTCTCGCGCAGCAATGCCCGCCCGTACCATTTTTACGGTTTAACCGACTCAATTCAATTCAACTCAACTCAATTGTCGTGGCGCGAATGCCTTCGCACTGGACGCTAGAGTGAGACGTATAGCATTCGCTTTTCCAGGCACTGCAACTTTTTCTCGTCGATCATAGATAATCATGGAAGTAGAGTTCCTAAGAACTCGATGTCGAGTGACGCTGGCGAGCGTTGACGTTCGATGCGTTAAAATCAAGAATCGGAATTGCGTTCGGAAATGCGGAATAGAGCCTTAATCTTGGTTTAAGACGCAGCAGTGGTCGCCGATGTTTCGTTTCGCTCGCGCCACTATCGTCCGGTGTGCCGGTCGGGCACGCCAGAGCGAGAAATCCGAGGCGCGATAGGCGGTGCCTTTTCTCTCGGCTCTTGCCGCTGGGTGTGTAAAGTTTTAGGCCGAAACATGTAAAAATGCATCTTGAAAAAAAGTTATGTATTAAAAAAAGAACCTTAGTGCGCGGTGGGGGCACATTAATGCTAGCGGGAGGTAGTGAGGATGGCTTTTTTTCGCATGCCGTATTTTCGGGGGTGTCCGTAACTGGACAATGCATTATAGGACTGTTCTGGCTGTTCGAGCGCATCACCTTAGTGGCCCATTTGAACGCATTGCGTTTGATTGACATTCGTTGTTTACGCTGAATTCTAACCAACACTTGATTTTTTATTGAACTATTAAAACGTCGGTAAAATGTAGTACGCTTTTATCAGGAAACCCGTATTAACTGCGAAAAATGTTAAGGAAAATATAAATTTTGTCCAACTTCCAAACTGCTGAAGTTTTTTTTAATTCAGGTTATTTGTAAGAAAACTAACTTGATCATAATCATGATGGAAGTAACAAAGTAAAGAAATACAGCGTCAATATTTTTGACAAATCCGAAATCTCTACATTGTGAGTTCTACATATCAATGGTTTACACAAAATCTGACACCATTTCCATTGTTTATCAACAAGAAAAAAAAATTACTTTAGGAAGCAATTCTTTCGAAAACAATATCAAATATTTCACATAACTTCAGATGAGTTCAATACAGGGTGTCCCAAAATTTTTCCACAGTACTTTAAATATTGAAGATAAAATCAAATTTAAGTCTTCTTTCACTAAAATTTCCTCCCATCAATATTTAAGGTACTTTCCCTTCGTGCTTCTTCAGGATTGCTTTCATGAAAAAAAATTATAATAATGAACTCCCTAGACCTGAAATCTACCGGAATCCTGAACCAATTTTTATGTCATAAAAATCAAAATTTAGTTTTACTGAGAGACTCTAGCTAGTTTTTATATTAGCCAGTATTATAAGAAGGCATTTTCCATTCGATTTTATAGTAGTCAAAATAGCGCTTTTTATCAACAACTGCTTATAAAATCGAATCGCCACCTCATTTAAATTAAATGACCGGAAATCAACCCGGGTAAATCCCACATAACAACTGAGTGTCCTACACTTAAGATTTTTTGGGATATTTCTTTTAGGAGATCTATTTTTATGTCAGACCTTGACGTCAACATCCCCTAATGATCACTTAGTATTAAGTTAGATTGTGGTCTTGTGAGACATCTACGAGTATGTTTTTGACAATGAAAAATCAAAAACATAAACAGTTGCATTCCGAAATAATAATTGTTTTGGATTTTTTGTCTCTTCATAGAATTAGACTTAGATATTAAAAATTATATTGGATGTTTTTTGAGACTTTTTCTCAGTTCTAAAGTAAACTGCGTAGAACTATGGTCGAGCTGACATAACTTTCATTTTTAATAACTTACTTAGTTATCAAAAGGAAAAAAGATGGTTTCATTATAAAATTAAAATATTTTTTTGCAATTTTACTTTTTAATGTGCTAAGTTTTAACGAGAGAACTAAAATCTTTGGACCAAACTTGCTATTTGGATGAAAACTTCGTGAGGTGGATTCTTAAAGCTCCAAGGTTGACCGTTTTACCATCTGTTCACGCAACAATATGTCAATAAAATGTAACGGTAAACTCTAGATTTTTACTTACGTCGAAACAGTGTAATTGATTATTATAATCATCTTTAAAGTATGGTTAATTTCAATATTTCATTGCTTTGATTAATGATTGTGATGGAGAATCATCTCAATTTATGCTGTGGTTATTTTTCAATTTGATGACTCTAAATGAAATAAAAGCAGCCCTTGACAAGTTCCTTGCCGGTTCTTCTCGTTACAAGGACTTGCGAACCGATGGCGTAGCTTTTTGACATTCACAAGTGTTTGTAACAGGCTAGACTGAAAAAAAATTTGAATCTTGATTGTTGAATAGTACCTATTTTTACCTCAGAAAAAAAACTACATCGAGCTCTTTGTCAGTAATAACAAAACAAGTTTCGATAAAAAAGTTTAATTGTTTAAAGGAGAATGACCACTAATGGTACTACCTTTTTAGGCCCTGTGCCTCAACAAAATAAAATCCAATAAAACTTATTATTAAAGATAGAAGAGAGATAGATATATTTGAAACTATCTCTCGTTTTCTGAGATTGAAGACAGTTTTGAGTTTGACATATCTCTGTCAACATCCTCCATACTGTCCAGTATCTAACCTCAAAACACTACAGAAAATTTCATCATCATCATCATTATATCAGCCGCACGACACCCACTGCTGGGTATAGGATTCCCTCAAGGATCTCCACGAAGATTTAATATATAATAAATACCAGGAAAAGAAAAGAAAAACTAAATACTGATTATGCTACTTATGGCCTTTACTGCTTATGGCCTTTCCAGCTAAATTCCAACAATACATATTTTCTGTGGTCCTTAGAAAATGGTCAATCTCTTTTGACTACAGTCGTTTGCATGGTTAAAAACATTAAAAAATAATTTTACTGACTGGCTGGTCCATCAGGTCCCAAAAGGTTTCCAGACAGACTTTTACACTAAAGTAAAACAAGTAACTATGTGTCTTATGGCTGATTTTTCAATGCCTCTAGATAAAGCTTCATTTGATAACGTATTAAACTGCCAAATTGAAAATGTTTGTCATAAGTTAGTTAGTCAAATTTTTTATGACTTTTATTTTAATTTGTAAATTATTTAATGACATGTGTTATCTTAGGATTGAAAAATCACATTGACCTGAAACATTTTTTTTCTGTGTAATAATATAGAGGTCAATGAAAAATCTGCTCTTAAACGTCGCATCGTACTGGGGTTTTCAGGCCAGAACGAGCATTACAACCATCTCCAACTTCTGTATCAAGTATTTTGTATACGTTGTTCAAACCTCTACTTAATAAAAGACTACGGCTTTATCACAAAAGATCGCAAATCCCTGTTTAATTTCAGACACTTTATTTAAATGTGAAGCTGTCTCTTTCAAACAATATTGTCAAGAAAACCACAATATCACATTAAAACAGTGTGTCTAAGTTAAAAACTTGTTGAACAGTGTTTTGTGGCAAGCCCGAAAAGTCTGGCCAAACTGGTAAGTGATTTTTAATGTTACTAAAGGCTGATCAAAGCGTCGAGTGTGATAAGTAACACAATTAGGGAACAGCTCAACATCGTCTGCCGCAGTTCACTCGATTAGACCACCTTTATGGTGTTTAAGGTTCACTTCCTAATAAACGGTACTCACGCCATCAGTATAATAATTACAAACTTGCAACAATAACTTAGTTCTAAACTAAGCAAAGTCAGTGATGTGGAGATCTTTTATCGGATCAACATCAGCCTTTTTTACTGTCCCCTCTACTGGGGCACATGCCTTCCTTATGGGTGGATAAGGAGGATATGCCATTACCCACCACGTCAGACCAATGCAGATTGGCGGGTTAACAACTAGGTACAAATGCAGCAGGGACCAATGGCTTAACCTGCTTTCCGAATACTGAGGAGCTCGAGATGATAAATTTTGGTCATCAAGTCAACGGTATTTTTTATGTATATGTTAGGTGTAGCCGATTTGCTCGCGGCTAATACTAGGTGTAGCCGGCTAAAACTAGGTGCAGCATGGGATATAAAGAAAGTTTTTTCTGTTGTCTGTTAAAAAAAATAACCTCGAAATTTAAATTTCTAACCTAACCCAGGACCTACAGGAGTAAAGCAGATCGGTTACACCTAGTTTTAGCCAACAGCTATCGGCTACACCTAGTTTTAGCCGGCTGTAACTAGGTTTAGCCGCACTTCGGGTATTAGCCGTAACATATATAATAACGTAACTGTAGCAGTTTTTAAAATCTTTTTTTTTCTATCAGAAAATTGTTTAAGTGTGGTCCCATAAATTTTTACAAAGATCTGGCACGTAGTTTTTTCATCATCCTAAAAAATATCAATTATTAAGCTATTATTAATAGCCATTGCCTTTAGTTTTTTTCGTTTTTACGGATTTTCAGGCTTTTTATTATTAAAGCTCTCTTCTAAGTTGTTGTTTCCAAGAAAGGCGACTAAGTGTTTGTACATACACTGTTTACAATAAAGTATTTGTATCGCACAAATTCTAAGCACATACCACAGTTTTTAAGCATCGAGACCAGCGCTGTAGGCAGGATCATCACAGTTACTCCAAACGGCATTATACAGGGTGTTACATAACAAGCCGTACACATTCCTATCCAACTGCAGCGAGGTGTGAGACAGGGAGATGTTATTTCTCCGAAAATGTTCTCAGCTGCGTTGGAGGACATCTTTAAACTCTTAGACTGGAAAGGACTCGGCATCAACATTATTGGCCAGTACCTAACACCCCTTCGTGTTGCCGATGATACAGTTCTTCTGGACCTTGGAAGACCAGAACACAATGCTCGAAGATCTCCGTAGTGCTTCCCAAAGAGTGGGTCTTAGGATGAACATGGATAAGACGAAAATCATGTCGAATGCCCATGTTGTGCCCGCTTCAGTTCATTTTGGGAACACTACACTTGCAGCTGTTGACCGTTTTGTATACCTAGAACAGGTAGTCCAGTTAGGTAAGTCCAACATCGAGAAAGAGATCTCTCGTCAAATCCAACTCGGATGGGCAGCATTTGGGAAGCTTCGAAAAATCTTTGTGTCCGATTTACCTCAGTGTCTCAAGACGAAAGTCTATGACCAGTGTGTGTGTTGCCAATGATGACTTACGGCACTGAAACGTAGTCGCTAACTATGAAACTGGGTCTCATAAGGAGGCTCAAAGTCACCCAGCGTGCAATGGAGAGAGCCATGCTCGGCGTTTCCCTGCGTGATCGAATCAGAAATGATGAGATCCGCAGGCGAACTAAAGTAACCAACATCGCTCGAAGGATTGCTCAGCTGAAGTGGCAGTGGGCTGGACATATAGCGAGAAGAACCGATGGCCATTGGGGCGGAAAGGTTCTTGAATGGCGACCGCGCACCGGATGGCGCTCCGTTGGTGGCCCCCCACAAGGTGGACCGACGATCTGGTGAAAGTCGCGGGAAGCCGCTGGATGCAGGCAGCGCAGGAGAGATCCTTGAGGGAGGCCTATACCCAGCATTGGGTGTCGTGCGGCTGATATGATGATGATGATTTATATGGAAAATTGCTAAGTGACAACCTTAGACGCAAAAAAACTATTGATTAAAATAATCAATACCCTTAATGGGCAAAAAGCAAAACTACTATGCAGTTTGTCATGATTTTTTTTTTTCAAAAAAGTGGCGGTTTTAGGGCTTATGATAATTTTCCAGGGTTGTATGCATACCCTATCTACCAAATTCGGCTTAGGGGTTTTTTCTAACACGTTGTATAATACTGCTTAAAAGAAAACTCGGTAAATTGACTATTACAGCTTTCGATAAATATAAAATTTAAATAAAATCTGATTGAATTTATCAGAAAGACACTTTTTCAAACTAAGTTTTTTTTTGTATGGAAAATCATATGGTGACCCCTATTTTCTTTTGAGCAGTATTTAATGGACTGTTACCTGTATGTTTAACTCGGAAACTTCATTTCATTCAATAAAATCACACATTCCACAAGCAGAAATCACTAAAAAATTCAAGGCTCTAACTTTTCCATAGCACTAAAATAGACAAAACAATCTCTTAGACACGGCAGACGATGTAAGCAAAGAGTTAACGTAAATAGCTTAATGCCGTCACAATTTTAAATCCAACCAAGTTGCGCCTCGAAAGTTGCCGAGACCGTTAATAATTGATAGCCAAAGGCTGCAATACGTATACGAGTGTTTAATAGTGAATCATTTTGGAGAATAGTGTGATTATTTCGATAACATGGCCTTAAAAGCCTTTTCGCCTCAACGCAATGTATTTACATTTTAAAAATTCGCTTATTTCTCGTTAATGAAACAAAGAAAAATTAAATTATCTGAGCACCTATTAATAAAAATGAATAAAACAAATAGGTAACTTTAAGTTACTACTGTTAAGACGTGAAGGCGTAACAAATAAACAAACGAACAAACTTGAATTTACATTCGGCAACATTACTTGCGGTTCTATTCAAGAACTCTTTCGATTTTTAGTAGAATAAAACATAGCTACACATTCCCATTTATAACTTTAACGAAAATAGAAAGCAAAAAATAATTATATTCACTTAATTTCTTCTTTCAAGATAATAAAATAACCAAATAATGTTTCTGTCTGTGAATTATGTTTAAAGGCCAAAAGCTTGATAGCAAAAATTCCCTTAATCCATTGCAAAGGCAAGTGTTCCAAAAGCTCGAATACGTAATAGATGCCAGTATTAGATCGCCGGCTGCCGTATATTATTATCTGAGTCTGGGTCGCTTCTAAAAATTAACAACCCCCCAGATGTTAGGGCTACAGTTGTGTTCTGTTTTGCACAGATCTTAGTGCTAAAATTGTCTGTGTTAATTGAAACATTTAAGTAGTGTAGAAGAACATTGTACCTATTTATACTCTGATAATGGTGGACAGAAATATTTTTTATTGAATGGATGTTAGCTCTACACAAAATTGAATAAGTTTTTTATTCTTAACGATCTTTGCAAATCCGACCAGAATTTGCAAAAATCGGGTGCTCACTTAGCCGGATTCAGTCCAGACAATAACATAATATCATTATATAATAAATGATAATTAATTGATTAGGTATCTACAAGTAACCATAATGCATATTTTTTATTATAATAAATATGTGAGAATATTAAATTATTATTGAAGTCATGGTCTGTATGTCACCGATTTGTGATTTATGGAGAAACATTTTGTCTGCCAAGACAAGATAAGGCTGTTTTCTGGCGAAATGAATTTATATATATGGGATTTAATAATAGTACATTATGAGTCAAGTTAGCTTAGGTTGCTCATTGCACACAAGGCTGTGGGTTGCAGCCCGAGCCGCAGGCGAGGGTGTTACTCATCCGAGTGTGCAATAAGCAAGAGCTCACGAGTTTCATACGACGTTTTTCAACACATTTGCGAGGAAAAAACAAAGTAATTTACCACACAGCAACAAATACGACAAAAACAAAATATGATAATTATGATGGGAAAAGGCGCGCAGGTTTTTTTTTTGTTTTTTTCACACGCCAAATGCAAGAATATTTTGCGAATAAATGGCTGAGTGAGCATACAGCCACTTCAAAATTATAATTTTAAGTGATAAAATGCAAATATTTTAATATTTTATAACAAAATATTGTAAATTATGAATAATTTGATAATAATAAATATTTGTTACACCTAATTAAGGACTTACACAAGACTTACACATTTATTTATTCCAAATATGTATATGAATTTTCAGCGGCATAAAACCTCTTTGTCGCTACTAAAAAAATAACTGTATTACCCGGATAAATTGGGAATGCTCTGTTTACTCGCATATAACTTGCAGTAAGGTACTTATTTAACTTTGTAGGGATAATTCTGTAACCAACTAGTGTTTTATATTTGTTGTTATTGCACGCGTCTGTTATTGCTCGGTTTATGGCCCTAAAAGCGATGTATTAGGGGTCACTTTACGAGCAAATGTGTTGAAAAATATTTATAATATTTAGCAGTGGTTTAATGTTACCATTTGACAAAGAAAAAAGGAGTGACTGACAAAGTCAATATATGAAGAACTACAGACTTTTCGCATTGACCATGAAGGTTTAACAAATGAGAATCCGACTTTTGGCAAATCCGACCAAGTGCAAATAATTGTTTCTTAAGCCGCATACTGACTGGGCGAGCAGCCTCGCGAGGCAGCCGCGCGAGGCAGCCGCGCGAGGCAAATCCTCGGTCAGTCAGGACGCGCCTCGCCTGAGGCAAACGCATGCACTGCCTCGCGCGAGCGTGCCGCGGCCCGAGCCAAACAGTGGCGGTTTTTGACGATGATCAAAAGGCACCTCGGTAGGTTTGCCTCGCGCACTCAAGACGGTTGTTTTGCTTTACCTAGCTTGACCGTTCATGCGTGATGGAAAAAGAACAGTGTCTTAAAAATATAGACTATTTTAGGATATTTGAGACTTTGCAAAGTTCTGACTTTAATAATAGAGGACTAAGACTCGTATTATATAATCAAACTCAAACTCAAATCTCTGCTTGAGTACAGTTAGAAAGGGATGGCGTTATATGCGGAGACTTGAATTTAAATTTGATTCTATAATACGAGCCTAAGAGAAAATGCGTGGAGAAACATAAACCAGGAAATGAACATTCCAAATAAAGATTAAAATAAAGATGGATTATAAGTCGAAGATGGCGATAACTTTCCGAATGTACGGTGTTAACATGCGCGGTCTCTGTGTGACTTCACGTTAAACTGAGCGCTCGATGCTGGCTCAGCCTCACTGTGGTCAACCTTGCTTGCCGCGCGCGGCACCCTTATGCAATAAATCTACAGAGCGAGGCTGCCTCGTGAGGCTGCTTGCCCAGTCAGTACGCGGCTATTTTATTTTGGACAACAACCAACAATAATGGTGAAGTGTTGTCTTGTAACTAAATAAGGCATTGAATACATTAAATAAAGAACAAACAATGTTAAAAATCAACTAGGAACCAACAAAGATTGATTTTCCTCTTCACAAAACCGTTTGCCCATTGGGAGAATGTATTAGTTATAGGGTCCACTTCAGCAAAAAGACCTCACCCGCTGACATCGTCACTGATAGCTAATTTCTACAGGGTGATTTTAAAATACACACTATAGAGAAAGTTTCAGGACTGAAACTGAATAAGTTTCTCTAAGAAACAGAGATCGAAATACGAAAAAAAAGTTTAATTATTTCATACAAACCAGAGTAATAACACGGGCTTGACCAAAATTTTTTACGTTTTCTTTACGATTTTTTTAAAGATTAAAAGTTCAGTTGCATAGACTGAATATTTTCTAAAAGTATATCACAAGATTAAATTCGCCCTGTAATTTAAAACTTACTGACTCCTACGTAGTCAAGTGTAAGCACTCTACGGCGCTAAAACACGGTCGAAAATCAATATTATTTACTAGCTGATGCCCGCGACTTCGTACGCGTGGACTTTATGACTTCGGGCTTCGGCGTATGCATATAAATGAACTAATGTAGTTACATAAGAAAATACTTGTAGCATTGTTATGATTCTGCATCAGGTGTTCCAGATCTTCGATTTTTATACCTCAACAAATAATGCTGATCAGGGTAAACAACTTTTGCTAAGGTGTCATTTTTATATTTTGTATAGTTTAGCTGGATCATTATGGTTCTGCATCGGGTGTCCCGGATCTTCAATTTTTATACCTCAACAAAAATGCTCATCAGGCTGAACAACTTTTGCAAAGATGACATTTTTATATTTTGTTTAGTTTAGCTGGACCATTATGGTTCTGCATCAGGTGTTCCAGATCTTCGATTTTTGTACCTCAACAAAAAATGCTCATCAGGCTGAACAACTTTTGCTAGGGTGTCATTTTTATATTTTGTATAGTTTAGCTGGATCATTATGGTTCTGCATCGGGTGTTCCAGATCTTCGATATTTATGCCTCAACAAAAAATACTCATCAGGCTGAACAACTTTTGCCAAGGTGTCATTTTTATATTTTGTAAAGTTTAGCTGGATCATTATGGTTCTAAATCAGGTGTTCCAGATCTTCGATTTTTGTACCTCAACAAAAAATACTCATCAGGCTGAACAACTTTGCAAAGAAGTCATTTTTATATTTTGTATAGTTTAGCTGGACCTTTATGGTTCTGCATCAGGTGTTCCAGATCTTCGATTTTTATACCTCAACAAAAAATACTCATCAGGCTGAACAACTTTTGCCAAGGTGTCATTTTTATATTTTGTAAAGTTTAGCTGGATCATTATGGTTCTAAATCAGGTGTTCCAGATCTTTGAATTTTGTACCTCAACAAAAAATGCTCATCAGGCTGAACAACTTTGCAAAGATGTCATTTTTATATTTTGTATAGTTTAGCTGGACCATTATGGTTCTGCATCAGGTGTTCTAGATCTTCGATTTTTGTACCTCAACGAAAAATGCTCATCGGGCTGTACAACTTTGCAAACTGTACAACTTTTTTTATATTTTGTAAAGTTTAGCTGGATCATTATGGTGCTACATCAAGTGTTCCAGATCTTCGATTTTTGTACCTCAACAAAAAATACTCATCAGGCTAAACAACTTTTGCCAAGGTGTCATTTTTATATTTTGTATAGTTTAGCTGGATCATTATGGTTCTGCATCGGGTGTTCCAGATCTTCGATTTTTACACCTCAAGAAAAAATGCTCATCAGGCTGAACAACTTTGCAAAGATGTAATTTTTATATTTTGTATAGTTTAGCTGGACCATTATGGTTCTGCATCAGGTGTTCCAGATCTTCGATTTTTGTACCTCAACGAAAAATGCTCCTCAGGCTGAACAACTTTTGCTAGGGTGTCATTTTTATATTTTGTATGTTTTAGCTGGACCATTATGGTTCTGCATCGGGTGTTCCAGATCTTCGATTTTTATACCTCAACAAAAAATGCTCATCAGGCTGAACAACTTTTGCTAAGGTGTCATTTTTATATTCCTTATAGTTAAGTTGGACCATTATGGTTCTGCATCAGGTGTTCCATTTTCCAAAATCAATTATACCATAAGTTACTCCCGCATTATACTTAAATCACAGATCCCGTGCCTTTCACGACCTTCTGGTACATTGAAAATGAATTTAATAATTGAATTTTATAAAAAATATATTCCTTTGAATGAGTACTTACAATACTTTGACATCACAGCAAAGCCATGAACAATTTTGGATTTACTTTTTTGTGATTCCTGTGTATGAAATTCATATAAAAATATTTCATATTTATAATCATTACTATTTTATTGAAAGGTAGTAACTATAACCTAAAATATATTAAAAAATCAAGATTTATTTTGAAGCCCTCGGCTTCGCCTCGGGCTTCAGCTACGTCAACTCAGCGACGCGAAGCGCATCTAAGGAGCGCGCTTCCCGAAATTACGCCTACAGCTACATATTGTAGCCCTCATTGATACGCGTCTTTTGATTTGAGGCTTCAACCATTCATGTAGCCTTAAAACTTATGACACCAAGGCGATGTCGCACTCAAATTGTAGCCGACTAAATTGTTCAGAGGAATTTTTCTCAAAATTTTGATATCATTCTTCGTTTCCAAAATATCGAGCGCCAAAATCAAAAAATCGCAAAAAAATTAGATTTTTTTCCACTATTTCGGCCATAATTTTTTACGTTTTTTATTTTCTCGAATAAATATTTTTGCACCTTGTAGCTCTCGTAAATATGCGTCTTTTGAGTATTTTTGAATATCATATCTTCACAACTTTCTGTGATATAAGGGGTTCGCACTTTTCGTGAAATCGGTGCCTATACTGGAGCGAATGAAAAGACATTTGTAATGTCAAAACTTTTACTATATTCATACTATGAATCATGGTAGGGTTTTGTTGTGGCCGGTCATGGCACACTACGGTGCTGGCTATAGTGATGGGAAAATTAAATAAAAAGAATCATTCTAGGTACCTATGAATGATAAGTTTCAGTGCGCAGACGTCTTAACTCGTAAACCTTAAAACGAGTTCAGCAGTATAATAATGTTCTACTAAAACACAAAACTACGTAGTAACTACTTAGCAATCTATGACAAAACTTTAGAATTTACATGCGAGTTTTCGTAAATTAGACCATTATTTTTTAATTTCTTTTAATCTGGAATGGAATTCACTTCTCAAGCTTACGCGCTCACTAGACATGAAATAAAACGTAACACTTTTTAACGGATACTAGCGCGGTTTTATTGAAAGTACTTTTGTAATTAGTTGGTATTTGGTTTGTACGGAACCCTTCATGCGCGAGTCCGACTCGCACTTAGCCGGTTTTTTAGGGTTCCGTACCCAAAGGGTAAAAACGGGACCCTATTACTAAGGCTCCGCTGTCCGTCTGTCTGTCTGTCCGTCTGTCTGTCTGTCACCAGGCTGAATCTCATGAACCGTGATAGCTAGACAGTTGAAATTTTCACAGATGATGTTTTTCTGTTGCCGCTATAACAACAAATACTAAAAACAGAATAAAATAAATATTTAAGGGGGCTCCCATACAACAAACGTGTTTTTTTTGCCGTTTTTTGGTCCGGAACCCATCGTGTGCGAGTCCGACTCGCACTTGGCTGGTTTTTTTATTTTCCCGACATTTCGGCACCTTCGCAGCTGCTGTGATCACGCGGAACTGAAGCTACTCGTGAGCCTTTTCAAGAAAACCGCGCTGGTATCCGTTAAAAAGTGTTTTATTTCATGGAATGGAATTCATTTTCTTTAATGCGATAAAGCTACCATCCGCTTTCAGAATCGCTGTTTCTTCTAACAAACTGTGACCCTTATCAAAAACTCGGCTCTCGCGAAACGTAGAGGGCATCAGATAAAACTTGATTAATCTATGAAAGGAGTTCTTATTATAATATACTAATTAATGATGGAGGCTAACAATTCATTATCGAAGCAAAACTGCCTTCCGAACAATAATGATAATGAGTGTAATTAATTATAGGAAGTTGGTTCAAGACGCAAGGAGGGGGGAGAAGGGTGGAGGGTGGAGGAGCGTTTAGTTTGCGAAAGGAGGTCTTTTGATTTTATTGAGATAGAATACAAATGATAAGACGCTGGGTGTTGATCATTTTTAAATGTTGAGAATTTTTCAATTGTGGATCCTCTTGCGTGAATGTCGGCAAAATTGAAGAAAACTATGTTTTTACTGTGACAGTATCGTTAGGATGCCAGAGAGATCATTATAGCGGTCAACTTAAGAGCAAAATATTCGAATATCATAATCCACGCGAGCAGCTTCGATAAATATATCCTGTAATAGAAAGTAATTGTATACCTACCTATCATAATGTTTGCTTTATCATTACACCATGACATAGAAGATAACTCAGGGTTTATTCACAGCACAGCCTACATAATAATATACCCACCACTTCAAACGACCGCGTCGCAGTGATAAAAAGTGGGCAAGCAGTGGAATCGTGTGAACATCGTTTTAACCGACTTCAAAAGAAGGAGGAGGTTATCTTTTGATGACGAATGAATAAACTAAACTGTTTTTTTTTTCATTAAAAAATTGAGTCGCCCCACGTTTTATCATTGTGGTGTGATTGTGGCCTACCCCCTACTGCATGTGGTGTGGTTGTAGAAGTTAACACCACAAAATAAGTTGTTGACTAGAGTCAGCAACTTACTTTACCTACTTAATTACTTCTTTATTTATTTATTTATCCAAACAACATTACAATTATTATATCAATGACTTTACGCTCATTACATAAACCTCCAAGCGTTGCACATTGGACTCGGGATAATGTTTCATACTGTGAGACATCTGTGAAAAAGTTGCAATGACAAAGTTGCTAAAGTGTTCAAGTGACTTTACTGAAAGCTTAGTCTAAATCTTTACCGAATGCTTCTTGATTTGGGAGGTCAGCCGATTGTCGCTGCTCTTGGCTTTCCTTACAATAATTAATAATTAAAATTTGGAGTGGAGTGGAACCTCCTTTGTCTCGTGAACAATAAACCGCTACTAAGATCACTGCTGCTTAAGTAAACGTTTAAACTTTTCTGCCTTTGATCACATTATTTTATTTAAGTAAGTGATAAATACTTAGTATTATTTTTCAATTTATTTACTGACCGTTTAAAAGTACGTAATTCAAAAAAAAATTTGAAAACGCGAATGTTACAGTTGTCGTAACGTAAATGTTTTATTTTGTAAAT
This sequence comes from Agriphila tristella, assembly GCA_928269145.1. NCBI lineage: Eukaryota > Metazoa > Arthropoda > Insecta > Lepidoptera > Crambidae > Agriphila > Agriphila tristella. The sequence continues at coordinate 33,948,816 of OV743432.1, forward strand.
TTTATTATATATTCATTACATTCGGTTTCTATTCAACCGAAAACATTACTATTCCTTATATTTATCCATACTTATCACACAAAAATAGCTTAATGAAAAAACAACCTCAAAAAATATTTCAAAATCTTCAAAACTTGAATATCGAATTAAACTTCAAATCCTTACACCATATTTGCGTTGAGATGTTAGTGCAATTCCCAAAAGCGCGATGAATCATCCTTATTCATACTTACTCAAATATTACAACCACAGAGAATCTTGTGGCCGACCGTGAGTCGGAAACAGGCATTGTGAAATAATATTATATAAGTACTTGCACGCGTCCCTTATGACTGCTAGTTATTTAAGTAAAAAAAATCGATATAGTATTTTATGAGTTTGCCTGAAAACCTTTCAAAATAACAAAGTTATACTAGTAGATTGATTTAGGGACTATTTCAGTCCGATTATGTTCAAAATTTATGGCTTCGCGGTATCACTGAAACCCTTATTGATGCCTAGAAAACTACATAAGTTTATTTTTGTTAATTGAAGAAGTACTTTAAAATGTCAAAACAAAAACTCCTTTATTTTTAGGTATCAAAGCGCTTATCACATAAAATTACCTCCGTCGTAAAGAAGAAGAGGATAATTCGCTTTAGCCAAAAGATACATGAAATAAAAATTTGAGAAAAGCTTGAGAAGTGAACAAAAGATACATTATTGGCGCCTAGAAAACTGCATAAAGTAGCTTTTTCTTTAGTTAACAAATATTTTAATTACTATGTATCTCAATCAAAACCCGCTTTTCTGATCAGGTGAGCGTTTATCACATAAAATTACCTCTGCAGCCAAGAGGTCTGTTTGAGTCTCATTCGCTTTAAGGTATCGCCTATAATTATACTTTATTGACACCTAAAAAGCTATAGACTAGTGGCTTTGTGAACTGTGGACCTCGCATCAATCAAATCAATCTTCAAATCAAAAATTCTTTAAATAAAATAATGCATTTAATAAATGTGACAAACAAAAACCTTTCTTTTATTCAGGTATCAGAGCGCTTATCACATAATACCTCCAACGTAAAGAGGTCTGTATGAGGCTCATTAGGTCCGCGGTATCGCCCATAAATACATTATTGCGGGTAGTCGGGCCGCTGCCTGCCGGTGGGTTATCGAATTAAAACTTCACTAGCAATACAAGAGTTGAACACCGTATTAATACACCATGTATAATTCGTGCGCTTGGACAAACTTGGCGTTTTCCACTGTTGTCGCCTAGCGAATGTGAGACAGAATTTTTATTTCATTTTACAGTTCGAAATGCGGCATCAATTAGTGAATTGGATATTTGTGTTTCATAGGTAATCTTAATATTTCTTATTCAAAATGGTTTCGTTTTACAAATCTACACCACTCTACAAAATACGACTTTGAAATCATCATCATCATCATCATATCAGCCGCACGACACCCACTGCTGGGTATAGACCTCCCCTAAGGATCTCCACGCCGATCGGTCCTGCGCTGCCTGCATCCATTGGCTTCCCGCGACCTTTACCAAATCGTCGGTCCACCTTGTCGGGGGCCTACCCGAAGAGCGTCGTCCGGTGCGCGGTTGCCATTCCAGAACCTTTCCGCCCCAACGGCCATCGGTTCTTCTCGCTATGTATCCCGCCCATTGGCACTTCAGCTGAGCAATCCTTCGAGCGATGTCGGTTACCTTAGTTCTCCTGCGGATCTCCTCGTTTCTGATTCGATCATGCAGGGAAACGCCGAGCATGGCTCTCTCCATTGCACGCTGGGTGACCTTAACTCCTTATGAGACCCATAGTTAGTGACCATGTTTCACTGCCGTAAGTCATCACTGGCAACACACACTGTTCATAGACTTTCGTCTGGAGACACTGAGGTAAGTCGGACGCGAAGATTTTGGTATGACTTTGAAATACAGAGAGGATTTAAAAGTTTTATATTTTGCTATCTTTCTCTTTCTTGAGAAAAAAATATTGTATTTTATTTTACAAAGGCAAAAGTATTCACAAATACGAAAATCATTGGTAACTCGATTTGTAAAATTAAAATATTTGTTTTAAAATAAATGCTTATATTTTAAGAACCTCACGAAATATTAATTTTCATGCTAAGAACAAGACAAAAAACTTGTTATAAAGTGAACGATGTTTTTTACTGACTTTCAACATAGTGTTTTCAAACCATCGCCATTTATAAACCAAAGTTTACAAAACTTATGAATAACGTTTTCATATTAAAACCATAAAGTTAATGTACTCCTTTCTTAACAGAATTTTCTAACCATCGATAAACCAATGTTTACGAAACATGATAGTAATATTTTCATGTTTAAACCAAAAAATAAGTAAACCTGTTTTCTAAGCAGAATTTTCGAAAAATCGATAAACCAATATTTACAGAACATAAGAGTAACTTTTTGATGTTTAATCCATAAAGTTAATATACTTAACTCTTCCTTTCCACCAGGAATATTAATTTATGGTTTAACTCAGTTGTCCAAATGGAAAACGCTCGGTGGGCGGGCGGCGGCGGCGGCGGCGGGCGGGCGGCGCGAAGGAGCGATCGAGGTAAGGGTACTGGCTACGTAATTAGATTTTCAAAGTCCGAATACACTGCTCGTACTTGTCTTCATAATAATGTGAGCGGATTTAACCGACTTGATAGTTAATAATAAGCAAATTAGTAATTTTCAATTTACGGGCAGGGGTGGCCTGTTGACCTGTGTAACGGGTTTTTTCTCAAAACTGTAACAGGTGTGGCAGCATCTTACCTACGCCGCACATACCACATCCACAATCCTTACATTGATGACCCCAATGGCATCAAGCACTTTCAGCCACGCAGCGCAGCCGTCACCCTACCCTACCTACTCCAGCATCTGCAGGAGTCATACCGCAAGCAGAAGAACAGCATACCAGCACTAGCCTTCAAGGTTTCATCGCAGCATTATTGACGACGCTTCCTGGACCTTTGGCAACTCTCGACGGCCGACCTGGTCTTCCCTGCCCACGACTGGAGCATCACTACCATCAACTCATACAGTCTCAACTCACCGTGTCCGGGGCATCTCCTGCAGCACTCTACTCTGGCACTTGCAAAGCTCTGACGCACTGACACATACCACATCCACAGTCCCTACACAGGCACCAGCTTCTCACACTTCAGGTCATAGTATTTCACTCAATATGTTTTTAGTTAAGTAACCTACTGTGTGATGAGTAAATTAAATATTTATTTATTTTAAGAAACGACGAAATAAAGTTAGTTATAATGTTTTTGATATTTGTATGAATGTAACATGAAATTCTTCTTTCACAAAAGGGCCTATAAACCCTGTGAGAGAAAGTTATTCTTGACATATCTAAATATAGAGCAAATATTAACATTTACAAACAACGAAAACAAAACAGGAAATTCCACTTCTGAAAATAAAACAAGTTACAGCTTTCGGGGATAGTGATCATTCTTAAAGCTAATAAAAACAACTTCGCATAAAATATTCTTGTTTTTGTCACTGGATTAAGAACCTACATACATTTATAATATAGGTACTTATGAATCTTATGATAGTTTTAATGATAATCCAAATTTAAAAAAAAAAAGCTGGTTATTCCAACTTTAATAAATCTCATCTCATTACATCTCGTTAATTCCAAGTATCAAGCCGTACCCATCCACACTTAACATCGAGGTATTGGATATTTAGTTTGCTTTGGGCCGGCCGGGGGGGGGGCGAGGTGCTTAAGTCCAACTATAAATTAGGAAGGGTACAGTTTCATTAATCACCCATACGCCGTTATTATTAATTAACCCCCTTCCGAACTACTGGAGGTATTAGCTATCGACCGGTACACCCCCATGTCAACATTTAATTCAAGTTTCAAAAATTTGCGGTGGTTTCCTTTTGTTTCTTGATCAGATGTAGGTATTACTTTCGCGAAGGTTGTTCAAGTCTGGAAATGTTATGGGTGGAATTTTCATGAAAGAACTTGTAAAAGGGGTAGAGTGTACCTTTTTCAATAAAATATTGACATGAGTTTTAGTGAAAAAAGGATTCGTGATGTAAGCAACTGTGGCGTTAGCACCCGGTCAGTTTAATTTGATTCGGTGCAATTTGCAATTAAAATTATAGATTCATTACTATTTAAATAGAGGAACATTTATGTCAGCTAAAATTGGTTGAGGGATTTCATCTTGTGATCTTGATAAAAAGAAACATGACCTAAGTAATTGTAGTAATATGTGATGTGATTTGCGTCTGAAATCTATAATTAGATTTCAAGAATTTTTTATATGATAACTTTCAGTAACAATTATCTTTTGTTGCATTGTAGTGCAATCTGTGCAATTTAAAACTTCCAAACAATACTCAATTTCAGTTCAATTTCAGTTCGAATAAGGTAACTATTACATTTTTTTCACTCTTTTTAGGGTTCCATACCCAGAGGAAAAACTGGACTTTTAACTAAGATTCCACTGTCAGTCTGTCTGTCACCAGACTGTATCTTATGAACCGTGATAGCCCGACAATTGAAATTTTTGCGGATGATGTATTTCTGTTGCCGCTATATCAATAAATACTAAAAACAGAATTTCTACGTAACCCTCGGTAGGTAAGTCTGACTCACCCTTGACGGATTTTAATACTTACTCGTTTCTTTCATCAAACCGGGAATCGAAATGGTTACACGTTCCCAATTAATGTCCTTTTATCACTCAACTTTTTGTATCATAGTATGCGAGAACAACTTCATATAAAGCTATCTGTGTTATCAATCAGGTTAAAACAAAAACACTTTATGTGTATACAGAGCTATTAGCAGCCATTAAATTAAAACGGGCACACGATTAAAGTTAATTTATGTAAATTACGCCAACTTGGAGTTAAGTAGATTTACTTGTGAACATTCATTTTTCTCGGGTAACGCGTTTCCATTGTTTTTGGGGACGAACAAGTAATTTTATAACGAGAATGTTATTATTATTTGCTTATATGGTGTGTTTTCTATTTATAATGCACAAATTTAATGTTTCCGTAAATAAAAAAAGTTCTATTTGTTTGTTCGGATTCGTCACATCATCGGGAGTCCATTAAACTTAAAATCGTAGAACATGTTCTGCATTTTTATTGTTTCATGCTACAAAGAAAATATAATTCACATTTAAATAAAGATTTTTATTATTTTAACCTTTTTACAATAAAAGCAAACAGCGTACCCTAAAAATATTTAAGTATTAATATTATTTTAAACCGACTTCAAAAAAGGAGGACGTTCTCAATTCGTCAGAGTCTTCTTTTATAGGTAAGTGTATTTGTTATTGTAGTTTTTTGGTACTGAATATCACAATATAGTTTTTTGGCATGATGCTGCTAATATAAATCAGACAACATTTTTGTCCACAACGACGAGGATTAAAAAAAGCAAATTATGAAAAATTTACGACGTGGAGTACTGGGGCGGTTCGTAAGACAGTGGAATCAGTTTGGATAAAACATAAACTTCCGTAATTAGGTAGCCGTGAAATTAATATTTGACCATGTGAACTCGTAAAACTTACTTTAATTGCATTTTTGTTTAAATCTTCTGTCTTCATTACATTTAATTAGTTTTTGGTGTTATTTTTTTGTTACTCGGTGAAATGTAAACACTTTACCTTGATTAATAAGTATAAAAGATAATTTGGCTTATTTATGTGAGAAACTAAATAGATAAGGTAATTAGTAACTGGTAAGTACTAGAAATTTAAATTACATTTTGACAAACTTTATCTCCTCTCAGTTAAATATTGAAACAGACGAAAAAAAATGTTAAATTCAATTGTTCAGCTATTAATGTACTTATTAGGTATCTACTTTAAAAGTGCGAACATTATTCGATATATTCAATTCAATTTATCACTAAAGTTTTAAGCAAAAAATTATTTCTGCTTCTATCTTCTTTAGGTAACATTTATGGAATTTTCATTGCAATAAACTGAAAAAAGAAATTCGATAAAGTATTTCCCAAACTGATGGAATGAAATAGGTAGTTTTTTTTTCAAATTAACAGCTAACAAGGAAGTGCTTATTAAAAGCATACTCTCAATTTTTTTTCTAACGCACTTTTTTTTTCTTTAACTCTACATGGGACGTTAATTGATAGGTAGTCATTCATTTATTTTTTACTTATTTTTATCTAATTTCACCCATGATTTAAATATTCTGTAAAAAGTTCTGAAACAGCTTACTGCCAACATTATTATAACAACCAGTATTATAGTAACCACAATATCCGAGCAAGAGGATGTCGCGCTACTCGCACCCACGCCCGACGAGTCACATTATGAAATTCAGTACAACATTATAACACTCGTTCGGATGATATAATGAGGAGGAGGAGGAGGAAAGGATGGAGATAAAGTCTTGTATGCAACTGTACATAATTAGATATTAAAAGACTCATGTGATACTATAATAACCCTCATTATAGTACAGTTGCATAAACAAGTATTATTCAAGTTTCGAAGTATAATATCGAAAAACAGCTGATTTAATTGAGGTGTCTGACCTCAGCACCACGCGGTCGTAAGCATCAACATTTACGCATGCGGTGCGTCTCGCTTCGGTGAATTTGGTGTTGCGAAATTTGGGTTGCATTAATGACGTCACAAGCAGATAGAATACTTGGTTTAAATAATCGCAGGTTCATTGAACCTTCTTAGTTTTTACGAGTAATTTAAGGTACTTGAATAGAATATACGAATTATTTGGCATCAAAATGTGATGCGTCCGATAGCTCTTTACTAAAGTTACTTACTTCGATTGATAATAAGAAAGTCAAAGAATCATTATCATCATAATCATTATCAGCCTCACGATACCCACTGCTGGGAAATTGGGAATAGACCTCTCCCAAGGTTCTCCACTACAATCGGTTTTGCGCTGTCCGCATCCTATAGAATATATTATGATTAATAAAAGCATCTACATAAATTCAAAAGGTTTTGTTTATTTAACGAAATAAGTAACTAAGTATCTGAAAATAAAAACTAGAAATAACGTTTTGCATTTACTTTTCTGATCATCGACCAAGTAAAACTTTTTGTAGAACCAATTAATTAGTTCGGATGGATCGTAAACATGCCGAGTGCATCTAACTCCTCAACATCAATATTCAAGTAGAGCGTTTATTATCATATCTCATTATACGAGTTAGTGCTTGTACAGGCCGAGGAGACCGTTCTTAGGTTATGACCTCACTGACGACGCGAAATTTCGCTCTTAAAACGACAACAACGAGGACCTTAAGTCTAAACAGTAAGACGCAGAATCGAACGGTAGATGCGTGTTGTAAAGTCGAGATTCAGTTTCGAAATGCAATTTGGAAATGAGATCCGGAGGGTAGATGTTACCCTTAGGGGGGTGGTGGGGGCGCCTTACCACTATTATTTATAAGGGGTGGGTCAGTCCGGATGGCTAGATGTAGTGTGTTCGAACTGCAACGGTCGGCAAACCCTGCTTTGTTCTATTAATTAGCATACGCTCAGCCTTCGGCTACTTTGAGCTTTGCCGATTAGTTGGAATGAGAACTTCTTGTGAGAAAGTCCTTGTCTTAGCTCATGTTATTGGTAACACCTACTAAATGTACTAGTTCGAGAGAAAAAATGCACTAAAACCGACCCATGCGACTTAACACCGGCTTCGAAACTATAATTATAATAAATAAAACACCTTTTTAAAAAACATATTTTTATTTCTATTATACAATTTGACTTAAAATGTTACCTAAGGTTTTAGGGTCAGCGATTAGTGATTTTATTTACAAAGCAAAAACATATGTTTTTTTAAAGCCTAAGATATTCTTAAACCCACTTTCTTTGCTTTTTGTGGCAAGTGGGTCTCTAAAAAAAGAAAACAAGAGAAATTATGAAAATCGACGTTTAAGAATCCATAAAAAAAGTTGCAAAAAGTACCGAATCAAAACTCAACTTTTACAAAACTAATTCTCATTCCCCTATGTAAGCCAAATAAAAAACCTGACAATATAATATTTTCTTTGTAATCAAACAAACAAACGATCCCAAAAAGATCGACAACCCTATACATCATAAACGTGACCTATTAAAACGAATTAACACAATTTTATTGCTGGCAACATTACCATAGAATGAAGGACTGAATCACAGCATCATTGCGGACCAATCATCTAATATCCTCTCGTCTCCTTTCTAGGAAGTCTGAATTTATGTGAGTGCTGCCATAAATGTGATGATTGCAAGCCAAATACGAAACCATTGTTCTTTTGATTAGACCACGGTATATATTTAATGGTCTTAATATCAACGTATTCTTTAACACTTAAGCACTTAGCCTAACCTTATATGTCCTATACTTTTAATTAGAATCATTTTATGAAACTGAATTAACCTCCATTAGTTTTTGTGCATAATTTTAAAAGGAAGGATGCTATAATTTATAGTTAATTAGTTTTTGCTTCATAATGCTTAATATTATTATTAATACTATTAAATACAATAATGAAAGCTAGGACCATGTGGAAATCTAAAGTGAATAATTATAATAATTAAAAGTACTACACAGAAGAAATATATGATTTTTTTTCTCTTCGTCAAAAGCTCATAATTATAACTTTACCAACTTTTACTTCTTATAAATTTATTTTGGTTTCTAATATTATCACCTAGTTGTCTACAGTAGATTACTTAAATTAATATAAATATACATCTACAGAAAATCTACAATGTTATTATTATTGTATTAATAAGTCGTACATTATACACAAGCGCCATTAAACATTATTGTCTTGACACTGCCTCAACAATGGCATTATAGTCACATTATAACTGTGTCTTTGGCAACAGTCAAAAGGCGATAGTTTTTGTTCCCGACTCCGATACGAACAATTAAGCGATGTGAGCGATGCGAGCGCTGCTTAAACCGATGTCCGCTCGTAAAATCTGCATAAGAATCCAAGACAGTAGTCTTTGCTATAATAGTTCCATATATTTAAGTAATTATACATGAAAATGCTTTAAAATTTGTATTTTAACAAGTTCCGCTTAAGATAGTTTAAAAATTTTGGCGTGTAACGCTGGTCCACCTACATTATAAAAGTATTGCTGCAAGTATAAGCGAAAATAATTATATTGAGTTTATTTACATATTTGCCACACACAGCTATCATTTAGTTAGAGCAAGCAATTATCATTGTGGTAACTTCGTCAAGGTTTTGCAAAGGACTGTATGGCATCAGCCATTTTTGGTGTCCCCACTGCTGGGGCACAGGCCTTCCTTATGGGTGGATAAGGAGGATGGGCCATAACCCACCACGTGGGAAGGACTATAAAAGTAAAATATTAAAAGCAAAAAAGATAGTAAAAATTCACAGATTTCGCAGTTCCCGCAAGAAGCGGAGCATTGAAAATGAATACAAAAGTTTACGAAGAAACTAAATCAATTCAAAAGCAAAATCCTATAATTTTTCTAAGGTATACTAGGAACTTTTTTATTTTTACGATTGATTGTATCGATATCGATTGTAAAAAGTGCCCCTGACTGCTTCGACGCGGCAGAAATATTATTAACCGATTCACAAAAATCAACTAATGCACTTCTCGTCTGCTTCCGCATCTTTCAATACCATTAATATGACGATCGGTCAATAATCATAGAAACTACATCACTTTTTATATACCGAAACACCCGTTTTTCTACAACTCCAAATTTAAAGGGACCACCTGTAGGTGGTCACGATTATAAACCGAACTCAAAAAATTTCGCTATTTTGTAGCTAAAATAATAACCTAGGACCCATTTTTTTCATTTCTTCTTAAGTCAGTTTTTTTCTCAAAATATTTACAATTAAGTAAACAAACACCCCCCAAATAACCCGAATTCTTCGAAATTTCAAAAAAGTTACCAGCCGATTTTCAAAATTCAAACGTTCACGTGTCTCAATAAATTCCTCAACTTTTGGTACTATTCCCATCTCGATCCTTTTAAAATCCTCGGAAATATGACCAAAACTACGTCTCAGGCGATTTGCATTTGATAACAATTTTCAATGGTAAAAGTATTAACTCCAAACACTTTTGTTAATTTATTGTAAAATTCGTATTTTATTTTCTATTGTAAACAACATAGCCACTGTAGAAGGCGTGAAACAGACTCATTATTACAGTTTCAGATCATTGTTTCAAGTCCGTACAATAGAATGCGAGTTCATGTCTTGTGGGGGTTTCCATAGCTGACGACTGGTCGCAAATATTATAGCGATTTCTTAATTTCTTATTAAATAATTAAGGGTGACTTATAATCGTATTTATAGACAATACTCAACATTTGAATCATGACGTTGTGCAAAAATTACGTTTTGCAAAAGTTACATTATGCGAAAGTGACCAATGTAACATAAAAACCAAATCTATATGTATGAGACGTATTCTTTATAAAATAATAAAATACATTTTATCATTGCAAACAACTGTGACATATCTCAACAGCAGCTATCAAAAAGTATTTCCAAAGTAACACTGTCGCATCGTACATGGAGAAGCGCAAACTATTCGCTAATGCGGTATTCGGCGACAGTCAGTAATTCACCGACACCGTACCGGAGAGTAATGCGCCACTTTATTGCATGTCACTCCTTAATGAGACGTATTCTTTACAAAAACATAAAAATACTTACATTTGGTCGCTGCAAAAACTGTAGCATAATATTATTATTTCAACAGGATCTATCAAATGTATTTCCAAAGTAACACATGGAGAAGCGCAAACTATTCGCTGATGCGTTGTTTGGCGACAGTCGGTAATTCACGGACACCGTACCGGAGAGTAATGCGCCACTTTATTACGTGTTACTCCTTAATGAGACGTACTCTTTACAAAATCATAAAATTACATTTGGTCATTGCAAACAACTGTGACATAACTCAACAGCAGCTATCAATAAGTATTTCCAAAGTAACACTGTCGCGTCGTACATGGAGAAGCGCAAACTATTCGCTGATGCGGTGTTCGGCGACAGTCGGTAATTCACCGACACCGGAGAGTAATGCGCCACTTTATTGCGCGTTACTCATTCATGAGACGTGCTCTTTACAAAATCATAAAATTACATTTGGTCATTGCAAACAACTGTGACATATCTTAACAGCAGCTATCAAAAAGTATTTCCAAAGTAACACTGTCGCGTCGTACATGGAGAAGCGCAAACTATTCACTGATGTGGTGTTCGGCGACAGTCGGTAATTCACGGACACCGTACCGGAGAGTAATGCGCCACTTTATTACACGTTACTCCTTAATGAGACGTACGTGAAGGCATACAAGACAGTTCTCGTAAAACACTGGACACTCGTTGTCTTTGTTTTGTGTGTGGAGCTTTTTAGTGGCCGTTTCCGAGTTTTGTTTTGATTGTTAACGATACTTACTTGAAACTTCATTTCATAACATCATATTTATGTTATTTGTTTATTTTGTAATAGACCAATTCCACAACCCAGATGAGATCATGAGACATAAGAAAACAGAATAATAACAAGAAAAAAAAATATGATTGTAAATCGTATATTGTTAGGCACTGCACAATCCAGACGAATTATGAGACCAAATGCCCAAACGGTCATTTTCCCTAGAATTCATTTAGACACCCACGTAAGAGTAGAGTTCAAGTAACTTAAGTTTTCAACATTTCAAGTAAATTCCTATTTTATATCTAAAAGGGAAGTTTCAAATCCGATTTAAGTATAGTAAAACATTTCATCTATGTTACACTTTAAAAGAAGCGCCTTAAACAGCAAGATTTATAAAATAAAATCTTCAACAAATCATGTAAATTAACATGACACTTATTTCAAAGCAACAAAGTTTATATTTAAAGTTATCAAAGGTGGCTGTGAGTGAATCAAAAGAGAAGCCACTCCGTGAAATATAAGACCACCTTACTTACTGCGCCATTCCCGGCTCAGAAATATATAGCGGGAGTAGTTGTTGTGTGACAAAGAATTGATAAGTGAAGTGTGACGAATCCATTTTGTTTTGCATTCTATTTTCATTGAAATTTGAATTGGAACATTTAGTATAGAACACTGACGACTGACGTAATGAAATAAAATTGCTTTATTTCGACAAGTTACTTTTTTGTTATCAATTTGATTGGTTAAATCAATTACTTCACTATGTTGGTTTAATGCTGTAAGATTACATACAGATAATAGTTAGATCAATTTACCTTTTGAAGTAATTACATTTGGCCACTAAAATGGTACATAATAGAAAATTTTCGCCATTTTGATTTGTAGGTAAACATGAATAAAATTTACTACCAATTTAAATAAAGTAAGGAGCTCGGTGGCGCAGTGGTTTAGCGCCTGGCCCAGCGATTGCGGAGGATAATCATGTAAGTGAACTTAGCAGAACAATGTCCAGCAGATCAAAAATAAATGTGAGTTCTATTCGCATGCAGCTGAGTTCTACAGTTCCTGATAATTTTTAAAAATAGTTCTGGCGTTTTTACCTGAAAAAGTCGATTGACAAAATGATCTGCTAACTTCCCGTAGCAGATCATTTTGCAGCAAATAAAAAAAAATGTGAGTTCTTCTCGTATGCGGCTGAGTTTTACAGTTCCTGATACTTTTTAGAAATAGTTCTGATAAGCAACGTTTGCAAGGGTCGGTCATGGGATGGGTGACCAAAAACTTATTATCTCGAGCTCCTCCGTGCTTCGGAAGGCACGTTAAGCCGTTGGTCCCGGATGCATTTGCAGTCGTTAACACTCACCAATCCGCATTGGGCCCGCGTGGTGGGTTAATGGCCCGTCCACCTTACCACCCATAAGGAAGGCCTGTGCCCCAGCAGTGGGAACATTAAAAATGGCTGATGGATGAAATAAAGTGTAGGAAGCCTAGAGATTTTCCTAAAACTTTTATGAAATTATGGTCCTTAAAAAATGAAACAGGTAATGTATTTATGTAGTCTCAAAACAAAATCCAAGAAGTGACTGATTAACATGACTCATCTCTGCACTAAGGTATTATCAGCTCTACGTAATGCCAATTTCTCCCATCCTTTTATTTTTTATTTGGACCACGTAACCGAGTAGCGATGTTCGCTGTTGTCCGTCCGCTACCGGCCCTATACACACGCAGATGTGTGTTTCTGCTGAAAGACGAAGGCGTGTGTGTGAGAGTGTGTGTGTATCGGTCGTCTTTTGTTTTGGCGACCTTCACCTTCGGGGTCGCACGTTGTTTTGTTTCCGCTCCGTCCTTTTACCCCACTTCGAAGGAATGCGTCCGGGCTCCGTTTGGCACTTTAACTTAGAACCGAGAATGCGCTTTTCATTTGTTTTGTTGTCGGTTCGTAAGCTCGATTCGCTTCTGTTTTTCCGTTGTAGGGTTTTTTCGATGCCGCTTGCCTCTGACTATGAATGGATCTCTTTGGTTTTTCTTTCACTGTGATTGTTTCTTTTCATCGGGCTTTCATACACGTTAATAGAAGATAACTGTACTTTTACTTTATGATTTATACATGTTTTTGAATAGTGTTTTAGTAAACCTTACTTATTTTTACCATTGAAAATGGTTATCAGATGCAAATCGCCTGAGACGTATTTTTAGCCATATCTCCGAGGATTTTGAGAGGATCGAGATGAAAATAGTACCAAAAGTTGAGGAATTTATTGAGACACCTGTGAACGTTTGAATTTTGAAAATCTATTGGTAACTTTTTTTGGAATTTTGCAAAATTCCAAAAATTCCGGGTTTTTTGGTGGGTGTTTGTTTACTAAATTGTAAATGTTTCGGAAATAAAACCGACTTAAGAAAAAAATAAAAAAGGGTCCTAGGGTATTAGTTTAGCTACCAAATGGCGAAATAATTTTGAAAATCGGTTAATAATTCTGTACCTTCAGTGAAAAGTGATCTAACTCGAGTTGTATCGATTTTGATTTTATTTCACTATTCAAATCATTGAAAAATTAGCTTTTTTTGTGTCTAATTGGCATATTTATAGGAGTTATATTAACAGAAATAAGTTTTGTGCATAGTGATATAAGTGCTTACTTTTTATGTTTTTTTTAGGAAAAAATTGTGTAAATTAATATATCTCTACTTAAAACAAAATGTACCGAGGCTATTCTTTTAAAAAAATAGTGTCAATAAATATAACTCGATTTAATACTTTATACACAATTCAATAACAAATGACTTGAATTGTGCGTAGTGATTTATCTAGAATTATATCATTACACACATATAATTTCAGAGTATGCTAGTTTGTGCACATTGATCCAACTCGACTTATAGCACAGAAAATTCAAAAATAATGATTTTTACTTTGTGTTTATCGATATATTTTCAATTATATCAATAATCACATAAACTTGGGAAAGGTGTTAAATGATATAATTGACTTATATCAAAAAATACAAGAATACAAAAAGTAAAACGTTTGATTATTATTTGTGTAAATTGATATAACTGCCTAAAAATCCCCCCGCAACCTCTTAATCTCCCTCCTCTCTCTCGTACCCTTCCCCCGCGCCTGCATGGACACGACATTGTGTTGTTTGCCTCAGTGTTACACCGACGTTGGTTACGACTACGACACTCGAGAGTTCGCGACACGAACAATATGAAGTGAAACGTAAATTGTATCACTTTACACAAAGCATAATGGATTGTGCCATTTAATTTATAATTATCTATATTGTTATTGATTGGACAATATCTGACCTATATTGCTTGAAATAAGGGTGAGATTGCTTCGATGCATAAAATGAATTGTATCAATATACACTAACTATTCACACTGTTGTATGTTGTATTTATACAAGAAATTAATTAGTATTCGATTTCAGTAGTAAACATCTTCTTCATCGGCAGTGGATGTCGTGCTGCTAATATCAATGGTACACAACTTCATGACACCCACTGCTGGGTTTAGGCCTCCTCGAGGATCTCCACAACAATAGGTCATGCGCTGCACTGCCCGCACACAGCAGCTTCCCGCGACTTTCAACAAAACGTTAGTCGGAAGTGAAAGAAGCGTCATCCCGGTGCGTGGTAACTATTCTAGAACCTTTCCATTTCAATGGCCATCGGTTCTTCTCACAATGTTTCCCACCCACTGCCACTACAGCTGAGCTATCCTTTGAGCGATAGTTTCCCTAAGGATCTCCTCATTGCTGATTCGATCACGCAAATTCGCACGTTTCATTGCCATAAGTCATGACTCTCACTGACTACACACACTGGCCAAAGACGTTGGTCGTCCTAAGACTGAGGCAAGTTCAACGCAAAGATGTTCAAAAAACTTCCCGAATGCTAAAGTTAGATGAGATTTGTGCTCTGGTTCTGTAATCAGTCCGATATGGTGGCATTTTTGTTTAAGTCTTATACCTCGGCACCTCGATATACATCTAGTCCATTTGGCACCTCTGGAGAGAGAGAATGCAGCACCGCCCAGGTCTCGATCGAATTAAAAGCTTTCTAATGAGAAAAGCTTTGATTGGACCAGGAAAGCCAAGCAAAGTGGCAGTTTTTACTATTTGGTGTTCTATACCACCTGCCGCAGAGTGTGGATGTGTGTCTATAGTACCAAAACCATTTCAGAAACCTGCTTGTTTTGACAACAAAAACTGTATTTTCCATCAGTACTCTGCGCCTTCAGGTAATGACAATGACTACATAATAGGTACTTAAAAATTTACCAGGCTCTATCGGTACGAATGAGTGGCCATTGTCGTCAAGCTCTAATTTGAATCCATTGAATTATTTATTTTTAGGCGAAATTGTAGCTCAGGGCAAGTAGAAAGTATTTATCACCCAATCTTGAAACTGGATCCACATAAACGAGCTCTAATCAGAGAATGGAAGAGCAATACAATAAAATAAATACAATGATGATATTTTCTTAAAAGTTGACTTTTAGTTCTACTCAAACCTGTGATTATACGAGGTATGAACGCGATAGCGTACTTAGGTAATAATCGAGTGATTTCAAAAAGTATATTTACTACGCATTGTGTATTGATCTTTCTGTATTATTTTTTTGGTGGTAGAGTCTGGTTCCTACGATCAGCAATTTGGCGTGACAAACGAAAAAAGAGTATTAAAAGTATCTAGTTTGAATTAAACTGAATACTAACACAATGCTCGTAGATCTTCGTAGTGCTTCCCAAAGATTAGGTCTTAGAATGAACATGGATAAAACGAAAATTAAGTCGATTGCCCATGTTGTACAAACAAGCTCTAGTTCATGTTGGGAATACTACACTCGAAGTTGTAGTTCATTACGTATAACTAGGAAGAACAGGCAGTCCAGTTAAGTAAGTCGAACTTCAAGAAAGAGATCTTTTGTCGAATCCAACTTGGATAGGCAGCATTTGGGAAGTTTTGAAAAACTCTTTCCGTCTAACTAACTTACCTTAATGTCTCAAGACTAATGTCTATGACCAATGTGTGATGCCAGTGATGACTTACGGCAGTGAAACGTGAAACAGAGAAACTATGAATTTCTTAGAACTATGCTCGGCCTTCCTCTACGTAATCGAACCAAAACTTGAGTACATACGTAAGAGAACTAATGTAACCGACATCGCTTGAAGAATTGCTCAGCTGAAGTGGCAGTGGGCGGGACACACAGCGAGAAGAACCGATGGCTGTTGGGATTGAAAGGTTCTGGAACGGCGACCGCGCACCAGACGACGCTCCATTGGTATAGGTTCCTGACAAGGTTGACCAACCATCTGGTGAAGGTCGCGGCAAGCCGCTAGATCCTCGAGGGAAGCTTATACTCAGTGGTGGGTGTCGTGCGGCTGATATGAAGATGATTAGTCTAATTTGCTGGTGTCTATTTAATATTTTATTTATTTTTCACGAATTATATCACTATTCACATAGTAAATATAGTAGTTATATCGTTAGTGATAATAGTTGAAACAATTTACACATCGGTTTTTTTCAAAATAATTGTGTAAATTGATATAATTCGATTTTTTTTAACGATTCAACAGAACAAAACTCTAATTACTCATATTTAGAGATTGTTTAACAATGTTTCTTCGACAACTTGAAAAAAAACCTAAAATTAAAAAAGTTGACACAAAAAGTTAAGGTAAGGTATCATTTTACACAAAAGCAGATGTGCCTGGTGTAAAATGATAGAAGTATTATTATATCAATATACACAAAATAAATAAATGTGCCAAGTGATATAACTGAACATTTTCTTGAATACTGAAAAATCTGTAAGACTTTTCTCTGTAAATTATACAAGAAAACAAAGCTAGCATAACTATCTACAGTCTACAAGCACTAATTTTATTTTATCTATCTCAGATAAAGAGTAGGATTTTTTTAAACTTTAAAGTCAATTTCCCAAAAATCATGTTTTTAGAGTTATACCTCTTTTCACTGAAGGTACAGAATTGTGACCTGTAGGTGATCCCTTTAGATTTGGAATTGTAGAAAAACAGCTGTTTCCGTACATAAAAAGTGATGTAGCTTCTATGATTATTGACCGATCGTCATGGTAATAGTGTTAAAAAGTGCAGAAGCAGACGAGAAGTGTATTCGTTGGAATTTTGAAAATCGGTTAATAATATTTTGTCTGCGTCGAGGCAGTCAGTCCGCCTCGTGTCACAATCGTAAAAATAAATAGGTACCTACTACCTAGATAACTTTAATTAAAAATATAATAGGACTTTGCATTTGATTTGATTTTGGTTTTTCGTAAATTTTGGTGTTCATTTTCAATGCTCCGATTCTTGCGGGGACTGTAAAATCTGTGAATTTTTATAATATAAAGAAGGTAATTAAAATTGTCATAAATTGTTTTGTAATTTCTGAACTAAAACATAAAATAGATGATAGTTCGTATCACAGACAAAAATTTCAAAAGCTGAATCACAAAACTCAGTTACCAATTAAACACAAGAAACTTAGTTAAAAGTCGTATTTCACTATCCCGCTCACATTACAATTTGCACTAAATTTATCATACAATAACGTTCGTATCTGAAAATTATTATTCAAATCAAGCCGCATTAATCAATGCGTCGTCGATAAAAGAAAATGCGAGTAGCGATGCTCCTGCGCAAGCTAGTGATGGGAAAATAAGTCCGATTGCGTGTTACACTTGTCGATAAACTATTCGATAACTTTAACAAAGTTACGAACTTTTTTTAATGAGCACCTTCGAATCTTGTTTTGTAGAATCCATTTAATATTAAGATTTTTTAGAGATCAATAAACTGTCCCTAATAAGGTAGCGTAGAAAAAACGCAAATTCATAAAATAAACGATGATTAATTTACTTATAATAATAATAAAGCTTCTTTATTTCCACACAATTTAAAAAGTATTATGCTTAAGTAAATTAATTTTGTTAGTTTATAATTAAAGTTGCTAAAACTATGTTAGTGTTTTCTTAATCTTGGTGTAGTATGGACCCCTTCTGGGTAAAAGCCTCCTCCCTTTTATTCCACTCGTTCCTGTCTTGTGCCATCTCTATCCACTCCTTTCCTGTCATGGTAGTTATGTCATCGGCCCATCGTTTCTTTGGTCTACCTACACTTCTTTTCCCCTGTGGACCTGACCATTTTGTTGTTTGTATCGTCCATCTTCCATCTCTCATTCTTGAAACATGACCGGCCCATTTCCATTTCAGTTTTAGTGCATGTTTTAAGGCATCTGTTATTTTTGTCTTTTTGCGAATATCTTCACTTTTTATCTTTTGAATTTTTTTGAGTTTCAAGATGCTCCTTTCCATGGCACGTTGACAAGTAATTATTTTGTTTTTCACCTTTCTTGTAAAAACCCACGACTGGCTGCCATATGTCAAGCTCGGCAACAAACAGGTATCCATTACAGTCTTCTTTATTGTTAGGTCATAATTTCCTTTTAGAATTTCTTTTTGTGTCCAAAACTTTTTCCAGGTGATATTGATTCGTCGTTCTATTTCATCGTCCATGTTGTTTTTCTTGAATGAGACTTGTTTGCCAAGATAGATATAGTCTGACACATATTCAATTGGGTTATCTTCTATGAGTATTTGTTTCTTATGATTGTTGGTCATCACTTTTGTTTTTTCTGCATTCATTTGTAATCCCACCCTTTTGCTCTCTCTATTTAACTCTTGTAACATTTTTTCCAATTTTGTAGCTGTTTCGGCAAAGAGCACAATATCATCAGCGAATCTTAGATGACTCAAGTATTGGTTTGAGATAAAAAGGCCCCTATTTTTCCATGTTAGGTTTCTGAAAATGTCTTCCAAAACTGCAATAAATAGTTTGGGTGAAAGAGGGTCTCCCTGTCTAACGCCTCTTTGAATCTCTATATCTTCTCCTCTACTTTCCAGTTTTACTTGGCTAACACTTTTGGAATAGATGTTTTTTAAAATGTTTACATATTTTTTATTTATTTTACAATTTTCAAGGGCTTTCCAGATTGAATTATGTGATATGCTATCGAATGCTTTCGCATAATCTACGAAAGCTATGTAAAGCGGTCGATTATATTCTTTATATTTCTCTAATATTTGTTCAATAGCATGAATATGGTCGCTTGTTGAATAACCAGTACGAAAGCCTGCTTGTTCCACAGGTTGGTTTCTGTCTATATAAGGTGACAAACGGGTCTGTAAGATAGAGGTAAAGAGTTTATAAATGCTGGAGAGTAGGCTTATTGGTCTGTAATTACCTATATCTAGCGGATCACCTTTTTTGTATAGTAAAATTATATCAGATTTCAACCATTGTTGTGGGATTGTTTCTGTTTCTAGTATAATGTTGAAAAGATGAGTAAGGAAAGTGTAGATTATTGGTGCCCCAATCTTTAGAGCCTCATTACTTATTTGGTCTTGTCCAGAACTTTTTTCGGGTTTCAGTTTTTTTATATGTATTAATACTTCTTCTTCTGTTATTTGTTCCACTGGGTTCTCTGGGCCTTTTGCTGTTTGATCCGTTTTTGAGTCGTTTTGTTCTTCATCTAATTGTGATTTTTCATAAAGCTTTCTGTAAAAGTCTGTGGCGCAAGCCAATTTACTTACATACAACTTATTAGGGAAATTGTCAGTAAGCTTTTTGAAAAAAAAAGTGTTATGATTGAGTAAATTTAAAATTTATGTCTTTATCTCTGAGACAATGGTATATCAATGCAATTATAATAAGTTAGTATTACTGATTACAATTAGCAGTTATAATAAATATAACTAGTTACAATTAATAATAGTTTAAGGGTTAGTCAGTTCTAAAGTTACAAAGCGAAATCAATCATCAAGTTATACACGTCTCATTAAGAAGCGGTTATTGGATTGAATTGTCATGGTAAACTAGAAAGCTAGTACCTACCTTGATATTGTGTGACATACTATTTTGTAGAATAAGAGGCTTAAAAATAAGGAAATACATGCTTAATTAAAGCTACTATTAAAAGTTTTACAACTTTTGTAGCCTGCAAAGCAATTTAGAAATAAGTACTTAGCCATTATACAGAATTATGATACTAAGCACACACCACACAACCTACACTGAAGATGGTAGGATTAAAAAAATATCGATATCAGCCCAACCCTCGAGTCGGATGCGCTCGCGACGATTGCGTGAACGAATAGAGGTGTGTGCGTGCGCC